>JAJQWJ010000004.1:56801318-59601318 GCA_023637945.1 Phaethornis superciliosus
AAGGCTTTCTTTTCAAACAGAACAAAAAGGCAATGTCTTCTCTCAATGCAATGATAGCAGAAAAATAGAGAGATCTGAGTTGTCTGTTTTATCTGCCAAGGCTGAAGCCAGAAGCAGCTGCTGAAGCTTGAAGCAGATGAGCCTTGGGAAATGCCATCACCAGGGCTGCTGACCCAACTACCCCTGATGCTTGCCTGCCTCTGAAAGCCTTGATACACCATGGGGTAGCACAGGCAGTTCATAAGTAATCCCATTTCTTATACTTGAGAAGTTAATAATAAGTATCCAATTTTATTCCGTACTTCGTTAGTTGTGTTTTAGTTGTGCTGAAGTGGGGAAAACCTGATAAAAGAAGTTCATCTGAGAAGTTGTGTGAGCTATTTGACACTGAGGTCATTAACAGCATGGTGTCATACAAGTGCCTGGTTTTTATAAGAAGATCTTAAAGATAGTCTATATCCAATATATTTTATAGCATTCATATAACTTCTTTAAGCAATGCTGTGGAAACATAACCTCAATCCACAGCAAATTATGTAAATTCCTGATTAGTGTGCTGAAACCTAACTTCTGTGAGCACAGCTGCACTTGTGAGATAATTAGGCAAGATGCAATAGTATGCAAACTAAACAGAAGCAGGGCAAGGGTTCAAGCTTCACCCTCCATTTTTCCTTACTAGTGTTTGTGAGGTGAACAGGCCAGAGACTGCTTCATCAGTCACTGTGGCTGAGGCTGTTCTGTACAAGGATGCCCAACCCTAGACCTGAAGCTCACCCTTAGGCTAGACACCTTCTCTGAAGATGTTACTTACCTTACTATCCCCATGGCTGCTCATCCACAACATCACTGCTAAAAATTTGATACACCCTTCTGAAGAAGTCAGAATTGTAATTCTTCAAAAGGGTGTTGGTGCTGGCTGCTGCCTGGTTCCAAGACTTCCCACTCAGGATCTTCCTTCTTCCCAGAGATCCACAGTAAACAATGACTCATTCTGTGTTCTTTTATCCACCTATATTGACCCCACAAATCCCAGTGTCTCATCCCATTTATGCTATCATGTTTGTGACTATAATGAATAAATGAGGACTTCTCTTAGATTGCATTTACAAACTGCCAGATAAAACATTTAAGCAATTTTCTTGATGAGACTCTTGCTTTGAAGCCAGAGTAACAATGGATTGGAAGTGCAAAGTTTGCCAAAACATACTCTAAAGCTACATTAGTACACAATGGTGATAAAGCATTTATGGAATAATTTAAAATTACTATGATGATCATCTACTTTGTTCAACAGATTTATTAGGATTACTATTCAACCATTAACTATCTGTATCCCTTGGACAGAAAGATAAAGACTCATTTAAACATTAAAATGTTGGAATGAAGCCATAATGATCAGGGAGGAAGCAAAATCGTATACCTGCCCAAAGAATGGTGATAAGAAATATCTGAACCCACAGGGTTATTAAGACATCAAATAGGTGGTTTTTTTTTATCTGTACTTTCATTTATTGCATATCAGTGAGGATGCTTAAAATTTATCTTTATTCATGAAGTTCACAGGCAGTCATTTGGAAATACTAGTGTTTTTTCCTAGGACTTTTTCCCAGATTTTAAGTAAATAGACTATGATGCGAGGTTATCTATTTCCTCCAATTTCCTGCTGCTCAGTGTGATCTACTAGGTAGCAGAATATATCATTATTACTAGAGGGTGCTCGAATGACTTCTGGTAATTGGAATTTCAGTAAACTTTGCCAGGTCATCTAGCAATATTAAAGCTATATCTGAGTCATCACTCACTTGATAATCAGCTGATTTATTTCAGATGGCAAAGTCACTAGATAAGTTTACAGGTTTTTTCATGCGGTGAGAATATCTTATTTGAAATGCTTGAGTTGCTCACCATTTCATGCTGCTATGATTGTAATGCATACACCAGCACAATAAACCCTGTGGGAGGCTGCAAAGCATTTAGTTATTTCTACTTTATTGTCTTTTCTGGAATGTAAACTGGTGTAAGTTGCAGTGTAAAAGAAGTCTTTGTACAAACACAGTTATTGAGACAAATAATTTTTTTTTTCTTTTTTTTCTTTTTCTTCCCATGTTGCCATTAAAACAAAACCAGCTACATTGTTATGTGGCTTAAGGAGCCCTCACTGAGGGCGTTATGTGGTTCTCTGTTAACATGGCCTAGTCTCAATTCTGTTATGCATTTTTACGTTTCATGCTTTGTCATTCAAGGCTGGATTGGATGGGGCTTTAAGCAACCTGGTCTAGTGGAAGGTGTCCCTGCCCATGCAGGGAGTGTGGAGCTAGGTGATCTTTAAAATCCCTTCCAACGCAAACCATTGTATGGTTCTCTATGGTTCTGTGATTCTATGAGTGATGGTCTGTCAGGGTCCCTGGCTGACTTCAAAGGTTCTGACATCATGTACTTCCTCCAGCCACTCTTCCATTTAACTGCTCTTTGAGGTACCCACGCTTTTAGGGAAAACAGTGTGACAATGCTTTCTGCTCATTCCTACACAGAAGCTAGCTGCATTAAAGGCATGTCTATACATCAAAATAGAGGTACAGTTATGGTAAGAATGAAGTGGATTTAGCCTTTATAGAATGAAGATGATGTGATTTCAACATGACACAGTCACTAGGTATTATGGGTACATGTACCTATGCCCAGTCTAGGTTTGGAACCATGCAGCAGTTTTCTTATACCGGATTCACTATCTCATCTACCAAGATTAAAATTAACACCATTATTTTACTCAGTTTAAATGCCATAGTCACATCTTCATTTATGGCCTAAAAAGAGGAAAGAAAAAGTCTCTTCATCTGTAAAGTTCATGTAAACAACTATTTATAGTAATTCTTATTCCATTTTACCTTTACCAAAAGTGTAAAGGCAATAAAACTAAATTATGATTGAAAAGGGGAAGTTTTCAAGATTTCTCCCATTATCCACATTGTGCTATTATGATCTCAGTGTATTTCTATACTTTTTGTTTCTAATCACTCAGGTCAACCTTCCTGTGAATGGGTGCTAACAAACCCCACAATGGTAAATGTTTCTGCAATCCAGAAGACCCATGCATCCTAAGGAAACCTCAGGCTTAATATATTATATATCTTCTGATCATATTGTTTGGATGCTGTGTTCTTGCATGCATCTTATATATGCAGTAGTTGTGTCAAAAATATGTCAAAGTGAATAATTAGTATTGACACAAATAAATATCACTATTTTATATCACGGAAACATAGTTTGTATCTATAACTTATTTGTGATAAATAGAGTGAGCATGGATAATTGAATTTTTATGTTTCTCGACAATGAAAATATTGATAAACTTCCTATAATCAGAGTCACTGCAGATGGTGTGATTGTTTATTGTTCAATTGAGCCAATTATGTTTAAAGGCAATGACTAATTGAACCTAAATTCTATTTTAATGTTATTCCATTACTTATTTCAGCTGCTTAGGATAACAAGAATATCTTGGTCAGCATAATATGTAGGTCTGTTAGAGCTTACAACCAAAATCCATTCTCCTTTAGCAGCATTTTTTTCTTATTTGTGTTGCACATATGCCAAGTGGTCATTTATGACTGCATTTGGCAGCATGAGAGAGAAGATCTTAGGATTTCATCTCTGTCTTAAAAGAGATTTGCTTTCCTCTCTCCCTCTGCTCAGTAATTTACTTACTAGAGCAGCTGGAACAGCAGGCCTGGAAATTATGGCATTGGTAGAGGGCAAACTATAATAAAGAGAATATAGGGTGGAAAGGGAGGGCTTTTTTTTATTTTTGCTAAGAAAATTACCCTGAATACTTCAGCACTGACCTGAAGTGTCTGGCCTATACTGGGTGAAGCTATAAAAGTGACAGCAAGGTAGCTCCCAGGTGGCTGGTCCTAAACCTCTACATATGCCTCAGTGGAAATTACAGCAACCTAGAGCTGATCTAAATAATGACTGACTTGGCTCTGTTCCCTTAGGAACCATCTGTGTGGACCTAAACACAGGGTCTCCTAGCTGGCAGGATTCTTTAAGGGAAAAGATATGGGAGAGGGCTGTGTAAGTGGACAGTGATGTCCAGGCCTTTCTTTTTTTTGCAGGCCTCTAGTCATGTCATTTCTCTTTCAGGTGTAGCAGGTGAACTCTGTCCCAGCATTATTTTGTTTTTTATTTGTGGGCAGGATGGGCAAAGGCTTTTTTATTCTTTACTGAAAATGTCTTTACTTAGAAGAACAATGGTAGCAGTGACACCTGGTTGAGATACAAATATACTATGAAAGAAAAAACTCATTTACTGTGGAAATAGAAAATTGCGTGGGAAGGCTCTATAAAAATAAATTAAAAAATTACATTATTTTTGCTGTTTTAACTTAAGATCTTGTATAAAAATAATTTTAAATAAAAGGACATTTTCACAATAATTTTTTTAAAATAATTGAAAAATTATCATTATGTGTAAATGAAATAACAACACACTGCAGAGGTCCCAGTAGCAGATCACTGCAAAACAGATGCATCTTTAAGGAAAAGAAAAAGTAGTCTTTGAGCTTTAGATATGCATCTTAACTTGAAAGAACAGTTGAATTGCCCTGAAAAGATGTGTTTCTTTTTGTAGGTAGTTTTCATAGTGCCTTACTCTGTCGATAGTTTTCTAATTCTCTTGGGTACCACTTGTAGCATTTCAGGAAATTGAATGGTAATCTTAGAATTGAAGTCTGCTGTTCATTATTTGTGGTAATTTTTGAAGCTTTCATGATATTGATGTCAGAAAAATCACAATAATGTTATACTTTTCTGACAAGAAATAAGTGTCTTAAATGGCTAGGAGCAGATGTCCTGGGGCCTACACCTGCTAGCTTCCACCAAGATGTGCTTGCTAAGGGTATGGTATCTTACCCAAGATAATGTCACTAGCTTTTATAACTGCTATAGTTTTGCTCTAAGTAGTGACATGAGAAAAGCTGAGGACTCCTTTTTTACAGAAGTATGGTGAGATTTGAATGCTTTTCATCCCTCAGAAATGCTGGTTTGGGATGAGTACTGGCAGAACATTCCCAGGTGTTATATTTAGATACAGGAGACATGCTGTGAGAACACAACTGTTCCTGATTCAGTGGGAATGTGATTGATTGATGCTCCAAAGATCCCCCAAAAGCTTTCAGGGTGGTTGAGGACACCCACCTTTGTGTTGTGCTTTTTGAGAGCAACCTAACAAAGCAGCATACAGGCTGTCTCACAGGGTGACTTACTCAGCAATTAGAAACAGTCTGCTTATGTCCACCAGCTTTGCCGTCCTCATTAAAAAAGATTGCAATGAAAGGCAGATTGTGCTCTTGCTCACCACAAGCATTTAAGATATTAATAAGTCCCTGGAACCACAAGTCCTTATGTCCTTGGATCAAGTCTTCAATCAGATGTTTAAAGCCAGATGCTACAAATGCATGGGAATTTAAGTATTTGGCCACAGTTAATATTATGAGATAATTTCAGGAGGAAAAATAATGCTTTTTTTTTGTTTCCGGAGCTATTTTTCAGGCCAAAGCCTTTCATTAAGGCATCGATGGCCAAACCATTATTACTGAACTATTATCAAGGTCTAGCCTTTAATTTTGCTACCATGTGTAATATGGCCAGTTAGAAATGGACCTGGATAGCACTGGATAAGAGTTGAAACTCCCCATTCACTGAGAAGCTCAAGTTATCAAAAAATCCAACCCAGAGGGAAAAGCAGAGGGAATATCTTCCTCTCTGAGGCAGAGTGTTACACTTGCTATATGAGTTTTGTCAGCATGAACTTTTCTTGATCTTTCAGGCACAGTTAAACAGGACAGAGTGGTGGGTAGGCAAATAATGTGCACATGCTTTTCTATTGCTGGAATTTATGTCTACATAACACGTTTTGATCACATCCTCCTGATTTTTGACTTAGGTAAGAGCAATATTTCATATATTCATGGTTACTCTGCATCTGGATCAGGTCCTCAGTCCAGTTCATCCCCTACCTGCATGAATGATTATTATGTGCGCACTACACAGAGATGGAAAAGTGGTCAAAGAAACAAAGGGAAAGTGCACCCAAATTAAAGCCTGTACTGCTACCAGGGAGTATTTTGAGAAATTGGCTTTGGAGTTTTTGACATGTAGCACTTCTTATCTGTACTTTCACTTCATTTTCCAGTGCTCACTGATAGAAATGTAGACTGTAACTACATTTTGCAAAGGAATCCAACATGACAGGTCAGGTGGTAGAGACACTTGTTTTCCGGTCACATTCGTAGCTCAGGTTGTCTGAATTCAAACAGAAGATTAAGGCAAAATTACTGTAAGTGTAGCCATTTTCCCAGATATCTGAGGTTTTTGCCACTGCATTGCTCTTATAGTAGCAAGATGTTATTTTTCATTTTCTTTCTTTCATTATGTTCAGCACTATCTTCCATTAGCTTTTTTACCACTGTGATGACTGTGAAGAGTCATTCCACTGTTAGTATTAATCTGACTACTTATATTTAAATTAAATCCTTATGTACTGAAATTATATGAGGGCAAACACATGCTGGTGGATCAGTGGTAGAATTACCATATGCGACAAGCTTTCTAGTCTTCAAACCTTCTTTAGGTGCAACCTAAGATGCAAATGAGGAAAAAATTGCTTAAAAATTAATTTATTTGTACTATTTACTCTTTTAGAATTTAACCAAAGCTTTGCTTATGAGCCTGCAGGTGAGTCCTGGGAAACCTGATAATGAAAGCCTGTCCCTGTGGCCATGGACAATGAATAGCTGCTAATCAGGGACGCAAGGAGATTGTGCACAGCAAAAACTATACGTGGCAGTCTGAAAAAGCTACATTACTTGACTGTACAGCTACACATTTTCCTACTTATGCAAAGATATGTGATGTAGGACCCCAGAAAGAATGGAACACTTCAGGGGCCTGGGTAAAACTACTTATGTCTACTTCTAGTATTTTAATCCTAACTAAACAAAAGGCAGATGAAGACATGGAGAAAGCATTTAAAATATTTCATAAATATGTTTATATAATATACACTATATATTATTATTACATATTAATATATAATAATAATAATATAATAATGCATCATAAAGCAATTCATATTATTAAGGTCTTTTCTGCAACTTTCTATGTAGGAAAATTATTTGAGTTTGAGTGTGGTTAGTAACTTCTTTGTGATTAATGAAGCAACAATGCTAAATACCTTTACCAGGCACATACAGAAATGGCTTTCCATTAATTTAATTGCTCATTCTTTTTTAGAGACAAGCAAAATGAAACACTGAGATCTTTATCCTACCTTTTTGATAGATAAAGCGGCATCAAAGTACAGTGCTTTAAGTTCAAAAGATGACCTGCTACTACAGGACATTGTGGTAGATGAGCTAATTGGTCATCATTACACAGATTAACAAACAAGTTTTTCCAAGTGGGTAACACAGCAAGAAAAGTCTGTTTCAGGTTTCTAGCTCAGGCACAATCTCACCCTGCCTGGACCTATTCTGCCAGTTCAGACAGGGCACATGAGGATAAATGAGTATAGTCTGTCCCAGAGATAGGTACCTAAACCTTCAAAGTAATCACTTATCTAGAACCAAAATTGTCATGTTCATTCAACCTTCCTAAAAGGAAATCATCATTCATGGCCACAAGGACATGCTTTCAATATCATGTTTCCTAGGACTCACCTGCAGGCTCTGAAATATCTTTTATGTATGATCTTTTATGCAAAATTATGACCTTTCCAAAGTATTTTAGCAAATTGAAAGTTCTCTGGCACTCAAAGTTAAGGCAATTATATGGAATTTGAAGGAAAAAATAATCTGTAGCCTGTAAATCTGCTTTTTCTTTCTTTTCCCCTGCAACTTTTAAAAGAAAACCCAGCCATCTCTCAGAAGTGCTGACAGGTATTGGAAAGAAAGAGCCTTTAGGATATGGCATGATGAATTGCACAACAGCATATGACAGGACTAAAAGAGCCTTTGTTTTAGCATGAGTGGAAATGTTCTTGGACTTAAAATCCAGATTTTTATCTGCTGCACATCATCTAAAGTCTCATGTCTTCAGCCCAGCTGTAGTAATTAGTGCTAGGCTTTTACCAACAATTAACATTAGTCCCATTGTTTGACCAATACAAAACACAGTATATTAAAAAAGAAAGACAAAATACTGCCACAGACACACCTCAGATTCAACTGTGGGTCTCTGGCCTTATTTTCAATGGCCAAGCAGTAATTTTTTTTTTTGCATTTTAAAGTGGCACTTGTTCTGACTTAGAGCAGTTTTCACTATCCTACATAAATCTATCACTCTTTTCCACAAGTTTTGTTTTTCATAGGACTGGAGGAACCACTGGCAGCAGCTCAGGTTTGTTTCTTTCAGATTAATTAATTAGATCAGTATTAAAGTATAAGGAATTTCTTTTGTAATAAGCTGGACCAAATTCCTAGCAATAGAGTGACTGGGTAGTAATTTATGTCATGGTTGTTTCAAAATGTGGGAAAACATTATCTCAACAGTCTATTCTGTTAGTATTTGAGATGTTTTATGGAGATAAAATGAAAACTTCAGCTCTGTTGAAGCCAAGAGTCCTGGTAAGAGAGGGTGAAGTATGAGAACAGAGGGTGTTCAACAGTTATCTTTGGGGTGGGGAGGAAGAACACACAGATCAACGTCTCTCAAGTTAGTGTCCATCTCAGACAGGAGATGATTAAACTGTATGAAGCATGAGCAAGACCTGAATTTGACTTGTTATTACTAAGGATACTTTAATGAGATAGTGGTGAAGAATGACTACACACTTCACAAGGGGTCATTATGACCAGCCTGCATCTCTCAAAGCTTTGTATCAAGCCTTCAAGAAGATTCCTTTGTTGCACTTTGTCTTTTGAAGAGGACTGTAGATATTTCCTGAAATACAGGTGGATCCATGGGCTTTCTCCATCTACCTAAATGAAAGTCTCAGCTCATGTGCACTTCATTTCCTTTTTCTATTCAAATAAAACCACTTCTGTTTAGCCACATGGCACTGACATTTTCCAAGTCCAAATTTCATATCAGGGCTTTAAATCTTTAAATCTCTGTCAGATTTAAGACTTGTGCATTAAGTGAGAGGAAGCTTTGTCTGTCTTAGTTTAATATCAGCCTAGTGCTAGGAGCCAAAACATTATTTCCACAAAGCTGAATACTCGCCAACATTTATTGAGGTTCCTTGCCCAGAAACAGGCTTTATTTAACATAAGAATCACCACTTCTGCACTCAAAATCATCTTTGCAGCTGCCACAATAAATGGTTCTTACTGTTATGAAAAAGCTGTCTTTCTGGAGAACACAGAGGGAGAAGGAGTACTGGAACGATGCCACAGGTCAAAACATATATTGGCCTTCCCTCACTTATTAACAAGGAACTCTTTACTGTGTTGCCTTGTGAGTAAAGTCAAACCATATTCAGATCCTAAAAAATTCCCTTTGCTGATTGGCTGTATTCCCAGCTGCAGCATAGTAATAGAAATATGCCTCTTTTGCAAATAATAGTGGAGATCAATAATTTTAACTGTTACTGGATTTATTTCTGTTGGTGATGATCTTAGTCTGGCAAACTTGTCAAGTTTAATAAAAGGTTAAACACTTAAGTGAAAATGCTGCTTGAAGTTGCTCAACATTTGCCTCTAAAAAACCCGTGGTCTTGGAGAATTAGATGCCCATCAACACACGAAAGGAAAAATAGAGGAAAACAATAAGATCAAGAATAATTCAATTAATATATGTACTGCTTTTCTCCTTTAATGTATAAATAAAAATTACTTTTACCTTGAACAGCTTTCCCTCCAATTTATGGAATGCACAAATCTTACAATGTGGAATGAGAAAAAGTAAATTTCCCTTCAGCAACACAACTATGGCTTGACCAAACCCAAAGTGACACAGAATGAAAACTTTAACATTACAAGCAGAGTAGAAGAATCACATCTACAAAAGAGATGGACTCTTTCAAGTCCATCTGTTCTTTTTAGTAATAAGGTAGAGATATGCTGAGGTACAAATGTTTTTCTTTACCCATGAGTTCCTTAAACTGCATTTACAGAATAAATATTTTTAAATGTATATATATATATATATATATATATAAATTTTTTAGTGGAAATTTCATACAGGTATGAATTTCATTAGGCCAGAAGGCTGTGCTCATGGGTAGATTTACACAATGATGTATTCTGAAAAAGCAGTCTGCATGGAATGTTCATGTCAAGAGACGTTATGCACAGCGTACAGATTATTTGAAAAAAAAAATGCAAAAGCTAGGAATATTAAGTTGTTTGGAGCACAGGTAAACATACAAGGACAAAGAATGTTTTCATCCCTCATCTGCTCAAAAAATCCAGGATTCCCAAGAGTTTTGCTTTGCAACCTCACGTCTCTTGGATATTAAGACAACTCCAGCCATAATCCCAGTACTGTCTGTAAATTACCCATATACAGCAGTTGTAAAATTCAAGATCAGACTTTAAAAATAAAGGTAGCAGCTTTCCACCATCAAGTCATAGTAGATGAAGTCAAATTGCTGTACCTTTTCTTTCTGTACCAGAGGCTGTGTGCTTCTGATACTGATGTATTCTTTCTGAAAGTGAAAATATTTGCACTTGAACTCCTAATTGTTTGATTTGAGTTCTCTTATTTCTCTTGAGATTTCCAAATGTTCTCTTCCTTGAGATATGACCTTGTCATCTATACAATATAGTCAGGAGACTTGGCCTGGTGCATTTGGTGGCTGCTTTCACTTTTGAAGCTATTACTCATAATTTGGTTTTTGGAGTATGAGTCCTCCCGTACTTCCATCTTCCTAACTCTGCAGTGAATAAAGACAATTATTCACTATGGCCAAGTGGTTGGAGAAGGCTTTCAAGGCATGTTACCCCTTCTTCAGAGTATGATGGTAGCTAAACAGGGCCCCTCTGTGTTAAGGATCTGTGTTATTAATGGATCAGGTTCAAAAATTGTAGGTCTGCTAAATTGGAGCTGTCTGGGGATTGTGCTGCTGCCAAGACAGCATTTAACAGTCAGGCAGTCCAGTAAATCTAGATCTTGGTCACTGAACTGTGGGATATGTGATGTATGTGCTGCTTCACACTATTTTTGCTCTCTCAAGTCAAGCAGTGTGTGGTGAAGCTCATGTTTCTCTACACAGCCCTGTTTGTCATTGTCTCACAACTTCATGTAGTTACAAATCATGTGCACATCAATGATTCCAAAAACATTGGAAGTGTAAGATGCTAAGGATGTGTATGTAAGTGCATTACTTATGTTCATAAAGAGTGTTGAAAGCATTCCCAAAAGCCTTAATGCAGTCATCAAGCAGACATAAAGGTTATGTTTCCACGAAACTATGCAGTCAGGTAATAAATAGGGATAACTTTGAAGCACTAGGGTGCCTAGTGGTGCTGTAGATTTTAAATGAGTAAGCTTGCATGGGTCACCACCCAGAATCTCAATACAAAACACAAGACTGTACTGTTTAAGACCTAAACTTTTCTTTTATCAAACATGTTCAGAAAGAAACATAACTCTTCAGATTCTTGTCTCAGAAACCACATACCTCTTCCCCCCTACACCTTTGACCACAGGTTAAACACCCACAGGCTCCTGCAGTTTTATGATTAAACATTGTAATCAGGTGATATACCCACCCAGGCTTCCATCAACAGGCACTGGAGCTCAGTTCTGCCACTTAGTGATCACAACCATCCCCTTAGACCCCACTCAGACACTGATTGTACTTTAAGCAACAAATAAAACTCAAAAGTCAGCACAAGGCATTCAAATCTCTTGGCTTAATAATGTAAACAATAATGCAATACAACATCACAAATATTTGGTTGTGTCTCTGAATATGTGTGTTCTTTCAAACAGGCCTTGGATCATTCAGATACTAGAAGAGGTTAGGTATAATCAGTGGCATATAAAAACCCAATATTTAGAAAAATGTTTTAAAACCACTCAGATACTCTCTGGAAGTACGTGGTTTGTATGAGTTTGCATGCTGACAGGAGGCTATGGGAAATGCAGTGAAACTGTATTAGACATAGAAATCTAGGTAAAAAGTTTTTTCTAGGTGCAGAATACTTAGAAAATATTTCTCTGTGTGTATGTGTAGAGAGCAACATGTGAGTGTGAAAAAGAACTCAGTTTTTTAGAAGTTTTCCTGAGACACCTGGCATGAACTAGACCTACAGATACATTCCAAATTAGGTAAACTCTTGTCTTTCCACAATACAGCAAGATTTCTACAAACTCATGTAATAAAGAGCTCAGATTAATTAGAATATTGTTTCAGATTCTTCTATTATTCACCAAGAGTAAAATTCTTGTAAAAATTTGTTTTAAAGTTTCTTTGGTTTCTGATAATAACATTTCTCTGTGTATTCACCCTAATCTCCACAGGCACTTTCAGTATTTCTGTAAGATTAAACAAAAAATATCAGCTAACATCTGTTCCTGTATTAACTCATAAATAGGGATAATCAGCATCCAGAGAGATACACAAACTTACAAAAGTCACCATTCCACACTTGCAGCATTCAGACTTCCAGTGGGGGAACTTTCAAAGATCAAGATTTTTCATGATCCAAACAACTAAGATTATACTGTGTGTGTTGCCAAGAATATTGAACAGACAATTCTAGTGCTGCTGAAAGAGAGTCTCATTGATTTGTCTAGTCATTATTTGTGCTTGTTGGCTAAATATGAGTAGGCAATTCTAGATACTTTTCCTGGAAAATACTAATCAAATTGAAGCTGTCCCCTGAAGAAGCACCTTCCAGCCCTTCTGTGATTAATGACTATACTAAATGGCATTAATGGAGATTAAGCTTTTAAAATTGAGACATCTAGCTAACTTGATTTTAAATATCATCAGAGTAGTGAAGACAGCACCGGGATGGTTTGTTTTTTGTTTTTTTTTTTTTAAGTAGTGGAAATGCCAGAAGATTGGAACAATGCTTGTTTTAGCATACAGAAAGTTGATCCTTTAGGCCATCTAGGTGGTGTTTATCATAAACACAAGATAAAGGACGAAGCTGTTAAAGGATTCATTCAATAAAGGATTAAAGGTAAACAATTTATTTAGCAATTTATTTAACAATAGAATTATTTTTTTGACAAAAACCCAATTCTCTAAAGAGACAGAAAATCAGGTTAATAAAGATAACTATGTAAGTGAAATGTACTTAAGACTTATATGTGACAAGATATTATCACAACTAATAATTCTATGCCTTTAATAAATAGTCAACTAACTTCCAGGTCTTATAAAGGACTTGTCAATAAAACCCTATAATATAAATAAAATATTTCAAAAAGAATTTGTCAGAGATCAGAAAACCATTTTTGTTGTATTTTAGGAAAAAACATTATTTTAAAAAAAGTTTAAATTCTACCTTAGAAATTCTCTGTTAGAAAATGCAATTACCTTCAAAGGATTAAAATAACAACTTTGTCCCACAGAAGTGCAGGTCTTAGGTAAGTTAAACTTGTTTCAAAGAAAAAAGAATATTTTTTTCAACCAAAAATAACCTACACTTTCTATGAACATACAACTTACAGAACTCACTCCTAGAGTGTCTTAAACATTAATTTCCTGTCTTTTACAGAAGGCTAGTGGTTCTAATGGTACTTATGTCTTCAGAATGCATAACTCCAGACATTTTTTTTTCTGTTAATATGGAAATTAAGGTCTTGGAAGATTTCTTGGTATACTCAGAAGATTTTTCTGTATTCACTTGCAAAATGTGGAAAGAGAGGACATCTCATTAAAAGTCATGGTCCTCCAGTTAATAAAAAAGGGCAGTATTATGTAATCAGTTTCATTCAGTGGCAAGAGGACATCTGAAATGTCATTCTTTTACTCCAAAAACTGAACATATTCGCAATGTTTTCTAACCTCCATTCAACCTTTCTGTTGATTGCACTTCATACCATTTGAGTATCTCTTTTTCTCCAGAAAAATTCAAAAGTTGTAACTACAAAAAGGAAAAAACAACCCACATTAATTGGAACAGCTGTTCTTTAGTTCTAGAAAAAGAAAACATAAATAAAGCTACTACAAAGTCTATTTTACATTTACAACTTCTGATGTTTTATGATGAATTGCTGTGTAACATGCTGTGATATCAGACACCTCCTGTACCTTTTCTGCTCATGCAAGGAAGTGTCAAGAAAGCTGAGAAGTGGGAAAAAACATCCACGTCCTTAAATGATCTTTTTTTTAGAGAGCCTAAGTATGACAGTTGCTCTGTGTAATAATATTTAGGCTGGCGTGGTGCAGCCCAGGACCAAAACCCCTGAAGAGCCTATGAATATAACTATTACAAAATAATTACAATCCTTTGTAAAATTATTTCTTGAAAGCTTGACAAGAAAAGCTACATTTATATATTAGAATTCTTATACTTTTTCCCTTACTACCATATTTTCATTAGCCTTATTAATACATCAATTATTTAACATGAGCAGAACTTATGTCCTCATTTATTTTCCGAATATTCAGGATATTTTAATAAAGTATAATTTGCTGAATATTTAAGTTATTAGGAAATATCCCAGCATTAAAGTTGACAGTGATAAGATGAACATATTGATGTCTGAAAAAATTGTTATCAATCACTGTTTTCTTCAACCTAGCATTATAAAGCATGCTATATGCATTTAATGCACACCTAATTGTCCTGCACAGGTCAAGTTAGTAGATGAGATATATATGAATAAATCAGAATTTATTGTAAATAACAAATGATCTTTAAAGGTAGTCTAAAGAGGTATAAATCAGATTATATGACTTTTAGGATACTAGGGTAGTAAAGCAAGATATCAGGATAACACACAAGAAGGTATCTTAACAATGAAATATGCAAATGGCCAAACATCTGGATAACTGTTACACAAGACTTACTGTCTAAGCAAATTGCTTATTGGTCAGCCTTATACTAGATCTAGAACAATGATTAAAATAATACCATAGGCAATATAATGATACAATTACTGCAGTTTCTGAAAGGATCATAAAGTCTTAAAGTTAAGAATTTATATATATAGGGACTTGCTACTTCTTACCTTTTTGTGGCTGTGGTCCAATATTTCTTTTACTCCTCCTCACTAGCATTTGAGCAGGTGTACCAGCTGGAGGGAGAAGTCTCAGCACACCCTCTAGGGAAAGTGTACAGTATTCATCAAGAGATGGGACTAGACTTTTATAGAATAAAATTACTCTCTGCTGTCATTTAACTACTTAGTTATAACTCCTAAGTCTTCTACTGGAGAACAAAACAGAATCAAAATTAAAAAAACCCAAAAGCTCATTATACAAGTTCTTTTGTTCTTATTTGGTCTTTGGTTGGCCTAGCTGGAAGCAAGCTGAGCTCCATGTTTTTCAGTGCAGGAAAGCAGCTGACTTGGCCTACTACTGGTACTTTCACTATTGCAACTAGTTCAGAATATGCTATGCCTTTTTCTTTCTCTGGAAACTCTCCTACTCCAGGATAAGGGCAGTGAAGCTGAGACAAAGAGAGTGAGACTGAAAGACAAAGAGCAATTGTATCATAAAGGAAAACTGAGGTAGCCCCACTAAGGAAGAGCATCCAGCTACATCTTTAATAGGGAGATGAAGAAGGACCAGTTTTATACTAGCACTGTGACCAACACTGGTCCTTCTGCATCTCCCTAAAGCCATCAGACAAGAAACAGAAACCTAGTAGTGGGCATAGTCTTAAGTAGTGCAATTTTTGCCACAACCACTGGAATGTGAACCTCATCCTCTTCTACCTAGGAGTCAGAACAAACCACATCCTCTTCTACCTAGGAGTCACAGAACAAACCAATCACTGAGAACAGTGTTACTTATTTTTCAAAAGAATGAAATAACAATAGCTTGTTCTCATTTGTCCATGACTTTTGTATAGCTAGACAAGACATTTGGGTGACAGGCTTTTTTGTATTTTATAATTATCCATTTCTTGTGTTATGGTATTCATGCTTTCCATTTACTATGGGTGGTAGCCATTTTTTTTTTAAAGTAGATAATACTAGCAGGAAATAGAAAACAGTCAGACTAGAAGTTCTTTAGAGTGGAATTAATTCTGATTCTCTGACTAGATGGGGACTGAAGGGTTCCAGAGCATATTTTTTTCAGTTGGATGGACATCAGAAAGATGAAAAATTAATATTTTTTTTTCAGTTGCAACCCACTCAGATTACAATAAGCCACAGAGCATTCTGATTTATGTCTGCCACCAGTCCCCATCACCACAAGCAGCATATTTTAACTGGTGTGGCACACATTAGTAGAAAGTGGTAAACAACCTAGAAACAGATGACTGTTGCTTTGAGTTTCCATACAGTCAGGCTGTCTCCTTAGTGCCTACACTTCTAGCATTGAAATTTCTCAGATTAGGTGTTTAAAATATATCTGCCTAAGGCAAAAAAAGAAAGCATTCCACCCCAAGACACAGTGTCCCACTGTTGACTCAGGAGCCCCTTATGCCCTCTCATCAGTTGTATTTTATGGGCTATCATCCACTAGCAGGAGATAAAGCACTCATGGAGAAATCAAAGCAGACAGAGCAGAATATTGTGTCCAGCAGAAAGGGCAGGTCTATTTTTGATCAGACTTCAACATTTGTCTAAGATGAACATAATCTGTATAAATCACTTTTCTGTGAAAAACTTTTCTTAAATGTCCTCTCCAGACGGAAGTGTGCCTGCTTTACTGTTTAAAATATACTTTCTGCTCTTGGAAATCTGTGATGGATTGCAATGTCCTTTTCTTCACACATACACGGATGAACAGTGAATAATGTTCTTTTATAAAACAGGTCTTCAGAAAATACTTGAACTCTAAGTAGCCATTTAGGCCTGAAGCATCGGATTAATTTCTAATTAATTAAACAATCTAAACTGCAAGATTTTGAAAGTGTAAATATATGATAAAATGTCCAGTGCTTCAGCTGGTTAAAAATGTTATCTAAATAATTTCTAGTTATTTTCTTCCAAGGACACCTGCTACATAATCTGTAAAAATTCATAAAGGGTTGATCACATGGAAAATTTAGGACCAATGTCTTCACTGTGAATGAAGTTTTAGAAAAAAGCAAAAATGACATTGCAGAAACCAACAAAAATTAAAATATTGTGAGGGAATGTTAGTAAAATGAAATTTGTTATAAATATTTGCTAAAATTGAGGTGAATTTAGGTTTTTCAGGGTCATCTTGCAAGTTGAAACTGGAAAGAGAAATACTACTTACAACTGCTTAGGAATGGTGAAAGTTTCATTTATAACATAATGTAAAATGCAATGATGCTAAACTGTAATAATTGTATGAGCTGAGTAATCTAGTATTTAACTAAGTTTGAAGCAGGTGTGCTTACTGTAACAAACATAAATTCAGTTTTCCACCCCCATTAACATTAGTGCTCCACCACTCATGACTCAGGGGTTTTGACATATGCCCTGTTACTCCATGTGCTTGCACAGGTAGCAGATTACTGCTGTAACTTAAAGAGACATTTTGAAAAGAGACCCTCTTTTTAGCTTATTGGTTGCTTCATCCTTGGGATGTTTTCTCATCTCAGGGCTCATAGAGATTCATTAAGAAGATATTGAATAGGAAAAACTCCATGCTAACAAACAAGAAACATGGAGGAAATGTTATGTTTTGAAATCCTGTGTCTCAGTGGGGTTGGGATGCTTGATCCAGAGCTATTGGGAGGTGCTTCTGGCTGTCTAAGACTTCTGGCATACAGCTGGAAGTTGAGGCTCTGACTGTGAATCATTCTTTGGAAGAACAGAGCAAATAAGCTTTTAAAAAAAAATCCTAGTACAGGAGGCTGTCTCCCTTTCAAGTCTGTAATCAAATGGTCAGAGGAATTAGCTGTAGAGGAAAAGACTTCCCTTCAGAGGGAGGCTAAATCCATAGCTGTGAGCTGGTGGAGGAGTGCTCTACAAGTAAGTGAATGGCTTGATTGAGAAGTCCCTGCTTTTAAAACTGGTGGTATTAGCAGACTATATTTTCTGGGCATCATACAAATGATACAAAATCCGCAATGCACTGGTTTACATCAGGAGGTTACTGAGCAGTCAGTATGTTCTAGTGCTACAAACAGGAGTGATCCAATAGCAGCAAGGCCATTTAAGTGAAAACATGGTGGTGGGGGGGAAATATAGCTGTTACTGAGGGGCTCTGAAACTTAGTATTGTTTTATTTTTGGCACCTAACTTAGGAGGCAGGCAAGCTCACATGTGTTAGACTATAAACTTGGATCATTTTTTTTTGTTGCATCTTCCAGAAGAGGCAAAGCCCTAGTCCTAATTCTGGTGCTGTTCATGTCATGACTCATCTGATGCAGAGAGTGTAAGACTTTATCATAAAAGCAGGGAAGTGATGAGTATCTTCAACTAATACTGAGATTAAATTGCTGAAAAAACTTAAGATACAGCTCAGGGAACCTTGATTTTGTTTTAAAGCAGTGCATAGTGTGGGTTTTGGAACAGTAATTCTAGTGTGTCTTGTATTAGTTGCATGTGTTCACATTAAAAACCCAAACCCTAAAGACTGGCTACTTATTTGCCTAGCCTGTTATCAGCCTGAGAGTGTACTCCTCCAGGGGCAGGGCATTTATTTCTGTAAACATATATCACAGAATCACAGAATTGTCATGGTTGGAAAAGACCTCTGAATCTGCATTTCAATCATCAACGCAGAAAAATTTTAAAAAATTAAAAAATAAAATCACCATCCCACTAGACCATATTCTGAAACTGTCATCTACAGAGTTTTTGAATGCTTCTAGGGATATACCACCAGCCACTCCTTTTATGAGAAGATGAGAAAGTTTGTTAGAAAAACTGCAAGATTTTGAAAGTGTAAATATATGATAAAATGTCCAGTGCTTCAGCTGGTTAAAAATGTTATAACCTCTATTGTAACAGAACTGTAGCCTTTGCTCTTCATAACTGATCAGTATTGTTTTGCTGCAAGTGCATCAAGATGGATAAGATGCTATAAATATGTAAGAAACCATGATGTAGACTTGTATCTACATCAAATAGGTCAGTATTTGGGTCTATGTATATTTTTAAATGTGTGCATGACTTTGCCAGTCAAGCATAACCCTCATCCTTCCTATTGTTTAATTTAGCCTTGAACATTTGGTCTGAATTAAAAATGTTAATTTACAAGTAGATTTCAGATAACTTGGGATTAGCATGTAAAAAAAGAAAGCCTTTTTTTCTCTTCCTAACAAGCATGACCAGACATTTTAGAATAAGATTAATTAACATTTGTCCTCAAATTACCTGCTAATACTTAGCAGAAACAAATCCAATTTATTTCCGAGATAGTGGAGGCCCAGACTTCATAAAAACCAAGAAAGCCTACAAATACTTTGTTTTAAAAATTAAAAATTATATTTTAAAAAAATACACCTTAACACCAAATAATAGTACTTCAGCTGGTATAAAGTAATATTAAGATATAACTTTGCTACTGTTTCAGATGAAACTTGTTTTAAATGCTTATTTCTGAAACCTGTAGTAATATATTACATATTGAAATTAAGAAACAGGTAAGTCACTTAAAAACGTACTCACAAGTTTCAGTTATGTAGTAATCCTGGTATTGCCCCATTAACCTTGCTACAGTCTGCCATGTTAATACACAAATTTTTCTTCAATTTTATGCATCATGAAAAAAATACATATCCTCTCAGTATCCCAAAACAAGCAGAAAATAGTATGATGATAATGTTTTCTGTATTTAATGCAGACTCTGTTCTGTTTCCCTGGAAAAAGTAGTCTTTCTTCATAGTTTCCTGTCCAAATCAGTTTTAAAAATTATATTTTTGAAAGACAGTAATGATTAATAAGTAAAAAATATCTAACAGTCCTTTAATCATATTCTCTTAATCTTCAAATCTTTTGAAAGATGCATTTCCATCTCTTCTGGAGCACATGGTTAGTTTCCTGTAATCCATGTTTATCATCTCTAGGTATGGTTTATATACCATATTGGTAAATTTATGGTGACTGATGCTATGATGCCCATTTTTATATCCACCTTTTCAGTTTTTGGTTCAAAGAGTTTAAAACTAACAACTGCTCTTTAACTTTGGATCAGTAACTTTATGGGAAAGAAATTGCTCCTCCATCTCAAATAACTTTCAATACAGAAGATATTCTCAAATATCAATTTTCCTCAAATATTTCATGACAGCCCTGACATGAAGTTTCACAGCCATCATCTGCATAATTGGAAGAACAGAAACACATTTCTATCCTCTGGATTTTTTTCTATTGTTCTCCTGACACAGATCTATTTAATCTATTTTATTTGCAGTGCATAGCTCAACAGAAAAGAAAAAAATAAAAAAAACTTTCATAACTTTAAGTTTCTAAGAGACAGAGAAAAAATGGGTGAAATAAAACTACAGTGTTAGTGACCTAGTGGATGCAGGTCTCATTCAAAACACCAGGCAAAATAATAAAATCTCAATATTCCAAAGGAACAAGGGGCATCCCTATTCCAAAGGAAAAGGATATCAGCTGCTTAATGGGTGAGATAATTACAATCTGTACAGGTGGTGAGACATAGTGGGGAACTATTATATACTAAGGTTTTGTGGCCACTAAGCATGTTCATATGATTGTACAATATTTTACAAAAGCCTAAGAAGGGAAGTTACTGTAAATACAGCAACACTGCTATTACTGGGGGGGATAAGGAGCTAATAAAATTAGAAGGCAATACTTGCACAAGTACAAATCATTATAAACTTGAGCTGAATACACCTAGTCTGAGAATTACTATAGGTTTTCTAACCATCAGTGTAGTGGAACTACTTTTTGGTGCAAGACATAGACATAGTTAATTGTAAAGAAACACAAGACATAGTTAATTGTAAAAGGAACTCAAATGAATGTTTTCCTGGGATTATACATTTCAACAGCCTACCATGGAAGAGGCTTCAGCTTGGTGGTGTAAAGAGCAGCCTTGCTATCCTTCAGTCTTTATTTCAAGCGAAATAATGCAGATACTCTGTGTTACCAGGTGAGAAGTCCAGCACTCTAAACAGACAAATTCTGTATTTTATTTTACTCTATTATTTTCCAGCTAAATTCTGGAAGATGGTAAAGCTATAACATTACTATTAGTTTTTCAGGCCAATTCTTATAATTCAGGTCCTCCTGAATACTGTAATACATTCTGAGTACAAGGATATAATCTTCAGTGCCTGTTCTGCCATGAGCCAGAAGGTGTCCTTGTGATGACAGAGGTTATCCGCATATTGGGCTGCACTTACAGAAATTAATGTCACCAGGCAGTGTGCAGGGAGGGGGGCTGGAGCCTTCCACGACCTGGTGGGAATTTGTAGAGAAAGCAGAGGCAGACTCATCTGGGAATTGCAGAGCAAAAAGGCAAGCAGCAAAAGAGTCTCAAGTTGTAGCAAAAAGAAAGCTGCAAGGACAGAAAACCTTTCGCAGTGGGTTTGAATATACACTGCAGCAAGTTTCCCAGGGAGATTCTGGTATCTCCATCCTTCAAGATCTCCAAAATTAAGATGAACAAGGCCATGAGCAAACTTCTTTAATTTTGGAGCTATTTCCACTTTGAGTAAGAGTTAAAAGCTCCTTTCAGGCTATTTTTTTTTTCTGATTCTCACTGAGAATTGTTCCCAGATAATTTCTACTATGATTTTAACAAGTACACGTGTGCATCATTTTACAGATACCGAACTGAAAACACATAAAGGTTTCTCCATATACACATTTAAAATACCTCTTTTGCAAAGCTTGCCTTGTGATCATTAGGTCTGGTAATTTCCTACCTTCTGACTAGACATTTTACAGATAATTCAGATGAGACGCATGCATTAAAATCACTTTGTGACTGACTTTGCTAAGATTACATAGAATAAGTTTCATGGTGATTTTAAAATTTGTTTATCTTCTTAGATGGTGTTCAGAGGACTTTTAAAATTACAACAAGGCTCTTTATCCACATTATATATAGATGTAACTCATCTGAGAAAATACTGTAAAAACTAATAACCTATAACAGGTTTTTTCTTAATTCATTTCAGTGGTAGATACTATGTGAAGAAACAAAGAATCTTAATTTCTAACAAGAAGAAATGTAGCTGTTTCCTTTTCCATGAAAGGAGCTTATCTCATTTATAGATACACTTCTAGGCACACCTTGCTAAAAATCTTCCATAAAACTAATGAAAGAATCAGTGCTGTTGTCACAGTTTAAAACCTGATTGGCAATGACAGATGCTCTCTATTAACCACCCTCTCCTCTGCTATAAGAAGAGAAGAGAGAATAAGGGAGAGAGACTGGCTGTAAACCAAACGACACAGTTTTAATGAAACAATAGTGATGAAAACTGTGAAATATATACAAATATATACAAAGCAATATCACATTCCTCTCCCTCTCCCCCCAGTAAGGCTCCCCCCACCAACGCTTCAGAACAGCCCTAGAAAAGTCTTAGTCTGAGCTCCTGGAGTCAGCAGCATACTGGAAGTGGATGCAGGAACACAGGGATTCAGGAGGGCACGGATCAGGATCAAAAGCAGACAAATGGATGGAATCCTCTTAGGAATCTGGCCATGGAAGAAAAGATCTTGACCCTTGTGATTCCTCAGATTTATATCAGCTATGACACATATGGGATGGAATGCTTTGTCTGGTCAATTTTGATGAACTATCTGGTCCTTTCCTCCCCACAGGAGGGTTTCAGATCTGACCCTTTTATTCCCGTTTTCTTTTTGGAGCATAAGATTTTTCAGAAGTGGACAGTGGCCTTCATTCTGCATGCCAGTCTCTAGCAGCAACTATAAACATTGAGGGTTATCAGTCCTAGAAGCAGACACTGATGGAGGAATATGCCATTAATTTCAGCAACTGGAATTTATATAAGAAAGAAAATTTGTTCTATCGTGGTTCAAACCTTTGCCTCCATTTCTCTCACAAAAAGGCAAACCCTTTTTAATGAATTAATCTAGTATCTCATAATGATGCTTCAGAAAAAACATTGGTTTGGGTTTGAAGTTTAAGATGGCACAAAGTGCTAGATATTAATAATAAAGTTTGAATAATGAGTATGTGCAGATTCTCCAAAATGTTGTCACTACCTATCATTACTGAGTTAAATGTACGCTAAGTATTATGAATATGCTACAATAACTTACCTTTTGTTTAGAAAAGCAATCACAATACACAATCTTGAACATACACAATTTACTTGAAATTGCCTCAAAATGGATTAACAGTGATTTTTCTCTTCTTAATTACTTCAGACAGTGTGCACCTAGCACATAGATACATTTTGAAATTTCTTTTCTCTGTCACTTAACTCACAAAGTGAAATGTCTTGCATCAAAAAAAAATCACTCTACTTTATTAGCCATCAAAGCATGTAGTACACTAGGTCCATCACCTTTTCATGTCTGGTTTCTCAATTTCAACAGCTGCTCAAATGAAAAATGTAAGATCTTACCAGCATCTCTCCAAAGCTAGCAAAAATCCAAGAAAAACATATGGATTTATCCCTCTTCCTAATTGCAGAAAAGTACTCAGTTCCTGTTAAGCAACCCTTAATCAGCAGAGATGGTTGCAAGCAAAAATTTCCTTGCTACCTATTCAGAATTCAAATCAATACCACTTAGCCTGAAGTAGTCCAAAGTTTCACATTGTTATTACTTTCTTAATATGAAATTTTGCTTATATTTAAAGAAATAAAATTAAGGAAGACTTCATTAAATTATACTTAATGTTACTGAGAGTATCTCCATGCGACTGAAGAAAATTGAAAGTAGGTTTTGTCTCTACCCTCTGTATGGCAAGACTGGTAGTGGAAACTAGAGAAGTAAATGGATTGAGATACTGGAAATGGGATTATATAACTTGCCAAACCCAGTAGCTTGTCAATGCTTGCACTATCCAGGTGAATCTCTGCTGAGCCTTCATTCAGTTTACTTTAGAATGTTCAAGATATAGATCTCACCCCTCTCTCCTGCATCTGGCTTGGGTGTTTAAATTAACTTTAATGCAAAAATGCATTTAAGACAATTTGTAAAATGTCAGGAAAAAAACCCTCTTGAAGGTCACAACAATGAAATGAACTATGGAAAGCTGATTCAAAGTCAAATGATCTAAACATACATAAAATTGTGTTTTATATTTTAATTGTGTCGATGCTTGTACCTTCTGGCCTCTGCCCCCCCTTCTCAAGACCTCAGGTACCTGACCATTCCTGTGTCTCTCCACAGTATACCTCAATAACAGTCTCATAAATCCCTTATTCTGTTCAGAATTTGTTGTATAACACTATCTATATAATGTGACTACATCATATGAAGAAAAGTAAAATAAATTAGACATACTCACTAGAAAAGTTGCTCTTACAATTAATCAAGCTCCAGGCAGGTCAAGACAATCTCAGATGAAGTAAGCTTCACAAGCTTCAGTGCGAAGCTTGTTTCTGTTACCAGCAGTGCCACTACTGCCATTATTGTGCTATAGTACTAATGATAACACAGAAACCCTAGCAATGTACGCATACATGCGTGTGTATGTAAAAAGTGCTACTATCTCAGTTTCAGAGACTTGTGGAAAATGGGATGGTATTTGCTCTGTTTTCTGTATGGATAGTCTTTGCTATAACCACAAATCCAGCACCTTGATAAGTACAGACACTCTTTACTCCAACTTTTGGTCTTTGTATAATACCAATAAAACTGAAAAAGAGATCATGCTGAAGTTTATGAACTTGGAAACAAATATTCTACAACAGAGTAGGATTACACCTTGATGACCTGACCAAAACAGGATGTCATTTGTGAAATATTTATTTCAGAAGGTGATGTTGAGTAAATCTGAAAAAAGATTTGATAATGAGACCCAGTAGGATACCACAACCAGTATGGAAGCTAGTTCATATGTAGTAGGGACAGTTAAACAACCATCCCTTGACAGTAGTTAAGTCCTTATATAGAGATAACAATTATTAACTATACAATAGTTAAATCTGTTTATATACAGATGCTCAGGAAAATTATATAGATTTGTGTGACACCAATAAGTTTCTGTCGACTTCTTCATAACAAGAGGGGCCTCAGAGTGCTCCACTTGATTTATTCTGGAAATAAAATGAAACTGCTTCATATGTGTAAGGAATGCTGGAGAGGTGACTTACTGTTGGTTTTTTTCTACATCTTTCATAAATTTTAGTTGTCTTTCTCACATATTTCAAAGTCAACAGCCCATGGGTCATTATAGCATTCCCAACTTTGGCTGAACTCGGAAGCTGTTATAAATACATTAATGACTCAACCTAAGCTATTCTGTGATTCCATGATTCATTCGCTATAGCATGCAATTGAAGCAAAAGTTTTCATATGCCAATATGGAGTAAAATATTTTAAGCATGTGTGTATTTTAACTATATTTTTAACAAAAATAAGGGCAAGAAAAATGACCTTTCAAATTTACTTCACATGGAGGCAGAATTTTCTGCAAATCACAAGCCTTGACAGAATGGAAAGCTTTCCAATTGAATGGAAAAATTCAATTTCCTTCTATCAAAATATATAGTTTTAAGGGACTTTTACATGGGCTTCCTATACAATTTACACTCCCAATGCAAAGCTATTTTATTACCATAATCACATTAAATACAAGTGATCTAAAGGAAAGGCATTCAGTGAGACGGAAATGGAAACAAATGGAAATGTGAAGTGAAAATGCTACTTGAATATACTTGTTACATGAAGTCCACAAGTGCCATCACTATGGATCCTATAAAAAATGCAGTGAAAATTGAAAAATCAGGAAGCTGAAATCCATCTCTTGTGTTAAATAAATCAGAAAGAAAATCAACATCCTCTGTGGGAGATGTTAGGCTCTTTCTAAAAAAGTTGATCTACCTTTCAAAAAGTCTGAGACTGAGAAAATTTCTGTGATGAGCTACTGATGCCTGAAGAACACAGGTTTAACCCCAGCAAATTTAAACTGCTCATCCAGATTTTCAGATTACTTTATTCTGCAGACTTACAGAAGTGGCTAAAAAATTCATGATTGCGCTAGCTAAGAACTGGTGTCTCACATAAATGCAACATTTCTAATGGTTTACATTCACCTTGATCACCTGTTTAAAGAGTAAGAATGTAGAAGAAATCAGTAGTAAACAACCCAGCAGAATAACTGTGCTGCTGAAAGAGTGGAGTGCCATTGTATAGCTGTAGGCAAGATGATTAGTGATATTGTTAGCAGCTCTGATAGAGTAGGACCCACACAGGCAGGTTCAATTCTCAGGATTTACCTCACTTACCAGAAAAGCCAAACTGAATCAAGCATTTAAGCCTTTTCTTAGGATTTTCCCCATTACACCAACTGGGGTGGGAACACCCTGTAATGCTCTGCTCTGCACTCACCCCCATTGCTTTCCATCTTCACAGCTCACAGCACAGCCCTGGCCTCCTGCAGAGGGGCTCTGTGCATGTACCAGATCTACATGGCCATGCCTGCTGCTGGCCAAACATTGAATCCATTTACCCCTGAGCACTTATAAGATGCTGACTTTCACCCTAGAGCTACTGGTGCTTACACTGCAGTTTCTAATCTCAAGAGGGAGGGAGTCTACTCTATTAGTATATTAGTAAATTACTCTATTCTATTAGAGAATCTACTAATTTCTCAACAGATTTCTTATTAAAAGCTGCTGATTTTCACCAATACATTTCACAAAACTCATATTTTCGTTGTCCATCTTCTGGCTCACAGATGAAACAGAATTGATAACCAGGATGCGATGAATAATTACTGTAATCTCCTTATTTAAAATAAGTAGTTGTTTTCTCTGCTCTGGATAGGACACTAGCGCCTTAGGAAAACCTTATTCTGATGGCAGGCAGGACCATCTTTTTTCTCTGTTTTACTTTGCAAAAATAGTTTCATGACTCATTATGGTTTGTGTCATTTGGAAGGACTGTAGTGACATTCTGTGAACCCAACACTGGGTGTACCTAGCATCAGTAGGACACACCAATAACATTCACACAAGTTGAATAATAATTATGATCCATTACTCTAGTGCTGTATCATTTATGACCACTGTCTGGGTAGTGGTACAGACTGACCTGATAAGGACCCTTTGGAAATACCTCTGAAAGTGGAATCCTACAGAAATCATCTACAGTGTGGTACTGTGACTTATAACTTCTGGAGAAATACAGCAGCAAATTTATGAATAAAATTTAGCAAAGGATTTTAGTCTGTGCATGCATCTACTCTAAAGAAAAATGCTAGAGTTACAAAGATTTACAAATATTCTGCAATTTTCTCACTCATCTAGTCTCATTCTATATGATGGGAGATTTTTTGTGTGTGGTTCTGACCACTGATTTACAATTGTCCCAAAGAAAGCAATTTTAAAATTAATAGCCCTGGGTAGGGTGGAGAACTTGTCTGGGCAGAACGGAGCAGGAGGTGACACCTCGGGATGAGATAAGACCTTCTGGGTGGAGACTCTTCTGTGATCACCAGCTGCAATACAGGGTGGTCCCTCCAGGCACAACTGAGCCACCTCCACTGTACTTGTGAAGTACCTGGCTAAGGTGGCTTGAAGGATGGCACCAGGAAGAAGATAAGAACTGGTGACTGGGTGGAGATTACTCCCCTTTCTGGGGGCCAACCTTCAATTCTGGGATATCCCTGGAGGCATGATTATGTGCCTGGCTACAGTGGCTGGAACAGAGGAGGAATGGCACCTGAAAGAAGATAAGAAATGATGACTGGATGGAGGACTACACCCTTCTGCTCCCCTCTGGGCAGCCTGTCTCCCAAGGAACCTGGCTGACTGACAGCTGCCCCTTTGGAACAAAAGGGATTCAGGGGTATATCTGGCTGTCCATGCTTTGCCTTGTCATCGTCTCTTGACCCACCACCATTTCTGCATCGGAACCTGTCCAGAATCAGCGCCATCCTGAAGAAAACTCGCTGGACAGCCGGACCCTTGGTCTTGACTTTCTCTCTCCTCTCTCTCTCTCTCTCTCTCTCTCATTTTTCCAACTATCTTACCCTTTTTCTACACTTTTCTATCTCATTCTTTCTTACCATTTTCCCTCTCTTTCTCTTATATCTTCTTTTCATCTCTCCCTCTTTCGCCTTGCTCCATATCTTTGCCTGTATCAATTGTCAAATAAAATCTGCTTGCACTTGGCCTTTTTTATGGTTGGACTTTGTTTCGCGTATCCAAAACAAAAAAATAAACGTTAATGTTACCTTCGGACTGTAACATTTTAACATTTCAATGTAGATGAAATTGCACTGATGTTTATCTTTCCATCCTCAGTGTGGTCCTTCTGAAACTCAATATCCTTTTGAACTGATGCTCAGATGTCAAACCTGTTTCTCCTCTTCCTAGGCTACTGGGTGGAGATATTGTTTCATAGGGACTTTGAAGAACTTGAAAGTCAGTCATGTTTCTACTTTTATCTTGGAAAGGTTTTATTTGTCAATAATGACAGAAAAAAGACCTCAAGAGATTCACAAGAACAGCAATTTTAGAAGCAATAAAACATATTATGACAGGATGTGGCATGTTCTTAGCCACCAATCCTTCTCTTCAGGAACAGTATCATATTTCTCATATATCTTCCCATATATCTTTGACATATATTTTATGGTGTCAGTCACCCTGCAGGGAGATGTTCTCTCGCCACTGGTCTGTAAATGGCTGAAGTTAGGTGAATCACTCCTTCATTGTTTTTAACTACCTCATGGAGCTCTTCTACTTGACATTTGTAGCAGAAATCCTTAAGTTTGTAACAGAACTCCTGTTAATTCCTGAACTCTTTTGCTTTGTACTTTAAAATGGAATTCTATTTGTATTACTAAAAGCTAAAAAGTCTTACGGGGACTTCTAAATCTTTCTTCCTGTGTTGTTTGTTTTTGTTTGGTTTTGTTTTGTTTGGTTTTGTTGGTGTTTTTTTGTTTTTTTGTTTGTTTATTTTTGTTTTGCTTGTTTGTTTGCTTGCTTGCTTTTTGTTTGTTTTGGTTTGTTTGCTTGTTTTTTGTTGTTTTTGTTTTGTTTTTTTCTCTCAGAAGAGGAATCTGGCTAAACCTCTGTAAATCTCTTGACTTTTCATTTGCAAATTTCTACTTTTCAAGCAGTAAAAAAATGTAAATATTAGGCAAGCTCAGTCCCATGACCCATTCTCATATTTGATTAGGAACCATTTTCTTTCACTTTCAGCACAATCAGTTGCTCTCTCTGCTTTAACCCATCCCTTCCATATAATTCAAGATCTAATTCCTATCACCCCCCTTCTAAATAAAGGTTGTCACATCAAATGTTGTGTTACATCTACTATCAAATGATGTGTTACATCTACTTCATTTCCCTTGTTAACATGGTTTTATTTTATCAAAGAAAGTTATCAGATGTGTCTAAGCGCTATCTCTTTGATAAGAACAACATAGCATTCACAGACTGATCTAGACAAACCCTGTTCATGTGTGTTATCATTTTACATTTCTTTCCCAGTTGACCCCATCACTATAAAATCATTTCACCCCTAAAATTGTCATATATATTTTTACAGTGATCCACATCCATAACATTTCTTTTAGCGAAATTGAATTCCAAGTAGTTCATAATTTTATTCTTAGGTTCTTGTGATCCAAAGAACTTTGAAGACCTCGTGTAAAGCCAAATGGGACTAATACGAGCAACATAAAAAGCCAGTGGTATATTCTCTGAAGAAACTGACTTAAAAAGAGCTATACTTGTGATCATTTCACCAGGTAGATTTTATTCATAACAGTTATTTTGGCAGAGGCATTTTCTACTATATAGTCTTTCTCCTTCCACATAAATATTAGGTTTTGAAGTTCTTGCAGGGAAAACTGAAGTGCATTTGTCCCAGTGATATCTTCTCCAGCCCCACTAATATTACTCATTCAACACCATTCAGTAGCAATAGAGAAATGCTCTGAGAAAATGATAAATGAAATATCACCTCTGAAAGGGTGTAGAATTTGTCACATGAAATTAATGCATTCATTTGCTACAGTAAAGATAGGATACCTAAGATATCGTTTTCCGGTGACAGAGCATTCCTTATGGTTCAGAGTAGGGACAAAAATAAAAATAGTAAAACAGCTAACATTCCTGTCTGCTTGGGAAAATTCTTCCTTGACATTCACAGTGGGTCTCATGACGTACCCGTGAAATGTACTTACATCAAGTTCAGTAGAGCTGGTGCTGAAATACATGCAAGATTAAGGTCACACTAAATATAACTGTACTAGGAACATTGTCTCTGAGAACCAACACATACATACTGGAGAAGATAAAATCATCAAGACTCATGGATCAGAGACAAAAGAAAGGGATTGAGACCACTTTTCAAATTTTCAACAGTTCATTGTCCTGCTAACATCTACTGTGAAAAATTACAAATATTTTAAAAAAGATGCAGCCTCATTGGAATCTCCATCTTCTTCTAGCTCTCCTCTCTTCATTTCCTTCCTCTTTATGGTTTTCTTCTCTCTTATGTCACATCACTAAGCAGAGGATATGTTTTTTTTTGTCTGTCTGTTATAGTAGTCCATTTGGGTCTGTATGATGCCTTTCCTTTCCCTTTTCCATTACCAGACTGAAGAAGTAGTTTGGAACTGAATACAGAGATGAGAAAGAAAATTAAGAACTTATGAAATGTAGTGCAGTCATCATACATATTATGACATTAAAGCAACCCCTATGATGATAACAGAGAATAACAGAGAAGATTCTAATATTGTATTAGGTTTATTTCTCTTCAGTTTCAGATGGCTACATTTTTTATTATTATTATTATTTTTTATTTATTTTATCTAAGAGAATGGGGGTGCTTCTAGCAAGCAATAGCAGGCAATCATGGCATGAAAATTTAAAATGACTTGTTGAAATTTACATAGAAAACATGAAATGTAGCTAAAGCAGAATTAAACTATCATTTAATATCAAATCCAACTGTTAATCCAGCACTGCTAAATCCACCACTTAAACCTGTTCCTGAGCACAATATCTATACATCTTTTAAATCCCTCTACAGGTGTTGACTCAAATACTTTCACAGCAAAGCAGCCAGCTACAGTGAAGAAGTTTTTCCTAACATGCAAACTAAACCTCTGCAGGTTCAACTTCAGACCACATCCTCTTGTCTTACCCTTTGTAACTTGATAGAAGAGACCAACCCCCTGCATGGCTACAAACTCTTTTCAGGTAGTGGTAGCGAGTGAGTAACTCTCCCTCTGAATCCTTTTCTTCAAATTAAACAACCCCAGTTCCCTCAGCCATTCATTGTAAGGCTTGTTCTCCAGACCCTTCACCAGCTTGGTTGCTTTTCTCTGCACATGATCCAGCACCTCAATGTCCTTCTCGTAGTGAGGGGCCAGAAGTCAACATGGGAAGCAAGGTGCAGCCTCACTAAATCCAAGTACAGGGGCAAGTTGACTTCCCTAGTCCTGCTGGCCACTCTGTTCCTGATACAAGCCACAGTGCTCTTGGCCTTCACCATCTGGTCTCACTGCTGACTCATGTTCAGCTGGCTGTCAACCAGAACCTCCAGGTCCTTTTCCTCTGGGTAACTTTTCCAAGTCTGCATCATTGCATGGTGTTGTTATGACCCAAATGCCCAACCCAGAACTTGGTGTGGTTGAACCTCCTATGACTGGTCTCTTCTCACTGACCCAGCCTGCCCAGATCCCATAGTAGAGGCTTCCTACCCTCAAGCAGATCCATACTCCCACTCAATTTGATGTCACCTGCAAACTGGCCAAGGGTGTACTGGATCCTCTCATCCTTATAACTGATAAAGATATTCAAGTACTGAGCACCAGATCCTCCTTCAAGCCCCTCTTGTAGATGTCCCGTTCACTAACCTCTGGTCAACTGTGACCTCTCCAGTTAGCCAGGACTGCTGACAGATGATTTAAAGTGCCTTGATAAGCACTTCCACCAGCTCCTTTGGTGGATCGCATTGGTTCGATAAAAGTGCGTGCTCACGTGTGTTTGTTTAATGATGCAACAGGTTGCTAATCAGTTTCCCTTGGCTCATGTGGACTCTGCTCTGCTTCCTGCCCATGTCTTCCAGATCAAAGGCCTGGGTACCTGGAGAAAAAGTGGTCCTAGTATTAAAGACTAAGACAATGAAGGCATTAAGTACCTCATCCTTTTTTTAATCCTTTATCTCTGTATTTCCCCTCCCACATGCAATAAACGATCGACATTCTCTTTATCTCTCCTCCTATTGTATTTATAGAAGAATTTTTTCTCTTCTGTTATGACAGTGACCGGATTATTCTGATTACTCCTTGGCCCTTCTGGTCTTCTGGCATAGCCTAACAACATCTTTGTTTTTCCCCTTAGTTACCTTCTCCTTCTTCCAAAAGCCATAAACACCTTCTTCCCTCAAGTTCCACCCAAAGCTCTCTGGTCATCCAAGCTGATTCTTTTCCCCACTAGTTTATCTTTAAACTCACAGGAACAGCCTGCTCCCACACCTTTAAGATTTTCTTCTTAAAGAGCATCCGGTTTTCATTGACTTTTGCCCCTCAGGACTGTGTCCCAGGACCCTTACACTCTATGTGTCTTGAGTAACAAGTATCTTAATGGTAGCAATGTGTATGCATTTTAAAAGAACAGAATTTGTCCCATCTTGTTGTCTAGAGAAATGCATTAAACCCTGCAACGTCTTAATTTATTCTTCTGTGTGCAAATTAATTCTGTATTAAGAAGCAGACACTATGATTATTAAATTTAATAGAATTGGGACTCCCTGAAGCGTTGCTTGTACAGTCATTATTCAGATTCTTAGAGAAATTGCATTTAAATTTCATTTCATTGTAAAACTCAAACTTCATTACCTCTTCAGCTCACTTATAACTTAGTTCATTAAATGTTATTTATTTTCTCTTCTAATAATTACAACTCTACTTCACCTTTCTAGCACAGGTTCTCTCTTACCATACAGTATTCTCTGTAGTAGGCTTGGTACCATTTATGGGCTGACAGTTTTATTGGTTATGTAGAACTTTAACTCTACCATATTGAAGAATCCCTTCCCACTTCTGTGAAAAGTGACTCTTGTTTGCTCAAATAAAATTTTCATATGTATTTAGAAGAATTTGCAAATCCACACTGTATCCTTACTGCATACTGCCAAAGACCTAGTGTATTAGTTTGATGTCTTCTGTTAAACTGAACACCAGTTTTTAATTCTACATAGTACTGAATCCCTAATTTATGTGAACAGTTCTCACAAGACCACCAGACCACACTGGTCTATGCCAGTAAAGATCTCATTCATCAAACAGGGCAAAATGAGGAAACCCCATTCCAGGAGGACAATTCACCTCAATATCCCAACTTTTCACCCCTTATCCTTAAATGCAGTATTTACAACTATGACGAACTAGTTTAAAATACTGCTGTGATAGTTTGCACAGATTACATGTAATCCAACAAATGAGAACGTGTATAACATTGGGTGTAGGAATCAAAAATGACTTGCATCTTCCTTATAAAATGTTGTGAGGCTTGGTACAGTTTGAATAAGCTACTCCTTGTTTAGACAGAGTTTTCGGTGAACTTAGTTCAGACCAAGGCAATGCACAGTCACTTTTCATTGTCAAATTACTTCCACAAAGGTGTACCTAAAATTACCTGACATGTTCTCAGATTATTTTATTCTATAATGCTATATATGCTATATGCAATCAATGCTATACAAGTTCTCCATACTACATAAAATCCTTGAATTATTAGATATTATACAATCATTGATGCTTTGCCACCTTTCAGTTTTCTATTTCTTAAAAATCTGCTAGCAGGTACTTTAGAATATTAGACTTCATGGATTTCACATGTACTGAATTTCCTTGAATGACAATTTGGAGAGCAAAAAGAACCTTTGCAGGTAGTCTGAAAAGCTGACTTCCAGTGTAACTCATTAAAGAAAGAAAGAACTGTCACACTTGTTTTCTGAATCTAGTAAGACAGTGGTTTCTTTTAAAATTGTGTTTTTAGACAATATTTGATTTTCCTCGAAGAATCAAATTTTGGACTTAAAATTAGTTTTTGCTTTCTAGTTTCAACAATAATCTAATTTTTTTCTCATTTTCTTTGTAGTCTGGTAGCCCACCATCATGATAATTGCTGTGTTCCCTGCATTCATGTTGAAATAACTGAGCAAAATGTAAGAATGTAAAATATAACATCTCTTTGCAGCTAGGCCATGTCATAATTAATCCCATTATTCAGAAGATTGCAATTCAGGTACAAAAATCACTTCAGGCTGGATGTTGTTATGGATGTAGTTTGACTCTAAGAATATTACACTTAAATCTGCAAGTTTTCCTTCCACCCACCTGCTATATCTTTAGGCTTTCCACGGTTATATCAATGTTGTATTAGGCTGTCCCAAAGACTTAAGCTTAAATAAAATAGATAAGATATAGACTACCCTTGCAGTCTACAATATCAATTGTTTACGTAAAATTATCAATGGAATCACTATATTTTAAGAACAAAGATTTTGCAAATTGTTCTCACTTTAGTCTGTAGTGAAGAAAAATAATTTCTAACTTTTCTCTTTCTTTCTCCATGTACTGAGTGGCTTTAGAGTCTCTGCTACCAGCCCACATTTCTTTGGCATGTACCTCCATACTGCATAAATTTCACATTATTCTCAATAGAGGGACCATCAGAGAGTACTGGCCTAGATTCAAACAAGGGCCACGAGAAGATTCACAAATCAGAATTGGTCCTGTGCCACACTCATTCATGAGTCTATTGTTTTAAAAACTGTGGTGAAAACCTGAAAAAGAACCTGAAGAAGAGAAAGCCAAAGGAGGGATCTAGCACCTGCTTTCAGCTACCTAAGACACTTCTCAGAGGTGCACAATCCAGAATAAGAGGTTATTACCACAGGCTGAAGCAAAAGAAACTTCTGCAGGGGATAGTAGGATCTTATAACTACACTGTCCCACTGGTCAGCTCCTCGTAAGACATGTTCTATAGACTCTTCACCAGTTTCTTAGCTCTTCTCTGGACTTGTTCCAGCAACTCCATGTCCTTCTAGTTGTGAGGGGACCAAAAATGAACATGGGATTCAAGATGCAGTCTCACCAGAGCTGAAGACACAGTCACAATTACCTCACTAGTCCTCTGGCTACACTATTTCTGATATGGGTCAGGATGCTGTTGGCCTCCTTGGCTACCTGGCTCATATTCAGCCAGCTGTTGACCAGCACCCTCAGGTCCTTTTCTGCTGTGCAGTTTTCCAGTCACTCTTCCCCAAGCCTGTAGCATTGCATGGGGTTGTGACCAAAGGCTGGAGCTGGCATTGGCTTTGTTGAACCTCGTAGAATTGTCCTTAGACCACCAATCTATCTGGTCCAGGTCTCCCTCGGGCAGTCAGTGCTCCCACCCAACTTGGTGTTGTTGGCAAATTTACCAAGAGTGCACTCAAACCCCTCATCCAGATAATTTGTAAAAATACTTAAGAGAACTGGCCCCAAAACTGAGCCCTGGGGAACACCACTTGTGACTTGCTGCCAACTGGATTTAATTCCATTCACCACAACCCTTGGGGCCATCCAATAGCATAGATGAAGGCATAAAAAGAGTGAATAATTCATATTTCACAAATGTTCCTCTTTATGATGAATAATCTTCTTACCAAGTTCTTATAGTCAGACACTATCTGACTTCTACTGCTTTAAATTACTGTTGGGAGTATTGAATTGTGGAACTAAGAGGATAGGCAAATGATTTAAACTCGGGCAGTTGTTTCACCTCAATCAAAGCTGACTGAAGAGTCATTTTGTCCTCATTTTGCCTCAGTATTCTATCTGTCATATGTATGAATGCTTGCAATGATGTACTTGCCAGCAGCTGTAGGCAATATCAGCTCTACCTTGTGCTGTAAAGGGAACACAGCAAAGTATGGCTGCTCATAGAAAGTTTCTTTAAAAGCTGGTTGAGTCATGGCCTACTCTTCAAGAGACAAACTGTTTTCCATTTGCATGCATAAAAGCTTGCAGAAAACAATTAGCAATAAAAAGTATCAGGACTATCAGTATATAAAAGTGATCTCTCCTAATTTATGTTACATTTATTTTTATCCAGCTAAAACAGGTAAGCAGACCTAATATTTTAGCATGTATGCTGTAGTCCTGGCTGCATCAAGGCACAGCAACAAAGAGAAAAAGGTGGATTTGCATAGGCTGTGTTCTGCATCACTGGCTTGGTGCACTCTCCATTGGTAATAGGGACGTTTCAGGGCTACTGGAATAGTAGAAAATACTCAGGACCTATTAATGGTACAGGTTGCTAAAAAATTGTATGATAACTGCTGACCTTTGTTGCTAATATATGTATAACATCTGGAATGCTTTCGGAAAGATAAGGTGGACTAAGCTGTATAAATTAAGTCAACTTTCAGATGATTTCTTTTCTCTTCTTTTATTGTAAGCAGACAATATTCTGCCACTTTCCAGGAAAAAAAAAATTGTCCTCTTTTGAAACAGAGCAGAACTCAGTGACAGGTATGTCTGAAAGCAGAATCACAAACCTAAGCTTTCACATAGGAGTTTATCTTAGCTTGCAAATATATTTCTGCCAGGTTTTTAACATAATACAGCTAAATTTACACACCATTTTGTACTATTTTCTCCTCCCACTTCCCAGTATTGCAAGATGAGGGAATGTGAAGAGTAAGTAAAATAGAAATTATAAATTCTTCTCAAATATGCCTCCTGAATTTCTCAGATGTTTCAAGAGCCATGGAAAGATCCAAGAGATAAGAAAACCTAATAATTACAACAAACCTTTCAAGCCAGGATACGTGCTTTTTCAGCTATGTCTGTCACTAACCGAGCATGTAATTCCTGATTAGTTTTTGTCATAAAATAAATCACAGAAATATTCACTGACTGTGCACCTCATCCTTTTATTTTCATTAAAGATGATGCATCCATTTTAGTGTACCACATATAAGATATTTTAATGAGCTTTAAGTTTCTAGATCTTACTAATATCAATTGGCATTGAGGACCTAAATGTATTTTAGAGGGTTGCTACTTGTACTGGCTATTTTTTTTTTTTCTGACAAAACATCTCTGTGTTTTCTGATGAAAAGGAAGAAATGCACAATTATTAAAGAAAGCAGAGATTTTTCTTGAAATTTTCTTTTAGCTGAAAACTGATTTTCTGTTGCAAACCATTTTGAAATATTGCTTTACTTATTCCTCCACACAGTAATTTTTGATAAAAGCCATATTAGTTGGGCAGCAGAAAATGATACATATACTTTCAGGAAAATTACTAAGCCTGAATATCCTGAATGGAGTACTGCATTTTCCTCCAACACAAAAACATCAAAAGGTCTTTCCAATCTTCCTGTATTCTCAGTTTGTAGCATGTTGACATTTCCTATTAGAACAGCCCTATTTTTTATGTAACAAGTTTATGTATCTGCTGAGAAAAGTTTACTAAATTTCAAGGTGACTGCTAAAATGTTCCTTTTTGTATCACCCCCAAATTAATGCCTCAGTTTTATTAAGAAAATAACATTCTCTTTGTTTCCTTCTGCTGGTAAAATGAAAGCAATATTTGGTCACAATACTGCATTGGAACATATTTCATCCACTGAAGGAAGTAAGAAGCTTAACAAAATTATTTTTTGTTGACAGAAGGGAAATAGACTTTCGAGAAAATTAATTCTGCTTTTGGAATAAAGCAGACTTAAAACAAATTCATTCCATCTACCATGAAGAAATGTGTTTAAAAAAAAAAAAAAAAAAGCCATTTGCTTTCAGAATTTACAATAATTTATAATTTATCCAGCATCCTTAACATTTCACCTGGTAGATTTTCTGTGATAGTTTAATGTTCACCTTGTACAGCCATCAAAGTCACTAAAAGGGTAGACTGTTATTTACATGAAGGTGTGTAGTGAATAAGACTTCCCGGACACATTAAATATCTGAGAAAACTTAAAAAATGAAACCCTGATGCCAAATTTTTTATCAATCCATAGAGTTTTTTACTTCAGTGTTTATTTCTTTGTGTGCACATGCAATTGCGTATGACAAAAGAACATTTAGCATCATTTTTTTGCAGGTAAGTTGCTCTTTTCTTGTAATGATATCTTGGGCAATACTATAACCACATAAATGAACAAGAATAAATTTATCTGTGTTTCCATCTTCTGGCTTAGTAATTTTCCATTAATTGCCACTATTTCTCAGGAGTTGCAAGAAAAAGTGATTTTTCAAGACATTATTTTTACTATTAACTGTTTATTATTCAGTCTTGAATTTCATCCTTTCTAGAAAATCAGCCCTTCTGTCTCCAGTATGAGACGCCTGATGAAACCAGTGGGAATTCAGAGGTTTTGAAAGCTTTTTTAAATGCTTCCATTTATGTCATATTGTATTTCATCTTCTTCTGACATATAGTTAGTTAACAACAGTAATGTAGAGCTGACGAAAAGTGAAAGGAAACAACTCTGAAAATTATAGAGAGTTGATGTTCGTACAACTTGACCAGAAAAGCTGGAAAGCAGAGACGGTTCTGAGGCTAATACTGTGCTCAAGAATGGTCAAAGATTTTTCTTTTGTATTAAAGAATAATTTACTTTAGCATACCATTTCAGTTTACTTATAAAACACTCAAAAAATCCCCTTATCTCATAGAGTTTTGGTTCTGAATTCTCCTCATGCTGTACATTTCACTGAATCACTATGTATTCTGTCAGGGTTTTTTTCCTTATGTTGCCTTCCACCAGCGTTTGTCTTTGAGCTTTAATGGTTCCATGAGTTTCACGCTTAGTCAGTCATCTAAACCTTTGTGAACGCAACTAATTCAAACGAGCTTTCTGTTGCAGTTCTACTCCAATTAGGAAAACAAAACAAAACAAAACAAAACAAAAAAAACAAAACAAAAAAAATTACTAGGTATATTGTCATTGCCTCCAAATAATGTTACTTCATTTCCTTTGTTTAAATAAAGCTTCCAGCTCTGCATCACTTATCTGATAGATAGTAAGAAAGATGCATTATACTGACCTTTATTTGACACATAATATGAATTTTCCTGGAGCACTTATTTAGGACAATATATATATAAGAAAAATCCAGGCATATTATGTGGCTTTTTGGTACATAGAGTATATATAATCCTAGCTATTTTCCTGTAATTTTTTTTTTTTTTTTTTTTTTTTTAATCTGATAATATCACTGCAGAGCATTAAGAAGTGACAAAACCCTAATACAGTACAGTAAACCACTATATACTTCACAGGATCGTTAAAACAAAGGCACTGCAAGAAGAATCACATCTACTAAATATTTACAGCCACATACAAATATCATCCAGTATACCATATCAGCTTTTAAAAATCACTATCCTAAAATATACAGCCTACACGTCTCTGAAAATAATGTATGACTCTAATATAGAATGTACCCAGAGTAACTGAAGCAAGAAACCTCCATTCCCAAACACCCATTGCAAAGCATAAGGAAAGGAGTAGAGGAGACACAGAAGAATTTTGAGAACTTATATAAGAACTAATCTATTGACATGAGTACAAATGTAGAAGTCAATCCATAATGTAAAAATGGAGTTCCAGATCAATATCTTTTTTTACAACACCACAGAGATTACCATTAAACCGAGTCAAGCCTCTTCACACAACTAATTTTCGCTCATAAGAGTGTAACTACTGAAATGAAATACAAATTAAACCACTGAGATAAGGCTTCACAGAAATAATTCTTTTCTGAGTCCTACTCCTGGAGGTTCAACACTTCCTCCCAGGTGTGAAGAGCTCCTAAATATACTTAATGGTCAAGTGTCAAAAAACTCCAGCAGACATTTACATTGAATTTGCCAGTAAAATCTAGATTTTTATTATAAAAATAGTAATTAGATTATCCAATATAGGGGAGCAATGTTGATTCTATCTATAGTAAATACATAGCACAAGAACAAAACTTTTCATAAAATTAATGTACAAAATACATAAGTAAAGAAGAACAAAAGGAGTGGAATTCATCTCACTTGACTCCTAGCATACTAAATCTGTGGTAGGTGTTAATTCCAAGTTTACCACAGATATATGAAATAGATATTTAATAATGGCATTAAGTACTGCTGAGACTTCTCTCCATTGCACTACAAGAACACCTTAACACTATGATCTTAGATTAGACACTTGACTTTTGCCCAGCTACAGTCAGGTGAGATGACATTTATCATTGGAGGTCACTTGTTTTGTTCAGTTTGGAGAAGAGGAGGCTGAGGGGTGACCTCATGGCACTCTGTGGATTCTCATGAGGGGAAGAGATGGGACTGGAGCTGATTTCTTCACTCATGGGACCGAAAACAGAACTTCGGGTAATGGTAGGAAGCAGAAGCAGGGAAGGTTTAGGTTAGGAAACTTTTTTTCATCTGGAGGGCAGCTGAGCAGTGGAACAAGCTCCCCAGGGAAGTGGTCACAGCACCAAGCCTGCCTGAGTTCAAAAAGCATTTGGATGACACTCTCAGATACAAGGTATTATCCTGGGGCCCTGCACAGGGACAGTGGTTGTACTTGATGATCCTGATGGGTCCCTTCCAATTTGGCACAATCTAATATTCTAGAATTCTAAGTTTTGAGGAAAAATTCACCAACAGATCTCTTAAATAATCCTAAAATATACACAAAACATGAAACAGAATTTTTTTCAGATTGATTTTAGATAATCGGTTCTTCCTCACCGAAGCTACAAACAAAACTAGGAGGGACCACATATTCTACAGCTTAATGTGAATTTCTCCTATAAATCTCTATTAAAATCAACTTATAGATGTTAATCATAGCTTCAGAACTGATGTTTCTAGGACAAGGTAGAATTTTCTCTTTTTTTTTCAGTAAATTGAATAATTTCTGTATTATAATGTCCTGCAAAAATAAGGGCGGTCATCAGAACTCAAAAAGTCATCTGTTTTTGTTAGATTGTCATTTGGTACTTGACAGCAAAATAGAGGCAGGAATTAAATAGAAGACAAATGTATCTACTTCTTAAATTTTGTTGATTACAATTAATTTTCATTTTATATTTCGAACTTGTTCTACTGTTATGAAGCACTGGGCCCAGTGGTCTTAGTGTAATACGTTTGGAAACTGAAAGTTATGTAACAACAGGGTTAAAGCTTCAGCTGTTCTCCTTTCAGGGCTAGGACTTAAAAATTGATTAATATGAAACATTGTGAAGTGGAAAAATATTTTTATTTTTCAATGCCATCACTAAAAATCTTGAAAATTAACATTGTATTCAATACTACTGTACTTAGGAGATTTGTCTTGCCTTTTCCAGAAGTCTGGAATTCATTAGTAATGATAGGACTCATATTAGCATCCTCTGTTCATAGAGTTCGATCCACACCCTGTGTCTTCAGAAACAATAGCCAGAGCTATACATCCAGCAAAAGTTCTGGGAAAAGGACAGGGTGATAAGAAAAATTTTGAAATTTCATTATAATCAAAGGAAATAGTTTCAACAAATATAATTTTGTAATCCCAATGTGTTTCATTCCAGTAACTGCAAATAAGTATTTCCTGCAGTAGCTTCAATATTATTATTTTTCACAGTGAAGGGGAAGGAAAGAGGTGTCAGAGTAACAGTACAAAAATTATTGATTAAAACATTTTAGAAGTTTAAAAAAATGGTCTTTTCACCATACAAGCATAGCAGTAAACATATGAGTCATGTTGTTTACAGATACTTCTGAACATCCTGGCCTTTATAAGACGCATTTTCAGTAGTAAATGTTATATACTAAAAAAAAAAGCTATTGAAAATTATATGATAAATTAATATGATAATAAATTTATCAAAATCATAAATTGTTTTAAAATCTGACATTAATGTAATTATATTTAGTTCTATGTCAGTTTCACACAGCCAAAAAAAAAAAAAAATCCATATTCAAGCTAGCCTTGATCTAAACTATGAATTCACAATTTGTTTTTCTTTTGAGAAATCAAATATGTGTAGAAGATAAAATTAATAGTTAAGTATTACTTCATTAAATAATTTTCACAGGAAAAATTAGTAGGCAGTTACATCTCTAGAAATGTTCTCATCCCATTAATATAATTTATTTGAGTTACATTGCTTTCCAAAAGCAGGTTTTCTGATCAAACCAGTGAGTTTACTACATGTACTGTGATAAGGCTATTTTAAACATATAGCATGTTATTTCTGTAATATTAAAGCAAATTATATTAATTATTTTTTTCTTTTAAAGGCAAAACTGTCTATGACCATTATATCTAAGGTGTCAAATGGAGTATTAAAAACATTTTCTCTAGAGTTAGAGAAAGTATCCCTAGCTTCATCTTCTGATAGATTTGTGGTGCAGACTTACAAAGAAACAAAGCTTTTAGTTCTATCAAAAATCAGGTCAGTTTAAGGAGAAACAAAAGTTGCTAAAGTCATGGAAAGGACTTGCTTCAAATGGTAAGTGTTCAGATATCGACAAAAAAAGTAATAATTTAAAATAATCCCAGACTCAGTTATGATTTTGAACATGCATCAAATTAATTCCATAACTTGAAGAACTTTCCAAGTCAAAATCCATTTTGAGGAATTTTAATAATCTAGAAATTCCATAGAATTCTCTATTCTTTTGACTGATTCAATAAAGTTATCTATTCCAGGGCTTGTGTGCCTTACCGAGATAATTAGAAGATACTTCAACTGCACAATTGAATATGTAGGATTTCTTCCAGTCATACAGCTCATCTCACTTCCTGAAAGAGAATTATTCATGTGAATGTCAGGGCACACTGCAGCTACAGCTGCGAAGTCACTGCTCTCATCCCAGAAAGAGGAGACATCAAAAAAACTACCATGTTCCTGGGATCTAAAAGTTTTACATTTTTTCAGGTAGAATAAAATAATGGTCTGTGTGTATTTGTTTGGGTTTTTTAACACTAAGAGTGTGGCTGTTTCACCTTCATAAATCATAGACTGGTCTGTGTGGGAAGTACATTAAAGATCATCTAGTTCCAATCCCTGTGCCCCATTGCTCAAAGCCCCATCTAACCTGGCCTTGAACACTTCCAGGGAGGCATCAGCCTCAGATCCTCTAGACTACCTGTGCCAGTGTCTTACCACCCTCAAAGTGAAGAATGTCTTCCTAATATCTAACCTAAATCTACCCTCTTCCAGTTTAGAACCATTACTCCTCATTCTGTCACTACATATTTTTGTAAGTCTCTCCCCAGCTTTCCTGTAGTACAGACACCTCCCAGTACTGAAAGGCTGCTATAGGGACTCCCCAGAATCTTCTCTCCAGGCTGAAAAACCCCAGCTCTCTCAGTTTGTCTTCATAGAAGAGGTACCCCAGCCCTCTCATTAGTTTCCTGGCCCTCTGGATTCACTCAGACAGCTCCATGTCCTGTGTTTCATTCATAAATAGATTATAAGTTTCCATTACTTTATTAATAACATTATTGGCTTCTTAGAAAATGCTCACTGAACCAATGTAGGCATTAAAGGATTGCCTTAGACTTTTTTTCCAGAATCATAAAAAAGTTCTCAGTTCTCTTCTATAACTTCAAGCACCTAAAATTTACTTATGCGTGTTACTTAAGCTGTGACCTTTTCAGCTGTATTTTTCTAAGAAAAATAATTGTCTTTTCAGTCAGAATAAAGATAAAGATAGTTAGCTGGTAGCCAAGTCTGTGACTGTAAGACATTTGCAACATGATACAGGCTAGTTTAGTAATAAAATAATTATTATTTTATAATGTAGTATCTTACCAGTAGTTAGCAGAGGGAAAACAAAGAAAAAAGGTTTAATACATCTCTCAATGCCTTTATATATACTCTAACTATGTTTCCTTAATCAAGGAAAATTTCATGAATTATGTGTGAAGGATAATTTGCCATCAAGCTGTCAGCAATGCAAATATAGAAAAATCTCTCCATGTTATTTGGTTCATTCATGCAGGCAAGATAAGACTGACCACACCAGCATACCTCTCTACACTCACCTGTCTAGCATCACTATGAAGACTTGTATGGATAAAGCCTCATTAGTTTCCCCAGAGAGGCCCCAGACTGACCTTCTTTCTAGTGAAAAAGTTTTTCCCTACTCATAGCCTGGATCTGCAATAAAATTCTACTGTTTCTTTAATGGTTGGAAGTCCTTTCACAGTTGGAAGTTCTCTTCACAGTTTTCTTCTTCAGTCTAAACAGTCCTGAATCTTTAAGTCCTCTCTGTAGGAAATATTTTCTGGCTGCCTAGGGGTTGTATCCTAGAGAAATGTTTTCAGATGGCCCAGTTCTCCCTCAAAGTGAAGTAGCTGACTTTAGATTAATGCTTTACTCATTTTGCATGGGACAAAGTTATATAATTTATCTCACATTGCTCTTCATTTTGTTTTCCGGGATGATGTGTGCTTTATGTAAGTGCTGCCCCATGTTTAATTTACAATACAGACAGAGCCTGAACCTGTAGGAAGCTGCAGTGCCCATACCATATCCTATAGCTTCTTACCCTTGCTAAAGCTAGGACTTAACATTTGACTATGTCAAATGCTAATTTGTATTTTCCAGACTATTTCTCCAATTTGTTCACATCATGTCATTTCATAACCTTCCAGCTAACACACCAGTAGAATCCTACTGGCACTTTCCACATGCTATTAACAGCTGGAAATTAACAAAAACACTGAATGGCAGCAGTCAGAACAACCCTCAGAGAATGCCTGTGGATGCTCCATCCATTTTCATAATGGCACAGAGATATCATTAAAAATAACTCTCCAAGAAGGTTCCAAGCCAGAGCAAAAGTCATGATGCAGTATTTACATCTAGACCATGCTACCTTGTGCCAAGGTTACTCCACAGTTTATGAGACTATGTTTATGGAACCTGTGCCGTAAGTCAAATTTAACTTGCTATATAATTTTGGCCTCACTGAATGAGGTCCCTGCTTAGTGAATATATAACATCAAAACATATTATGGGAAAATACAAAAGAAAGCAGATGGCATACTATATTTTCCCTTATATTTGTTTACCACCGACTAGGACAATGCTCTTGGGTCAGAATGGGATGTGACAGAAAAGAGGAAAAGGGGACAGATGTTCACTGTGATTTGTTTTTGCATTAAATTAATACCAGTGTAAAATTTTACCAGCAATAGAGTCACTACTGCTGTGGCAAAAATAACAGGAAAAAAGAGACCGCAACAGATGTTTCTAGTTTTTCAAAAGATTTTTGTTATTATTATTTCATACTAATCTAAAGCTTCAGTGACATAAGTTTCTCTTGCTGTCCTCAAGATATATAAAAAAATAAGCAGAAATAATTTTTGCAGTTCCTGATCTGAACACAAGTCAAATTTGTGACAGAGCTGTATAGCTGTAATAGCCTCAGACCCAGGTTCCATATGAGAACATTGTGGAGCTATCCCAGGGGCCTAGTTTTCAAGACAGATCATGCATAAGAATATGGTCATAATGCTGCCAGAACCCTAAAAACCTTGCTCATAGCTAGGTCAAATATCTGTGCATGGCACTGCATTGCATAATGGAAAGATACTAAGCAGAAAGAGAGACATAAAGTCAAATGCTACATGCCTGTCCATAAAATAACAAGTATTCTAAGGAAAGAAGAAAAGTTAAACAGAAAGGTAATCCTCTAAGTATCTTAGTCAATTGGTACATATTAATTACCTGATGATGAGATGGCTATACATATTATAGATAGATAAACAACCTACTTTAAAGGAAAACCCCAAACCTGTCTCATTGTGAAGCAAATCCTGAGCCACTCTAAAATATATATCTCCCTTACAGCCAAAGATGATGTGGCTGATTAAAACAGTTCCAGATGTGTCTCACTGAGGCCTCTCCCATGTGACCTGAGGCCATGACCATTTGTTGCATCTTGTTTCTGTGTATCTGCACTACTTCCCCTGCCGTGAAAGGACAGGACCTTGTGTAGGCACATTTGATGCTTATTTGATATGAGATGAATCATGGACATTGACAGTGGATGACCATGAGATGAGAGTAAATATTAAATAGATACAAGCTTAGAAAATGAAGAGAAAGTGAAGCAAAGGATTTTGTTAATTACATAGCCCTTCTAAAAGACTGAGATTGTCTGTTTTAAAACAAGCATTTTAACAGTGTGACTGTTGAGATGGCAGCAAGAAACTTTTCAAATCTTATACGACCAATTTGTAGAAACAGAGATGGTTTAAAATAACATTTAATACCTTCTTTACCTCAGTCTTCAACAGTAAGACTGTTGTCCTGAGAACAGATGGCTTCTGGGACTTGTAGAGAAAAATAAGAAGCTGAATGGCTCCCCTGTGAGCCTGAGTTTGTGACCTACTGGGCCACTTGGATCCTCACAAGTCAATGGCACCAGATGGGATCTACCCCAGGGTGATGAGGGAGCTGGTGGAAGAACTCTCCAAGCTGCTCTCCATCATTTACCAACAGTCCTGGCTCAATGGGGAGGTCCCAGCTGATTGGAAGTTGGCAAATGTCACACCAATCCACAAAAAGGGACAAAAGGAGGACCCAGGAAACTTCAGGCCAGTCAGCCTGACCTCAGTGCCTGGCAGGGTTATGGAGCAGATCATCCTGGGGGCAATCACACAGCACCTACAGGATGGACAGGGGATCAGACCCAGCCAGCACCAGGTTAGGAAGGGCAGGTCCTGTCTGACCAACCTGATCTCCTTTTATCACCAGGTGACCCGCCTGGTGGATGAGGGGAAGGCTGTGGATGTGGTCTGCCTGGACTTCAGCAAAGCCTTTGACACCGTCTCCCACAGCATTCTCCTGAAAAAGCTGTCAGCTCACAGCTTGGACAGGGACACCCTGTGCTGGGTTAGGAACTGCTGGAGGCCCCCAGAGAGTGGTGCTGAACGGTGCTGATCCAGTTGGCGGCCGCTCACCAGTGGTGTCAACAGGGATCAGGGTTGGGCCCAGTTCTGTTTAATATCTTTATTGATGATTTAGATGAGGGGATTGAGTCCATCACCAGCAAATTTGCAGATGACACTAAGCTGGGGGGAGTATGGATCAGCTGGAAGGCAGGAGGGCTCTGCAGAGGGACCTGGACAGACTGGAGAGTTGGGCTGATTCCAATGGGATGAGGTTCAACACGGCCAAGTGCCGGGTCCTGCACTTTGGCCACAACAACCCCATGGGGAGCTCCAGGCTGGGCACAGAGTGGCTGAGAGCAGCCAGGCAGAGAGGGACCTGGGAGTCTGGATTGACAGGAAGCTGAACAGGAGCCAGCAGTGTGCCCAGGTGGCCAAGAAGGCCAATGGCATCCTGGCCTGGATCAGGAACAGCGTGGCCAGCAGGTCCAGGGAAGGGATTCTGCCCCTGTACTCAGCCCTGGTGAGGCCACAGCTCGAGTCCTGTGTCCAGTTCTGGGCCCCTCAGTTCAGGAAGGAGATTGAGGTCCTGGAGCAGGTCCAAAGGAGGGCAACCAGGCTGGTGAAGGGACTCCAGCACAAGTCCTGTGAGGAGAGGCTGAGGGAGCTGGGGGTGTTCAGCCTGGAGAAGAGGAGGCTCAGGGGAGACCTCATCGCTCTCTACAACTCCCTGAAAGGAGGCTGGAGCCAGGGGGGGGTTGTTCTCTTCTCCTAAGTAGCTTCCAGTAAGACAAGGGGGCATGGACTTAAGTTGTGCCAGGGGAGGTTTAGGTTAAATATTAGGAAAAAATTCTTTACAGAGAGGGTGATCAGACATTGGAATGGGCTGCCCAGGGAGGTGGTGGATTCTCTGTCCTTGGAGATTTTTGATAAGAGACTGAATGTGGCACTCAGTGCCATGGTCTGGTAACAACAGTGGTAGCAGATCAAGGGTTGAACTTGATCTCAGAGGTCCTTTCCAACCCCACTTTCCATTCTTTTAACCAAACAGCCCTTCCTGCAGTCTAGGGTATGCTTGTAAAAGCATAAGTGCTACAAATACATATACTTATGGGTGTATTTACTAGCATGTATTCTGGTTACACCTTTTTATTAAAATTTTGCAATTTTAAGGCATAGCACATTGCTAGCTAGCATTTTACGTCTAAGGTATGTCAAAACAAAATATATTTAAATACTCTCATGGCTTCCTTTTCAAATTTTATACAGGCATCTATAGTTTTTTTTATTATAGAAATATCTATCTATAAGATACATTTCTTGTTTCCCTGGTTTTGCTGAGTCTTGGATACATCTGAAGGCTCTTGACCTACAGAGACAACATCAACAAATGGCATGAATATAGAACCAAAATAAGCCTTGTGAAATTTGATCCACAGAGAAACATTACTCTGAAGGCTGAAAACAGGTATATGTCTGCAACCCCTCCCATAGAAAGCAGAAGGAATAGCTGTCCTCATGGAAAGCCTCTTCTACACTCACATGAAACACAATGTCTCTATCAAATTTCATGAATATTGGTTGGTGACCACAAATGATAAACAGAAGAAAAAAACTGCACCAATTGCAGATAACTCTGGTTTACATTTTTGCTATGCTAAAATATTTGAGAGGATAATCTTAATGTTTGGTGACTGCTGTTTAATCTGCAGACATTTTTATTAGTATTGAAAATTATAGCAGTACCAAGAGATTTTCTAATCTGTATTATATGGGTTGTCTTTTGTGGATGTAGAGCTATAAATATAGAGTCATAACAGCACCAGGCATTTCTTTGTAGAAACACTTATTACATATCAGTTTCCCAACAGTCACCAGATTAATTTATTTCAGCAGGACAAAAATTCAGCTCTGGAATTGCCTCTGAAATATAAAGGCATGGCATGAAAGAGACAAAAAATGAAAGAGGGCCAACAGAAGAGACAGGTTAACATCTGGTAGCTCACATTTGCTACCAATAAAGATCTATGATAAAACATTGGTCATCCTCAATTCCTCAAGACAGCATGCCTGCATTCTTACAAGCAAATCTGTATCTCTTTCAGGCAGCAGCTGAAGAGAACATGGGCTTTACAGTGTACTTTCTAAGTTTACAAGTACTCATCCTAAGCCCTCTGCTTACACCCAGGGAATAGAAAAGTCCCGTTACCCAGAAAATGAGAAATGTATTTAAAATCATAATCCACCTCCTTCTTCAGTGCGTCCCACCTCCTCTCCTTCTTGCTTCTTGACCACCTGCTGGCTTTTGTAGTAAAACAGAATTTTCATCAGCAAAGATGTAACCCTATCGAGAGCCAATACGAAACAGTGAAGTGTTTCACCATCAGTGGCAAAAGCTTTTGCAAAAATTTGGCTTCTTCCAGTTAGAAAGATAAATGTGTTACTCCACATGTGATGACAAGAGTTTTTGATTAATAAGTGTAAAAATTAGCATTTCATTCAAAAATACTTGGGCTTTTTGAAGAACAGGGGAGAAAAATCAATGTCCAAAACCTGATTTACTTTTGCTATCCTGTTTCCTCACGATGGCCAATTTACCATAGGCCTCCCATTTCCAAATAATCCTTAAAGCTCAAGGTAGTCTCAAAGTAATTTACCAAAATGAATGAGGTTCGGATCAAGGGATTTCTCTCTGTAAGAAAAAATCACATCAAATCTATAATTTGCACCACTTTAAACTTTTTTTAGTAACATTATCCTCAAGATATATGCACACATGAGATTTGTGCTGCACATTCTAACTTAACACTAAGTCCTTCCATCAGCAGAGAATCAGTATGAGTGCCTGCAATTAAAATCTAGCACATTCCCTAGTCTTCTTTGGTATCTATTTAGGACTAATTGAACTCCATAAGGAAATTCCAGGTTCCCATTTCCTAGGTCTTGACTTTATACAATTCATTAATTGTTAAAATCAGTTAGCTGCATTAAAGAGACAATCAAATAGATGTCAGGCACAGATCTATTAGATTTACCTGGCTTCACATAAGATTCAGTTATTCCTTCAGTCTTTCCCCTGAATTAATTTCTAAGTTATGTAGGAAGGTATAAGAATTGTAGAAATAATTGTTTAAATTAACTAGTATACATATTTGTTTTTTAAAAAATATACTAGAAATATATAACATAAATAAAATAAATTGTACAAATAATATATAAATGACTCAGCTGTTTTATGTTCCTGTTAAGACCCAGACTGGGCACCCAGGGAGAAACAGATCAGACCCCCTTGCCTTCTAAACTCCTTCTCAGAGAGGAGCCTCATTGTGGCTGGCTACAACCTTATAATTTCAGACCTGGGCCTCCCAGTCAGAGTGAGTCAGCACTACAGTCCAAAGAAATGCTCAGTTATCAGATACTCCTTGGTCAGATTAAGTTGAAATGACAATCAAGATCTGTATTTGAACATAAGATTTTAATTAGAACTATAGAAGGAATAGCTTACTAAAGCTTATACTTCAATTATTATATATGCTAAGGCTGCACAGTCATAAAGGCTCATTATTTTGGTGTTCAAGCTGTGCAGGCATTAAAAATTGTGGTATTTTAGGAAAGAGAAAGTGAGAGAGTAGAAGAAGAGTTAAGAGAAGCAGATGAGAAAGACATGAGAAAGAAAATAATGAAATATGTACAAACATACACAAATATATACAGAAATATAATGTACTCCCCCAAAATATCACTCGCATCACCACAAAGACTGCAGGACTACCCTGGGAAAGTCCTGGACTGGGTTCTCAGACTCACCATCAGTTGGGAACTTGATGAAGTAGTGCATGGACTGAGGAATTTACAGGTTAGGATCAAAGGTGGGAGAACAGATAGAGACCTTCCAAGACACTGACATGGGAACAGAGAACCTCACCCTCATGATCCCTCAGATTTACACTGCGTATAACATATATGGGATGGAACACTTAATTTGGTCACTTTTGGATCAACTGTCTCGTTCTTTCCTCCCCACAGGAGGCTCTCAGGTACGATCTCTTTTCCTTCTGTACGTTTCTGGTGCATAAGAAGTATAGCAAAACCAAGCAGTGACCTATGTTTCTATAGGAATCAGAGAATCACAGAATTTTCATGATTTGAAAAGACCTCTAAGATCACCAAGTCCACCTGACCATGTGAAAAAAAAAACCCAAACACAACACCCCCCCCCCCCAAAAAAAAAAACCAAAAAAACCCCAAGCCAAATCAAACCAAAGAAAACCAAAAAATCCCCAACATGTGCACTAAAGCATGTAGAAGTGTAACATATACATAGTTTTAAAAACCTCCCAGGGATGGTGACTTCATCACCTCCTTGGACAGACCATTCCACCACATGACTACTTTCTCAGTAAAGAATTCTTATTAATATCTAGTCTAAACCTCCCTTGGTGTAACTTCAGGCCATTTCTTCTAGTCTTCTCATTATTTACTTGAGACAGGAGGCCAACACCCACTTCACTACAACCTCCTTTTATGTAGTTGTAGACAGCAATGGTGTCTCCCCTCAGTCTCCACTTCCCCAAACGCAACATTCCCAGTTCCCTCACCCTCTCTTCATAGGACTCATTCTCCAGACCCTTCACCAGCTTGGCTGCTCTTCTCTGGACATGCTTCAGCACCTCAGTGTCCTTCTTGTGGTGAAAAGCGCAACAATGAACACAAAAATCCAGGTGCAGCATCATCAGTGCCAAGTACAGGAGTATGATCACTTCCTTTCTCCTGCTGGCCACACTGTTTCTGATACAAGCCAGGATGCTGTTTGCCTTCTTCAGTATCTGGACACACTGCAGGCTCATATTCAGATGAGTCTAGACCAGTAGCCCCAGGTCTTTTTCTTTTTCCTCTGGGCTGCTTTCCAGCCACTCTTCCCCAAGCCTGTATCCTTGCACGGGGTTGTTGTGACACAAATGCCCAACCTGGCACTTGGCCTTGTTGAACCTCATGAAATTGGCCTTATCCCATTGTTCCAGCCTGGTAGATTCCTCTGAACTGCCTTCCTATCCTAAGCAGATCAACACTCCCACCCAAGCTGGTGTTGTAAGTGTAAGCATACATAGTATATATGTATAGCACATATACTTTTTGCATAGCATTCTACATCAAAAACTATAAACATCAAGCATTATCTCTGTTTTAGGAGCAGACACTGACTGAAAAACATGCAGTTAATTTCAGAACGTAAGTCACTTAAAATACACTTAACTGAAAAGTAGATTTACGGAAAAAAAAGTTTCTGTGGCAGAAAATAAACCCCCTTTCAGTACAGCTCACCCTCAGATGTTAGAGGAGCTGGAGGTGGCTAAGCTTCGATTTTGAGTGATAGCCAATTTATCTTTAGTAGGCTGGGAAGCAAGGGTCTGGACACACTACTAAGATCACACTACCCATCCAATCATGTTTAATAGGAACTATCATGGCCACACACCAGAAGTCAGTCATGCTCAATAATGTTCCTCACCACCAGATTAAAGAATAATGTGATTTATTAAATCAATAGTATACATGTTCTTTGGTTTAGTTACTGTCTGCAAAGCACATGTAAAATACCTAGATTATGAGTAAGGAAAGTGACTCCATAGAGATTTGTGAGGGGGGGTGGCGAGTGGTGAGGGGCAACGTGGCCAAAACACTTATGATTCCTTGGGGGCACTCGGGCCAAAACCACACATAAAAGTGATGCTGCAGAAATTTACATTAAAGAGACTCTACAGAGATTTCTATAATTCCTGGGGAGACACTCAACCCATTTGAGTGTTTGAATCTTACCCAAATGCATCCCAGTGGAAGAGAAGGGAAGCTCAGCCCATTGACTGGTCCTAGAGGTCAGGGGTATCCCCATGATGGTATCTTCCCAGACATCCTTTCCTCTGTTAGCTATTTTTATACTATTTTACCTGACAAGTGGAGATCGAGTGACTTCAGTCAATGATACCTTTATAATGATTGGTGCAAAGTTCTCTTGTTTCTCATTTAAAGGTATTGATTACAGAAAATTCAGAGTGCAAGATGTCAGGGGTGGTCTTAGCTTGGAGGGGTTTAGCTTTGGGGATGGTGATGTGTATTATTATGAGATTATAAAGAGCAAAGTCCACCCTAAGGACAACATTTTGTCAAAGGATAATAGGCTGTTGGCTCAGGGTATCATAAGTGAAGTTAGTTGTTATTGTTGCCACAAAGTGTGGCTGGGTAGTCAACTCTGCTCTGCAATTTCTCTTGGAGGTAGCACAATGAGTACCCTTGATAATGCCAATGTCTAATGTAGTCATGGTACACTAACCACAGAACACCAGTTCCAAATTTTGTACCTTTCCTTGAAAAAATGTGTAATATAAGTAATTTCTCATGTAATTTCTAAGTAATTGTTTAATTGCCATTGTTCCACATAATCCACCCCTTGACTGTAGTCACTCTAGCTTCAAAATACGTGAGGCAAATGGAGAATGTAACACACATTGTTATTCCAAGGGTTATTAGTTACATGTGCATTTTGTGGAATTACTAAATGAGCTAAATGTTTCCGAAGTTTAACACACAAATCTATTGTTAAAATAAAGCACAACATATTGAGAATAAAAAAAATAAACAAAAATTGCAACAGGATATAACATCTTGTTAAAGAGTTGGTGCAGCAGTTGGTGAGCAGTCAAAAAGAATGTCCCACCATTTGTGTCCTCCATCTATCTTTACTCTTTCCAGTGCTCAATGTATCTCTTCTATATTGTGACGGATGGTGATTAAAGTCTTTTTTCAATGTTCTCAGACTTGTTTCAACAATCACTTCTGGTCCTCATGCTGCCAGAGTTTCCTCACCAGAATGAGATTCACACCTGAAGAGCAGCAGGCAAGAGGTCTTGAAATAAGGCATAGTTCCATTGCAACAACTGATGGGTCATGAGAGGAGCAAAGTAGTCGACCTCACATTCTCCAGGATGAACAAAATTACAAGCACAAATGTTAGTTACTTGTACTTGCTATCACCACCTACTAACACAAAATCCCAAGCAGTTCTTAGACAAACACATCCCTTTCCCATACATGCAGATACCATTTCTGGAGTTTGATTTTGATGTATTTCAAAATGACAATGGGAAGATAAGAAAATACAATAAATAATATATGGTGTACCTTATTCTCACCTGAGGAGTTATAACTGAACTATTTTGATAGTTAGTTTAAAAGTATCTCTGGTAAAGTATATTAAGAATTACAGCAAATTGGTAAAATGCATTAATATGGCAAAGAGACAGCCTGAAGGGGAATTCATGTCATCTTTTCAAAATTTTAGCTATTATTTCTGAATGTTAAGTGTGCCCAGTTGATCAGAAGTTTTGGACTGTCCTCTTGGAACTTTAATAATTTTGGAGGAATACTGCAAAATGATGTCTAACATTTAGTTTCTTTAAAGGGGCAGAATTTTCCTCTTTTTCATTATTGTTTTACAAGCAAAACCTGTGTTCAAATGCACACGTAATGCAAAACCTTCTGAACAACAGAAAATGTCACCAATATTGTATCAGCTTTTGAACTCTATGTCTGCAACTCTGCATACATGTACATGTACGTAATTGCATATGTATGTAAAAACCATTGTCCCAGATTTAAATTCAGTAGTGGCTTTTGATTCAAATAGACTTTCAAGTGTTTGTGAAATTAACCACGTAGCATTACGCTTTCTACACTTCTTTTCAGGTTTATTATTTTCCCAAACCCCAAGATACACATCTTGTATATATTATTGCCATAACCAGTTGTCTTCTGATACTAAGTTCCATATTCTGTACTATACTTAATGTGCAAGTTGTGTCCAAGTGCACAGTGCTGAGTGGTGTAACTCAAGGGTCAGTACTGGACCAGTGTTGTTTAACATCTTTGTCAGCTACACGAGCAGTGGAATTGAGCTCAGCAGGTCTGCTGATGATGCCAAACTCTCTAGTGTTGTTGACATGCCAGAGGGAAGGAATACCACCCAGAGAGACCCTGATAGGCTTGATAGGTGGGCTTGTGCAAACTTCAAGATCAAAAATACCATGTGCAAGGTCCTGTAAATGAGTCAGGACAACCGAATCCTAAGCACAAATACAAGTTGGGTAGAGAAGGGATTGCGAACACCCCTGAGAAGGACTTCTGTGTGCTGGTTGATGAGAAGCTCAACATGAACAGGCAGTGTGTAGCCTTGCAGCCCAGAAAGCCAAGCACATCCTGGGCTTCATCAAAAGAAATGTGGCTAGCGGGTTGAGGTAGGTGATTCTCCCCCTTTACTCTTCTCTCAAGAGACCTCACCTGGCACACTCTCCATTTCTGGAGTCCCCCAGCACAAGAAGTGGTCCCTGGAAGTGTTCCAGGCCAGGCTGGATGGGACTTTTAGCAAACCAGTCTACTGGAAGGTGTTCTTGCCTGTGGCAAGGGGGCTGGAACTAGGTGATCTTTAAGGTCACTTCCAACCAAACCATTCTATGATTCTATAAAATTATATTCAATATTAATTTCTATCTTATATTTAACAGATACTTCTTTTTTTGTTGCTGTACCAGGCTCTTTCGGTTTGCTCTGTTAAGTAAAAAATATGTATGCCAGTACACATATAATGAAGTATGGGTACCTATCAGCTCCTTTAGTTACGTTCCACCACATTAATCCAAACTCAGCAGCTTTTTATGTCACCTCTCTGTGCACAGCATAATTGCTGTTTTACTTTCTTGATACATACAATCTTCTGGGACATAATTTTAGCAAGTTTAAATTATATAGTGATAGCAAATAAGTATGGGGTGTTAGGTACTAAATTATACTAGAAGTGTATATACTACATATTTTCCTTTAGACTTTTGTTAGGTGTTAATGAAAATTATGAGGGAAATAAAAACAAGTATTAACATGGGCCTGTTGAACAGGACTCATTTCCAGAATTTTGCTCAGGCAACAATATAATTTTGTGGTTTTAGTTCAACACTAAATAGAGAAAGCAAATTATATACTCAAGCAAATACAGAGGGAATATCAAAATTCCTGACTCTCTTCCTGGAAATTAGATACTTCTTATTTGTCATCTTAAATAACATTTTGATGTCTCAAGAAAAAAAAATCATTCCACTCCATGCACACAAGGGATGAGAACTGTAAATACAGTAATTCATTAAGAGAAGAATGGAACATTTTAGGAAAATACATTCCCTTAACAAGGTTTCAATATCAATATAATTGTTAAAAAATCTAAGAATAAATTTGCTTCTAAAATTATTGATGCTGTACTATTAATGTAAAGTCCTGTTATTAATCTAGTTTCCTCTAATCTTGGCTTGTTTTCCTAATCAATATAGCTTGTTAGCAAAAGATAAAAAAAACTCTGACACATAGCCTCAGTGCTATTGTAAGATAAAGAATATTGGTTTTGGTAGTCTCTTGGTTCAGCGTACGTATTTATATATATATATAGGTGTATATATATGTGTGTGTGAGTGTATGTATAAAATGTATTTCAGAGTTTAGTCTTTCCCACAAGGATAAATTGAAATCTTGCAAAGTTTCTGATTTTTCTTTGTTTGAATTAAAGAACAACAGCAAAAGAAAGCTGTGCTCAAAAATCAATTTTTTTTACAGGGTTTTGCTCTAGTTCTTAACTTTTTCATGTTAATTATTACAGTGTATGATATGTAATAACACCGTTATTTGAAAGTATATTTTGCTTCAAAATAAATAATCAGTCTTTTCTCACAAGGATCTCAGATTCTAATTAATTTTCTCCTTCCAGTTTCAAAAGAAGTTCTTAAAATAATTTCAGCCATTTATTTGATATTCTGTCCCAGCCCATTCTCCTCAGTGTTAAAAACATCAACTTGTCAACCCAACAGCATTCTACATTTAAAACCCAGTAGGAATATTCTATAACAGTTGTTAGCTGGTCTAAAATATAGTTCTAGAACTTCACACTAAACCAGTTAATGATCTGCTTTTCATCTTTTGTGTCATCACAATAACTAGTACTGCAGTTAAACTCCATATTATTTATATTTCTTGTTAAAAATGATCAAAGGTTTTGTTTGTTACTCTTAGCCTTTTACCCCAGAATGTGTGCTGCATTCAAAATTGGAGACATCAATAGTTAAACTATCAATCAAGCAGATAGAAATCCAAAATAAGTCATTTGCAAGGAAGCTACACTGTAAAAACCTTACCTTATTAGCTTCTCTCTCACAGTTTCCATTCAAAAATAATAATCTCAGCAGTCTCTAAGTCTATAGTCTATAGTCTGCAGTAGTCTATAAGGATGTAACAGTACAAATTTCCACATCTAAGTGCTACCAGCTAAGATGCTTTATCTAAAATATATTTTATAGTGTGAGATATTAGATCTTTTTCAAGCCACATGCTGCTACTCCTGCTGCTAGCTAAAGACTTATTGCAGAAGTAGTCTTTCTGAGATTAATTTAGCAACATAGGTTAGACCATATGTGACATTTTTTATAGATGAAGATTACCACAGCCCCTTGGTTCAGATATGTTGCTCAGACTAATTGGTTTACAGATAATTTCTTGCAAACTAACTGGAAAATACCAAAGTGAAACATGCACAGAAAAAAACAAGCCTTTCGGGTTAACAGACTGGCTCAAGAGACACAGGTTTAGAGTACTTATGGAAAGACTGAAGATGGGTGTTTATTGTAAATAGGTTCAAAATAACTGGTAAATGAAGAAATCCTGTTTTGAAGATAGAGTTCTGAATAGTAAAACATATTTTAAATACAGATTGTCATAAGAAGGAGCTAGAGGCAAAGAGGGCACTATTTCTAACCCCATGGTTTCACTAAATTTAAATGAACTAAAAAAATGGCAAAATTTGTCATACCGCTGTCTGGTCTACTATAACCACTGTGGCTTCACTATGTATATAGTTATATGCTCACCACACACCATCTGTCAAGGCCCACTGCTGCAGCTGGACTGAGTTTGTTTACAGGGACAGGTTTAAGGTGCAGTGTGTTCAGTTACCAGAACAGTTCAGACAGCAAGTCACTGGAAGCCCTGAGAAGCAGAATTATCAGCATAACCTTTGTCCTTAATGCTGCTGGGAAGGATAAATTAATGACAGTGTTAATGTTGAGGAAATGATGCTGTAAAGACTAGTTTGCATTAAAAATTATGCTTGAGAAAGTAGGTCAGGTAGAAGTTTATCACATCCAAGCCATTTAGCCACATTCATCTTTAATTTCTAACTATGTTGGCTGCCTATGGGCAATGGGTGAAAAACATTTCTCAGACGTTTAAAGATTTTTTTTTTCCTTTTATAACTTGGGAGAAATATTTGAATTCTTTTTTCAGTGCAGTAATAAATTCTTCTTCAGCAAATATAATAAAGTTGAAAAAAACAAACCACTTAGCAAACTGTCAGAGATGCATATACAAAATTACAGCTCACAATAATAGAAATTAATATTAAAACCAACTATAATTAACCTTTACAAATGTTGGATGCAGTGCAGAATCCTCAGTCACCCATTTCCAGGTTGTTCAAGACTAAGATTTGACTCCCTATTTTTTCCAATTTGAAGCATACCTTATCCCTCCCAGTCTACTGGAAATTAGAGGTGGATCACCTTTAAATGAAGATGGCAGGCTACGAGCTAACTACACTCTTTGCATGAAAAGAAACAACCTCATGTTGTCATAGTGCAATAAAAACACCATAAATTAAAATGTAAATTACAAGATGATGTATTTCCCCATGGGATGTCTGTGAAAAAGTAGTGCTATTGCAACTTTTATTCTTTGCTTGTTTCCTTCCTGTTTCAAGTGCAGACAAGAAGGTACCAAATAGTTAAAAGAAGGGATATTTACTTCATAGGCCCTCATCTCCTGCAGCAATAATTGTGGAAAGATGTGTTTCCTACCCATAAGCCAAGGTAAAGCACTAAGGGAAAGGGTGAAACATAATCCTCGCACCACTGTAGAAAACCCTGTGCCATAGCATACTGTATCTAAAGACACCCCACTTGATTTCTTTGAATATTACTCCAGGAAAGCAAAAAGAAACTTAGCCAAAACTACATAGACTATTTATAGTATTTTAGACACCCTAATACACTCCCTACTTGATTGCAGAGTAGCTTACTTAGAACACAGTTGTAGATGGATATGGTGGAAAGCTGTAAGAATTCTCCTCCAGTGGCAAAATGGGCTTAAATCTGTTTCTTAGATGTTACCTCAAAAGACTTTTATGCCTTATAAAATCAGGACGAAGTATCATGGAATGCTAGTACCTTCCCTCCTATACAGACACTGGATACAGGCTCTTCTGTGGTTTCTGTCACACAAAATTACCCAATTTTATCACTGCAGATTGCTCTTAGGTAACATTTGGATTTGTCCATTAATACTGTATTTGGGAAAGTGCAATTGCATGAAAACTTTTTTTCCTGGGTTTTTTTGTTTTGTTTTAATTTACTTTTCTTTGACATAAGTATAGAGACTTTCTTTGACATAGTTATAGAGACTTTCTTTGACATAAGTGTAGAAACTACAGAAAATGTTAATCTGTGGACAAATAATCTTATCTAAGCAAAGGTATATCCTAAAGTTCTCCTATGAGAAGGATTAATCCTACAGTGTTTCTGAGAGCTGTTTAGTGTGTCAATGGTAAAGGGCCTCCAACTTTGTAAATATTTGATTGTACAGGGTGAAAATGTTTATAACATTTATACTTCTGTTCAGACCTCACAAACTGTTTTGTTTAATTTGTGTTACTTCAGATTTTCAGTAATTTTGTACAGAGCTGTCCCAAAGCCAGAGTCCCAAGACAGACTTTACAACTGATAATACAGTGAAAGATGCCCCGACACACTGAGAAAAAAATTCACCAAGTAGATGGAGAAAATCAAATCTATTGTATGAGAAAAAGAAAACACAACTTCCTTAGTTTCAGAGGGAAAAGCATATTTAAACACAAAAGACCATGATAGTTGATGTTCCAATAGTAAATTTCTATTCTTTCTCAGCTGAAATCACTATTTACTCAGATAACTGCTTTGGTTGTTTTTCTCATTTGCTGTTCAGCCATTTTAAGGTGATTTTCTACAGCAAAGATGGTGAGTACTTTGGCTTCCACAGAATCATAGAATCACAGAATCATCATGGTTGGAAAAGATCTCTAAGATCACTGACTTCAACCATCAAACCCAAAAACATCTACCATAACCACTAGTCCTGATCCTGAAGTGTCACATCTACACATTTTTTAATACCTCCAGAGAGATAATAAAATTTATAGTTCCTTTATTTTACCACAACAGAAAAGTAAATAAAATGCAGCTCACACCTCAGCTACATGAGTAGAAGTGGAGGGGGAGGGATTATTGAATAACAATCAGAAACACAGAGACAGTTAATTAATCACTAGCATTAATTAATCAAAACTGAGCTTCAATATCACCTCGAATTAGGCTGTTTCTATAGATAGATATAATCCACCTGCCTATAGCCATCTTAATCATTGATTTTTTTTCCTCTTGAGTTGGCAACAGTAATTGAGGGGTTGTTGCAGGACTTTTTTTATCTACAAGAAGACAGAAAAGAGAAAAATAAGCTCAGATTCATATGTGACACCAGATGTGTCCAAGAGTAAGAGAAAGAGGGTAAATAACACAGAGTAAAGCAATATATGTGTCTAACTTCAGCTGGTTTACATCTTGTTGGCTGCCTGATCCTGCACATGAGGAGCTGTCCTTCTTCCTGCCGCCCTTCTTTCCTGCCCAGTGACATCATTAAACATAGTATTTTCCTGAATTTTGTAGATCCAATTGCAGCAGGGATGCATCCCATTGCCAATACACCACAATAGAAGCAAGCAGTCTTTCTGTCGTGGCTTTTCAATGAATTTGTCTAGCAGTCTCTCAGAATATAATGTCCTAGACAATTCTTCTCTCGAACGGAAGGGCTGTCTTGTTCTGGAGGTATCTAATACATACATCAAAAATATGCAGGTACAAAAAAAAAAAAAAAAAAAAAAATTCCCTTATACTGTTGTGACACTGACAAATTAGCATCAGTTAGATTCCTCATTGATATCTCTCCTAACTGTAGACTGGTAACAGACTTAAAACTCAACTCAGAGAAGATTCATTGAGAACTGAAAACACTGAGATCTGCCTTAGGATTTGAATGACCAGAACTGAATTTATTGTCTGTGATTGGATCTAGGAAAGCTTTGAACCCAAAGCCTAAGGAGAATCAATCACAGAATCACGGAATCACACAGAATCAGATGGGTTGGAAAGGACCTCTGAGATCATGAAGTCCAACCCTTAATCCACTACCACTACGTGGCTACCAGACCATGACACTGGGTGCCACATACAGTCTCTTCATAAAGACTTCCAGGATGGAGAATCCACTACCTCCCTCAGCAGCCCATTCCAATGCTTGATCACCCTTTTTGTAAAGAATTTTTTCCTAATATCTAACCTAAATCTCCTCTGTCAGACCATGACAGGAGAAACTCAAGTAATCCAAATTTGCAAATCACACACACACAGAGAAAAACAAGTTTTGCTCCAAGCTCAGCAAAACAGAATAGTTATGTTTGACAAAGCAGACCTGTACACTTCTAATCGCTAGGGGAAAGCGCACCAGGCAAATTAATTAGAGGTTTAATTTAAACAAGCACAGAAACATTAATTGAGTTTACTGATGGCACAAATGGCAGGCAGGGAAATGAAAAGATAAACAGACAGTACTTCTTTCACAGAATCAGTACCTGTCCTATTTGAAATCTGCTGAACAGTATCAGCACCTTCTCACAATAAAGCACTTTTCCCCTACAACAGTCTGCAATTGCAAATACTGAAACAGTGTCAAGGCTTGTGACTTCTTCTGATATGTTTTCAGATTACTTTCATGCTTAATCTTCAATAGAAAAATATGGGATCCAGATTTTCCATCTCTAAAATCTCTAAAATATGGATGCATCTCTACCACAAAATTCATTGTCACCAAAAGAGAGATGCTGTTCCCATGCCATGCCATCCCTTTCTGTTGCTTTATGCCCTCACTCCTTATACCCATTCCAGATTATTTCCTCCCTGGAGCCAGCAAAGGCACTGAGTGAACCCTCCTGCAGCAGTAGAATCAGAAGACTATCTTGTATTTTTTTAAGATTATTTTTCTACTATCTTCATGAGCATCCACAGAGAACACTGGTGAGTATCAGAGCAATGAAGAATGGCAGAAGCTCATGGCAGAGAATCTATGGGGAGAAGGAGAGAGACAAGAGGACATAATTTACTGCTTGAAGTGACAGCTTTCCACATGTTGGCATAGTAGCTTAACTCGGAAATGTGTTCAAAAATCTTGCAATGGAAATCACTCTCAACTTCTCTTCTGACCATCTGGTCTGGTTAACTGTGTTCAGCCTTCCCATCATGGTCACTTTCCCTGGTCTGCTTGTTCTTTCATTTCTTCTCCCAGCATCTCAGCTCTCACGTTCACTCCTCTTCCCTTTGTCAAGTCCACATTTAATTTTCTATCATGACACTCACTCTCACCTTCCTCCACCCCAGCATGAGTGCAGCCAGTGCACCAGGCAGGGACAGCTCATCAGGCTTGTGCAGAGGCACAGCTAAGGAATCATTCTTCATTCCCTCTAAGTTTTGCAAATCCACTTAAAAAACATCCAGGAAACAAAAAGAAAATCCACAGCAATCCGGACCCATTTCTATCTAATGCATATGAGTAATTACATCCTCTGTAAGGCAGAGATGTTTCAGCCCAAACTTCCTTACTGACAAGTTGCATGACAATAAAGGTAACAGCTGCATGTTAAGTACTAATCATTCAGGTTTCAGTCTACTCTAACCTTTCTCTCACCTAGCATTTTAAGATGTGTATCTCATCTGGTCCAATTTCTAACAATTTTGTTTTGTTTTTCCTAGGAGATGCTTTTGAAAGAATTTGGACTCCCCATAGACTGTAACCACCAACCAGACACTAATCAATAAAGCACAAATCCTTGACATGTCTCACATAGTGGAAAACATCACTGAGTGCTTAGGAGTGTGAGGCAGTTCTTGATGAAACCAACGCAGCTCAACCTGCAGCACAGACCCAGCACATTAGCTGGGGCATTTCAATTGCTGCCCTGCAAGAACTCCTCCTCTCAGCTGCACTGGAGACATGAGGCTGCACTGGAGACCTCTCATTCCTATTCAGGGCATAGGAACGGGCACTGCTTGAGCTACCCAGCAAAGAAGAACATCCTGCAGGCAATTACTACACACTGTTTTACAGATGTGAGGAGTGAAGGACACCCACACCCATCCCTACATTGTTAGATGTGGGGTGACTCTTAAGTGGCATGGCAGAACTGGCACAGGGAAGAGAGTGAATGATATTGAGAGGAGAAGCTAGTGATCAAGTTGGGAGTTAATCTGGGGCTCCTCTCTTTCTGGGACAGTTTCCTCAGGCAGCCAAATGCTGCCTTATACTTTCTGTTGTTCATATCTGACAGCCTAGGTTGTACACAGCATTTCCTACTTTCTCAAGTGTCAGGGCCTCAAACTGCATTTTCTGGAAACTGGGTCATAGTCTCTGAAATTTACAGATAGAATGCTGAGCATTCTGTTTAAATACTGATTGCATTCAGCAATTTTTTTGTAAATAGAAAATGCCTAAGAAAGAACACACAGGTCTCCCAGTCATAGATATACATATGTTTCATTTTGCAGCTAGTGTATTTAGCTGTATTAAAACTCTGTAAAGACAGATCTTTATAACTTTATAATTATTGCCCAGAAGTAAGTTTCTGATAGTTACGCAATAAGCATTTGGAAAACAACCTGATTCAGTTTATTCAGCTGTTGTCACAAAAAGATAGTCGGTGGCAAACGCTGTACTAGTCAAATATGCAACAAAAAAGATCGGTTATCTCTGTGAAATCATTCTGGATACTAAGATGCTGATGGCAGGCTCTGGCAATAATTGCTCCAACAAGAAACAGTTATGTGAATCTGATTGATTCTTATGCCCAGAAGAAAGTGAATCTTTATTCAGTGTAGAGGGAACATGTTGAGCCCACAGGGAACTAATTTTGGTGGCATTCCCAATACTTTATTGATGAAAAATGATCTTCTAGTACCCAGTAATATAAGGGTATACTGCTTGCAATAAAGACTATACCTAATGAAGGCTGCTTCAAAGAAAGACCATATTACATGTTCTGCCAGCTGGTAGCTCTTATTCCACATGTACAGAAGGACTTTCCAAAAAAAGAAGTTTAAGTTAATTTCTCCATGTGCATTTATATTTATTCACATTTTAAAGTAGTTTTTTTCAATATTTTAGTAATGGATATTTTCTACTAAAGAGTCAGTTAAAATGAATCACCAGTTTCTGAGATCTGAAGGCAGTCATATTTAAGTGCAGTAAAATGAAAACCAGAGACTATTTCTCTATCTTAAACTGCTTTTTAAGGTAAGGATATTTTAATTTTTGGTAATAGGCCATTTATGAAGTGTCAGTTTTCCACTCACATTACTCTCAGCCCCTGAGACCACCACAGCAAGCAGAACTTTTCCTTGCAGCTGTGCTTGAAGGATATTATTAAATATAGCTTGGGTTTTTTTGGTTTCTTTGTTTGTTTGTTTGCTTAATCTTTACTTTCCACGAGGTTCCTTTAAATCTCATAATTTTCTCCTGCCATCATAGGATTTGCTCAGCTTCTAGTCAGCTCCCACTTAACCTGGGATGTCAAGTGACTACTTAAGCAGTAAAAGACATGTCTGTAGAACTGTAAATTATTTATTGTTCATAAGTAGCTAAAAATTAGCTTAATCAATCTTATGAAAAAGAACAATAAGAACTAAGTCCTTAATTATTTGTAGTTGTCAACACTTAACAGAGAGTTTCAAGTCACTATGAAAACAAAAGTGTAATTGTGTAGATGCTATTCTAGGTCTTTCTTGCACCTTTTGATAATTCAGAGACAACTGCTCAACCTCGCTTCCCTGTTCCTGACTGCTACCTGCACAATCTGCTGTCTGTTCTAAGAGGAAGTTTGATGTTTCAGCCTCTATGCATTGATGCCATCTTCAAAGAGATGGACTCCCAACACCGAGAAGAAATGAGGAAGATGGGGGACATAGGCTTCTAGCATGGAAGTACTGAACCAGATCAAAATTACTGCAAACCCTTTGGGCAGACGTATTCAAGTCTGCCTTCATAATGGTCTCTTAACCTTTTTCAGATGTTCTACCAGACTTATTAGTGGGATCCAACAGGTCATTCCTTTTCTGTGAGCATCTCTCATGCCCATGCACTCCTGCATAACATTCTGGTTAATTTTTATGGAAAAAAACCTCACTCTTAAACAAGTGTGATGCTGCACACTATTTACTTGATGTTCATTTAAAAGTAGTCTATCAGAAAGACCAATTTAGTTCCTTCTTCAGCTTAACAAATCCACATCTCTTAAAATGAACCCTTTAGTACAGACTTCAGGATCCCTATGTAGTTTGGGTCACTGCACTGTGACAAATGCAGCCTTCAAGTGGGCAGAAAGAGCACAAAGCAGTAGAGAGATGCAAGGCTCAGAGACCCTGAAAAGCTGTGTCTAGTTGTTTTAAACCTATGAGTAAGATGTAAAAATAGAGGAGAAAACACTACTCTGGTGAATGGCCATTTACTGTCCAGGCTTTCTGTTCTCCTTTCCTCCCTTCATTGGACCCATGCTGGTGACAATTCAGGTAAAGTTGACAGATGCTAAAAATCAATTCTATCTACAGACTTGGCTGTCTCATCTTCTGAAGTCAAGTCAACTGAACTTGCCACCTGATGGATTGGACTTCTACCTATGTATGGTTTAGCAGAGAAATAAGAAATGTAGAGGGACAGGGCTAGACATAGCAGGAGAAGACTGAGTAGTTTCTGCTGATCCTCTTGCCTTACTACTTGGCCCCTCTTCATGTATCCAGTGTCAGCAGACTTCAATTTCTTGCTTTACATAGCCTTGGCTTCAAAAAAGGGGAAAGCAGGATGGGTTCCAATAAGAAAAGCTGATTACCTGGTGCACAAAATGCGTACTTCTTGACATAGCAGAAGGTGCATCAATGAAAAGAGTGGGACAGGTGAGCTGTATAAAAGACAGACTGAAGCATATTCCTTTCTAAGAAGAAAAATGTTACAATTAAAACTAGTAAAATTCTGATCCTACTAGTGTTTAGTAGTCTTCCCCACATTAACAGTCACAGTATCAAGCCTTTCAGGGGGGCCACAAGCACAGCTACCTTAGGGAATGCTGACCTTTAGCAGAGTTCAGCAGAAAGGTAGAAGAGAAAAAGCTGGTAGTTACCATTCAATTGAGTGAAAGCTGAGGGCAGTTTCCATTAGTAATAATTGCATTCTGCAGTGCACATAAGTCTTAATAGCACTTTGGAATTCACTTAAAGGCCATCAGGGTCCCTCCCATCACTTCTCCCCAGAGCTACCAAGCATTCCTCCAAAAGTGGAAAAGAGTGGCTATTTATCCAAACATTGGTGAAAGTGTTGGACATAAATGAGTTCATATATCAGTTACTTCCCTAGTTACCGCTTTTCTCCACATAAGTATTTTTTTTTTAATTTGGAACTTCTTTTTTTTTTTTTTTTTAATGGAGTGGGTGGGTTCTTTTTGGTTTTTTTGGTTGGTTGGTTTTGTTTTACATGAAGCTCATATATACTTACATGAAGCTTTAAAGGCTAAATATTCAGTTTTATCTTGCTTGGGTTAAAAGAACTCAAGGCCTATTTAGATCCTTCAAGGACGAAAATGCATAATAGTGCCAAATGAATTAAGTAACAATTTTTGTTCAGCAGATATTAAGGGTGTTGAAAGACACTGGAAATAACTATAACCCTGACTTCTGTAGCTCAGTTTAAAAAAGTGCTGTCAGCTTTTTATTCTGATAAAATTAATCTGTGAAAGAGATAGGCTGACAGTAGGTGATAACAATTTCAATGGAACTATTTGGTAATATTCATTGCTGATTTAGAAACAGCTGTAATGGATCATCATAAATAAAACTCTAATTGGCTTGCATTCTGTCTGACAAATGTTCTCACATGTGTAATCATATTAAGGATGGCTTTCATTGATTTCAAAAGAAACGATGATTTATGCTGAACATGGCAGAGCTGCTAGCATCATTCCATGAATCTGATAACACTTCCATTTGAATAAAGATGCCTGATCTTTGTTGCTATTTAGAAATGCCTAGATATGATACATTAAAGAACCAGATGAAAATTTCCTTGTAGCATTTTAGATGTATATACAATATTATATTTGGATAGAATTATACAAAACTTTAAATAGATAATTGATTTCTTTTAAAAATTATGAGCAGTGGCTTAGGAACACTCTTCCTGGAAGGCACTGGAATGTGTTGGGAAATGGGAGTCTTAGTATTTCTGGTGCTGATCATGAAACACTGAATCAGGGCAAGTAGTTCAATATTTTGTCATCTCTCTCTCCAGCACCTCTGGACACTTTCCATAAACTTCAGATCACCTTTCCTAGAATGAAATTTCGTTATAATCTTCACTTTTTCCTCATGTTGAAATATGTGTCTTTAAGTCACCACCCTCCTTCACACTGTTTCTTTTGCACACAAATTTAAAACCAAACCCACTGTGAATGTCACTGGTTTGCACAGTTTTCTCTGAAGCACCTCTCTATGGGTCTATATATTTCAGGATCAGAAATCAATTCCCTTCCCACATTTGGTTGCTTGGGTAACAGAGGGTCTGTCAAGCTTTCCAAATGCAGAAGTGGCATGTGTCTGAAACCTTCTGGACCTGAGTGGACAAAAAACTCTCACACTTCTGGCCTTTCCAATGCCAGAAACAGAGGATGAGGCTCTCCTCAACCATGAGAAAGACACCTGAACTGCTCCAGTCTACTCTCTTCAGAGCCACTGATGACAAATAAGCAGTTCCAAGCCATGACTTCCCAGGATATTTTGGATGTCTACTTCCAAATGCAATAGTATTCAACCGATGAGTACTAACACTCACCCTATGAATACTCACACTATTTTTCCCCATGTCTTCACCCTACTGAAGGCCTCATTTTCTAACTGGTTTACATTTGAAAGTGACCAATCTAGTTAATCTCTAGATTGCCATTTCTGAATGCATTCAGGCAAATCTATTTGGCAAATCAGGCAGAACCCATTAGTCCTGTGAAAACTATTATAATAAGAGCAGAGGTCAAATAAACATGACAAAACTATATTTGAACAAAATTCATAACAGGCAAAAAAATAGAGAAAAAGAAAAAAAAAACCACAACAACAATAAAAAAAGAAAAATAAACAAACGAAGCCCAGTAAATAAGTAAGTAAACATATAAATAAGAACAAAAAACAACCAAAGAAACAAAAAAATGGAAGGGTGTTCAACTGCTCTGGTATAACCACCTAAATCAGAGGGCACAGAGAAGTAAAAAATACATACAAATAATGTTATGAAATACAGTCTTCTATCTGTAATTAAAAATACGTTGATTTACACAGCAGAATCCATCCACTTACAAAAGAGCTCCCGTGTTTAATAAAAAACCTAAGGCTAAATTTATGACATTAAATTGATATTAAGGATCTGTTTACATAATTCATAATAAACTTTAGAGAAACGGTTTACTATGTGACCTAAGGAAAGTTTGTTTATTCGTTTGTTTTTGCAGCTTACCCTACCACTACCTATAAAAGCAGATGAAAATATGCAATATCACTCTTGAAAAAAGAGCTTTGTGTGAGATTTTGAAAATCTTAAGGTTAAAATTACAGTAAACTGAAAGTACTTTTTATGACCTCTAAAAGGGGAGCTACCGGCTTATATCAAGAGTCAGAAAAAGCTCATAAAAATCATGCCAAATTAATTTGCTCTCTGAAACCTAGCAAAGATTTAAAAGACAACCTATTACAGAAACCAAGATTTACAAGTGTTTTTTTTTTTTAAATTAAATGCTGTGGCATCTGTATTAGATACCACTATGTCTTTTATGTACAGATAGGTAAACTCAGTGACAGAGAAGAGAATAATGTGTTTAGAACCACACAGGAATTTACTGAAAGAATTCAGGATTGAATTTCAAAGTCTTGCCTGATGTGACCTGCTGTGTCCTTTGTATGATAATTTTAATCAGAATCTCTCCACTTCAGACAGTTAATAATAAGTTAATCACCAGTTTCTGCTGCTAAATTCATGAACAATATATCCAGAGCAGAAAACAAATTCTTTAATTAGAAACTTATGAAAGAGGATAGCTACACATCCATCTTTCACAGGAAGCCATGAAGCAATGAAGAATCAATACAAAGTAAAAGAGTTTGGGTACCGATACAGATCCTATCCACTTAGAATACAAATGAGGAAGAGATTACTTGACTACAATACATCCAGAGGCTGCTGAATGTTGACTTCTTCAGAAGTTGTCTGAAAATTCCCTTTGGAAAAAAAAAATCTTTAAGAAGTAGGTTTCTTTCCCTTTTCAACTATAAGTACACAAATTCCACATGACACCTGTCTGGGTTATGAAATAACTGCAGAAACAAGATTCTTATCTTGTCAGAAATACTGTTCCCTGGCCTTTCAGTGAGGCTCATGCAACAGTGTAACAGATTGTCTTTACATAGAAAACTCCAGGACATTAAAAAAATCATCCTTTGAAAGACTAATTTTTCAACAATTATCATCTCCCTTCTGGGCCCGTTTGTGAATGACAATGATTAACAATTTTTCTGTTTTCTTTTGTTTCAACAAATATCAAATATGTTCATTTATATTTTAATCCAAGTTTTGGAAGCAGTAATGTATTTGTAATGACTAAATACTTCATGTATTTACACATGGAACAGCATTTGTATTAGATGGGATTGCACTGCATCTGAATGAGTTGAAAATTTGTTGTGTCATGACTTTTCCTAGTCTGAGGAAGAACAGATTTTATTTCTCTGAGCATGAACACTTTTAAATTTAACTTTTCCTTTCCTATTTTCTTGTCTTCAGCTTCTAACACCATCTGGAGTAAGGGATGGAAGCCCCTGGCAACTCCTTACTAAAGACAGAGGGTGACTGGAGGCTATGTAAGATGAGAAAATGCTGCCTAAAATTCAGAATTCACCACCTTCTTATGCAACAGTGAGATCTTTTCAAGACTGTGCACATGTAGAATTAACATAGGAACATCCTAAACATCACCATTTTTCGTTCCAAGTGCAAGGCATGTTTTTTGACCTTATCATTTCTAGCATAAGCACATATAGGAGCACGTGCCAGTATCTATTTATAAAATTTCAGAAACATAACTCTCCACTGCATGCACTTCTCCCCCCAGGGAGGAAGTGAGCAAAAAAATACATGCCAGATGGTAGTTGCGTTGCTCAGTGCACTACTGGAAGGCACTCAGTTGTTGTAGAGACAAGCATGACAAACACAGTAAAACCAGAAAGTCTCTATAGAGAGAGAGAATCTCTACTTTTAGGGGTTTTGTGTTTGCATATCTTTTGGGAATTATGGTCCATAACGAAGTACACACTATCAGACAAAGGACAGTGACATTTCTGAGATTTTACATGGGTAGATGCAGAGGCTGTAAGGTGGATTAAAACCAATGGCTCAGGTTCAAGTCTGCCATTTACTTGCCTGTACCACCATTACAACTTCATGCTAGGAAAAAGACTACAAACATACCAAGAACTATTTCTAAACTTCAAAGAACTTTAAAATCTTATCTGATTCAAAGGTCAACACTGCCAGACCACAGTTCACAGAATTTCAATTATATTCTCTAAATCTGGATATCATTTTCACAATTCAATCCTAAGTACTAATAATTTCCTTGTATTATAAAACAGACCTGGTACTGTGTTTTGATTACCTGGTACTTTCCACTGCAGAACATCCTGCAGGAAACTTTGCTTTGAGATTTGTACTGAATGCCAGTGCTTTTGTCAGCTTTTAAAAACTCAGCAGGTAGCAATTGTCAGGTGGCAGCATGTCTTTCAAATTTATTCTATGCAATTTCACTCAAATTTTGAAGGACGATTTAAGGAGAGGGGGGAATGGTGTTTTCCTGCTGTTGCTTGTTCTTCTTGGAAGATTTTGCCAATGCCAGGCCACTCAGAATAGTTACTTAGAATAGCTGAGACTTTGCATTTACATTAGCTGCAGAAACCACAGTGGGAGGTGGAAGATCAAAGTATGGCTTTGCTACATGGCTACAGAGTTCATGCCATAGTGGTGAGTGGGTACTTTCTAACGTTTCAGGAGTTACAGCAAAGTGTAGTCCCTGAGGCTGTTATTCTTAACATTAAAATGTGTGATTATCTTTTCTGCCTTAGAAGAAAACACACAAATCTGAACAAATTATGTTAAAAAATGGCAAATGAAGTTCTTTTGCTTCACTGTGCAAGCTACATTCTGCTTGCTTTTGTACAGGGCTGAAACAGGTGGCTAGTAAAGGGAGATAGGTTTAGATGGGCAATAGTAAATCTGGCATTTCTTTAATTCTGGGAATCTTATTTTCTAATTCAATTATAACCTTGTTGTAAGTAAATTATTATTATTCAGAGGTTGTGGGCAGTCTTGGCAGCTGATATAAAAGGACCACATCAGTCAGGACTTAATCCTGCAACTAATTATAAATGCATTAAGCTTATGGTGAATTGAAAGATCAGAAAACCAACACTTGTACCTGTAATAACAAACTAAGTGTTTTCATTAAAGGATGCTCAGACTTGGACAGCACTAATGAATGGGTGAGCTGAGCAAGTTTATAAGAGGATAAACACACATCTGCTTTTTAGGTGTTTACCTGCATCTGTGTATTTTCAGTATGGGGGATCAGCTGCCTTTGAGGCTCAAGTATAGAGGTCTACAACCAATACTTAAGTAATTCCGCTGCCCCTGAAGTGCACATATAAACTTAGAAGGCAAAAACAGCTAATCCAAAGTATGAACATTAAAAAGACTGGATGTTTCAATGTTAAAAAAACCCAAAACTGAGCATATGGCCCACAAAGCATAGTTGCATTTTTCTGCACAAAATTACATCAAGTCCTATTCTCATTTTATGTCTTTTAATATTACTTGTGTAAAACAGGGCACAGCCTAAGAAATGCTGAGGTTTTTTTCTCACTTTATATGTTCCTGCCATTCATTTTTTGACATCCAGTCATTTCTGTTTGTCACTCTCTAATGTATTTCTTTGCCACCAAAATGGCTTTGTCAATACTACTGAACATTCAGAAGATTAATATAAACTTTTAGGCTGTGCATTGCACAAAATCACAGAATCATCTGGGTTGGAAAGGACCTCTGAGATCATCAAGTCCAACCTTTAATACACTACCACTGTGGTTACCAGACCATGGCACTGAGTGCCACATCCAGTGACTTCTTAAAAACCTCCAGGGACAGAGAATCCACCATTCAAGTTGAACAAGAGGCTGACCAATAAGTGCTGCACTGAGGCTGAGATAAATGCTCACTAAAAATTGGATCTTTCATGTTCAATCTCATGAACTTTACAACAAATAACCTATTTTAAGTGTGTCAGTGAATTACATGGCATTAAAACAGATCAAAATACATTGATATCAGAAATGGATATCAGTCAGGCATGCAAGAAGAAAACAGATTTTTAAAGCACATTTTTTCTCTTATTCCTCATGTCTCGCTAGGTCATCAGAAACCTAAAAAGATTCATAAACATTGGCTAAAAAAAATTAAATACATTTTTCATGTCTAGATGTCATAAATTTAATGTATCAATCAAACCTTGTTAAATTGTTTTCTGTTATATTCCATGATATTTCTTCTGCTTTATCATCTGTAACAGTATAGTGGTTTTTTTAATTTTAAAAAGCATTAGAATGAAGCTGCTAGTAACAACCTACTGAAGAATGATTACAAAAATAATTAACAAAAGTTCCCAAAATGCCCACTTTTCCTTTCCCTAAAATAAAAGCCCTGTGAAATTCCCAACACTCTGCATATCTTACAAAACAACAGCAAACCAAGTCAGTGTTATAAGGGAGAATATAACTTGATCTGGTACATGGATTTTTTTAATACATTTTTTTTCGGTAGTACACAAGCTGGTGGCACTATCAGCAAGGTAACTGGGAGTTCACATTAAAAAAAAACAAAAAACAAAAAACAAAACCACTAGAATTTATTTCTCAGCAATGTAGTTCATTAGAATTTATATATAATGAGTTCCATGGTAGTCTGCAGATGAAAGATGATGACATATTGGAAGAGATTTTTTACCTGAACATTTCCATAAACAAGTGTTTGATGAAAGTGTCAGCTCAATGTTCAGAGATTTACTTTCTTCCCTACTGGCATGCCAGAAAACCAGAAGACTGCCTGCAGGTTTTGAAGCTTTGACAACATGTTGTCTTCAGGAAAATCAGAAGTAGAGATTAAAGCTTATTTTTAGATTTTATGGCTAGCAATATATGGAGAGATTGCCTTTGAAATGACAGTCACTTCTAACACTCATACACTTCAGAGAACTTTTTCACTGCTTATTCACCTATCTGAGACAGTTAACATTAGAATGAGGAAACATTATGCAAAAAAACCGTCAACATTTTCCCTTTTTTCTTATAATAGAGATAATTTTCTATTAGTTTTATATTAAAAAGGGGATTTGAAGAAAAACATTTACTGTTGATGTCTTTTCAACCTTTTTACTTAATAAAGCACATTTATAACTGAAAACTTGAATAAAAAATAGCACATCTGCTTCATAAAAGTCTACACAAAAAAAGATATTTTTAGCTCTGCTGCATACAGAAGCAAATCTACTTCTTAGGGACTGGCTTTGCTTTCCTGGCAATATCCAAATACAGAAGTATTTGAGAGAATTTGAATCAGTTCCTAGCCATCATTTTTAGGGAGTATCTCCACCCTTACAGCACACTGATTTCTGGAAAGTGGCTGGAATAGGAATTACAGAATCACAGAATTATAGAGGTTGGAAAAGACCACTAAGATCACCATGTTCATCTGTCAACTCAATAAAAACCCAGAATGCCCACTTGAGCATGTCCTGACGTACCTCATCTACATGCTTTTTAAATACTTGCAAGGATGGTGATTCCATCACCTATTCCTGATACAAACCACGATGCCATTGGACTTGGCCATCTGGGCATCCTGCTGGCTAATTTGAAGCAGAATGTTGAGAAAAGCTCCCAGGTCTGTTTCTGCCAAGCCAACTGAAATGCAGGACCCAGCACTTGGCCTTATTGAACCATACACAAATGGCCTCTGTCCATTGATTCAACCTGTCCAGGTCTCTCTTTCTGCCCTCAAGCAGATCAACACTCCCACCCAACTTGGTGTCATCTGCAAATTTGCTGAGGGAAAACCCTCATCTAGTCCCTCATCAGTCCACTCATCTAGGTCATTGACAAAGATGTTGAAAAAGACCAGCCTCAGAACTAAGGAGTTCTGAGGTTTGTGTTTCCACAGATAAATACACAGGAGTACTGCAAGGGAAAGGCTGCACATCATGGCTGCATAAGTGCAGGATGCAACATCCATGTTATCACTCTGTCAGGCTGGGACCTACACTCACAAGTCTGAAAAAATCAGATCTGTAATGGGTGCTTAGTGGTCACCTGGCCTTCCCCATGCACAAATGCAGAAGTGGCTGTGCACAAGCTTCTCACTTCACTCACACACTTTGTTACTTCGAGGGCTGGCCCTATGTTAATGCTGGTTCTTCATTATGGTTTTCTCTTATATATATATATCAAACTTTAAACAGGGAGGCTTGTCTCATGCCACAGCTAAGACACGTCTGTGGAGCTTTGTGAATTTTTAGAAATACTGGATATATCAAGTGATGTAGATGAAAATTAAGTTATTTTAGGATTTACTTAGAATCTAGAAGGCAAGATTATTTCCCTCTCCTTAATTCAGAAATATTGGTCTTTCATCTTTATGTAAATAAGTTGAGTGCAATTGCTTTGTATAAAGATGATTCCTTATGCTGACCAAATATTACATTTTTGGTGTTTCATGGAGTTATCTAACTTAGTAATGTCCAAACTAAAAATAAGTGTTGAATGGAGACTACCCTTAATTTTTCTTCTCTTTTTTTTTTTTTTTTTTTTTTTTTTTTTTCCTATGGGATGGAAAACTAAATGCTTGTGCAATTAAATGCAAATGTCTCATGCAAAAAGAAAAATCACAGAATGGTTAGGGTTGGAAGGACCTTAAAGATCATTTAGTTCCAACTCTGCTGCCATGGGCAGGGCACCTCTCACTACATCAGGTTGCTCAAAGCCCCATCCAGCTTGGCCTTGAACACTTCCAGAGAGGGGTATCCACAGGTTCTCTGGGCAGCCTGTGCCAGTGTCTCACCGTCCTCACTGGAAAGAATTTCTTTCTAAAACCTAAACCTACTGTTTTCCAGTTTAAAGATATTGTTCCCTCTCCTATCTCTACATGCTCTTTTAAAGGTTCCTCACCAGTTTCCTGTAGACTCCTTCAGGTACTGGAAGGCCTGTATAATGGTGGAGAAGAATGCCTGTATAGGGAGGCGACACCCTATGGCTTGAATATGGAGACAGAAATAGAAATAATGGAGGAGTGGAGAAGATGCAGGTCCACTCCAATTGCTCAACAGCAACATATCTCAGCCATGTCTACTCATCCTTTAAAAACGATTGTTTAAGTGAAACAGACTAAAAACTAGAATCTGTGATTATGGGCTTTGGGAGCTTCACTGACACCAGCCCTCTCCTGTTGGCCAGACCAACACTGAATCCATGACCAATGACTTTCTAGCTCTCTATCTAGATAGTGTTATCAATCTCTTAAGTTTTTGATCCCATTCTCTCTCACTCTTCCTCTTTTTATCTCTCAGTTTTGCTTCCAAAAATCATTAAGAAACACAGGGCCTTTCACAATTTTTCCCAAACTGTGTGGCTTGAACATCACTTTTATAATAATTACTTTTTTCCATCATGACTTTTATAATAAAAATATCAACCTTTATGATGGTGCAACCTGAGCATATATAATAATGAAAGTGTCAGCCTTCAGGAGTCATTCTTACAGTAGTTCTAATTAAAGCTAGTGTTAAAGTACAGACCTTGAGCTTATTTGTACATTAACCCAAAGATAATGACATGATAATTAATCCAATGATATCTGAGAGTTGAGCATTTCCTCAGTCCAAAATATTTTAATTACCCTTCCTAAGAGGGCCATGTCTGAGACTAAGATTGTATCCAGCCACAGGTAGGCTACTCTCTGAGAAGGAGTTTAGAAAATAAGTGCGTCCAATCTGAATCACCCTGACTTGCCCAATCTAGGTCATGACAATTCTTCATCAGTGCAGGCCTCCTGGCATTCTTGTTTATCTTCGTTTTTGTTAGGGCACATTATTACTTGTGACCTTTGAAAATCAACCAATTTTCTTGGGCTCTTTTCCCCTCCAGAGCTTTACCCCATCATACTGTACCAAAGCAAGTCCTTGAACAGGTCAAAATCTTCTCTTCTGAGGTCTAAAGCTGTGTACCCTACTTGTTGCCCTAAGGATCTGAAATTCCACCATCTCGTAGTCACTGCATTCAAGGCTGCCTATGAGCTTCACGTTGTCCACCACCCCATTCTTCCTGAGAATAAGGTATAGTATAGCACTTTTTTACTTTGTTCCTCTAGCAGCTGAAGAAGGAAATTGTCATTAATTGATTACAGGAGCCTGCTGGATTACTGTTGCCTTGCTGTGCTGTCACTCCAACAGATATCAGGGAAGTTGAAATCCCCCATGAGGACCTGGGCTTGTGAATGTGAAGCTGCTCCTATTTGCCTATAGCAGGTCTCATCCACTTTGTGTTCCTGGTCAGGTAGCCCTTATCAAATCCCCACTGTGATATCTCTTGTCCCTGTTTTCCATTTAATGCTGAACCATAAGCTCTCAGTCAGCTCCTCATCCATCCACAAGTGGAGCTCCATGTATTCCAGCTGGTCGCTTATGCAGAAGGCAACAGCCTCTCCTGTTCTCCCCTGACTATCCTTCCTAAAGGGCTTGTATCCATCTATTCCCACGCTCCAGCTGTGAGTCATTTCACCATGTCTCAGTGATGCCAATAACTTTGTAGACCTGGAGGTCACCAAAAAAAAAAAAAAAAAAAAAAAAAAAAAAAAAAAAAAAAAAAAAAAATCTACAAATTACCTAAACTGTGTTACACCCATCTAAAGTCGTTTTTCTTAATTTATTATTTCTACGCTGAACAGGAGCCTTCTCTTGTGGCTAACTGAGCCCAGAGTACTTGCATATTTGTGCCATGGAGAAAGGATGTCTTGGAGAAATGTGACTGATTAAAAAAAACCAGAGTGAAAAAGAGGAAAGAAGAGAAGTCTGCACCCTCAGAGATGCCCCAGATAAGATTGGTGAGAAAATATGCTGATGTCTAAGGTAGCCCCAGTGGTCAGCTGGGACATCACAAAAATTGGGTCCTGCTCATTCACTACTAAACCATGTTTGAACTTGTAATGTCCTACTTGCACTCACTTTCAGCCAGTAGAGTCCTAGAATAGCTACACTGGTGAATCCTGATCACTCATTCCCATCCTTCCAGCATGGTTTATCACTAGGCAGTAAAGTAAGTTAATTTATTTGTAATTAACAAAAAAAAAACAACAAACAAACCAAACACCTAAAAAACCCCAAACCTATAACTAGTGAAAAAAAATATAGGAAGCTAACTTGATTATTTCTGTGAAATCTATTAGAAATAAAAACCTTTCAAAAATTAATTTTTAAAAGATCTCCTCTTATAGCTGGCATCTTTTGTAGTAGCTACTAATCTTGCACCCTTATAGAGCAGTGAGCTTTCAAAGGCAACATTCTTGTCTTTGAGACCTGCCTGTATAAACACTTTATACATCAAAGCTTTAACTAGGATATAAAAATACCCATTCTTATGTTCTAAGATGGACAGGCTAACTTTTGACTGCTAATGTTTGCGATTATGCATTGCTTACCTACTTTTTCATTCATTAACATAACAGGTAAGCGAAGAACAGTTTCTTCCTACTCTCTAGCCACCACCCTTCAACTTCTTCCTCAGTATTTAGCATATTGGAGTCAGAGGTGGAAGCAGAGCACTTAGAGCAGAATTTGTCTATTTCCTGTTTTTGCATGTGTGTTATTGCATTCACAGGCAGATCTGGCTCCACCTCAAAGTAGATGCTTTTGCCTTCTTTTAGGTCTTATCTAGGAAAAAATACATACAAATATGGGCTACAAGTGAGATAAACACACACACACCAAAAAAAAAAAGAAAACAGAGAAATTCAGCCACAGGCCCAGGAAGACTCTGTCATCTGTGAATAGCTCGATTTCGACAGGCTTCAGTGCAGATGGCTTTGCACAGCACCTGTAAGCAATTAGGGAAACCTCTGCCATGCCAACTGGAGCTTCACGTACCAGTGGTAGCCACTGGAGAACACCATGTGTCATTGTGCAGTGACAACCAATTTAACACCACTGACTAATCTCAGTGATCTGTCTTCTAGTAAACACTGAGAAAACACTATCTGTGATAGGATGGGAAGAAATGCAGGGAGGTCTCATACAGAAGGCAATACTACCTAGACCAAGTGAGAAAGCCCTTGTGCTACTTCTAGAACACCTTAATTAAGTGTTTGTTTAAAAATAACCTTGAGATCTAATTAGTAGGGAAAACAATCTGATCAAAGAGGACTAAGAAAATTCTATTCTGTGAGTGTGTGCAAATGTTAAAAAGGGGTAATTGCTACCACTGCTGGCTGCAGACACTGCAAACAGTTTCAGTTACATGTAAAATAAAGAGTTTGCCATAATCAAAATGCATTAGCAACACATAACTGCATAAAACTTACGTCTTCATGATCTTAATGTCAATCAGAACAATACTAAATATTAAATATTGTATATGTAAATGTTATCAACATCAAATGCAGCAGACGTGAAAGGAAGAGTAATTTGCTTACTGACTACTGAAAAATTCAGTCTTGCTTAATATTGTTATTAGGGTTGTAAATCACCCACAGCTCTACAGTTATGCAGAACATTATTTCAACATGGTTTGCCTGTAATGCTGTTGAAGTTTGAATTGTGAGAATACACAATTGTAATTTTTATAGATAATTGTCAAGAAAGGCTTATCAGAAACTGCTGTTAGTTGTTGATTTACTGACGAGGACAGTGAACTGTAGGTAGCATTAGGTCAAGAAGAGAAGGTGCAAAGTCAAAAGAAATCTCCTGATTAAATCTGCTGGTACAGGACTTAGGAGTATTAACCTTCTTACTGGGACCTGAATAACTCCAAAGCCAGTGAAAGGACATCCATGTATTGCAGATTATCTATAAAGGTTCATATGAGTTTGCTTCGTAACATTGCTAGACCATAACTTTATTTCCCTTTATTAAGAGAGAAATGTTTGGTGAATGAAGGAAAACTGTGCAGTTACACATATATTGTATCATAGTCTCTAAATGGTCCCATCAAAGGATCCCTCTTTTACTCACTAAATTCATAAAATTTTATCCACATAGTAGCTCTAAGTTTGCTACTCCCTGCCTGAGCCCAAAAAAGCCTCAGCTGAGCTTCTAATGTATGCTAAATAGAACAAACGAGACTGTGTTGCAGCAAAGGGGAAATAAATTTAATAAGAATGCAGAAATGTCTTTTCTTTAGATGAAGGACCTTGAAGACAAGCTCAACACAGCCCATGACAGGTTGTCTTTGTTGCAGAACCAAAAGCCAAATCTTCACTCCACTGCATCTAGGCAGAGAAGATGCAGCCTGCTCCTGTGCCATCCAGAGTCCATGCATCCCACAGTGTTCTTCAGTTTGCTGTGCAGCATGGGTGGAGAGGATCCATTATATCCCTTACTTGTTTGAGTGATTTTATGTAGTGTCAGTCTGTGCATGTTCAATGATCCAATACATTGTAAATGTAATTCTGTGTTCATTACTTCCATATTCCAGTCAAGCATGCTGTAGGTGAAGTTCTGGTGGACACCATGGCAATGCATACACCAACACATTGGAAGCTAAACAGCCAAACTGAACATGATATCCTGAGTACCTAGGGAAATTATGGTAATTTTTTTTTTTTTTTTTGGTAACAGCAAGGGAGTTTACTTTCTGAAAGTGTCACTCTCTACTATGAATTTATATGCGAATTGTTCAGCTTGTAGTTCTGAGCACCATGGGAAATACAAAACAAGACCATGGCTTCAGAAAAAAAGTTTTCAGGAGGTCTAAGAAAATCATAAAAAACCCAAAAAGTAATTAAGAAAACAATTCTTTATTGTCTGACGATTGGATTTATAGCAGCCATAAAATGGTTTTCATTTTTAGCCTGGAGTGGATTTCAAAAGTATAATGTCACCAACTACATGATCAAGTGAAGAACACTCAGACTGTGTAAAGCATGATTTCTTGTTATACTCAGGTTTTCATCAATCATTTAATTTGGCTTCTGGACTTCTAGTAGATATGGCTAATGCAGACAGAGATGTCTTTCTTCAGAGGATGCAAATTCAAATATTTCTCTCAGATGGAAGCTTGTTGTTTCACAGAATCACAGAATGTGAGGGGTTGGAAAGGACCTCTGAAGCTCATTGAGTAAAACCCCTCCTGCCAGAGCAGGACCAAAGCTAGGGCAGATCACTCAGAAATGCATCAAGAAATGTCTTGAAAATCTCCAGAAAAGGAGACTCCACAGCCTTTCTGGGGAGCCTGTTCCAGCGTTCTGTAACCTGTAAAGAAATTCTTCCTCATGTTGAGGAGGAATTTCCTGTGTTCTATTTGGAATCCACTGACTCTCATCCTATCACAGGGCACAAGTAAGAGGTTGTCTGTTCCTTCTTGGTGCTCAGCCCTCATGTATTTATACACATTAATTAGATCCCCTCTCAGTCTTCTCTCCTCCAGACTAAAAATCATCCCCATAGCCCTATGTTGTATCCACTCAAGTATATTCCTCTCCCTCTTGACCTGGGTGGGGCAGGGGGCAGAGCTGAATGCAATATTCTAGGTGAAGTCTCACTAGGGTGGAGCACAAGGGGATCTTTTATTCATTAATACAGAGTCCACCAGAGCACCTCTTCTCATCCGTTTCTCCACTATCTGCATCAGAAAGTTATCATCAATGCACCGCAAAAGCCTTTTGAAATTAATATGCCTGACTGTGTGGTCTTTCCAACAACTACCAGGGTGATTGAAATCACCCATAAGTGCAGTGGAGAGTGATCTGGAGGCTAGTTCCAGTTGGTTCCAAGAGGCCTCATCAACATCTTCTTGCATTGGTGATACAGTAGACACCCAGTTTCATCCGCATTTGCATGTCCTTTAGTTCTTACCCACAAGCTTTCAACTCATTATACTTCCTCTGGTTTCACAACAGCTGGTGTTCTGGCCTGACATTCAGAGCAAACACAAATGTATACATCAAGGCAACTAATTAAATCATATGCACCAATGTAAAATTTACAGCCTCCTACTCAATTAACTCTTAAAAAAATGTGCAGACTACAAAAAAATTATTTTGAAGAATTCTATGTTTTATGTTTTTGTCAATTTTTTCAGATGCTTGTAAAATCATTAGATAGTCTTTTAAAAAAATTAAGAGCAAACAAAAAAAATTTGAAACAAACAACAAAAAAACCCAAAAATAGGACTAGAGGAAAAGACCTAGATTATGTTGGCACATTTGCATTCTCAATGTATTTAATTGGTATGCAGTGTATAATGTAATCTTTATCTAACATACAAATAATTTGGCACTGTTTTGTATTTTAAAACTTGTTTTTTAGGCTTTGGTTTTGCAAGAGAAATTTGTTGACTTGAGTAAAGCACCAAAAATTTGTTGACAAATGTCATGAGCACAGTGTAAAGTTTTTCTCTGATAACTTAAGCTGGAAGCAAGGAAGTAGAAATTTTTATTCCATGATTCATAAAGGTACATCTGCATCACAGATGACTGAAAGTTAAAAATAGAACAAATTCACCTCTGTGGTTCTCCAGCTACCCCACTTCTTGGGACTAGCTTTAATGACACAGTATTGATCACTAGGGATATGCTAGACAGTCATATGAATTAGTTACCTAAAATGTGTATAAAATCACCTCTTTCGTTCCTGGAAAAGACTTATGCTTTTGAACAGTGTGGTCCAGAATAAGCTAGTCCCCACTGTTGAAAAGCACCTCATGCATTAAAGAAATTTTTCTTTGAGTAAATGGTTGCATGTCCTGTTTGCTGTTAAATTTGTTATTGTGGAAACTTTGCCATTATTATTTTCCATATTTCAGTACATAACTATAATTACTATAATTTTACTTTTTGTTTTTTTTTTTTTATTTAATCAGTTTTTCAATTTTGATCAGCCTTGCACAAACAACTCCTCCTCTAGAATGCCCTTGAAAGAAGTATTCTGTTAGATCTGAAACAAATCTGTCCCTGATAAGTAAGTGGAAGGTAAAAATCCCAAACAACAAACATTTTTGGACAAGTAATGAATAAATAATCTTAAATGTAATGGAAGCTGTAAGCTGAAATGTAGCACTGAGTCATTTTTCAATGTTACAGCCAAGGCTGCTTTATCAGTCTGTTCTTTTCCTACCGCTAAGCAAACTCCAGCTGTGACTTTTCAAAGCCATCTACATTTGGATATGTACTTTTAATTTTAAATAAACTGGGTACCCAAATCACTTAGGCTTCTTTGAAAACCACAGCCTGACTAAGCTGACTTTTTTCTTGAGGGCATCATGAACAGGCTTTACCTGAGAAGCTCAGAAAGTGTTGTGAATAGCTAAGGTATAAACAAGCACTCCATCTCCAGGAGCATCTGGTGCATAGGAGGGGGGACAGGCTTAACCTTTCCCCACCTCCAGCAGGACCACATATTTTTAAGAGATGAGTCCTCCACCCACCCTCAGAGGACAGCAAGCTGATCACTGGCAAAGCTGAGTGGGGAATCACATCCACATACAACCCTCTTGCAGAGCATAATATTTACAGTGAATTTGTGACCAAGGCCCAAGCACACAGAGTCAGCTTAGGTAAAACAGGCCAGTTTTAGTTTCCTGTTCCCTGCTTCTTCCTCTGCACCATAGTTGTTCTCTCTCTGTTTTGCCGATACAAATGAGGACTATTGTTTTCTTGGCTTCTCTTTTTCCTGATGTTGCATGCTCTACAGCCCCACAGACACCAGTAATGACACAATTATGGAAAAGACAAAGAGTGGGAAAGGACCTGGGAAGGAAAAGATACAAATACAAGAGCTTCATACCTCGAAGCTTCATCAACTGCAGGCAGAGGAAGTGGTGTGAGATGGAAGCAGAATGACAAAAGGTGCAATAGAGCCAATGCTCCTCCACTGCAGATGGGTGAGAGATCTTGACAAATAGGGCTCAGGCACAGAAAGGATGTGGGGAGAGATAGGAAGGGAAATAACCCTTAAGCATGTGCTGATTCTCACTGTACTCTGCATAGGTAGGGAGAGCCACTTTACTTACATCAAGGAACTCTTAACACTCACTAAAAATTCTTTCTCGATTTTTTTTTTTTTTTAAATTAGCTATTTAAGAACTTGTAGTGTGGCCAAATCACTGAGAACTAAATAGTAGCTGTAGATGGAATGAGAGAGGAGGAGGAATGCACCAAGACAGGATAAATCAAGAAGGTGGAGAAAAGTAACTGCAAAGCAGGACATTTGAAGGAGAGGAGACTCAGTGCTCCTGTGCACACAGTAATGAACAAGGCTGTGCTGCCAGGCTGACAGAGGATTGCTCCTGGTGAGCAGCAGGATCGGTGCCCAAGTGTCAGGTTACATTAGGGTTTTAACCCTACAGTCTACCAAGGTGATGATGCACAATGTGTGTTTGGCCATAAAGTGCACGTATGAGCTCCTTGAGAACAAATTGATTTAGTTTACATATAAAAATTCTAACTCAAAACTTACCTGAACAGGATGATGAAAACTACACCTTTTACATTAAAATATTGTGTTTTACCCCAGCCTTGCCTATCACCCCTCCCTTTCCTTACATACACACACAGAATAGTCCACCTCCTTATTTGTGCACTCCCTGCCTCTTTTTCACTTTCATTTCCACCAAATGAACAGAAATAGGTCATAATAATTCTTTTGATTATGTAAAATCACAAAGATGAATGCAAGCCAGATGAATTAGCCTCACTAGACATGTAGTGCAGTTCATTTGACCATGTCAAGCTGTCATCAGTACAATGATAAATTAAAATATAATTATTTTAAATTAATATATCTATATTCATATTACTTAAATATTTTCAAATTAAAATAGTTATTTATCTGAGGATAAATATTAAAAATCTTGTCTAGATTAATTTTCCAAAATAGGAGAGCTATGTAGCTGTTCAAACTTCAGACATCCCATTTCAGAGAAAATAATACATTTTTGAGACTTTCATCTAACGCTGTCTAGAATAAAACTTATTCCACAAATTTTGAGAAAAAAAAAACAGTCCTTCACCAAACTCAAAACATTATGTTTTTATTGCATCCTTTTTAATATCTCTTAATACAATAGGTGTATTCTATGAAGTACAACAATAAGGGGGGGAGAAGAAGAAAAATAGATTTAATTTTCAAAATTCAAGATAAAGAATTTACATAGAAGTAAAACATACCAGCCTGATTTTTTCTAAATGAACGGGACACATTTTTCACATCTCACAACTTCAGACATCTAGATCAACAATACAGTCGAACTGCTCACAGACAGCTCTTTTTGTAGTCAATGCACAGGCACTTTTAGTGCATGATTTATCTAATTTAGACATTTGCTTTAAGATGAGATGAATGATGCCCTGGCTACTTACTTCTCCCTAACGACTTTAATGAGATTTTAGGATTATTAGCTAAGCTCCAGACACCTGCACAGAGAAAGATGATTATCCATGCAATGGGATGAGCCACTGAACTGAGCCTCACAAGTTGTTGGAACCAAAATGGGCTTCACTCACAGAGCTGGCTGTCAAGAGGCATGGAGTTGTAATGGATTTTGACTCACTCACTAAGTGTAGAAAAAGTGTTCCCATGTTGGAACATGGAAACAGTAATGCTGTATCTTTTCCCTGGCACTTCATTTCTTAATACTGAGGAGAAATAAACATGTACCTGGTAATCCCAAATTTGCTCTGAAAAATGGGAATTAGTTTACCACTGTGATCCTCTGCATATATCCCTCAACAGTTTTGTTAATTTATCAATAAAAGAAAATTTAGCCTTTTGTCTCTTCTCCTAAAAATTAGACCCCTTAGTTTCAGCAAAACCAATCTAAAATCTGAAAATCTAACAAGTCTATGCTCTTGTTGAGTATTGTAGATCTTCATGAGACAATCTGCTGCCCCTGAGGGCAGTAGTGCAGTTCCCATCTCTGCCTCGTGGTGGAAGTGACCTCAATGAACATTTCTGATGATGGTACACAGGAAGAACTGAGGTCACAACTTTTTTTCTTCAGCTGTGTCAGTTCAACAAAGTTATGACAATTAAACAGCAACGAGGACACTAAGTGAGGTAGCTGCTGAAGGGAGATGTGGTTGAATGAATAAGAAACTACAATGGCTGCAAAGTAATTTCTCCCAGAAAGACTGAATTAATTCATCCAGTATCTCCATCTCGCTGTCCTTTAAAAGAGAGAGAGAGTGCACCTTCCTCACAAGGTGCTGGAAGATTTAAAAAGAAGGTTGGAGAATGTTTCAGTGATATAAATGACACAGAATCTTCATTCTTGAGATGAAAATTATTTTTAGTTGCAGAAGTTTTGCTGCCTTTGGGAAGAGACAAGAAGTTAGAGTTGTGAGCAGGGGGGAAGGCACTGCATTATGTGCATTATGCCATGGAGAATTGTCATGTTGCTCTGTGAACAGTGGAGGCTGCCAGGTTTTTGCTTTGGCAAGGCATCTAGGCAGACCTGGATGATATGGGTAAATCACTCCATAGTAATCTGTATTTTCTTTAAAGTTCTTTAAACTATAAAAACAACCCCTGTGTAACATTGACCTAAATACATTTGGACTACAGCAGGGTAGGTGAGCTGACTCTTTCTACTGCTATTGGCTGCCTTTTGCATTAAGAAGACAGACGTCCAAAGTGCAGGTGTCTGCCACAGCAGGTAGAACTGGAAGCAATAACACTTACATGAGAAATTTAAAATTTGTGGGTTTGTAGTGCTCAGGAGAACTGGCAGGCAATATTCACTGAAACCCATAGGCAGTTTTTGAATAATGTCTTTTCTCAAATACATGCATTTTGCCTTCCCTATTTAAGTGAAGCTGTTCCTAGACTTTCCTTTGTATGATGTATTTATTTGTCATATCCTTTACAATTCTGTAACCATTTTTCCTAGGGATTTACATTGCCCTCTTACTGCACTCAGGAGTGAAAAGCCAGGCTGTTCATGGCCCTGTCCAAAGCACAGCAGGCATTCTGTGTCTTGTTGGAGAACTACAAGAGAACAAATATTCTACAGATAGCCATATACAATTTTATACAATTGTATACAAAATATGCTATGTCCATATAAAGTTAATTATAAGGTGATTTTTTTTTCAATCTCACTGGTAAATAGTATTTTGAAATAGGAAATGTGAGTGTTTAAAGTATTCTAACAATCTATTTTTTCAGTGGTTTAATTTGTCATTGTTTATACATAGTCTGACACTTGAAAGAAATCCTTATCTACGTGCCTTAAGTCATATTTACTGTGCAATACTATAATCTAGCCCATATTTTTCATCTAGAAATTTCAAGGATTCCCAGTGTACAAATGGAAAAGATCCATGTGCTAGAGATTGTTTTGAAATGGAACAAAAAAGTGAAAAAACCTCAGTAATTAGTAGGAGTATTTTTCTATATTGGCACTGAAATCAGAACTGTGGTGGGTGACATAGATTGAATTACAGCACTGAAGTCTTTCTTGTCCAGAAAAAAATATATCTTCTCAATGGGAAGTCAATGTTACTTAGCAAATTCATTTTGAAGGGAAGAAAATATTCCAAAGAATGAAGGAATCCAAGGACTCGGGAACATATATGTTTTCTTTTAACAATTCAGGACAAGTTTCACAGGAAAATGTTAGCAACACACATATGACAAGGACAGAAGTTCTACAAGTCACAGTAGTATGACGGCAATTAAAAATGTAAAGGCAAAAGTATTGTAACATTATTGAGAAATGACTGAGGCTGAAAAAATAGAAAGGAGCATCCCATTAGTCCATGATGTAACTTTGTATATAAGAGGAAGATTTATTACTTTGCTTATATTTCTGATTTCACATATCAGTGAAGTGCTTCACCTCAGAACTGCAGATACGAAGGAAAGGTTTCTTCGCTGGCAAACATCATGTTTAATTTCTGCACATGACTTTTCATGTATACATTAGCCTATAGCTATCAGGAGGTGGGTGGCATTTGTCCTGACTGACATCTCAATCTCATTTAAAGATCATACCACTATTCATTTAAACTACATAATATACTTATAAGAGGTGTGTTTACCCTTCCAGCCACACCACAAAATCAACTGTAGAGCCTCCACTGAAAGGCAAACTAAAAACCAATCCAATATCTTTGGTAGATCAGTTGTGAATATTTATTTATTTATCATATTTTATTTCAAAAAGAGGGATATTTCAATCCAGGTTAATATCTGGATAAATTCAGTAAAATTACACAGATATCACAACTGTTTTTGTTTGTTTTGTTTTTAAACAAAAGCCCTAAAGAACATCCATTTCCCTCATTCAAGAGTTTTCTGGAGAGATCACAAACAGTATCACATAAAATGGGAGAGCATAAAACGTTAATGATTATTGCAGGACATATGGAATCATGTCTCCTGAGCCTCATGTCTTATCATTTTGCTGAGCAAGAGCAGAACTACTTACCCAGATAACATGAGCATTCAGAGGAGGGTAAACAGCATACTTGTTTTCAAGGAAAAAAAAAAAAAAAAAAAAAAAAAAAGCCCTGCTATATGTTCAGGGGTGGACCAATTTTCCTTTCTGTTGAGTATTCTTCTTTCATGTCAGTACCTGGGCTGGCTGCTTCTGGTGTGCTCAGGGGCTCCCTAATGACATTCCTTTTTGGCTGCAAGTGTCCAAACTCTTTCTCCTAGCTGATACCTGCAGTCCAATACAATCCAGCTGAGGAAGACTGACCTAACTTAGTGCCTGCAAACAGTTTGTCTCCAAACACTAAGGACATAATGAATGAAACCATCCAGCTTTGATAAAATGCCATTTATTTGTAACAAAAATATCATAGGAAAAAACACTGAGAAAACAGTCCTTAGCTCTTTCAGGCTGTCACCTGATTTCTGAAAGAAGATTCGGAGGATGAAGTATCTCAGATCATCTTCGCAGCCTCTGCTTTGATCAGTCTTGTTTCATTTCTGAAATGACTGAGTGACTCCTCTACTGAAAGTCCTGAGTGACTCTAGCTAGAGTCTTCTAATCCATCTGAAGGGTAATAAAAGGAGGATCCCCGTGGGAGTGCATCTTAAGACGATTCACCTGCCTTGCTTCAGCACCATAGGTTTGAATTACATCATCACCTGGTGAGGTGAGCTCCCACAGGAAATTTCCTGGTCTGAACTACTAAGGTACACATCACATTTATAATTAATACTGACACAATAGTTGCTGAATATTCATTCCCTTTAGCTTCATTGCCTCCACCAACATGAGGAAAGTTTCTTAAAAAAAATTTGTAGATGAGAAGCCTTTTTCTACTCTTTGCTTAGCAACATTAACATAGAGATTATAGGATGAGGCTATTCTTCTAACTGAGGCTGTTGCTTTAAAGAGCTCCTCAGCGACAGATGGTAGAGGAATATAGAACTACCACACTTGCTACATCCCCAATCTGATCTGAAATTTAAATAACCTGACTCATTAAAGGATAATGCATATGCACTTACACAACTTAAAAAAAAAAAAAAAAAAAAAAAAAAAGCAAAAAAAAAAAAGCAGAACAATCTAAATCAATAAATGCAATTTCAACACTTAATGTTAGTCTGTGACAAGTTGTTAAAGAGTATCAGCCTTGGCAGAGAGTAAAATTTCTTGGATAATAACAACAGCAACAGGGGGCTGTCAGAAGCACAAGAAATCTCTGCTAAACACTGAGACTTATAGCTGCAGTCAGAAATCGTGTTCCTGAAATGATGTAAGAAGGATCCAGAACAGTGTTATTTTCAAAAACTGCAGGAGTACATACCTGCAATTTCTTGTTCTTTATTGCTACATGTAAATAACACAGCATCCGTACATTGAGAGAGATGAACCTGGTAACTGACATTTAAATCTTTCAAATGACAAACTAAGCCACTTTTCAGTTTCCACTTTTCTATCCTCCTCTTCCCCTCTGACAGAGTATTAGTAAATTATTTTCACTTAATAAGACCTCAAGAATGTTATTTACATATACTTTACTGTACCATGGGAATCTATTACATTTGCAGTAAACTGGATGTAGGCAACTGACAAAATTTAGACATTAAGACACAAAGCTTGAGTCTGTGTGTAACTATTTAATACCAAACACTTACTGTGTTAGCAGTGAATAACAGTCATTTCAGTACAGAGGAACCATCACACAGAACTTGAGTTCCAGGTGCTGATTTTATTTACTATGGAAAAGTGCAACAACTTCTTTGTGGTGAAATTGTCCTGGCTGTTTTCTCCAAGAGCAGTGACCATGAGAAGAGGAAGGGACAGAGTTCTAAGTTTTGCAGAAATGTTCAATGCAGGTTCTCAGGCAGCCAAGTAAAACTTCACAAGGTTCAAGTGGAGCTGACCAGACCCTTTGCGGAACCAAGAACATGGAGAGGTGAAAGGAGATAGAAAGCAGCCCCGTGCTCTTCTCCTATTACTGTGATAAATATATCTGAATGAGTCCTAACGATCAGGGCAGATACATGTTCTCAAACACATTTTCTCCACACTGCTCAAGAAAATTCTGAGCACACTAAAATAATAAGAAACAACAATAAGTATTTTTTTAAAAAAAGCCTTCCTTTACAACAGGGAAGAAGGTATTATATGTGTCAAAAACAAGAGAAGGAAAAGGTGGGGATTTTTCAGTTATTTGTATTTTTTTAATTTTAAATCAGCTGCTCAACCGGTTGTGATATTGTACCTGATTTTAAAATCCAGTTTCTATGGCTGCCTGGCTGTCTCTAAACTATGTTTCTCCCTACACTAAGCTCTCTCTTTTTTTTTTTTTTTTTTTTTTTTTTTTTTTTTTTTTTTTTTTTTTTTTCCCTTCAGCTTTTTTTTTTTATTAACTCTAATTCAAGAGCCTAATCCAACTGAGTGTTATTTACCATTTTTAGTCTGAGACACTCTGTGTCATGTTATTACAGCATCAGAGGAAAGTGGCTATTGCAGAAAAATTATTTGTGTTGAAGGATGACAGTTGGAGACAGGAACAAAGGGGGAAAGATACTGGAAAATGTACTCGCAGTTTTGTAAGAATGTGAAGGAAGTAAGAGTAGCTGCATAACAGCACTGAGGCTCTTAAAATAATAACTTTTTCAAATTTGTCTGGATTCTGAGTCAGCTGAAAGACAAACACTCATCACTTATGATAGAAAACAGAATTAGATGGAAGAAATTGATGGAGGGAAAAAAAAATATTTTGCTTAGCACTTGAAGTCACCGATATAGAGCAACATTAGGTAACTGGCAACACAGCAGCCATGGAAGAAACACAACCACTGCTCCTTGCAAGAGAGGAGGCAGGACATGATGTGGGGGTTCCTGGTATGTTCCAGCAGACTGCCAGGATGCATTTCACACCAGAGGTCTGATGCTGGTACCACTGAAGAAGCAAGCTGCTAGCACAGCAAAAAAGCTTCATGTTGTGCATTTTGTTTTTCCTTTTAATAAAGAAAGCCTAAGTCCAAGGTGTATTCTTAACTAAGCTACTGGATTTGTCTTGTTCTACTCCCTTCTTACAAGCTCACCTTAGGAGGTCACTGGGAGGTGTGGGGAGTCCAGATGACAAAACTCCCTTCTAATCCTCCCCTGAATTAGCACCCAGGAAAAGCAAATCAAGGGAGTGGTCTTTGTGACAGATGGTGTGGAGATAAAAGCACAAGCTGCAAGTGTCAGGTGAGTTAGGGAAGTCTTGGGTCCTGAAGTTTAGTATCTGAGTTCCCACCTGGAGGAGAAGCCACAGGATGCCAGAGGGGCCTATTAGTGAGTGAGTCTGCACCTCACAACTGCACCAAGTACCCAGAGACTGTTGGTAAACCAGATTGTAAGGATCCCCTACACATAAGTATAGTGCTGAGCACCTAATCCTGAATCTGGACAAAAAAAAAAATAAATTTAGTTTGTCTCTATTCCTGTATGTTCTTTCTACTTTGGAAAAAAACTGGATATTACTACTCTTTCACTTTTTCATGTCATCTCTTAGTAAATACAAGCACAAATAATTTATTTGATTTGTTCTACCAAAATGCATGTGTCCTTTTCAAGTTTGTTGTTTCTTTCTGTGTCAGGTATAGTAAGGCCTTTGAGCAACTAGCTTTCCTATGCATGAGAGGAAAAAAGAGTTCTGAACTTAAAAAGACTTTAAAGTGATGCACAGCAACATATGGCTATTTTGCATCCAGACACACCTATTTTTTTTTTCTTTCACATTTTTAATCAGTTATTCTGCTAAGCTTCTAAACAGAAAAAAAAATTATCAAAGGTAAAATATTTTAAAACCTTCTTTCTAGAAAAATGTTGAATACTGTTGACTATCTCCAATATGAAATTATTTCTCGCCTTCACAAAGGTTCTGACAGGATGAAGAACTGTCACCAACAGTAATATCTGAATCTCTGTTTGCCAGAAGTCCTGACCTTGCCAAAATACAATCCTCTTATACTTTGGAATCATAGATAATAAGAGCTAGGTTAATAATAATATGGAAATAATAAGGAAGATGGGTTGCATATCCAGATACTGCTGTTCAAAGCCTTGTAAAAGTGGACAAATGCCTTTAGTATTATAAAGAGTATAAAGTCGTATTTAGATAAAACTACGTGCAAATATAAAGATAGGTACAGAGGTCATCTCTTTGGATTTCTTTCAGGTGGGGGTTGAGTGATGGTTTTTTTCCAGAATATTTTCTGCTGTGTGAGGCTTTGCCATGTTTCTGCATGCAATTTGGACTATTTGAAAATGCAAAGCAACACAAGCAATGGGCACTGCCTCCAGCTGAAAGGCAAGATGTAATACAGTGCATTCCTTAAATGCATTTGTGCCAAATAAACTTAAAAGAAACATTTGAGTTACTCTCAACCAGACAGATAGAAACTTAACTCCTCAGATAGACAGATAGAAACTTAACTTGTCCTCCAGTATACCTGTAATCAATGCAAAGTTCAAAAATATTTGCAAGCACAGATTTGAGATTATAGAGTGTTTTTTCAAGTTGTCGTGCTGTGTTCAACAAGCATTAGATACAGTTAAGAAAAATTATGAAATTATTGTTGGATAACAATACTGTCAATATATTGTGAATCCAGAGGTCTGACAGTGGATTAAATCAGTAATGTAACACTTATTAGACTATCTATCATAGTAAAAAATAGGTAACTTTTGACACATAGGCAGCGGAAGACATGACTTACAAGTATCACCAGCTCAGTGCAGGTGATGGTTATTATTATTTTTTTCAAAACAAATTTAACTATAGGATTTTCCTAAAGGTATTCATAATTTCCTAAACACTGATAGTTACCTGCGCAAAGTATTTTCAATATTATCCACCTCCTAAAGAACATCTAACAGTTCTTTTTTTGCTTTTTTCTCCTCTTTCCCTCCTCTTTCAACTCCATATGCCTTTAACCTTTGACTTAACTCCCCTGCTGTATCAAACAGGTCATAAACAGATATACACCAAAGACTGCAATTTGATTTAAATGATGAATTCTGTAATGTAACTTTACCTGAAAGCATTAGATGTTATGTGTTACATGCACCATTGTTAAAATGTAAGTCTAACCTAGATTTTAATACGAATCCTTTGAGAAACTAGATTTCTTCAGAACATATGCTGAAAAAGAGAAACCAAGAACTTTTCTTAGTTCTTAAAGTCTGAAAAATAAACCTGCTTATTTACATGATTTGAAATGCATTTCATTTTTCTGCTAAGCACCATAATTCAGTGAATCTCAGCAATTCTCATGAGTCTATCAATGACATACTTTATGTTTATAAATAAGGTTATTTCAGCTGCTAGTAAAATAATTTGTAAATGCTTTTAAAATAAAATCATTCAGTTGCTTTACATTGCAGTGCATGCTTACCACAGATTATGTTCTTTAAAAATGTTCATTCATCATTTAAGTTCCAGCAATATTAGGAAGAATACTAGTTGCTACATATTTTGCCATATCATCTCTTTTAAAAAGGCTGTCAAGACATAAATTATGTCACTCGGACCCAACTGTAGACAAAGTTCCATATGTAGCCTAGTCCCACTTAACGTAATATGTATCAATGCCAGTCAAAACCAATGATAGAGTACTGCTCACACTCTACTGCTTGTATAAGTCTTTTTTCTCAAAATATTCTAGAAATGCCTAAAAATATGCAATATATTATGGAGATAAAGGGCATAAATGCAAGTGTTGAATGCATTAAGTAATCACCTAAGTAACTAGATAAGTAACCTGTCAAAAAATTGAAGATATAAAGCTGCTACTATGAAAGTTATTTGCTTCTATAGAAGTAATTAATTGGGAAATATATATTGCATTTCAAAAAATAATTGGAACACTCAATATTGTAAATCTAACCTTAAAATACTTTTTTTTTTTTTTTCTAAAAGTAATTTTTCGTTTACTATCACAGTGGATATAAAAAGAACATATGCTGAAAAAAGAGAAACCAAGGGGTGAATTCATATTCTGGCCCTTCTTGTTCATCTTCTTCAAAATTGTTCACTGACTACTAATCAGTTATGAAGTACATTAGGAAGGGCTTATGTTTTTAACTTTTTCAGTCAAAATACATGTTTTGCAAAACCCAAACAGATAAACAACACCTCTTCCTATCTTTTTGCTACTTCTAACAATCTTTTCTTGAGTCCCCCAGTGCTGAAAAGCTCCACTGCACAAGAAGGATTTGCTTTGATGTCACAGGGGACACGTTATGGAGATAACAGGATTGCAGGAGTGCAGCTGAGGACAGATTTTGGCCAGGAGAATCTCTCTTACTGGTCATGTAATGTGTGATGGAAAGATCCCAGTCTGACTCTGACAGAGTGCATCAGCTTGTCAAGGTCAGCAGCTAAGGAAGTAAAACTTTGTTTATTGTAATCTGGGCACATATGATAAAGATTGATTGAGACATAATGTACACACAGACACCCAGGGTATGATGTTTAGAAGCATCTTCTACTGAAATAGAGCCACATTTCAAAGCAGTATTTGGGGCTTATAAACACCACCCCCCACGTCCCCCTGCCATCTTCATTTCATCCAGAATAAACATTTTAATTTGTGTGCCCAGATTTTAATTGGTACAGCATGTGGAATTAATAGAAACCATTATGAGCTAAATCAGCATGACCCTTCTGTGAATTAAAATATGTCACAGATTTAGAACATTAAATGAGAGAATGAAGATCTTTATCCTCTAAATCCAACAATTCTCTGTAAACTAAGGGCACACCCAGCACACCGCCATATAGCTACTGCACATTCAAAAATTAAGGAAGGAACAAAGCTACTTGTGGGTGTATTCCTAATGCTTTCTTATCTCCTCTTCTGACTGAAAACAGTGTTAGGGAGAAGAAAAGAGACTATCTCTTTAAGGCTCTAGCATGTCTGAAAGGAATTATTAAAAAGTGGTTATTGATAAAATGGCAGCAAATAAAAACACATATAATAGACTGAAAAATGAAAGCAAGCAGAAAGGGTGGGATTATTTCTGTTTAATAAAGGATGCCTACAATTAAAATGATTCCTTTACATGCAAAGGTGGGCTTGAAATGTCATTACTGAAATTCTGGAATAGTTTAGAATGACTGAAGAACAGCACAGTTTAAGACCTCATTTGGGAAATTTCCTACTAGACTGTCTTATATAACTAATAAGAGGATTATATACTTCAAAGCTGGGTTTTATCATCCTACTGTGCTGACCAGGGCCATCAGTTCAGTGGTTTGGCTGATAAACTGGAATTAGATGTCAGAATGGAACTTTTCATAAGAGAAAGTAGTTATATATCCCGAACGATTTATAATTCAAATAGCTAAGAAAAGCAATTTTAAAATACAGTAATGAAATTCAATAGCTAACTGAACTTTAGATTCACAGGAGCAGTGGAAACATTTTTTACTAAATTTAGAATAATGTTAAGATACTACAAAAAAGAATGATGGTATTTCACATCATCAGAATAAAGCCATTATTGTGAACTGCAGTTTCCAGCTGCTGAGCTCCAGATGTAAATTCAACTAGAAAATAATTAGTTCATTAAATAATGTCCTATCCCTTAGAAATGCTATTTGCTGTTGCATGGTAGATGCATCAATCTACTCAGAAAGTATAAACACTCAGCTCCACATGCACAAGCTGTAACAAATATTTTATAGATACATAAAGATACGAGTTCTATGTACCATTAAAGAGATATCTCCTCTAGGAAAAAATATCTGATATTTAACACAGATGAAGTGTTAATCCTCAGTTAGTTGTACCTTTCAGATAGGAGAAGGTAAAATAACAGCAGTTATATCTGCAATTTTTGAAATGGCAGATACGTGTTTTTCAAAACCATGGGTTTGGCCACTCCTGAATGAAGATGGCATCAAACTTGGCCTGCCACTGAAGCCCTGACCATTATAATGCTGCATAGAGGTTATCCAGATTATTCCTTTTGCAGTACTAATTGATTTCACTTCTGTGATGTAGTTGCACTCAGGTCTCTGATCACATCTTATATACAAGTGGCTCTACCCCAAGCAGATACAGTCAACCTGTATCACTTGAACCAAATGTCCCAGTGAAGTTGTAGAAGATAAGGAGCTGGAAGGTAGTCCAAATCTCCATATATGGCATAAAGTAAGGCTGCAAAACTGATCGGGCTGATATTTTTATGTGACTCCCATACATGTAATGAAGCAATAGAGCTGTTATCCTGTTTTGCTATTCCTGGAGTTCTCCACCTCCTTGTCTCTCTTGTTTCATGGGAAAGGTGATGAGGCTCTCAGCCAGATGAAGATTCTATTTCGTGACTGAAAAGGTCAGTCAAGAAATTTGTCCATCCCCTCTTTTTAAAGGTTATTTCAACCCAACTGAAAGCTGGGTCATTAACATCCTGCATTATAATGCTTCTAATGCTTGTTAAAAAAATAATACACATTCATTTTTTTAAGATTGCGTAGATAACAGTTTTAACAAACTAGTTAAAATCAGGAAATTTCACACTCATTCAGCATGACAATGACAGGTCTTCTTCTTTCCTACCCATATCCTCCCATATTGCTCCTGGTCAGTCAAATTTGCATGGTAAGTGGTCAAAGGTTACCTCATTATGACACTTCAGAATCAGTCATTGTTGAGGACATGATATCTTTAAAATTCACCTCAGATTCTGCTTGTGCTTATGAAGATGCTGGTGATGAGGGTACCTTAATTTTCTACATTCCCTTTATCCAGTACAAATTAGTAATTGGTTTTACCCTGGAACTGTAGGTATCCTGACAGCAATGTAAGTTTGCCAAGGTCAGCACTGTAAGCCTATCACACTTTCAACCTGGTGAGTTTAAAATGCCAATTTTTCAGTGCTCAGAAATTTTTTATCTCTAGACCATACTTACAACTCTCCCTGAGGCCAAAACCGCATTTTAAAAAAAAAAAAAATTATCAGAAAAGCAAGCTTTGAGTGATTAATGAGTGATGTTCATAGGTCAGCTTATTAGTATCTTCCATACAAGGCTCAGTAGCCAAAGGCTCTTCATAGCAAAAGCGATGGGTGTGTTCTTATGGTCTAGCTGTCAAACTGCAAATGTCACTGATAATTAACAGTGAGAAGAAGTTTCCCACTGAAATTAAGTAGTGGTGGGTTTAAAACTAAAGGACATTTTGGAAGAATATTCAAGTAGTACATAATTTATATTCTTTTTATTATTATTATTAATTAGTTGCCATGACTTGTCACTGATTATAAAAGTGCATAAAAATTCCAGATAAGAGAAATGTATGATGACTTCAGGAATTAATCGGTACATGAATACAACACATCAGATGCAATATCCAACAATTTTGTAAAAAATTCTGATTACTGGAGCCTGAGAGAATCACAAAAAGAAGAATTTACAACTTGTCTGGTTTCTTGCATTTTTCCCTAATGCTATTTTCTCATCTGCTACTGATGACTTAAAGAGTGAGGATATTAGGCTAAGGAGACCACTGTTCTGTTTTTGGTATTGCATTTTCAATTAAAAAAATAAATTACTGATTACTGGACCTATATTTCACATATGTGTAATAACACCAACCAGTTATAAAAGGAAAAGTTACCTATTCACAAAATTGTGTTCAATCCCACATCCAGTGAAACTCTAGCTGTCAGGAGTATTCCACCACTTGTGTGTTGCACTGAGCATAACCAACAACTTAACATTTACTACTCACCGTTCAGCTTACAATAGTTAAGGCACTACTTTCTGAGGGTGAAAAGCAGGTTTTATTTTTTTCAGAAGGACACTGAGCTCTTCTGCGATGCTCAAAACATTGTGTCTGATACTGGCCCTAGATGGATTTTGGGTATCAGTCATCACATGTCAGATGATCAGCCTCAGCAGATCATCTCAGCAGAGTCAAAACAAATCCTGTCAAAGAGCAAAAGACTCAAAATCTTTCACATGTAACACTGGTGGTCATGGGAGAAAGGCCACCACCAGAGAATAAGTCTGTATAAAGCAGCAGGAAGAGAGGAGACTACAGCCTCTCATGGTCACAGATGCTGACCAAGAAGTGACCACTGCAGGCATTGGCTGAACCACCTTCAACATGACCAGGCTGACCATGGTACAGGTCTCCTCTTCCTTTATAACCTCTCTAAAAACAAATCTCATTATTTGTGGCTTGAATTCCCTAAAGGACACTTGTTAAAAAAAAACCTGTGAAGGATGTATACTTAGGCTGTTGCACCATCACCTGCTTCACTGTCTCACCCTGTACTCCCCACATATCTGTGAAACGTGGTCCCAAAGGACAGATCTGAAATCTGTGTTTGGTGAGGCTCAGGGGTCGAAGTGACTAAATTTCCTCTTCAAGCCCATGTCTTGTGTTTCTTATTTGTAAGTGCTGCTGAAGATAGAAAATAAGTTGTATCAGTTGGGGGACCTCATACTTGACACCTGGCACAGCTGGCCAGGGCTGCTGAGGATATCACCTGAGCTTTAAAATTGATCCTCTGTCAGTACCAGCTTCACATGTTAAATCAGAAACTGTCCTGCTAATTATTTTTTGGCAACTTTTGTGCCAGATGTTTTGTCATGGACTGTCATGAAGAGTGAGAAGGAGAAAAGGATCACAAATCATGGACTAGGAAACTTCCAGATATTGATTACACAATTAGGTATACATTTATGTATTTTCTTTTTTTTTCCCCCTGTAGCTTGAGTCTTGCAAATTGTACTTCAATCAAGAGGAGTGAACAGGATAGATTCATAGGTCAGACCAGGTTGGATTGGTTTGGAGCATCACAAAAATATCTGATCTTTGGAATAGAGTTTATTGTGGAGCACTGAGCAGAATTACCACTGACTCCATTTGAAAGGAGGCCAGCTTTAAACATGGGCAGAACAGGCAATTGCCTAAAAGGCCACTCTAGTATTGGCTGTAGGAACATCCCTGGAATGTGCTGCCTGTATATCCAACACTGTTTTGTGTTTGCCTCCACATTATGTAATCATCCTTTTTATCCAACATCAGGAAGATGCACTCTATCCAGCCCAATCTGCTATCTATGAAACTATGGTAAAATTGTCACACAAGGGGGAGGGACAACTTCTAATCTAGACTGTGACCTGGAAAGCACTTGTGCTTAACTCTAGTAGGGTAATAAGGTACTTATTGTAGTGTTGGTTAAGTTAAATTGCCCACAGAGAAAATTTCCACTCATTTTAGGTGTATCAAATTAAGTTCTGACGAACCATAAGTCAGCTGGCCCTTGTGTGAGTGAGTACACTGGGCAAGAACAAACTCAATTTACAGAGAGTATAATTAGGGTTTTGTTTTTCTTGTTGCTTGCTTTTTAATTTTTTTATTTTTTCATTCTGAACTGAACACATTGATGAAGAGCTTTGCCTTCCTTGGAGTCTCACACTCTTTCGTGGAGTTACATTTCATTACTGAAAAGAACTCTTAACATAGGCAAATAAAATAGGGCTGAGGGGAAACTTTGTAAGGCATTATTTTTAAGTGTATGAGTATACAGTCCAGTTCCAAAGAGCTGTCAGATTATAATGTAATAAGGGGAGTATGGTGCACAGCACAGGTTGTTTTCCTTTTTGTATTACCTACAAACTGCAACAGATAATTTAACATGGACTGCTCCAAACAGTTTTATGCCTCAGCTGTTAGACAAGCTAAAGAGAACGTAAAGATCAACAACAATTAAGAGGCTTGAAGGGCATGAAAACAGGGATTCAGGTTTCTTAAGTTTAGAAAATACTTAGGGGAAGCATATCAACAGAGTTCAAACATGAAGGAAAGTGAAATAATGATTTCTAGGTACTACAAAATGGCAGGATCAGCTAAGCAGCTCATGCCAACCAACTCTAATTAAAGGTTGTGACTTTATCCAGGAGTCTGACATGTAAAAGCAGATATGGGAGAACATTATAAATCAAACCAATGCAAATTTTCAGTAATTTGAACTGAAAAGTGTCCTCAAAGCTACAAATAATTTGTTATGAATGTTTATGTGCTGTTGTGGGCTTTCTTGGACCTTGATAAATATTTTCATCAAAGACATTTATGATGAATCATAAAATATCTTTATTCAGTTGTCAGATGATAAAAAGAAAGAAAAGACTGAAAATGTTTTGGAGTCTACAGTTTTAAAAGATTCTGTCAAAATGTAAAAATAGGTAGAAAAAGAAAAAAGATGCAGTTTGGTTAGGTCAGATGCCAGCCCTAGCATTTCAGAAGAAGCAGCCAGCATCAATAGAAGACTGAAAGCAAGTAAGGAGACAGCAGTTCTGAAAAACAAAGAACAAACAAAAATAATTGAATAGATCAAAGTTAAACTTGAGCTAGTGCTGTCATACTCTTTCAAGAAAACCCAAAACATACTAAAGTGTACATGCAGGAATATTATATGTACAATGTCCAGTCCTAGGCCAGATATTTGAGAAAGATACTGAGAAAAATTTTATGGGGTCAGGAAAACAAGACATGTAAGGAAAATAGTAAAATATTTTTTTTTCATTGATGAGAAGTAGGATTTTTGAAAGAAGACATAAAAAATGCAGAGGTATTGGTCTCCAAGACTGCTGAAGAGAGGATTTAAAAAAAAAAAAAAAAGTCAAGTCCTGTTCAAACTTTCTACAAATAGGATTTAATGCTAAGAAAAGGTTGAAATTTCTGTCACTGGAACGGTTTTGGAACATCTCCCACAAACCTCAATGAAGTGGGACAGGAATGCTTAAGAATATCAGAACATTTTAGGCTTTTCTAAATCTATTCATAAATATGTGAATGTATGTTGATTTTCTGGAGATTTTACATTTTACTAATACACGTTTGACTACTTTTCTTATAGTCTCATCAGCCTTCTGATATAGAGATGTAAATTGAAACATAGTTGTGGTCGGAATGGTTACTAAAAGCCAAACTAAAAGTCAGCAGCCACCTCTGGAAATTATATCTTTCTGCTCCTTGTAGAATGAAAACATTTTGAGGAAACTTTTCCTTAAAAAAAAAAACAAAAAACAAAAGATAACACAGGAGGTCGTGAAGTCAACTGCCAGACAACGAGGGAATTTTTTTTAACTACAAAGTTTAACTGAAAATGTAATGGATGATTGAATATAGCATAATATAGCTATTCTCAAGGTCATAAAGAACAAATAAAATGCCTTTGATTACTATAGTCAAATCACCAATATTTTGGGCTACATTAAATCTAGGTTTTCAGAAACACGCTTCCTGGAGACATTAAATCATAACTCCTCTGAGCTGCAACTGACTATACTCGCTCTCAAGAAGCGATGTCAGCTCGTAAGGTTCCCTGAACAAACGTAGTTTCTGATTACTTCTGTTTGCTAAAACTATCTCTTTTTTTTGTTTCACAAAGGGCATAGCTAGGAAGCTGGATGGTTTTCCATCTAGAGCAGTACTATAACAGGCCACAGAACAGAGCTGAGAATTCATATCTATGGACACTCCTAAGTTCTGAAGTACTTAATTCACTATAAAATGCTAAAAAGATTGGGTTTTTAAAAAGAATTCTTTGACTATTTTTGTCTTAGATTTATAACAGTGAAGTTCAGGCTTTATGCAAAACCCAAGCTTTTCAAAGTCTATCAGATTTTTCATGTGGCTAGCATCTATCAGCCACCAGCATCTACCAGCAAAAGTGTTTCACTTCTTGCACACGCTGCACAGTCCATGGCTGTCCATTCAGTCATGGCTGTCATCTGTGCATCTAAAAGTCAGCTCTGGAACTTTTAATTGGAAGTACAGTGGCTGCTTTCCCAAAGATATGCAGCAACACACATTATGGCAGATGTGCCTTGCAACCTCAAAAAATCATAAGCAAACGAGTGTCTTCCCACTTAAATGGACTATGTAGAGATGCCTAAAGGAAAGCTAAAAATCTCAGAAAGAGTGGAATTGGAGGGAATGCCAAACTGATCATTTAAACTACCTTCCTACAAGAAGAAAGGAACAAGTGTGTTGAGATATATGTCTAACATATTTTACTATCTATTTTACTTTGTTGCTCATAAGCAACAAGAAGAACAGAACAAATATCTTCACATCTTACACTTGAAAGCCCTGTTGATACGTCCCTCCTGACAAAAAAAAAAAAAAAAAAAAACAAACCCGAAAATGAACAAACAAAACAAAACACCTTTTTAATATTTGCCCTCATTTTCCATTGGCAGGGAAACTTCAGAGGAGAAAGTACACATTTAACATTCCCTCCATAACACTCGCAATGCAGAATAAATGGAAAAGAGGAAAGCAACTGAACTTGATATCATATTTTCTCTTGTTTCTTGGCAGAGAAGAAAAGTTTCTTACTATTCCATCTGCCTGGACAGAGGAAAAAAATAGCATAATAAATTAAAGAGCCAGATGAACTTTGTAGTGTTGACTTTTTCAATGTCACATAAGGATGGCCAGATGGAGTCTGCAGGAGTTTCTTTAAGGACAACTGACCAGAGCAGAAGAGACAAGTATTAACATTCATTGTCAACTATTTTATGTAATGCCTTAGGCCTGAAATCTCCCAGTATTGCAAGTTATCCTTTCACAAGTACATGAAAAGATAAAGCTGTACACCATCTGTACCAAATGTATTCTTTCATATACTTATCAAATTCTTCAATGTTCCCTAGAGCTGCTGCCCTCTCAAGCAAGGTGCAACAGAATCTGAAGCTTGTAATCCTGATATAACATTCCTGGAATTTCAGCTGTGTCTGAGAACAGCTGAGCTCTCAGCTTCTCATCCGTTCACCTTATCTGAGTTCACCTTTGACAAGCTCTATGCTGTACCCAAGCAAAGTGACAGTGATTTTTGCATCCATAAAACACTGTGATAATGCTAAGCCCTTTCAGTTCATCATGGTGCAAATGGTTCTGATGCTTGGAGAAAGCTGGGCCAAAAAGCTAGGGAAAACTGTTGTGGAGACAGTGTGCAAGGTCTGGGAGGTGTTGTCTCTCTGCCTCAGCTGAAAAAAAAAATTCCACATCCCTTTCACTTCTTCTCCTTCTCCACAGATCACACACCACCCACTGCACTTACAGCTTAAAAAATATCTGTATTATAAGAGATAATACTGACAGCACCTAGTTCTGCCATCACAATGTTGTTAGTAACTGCATACACTGTTAGTCACAGTTCCTGCTAGTCAGATAAAAAAAAAATCCTGACAAGGTTGATGACTGCAATCATCTCTGGATTAAAATCCCACCAGACATTAGCATCCATCATCTCTCTAAAAAAAATTCAGACCTTCTTCTTGCTCTCTCCCACAAGCTTCTTAATAAATTTGCAGTACTAAAGTATCTTCAAGTAATTGCAGCATTTCAATTTAATTGCACAGAAAATATAACGGAACCCTCCATACAGTATTTGTCATTGTGACAATTGTTAATTGCCGTATGAAGTGCTAAATTAATATCGGACATATGATTCCTAAGCATGTATGAACTTTTTGCTTATGAATACTCATTGCATTACTTAAAAAGATCAGAGTATTTACCTACTTTTCTCCATTTCAAACTATGACCAAAATATTATTGCTCTTTTCCACTCTAAGTGAAAAAACCAACCAACCAACCAAAAAAAAAGAAACCAAAAAAAAACCAAATAAAAAGCAAACCAATTACAAAGTGTAGAGTAGAAAATTTAATTTGGACCAATAAGACAAAAGACTAAACATTCCATTTGCAGCATTTCTAAATGTTTGCTGGCTTAATAGGAAAAAAAGCAATATTTTACCGTAAAGGTATTATGCGTGCTGCATAAATTATGGATTATTCACACATTTCTATTGTACTTTTATCCTCACACAAGAAGCACTTTGTAAGAGTACAATCTTCCTAAGTTTCTTTTTTTTTTGAGTAGGAATGTTTCCCTCAATACAACGCTAAACTGACACATTTATGTCAGTATAAACACCCTGTTGAAGTTAACACTTTCTTATAAGGCCTTAAAGAGAATTGTGCTCAAAGAAAAACATTGAAGAGATGGCACTCGGAATTCTCTGTAGATAAATCTAGTACAGCAGCATTTTGGACATATCTCCATCTGAGAGAGGTGAGAGTGGACTTAGGTAATCGAAGCCATTCCTTGGGACACACCCTGCAGTCCAGATGACCACAGACACCCACCAGAGAACATCAGACCCAAAGTGTAGTTTCTGGCTTTTACAGTTGTGCTGAGTGTAGCCTTAAACTTCATATCTCTTTACTATGACACCTGGTCCCAGGGCTGGTTTAAGAACAATCTTTCTATTAAGGAAACACAAATTAAATCCTCACAGATCTTTGTCCCTAGGTCCAGTGTAAGCTCCCATTTTCTACTTCACAGTGTATAATCTTGCATCAAGATTATATCTAACATAGACCCAATCACTTAAAGTGGAGGGACTCCAAACAGTTTTGCTGTAGACAGTGAATGTCAGAAGACAGGCATGGAGCTCATCAGCTTTCATCATCAAAGCTTTTTGCTAGACTGGCATTTCTAATCCATCCTATCTGATACCTGTCTTCCTTTCCCAAGGTAGGAAAGAAGAACTTCAAAGGTCAATGCACTGTAAACCTCCACTCCTAGCAGTATAAGAGGCTTCACTCCCCATGGTCCATGATCCATGGTCCATGTTCCTCCTCAGGATCCAGCATCCTTGCAGCAAGTGGAAGTCCACTCCCTTTGGGCATACAAGGTCTTCTATTTTTTTTTTTTTTTTTTTTAAATTTTTTTTTTTTTTTTTTTTCTGAGCCTGGGGTGAACGTTGCTGAGGAAAAGAGCACATGCAGCTCCTGAGCCTAAGGCTTCGGTGCATCTGTCAGATCAGAGCTAAAATTAGGTTCAACATTTCAGCTTCATTCTACTGCACAAGATTATTTGGCAATGCGTTTTCTGAGTTTGTGAGGGCAAGCCTCCAATGTTGCTTTGTTATTAACTGGACTTAAGAAGTCAGCTTAAGGTCTTCTGAGCTTTTAATATTGGAACAGTGTTTTTCTACCAATCCACACCCTTCCAGATAAAATGAAAGTAGCACAACAAATATTCTGTGAGAATCACATTTCTACCTATTGGTGCCACAGGGAGAAGAAAATCTCCTTTCAGCTTGAGTGTTCATCACAGAGATGTCTTTAAGCTCAAGATACATTTTCCAGACATTTGAGATTTGCTGTAAAGCTATAAAACTCTTCGCTGAATCTTTCATACAACTATGACCCTATTAAAACTACACCTAGAAAAGCCTTACTGAACTACAGAACTAGGAATTTTCAAGTATTATCTATATTAATTTGAAACTTCTGAGATCCTGAAGCGATGCCATTTTGGACAGACTGGGTAGTGAGTGATTATTTACACATACATATTAAATTAATTATTCAATTTGCTGTTTTAAAGGGAACAATGTTGGTGTTGTAGTGCCGTCCCTAATAATCTCCAGAGAGTGAATAAACACCTGTAATGGCAGGTATTGACTTTAAGGGTGGCAGAACATGAGGTCACACATAATTTAGCTGTTAGTAGATTCCACAGTGAGCCACTAAACAATTTACTTTTTTTGTTCCTCGGGACAAAGAAACTAGTCACAGAAATATCCCACATAAATTCTTTTCTGTTAAGAATATACTAGATGCTGGAAGTGGGGATGTTTATGAGTCTACTGAGCTACCCAATTTATTAAAAGTTTTGGCTTTCTGTTGCACACATATTTCCACCATTCCAGGACAACTTTACAGCAAAAGTTAAGATTTATCACTGACAATTTGATTTCAGGCACATTTGGGTTAGATCTAGTTTCAGGGGAAGATTTTGAGCACACCATATTAAGTAAATAAACCAGAAAATTTACAGAATTTATTAAGCATTATTTTTTCAATTTGCTGAATATTTTTTTATTACATGAGTCTGGTTTTGACAGTATCATATTTTTTAATTATCTATGTATACTTCAAAATATAAATGAAACTACAATTTCTGTTATACAGTCACTTAGTTCTACAGTATTTTGAGTACCTCTGCAGGAATTTTGAATATAAAATATAATTAACTCACATGAGCCTATTATGACAAAAAGTCAGAGGCAGATTTCTGAGGCTGTTTTCTTTTGTTACACCTTGGCACAAGTATAGGAGTTACTCTAACTACAAGCCCATTGCAAAACATTTTTGGAGGCAACATCAAGGCAATTTTGGATGAGAAATTATTTTTCTTTACATGTCTCTCATAAGGCATTTGGCAGGTTACACTTTCCTCTGGTTACCTGCTCCCCAGCCCCAGAGTCTGTGTTTAGTCACTTTTTATGCCTTTTTATTTTTATTTTTGAATATAGATGAGTCACAATAATTTCAATCATTTTTAGCAAAGAGATTAAACTAAATAAAAAGCAATTTATTGTGAAGTAAACTGAGTATTTGGCACCAGTTACTCTAACCAACAAATTTTGTGTTGACCTGTTAAATAATCTCTTGTCCTACTTCTCCATATGTGAGCCTAGAAATACCTATCTGAGATTATCTTTTTCAGGTACAACCTTCAGTGATTCAAAATAATGACAAAGAAACATTGTTCTTCTGATTCCTTGTCCCAAAATAACATCTTCTTGAGTTCATACATAACTTCTCTCCAGCTTGCCTACAGATTCAAAATAGTCACAGGATCTTCCTCTAACCCAGGGCGAAAAACCACTTCACACTGTAGAAGTAGCACAAAATTTCAACACTACAATGTCATTTAAATTCTCTGTACTATTCTTAGTCCTGAAGTGATATCCTGAACAGTTTTACATCCTTTAAATTAAATGCTTCATTGTTTCTTTGATGTTTGCCAACTGTCTACTACTATCTTTACTACCCTTAACTACATGGGAAAAAGTAGGAAGAAATAGAGAAACAACATGACATACTTGATCATAGCAGAATGGACACTTTACGCATCCTCTGACTCTACAATGAATAGAGTACTCACCATCCTAAATTACACCTATAAATAAGTGACGTTATGGGAAATATGAACTGTATGGCAAATGAAAAATTATCCCAAATAGTGTCCATCTAATAACTATGAACTGAATTAATATTTTTTCTCGGTCCTATAAAGTTGAAATTCTTATGTAAACCATACACATAACACATCTGCCAATATTTATATTTTTCTATCCTTGTCTATAGGAGGTTTCATACTGAGTTCACAACCCAGCTCATTGCTTCACTCTGTACTGTTACCAGGCACATGCTTTATGCTGGCTCACCAAATAGCATTTAATTGCCTTAGTATGATTCTTCTGTTTGGGATATATGGAACAAATTCTGTTGACTTAGCTCAGAATATGTTGGTCCCTAATGACATGAACTAAGGCTTCTGACACCAAGGTAAGGGAAATCTCTCCCCTAACAGGAGTGGACCCTAATCCAGATCTTCACTTTCTAAGTGACAATAAATGACATCGTAGTGGCAGTGTTGTAAGTGAAAGCTGAGGAAACACTCTACATTGCTTTAATGGGAACTGGGGACCTGCAAGAATTCAGCCTCCCAACAACACCCCTTCACAACTTGCATACAATAATGCCATTTCCCACTGCTGCACAGCCAGCTCTAAAAGAGATATTCTCACATTTAGCAGTTTCAAAATGACAATTCTCGGGCAATTGTTTTGTTTGACTGACCAGGCCATCTGGTTTTGCAGATAAAGTAAAAATCAAATGGTTAAAACCAATAGGGTTTTCAAAGTATATTTCTGACAATCATAAAAATACTTAATAACATAAACTTTTTAGTTTCTTTTTGAAATTAATCTCTGCAACAAACTTGTGTTGCTACTGGTACTGAATATATTATCATCAGCAAGCAACACTTACTGACTTACAGGAAAGTTGTCAAAACCTATGAGAACACATAATTTTGAACTGAAAATAGAATAATTGCTTGTGTCCACATAATTAAAGGGGGAAGAAAACACTGGGCAGCATACCACTTTTTGCAATGTTTCCTGTTCAGATATCAAAATCAGATTAATTTTAGCTGAAATTCCATCCAATTTATATTATTATTGCATAGGTTTTCTCATAATCACTGGTATCTTCCAGAAGGTTTCACATATTTACCTCAAAATGCTTTCTTTTATTCTTAAGAAAGAGTAGATACCATGAAAGACAAAGTACTGTCTCTTTAACATTCAGAGGTCAGTAATAATGCAAGGTAATAGGAAAATCTACAGCAAAGATTCACAAATGCTGATACGTTTTATTGGTCTTCCTATGCCAAAGGAAGGTCATATCATATGCACAAGTACTTCCCTGACCCACAGTGTGAGATCCTCCATAAGACAGTAGTAGTTCTGCAGCAAATATCTGCATTTAGTGCTTATTGAAAATGGGCACTTGCTGCTCATGAGCTGATAACTTGCAACTGCCTACAGCATCCCAGCTATCCAATGGCATTTAAGGTAACTGGTACAAGTCAGTGGAAAGACACAAGTGCTTCCAAAGAGAATTTGGATCCTTGGATGGTATCTCTTTCAGAGATTCCTTCTATAGGCATCCCACTGCATGGCAACTAGAAATAATGCAGGTCTTTGTCTTTTAAAAAGTTAGGCTGATATCAAACCATGCCTTTTCATGGACACTTTAATCACAGTTTGCAGCAGATCGGGAAACTATAAAAAGCACATCAGAGCCAACAAAAGCTTCACATCTATAATCTTCAAAGACTCATAAAACTGGAGCAAGTGATTCACCTATTGCTGCATCCTAATCATGAACAGCTCACAATTCGACATGGTTTAGGTGCAAAGTGAAACTTCAGGGTTATGAACAAGTTAAGTTTGAAGAATTCAAATTTATTCAAGCCCCAGATGTATATCTCAAAGTCTGATATTTCATGGTACAAACCCACACTCCCTCTCAAACACAATGTAAGAACTCTCAGGAAAGCCCCAGAGCAAAACTGATACATTTAAGACTGCTATTGTGTGATACACACAGTGTAGCTTGTGCGTTATGTTATGCACAGCAAAAAGAAGAAGGCAGAAATACAAACCATAAAGGCTAACATTTGGCTCTGAACATCACAGAGTTCATTGCTTGCAAGTCCATCTTATCTGGGGAATCACAGTACCTGGTATTTCTCAGGCAACTTGCCAACAAATATCCTTTTATTAGGGGAGGAAAAAACCCTACTTTTGTTTTTCTCAACTCCAGATTGTATAAAAATAGTTCTGTTGAAAAAGCAAACAAAAAGACCTAATCTTATTCTCAGTTTCCCTTTCTCCCTTTCCCTTTTTTAGCATAAACATTAGCCCATCAGAAATTAAAAAGCTACTTGGCATGAAGCCAAATATTTGGCAAGCTGAAATGAAGCCAAATTATTTCCTTTTCTCTTTGCTTATCTCTTCTATCTGTTTTTATGCTATATTGGTGGGATCAAATCCAAGATACTAATATTAAAATATTTCCAGCCAATCAGGATATCAATTAGAAAACACCTTCCATGACTCATAGAACAACCTCTAACATGGGAATTCTATTTTGAACTTCTTAGAGAAAAGGTAGAGCATCTTTTTAAAATAACAAATTACATTTTTCCAAAGAGTTCTACATAAGAGTCACCTTATTTTCACAGACTGAGATGATCATAAACTATGAATAAACACAATAATAAATAACAAATTTTTAAACTTGCTGTTTCTTTGGCTGGAAATTGAATGAGATCATATATCTTCCCCTGGATTGGAGGGAGTAAAACCATAATAAAGGGAGTAACATCAACTTTGTCTACATATAATTTAATATACGGTATTATTCAAAATAATACTGCTACAACATCCAAGGAAATCTGCCAGCAACACATTTTATATAGTTATTACTATTCACAGACAAAGACTAACTGAACTCTACTTGCATGTAGACCCAAAGAGTATGGATTCCATTAGTATAATAAACCATTTTCCTCTGATATTAACTGAGTAACATCAAAGTAAACTTGGATCCTTCACAGCATTAACATACACCTTCTGTTTCAGACCAGAAAGGATTATAAGACTGAAAATTATTTCAACTCCCCCTCAACTTTATGAGTTTCATGTGCTAAAAGATACTTCCTATCCTGACAAACACTGTCTAGATCATTTAATGAAGAATGCACAGATGCATTAGAAAATTAACTTACTAAGCAAGTTTTACACAGTACAATGTCAACATTGAACATTCCACTACTTTCAGCTAGCCAGAATTACAGAATGGTTCTGCATATTCCTCTCAGCTTTCAAATGTCTTTTTCTTGCCTTTGATTTGAAAAAGAAAACAAAGAAAAACATGATGTCATTGAGTAAATTTGTTTTGAAATAGGTTTTGCAGCTTGCTTATAAGATCCAACTTGCTTATAAGTTACAATTCTCACTGTCAGAAATAATCAGTTTGCTTTAAAATACTGCTTGTAGCTGCATGATAAAATGGCTGTAGAGTTTATTTAGGTCAAGAGTATTCGATGATATGACTAAATAGCATACTAGCATCATATAGCTGTCATTTTAAGAGCAGCTTCTCTTTGAAGTTGTCTGGAAGCACAGCTTCAGCTCCCTCATAAGGTATAGCTTCCAGTAAATTAAGTATTCATCTCATCTAAACATGTCAGCACTGATGGCTTCTCAATCATTTTGTTACTGAAGTCCTAAAGCAAGAGATTTCTTTTCTCAGTTTAATAGCAGGACCAGAAACCAGATTTTAATACAGTATCCCAGTTTTTTTCATCTTACTAAAGACCCCTCCTAGCTCCAATTCATAAATATCCTTTCTTAAAATACATTAGAAGAAGGTTCATGGCATGTTCTTATCTCAGAATAGAGAACCTACAAGCATCCATTCCTGCTTTCCATTTACTAACTAGTATTGTAGTATTCATAGAATCATAGCATCATAGAATGTCAGGTTGGAAGGGACCTCAATGACCATCTGGCCCAACCCTTCTAATATTATTTTTTATATGAGATGTTTCAGCAGATCTGAGGCTTAAAATTTTCCAAAGTGGGGGAATCCACCACTTGCCCTTAGAGACCATTCCAATGTCTAGCTGTCCTCGGAGTGAAAATATTTCCTTGTGTTCAAATAGAATCTCTCCAGGAGCAACTTGTGCCCATTGCCCCTTGTCTTGTCCATGTGACTCCTTGTGAATAGGAAGTCACCATCTTCTTCGTAGCCCCCCCTTTAAGTATTGGAACATTGTAATAAGGTCTCCCCTAAGCCTTCTCTTCTCAAAGCTGAACAAACCCAATTTTCTCATCCTCTCCTCATGTGGTAGTTGCACTAGTCCTCTGATCATCCTCGTTGCTCTTTCCTGGACCCTCTCTGGACTGTCTGGATCCTTTTTGTGCATTAGGGCCCAAGCTGAACACAATACTCCAATTGCAGTCTGACAAGCACTGAGTAGAACAGGATGATGACTTCTCTGTCTCTGCTGGTGATGCCTTTGTTGATGCAATCCAGTATCCTGTTGTCTTTCTTTGCTGCTGTTTGCTGTTTGCTCATATTGAGCCTGTTGTCCACCAGGACCCCTAGGTCCCTTTCCACAAGGCTGCAAAGGTCAAGTGGATCCCAGTCTGAACTGCACTCCTGGTCTATGTGTTCCCAGGTGTGGACCTTGCACTTCTCCACGCTGAACTTCATAAAGTTCTTGCTATCCCACTTCTCCAGTCCGTTCAAATTATCCTGGAGGCTGGCTCTCCCTTTATGAGTGTCAACCTCTGCAGTCATCTTGGCGTCATCAGCAAACTTCAGCAGTGTGCTTTTGATCCCAACATCCAGGTCACTTATGAAGATATTAAACAGCATTGTTCGTTCATAGTAAAGTCTCAAAATTGCCATTATCACTGCACCAAACTTTTAGTGTCTACCAAAACTGATCTATTCAAATTCTTATGTTGTTCAGTCAGAGAAGTCAATCAATGTTCTACCTTACTAAGTCAATCTACTTACTCTTCAAGTATATCTTCACAGATATTGCTTCCATTTCCTTTCTACACATAACTGTTTATCTGTATGAGCTTTCTGTTTTAGTTGAAACAAACATTTTCCTAAATTTTGTCATTTGTGACTTCATTTGACTTCACTGAAGGATAAAATAATAGCAATTACTTTACCTCATAGCATTTTGAGTCAATGCAGCTGAGCAGCCTTAAAAATTAATTGTAGACAACACTGCCTCACTCAAAGCCCTCTTATGAATGATTTGTAGATAATATGTCTATTGGAACAGGGGATTAAGAGAATATGGGGAATTTGTGACACAGTAAACTGGGCAATAGACAAACATCGTATCAGTAGCAAGGCTGATAACAGAAGGTAAATCTACTGAATCTCATGTAATTCAGTTACTTTCTGATGAAAACTATAAATAACCTTATCTGAAGATCACTGTTTTGGCTGGAATCATGTTAATTTCCTTCAAAGTATAGGTCTGTGTTTTGGTTTAATGATGGAAATAGTGTTGATAATACAGAGGTGGTCTTGTAATTGTGAGCAGTGCTTAAACAGTCAAGGCCTTTGCTGCTTGTCACACTACCCCATCAGTGATTAGGCTGGGGGTGCACAAGAAGCTGGGAGAAGCTTCTGATAGATGATCACAACTGACCAAAGGAATATTCCACATTGCACGGTGTCATGCTCAGAAATAAAACCCAAGGGAACGTTGGTAAGACTTCACTGCTTGGTGACTGGCTAGATATCAGTCAGTTCATGGTGAGCAATTGTTTTCATTTTTATCACTTGTCTTTCTTCAGTTTTATTTCTCTCCACTATTTTCCTTCTCACTAAAATTTTAGTAGTAATAGTATCAGTACTGTTGTTATATTTTATTCTATTTCAGGTATTAAACTATCACAGCCCACAAGTCATTTGACTTACTCTTCCAATTGTCCTGCCCCATCCTGCTGGAGCTAGCGAGCAAGTGGCTGTGTAGGTGTCTTATTGACAGTGGTGTTTAACCATGACATGGGGTTACCATATTAACTTCAGCAGTGTGGCAGAAATGTATGTATGCAGGTTAATGCTATGAGAGGTTCATGGTGGCAGCTCAGGGGGTGGTATGAATGTCAGTTCACCGTGGGTGTTTAAATGGAAAAATGCTGCTGTAGATAGCATAAAACTACTTTTTTTTTTTTTTTTTTTTTTTTTTTAGCAGTAAAGGAGCTGATCTAACATTTGTAACAGATCAATAGAAATCCCTTTTATCAAAGGATGCAGAGCTTGCAAAGAGTAGGTAATCTTGAAAAAGCAATGCATTCACACACAATGTCTTCTCAGGGTTGTCTTTGAGGATGAATGTCCACATATGGTGACCAGCAGCAGCTAAAGGAAAAAAATAGCAATGCAGGTTCCTCACCACTGTCTATGGAGTATTAGAAAAGTAAACCTCTGTATATTGCAGGCACTGACATCAGCCAATAGTCCATTTAAGCTCCCATTTTTGAGAACACTGTTTTGGAACAACATAGTGTTATTCAGGCCTTTGAGAAATTTGGAATTATTTTAGTTGTCTAAAATAGTCTCATCTTATCCACTCTTTTCCCAAATACTCTTCCAGAGCAGGGAGAGACACAAGAGAAAACAGTCTGATTTCCTGTAACTTTCTATCACCTGACACTTAAGTTACCAGCCTGAGGAAGTAAGACACTTCACAGTTCTCCCATATTCGTTGCCAACATCAAGAATCTAAATGTCTTATTTCCCTAGGCCTTGGTGTATTACAGTTCTACAGAAGATACAATTCACCTAATTGTTTGAGAGAAGCATGTGGCATTTATGAATGACAAGTCATAACCAATCAACTGTGCAACATGCCCTTTATCCAAAGAAAACCAGCAGCCCTGAGAGAATGCAGCTGCTGTAGTTTCATTTAGAATATTTCACTGTGGCTGAGACAATCTAATCACTCTTTGTATCAAAATTTCTATAGAACATAAGAGCAAAGCAGGGACTCATAATTTCAAATTCTTCTTCCCAAAGCACTTTAAACCACAGACCTTAAATTGTGTCAAATGAGGCACTCACACATTTTCTTTCCAAACCACTCACCCACCCTCATATTGCTCTTATCAGAGAGAATTACAATCTGAAACATTACACATTATTCATAGCCCAGGAACAGGAAACCAAACAATTCTCAACACTGACATTATGAGAATGTTGCTATTTTGTAAATTGCTGTACCTCAGTACAGAAGTTTCACGGATACTTGAACGTGAATATAAAGACATTTGTCAAAACTCACTGCAGTAAAAGGACTGCTTTTCAGGAAGAAAAATTAAAAAAAAAAAAAAAAAAAAAAAGGAAAGAAAGAAGGTAGAAGCTAATGGAGAAAAAATTCTTCTGAAATATGTAAAACTTTTGGCAGTGACTCAAGACGTGGGAAACTTATTAATATTCACACTGAAGTATGTAAATCTTGCTATGTAGTTCAGAGCAAAACGTCTCAGTCTGGGAGAGAAATATATTTGCAGTAACTCATTCAGTTTTAGCCATTCAGGCAACATGATCTTAGTGAGAGACAGTTTGCTTTTACAGCACTGGAGTTCCCTTATGCAATGCATTAAGGCAAATATTAAACATACATGTGGCACTTACAAAACAGAATTACATAACTGTCCACTGGCTAAACTCTTAGGTTTTGATAATTTAAATCTATTGCCAGTGGTTCAAACACTTGGCAGTATCATCTTAAAGCAATCCCAAAAGAGCCTGAAATAAATTATTAGGGTTTTTCAGCTAAAATAAAAGTGAGTAAAGGAATTAGTAGTAAAGTACTAAGCTAACAGGATATGTCACCCATGAAACGATTCACTGCAAGACTTTAGTGCATACTACTAGTGTAAATAAAAAAATTCTAAGTGCATCATAGATGTTTATTAAACCATAGCATTTCCAATATACTACTTAAAGTATTACACTATTTAAAGATCCAACAGTAGACCTGGGAATGGCCTTCCTTGGATTTTGACCTTGTCTATGCTGTTTATTAAAAAAATACACAGCTTTATAGTTGTGATTTGCTCTATTCCTTGCATAAAATCATATCCATAGCAACGCTGGTCTTGAATTCAGTTTATTCTCAAAAACAATTACATGATCTAGGGTTTTGGCTGATAGAAGGGCAGTATGTGAGTGTGGCAGCAAGGACATGTAGGAGCTCAGTAAGTATGAAAGCAACTCCACAAGAGCAGGTTGGAGCTGTAGGAGGTACAACATGGCTTATAACTGCCTAAGTTTGGGGCCTAGGTCTAGCCAGTCTTTTTTACAGCCTTAGCACAAGTCCTCAGTCACCAGCAACAAAACAGATGTCCACCCTTACAATGAACATTTACGTTTTGTGGTGAACATGACCAAGAATGACATGTCTCTGTATCCACACCCACCTGCAAAACTACCAAATTCATCAGCTCACAGACTGCAACATTTTCACACACTCTGAACATGTAGATCACCCAAGGGAAGTTATCTGGAAAAAAAATTCACTGGATTTTTCTGATACAACTTGTGACTCAAAGATTTTTTTTTTTAATTTAATAAAAAGAATTGCTTTAGAGTTTGATGAATATTGTGTGGCTGTTTGCTGGACTAACTGTAGTGTACACTTTTATCTCTTTTAATTCCAACAATACAATAATATATCCTTCTATAGGGTGAAAGCAACAGTATCTGAAACTTATGAAAGAAGATCCCGGTTTGGTGCAGGAAGATATGCTATTTTCCTTCCCATGACTGCAAAATTTCTGTAAGAACAAATACACACAATAAAACATGGATTCATAGAATCAATCATAGAATGGCTATGGTTGGAATGGACCTTAACAATCATCTACTTTCAACCCCCCTGCCATGGATGAGGGACACCTTCCACTAGACCGGCTTGCTGAAAGCTCCATCCAACCTGGCCTTAAACACTTCCAGGGATGGAACACCACAGCTTCCCTGGGCAGCCTGTTTCACCATCTGTTTACCTTCACAGTAAAGAATTTATTTCAAATATCTAACCTAAATCTCTCTTCTTCCAGTTAAAGCCATACTCCCTCATATTATCACTTCGTGCTCTTAAAAAGAGTCCCTCTGCAGATTTTCTGTACCTGCAAGTACTGGAAGGCCACTAGAAGTTCTTCCTGAAGCCTTCTATTCTTCAGGAAGAACAACCCCAACTCTCTCAGCCTGCCCTTGTTGAAGAGGTTCTCAAAACCTCTCATCATCTCCATGGCCCTCCTCTGGGCTCAGTCTGAGACATTCATGTTCCTCTTACTTTGGGGACCTCAAAGTTGAACACAAAACTCTAAGTGGGGTATCACAAGAGCAGGTCAGACATCAATGAAGTTCATTTTAATCTAATGTAATTTCTATTTAGTTGTCTCATTTCTTCAGAATAATCTAAACTTTAAATTAACCAGAATACAGTCATTCAGGAAAAAACTCACGATTTTTTAAAAGAATTCTAAAAATTATACGTAAAGGTATTATATGTAAAAGTATTATATGTAAGAAACCTTGAAATGTCCTATGAAGTAGAAGAGACCTGTTGGATCTCTTCACCTTGCAGTTTTATGTCTATGAAACACAAAAATTGAATCTGCTGGCAGAATTCAAGCTGACAGAATGACCTGCTACCAGAACTAAAATTTGTTCTACTCACCTTAGTTAACATACTTTCCTTCACAAAAAAAAAAAAAAAAAAAAAAAAAGAAAAAGAAAAAGAAAAAGAAAAAAGAAAAAGAAAAAGAAAAAGAAAAAGAAAAGAAAAAGAAAAAATTCCTTCCTAGAGAATACACTTCTATGCTGTCCCTGAGCCAGTTCCAGTCAGTGTGGTTGTGGTTTCTGTGTGGCTCAACTGGGAGTGCTAGAGTCAACAGGAAGTTCTGGTCCCCTGAGTAATGGATTCAGTCTAATGGATTCTTTAATCCCAGCAGGTTTATAATAAATTCAGCTTCTGCAACCACTAGTTTTAAGTTTGAAAAACGAGAGTTATTCTGACTGTATTAAACAAATAAATACATATATATGTATATTTGATCTATAGCCACACAGCTTAAATGTAAACACTAGCCTTCTTTGCTTTATAACTAAAGACCAAGCAAGAAAACATTTCCAAGTAGATCCTATGAAGCTTCAAGAATTCCTTTACTAAAAGATGGGGAGGTGCCTCAACATTTATAATATGAAATAATAATTAATCCAAAGTTATTGCATTAGGAGCATCAGAGTTACAAGATCTGCCATGCCCTTGTTACTAGCCAAAAAGAGCACAGAGAAACAGCAGCCTCTGCTACTGTGCTTCCTCCCAGCTACTCTCTTCCAAGTGTGACCTGCTAAACAGAATCCTCCAGCCGATTGCTGATGTAAAAGTTAGATTTAGCCATGACTCTTTTCATCTCTTTTTGTGCAAGTGTGTGTTGTTTATACATAGCAGAAAGCCATGAATATTTCATTCTATAGCTAAATTAACATCATACCACAATTAGAGTTTTGTCCCCAAATACAGTCTATTCTGGACTCAGAATTTTTTGCTTTCAGACAGTAGAAAATGAGTACTTTTCTGCAAGAAGTTACTGTTTCAGAACTCAATGTTCTGTACCTAGGAAGTCTGTAAGAGTTTTGCCTCTAAACACAGTGCATAAAAAAGACCTTTTCTACTTCAAACATTTGTTGTCAGATATACACCTACTTAAAAACATAGTCATGGCAATCAAGCAAAATAACCAAAAATAAAGTAATTAACTCAAAAGAACTGAGAAAAATTGAGTACAAACTGGAGTGTGAATAAGCTTTTAGGTCTCAAAAGATATACAGAAGTAGGTTGTTCAGAGGACTAGTGCGGCATTTATCTTTTTCTAGTTTAAAGTAACTTATTTACAGTCTATTTTTCCTCTAGCCCATAGAGATAGTGATGATTTAAGCAGGTAGTATTTATTAAAGTTATTGTCTATGCAACACACAAAGGAGTCTAGATCAATTGCAGATCTGCAACATGAGTATTGATGCACAATGTATCTGGCGTCATTCACTGATGGTTATAGCTTTAATGATGAAATCACCAGAATTGATAAATAACAATAAATGGTAATAGAATTAACACTTTCAGTATGATGAGAAGCAGATACTCTTTTCACATTTGCAATGCATTTACTTCTTTATTTGTGTTGATGGGTTGATTTTTTGTTATTTTCTAACCCATGCCAGATCCTGATTCAGTCAAGCTTTGCAGTATTTCTACATGGACTTTTTATTTTGATGTCTCAGAGCACTCATTAAGTAATGTGCTGTGTGCTGGTGTTAATGATGCTATAGCTTGGTTTCCTATGGAAACAAGAGTTACATTACTCAGCTATTCTGCATGTTATTTCAGTTCCCATCCTCCCCACACAATTGGAAATGCTTGGCCAGTTTCACCTGAATGTGGTAGAGGCAAGAAGGTCTCAGGGTTACTTAAGCTGCCATAAGAACAAACAGGTGGATGTACACACGTAACTCTTGGCTTTATAGGCATACTGCTAGAGGCAAAAACTGCAATGCTTACATAGCTGAGTAGGCAATGGTCTCAACGGGAAAGTAATAGGTAAATATAAGCACAACAAGGAATTGTACTATAATTCAGTTAAGTAATCAGACAGTGAAGAGACACCATGTGAAACCAGGTTTCTTTAGTTTCAGTGTTCATAGGTCTACTTGTTTATTATTTGGGTCAGTGTTTCATGTTGGAACTGTTCAGACCTTCATATAGGAATACGTTTACCAGAAGATCATGTGTGCTCAGTACAAAACTAACTTTATTCCTAAGTTACTGTAATCAGCTGCCTGACCATAAATGTACCATCACCCTCTGCTGGGAAGAGTTTAATCTACAGTCAGAGACAGCTGAAAAATTAGATCCAGAAAAAAATTTTGTGTCACATAATTAAAGATGCCAACACAAAATTTTTAAAGATAGTTATCACCTACAATTTTGCAGATCATTGCACAGGACACTAAGACTTGCCATCTAGCGCCAGAGTAAATTCAGGCTTCTCGGTACGGGAATCACAGCCAAGACTGGGATAGTAGCAGAAGATTCCTGAATGCCAAATAATAAGAAATATTAATGACAGTGACTTGTCCCCAGTCTTGTTTCTCACCAAGTTATTTTGATCTTTTGTTGTTGCTTTTTCTGGGGTTTGTTGATTTTGTAGGGAAGGAGTAGAGCCCTAAATATTTTGGTTTTGTTAATGAAAAAAAATAAAATCTGACTCTGCTGATAGTGAGATATACTTAAGGGCTCCACCCTATGAAGCACAACATGAATTCTGGGAGCCAGTGCTGTGTGTTCTAGTACCTCTGTAGTTTCCTTTGTATCGTAAGTCCTGTACAACATAAGCAAATATCCTACCAATATGAGATACCATTTGGACAAAGAAAATCTGCTCCAATAGACTTTTGATATGGCTTGATTATTTGCTAATTTGAAAACTCTATTAATGAATTCTTACATATCAGTAATTTCTATAAATATCTCAGTCAACAATTAGGCAAAGATTTTCAGTCTTTAAAGCATATGTACAGTACTTCCTCTTACTTGGAACTAAAATATTTGAATTCCTATTCCTTTCCTAGTAGGTATTACTGTTGAGTTTTATAATTAGATCTGTTCTTACTGTTTGCAATAGATAAGAGCCATGGAAATCAAAGAAATCTTGATGGTTCTAACACAGTCCACAAAAAAAAAAAAAAAAAAAAAAAAAAAAACCAAACCAAAAACAACAAACAAACAAAAAAAAAAGAATTGAAAACATGAGACAAAAAAGAAAATCCAGTAGTTCAAATGCCAAGGTTGAGAGAACTAAATAAGTAACAGATGGTACAGACCACCTTTGGCCATCAAAATCAAGCCCAAGCAATATAGTACCCAGTTGTGCAGAAGACTGGAAAAACAGATAGGCTCAAGTGAAGGGAAACGCATAATGGCTTGAGGGTTCTAGCAATGAACTTTTTTCTGAACCTCAGCCTCTGTGAATCTTTCTCTCAGATCTACAAGCAATAAAACCTGTCCACAATGTCTAAAATGAAAGATGAAATGAGATATGAAAAACATTTTTACATCTGTTATTAAAAATAATATATTTTATATAAAGCAATTATGTGTTTCCATGTGGAAAAATGCATGCAGTTCTGGTTTCACTTCTTAAAAAAGGAGAAGCTGTTACAGATATCAATGCAGAAATATGATGGAAAGCTACTGAGACTGCAAATGGTAGATAAAAGCAGAAAAATAAACTTCTTTTTTTAATAGCCACTTTTAACTTAATTTTCAACAGTTTTAGTCAGTGTATTGAGCACTGCTTGCTCCCAAGTGTAGCAGCTCAGCTGATCAAAAACAGTTGTCAATATCTCACTCACTCACTGGAATAGGCATTTATGGAGAACATAGTAGATCCCATCATGGTGAGCCCTTTCTCAAGATCAAGTGTGCACAACCTGGAAACGACAGAGAGCAGGTTCAAAAAAAGTCTGAGAAAGTGGTTTCCAGGCAATGGGCAACATGTTACAAAAGTCTTTGGCATAGGATATTGCAGATACTGAATTTAGTTGTCTCTAAAAAGCAACTGGGCATATTCATTGAGGAAAAACTTCAACAAGGATCATGAAAGATAAAAACATCCATGGATAATGGATACATGTATCATAGCATAATTATTTTGTCTCCCATACATCCACAATTATATCGTATCAGAGGCAGAGTATTGTTTAGTAGATTGGCCTTTGCCTTCACCTGGTATGATATCTTATTTTCCAAACTCAGAGCAGTGGGCTTTGCCCCTTGCTCAGATTCTGTCTAATCCTTTTGGTGCTTAGAACTAACCATTGTTTTTCTTGAGTCTAAATGTCTAAATGTCTTCTTCTGAATAAGCAGAGATATGTAGCTGTTGTTTGTGCAGCTCCTCTCTCCCTGCCCTGTCCTTTATCAGCTGGTGCTTTCAGAGCACACCATAGAGACAACAGCTACCAGGAGCTGATGTTACCCCATCCCTTTTCCTCATCTCACATGCTCTCTTAGCTGTTAAATAGTCCAGTGACAAGAACAGTCATGAAGACTTTGACTAGATACATGGCCTTCTTCATTGAAGATTAAAATATAACCAACAGATGGAGCATGAAATGCACTTGTTGGCTAGGAGCCCCATCAGTTTGTCATTATCCCAAGCAAAGAAAAAAAATTTTTCTTTCCACAGGAAAGCCTGAAAATGAAATACATACTGCCTGCTGATCAGACCAAAGGGAGAACTGAATGTATTTAGCCAAACTAACAGAAGCCTCTCCACAAGTCAGGAGATCTCTTAAGCTACTAAGGTGTGAAGCACACAAAAGCTGCGCAACAACTTCTTTCACAAGTTTAAAACGGAGTATCAACTCATTTTCCACTTTCTGCACAGGTAAATCTTAGATATCTAGCTCCAAAAGAAGTTCCTGCATTGCAAACCTAACACAAAGAGAGGTGTGATCCTGTACAGTAAAACAAACAGCCTTGTGGCAGCTTTAGGACCCTCCCCTTCTGCCGGATTTCCTGCTGCTAGTTTAGCATCAAGGCTGAACGCTTTGAATCCTCACCTTTAGTTCCTTATCCCAGGATGTGGATGCCACTTGTCTTTCTCTCTTTCTTTCTTCTTTCTCTTCTTTCTCTCTTTCTTTCTCTCTTTCTTTCTATCTTCCTCTCTTTCTCTCTTTCTTCCTCTCTTTCTCTCTTTCTTTCTCTCTTTCTTTCTCTCTTTCTTTCTCTCTTTCTTTCTCTCTTTCTTCCTCTCTTTCTTCCTCTCTTTCTTTCTCTTTCTCACTTTCTCTCTTTCTTTCTTTATTCCTCTCTTTTTCTCTTTCTCTCTTTCTTTCGACCTCTCTTTCTTTCACCCTCTCTTTCATCCTTTCTTTCGTCCTTTCTTTCTTTCTTTTGTCCTTTCTTCCTTTCTTCCACATGACAGGAGATTAATAAATTACAGTGAAGACGTCATATATTTGTGACCATAACAGTGAAGAAGTACAAGAAAACCCTGGTTTTAGTATGGTGCTATCATTTTATGAAGACCCGTAAAGACCCATTTCTATAGCTTTGGACATATATTGGCACTAGCTACAACTACCACTCCCAGTCAACTCCTTATTGCTCAGCATTGACCTCAAAAAGCTCACGTGATTTTTACTCAACACTCTTTCATCAAAAGAAACTTGAATTTCACTGTTTAAAATTACCTGGTTAATTCTGACTGAAAGGAAATGATATATTCAAAAAGTCCTCAGCTGTTGGATGTGGAGAAGACAGAAACTTTCAGCAAAGAGGTGATCTGGGGACAGATAGCAGTGATTTCTTCAACTCAGCACAAATGGAGCTGGAAAAAGACACATGCTACAGTCTACATCACTCAAGAAATAATGAAACTACCAGCTAGTATGAAGAACTGATCAAAACTGGTAATCTAAAAAAACCCCAAATATAGTTGACTTTCAGAATATTGGGTTTGAACTGAGAACAAAATATCCAGAAAGACAGAATGAAACATGAAACTAAATTGAAAGAGACAGAATGGGGTGAAGAAGTAAGCTTGGGAGTTCTCTGCAAAAGGAATCTAACATTGTGCTATAAAGCACAATACTTTATATTATTCAAACACTAAGAATAGGGAGGAAAAAGAGATGAAGAGCAGGACCTATGGATGCGTGGGGAAGAGCTCAAATAAGGAAGAAGAGATAATGTTAAAGGAGATGCAGCTGCCAGAGGAATAAGAGGAAATCAGCAAAACAAAAATACAGATTTGTCACAAATGAATAAAAAACCCAGGAGAAAATAAAAAAAATGACAAGATTATTTGTGGCAAAAGGAGATGGTTGATTAAACAGGACAAGAATTAAATAAGAGTACACTTAACTGTTACTTCAATATAAATTACTGAGAGGTTTTTTTGTGCCAACTATAACGATAAATATTAGAAAGATAAATATAATAATTATTTCAAGCCTTATAGAAGCCGTTTTAGGAATGGCAATGTACTTTCAGACAAAAGGATTACTGAACTACTTGGATTTATTTTGGTGCATTTCAGAAGTCTTTACGGCTCAAGAGTGTCTATAAATATACTTATCATTGGCATTTCATTACAGGACTACAGTATACTATATCACCTCTCAAATAATAATAATAATACCCTGACTGTGCAGAATCTGACCTATTATTTAACTACACATTAACTACACTTTCCTAATTTCCAGATTTCCATAAAAAAATTCCTAAAAATCATGCTTATATAATAAGGTCATTTCAGGTACCTCTTTGACAAATTAGCAGCTGTTATGACACTGTTAGTCACTGAGAAATGCAGGTTGTTCTCTCACCCAATTACAATGCTGCCAGTTCCATTTCCTGACTTTTGTCTCTCTGAACAGTGCATGTAGCTCAGGGAAAATTCAATTCTGTTGTCCTGTAGAGCTGTCAGTCCTGCACCACAACACTTTGACCTTAGAAAATGACAAATAGTCATTGATCAGTAACATGCGTGCATTTAGGGGTGAAAAGCACATTAGCAAACTATAGCAATATCTAATAATTTGAGAAGGACTGACCAACCTGACACAATATAGCAAAGTTAACTTGTTAAAATTCAGACTGTTTTAAGACACAACTTCTATTTGTTCCTTTAGTATCAAGTCCAGGCAGCTCACACACCAACTCCCTGTGCTTAAATGACAGAGATAGCTAAAAGTTACACTATTCTGTAACAACTTAATTCTGAAGTCATGTCTGGAAGCCATCTAATTTTCTTGCTTTCACTATTTCTATGAGAAAACCACTTGAAGCACTGCTGTACTGGTGAGAGGCAATGCTAGCAAAAAACGGGTTAAAAATGCAGTATCAACTGTAAGAAATTTGCAAACCCTTTTCTTAGTTCTTGACTACTTCAGAGCAAACAAGTAACTATTATTTCCTTCTCTAGAATGTTTTTTCAGGCCCAAAAGCTTTTAACTTGCTGCCATTTCTGCAATGTGTTGTAATGCTTTGACATTTAGAAAAAAAATCCTTCAGTTATTTCCTTGTTTCCCTGATTACCTTAGGGTACATTCTGTGCACTAGATTCAGGTTTAGACTGTGCTTTTGAAACACAGGTGACTGAACAACACGGTCTGTCAAAAGACTAACTGTGGCTTGGGCATTGCTATTAACCAGCTCAGTCACTTTCACCTTACATACATACATACAAAGACACCTTGCTGTATAATTTAGGTTCACATTTACTATTTTGTTTATTTTGTTTCTCCCTCAAAGCAATAGCCAAATGTTGTCTTACAGTTATTATGTGATTCACCCATATGTATTTTTTTTTTCTGTCTGTCTATGAATCCCCAGTTTACAGTTTGACCTATGTATGCAACCTTGCAAACCATATTAATAAAATTTATCTCATTTCTGGAATTCCAGTAATCAGATACATTAAGTGTTTACTGTGTCATGTACTGGTTTCTATATTGACAATTCCACCTGAACATGTCTCAAAAATTAATTTGAATTCTTCTGCCCTTCAATACTAATCATTAATGAAAACATTAATTGGCACTGACCATATAATTCATCCTTCAAGAAAGTACTTCAGATCAAACATTCATTTCAATGATCTCATCAGCACATTAAGCTCATTCTTACCATGCTAACCCAAATCTAAGTTCTGCAGTTCCTACATTAATCGATGTAGCTCCTCTAGCTTAATTGATAATATCATAGTTGTTACTGTAACAAACAAGCTTCTTGTTTTCAGTGAACCATGTCAACATAAAGAACAGTAAGTAAGTACAATGTTATCTACCTTCTGGTAAATAGTCAACGGAGTGAGTTATGATCTAATTATCTGCAATCATTATAGCCTTCAAAATTTTTCTTAAAAAGCAGTACTAAACTAGTATAACAAGTCTGTAATCACCTGAACCACTTCTCCACTCTTCAATCTTATCTAGGTATCTTTTTTAGTCCTGGGGTGTTGGGCCATAATAATTGTTTCTGGAAACATTTTTGTAGGGTGGAGTTAATCAGGTACCCTCCTTGTTCTCAGGCAGTTGAACCCCTCTTTCCCTCACATAATCATGAAATTCATCCCCTTCTCCACATTATTTGCTAGTACCTCTTCGTCTTAATATTTGGCCAGATTCTTTTTATACAAAGAAAGGTACTTAAGTAATTTTTCTAGTTCAATGTCTAGTCTTGGCCCATCCTTGCTTCCTAATGTCCTCAAAAGGACAAAAAATCACAATATTATTTGCTTTAGTTTCCTTTGTAAAGCTAAATTTAGCTTAACTTCTCACAGGTTAATTTTATTCCTACCTTTTCTGACTTTCAAGATATCCTTTTCTCTGTCAATCAGTTTCTTTCCATTTCTGTATTTGGTTCTTCTGTGGACAAAATTCATTTAAGGAAGTCAGACCTGCCTGGCTGCTCATAGGCAACATTCAGAATTTTACAAAATCATATCCTGCAATGGAATAAATCTGCAAAAAATAACTGTGCATGAACTAAATGTTGAAATTAAAACAAGGTTCTTGATCTAAGAAAGTAATATGTTCTGAAACCCTTTCCAAACAGGAGAGCAAATCCCCTAAACTCATGTTAGGAATAGGATTTCCTCACTCTGTGGAAAAAAAATTATACTACTGATAATCTTGCTCCTGCCCAGGGTGTTCTTCCTAGCTCAAAAAAAAGCAATTTCTTAAACAAATGGACATATGAACTTCTATGCAGTCATTTATCAGCCTCTCTTATAATCGGAGTATAAGAATTAACCTTTGCTAAATAAATTGTCTTCCTTATGTCAGTCCTTTTCCACCTCTGTTATCTGGATACACATACTACGATCAATAGTCCTGGCTTCTAGAAGTTAAGACAGCGGAAAAAGAACATATTTGAGAATGTCTTCCTTACTTACTTAGACCTAGCAGCTAACCCTTTTAGGACCAAGAACTGAAAGAAAGGAAGATAGGACCTGCTTCAACCTGAGCTTTTTATAATATACACTGGTTTTGTGTTTCTTAACTACATGATTAGAAAACTGAATTAAGTGATTCTATCAAGTCAGATATATCCAAAACCTGAAATTATGCAGCCTCTTTAAAATACATTTTTGCTATGCAGATGTGAATATTTTTTACAGTATTCTGACCCTGATTTTCTTAGAACACACCAGCCAAATGCAATTAAATGTTTCTTTAAATTCTGAGGATTTCAGAGAACTGTTAGCAGTCACAGCTGTCTGAAAATATCTACAACAGGAAAAATGTTGGTGTGTGATTATTACTGATAAGTCCTTTATGGACAGACCCTGAAGATCTACTCAGAAGACACATTTAGACAATACAGCTCTGGTATTGGTGGATCTGAGATTAGATTTACTGTATCAGAGGCAGATGTGGGTTTTGCTTTGCAGAGCACCCTAAGAAATAGTCTTACCAAATTAACTTTAAGTGTGCTCCACAGGAAGAGAGGACTTCACCAGTGCAACGTGAAATTTTAAGCAATAAAGAAGTATCAAATTTGCTCCTAAATAATAATAATTCTCTTCTTAAAATAAAAACAGAGCATACCACATACACCAGGTACTTTTTAGCTGCTCATGTTTCACTGTTGCTCACTAGACTAGAGATAATTTTTTCCTTTTTTTTTTCTTTTCTAGACAACAAAAATCAGTTGTTACCACATTAATTATGTCTCTCAATTTATGGCACTAAATGGAAAGTGTTTTGATTGTCTAATGCTTCACTCCCTCCAGGAAGACAGTCATGGGTGAAATGAAATTAGCTGACTTTTTATTTTCATTAACTTCCTGGTCTGCCCCAGACTTGCATTGAAAATTGTTCCTAATAATTTCATCCACGGTATGACAGCTTGCTTTGCTTTTCTCTTTATGAGAGGAACTGCCTTCAGCTCCACAACATACCAATTCTATAGCTGGGGTCTGATACTTCCTCTAAGGCTTTCATTATACTAGAAGCAGCTTATGTAAGAGGCATATAAGAGCTCACAAACTCCAAAAAAATAGTCACTAAAATGATCACTTTGTGATGGCATCAAACCTTCATATGAAGGAAATAATAGACATTTGGGAAGTGCTGTCTTAGAATAGTGTTTCCATAACAAAACTAAAACACAAGGCCCTCTATCCTTAGGAGGATACAGACAACCATGTCCTACGCCCTGATGTGCTCAAGAGTCCCTGGGAAGCAGAATGAACACTGAATGCAACCAGTCAGATAAGGGTTTGAATGAAAGTGTCCATCCACATTCCAAAGTGCTAAAAATTCCTCCCCACCTACCACAATATGTGTCACTTCTCTTGCTTTAACAGTACCAAGCAGGCATCAGAGTTTGGGTAAATGAGGAGAAGATTGTTCTCATTGGTAACAGACTGGAGTCTAACATTACAACCCTTCTTCAGGATATCCACATCAGCAAGGACAGCAGTATCTAGGTTCCATCCCTCTCTTCCTCCCTTCTCACTCTAACAAACTCTCAACTGTACCCTTCCATATTCACAGTCAAATTAATGACCAAAAATAGTAAATGGAGGAAACATCACATTCCTTTATTTGTTCATTGTTGTGTTTCCAGTCATTAACAATGAAAAACAAATCCATTGAAGTCACCATTTATGAAAACATGTTATATTATATAAAAACATAAGTTACATGTTATAAAGCTTTCTTTCACTTGATGTGTTGGCTTTATTCAAATGAGCTTAAAAGACCTACAGTCTCCCTGGGAACTTTTTTCATACCAGAAGCATGATTGTCTCTCCTTTGCATTTTCATGGTCTAAAAGGTCATCACATGTTAGTATAAGGCAAATAAAAAGAGAAAAACAAACAAACAAACAAACAAAAAAGTTTTGAAAATTACTTTCCCAGAAATCTTTTCCTTCCCTTAAGCATGAGACAAAGGTATAAAGGGAGACCAAGAAATATGTCTGTCCTACAGTATTCAGGAAGGCAGATCCAAAATCTCAGCCAATGCACCCACACATAGAGGAGGCTCCAGCTCAAGGATATCAAAGGTTTGACCAGCAAGAAGGGTCAGCCAGGCCCTGCACTGTGAAGGCAGTGGGCAGTGATGCAAGGAGGAGGGCCCAGCTTGGGAGAGCCTTCTCCACAAGACAGAGTGCCTGCAGGTTTAGGTCACCCTCAGCAGCTCCATCCTATCCACTTGCTCCTGCCCACAGCATCCCATAGCTGACCCCTGAGAGAATATAAAATTTTGCTTGCTGAAGTCTTCCTTCTGTTCATATATGTTCAAGAAATAATCAAAAGCTCTTGTTAATTCATCACTGTCAAAATGTCTGCCTCATTGAGCAGAGCAATAGAAAACGACCTGTCCAGACATTCATGCAAAGCAAGCAGGGATGTTCTTATTTTCCATCACCAGTTCTGTCAAGCAAAAATTCTGTCTCAAACAAATAATGACTTGAAGCATTTGAGTAAATTACTCCTAACTACTTCTGTCAGCAGTGACAATGAGATGTACCTCTCATCTTCAGTCACTAGAAAAACATCTATAATTTGTTCTTTTGAAGACCTCTGGTGGCAAAGATTTAGCACTGACCTTCCCTCTCTGATTTGAACACAAACATTAAATCCCTGCTGGAGAGGCTCATACAGTGATTCTGAATAGTAATCCTGTGCACCTTTGAACAGCTTGTACAGTGGCTGACTGCAATTTTCCTCTAGGACAATTTCCTGGAACTAATATATCACTGTCCTCATAATACCCTGTGTCAAGAACAATTGCATAACTAGATTCAAGCAAATAATTACTTTATTTTCTTTTTATTTTGCATGGAGCTCTCTACAAATTGCAACTGCTGTAGACTTAATGTTAGATGAAAGAAAAGGTTATGCAAATTACTAATATTTATTTCAACTTCTTTTGTGTACCCGTCTTTTAAACTACAGGATTAAGGCAGGAAAAGATGAATGCATATGACATATACCCACCTCTCCTTTACTTCAAGGAAAAAAAAAAGGATTCCACTTTTTTTTTGTTTTCATTTTCTTGATATTAATTCAAATAGCTAAAGTGATCCAAGCCACACTATTTAAGTAAAAATCTGGCTATAGATAATTTTGGGCACTATATGCTAACTAATGCTTTCCAAGATGTAAAATTGTCTCAGTGTCTCAATTCTATCCAGGAATTTTTGTTTTATTATTTGTAAGTCAAGATGGCAACATCTACAAAACCACAATATAAACATCATGAAAGGTTAAATTAGCATACTTGTATTTTTGCCACTTTCTAAGAAGTTTCAGTAACTACATTTCTCCCAGACAGCAAATTCACATAATCAAGAAAAATGGGTTACTTAGTTTGTTTTGAAGCTGGATTTCAAAATAATGTATGAAATTATCATCCTCTTTGTTTTTCAACAACAGAATTCCTAAACATATCAAATGGCCAAATAAATGTTTTCTGGTTTTCAGTAATATGAGTAAAAAAGCACCACTGCACATGAAGGCAGGATCGCCACCTGGACTGTTCTAGTGTTTGAAGGGCATAAATATATGGGGACTCAGAGTCCCTGCAATGAACAGTTCACACAGTATGAACATACATTCCCCTGTATGCTGAGCACTCCAGCCTCACAAGCTACTGTTTGCTTCTTCATTTAAAGTACTGCCAGAGCTCCATTAAGATTTCTGATTAAGCCATAGTGGTATTCTGGGTCCAGTTCCACCAGTGTCTTAACTCACATGTGAACTTAATTATCTTGCTCATAACCATTAAAAAAAAAAGATTATTCCTTTTATTATAACGAGAAATTGTTGTGACATATCTAATCCGCAGTGACTTATTTAAACTTTTTTTATTTAGTGAAGATTTCTCCATTTTTTTTTACCGTGGATTACATAGCAATTAAAGTTACATTGTCCCAGTTGTTCCTTGTCTAAAGTACTGTGAAGACAGTGAAAGGTGTCCATGGCCATGGTAAAGGGGTAGGAACTAGATGATCTTTAAGATCCCTTCCAACACAAATCATTCTATGATTCAATGACAGGAGCTGAAGAAGCTGAAGAAGATGAAAAATGTCAGTTCCACTGAAGATTTTGCAGCTTGTCTTTCAAACACTATGAAAAATCCAGACAAGAAATATGGCAATGTGTCCAAATGTAATGACTTCACCGGCTTAAAAATCAGCCTAGGAATTCTTTTTTTAAACCATCCTATAAGTTGTTCATAATAGAAGTCACAGCCTAGGCCTTAACATATTATGTACTTCAGAGGTGACTAGAAGTATTTCGTAATACCTGTTTAATAAGATATGTTGAGAGGGAAAGTGAAGAAGTGAGAAATATAACTGACTATATGAAAGGTATGCAGGGGAGAGCATCAGCAAGATGTGAACTTGTTTCAGAATATAAGAACACCATTCATACAGTTGTGAGTAAAAAAATCAATGCCATTCATCTCTGATATTGCATTATCAATACCTTTGGTCTTTCTCAGTTGGTCCATATTTCTCTAGTCTTTACCATGGGTGATCAAAGGATACTAGGCTGGGAAAAGACTGCTTCTTTGACTAGCAAAAAGAACTGAGATGTGCACGGTTAAGAAAAAGTTGCTTTCACGCTTCAGAGATTAGCAGCAAGGAAGAAAATACCAGCAGCTCATCTTTATATCAGGAACTGTATAATAGTTCACATCAAATCCAGAGAGGGCTGGGAACTCGTTCAGAAAAGTTACAGTGAAATAAAAAACATTCAAAGTCTTGTGTTGTGTTAACCTGGTGGAGTTTTGAGGGTGAGGGTCGGAGTGTGCCAGCAGTGGCTTCTGTGAGAAGCTGCTGGAAGCTCCCCTGGTTCCAAAACCTGCCCCTGGGCAAGGCAGAGCCCATCAGTAATGGCTCACATGCCTCTTCAAGTAACATATTTAAGGGGAAAATGAAACTCTGTAAGACCTGCAGGGCGGAGAAGAGGAGGAGGAGAGGGCACCACCAGAGAAGAGATACAAAGGTCAATGAGGAGGAAGTGGGAGGACGTGCCTAACCATAGTGAGATGTCAGGATGCCCCCCTGCAGTTCATGGAGGATCATGGTAGAGCAGCCAGTGAAGAACCATGGTGGAGCAGATGTGAACATCAAGCCACAGAGGACACCATGCCAGGGAAGGTGATTCTTCCTGAAGCAGACTATGACTCTCAGGGCAGCCCAAGCTGGAGCAGTCTGTTCCTGAGGGACTGCACCTGGTGGGAGGGACTCATGTTAGAGGGGGTGCATCAAAGACTCTTTACTCTGGGAAGTACCCCATGCTGGAAAAGGGGAAGGCTGTGAGTAAGCCTACTTCCTGAGGAGGAAGGAGCAGCAGAAAAAGTGTGATGAATGGGCCATAATCCCCACTCCCTGTCCCCCTGTGCTGCTGGAGAGGAAGGAGGTATAGATATCAAGAACAAAGTAATTTGGGCCTGGGAAGAAGAAAGGGTTGAGGGAGTATTTAAGCTCTTGGGATTGTGAGGATTTGTTTGGGTTTTTTTAACTTTTTGTCCTGCTTTATCTGATTAGTGATAAATTAAACTAATTTTTTTCCCAAGTTCAGTCTGTTTTGCCTGTGACCGTAGTTGGTGAGTGAACCGCCTAGTCCTTGTCTTGACCCAGTGGCTTCTAGTTAGATTTTCTCTTCCTCATCACATGGATTCGGGAGGAGGGATGAACCAGCAGATGCATGGTTCTGTGTTACCACCTGGCCTAAAACATGGCATGCCTAAAGAAGAGACCCAGTGCAACTTTTTCATCAAGATCCCACTGTTATCCAACATACAAAGTCAAACCTAATCAAACAGAGAAGTCAGAAAGATGAGGCAAAATGAAACACCCTACAAGTGAATCTTAATAAGGTTCAGTTATCTTCTCCATCACAGTTTGTTCAGTATATTGTAATGGCTTATTCTAGAAGGCAGCTCCTACACTTATATTCTGTAAGTGTAACTATCTTTTCAGAAAAAAAAAAAATAACAAAGGTAACTTCATCTGCCTTGAGCAGACAGGATCACAAAATTTTTTTCTCTTTCCCTTTAATAGTACACAATAGTCCCTTACCTTCTGTATTCACAAGCTAAAAAAAGAATTGTCCAATTCCAGTGTCAGTTACTAAAATTGGAAAATAGGAAACTCCACTAAATCAAGTTTAACAGTAGCTTTTAGAGGTTAACTATAATACTGGGACATCGGTAAGTAAAGATGGAAGGACTTAACTCCTTAACTTTATATACACCTGTAAAACATGTAACATAACAAACAGACCCCAACTAAATACTGAACTAGTGAGCTCCAATATCAGTTGTAATAACCCCCTGACTTCAGGGAAATCAGTGTAAGCTCATTCATATTGATTCTTCTAGGCCTGAAATGCATAAAATACCATAGTTACTAATTTGACCTCCATTACTTGCAAAAGTGCATATTGCATACAGGGATGTAGCTTAATAATGTTGGTTCACAGAGGATGGTGTAAGAATCTAAGCAAGGCAAGTTTTCAGAGGTGTGCATCTTTTCTAGGACTGGCTGATACAGACAGAATAAAATCAGACAAGCTTCTGGACACTTATTTATGTCTGCAACATTGTCTGAATTACATTTGCCCCAAGCAAATGTGGAGATATAATTTTTCTTTGAAGCTTAATGTTCATGGGAATTGTCTATAGTAATCACTTGATGAAATCATAGCTCTAAGGCCAGTTCCCATTAGTGAAAAGTTACTTATTTTCTCCTTATGCTGGATTGCAAAATAGCAGACATGTGAGTGAAAATTACACATTTCCCTAGTCCATAAGCTGACCACTTTCTAAAAGTCAATACGTGAAACAATTTGACAGAATATTAATCAACAGAATAGATAACTGGAGCTAAAACTCCCTCCAGCATTAAGCTGCAGAACAATTTCCTTGCACTGTTGAAATCTTGTAAAATATTTGAAAACTGCATTTTCAGCAGTCTGTAGATATATCCTAAGGAATAGTTTATTATTAGTCAGTTACAGGAAAGACAATATAGTTGTCTCAGGCTCTAAAATCAAGATTCTCAGTGCTTTTATAAAAGTTGGAACAGTGAAGGTTTCACTACCTGCTTGCTAAACTTCTAATTCAAAATGTGTTTGCAGATGTCCAGCTTCATTTTAAGTTCAGCAGAGAACAGGAATCTGACTCTAGATGGTTGGAAGCCATTAAAGCTGTCCAGAAGTAAAACAATGAGGAAAAGTATGGGATGTTATTACTTATAAAAATGGTCCAGCCACAAGGAGATCTCAGTGTTGCCCAGACATCTGCTGCTGCTAATCAGTCTCTTCAGTCCTGAAATTAGCTATCCACCTTCCAAAAATAATCTTTCAGCTCTGACAGTAATGTCTTTGTTTGACTGTGGCAAGACTGTCTCTATTTCCACATCTGATACCCTTACTCCAAATTGTTGCTTTGAATGTCTGTCCCAGGTAAGTCTTCTTGCTATTGATTCATCTCTCTGAAGTGCGCTCCTGAGTTCCTCTTCTAAAGTTCAAAACAGCATTAACTAGGCAAAACACTGAATCTATATCTATATTAATATAATCTATATTAAGAAACTATCTAGGTTCTAGGAAACAGGTATTTAAATCTCTTCTTTAAACCAAAACAAGCAGAAATTGCAGCAATGGCCCTCTGCAATTTAGGACAACTCCTTACACATGAATGAAGTTATGCAAAGCTCTTTGGGCATGTCCAGAGGAGACTGACAAAAATTGTCAGAGGACTATAGCACCTCTGCTATGAAGATAAGATGAGAAAGTTGGGTTGTTCAGACTGGAGAGAAGGAGGTTCCAAGGAGACCTTATAGAGGCTTTCCAGTACCTGAAGGGGGTCTACAAGAAAGCTGACAAGGGGCAATGTTTTAAAACTTGAAGAGGGGAGATTTAGGTTAGATACTAGGAGGAAACTCTTTACTATGATGGTGGTGAGATACTGAAACAGGTTGCTCAGGGAAGTTGTGTCTCTCTCCTCCCTGGAACTGCTCATGGCCAGATTGGATGGGGCCTTGCCCAAACTGATCTAGTGGAAGGTGTCCCTGCCCATGGCAGGGGTGTTGGAACTAGATGATCTTTAAGGTCACCTTCCAGCCCAAATCTTCCTATGATTACAGACCAAGTTTCTTTTCAATCAAAACAACATACTTAAGCAGAAGAATTCAGATTATAATCCCAAGTGTTACAACAAACTTCTTTTCTGCAATTTTTGTTACAAGTAGTACAGAAAACAATTGCTTTAGCCTATGATTTGCAACACCCCCTTTACATATATGGAAATGTGTTATTCTCTGTTTTGTTATTTGACATTAGGTTTGACTTTGTGTTTGACTTCTGTGTTTTGATTAATAAAATAGGAGATCAAACAATGTCAAGTTACATTTTTTCTGCCCGCCTCACCCTCATTGTTCTTGAAAGAACTGGAGTCCCAAATGAAATAAGGAAATAGGAGTTAGACAAGCAACTGGTTCCAACTGCAGGTCATAATCTCCCTAACCCATCAGCATCATCTTGATAAAGCCTCCTAAATCCCCTAGCTTCTGCTCCTTTAATCATGAGGGTTAGAAGCTGCAAGGGCTGCTTTTTACTTCATTAAAATTTCCTTTTAATCTTTTATAATCTGTTAGCACAGATACATAGCACATAAACACCAATCAGAAGCTTATTCCTTCTAATTTCACAGAAGGGGATAATTTCGCTATACATTCCATATTTGCAAAGTTAAGCTTCATTTCACACCACTATAAACCTTGGTCAAAAGGATGAATAGTTGAGCAGTTGAGCAAATGGCATTTAGAGCTACAACTGACTGCATTATTCATTGTGACTCATTGTTTTGCCGAAGTTAAACCTTGATTTTGCTTACAAAACAGACAAAAGCTCATCCCAAATTATTTCAGTACATGGGGTTCTTCACAGGAAGTAGAGTTTGAACTGTGTTGTCTGTGTCCCACTTGCATGACTAGCTGTCTAAATCAGACTAGATTATCTTTCCTTCCTGAGGGGATGACTAAAACTTACTTAAAAGAACAATTGTTTACCCCAAGTACATATTGACTAGGTCATTTTCTGTTATAAAAATTCAAAATTTCACTGAGTAAATTAGCAATTATCTAAATAACTACTAACTACTAAGAAGGGATTGCTGGAGAAGATCTAGTCCAACCTCCTACTCAAAGCAGGGCTAAATTCAAAGGTTTATCCCATTCTGTTCTCATTCTTACCTTTCCTTTTGAGCATCTCATGACTGAATGCATTAACATTCAAGGTAAAAGGAGCTGGCGAATTTCAACCTCATGTTGGCTATATCTAATTTATTATTTTTTCCTAGGTTTCTCTTTTTGGGAGTAATCTTTCTTTGGGGGGGTTGGGGTATTTTTTTCATCATAGAATCATAGACTTTGCTGAATGGGAAGGGTGCCATCAGGGTCATCAAGTCCAAATCCTGTCCCTGTGTTGGGCACCCCAGGAATCACATCATGTGCCTGAAAGCATCATCCAGACATTTCTTGAACTCAGGCAGGCTTGGTGCCACAACTGCTTCTCCGGAGAGACTGCTCCACCGCTCAGCAACCCTCTGGGTGAAAAACTTTTTCCTTATATCTAACCTAAACTTTCCCCAGCACATCTTCCTACCATTCCCTTGGGTCCTGTCATCAATCACCAGAGAGAAAAGGTTGGCACCTGCTCCTCCTCCTTCCCCAGTGCGGAAGCAGTGAGCTGTGATGAGGTCTCCCCTCAGTTTCCTTTTCTCCAGGATGAACAGACCAAGTGCCTTTAGCTGCTACTGACATGGCTTTCCCTCTAAACCCTTCATCAACTTTGTAGTTCTCTCTGGACACTCTCTAGTAACTCTATGTCCTTTTGGTACTGTGGTACCCAAGACAGCACACAGTACTTAAGATGGGGCCACACCAGTGCAGAGTCAAGTGGGTCAATCCCCTCCCTTGACCGATTAGCAATCCCGTGCGTGATGCACCCCAGGACTTGGTTGGCACTCTGGGCTGTCAGAGCACACTGTTGGCTCATGTTCTACTTGCCATCAACCAGAACCCCTTGATCCATTTCTACAGGGGATTTCCAGCTTCTCACTTCCAAGACCATATGAATATCCAGGGTTACTGTGTCCCACATGCAAGATCCAGAATTTGACCTTGTTAAACTTCATACGACTGGCAATTGCCCAACACTCTAATCTGTCCTGATCCCTCTGCAGGGCCTCTCTGCCTTCAGGAGTGCCAACTACTCCCCTTAATTTGGTGTCAGCTGTACATTTAATTATCAATTCCTCAAGTCCTGCATCTAAGTTATTTCTAAATATATTAAAGAGAACTGGACCTAAAATGGATCCCTGTGGAACCCTGCTACTGACCAGTTGCCTGTCTGATGTGACCCCATTTATTATGATCCTTTGATCTCAACCAATTTGTCACCCACCACGCTATATGTTTGTCCAGCTGGATGCTGGACATTTTATTTAGAAGGATACTGTGAGAGACAGTATCAAAGGCCTTTATGAAATCCAGAAAGATTACATCAACAGGCTCCCCTTGGTCAGCTAGGTGGGTTACCTTGTCATAGAAAGAAATCCTTAGTTAAGCAAGACTTTCCCCTAACTAACACGTGTTGGCTTGAACCAATTACTGTGTTGGTTTTTAGGTGTTTTTCAACAGCTCCCAGAATAATCTTCTCCATAATCTTACCAAGCACTAAGGTGAGACTAACAGGCCTGCAGTTACCAGGGTCATCCGTACTGCCCTTCTTGAGGATTTGGACATTTGCCAACTTCCAGTCAACTGGCACCTCTCCAGATTCCCAAGAGCACTGAAAAATCATTGAGAGTTTTCGCTATGACCTCCCCCTGTTCTTTAAGTAGAACCCCATCAGGCCTCATGGATTTATAAGGATTCAGATGGAGCAGCAAAGCCTGCACAAGTTGAGGGCTGACGAGGAGATTATTTTTTCCAGTCATGGTTCACTAGCCCAGGGCCCCACTGATAATGCTCAAGCCCATTATCAGCTCTGAAGAGAGACATGAAGAAAGCATTAAACATCTCTGCTTTGTCTATATCCCTATTTATGAGGTGTCCATGAACATCAAGTAACAGACCAATATTGTTTCTGGCCTGGCTTTTACCATTACCATATTTTTAAAAGCCTTTGTTATTATCCTTCACAGTACAGGCCATATGCAGCTCTAGTTGAGCTTTATCTGCACAGATTTCTGTTCTACAGTGGCGAACAACATCCCTATAGTCCTCCCATGTTGTCTGTCCTTCCTTCCACTGCCCATACACATTCTCTTCATGCCTTAGTTCTTTTAGAAGATCTCTGCTCAGCCAGAGTGGCCTTCTACCTTGCCTGCTTGACTTCTAACATTTTGGAGTATCCTGGCCCTGTGCTCTTAACACTGGAATTGCAGGACCCCACCACCCTGAAAAACTTTTTCCCAGGAGACCTTCCCAAGCAGGTCCTAAAGCAACCTGAAATCCGGTTTTCTCATGTCCAGAGCTAAGGTTTCACTGTCAGTTTTCCTCCTATTAGCATATATATTACCGTGTATGGGGTTTTCGGTTGGTTGGTTGGTTGTTTTGGGGTTTTTTTGCAAATTCAAAGCACTGAGGTTGTCTGTTTTTTAGAATCCAGAAACAGGCATGAATAATATGAATATTAAATACTTTATTCCCTGTACCACTTCAACCAGTCACCATCTCAGATCACAAATATAGGGCAGATTCCAGTTTCCAGAGCAATTCTGTGTGGAAAGACACAAAACTGTGAATGGCATAAGGGTTCTGAAGCACTCTCTTGAAAACAGAGCTGGCACTCATGAATTCCATGAGGCACAGTTTAGCAAGTATTTTTGCATATATAACTTTGATAACATGTTAAAAAGGGGAACGTGTGAATTGATATATGGGTTGCTTTTTTTGAGTATGGTTAAGTATGGAATCAGGTGGTTATGCACTCTCCACAGTATTTAATCAAACGCTATTTATATTATTTTGTCACTCGTTCCCAGTTTGTTTAATGGTTTTCAGTTCTGACTTTTTTTTTTCAGTTATAATATTCACTCCCACTCTTCTAGTATGTACAAAACCACCCTTGTCTTCATTGGTATTTCTGGACACAAAAGGCAGCATGTTTCCTCACTCCCAGAATTTTTTTGACTTGCAGAAGTCAATAACTGTTAGACTTCATATATTCATATATAGTGACACAGCAGCCAAGTATTACAATTTCTACTCTAGCAAAAACTTCAATAGAGTAACTCCAAATTTATACCAGTGTAACTGAGATTACAATTTGCATGATATTAGCTGCAGCAGAAGCTTTTCAGAACAGCTTCTGAGTAAAGAAATGAGTGAGTGAAGTAAGGAACATAAGGTTAAACTTCAGCTGAAAAAGAGCTCCTTGGCTCTCTCCACAGTATGCAAAATAGGCACTTTATTATTCCACTTTAAGTTTCATTTTCTTTTCCCCCAGAATACAGTGAAATGAGTGCATGTTCGTTTGAAGAAAAAAGCACACTTCTTGCTCAGGAAAGGACTTTCTTCCATTACGTTCTCATCTGAAAGTCATTGAATGAACATATCTTCTATTCTATCTTTACATGGCATCTGAATTTTTAAGGTTTCACCTTTTCTCCACACAACACACCACAAGGAATCAAAATTAAACAGCATCTTTGAAGTTAAGCGACATGAGAAAAAGTTATTATGAAGTGGTAGCAAGTAAGTAAAACTTAGTAGTAAAAGCTCCAAGAAAATATTGTCTTCTTTTTTAAAATCTTCTGTCACTGATTTCAACACTGCATCCCCCTAGACTTTAGCTGTGGCACCGTACTGCCTTTTTTTACTTTTTCCTCCTATGATGACTCATCCTCTTCTGCCAAACATCTATACCATAATAACTGTTCTGTCCCCCATAGGAAACAATAACTACAACATTAAGGAATTTTGAAGCTAATTACCTTAATACTTGTTTAAAATTAAATATCATGTTTCTAGAGAGAGGAGCTAAGCACATTTATTCTAAAGAATGCAATGTAGTTAAAAAAATCCCTTGACTCTTCCTAATGAAATTCCATAACCTCCTTCACAAAATGACAGAAAGCTTTCATTGTGTTATTATGCCACATTCCCACTCTCACAAGTATTTCTGAAGACTGCCAAATAAAAAAACTAAAAAAATAAAATAAATTAAAAAAAAAAAAAGAGAATGCAGTCAAGACACAAAAAACCACAAGCCTTTAGAAGTCCAATCAGTTATTCCTCTTACTGGCTGACAACACTAAAAGAAAACTTAAGCAGATTTTTTTTTTTTTTTGCCACTTTTAAAAAATAGTCATTACGTCTGTGTGCAAGAGAGGTTGATTTTATGATGGCTACAGAGATTTCTGCATGAATGCCTGGGAAAATTCACCTTGACTACCCAGTCCAGTCTCCTTTCCAACAGAAGGGGTGGGACATAGAGCTCAGAAGGATCCATAAAACACCTGTGCTACAATTACTGTAAAAAAGAGGTGGAAAGAAAGTATCACTACTATATTTGAAGTACCAGCTGCAGAGATGGTTACATTAATTCTCAGTGGAACCATCTAGCAGTCAGGATTTGGTGCTCTCACCACCACATCCTGAGTGTGATTACAGATCAGATAATTTTACCCAGGAAATCACAGACTAGTCAGCTCACATCCATGCTTACAAAGGGGATGGAACAGCTTGTTCTAGAACTGATCACCTCTAAACATGTGGCAGGGAAGGAAGTTACCAGAAGCAGTCAGCAGGTATTCACCAAAGGGAAGTCATGTTTGGCGAGTCTGCTAGTCTTCTATGATAGCACAAACGGCTGGGTATATAACAGGACAGCAATGAATGCTATCTGCCTTGACTTCAGCAAGGCTTTTGACACTGTCTTCCAGAACATTCTCATAGGTAAGCTTATGAAGTGTGGATTTGATGACTGGAGGTGGACTGAGAAATGCCTGAATAGCAAAACTCAGAAGTTTGTGATCATTGGCAAAGAGTCTAGTAAGAGGCCTGTACTATTAGTTTTCCCCAGAGGTCACTTATGCATCCAGACTTGTTCAACATATTCATCAATGACCTGGATGACACAAAACTAGGAGAGGTGGCTGATACACCAGAAGGCTTCGTTGCCATTCAGCAAAACCTGGACAGGCTGAAGATATGGGCAGAAAGGAACACAGTGAAGTTCAACAGGAGCAAGTGTAGAGTCTGGAGGAGATGAGGAGGAATAGCCCCATCCACCAGCACAGGTTAGGGAATGATGTTGTGGAAAGTAGCTCTGTGGAGAAGAACCTGGAAGTCCTGGTGGACAAGAAGTTAACCATGAACCTGTTGTGTGCCCTGGTGTCCAAGAAGACCAATGGCGTGCGTTAGGAGGAGTGTAGCCATCAGGTTGAGGGAGGTTATCTTCTGCCTGTATTCTTCCCTGGTGAGGCCACACCTGGAGTACTCTGTCCACTTCTGTCCCCCTCTTTTCAAGAAAGATAAGGAACTATTGGAGAGAGTCCATCCGAGGACTGCAAAGATGATTGGAAGACAGAAGCATCTCTCATATGAGATAAGGCTGAGAGACCTGAGTCTGTTTAGTCTAGAGAAAAGAGAGTGAGTATGGATCTCATAAATGCTTATAAATATCTACAGGGTGAGTTCCAGGAGGATGGGGAGAGTCTCATTTCATAGATGCCCAGTGGTAGGGTGGGACTTAACAGGCACAAACTGGAACATGGGAAGTTCCATCTGAACATGAAAAAAAAATTCCTTACTGTGAGGGTGACAGAGCACTTGGAACAGGCTTCCCAGAGAGGTGGTGGGATCTTCTTCTCTGGAGACAGACAAAATCCACACAGAATTCTTTGTGCCTGTATGACAGTTTCAGAAAAGCAAAGTAGGCATGTGTCCAGAGACTGTAATGTCAAAAAAATGGTCATTATGTAGATTTTGTTTACCATCTCTCTATTGCCAGACTGATTAAACTCATATATGTAAAGATTGAAAAGCATATCAAAGAGTCTGAAACTTCAGCTTATTTTTGTCTTTCTGCTTTTAGCTAATTTCTCTAAGAAGCAGAAATTAGTGTTTCCTCTTTCTTCCACACTATACTTTGCTTTCCATGGCAAATTTTATCTATGTATTCCCACAAGATTACCCAAGTTAAAACAACAATAAAATATTTAATGTGAGCTTCTTAACAGTAACTGGATTAGAGTGGGCCATTATTCACACAGGTAAAATACTACTCACCTTCAGAAAAAATGGTGATATTCTCTAACAATTATCATTGGAAGATTCAGGAAATATTTAAATTTTGTACCTGTGTTTATACATGGAATAAAACACCTGCATTCATATACAGACAACACCTGCTCTTGGCTTCTGGAAAGGACGAGACATTTGGGCATATGCAATAGATAAGGCAGTACCATCTTGACAGGATCCTAGCTCAGAGGCAAATCGGCTTTGATAGAAACTGGAGATACAGCAATTCAGTGTATAGCCTTAGCTGTCTTCCCAGTGTCAGTATTCTGTCAGCACCGGCAGATGTAATAAAGGGTCTTCACTTCTGTGAAGCCACTTGCATCTGGATATGAAGTAAAATTTGTCTATGCTGAATCAATGCACAAACATGGGTGGCCACACCAGGACCAATGTCCACTATTTACCCAAATCTCCACACTTTGAAACATGTGATCATAGAATATGCCAAATTCTGAAGCTGTAAGAGACCCAAGATCATCAAGCCCAACTCCTGTCCCTGTGTAGGGTATCTAAAAATAACACCATGTGTCTGAGAGCATAATCCAAATGCTTCTTGAACTCAGGCATGCTTGATTTCTTCCAACTCATTTAGAGTGCCTCATCTACACACTGACCACCAATTTATTTTCAGTGAATTGGAGACTGGCTAAGTTCACCCACTCACTGTCTAGTTCACCCACTCTTCTATGAGCAGGGTCACCTACAAGTTAGCCAGGGCTCACCAGTCTGGCTTTGAGTATATCCAAGGATGGAAGCTCCACATTACTCTCCGAGTTACCTGTTCTACTATAACTACCGTTACAGTAATAAATAAGTAAATAAATAAATGTTTAAGTAGATTTTTTTTCTTAGCTTTCTTTTTTTTTCCTTTCACTCTTTCACTGGATACAATTGAAATAAGCCCAGACAAATATTTTTCACTCTTCCCATCACGTATTTATAAAAATTTGTAAGATGCCTCCTGAGTCTTCCATTCACTAGGCTAAACAATCCCAGAACTTGAGTTTTAGAATTCAATTACCTAGACAAATGTACTAGTGCAGAAAATGCTTTTAAAAACAAACAAACAAGCAAATAAACAAACAAATAGCCGTTGCTGCTGAAATTTGAGGTTGAAATTTAAACCTGTTCTGGGATATCTGACTGACAAAAGCATGCATATTTGCAGTGCAGACACTTGGTTAGGAGCTACACCCTCCAGCTTTGTTAAAAGCTACACCTCCCAACTGTAAAAACAATCCTATATCATTGCCTTTGACAGCTGTGATAAAGTGTACTGAGTTGATCATAGGTTAAACCAAACTTGGAGATTCCCCTCCTGTGTTATTTGAATCACCTTTATTTCAAACAGAAAACTCAACACAATAGATTGCTAGAGAACAGTGGACCCACAAGAATTAATGGAGTGGAATCATGGCAGGTTTCTGCTGAGCAAATTTCAGCAATAAGAATGCTGCAACTGCTAAGCCTTCTACTTTTTAAACATTCAGTAGCAATACAACCTTTAATGAAAAAAAAAAAAAAGCATTTGATTTTATAATTCAAGGGACATTCAAGTACATGCTGAAAGATTACTGTAGAAAACTGGATAATGATGATGTCTCAACTTTGCCAGTTAGTGATAAAAAAGAACAACATCCATTTCTCCTCAGTAGATGGTAAAGCAGTGCCACCCACTGCTTTTCCAGGGTATTCCCTTCCCTTCTGAGACAGCTGCAGAAACCTGAATTTGGTACTCCACAATTAACAAGTTAGCCAGCTCCTCCCTCACTCCAGCACCAGGCTCCTCTACTAGGTTACGCAGCTACAGGGGTATTTCAGTCATAAGTAAAGCTGAACAAAAGAAAAACTTCTTTTCTACTTACTCCACTACAGCTGAAGGCTGAATCACAGAAAAAGGAATGTTTTTTTTTCACCCTGAGAGCAGAAGACCTCTGCTGGTAGAAGTGTAACAACTGGAGTTCATTTGAAGCTAGCAAAGTACCAATCAAATGAGACTTCATTTTGCATTAGCAAAGCACCCTGTAAACCAGTTTACAACAGGAAGCAGAATCCCTAAATTGCTCAGGCTGAACAATGTGCAGGCAAGTATTTCAGTAAGTCACCTACGGTTCAGTACTAACAAGTACACTGGAAAGCTCAAAAAGGTCACTGTAAGGAACTATGTAGAATTCTACATATGCTCAATGACTTCAAAAGCAGATATACTTTGTGTATAAGTAAATATTTCTAAGTCCTTACACCTGTACCTTATTAATCTCAGATCTTAGGGTTTTGGTTCAGCTGCGGCCCACTAAAAACAGCTACAAGACATCCAAGTACCAGCAATAAAAATGTCAAGATACAGACAACTGAAATCAAGGTGCCAAGCTAAAGGGAAAACTGTAAGACTCCAAATACATTTTGGAGCATTCCCCAGTGTTCCTGCCTTGACATCTTAAAATGTGTATGCATGTTCACAAAGGAATCTTTAAAAGAAAGTTTTATCTGGTTGATGCTGCTGCTCAATAACAACTGAAAAAATTCACTTGCAATTTAACTACATTGCCAACCACTCAAACATTTTGTGTTCTGAGCTCACATTCTCTTTGGAATGAGTAAGAACTTGAAATAACTAATTTCAGATACTAAATTAAAATGTTTCACTGGCCCTGAATATGAAGACGGCAGCTACCTAGTGACAAAATCAGATGGTCATAACAATTCATAATTTGCTGATTGTTCGATACAAAGATGTGGATTTGCTGAAAGAAAGTATTCATATTAGTGCAGTACACTTCATTCAATATACAATACACAGATATTTTAGATATTTATTTTTCATTGTACACTATCATGCATATAAAATACAGAAATGAGGCCCAAATACCATAAAATATGAATACAGCATTTGATAGACAAATACTTGCCTAAAAACAAGGCATATTCTAGCCCATAAACAGAAATATTTTATTGTTTAAATGATTTACACCTCTTTTGGTCTGTTCAACAGAAAACGAACCAACAGAAGGAGAACTTCATCATTAAAGCCTTTTACACTACCACCTTCCACAACATCATACAGTGGCTTACTATCTGTACCCCAACAGATATTCTTCCGAGGGTTATTTTTAATAGTTTCTACAGTTAAAGCTAAAGTATTTAGCTGGTAACAAAAGAAAGCGAAGTATTTTCCATCAGTCACTACTGCTTGGGATACAAAAGGACGGGTCACATCTGCTTCATTCCAGAATCCTATAAAATAAAGAAACTTTAGTTATACAGGCCTTGAAATTCGTATCAGCACACATTAAATAGCAACTTTGAGATAAAGAAAAATAATGGGAACTGCAGCAGTCTCTTGGTAGAGGGAAAAAGTCCTGTCCACTATAGCAAAACAAGCATTCCTCATAGAAACTAAAACTCAGTGATTAAGGATACTTCCCTGATCAGGGACATGGAGGCATTTTGTATTCTGTACACAGTTCCCTATCACTGACTGATAAAAGCAGAACACTGATTGGCCAAGCAACTTTTCAACTGCCATTAATGCATTCAAGTCCTGCAAATTATCTGATGGGAAATGTAAAGACATTGCCTATTCTGTGCTTCTCATGGGGCAGTATTTGTTCTGTGAGAAGAGCACACATATGTATGAGAGAGTGAGGACCTGCCAGACAACACCAAGAACACCACATTAATAAATAGTAATGCTATTAAGAAGCCCCACTGAGGGTAATTATTATTTTGAAAATATTTTCTTTACATAGTTACACAAGTGTACACAGCAGTAACCTTAAAAAACATTTGGTAATATATGGCAATGAACACTGCTAGAAACTGTTATAGACAAAATAAAAATGTTAAGATTTGATTCACACTGCCTTTGTAAGCCATAATGTGCTTACAAGTGTGACCAGTTAGAAGCCCAAACTTGACTTCAGTCTTTTGTTCACAAAAAAATCAAAGCTTTCAACATACCATTAAAAAACAAAGTTTATGCAGAGCAAGGAATATACATCCCATTCAAAAGATTAACTACCACCTGTTGTTTCACAAGTGAAACTACAAACCAGCAAATAACTTTTAGTAACACTAGGTAAGAATTATACATACATGAATACGCAAAGACTTATCTGATCTATAAACCCAGTTCTTCCTGGATTTTAAGAAAAACATTGTCATAAGGACAAAGTAAAACTCCTGACAGCTTTCTTCCACTGATTATAGTTTCACAGAAGACATTTCTGAATTAAGGGGCTAAGCAACATAAATGTTTCAGGAAACATAAAGAAACAAATTCCTTGATATCTACCCTTTCTCCACAACAGATGTGGAGTGAATGCAAGATTAAGGTTTTTGCAGTCTTGTTATTAGATGAGAAAATTTACTTTTGAGCATAATTAATTTTCCTTATATCAAAGTATTCCAAACCTTAAATTAGCTCCCTTGTTTAAGGTCTGCTTCACTCATTGGTTCAAATAAATTTCCAAACACCTAACGGATGGATGTTTTTTGAGAAAAACAAAGCATGAGAAAAAGGTGGTGGAGATAAAAGGTTAGGGAACTTTACAGTAGGCACCAGGAAGAATTTATCAAGTTGACTTTCTCACCTTGATACATTGCCTGTGCTGCTGTCCAGGCAAAGAGACTTGCTATACCATTAGCTCGATAAACAACTTCAATCTGATCTTCAAGATTTGCCCTTGTAAATCTCTCCCGTTTTAGTTTATCAGGAAAAAGATGAAACTGGGTGTGTCCGTAACAGCATGGATCCGCTACCTTTGATCCTGTGTTCCCCAAAAAGAAAACATACAATCAGAGAGCACTCTTTATTAAGCAAACATGTCTCTACTATCAGACTCCAAGGTAAAACCTGCACTGTAGATCTGTATAACTGCTAAGATGCCTCCATTTCTGCAGGAGACTGGAGGACTTGTCCAACTCCAAAAGATCAGAGTTCAAGCACTAAAATGTCTCTGAGGAGTGCATCAAAATTCAAAGCCAGTTTACTGACAATTTGCTATTCAACCCAGCTCCTTCAAGCAAATCTGGACATGACTACGTCACAAACAAGACTATGCTACTGGCAACTGCCTAACCAAAAATGATTCTCAATAAAGACTCTAATACTGTATATATATTTATATAGTATATTTCTATATAAAAACATACACTTTTTTTTGTTTTGTTTTCATGCACGGACAAAGGTGTTAGTGGTGATGCTTGTTTTGGAATTGTTTTTTTTTTTTATATACAAAACATTTTACGACTACAAACTCTTACCTATAAATACCTTGTTTTCATACTGTTTTTTGAACAATGGCAGTTTTGATGGTTTGTGATCAATAACAGGAACATCTCCAAGATCTGATTCCAGTGGTACAATCTTGAAGGAAGCAGAAGAAAGAAAGGTCATAACACAAGTCAGATTTCCAATAACAGGTCTCTCTCTCATAATATGAGGCTTTCTGGTCAGAGAGCAGAAGGTGCAAGCTTTGCTTGCGTACACCATATATATGTAGCTTTAACTGAAATTCGTTTTTTTCAACATAATTTCTTGTCTTGCAAAGAGTGCTACATATATGCATCCTGTATTGATTGATGTCTGAATTTTCTGCAGTATACAAAACACAGTGTGAAATGGTTCTAAGAAAGCTGTGAATCAGTATCATCTTCAAAACCTGCTTCTGTTGATAGCCAAAACATTTCCAGCAGCAGTCAATAAACTAACCCTGAACCAGCAGAGTAAACTTACATGTGTTCAGTGCTTTGCTCTATGTAAACGTTTTCAAATGCCTAAACATTCTTCCAAAATTACAAGGTTTGTAACATCTGACAGTACTAACCTAAGCAAATTGTACAATTAAGCTAGCAAGAAATATTCAGCATTTGCTGTTTGTGATGGAAACTGGGCAAGAGAGACCCTTGTGGGCCACACAATCACCAGTGTATAAACCTATAAGAAAAAGGTTAGGATACTGAATCAGATTCCAGAAAACTAAGCATTCAAGAGAACAACTGCTAAGAAGTACAGACAGGTAATAGAGCTCACACTCAGATTACATGTGCTGTCTTACTCCCATTTTCTTCTCGATTTCTCTCATGTTATTTTCCTCCACTGAGAATGTTGCACTCTATGTTGCTTATTCTTGCCCCTACTTACAAGCATAAAATAAGTTAAAAACTCCATTTTATTAAGTGTAAAAAAACCACATCTCATGTAAAGCACAAAAATATCCCACTTCAAGCTCAGAAGATTGTCTCTAGATCTACAAAGCACTTAGCAAAAAAAGTAGTTAGGGCATTCTCACTGGAAAAATGAACAAATGCAGTACATGCCTTGATTAAGCAGGTCCTGTGTATACTACCTACTGCGGGATTTCAGTGGCTTTCAAAAACATTAATGAAAATACATGTGATTAATTTGCTGTTTAAAATATCCACACCTCTGGAAGTTGCTTTGGTACACGGATCTGGAGGTGTGGCTTATCATCTATCTGAAATCGCACAGGATCAACTCTACCCTTTCGATGTCCATGAACAACAACTTCCTCACCATGATGCCAGTAGTAGTTAACTTCAGGTTTCAGATCTGAAACAGAACAGAGAAACGGAGAGAAATAGAGACCATTCCTTTTGCATTTAAAACCCTCCAACATTCTTATGCACGTTAGCTGCAGCAGAACAAAAAAAAGCAAGATCCACTCACACCACGTGTGACGATAGACTCGTGGTGAACAACTCGGCTACACCAGAGACACACCTGCCCGGAGCACAGCACAGCCCCACCAACCAAGGGCTCCAAAACCCCCCTCCCTCCCACCCACCCCCGTTCCGCACCGAGGGAAGAGGCGGCCAGCAGCGGGTTGCGACCGCAGAGGGAAGTGGTGAGGGAGGAGACGAGCTGCGTAAGGAAGGGGCCGGGCGTGTGATCCTGATGGCGGTAGAGAAACGGCTGCTTCTTATTCTGGTAGAAGCTCTCCTGCAAGAGGGCGTCGCAGGCGAGAGAGCGGAGCTCGTTCATATCCAGGGACGGCGCCGCACCCGCCGCGGGCTCGGGGGTTTTCGCAGCCCCCGGTGCCCCCGCTCCCGGCGTCGGGGCTTCAGGGGATTCGCGTCCCACTCCTACCGCGCCCTCCGGGGCCTTGGTGGCCTCCGGAGCCACCGCTCCCGGGGCGCTCGAAGCTGCTGACGCCGCTCTCGGGGGCAGCCCCGGCACGAAGACGGTCTTGGTGAAACTCCGGTACCAGCGGTCGGCGTTAAGAGCGAAGGTCTGCGGGTAAACCATGTACTTGGGCCGCTGCCGCAGCCCGTAGAGCCGCAGCTTCTCTTCGATCGAGGCCGCGTTGTGCACCCGCTGGTAGAAATGCTCCAAGCGCCGCCGCTTCGCCGCTTTGCTTTTCGCCGTGGCGGAAGCCACTACCGGCGGGTAGAGCGAGGCAGGGGGCTGCGGGGGCACAGCGGACTCCGCCTGAGAGAACCAGCGGCCGCCCGGCCATAGCAGCCCCCGTGCCCGGCACGCCGCCATTTCGCTGAGCTGCGAGACAGCGGAAGAGCGGCGTCTGGCGGATGCGGCACTTGATTGGCCGCGGTGAAACACGTGACCCAGCTAACTTCCAACCAGCGAGCTTCTCCTGGAGCACGAGAGCAATGCCGGGACAGAAAGGGGCGGAGCCTCTGCAGAGGCACGTCGCTGATTGGCCCCGGTCTCCCCTGAGGGGTCTGCCGGGGGGGGGGGGCTCAGCCTCTGCGCATGCGCCGGAGTACAAGCACACAGCCTCTTCCGGGAACGAGAACTACACCTCCCAGGATGCACATCGGGAGATGGCCCGGAAGTGCGTGCGCCGTAGAGGGCTCCCCCAGCGGCGGGGCGGTGTCACCCCCGTCTCTGTGGTTGTGTCCCGGAGCTCCTGGGCAGATGCTGTGACTTCTCCCCAGCTCATAGAGAACCATAGTGCTCCACCGACAAGGAGCCTTTGCAGATTTCGTTTGAGAAGACGACTTTTTTGAACCAATTTTCTACAGACTTCTCTTTGGATTTAATTCCCTGCCGTGCGCCCAGACTTCCCCTGTGGTTTGACAGAGCAACTGCTCGCTCTAAATGAAAGGGATAAACTGTCTCAAAATAAAAACCTAGATTGAAGCCTTTTCTGTACAAAGCCCCTAGCAAGGACAATAGGTTCTGTACAAACAAATTCAAGATGGTTGATTGGCAAAGCCTGGAAACTTGGAGCATGTTTAGCTTGTGAATCACAGACTATCCTGATACCTGCATCCATCGGTGTAAACCCTGAATCCTCACCAACCTCACAGTAAAGAGTTTCTTCTCAATGTCTAACCTTTATCTCCCCTTTTCGAGTTTTAACCCATTACCACTTTTGCTATTGCTACACACCGTTATAAAAAGTCCCTCCCCAGCTTTTCTGTAGGCCTACATCAGCACTGCAAGGCCACTGTAAGACCTGCCCCAAGTGTTCTCCAGGCTGAACAACCCCAACTATCTCAGCCTGTCTTCATGGGAGAGGTATCCCTTGGGAGAGGTATTCCGTGGGAGAGGGCCCTCATCATCTTCATGGCCCTCCTCTGGACTTACTCCAGCAGCTCCATGTCCCTCTTGTGCTAAGGGTTCCAGTACTGGACACTGTACCCCAGGTGGGGTTTCAGGAGAACTGAGTAGAGGGGAAGAAACATCTCCCTTGACCTGCTGGTCACACTTCTTTTGATACCTCCCTGAATACAGCTGGCTTTCTGGGCTGCAGGTACATGTTACTGGGTCACGTTGAACATCTCAGCCACCAGCATCCCCAAATCCTTCTGCTCAGGGCTATTCTCTGTCCATTCTGTGCCCAGCCTGTAGCTGTTCTTGGGTCTGCCCCAAAACACATGCAGGACTTTGCACTCAGTATTGTAAAACTTTATGAAGTCTGCACAGGACCACATCTCAGGCATGTCAAGGTCTCTCTAGATAAGTCTCTCTTACCTCCAGAGTATTGACCATGCCACACAGCTTAGTGTCATCAGCAAACTTTCTGAGGGTGCACTCGATTCATGTTGCTGATAAAGGTGTTTAATAGAACTATTCCCACTACTTAAGCTTCTCATTGTTGGTCTCCATTTGGATATGGAGCTGTTGACTGCTACACTTTGAGTGATACAACTCATCCAGTTTCTTATCAACTGAGCGCTCCAACCATCAAATCCATGTCTTTCCAATTTAAAGATAAGTATGTCAGGTGTGACAGTGTTGAATGCATTGCACAAGTCCAGACAGATTACATCACAGATAAATTACAGCTGCTCTCCCTTTGTTTGCTGTCACTGGGACCACAGCATAAAAATCTACCAAGTTTGTTAGACACACTCTAGGCACAAATTTTTTTGTGTTTTTGGTTTGATTTGTTGTGCCTTGGTTTGTTTTTCTCCCTTTTCCAGTCAGTGCGAACTTCAATGGGCTGCCACAATTTCTCAAGAATTATGGATAGTGATATATGAACTTCATCCAATGCTGGGGGCGGGGGGGGAGAAACAATTTCCTTCTTGCAGTCCCTGCCTGTAGAATCCCAAAAAGAACATCTGTCACAGAATAGCCACCCTGACAAAGTGGACACTGTGCTCGGGTGGAGACCTCATTCATTAGCCATCTGGACTCTGTTCTCTCAAGGAGAGACCCTCATTTGGGTGACCACCCTGATAAACAGGAGCAGCCCCTCCCTCAGTGTCCATCCTGATAAGCTGAACCCTGGCCTGGCAAAGGGAGCTCTGTTGGAGGCCACCCTGACAGGCAGGACACTGTCCTTGTCCGATAAGGGACAGGGCAGGGGATCCAGTCCAAATCTCCCAGTTGACCCCCACTCTGGGGATGTGGTGTTTTGTTTGGCCCCCACATGTGGGGAGCTGTGCTCACTCTGTGAGATGTGACAGTGCTGGACCCACCTTGTGACACTGCCTCTGCCTCTGCAAAGTGGTGCTGTGCCTTGAGCCCTTGCCAGGGAAGACTGAGGCAAAAAAAGACATTGAGTAACTCACCTATCTCCATATTTCATATGACCAGATGTCCTGTTTCCTTCTGAAGAGATCCCACATTTTCCCTAGTTTTCCTTTTATCACTGACACACCTGGAGAAGCTTTTCTTGTTATCCTTGATGTCCATGGCCAGATGTAATGCTGTCTGGGCTTTAGTATTCCTAATCTGATCCCTGACTCTCTGATGACTTCTTTGTACTTCTTCCAGGCAACCTTGTCCTTGCTTCCACAAACTGTAGACTTCCTTTTTTATATATAAGTGCATCCAGAAGCTCCTTTTTCACCCGTACAGGCCTTTTGGCATTCTTGTCTGCCTTCCTTTTTATTGGGATGAATCACTACTGATATTGGAGGAGTTGTTCTTTGAATATTGACCAACTTTCTTGAGCATCTCTCCCATCCAGGGCTTTATCCCATGGTAGCCTGCCAAATAGATCCCTCAAGAAGTCAAAATCTACCCCTGTAAAGTGCAGGGTAATGCCCTGCAACCTTCGTTGTTCATAGAATCATAGAAATTCAGGGGTTGGAAAGGACCTCAAAAGATCATTGAGTTCAACCCCCACCCTGCCAGAGCAGGGTCACCTACAGCAGGTCACACAGAAACACATCCAGGTGAGCTTTGAATGTGTCCTGGGAAGGAGACTCCACAACCTCCCTGGGCAGGCTGTGCCAGTGCTCTGCCACCCTCACAGTGAAAAAATTTTTCCTAATATTTACACGGAACCACCTATGCTCCGGTTTATAACCATTGCCCCTTGTCCTGTTGTTCATCACCCCTGAGAAAAGCTTGACTCTGTCCTCCTTGCACTCACCACTTACAAACATTAATGAAGTCACCCCTCATTCTCCCCTTCTCCATCCTAAAGAGACCCAGCTCCCTCAGCCTTTACTCGTAAGGGAGATGTTCCACTCCTTTAATCATCTTGGTTGCTCTGTGCTGGACTCTTTCAAGCAGTTCCCTGTCCTTCTGTAAGTGAGGGGCCCAGAACTGGACACAATATTCCAGATACGGCCTCACCAGGGCAGAAGAGAGGGTTCTTGTTACCCTAAGAATCCTGAATTCCACCCTTTCATGGTCACTGGAGCCAAGTCTGCCCTTAAGCTTCACATTGTCTCCCATCCTGTCCTTGGCAGTGAGAGTAAGATCCAGCGTAGGTACTTGGAAAAGTGGAGTTGTCTTTGGACAACAGATGAATCATATTTTTTATAATTCTCAAAGTTGTCTTTCATGGTTTTTGGTGGGGTTTTTTGATTGTTGTGGGTTTTTTTTTATTGTTTGGTTTTCAGATTTGGAGGTTTTTTTTTTAACTTTATTCCTAGCAGCATTCTTGGGAGATGCCTTTGAAATTTCTATATTGCCTGGACTGGCTGAAACATACAGACTGACAGGGTGTGGGAGAAGCTGGGACTGGGACAGGAGACACATTACATACATCCCAGATAATGTCCCTTTCATTAACTTCAGTTTAGCTTTCATCTGAATTGATGATCAGAGATGCAGTCGTATTTGGGGGAACTTTTAGAATACATGACAAAGGGTGAAACACTGTGTTTGGGTTTATATTTTCAAAGAATATAGAATATAAATACATTGTCTTCTTTAAGAGGAAGTAAAATAGAATTTAGTATATTATTATTGCATAAGTAAAAAAATCTGCCCTTTAGTTGAGATTCATAAGATTTTATGTTAGATTGAAGCTCAGTTAAATATCAAGTATTTAAACTGCGTATGTTTAATTTTGAATCCATCCACTCTCTTCATCAGAAGGGTGAAGGAAACAAGCCTTAGGTCAGATAACTGACCATTTAGAGAGCAACTTCCCTCATTTTCTTCATCCTTCATACTACAGGTCCCAAGTGTTTCTGGAAGCCTGTTTTTCTTTTGATTGATAAGGGACACTGGCCAAATGTGGCCACTATAAAACTTTTCTCTTGTGATCACTGCCAGGCATGTCATAAAGTTACCCAAACTGCTGCAGAAAAATCACCTTACTGCTCTTAGGACTTTTTCTGCTGCATCTCCTTTTCCAATACTTCTTTCTACTGGTGCCTAGAAATACTCTTCTCATTTCATGCTTGAATGTATTCATGGTAAATTTATACCTCCTTGTCTTTGTGCCAATATTGTCCTTTAGTTTAATTAGCTTTTTTTCCCTCTTCAATGTTTGCCCTCTAAAATATTGATGGAGACCAGACATATAACCTCTTAGTCCTCATTGAGGGGATCTAACTCATGCAGACAGGTCTCTATTTCCCTGATCATCTTCAAAGCCCTTTCTTGTGTTTTCTCCAGATTTTCATTTGTCTCTTGGGAATGTGACCAGTCCGTACTCATCATTTCATACAAAGGACAGCGTGACCTACATCAGGATTGCTAACATTTACCACTGTTAAAAATCTTTTTCATCATATTGTCAAATCAGAACTGTCTGCCTTGCAGCTGTATAACACTGTGAACTTTTGCAAAGGGTGCTTTGAAGGGTGGTTTTTTTTAAAAAAAAAGGGTGCTCAAGAAGTTCAATACAGAAGCTGAAAATAAATGATGTAAATAAATATTTAAAGGTCCATTTTTATTGTCTCAACTTTATTCAAAGGCTTCATATGTTTCCTGCACCCTGATACTGAGTATACTATTATGTAAGAGGTGTAAGGAACCAGTGCTATGCTTTAACCTGTATGTAAAACCTGAAGTATCTGCTCCTGTTTTGGTTACAGGTCAATTTTATTTGCTTGGTGTACATTGTAGTATCATTCATCTTGATAAGAGCTGCAAGAGCTTGGATAAAAGGGCCTAGCAGACAGTCTGCTTAAAGGTACTGGCATGCTTTGCTGACAGCTGCATCGTAAGCTTTTAATAAAAATATATTATCCAGACATAGATCCCTCAGTTCAATAAAACAATCCAACAGTTCAAAAAGGATCTGTTTTCCCTCATTACTGAGATAATCCCTCTCCAATATCCAGATTATCCTAAATCTGTAAACCCAGACCATCTTTATGTTGGTTAAATGAATGAGCCTGGATTAGAAAATGCATACCCTGCCTAAAATATTCAATACAAATGCTAAAGCCACCAAGTCATAGCTTCAAAATAAATCTCTAAAATTGCAACTAGAACAAAAACCCTGTTCCAGCATGAAGGTCATTGGAGACAGAAGCCCAAAAGTAGTTCAGAAGCTAGTGCACTTCACCCTATTGAACCTAAAATATAGAGAGGAATGACACGGAAATTATTCTGTTTCTGAAATTCAGAAATGAAAGAAAATACATTAAATGCATTCACAGAGAGATGAGATTGCATAGACATTAATTACTGGACAGTTCCTATATCTCCTGTGTCCCAGTGAAGAAGCTAGGTAAGTGCATACACGTAACTCGTAACCATCACCGGAACCACAGGTACAGCCCAAATGAGATCACAGTGGTCACATAATGGAGGCATTTCTTATCCAAGGCCCAGCAGAAGGTGCAGTGTCTGAGTCTTCTTCATCTGACCATAATGAAATTGCAATGTGTCCTGTGGGGGTCACTGCCATATCTCCAGCTGAACACACTTGCTAAGCCATTTCTTCTATAGCTATGCCATGGTGCTGGCACCACACACTTTCTTAAAGACTGGCATCTTATTTCAGTAGTCAGAGAAATTAAGTGAGATTGGAGCCCTTTCAGTTTAGGAAACCTCTAAAGGGAGCATGGGTTCTGTGTGGCTAACTAACAAAAAGATACTGTAGCTTGATTCTAGAGCAGTGATGGAAGACATAGCACATCTGAGGACATGCTGAGGCTTGATGATTCCAGTTCTCCTAGGCAGCTACTCCAAGGTACACCAGAAAACAGGTTAGAAGTCAGTTCTGGAAAGTTCATAGTGAAAAGAGTCTCCAGAGCTGTTAAAAACAAAGTTACTACTCAAGATCAGTATTTCTCTTCTAATATTATCTCAAGACATTGGAGGAAGACTGAAGTTCCATTGTACTAAACATGACATTTTACACCTGCAAAATAAATGAAGTGGTTCTTCATACAGACTTCTCATTGTGGTAAACTGTACAGGGGACCAACACCCTGCTCTTAGATTAATGGTGCAGGACAGACAAACATGCCTTTTGAATTCTCACCAATTAAGTTTTATTTTAATTTTTTTTGCAGAAGCTACAAAATTAGCCAATATCTCTCTTAATCTGGGGACAGATTTTGGACAGATCATAACCCTTCTTCTTTGTGCTCATTGTGAAGATTGTGAAACAGATTTTAACCAAACAGGAATGTCTCCAGCTTTAAGTAGTTAAGGTTTAATTCCCTCCTTATCCACAAATTTTGTTTGTGGCTCAGGGCTAGGTCTATGAGAGAACTTTCATGAGGACTCTGCCTTACCCTTTCATGCCTGCTTAAAGTCTGAGTAATACTAGAACCACCTTTTCATTGCCAAAGGTTATATACTAATCCAAAATGTAAGATGTATTTAAAAAACAGGAGGGATATATCTCTTTAGAAGTAATTTTCACCCTCTTATTGGACCAGCTGTCTTTAGAACTAATTTTAAAAGTTTAAAAATTAATTATTTTTCAGAGCAAGCATGATTCTTGCCTACAAGAGTGCTAGAGAGGGACTTTTTAGGATGTCAGGTAGTGATAGAACTAGGGGACTAGAGGAGGGTAGATTTAGACTGGATGTTAGAAAGAAGTTCTTCACCATGAGGGTGGTGAGACTCTGGCACAGGTTGCCCAGAGGTGGTGAAAGCTGCATCCCTAGGAATTTTTAAGGCCAGGCTGGACAGGGCTCTGAGCAACCTGATCTAGTGGGAGGTGTCCCTGGCTATGGCAGGGGGGGTTGGAGCTAGATGATCTGAAAGGTCCCTTCCAAGCCTGAAAATTCTATTATTCTATGATATTGGACATTCATTGGAGAAAAAGGCAAATTCATATTTATACTTATAGTATCTCTCTCTCTGACCGATGTAATGGTTAAAGAGAGGGAGTCAGATTCTTCCTGCATGCTTCAGATGAGATTTCTGTTGACAGATTTGTTTTTTTGAATATAGTTTACAGTTTATAGCATTCATCAGCTTAGGTAACATCAGTGGGAACCTGTGCCCCATGTACAATTTCACCTGCTCTAATTTTAACTGCTGAAAAGATGTTCATTATTTTATGACTTATGTCTTTAGCTTATTTTAAATCAGTTAATATGTTATAACAATAGTTGCCAGATGATATGTAAAGCAGTTCATAACATAGATACATGCAATCGGTGGAGCTATTATAATCTTTATAATTGTGGACAAAACGATATTTTTTATATTATTTCCAAGCAACCTTTTAAGAATGTAAAGGGCACATGACAGACAGTCTTAAGTCTTCCATTATTCATCCTTAAAAATTAAAGAGTTTCTAGAACTATGTAGCACTCCAAACAGCATTGATTAGAATTAAATTTGCATTATGTTTCAAGTACTATTTTAAAGTAGTTTCTCAGACATATTCCTTTCAGGCTAAAATTGTCTATATTCTTCTATAGATCAAAGATCACACCACACACATACACACACCACCACCCTCATTTAAAGCAAAATCAAAGCATCTTTGTTACAGGACTATGGAGATGGGGGATGGGCGTGGGGGAGGAAGATGTGTTTCTGACCAATGTTCCCTTTAATTAGAAAAGAAATGTTAAAAGAGTTAACTTCAAAGTTGGACCACTTTCTGCTTCTCATGTGAGAGCCAGGAGTCCAGATGAATTTAATGGAAGCCCTTCATATTGTTTCAAAGTAAGGAACATTCCAACTGGGAAATCAGAAGATCCAGAGGCACATTCTACCTTCTATGGCTTTAAAAGCTGTTACACCAGGGCAGCTGAGAATGGTGGTGATATTTAAGACCACTGTGTTTTCATAGTACTGTGAAGACAAAGCTTAGCTTGAGGACATGCTTTGACAAAGCTTAGTTTCACTGCATCAATGCCCACTAGCTTAAAAAAGTCAGAAATCCTTTGGGAAAAGTAGATTTCTTCATTAGTTTTATATAGTGTTTCAGAGCTATTACAAAACCAATTACAAAATAATACCTCAGGTATTCTGTGCACTTTGGGGAATATCCAACTAGTGGGCATCCCATACGTGTTTGTTCAGGCCATTCCATACAATTTTCACATGATCTGTTTTGTATGTGAAGAAAATCCAGCTAATTTTAAGCTCTACTTTTTGAGATAACTTAGCACTAATCAAAAGGTCTTTCCTATGAAATTACTAACTGAAAGACCAGAAGTTGAATAGAGGAAATAAGATACTGTCATTTCGACAGGCAGAGCTATTTGAATTCTCATGAGACAGATAAGTGACAATTCAAATATTTGCAGTAAGATAGTTTGTTATTCACACAGTAAAAATATTCATTTCATGAAAGAGACAATTTTTTTAGAATATTTGTGGATTCAGCTATAGTGTTCCAAAGATCACACAAAGACTGATAAGTAGACTCTTCTCACATCAAAGATGAGAGACTGGATGAAGAACACAAGAGTTGCATAAGAAAGCATATATAAATATATGTAGAAACACGTATAAATGTAACAATTATATGGTATTACTGAGTTGGTGAGTATTTATCTTTGTTCTTAAAAGGTGACATGGAGGTGGAATTTGAAGGATAGCAAGCATTCCACTTGCTTTATCTTTTGTTTTGGTACTGAGAACACCAAAAATTTTCATGCCTCCTAAGTGAGAAATTGGAAATCTAAATTAAAGTCTTTTTGGCAATTGAGGACCATTTCTATGCCACATTAAAAAAAAGAACCCAAATCGATAATTTCCTAAATCTGCAAAAGGTGATCTGTGTTCTACCAATTTAGGCACATATTTTAGGCAGCAAGAAAACCAGTATAAGTCTTGAAAAGTGAAAGCTGAAAGTAGGGGAAAAGCAGACTTTCCAATGCCAATGAAAACACAAAGAAGACTGCCACCATAGAGCGTATTTCTCTAATATATCCTCAATATTTCTCTGAAGGTCTTGCAGCATATCCTGAAACTTAATTTTAGCCTATTACAAGACCACGGAAGTTCTTAATCTGAAGGATGCAGTCTGTTAAATGATGAGTAACCTGCCATCTGCATTTTTCTATCTGAGTCTGTTATGTCTTTTTCTGTGATGGGAAATGCACAAGTGTACAGCCTTCTTAACCAAAATCTTCCACACTTGAAGCATTATTCATTTAGATGAATAGCTTGAAGCTTCAGAACAGTGTATTTCGTAATTAAAAACAATTGTGTCTTTCTCTAAACAGTAGGGGAATCTTCACTGCTTAGATTCTCAAGTGCTAATCAAGAAAAGTACTTAGACTGTCCCTCTAACAGTATGAACTTTTGGTATAGGTTAATGTCAGCCGGTATTGGTCTTCAGTGATAAAGCCTAGAGGATGGCTGTAAGATAAATACATGACCTGACTAATGACTCATAACTGACTCATAGTCAAGAGATTACTATGACTATATTTCTAAGAAGAAAAATAAGTACATAGTATTTTTTTTCTTTTTACATATCCTTACTGTGCTCATTTACCGACTTATTCTAGAATGGCTTTATTTAGCATCAGAGAAACATGCAGACTGCAGGGGACTTCCAGAGGCCACAAGTCCAATTTCCTGCTCAAAGCAGGACCTATTAGAGCATTTTGCTCAGCACTATATCCAACAAAGGTTTAAATACCTGCAAGGATGTAGATTCCAGTGCTCCTGCTGGTCTTTGTTCCAGTTCTTGACCATCCTCATGGAAAAAACATTTTTTCATATATCAAGTTAAAATTTCCCAAGTTTACCTTGTGCCTGTTGCCTCTTAACCTTTTACTGTGCTCATCCTAGCTCTAGCTTCACTAAGCTCTCTTATTTGGTACCTGAAGACAACAATCAGATCTTGCCTGAGCTTTCCCCTCTTCAAACTGCCTTCTCTTTTTTACAGCCTCTCCTCACAGAGCATGTGCTCCACACTGTCTCTCCACTAAATTCACTTCAGTTTATCAATGTCCGTTTTTTCTTTTGGATTCCAGCAAATCCAAAACTGGGCACAGTACTCTAGATTCAATCTCACAAGTGCCAAACAAAAGGAAAACATAATTTCTCTCAGCCTGATGGCTACCCTAAAGTTCAGACACTCTAGGATACTGGAGGCCTTCTGCTGGTGGCCAGGGCACACTGCTGGCTCGTGCTGCATTTGCTGTCCAACAAGACCCTCAGCCCATTTTCTGTGAAACTGCTCTTGAAGAAGCCAGTTCTCTGTCTTTGCATTTGTTTTTGTTCATCTTCAAGAAGTTCCTGTCAGCTTGTATCTCTAGATTATAATGACCTCAGTAAGGTGTTTAGCCATATAACTCTGTGGCAACAAAATGGCCTATAGTAAATGTTGCATGTAATACCAAATGTACCAGGGAACCCTAAAGAAGGCTATCTAAAAGTGAGGGAAAAGGAGGAGGGAATCAGTATATGCTGGAATGTTTTAGGAATTCTCTTCATTGTCGCATTTTCAAGCTGCAACACAAACATTACAAGCACTTGCCTCTGGTGTATCTCACAGCCATCATTAGAATAACAGAGTACATCTGCACCAATAAAACAACTGGCACAAAACAGCATTTCTCAATACTATGAACCTCTCACATTCCAAATGAAAGGACCCGTATACACAGCTAGTTGTGAATGTCCCCTGCCCATGCCCAACAACTACTTGGAAGGTCCATCTGACTTGGGATTATAAACTGGTCTGGCAGGCTAGTTGTTAAGGTATTTGAGCTCCAGCAATAAAAACAAGTCTTGGCCCTGGTTAATTTTCTGTTGTTCATAGTACTTTGGTTGCTCTACATAACCCCAACTTTTATCTTTCATTGTCCAAACTTGTCTTTAAAGGCACATTTCCAAAGTTCTTTTAATGACAACCAAAAGGCAATTGTATAGTAACAGCCAGTTCTGATTAAACAGCTCGACTCTGGGCTGCTGCTGCTGGACACTGCCTTCAGATATTAGATGGTCATACACATATTCTCCTGAGTTTTCAATGACAATTAGAGATGAAACTTTGAAATCTCATTATGAAAAATAGTCTGACTGGTTTCCTGGGGCTATGTTCCAAAAAAAGCAGTGACTTAAAATATGGCTAAGAAAAGCTAGAAACTCCCTTTTGAACTGAAGATTTAGTGAATATGGCTTAAGACCAGTGGCTAAGACATTTTCTCCCACTCATTGCAGTGAGAAAGGTTTGGGTGGACAAAAGGCAAAGCTTTTTAAGAGCGAACACATCTTTTGTGTATTGAGCACAGAGTGCTGCTTAGATTTCCTTCACTTTGGACAAAAAGTCCTGGGGGTGGGAAGAGACATGAAAAAACTATTTGTGATTGCTTTGATCTTCTGACTGAACTACTGGGAACACATAACACAGGTAATGCAGTTCAGACTGGAATCCACTTGGCTAGAGAGCAGCCTTTGTGGAAAGGGATCTAGGGGTCCTGGTGGATAACAGGCTCAACATGAGCAAACAGTGGGCTGCAGCAGAAAAGAAAACCAATAGGACACTGGGCATCATCAGCAAGGGCGTAACTAGCAGAGATAAAAAAATCATCATCCCGCTCTACATAGAATCATAGAATCATAGAATTGGCTGGGTTGGAAGGGACCTCAGAGATCATCAAGTCCAACCCTTGATCCACTACCGCTGCGGTTCCCAGCCCATGGCACTGAGTGCCACATCCAGTCTCTTTTTAAATATCTCCAGGGATGGAGAATCCACTACTTCCCTGGGAAGCCCATTCCAGTGCCTGATCACCCTCTTCATAAAGAAATTCTTTCTAATATCCAACCTAAACTTCCCCTGGCACAACTTGAGACCATGCCCTCTTGTCTTGCTGATAGTTGCCTGGGAAAAGAGCCCAACCCCCCGCATCTCCAGCCTCCTTTCAGGGAGTTGTAGAGAGCGATGAGGTCTCCCCTGAGCCTCCTCTTCTCCAGGCTGAACACCCCCAGCTCCCTCAGCCTCTCCTCACAGGACTTGTGCTGGATCCCTTCACCAGCCTGGTTGCCCTCCTTTGGACCTGCTCCAGGACCTCAATCTCCTTCCTGAACTGAGGGGCCCAGAACTGGACACAGGACTCGAGCTGTGGCCTCACCAGGGCTGAGTACATGGAGCTTGTCAGGCCACACCTGGAGTCTTGTGTTCAGTTTTGGTCCCTGCTTTACAAAAAGGATGTGGACAGGCTGGAAAAGGTCCAGAGAAGAGCCACAGGGATGATCAGAGGACTGGACCACCTAGCATATGAGGAGAGGCTTAGAAAACTTGGTTTGTTCAGCCTTGAGAAGAGAAGGCTTAGGGGAGACCTTATTACTTATCAAAAGGTGGCTACAAGGAGGATGGAGACACCTTCTTTACAAGGAGTCACGTGGACAAGACAAGGGGCAATGGGCAATCTTCTGGGGATATTCCATTTGAACAGAAGATAAAAAATTTTCACTGTGAGGGCAGTCAAACATTGGAATGGTATCCCAGGGGAAGTGGTATATTCCAAACACACATACTTTGGAAAGTTTTAAGTCTCAGCTCAATGGGATGCTGAGACATCTCATATAAACAATAATAGTAGAAAGATTGGACCAGATGATCCTTGATGTCCCTTCCAATCTGACATTCTATTATTCTATGACTGAAAAGTTTGTACTTTACTTACTTTGAATGAGAGAGAAGCACTAAGGTAATTTTAATATAACTCATCATACCTCACTCCAGCTGTCACAGTTAGGAATCCAGACTACAATAATTACCAAACCAGAAAGAGAAAAGCATCTAAGGGCTGATTTGTTCTATCCTTTCTTAATACTTTTCTTTTTAGGAGGGATAAATCACTCCTCAGAGCTATGTACCTACTGAAACAGTGTCCATCATGTCATTCTGATGCAAGTAACTCTTGAACTTAATCATTAATCCAGAGATAAATATTTTTATGGCAATATTTGCAAAGTGAAAACACAAAATGTTTATAATACAGTTTATTTCCAGACCACTGAACCATTCTTTTATAAAAACTTTGCTGTTTAAGTATAACGACAAATGGGGCAATTGCATCTGAAGAATTCAGAGTCCACAATGTTTGGTGAAAAGATGGTACTGCATAAAGTATTCAGGCTTCCGAAAAGCAAAGCAAATATGTAAAATAACATGTAGCCGTACTATTTCAATGTGCTTTGAGACGTAATATGAAGGGCTGTGGAAAGAGCAATACCACTAGATGTCACCAGCCTTCCACCGAGAACTCATAAGCACCCAGCGTTAAGATTTACAAGTATCACTAGTTCCACCAGAATCACACACACCCCATGAAGCCTTAGGTCATACTTTGCCGGTTCTGTTATTCTTTAATCTAATCAAAAGCTAAGTGGTGTATTTCTATTTTTTCCTGGTGAAATTTTGTTTAGATAGTTTTAAAATGCTAATTCTCAGGTGAGAAGCCCATTTGGAGTTTGATGGTAGCCCAGATTCATGAACATAAGAAACATGGTTAGTAAAATTAATCCAGTAATTCTTGTGCATCTCACTGCAGCAGACAGTGGATTAGTGGAGAATATGAAGTCAAAATTCTATTCTTATCACTTTTACTGCCTTAGTGTATGACTCTGGCAAGCCATTTCACTGTAGTTTTTCTGTTTTCAGTTTGCTAAGCACAGGAATTGTGCCCACTTATCCTGTCTGTTGTATTATCTTTATCCTAAATCAGTGAGAGATACTGTGCAAGGGGTCAGAAAAAATTGCTATATGGTCCAGCTGAGGAAAATATTGGAGACAGATAACAATCCTTGTTCTATCATTTTTCATTACCCCCTTACTCTGTAGTCACTGAAACTTTCCTAGAGCGAGAGCTGGCGTTAGAAGACTTAATGGATCCACTTAGTAATGAACATCTGAAGTCATCACTTCCTGCTCCCTCTCATCTTGACCCACCATGTGGCATCACTCTGAATTCAGGATTAAGTTTGTGATATTCCATCTGACATAGGCAAGGGTCAAATTTGATTTGCCTACTGGCTGGACCTGCCCTCTTTTATCTGCTCTGATAACCATCTGATCCAGGTTGGGTTTTCCAACTTACTTTTTCATAACAGTCTTTCACAGAAAAATTATTAAATGGAACATTATAAAAACTTTCATAGACATATTTACATTTCCGGACAGATCTGATCATTTGTAACTTATGGGAAAATATGTATTCTCATGTTTAATAAGACAACAGAGAAAATGCAGCCTTCCCTGCATCTGAATTTTCTGCTATCTCATTCCATTAGATGTTTTTGTTCTTCATGGAGGAAAATGCAGAAATATCCGCACAATATCCACAATAGAAAAAAACCATACCTAAGGCCAAATCAAGTATGTATACTCTAAACACAGACACAACCAAATATGCTCAACATGGATCTAAAAAGCACTCATTTTCCCAGTGGCAGTCCCTCCTCACTCCTGCAGTGATCCTCTCCCTGAGCTGAGCTCCCATAGTATCAGGTATGAGCAAGGAAGACTCCAAATAGGAAAGGCTCTTTTATTGTGTTGATGAGAATTCTGCATACTCAAAAAATAATTTTTTGAGCCAGATGCCCTGTCCCACTAGCATTACAGTGTGAATTACTAGAAAAAAAATAAAAAATCAAACCAAACAAAAAAACACAACAACAAAAGGAAAAGTACAAATTTACTAAATACTTCATATAAAAAGAACATAAATTAACGCCCCTAATCTGGGTGATACTTTATTTAATTCCACATTTAAAAGTTGAACAACTTGACTGAGGTACATTCTTATCTATCAGTATATGTTATCAAGGAAAGGCTGTGCCAAACATTTTTTTTCCTCCTGTCAGCACACTAGGTGACAACACCAACTAGTAGTCTGTGCTGTTCTCTAGAGGCTGTTTTCTTTTGGATGATGCACAGAATGTAACAGAATTCTCAGACTGCAGAAGAAACAGCAATAAGCCTGCATAAGATCTCAGAGACCTTAGTTTAAAATAGATGCCAGGTAAGTAAACTCCCAGCCCATCAGGCATAATTTTCCCCCACACACACAGACTTAGTGTTTCACCTTCCAAAATGACCAAAGGAGAAATTTCTTATATTCCAATATTAGATTTGAAATGTTGTCATGAAACCAGAACACCAGAGATACTTTGAAAGTACAAGAACTCTACAGCCTTTTGTGACAAAGTGTTTTTCAGACATTGGTAAACCACAGGATTACTCTTTGGATGAATCTGACCCACTCTGTCCAGTGAAAGCGGTCAGATACTCAGTACCCAAGTCATTTTTAATGAGATAGTCATTATGTCATAACAATAAGCTTCTATTCTTTATAGAACACTGTCATGTTTAGTGCACAACACAAATTTAAATGGCTTTCAACTCCTATTTCAGAGCCACTTGTTAAAAAGAAAATGGTCTGGATCTTCCCTTAAGAGAAAGCTGCTATGCTACACTTGGATTGGGAAGAAGGCAATGCCTGTACACTTGATTTTGCATGAACTTGGTTTCTGATAATTTATTTCAACGCTTATATCATATTACACTAGTAGCCATGGAAGGATTAGTAGCAATACTGAAAATGGCAGTGTCATCAGGCAAAAATGTATAGCTTTGTGGTTTCAGAAAAATGAAGGCATTCAAAGTCATTAGCATATAAAAGATTGAATAATGACCTTTACAATAGGCCACTAAAGAAGACCAGATGTTGCTTACAGGAGATCTGAATCTGGGTGACAAGATGCTGCTACTTGTTCATTAAATGAGACAATCAAAAATTATTGTTGCATTTCCAACCAAAAGCTCTGTAGATACTGCAGGTCTCCCACTCTTAGCATTATTTCAACATGACAGCCATTCCAGATGGATGTTATTGAACATGCAGAAAAATTCACTTCTAAGGAAGAAAAAGTGAGTGATGTTTTTTCTCCAAAATACATATAACTCTATAAAATAAGAAGTTGTATTTTTTTAAAATCTATCGTAGATTAAAACATAGAGGAGCTTCTTTTCTTGGACAACCCTGTTTGCACACACTTTGTAAACAGGTAACTGTTTATTCAGAATGATGTAAGGAAAAGAAAAAGATGTTTTCTAGGATAAAGTGCAAGGATAAATACAGTATTAGAAGCTCTCATTATATTCTGTCTGATTTGGAAGTCCGCTTTTAAATTTCTAGAAAAGATCAGTTCATGAACAAACATGTAAAGGTTTTAGATGAAGGATACAAATTGAGATTTCATTATTTGTTTCAAGAAATCATAACCTTTGAAGTGTGCTTTAAGAAAAAATGGTCTGAGGTGGTCAATTGGCAGCCCTACGGATAACCAAAGAAACATTTAGTGTTCTTACTTTGCTTGGTTTTAAAGTTTTCATATGTTGTATTTTATGTATTCAATTAAAGATTATCTTGGGTAAAATTTATATCTTCAGCTCATTGGTATCTACACCTGAGCATGTGTTTAGGTTAGGTAATTGTCCAGTCCTCCCCTATAATCTGTGAATATCTAGTAAATAGAATCAGTAGAGTCTAAAGAAAAGTTCTTTCTTGAGTACACACCTACATTTAGTCAGATGAGTAAGCTCTCCAGCTATTCTCTGTAATGGGAAATTATGCATCCAGCCATCGTAGCATGCACATGAAAGACACCAAAGCTTAATCCATCCCTAATCACTTACAAAGACAGAACCTTTTTTTTTTCAGCTAACATGTTAGGCTTGTACAAGGCTGGCTGTAGGTGCTTTAGCTGCATAGGCAAATTTGAACATTACTGTGATGTGAATGAAACACTTTCTATTCTTCCTGCCAAGGGAATGAGGCCACTACTTCCTTCTGGGGGGAATGGCCTGGTTCCCTGCAGTAACAATTTCTGCATGCCCAAGCCCCTCTTCCAGACACTCTAGCAGCAGCTGGCTTGACAAAAAGACAGATCATTGTGCAGATCCTGCAAGTGTGCTGATCTGGACAATTGACTTTTTTGTTCTGAGGTATAGCCCAAACCTACCAGAAGCAATGAAAAGTCTGCATTTTCATTCAAAAGACTGAAGTACATTAGAATTGGATTAGAATTCTGTTTTAATTATTCTGTTGTATATTAATAGTAAGTACTTAGATATAAATGGTTTCAGCTATCAAAATTGAAGAGAAAGTAAAAAAAAAAAACAGCTATGTTTTCTGTCTGGATTTGGAGACACTGGAGTCATAGACAGCACTGGCTTTATAGTTCTCCGTAACTGTATGGGACAGAAATGCCCCATTAAAAACTGTTTTGGGTTTTGTTTGTTTGGTTTTTTTTTTCAGAAAAGAAATAAAAATGAAAAGGCATCTTTCTGTGCCATTTTGTTTCAGAGCATGTGCGAGAATGGGATCTTAAATGCCATGATCTCTAATGTACTTCCTTATGTCTACACTTCACCTTTCTGTGTGCCCAGCAATTTGCTCATTCTCTTATTCAGTTTTCTCATTTTCTTCTTCCCAAATGTTACATTAAACACCAAGTCTGATTTTCTTTTTTCACTCCCACATTTCCTTCAGAAAAAAATTGCTTTTAAAGTCCTGCTGCTATCCCACATGGCCTGTTTTATATCAACAAATTATATTCCTGTTTGATTCCAGAAGAAGTGGAGTCAGCAGTTGGAACCAGACAATATCCTTCATTTTTCTGTTTTTATTTGACAGTATGCTGTAAAGGATAAAATATTTATAGCATTTATTGCTCTTATATTTGCTCTTCCACATTAAAATATATCCGTCTCATATCAGCAGTTTGGTTGAGGACTTTCACCTACATATTTTTTTGTGTGATTATTTTACTTCTACTCTAGTTTTGCTTTTTCCTAACAAAATCTAAATCCTTTTGCTTAAGATGTAGCTTCTTCTGGGATATCAGAAAAACTTCAAATATTCTCTTTTGAAAAGTTCACCTCCCCTCAACTTTACTTTCAGAATGTCTAGATTCATAATTTTTCCATTCAAGCAGAGGGAAGACAGTAGGTATAGCTGTACTTAGGGTGGGCTGTAACCCTTCTCTTACTGCTTATGAGGATGTTTGGACTTGGACACAGGCACCTTAACAGTATTAAGTATTTCTCAGCACAAAGTCATTTGATAGTGTTTGAACAGGTACAATCACTAGTACCTGGGCTCACTTCTTCCTTCAGGGAGGGCAGAGGAATATTAGAACGTATAAGATGCATATCATTTTTATTTGATAGAGTCATAGAATCATTTAGGTTAGAAAAGACCCTTCATGTACAACCTTAAACACTGCCAACTTCACCACTAACCCTGTCCCTAAGAAGGACATAACAACCACCGCTAAATACCCCCCTTTCAGTGAGGAAATTTTTCATAATTTCCAATCTAAATTTCTCTTGGCATAACTTGAAGCCATTTCCTCTTGTCCCATTGCTTGTTACCTAGGAGAGACCAACACTCACCTCAGTATAATCTCCTTTCAGGTAGTAGTAGAGAATGATAAGGTCTCCACTCAGCCTCTCTTTCTCCAGACTAAAGAACACTCCTTCCTGAAAATGAACATTGACCACATTTGAAACCAACTATAACCCATTTCTTGCCTAACACAACATCTGTAGAAGATTCATCTATCCATCCAGCTGACTCCCTCCTTATGTCTCATTTGATTGCTCCCTTTTGATCTTGGGTTGAAGGAAGGTGCATGGGGTGGAGCTGCACACCAGGTGTGCTCTGAACAGAAATCTGCTCCAACATCAACTAATCCAACAACCTGTCATATTTTGTCCATATATTTGGAATCTTTCTGGTCTTCTGTGTATTGAACCAATGTGGTTTTCTGGGGTGCTTAATGCATAAAATAGTTGATTATTCAATATTCATGTCAATGTGCCCATGCTTAAAGCTAAGCAGAAGCCTTAATAATAGTTGTAGTTTACAGAATAAGGGTCTAATTTTGGCAGACTATGTACTAGCAGTATGAGTTCTTCCTCCTGAAAAGCTGTACTAAGTCCCTCTGCAGGCCCAAATTCTAAAGCACTGGGGCCAAAATCGTCCTTGAAGCTTCCAAAAACAATTCTGCAAAGAAAACTCTCTGTAAATCCAGCAGATGATTTTGATTAATAAGAATATGTTCCTAAAAGTAAAGCTACAGAGGCTCTTAAAAAGTATTACAGTGTTCTTAACAACTAAAACAAAATGTGAAACAAAGACACCCTCTAAGATAGCACACACATGAGGTTACAAATTACCTGTCAGATTTCGTGAAAGAAAATATCTGGTCCTAAACAGAGATGCTGAGGGTCAGTCCCTGTAAGGGTGTTTTGCCCCAATATAGAGGCAAGCATAATAAATAAGATTTCTGTAAAAGACTGTTAAAATAAAATCCTCCATTTCTCCTCCCCTCAGCCCCTTTTGTTATCCCTCCTTCACATTCTCAGCACCTTCCAGATGTGCTTTTGCATGTGTGTGAATGTGTTTGTGTGTGCAAGCTTTCATTATCACGAAACCTGCTATTTGCAAGGCACCAGTTTATATGAATAAAGTCATAGTTCATGTGCCAACCCACTATATCCCTCCCTCTAATAAAATCAGTTTAAAAAGCATAGTACTTCAAAAAACTCTAAATTAGGATTATGTCTATATGATCTTGTAGATTTTGATTAGTTTTGCAGGGAGAATGGGAACAGAGTTCCACTTATTTGCAACTACTTGAATCTTACATTTCACTGAAGACTTGTAGAAAGCTGAAAGACAGTTTAGAAAGGCATAAAAATAACAGAAATAATAAGAAAATCATAGGCTTCCACAATTCTTACTCCTTAATCTTTTCCCTTGCTCGAGGATATTTTCCTTTTTTGATTAGCTTGTTTTTCCTTGGTTTTACCTCGGAGATGTATTCAAGCACGTCAGTGCTGGCATGCCATAAGTCTCTTTGCTGCTGCTAGGCCCTTGTCCCATGCCCAGATATGAACTTTCACTGTTTGCCAATAGCAGCCTCTTTCCCCTTTCTTGTGTGTTTTGTTTTGGGGTTTTTATTTGTTTCTTTTATTTTTTTTTCTTTTCCCCAGTTATTAGATTTTATGGGAACAAAAGCATTTTAGTGTTTCATTTTGGTTTTCCCTGTACATTCAAACAACTAGTCAACTGATCTGTAGGGAAACTGTCATATTGCCTGTTTTGGGTTTTTTATTTGTTTCCTATATGACAGCAGGCTAGAAGTCAGTGCAATGCTGCTCTGTGATAAGGCGGCTGACATGATCAGGTCTGACCAGAGAACTTAAAAAACTGAGACAACAACAAAGTTGAACTAGCATCTAAATAGATGGGCTAGGGATCACAGTTTTGGGCTTGCATGACCTATTTCTGCCTCATTTACATTTGGAGTACCACTACACTGACAGATGTGGACAAAACTTCTCATTGACTCCAAAATTGGAAGTACTGGATACATCAACATAGGCTGACATAAGCCAGCCCATGTCCAAACACAGTCTGTCAGCATCAGTCCAACACTGCACCTGAACTAATGCGCTTGGCCAAGGCCTTACTACTTTGGATACCTCACCACATTGACTGACATAGCTGGACTGCATCTGGATCAACCACCTAGTTTCACAGAGTTCTAGACTCACCACAGCTGTGTAGCCATTGACTTCGGACCTCTGCTAGGCAAGATGTAGTTTACCTTGTGACTGAGCTCTAAACACTTCTGTTTTATGAGCAAGAATACCCCTAAGGTGTTGGGGAAAGAAAGAACAATACCAGATAGCAGGAATAAGGGAAAGACAAAGAGTGACCATCTGTGAAGAAAGGCCACAATGGCAGGCAGACTCCTGGTGCTGCTTGCTCAGAAAAATACAAGTATAGTGCTTAAAATTACAGGCAAGCCCTTGACTGTCAAAAAGAAAATAAATTCTGACTTCTGCACATGCACACAAAAGCTGCAGTTTATGTTTAATTGGTTGGGGATTTTTTTTTTTTAATTTCCAAGAGAACAGAAGATATAATGATTGAAACCACATGTTGCTAAATTGATGCCCTGGAAAAATCCTAAGTGGTTTAATGTCATACACTTTAATTTAATTTGCATTAATAGTATAGATTGCCAAAAACATTGCTGGTAGCATGAGGTTTGGTGTGCACACTACTACAAAAGTAAAGAAAAATTGTATCAATATTTTAGCATACTGTGTCCACTGACTTTCAAAATATGTCCAGAGTTCACACCCTCACAATTATTTAGGTTCCAGTCACTGTGAGATCAGGTCTGTCTCTACTGTATAGGGTTGTCTGTGTTTTGAATCATCTTAAAAAAATTCAACAGATGCGGTTTGCTATAGTGGATTTATCCTATATATGCTGCAGATTCCAGTCATATTTCCTATGCTTTCAATGCTCAAAAATACAAAAATAACAGTCTTTCTAAAGACTAAGACAAAAATTAGAGTGACAAAATGAAGACATAGTAAAATAAGGATCAGGAGGAAAGCCATTAAGATTAAGTTAATATGCTGTGATGGTGACGGGCAAACCCCTAACCTCTGTGACACACAAAAATATACATGCAGTTCAGAGACTGGAAGATTCACAATTGCCACTTGCAGAAGTAAAGAGAAGTCATGACATCTGATGGCTCCTTCTGCAGACTACAGGGACAAGAATAAATATGTAATTCAAACAAGCAGGAAAAAGTCAAGAAACAAATAACATTGAATACTCCATGTCCATCAGGTAAAAGAAGAAACCGTAAGGGCATTGATACTAGGAGGAAGATCAGGAAAGAAAGGCCTTTGCTGCTCAGTAGAAGGTCAAGTAGAATTATCAAGGAGAATTTGATAAAGAAGACCAAAATTTTTAATACCTTGTGCACTACTCTTCAGTTAAAATGATGTTATCACAATAAATGTCACCAACACACAAATATTATCAGCCTTAAGATGGTCTTAAATGCCAAATTAATGTATTTAATTATTATAATTTAATATTAATGTATTTAATTTAATATTTTCAAGTTATCTGGAAATATTATATTTCATTTTTCATTCTCAAAGAGACACCAAATGTAACTTCCAATATATTACTACTTATCTGTAACTCAAAGTGATTGGATGAATAGAGGGGAAACATAGTTCCAGTCTTCAGTAGATGGCGAAACAGTAAGTAGAATTACAGATTTTCTGCTTAACTTAAATTTCCATTAAAATATTAGTGCAATAGCCAAACTATTCATGGTCATCTACAAGAAAACATAGAAAAGTCTATGAACGTCCTTGGATTTATCCTGAGTTATAAAGCTAGACGATCGTTCCAAAGAAAGTACATCATAAACCTGAACTTCACCTTAGTCTATTTAGAATCACCATTGGCTTAGATGATAGTGTATGCAAAAGAATAGTATTCAGTACAAAGAAGTCTGAGTCTCTGCATGTAAACTGGAATAATCCATTACCTGAGTAGAGGATAGATAACACCAAAAAAAGGATTGAAGGTGAGACAGATTAACAGAGGATCAGTCAAGGAGGATCAGATCAAGTATCAGGCTGTCATGAGAAATGCAGATACTGTGTTGTTAAAGAAAAGGTAAAGCTGCTAATACATCTCACACAGTCCTTCAGGATTTGTCAGTGTTTTAGTCCTGTGTGCAGTTTATAACCACAAAGCATCAACAACTTTTTGAGCAATGCAGGTGAAGAGTGTCTGAGGAGGCTGTGGAATTTCTGCCAGACCTTGAAAACAGGAAAGACAAACATCTGTCACAAATTCCTCTACCTGTAAAACATTCTGAGCAGTGCAAAGGAAGGACAACTATAAAGACCATGTTTATGGGTCACAAATGTATCTAGAAAAATGAAAATTGCTATTAAAAAAAAAAAAAACAAAACAAAAAAAACCCCAAAACTACCAAAGTGAACTGAGATATTTAACATATTGCTCAACTGCAGGCCAATAACACATGTACAAGGTGTTCTAACTTGCCTCTGCCAGTGTATGCTGGGCATATGCAGGCATATGTAGTTTGTATTTAGGTATTATGGCATACTTTATTCCCTGGGACAGGTCCGCTCTCCCCATGCTAGGAAAGAAAAGAACAAGGTCTCCCTGTGGTCATAGTTACAGTGATGTACTCTGGAACAGTTGTTCCATGCAAGAAAGTTGGCAACAATTTGTGCCCCTCTTTCATGATCTGCAGGCACCCTGTATATTATCTTTACATGGAAAAAGTGTGTCTATGGTTATGCAATATTTATTTGTGACTCAATAGAAATTAAAGGTCTTTTTATACTTCCCAGAGCAGTATTTTTTGAGAGTATATTTATTATCATATCATTACTGGGGAGATACATATTGTCTCCTGTGCAGTTGTGGGACATACAAATCCAAAATGGACCAAAGACACAGCCACAAGGTTTTGATCACTGGAAAGCAGAATGGAAGTATACTCACCTACACTTCTTTCAGAGCAGATTACAACTAATTATGGCATAAAACACATGCAGTGGAATAATTTCATTTTCTTTGCCTCACTGAGACAAAGGTTCCATTAAAAGCAAAACTAGAATTCAGACTCTACATGTTTTAATACATCAGTTCTGAATTTCTGATGGGCCTGTTTTATAATAGTCTACTAAGGATTTTGCCAGCATGGCACAAGTGGGAGGACAAATCTATCCCTTGAAAAACCAAGTTGCAGGCTGGGATTAATTCAGTTCATTGGGAAGAGAGCTAAGGGTGGAAGTTAAGGTTTTAGATTATGTGAATGTGTCAAGTTAAAGGCAGGCACCTATTATAAAATAGAATTCATGGCCCTCATGCATTAGGAGTTCAGTCTTCACTGTGATATTTAGGCAGGTAAACTGCTGCTAGACCTTGACCTATCGTATCACATGTCTTCTGGTTTTCTGGTCCAGCAGTAATTTCTAAAGTTTGGTTCCCTCAGGGAAAGCTCTAGTGGCATAATTGTAGTGATGTTAATGTATTTTCAGTGTATGATTGTGCCTCACAACAGTGCAGGCCCTAAACCCTTTACTTTTGTTAGCTCCTGGGGTGTGTTTTGTTGTTATGCCCAACAGGTTTCCTATTCAATTCCACAACTGTGTAGTAGATGAGTTTGTCAAAATATCCATCTCACAAGTTTGGCACTTTAACCTCTGTAGTGAAGAGCTATGATTTCAGCTTCAAAAAATGCCTGGCAGTATGTCAAGTAATGTCTGTTGCATTTCATTTCAGAGGAGATATATTACCCCCAGCAGCTGTGGCGGTTAGGTAACTGGTTCCTGAGATTCCTTTTGACTGTGCACTGAACTGAAACACTTTGCTTTGCCTCTGCAGAAAACTACCTGTCTCCTACAATAAGTGAAGGAGCTCAGGGAAACAGCTTAATGTCACCGTCTGGTTGCGTGCCTCAAGCAGCATGGTGCGAGTCCCTCCAGCTTTCTAATTTAGAAACTATGAAACTAGAGAAGGGACACATTCATTTTTCCCATAAATTTCTGCATCTATCCTTTTGGCACTGTAAATAGTTAAGACTGTTTCTTTCTGCAAGTCACTGGCAATGTTTGAAGAGTCAGACACATAAATGAGCTGTTTTTTGATTGATCCCATGCTGATTTAGACCCACACTATTCCTTTCCTCTTCTCTTCTCTTGCTATTGTGTCTGAATCCAAATTTTTTCTCTTCTGCCAGAACATACTCATGTGATAAGCACTAAGCAGTGTTCTTATTAGGACTATTAACTTCCATTTCAGGAACTTAGCAACAACATTTCTTCTGTTCCCTCACTATTCTCTTTTTTTCTGTTAACTTTTATGGCATGATTTTTCCCAGTTTCGTAAGGTTCAATTTCTGTTATAAGCTTCAGGGAAAGAACAATCTTTGTTTGATAATCCATGAACTGTACTGATAGTTACAAGTCAGAGTTACCACACTGTTTCACTAGTCCCTTTTTTCTAAAGTTAAATAAAGTATTCTAAAAAATGGACTAATGTTCATATGCAAGGAGCAGTCTTTTCTGCAAGTTAATCTTCCACCTTCCCTTACCTAATTCTCTTGCCTTCTTTTACCTATTGTGACTAACAATAGGAAAAGTGGCAGCAGTTATAAACTTGAGCATAGGTGATTCTGTATAAATATAAGGAAGAATTTTGTCACTGTGAGGGTGAGCACTGGCACAGGCTGCCCAGGGAGGTTGTGGAGTTTCCTTCCCTGGAGACATTCAAAGCCCACCTGGACACATTCCTGTGTAACCTGCTGTAGGTGACCCTGCTCTGGCAAGGAGGGATTTCACTAGATTATCTTTCAAGGTCCCTTCCAAACCCTAACTTTCTATGACTCTATGATACCTACTTTCCTCTGATCAGATTTGCCAGCAATATTTTTCCTTATATAAATATATATGCCTCTGCTGTTCTCTGCCATACTTCTTTTCTCCTTTCCACATTTAATTCACATTGGGTTCCTTCATTACATTCTCCTTGAATGGTCTCTCTGAAATGGGACACATCCCACATTGCAGAGCATTTTTCACATTGTTGATGACTTATAAATAACAAATAATACTTAGGACTGCATGCAAGCTGATATAAATGAACAAAAATACTCATAAATATTCCACATAAACAGATGTGCTTAGATTTACCACATGCCCTAGAAATTAAAAAAATGTGATTTGGTGCAGAGGACATTTCAGGCATTTTTGTATATTGTTTGCTACTGCCACATGCAAAATACCTGCTCAAAATCCATTGAAAAATTCATATAGTCTTTGCAGAGATTTGAAGAATTATCAGCAGTTTTTAGCCTGTTAAAGTCATCGCAGTTTATAAACATGATTGTTAGATAGGACTTAATACAGAAAGTTCACCTTTTTTTTTTTTTCTTTTTTTTAAGTTTTCATACAGACAAAAGAACATACAGAGGTTAACTCCTTCTCAGGTCTACAGCATGCAGGCTGCAGATGGGTCAGTGCTTCATGTAGAGACACAGTTTTAACATACAGATTTTGTCCATTTTCTCTACCTCTTACATGTTTTTGCAATTGCTTTTATTGCTGACTCTGGTATCTGTTCTATCCATTTTCTGTAATCTCCAAAGAAATTTCTCTTGCATTCCTTTCACACTTGACCCACCCTTTTCTTTAAACAACATCCCTGAGTTCTTGCACACTTTGTACGACCTCAAGGGAGGTTTACTATCTGCCCTCTTATTTCCTTCCATATTTTGATAATACTTCAGTCTAATCAACTCATAGTTATGTTTGCCCAAAGAAAACTGGCTTTAATTCTACGGTTTTCCTATAAGCAAGAGAACAGAGCTGAGGAATGACTTTTGAAGAAAAAAAAACAAAACAAACAGAACTCTGTGGAAATACTTATTATATTGTAGTAAATGACCAGAACAGTAAAGGAAAAGCTAACTGATCATGCTAATTTCCACAATAGTAAAGTTGTAAGGGAAAAGCTAACTGACCATGCTTAATTTCCACAATAGTAAAGTTCATTTATGAAAAAATGGTATTTTAAGTATAGGCCCGTAACATTAAAAAAAAACAAAATAAAAAAGTCCTATTAATAAGTTATAAAAAGGTGCAGATATTTCAATATGAAGGAATTATAGCCAAAATTAACCATTAGTGCATATTCTGCTCCCTGGCTCCTCCTCAGGAGGTTCTTTACCATGATGTTAATAAAGTGCAAAGCATAGGAAGTTTACAGGTCTTAGGCTTTGAAGCATTCTATTGGTGTAATTCTACTTTTTTTTGCGGGAAGTACATTTAAAGAAATATAATGAAGAAAAATGAACATAGTGAAATATTTTAAGGTTCTGACATTTGGTTTCATTTCACTGTGGAATGAGAAATAACCAAGATGCTTTCAAATATGTATCATTTTGAAATGAATGTGCAATAGAAATACTTCATCAATAATAATTTTGTAAGAATATTTCAGTAACTGCTTATAAATCTTAAGTACTAAATAAAGGAAAACCTGACTGTCCTAAAGATAAAACACAGTTTTAAAAGTACACCATACACAAAACAGGTTTGTTTCTCATTATGGGACATATTTTGTTTTTTCCACCACTAAAAATTGGATGAAATATTACAATCATTTACCTGGAGCTGACAGCACATTGTTCTGGAAAGTTTGAGGAGTCATCTGCCAAACATTTCTTTTTTTGTCTAGATTCTCAGAAAAATATTTTCTATGTTCAAAGATTTTTGAATGTTCTTCATGTTTATGGAATCTAAAATTTTGCCTTTTGGGAGCTAGCTTTTTAAATAAATCTCAATAAATACTAAAATCAATCACTTCTCAAATATTTCACAGGCTTTTTTCTTCTCTCATATTTTGTGTGCTAGATAAGCACATTGAAGATTCATGAATGTGTTAGATAACCAGACAAATAACCAAGCACCACTCCTATGTCTGTGTTTTCAGATGTTCTGATTATAGGGTCATAGAACTAATATTTAATTCTTTTTTACATACCATTTTATTTCTCCTGATTTGTGCAGTTTATACTCCACCCATTCAGAGGGACGTTTGACAGCTGGACACAGTGCTCTTAGAGGTCTTTCCATCTGTGACAATTCTGTAATTCCGTGACATTCTTCTCACCTAATTTTGATTGTCAAAAAAAATGAGTATGAAGTTTAAGCGTTAATGCACATATGCTCCTTTTCTAGTCATGGGCTGTGAGAGGAATTTCAAGAGGGAAACTCATTGACATACTATGTGGAACAAAAGGAAAAAACAGTCAGCTACAAATGTCAGTGTCACACAGCTGCTACATTACTGGAAATCTGCTCTGTCCTTATCTCCTGTTTTGGACATACTGATTTTATCTGATCTCACAATATAACTCCCAGTGAGTTGAACTTGCATGAGAGTCATCATTTTATCAGATTGATTCACTTTAAGTTTTGAGTGACTTCGATTGTAGAGCTCCAGTCTGTAGAAAAACCTTGAGGAAAAAAAAAACAAAACCAACCAAACAACAAATAAAAACTTTTTAAAGAAAAATAACACTAAGTACTTGAAAATTAATTAAAATCTGAACTGTTCTCATTTGGTTAAAAATGTTCAATGGTGTAACAGATTACGAAATTTCTAGTATAAAATTTTATTGATATCTAATAACTGTCAATCTTCCTTAATCCTCTCAAACTGGAAAAAAAAGCATGTTTGGCAGGAAATGTTAAAAAATGTAAGTTGTTTCAATCTATGCAAGTCCATAGTCACTATTAATTGGCATAATTACAGTACATATTTTTTTCTCAGCCAGTGCACCATAAGTTGATGCAGCAGTAAAGAAATTCCACTTTGAAGCATCATCTAACTAAGCTCGTTAATAATTGTTTTTGGATTCCATTATTATTTAACATAGTGTAGAGTCCTTTGGCAAGCAAAAATAAAATGGAAGAGGGGGAAAAAGATATGACCATAAGAAATCACTTTGTGAAGCTGAGTTTGCACATGGTCACAGCTGAACGAGATTTTTTAGGATGATGGCAATGGGGCAAGTAATTCAAAAACCCTGCAAGTTTATCAGCATGAAGATAAAAGTTGGTAATGTCCTTTATCCACAGTTTTCCACTACATTTTGTCTAACAAAAGAAGTGGAATTCTTGTTTTAAAAACTTTGACAACAGACCGTTAGTGTTTTGGTTATTCTTATTAAACACAAGGTTGTCTTATGTGTATACATTAGTGTCAGGTAAGCCAACAAGTGGCATTATCTTTCATAAACAGAGTACCTTGATACTGTTTTATGAATTACGAAGCACAGGTGCTCGACTGACACAGTTCGTTTGTTCTCTCATGAGTAATGCTGTTTACTCTTGGAGGTGATATTTTGGTGCTGTGGTGGGTTTACAGTAATTGTTCAGAATAGATTGTCTGCTGTCACATAAAGCACCATCAAATGCTAAGGTCCATCAAATGCTAAGATATTGCACTTCTGTTCAGCTCTGCTGTAGAGAAGAAATCAACGAAGGCTGAGGAATTTAAAATCTCTTGACTCATCTTAGGCCTATGCCATCTGAAGAAAACAAGCAAGAAAAATAGACAAAGATGAAGTGGATACTGTAAGCATACCAATGGGCCCCTCCACTTTTCTGTAAAAGCCAGTGGCAACAAAGGTCTTTTACCAACATTATGCCAAGTAACAACACCTTTGCAAAAAGAAATATCCTCTAAAATGTCTTTCTCGTTCCTTTCAATTAATTTGCTATGTAGTTTTTGTCATATGAAAGTGTGAACAGTTATAATTACTTGCACATTTGCTTGTGAATCAGAAGGTTCAGTTACCTATTGCTTCTGCCTGAGAAACAGAGTAGAAATTACTCGTGGTCCATGTGCCTACCTGTCCTGGTTTGGGCTTCTATAAGGGTGATTTTCTGTCTTGTAATTTTGCTTTCAGCTCAGTCTCTTGTAAGCAGTTGCACTTGCTGAAATTAACAGCAAGTTTCTCAGGCAGTGTCTGCTTCTAGGACTGATAACATTCAATGTTTACAGTTACAGCTAGAGACTGGTATGCAGAATCAAGGACACTGCTCAGTTCTGAGGAACATTTTGTCCTCCAGAAGGAGAAAAGGACTAAAAAGGTCACACCTGCAACCCTCTCTTAGGGAGGAACGGACAAGATGAATGACCAAAACAGAGTATTCTATTCCGTACATGTCATACTCAGTATAAATTTGAGGGTTCACAAGGGTCAAATCCCTTCCTGCTTCCCCTTCTTCACCTGTCCCTGTTTGCTTTGGAATCCTGGAAGGATTCCATCCGTCCCTCTGCCTGTGGTCCTGATCCCTGCCAGCCTGAATCTGTGTGTTCCTGCCTCCAGCTCCCGACTGCTGCTGACTCCAGGATTCCAGCCTGGACTTTCCCAGGGCTGCCCTGCAGCCTCGGTGGTGACGTGAGAGTTACTGGGAGGAAAAAGGGGAGAAATGTGGTATCAATTTTCCTGTATATTTGTATATATTTAGTAATTTTTCCCTTTTTATCATTACCCTTCCATTAAAGCTGTGTAGTTTAGTTTCCAACCCATATGTCTCTCTCCTTATTCTCTCTTCTTTCTTTACCAGGAAAGGGAGGGGGGTTAATAGAGAGTCATTTGGTTTAATTGCCAGGCCAGTGTTAAACTGTGACACCATCATAAAATAATAACAGTCAAATGTCTGTAAAAGAAATGACATGACAAAACCTTTTTCTTAGACACAGGTGTACCACAGAGCCCATCCTCAAGAACTTCAGAAGTTCAGAATCAACAGAAACTGTCACTTCCAGAAGCTCCAAAGTATCTCCAGTTTGAGCTGGCAATCAAAAGACCCCACATGGAGGCTACAGTCAGGCAGCATAGGTTGAATGATCATATGTCTCCCTGCAGGCCACAAAACTGCAGCATGAAGGTGGAGGGTCGGGTGAAGGGGGAGAAGGAGGAAGTCTACAGATCTAAGAAAGAATTCTGGTAAATACATAACAGTGTAAAGGATAGTACAAGATTCTAAAAGTGGCAGAGTATGAATGGATGAAAGTGAGTGATCTTGCATGCTCCTCTGCACCAAATCTCTAGCAGATATGCAAGTCTAGCTGCAGGGGAATGGATTTGCTGGTTTGAGCCTGATATCCCCTGTGGTTTCCATTGTGTCTTAGGTCCAGAGTGTTTTGCTGGAGTAATCAGTTCACACCCATGATTTTCACAACCCCAGATAATTTTTAGGTTACTATAATCAGCAAACAGCTTCCGAATATTTGGACATTCCTTCATCAACAGCTAGGTTCAGAGACATCCTAAACTCACTTTTATGATCCAAATAGACCCTCAGCCTCCCACAGCGTCACCGAGGAGAGGCTGGCTCCAGGGTGCTCAGAGAAAACCCTGCCTGGAAATCTGTCTGCTCTTCTAGTCTGTGAAAGAAGAATGAGGAGAGTCCTCACCTATGCACCACAGTAAGTGCTTGAAGGTACAGGAGGTAAACCTGTTTTCACACACACAACTTAGAGAGGTCTCTAAGTTGTACCTCTCCACTCCAGCCTCCTTCACTGCCTCCTTTCTCTGACAGCCTCAGAAGTTCCAGTGTCCTTTGCTGAACCACTGATTCTGCTTGCTCACAAAACCCACAGCTCCTTTCTCCTTTCCCAGTTGCTGCTGAAATGACTTACCAGGAACACAGCTGTCCTCCATGCTTCCTCTCACAACCAAGTAAGAAAAGAGACAGTTATGTAAGGAATACAACTTCAAAAAGCTTCGTATCAGCCAAATAATTGCTAGAATTCAGATGCCTCTCAAATATATTTCTTACAAACTCTGGATCAATATATTTATCTCACATACAGCAAAGCTTCTAAAGAAGTGAATCAACTTTCATTTGGGGATTGTTTAAAATAGATTGTCTTTTATTTTATGTCACCTTTTTTGGTTGGTTTTAAAACTCACCTACTATTTAACAAATATGAGAATGTTTTGTAGCATTTTTTCATTTTGCAGAATGTGGAATAAGTAGCAAATTACACCTATGAAGCTAAGGCGACAATACCTGTTAGAATCACAGTCTAAAACAAGACTTAAAGCATGTTTTGTTACAGCAGTATAAATGAAGTATGATGACACTAATGCAATTAGAAAAAAAAAAAAACATTTATGCTACGTTTATGCTTCCAAAGAAATCTGAGATACATGCTTATTCTTATGGAGGCCTGAAAGTCTAAATACAGAGCTTTATTTTCAGTCTAGAAGTCTTAACAGATCCAGGCTGAGTGGAGTTCTACAGGCAACACTTTTTGCCCTAGCCCTGGTTCTTTCTTGCCTGTTCTGTTCTGATCAAGCAGCAGTGGTGGGTGAAAGTACAAACACTCCATGTATATACTTGGATAATTCAGAGAATGAAAGCTGTGTAAGATTGCATTCTTGCCAAAATTTGCATAACCAGTCTCGTAATAAACAATCCCTTCCCTGTAGAAGCCAGTTCTGTTGCTTTCTTTAACATTTGTAGGTAGTAATTTGGGGAGATGCATGAAGTGCTGATGCTGCCATCTCTGACATCTGCACTCTTTCATACACCTAAAGCTGATTTAAAAATAACATTAGCAATATTACAGTAGCTCCAATAGCAATAAATCTTTTGAACTGTCTACTAAAGGTAAGTCATTTTGTAAATTAAATTGTTTCATTTATCTGGGACTTGTCCATGAATATGGAGATCTCATTTATTACAGACCAATTAAAGGCTGAATAATCTATGTACGTTATACAAATTCAAAAGCAAATTTATGAGCACTTTATTGTAGGCAGCCTTGCCTCCCAGAGACTGGGAAAATGAAGAATCACTCACTAGAGAAGAAGATCAGGTCTGAAACCATCTAACAATTCTGAATGTGGACAATAAATGGTCAACATGTCAAAACTTTTATTCAAAAATATAAATAATCCATCTAGCAGGATTTTCAAAATGAGTTACTTTATCTGCTTTAAATCAATGCAAGCTCACGTGATTATTTTTAGTAAAGTTTCTTTCTCTACCAGTTTTTCAATAACTTTTAATGTTTAGTCACGGTATCCTTGCTTAACTACATGATCCTAATAAAATGCAAATAAGAGAAAAATTTAGGTTGCATTTTAGAGGAAATGTAAAAAAACACACCAAGCCTGTATTATTTGGGAGGTCAAATGTGACCAAAGAGCTTTGAAAGAGAAGCTGTTTGTAATTAGGAGGTTACCTATAAAAATAAAATATTAAAAACACTTACTTCACTCCCTGACTGACCAAATTTTGTGTTTAAGCCTGCCTTTTCCTTTATCTTCTGATTGCACCCACACCAGTATTTGGTAGGTGGGAAAATATTATCCCATCTTGCAGAAGAAACACAAAACCTCCACACACAAATTTTGGCAGATTAAAATATTTCTCAATTCATCTTTTGGTTTTGATTATGCCCTTAAAACTTGGCTCCAGCTTTCTGGGTACCATTTGTGTTTCCATAATCAATTGCAGCCTCAAAAGGAAGAAAAACTTGGTTTTGCACTTTAAGCATTTTAGCTACAGTCGGATAAACAACTCTGTGCAGGTGGAACCACCCTGTTTAAAGCACTATCTTACTACAGTGTTACTTTAATCTTTCGTTTTATTTTATTCCATTTTATTCCATTTTTAACTTTGTATGCTTGGTTTTCTCCACAGGGAAATGACTGTCATTGAGAAAAATGGTGACAGAGATAGGCTGAGCCTATGCCAGGAGATGCAAAAGAGTTTATGGGTAAAATTTGGCAGATTACACAAAGGAGGTTTTCAGAGATGTTAATCACCAGCTCCTTTGTACACAGCTCCCTCCCATGGAAATCTACTGACTAATGAATGCATTTGTCCTGAGTTGTCTCAGGAACTGGGGGTCACTAAAACAAAGGCCAGCTGGAATTTGAGGCAGGACCACCTCCACCACACTCCCCCCTCTGCTATATTAATGCACTGCACACCCTCTATAGCAGAGTCAGAAGTAAGTCAGAACCCTCTATGTTCCACTGACACAATTCACAGATTCCTGTAGTTGTGAAAAACCTACTTAAACTGTCAGGCTGTGTGAGTATGAGTCTCATAAATCTCCCTTTTCCTCCTAGCTGTGGAAACAACATGAGTTTAAGCAAAGGAGCGCGGAGCTACACTCTTGAAGAGTTTGTCTATCAGAGCTTGCCTAAATGACCTAAGGCACACAGAAAGCCAGGAAGACGGGTTACAGCGGGCACAGATTTTTATTACAAATTTTAGCCAAATACTCTTATTAGCTTTGCAATACTTTCAGTTCCCAACTTGAACTACCCTTGGAAATTCAGTCCTTCATGCCTCAAGCCCTTCTGACACTCTGGTTTAGATTCCTAAATTGTTTACACATAAGCTTACCCTTGGTAAACCTTCAGTCAAGCACCACTTCAGATACTTCTGGTCCCTAAGCTTTTACTTTGCACCAGTCAGGAAAAGAGTTTTATTTGTGAATGCTGTGACTAAACAAGAAGTCTAAAAATTCAAAACATATTGCCACTAGGATTTAATTTAAGAAGATTTATAGTTATTTTAGTAAGTAAATCTTACTGGTTTATCTGTTAGAGGAAATCTTGTGCTACTAGAGATACTGCAAATCAAACAGCACCTGACAAACAAGAGTGCACACATATTGAAATTATCCCCTTGTACATATTAATCTCTAATCCCTGCATATTTCAAGCAGCCTTAAATGCTTCTTATAGAAGGATGAGCTGAGGAGCATCAGATATGTTGTGTGGTGATAGTAGACCACTTTGTGGATTCAGGTCTTCATGACTTCTGTCCTTTTGGGAGCCTAATTAGAAAATAGGTGCCAAAAGCCAACCATATTAGGAGGAATGTTGCCAGTGGGTGAGAGGAGGTGATCCTCGCCTTCTCCTCAGTACTGGTGTGGCCACCTTAAGGGTGCTGGTCCCTAGTACAGGAAAGAGATGGAGCTATTGGAGATGAAGTCCAGAAAAGGGACACAAATAAGATTAAGGGACTGGAGCATCTCACATAGGAGAAAAAGGTGAGGTAGCTGAGACTGTTCAACATACAGGAAAGAAGGTTACATGACAGTGTACAAATAAAGGAAGGGAAGGTGCAGAGGTGATGGATTCAGGCTCTTTCTAGTGGAGTCCACTGGCAAAACAAAAATCACTGTGCACAGACACAGGAGGTTCTCTCTGAACATCACGAAATGCTTTTTTAATGTGTAGGTAATTGATCTCTGGCACAGGTTGCCAAGAGAGGTTATGAAGTCTCCATCCTCAGTCATGTTCAGAAACTGGCTGGCTATGGTTCTGGGAAACTCACTCTGTGTTACTCTGACTGAGTGAGGGGGCTGGACCAGATCATATCCAGAGGTCCCTGACAACCTCAACCATACTGTCATTTCTTCTGTTTTCCCTTGGTGACACAGGGTGAGTACTTGTTTCCTGGCATCCCTTGGAGAAGACAAGTCAGGGCACTCTCTTTGCTTGGAAGAAGTCACCAAGGTTCCCCACCTGCAGTGCTGGGCTGCCCACTGTTGGCACCTTGCGCTCAGGGGCACCAAACTCCCATTAATGGACCTGGTGACCCTGAGTAAAAAGCTTGCCCCCCAAGGCAAGACTGCCTGAAGATGGTCAACATCCAGTGGAGCAGTGGACTTTTGCTCCTCTGAACCTCTGCTCTCCTTGTTGGATGAAGGCAGAGGGAGAGACCACTGTGTAGGTCATCCATTCCCAGGCTCCTCTCCCTGCTGCTTGGCTGTGGATTGCTGAGGGTCCAACATAGTGACTGTCCAGGAACAACGTGCCCCTTTGAAGGCTACCAGAGAGTACCTCTGCCTTCCCAGGTGACTTTCTCCTTCATTCACTCTCTGCAAGCTTAAGCTGTGCTGTTCATCTAGGAGCTGGGCAGGGATCTGGGACTGGTGGACAGCCTGCCTGGGGGAAGCTGAGGGGCAGGAGTGGAGTGCTGCCCATGGGACTGTCTGCCTCACAGGGCTTCTGATGTGGCTGCTATTTATCAGCATTCAAGGGTACTTTCTGGAGGTGACTAAACTGCCACTTGCTTGGGTTTTCTCTACTTTTCCCTTAGTAAGAGAAAAGCTCAGACACATTGCACATCTCTTTTTGCAGGATGTGATGTCAGATGCTGAAGTAACTTCAGGGGAGAGCAGTTCTGCCATAATGGCCATTAGGATCCAGTTGCAGAAGGCAGAAGGAAGGCAGTGGGAGATATCAGAAGATGGCCCATGCTCCCCATCTGCCTGTGAGAAGACAATGACACCACCCTTGTGCTTCCATTGCTCCCGCTTTGGATGCACCGAGTGATGGACCACAATATGAGCTGTGTGCCTACTCTGCAGGTCATGTGTAGAGCGTACTTCTAGTAGATTATGAGGAAGAAGAGTACAGAATTGTCTTTACTGCCTGCCATCAGAGGAAATTGTCCATGGGGAGATCTTGGAGAGGATCCCCATGGCAGTGCTATATCCTGGACAGATCTGCCAAAACCAATGAAGCCCCAGATGAGTGAAAGCCTGTGGGAAGTGATCAAGCATTCAGGGATGACAGAGGACTCCAGGACACCAAACACAACTTCCCAGTAGGCAGTGCCTCCTGGGTGCAAAGACCACTGAGCTCCAGAAGCACATAGTCAGCCTTGGGGATGGAGTCTACAGTTGACACTGCCACATCTGTATATCCAGCTCTCCTTTTGGAGACCCCAGTAAGCATCCAATTAATTTTCATAAGGTGTCTTCAAAGCCATAGAACAACCCATTACAGGGAATACTCTCTAACATTGTCTCAATAGTGCAGGATATCCAGAGGGGAGAATTTTCTGGATCCCAGTGATTTTATTTGATTGTGGTGGGCTGACTTTGTCTGGCTGTCAGGTGACCGCTAAAGCTGCTCTATCAGTCTTCTGCTACAAGTGTTAAAGAGAAATGCAGCAAAAGGCTCAAAAGTGGAGGTAAGGACCAGGAGACAACTCAGCAATCAGTCACAGGCAAGACAGACTTAGACTGGAGAAGTTAATGTAGTTTATTGCCAGCCAGGTTAAGGGTAGGATATGGATAAATAAGAACAAATCTAAACCTATCTTTAACTTGCCGTTCCCACCTTCCTGGTTTCAAGTTAATTCCTGGCTTCTCTATCCCTGAGTGGTGCACAGGATGAGGAATGGCAGCTGTGATCAGTTCATCACACATTGTCTCTGTTACTCCTTCTTGCTCATGCTATACTTCTGCTCCAGCTTGGGGCCTCACCCACAGGAGTGAGGAGTCACAAAATTCTCCAACATGTGTCCTTTCCATGGGCTGCAGTTCTTCAGAAAGTGCTCCAGCATGGTTCCTTTACACAGGGTACAGTAGTCTGAGAATTAACTACTCCAGCATGTGTACCAGGCAGAGCCACATGTCCTGTCAGAAAACTTGCTCCAGCATGGGCTTCTTTCCCTGCACCACAGCTACTGATAGGAGCTTGCTTCAGTGTGAGCTTTTCATAAAGGTACAACTTCCCTCTGAGTACATCCATCTGCTTTCACATGGGGTCCTCCATGCACTGAAGAGTAGATCATAGAATCATAGAATCATAGAATCATAGAATTGGCTGGGTTGGAAGGGACCTCAGAGATCATCAAGTCCAACCCTTGACCCACTACCACTGTGGTTACCAGACCATGGCACTGAGTGCCACATCCAATCTCTTTTGAAGTATCTAAAGGGACAGAGAATCCACTACTTCCCTGGGCAGCCCATTCCAATGTTTGATCAACCTCTCCGTAAAGAAATTCTTTCTAATATCCATCCTAAACTTCCCCTTGCACAGCTTGAGACCATGCCCTCTTGTCTTGTTGAAAGTTGCCTGGGAAAAGAGACCAACCTCCCCCTGGCTCCAGCCTCCTTTCAGGGAGTTTTGGAGAGCGATGAGGTCTCCCGCTTCTTCCTCAGGCTGAACAGCCCCAGCTCTGGACAACCTGCTTCACCATGGTCTTCACAGGGTAATTTAGGTGGGAAAAACCCTTAAGATCATCAAATCCAACCATAAACCTAAAGCTGCTAAGTCCACCACTATGTCCCTAAGCACCACATCTACATGTCTGTTAAATGCCCTCAGGGATGGTGACTGAGCCACTTCCCTGGGCAGCCTGTTTCAATGCTTTAGGTGAAGAAACTTTTCCTAGCATCCAATCTAAAACTCTCCTGGTGCAACTTGAAGTGGTTTCCTCTTTTGCTATTGCTTGTTACTAGGGAAAAGACCGACCGCCACCTGGCTGCAGCCTCCTTCCAGGTAGCTGTAGAGAGCAATAAGGTCTTCCCTAAGCTGCCTTTTCTTCAGGATAGAAAACTCCAGTTTCCTTAATCACTCCTCATAAGACTTGTGCTCTAGACTTTTCACCACCTTCACTGCTCTTTTATGCTCCAGCACCTTTCTTGTAGAGAGGGGCCCAAAACAGAACACCTCACACATTGTGAGGTACAGCCTCACCAATGCCAAGGGGAATGATCACATCCCTGATCACAGAATCACAAAATTACTGAATCAAAGAATCATAGAAAGGTTTGGGTTGGAAGGAAGCTTAAATGCTAGCTAGTTCCAACCTCCCTCCATGGGCAGGGACACCTCCAGACCAGGTGGCTGAAGGCCCCATCCAACGTGGCCTTGAATATTTCTAGGGAGGGGGCATTCGCAACTCCTCTGGGCAACCTCTTCCAGTGTTTCACCAACTTCACACTAAAGAATTCTTTCCCAATAGCTATTCTAAATCTACCCACTTCCAGTTTGAAACCCATCTCCCTCATCCTATCACTGCATACCTTGTAAAAAGTCCCTCTCCACCTTTCCTCTAGGTCTCTTCAGGTGCTGAAAGGCGACTATAACATCCCCAGAGCCTTCTCCTCTCCTGGCTGAACAACCCCAAGTATCCCAGCCTGTCTTTCCAGGAGAGGTGCTCCATCATCTTCATGTCCCTCTTCTGTACTCATTCCAACAGCTCCATGTACTTGTATTGCAGGCTCCAGAACTGGACACAGTACTCCAGGTGGGATCTCACAAAAGCAGGGTAGAGGGGAAAAATCATCTTGCTTGACCTGCTGGCTGCATGTCTTTTGATGCAGCCCAGTGTATGTATGGCTGGCTTTCTGGACTGCAAGCACACATTGCTGGCTCATGGTGGGCTTTTCATCAAACACCACACCCAAGTCCTTCTCTTCGAAGCTGTTCTCACTACTGTGCCCACCCTGTAACTGTGCTTGAAATTGCCCCGACCCCAGCACATATGCAGCACCTTGCACTTGGTCATGTTGAATTTTATGCTATTGCATTAGGCCCACCTCTTGAGCCTGTAAAGGTCCCTCTGGATGGCCTCCTTTCCCTCCAGTGTGTTGACAGCACCACACAGCTTGGTGTTGTCAGAAAACTTGCTGATGGTACACTCAATCCCACCATCTGTGTTGCTGATAAAGATGTGAAACAGCACTGGGCCTGGAACCAACTCCTAAGGACCAATGTTTTCCACTTGGCTATTAAGCTTTGATTGTGACTCATTGAGTGTGAATATGCAGCTAATTCCCTGCACATCAAGTAGTCTATCCATCTAGTCTGTGTTTCGTGAATTAAGAGACCGAAGTGTGATGTGTGACATTGTCAAATGCTTTGCAGAAACAGGTAGATGACATCAGTTGCTGTTGGTCTTCTTGGCTACCTGAGCACACCACTGGCTCATGTTCAGATGGCTGTCGACCAGCACTCCAGGGTCCTTTTTCTCTGGAGAAGATGGACCTGATGGTCTGGGCAGGAACTCGTCACCATTGACCCTTATCCCTTAAATTACCACCTTCTACTGGATGGAGAGTAGATAGGAAATCCTCTGTATCATGTGTCTGCCGGACAGGCCTGTCCCAGGCATATGCTTCCTGTAGTCAGTCTCCTCAGATTTTCTGATGCTCTTCAACCTGCTCACCTCCTCCTGGAGCTCTGTCATTAAATAGAGGAGTTTATCTGTCTGGCCACACTTCCCACAGATGCGCGCACTACAGCTGGTTGATAATGGTCTAAGAGCAGGGCACACGCTGCAGCCTGAGACCTGGATGGCAGAATGTCATCAGTTTCATAGTTAAGTTACACTACATATAAATCTCTTGTGTTTACATCTTCCCCATAGGCTCAGGGAGAACTCTGGCCTATTGCCTGGAGCGCCTCCTTCCCTACCTTCACTGACCCTGGTGCCTGCAAGGCTGTTTCTCTCACATATTCTCACTCATCTCTCTCAGCTACTCTTGTACAGCTGTTTTAAACTTTCTTAAATACACTATAATAGGAGAGCTACCAGCATCGCTGGTTGGCTCCATTCAGATCTGTTGGGTCCATCTTGGAGCTGGCTGGAACTGTCTCAACTGGACAAGTGGACAGTTATTGTCATCTTCTTACAGAAGCCACCCCTGAAGCCTCTTCTCTTCCAAAACTTTGCCATGCAAACCTAAAACACTAACGTAAAACCTGTAGAAGAGCAGGACTGTCTCCTCTTAGCCTCCTTTTCCAGACACCAAGGCTGGGTTGTCCAATCTGAGGGTCCTGAAGATCATTAGAAAAAAATATGTAGGCACAATAAATGCATCAGCATTTAATGATTCAAATGTTAATGCTTTTTAAAAAATGCTTTGAAGAACACTATCTGTGAGGTTATCACAAAAAAAAAGCATTCAGATGTCCTTGGATCAAGGTGCCATCTTTGTTACTTCTGTTTGGACTGAGACATAACTCTGTGGATATCTCCTATTTGTTTCACTGATAATAGCTGTTACAAACAGCTTCACTGGATCTCTTTTCTTTAATACTCATATGTGTCAATAGGTTGCATTTTGGGTTGTAGGTTACAATCAACTCCATTGATTACAGATGGCTTTCTAAATAAACAGATGCAAACTCAACACCTAGTTGACCCAGTGTTTTTAGTAATACTGTGATAGGCTTTTAAATACAGTTTCATAGGGATGAAAGAATTAAAGGACTCAGGAAAAGCAATTGTGTGGATAATGATGAATGCACTGGTGGAATGACTTTGAAAGTGTAAACTCTTGAACTGAGCCTAGAAATTCTTTTAACTGTCGTTTGTATAAACATTGTACATCCTGCTCTATAGCAAACCTGTGCCCCTACTATTCTAAGATAAGATTAATTTACAGTGCTTGAAGGTATGCAGAAATGGTTTAACATATAACCTTATAGCATGTTTTTACTCCTTTTAGCAGAACCTTTACATTTTATCTGAAGAAAAAGTAATATCCTGTTGTAACAACATTAAAGGCTTGTTGGAAACTTTAATAAAGCAAGTATAATACTGGCAAAGTTTTATACTAAAATGTGGCATTTAATTGGCTCAGCCTTGTGATAGCAACAGCAAAGCTATTGTTATGTTCATTTGTATGTGCTGTTATATTTATCATTGCCCTCCAGCTTGCTGTCCTTCCACTGTAGCAAGAAAACTTTCTGCTTTAAGAGAAACAGAGGATAGGAGGCAGGAGTGGGAGAGATGGAATTTAATGGTTTTCTGGTTAAGACCTGAGACTGAAAGGCAGGTGATCCATGCCAAGAATTTTTTAAAGTAGATTCCAGATCCAGGCATCTTAAATCCATCCAAGCCCTTCTCCCTAGTATTTCCTGTTGACTGGCTCTGGGCCGCACAAAGTACCCTGCCAATAGAAAACGCCAGGCACAGAAAATTGGGTGGAATTTAGGATGTGTAAATTGGAGCCAATGCCTATATACAGTCATAGAAACACACTCATGTTGCCATTTTAAAATCACATCAAAGACCCCACACAGTCATAGGAACCTAATTTTAAGTAAGTTGGCTTACTTTATTTTTTTTTAGTTTTTCCACAGATCTTTTGGTTGCTACAATGAGAACTGCACCACATACAATGATTCTGAAAATTCACAGCTTTTGAAAACAGTACAATAATAAAAAAATCTAGCATATTGCTTGGTTTGTTCTGGAGTAAGCTCAAAAGAAAGTTGTTCTCATGGACAAATTATACTTGTCAGTTTAAATCTTCAGTGATTTTAGTCATGTCGAGATATGTTTTATACCAAGAGAGCCAAATGGTCCTCTTCAAATAAAGAGACTGTCTGTGGAACCTTGACTTTCTGGAAAATGCAAAATACATAGGAGATGAAGGAAGGAACTGAATATATTTATAGCAACATACTCTTATTTCAACAGCAATTTAAGATTATTAAACAACAAAAAAATACAACCACGAAACATCATCAGAAAGCTCTGTGACTTTCAAGATTAGGTTAAATCAAACATTTCTGTATACATTTGGATTATATAATTTATTTTGGAAAAACTATTTTCTTGCTGTCTGTCTAATCACTTGTTTCATTTTCATTCTGCACAAAATACCAGCTCTGATGCCTCACTACTTGATATTTCCAGAAGCACATCTATTTCTTTTGATACCATTAGGAACCACCCTAGGACATTCTTATATTGTTAAGATTCTGATGCATATTGTACTCGCAGGTCAGTCACTTGTCTTCCTGGAGCCTTCTGTCAGGCTTCAGTTCTCATCAAAATGCATATCGTATCTGCCAGCCCACCTGGAAATATATGAACATATATCCACAAGGACCTTATTCTTCTCAACATTTAATAGAACTATAAAAAACTCCCATTGTTAACCTAATCCTTAAGGAACACAGAGACATAAATGAAGTAAGCAAGTGCTGAAATGGCACTGTGAGCGATGATGTATTATTAGGAGAACATCTAAAGCAAACTGTGATTCAAATGTGGGTTTCAACTAGCAAAGAGAAGAGGCAGAAATAGAACCACATGCATTTAGTTCTGTCTGTCCGCAACCCTGAATGGAGGATGACTGAAAGAGACTTAACTCAGCTTGTACATCTTGTCTTAGTTCTAATTTAAGCACAACAATTTCTGATGCCATCTGTATCCAGGATTGGAAGTAGACAATATACTAAATTGGAAATCTGTAAATGTCCTTTCAGATGCATTCTTAGGCGGTGATGGACTTTTGTATTTATTTACAATACCATTCTAAAACCACCATGACTACACGGAACTGGGAAATTCCACTCACCAGGCCACCCAAATGGTGATTTTTGCCCACCCGGGCTCTTGCAGGTTTGTGAGATCCTGGAACTCCTTCATGGGAGGAATTAGACCATAGGAAGAATTATAGCTCTGTTACATATGCCCTCCACTGTTGTGGCTTTAGGATGCATCATCATTATTTATATAGATCATTAACCCCTGTGTCATGAGAACCTAAGTTTTCTTGCCAATTACAATTATCCTAATTAAGAAACATATATCAGGCTAATTATTATGCTGCTTTAGTGTCTGAAATCATCTTGCCTTTTGTATCATGCCCCAAAGTCTAAGGAAACTGACTGCAAGCCAAAAAAATACTCCAAAAACCTCAGTATGTCAGTTGTAGCTTGGCCAAGCAATGACTAATAGGAACAATGTTTGCAAAGATTCTGAATGAGTAAACACCAAGAAAAGATGGAGTTACATTGGGTGGTCCAAAGAGGTATAAGCAACAAAAGAGGAAGGATGTAAAACAAAAAATCAAGTTCAGTTACCACCAATTCATGTGGTATTAAGAGCAGTAACCACTTCTCTAAAGACAGGAGAATGCAGTTGGAAATAGGCAGATAGAATTATGATTTGAACACAATATTTAAGAGGGAGCTAATGTAGGGCTTGTTCTTTCCCTCCCTCCATTCCCACTTGACAATGTTCTTTTATGAGCAGATGTCAGGAAAGGCAAGACAACAGAGATGAGAAACTGTCAGATGATGGTATGCCTCTCATTCAGTGGGAATCACACTCAAACTGAGAGCCATGAGGGTCTCATGGACTAAAAAATGAATCCACTGATCTTTTGGTCCATTTCTGTCCTCCCCTCTGATATTCTACAGGGTTTTACATATAATCTCTTTTTTATTATTATTATTTTATTGGACCTAAGTCCTCAGATGAAAGGCATCTTCACTGACCAGGATTTTAAAAAATACTTAGTGGAATACTTCAATTTCTGGGCAAAATAACCAATGAATCTTTTTTGTTATTAATTGGAAAACTGTTTTTAAATGAAAAAAGATTTTAGGACTGTTCCTGTCTGCATCAGGATTAAACCAAATGAATCATTGGATGAAAAAAAGGGGAGAAAATGAAAAAAAGGTGGGTTACCTTTTGACAGAAGGAAAAATCATGTTTGTCAAGCAGGACCTTCCTTTTATAAACCTGTGCTGACTAGGCCTGATTGCCTGGTTGTCATGTAAATGGTGCCTAATGGCACTGATAATTATCTGTTACATATCCTTCTCTGGCACCAAGGTCAGACTGACAGATCAGTAGTTCCCTGGATCCTCCTTCCACCCTTCCTTGAAAATGGGCTCCCATTTGTCAACCTCCAGTCCACTGGGACCTCCCAGGTTAGCCAGGACTGCTAATAGACAACATAGAGTGTCTTGGTGAGCAAATCTACTAACTCCTCAGCACTCTGACGTATCCAGCCCCACTGACTTAAGTTTACCTAAGTGATGCAGCAGATCCTTAACCATTTCCTCATGGATTATGTAAGTCTTATTCTGTTCTCCATGCCTGTGTTCCAGTGCAGGGAGCAACTAGTCTTTCTGTTAAAGACTAAGGCAAAGAAGGCATTAAGTACCTCAGCCTTTTCCGTATCCGTGGTTACTATGTTTCCCCCTGTGTTCAATAGATGATGATGACTCTCCTTAGTCCTACTTTTATTGTTAATATATTTATAGAAACATTTCTCTTATGTTTCACTGCAGTGGCCAAGTGATATTCTGCTTGGGCTTTGTCCCTGCTAATTGTCTCCCTATCACTATGTCTTGTAGTCCTCATTAGGTTGCCTGTCCCCTTTTTGAAAGGCCATAAACTTCTCTTTTGTTTCTGAGTTCCAGCCAAAGCTCTCTATTAGCCAGGTGGGTCTTTTTCCCTATTGGCTCATCTTTCAGGTCATGGGGATGGCTTACTCCTGTGTCTTTAGGACTTCCTCCTTGAAGTATGACCAGCCTTCCTGGGCCCTTCAGCACTGTCTCCCAAGGGATACTCTCAACCATGTTCTGAAATAGGCTAAAATCTGCCCTCTTGAAGTCCAAGGTGACAGTTCTGCTTACTCATGTCCTTGCTTGTCCAAGAACCCAAAACTCTACCATTTCATGATCACTCTGCCCAAGAGAGCCACCTGCCTTTATATCCCCAACAAGACCATCTCTGTCAACAAGCAGCGGGTCCAGCAGGGCACTTTCCCTTCTTGGCACGCTCACCAACTGTGTCAAGAAGTTACCTTCCACACACTACAGGACCTCCAGGGACTGTTCCCTCTCTACTGTGTTGTATTTCCAGCAGACATCTGGGAAGCTGCAGTCCCCAGTGAGAACAAGGGCTAAAGATCACAGGATCTCTCCCAACTCCTTGTATGTTATTTTATCTGCTTCTTTATCCTGTCTGGGCAGTCTATAACAAACTCCCACAGTAACGTCTAGCCTACTCACCTTACCTTTGCTTCTTGCCCATAAACACTCAATGTTGTAATCACTGTCACTAAGTTCTAGACATTCATAACTATCCCTAACACAGAGGATCAATCCGCCAGCTGTCCTTGTCTATCCTTTCTGAAAAGTTGGTAGCCATCAGTTGCAGCACTTCAGTTTTGAGAGTCATCCCACCATGTTTCCATGATGGCCTTCATCTCCTCCTCCTGCATGCATTGGTGTAGATGCACTTCAGCTGGGCTAATGGTCCTGCCACTTTTTTGGGGGAAGAAGCCCTAATTCCTACCTGACCACACTCTGACTCTTCCATAGCTGTCAAGTTATCACTGACCCTCATGTCTTTGCTGATGCATGGATCACCATCCCCCACCTCCACTGATATGGCAGACTGTAAGATCATGCTAGCCCATTTACCCATAAGCACTGGCATGCTGCTCCCAAGCTCCTCTCTAGTGATACCAGTTTCATAGTTCTCTCCCTTCAAATCTAGTTTGACTTTCTTTCAATGAGCCCTTCACAGAGCCTAACTCCTGTCCCAGGATCCTTTCTTTGCTTTCAAGACAGGCTTTCCTCATCTTTTGCCAGCAGGCCTGATGTGCTGTAAATCACTCTGTGGTTGAAGAACGCAAAGTTCTGCTAGTAACACCTTTATCTCCAGGGTAGAGAAGATATATTTTCCCAAGTGTTTTTCATAAGTGCCTTGATCAACAGATAATAAGATTTTTTCTTTCATTTTCAACACCTAGTTAGCAATTAGTCTAAGGCAATGCAAAGAATACTTTCCCAGAAACACCTGGCCAACATCTTTTGCTCATATATTCAGTCTTAGGTTGCCAGATTTGCAACTGGGAAGGAACTCATTGATGTGTCAGATTGGCAAGGACACTGGGAACTTTTTGCCTTCCTCAGCTCCACTAAGTATGAATTGTTTGGTGGTTTATCTGTTTCTCACTGGTGGAATTTGGACAATGTCTGATTTCTCTCCAGGGGCATGAAACTATTTATTGTCCTGGACACAGGAGGATTTCAATGGAGACAAAGTTATTTGGCCCAATAGAGAAGTAAGGGGCTTAAATAAAATAGTTGCCAACATTTAGTCTAAAATTGAGAAAACAAGTGAGTCAGGTGAGTGGTCATTAGTTAGATTTCCAGTGGAGAAATTTGAAAAACTGAATAGGTACAGAGACAGAAAATGAACTAAAAGTCCTAACAGCAGAATTAATTCTAGACACTGATCCATGAAATAGTATTGTTTCAAGTATAAGAAAGCTGTGTCAACCCTTTAAGGAAGAAAACTTTGTGCTTAGTCACAACTTGTAATGCAGGCTAGCAGGTTCGAGCACTATAAGTGAGTGGGGAAAAGAGAGTAATCTGCTTTCTCCTGGAAAGAGAAATTATATATTGCTGTTCTGTTTCCCAAGGCTGACTTCTCTGTTTCACAGCAAAGGAAAGAATATATCCGTTTAGGATCATAAGTTCATTACATCATCTAGAGATCTGCTTTTCCTTTAACATTATTGGGCCAGATCCACTGATATGAGGTCAAACTATTATTTTCAGGCTCAATTCAGATGTAGCTACTATAACCTCTGTTTATCCATACACCCATATAAAATATGAAATGCATTATTTGCACACATAGAACTTTTTCCAATTCAGACCAACATAAGCAAAACATTAGGTGTGGTCAATGAAATGTCACTCAGATTTTGTTTGGACCATAGGTGAAAATGTGTTTTCATATGAATATTCTTACCTATGTATGTGTATGCTTTGTATACCCACAGTTTTTATTACATTATTTGGTGTTTAGAGGCAATCCATCAAGCATTATTCTTCTCATTTGGGGCCCTTCTATGTAAAAACATTTTCTTCTGTACCAACAGAGAGTAATGGCTTGTAATAGCTTTTTTACTTTTCCTTCTTTTTTTTTTTTTTTTTTTCCTTTTTACCTTTTTTGCATGGGAAGAATACAGTTCCTGCACTTTAAGTGCTTGAGTATTCTGGGCACCTGCCTTTTATTCACAGATCTATAAGAAAGGTTTAGGAGAGCTGCTCCATTCTCACAGCAGCTTACTATGTGTTACATAGAGATTTATTCTCTTCCATTGTCCATTTTCAGTACAACGGTACTTCCAGGCTTTCCCAGTCTGCCAATTCAGTTTTTAGAGAACAAGGATGAGAGAGGCAATGAAAATTCAGTTTTTGCATCTGCAGAGCGACACAATTGTTTAAGAGAAGACAAGAAGAATTGTTTTTTTTATTTCTGCAGTCAGGTATAATCATCATGGCTAACAGAAGCAACTAATACAGACAGCTCTCTGCGGATGGTTACCTGAAGCAAAATGGTGGTAAATAATATGAGATAATAATTTATTTAACTGGCTATTGCTCATCATCTGTTCTTTCTTTGCATGAGATTTACCTCACACTGTGCAGGGAACTGCATAACCCTGCTACATTCCAATGTTTTGCAGATGACTCAGTTAGGTATATGTTTCCATCAAACTGAATTTCAGGTCTCAAACAACAAACCTACTGCAGTTCCATCGATAAATGTTTCTGATACAGACGTCAAAGGACATCAGCTTTTCTATGTCTTTTGCTAATCCTTTTCTTTCTTTTGGTTTAATAGTGTACAAACACAGAACAACAAAAAGGTGAAAAAAACACATGACATCATCACTAAGCCTTGGGCATTTACACATTATATAATCTATGAAGGCCATAACAGCTGACTCTCACATTTTACTTAAATCCTTGTAAAGCATGTGCCAAATTATAACTTGGAAGCTTTTGTTTACAGAGGAAAAGAAACTGAATCCCAGTTCCCAGCTGAGGAGCTCAACATAATGAACATGCTCAACATGAGAACTGGGAATTCATAACTTAGCATTATTTTGACTATATTTCTGTATGTCAGCAAACTAAGGCTCTGTTTTCTAAAAATACTGGTCTATACCAAGGAAAAGAGTTTTTATTATTTTTTTTTTCCTTTTAAGTCAGAATCCATTTTGGGCAAATGGAACAGTACTGGCAGCCAGCTCCCATTACACGACAGACCCAAGTTACCTGTTGCTAGTTTCAATCATTCTGTGGCAAAACCAAAACAGCCAGCCCACAGACTGAGCCCCCAAAACAGAGTATCATAAAGTACGTCAGTCCCAAATGACCTTGTTCCATGATTCATAAGGCATAAACATACCATCCAACTTGTAGAAATGTAGTCAATTAAAATTACTTAGATAGCCTTATTACAAAAACTTAATAGGTTTAGAAGGGATGTAATAAATGATATTGTTAAATAGCTACCCAAAGTGACCTTAAACTACTGTGACACTTTTTTCATGGAAAGGGTCTCCTGAATTCTGTTTTGATTTTCTAATTTATCATTTATCATCCATGGAAGAGGCCTTTTCATTTGTCTTAGAAGTGCATTATTCCGCAATGAACCAACAACTTTGGCAGCTTATTTGATATCACTATAATAAGAAGATAAATGATCTTTGGAGAAAATAGGCAATTAATAAATACTAAGATGCATTACTGGAGGCTCTTCAGTTTTTTCTGAGATTTAAACATGTGCTTATGTCCAAAATACTTGGAGACTGAGGCAAAACCACCAAGATTGTGATAATTCCATTCCCTGAAGATGTCTGGCTCCAATTTTATAGGGAGAGAGGAGACCTAAAAAAATCCATGATGGCTGCAGTGACATTTGGCCTATGCATCAGTTTCATCAAAATAAAATAAAAAATATGGGGAATACATACTTGTTCTAGCCCAGCCCCTTTTACCATAGTCTTTACAGTTATTTCATTATTCCCAGAACATTTATATTCTCCCCAGCAGATTGAATATTTAACACATTTGTCATACATTCCCTCTTAAAAACAAATTAAAGCCTTAATAAATGAGATGCATATAAAAATTGTTTATAAAAAATGCAAGAGTGACTGGCCTGGTTTTATAAGTCTATTCATAATGCAGGCCCAATAAAAGCAAAGGTCTATAAATATCACCTGCTTTGGGGTTTGTGCAAGCATAACCATAACATTTGGAGCAATTCTGCATTCCTGAAATAGTGTTTTATTTAGTAGTTCTTTTTTAAGAATAAGATGATGTATCCCTACCTTACAGGACCCTACAGATTCCGTATCTCCTAGCAAATGGTCCAGTACCATAGTGCTCTGTGTTTTCTCAAAACTAAAAGACATATTCTCAGATGACTCCAGTCCACTTCGCAGAAGTCAGGATTAGATCTGGGATTTGATTTTGATTTAAACCTGGTTTCAGCTCTCTAGTGAAAAATAAATGAATTACGCAGCAGCAGATCGCCCACTTACAGCAAAGGACCCAAAGTACCAAGTCAGAGAAAATTGGTGTCCTCCCTGTAGCTTTCGCCTATCCTCAGGTAAACTAGTTTTAGCCTATCCTCAGGTCAGCTCTATTACTGTTGTACTCTTCTGACAATACAATGATTAGACCCTTCCAAGATGAGGTGGAAACTTATATTTTGAAGAGATACTGCAGTGCTGGATTTTCTCCTTGTATTTTTCAACAAGTGATTGTTGTCAATGTGTTGTTTGCTTAATTTTGATTCACAGAATCACATACACCATGAAGCTAATGTCTGTTTTACTAAATGAAAGGATGGTATAGGAAATGCCATCCACAGAAGCTTCCTCTTTTTTTTTCATTTTAATAAAAAGTGTGAGAGAAAATATGGGTACCAAATGCCGTCAGGATCTGACCCTAAAGTTTTAAAACAGGTACTGTACTCTGCACATTGTCATTTCCAATGTGCCTTATTCCTGACTTATAATGTTAACAGCTATTATAGATTTTCCATAAATGTACTGGGACTCAATAGTATATTTAACAATGATTTCATTGGATTTACATAAAACCTTAAAGGCCATTGGTAGACTTCAACAAATAGCTTAACAGTTGAATCTTTCGCAGTCTATTACCATGACTCCTAGGTCACACAGTCCTTCCTCATAGTCACCTTTTAATATATTCTCCAAAGGAGATGGATCCAAATTGCATCTAGGAGGAGCAGGTGAACTCTTTATCCAAGGAGAAGACTTTAAAGTAACTCTCCTGACTAATCTCTCTCAAGCACCACAGACTGTTGATTTGTGAGGTGATTGTCTTTCATATATACCACATCCAGGCCAGATGTGTCAGCTATTGTAAACCTCATCATGACTTAATGGGACAGTTAAAAATTCTGTGCATTTAACAAAATTCAGAGGTCATTAGCATCAAACATAAGGGAAAGAATAAAATAAATTAAAAGTCATATCACAAACTCTATTATATGTATGAAAAACAAACTCATTCACAAGGCAGAGTGACATATCTTCAAATAACCTATAGAGTTTTATCTTGAAAATATGATATGTTGTTTAGAAGTATGTCTGTAAAAGCAACATTAAACATTGGGACAATTACTATAAATTTTTTCAGTGCAAAAGTTTTCTCTTGAATTGATAGTTTCCGTATGCATTATCATGGAAGAAATGTACAATTATGTGATACTCACAACATATAAGAGAATTATTGCATTTGTGTTTATTCTTATTTTTTAAAGTTGCTTAAATTAGATGAGTAATAAAAGCATATTTTATGAGAGAAGGAAACCTGCAATGACATTTCTACAGGGAAAGACTCCTTTGTTGTAGTATGAGGAGCTGGATGGAATGATATTTACTGACTATTCCAGTCAATCTGTTGCCAATTACTCCTGACTTATTCCGTGCTGAAATGAGAATATCTCTGTAACTCCTTTAATAACAGCTAATGATATTCCCCAGCCTTTAAGTACAACTCTGATACCAGAAAGTAAGCATCTAAAGTGTTCTACAGTAAACTTTACAGTTAATTAGCTCAAAGGTCACAGAAGAGTTCCCTTTAATCCGCCACTCTTCTTCATGCTCTAGGTAGTCTTTTTTCTATATCCTGTTAATGGAGAAGAGTTTTCAGAGTTGTTTTCATAGTATCTTCACAGTTGTGCTGCAGATAGTGATCTCCATTTGGCTCATAATCTTACCACTGTTTCTCTGTCCCACAGACATTATTTAAGGCCTTTTCTTTTCTTTATTATTTTTTTTTTTTTTTTTACAGGAGAAGCACTTCTTGCATGAAACTTCTTGCACAATAAGGCCTCCTCAAATAAAGTTTAGATATAAATTTTGGTTCACATATCTTGTGGCATTTAAAAAGAAGCTTTTGCAAATGAGTTTTAGCATCAGCAAATAAACAGCAGATTTTCAATAAAGAATCCTGAGGTCTCATTGGAGCTTTATAACTTGGGCAAACCTTTTCCCTGTTCTACTATATGTCTTTTCTTCCCCTTTACCACTTTGTCCCTCTTCCAGCTTCCCAGAAGCCCCTGTGATGTTCTTTACTCTATCTTTATAATATGGCTAGAGAAACTGGAATCCCAAACTTTATTTACTGATATATCTCATTATGTGAGTTTCATCAGTGTGAAAGATTGCAGAACAGAATGACAGAATCAGAACTTGGGGGTCAGAGAATGTTTGTGTTTCTCCTTCATCTTTCTAAACATTTTATAGTCTTTGAGGGGTTAGCTTTGGGAAGTTTATTTAGCTTATTCTGTTAAGTGGACAGTCTGCAGCAACCTCTGTTCCCTCCCTGATCTCACTGCTAATATCTTTGGCTATATTCAGGGAAAACCATGACATTTTTGAACTAAAGAAAAGCATGTATTTCTATTAGTACTGGGATTTCAACAAAGTGAGCCCCAATAGAATGTATTTTTAATATGTATTGGAAATTCAGTGCTTCATGAGAATATTTTTATAACAGAATTCACTTTTCTTTCCCAGAGGCAAAGGAAGACTCTGCTTACTAAAATCTCCTCTCATATATTAGGTACCTCCTGTTTGGATATGCTTTTACTAGGTTTCTGCCCTACAGAACAAGATTTGCTGCATACATTTAACTGTTCAAAACTATTCAGAACCTTTCAGTTAAGCATGATTTTCAAATGGCCAAATCTTATTCAGGCTTTTACTCACCTTCTTGTCTAAGAAAATATCTCCCTTGTTTCTTCAGTAAGATTATCTTTGAATGGAGAATATATCCCATGGCAAATGGATGCAAGTTTCAACACAAGCTTGTGATATCGTCCCCTGCACAAGTCACTGTACACTTGTCAACCAAAAAGATTCCAGCAACTATTCTGTAAGCTTCTGTTAGAAGAAATACATCTTTCTTACTTATAGATGGAGAGCAATGTGACTTCTACATCAGCAAATGCAATATGTATAGTCATCAATAATTTAATGTTTAGAAAAAGAAAGTGTCATTTTTTTGTTGTTGTTTTGTAAAATTTTCCATCTTTTTATTACTTTCATTTCACTGTAAAATCAAGTCACTATCTTGGTGTCAGCAGCATTGTTACATAAGCCATATGTTTTCCTTATCTGTAATTAATTGAACACTAATTTTTTCATCTTTAAAACAAATTAGATCTTTGTCATAATCATGAGATAGCCAACAAATTAGATCAGTCTCACTACAAAATTCAAGAGTTTTATTTTTAAAAAAACAAATGGATGGTTGAAAAGTAATGCACAATATTCAGGTGGTAAGTAGACTGTAGATGAGTTTTTAAGTTTAAGTTACCAGTTCTAAACAATGTTGTACTGCAAGAACTTCATCTGCCCTGAATTTGATGTTCCATTTCTATGACAATGGTTCATCTATTACACAATGTTTACAATCATGTTGATATTGAATTGTACATTTACAGGCAATGTGTATGGAAACTTTTTATTTAAAGTAAACTTAGACCGCGCATCTAAAACATAGGCTTTACTATACATTTTTTGAAAAAAAACCAACAAAATAAAAAATGACAGTAAGTTTTAATTAGTAGGAAACACAAAGATGTCTGTACATTAGACTTTTAATAGATTTGAAAATAGCATTTGATAATTATTATTTGTGATTTGAGCTTATTATTTGCTAGGCAAGAAAGAAGAAAGAAGAGATCAAGAAGTCATGGCCTTCATTTAACATTTCTCCTACTAATGAAGACCCTGGCTGTTACAGATAGCTTGATGATTAAAATGAAATCTTCTGCACACCACCACTCTGTCTATATGTAGACCTGTAGGCTAAAAGTACTGGTAGTTAGATGTATGATACACAGGAAAATTATGAACAGATCATTCCAAGCCTTGTGATTTTTAATCTGATCAACATTTCAATACACAAAACAACAGCAAAGATAACACCATCTGAAAAAGGCCAACGGAGTGACTAACTTCACTCTAACCAGCAAGCTTTAGGAAAGGAACCGTATCATATAAGTCACAGATGCTTGAAGGGACAAGGGGAAAGGCAGATTGAACTGATACAGAGGCCACCCTCTTGAACTCTATTATCTGTTTTGTAATTTTCCCACTTGATTCTTGTGTTAATGAAGTTCATTTAAGATAAGCCATATGCCAATAGTTGTCTAATACTGTCAGCCTACTGACAAGGGAAATAAACACTTCCCTTTCTTGTCTGGTAAAGTCAAACCAGATTCACTCAGATATTTTGTTTCTGTCACATGAACTGGTCTGTCTTCTCAAATGGTTGTAACACATCAATCCATTTGATAAAAAACAGTTCAAGGAAGGCAAAGTATGGCACTGTGCTCTTTAATCTGTCAAGGCATATTTTCTTTTGTTTGTGAAATGTTCCAGTATCCTCTGTCAAAGGCATTTTTTTAATTTCACCCTAACATTCATGTTAATTATTCTGTAAAATATAATTGCCCATGATAATGCCAGTTGTTAAGTACACACCTCACCTGTCTTACTCTGTTTGACTATAATGCATCTGAAGCTGTTTTGCAGACAGAAAGGGAATGTTGTTTTAGTGGCCAACAGAGGTGAAAAGAAATGAAGATGAAAGCTAGATTCACATGACTTCGTTAAAAAATTTGTTTCTTTGCTGCAGGATTTTTTGCATTTTGATGACGATTTTGATAGCATGTATAAATCAAAGAGAAAAGTGGAAGGTTTTCACAATAATACAAAGCTCCTAATAATGATTTAAAGAAGAAATTTTATTCTATCTGGAAGATGAGCTTTGTTACAGAAAAAAAACAAAACTGACTTCATCAAAGAAACTTCTACACTTTTTATTCAACCCACAATCAACTCCCCTTAGCTGCATCTAATTGGGATCTCCATGTTGTCAGTCATGCACAAATGCACAAAGTTCATTTAGTTTGTCAAATTTTCTGTGGGAAGTCTGATTATCAGAAAAACTTACCTGTTCCTGCTCTTGGACTGAACTGGTTGGCACCTTTTGGTAGGTAACTGTTGATTTACAAAAGCAGTTTCTGTTTCTGGATCCCATCATTCATAAAAGCTGAGCAGTGAGTCATCAATGACACACTTTTCTAACTCCTGTATGTGTAAGACTTAAATCTACTTTATGTAGTATGCTTGTCAAATAAACAATTCAGTTACTCAGACTTTCATTTTAATCTATACCAGATTAAATACTCACACCATAATGAATAATTAATTTAAAGGCTTATAAAAGTAATACATATGATCTAATACTAATGTTTGGTGATCACACTAGCTTGCCTAATAGAAAGCTTATAAAAGTATCATTCATGACCTTGAATGATTTATAATTTATAGTACACTCACTGGGACAGAGAGGCAGTGTAAAACACAGCCCAGACTAATGAGCTGTGCTGCAGCTGGAGAAAGGAGTCAGTAATTAGGTAATTAGGAGGTAATTTCCCAGTGGCACAAATGAAGAAAAGGCAACATCAGTGGGACTTGGCTAAAAACAGTTGGAAACATTTATACTGGATGTTTTACTAATCCTCTTACCAACATGTGGAGATTGGGCCCAGTTCCTATGTCACCTTCTGTATTGCTATCCGGCTGTCACTTTTTCCATTAGAAATACTAGCCTGGCTTACCCAGAAGCCTCACTTGCATGAAATAAGAAAAAGTGACATCTTGCCCTTAATTAGAGAATTTTACCACATAATAGATCTCCTCTGTTCAAGGGTTTTTATAATTCAGGTTAAAGACCAGAGTGCACGCATTAAGTCCAAAACAGTGAATGACACAGAATAAAGGGGCACATAATGATGCATCTTCATATATACTGGATAAAATTAGAGGAAACAGAGAAAGCGGAAATACTGAAATAATATCTTGTTTAGTAGAAATTATACTAGGGGGTATTACACATAAAAGGGATATGATCAAAACTGCTTTTTGAAAAATCGCTTCTCAGATAAAATGTATAAGTTATCCATAAAGCATTTGGTGTGGAGTGTATTTCAGCAGGTGTTACAATGTAGCAATAAAGTGTGTTTTCTAAAGATTGTTTGCAATGAAATACCAGTATGTATTGCACTACAGACGGTATTGCTTGGAAACCTGGTTTATTAGATTTGAATAGTATGCCTTATGATGAAGTTACATCAGAAGGACAACATCAGATGAGCTGATTGTTACCTGCAAGGTAAAGCAAAATCTTTCTAGCCCTGAGGAATCTATCTGAATAACAGCATTATAACTTCAGGTCACCCCAATTTCAGCACTCAGAAAGTGCTCACATATCCAGTAGGGTGGGAATTGAAAGGACACCTCTTCTTCATGCATTTCATCTATAAATTATTTGGTAGATGGTATCACTAATGGGAGGAGACAACGCATATTCTTGAAGATTCTGAAATATTCTTATGTATTGGCCTTTTTAATAGATTATTAAAAAAGAAAAAAAAACTTTAGTATTATTCAGAATTTGCAAAATAGCCATTTTCAAAGTTTCATATGAGACATGCCAGTAAATAAGTGGTTGGCCTTCGTTTTTAAAAAAGTCTCTTTTAGCACTGAACTGGTTACACACACCAACAAGCATCGTAATACTCAATATAAGCAGAAACAGCAGTTCCCATTTCTGCCACTAGGTAGTGGATAACAATCCATGTAAGAAAAGTTACTCTTCTTAGCAATTTCCATGTTGCAGGTTATTCTTATTAATCAATTCAATAAATAGTGGTTTGAAATTGAAATTTTATTTTTCATGAGTAGTGCTTATATACAGAAGGAATACTTCAGTTAGAAATATACATTAAAAGCTGAACATTTTAGCATTACTTTATTCTTCACCTACAAAATAATTTATCAGTTGTAATAGTAGAAGTGTCTTCAACCATTTTTCCAGGGACTCTCCAGTCACAAGTAACGATACACCATGGGTTCTGTAGCCATTCCAAGTCATTGTAATGGAAAGAACAGGACAAACGCTCTGATCCCAGTGGGAGGTCTGCTATTCTTGGACTCTTGTTTTCATTCTGCTCTTTCATTTCCAGCGATGGATTCTTCTAAAGAGTGGAGTAAGGAGATCAACAGATTAATTGGGTACACAGACATAATACATGCCGATTCTCAGCTTGGATAACTCTCTTTCAAAAAAACCTGACCTAAATAAAATGGGTAGCAAATACTTAAAATCTTTATAGAACAAAACAACAACATGAGTTTTCTCTATTTAACAAAATGACATGGAAACCTAGGACAAAATCCCAAATTAAGTTCTTATGCTTACCGGTGAGCATGTAGAACTTAGGCCTTTACTTTATTTGAAATATGTGAAATCCTTTCTCTTATACAGGAGAAAGGTAAGGCCTAGATAAAAAAAGAGCTCTCAATTTCAGAAAGTCATAGACAGCAGATCAAATACCTAGGAACATTTTTCTACTCATTTACTTAGTTATGAACTCTGAAAGTATTGGCTAGAAGAGCACTGAGGAAGGAATTTGAATGTTTTAAGAAAAATACAAGATGAAGAGGAAAGAGCTTAAATACGCTCAGTACATCAATCTTGTACAATTTGTACACATGTTATAAACAAATAATATATTTGGATTCATACAGCTACTCATCCTTGGCCAACAATGCTGAGGTGCAGCCAACAAACAACTTTGCAAATAACACAATGTTGCCTAGAAATTATGCTTTTCTTTGAAAAGATGAGTAATATTCCAAGATGAAAACAATTAGTATTGGACTGGTATCATATTTTTTCCAATACTTTCAAAAGAAATGGAAAACCAAGAAACATACTACAATAAACTTTTAAAAAGAAAAACATGAAAGCAAAATTAGTGAAGCTATTGAGAGCTGAGTATCTAAATTTGTGTTTCTGAGTCTACAGTAAAGCAGCTGTATATTAGAACTGATTTTCCAAAGAGGTGAGATCCCAGCATCTATTAAAGCTGACATTTTTTTAAAGTGTGCTCGCCTACTTTCACCTGGGCTTCTGCTCATAATGCTAAATTCCCATATTCACTCATTCTGTGGAAAGGAACATTAATGCTCTGAGAATAGTAAAACATTATGAAGAAAAGAAATGCAAAAAGACAAGACAAATACAGTATGAAAAAAACAAAACACAATTTCAAATAAATATTAGATGTCAGATTTTATCTCACTACTTTTGGTTATCAAGGAAAATGATGTTGCTATTTTATTGTATCATAGGATGGTTCTAGTTCTAGCCATTCTTGTATAGTCAAGGACACCTCCTACTTGACCAAATTTCTCAAAACCCCAGGAGGCCTGGTGTTTAACATTTCCACAACTTCTTTGTGCAATTTCAAATTTTGTAGAATACCAGGAGGCAGGATTACACTTAAATAAAAGATATTTACAGGCTTATTATTTGACTGTAAAAATATGATAAATCTGATAATCCAGCCTTCTCTACTTTGTTGTTTTGTGCTACAGATAAACTGAGCCTTTCGAACACCCAGTTAGCAGTAAACATCTGGGAATCTCTTTTGTTTCTGTTCTTCATCTTGGATGCTAAGACTATACTGTTCAAACCCAGCAAAACTTGTCCCTGCTTGACTTGTTTCCTGAGTTTACGTTTACAATGGTATAATGAGCTCATTCTTTTTGATGAAACTTATCTCACCGCACTATGGCATTCTTGAAGTGAGTATAGTTTTTCTTCAGATCTCGGGGGGATCTTTCTAGACATCTATTTAATTTATGCATGTATTTGTATTCCATAAACACAACATAGAATTTTTGTATTTTAACACTACATACCATAAAACATATGCAACAAATTTATTTTGCTTGAGACATATCTTTCTGTTGAAGTGTTGGTTATACACAAGATGTTGAGGGTCATGCATGGCTTGATTCACCATCCTTTATTGTTATCTTCTGATCATTGTATCATTGTGCTAAAGTTTCAAAAGAAGAAAGAGAAATCACCATTATCCAATGAAAAGCATGAGTTGAAGCAAAGCAGAGAACAGATATTAATATTTCAGAAAAAAGGGACTAGAAAAATTCATTTCCTTGTGGGAGATTTTCTGGCTTTAAGAACCTGGCTTTAAGATGAGGCGTCTCTTATGCTGTATAGAAGAGCATTTCACTCATCTCTCATCCTGCTTGAAGTATGTGAATCTGTGTTATTTAACACACTCCCCTTTGCTATAGTGACATAAGTTAATTTATTTGGGTCTGTTGATTGGTTGTTTTTCTTCATTTGTGGTAAAGTTTTAATTTCTTCAGTGTTGGGTTTTTTTTTTTTTTTCCTGTAGTTTACTCATGGAGATTCTAGAAGTACCTTTTTTTTTTTCTTTCATATACCCCCACTAGATAGTTGCACCTCGATAGAAGGAAAAAGAAAACCATAAAGGTAAAATGGCCATGAATCTAAGAACAAGACAAGCTGAAAAAAAGAGACAGGCACAGCTGCATAAGAACCAGTTATTTATGAAGGGCAAGAAAAAAGCAGTTCTGTGAAAATTTTTATAATTATTTTTAGAGAAGCATACATTTTCATACAGCCAGCATTTCCAAGACTGCCTGTCTGCATTTTAGGTGACTTCAAAGAGCTGCTTAGCTCAGGCAAGTAGACTAGGTAACAAGATACAAAAATTATTATTAACACAGGCATACGTGTTTCTGCACAGTAAAATTTTGTTCAGACAAAAATACAGTAAACTCTGAAAACAAACATATTATGGTTACATGCATATGCTTGCCTGACTACATAAAACAATTTTTAAAGGGTTAAAAATATCCAATATCAGAGGAAGACATAAGCCAGATAAAAAAATACTTATCCTTAGTATCATAGTGGTTTAGATCAGCTGCCAGGTGAATGACTGCTTGTCTTGGACAATTCAAAGGAAAAAATCAAATTTTATAAAGACAAAGGAAAGCCTTTAAAAATGCAAAGTCTTATTTGGCTGACCAAAACTGTCCTAATCAGTCCAGGGTTTGGGACTATTCCTGTAATACTTATGTAATGTTATTTCTTACACCATATATTGTCCCTAGCTTGTGCTTTCTGGCTTATCACTGTCAAAATAGTTATCTCACATACTGGCAGATAATGATTTAGTACAAATTGTTCAATCACTCATCAATTTTCAGTTGAACATGAAGCATTAAGTGCCTAAGAAATACTAATAGTTATAAAATGTTACAGATCATCTTTTCAGTAGTATTAGCAATTTTGAAAAAATCAAACCTGTATCTCTTTCTCTACAATAAATACAACATGTAAATACAATTTGAAAGAGTTCAGTAACCCCAAACCAGAATATTATCATTATCACCTAAAGTTTCAGGCTTCCTTTAATAACTCCTGGTTCCTGAGGAAGTGGTACTGACTAGGAAAAGCCTAACAATTGTCTGTGCAAGGGACAGGTGTTGCCAGGGGCTGATCCAACAGCATGCAAGACATTCCCCAGGGATGAAGAGCTAGATTGCTATCTTCTGCTCCATAGTAATTTCCTCAGCCGTTTTTGTTTTGTTTTGTTTTGGTTTGTTTGGTGGTTGTTGTTTTGGTTTTTTTTTTCCCTCTACTGTAAGCATACAGCAACACGAATCCATTGCTGAAATGAACCCAAAACACAACACTTGCACATCTGCCACTGGGGAGGAGATGTGAGAATTAACATGTGGCAGATGTTACTTATGTTGCTTAATGCATTATTGGAAGGTGTTCAAATATAGAGGCGGTAAGCTATCATATGGAATATAGTAGAATAGAAGACATGTGGCAACAAACCGAGGAAAGTGCAATTGTGTGGCAAGATTTCTGTTGGGTTTTTTTTTTCACTCCCCTCACAAGAATGTTTTCCCCAGTTTAATTATCTCAGTCTCTCTATTAACCTTAGAGGAAATTAATGTGTTATTGTGAAGTCTTTTCCCTCTTTTTATGACCTCATTTAAACACAAAACTTTGAATGCCTTGACTTTTTTTTTTTTTCTTTCCTCTCTCTTTTCTCTCTCTTTTCTCTCTCTCTTTTTTTTTTTTTTTTTTTTTTTTTTTTTTTTTTTTTTTTTAACGTTTTTTTCCCCCTAGACTCATGTAGAAATTTGCTCCCTTAATGTGGTGTTTAATGGAGCTATTTTACTGCTTCCTTTAATATGTTTATGGTTTGTTCTGATATGTAGATAGATTAATAGAACTGAGGGCCTGCGCTGACCTCCAGGTCACCTATCTAATCTGACTTCCTGCATATCATGAGCCATGAAGGTTATGTCTACATCTTACAATGCAGCATGATGAAGAGATGCCTGAGCTTACTCCAGAAACATAAATATTTTTGTCACATCATTATGAAATTCCTCCTGGGTTGATTAGCTCCATTGGAGCACTACATAACATAGCTATACCACTGCTGGATACAAGCTAATATTTCTGTATGAGACCCCAAGGACACCCCAGCTTAACATATTTCAGCAAGGAGTTGCTTGACTTATGTTGGCATACCCTCAGTTTCACTTAGTTTCTGATGTTTGAGACAAGCTAAAGATAATACTGAATATATATGCTTTTTAAAAATACATCCTTGCACATAATTTATAATTTGTGTGTTTTGTAATCTAATATTATATATAAGTGAAAAATTAGGATACGAAAGCCTATCTCAAGCATACAGCTAGAAAAGTCTTGACATACATGAAGACAAGGTGATAAGTAAAATATGAAACTATTTCTTGTGTTTTAAAAACTTTACATGGCAATATGCTGAAGTTTCTAAGACTACTACAGCCATGCAAAACTGCATGCTATACAGAAACAGAGGCTGATTCTCTCTTCGGGATCCTTCAAGATCTTGCTCTTTATTTGCTTGTTGAAAATAAAATGCAGAGTGGTTCCACTGGTAGAAGTGGAACATTAAGGTTGTTTGAGATTGGTCCATGGGAAACATGTGAAGCAGAAGATCCCTTATTTGATCATTACACCATATGTTCCCAAATAATGAATCTCAGAGACTTCATTCCTGAGCAGCTTGAAGAAAATCTGGCAGCAGTGTGACCTTTCATTACAGTCCCTATAGATTTTATTCATATTCCTGGTATGTATTCAAATGTGTTAATTTTCCAGTTAAGGTACTTCAAACAGATCAAGCTAAAAATAAGAAAACATGATAATGCTCAGGCTTTCACAGGCTTATTTTGCATTAAAGAGCTAGATATATAAGAATCATAAGAGCAAGATAGTCACTGTTTTGCCAGGAACAATGATAGTAAATTGTGTAAGTTGTACCAAATGATACCTCATTTTATAGCTTCGCTTGGTTGTTTCACTGAATGAACTTCCCCTGTGAAGTCCCTCTCAGTACTTTGTATGATTTAGTCCCTAGAGAAGTGGCTCCCTCTGGCTACTTCACTACTTTAGAGTAAATGTATAGTGGGCTAAAACCATATGGTTCGTGTTTCAATAGAAACACTTCTGTTTCTATATACAGACTAGCAGGGTGAATGTTGACTTTTATTATGCAGATGCAGAAACGTGCTATTGTTTTGATTTTGACGATCCTTCCTCTATTATCCTCTTAAGTTCATGACCATCTATAAGTTTCATGCTGAAAAGCAGTGATATGAATGTAAGAAGTCACTCCACTTTTCATCAGATTCCACTTAAGGCAATATTCATCTTACCATTGGTAGCTCTAATATGCAGGGTAATAAAAGGGATTTATGAGCCACCAAACTGTTACAAATGCACGTGTAAGAATCTGCAAATGAATCACAAGCATGAGTTAGGAGTAACTAGAGTCTGAGCCTGGTTTTAAATGCATGAGTTTGTCTTCGGCTCCCTATTCATAACAAATGTATGTGATTGCTGAATAGAAAATAAATTTGTTTTCAAAAAGAAACAAAATCTCTGTGAATTAAATACACTAACAAAAGAGGAAACTGTGGAGCTGATTATTCTTCAGTTGCTTCTGTTGTCCCTGACATGCCATTTTCTTTCTGGCTTTCAATAACTATATCTTTTTTTGTCAGCTGAAATTATATCCTAAACACCTGTTCTCCTTCTGATCAACCATCAGTGCAAGGATCTCAGCAGTGACTCTTTGAGATATGTATTGACACTACTGAGCAAGAAGCTCAGTTATTAAGTCATTTTCCTAAGGTGGGGAATTTACAATAAAATGTATTTTCTGATATAATTCATATTAAATGGTATGTTATGAACTTTCTTCAATGTTATTGTGTGTGGCATCAGATTTCCTTGCTTCTCTATTGAACTTTAAAAGTGGGTATTTTTCATTTCTTTAAAAAAGAGAGAAAGTGACCAACACTGTAGTTTATGAAAAAAACAGGGGAAAATATACTGACACTGTCTCAGATCTCCCCTATGAGCTCACAGTGGGATCAGAGTTATCTTCTTCAAATACAGACCATCAACACAGAGTAATAAAACCTGGAAAAAACAGGTGCTTTTTTATCACTCTTTTCACAATAATATTAGTTGTAACTAGAGAGAGTATAAAAACAGAGGACAAACCCAGCCGATTCTATGATCCTATGACATAGGAACCTAAGTCCAAAATTTTAGATTTCCTTACTCATGTTGATGCAACTTAAACCACCACCTCTTTTTAAAAGCCTCCCTTTAATGAAGAATTCAGCCTGTGGGCAAGCATCTACACTGCTACAGACAACTATAAGTTCTGCTGGTCATCTAAATTCAATTTCTCTGCCCTAAACAAAGCTCTGCAACTATGTCAGGTTAGATTGTGGTACTATTCACCTGTTTTCCAAGCCAACAAGACCAGGCTCATCTCTGAGAACCAATTTTGAATATGAATCTTCCTACTTCCCCTTTTCTCCTCATAGCAGAGTTTCCTTGACTGGAAAATTAGTTGGGCTTGATTACTGAAAGAGTCAAAACATAAGATTAAAAGTAGATTGCATGGATACTTGAAGTTCCTTGGCTTGTATGTGTTCTTGAGTCCTACATCTGAGCATAGACAGATATACTCCTTTGGACACATACTCATACACAATGAAAAGGTGGTTTCTGTCATGGAAATACAATGCTATTCTATACTGTTGGATTTGGATGCAAGGTTCTACTTCCAGCATGTGGAGGTTTTTTTATTTACTGCAATCAATTAGATTTTTTTTTTAATGTTAGCTGTATATAATTGGACTTTTTTACATCTTTAATGTTCTTAGTTTGGAAGCTGTTTATCTTTATAGTTGGTGACATTTTCTATAAACATTTATTCTGTTGATAGAAAATCTCACATTCTGCAGCACACTATGAAGTATGTAGTGAAAATAAAGAGATGGTCCATTTAAAACAAACAGAAGAAAGGCAAGGGAGCAGATATTTAGTGTCTTGGTCCATCTGCCATTTGAAGACAGAGAATGTCTGTTTCTTGTCAGTTCGCAATAGGAAGCAAAGCAGGATGTAAGAGCTGCTGCAGTGTGGAGGAAAAGGGCACACCAAACATCATTCATGTCAAGCCCATTGTTTGATCCATGATTCTTTATCCTTTAAATCTTTGCATATCCATATCATTGAGCTTTTTTCTACATGAACATGACATCCAGCTTCCAAGCTCACAGTCAGTTTTCAAGAACTTCTAATTTACATCCTAAATATGTAGCTAGTCATCTTCTACACCTATTCACATAACTAATAAAAGTCTTAATGATGTTCATAACTTCATGTGCTAAGTCAATGATGTCTCCATAAAGTAACAGGAAAAAAATCTCTTAGAAATAAAGCATACCAAAACAGTCAGAAGCAATATTTCTGAAGCTTTTCTGACTATATTTTCATTAGATGATTTTGTTGCTTATACTTCTTTCAGTCTGCAATACACTATTTTTTAACTGTAGTCTCAGAAGTCATCTGAGATCTCAGTCTCAGATGCATCACCAGGAAAATTTCCGGGCTTATTTCAGTGCATTTCTGGGCTAATGTGATCTTTTTTGCAAAGAATCATAGATATACAGAATGCTTTAGTTGGAAGAGAATTTAAAGATAAACCAGTTCCAACTGACCTTCCTGGACAGGGAGACCTTCCATTAGACCAGGCTGCTCAAAGCCCCATCCAGACTGGTCTTGAACACTTTCAGGGGTGGAGCAGCCAAATCTCCCCTGGACAACCTATTCCAGTGTCTCACCATGTTCACAATAAGGAATTTTTTGGCCTAATGTCCAACCTAAATCTCCCCTCTTCAAGTTTTAAGCCATTACCCCTTGTGCTATTGCTACGTAACCCTATAAAAAGTCCCTCCCCATATTATTATTACGCATATATGGAGAGAAGGTTTTGGAAGCAGATATAAATTTTATGGTCTTCTTTGGCTAGTCATATGAGAGTAAACCAATCATTGAGGATGTGCAGCTATAGAAAAACAGACCTAAAGGTGTCAGCATTTTCTCTGAGAGCAAAGTTGGGAATTTGGGTCCTTTAAATAGTATGTGAGGAATACAGTGAAAAAAATGCTCATGATATAAGTTTGCATACATGGAATTAGCTACCACTAGTGCTTTTCATGTTAGTAAAATGTTACTTCTAATACTAGTATGTTCTTCCTTAGAACTTGAATTCAGGTCAATTTTTATACCCCTTCCATTAAACAATTTCAGCACTGAATTTGAGCACTGGCGTAGTGTTCCTGTGAAGATGGAGCTAAAGATTGAGACTCATGATTTCGATATACAAAAAAGTTTCCTTTTCCACACAAAGTGATATTTGCTTGTTAATGCAAAGCATGTAACATACCTTTCACAATATAAAAGAGATACAGGGCTGAAGACACACACACACAGCATATAGCTAATACTGTGTGCTGTAGCATAAGTATATTTCACTTATGCATGACTATGCCTGTAAAAAAAACAAAAATATATCCCATAAGCTAACTTTTACTTTGCCCTTCCAGGAAACAGAAAGGAAAACTACACTTCCTTCTTGCCTTTGCTCTGGGTAACCTCTCTCAGAAGACTCATCCACACATTAGAACTTGCAGCACAAGACACAAATGTTACCTTCACTCGCATAACAGAGTTGACCTAGCACTTTATGTGTGCATAAATGGAGAGTCCCAAACCTTGCTTGCCTTCACTTCCCAGCAATGAGTGCACTAAGCATTACTTCTTCATACCTTGCTTCTGTCACACCCTTAGACAATTACACACTCAACAGAACTGTCAGTGAAGAATACATTTTGCAGACTTCATGGACAGCTTCCATTGAAGGCAAAGAATAATAGGAAAAAGAATCTCCTCAGATCCAAGCCTCTAACTAAATATATATGTAGTTATATATGCAGTCAGAAGACAACCTTGCATGGTTCAACTTGTTCAGGTAGTCATTCAGTAAATAGTTCTACATCTGAATCAAAGTTACGTTTACTTTCTAAAGATACTCAGGTTTAGCTTAAGGCTTTATTCAAATACTATTAATAGGATATATTCTTGTCTTAAAAATCCTTTCCGTTACCAGAAGGGTGCATTGTCTGCACATATTTAACTACTGCAAAACTTGAGTCTATGAAGACTGGTACCATGTACAATGGATGTAGTCCAGTTAAGTATTTTGGTGTTGAGATACTGCCATAGGAAATATATCTTTTGACTGCCTGCTGTAACAGTTCATACCCTCATTTGGAAAGGATTTTTGCACCTTATTCACCAAACAAAAAACCCTGCTTCGATGCAGTACAATTGTAAACAGAAAGATTTCAAGACCTTCGCACAAGGAATCTGACTGTAAAAGTTTATGGTACTGCTGAAATTCCTGTTGATGTCATGTTGACAACCAGTTGACTTCCTCAGAATCTGGTGCTAGTACACTTGATTAGGTCAATGATAACTGGATACCAATACTCTAAGAATGGGAAGAATACTGGCTTGCTCCAAGGACACAAGCCAAGAAGCTTTAGGGCAATAGATCTTAGAACAAACACCTCAGAACTAAAAAAACACAAACAACAAACAAACAAACAAAAAAAACCAAACAAAAAACAAAAAAAAAAACCAAACAGAATGTCCCTGCAAATGTTGGTGAGACTCATTCTTAATTCCTTACATGTTGTCAGAGGCATCCACACAATTCATATTCTGTAACTTGACCAAAAAGATTTTGTAGAATTCAAAGAACCAATATAATGAGTTGATTCAAAGACAAACTGAATTGCTAATGTTATTTTCAATTCAGCTATTTTTTATTTAATACATGTTAAACTCAACTGATATCCAGTGCAAGGGTTTTGTCCATTTTCCTTTTAAAATGGTTTCTCAGGACTTCAGCACATTTGTTCAAACTATCATTTCTTCTTAAAAAACAAATATAAAAGGAAAATTAACATAGAAATTCTAAAACTCTACCATATGCTACAGTTATTTTGAAAAAAATTTCATCTTCCTCTGAAAAGGTCTTTTTCTTTTCTCCTGAATCCATGAACACAACAGAGATACCTACAGCTCAGCCAACTATGATTCTGGAAAATTACATGGTTTGTGACTGCCACAATAACATTCAGTTGAGCTGCTGGTTAAAATGATTTCCAGAAGCACAATTTATATTTAAAGTCTATGTACAGGCAAAAAAATATAGTTCTACAAAATAAAATCTTTTTTCATCATATAACCAAAATCAGATATTTTGTCTTTCATTGACACAAATAGTTTTTACAACATTTTATCCAACTGTTTCCAAGATAATTTCTTCTACCCAAGCCAATATAAATATCTGTCTGTCTACTAAGTATCAAGAATTACATAACATAACCATATCCTTTTTGCAAGGCAATAATCCTCGCAAAAGAAGTCCTATGTAAGTCAGTGGACTTCATCAGTACTTTCATTAAATAAAATTAATTTCAGTAATCTGGTGCAAGGAGATTGATGTAGAGTGGATGGCCAAATTAATGTCTTGCTAATTCAACACAAAGTATTGGTTTCTGGACAATATTTGGTAGGGTACCAGGAAGGCTGGCTGAGAAGAGGATTCATCACTCAGACCAGAATAAGTTCTGGGCATAGCCATATCTGTATTGCACAGATTTAATGGCATAAAATGAGTCCTGGCTCTGTAAAGGCTTAGTCCCTGTTTCTGAATCACAGATGGGGTCTAATTATTGGGAGAATATTGGCATTTTGATGGGTCACCAGCTGGGCATAGCAGGGAGCCAAGTGCAGCTCGATACCCTATACATTAACATCATCCCACATAGGATGTAATTTTCATTCCTCTTCCTCCTTTGTACATGCCTGAGCCAAATGCATTCAGAAAGAAAACTTTATAAGTTAGAAAAATTGGACATCCATATGAAGGCCAACATTTGAAACAGAAGAGAATGTGACTGTAATTTACAGTAAATCCACTATGGAGCAAAGTAGTTAATGCCTTTTGAATTAACTTATGCAAAAAACATTAACTTATGTTAAACCTGTCTCTCCTTATGTCTGTTTCTTACATCTTCCAACAGAAATGGGAACCTCCTGTTCCACCATGAGTGCTGCAAACATATGCAATTACCTTTGCCATTCTAGACAGCTGACCATTTTTACAGATACTGCATCAGCTCCTTAGCATATGAAAGAGTAAAAGATACCTTGGATTTTAAACCTCTGAATGCAACTTAGGCTAAATTAAGCAGCAGATCCCATATCCCACAAGGCAAATCTAGAATTTCTAATTATTTTCCAATTACATTTATAATTTCCTTATGGAATGTGAAATGGAATCAAGTGGAGTAGGTCAACAGTGAAACTATTATTTCTTGAGAAAGACCAATTCCTTGTCATCCAACCCAGGCATTAGAGAGAGTAGTTGAATGTGTTTTAAAATTTATTTCAGTACCCTTCTGCTTAGATTTATTTCATTTTTCATTGCTTCATTTGTGAAACTGAGGCTCCTAGGACCTCAGTTTCCTCTCCTGTATTCCTTTAAAGCTCCGTGTGTTTCCAGAGTAATTCATACATCTGGCAGAAAACAGATGTAGTTATAACTTTCTGCAAACAAGATTATAGAGCGAACCTTCTTACAGAAAGTCAACTTGTGCTTGGAGAGATGTCTAATTATTAAAAACAAATTCTTCAGTGAAACACAAAATACTTCACAGTCACTTCCTAAATTACTGCTTTAAATTGTAAATTAATTATTAAGCTGATACCCAGGATCTTAGGTCACATAATTTCTGTATCTTTTATTAGTCAAAATAATCTTGTGCCAAGAAATTTATATCCTCATTAAACTTTCTGTATTGCTGAAGATGTAATGTGATTATTAATAAGTAATTCTTAAATCAAGCTGTTCACAGAGGTTTGGATTTATACAAATTTGTGAGTAGAGCGGAAAATCTGGGAAAACTGTTACATGTTCTCTTAGAATGCAATCCCCAAGAAACCTTTATTTATTTGGGTTATAACATATGGTACACAATTGCTCATTGTTTATATTACGTGGAGGAGACAGACACTTAATAAGTTGCAACGTGTGAGTATTGGAAACAATTAAGACTAGGAAATATTTAAAACTAGGTTAAACAAAGGCTAGGTTGAAGAGAAGCAAGCTCCTCTGCTGGTTCCTCATTTAAACTTTGTCATGAGTAATGTAGTGTCTCTGATGGATAGAATGGTTCCTTCTGAGACTCTTCACAGACTTTTTTCTCCACTAGAAGTACTTTTGATATAAAGAGAACTGCAATTCTCATTCATGTATCTTTGGCAAAAGCAATAAATGAATATTTAGGTACCAGATCCTGTATAACTTTTTGTGTGTATTTTATGTGTGTATGCATGTGTACTCATACACAGGCACGCATATTTATATAGATTTAAGGGACATTATTAGTTACTGGGTCTAATCCAGTCCTGGTACGCAGCCAAATAAATAGTTTCAATCAGACATGATCTTAGACATCTAGGTAGACTAGATTCAATATTTCTGTCAGAGTCTGTTCTAAGTTTAAATTTCTTTGCTTGCCATGGCTACTGCATCAAAACCAGTGAGGACACTGTTGGAAACAGGAAGAGAATGCTTTTTGCAGCCTTGTTAACCTAGGCCTGTGGGCAAGTTTCTTTGGGAAGATGAACACAGTTAACCGAATGGTAACAGTTGAATACTAATAAAAACCATTGTCAACTTGATGTGAGTTAGCTTTTCCAGAAGATAAGTGCCAGAAGAATCTAAGGATATAAAATTTTGATTGCTTTCCTCTTTTTCTCCCATAGTTTTACAAGATGACACAAAAAAGAATCAAGACATCACATTACAGTTCAACAGTAGGTATTAGTTTAGTTAACAATTCAGAAGCCACAAAAAACTTGAGGATCATTTCATTAGTGGTATATGAACTGGAAAACACAAAGTTATTGTCTAAAAAAGGACTCTTAAGAAATATATGGTAAATCAATTAAATTTAGTAATTCAAAGAGCAAGTTCTTCTCCCCTTTAGACTGTCAAAGTTAGGGGCACAGTTTTATTTCACTTTAACCTAATCTTATCCAAAAAGAATTAAATCATCTTTATCTCATTAAAAGGTTCATCTCTCAGTTATCCACAAGTAATGGATAAATTTCTTTATACTTTGTGCATTAGCTTTCGTTGATTTCTCCCACCTTTCCCAGTATATTCTTTTGCTGTACAGCTGGAGTGTAAGTTTCAGCCCCCTAATAAGGTGTGTGATTGCTGTGTTGATTTTCTGTAATACTTATAAGGTATGTGGGCTAGAAGAGTCCCAGAAAAAAAAGAGAAGTTTATAGGAATTCTGACTATATAGAGCTGTCCTCCACAAGATCTCTTTTCCATTCCTACAACACTGGCATAAAATGTAACTATATGAACTGTAAGAAGATACTGCTTAAAGTAACAACAAAATAGGTATCTGTCAGCAATATGTTTTGCATTACACTGGGCAGAACATAAAACCAGAAAACCAACATAAATCACTATATAAGAAGTATTGTAAGAGCACTATCATTCAAGTCTCTTTTTCACAGTCCTTTATTTAATTACTGTTAGCCTTCATTTTCTCTGCACTGTGGTCAATATTCTGGATTGGAATCAGCCTGCTAATTTTAATATCAGTTTAGCAGTTAATGCCAGAAAGAGAAATGGCAGCTATATGCATAATAGAGGAGAGGATGGATGGCAACAACAAAGTAAGAGGAGAAAAGACCAAATACTCATGGATACAGAAAGGTTTCTTTGTTTGTTTCTTTCTCCTCTAGTGAAGGAGAGAAAACAAGGAGAATGGTAGGGAAAGAAGCAGGAATAGAATTATAGAGAAGGGAAAACATCTTACATCATTCTTACATCTGATTATTATTTTCTTAAATCTGATTGTTAGAACTGCATTTACAATCCAAGAATGCTGAACTGGGACTATCAAGAACGTGAAGCACAAAAAGAAATCCTACCAAGAAAAAACCTAGTGTAGTTTTAAAAGAAGATAAATTTTTTTCAAGGACATTATTTTTGTGCCTTCTATCCCAGTTGCCTTTGGGATTTCTGTTTGTTTCTTGTATTAATATCTTGAGATAGGAATGCAATTGAATCATAAAATGGGAGATGTTATCTGATAAATAATAGGGCCTGTTGTTTTGGAGTTCTACATGGAGCAGGAAAAATATAGGACTGAATTAAATGACTAAATATTTAAGGCAGACATTTCACTTGCAGTTTAACCACACAAAAGTCACTTCCAATCATTGACACTAAAGATATGGTTCTTTTCTGACACTCTCCAAGATATACTTCATATCTATATATGAATTACTGCTAGTGCTTCTTTTAGTAATTGGAAATTAGCATTTCCCTACACATTGTTAGTTTCCTTCTGACAGGTAACTTTTCACATGCAGCTTTTTATAAGTTTAACATGCAGCTAAACTTAAAATTTCCCCCTTCTTTTTTTTTTAAGTATTCAACTTGATGTTACAACTGAATGAATCTAACCATAATCTACTGTCAGAAGATGATATTTTTCTTCTTCTATTCTGCCATCAGCTGTTTATTCCTGCTCATCCACCTCTTGTTGCACTAGAGACAAAAATATTTTTTCTCTCCCTTCCCTTTTCCATTCTTTTTCTTACTCTTCTTTTTCATCTCCTCTCCTTCTCTTTCCTTTTATTTTTAGACTTTTTTGTCCTTTGCTGCTGCTTCTCCTCCCTCTCTTCTCTTTCTCTTCCTCTTTCAGTCTCCTCTTCTCTTTTCTGCCCAAGTCACCTTAGCAGGGCTGGGCAAAGAGCCAGTGCTGGTGTTGGAGGAGAAGTGGGAGAAAAGTGGGAGGAAGGATGGGGGTCCCAATATGGCTGTTCCTCAGGTGGAGACAAACTTCCCAAGCATGGCTGCCAGCAGAGTGTGCACACAGGTGGCATTGCTGGGAAGTCTGGCACTGAAACTTCTCCAAGTTCAGTGACAAAGTAGTGTGTATAGCAAGAGCAGGACTGCACATAAAAATCCTTTCCTGTATATTACAACATCAAAATGGAGATATAAAGCAAGCAATGGCTTAGGCTGAGTAGCAGCTTTCCCCTTAACCTTATTTCAGGTTTCATACTAGTCACTTAGAATAGTCACTGGTTATCTAACCGTTTCGTTGGAAGCCAAATCTGGGATGTGCCATAAACACGCATGAAATCACTTCTAAAGAGCAAGGAGGTAATGGAGTAACAGCCCTGGGAGAGCCAAAAATGGCCCTGCAGCCCTTACAGTTTCCATAAAGCAAGTAAATTTATGTAAGAAAATACTAGCTAGCTGACATGTATAATGCAACATGCACTCAAAAGTCAGGAAAGCCAAATACTAAGCTTTAACTTCCTCAGTTTTAACTCTTCACATTATATATCCTGTAGTTTTTATGGTAAACCATAAATAACAGAATGATAAATTAAGGTTTCCATTTAATAAGGAAATCAGGAATAGAAAATAACATATGTGTACAACTTGGCCAAGTAAACACCGTGGAAACAGTCTTAAATTTTAGTGTTTCCTGAATCTGGATCAAGGATGTTTTAGAACAACATCTGGATCAAATGATGTGACTTGAGCCTTTCTCAGATATGAAACCATGGCATAAGATATATTCTTATACTAGTTTAACAAAGCTCCAGTGATTTGGGGCTTTTTTGTTTTGGTTTGGTTTTGTTGCATTCAGATTTTACTGTATGTATATTGAAAAGCAATTATAATTTTACCACCAAAGTAATGCATTTGGAAAAGTTGAAATGCACTGTAAATGCACTGTTGTTTTTTCTTAACAACCTATACTGAGAGAAATTGTGTTTCTTGAGAACTGACACTTAAAAAAAAAAAGAGTGTGTGTAGTTAATTTCAACTGATAATGATCCATTTTGCATGAAATTATACCATAACTACTACATCAGTTGCAAGTGAATTGTTCCTGATTTACACATCACAAGTGAAATTAAAAAAGGGTTTTGATTACATTTAAAATACAAAATCATACTTTCAGGGAGTTTAACTTTTTGACATAATTGCTTGCTCTGTCATTTTCGTGCTTGTAGCAGAAAATTCCCATAGTGAAGTCTAGTTCTCTCTTTATTTGTATAAAATAACATTATCCTATTTAGGGCTCTGCTCAAGTGTCAGGAATGTGGTTGGTCTAGATCTCTAACTTTTAAAGTGTCTATAGTTGATTTAAAGAAAGGTCAATATGGGAGCAGAAGAGCTAAGTACAGAATAGTAATTGTATATATTTTTGACACCTATGATAACATAAGAAAAATCAGGATGCATCTGATGTACTGTAAATACACTGTAAAGTATCTTACACAGGTAACAGTCCTCAGAAGCTTCAGAAAGAACCCTTGAAACAGAGTCAGACTCAGCTTTGAACCCTGAGGCACTCAGTAGGCATGGTCGTAGTGATGGCCTTAGATGTGCTACCATATCCACATTGGCACATGATCCTTTAAAGATAGGACTGAAGGGGATTAGAAAGTATTGTGTCTTTCAGGTTCCCAGTCCTTTTTAGCCTGAAGCCTAGATGGCTCTTCAGATTTTTAAAGCTTTACTTATACCACAAGTATATCACCAGTACATCGTGTAGGGAACCAAGCACACAGCTTCAGCCATTCCAGACATTAGCTGATTTTTCTCTAACACATTGGATGAATGAAAGGTATCTTTCACAGCACCTGCAGGTTTTCTTCACTAATATATGGGAATCAATTCATGACAGCCTGAAAATCCTCCCTGTTCCAGAGTATGTATCTTTAATTTGTGGCATTTGCTCTAACATTCAATTCCCAGATCTGTGCTGAGATTTTTTGCCTGAAAGCCCAAGGGCATTCCCAAGCATATCCAGCCCACATTTGAAAACAAATTCTTTACTCCTGCTAACCCAGTACTGAAGAGGACTGGGCATTTCCAGTTGTCTAATACACTGGGAGTTTGGATATGTTGATTCTACTGCCTCTGAAAATCTTCAGTTAAAGTTCTGACTACTTACATTTCTAAAATTAATTTCTTTGAGGTGTCTGTGAACATACAGAGCATGTACAATGCTATGAAATATTATCCACTAAAGTTCTCTGGAAAATTTAGCCAGTTCATTGTTAGAGCTCAGAGAACTTAGAGAGATGACTAGAAAAAGGATGGGACATGCCCAAAGGTGCTTTTCTGAAAGGAGGTCCTAGTACTCACAGACTTTCCAGACCAAAAGCAAACAAGGCCACAAATACCAAGATGTCTTAATATAACTCAACATGTGCTCTGAAGATGGTCTACTGAACACAGGACTCATGCACAACAGAGTGTTCAGCATTGATATGCATTCATCCAGCTGCCACAAGAAAAAAATCTACCCTCAAAATGTGCCTGCAAAAGACCACAGCAATGCAACTGTGTACGTAGGCACATGAGACACATAAATCTTGCCCTGCTGCAGGAACAGGACCCTAAGGACCTTTCAGAAACTAATACATTTCATGTAAAAAAACAGGAATATCTTATATTCTTATTGTCTTGCTACTCATTTCTGTTCTAACCTATATTCTCAGTAATGAGTTCATCCTCTGATCCCCACAAAAGACAACAGGCTCTTGAAAAACCTTTCAGCATGGGGCACTGAGGTTTCTCTGCTCTTGCCAGGACTGCTTTCTCTGGCAGGAAGTGAGTCTCTACAGAGAGTGCCCAACAGACCTACTACTACCCAGTCTTGTTTGTCAGGTTATCCTAGTAATTGTAGCATTAATTCTATTTTTATGATGTCTTTCCTATTATTTTTAGGATACACTTACAATGTATTCTGCAGTATTAGCACAGCAGGGGGAGCAATCTACATGAAACTGACATTCCCAACTCCATTGTCTCAACTATTAAGCTGTAGTAGGAGTCCTTGTCTAGCTGCTCAGTATGGCCTTATTGGCCTAGATTGTCCAGTGGGTTAAGGCTATTCAGAATAGACATGTAGGAAGAATCTATATTTTATTGTCCATTGGATACTGATTAGGAACCATTAACACCTACTTACAGTGACTTTCTGTACAATACTAATGAGGTTGCATTTGTTGTAATGCTTTCTGAGAAGTCTTGAAAAGTTATAACTGTCTTGTTATATTGCAAAACTGCAACTGGAAAGAAGAAGGAAAGGAAGTATTTTAGATAGATAACTGCTTCAGAGCTCCCTAGTGCCCATGTTTTGGAAACATATCTAACATTAGTCTTGCTCTTCAGTAAAAATTGGTGAGAGTTCAAAACTTCACTCTTTTGCTAGTGAAAAGTATGCCCTGTTAAAACATAAATATAATAAAAGGCTTATTTGTTTATTATTAAATAAATTACTCTTTTTAATTATTTTTTTAAAATAACACAGGGGATATTAAAGACCCATTTTCACACTCAGTTTTCCATCTACACCAGGAATAAAAATAGTAATAGAAAGAGAAAAACATTAAAGGAACAGACTCTTGCAGAGAAGCTGTCAGTGATAAAGAACGTTTGATGGGCTTCAGATAGGACACAAATAACATATGTAGCATAACTAGAATACCAAACATGAAATGCAGGGCAATGTTCAGTCAGGAAATTAAAAGTATGCTTCCGGCAATCTGTGCTGCAGATACAGACTTACTGATGGTTTCGGAATTAGTCCATATATGTAAGGTAGAAGAAAGAATGTGCACTGGGGGACAGAAAGAAAAGGGGGAAAGTGTTAAATTATTTCAACCACAGCATTAAAGCTCTGAATTTCAGGAGTCAGAGGAGTGGGTAGGGTCTAGGACATCAAAAAGTCCTTTCTCTAGGGTCAGTCTAGCAAACTCTTACTGGCACTTTTGCAGATAAATGTCACATGTAGGAAAAGACAGGTTAGTAAGACCTCCTTATGAGCTTAGTGATGATGGTGTTTTTAATTTTCAGTTTTAAGCTGCCTTGGATGTCCATGAGATTCACAATGATTTCCCCATGACTCAGAGCAGCCCAGAAGATTCAGAGATGCACAGCAGTGTCAGGAAGGGCGAGATGAAGGGGAAATTTTCCATTCCTGTAATCACAAAGGAGCTAAGATCAAGTATTCAAACAGGTTAATAACCTTTAGGCTCTTAGTATTTCAGTTTGTCTAGCAAAGGATTAGTAACCCCACTAAAAGTAAAATTTGTCCCCTCCCTTTTATATTTGAACAGAAAAGTGATAAATCTCCTTTAGATTTTCTTTAGTTGGGATGCTAACATGGGATGTTTCACTGCATTTTAAGTGATGAACACATGTAAACAAAGAGTAGTTCCTTGTTTGAATCACCAAGAAAACATGCTTTTATCACTGAGCAAGATAAAATACTATAATATAAAGTAATGCAATTAGTTATCCTGGACATACTGTGAATATTCATAATACAATTGTCTCTGCCAGAATTCCTTCTCAACTTGTTACTTTCACAAAAAAATAATGTTTTTCCTTTAAATCTCCTTCTATACTGAGTGCTCTTAGCATCATATCATAATCCATTTTTAAAACAGAAATCTCTAGAGAAAGAAGAGGAAATTTCAAAAGCCTTTTATTTCAACAGAGTTGGCTCATCGTAGGCAATTGTCTCAATTACAGTTTTTTGACTTATCTGAAAACCAGAAAAAAAAAAAATTAAAAAAACACAAACAAACAAACAAAAAAAAAACCAAACAAAACAAAACAAAAAAAAAAAACCCAAAGCTTATATTAGAGTAACTTGTTTCAAGAATTATTGCTAAACTTGGCATATCTTATAACTGCTGGATGATAACCAAAGAGAACTTGGTCACTAACCTGAATTTTTCTGCACTCAGTTTTTTTAGTCATTTATACCAAAGACCTGAATCTGAATCTAAGTAAACAAGTAGGAATGAGGAATAGTTGAGGAAAAGATGAATCCTTTTTAACTCCTTCTTAATTGTCCTAACCTGTTATGAATGTGAAGGCAAAAAAAATTCCCAAACCAGTATCAGATTCACCATAGGGTTCATCCTTCCTGTCCGGTGACCCAGAGTGGCTGTCAGCAAAATAGTCATTTGCCCAACCCCTTAATTAGACTGGAGTTCTCAGTCCATATCCTCCCATTATGTTTGTCTTGAAAGACAAAGACACATATTGCTGTGCTGGCAAGCCCTGACAGATGAGCAATATGAATTTAGACCAGGAGTCCCTGCTCTTTAGAGCAGAAACAGGACCAACAGCAATTAGGAAAGGTATCATTTAGCTTTTTCAGATTAGATTTTACATATTAATTTGAAACGGAGTTGAAGGAGCATGCAATTTTTTCTGGAAATGGCCTTTCCATGTGCAGGGCTACAGCTCCTCAGGGACTGAGTGCAGCCTGTGATGGATGTGTCTACAAGAACAGTATATTCACAGAGTTATGGGAAATTAATATATTTTAATTTCACTGTTCCATGTTATATATTTTTAAATAATACTTTAAGAAGTACAGTTGTGTTCATAAATATCTTATTGATTTATGCCAAAATATATTTTCATGTGCTTGTTACATAAGCATATAATAAAATCTAAAATTTTCATTATGAAAACTATATATAATATAAAATTGTTGATTTTGTGATTATTTTTTTAGAAGATTAACAAATTTGTGCTATTTCATATGTACATATATTTACTTAATGTCCTTCAAACACTACTAGAAATTCCTACCTATAATGTGGTCTTTCCTGGAAGGAAGGATTTTTTTATTCTTGGTTGCATTTATTCAGTGTCACTAAAAATACATATGTTAAAAGATGGGTAATTTAATATATTAAAATAACATCTGTGAAAAAAATAGATACACATTAAACGTAGGTACATGTTTTCCAACCAAAAATCCATCTAACGTTTTGACATTAAAAGCATTCTACTAATTATTTTCATCACGTTATTGTTTGGCAATTAAAGAGTGGATCATAACCTAGGATATAGGTAAATATCAAAGAAACATTTTAATTTATTTTAATTGTATTTATTACAATGAATATTTTAATTACTGGTATAATTTTAACTATGAAACTGCTATTAAACCACTTATGTGGCCTCTAAATGTCTAGAGAGAGATTTCTAGTGGTCAGGATTTCACAGTCATTTTGCTAACAATAATAATTTTTTGCACAGCTAGATAATGGTGATTCAGATATTAGAACTCAGCTTTTCAGCAGCTGCAGTCAGTTGCCCCTGGAAGTGAGTAGCTCAAAGAGAGACATTGCATCAAGGGGAAACACTTTCAGACCTTATCACAAGTAAAACCGTCAACTGATGCAAGGTATATAGTCCTTGTTTCCCAAGCTATAGCCCAAAATTATAGTTTTCAACTGCCTCCAAACACAATGTAGGCTTAAGACTTCCAGTGGAAGAGGGATGTTTGTGAAGGGTATTTTTATTACAGCTGTTTTGGAAGTTTCTTTTTTTTTTTTTTTTAATTATTATTATTATTATATTTTTTTTATTAAGCAGAAAATTTTATTTTCCTTTTAAAAAATCACAGTTCTTAAGATAAAAATGGTAGATTCTGGCCTTGGTCTAGAGAGGATGTGGGAAGTGCTCAGAAATCAAGATTTTTATCACTGCTAGTCTGGGGAGCCTTGGAGGCTGCCAGCTTTAGAGCAAGGCAAGGTTCTTCAGAGGTTCCTTCCTTGAGAGCAGAGCTGCATGGCTTTGCTTGCTGTTGCTGAGATGAAATTTCCAGGCAGTAAGGCAGACAGAAAATATAGACCAGTAAGTATATTCAGCTTGTTAAAAAGATGGCAGCATAATTTCAGTTTCAGACATAAGAAAAATTTTGGAAAATTTTTGTGACTTGGGACAAGAAATGTTGTTTTAAACTTGTTTTAAAATCCATCTTCAATTTTGTTTATTGTTAAGTTATTGTTATTATTTATTATTATCATTATTGTTTGGTTATCCTGTTTTATTTCATTAAAAATGTTGAATAATACTTGAATTTTATTCCTACTTCAATCATTGTCATAGACCTGACTATACTCCTAAAATGTTATTTGATTTTTTGCTATCCTTGCTGAGCAAAAAATACAAGCGTATGCTCTGCTGGTATTTGGAGACAGGGACAAAACCCTCTTTCTGTTAAAAATTAAACTAGAAGCCAAGTTTGTGTGCAACAAACATGAATAGGATACTTGGTCTAAAATTTTAGGCATGATTCATAAAACACAACTGAAGCCTTTACTGTATGAACACAAGGAACCTGGTAGAAAAATGGATAAAGAGCTGATAGTCCAGGATATGAAACCAGAGGGAGTAGAAGTGAAAGACAGTGCCATAGGCTCCTGATTCAGAGGAACTGACAAACATAAGGATGAGGGCACTAGATTGAACACTAGTGATGACAGGTACTGTGAATAAGAACTAATTTAAGTAAAAATAAATCTAATTAAGTAAAAAAAAAATAATCTTTGATGAAGAATGATCATCTAAGTTTATTTGTATTCATGTTGGAACTCTGTCTATCCTTTAGTTTAGATTTTAATATAAACAAATATGTTGGTAATTTTATTAGAGACAAATACTACTGCAAATTTATGCCATTTTGGGAGAGTATAACGTTGGATATCCAATCTATGAATAACTTAGTGATAGCTAGCCCTGGATTGGGCAGCTCTCACCTGACACTTCACTTAAACCATAAGAGGTGAGAGTCTTTCAAGCTTTCTTCTGACAACTAATAAACACTATAATAAATTAGCTGGCCATGTGATGCTTTACTTTACTTTAAAGGGCAACTTTACTTTACTTAGAAGGGCAAACAAAAGTGTATATCTAATGCAAGCTATCGATTTCAGACAGGAAAACTCAGAAACTCTTGAAGTTTCTCAACTCTGGTGAGGCTACCTGGCTAAAAAGATAAGGAGCTATATAGGAGACCTCAAATATTTTTAGAACAAAAATGCAAAGAATATTCATGGTTTGCACTACAAATATTTAGAATAATAAGTATAAAGGAAGTGATGTTCTGATATGTAGTCCAGTGAATAAAGAGCTGAAAAAGGGCATATGCTTATGGGGAAGAGAAGGGAGAAAAAACTGTCTAAAAACAAGCTCAAAATCAAAAATTATAAGGGCAAGCAAAGAAATATGAAAAGTCTACAGAAGACTGATACAAATCATAGGAAGTTTTCCAGTGAATTCATTAAAATAGGCTGGAAGTTGGGGTTGCTCAGCCTGGAGAAGAGGAGGCTCTCAGGTGACCTTATAGTGGTTTTCCAGTACCTGAAGGGGGCCTACAAGAAAGCTGGGGTAGGGCTTTTTATACAGGCATGTAGAGAGAGGACAAGGGGCAATGGTTTAAAACTTGAAGAGTGGAGACTTAGATTAGATATTAGGAGGAAACTCTTTACTAGGAGGGTGACAAGACACTGGCACAGATTGCCCAGGGAAGTAGTCAAAGCTCCATCCCTGGCAGTATTCAAAGGCAGATTGGATGGGTCTCTAAGCAACCTGATCAGGTGGGAGGTATCCCTGTCCATGGCAGGATGGTTTGATCTAGATGATCTTTTGTCCTGCTTTGGGACAGGATAAAGGTGATTTTCTGGTTTGTACTTTTGGTTTCATCTAAGTCTATTGTAAATAGTTGCACTTGCTGAAATTAACAGCAAGTTTCTCAGACAGAGTCTGCTTCTAGGACTGATAACACTCAGTGTTTACTATTACTGCCAGAGGCTGGTATGCAGAGCCAAGGACACTGCTCAGCTCTGAGGAACATTTTACCCTCCAGAAGGAGTAAGGAGGTCCCACCTGAACCCCTCCTTTGGGGAGGACCGGACAAGATAGATGCCAGAATTGACCAAACAGAGTATTCAGTCCCATACGCTTCATGCTCAGTATAAATTTGAGGGATACAAACCCCTTCCTGTTCTTCCTGCTTTCCTTCCTTTGACTGTTTCCCTGTTTGCCTTGGCATCCTGGAAGAATTCCATCCATTCCTCTGCCTGTGGTCCTGATCCATCCCAGCCTGAATCTGTGTGTTCCTGCCTCCAGCTCCCAACTGCTGCTGACCCCAGGATTCCAGCCTGGACTTTCCCAGGGCTGCCCTGCAGCCTCGGTGGTGACGTGAGAGTTATTGGGGAAATGGAAGAGGAACATGGTATCAATTTTCCTGTATATTTGTATATATTTAGTAATTTTTCCTTTTTATCATTACTGCTTCATTAAAGCTGTGTAGTTTAGTTTCCAACCCATAAGTCTCTCTCCCTTATTCTCTCTCCCTCCTTTATCAGGGAGGAGAGGGAGATTAACAGAGAGCATCTGTCATTCGTTTTAATTGCCGGGCCAGTGTTAAACCGTGACATCTTTAAGGTCCTTTCCAGCCCTAGCCATTTTATGATTCTATGAAAAGGAAATAAAACCAGAGGGCTAGAACTGCTATCACACAAGATAGAAAATGATTAAAATAAAATAAAATATAAAATAAAATAAATTTTGCTCCAAAACTAAACATTTTGCCTCAGTTTCCAGTAAAAGTTTTGATGCTGAATTCCAGGAAAAATGCACAACCCAAACAGAAAAGTGAGAATGAAAGTGATCACAAGCCAGAGAAAGTCATTTGGTTTCATTTGGTTTAATATCTCATTTAATGGAATCAGAATGCTCTACCTCACAGAATTATAAAACTAAGAAAACTAAAATTGTTTCAATTAAAAGGTCACTAAGGCATGATGCATATTCAGTCCTCCAGGCAGTAAACTCTTTCCAAAATATGTAATACTTTGATCTATGTCCCTAATTTGTACGAGCAAATTTGAAGCTGAATATGTGAGTTCATTAGGTGGCATTCTCTGATCACTGAATTATGAGGTATTTTGGCTTGGTGATAAAGGACAGTACTAGGACCTATCCCTTTGGAGTCAGTAAGTGGCTTTGGAATGAATTTTATTCACAGTCTGGACCACTTAGAACTTGCTGAATGATGAATTTTTTAACAGTGAATGGTAGTAAGTGTTAAAACATCAAATCCTGAATACTATTCCACTTTCACTTGACTAACAACGTTGTACTTACAAAATTGGGATTAATATTGGAAATCTCTGTTAATCCTTTATGTTTGATGAGATGTACTTACAAAATTAATGTTAATCTACAAATACATAATCATTACATGACAATGGTAGTTTTGGTTGCCATTGTATGATTAAACAAAATTGAGTTTGAAGCTTCCTATTCTAGACCAAAGACACTACAGTCATGAGTTGCTAAGTGTTTTTACATTATAAAAATCAGCCAGTACCACAGGTGCAATTCAAACGTGTCACTTAATAGACTTGTTACCTATGGGGTTTATGACAAATACTTTGTCTTTACACAGCTAACATAAAAACACAAGGCCAGCATATGATCGAGCTCTGTGGTTTGCCTGATTTCACAGCAAAATCTTCTGCTTGATCCAGATCCTATCTTCACGTCTAGGAATTGGAGTGTAAAAGCCTAGTATGCCAAAAAGACACATACACAATGATCTGAACAAGACATGATATAGGCAATTTAAAAAATAAAAATTAAAAAAAACCACAAAGCAAAACTCTGATAAAAAATCTTTATATATATGGTTGTCAGTTCTAAGATAGTACAGCCAAGCTTCACTTTCTCATGTTATCAAATTCAGACATATTTGATGTCTATTCAGAATACGAAAGTAGGTCTTTTGATTCTCATTAGTTCTTTGCAGCACTGAACTGGCAAGGAACACGAGAGATCAGAAATGCAAATTGTTAAGTATCCAGACAAATCATGAACCTGGATAAAAAAGCTGCTGTAGTTATTAATTCCAAGTATTGCATTTACAGATGAACTGGAAAGGCATTTCAGTGTTATCCATATCTGGAAGTGCGACTGGGAAGTAAAACAGAAAATTTTATAGGTTTTTAATTTTTGGAAAAGGAATGAAATCAGAACTGACAGAATGAAATCCTTATTGGAATTTTAATTTAAACGCAAAGCTTCTTTTTGTCAGATTTAAAAGGGCACCTGGCTTCTCAAGAAGTTCAAGGAACACTCACTGTAGAATAATAAAATGCTTTGCTACCTCAAGTTTAAGGAAATGTTATATTTCATTTTCTACTTTCTAATATTTCAGTTTGTCTTATACCTGGAGCCCAGGGAGATGAATCAATAGTATCAAATCTTTTTGCTGTAAAAGCCCAGAGAGAACGTACTGTACCAGATGAACCAGCTGCAGAAGAAGACAAAATGCCTAGTTTGTCATGATTCACTTGAGAAGAAACTTTCAGCAGCTTATTTAATCTAGTAGGATTTGTCAAGCCATACTTCTGTAAGTGTTGCTTATTAGTAGCACCAAGTTGTTCATCATAGTATTCTTAAACCAAGTTTGTATTAACATCAATCCGATGACTTAATTCAAAGAACTGCTACCAGTGGATAAAATGGCTTCACAATTATCTCAGTGGCAATCACATACACATGTTTTTATCTCCTATGCTCATCAGTCTGTCTGTAAATACAAGTAAAATGGTTTTAAGCCTTAATATTTATTATTTATTTAGAATTTATTTAGTATTTATTTACTTAATTTAATATTTATTTTCCAGTTGTATTTAGTCTCCCTGACCTAGGTGAGAGCTTCTACTTTACAGAATAAGGTGAGTTCTGAACTGTCTTCTTATACCTGAAATTAAGTATTCCACTACAATAAAGCATGTGTTAGAGAAAGTAGAGAAAAGTAGCTCCTGCAACAAGTCTGTAAAAAGATTTCATTTGCATCAAATACCTCTTCAGCAGATGACAGCAAATCCCTGTCTCCTGTCTCGCACCCAAATGTTACAGTGCCTGTTATGAGAATTCTGTTAGGAAAAATATTCATGAAATTACATTTGTTGCTGCTTCTCATGGTATTCAAAATGGTAACTGGAAAAACTGAGCTGCAAAAAGTTAAACTAGCTACTGCTTAGAGATTGTTCTGTTCTGCTTATTATCCATGATGGCAGCAAACAAATTTGTCCCTACATTAGTTCTGATGATGAGTTATCTTATAATTATAAAATCCAAGAAATGTTTTCACCGCACAATTGTTTAAGAAAGTGTAGTTCTTTCTTAAAGCAAGACAAAACAAAAAAATCAAAACAACTCTTTTCCTCAGGTAGCTGAACCATGGTTGCTTACACCATCTTTTGCGATTTGTTTCATTGTTGTTTTTTGTTTTTTGTTGGAGAATCATGAGCACATAAATCAATGGACTTGTCACATTTTTAGGATTATCTAGAAAATCTTTATAGCCCTTATACCCCTTATAACTCCCCAAAAAAGAGTGCTTACTACATTTAAATGACTTATGTAATGGACTGCCTCCACACGTTAAGATAACATGGCCAGCCACTTCAAACATACATTTGAGAAATCCCTGATGCATTTGTTCTTAGTAGGACTTCAGTGTCTTCCACCTCCTACCACCAAGGAATTTTCATGTCTTTGAGGCAATTTAAGTGAGATTTTCTTAATATGTCTGTGTAACAACATGCTGGACATGTTACAACATTGTCTTGCAGGACTTAAGTTTTGTTCTATATTTAATTCCTCCTCTCTTCACAGTCCCATCCAGAGCCTTCTAAAACCCTTCAAAGCCTTTGGTTATATGTGGTTTCTTTCATCATTTGCAGCATATAAATGGTGTTTCTTAGTGAATGACTTCATCCAGTGCAGACAACAGGAGGCTAATGGTGATGCTAGCTGACACCAACAAGAGCTGGTTGATAAATATTTTACATCTTTATTAAATGAAGAGTAGGAACTTAGGTCCTATAGACCTCAGAACTCAGGTTCTATAGACCTTGCAGCTACCAATAACAATTTTTTTTTCAAGAGAGTATTAGAATCACCTTTATTATTGTTATGTAGAACCAGTGGCTCAGAAAAGGAAGAACCTAGCGCTGAGCTTATGAGAGAGCTGACTTAGTAAAACAAGGTCTTCAGAGAGACATATGATTTTGTCAAGGATCCTGAGCGGAAAAATCCTGCTGGAAATGGAGACTAAGTGAAGATGCAATTAATTCCTCATTTGGGGAAATAGAGTGGATAAATAAAAGGCAATTCATAACATAGAGGAAAAAAGATAAGATAAAGGAAAATAGATAAATCAAAATTTAAAATTACCCTTCTTAAATACTTATAACTTGGATTGATAAGATTCTTATTACTTGGACAACTTGCACACTAATGAGCTTTTAATTGTCTTTATTGCAATTAAGGGTGATGGTCTCCTGCTAAATCCCAAGTTTCAGCCATAGCTTATGTAAGTCATTCACATTACTCAACCTATAATGATGTACTTGGATTCATTGTTTGTGGTCTGGTTTTCATTTATATGGCGTTACATTCTAAGATTGCAATGACTCAGATTTCCTTTAGTTTTACAAATAAAAAAGCACTAGAATGTATTGTATGAAGCATCCTTTACTTATTCACTTGTTTTAGGTCTTCTTGTGTAGATTTATGAAGCAGGTATATCCAGACAAACACCTCCGCATTCAGAAGATAAACAGGAATTACACACTGCAGTGTCACAGTAGTTACTCTCTCACTGTGTAAAGATTGACTTGCATTTTTTATGTATTTTTTCATAGCTTTTATGAAATTTGAAAAAAATCAGTCCATGATGTTCTTGCAAAATGGTTTAAGCACAGCCTTCTTAACAGAGATTGAGAATTGTTCCTTTTTTCTTAGAAGTTTTTTAAAGGTGTGGAGGAGAAAGCTCTGTTCAAACTATACTATGTGAGAGAAAATAAAAATTGCATGAATGTATTTGGCAGTGCTTCTAGTAAACCTTTCTTAACCTTTATTCAGACAAAACATTGCTGAAGTTGCTAAGTCTTTTACCTGGAGAAGGAAAGTAGGACTTGGCCATTGTCGTGTTACAGCATGTTTTCATTTATAAAAAAAAAGAACTACTATGTGTTTTAATTGGCTTTAAGTCAATTAGTATTTTTGCTGTAAACAATAAAAAGGGCTATCCAATGTTCATGCTGATAAAATGAAACAGATTCAAGAATTTTAATAGACTTTGGGACATGAGTTTTACGTACATTTAGACTGCAAAAACAATGGTATAAACTTCAGTACATGCTAACCAAAACATGTACTCAGATTTCCTTCACAGTCTATACTTCAACTGTTTCTGCATGCCCATGCCTTCATTGTCCCTGGGTCCAGTTCACACCACAGAACCACAGAACCACAGAATCACAGAATGTTAGGGACCTCAAAAATGGAGTCCAACTCCACAACATTAATGTTAATATTAAAATTATTAAAATTAAGCCAGAGAGTCAGTGTGATATTGTCTTACCTTCACTGTGTCATCCACATCCACATCCACATTTTTGAGAGGAGAAGGAAGATTCTGCTTTGGATATAGAATATTCTTCCTAGGACTTCAATAATCAGTAGGACCTCGCCATTAGGCTGAACTCAGAGGCACTGTATGATTACAGAGGACTCTGGATTTGATTGACACTGTGAGGAAGCAAATCTAGTGAAGCCTGATAAGTCATTCTCTTTTATGTTTAGCTACAGCATCTAAATATATATATTATTTAAAAAAAAAAAAAAAAAAAAAAAAAAGGAAAAAAAAAAAGTAAGGAAAAATCTAATAACAATAAAAATAACAATAAAATACCTAAGCAAATGACACTGAAATCTGGAAGGCTGCAGCAGCTGGATGCAGAGAGAACATTTTATGGTCAAGATCTGCAACAGCTCATTCATGGTGGATAAAGAAAGGGACAAGCATACACAAAATACTCACTAGGATGTTTTGAATAAAATCTCTGTTGAAATAGACCTATCATAGTTATACATGGACAGACTTATAACTAACAACAGGAATTTAAAAAAAAATAAATCTGTAAGATGACCTAATGACTATGTTTTTTTTAAAAAAATTAAAAATACAGTCTTAGACTTTTTCATGTTTTATGATTATTATAGTGATTTTAATGGAAATTGTGTATTTCTTCAAATAGCAAAACACATTTCATCTTCCTGCAGTGTCCAAAAAATAAGTAGGAAATGACCAGAAAGTGCTCCTGATCATGACAAGTCTTGTATGTATGCCTTCAAGCTGTTGTCTTTTTATTTTTCTTTTCCATGGTAACCTCAGCACTGACACCTGGAAACCTGCCACAGAAAAAAAAAATTATATTTCTTTTCTCCAAAGAAATAGCCAGTAGCAAAGATAGATATCAAAGACTGAATGGTCATTGCTTTGCTTCATTTTTGTAGCTCAAAATATTATTCTGTAAAATTCAGCTGGTTCCTGCACTTTGACTATATATCATTATTGATGCATTTCCTGTGGTCCTGGCTGAAATTTACTCAATCAACCCCCTCAACAACACCAAGGATTCCAGATCTCTCTCTCCAAGATACACTGTTCCAAACCCAGTATTTTTTTCTCAGACATTACCAAATTAAGATTTACATCCCCAGAAGTGAAATTATAGCATAGAAAATATCAATAAGCAATGGCACATAATGGTGATGAAAGCAATCAGCTTTCAGACTATTCAGGTATAGAACACCATGGATCTGTAGCCAAGGCAAAGGGCTCCTCTTGCCTTTCCAAGGTCACTTCAGCTGGCTTTGGATAAAGCATCACAACTGTTATTTCCCCATGAGAGCAATGAGGAAGGTCTGCATTCTTCATGCCATTATGCAATTCACCTTGACATGATTTTTGCATTTGAAACTGTCCCAGAAATGTCACAGAGAGCCTTGTTACATGTTTTATTCTGAAAACATTAGAGCTTCAGGAAGAGCAATGAAAGTGAAAACATACACTACACAATGCAGTTTAAAGAACTTGTGAAGAGTTAGTTAGAACTGTAAATACACTCAGATGTACTGTGATAGTTTTGAATCATAAGCAGATCACTACGACTCAGATTTCATATGGGCAAAAGTCTACTTTCCTAGCTTAAATGAGTAGGTTCACAAGAGTAAAGTGAACCAAAAGAGGAGTAATATATTTCTATAGTTATTATTTTTATGCAGAGCTTATAGGAAAGAGAAAAATCTCCTATGTGTATAGTCATTCTTTTTCCTTAGGGCAGACATAAAACCTACCATTCCAACAGCTTTTATTTAGAATCCCACCTGAACTTGCCTTCTTCTTGAGCTGACAAATTTGCAATAGCAGCAGCCAAGAATAGTGAAAATTGAACGAAATGACCATCAGTCATCTCAAACAGGTTTATGAAACTAAGTCATCTTCCTTTTAGAAGATGGAGAGTTGCCAAAGGAGAGAAGTTTGTGTAAAAGAAAAAAATGTCCCAAAGGCAATGTCACTACATTGCCATAAAATCCTCTTCTTTTCTGCAGCTCTTTACTCAACTACATGCAAAGTCAAGAATGAAAATGAACCAACACATTGCTGCTGGTTTACAGGTACCATTACACCCAGGACTGATTCAGGGCTCCAGGGAGTCTCTTCCTGACAATATAGGGTTTGAAGCATAAATACTAATACCAAAATATTCTGACACCTGCAAGCTTTCAGTAGGCGTGCTGGTCTTTTCCTTCCCCTTCATTTTTCTCAAGAGGTGGAGATTCTTAGCAATAAAAAGCAGTGCATCATGAAAAATAAAACTAACTTAAGAGGTCTGACTAAAATAAAGTAACAGTACAGATCTAAGTAATCATAGGCATGAATGCTCAAAAGGCAGCTCAGCCTTTCTGAAACTAACATATGAAAGCCTTATTTTAGAAAAAGAGCACAACAACAAAAAAAAAACCCCAACAGAAAACTAATGTAGCATCAAAAGCAACTTTGCTTAGATCTGTTCACAAAACTCTTGGAGTTATTCTAGCTGGAACGCAAATATCTAAGCTTTGGCCCAGAAGAGAGAGCAACGGTAAACCCATGCTATATTTTGCAACACTTTGCTTCTACAGTCTGATCAGAGTTTAACTTGTAGGATCCAAACACAGCTCAGTGGCATTTGATTGTGATTATTTTATTTGATTTTCTGACATTTTTACACAATTTTTTTTGTTACTTTGAAGATAACTCATTTCAAGATGTTCAGCTGTTATTCAACAAAGCCAAACACAGTTTCTTTCTTTTATGAAATTCTGTAAATATAGAAAGCTGTAAATTAAGTTGCTGTGGAACAGAGAAAACAATTTTAAGAAATGTCAAGTGATACATCTGGCTTTGAAATCACTCTCTAAAGGAAGAATTGGGACTTTCTCTATAGTCCCAATTCAATTTAGGGCAAGGAAGGAAAAAAAAAATCCAAATAAAAAAAACAAAACCAGAAAACAAAAACAACAACAACAACAAAGAATAATCAAAAAACAAACAAGCAAAAAAACCGCCAACAAACCAACCAGTCGGTGTTTATATTAGAACAGATACCAGTAGGTAAAAAAAATATTTAGGAAAAGAATTGTGATTATGACCACAAAGGTTAAGTGTTTAGTATATGTATTACTGTAGAACTCACCAGACTATGTCATAGAAACATAGAACAACAAAATGGGTTGGAAGGGACCTTCAAGATCATCTATTTACCCAAGCCCCTTCATGGGCAGACATACCTGCTACTAGACCAGGTTGCTAAAAACACGATGCAACCTGACCTCAAACACTTCCAGGGAATGGGGCATCCACAACCTCCCTGAACAGCCTGTTTTGAAATCTCATCATCCTTACACTGAAGCATTTATTCCTAATGTCTAAAGAAATTCTACCCTCTTCCAGTGAGAACTAGCTGGATGTCTATAGATCACATTAGGTCACATAGATTTGTGACCTCCAGTTGGAGGTCTGTAGCTATGGGTGTTCCCCTATGGTCAGCCCTGGGTCCTGTCCTGTTCAGCCTATTAATCAATGATCTAGAAGAAGGGAGAGTGTACCTTCAGCACATTTGCTGATGATACAAAACTAGGAGTGACCAGAAGGCTGTACTGCCATTCAATGAGACCAGGACAGGCTAGAGAGCTGGTCTGAGACAAACCTAATGTAGTTCAACAAAGGAAAAACATAGGGTCCTGCACCTAGGGAGGAACAGCTCCATTCACCAGTACAGGTTACAGGCTGATCTGCTAGAAAGCAGCTCTGTGGAGGACCTGGGAATCCTGGTGGACAAGTTAATCATGAGGCAGTAATGTGCCATTTTGGCCAAGAAAGCAAATGACATCCTAGGATGCATTAAGAAGAGCGTGGCCAGTAGGTGAAGGGAGGTTATTCTCTGCCTCCACTCCGCTACAAGTGAACCCATACCTGGAGTACTGTGTCCAGTACAAGAAAAGAAGGAATTACTGGGGAGATTCCAGGAGAGCTGCAAAGATTATTAGGGGACTGGAGTATCTCTCATATGAGAAAAAGCTGAGACCTGGGTCTGCTAGCCTGGAGGGAAGACTAAGGGGATATTTTTAATATTTCTAAATATCCACGGGGATGGTTTCAGGAGTATGGGGACAGACTCTTTTCAGTGGTGCCCAGTGACAGGACAAGAGTAATGGGCATGAATTTCAACACAGGAAGTTCTGTCTGAACAGGAGGAGAAAATTCTTTACTGTGAGGGTGACAGAGCACTGAAACAGGCTGCCCAGAGAGATTATGGTGTGTCTTTCTCTGAAGACATTCAAAACCTGCCTGTGTGCAATACTGTGAAATCTGTTCTAGATGAACCTTCTCTGGAAGTTGGTTTGAACTAGATGATCTCTAGGATTCCCTTCCAACCTATATAATTTTGTGATTCTGTGTTTCTATAGTATGCTTAACTACTCCTTTTACGTAAAATAATCATAAGCTATACTATTAGTTACAAAGCACAGTGATTTTGGAACCTTCTTTAAAAAAATTAAGTAATTAAATAATTATTAAAAAAAGCAGGTACACTACAGTACTGATATAAAAAGGTCTTTTAATGATACAAGTTATTCGTGCTCTTATAATATCTTCCATGCACTAAACCTAAACACCTCTAGTACTGTGTCCAGTTCTGGGCCCCTCAGTTCAGGAAGGAGATTGAGGTCCTGGAGCAGGTCCAAAGGAGGGCAACCAGGCTGGTGAAGGGACTCCAGCACAAGTCCTGTGAGGAGAGGCTGAGGGAGCTGGGGGTGTTCAGCCTGGAGAAGAGGAGGCTCAGGGAAGACCTCATCGCTCTCTACAACTCCCTGAAAGGAGGCTGGAGATGCGGGGGGTTGGGCTCTTCTCCCAGGCAACTTTCAACAAGACAAGAGGGCATGGTCTCAAGTTGTGTCAGGGGAAGTTTAGGTTGGATATTAGAAAGAATTTCTTTATGGAGAGGGTGATTAGGCATTGGAATGGGCTGCCCAGGGCAGTAGTGGATTCTCCGTCCCTGGAGATATTTAAAAAGAGACTGGATGTGGCACTCAGTGCCATGGGCTGGGAACCGCAGCGGTAGTGGATCAAGGGTTGGACTTGATGATCTCTGAGGTCCCTTCCAACCCAGCCAATTCTATGATTCTATGAAAGGTATTATTCTGTATAGGCTGGTAACTATTAAAACCTTACTACAAGAAAAGATTTTGGAGCAGAGATTTCCAAAGTTGCTGGCTGAGCAGAGCTTGAAGAGTTCCCCAGAAAAGGGTGATGGGTTACCTGAATTGAAGCCTTTCTACACAGGTGTGCTGCAGAGGTCACCTCTTGGTAGTCTGTGTGGTTTGCAGCTTTTGCTACAAGAATAGAACCAACACTGGAATGCAATCTTCCAGCTCTACACAGAGAAGCAAGGAGGGAGTTGAGGCTTAAAGATATAAGGCAGCTGAGTATGAATGGGAATGCATAATAAGAAGGCATGAATTTTGTGGGGATGTCCTGGCTTTAGGGCTTTGCAGGGGAAAGATAGCAAGAAGAAAAGAGAGATGACAGACTTCCATGTGACACAGAACTTGCAAAAAACCAGAAAGAGCCAGACTTTAAAAAAGACATCTAGTAAAGAAATAACAAAAGATGAGTTTGCAGATTTATGTAAAACCTTATTAGTTCAAACACAGTCATAAACAGGTCATATAGTGTGCTGGTCAAGGAAACTGCTGAAAGGTTAGAGCCCCAGAAAACCTGTGATTTTATTCCTAAAAAATCTGCAAAGAAATTTTTGTTCTAAGTTTGTCATTACAGGCTATGTAAGTGTAGGTGCTTGCACAGCAATTTAGATAAAATTCAGTAAGAAATTTTGCCCCAAGGTTGAAAGTGATTTCTTAAAATGCAACTCTACAAGCCCTAATGCGTATGTTTCTACCATTTACTTAGTGGAAAAGTTCCTGTGGGTTTAACCTCAGATCCAGTTATCACCAGTGTTCTTCATTGTGTTTTCAGTCCTTCTTAGATGGATTTTTGGGGGCAACATAGAAGTGCTAGTCATGCTTTGTAGATTAATACCATATCTGAAAAATGTATACATATTCCTCAATTAACCCAGTGCTTAAACCAGTATTGATGTTCAATTTAAACAGCTGTTGAGTGCCAATAAGTGGATAAAACTAGAACATTATGCTGCTCTGAAAGTATATATCTATAATCTCAGAAGTTCATGAGTCCTGATGACCAAGAGATCTACATAATCACTCCTGAAACCTGTAACATCTCTACTGTTACAGCTCCATAAAATAGTGCTTACTTGTTGAAAATAAACTATTAATTAGGACAGTGCAAGTAATTTTTCAAAAGCATAAACAGATTTTAATTTGCTTCTACACAATCTGAACAGCAAAAAGACAGAGTGTGGAATGACAGTGTGAAAACTAGTAGATTTTTGAAACCATGACTTCTGATTACAGCCTATTTTCTACCACCCTTAGCTTTCATTTAAAGAAAAATATCTAAGTAAGATATAAGTTTTGTTTCTGTCCAAACTCCTGAAATCCAAACAGCATGTCTCCTGACTAGGTTCTCTTAGTTGTCTGCTAAACTTCTGGCAGAGTGTTTTGCTCCTTCTTTGGTTGAGATTATCAGCCAAATCTTTCAGCTGCAAAGAGATCTCTCAAGTTCTGAGCAATTTCTCCTCCACAAGTCATCTCCTATTAGGCATAAAAGTTTCTGGGATAGATCCAAATTGCCTCTTCATCCATCTGGGATTTTTCTTAAATCTCTGCACCAGGTCTTCAACAAAGGACTGAACTCTTGGTTTTGGAATCAACAAGAATAAACTGTTTAGTTTCTTAATTACTGTCCTAGGCTCTCTCCAAAAGGGACTAAGTTTGGAATTATTTTCCTGGCTACTTTTTCTAATCAAGAGCCAAGCATTTTCTGCTCCCTGGATGGGCACATAATTCTTTTCATTTCTTTTAGGCTTTTACTGTCTTTACTTGCAGCTCAGAATGGTCTTATATTTAGGAATACTGCACTGAAGAAAGAGAAATAACACTGTGATGACAGCTACCTAGAGAGGTTTCTGATAACTATCAGTGTCTTTTTGTTAAGTCACAGGAAAGAAAAAGAGCAAAAATAAGCTCTGGGAAAGAAATGGATAATAGAACACTAGCAAAGACAACAAATGTTATTTTTATATTCTAGCATTTATAGTCTTCACCAAGAATTTAAATGCTTAATTTTCAGTCTCCAAACTCCACACCAATCAAGCTCAATTTATTCAAGTGCAAATCCCACAGCAACTTTTAACATTGCATGAAGGTAATTTCCCATGCAGAAACTACGAGTGACTAGGATCAGTTTAGAGATTTAAATACAAACCAGTTCATAAAAATCTTCTCTTCACCAATTCAAATCTTTTTTGCTGGTCCTTTTTCAAAAGTTATTCAATTATTTGGTACTACAATGGCATTGCCAACTCAACCAAACTGTATACAAGTCTTCTGTACTTTCTGTACTGGTGAATTTCTTCCAGTCTTGAAAAAATTCCTGAGCCCTTTGTAATGGTTAGTTCTGTGACAGGATGTGCAGCAGCACAAATTACTTAAAACTTGCTTTCTTTTCCTATGTGTTAAAGTGTGAGCAGTAAACTGGGAACATCCACTGGATAGCTTTAGGATCCTTCCAGTTCTTACCAAATAGATCATCTTTATTCTGTATAAATTACCTAAGTACTTGAGAAAATCTTCCATTCCACAACACTTTGGTTAGTTCACTTACTACTAATCAGCAAATCAAAGCTGTATTCCACAGTGAGTTTTTGCTCATATTATTTATAGACAGGAAAAAAATATGTCACATTTTTTCTCCCAATGTTTTACTTTTTCTGCTACAGAAAAAAGCTTTTTACTACCTTGAATTACCTGTGTATTAGAGACCAGGGTTTGTAAATATTTCTTTCATATGTTTGAAATTATTACCATAAAGGACATCTAACCAGCTCATTATTTAGTTTCTTTTATCTTTAGGTGATAGACGATAAAATCCTACAAACTGACTTTGTGCCAAAAACACACTCTGGTTTAAGCTTCTACTAAGTAATGCACCAGATCTAATCTTCCAAGTTTTCCATTATTTTGAAAAATATAACAGAATATATTGAGAGCTCTAGTTAAAAATGCTGCTCCCTACTTTTTTGGTTCTCTCTTCCAAGGCACCTTCTAGATCTCTGACTAATGGCAGTTTCACAGATCTTGTTCTCCTGTGACTGATTCTGCAGAGTAAGCTGCAATGAACTCAAGTGTCCTTCATCTGTTTTCTGAATTTCTGATTATGGGTCAGCTTCAGTACTCTCAAATAAACCTCCCTCAGGGGTACAGATCTTTTCCACAGAGCAAAGATTTTAACTTTGAAATCCAGTGTATTCACTGTCAGAGTCCAATGCCAGTTTTATTCACTTGCATTTCTACTTCATTTGCTGATTTGAGAAACCTTTAATGCAGAGCTGGCTTTTTTCATGTGTTGTAACATGGACCTTAGATGGTCATTTTGCATTGATTAAGCAGTAATCTGTATGTGTATTTTCTGGCTGAATTGGCTGGGGGCTGTATTTGCCCCTGCCATGTTCACCACATCCTTCCTTTCCCACCCCATGTATTCCTCACACACCCTGTAAACTACAGAGCCACCAGACAGGGGAGAAAAAGCACAAGTATTTACCTACACTTAGAGCTTCTAAAAGGCAAAAAAAATCATGAAGCTGTCCCAGATGATAAGTTTCATAGAAACTATTGATATAACTGTATAATTTAGAACTGGACAGGACAGGCAAACTGCAACTGCATGAAAGCAACCACTAGATAAATCTAAAGCTAAGTGCTTTAACTGGGTAATTTCACATAATTTGTTTTATTTGGTTTAATCAAATAACAGAAAAGAGTAGGAAGAAAATAATAAACTTAGGTTCCATTCTTAAACCTAAAATTTTTGCTAATTTCTCTTCCAGAACGGCTTCATGCTTAGAAAAATCTAATTCTTAGAAATGGAAATAAAAATCTTGTTCCAAGACTCCATTGGTGTACTGTTTTCAAAAGGTCTTGGAGAACAGCATGTCAAGTACTTGGTTTAGGTAGGCTAGAGCCGTTGAGACTGTTCTCTGTCAACAATAGCCAATTTAACCATCAGAAATGAAAGCATTTCCAAAGTCCTAATAGATCTGCAGGAAGTCAAGGTTTTATGCCCAGAAAATTAAATACTTTTGTAAAAACATCCTGGTTTTGAAAGCCTCATTTTATATATACAAATATGACCAAAACCACTTGATCATTTTTGGATGGACACATGGGGACATGTAATGAATCTACTTATGAAGGCTTCTGATTTACATTGTTGCTCCCTTGATCATCAAAACTTTGCAGATATCCATTAACTGATAAAACTCAGCAACATTTTAAAATACACTCCTTCTAAAAAAACATTTAAATATGTAGAAATATAAATGAGACAATACTGAATTTGCAAGCATGAAGAAAGAGACTTTTTAATAGGCATTGCCTTGCAAGAAGAAAAACCTCAAATATTCTCTAAAGCAATTAGTAGGATCATAGTTAAGAAAACTATACACTCACTCTGTTTTATATATGAAGATATCACTTATTCAGAAACAGAAGAAAAGTAACCCCATCTCAGCAAGTTTAATCTTTTCATAATTCAGTATCACTGCATTCCCATCTTTGAGACACCGGAAGGTATTTTATCACACTTACAAGATGTGTTATAGATGCACGCAACACCACTGCAATTTAAGTTCCAGTGTACTTAGTCCTGCAAAAACTTTAACAAAAATACAGTTCCCTTCACAGTCCTACAGCTTCATAATTTGGATAAGATCCTAAGAATACAATTCCCATTTAATTCAATGGTAAGCACATAACTAAAACCCTGTGCAAGGCATTGAACATTTAGCACAGTATTCACTAAGTAGATCCAGATGATGGGCCAAATCCAGCTCTGATGTAGGTGGGCAAAATGCCATTGAAATCATTTGAGTTGCAACACTAGAGTTGAATTTGACCTTATATTTTTTGAACATGATGCCAAATGACTGCAAAAAACAATGTAGTTTTTACCAAAGTGCAAATGAATGTGGTGGTTTCATCCTAGCCCCTGGAGGACATGTATTGAGAGCACAAAAGAATCACACAATTTGGCACTGCTTGTAACTGCTTTTCTGCAAAGATCCAGGACTAGAGTGTTCAGGGCGTTGCAGGTCATGAGCTGAGGAGGCAAAGCAGGGTAGCTGCATGGACATGGCTGCACACTGCTTGCCTCTTGCTAACCTCTTGCCAGCACTCATTTCCTCATTTTCATCATTCACTTTAATGTTTCAAGAAAAACAGCAGCAATGTGAATTATTTTGAAGCCCCAGTGGATGTGCATTGTTCCTCCCCAGGGCCTACTGAGAGGCAACTCTATAACTTTGTATTGATGCTGATAGAACTACAAGCTGAACTTGTCTTTGTGTGGCTATTAACACTTGGCCTGTGTAATGTTTTACCTTCAAAGATGTCAGGGGTCTTTCTGAAAGTGAATTTAAAGAAGGCAGTGATAAATGGGGCCAGAATTTATAACAGACTTAAAATACTTATTAGGCATTCGTAATCTCATATTTAAAATTTATCATCCAGAATTGGGAAGTGTAAGCAAATTTTATTAGCTTCCTTGAGAGCTATATTTATCCTCTGTCTCCAGGAAACTCATTCAGGATATGAATTCAAGCTTTTATATACTTCTTCAAGTCAGTGGCAACATCTCTAATTAACACAAATAAATGCAACAGATAACAACCAAAAAAAATTTAAAATTTAGATAGCCTGCAAAAAGGCTGCATAGATCATGAGATGCAATAACTGAATAATAGGTATGGAGTCAAGAAAGGTCTGAAATTTTGACTTGTCATAACTTTATGAGGATGTTGAGTAAACTTAACACCAACATTCCCTGCCTGCTGCTTTTGCTATTTACTTTTTCTGTCATGAGGTTAATAAGAAAATGTAGAATGGTTTTACATAAAAAAAAACAACCAAAACCCCTCACTAAAACCAAACACTATTAATGAAAAAAACAAGCAAACAAACAAACAAACAAAACAAAACAAACCCAACAAACAAACAAAAAACCAAAACAAACAAACAAAAAAACAAAACAAACAAACAAAAAACCAAAACAAACAAACAAAAAAACAAAACAAACAAACAAAAAACCAAAACAAACAAAAAAACCCCAACCAACAACCAAACATAAAGGGGCAAAAATATAGTCCAGGGACAATCTCTTCATCTTTAATATAAGAAGGAAATCGCTGTCTAACAAGTTCAGCATTCAACAGAGGAAGAAGAGTCAAGACCCCTGGTTTTGATGGTATTTCATAACAAAAACTTTTATTCTCCTCCTTGTTAATTTCATTTGTACTCTTCCAAACTGTCCTATCACCAAAGAAACTTTCCTGAAAAAAAACAGAAGGATAACATGGTCACAGAACAGCTGAAGAAACAATCTACAGTAAATTTGTTCTCACATAGAAAATGTGAAAGATAATAAATTCCTCACAATCTTCTTCTCCACTTTATGAGCAGTTTTACCACCAATTTAATTTTTCACTACAGCATTCTCTGATCTGTCAAAGTAAGTTACTATAGTAGTGTTTGGTCTGCAGCTGCTTGAATCCAATACTACGTCAACTTGAATATGAAGTCTACAAAGCATGCTAAAAAACTAAAATAAATCCAAAGGAGGTGATACCAATGTAAAGAGAACAGAAGGAACCTTTTGTTTTTCTATCAAGAGTATTACAAAGCAGTTATGAAAAACAAAAGTAGAGGCTCAATATTTAATAGGAACTTTCCCAAAACAAGTAAAATTAAAAGTCATTAACCCAGTTTTGACCATCTTATCTTACTGCTCTTCAAGATTCTGATTTTGGCTATTTTTAATTTTCAGTACATGCCATTCAATGTTTTCCAAGATATTCTACACAAGAGGTTCAGTTCTCTCAATTATTTACACCTTTCAAAGAATCCACTCAATGAACGGCAAATAATGTTATTATCTTTACATAAACTTGTTTAATCTGGTTGTAATGACATCATAATTAGATTCTTCACAAAAACTTTTAAACTGTTGATGAAATACTGTTTTAGATTTATCTTGTGATAGGTGGTAGATATTTTTTTTTCTTGCCCTTTTCACTCCAGCAGGTATAAGGAAACAAAAAAACCCAAAAAACAACCAACCAACCAAACAAACAAACAAAAAAGCACCCATAATGGTATTACTCTATAATACTCTAAAAAATCATAGTGGTATTACTCTACTCAAAAACTAGACTTTCAAAATAAAAAGATGTATAACACAGTCCTCTGCAATCTTTTTTTCTTCCCTCTAACTAATTTTTCTTACAGCTGGGATGTCTGGAAAACTGTAGTAAACTGGCTTCTAATTCCAGTAAGCCCCCCTAGGAAAGTCGATTTCAGTTCCAGGAGAAACTTTAGTGGCTAAAAGACTTCCAAATTCATGATCCAGAACAGGCCAAGAACACTTAAAAGTCAACAACATCATAAATTAAGTAAAACTAAAGAAATGAAGTATCTGAAGTTGATTTGGGGGATATCAAATCAGAACTTAACTGAGACTTCCAAACCTATTGAAATTTCTTACAGAAATTCTGTCTCAAAAACAGTATATACCCCAAATACTACATCCCACACACAAAACCCACCACTGAAACCTTGAACAAGCTGTTGCACTACAAAAGCCAATTTTTTTTTCCTCATTGACCAACCTTTTGCTAAATCAGACCTCAAATACAGGGCTTTTCTGGGAGGAATTAAAAAACACTCACAAACTAGCCCCAGTTTAGATTGACTTTGACATTTCATAAGGATGTTAGACCTAAGTCTAGCCAGCTCTTGGGTGGAAGACTTCCAACCCACATTTTGCAGCACGTAGGGCTGGTGGATAGGCCACATTCTTTCCTCCAGCCATATAAATTGATGTCCTAATATGGTGCTAGGAAGAACTATTCTGTAAACACACTCTTTTTCAAATGAAATGTAACTCTTCATCACTAAATACCACTGTACTGTTTGACAACAGTGTGGTGTTAACCCATTCTTTGACAAATATAGATGATGATCTGCCCTAGTCCCACAGCAATTTCCACCAACCTGGTTTGATTCATACAACAAACATTATGTACTACTGCTGCTAGAGAGGATATAGGTCTTTATGTGTATTTTATAGATGCTTTTGTTTTCTAAATAGGAATCCATTAAAGTTAAGGAAAACTTTGAAAACATTCAATAAAGTATTCACTTGTAAGAGTGATCCTTGAGAAGAAAGGCTACAGATACATAGGAAAACTATTTAATTAGATAAAATTTAAAATCTTTGCTCTTTGCTGTAGTTAATTCAGACTCCTGCTGTTTTGCTCCCTAATCTGCTGATTGCTGAATGAACATCTGAATGAGTCTTTCCTTACAGTGTACCCTTCACACCCTTCATGCTGCCATGCAAGGAACCACGAACAGGAACAGGACATCTATTTGTTTAGAGCATGGGAAGCTATCAAGATGGACTGCAGTATACCAAATTCAGCAATAACAACATGTGACAGTTTCAATCTGTTCAACTCAGTTTCACCTAGAGGAAAATAAATGGCAACATGTTTCACTGTTTAAGACATGCCTTAACACAACTAAACTGTGTCATCCAAATGTTTCTTATTATCCCTTCAATATTTCACAAAGAGTGTGTATACAGTCAAGCAGATTTGCTTTCCAAAAAATGTAATGCAGTGATGAAAGGAAAAAAATGACATCTCCTTGCCCTGTGATGTTCCAAATTTTCTTTTGTGTCTTGGTGTTACAATCACTTAATATAGTATCATTTTCAGATGATACTTCCATCAGTAGTCACTTGCAAGTCCTCTGTCTCCCCAGAATACCCTTGGCGTTACCAATCTCTTGTATTTAGCTCAACTTCTTGCTATAGTCTAAATTTAAAAAAAAAAAAAAAACAAACAAAGAACAAAAACAAGCAAACAAATAAACAAACAAAAAAAACCAGCGCTTGGGGACCTCTAATAAAAGAGGAGCTGTTTCACATTTATTACTTTCTGTCCATTCCTACTGGCAATTTGATGATATTCTGAAAACATTTGGCATTAGGCAAGTGATGTGATTGGGCCAATTAGCAATGATATTCTTTAATACATTATTGAAAAAATTCTCTAGAATTCTCTAGAACTAGACACGGAAGACATAGCACTCAATAGGCTTTAAAGCTGTTTTTCCAAGCATTTCATGTTCAGTTTATTATAATAGGATACCTACTGAAATGACATTTCCAGGTTAGACTGACTTTATAAATAGTATAATACACTACAACAGAAAGGTATCAGATTTATGAAGAATACATTTAATGGAAAGGACAGCTCTCTTCATATAGCACCAAATGAAACAGAAAAATAATTCCAAATCCAGGAGAGGGGGCAGATACAGAATGAGGGTTTTTTGTCCTTTTCTCACCTCCTGTTTCTTTCTTGCTTGGATGATTTCTTATATATTCTCTTCTGTGGAAGCACATTTTGCATTCCTCCTACCTGGTCCCCAGTTTGTCCATCTCACAAGAAAGATAACAAGAATAGGCCAGGGAGCAAAGGCAGAATTTTCTATGAGTAAGAGAGCAGAAGAATTAGCAGGCAGTCAAGAGCAGAGCTATGCCTCTGTTCCATAGCAGCATTGCCTGCATGACTTCATCTCCCTTTCAGAGGGGCATGTTACTAGTGGGAGAAGGGGCAGCTTCCAAGGGATATACTTTCACATTCCACTTAATTTGCAGACATCAAGCATCTCCATGGGGTTGCTATACTAACACTGTCCCATTTGTTGTCATCTTAGGCTCTGGAGAAAACTTCTGACTAACATTGAGTTTACTTAGCTGCAAAAAGTTTGGTGAATTTCAGTTTGTTCCAAGGCCTGTTAGCAGCAAAAAAAATCCAGCCTACAGCTACAGAAGATTCACTTCTTGATGACATTATTATGATTCAGATCCAAGAGGTAGAGACAGCTGCAATCTCCCATATCCTCTGCCCTGAAGGGTGAGTATGTTATTTCATATCCTTTCCAGTGTTCCCTCTCCACACTCAAGTGGTCAGGGTGAGGGGAAAACTGGATAAATTAGGGCCCTAATTTTGCACTAGCTGGAATTTGTAAACCTCTGCTGAACAGATAAAGAGTAGAGAGAATGTTGTAAAAGTACTCCCGCTCACCATATTTTGAAATATATACACTCATTAAGACCAGAGAATCAGAATCTTTTTACAAATACCAAAAGCAGAAGATAAACATATTCATGAAGTGGCTGATACAAGGGTTTCTTTGAGAAAGTTAAAATTCTTGAAATATAAACCACAGCAAAAAAGCTGAGGATGCATTTAGCTCTGAAAATACTTCATTGAAATGTTTGCTACATTGTGTATTACATTAAAAATATGTTTCTCATTAACAGATACAGATATTACCACAATGTTTAATAAAATGCCTTTGTATTTTTACATACTATTAGCATCACAGCTGAAAAATATAACAAAAATATCTGAGGAAGGAAAAGCAATATGCCTTTTTAGCTTTCTCTTTTCAAAATATTCTTCCTTTTCTAGTAAGAGCAATTACATTATGGGCAACAGTTTTCTTAGTGTCAAGTATCATTTACATATGAATTATATACAAAGCAACTGCATGCCACAAGCTATTCAGACTAAACAATTTCTCTATTCAGAAAAGAGAGAGAGCCCTATTCTGAAATCTGTGGGTTGTGGGTAGCCACTGATTACTGGTGCTATTTCTTTGAACTGAAGTTAGCATGCATAAATCCTAATCTGTGTACCTGACATCAAACCATCAAGGAAAATCCACACAGTTAGTAGATATTTATCCTAAAGTTTGACAGTGACACACACAAACCAGATGAGAGAAAACACAAGAGCCTTTTCTGAACTGTATTTATTATTGTCAGGAACTTTATACCTTTCATCTCAGTTAATAGAGTATTGTTAAATCTAACCTGAACAGGTGAAAGAGTAAGAAACAGATCAATTAACAGTTTATATTTTAAATTCAGATGGCATTGCTAGGGTTAAAAGCAATATCAACAGAGGTGCAAAAGGTAATATTTTTTAAATTTTAAGAGATTGAAATCTACATTTGTTACAGCTTTAGACCTGATGTTTCCAGCAAAATGCTTCTTTGTTTAGTGGCAGATGAAAAACTATTGTCACTGTGACCTCTCTTGTCACAGATTGTTTTACTATCCTTACAAACATGATTAATTATCATCAATAATCAAACATGATTAATTATTATTAATTTCATGGAATAGACTGATTTTGCTGTGTAAAACTGAAGTTCAAAAGGAACCATTATCTCTAAATCAGAATACAGTCTGTGTGATGTTTGTCTCTCTTCTACAGTACTTGCATTTCAAAACTGTATATGACCTACAAGGAACTTTAGTAATTGTCTAATTCAAAGTTGCTATCCATGCTTGGCCTTGACTTCAGTCATGTGAGTTGTGTTTTGTATCATGCCATAGAGCTGGGATTTCATTTACTTGTCAGATTGTTAAGATTGGTAAAAAAAATATTGCTTTTGCTCATTAATTTGAATAAGCCTGAAATTCAAATGTTGCAGATGGTTTCTATCAAAAGACTGATATCTAGATATAGCTTTATTGGAAAGCTAAATATTTATAAAATAATTTGGGCTTGGATTTAAAGGTCCTCTAATTAAACAGATAAATAATATTAAATTAGTCAGAAGTGTTCTTAAAATATTGTTTTGTGCCATTTACAATTAGCCAGTAGAAAGCTGACTCATATTTCCCACATCTGAAAAAAGTATTACTTGTGATTTTTAAAGTAATAAAAAGTTTAAGCTTTATCAGGTTAATATTTAAATGGGAACTGAGAACTGGCTTTGAGACATATTTGGCAAGATCTCTTACTTTTCCTTCTCACAGTAAAAATTATTGCTGAATTCCACATTAACTTTCACAGCAATATTCTTTGTACACAACTGAACAAATTTTACAGAGATTTACACGCAGAATTGCAAACAGAGCCAGCAGGGATGCAAACTGCAGCCCAGCAGCTATCTGCCAAAGGTGACATGCTGTGATGTGTCTGTTTGCCATCAGGATATTCCTGTGGTAAAAACTAATATTACAGTTATCCCAAACACCTTTTCAAAGCCACTGCTCTTACTTTGAACATTGAGACAGTGTTTACTTCAGACAAACACTAATCTGAATATATGGAGAGTTAATTAGATCCCTGAAATTTAGCACCTTTGTAGTATAACATTTGTAAAAGAAGAGATAACAAAGTGGTTTCAGAGGAAGAATTTTAATTAAACAGTGAGTAAATTACAATTCAATATTAAAAGCATGGCACCAGTTGTATCTAATCATTGTGGTACCCACTATTCTTTTGGTGGTGCTGACAAAGGCTGTTTCAGTCTTCTTTAATACCTTCTTAATTTTTGTTTCAAGAGGGGTGATTACACACAATCATGTAATAAAATGTTTGGCTGTTGACCAAATTTTGTGAAATAATTAAAAATATATACCAATGAACTGTTCCTTTATTATAGCAAGCCAAAAATGTATAAGAAATTCTTAGCCCTATACAACAACCTTTCACAAAGCACTGATAGGATTGCCATGGCAGGATCTTAAGCACCAGTTTCACTTGGTATAGAATTATTTTCACTTCAAGTTTATACCCAGAGCACATTTCTTTTGAGTCTGCAATGCTCAGATCTACAATATAAAACAGGTTTTGTTCTGGTCTAAACTGACTTTAGTTTTGAAGACATTTTGTTAGCATAAAACAGTTATAAAATAAATGAATTTTATTCATTCAATGAATTCAATCAATAAATTCTTAGTTTTCCCTGTCCTTTTTTCCATTTTGGATATAGTTCTCTTCCTTGGAGGGAAAAAAAACAAAACAAACCAAAACAAAACACACACACCCAAAAAAAAAAAAAAAAAACAAAAAAAACAAAAAAAAAACCAAAAAAAAAAACAAGCCACACAAGGGATTGCCAACATATGCCCAAAACTTTTTCTGTAATGTGAGACAAATACATGGCTTCCAGTTTCTGCTTCAGTGATAGTCTGTAACAGAATTCCCATGGGTACAAAACCACACAGTATGGTATCCCCCTGACACAAGATATAGCAATATCCACCAAGCTTAATGCTCTAGGTAACATTTCAACATCAGAACCACAATTATTTTTAAATATTCAATTCTCTAACCTTTTCTATATTATTTTAAGGTTCTTTGGCCATCACATTTGCTCTCTATTCCCTCCTCAAAGATGGAATAATATCTGTCAAAACCTCAAAACTTGCTGCAGATCAGACTGGGAGATTGCCAGCAACTCCAACAGAGTTCCTCCTATTAGTGTGGAATGTCACATGGTTTAGATTTGTATTAAATAGGTGAATTATAATAGCATTATTTGCTGTCATGAGACAGCAAATACATCTATCTATTAACATCGTGTCCTTTCAAAGACGTCAGTCCTTCCCTAACTAAAGGAAAACATAAAACTCCTACCAATTTCACTAGGAAGAGAATCAGATCCTTCACATCTTTACCTTGGACTACACCGTATGTATATTTTTACATAAAAATAATCCATATCCAGAAGTATTTTTGCACTGGGAATTAACACAGAAAATGGGGTCTGTAACGCAAAATCCAGAGTACTGCTTTCTCAACTTCTAGCATTTGGCTGTCTTATTTAGTCCCAACAGGCTAGTTACAGGCCATTTCACAGGCTTCAGGCTGTAGAAATGATTCACCAGGCAACAACATTTAGATGAAAAAATAACAAATGTGCAAGTGAAGCAGGGAGTCCCACTTGTTTCATTAACGAGCCTTAAGCATACAGATGCTCAGCTGAGTGTCATGCTTAATCACACTGTAGGCTATCACAGTAACCAAAGCAGCTCTCCATGCAGCTGCTTTGTGTCCTTATCAGGCTGTGTGTTCCTTCTTCCCAGTAAAAATGGTCAAAGAAACACTAAAGACTCGGTGTACAATTTTTTCTAACACTTTCATAATGAGCACAAGGTCTAGCTTGAAGGAGGCTGGGGAAGGAGCAAGGGAAGAGAAAAAACCTGTGTGTTAAATATTGTAAGATTTCTGCTGTTTTATATGCAACATCAGAAAGAGAGAACTTCTGCATAAGGCCATTTTCATGGTTTTCATTATCACATATAGTTAATCAGAAACACTTCAACCCCAGGCAATGAACACATTGCAAAGAGAATATTAAGAGGGCATAACAGCATCCTACTTGCTTGGAAACTAATTAACTTGGTTAAAAATGAAACAATTTTTTAAAAAGTACTGTAGTGGAAGGGCTTGTTCTTACCTCAGATTTACTATGTGTGCACAAATATGAAAGCCAGTTCTGCTTCTGTTGAAGGTAATGGCAAAAGTCCATCTCCACTGCAGACAGATCTGGCCTTCAGCATTTTATTTAAAATTTGAAATAAATAGGATAGCTGTGGAGTGGCTCAGGGTTTTTGTTTTGTTTTTAAAAAGTTCTCAGGTGCCTGATGCTAGTTTAAGTGTAATATAGGCATTTAATTCCAAAATACTAGCCCTTAAAATCTTTCTTCAACAAATCCCTAAACTTTTTAGTGCCTTTGTCGTTGTCAATATCTACTTCCAATTTAGGACAGACTAAACAGCTTCTTTCTTTAGTGTTATACTGCTTCCTACTTAGCTTGTCTCTTACCCATAAGCAAATATAGAATCAACACTCTGAGGCCAAGACCTTTTTATTGAACTGGAGGAGTTTACAGCGTTAGTGCCATGTTCTGACATTGTCAGCAGAATTTTTCTATGACCAAGGGAGTATGGGACACAACTGACCTTTTCCCAAGATTTGCCCAGAAGAACTATGGTATAGAACTGCCTCACTCTATATTCAACAGGAGCAGTTCCTCAGACATTAATACTGAGAAGTAGGTAAGAGCTCTGCATTTAGGGCCTCTTATTCTGTTTCTCTTAGCAAGCACGCATTCTCTGAACATTCTACTGAACACCAGCTGGAGCAGGATCTGTGTAAAAGGCAGCAACCCCCCCTTGAATTTAGAAGATGCCTGGACTGAGCTGCTTTCCCTTTTACACCAAAAGATGAGAGCACAGATGCAGATTGTCAAGGAATAATTGCATATCTGAGGATGTTTCAGTTCATGTTGCTAGATGTGCCAAAGCCCTGCTGATACTGGCTTGTCTGATGACTATGTCAGATAAGGATCTGATGGATTCAGACCCTCTTAATGAAGATGTTTCATTAAAAAAAAATAAAACAAAAAACAACAACAAAAGAACAAAACAAAACAAAAAACAAAACAACAAAAAAAAACAAAAACAAAAACAAAAAACCAAAAAACAAACAAACAAAAAAAACCAACCAAAAACAAAACAAAAAGGGAGGCAAAGAAATTCTCAGTCAGTGCCTTAATATGTTAGGGGAGTTTCTGAAGAATGGAGGACCTAACTTGAAATTCTTCCTTGATGATATGGATTAAAATAAGAATACGCAAAATTAGTAAATATTTAATTAAAAACAAAAATCACATCTACAATTACAATATGTTCTTTTTAGATATAGCATCACAGCAATTTAAACAAGGATCCCGAAAACTCAGTACAGAATAGACCACTAGTCTTTAAAATTTTTTCAGTGCCTACCGTGTATTTTAAGATTATTTCATTGCACTGGTTAATAATAGATAAAGCGCATTAGAGTGGTTTTATTTACTCACCTTTCTCTCACATGAAACTAATCCAAGAATACATTATTGATAAATAATGCACACCTCTCCAGTTCACAGCATTTAAATTATGCAAAATTAGGAACAGCTGACAAACTACTACACATACCTCTTGATCCAAGTAGAAAGAACTGCAGTTTTGAGTAAAACCTGCATTTTCCAATATAGATGGAGTTTTTTCCACAGATGCCACAATGTTTGGCATTCAAATTGGTATCACTCTCATTTCCCTGTTGTTCATATAAAATATATTAGTATACATTTAAATATATATAGAAGCACCACTTGAAAACAGAAATACATCCTTATAACTATAAAGAAGTTTTGCAACATTTTAGACTATACAAATCTGCAAATGTTTCAGTATTGCATTGCAGTATCATTTGTCCATAAACAACAAATAACTTTCTATCAATACTCTCTCCTGCCTTGTTTTTGCAAAGCAGTGGTTATTTTAATCTAGTAATTAAATAAAATATTACCCAGCAACATCACTCAGCAGTCATGAAGTATTTAGAACAATATTCACCTGAGAGCGTTACCTAGCACAGATTTTCAAAACAATAATCTTAGGTTACATTTGCATTGGGTTGCCAAGAGGAAATATGAATTTTCCAGTGTAGATATACAAGGACAAATTCACCTTGCCAGCTCACTTAATTCATGTCTGGAATGAATTTGGGCTATTCTCTATTCAACTTTATTGAATTAGACTTTGCATCTTCAGCTCTATTTAAATGGAAGTAATTACCTGAGAAAAGCCTCACATAATATGTATTGTTTAATATTAAAGTATTACAGAAAAATATGCAAAAATTTTCATAAAGTTCATTATATACCATATGTTCTGCAAATTATGACAATACAGCTTAAGTGAACAATTCATAGGGAAAATTACACATATTTTGGGGTTCCAGGTTTGGGTTTTTTTGGGTTTTTTTTTTTGTTTGTTTTATTTTGATCTCTGGGGCGATACAAGTATGAGAGGAAAGCTTCAAATCCTAAAAGCAAGCCATTCTGCAAAAACTGAAATCTAAATCCCATTTTATTATGCTGTCAATGAACTGTCGAGATTCTACTTTGCTTGTTAACATGATAGCAGACAGATGAGAAGAAATAAAAAGTACTGGGCTGTGAAAGACAAACCAAAAGGGGAGATTGAAGGGATTTCTCGAGTTACTCAGGTGAGTCTTTACGCCCCAGCCAATGACCCAGCCAGTGGTCAGAACTGTGCAGGTTCCATTTGGTTGCTCCGAACGCTTAGACATGGTATCCAACTGTCTGCTCAAAAGGCTGAGAATTTGCAGTTTCTTTGTAAGCTTACTGCACAATAAACAAAAGAAGGGAATTTGATACTAACTAAACAGAGAATGAATAGTCAATAACATTGTATAAACTTTTTCAAGTCACAAATCTTTATGCAGCAGGAGAAACTCTGCATGTTACTGGAGTCTTTTACGGAATAGATTGCTTTTTTTGTTCTACCTCTCTCATTTTTTAGCTGCAAAATGTATTTTTTCTAAAATGAAGCCTTCACCTGTTGACAGATAATGACATCAAGTCCCTAACTGCTATAAAAGAAAGTAATTTATAGATTAAATAGAAGTTGAAATTAATAAAGAAATTGGAGAGCACTGTGGTTATGGAGGCAAGTAAATTCTCTGCAGCACTACAAAATAATTATTTTATTACTTTAAACAGGGGTGGCATACTGTTTATGAAATAAATTATTCCAGGAAAAAAATGCATACTTTTTCTATCATTGGTTCTTTAATTCCTAAATTTCAAAAAGCATTTAAACCATACAACTAACATTTTGAACAAAAAAGAAATTAAACCATATAGCAAGTTCCATGCTAGCATAACTCAACTATGAAATGAGGCTATACATGAAGAAGAAACACAGTGGACATATGGACAAGTACCATAGTTTCAAGCACAGTTAATTGGAGGTTATAGACCTGAAGCTGAATACTCTTACAGTGGAAACATTAATTTATGCATCATGGTGTATATCTCTCAGAATGCATTAACTGTCAAGTTTGAGTAATACTTTACATGCCCTTTTTGTAACTTTCAGAATTAGTTTTATGAAACCCAGCTGTTCAAAATAAAGTCTGGGCTAGCAGTGCCATCTAGCATCTTTAAAAAAAAAACAACCAACAACAACAACAAAATCCCTATGCACTTATAGAATTGGTAGGTTAGCATTTATTAAGACTATCAATCTCTGTAATAGATCTATGCATCAAGTTGTGACCGTCCAGTGAACAACAGGAAATGTTTTGGTAATCGATGTACTACCAAACGTAACATCTGTGCATATCACAAACCATCTGGACAATAAAAATGTCAGACAAAACTCTTCAGGCTTTGAGAGATCTGAAATGACACTGGGGAGAAAAGAGTTACATTTCCTCGTTAAACATGGGGTTATAATACAGGGAGAGTATGAAGCTGTGATAAAATTGAGAAAACAGCAAGAGGTTTTCTTCTTGTGAGCAACATAAAATAAATAGAATGCTTTAGATGACCAAAGAAAATACTTGCTTATGCCAGTAAAGAGAAACATCTGCTTTGCATGGCTTAATAGATTAACCCCTCTTTCTGATTTGCACAGGTATATATTGTTGTGTAACAATGCATATGAACTATATTCTTTTGCTCCTTTCTATATGGAGTTAAAAGGCTTAAGATTTGCAGAAGTGTAACAGTGAGCAAAATTTCACCCACTTTTGTTTTTTGTTGAACAGAATGAATTGCTTGGCATTGCATAAGACAAAACATGAAAACAAATACTGCCTCTCTGAGCCTACAGTATAGAAGACAGGCTCTGAAATGACAGGATGTACTGGGAAGCCTTGAAACACAGTCATTAATTATCGTCATTGTTAAAAGCAGCCCTTTAGAAAGAACTTGAGTGCTAACAAGGATGGGAAGACACTGTAGCACAAGGACCTCAGAGGAAGAGAAGCAAGAGGAGCAGACCCTGGGCAAAAGCAGTGTATAGTTGCAGATATGGGAATACATTTGCCCCATAGCTAGGAATCATTTCTATGTTGCATAAAACAGAGGAATTAATTATATAACAACCACAATAATTATGTTATGAATCTTTCAGTTGAAAGCTCCCAAAGAACCATTACATTGTAAAAATATTGTTAATGCCTTAATGACTTTTAGACAAATTTCATCTCCACTTTTTTTCCCTGTTTCTGTGCATTTTTAGGTGGACATAACCTGACAAAAAATTATTTGATTTAGAACTGTAAACCTAAGATATAGCTGACAATACCCTAGATTATGCTCTTGATAAAGCAAAATGCTTCCCTTACCCAGCTAAGTTTTCTTGGGGTAGAAACAAAGAGTGCAAAGATTTAGACAAATACCTCTGGAGCAAAACTAATGCCACAGAATCTAAATGCCCAATTACCCAACTCAGATTATCAATGTGCCCAGTCTGTGACACATCACCAGTGAATTTTATTTCCACAGAAACATGTACAAACCAAACCAATGAAGATATGTTTTAATATAACATCCTGCATCTGGTTTTCATGTTGAAATGAACTAACTTATTTCAATGTAACTGTTTGGAAGACACTATAAAGTAATTTGTAACTATCTCTTAGAAGCCCCAATGGAGAGGTGCTATATCTAGGTATTTATTTTGGTAATTTTCTTTCAGAGAACAAGTGCCTTTTATCAATAAAAAGCCTCACATTTTTTCTACTTATTACAGCTGGTTGTACATTAGGTTTTGTGAGCTTTTGCTATGGCAGCACATGCAGCTGAGTTAGAGACAAACACTAAATACATATTCACAGTATTCTCATTTTCCATGTGAAGATTTGAACTATTTGATTGTTTGTATTTCAAAAACAACTTTTTTTTTTTTTTTCCTTTTTATTCCAGAGAAAAATGCACTCTGTAAGAAGAGTTATTTTTAAAATATAGCATGTCTACAGTACTTTCAAAAACCCCAGCACATTTTACATGGAGAAGTGCAAAAGCAAATTTTCAACACTATAGACTGCTGAAATATATTTACTTTTTAAAAAAAATATCTAAATAGTATTTTCCCATACAACCATCCTAACTTTAGACATACCAACAGAAAGGACAACATGCCCTTTGAAGGACAGTCTAAAGGAAATGTGGGAATGGACACATGGCAGATGTTTTACAGAAATCCTTTTTGCCCTCAGTTTCTTGTTTCAGGCTTTCTAGAAAGGAAATATTAAGAGGTGGTAAGACGGTGAATGTTTACTGTCACACTCTTTTCATTTTGTCTAAATGCATGCTAGCATGTTACTCTTTGCTGTGTTCTAATTAGCAAACTTCTCTTTACCCTTCTTATTTTATTTCTGTTACAGCAGGCTGGTGTGATTGGGCATTCATCCCCATGGGTGGAAACTGCTTATAGGGAAGGAAGGTGACTGTTGTGGATCAAGCCCAGCTGACGAATGAGCAGCACACTCGTGCTTATCATTCAACTCAGCATTCTCTCATCCATTCCCCTGGTGGGATGAGGGAGAGAAACAGAAGTGTAAAAATGAGAAAACTCAGGGCTTGAGATAGAGACAGTTTAATGAGTAAAGTAAAAGCTTTTTATGCCGATCACATTGGTTTATCTAGAAGATACATCATGTCCCTATAGAGCTCAGGACTTCTTATGAAAACTCTCCCATTTGGTAGGCATCATGGCTTTACTGATTAAAAAGTAAGAAAGTTTCCAAAGGAAATCAGCAGCAGAGAACAAAATACAGGGAGTGGGGGAGAAATACATTCAAACTAGCCACACACACAACTAACAGTCTGCCACAAAACTGATTAGCTGCCTAAGGCCACTGAGAGCACAGGCACAGGATGTTTTCCTAAAGGAAGGAGGGGCTAGCTTGACCTTTTAATTTATAAGGGGAAAGCACACACCCAGGTGTTGCAGCTCTGTTCATGAGGAGCAATTAGGACATAATCTGGGTTGTTTATTTTGTTGGGTTCAGAGGCACATGCTGAAAGATCAAAAAAGTCTTACAGTCACTCAGAATACTCCACGCATGTGATGTTTTTCAACTGGCTTTTCTGTTGGTGCAGCCTGGCTATTTGTTTGGAAATAAAAAAGACTCTTTGAATAGGAAATCCCACTTGGGCTATGATAAGGCAAATTGCCCCTTCATGTTAAAGCTGAGTTTTAAAGAAAAAGCAACTTGAAAGGAAATCTGTGCCTATACAGTGAGCAGCAGCCATTCAGTTAAAGGTATATCCTTAAAACTGATATAAACAAACCTTTCTAGACAAATCCACTTTTACTGAAAATGTTGTGAGTTAAAATACATTGTTATTAAAAAAAATAGTAAAAAGATTGATTTAGTATATTTTAAATGAGTAACAGGCATCTGAGGCTAAAACAATTCTGTTGTTACCTGTAAAGATGTATAAAGAAAAGCATAGAGCCATTAATTACAGGAGATCTATAAGGGACTCTTGTGGGCAACAGTGACAACAGTGTCACAGCCAAAGTTGCATGATTAATTCTCTGAACTTCCTAGGATGAAAATATTAAGCTTGCACAGATTTTCTGGTGCAAAATGTGCCAGCATGGTAAGGTATGTTGGGCAGTAATTCAAACTATCAGTAAAAAATAAGTGTTTCTCAGGCTGTCATTTCAGAATCGATAGTGAGAGAAATAGAATATACTGTTTCATTTTCAACATCTGTTATTTTAAATCTCTCCACAGATTTATAGGTACTGCCCCAAAAGTGTTGCCCATTAGTGCATACTCAAGTTTCTTTAAAAAATTCCTTCATCGAAGATGTGCACAGTAGACCCTTATTGGCTCAAGGATAAATCTGACTGCAGCAGTTTAACTCACGCAACGAGTTAGTGTAGGTCCCAAGATCTATTATTTATTGATATGCATTTACGGATATGCAACTTCAGGCATATTGTAATGTCTTGGACAATTGTCAAGCAAGAAAGACATTCTTCCACTAAAGTGCTTGGTAGTTGTTCTGTCATCAACTAGCCACAAGAAAGAAGCAGGGTAAAAATAGCCATTCTTCACAACACATTCTTTTCCAAATCTTTCAGATTCACTGTCAATGCCTTTTCTGTAACTACTGTACTTGCAGCTACAGGGGACTTTAACCAATAGGATGGCAGGCCAGCCATACAGTGGAAACTCTCTGAAATCTTGAGATTGGCACAGAAATATGTCAAAACATGCCAACAGAATTATATTACTGCAATGACTAACAACAGGCTATGGTACCACAATCTGGTTGCTACCCTTGTAAAGTCTTGAACACAACCTCAAACTAGCACATTGTAAGCATGATCCAAAAAACACTTATATTAACAGAAACTTTTTCCAGCTGATGTGACAGACCTTTGGATCATGAATTGTAAACAGCTCTGTTTCTGTGCATAGGGTTTCTTTCAGTGTGTAAACTTAAAGCATGAAGGTTATGACAGCAGCACCTACCTAGTACATGCTGGGATATGGCAGCCAAAAATATTGGAAAGTAATTAATACAAGGTGCTTTTTTTCTAAAAATATTCTGTTTATTTCTAGTGTTTGCTAGCAGTTAATCTTACATCAACAAGAAACTTCAAATAAAGACAAACTTTTGGTGTTACCTTCACTATTTAGAACTTTTCTATCCAAGGTTTTAATGGAAAGAAAATAAAAATAGAGATCTAACATTTAAAACTTCCAGAACAACTCAGAAGCCTAGACATGTCCCCCATTTCTTTCTTTTCTTCTTTCCTTTCCTTTCCTTTCCTTTCCTTTCCTTTCCTTTCCTTTCCTTTCCTTTCCTTTCCTTTCCTTTCCTTTCCTTTCCTTTCCTTTCCTTTCCTTTCCTTTCCTTTCCTTTCCTTTCCTTTCCTTTCCTTTCCTTTCCTTTCCTTTCCTTTCCTTTCCTTTCCTTTCCTTTCCTTTCCTTTCCTTTCCTTTCCTTTCCTTTCTTTTTTCTTTTCTTTTCTTTTCTTTTTTCCCATGAAAATTAAGCAAGTATGTTTTTCTAAAACAAAAGGTATATGAAAAATTTAGCACTGTAAGAGATGATTCACTGCAACATTTTCTTCTATGATTGCACTCTGACTAACACAAAGACTAGTGATGTAGGAATTTCAGCCCTCATTTTATATAAAATTAATATTTTCCACAGCTTTGATACAGTAAGAAAATTACAGCAGAATCAGTTCTGCTATCCTAAGCATCAATGAGGAAAACTACAGCATTCTATAAGATTCACAAAACTCATTTTTCTTTCATCAGAGCTAAAAGCCAATTTGCCATGGCACAAACAGGAAAGAGGTAAAATCTATTTCTGAAAGCATCTGCTGCTTACAAGCAAAAATTAAGCTGATTTGGGAGAGGGTTTTAACTGATGTAAAGGTTTAAAAATCTCAAAAATACAAGATGAGAAGAAAATAAAATATAGAAGTTTCAATGTTTCATCTGAAAAGAAATGTCATGAACACAGAAATCAATTTTGCTTCACTTGTATATAAATGAAACATATTTTCACTGGTTTTATTTTTATTTTGTTATGGTCAAGACTATTGCACAAATTTGAGAATTTCTAGTCCATAAACCAGTGGATGTCATACTCAGAACTTGCTCCTCCTCACAGTGTTACTGGAATCCACTACTGAAGACTTCTCAAAAGTTACTTTTAACCACAGGTTACTGTACTAACCACAGGAATTTTGTGGAACATAGATACAGGAAAGACCATACATAGCAATGTAAGTTGGATCTGATAGACATAATAGATATTCCTGGCTCTAATGTTTATGAAAAATATAATCTTTATTAATAATTGGTGCGAATTTCCTGCCATGTACAAAGCTACAGAACAACAAAACTGGAAATAATTTTAAAATAAAAGCAAGATGTAAATGAGAAATAGAGAAGCAAATTTAATGGTTTATTTATTAAATTTTTAAACTAGATCTGATGAGCAAAATTCATATGAATGAATATGCAAATAAGCAAAATCTTATTTTGGAAGCTATTTTACAATCCGAAGTAAGTGTACAGTACACGGGAAGAAAGAATTTAATGCACAGATGGAGCAGCAGACTTGGATTCTGTAGATTTGGCTCTTACCTCTGCTACTAGCCTTCAGGGTTGCCTTCAGAAAGTCACTTCCATAGCTTACACCTCAATTTCATAGTACCTAAGCTGGATTTTCTTTGAAAAACATTTTTGAGACCTCTTGGTAATGTTGTCATACTTAAGTTGTATTGGCTTCATATTTTACTGTGATCTTATCCTTTTCGAAGAAAAATACAGTTAGGCCATGTGGGATATGATTTATCCCCGATAACTACCCTTAGATAAATAATGTTAACCCAGGGCTATTTGCAATATTGAAAATGGGATTTAAGGCAGATTTATGCATCTAATTCACTGAACTTTTGAAGATCTTTGTTTAGAGATTGTTTAAAGTCCACTGGGGCATTAGGCTTCAACAAAGGTGCATTGGCACCTACAGGTCAACTTCTAGAATATAAAAAAACATCTAAGGACCTAAAACTGGACAGAACAAAGACCCGTAGTACACTGGTGCATATATTTTATCATGGTGCAGGCACATGCTGCGATCGAGTACATTCTGATGAAATTTGCATATGATACCATGTTGAGTGGGGAAGTCTGCACTCCAAAAGAGAGACCACCTTCCAAGAAGACCTAGACAGGCTGGAAGAGTGGGCTAAGCTCATGAAGTTCAATGTGGATAAGTGTTAGGTCTTTCACCTGGGGAAACACAACCTAGGAGAGCAGCACAGACTGGGATCCAGCTCACTCTATGGAAAGAATCCTGGCATTCAACAAACCCTACATAAGTGAAGAGCGTGCTGCTATGGCAAAGAAAGCCAACAGGATGCTGGCTGGGTTGTATTAAGAAGGGCATCACCAGTAGAGATAATGAAGTAATTACACCATTCTACACAGTGCTTGTCAAACCACACCTGAAACACTGTGTTGAGTTCTGGTCTTCGCTATATAAAAAAGAAGTGGGCAGGCTGGAGAGGGTCCAGAGAAGGGTCACAAATATGACCAGGGGTCTGGGAAGCCTGCAGAATAAGAAAAAGCTGAGAGAGTAGGATTTGTTCATCCTCAAGAAAAGATGGCTCAGGAGACCTTACTTACATGTTCTGGTATTAAAAGGTGACTACCAAGAAGATGGAGACATCCTCTTTATAAAGATTCACATGGAAAAGACCAGGGGTAAGACATGCAAGTTACTGGGGAGATCCTGGTTTGATGTCAGAAGAAAAATTTTCACTATGAGAACAATTAATCATTGGAATATTCTGCCCAGAGATGTAATGGATTCCTCAACATTAGGCTCTTTGCAGAATCAGCTTGACAAGGTGCTGAGATGTCTCATCTCTCCCATGTTTGTACTTGGGAAGCCTGGATCAGGTGGTCCTTGAGTTCCCTTCTAACCTAGCATTCTATAATTCTGTTTCTTTCTGGAATTCTGAAATTAAATCTGATTCCTTCCATGAGGGATTCAATCCAGTGAGTGCCAGCAATTATACCTGCGAGAAGAGAGACGTGAATTTTAGTGCCCACTTTATATTAGGAGAAAGTTTTAACTGTTAAGCCACAGTTGCTGTTTTTTCTGGAAAAAAGTGTATGCAGTGGAAAAACAACATTAGAAAATACTGAGAGGTTATTTCACCTGCAGATTGGTTTCAGATCATTCACAGTACCTAGGTTATTAATATGGCCTTGAGTAAGAGTGATGAATTTTGATTATACCACCAGCAAAGGATTCCTTCTTCTAAATCAGGACCAGGACAATAAAAAGAACTCATTTTACCTGTTCTCTGTTACCTCAACCCCCAGCTAAATATCTTGGTGCACCAACCACACGCACACATAGCTTCTACTTAACACTCTCATAGAAGACCAGTGCCCAAGACAGCACTTCAATTGCAGCTGAAGAGGCCCACATTTTCTCAGCTGTAAGGATGAGACTTCAGACTAATTGGTTACAAATGTTCACTTAACAAGCAAAGTTATTCATATGTTATAGTAATGCAATAGTGTGTCTTGAATACTTTAAATGTTGTTCACTTGTCTTTCTAAATCAAAATCACCCAGCAATTATTATGGAAAAAAGAACCCGTACTTAAAGCAAATGTCATTTTTAATCTAGGGAAAAATTGTAACCCAGAATGTAACAGATTGTTAGCTTTTTTTTTTTTTTTTTCTACCAGAAAGCAAACCATCTATATGAATGCATAGCATAGCTAGAAAATATATGATCAAATACTTATAATGTCTGACAAGTATTCAGCACAGTGTATAAAACAAGCTGCTAACTCAAACCCCAGTGAATGTACACACATAAAACAAATATACTACACTGCAGAAAATATAGGAAGAATAAAAACTGAATGCATATTAATTACTGTTTTCCTTAGTCTATATTGGGAATTTCCAGGGAGTTTCTAACATTGCCCTGATGTATTTTCTGCAATTCGGTTAGGAAGGGAAAACCACATAGTATCTGTTGAAGTCAGATGCTGAGGATCAACTGAAATTTGAGTCCTGTTTATTCTCTAAGTTTTGAAGAGTTAGAGCTTGGGAGAGAGAGCATCCTCATGAAAAGAAATGGAAAACAAACTATTGTGAAAGGATGGAAGAGTTTGTTCTGTTCTTGCTTATGCTGTAGTTTCATGGGAGATGTCCCTTAGTGATATGATGCCTTTTTGCATCTGCCTGACATAAGCACCAATGATGGGAGCTGACTTGGGACAGGCTGAAGCAAGGGTCACCATTTTGCACCAGATGATGCAGTTAAATCATTTGTACAACAGACTCACACAAGTTTAGAATACATGGAAAGCACTGATGTTAAATTCCTCAGAAATTAATCTACTATTTTTGCCCCTGCATCCTCTGCACCTATTGTAGGTTGGCCCATCTATTTAGCTCTTCTATTTGTTCTCCTCTGATTGGACAACATTTTGTATTAAATAGTGCTTTTCCACAGACATCAGTCAACATTTGTTGCAAGCAACTTCCTCTTTGTTTTTTATATTTCTATCATTCAGATACACAAAAAAGGTTTGCAAGATTATATGCTTTTCCAAGTGATAATGTAGATGGATAACTTGGTGACGCAGGGCTGCAAGGAGTACCAGAGACAAGGCATCATTACAAGAAGATTAGAAGAGAAAGGAATTGAGGTGTCCTTCCCTCATCAGCTTCCCCCCTCCATTCTCAGGGTGCAAGAAGCCTTTGTATGCTTTTGCAAAGTGCTCAGAATTAGTTTGTATCAGATACATTGGTTTCTATTGGTTGTCATGATCAGTAATGTCTCTTGTTCAGAAAATTCCAGCCTGGTTTAGAGGTTGCAGATCTCTGAGCTGCAGTGAGAAAAAGTGAAGTGGGTTTTCTAGGTTTAGTTTGCTTTTTGTTTTGTTTTGTTTTGTTTTGTTTGTTTGTTAGTTTTGATTTGTTTTATTTAGAAATATCCAAGGAAGATATTTAGCCAACTATTGGCATTCAAAAACCGTGTGTGTCATTTTCAAAGTTCTTTTCTTCTGATTGCATATAGAATATATGAAATGTGAGGTCAGGTTTACTGAATCTGGAATTTAGGAGCCAATCATTATCATCAGTAACTGGCAAAAAGATTAAAATCTGCAACAATTTGGATCTGTCTGGCCAGTTTGCCTATATGCTGAAAAGAAAAACAATCTCTTTAAGCCTCACAGAATGGATGGCTGCTCTTCAGAGAGTTGCGTAAATCTTTAACATGCTGTAAACATTTTAAATAATGCTGGAATGAAGATACCATATTTTTATCCTTTGTCTCTGTGTATTGATCTTCACAAAAAGCTAAGTAGTTTGCTAATAAATACAGAACTAATTAAGCTGCATTTCCAAAACCATAATAAGCATGTGGAAAGCACCCTATACCAGAAGAAAATTCTATTTTAAAAGAACACATCTCAGCAAACATCTGACTTTGAGAGGCTTGTTCTTTGACAAAGAGCCTAGCACAACAGCAGAAATTCAGGACTAAATAATACAAAGGGTGTCTTGAGGTGGGCAGTTATATCAGTCATAGGGTTCTTACTAATAACATTAAGGGTACTGAATCCCATATACTCGAGCTGACTCTACGCCTGTTGTTTTTTTTTTATTATTTTCACAGTTTCTTCGAGGAAACGTGTTTGTCACATCTATGTGAAAAGTTATAGTCTTAGAAAATGTGGTGTGCAACCCTGCACAACACTCCTATGGGAACACAAGTGGAATGCATCCTGTAAGATGTACTGTGCTATCTATCTCTTGGGTGATGCCACACTTAGGAAGGCTGACAAGTGCCCAACCTGGATTGCAGCAACTTCAGCACTTGCCATCAAGTGGGAGCCATGGGGGGCTGTCTCTCCCTTCCAAGTCCTGCCCCACACTGCTCTACTTGCAAAGGGTTCACTTCCATTGCCTTTCCTCACTCTGAGAGGTGCTTGCTCTCAAAAGTAATTACGGTGACTGCTACAAATTAACTGACAAAGAAGAGGCAATGTGTGAGCTATTAACTAGCTCAGAGGAAGCCCAGCTGGCTACCCTGGTTGCCTGTGGTGAGGCAAGCATGTTCAGCTGTTCATCTGATTTTCCTAGCTGTCAGCTCTCTTTCAAATAGCTCTACAAGCAATGCCTACACGGACTTCTTCGCTTCCTTCCAGTAGCACTGAAGAAGGACTCGGCCTTACAGAGATGAAGAGCTTTCCATTTTTAGTTTTGCTGCTCTTCTAAAAGATCTTGGTTGGATACAGGAAGAATACTAGGTAATTATCACCTTTCAGGGTAACACAACCATCCATAAAAAAAGGCTTGTAACACTTTTTTGGTTTTGTCTCAGTTTTGTGCCACACAAAGACCTTTTCCAATAAATTGATGGGGACAATTCAAAGATTCTATGATGACATTTATGTACCGAATTAACCCTCTTTCTGGAAATTTCCTCCAAGACACTGGATCCTCAGTGTCAAAGCCCATACCTTTTTTCAGCTGAAGATCTGGAACCTGGGAATTATTAATGGAAATGTTTATAGTGTCTCTTCAGAAGAAGTTGTATTAGCAATTTGAGTAGCCAGTATAAGGAAAAAAACCTAAAAATCATTACCTCAGCATTATTAAACACAAGGAAAACTCACAGACGTATTGGTTTATGTGGTGGGAGTCTATATCAGAATGCACAGAATTCCTAGGAATTCCTCAGAATTCCTCAGAAACCTGGTATGCTTCCCCATGGAAAATGTAGGCCTAGATAAGACTGGTTGAAAAAATAAAGATTGTGCAAAGACCTGACTGGTATTTGCTTCTTCCTGGCAGTTGCTGACAGTTTTGTTCTCAATGACCAATATTTATAGGTGTATTTAAGAGTCTTGCATTCATAGTAGTTCAATATGAAATGAGAAAGAAAATTCCTGCAAGATTAAAGTAACTTTTTGAAAATATTGCCATTTTAATTGTTTGTGCTGCAGAGTATGCAAAACCAGCTGCCAGCAGACCATTACTAAACACGATCAGTGTCCAACCCACAGACATAGCTATTTATGGTACTGCAGCTCAGTTTCTAAGGGGCTGTAGTCTCCTCTAATTGACCTCTACATGATGCATTTTTTTACTTATTTCTTCTTTTTTAATAGCTTATAAAAAAAAAAAAATATCCCATGCACTATACATACAGGTATTTTCAAATGTTATGCAGCTCTTTGTAATTTCTTTGTCAGATATAGCATAACTAAAAACACATTCTAAGACAATAGTCATAATTAGTATTGCAAGAAGAATAAACAATTTTCTTAATTGTCTGCTTGAAGCACAGCATTCAGACAGTTTTGGCAATGCACCCATGTGGGAGAAACACATACTACTAATTTAAGTAATGGAGTAAATCCTGATCCCACAATTCATATGTCTGGTTACAAGATGACTTCTGTGGCCCTAAGATATTTTGATCTTGTTTGTTAAAAGAAGATATATGCCAGATAATAATTAGTTATTGCCAGTCTCAGTGCTAGCTCAGCCAACTCTCCATCCTTCCACCAAATCTCACAGATTACTATACCACTGCTCCTAAGTCCTAGCCTCAGCCTGGGCAGATCATTCTCATCACCAGCCCTGCAGAGTGGAACCAGCTCTGGCTGAACTACGTTTCAGTTGCCTCAGACTCACGTTAAGTTTGATGTAGAAATGGAAGTCCTTTTGAAATAAAAAAAAAATGCTGAAACAAACATTTTATCAACCTCAACTGAACTTCACTCCAGTTCTCCCATGTGTACACTTAGTTGGAATTAAGTGTGCACAGGAGAGCCAAGGAGTTTGCTCCACACACTAACAAATCCCATTACAGGCATCTAAAACAGTACTGATGTTATGTCTTATTCCAGCTTCATACACAGAGATGAGTTACACCACCTTCAGTCTTGACATTTGACAACTTAAGGATTTATTTTATACCTTGTTCTATATACAAAATTAGAAAAACATTAATATTTTGAAAGTTTTTAAATTGTATGGATGTGAGTGAATTGGTGAAAAATAGAGATAAATATAATGATGGTGATTTTGCAGATTTCTCAGAAGAAAATAGTTGTAATGATCTTATTTTTTTCAGAAGCTTTAAGAAATGCTTTATTCAGATGAAATGCAATGGCCTGAGGTCCCTGGTGGTGATAGGCATGAGCTCCATGATATAAAGACTTCAGCAAGTAGCTCTGCATGTCAAATCAAACAACCTGGCTCATCGTTGGTTGTAGATTGTGGACACAGGGGGGCCACTGCTTTCTCTTTCCATCTGAGAGTAGTGTTATACAACACTGCCAAGTTCTGCAGTTAGGAACTGACTGGTAGATGGAGGCATCTGAACTGTCACTGGCATTTGACATTCCTCACCTCATGTCTGACATTCCTGTCCTAAATCTCTCTCAGTGAAATCAAACGCACATTTCCCATATTTTGAATATGAACAAAATTGGGTCCCATGACCAGAAGGTGCATGGGCATCTCATACTGTAAGCAGAAAATATTATGATTGCTATCTAGCAATCAAGACTGAGGGACTAGTGACATCTTAAGAATGAGATGATTATATCAGCACCCAAAGGCATGGACAGAACTTATTTGCAACCCAGAAAACCTAATGTCCTATTTTCCTAATGGAAATTGTACAAGGCAAAATGTATTCCAGCTACCTTAAAACATTCCTCAAAACAAGCCTCCTTGCTGATCAAAAGGCAAAACCATAACATAGACTATTGCTACAAGTATCAAAAAAAAACTTTGTTTAGACTATTTTTCATTAAAATTAATCTGTACAATTCCTTTCCCTGAACATTCTTTGGAGAGGAAAGAGAATGAAAAGAAAATTCTTAAAATACACTTTACACTACTTGAACTTTTTAGAAAGGATTTTCTTCATTTCATTCTGCATGGGCCAATGTAATTCAGCATTTATAAAACTGCAGATGAGCAAACTTCACAGAATCTTAGAGCAGTTAAAGGCAAAACAGAAACACTGCTTTAGAAGCAGCAGGTACCATATCTAGTCTAAGAACCATTCTGAAGGTAGCTGCTTTTCAAGCTTAGCAATAGAACAATTAATAAAGGAACCCATTAAGGTCTGATTGTTGCTGCTAAAAAGGAAGGTTGAATTTCAGCCCTTTGAAGTAACTGAGAATGATTCAGGCCTCATTACAGAGATATAATCTACATTCATACATTTATGTTAGTGATTCAAATCTATTGGGACAGATTGAATTCCGTTAAATAGCGCATCTTTCCTGTGGAACTTTTCTCAGGCTTTCTCAGGCTAACCTAAGAGGTGACCTGACAATACAAAGTAGTGAGGTATTTAGGGATTCAGCTGTGCTATAAAAGAAATGCTATACAGAGAGCAGAAAAAAAGAATGAGATACAATCTAAAAAGCTATGTCAGCTTTTCATTTGGACTCTGTTTTGTAAATGCCCCCCCTGTCATCACACGGGATAGAAAAGGATTCTAGGCGTTGTAGGATTTAAGTACTGCACTGAATATTGCACCTGCCAGAAGCAGATTTAAAATGAAATGCTGGGTATGTGGTTTTTGTTTTTAACCACAAGATTGTACAGCAAATCACATTCTAGGAACAGGTCTAAGCAGAACTGTCCTGCAGTAAATTCAAGTAGGCATTAAATATAACTGTTCAAGCCTCAAACTTATTTTCTCCTGCCACCAGACATCCTAAAAAGTTGATTAATTGTACTTTCTGGCATATGTCAGGAAAAAGAGAAAAAATAAAATTTTTCTTCAACTGTATAATTTTATGACATTATAGTAATTATTTATGATTTAAGTTACTGGGATCAAAATAACTTCAATTTTAGAAATAATTTATTGTACTTTTTCTGATCCAAACAGCAAGCAAACACTGACATCAGTTTTGCAGATGTACATGTAAGCTGCGAGGCATTCACCAAAACTTAGACTTTTGGTTTTCATTTTACTGGGGTTTTTTTTATTAGTTGCCACTAAAGGAAAGCCTAAATCAGATTCACAAAAACAAACAAACAAAAAATATTAAATGCTTTGCACAGTGTAAATACAAGTAGAATAAATGTTCTGAAGTACCATAAACAACATCATAAATCATACTGATTCTACCATTAAATTGTTTCTGAACACATAAATTTAGGAGGCAACTCTCTACAGAATAAACACTATAATTGGAGAAAATAATTACTAATTTCTCTTGTGAAGTTAGCAATATATTTAACATTCTAATCAATTGGGGGTTTTTTTTGAACTATTTGTTCTTTTCTGCATTTTCTGTTTGTTAAATTTTTACTCCACATACCAAATTTAATTGCACAGGCAGTTTTCCACTGCATTCCACTGATCTGCACTATTAAGATGCCCCTATTTCAAAAAAGTGCTGGGCTTACATATTTAGCTACTTGCTGTTTCTGTACAGCTTCACTGCCCTGCTGCTCACTTCTCTTAGTGAATGTTCCACCTTCTTGTATTGCAAAACAATTATTTTACATTACTAGATACTGAACAAAAAATTTAATGTCTTGCATGCTGCTCATATCCTTTCAGTCCCCGACCCCTTATTCTGGTGGTAAAAGATAGTACATTATATGGAGAATGCTTGTTATTACTGGGGAAATTGGCAGTTCAGTCATGGCCTAGAAAAACATCTGTCATAACATTCAGTATGTGAAATGACAAATCCATTTAGAGATGGAATCAAAGGAAAAGCATTATTTGACTTTCCAGGAAAATAATAGCTTAAAAAAATTCTTTAAAACAGCCTTGAAAATGGAAAATTTGTTTCTCTCTGGGAATGAAAGCTGTGTTAGTTAAGAAAAAAAAATTAAAAATACTCAGTTTTTATGAGGAAACCTTTGCAATCCCAATAAAGACCCTTTTGCTTTGAAGTCAGATGTGTGATTCAGTAAATGACTCATGTTAGCAATTAGAAAATGGTCATTTAGGGCCCTGATTTCTTTAGAGACAAGGAGGGTGAGGGTGGGGAAAGAGACACAATAAATCTTGAGAGGCTTAAAAGGAAGGGAAGGCTAAAGTGTGAACTTTTTATTTCAGCAACGGAAGCGAGAAATCAGTGATTCATTAAAGAAGGGAGAAAGACCTCCATGGAAGCTGGCAAAGAAGAAGGAAAAGGAGCTAATTATGTCTCTTCCCTTTTTACTCTCTCTGACCAGCATATAATCTGCTTTTCCAGGGTCTGCCTGTAGTATATACTTCTTTCCAACCCTTCCACCCAACCCCTCCTCCAGCGGGGGGAGGGGGAGTTCTAGCAGGCAACAAGCTCCAGGTGGCTTTCTCAAGCACTTCTCTGCCAAAAAAATATAATAAAATCCTCCGCTTACAAAACAAGTTTCTTTGGGGGGAGTGTGAGAGTGTGAGTGTGTAGAGGATGAGGGGGGAAAGGAGGGGGCGAAGGAGGAGGAAAGCCTCCCAAGTGGGGATTGGTTCAGCCGGGAAGACAGGGAAATTAGTAAAGCATGAGTCTCTGAGCCATGCTGGTGGCCGGCACTCCAAGGAGAGGAACGCTTTAGGGGCAATTAGCAGCGAGCAGAAGGCGGCGGCTGCTGCTGCCGCCGCTGCATCCCGGGAGGAAGCGAGAGCAGCTCCCGGGGCTCCCTCCGCAGCAGGCACCGCTCCCTCCGACTGCCAAAGGGTTTCAGATGTCCCACCGCTGCTTGACCCCCTGCAAATAAGGGTTGACCACCAGAGGCACATCCCACCTCTGGCTTGTAATCGCTGACATTTAGGCTACAGCTTCCAACCTGTTTACAACCAAAGGGGGAGGGAAAGAAAGGCAAGGGGGGGGGTGAGGGGTGAGGGGGGGGGAGAGACAAGTTAGGATCTTTTCCCTCTTTCTTTCTCTCTGGATTTTTATTTTTTTTTTTTTTTTTTTTTTTTAAATTCTCTTCTGGTGAATTCAAAGCAAAACAAAGAAACTGCCTCCTCTGGGGTTGTCAGTGAGAAAGGACGAGTTGTGCAACTGGCTTGGGACTTGCAGAAGGCAAAGGGGTGGGGATCGGAAGAAGGTGCAAAGCCACAAAGTGTGAGTGTGTGTGTGTAAAGGGGTATGTGTGAAAAATCCCTTCCAGCACCCCTTTCCGCTGTTTATTATTTATTTTTGTTGTTGCTGTTGTTCACTTTACTGTCATCTATTTTTCAGACCTTTCTGCATCTAAGATGGTGAAGAAAGGAGTGAGGAAGAGAACAAAATAACTACTGGGAAGTCTCAAACCAGGTTGGGGAGTGTGTTTGTATGTGGGGGGGTGGGGTCGGGCAGAGGAAAATGAAAGAGGATTAACCACAGCAACCCCCCCAAAAAACCCAACAGCTCTTTTTTCTGAGGGAGGACTCGAAGGATTAAAAGGCAGCAACTTCTGAGGTGATTTGTCCCCTGAGTTATGGATGTTGGTGCATTTACTTCAGGCCAGATCAGAGCTCAGAGGGATCTAACCAGAAGCAGCAACCACCGGCTCTCCACTTGCCTTTTACCAGGTTTTACCCTTCCAGTATGTTTCATTTGATAAGACATTTTCCAGCGCCCAGAGTTTCAGTACAATGTGCAAATGGATACTGACAAATGGTGGCTCAGCCTTTTCCCACCTGCCTCGTTGCTGCTTGCTGCTGCTCTTCTTGGTGTCTTCTGTGCCTGTCACCTGCCATGACCTCGGCCAGGACATGCTGTCCCCGGAGGCCACCAACTCTTCTTCTTCATCATCATCCTCCTTCCCCTCGTCCTTCTCCTCTCCTTCCAGTGCTGGGAGACACGTGCGGAGCTACAATCACCTCCAAGGAGACGTGCGCAAGAGGAAGCTCTACTCTTACAACAAGTACTTTCTCAAGATCGAGAAGAACGGCAAGGTCAGCGGCACCAAGAAGGAGAACTGCCCCTTCAGTAAGTACAGGGATGCCGCCGGGATGCCGGGCAGCGCCCACCGCCCCCCGAGCGCCCCGGCTGCGGCAGCCCCGGGGTTCCCGGTCCCCTGCCTGGGGAGGGAAGGGGAAGGTGACGCCTGGGCGGGGAAGGGGCAAGGGGCAAAGGTAGGGTGGGCTCCTCCGGGACGCAGCTCCCCGCCGGTCCATATCTGCACACCTCTCCCTTTACGTTTGTTTTGCAAATGACTTCGCCGGGCACAGTTTGGGTTTTTTGCCTAGCAAAAGGGCAAATCAGAAAGATTTATAAGGATGTGGCGCGGAGAATGTGTGTGGGGGGCGGGAGGCATTGTCTCATGAATCTGAATATCATTATTCCCTATCGTTAAAGTGCCTTGACGAGAACGCTGTATTGAAACAATGCATCCATTTCCCCCGCGCTCTCACAGCCCCCGTTCCCCGAGCCTCCCAAGAGCTGTCTGCTCCTCGCTTTTCCTTCCCCGAGCCTCCCAAGAGCTGTCTGCTCCTCGCTTTTCCTTCCCCGAGCCCAGCACAAGGATTTGCTTTGTTTTGGTTGGGGTGTTTTTGTTTGTTCGTTTTGTTGTTTGTTTCTGTTTGTTTGTTTGTTTGCTTGCTTGCTTGCTTTTTCCTTCCTTATGGGTTTTTGCCTAACTTTGCTTTCCGCCTTGGGGGGTGTCCGGCGGGAGCTGGGAACCGGTGCGCGGCCGCGCAGCCTCCCGCGGTGGGGCCATGCTGTCCTGCGCCCCTCCGCTCCCGCGCACCGCTACTCCTCTCCCCATTGTAAACATCTGGGGCTGGGTACGCACAGACCTCACACGCGTTTCATTGTCTTTTTTTTTTTTTTTTTTTTTTTTTTTTTAGAAATTATTTCAAAGTAAAAGTCATATGGCTGTTTCCATAGCTGTAGTATAAAGTCTTTTTTTTTTTTTTTTTTTTTGCTTATTAGGCTTTTGCTAAGATGGTAAGAGCATTCTTCTGGTAACGTATTTTTTGTCTGACAGTGATAGAAATGTAACCTGTGCAGTTTCAAACTGCAGATAACCGTAGTAAATCGCAATATATTGAATTGTAACTCTTAAATGACTGAGTCCTGCTACAGTAATATGCTGAGAAAGTAAGCTCTGTTATGCAAGTGTTAGAGGAAACACTCTGTCTTGCTTCACTGGCAGAGAACACATTTTGTTTGTTTTCTTTTTTTCACATAAACCTGGGGATAAATCTTCTGTTAAACTGAAACAACCTAAAATGACTTCATTATATCCTTTGCTAGCTAATGTGCAATATACTGAGTACTTCAACAGGTTACCATGCTGTATGATAGACAGCACTGTTAATTCAACTGTATTTCTAATACTCATAGTATAGATTTATAGGCAGAAGAGGGCTGTTATCATATGTCACTACTACACTTGTTCCACCTTCCAACTTGGTACTTCAACATGCATTCAAAATTTGTAAAAGCTTTGGATGCCATATTACCACATCTATATTTCTATAGAAAATATATTTCATAGAAAGCCTTTCTATATTTCATAGAAAGCCAAATTCTTGAAAAACAAAGCTATGATGAAGCTCGAAGCTTTCATTTTGATGCATTTGTGTGAAATCGGGTGTAGCACTGTATTTCTTAGAGTACTTTTGTTTGTAGAGGAGGACAGTGTCATTCCCCTAAAACAGGAATCAGAAAGCTTTCTGTGCAATCCTGAGAACACCATCCATTCTATGTCAAACATTGCTGCAGAAAAGGATATAAAGGTTAAATACAGCAATAGTGTATTGGAGAAGTAACCACTCACCTGAGCAGTCCTGTTTAGCCAGGAGAGCTGTTCAGTGAGTGAATTTGCACACACGCATATGCTTCTGCAAGATCTTGCCAAGAAAAAGTAGAATACACTGAAATGCATATATACATCTTTTCTTTCTTTCCATCTACATGAAAGAACAACCCCATGCAGCAATACGGTGGGATTCTTCTTCCTAGTTTTCCAGTCATTGCATCAGAAAGAGAACTAGCATTCTTGGTAATGCCATTGCTATTGTCACATTTGCAGAGTATCTACTGAGAGAGAATAGAATTTGTTTCCTATAAATAGCAAACTGTACTTTTATTATACATAGTTGTATCCTCTCCCTCAAAGTTATGAGCAGTGGACTCCCATCATCTTAAAACTTGTAACTTGCTAACCACACTTACGCCACAAAGTCAGACCTGTGTACAACATCTTTAGATACAAAACAATTAGGATCTTGTTAACAGAAGGTAAATCAAGCTGGTTTATATTATTCCATGTAGTCATTAATATTTGAAATGTGAAATTGTTTTTTCTGTGAAAGTACATAGTTGGAGACTATTTAGGAGTCAGTAAATTAAGAATGTCTTTAATGTGCTTTTATTTCAAGGGTAGCCAAATGTTGCAAGTGATTCACAAAATCTGTGCTGTGTGTAACTTCCTGCATAGATGTACCATCATAATGCTGACATAATCCCCAGCTGGGCTGATTCCATGCAAATATGTGGTATCTTTAAGATAGTCTAAATATCTAATCACACATGAATAGATTTCTGCCATGCACAGGGTTAGCCAGCCAGCCCACTAAATTGTAGCCTGTTTAACATTAAAGGTTATTTAATGTAAATTCCTCTTTCAAAACCATGCTTAGACAAATAAGTGACTATTGACACACAGGACTTTGAAATGTGCTAATTTGTAGGCTAATTTTCTTTTTCTCATATGCTAATGTTTAAAATCCATTTATGCTGCAGTAAAGCCTTATCTATAGGGCTGTAAGATCATTATATGTTCTGTAATTAGGCAACAGCTTTCATGGCCAGCTGCCAATTAAGCACTATCAAGTCAGAAGAGCAATTGGACAAAGTCAGAATAAACATTCAGAAAATTCAGTTTCCAACCTTTAAATGGCTCAAGCAGAATTCATAAATTTGCTCTATTGATATTGTGTAGAGTTTGCTAAATTAAATTTTACTCTGGCAGATGTTTTTCAACCTGATTGCTTGGAACTGTTCCATCAGCTTTTCTCTACTTATAAAGTAATGGGAGCTGAGGTAGCTTCTGAATGTTCTGTCAAGTTTCTGGAGGAACTTGCAGAGTTTGGCATATATAGAACATGTCTGTGAGTAGGTAGAAATAGGACAGTTCAGGTTGTGTTTTATTGTTCCTTACATCTGGTAGTTTATCCTCAAAGTGCAACCACGGCTCTTAAGTTCCTTGACCATGTTCTTGACAGATCCCTATGTATGTGTGTATAAGAAGAGCTGTATTGCTTTCTGGAGACTTAAGTAATTTGGGGGGGGGGGGAGGACAGAATGAAAAAGCCTCTAAAGAGCAATTACAAAAGCTTCCACTATAATTTCAGGTCTAGGATAACCAAGAGAAACTTGACCCACACATTAAAATGGAGAGAGGATGACACGTGCAGATTCTGGCTTTATTTGCACCCAGGAAGCTTTCTTGAAGACAGTGAAACTCTTTGGATATTCTTTCATTAAGTGGTCAGCTGGTTCAGGAAAACCTGAACATATTTTCGAGTGTTATAGTGCTTTCAATTGACTTTTAATGCATTATGAAACACAGAGCCTTCAGATTTACAGGACAGAACTTAGTAGGTGAAGAACAGTGACACAGTTTGTGTTTCCTAATTCGCAGCAGCTGACCTGCAGTCTGTGGAGGAGGACTGAAAGATCAGGCCGCTGTTTAGGTACGTGTTTAGGGAGTGGAGTTTGTGTCGTTTAGCTTGGATACAAGTGGTAGGAATTGCTGGAGTGATTCTTGTGGGCTCCTGACCAAGCAGTGCTATGCAGAACCTACAGTAGATGGCGGCACAGTCACTGTCTGGTGACACTTCTAGAATTAGGTGGACAGGAAGGGGCTGGCTACAGAGCTGTATCAGCCAGTTTACTTCAAGCAAAGCTAAAAAGGCTCACGCCATCTAAGGGGCTATGAATTTGCCTTCTGAGCATCCAAAGTCAATTAATCCAAACAGTTCAAAGGCACAACAATTGCCAAGTAAAAGTGTTCACTGGGGGAGCTAGCATAGCATAATTAGCTACTACTCACTAGTTAATCTATTCCAGGCTTTTCCCCCTGAGTATGGTATGATCTTTTACACATAGCTTCAGGGTTCCTGATAGTCTTTCTTTTTGCCTTAGTTATTGTAGGATCAGATTAGCACCATAGTGACTAATAGCAAGAAAGTTTACAGTCTCAATCTGCAGACCAAGATTCTAAAAAACCACTGTAGCATATATACATGACATATACATATTTATGCTATATGCTGAATTATATACATAAAGCCAGTATTAAACATGTTTTGATTAAGTATACTTTGATACTCAGCTTTTTGATTGTATGCTATCTGTAGTAAAACTACAAAGCTTGGTAGATACATTAATCTCATCTGTAAAGCTCAGACCAGATTAGAATACTTGGTAAAATATGCTCTTTTTTTATTGACCATTTTTAAGCTAGCTGTTCAGGATTGTTGACTCCTTATGAGCTGTTGTTTGTAAATTAATGTGAGAACTTTTCTCTGTTTTTCTCAAGACTGATTAGTAAGCATATGTGTTTTGGTTACTTTTCATAGGAATCTGTATTAATTTTTTTATCAATTGAAATTACTTAAAATAGGAAACAATACCGTTTTAGTGAAGTAATTTGAAACTTATGTTCTTTGATTTGAAAAGCACAAATTCTTAGGGAGAAGATTTCTCATTTTACATCTTTTTTCTTCTTTTATTTCCCACTGCAGAACTCACTTACATAATTTATAACTAGCAATATACAACCTCAGGCACTTAGGATTCATGAATGTGGAAAGAATTGTACTATTTAAGGTCTACATGACACTCTCCTGTTACTGCATTCCTGCCTTGGGGACCCTCCATGCTGATACTGTAGTCTGCTCATAAATCTGTTCAAAATATACAGTTGTAAGAGGTCTCTTTGTCTTCATAAATCTAACTTATAGCCAACTGGGGGGAAAAAAGAAAAAAAAAAATTGGAAGTTTATTCTTCCTAAAACCTCAGAAGAAAGAACAAGAAAGGGGTATGCAGGCTTAAAGGTACCATGTTGATGATTTAGTGAGAGGGTTCTCCATCAGTGGCTAGGTCAAAGCTTCTCTTTTAGATGGCATTAGTTGAGTGAGCACTATAGAATGTGCTTACACTCCTGAAACATCTTGGATGCATTCACTCATAGGATAAGATCCTCTGTTTTGAAATAACGCATTTTAAGATGACTTTCAGATGTCTTTGAGCTGTGTGTGAATAGGGGCCTTTTCACTTCAAATGGGAGTAGTATCAGATCCTGCAATAGAGGAGTTTTCGTTTATTCCACAGACCCTTTCATTTTGAAAAATGAAAAACCCTTCTGTCAGTAAATCTTTTTAACCTGTGAGGCTTAGGTTAAAAATAGCAGGTACCTGTAGGAACACAGGCTAACATCTCCTGTCATGGTAGATTTCTGACTTTACCTCTGAGCAAGATATTAAATAGAAAAAGGGTAGTTCTAAATAGGAAAACATAATCTTTGTAAACAATACTGTATTTCTATACCTAAGCTTAATATTATGATAGATGATAGATATAGTGTGGGCAAAGCAAAGAAACTATTTGGTCAGCTTGATATTTGTTATAGTCCAATGATTTGGTTTTATTTTGTTGTTTTCTTAGTTTTCTGGAGAGCTTTCTGAGTTAAGCTCTTAACAGTTTCTTCTCTAAAATAGCACCGAGTTGAGTTTTAGTTTCCACATTTTGTACAACCCACTGCCATTTCTTGTAGTTGGCATAAGGCACTGAATTATCTTATCCTAATATTCTGGAATTAATTATCTAATAATCTAATCTTTGCCACTTTGAACAGCACAAATAGTTTGAATTTTTATAAGGATTTACAACCAACATCATCTGGATGAGACTACATGGAAAAGTGACCTTTGCTTGCTTTGGGCCACGAAAACGAAATTATCAGGTCAGAAATGGAGGTTGCATTTAGTTAAAGTTAGTACACATGCCTTTCTCAGTTAGTAGGTATGCAAGTGCTACTAGTCCTATTGTAGGTACCTACCAAACAAATTCTCTTACTTTTGCTTCAACCACTTATTTTGAGGCAGTATCTTTAGTATCTTGCAACCTTCCATTGCTCAGATGCTTTGAACACAACAACAACAAAAAAGTCACTGGTACTTGCACCAGTTAGTTCTGCTAAATAGGAGGATACTTTCCTGGCTATATTATTTCCTTCTTTTCCTAGTGACAACTTGTTGTAAAACAGAGATGTTAGTTACAATATAGTAAAAAAGAGACAGTAAACACCATTGTATGAAGTTCTGAAAAGTCAGTCTGGGAAAACTCTGAGTTTATGTAGAAAATTAAATCTTTGAGGGTAGGATGGAGGAGGAAATGGCTTAATCTTTAATCACTGAATGGATATTAAAACTGAATTCATTAGCTGAGTGGATTAGTAAAACTGATTATGCTACTTCATGAGTACAGTGCAACAAATGGAAGTTGCAAGCGCAAGAAATGGTTAGAAGTGAGCCAGGTCACACACTAAATAAGGGCTATAAAGGCACTCTTTGCTTTTAAATTAGGTCACTTGTGTTCCGTCTTTGAACGTTCAGTTCTAATTGCAGCAGTAAATCAAATAATACACTCAAAGTAGATTCCCATGTAAGGTGGACAACTGGACAGTGCATTTTTACTGCTGCTAACACGTGCATCCAATTACTGGGTTGATATACTCACAGTGTCAGCTGTAAAACATTCACCTATTTTATAGTTAGCCTAGAGAATTATTAGCCTGTCCCCTTTCACATTTACCTCTAAATAATCTGTCAGTACTGTATATCTTCTACAGTTAAACAGGAATTTTCACACACATTGTAGCTAACTTTGGAAAAAATATTAAAAAGGAAATGTTAAAACTGTACCAAAATGTTTCATTCTTTTTCTCTCTCCCTCCCTTCCATAATTTCTGGTGTTGTGCAAGAGAGGGGAAGGCTATGGATACAAAGAACATTAAAGCTCATTAATTTTATATAAAAACAAAGATTGTATCTTTTATAAACTTTGGTTTAGCAAAGCAATATGATGCCTACTCCTTTCATGGTGGAAAACATATGTGAGGGACAATAAACTTAGTTGTTTCTTACAATTCCTGACTACTCATCCTACACTGGAGCAGAGATGAAAATGTGGGGCCTGAGGAGTCTAGCTGCTCTCCCTTCTCCTGCTACTGATATTAGAGGTTCAAACACTGCATGGAAATAAAGAAAAACTAAGTTCTCCTTTCGATTCCTAATGCACATCTGTGAAACTGTAGTCAGTGTGTGTGGGAGTTGTGGAGGGAACACTGAAGCATTTTGGAAGCATTCAGGATGTTGTTTAATTGGAATTAAGGCATGGTGCTAAGCAGAGGCTGAGTATAAATCAATGACATTGTGCCCGCATTAGAGGAAGGGGATAGGAAGTGTGATGAGTGCCAGAGCAATGGTAGAAAGAATGACAAGAAAGAAATAGAGGCAGCATGTGTTGTAAGTGGGAGAGAAGCAGGGAGAGGGGAAGCATGGCTTACTCTTTTTGGCAGCTGCAAACCACCAGTGATGTTGAATTGTCCTGTCTCATAGCACTGTATCACCCGTTTGCTCACAGCTGGAACCTATGAAGCCCTTAAGGTACCTTCTGAATTTGCCTAAAAGCACGTAATCACTGTGGGGATATAAACTCTTCTTACTCCCAATTTTGTTGTGTCTGACACTATTCTATAGATACTACATACTATCCTGTAAATGCTCAGTGATTCTCTCCTTCAGGTTAGCCTCTTAAAGAGGCTAACTAATTACCTCCTTTATTCCTAATGTCAGAGTCAGTATGAACTACTTGCATGTAGAGAAGTGGACAAATATGCCCTTGACAGTAATAAGCTATTTAAAGGAGCCACAAGCAAACCTGTGTTAAAGAAAAAGTTGAGGTTTTAGTTGGTTGTTTTATTTTTCATTTTTCACTATGCAACAGTTATCCACTCTATTTTTTTTTTTTTTTTTTTGAGAAACAGGTACCTGAAGTATATCAAGATATTCTAAACTTCCAAGTTTTTTAATCTTTTGACAGTGGAATAGGGTATTTTTATGACTGATATCTTAATGTCATCAGGTCATATATTCTAAGCCCATCTTTAAGATTTGAGGCAGTTTCAGAGTTAAAAATTCACATACTGCTGCCCTGTTACTACAGTGAGCAAGGGAATGTATGCTTTAAAGTCAAGTACAGGGTGACTATTTAATATGAATTGGATTTTATAAGAGGTTTTAGTGCTTTCTTTTTCTATGTTTTTATGAATTTTTTAGGAGATATTTTAAACTCCTGATGTTCACTGAAAGAGTCTTTTGACTTCAGCAGAACGAAGTTCTGTCTTAGTGGTTTTGCCAGGTACTTATTTTTTCAGTCTCATTTTCCTGGAGTTAAACATTAAAAGTGTTAGCTACGTCAGTCTGGAAATACCTCTTTCATCCCCATGAAGTATCTTGGTACCTGTGGCACCTGTCCTTGGCAAGCAAGGAAGCTAATGAAAATCCAACCCTGAACTGTAACCTTAGCTGAATTCACTGTGTCTTCTTCCCCTGTCTCCAGGGAAGCAGAGAAATGCATATGGCTCATGTTCTCATAAAAAGCAACTTTTCCTGTGTCAAAACACCAGTGCTAATAACTGCAACACAGAAACTGGGTGCTTGCTGAGTGTCTGCAACTGCAAAACTAATGATGACATGAAAAGAAGCAGCAGAAAGAGTTTAGAACTAACCTCGTGAGCTGAGCTGTGGACTTTTTTTTTTTTGTGGTCTGCTTAAAAGTGCAGGTGTGGTTACTCAGCTGGCTCTTCAGGTGCCGAAAAGATAACCTCCTTCCATGAATGATACATACATGGTTTTGGTGCTACACTTAACTAGGTAGCTGGGTCAGCAATAGGTAGTTAGGCCAAAGGGATAAGGCACCACCATCTGTAAACTGGAGCAGAAAGTTAAGGCCAGCTGACTTTCACCAAGTGGTACTGCCAGACATCCAATCCATTGCAAGCTCTTTAAGTTACTATTTTATGTGATTCTGACAGAAATAGCTTGGATATTGAGTATCATGTAAAAAAGGGAAGGAAACTATGACTGTTTCAGCTTTTTGTATGTAAAGATGTGAAGGTCACAAGTGAAGGTACAAAGTTCTGATAATTATTACAAATGGTAACATTTACTGCCATATCTGTTAGCTTTTATTCACATACCAGAATCACCCCTGCTTTCAGACATCCATGAGCCAAGCAATAACTCACTTCTCAGGGCAATGCCTATTTTAAAACAAGTAAACAGCTAACAAAATTTACTGGGGTTAGCACTGGGAGGTGCCCCTTTCAGAGGCCCAGAACTGGGTCCAATTCAAGCAGTTTTTCTACTTTCCTTGGATTTTGTGTTGTGGGCCACCCTGGTCCAATGCAAAGAAGGTTGGAGGGTGATGCTGAGGTGCTGAGATCATACAGACTGACAGTTGCCAGCATATGGTGGGAGATACTATAGGATTGGGAGGGTGTGCTACAATACTGACAAAAATCTCTTCTCAAAGTACTATGTAGAAAAATCAGCTATTTCTCTAACAGCTTCAACATGCCTGAATAACCTGAGAGTGGTAAATGGAACCCAGTCTTTGCATGCCATTGCATTTACAATATATAACTGCTATATATTTCTTAGTTATTCCTTGGTGCTTTCTTTTCTCATATGGTGTAAATCAGTCAAGAACAGTGACCGTCAATTGCTTCAAATTCCGTGATAATTGTATATTAAACAGCTACAAGACTGAACGCATAGACATTGATAAAAATGTTTTTAAAGTACTGTTTGTAATACATAGGATTGTTCTTAGTAAATGAAGTGTGTAAAATACCTTGCCATAGAGCTTTGGATGAGGAAATGTTTTTCAGCTGGATGGTATACCTCACAGAACAGCTATTCCATCAAGGTTGCAACTAAATTGATTGGGAAAGAAAAGCTCCTACACCAGCTTCCTTTTTAGAGGAGTTTGTGGGTTTTCTTGAACTTTAGGATTCTTAATGACCATGCTGGATTTCTTTATTCAAGACAAGACTGAAACACATAAAGGCTGGAAGGATTGTGGGAAACTAAAGACTAACCATAAAGTGTTAGGTATTATGAAAGATCAGGTCCCTATATTTGTTTGTTATCCAAAATTTATAAATGTATTAAACTCAATCTTTCTAAGTGTCTTTGCTGTTCATAAAGTGAGGACATTAACACTTCCTACATGAGAAAGGGTGTTACGAAAACAAATTATTTGTGAAACACACTGGTAACATTGTACCAGGAAAAAAAAGCCTACACAAAGGGTAAACATTCTGTTTTTACAGGAAGATTTTGATACAAGGAATAGCTGTGGCTGCCCTTGCACATATTTTTTTCTGCTGGTAGAATATGAAAGAGTAGCCTCTTGGAACTCCAACAGACTAGGTGTTTGAGATCTGACTAGAAAAAACTTAAGATTTCCCAGAAAAGAAAATTATTCCTCTCTTCCAAGAATGCTCTCAAGATTACTCAATAAATTGCTGCATAGCATAATGCAACAGTTAATGGAAAAATAACTCCTAACCAAACAACATGAGCATAGGCACAAATTGACTCTGTACTTCAAGCTCAACTTGGTTGTTCCACATGAACAGTATAGTCAAAAATGATGTAAAAATTATTTTGCTTTAAAGGAATGAACATTAGTATGTTTCAGCTCAAGGCTCTATATAATTTCTGTGACTGAAAGTTAAAATATGAATCCAATTTCACTTTTTGTTTTTTTAATGTCAGGCCTATCATTCAAAGAAATTTGGGCATTAACTTCTAGTATTTATTTGATTTGGCCATCTTATATATATATATATATATATATATATATTCAGCTGTTTTAAATTCCTTGAAATGCTGTCTATGTGTTGAAGCTAAGATACTGGAATTACATTTTTGTGTTTTATTTCTTTTTCTACCTCTTTTTTATTGTTATTGATACTTCCTCTTTTAGTGTCACAGACATTATTCTTTCAGCTTAATTTATTACAGTTACTTTTACATGTCACAACTTCTGTTTGAAATGACAGCCATCCAAGTTAAAGTCTTTTCAACTTTAGTGAAAACACATATAATGAGGCTGACACTTGGCTCATGTGGTATTAATCTGGTCGCTTGGTCATTTCTGCTGTGTCTCCTGCTGCAGTCTGCTCTCAGAAAGACATATCTGCAGCTGGGGAGTACATAAGATTAACTTCCGCCTCTGTGGCTTCTTGCCTCAGACCACACACCAAATAATTCCTCAAAGCATTATCCAGATTCGCATCAAAATTCAGCATGCTTGCTTTATTCATTTCTGCCACACATGCATTTGTGGGGACTCTGCTTGCAGCTGATTCTGCTTATGAAACAGGAAATATTTTGCAAAGATGAGAATTTGGAGACAAACACTATTGTAACATATCTGTAATATTTTTTCTGTTGAACTCTTCCCTTTTTGTTTTTGTTAATTTTATAAATGTACACAGTAGACCATAAATGTCAGCAAAACGTAACCTTTTTGTTTTCAGTTGTACTTAGGGTATAACAAAGACTGATGGAGCTTTTCTGTACAGACTGAGCTATAATAACTCCTGTGTCCAAAATGAAATTTTAAAAAAGGAAAACCGCAGTGTTTATATTCAGGAAGATCTTTAGTGCTGTCCAAGCTATTAAATTCAATACAAAAAGATTGCTGCTGTGTAAATGGAGAGTGTTAGTCAGCTCTCTTACTCAGGGACTTCCAAAGCTTAACCACATTTTAAAATCCTTAAAAAGGGAGTCGCAGATGTAAGAGAAGTACAAGTACCTGTACTTGTACCAATGCAGACTCAAGAAGTATCTGTAATGATAAGCAAGAAAAACAATGCTTATCACAAGAAGTTGTATCTTAAATTACGGGATATTTCTCATTAAGTCCATGACTGGGATGTGAATATAATTTCGCTGTTTGAGGGAACTGTGGCCTGTAATTTTCTAGTATTTATACTTTTGTTTTTTCAACTAATTTGTTTTTTCATAGCAGTTTCAGAATATTTTGACTTTTCACACTAGTCAGTCATAAATATATATATAAAGTCTTCATTTATAGATGTGTGCTGTGTGCCAAGTTCAGCATGCATGTCTGTGTTACACATAGACATACTGATAATGCAAAAGCAGATCGCATGATGATGCAACCAAAGTACCACATATGATGAAGTTTCAAAGAATATGAAAGGACCCTAAATGAAGAACACACTTACACTTTTAGGTATAATCCTTGTGCAGCTAGTGCTGTAAGCACCTCTGAGAACTCTGTTGTTTATGATGTAAAAGTTCTCATTATGTGAAATATCTTGATAGTAAGTAGAAGTCTGTGTAGTAATTACAATATTTAGACACATTAGATAAATGTCATCAAAAGTAACATAGCATATGCTTTGCTTAGCTAAAGGTGACAAACATATGCTAGCGACTTCTAGATAACTGATAGTTGGAGAGTGTAGTCAGTTAAAGAGATTATTTAAATCTTCTGTTACAGTAAAAATTTTGCTAGTGAATCTAGTTAACATGATCTTGTGGCAGTTTCTGCAGTTGTTTTTTGTTTGATGTTGTTTGAGTTAGGTTGGTTGGGCTTTTTTGTTTTTTGGTTTTCTGGGGTTTTTTGCATTCCTTGTCCAAATGGTAGATTTGTTTTCTGATTTTGAAGGCAAACTGATACTCACAAGTCATATGTCACAGGCCACTAAAAGTGTCAAAATCTTACAGCAGGCCCTTGGTGGCTTGTTAATCTCTCATTCCCCTCCCCCCCTCCTTGTGAAGGAAACATACTAATTCACTTAAATATAATGAGAGCCATACTTGTCATAGCCTACTTTTTAAACAGTGTCAAACCAAGTTAGACCTGTCTTATTTCTTCATCTCCTTTTCTTGGCTCCAACAATTAAACACAAAGCTGAAAAATATAGGTTTATTGTGGTAGAGCTATTTCAGATGTCAAACGAGAAATGGAGACTGCTGTTTTTTTAACAGAAAAATATACAAGTGTTAGGGCAGGGAAATTTTCCTTTCTCTCTGTTCACCCTCCCCATCATCTTCCCCCCAAATTATCATCAGCAACATGTAAAAGATAAACTTCTATGTTAAATAGGGAGACCAGATGTATGTTTAACCTCTTGCCCTCATTTTTCTAGTTGGCTTCCATTAGGAACAAAAAGTTAAAATATCTCCAAACAAAAATAACTGATATTGTAAGATGAACTTTTGAACTGGATAACAGCTCTTTAGAAAAAGAGTATTACAGAGTTCTGTGTTAGACCAACAGACTATTTTACTGTAGAGATACCTTTATATTCAGAACAGTAGGTTTATTTTTGGCAAGTAGTGGTAGATAGCTTGTGGAGTTGCAGCAAAATGAGAGTAACAAGTACTTAAAGTTCTCATGTGCTAAAGAATATCTAGAAATATGCTACAGATCTTAGGTTCGCTGTTCACTGGTAGATGTTTTGATCTCTGCAGACATTAGTTAATCAGTTCTTGAAATATGGCTATGTTATTTTCACCTTCTTCAGAGTCTGTGGCACTGAAGAAGGGAGCTTAAAGACCAGTGTTTTCTCTTTTTTATCTTTTTTTCAGGTTTTTTTGCAGCATAAATTCCTGGACTGATAATTCTACTCTGTACCTTGTTTTGTGTTTGCAGTGGAAAGCTAGATATTCATGTTCTTCATATTCATCAGGAATAATAACTGAAGGGTAAACTGTAATCCTGTTTATTTTGTATAGCAGAGTATGTCTCCAACATAGATGACAGATGAAATGACTACTTAAACACTAGCTAAAGATACAGAAAGTTGAAGAAATGTACAGAAGTGATTGAAAAGAGGCAATAGGAAATTCTATCTTGAAACAAAGGTATTGGAAAGTGTTTTCTCTTGGTATAAGTGCCCATCAGCCAGTGGAGTCACAAAATTAGCAATGTTTGGAAATGAACTGTTCTTAAAGAATAAACCAAGGAACTGCTGACAACCCATAAGTTATCAATTGAAAGAGTTTGGGAACTGAGTTTATTTTATCATGTATGTATTCACTACAGATAACAGCTGGAGAGTCTGTTCTTTTGGAAGTGCGCAGTCTGAAAACCAGCAGATTTTGCATATGGGTTCTAAATTCATAATTTTAATTGATTGCTTTTCATATTGTTAAGATTTTTTGCATAGCAGTGTCTAGGAGAGATTTAGATGAAGAAAAGGTATTCGCCCAGAATAACGGAAAGTTTCCTGCAAAAACGCAGAAGAAACAGGTTTGACATTGAAAAAATTGAGGCAATTGCAATCAGGGAATCACTAGCAGAAGTGATTGAATTGAGAAAAACTCTCCAGCAACTTGTTATGACTACTCTGCTAGAGATTACTAAACCTCACCAACTCATAAGCATTTCATAATTTTGTCCATGAAAAATGGCACATCGTAGCTGTACTGTCTTAAACAATATATTTCAGCCATCCAAAGCAAGTGTACACTGGCGGTTTTGAAGAGCAGCTAAGCTCCATCTGAGGAAACCATGTAAGACTGCATGCTACAGATTTTTTTTCTTTTAGTCATGACTCATGGGTTGCAGGATGTTTTAGAGGGGAAAAAAAGTAAAGGAAGTGTTAAAACAGGTGACATTTAGTTTAAAATCACCAAGATAATTTAGACTTTGAACAAAGATGTTGGAACTTTAACCTTTCACCTCAGTGCATCAGTCCAGGATCTCAGTTATATACTCCTCATGTTTTTCTGAAATTGGCAAAGGTACTCAGTTTATTCACACTGTGATATCAATTTCTATCCAGAATATAATTTCAGCACCTTGTAAAAGTAGTAATGCCACCTTAGAACGTAGTCCAGGAGAAAATACCAGTTGATTTCATGGGTTGTGCCAATCCTGGAAGAAGTAGCAGACGTCAGCTTTACAAAACACTGAAATAGCCAAAGGATAAGGTCAGTTGTGGTATAAAAAGGAAAAAGAAATTTTAAAAGAATTCTTTGTGCTGCAAGGTGCACTGGGGTGACATTCAGCATTCTGAATCCACACAATAAGCTTCTCAACTTTTGTGCCCTGCAACTACCTTAGAAAATTTGTCTTCTCCTAGGCTGCATAAATTTCTAAGTTAAAACACCAGTACAGGAACAAATCATACTGGAAAGCTTGATCAATTTATAAATGGTGTCAACGACATATTTACTATACTTGCAGAATGCTTCCTCATCTGCAGGATGGTCACTTCCAAATGGCTCCTCCCTTCTACGAACATCTTGCCTGTGGCAATTTGAGAGCTGTATGTAGGTAGGTAGGTAGGTATTTGTTTCGTGCCTCTTGGCCTAGAACAAGGAAGTTATGCAAAGCCATGTAATACATAACTAATGAATTATGGTAGAAAAAATATCTCTACATGCCTTTCTCTGGCTTATTCTTTTAAAACCAACATTTTGTGGGTCACTTAAAAGTTGTCATGCAGGCCTTGTGTCTCAGAATCAGGAAGCAGCTGGCATTTGTGTGTGGTTTACAATGACTGGGGAGCTCTGTGAAAGCACAGCTGCCACATGGGCATTGATTACACTTGGTCAGTGTGTGTCCATTAATTAAAAATGTGTCTAGTCACAGGAAAGCAGGACAAAAGAAACCTTTGTGAGAACCCTAAAATAGCCCTTGTTATGACCAGTGCTTGTCATATTTATTTGTTCAGAGTTTATCAAGTTCAACTCAAACCAGATAGATTTGCTCACTATATTCCTTAGCTGAAGGGAGTTACACAGTCTCACTTCTCTAATAGCTACACATAATTCTTATTTTTAATAAAAATATCTTTATAATCATCTCTAGTCTTCGCACTCTTTTGCCTTGGTAGTTTCCTTCATTTCCAGAGCTTTTATCTTTAGAGTTCGTCACCTCAGCTTATATGTAGGATGCATTTACAGTCTCTTTTTTTTCGTTTCCTCTGCTAAACTTGACAAATTCAGTTTATTGCTGAACAGAGAACAGTGTCCCAAGACATATTCCACCTTCATCCTGCTGGGTCTTTATGTGACACAAGGTAGCTATGTCCATATATGTTAGTAGGCTATGCATCTTAGTGGAGTATATTAATTCTGTGTGACACGTTGCAAATCTAGTTGTTTTGCTTTTGAACACACATTTAATAGCTTTTCTGGGGCATTTTAATCTGAAGTACTTACTGCAAGTCTTCTGGTTTCTTCTGTGTAGACATGACCTGTTCTTGTAAAACAGTGCTTTCATTCTCCTGCATTACTAGAACTGCTTCTAGGTGCCTGATTTTCAGCCATAACTACACACCATGTCACACACTGAAAAGAATTCCAAGACTGTCAAAATTAACAAGAACCTCAAGCAGACTTGGCAAAGGTTGCCCTCTGCCCAGTTATTAGTGTAAGATGTGGACTGTAGAAGTAGACCCAGTTTACAATGTTTGACAGGGCAGAGTGTTCGAAAGGTTTGAAGCACTGCTAACAGTGGTCAGAATACAGCTGATGTAGTCAAAACAGAATCAAAACAATATACTGTGTAATGTATTATTTTAATTAATTTACAAATGAATTCTCTTAAATAGGATATAGATGCTTTGGGGGAAGGAACTTATTTTTCCCACTTTCTTAAAACTGTTAAAATACCAAAGCATTTCCCCATTGGAGTAAATATGAAATATTGAAGCAGACTTTCCTACAAAATAAAAGTTCAAAATAATGTCAAATTAGATGAAGCGTGACATTTTACGTGAATTCCTTAGAAGTATATAATGAAAACTGTCCATATTGAGCTTTTTTTAACTGCAGTATGTTTAACAAGATGTTTATGTTTTTCTTTTAAAAGTATAAACAAAACTTGCAGTTTTTACGAAGCTGAATTCAACATTTGGTTGAAGCCCATGATTTTTATGGGAAAGTGAAATTAATTTACTGATATTTTCAAATTAAATAATATTTGGTCATAAAGGTTTTATGTTTAGTTTACTAATTTCAGATTAAGAAAAGAGTTGGAGAGTGAGCAAAGAAATGCTCAGAAGAGAGCTGTAGTATTCTTTGCCAAAATAATCAGGCTCTTCACTGGCATAATATTAAACACTGAGAATGACTTTGTTACATTTTGCACAGGGCTGTGTTCAAGTTTTTGACCCAGGCAAGCAGTTTGACCATCTATAAAGTGTCTTGAGAGTCAGGACACTGATGTCAGTGTGAAGGAGCAGTTCCAGCTAGTCCATAGGTAGCCTCAGTCCCTTAGAGTTACTGTGTTACTGTACTAGATAATTAGCATGATGCCCTTAATGGCTTAACACTGTGCACAGCACTGTTGCATTCCATGCAGAAATCTGGTCATGGGTCATTATCTCTCTGTCCCATACGTAGAAGGTAACAGGCAGAGCTCTACCTTTAGTTTCCTGGGTTCATTCCCCAGTGATATCAATGGTTTAGGGTAAACATTAAGAAATATATTTGATTTCTGCTCCCCAAGCAAAGCATTACTTCACCTGCCTTTTTCCAGGAGTAGCAAGACAACTGGCATTTGTTCTGGACAGAGCAAACTGAGCAGCAAGAACTTTTTTTAATGAAGTTATACCATTTAATGCTAAACACACATTTCTATTTACAAAAGCATTTTGGGAAACAGTATGGTTTATGTGTCTGTATTTACATTTGATGTAATTCATATGGGTCTCTTGACCTGTAATTCAACAGGTCTCTTAAATCTGTGCTGGAGAGGGGCGAGAAGAATGTGTTGACAGTTTTTTTTCATATTGTGACAGATCTTTTCAATATAGTGTTTTCTGAAGCCTGTAGGTATAATTTCACTTGTTCCTGCCATTTTAAGATAGATATATTAACCAAAACTATTCTTAGTGTTCCCCTGATGCATCAAGATCTCATACAAGTGTGGACTGTTGCAGCTGATATATGGAGATAATGGGCACCACATGACAGTCTTTTTTTCTGTTTTCCTTTTCTTTTACTGTCTGTGCATCTGGCTTTAATCAGTGACTTCTCTGTGAAACGGTGCAATTGGACCTGAACAAACTCTTTGCTCTTCTTTGATACAGAGCTGTGGATTATACGTGAAACTGCATTAAGAGGCTACAGAGGTTAATTATGCCTGAAAGTTTCCAGTACTATCCACATCAGTTGACACTCTCAGCACATTATATATAAACAACCTGGGAGAAGAGTTACACTTGCCCATCCCCTGCACTATCTGCTTGCATTTTGAAGCCTTCAGACATGTTTGTGCATTTTGCACAAGTTATTTATGGATTCAAATAATTTTTTTTGTCAGCTATACATTCTGTGTGTAACATTTCTGTCATATATAGAGGGGAAAAGGTTCCTAATTTTTGGCAAAGTTTAATATCTAAATTATTTTTTTGTCTTTTCTAAAATCTTTCTTATTACTTAAAGTACCTAATCTTTTTATTTTTCTCTTTTTCTATTTAAAAAAAAACCTTGATATAATTGTGGTAGAATACTTGTATATAGTATACTTGTCAAGAACTTTTGAGGTTCTGTGATCATATCTTCTAGTTTAAAAAAACCAAAAAAACCTAAAAAATTTCTGCTGTCCTTTTTAAACTCCATATCGAGCCAGAAGCAAACTTTCAGTAGGAAAATGGTAAAACCAATTCAGAAGTTTTTCAAGAGTGCAGTGTAAGTATACTGAAAAATCATTCCTGCCTTTTTAATAGAATCATTGTTAAGTTAAAAGCAGAAAGCATGAGTTTTTCATGCAGCAATTCTTGGGACAATCATGTCTCATTTAAGATTATTTTATTTCATACTAAACCCGAGTTAAATTGGCTATCTCCAATACAAAACAAAGAAATGAAAGTGCAAGTACCTGCTTCCTGCTATCTCTTGTTGTGATGCTTTCTTACATTCCAACACCACTTCCTTTACTCTTTTTTGAAAAGAAGAGGTAGCTTTATGCTTTGGAGTGTGCAGGAACAAGTTGAGGAAGGGTTGGAAGGTCAGCCAATGTGCTCAAAGTGTGGCAATTCACTTCTGTCTCACCTCATTCCTGCTTCTTCAGAGGGGCAGCACAATAATCTTTTAAATCTATTTGATATGACTCATATGCTTGAAGCAACTTGGACACTGCTCACATAGGAGCTGTCTTGAATTTCCCTATATGAGACCACAGCAAAAAAAAATCATAAGACACTCAAGAAATTCTCCAGGTTGCTAGATCTAATTATCAGAATTTCTAAGGAATTCTTTTGTGCTGAAAATAATTGGATCATCATTTTTTTAAGTGGATTAGATACAAAAATATAATGTAAAACAGCCATTACGTTGAGATATGATGTGGGACATTTTTAGCTGTCAAAATGTGCTTAGAAATGTATAACAAATGCCAGCATGTTACTGTGAATTGTGAAAAGGAAAAGACACAAGTTCTGCTGCTTGCTGTTGCCAGTAAATGTCTACTTTTGTTTAGACATTATTACTACAAAAGCCAAGATAAGATTGTGATTTGCCAAATGCTGCATTGTGCTGTCCAACTCGAATTTTGAATTAACATACACATGTGCCAAAAATTATGTTTATTTAATCTTGTATGTTGTGTAATAGAAGAAAGTTAGGTAGTGCAGTTAATGAAATTATTAAATTTTGGCACAATGGTATTAAATTCAGTTTATATTTAATATTGTTTTCAGAGAGATTGGATGGAAGGAGACTTGAATTCTACTTTATTTTACTTGAAACAGACTAAGCTGCTGGTATAATAATTCCTGTAAGTAGCAATTAACAGTTAGGTGATTGTAGATTTTTCTAAGAAGACACTTTGAATAGAGTTGCTTTAAAATAGAATACTCTAAAGTGGCACTTTAATTCCCCGGAAGCAAGTCTGCGTTACTTACTCCTTTTTTCAGTTGCTTCTGGTCCCAAGAGAAGGGAAAAGAAGTATTTTAATTCGTAGTGCAAGTCAAAAAAAGAGAGTTAAATATTCAGTGGTAGAATCTGGCCCATGAGAATAAGCAGACCTTATTATCTTGTGTCAAATGAGAACTTAGTTCTCAAAATGAGAGTAACCATTTCCTTTTTTTGTAAATTAGAGTACAGGTAGAAGCACATGTACTATTTAAATGATCTCAGTCTTTATATCAGCACCCACTTACAATTACCCACAGCACATGGATACTTTTCTTCAGGTTAAGTGTTACTTGGATGGAGGAGCTTGCAGGATCAGCTTTGGTTTCCTTGAACATTGCTCAGGCATTTTCATGTGGACAAAATCTGCACACCCCAGCTTTTATAAGTTATGTTTGTTTTTATTTACTTTTCCATTATCAAGATAACCAGTTATATGTTCCATAAGTAGTTTTCTGAGTGTGGCAAACAAGCTCTATTTGTCCCTTGTTTGGTTTGACACCCTTCCTGGATGATAGCAGATAATTAGTCATCGTCCGATCTGAGGAATTTGAGTAGCTTGTTGGTTTTGTTTGTTTATTCCACTCCACCAGTGAGCAGAGTAGTGTGACACGTATCTTGAAACAGAAAATGATGTGAAATGTCCATGTTGAAAAATTGTTCATTATGGGTAACAGAAGTTAAACCATTGCACCATTCTTAAATTGATGTTGATTGTGCAATGAGAAGAGGACAATATTCTGAAATACTTATCAGAAAAGGAGAGGAACAAAGTGAAAATTTTATCGGGGAAATTCTCTGTAGTTTGAAGGTGAAAATAAACCATATTCAAGGAAAAAAGAAAGTAACTCAACATTTTAAAATGCATGCATTTAAGCCAGTAATTTCAATTTTATTTCAAATAAAGCTGCCTGAAAATTAACAATAGCACTTCTAAAGGACTTGTGCTGTCAGTCCAAATGTATACTACTCCTTTTTGTGAGCATTAGCTTTCTAGTTTGGGTTTTAATGGATAAAAATGTTAAAATAAGATTCCATTTTTAGTTATTTTCACATAGACAAAGTACCAGTCCTGTTCCTCTTTTAATTACTTGTATAATCATGTGAAACCAAAATGTTCATTAAAATCAATGTCTGCTAAGCTTTACAGTTTCTGGTTTTACTGTGAGTATTTCCAATTGTTACAAAGTAGATAATTGGTTGTGGTTTTTTCCCTTCTACTTCCTGTATTTGGCTGTAAAAGCAACCAAAAGGCCAGGTACATTTATTTTATAGTATTATTTTGTTTAGATTGGTTCAAGCCTGGATATCTTATATTTGTATGCAGGCTTTCCCTTCATATTTATTTTAAATTAAAGGAACTTCAAAATTTTTGGTGTGGGAAGCCTTTAGGTATCCCCTAATAGAGTCCAAATTTGCATATTTTTTTGCACATTGAAGAATTTATAGCTGCTGTGGAGAAAGATATGCCAAGTAATTTAACTGCTCACATACACTGCAACAAAATAGTAGAGTAGGTAAGAAAGAAGAGAAATAAAAGATTAGAGAGTTCTGGTTATTTAGAATCGTAAAGAAAATTTTCATCATTGACACAGCTCTTGTAAGGATTTGCTTAGCAGAAATACTTATATAAGATAATTAGGTCTGACTGCCCAGCTGCAGGATCTCTTGTAGTGTCATGAATGCAGAGAAACCATAATAACTCAAGAGTAGGGTTGTGCCTGTCTAAGTGTGTGTATGTATAAAGAATAGATTAAATAGCAGATATTACCTTAGTCAAGGTGATTTTTCTGCAAAAGATCTTTTTTTGAGGTTTTTTTATTAATTAATAACATGGCTTTTTATATAAGTTTCTGGTTTTGTTCTCTTGGCTGCAGTTGTTTTGCCTGGATACACACATGCATTAGCATATATTGCATAGGATTTGGAGGAAGTATTTATAGTAATTTACATAAATTAGCCACATGAAATAAAAGCAAGGGCATTCCTGTTAGGAGTGCTAGCTCCAACCTGTGTTTACCTAACCACTGTGAGTCTAATGAATAACAATGGAGACTGGTAATTCAAAGTGCAAGGAGTCATCAAAGGTACTAAAATTGAGATCAGACCAAAGCAGAATCTGGGAGTGAAGTTTTAAGTAGCAGACAGGAATGTGTACTAATTATTCCTTTGTTAATATGTTGCATGTGTTGGTTGAGTAGAGTTAGTGTGACTAAGGGCAGGCAGTAGCACTGCCAGTAGCCCTGGATTTTATCCATCACAGATTCTGTATTAAATCTCCAGCTGCTTTATAACTTTCCTAATACGACATATTCCCATGCAAAACCTGTCTGTCTGACTGAGCACACCACTTCTTTCAGATGTCACCAAATTTATGTAACAGCCTAGGACCATTTGGCTTCCGGCTAAACTGTATTGAAAGTTTAGAAGAGACAGCTGGCCAATGTTTCACTGCTACTAAAATATTTGCATTTTATACATCAGACACTCAAGTTCATCAATGTCCTTTGATAGTTTCTTTTCTATATATACAGGGGGAACATTTAGTTGAGATGATGTTGCAGCATTGCCTTTAAGACATTCCAAGGTGTATTTTACCCTTAGAGAACGTTATTCTTCAGTCTGTTCTTCCTTTTTACAGATTAGGAGTCTTTAGAGAAAGTACTGGGGTTTTTTTCTTTACAAGGTGTGCTAAGGCAACTACATGTCACCAAAAAAAACCTCTTCAGTTTGAATTTTACATGTTTCTTATTTGAAGTATCAAAGCTTTGAAATTAAGCATAATATTAATCAAGCTGTTGAACAGAATATTTAGCATTAGGACTTCAAATTTTCAAAGCTATACCAACATAAGCTAATTAATGTTCTGAAAGCACAGGAAGCAATAAAAGTCCTGTGGTATTTTGAATGTGATGTAGCATGATAACACTGTCAGCTTACATTTCTACATTAGAAACAGTCTTGATTATTAACTGGAGTAATCACGTAGGTGAAGCCATTGTTTTTATCTGTGAAGTCTTCCAAATTGCAGGTTTTTGCCATCAATGTCTGGTTAAAATGCAGAAAATCACCTGTTACCATCATTGCTTTTTTGAATAATTACCAATATATTTCCTGTTCTGCTCCCAGACTCCCTAAGCTATCAGATAAAGAAATATCAAAACATTATTAGAGAGAATTTGCCTCTCACACCTAACACCCTTGTGAAACTCTTATGGAAAATTTTTGTTTCTCATGTCAGTCTGAATGTTGTCTTTATGTCAGGGAAATATTCTAAATTTTTATATAATATAAAAAAAACAGAATTTGTTTATCCCCATCATTTGTAGGACGTGGCATTGAATACTTGCTTTACATACAGCCTGCTAATGCTGTTGTCAATCCATGATGGAAACTGTTGGTTAGTGAAAAGTAGAGAAGTGTCAAAAGACCTCACATTCCCTTTGACATGGGAATGGAATTGCATTTATGATTTGATCAAAAGCATATATCCAGAACAGTCAAAATTTATTGGGGCCCCTGCCAGAGGTCCATCAAGAAAGAAGTCAGCAAGGTACAGGCAACCAGCTAGATTATGGTGCTCTGGATCTGCCCTATGATATTCAGAATTTTCTCAGCCCAGTCTTAAACTATCCAATTATTAGATGCTATCACAATGAATAATTACATTTTTGAAGAGAAAGGAGAAGTATACTATAGCTCTTCTGGGCTTCCATTCTTCAACATTATTCTGTCCAGGCTACCAAGACTCAAATTAGGTTTTTTCTATTCTAATTTTACTCTCAGATTCGGGTGGTAAGAAAGTGTGATAATTACGTGTTTTACTTTCTGACATATTTTACTTTGTACTCAAATACCTACCTGATTCCAGTAGTAGCAGTGGCTTGTTCAGCCTCCTTAGTGCAGAATGGGAACACTTTTGAAATCATGAATTAGTTCCTGGGCCAGAGAGATGCTTTCCCACCCAGTTCTCTCTAGCATTCATGTATTTATCCATGGAATCTCCATACGGCTTTGTGGGTAATAATGTTTAGAGGGCAGCTTTCTCACCATCGTCATTTTCCTCAACACATATTTATTTCTCTTTTGCTCTGCACAATTTTCTGTCTTAATCACTGCTAAACTTAAGCCTGGTGTGTGTAAGCCAGTATTAACTGTATGAGGAAATAGTCCATATTGAACCTTACAGCTCCTTGGATGCCTATTTGTTGCTTTTTGTCTTTAAAACTGGAAAATTATTCTGAAAGTTTCCTCATCCTGAATAGAGGCAGAATAGAATGTACAAAATCCTGGCACAAAGATTTTCTTTACAAACTCCAGCCTGAAGGCATATTGGTGACTCTCTGAGGGCTGAAAACCTCAGCCATGCAGAAAGCAAAGAACCAACAAAAGCAGAGTCCTCTGGCTGACTCCTGTAGAGGAGAGTGTTGCTCTGTGTACATAGCACAGGGCAGGCAGCAGTCAGCTTTTGGCATATTTGGCCAGTCTGGAGTCAGCACTCCTCAGAAATCTGTGGCAAAAAAGTTGTGAGAGCAGCAGTGTCAGCCTGGATTTGATAAATAACAGTTTGAAACTGTCTTCCATTATATAAAGATTGGCCAGAACCAGACTAAGTGTCACATACCTTGCCCTGTTAACTTGTGAGCTGAATCCAGGAATTCGAGATGTGTACCTGTCTTTTTTATTGATAAGATTCAAGGGGATGAGAACTCTTTTGGTTTCAGTCCAGTAGATAAAGATCTCAGATAAAGATTAGCTCAGTTAGAAGATGCCTTTGGCAAATATTGCTTATTCTTACTTTGAGGAAATGCTGTTGCTTCCTCACTTGAGATCTATACACACTGTGGGTTTCCATTGCTGCCTGGTCCAAAGGCACACATTGTACATGGATACTGAAGGCAATCACCTATCTGTCTCTTGTAAGGTCCATGGAGTAGCAGTCTCTCTCCCATCTTACTCACAGGGCCAAAGTACACTGTAGGTATGTTTTAAGAGTCTTTCTTCATTCCACAGACCATATTGGAGGTTTCACACCCACTGATTCACAGGTTATTCTTTTATAACATATATCAGGTTATTTTAATAACACTAGCTTTTAACAATATTATAAATCATGTGATGATTAGGTTATATATATTATATATATGATATTATATGATGATACCCTACGAATATAAAAACTACTAGAGGTGTGGAGGAGGCTGTGCAGAAGCCCTAAAAATTGGCACATGTATCATGTGTCTGAAGTCTGAATTTTTTGTTTTAATTTTAAGACTGCTTTCAAATTATCCTTCTCCTTTAAGTACATAATATTACAAGATCATCATAATCTCACCGTACTTTACTATTTCATGAATGCTACTGCCTAACATATTCAAAGTACAAACAGAACAGGAGTAAAGACTGGTTGAGCCAAAATCTGCTTGGAAGTGCTAAACACTGCCATTCACATGTTGTTATTTAGCTGCTGCTGGTAGGTACTCTTTAGTTAATAAAGTACACCAAAGCAAATAAGTCAATAGCAGTTGATAATTTATTTCATTTTGGTTCACAGTAAATTCTCCACGGGTCAACAATGTGCCCTTGTGGCCAAGAAGGCCAATGGTATCCTAGGGGTTGTCAGGAAAAGTGTGTCCAGCAGATCCTTCCCCTCAACTCTGACCTGGTGAGACCACACCTGGAATATTGTTCCCAGTTTTGGGCTCCTTGGTTCAAGAGAGACTGGGACCTACTGGAGAGAGTCAGCAGAGGCCTATGAGGACATGAGCATCTCTCCTTTGAAGAAAGACTTTGAGACCCCCAGAAAATGGGCTGTTTAGTCTTGAGAAAAGAAGACTGAGAGGTCATCTTATTAATGTTTATATATATCTGAGGGGTTTGTGTCAAGAGGAAGGAGCCATCTCTTTTCACTGGTATCCAGTAACACAATAAGGAATAGTGAGTTTAAGCTAGAACATAGGAAGTTCCACCTCAGCATGAGGAGAAATTTTCTTACTGTGAGGGTGACAGAGCACTGGCACAGGCTGCCCAGAGAGGTTGTGAAGTCTCCTTCTCTGGAGACTTTCAAAGCCCACCTGAATGTGTTCCTGATTGGGCTGCCCTAGGTGATCCTGCTTTGGATGTCTAGAGGTCCCTTCAAACCTCTAGGTTCCAGGAGTTACATCAGTAAGCCGTCCCTGTATTTCCAGCCATTGGAAAAACAAAGCCTCTGATTTCTTTGTTGAAAAGCACTAAAGAACTCTTGCTTAAATCCAAGGCAAAGCTTTTCTGTATGATGTAAATCAAAGTTATCTTCCCATGACACTGTGGTGCAATCTTATCAGTGATAGATACAGAGTAACAAAATATACTGCTTTCATTTTCTTTCCTAAATTGGCATAACTAAGTAATTATCCCATCCTCATCAGATTTCATGCATCTGTTCATTGAATTACACCATAGTAAGACTGTAGCAGCTAGAATTGCAGGACCTGGTGGTGGTCTTCAAACCAGCAGTAGCTTTGCCACTGGCTTCACTGGGAGTAGGGTTGATTTACATTTCACTAGATAGTAAATCACAGTTTTCTGAAGAAGAACGACACTTCTAAAGTGACCCTTGAACAACCTTTCACAATTTTCAAATGTTAAGAGTATCATGCAGATTTTATCTAATACAAAACAATCTGTCGAAAACATAATGCCCTAGATAGAAGTCACTGGCAAAGGCATTCTCAAAGGTCATATTGGTGCATAGCACATCTTAGAGAGAAAGTACTTTATTAGTAGCAAGAAAAACCTTTGCATTTAATTCTTACAGTGCCTTTTTATTTTACTCAGTCGTATCAATAGTATCACAGTGTGCAAACTGGCATCTTAAGAGAGATTTCTTGGTGACTTAGGTCTAGGCTTATTTATTTGTTTAAATTGCTGAGGTCTTTTTTGTGGTTTTAAGTAGCTTAATTTGGTGTTGCTCAGAGAAATAAAGAAGAAAAATGTTTTCTGTTAATTAGTTCTTTGCGGGCTAACAGCTATGTGCAGTGGGTGACAAAAACTCAGGACATCCCCATTTGAAAGTCCCTAAATCCCCGAAATTCCAGAAACAAAAACTTCATTAGGCTGTTACATACCAGCAGTGCCTTTACATATCATCCCACTCATAAAGTTCAAACAACCTCATGTCCAAGAAACTAATTAAAATGGGTTTTATTTTACCTAATACCAACAAACAAGAGTAAGAATTCAATGAGGTATAAAAGAGGTTACTATATGCATTTGAGAGGAGTAGCTTTGACATTAAGTAAGTGAGAGTCAGACTGTGTCTTTTCAGGGACTCCAGTGAACTTTAAATTTGGTCCCTAATAACAGTCAGATTAAAGATGCCTTCTTTTCTTAGATTACTCTAACATCTGTCTTGCACTTTTGGTTCGCAGCTGGAGGATGACAAGATTAGTTTCAACACAAGAATCTTGGTGTGTAAATCATAGAATGGTTTGGGTTGAAATGGACCTATATGAGAGATAGATCCCTACATTGTTAAAATGTCATGTTAAAAAGCAGGTACTCATTTGTGAGGGGAGAAGGAATATCTTTCAAACATAGAGTTGACTTTTGTTTTACTTTTGAGCCTCTTATTTTCAAGAACTACTCTTTGTCTTAGTGGTAGATTTTAAGTCAGGTTCCAGATAAATCAACTTCTAAGATGGGTGTTTTGGCAGAATATTTGTTTTAAGAAGAGCTAAGAACTAAAATGTGTTTTAGTTTAGATAAAAAGTTTGAAAAGCCAGAGACTTTTATATTACTGTTTCTCAAAGTAGCCCAGAAAATTCCCGTTCTATGTTTCCAAGGTTTAATGATCCATAAAAATTATTGTATGTTTGGGATGTTTGACAAAGTATCAAATTTCTTGCTTTGCCTTAGAGACAAGCATGCATCCTCCTGAAAAATGATCCTGGATAGCAATTTCAACATGACTTTGAACTCATCCTTGACAGCATCTTATTCTGAACAAAGTTTTGTCTCAAAGGGCACTACTGGACTCACGACTGTCCTCAAAGATTCAGGAATCTGGCATCTGGAGATAATCTCACTGTGCTCACTCTCTCTTGTCTTCTACTAATGTTCCTCAACCAACTTCCAACTCCTTTTTCTAAGGCAGGCATTATTATTCCCAGAATTCATATTTGGAGTATTTTTAAGTGCACTAAGAAATGGTAACAAAGCTATGACTCAATTAGTGAAGCCTGTTGGTATGAGTTCTGGAAACTATTAGCTTCAGAGATATTTGTTTGGCTTCTGCTAGCCCTATTAGTCTTTATCACCCCTTTAGTCCAGCTTTTAGAATTTCTGTTACTGTTTATTGTCCTCACCTTTCTCACACTTTCAAAAAGTCTGGAAAACCCATTATACCATCCTTGCCAGTCTCTGCTTCCAAGTCATATATCAAGCATATCACGAAAACTGTTGCTGATTGACCTCACCATATTGTCATAACATTAACTTGTATCCACTTATCCTACTTGTTGCATCTTGTCAATATTTTTTTTTTTTTTTTTTGGAACCACTTGGAACTGGGGTCATGTCAAGAATGAGTGTGAATATAGAACTCTGTTGGTTGAGAGGAGTCCTAAAGAGAAGGACTTGGGGGTGTTGATAGATGAGCTGTCAGTGCTCACATGTAGCTCAGAAGGCCAACTGTATCCTAGGATGCATCAAGAGGAGCGTGGCCAGCAGATCAAGAGAGGTGATTCTCCCCATCTACTCTGCACTTGTGAGACCCCACCTCTAATGCTGCATCTGGTTCTGGTGTTGCCACAATAGAAAGGACATAGATCTGTTGGAACAAATCCAGAGGAGGGCCACAAAGATGATCCAGGGGCTGAAGCACCTCTGCTACAAGAAGCTGAAGGAGGTGGTATTATTCAGCCTGAAGAAAATAAGACTCCAAGGGCACCTGCAGGAAGTTTGGGGAGAGACTTTTCATAAGAGCGCCCAGTGACAGGACAAGGGGAAATGGTTTTAAACTGAAGGAGAATAGGTTTCAACTGGAAATTAGTATGAGGGCAATGAAACTCTGGAACAGATTGCCCAGAGAAGCTGTGGATTCCCCCTTCCTGGAGGTGTTCAAGGCCAGGTCAGATGAGGCCTTGAGCAACCTTGTATAGATGAGAGCCATCCCTGCCCATGTCAGGGAGTCTGGAGTAGATAATCTGCAAGGTCCCTTCCAACCTAAGCTATTTTATGGTTCTATAAAAACAGAGTGGTAGATCCTACATGAGATCTCCAAGCACCATTGCAGCTAAACAAAAATACTTTTTTTTTTTTTTCATGCACATACATACATAGCCCACACATTCCATGTTAGGAAAAAAATTCTTGTAATTTTAAAGAAGCCAGGCACATGCCTTTAGATGGTTTGGGCCAAGTGACACATAAGTATGGTTATGGGCAAAGGTGTGGTGCAATTCACTTCTATGCACAAAGCCTTGTGTATTTTAAGTTCAGCCTAAGATTCTTTAGAAGCTAAAAGAAATCATTTTGGCTTGTTTTTTTGTTGGTATATTCATCCTCTACTTCCACATGCATTCTCCGATCAGTTGCATGAAGAGAGTAAGTTTGTGATTTTACTTCCATCTGTTGCTAAATAAGGACAGTGATTACTTATAGTGCTCTCCTACTTGCAAAGAATAGAAACTTTTTTTTCCCACAAGATACATTTACATCACTTGGTGAGCTAGGATCTTAAAAACAGCTTATCTTGAGACCTCTGTGCTGTGGTAGCTGTCCACACCAGTCCATTACATATTCTTAATTGATTGGCATAAAATAATAATAATAAAAAAGTGGAATATTTTGCCACTGGCTGTTATCAGGTAAAAAAATTAAACAATGTTGGGATCTACAGATGAGTCAGGGGAAGGAAGACTGCTCTTAGTGATTTTGACTGCTTTTAGATCCTTCTACTCATTCCATTCATATTTTTGCTTTTTGACTGGTCCACAGAGCTAAAACCAGAAAATCTAAAATCATGGGGTATAATTATTCTTTTCATCCATATTCACTTTAAATGCATAGAAATTCAATGAAAATGGAATAAAATGTAAAATAGATTTTCCAGAAGGGCATAAGGTCAGGTAAATCCTTTCTTTAAAGGATTTTAAATTTTTTTTTACAAGGAAAATAAATGAGATCTTATCTATTTTGCTGTATGTCAGGAGAGTTGATACATTTTCAGTGCTCTCAGTAGTAATTTGAACAATAAACCAAATTATTTGGTGATATGACATTGAGAAATCCTAAAAATAAAACGGGACTAGGTGGGATTTTATGAGGTTAGTGATTAGAGAGGTTGGAGGAAATTCAATAGTTTTAAAAGTAAGACATGCCACTATAGGCTACTAAGAAGAACATATGTTGTAGGCAACTATTGATTACTCTAAAAACAAGACTTAAGCATACAGCTTGATCAGAGAATGAATAAGAATTTCTAATGTAATGCAGACATAAAAAATATAAAGAAAGTCTCTAATGTTCTGCAATTGAGAGTTCCTGTAGAGGTGGAGTAACCATGATTCTGCTCTGGCACTGATAAAAGTCCTTATCTGAAATGAAGTGTATAATTCTTGTCAAAAAAAATGGAAATGGAAGCTGAGTCAGACACAAATATATGGATAGCTTTGCAGTGGAGAGGCACAGTTTTACCAGGGAGTCTGAAAAAAATCTTACTTGCTTAACTAAGCAAAAAAAAAGGCTAAAAGAGCGTGGAAGACTTCTCTGTTAGTATATCTAAGGAAGATAAAAAGAAGTAACTACAGATATGGAAAGAGACAAGATGATCACTTATACTAAAAGAGACTAATGATACAGAACAAAATGGGTAACAATGGACCCTTTGGAAAAGTTGCTGGGATTTATGGTTTTTACTGTACAATACAAGAGATGTTTGTAAAGCACTTTCAACAAAAAACTAAGTAGGAGTTAAGCTTTAACAGTTTATGAAAATTCTCCGTGTTTACTTCATGTAACAAGTAACTCAGCTTAACTACTCTACTTTTTGCTGGCATGATTTAAAGCATGCAACAGGAGTATTGAATTGAGCAATACCCTTTTTTATGTGGTATTTTTAGTAATTTCGTTGGTTGTAGCTGTTTGGTACTCTTTAACACTCATCTTTGTTAACCACATAGTATCTGCAGATTTTTATGTGGGTAGTTATATGGCTTAATGAACAGTTATTCATATTTCTAATTTTTGCTTTTAAATTTTGCTACAAAATGGTGAACAATAAGTTAATTATTTACACGACAATCATTTAGATATGGCTTTTTTGAAGCCACGATTGAAAAGAAATTATCATGTAACTAAAATTTAAAAAAATTAAAATTTAACATTGTTTTCTTAGTTAAATTACATTAAATGACATGCAATAAAAAGACTATTTGTCAAAACATTCTTTGCATTTAGTATGAACCAATCTATTAAGCAAAAGATGTGTATGTGGTTAAGTGGCTATGTGCGTTTACTGTTTCCTTTCGGTTTCTAAAAGTAGTGGAACTCACCTTGCGATACCCTATTTTTAATCACTGATTTCTTTTCTATTACATATTTCACTATCTTTCAAAATCCCATACACTTTTTAACTTTGAATGAATGATTTACTGACATTAATAAGTTTAATAAATCATAGCAAAAAAGTTATTTTCTCTGCTGAAACTCATGAAAAGTGTTTCATCACTGTTAATTATCACTTAAATGTTGGACATCTACCTTTGTTAGCAAGTCAACTGCTTCATTTAATATCAGAATTTTACTGTCAGTCTAAATATGTTGTCATATAGCTGAACTTCCTAATTAAGTAATATCTATCAATCAAAAAATAAACCAGAAAAGTAGGTATCATATTAAAATATGTTAGCATTGACTCTTTTTAAATTAAATCTAATAGTACAGATTACTATTTTTCCAGTTATACACAAGAGAAACCTAGCTAACAGTTTAATAATGGGGAGAGCTGTAACATTTCCTGTGGTAATTATTTAAGTAACTTCTGTGACTGAAAATGGGCATGGTTTAACCTGTGTAGGCAGATAAGCTCCACAGAGCATCTGCTCAATCCCCCACCCAGTGGGATGGTGGATGGAACTGGAGGGGCAAAGGTAACAAAATTGATGGGTTCAGCTCAAGAATGCTTAGTAATTTAAAAATATACATATAAACACAGAAACCCAAACAAGACAAAACCAAAGAAAAAAATTATGAAAAAACAAAAAGCAAAACAAAATAAAAAAAAAACCCTCACAAAAATAAAAATTTAAAGAAACCACAACCCCCCCCCCAAAAAAAACAAACAAACAAAAACAACCAACAAAAAACAAGTGATGAAGAGAACACAAAAAACAACTGTTCACCATCAGCCAAGTGATGCCCAGCCCTTCCCTAAGCAATGAGCATCAGGAGCCCCAGCAAAACACCCTCCCCAGCCCAGTTTGGCTGCTGAGCATAATGTCATATAGTGTGGTGTGTGTGTGTATATATATATATATATATGTATTCATATATATATATATAGTGTTAAATGTGTCAGTTGTGTTTCCTCACATCTTCTTGTGCACCTAAGCCCACTTGTTGGTAAAACAGCATCAGAAGCAGAAAAGGCCCTGATGCTATGTTAAGCACTGCTCATCAATAACTAAGACATCCTGTATTATTAAAACTGTTTTCATCACATATCCAAAATACACCTGTATGCAAGCTACTGTGGAGAAATTAACTCTGTTCCAGCCAAAATCAATGCAAAAAACAATATTCTGTTCCGACTTTTGTATACTACACTTCAATCATAGTATCTGTTTATGTATCTAAGAAACAAATGCTCAATCAAGAGACACTAAGATGTTATATTATAAAGGGATAGAGGGATGCAGACTTGAAAGAAATTCAACATTGATTTTAGTGGAAGCATGAACCATGCAGATTTAGGCCAGTTTTAAGTGTCACTCTGCATTTATTTTATTTGCCTACTCAGCTGGCACAAATATATTACTGCAATAAACAAGGCACAATCACATTCCTATGAAAGCTGTATGATGAACTGTAAATGTTGTTGTGTACTGTAATATCTAATAATTCTGCAATATTTACTAAACTGCGATTTTTATTATTCACTGTGTTTTCAGGGACCTGCGACTTTTTTTTCAAGAAATAGATTGTTTCTAGAGTTGGCCAGACTTACAGACTGTAAAGTGAAAGTGTTTTATGTGAAGTCAGAGTTCAAACTTGAGATTTAACTATTGCTGATACATCTCTATTAAACCTGCTGTCACTACTGTATTTGCCAACCCTCCTTATGGCTCACAGGGAGAAAAACTGAAACTCCAGCCATTTTGCGCACCCATTTTCAGACCCTGATTTCATAATTACATTTCACAATTCCTTTCTAGCAAAGCTAGCCAAATGTTTCATTGCCATCTCTTCTTTATTAATGAAGTGTGCCTGTACAAACAAATTTTTTTCATGATGCATTTGTGATGTGTTTGCAGTTAGTCTGTGGGCATGCTTTGGGAATACACAAAGCCCAGCACTGAAGTGCACACTGTAATGTAGTACATTAGTTTCAGTCTTCATTATTTATCTATGTCACTTGATCATGTTCCTGTTTACTTATAATATATTGCAAAATCATATATTAGCATATTAGGCAGTCAGCCTCTGTAGTACAGAGAGAGATGTAATACCTGCATTAATGATATTAATAGTTATCAACTGGATTCTTACTAGTAGATGTTCTATCTTTAGGGATAAGAGGCCTGTTATCTGATGTCAGCAAAACAAATCATATTTTTCATTTCATAGATGTTTTCTAAAAGTTGGATAAACAGCTGAGCTGAAAAGATACTCATAATTAGTGAAAAGCTTGGAATACTTTCTGAAAGACATTGTTCTCTGTTTCTAGCTGTTAATTCTTTTGGTTTGCCTGCCTCCAGATGGGAAATAGCTTAGATGAGACCTATCCATTAGAAAACATTGACATCTGTCTAGTGGGTAGAAATATGAGAAGGGAAGATAAATGGTGTCTCATGCCTGTGCTCAAATATATCAGATTTTAAGAGAAGAAAGTTAACCCTGTGCCCTTGGATTATGCGACGTATTTACAGCATGTCACTACCATTTTTCCTGCAAGAAAAATACTGTAACTTTTCTTTTTCTACATAATTTTCTGTATTAGGAGTATTTGTTTCTCACTAGTGCTCTTTATAAATCTTCAACATAAAATGAGAGCATGGACAACTTGATAGTTATGCAGAAAACTGTGATAGGAAGTTTACCAGGGATTTCGCATCCAGTTAAATCTACTTCAGAGTTTAAGAGTACATTTCTATATTGCATGTGAAATGCTCAATATATAAAAAAAGCTTTTATAAACAGTATATCAGTAGCTAACATTCATATGGCTGGATCTAGATTTTAACATCAGAGATATAGTGAGGTGCATATATATATATATACACAATGATACATACTTTTAGTACATATGCAGACATATGTGAAAAAAAAAAAATTCTCCTACATGCAGTTTGATATCACAAACAAGATACTTCCAGGTCCACAAAGATCTGATCTCTATCAGTATTGTTTTGCAGCTGAACTTTTTTTCTGTTGCCTTTTACGTAAAGGGACATGTAAACCAGTTTGCAGCAACTTAGCCTTTACAACCAGATGCCATTTTTAAATACTGTCTGAAGACACAATGCAACAGGAATTAAAGTGGAAACATCAGTGGTCAACTGGACCAATGGCCTGCAAAAAGGTAGCATCTAATGCAGGATAATGGCTAAGCACAGAGAATGAAAATGTGTCAAACAGAAAGGGTAAGGTTTATTTTGTAGAGAAGACAATGTATTTCTTCAACATGGTATTACAGAACTGTTCAAACTACCTTTAAACTGCTAACAAGTTGCAGCAGCAGTCAAGCCACAGGGCTGAATCAGTCTGCAGAGCTAACACCTTGCATGCTGAGCACCTAGAAAACCACAGTGTTAATCAAAAAGTTCAAGTACAAAATAGAAGACAGTTCCTGTGAATATTGATACCTCTAATATTTTATTTGCTCCCCCTTTTTTTTTCTTTTTTTTCTTCTTTTTTTTTTTGTCAGATATAGTGATACCCTTGTTTAAATTGAATTATTTAAATAAATCACTACAGGCTCCTGGTCTGTGTGGGAATTCATTACACAAGCAGGGCTGCTTTCCTAGAGGCTGAGATGTCAACAAGCAGACAAATCACATTTCCTTTTAAAATATAATCTGTACTGTAACTGTTGCAAAAACTCTCTTGTTTTGTTTTAATTGTTCTGGTAAGTGCTATTACCCAAGTTTTTGAGTCACAAATACTAATGAATTCCACAGATTTCAGAAGAGCTCTTTTCGGTTTGCACTGCTGTATTTTCATTTCTCTCGAGCAGACAAAATTTCAGCACCTATACGACCACTTACACATGTGGCTTCTGCACATCATATATTTGTATTGCTCAGAATTTCATTGTCAGAGATGTTAAAAAAATTATCTTTGAACTCAATGCTTGTTTGAAGGAAATTAATGCCGAAGTTACTTTAGTTAAATCTTTATTCACTATTTTAGCTTTGGGTATCTGCAAATATTTGTAGATGTGCTGTTTTGGTCACAATACTGATTTATCCTATGTTTAAAGGCAAAGCAACAGAGGCAGAAAAAAGAACCTAAAGGAGTAAAGATGGCAGATTTAGACATCCTTCAATTTATGTCAAAGGACGAAACACTGTTATATTAAAATTAAAGAACATACTGATCAGATAAATCTATTGAGGTTTTTATTAACTGAATTAACTTTAAAAATATATATTGGGGAAGAAGAATGTGGAAGTGCCTTGCATCTTGAATTTTGCACATTGTGTTCTCTTGATCCCACTCCACCTCTTTTTATGGGGTGATATTCAACAGTGCGTTCAAATTTTTGCATCTATTTCTAACTTTCCTAGCATGTTACCTACATGAGATACATGTATTTTTCCCTGAGGAGCCATGATATCCAAATGCCGTTGGGTTTTGCATACTTGGGATTTTCTGCTTTCTCCTGGATAAGTGTGTTACATTTGATTTATAGAATTAAATTTTTCACAATAAATTTTATAACTGCCATACAGGTTATATATTCCTGATATCCACAGACATCTATAGTTGATTTCCATCACCCTCATTTATTTTTCCTATGATAGATACAGGGTCACCAACTGAAGAAAAAAGCTTGGAAATTATAGCACTTCTTGTACTTGCTAAAACTGTATGTGGTAGTTCAAAGCTGCTAGGAAGCTTTTGTTACAGTTCAGTCTTTTTATAATGTTTTCTTTGAACTTGCACTGCAATGAGGAAGATGAGGAAAAAACTCTACTGATACTTAAAACACATCAAAGGCTTAAGTAACTAAACATGCAAGACAGATGCTTTGTTAACATGTTCTCTATCTCATTTCATCATCTTTAGCAGCATATACAGCTTCATGATTTGATGGAATTACTATTTTTTTTTTTTGTTAGTGATTTGAAAAATTGATATACTCTCTTTTTCTGAATAGAAATCTCCCTTTTATAATGATTCTAAGCTAAAATTACATCTTTGAAGAAATATCTAAAAAAAGTAGAATATAAATTGTTTATATACTGCAATTCTTAGAATTTTAATTGTATGTATGGAAATATCTATAGAATCTGGTCTGATTGCTAATATGTTGCAGTCTATTACACTTCTTACTATATAACATTGCAAAGAGAATATTGACTTCAATTTGGGGCATAACTAGGATTAGGTTAATCATATCTCTCACACAGGCATTAGTCTTTGTTAAGACATAGCAATATGTCTTATTATATGTCTAAGTATTCGCTTTTCCTGTTACCTGGTACCAAAGTCCAATCAAAACTTTCATTAAAACATGGTGTTTTCACCCTCAATTCATTTTGCTGGCTTCAGTTACTACAGTTTGATCTCTGCCGAAACTGAATATTTTACTTTAGGCAGTCATGGTTGTTGCTGTTGGTTTTTAAATGAGCAGAAATGTCAGCACAGAAATAATCCTAGAAGTGAATAAAATCTGCCAGAATAATTAAGTAGGAGCAAATCCTTCCTAACATGAGCCCAACTTCAGATTTGAGTTTTAAAATTTGAGTTAGAAACACTAGGAGAAAAGCAGTTTGGATCTTGCTGTTCCCACATGTGAATAGCCCCAGCTTCTCTTCCCCTTCAATTCCTGTATCATCAGCTTCTGATTTCTGATACTTTGTCCTGAAGTAAAACAAAAACTGTGCTGATGATACTCTAATAAATTTGCTAATGAATATGAAATAACTTTTCTAATGAATGCTGCCCTCTACTGCGTTGACTTTAGGGAGTACATAGGTCTAACCTGTTTACAATTAAAGACAATTCTTTCTAAGTTCAAGTGGTAGGGAGGCATGTTACAGCAGGAAGAACCTATTCCCACTTCTGCTTTGTAACCACAAATTTGTTACAGTACTTTATACATACTGCTTTCCATTTGTAGACCTCATTGAAAATACTCATCTCTAAATATTCCCAGCTTTCCCCCTCATTCAAAATATGACATACCACTGGGATTTCCTTATCTTGTTTAAACTGAAAATGGGCATGGACTAAGTCTGTCAGGTTTGGTTTATTCCATTTTAGTTAAAGTAGCAGCCTTTAATCATTACCAGCAGTATTAGTGCCACAACTGTGTTTACATCTCAAATATGCTTCTAATTTTCCCAGTCAAAGGCAAATTGTTGGTGATATCTTAATGTTTTTTTAGGTAGCTAAAGTCAAAATGTAAGGTTATGATCTTGATCTGAATATTTCCCAGATGTGTGGTAAGGTGAAAGGTGGAACAGCTAACAGAACGTGACTTCCTATCTGTGTTAGTCTAAGTTAAGTCAATTCTAAGTCAGGCATAATTAGAGAATGAGACCCCCAGAAGCTTTCACCTTCACAACTGTTTGAGATGAAAGCTTAGTGCTTGGGTGGATGTAACATAATCCATATGTTGGAAGAAAAATCAGAATCAGCTGTCACTGTCTTCTTGTATATGTTTTACAATGTCCCATTAGCCACCTTCTTGTCAAAAGTCAGTGATCTTCTCTGTGCTTAAAGCTTCTAATTCATTTACTGTGGAATCAGGACCAGATTCTGAACCCAGCGTTCTAACCTAATTACTTCCACTGAGGCTTTTTTCTGCACCTGGCAGATCCAGTTTTGGAGGAGATAGTTGATTAGCATGCATGCAAGGACCCAGGTTTAGAAGTCACCTTTTTTCCAGAACAGCTGCATCAGCGATGACTTAGATACCAGAAATAAGACACAGAAAAACACAACAAAATTTTTAATTTGGCCCCTGGGTTTTGGACCAGATTGTCTCCAAAGGCTTTTTCCGACCTAAATTGTTGTATGAATTGAAAAATCATCTAGAAATCTATTTCAGTCCCACAACACTGTGATTGTTAAGCTGAGAATCACAGACTGATGTGCATATATTTCAGCATAATGAAGGAAGTTTTCTCAAGTTAAATATTGTAGCCTTAATGGATAAAACACTGAAATAATTAGCTCAGAGTTTTCATGTAAAAAAAATACATAGCTCTTGGGAGATAATAGGCTAGCTGTCAGAGAAGTGACAAATTACTTGTTATGCTCTAATGAAAATACTAGATTTAATCAACCATGGACCACAAATCTGCAAGAACTTTTTTTGGGGGGGGGAGGGACCCTGGAGACACTGGCTCTACATGTTATACACTTTCTACAGAGAAGAGATAAGGCCACGTATATTGGAACATACCGCTTGTTAAAATCTTTTGGTTTCTGAGCACCTGATTTAGGGTGGTTTTGAGCAAATAACAGTGAACCAGCTGAGAAATGTTCCAGTCTAGTCACTTACCAGTTCATCTGACATCTCCTGTTGATATGGAGTTTAAGGAGGAAAGATAGAGCTGGCATAAATTTGAGTCAGCCTTTGGAAACTGCCAGCATTTCTCACTGTGGTTAGTCTGCCTCAACCTGGGATTGTGACCACAAGTCTCCTTTTCATACACTATACAGTACTGGAATCATTGCACTGGAATCATTACACTGGAAATCAGAGACTAGTATTCAAAGATTTAAGATCAGTTAGAAAGGTCTGCATGATTGCTGTGGTCTGTGGAAACTGAATCTTGCCAGTGAAGGCTTGCAGCAGGGATACTGACAGCTTGGAGATCATTCAGGCAACATGCTAGATCTCCTTGCAGACCAGCTGTTCCACTTTGATACTACAGAACTGAGAAGCTAACTTGCAGACAGGTACTTTGTCACCTCTGCCTAATTAAAGATCTTACAGAGCACTAGCTACTGTTTAGTAAGTGTTTAGTGAAACACTGGGGACATGGAAATTAAAAAATCACAGGCAAAAAATGTTATGAATATATCGATGCTACACTATCATCATAGCAAAGAAAACATTTGTAATACCTGTTTCTGTCAGTTTCTATCCTGATACAGAAATTTCTTCTATCTCTCCTACTGGAAACTGTTTTCTTATCTTTTGCTTTCTCTGAGGGCTTTCATTTTTAATTAGGTAGCTTGCAGTGCAACTGGTAGGACTGAGTGGTCAGGCAATCCAATTGCTTTGTAGTTGCATGGAAGTGAATTACGATTGTGTAGATTCATGAAAACAGATTTAGCAGTGTATCGCAACTGTTGATTATTGTATTAGTTTATACACAGGAAACAGTTCCCAGAGCCTGGTCTTGGCACACAGGGATTTCAAAGCAGTGAAATAAATAAAGTAAATAAACAGACTTACAGTTTCGAGGCAGCCACTGTGATTCTTAGTCGTATGTTTCAACTTACTCTTTTTTTTATCAAGTTGTTTTATTACTGGATAATGCAAGGATAAAGAAATGGATTACAGTGTGGGCTTGAAGAGAAAATAAGGTAGGAGTTCTGTAGTTCTGAATTTGATTGACCTGTTTTGTATGAAACGGTTTTATAAGTTTAGAAGATACCTCAAAATATCACATGGTGCCTCCCCCTGTCCCCAGATGTACATATGGTGATACCAGTTATGAACTCTGATGGAAACTTATCACCTGCTCTTAAAGACTGCATACACTCCAAAGCATTTTTTATGAATACAGAGAGTTTTTACCACTCTTCTTACAAACCTGTTACTTTTAATGTGCTCTCTTACTCTCCTGTGCTGTTAAGCCCATTATTTCTGTTGCCTCTTGCATGGAACATTACCTTCCTCTTTCCACGTATGTTTTAAGTAAAGTTACTGATAATGCTTTCTCTTTCCAACTCTTCTGTTCTTAAGATAAACAGAATTAAATTGTTGACTTTTTCTTTTTAAATAATATTTTCTAGACATATGGCTATGCTGGCTACTTTTCTTAGACATACATTTAAATGAGCACAGAGCTTACATGAAGGCTTCCAAGTGCTCAATGTGGAAAGATTTTTATTATTATTATTTCACACATTATATTCATGTTCAGATGTGTTAGGGAGATATTTGCTTTCCATTTTACTCACTCAGGTTATATACTACTAGCCACTCAGAAACTTTTCTGCAAAATGAATATTTCATTCTTCTTCATCGTGTGTTGGCATTTTCTCAATAATTCATTCTTTTTTTCAGTCAATCATTGAAAATTATTCTCTAAATGCAGCTTGCTAGAGAGTTTTTCATCCATCTTAAATTACAGCTTTATATTAAAGTAGTGTATTTATTATAATATAACATGATGGTTTCAAGAGTCTATGTAGCTCTTTTCATGATATGACATGTTATGTTACCATGAAATGAAATTAGATTTAGCAGAATTTGCTCTTGACAGATATTTGTTGGCTGTTTCTCTGCTTTCCAACATTTCTGTATATGAGGAGATATATATCAAAATTTAAGGTCAACTCCAATGCTTCAGGCTAAAGGTCAGTCTGGTTTTCCATCTCTGACAGTAGCATTACCAGAAATCTGAAGAGAATAGGCCTGTAGTGATAACTGCCTATTTCCTAGTGTCTATCTGTATGCTATGCTGTCACTAAGTATGGTACCTACTTACCTGTCCTAGGAACACATTTTTGGAACTAATTAATCTGATTGCTTTTCAATTCATATAAAATTACATCCCACCAATGACTGCTGTAATTTAACAATTGTGAAAAAATACCCTCTTTTGTTTTAAACAGCTGGTAAATAATGTCAGAATTCACTGGACTTTCTTCACTTTCTCAAGGCTGCCTACAATTTTATAGACTCTCTTCCTCAAGCCATTTCAGTTACATCCTGTAAATTTTTTTGTTATTTCTTAAACAATAGTAAGCCTTTTCCTGTAGCTTTTCCAGTCCTACTCCATCTTTATAAGAGACTATAGTTTGACTGTTCAAAATCCAAGCACAGATAAACTTTTTTAATATTATTTTTCATTTCTTTAACATTCCTTACTCCTATACTGTCCAATCATTTTTTTTATTTTGCTATCTATTAGCTCAGCCATAAGCCCACATTCCATTTTTTTAAATCTCTAAACCTTTATAACTCCCTCTACATGCACCACTTTTTACAAAATTCACATACATTGAATTTATTAGTTATCTTAATGTCTTGTCAGATTGGATCTTAAGATTCTTCTGCAGTTGCTCTGAGTTCCTTCAAATTTACAACCTTGATTAGTTTAGTAAAATCAGTAAGATTTGTCATTTTTTGTTATTGTGGATCAGTAATGAATATGCTCAGCACAGACAATGACAGGACTTCAATGATTTCTTTCCTGAGAAAATTGATTACTTTTCTTCCTTATTTTAAACCAATACTTATGAATTTATTTATTTTTATCTATACATCAGATACACCATATACTTATGGAAAAGCTGATGTCTGCTGTAATATAACTGTAGAGTTCATTCAAGCAATAAAACATTACCTTAATTCCCCTGTTGGCTTTTGGATCCAACATTCCTAACTCTTCTCATTCCAATGTTAATTCGCACATAACTTTTTTTGGCATGAACTATTTCCTCCTGATACGGACCTCCCCAAAATTCTCAGGATAATTCACTGCAGGGACCTCCCCTAAGAGGCTGTACAGACAAGACCAAGACAGTCTTGGTTCCTTTGGTTTTTATACACTCTTACACCAGACCGTGAAACAAGATGTCTTATATGACCTTGGTATCAGACTGCACAGACAGCAAGGTGGTGATCTGCCATAGTCTTCACTGGATGTGAAACAGTCAGAAAAGAAAAACCACAGACTGTGGCTTTGGGTAAATTCTCTATAGTTAACAGCCTGAGGAAAATAGAACTGAGCAGCCTTAGGGATGCACCAGACCACCCTAGAAGGTGCAAATATTATTGTCAGCCAGTTTTCATCAAATGGTCTGGTGTCCAGGTGCTCTTGCTATGTTAGACAGTAGTGTAAGCAGAGGTATCTCTAAGCCTGACATAAAAGTACATACGGAAGATGAGAAATTCTTCGCTTGCCTTCAACACATCCCCTAAAAAGGATTCTACTGGGATCACAGCAGAAATCAGAGAGTCACTGTCACTTGAGTGATTGATTTGGATTGGTTGGCTGAGTGGCGTTCATACTGCTAGACTCCAGTGACTAAAAACCCCAATTTAAACACAGAAGATTGAACAGAAGATGTATCAAACAGAGGATGTATCAAACCTCCTGAACCGTGTTCTCTCTTAACTGTTCCAAGCAGTTTTGCAAGTATTTGTGCAAGACTGTTATATAGTTCAAGGAAAGACAAAATCAAAACCATTTCAGCAATCCAGGCTAGGAAATCAGAATTTTTATAAAAGGACAAGACACGAGGTACAAGTACATGCAATTAGATTACATTATTCTGTGTGCAAAACATGCTTGTTATCTGCTATCTGAGGATGTCAGCAGGGAAGATGGGAAGAAATATAGAAGGAGACGTTGAGATAATGAAAGCAGAAGGGTGTGAAGTGATCGTGCTGTGCAGATCAGCCTTTTATGTTTCTGTGCAAGATTGATGATTTTGTCATCCTGCTTTTGATGAGGTGTTGAATGAATGTTTAAGAAGACAGCACTTATCACTGCTCATCAGAGTTTAAAAAAAAATGTTTGTACTAGAAGACTGAAGATACCAGGTCCAGCCACGCTAGGAGACAGTCAAGTATTAAAGATGAAAACACTGTGAAAGACATATATCAGGTGCTTGCACTACAGCAGGCAATAGTTTACATCTGTTTGCAAGAGTACAGACCTTGTTACTTGCTTCAGTGTTTCAACATAACTTTGATGATGAAAGAATACAGAATATGTAAGGCAAATTAAAATCTAGAATTCAAAAATGAGAAGATGATCATGTAGCAATATAAAAATAATACTGCAGTTATTGAGCAGTGTCTTTTGGCTGTTTGTAATTTAGGATCAGTTAAATACACAGAATTTTTTATGTCAGAGAAAACAGAAAAGGACAAAGCAATGAACTGGGTATTAGAGATCACTGAGTTCTTTTCAGCTACTAAACTGTTGGCCTTAACATCTTCTCATATAGTAACAATTTGCAATTTATTTACTCCAAGACTGTCCAATAACAATTATATTAATAACTATGTCTCTCAGTAATATTTTATCTGAAGAATTTTAGATGGTAGTTTGTCTGCAAAGTATGCACTGGGCTTATAAGCTACTCACAGAAAGATGACTGGTCATCTTACATCATATACTACATTAACCTAAACAATGTAAATACAGGTATTAGGGTCAGAGACCTGCATTTTATCTGGTCACATCCAGGTCACTTAGGAAAAGACTTTGTGGAGACAAAAAAAACTACAAGGGTCAAAAAAAAGTCAGGAATTTTAAGATATACTGAAATACTGTTTGCAGATGTTTTCTTCATACTGGTCACCCTTACCATAAAGCTGCCCTAACCTATGCTTCTCAGTTGTTCATTCTGTTGCCACAGTCATTATAGTTTCCTTTTAAAAAGTTATTGTGACCAAACAATATTAGGAGCATTTGTAGCATTTCAGAAGCAAAGTTCTGAAAGTCTTGATGAGTCATTGCTACCACAGATATTTTTGTGAAAAAGAGTGATCATTATAGCTGTGCAGGGGTAGTCTTGCATTATAAACATGTGGATCCCATATTTTAAAATACCGTGGATTCCTTTTTCTTGTGTGAGGCAGAGGCAGACATAAGCCATTACAACCAACAGATAATTGATGTGGTGAATTAGTGTGTTTGATAACTTTCTGATTTGCAGGGAAAAGAATAAAACATCCTTTTTTTTCAGAGATACATAGCAATAGAAGTGTAATGTTTGGTACTGTATCTACTCATGATTCCTTAAAGAAGAGCCTGTAGAAATTTGTGATTTTTCCGTTTTACCAATATGTCCGTGCAGCTTTAGGAAAGGATCCTACCCGCCACAGACCATGCCTTGCACATTGCGGAGTTTTTAAATGGCCTTCTGTTTCCTACCTTCCACAAGAAGATAAGTATTTGAGACTAGCAAATGAGAGACCACATTTTTTCAGTTGTGTTGTCTCACACAGTGGGGAGTCAAGATCCATCATAAGAACAAATAGAGGCCCAAAGTTAAATATAACTGTTGAAACTGCTGTCTCATTTTGATGTGCAGCTGAGCAGCCCTAGCTAGAACAACAGCTACCCTATATGTCAGAGAGCCTCAGTAGGAGGGAACAAACCTGTCATTTGGATAGTTTGTTGACAGGCAAGTAGCAGAAACCATCTGCAGCACACTGTTTTCGAAGTTTTATAACTTCCATACAGCATCTCACTGGGATACCTTTTTTCACCTGTTTTTACATACTCGTGACATTAGAACCCAAGCTCACGTCTATCTGTTCATATCTGTCAGTGCCTAAATAGTGATTGGCTCCATTTAATTAAAATTTGTGCCCCATTTGCAAATATTTTTCTGTATCTGCCAGAAACTTGCGACTGAGCAGCAGCTTACTGCCTGAACAGTGAAAATCTGCCTTTCCTGAGATTGCAGGTAATAGACAACTACTTCTGGCAGTCATCATGCATTCTGACTGTTTCTTCTGCAGTGCTGTTGCCTATGTATTATCCCTTCCTTGTGTGTTAGGAAGGCTGAGAAATAGAACAGCCTTAACTACATGCAGCTTCTTTCAATTTGCAATTATTCACATTGAAACTTACAAAAACACTAAAAGGAGGTGAATTAAATTATCATAAATGTGAAAGAAAGCTCAGGAGTCTACTCATTGAAAAACGCAGCTCTGCACAACCCTGAGAAAATTAACTGAACTGTACTAGTCTCTTATAATCTTTCCATTCTCCTGTGTGTTTCTGTGGAGTCCTAGAAATCTAAGACCTGGCAGAAATCTTGAGTGCCTGGTCCTGTCTACTAAATGGAAACATATATGGACTGCCAAGTTTCGATTAGGATTTGGATTGAGATCTGAGTTTCCTTATAAACAAATGAAGTAATCTTTCTACTCAATTCAGCACCCATCAGGCCTTAGTTAGAACACTGGTCCAGTCTTGGGCACCTCACTTCAAAAAAATTATCCAAATGGAAAGGAACCAGAAAAAGAGCAATAGGAGGTCTAGCAAACATATACTACTAGAAATGACTGCAAAAATTTGGATTGTTTAGTCCTTAGGGTTTTAGACTGATTTGTTTCCTATTGAGAGTTATTTCCAAGCCAGATCATTCCAATGATTTTGTTTATAGTGGTACTCCACAAACAGTTACATTGAGAGGGCTGGTGTACTTCAGCACAGAGGCAGGGAAAAGAATCTAGAGTAGGGGAGGGCTAAAACTCTTCACATGTACCCTACATCTGCCACCCTTCTGTTCATTCGATCTACAGAGGGTGTTGTCATAGGTTTGTTTTCTCTTTTACTTCACCATCTTCCTCTTTCCCTTGTCAATAATTCTTATGCAAAACAAGAATAATAATCTAACTTCTCATTTGAGATCTTTTAAACTCACTTTGCATAGATGTAAAGGGTGAAACAGAGTGGAAAGAGAGTCAGTAGCCTCATATTCCCTACAATTGCATTGTTTCAAGACTACATTAAACCAGTCTTCTCATTTCTTCAAACCACCCTTCTTCAAGCCACCTACTAATTCCACATTTTTGAATGTGAGTGCACTCGCATTTTTGAGCTATCAGATCTTTAGTGTTATGTCTTATCACAAACTTTTTTTGACCCAAGTTAATGCCAGGTAAAGGTATCCCTTCAGAGAAGTTCCCTGAAAGGTGCACAAAGCAAATTTCTGAAAAGTCAGTTCAGAGGAAAGTTAACAAGTTCTGCTCTCTCCAGTTACCCACCAAGAGAAGCAGCTGCCTTCACAAGCCCAGCAGCTTCTTGTCATTTGGGAAACTGGAAATTTTTAGAAGCTCTCAGTCACTATCACATTTCCTTCAGTTGAATTCACTCTTCATATGTGATACTTCTGCAGACAGAGGCAAGGAAAGGAGGTCTGACGTGTTCATGAAGTAATCTCTGAAAGAGGGAAGATGCAAGCTGGTAGTGTTCCTTTACATTAGCAGGACTGCTACTATGATTACAGACTTTTAAGTGCATTTAAAAAACTTATTACATAAGTGACACAGCTACAGAAAAGTGATGACTGCCTCACACTGCAAACAAGTTGAATTTTGTTCCTGAATCTAGTGATTGTTGTTGTGATTATTATCAAGCCTAATTACAAGTCCCATTATATTGTGGTAATTATTTACTTTACATATTACCTTGGAGTGAAATGTTTTAAGGGACTGAAATGTCTGAGTCCAAGCAATGGTACAAAAGCAGATACAAGAAACATAACAAAAATTTTGTTGAAATGCCTTTTTGTTTCAGTCTTCACAGGAAAAAACATAAGCTCCAAACATAAGCCATCATTGGTTGGAATAGAAAAACAACAAAATGAAAACAATTTGGATATTTTCTCTGGGTTGTTTTTTGTTGTATGTTTTGGGGCTTTTTTATATAATTTACTTGCTATATTGCATAGGTTGGCCAAGCCTTTAGAGATTCATTTTACATCTGAATGGATCACTCAACCATAGTGAGGAGGTTGATGAAGTGCTCTATAAGTGCTGGGCAAGATTTCAGATTTACTTCCCCTTGTTTTTGTGTGAGACTTCAACTTATCAGATGTCTGCTGGAAATATAATCCTGCAGACAGGAAGCAGTCCCAGAGATTCTTGGAGTGTGTGGAAGATAACTTCCTAACACAGAGCCAACTAGGAAAAGCTCACTGCTAGATCTACTGTTTGTGAACAGAGAGGGACTAGTGGGAGATGTAAAGGTTGGTGGTCATCTTGGACAAAGTGACCATAAGATGGTTGAGTTTTCAATTCTTGGGGAAGTTAGGAGGGAGGTCAATAGACCTCCCTTCCTCCCGGGACTCCCGGAGGGCAGACTTTGGTAAGTTTAAGAGATTGCTTGGTGGTGTCCCCTGGGATACCATCCTCAAGGACAAAGGAGTTCAGGAAGGCTGGGCAGTCCACAAGAGGGAATTCCTTAAGGCACAGGAACAAAGTGTATCTGTGCATCTTAAAACAAGCCAGTGTGGTACAAGACCAGCCTGGCTAAACAAGGAGATTTGGGGAGAACTCAAAAAAAATCAGGAAAGTCTATCAGCTACAGAAGAAAGGGCAGGCAACTTGGGAAGATTACAAAGTTGCTACGAAGATATGTAGGAAGAAAATTAGACGCCAAAACTCAGCTTGAATTACATCTGGCTAGTGTAATTAAAGATAATAGAGTTTCTATAAGTACGTAAACAGCAAAAGAAAAAGCTAGGGAGGGAGAGTCTGCCCCCTCTACTTGTCGTAGGAAGGAAACCTTTGACCATGGAAAAGGAAATGTTGGACTGCTGAGTGCTTGTTTAATCTCAGTCTTTGTCAATGCCAACTGCTACCTAAGGGTACAGCTCCCTGAACTGGAAGACCAAGATGGGGAGCAGAATGAAGTCTCCATAGTCCAGGAGGAAATGATCAGTGCCCTGTTGTGCCACATAGATGTGCACAAGCCTATGGGACCAAATGGGATGCAATCAAGTGTACTAAAGTAACTGGCAGAAGTGCTCCCCAAGCCATTCTTCATTATTTATCAACAGTCCTGGCCAACTGAGGAGGTCTCAGTGGACTGGACACTAGCAAATGTAAGGTCTATCTACAAGAAGGGCTGAAGGGAAGATCCAGGGAATTATAGACCTGTCAGTTTGACCTTGGTGCCAGGAAAGGTTATGGAACAGGTCATCTCGAGTACCGTCACACGGTACACACAAAACAACCAGGTGATCAGGCCCTGTCAGCTTGGTTTCACAAAATGTAAGTCCCGTCTGACTAACTTGATCTCCTTTTACAAGATGACTCACCTAGTGGATGAGTGAAGAGCTGAGGACATTGCCTATCTGGACTTTAGTAAAGCTTTTGACACTGGCTCTCACAGAATTCTTCTTCAGAAACTTATGGCACTTGGCTTGGATAAATATACCCTTGATTGGATAAATAAGTTGGTTGTATGGTTGGGCTGAAAGAGTGGTAGTGATTGGAACTAAATCTGCCTGGCATCCAATCATGAGTGGTGTCCTCAAGGGCTCAGTGCTGGGGCCTCTTCTCTTTAATATGTTCGTTAATGATTTGGATGAGGGGATTGAGTGCACTCTCAGTAAATTTGCAAATGCCACCAAACTAGGTGGCTGTGTCGATCTGCTGGAGGGTAGGGAAGCCTTACAGTGGGATCTGGACAGGTGAGACCAATGGGTCAAGGTTAATTGTATGAGGTTTAACAAGGACAAGTGCCAGGTCTTGCACCTGGGTCATAACAACCCCATGGTAAGGTACAGACTTGGGGAAGTGTGGTTAGAGAGCTGCAAGTTGGAAAGGGACCTGGGGGTATAGGTTGACAGGCAACTTAATATGAGCCAGCAGTGGGCATAGGTGGCCAAGAAGGCCAATGGCATCCTGGCTTGGATTAGGAACACTGTGGCCAACAGGAATAGGGAGGTGATCATCCCTCTGTACTTGGCTCTGGTGAGGTCACATCTTGAGTACTGTGTTCAGTTCTGGGCACCTCAGTACAAGAAGGACATAGAAGTGCTGGAGAGTGTCCAGAGAAGGGCAACAAATCTCATGAAGGGGCTGGAGAACAAGTCCTGTGAGGAGGAGCTGAGAGTTGGGGTTGTTTAATCTGGAAAAGAGGAGTCTGAGAGGAGACCTTATGGCTCTTTTCAATGACCTCAGGGGAGGTTGGAGCGAGGAGGGAAACAGTGCCTGCTCCTTAGTGGACTGTGAGAGGACCAGAGGGAATGGATGCAAGCTGTGCCAGGGGGGGTTTAGGCTGGATGTTAGGAAACATTTTTTCACTGAGGAGGTTGTCAGGCATTGGAATGTCCTGCCCAGGACAGTGGTGGAGTCACCATCCCTGGAGGCATCTAAAAGGCACTTGAACCTGGTCATCAGGAACATGGTTTAGTAGTTAGATTATGGCATTGGTCAAAGGTTGGACTGGATGATCTGAGAAGTTTCTTCCAACCTAAAACATTCTGTGATTCTATGTAAGCTTGAGGAGACAAATGACTCCCCAGATCAGTAAGGAAGAAACAAATATAATACCTGTCTTTAAAAAGGAAAAAAGAAAAAAAAAAAAGGACATAGAGACAAGCCAGTGTATCCTCAGAAAAAATGAAGGAAAAATGATTTTTAAATGTATGTCTGAAAACACCTAGAAGTAATCACAAAAATAAGCAAAGAGAAGTAAACTCAAACAAACCTAATTTTCAATTGTGATGAGATTAAAATTTTCATGTATAGGAAAGAAACAGTATATACCATAAATCTGGGAAAGATTTTTGAAACTAATGTCTCTGATTATATTTTTTAACTATGATCAGCAGGCAAAATCCAAGTTAAAGGCCTACTGTTTAGAAAGCCACACTCAGGAATTAGCACTTTCTCACTGCTAATCTGAATCAAGGTGCGTCAAGGTCTCCAGGGGTCTGTCTAAGGTATCTCCTGAACAAAAATTCATTAATAGCTTGAATGAAAAAACTGAAAATATAAGTATAAATATTGCAGGCAATGTAAAACTTGGAATAATTAGAACTGTTTTGGAGGACTTTATAAGAACTCAAACCAGCATTAACAAATTAGAGAAATTATAAAATAAACAAGAGACCACTTAACTGGGACATTTGTGAAGTATGATGTTTAATTATGAGTAATAACATTCACAACTTTAAACAGCAGTTGATTGCATTTCTTCCATTTATCCACATCAAACATGAACCAGTATCACCATATTACTGTAAAAAAGAAAAAAATTAAGTATGCCTATATGTATGAGTACGCATATATCATTTGCAAGAAATATTAAATTTTTCTTCATATATCACATTTCAGTATATTTCAGTAATAGTATTATATCCCTGCTGTGGGCACAAGAAACAGTATTTTTCAAAAGTCTAGAAAACACGAAAGCTTTAAGGAAACTGTTGGAAAACTGAGTTTGTTTAGGGAGAAAAATTCGGTAGTAAATAGGTAGGTATGATAATAATTCCTGATTTAAAATGTTTCTGCAAAATAAAAAATAAATCAAAAAAACCCAAAAAGCTTTGTAATTTTATTATATATTTTAAACAGATACTAATGGGGTCAAATTAAATGAATGTCATTTAAACTGGATACTAGAAGAGCTTTATAACATTGTACATAGTGGAACAGGCTACCTGGAAGGTCACAGAATTTCATTTTTGAACCTGTCAGAGCACAGTCATCTGTCAAGACTATCTTTCCTAACCAAGGCCAGTGGAGTATCCACAGTGGTCTGGTTACCTTTCAGCCATATTGCCTATGGCTATACACAGGCTTTACCTCCTAGCTTGCAGCATTTAAAGAATACCAAATTTTACAGAGTTAATCTTGAGACTCTAGAGAAATTATATTTTTTTACTGCAATAGTATAGGAGTTCAGCTATGGCCTATGACTCTACTACATAAACCCCCTGGAAAAAAAAAAAAATGGTGCCCTTGAAAAAGTCAGTTCCATTAGGTAGTGAAAACAGTATAGTTTTAAGCTTCATGCTGCATGTCTCAATTTCTTTTTTTTAATATACATTCCTGCTTAATTTAATAATGACTCAAAAATAATCAAATACATATTTTTGCCATTACATCAGATTCATTTGATTTAAATCTAGTCTGTTTCAAAGTTCTGACAATCCTATATGTCTTCTTGTAGATCCATGAGTTGCTGCTCTCTTGATGAAATTTGTGACTACATCACTGACACCTATCAAAGATTCTAATTGCCATCAGTATTTTTCTATCAAAGTCATGAGAGAATCTTTTCCTGTGAAAATCTGTAAATAATACCGAATAGTTTGCTATCTAGTAAAAATCTAGTTCTGATCTTGTAACTCATGTAACTCCAGTGAAGTCTCCAGGGTGTAGTGGTGTACAGAGAGTAGCGATGAAAATACTTAGCAAAATTAAGTCCATTTATGCAAAGGGCAATAGATCAAGAGAATTAAATCCTTTTGAAAGAATAACCACTAAAATATTTCTCCCTCAAAAATACTGCAGAGATCAGAATATGTAAAATTGTCTCTGAACATTTTTTCTCGTTGAAAACCATATATTTTTCAATTTCCAAATACACAGAACACACCCACTGTGAATAAATCCAGCATCCTTGATAATGAGATGAAACTGATAAACATCTGGCTTCAGTCAAACAGCATAACTAGGTATAATCTAGATAGTTACCATGGATGTGATATAAATGCAGTTGCATTTCTCCTTGTCACCACCTTTCAGCTGCACCACTAGGAATACAGTGGAGCGTGAAATGACAAAAAAACTTTACGAGGAGAAAAAAATGGCAACTATATTTTCATTATGATATGAATACTTCTGACACTTTATCATAGGTATTTCACTAAAGAGCAGTTTACCTTCATCACTCAAGAGCAAAACACTTTAAAACAGGCTAATTCAATAATAATTGAAATGGTTTAACGTGGTGTTATTGTTACAAGGATAACATGACAAAATATGTCTTGATTTACTCCATGCTGATATAAATATCAATATTTGTTAATTTTGTTTTTACTGCTGTTAGAAATGGAATCTGCCATGTGTTAGTGGTGACACAGCTCAGGCTACAGCAAGTAATTTCTGTAGCAAGAATTAACTAAATTCTACTCACCACTTTTTGATGCAGAAAATACAAAAAAATATGTGACTCCTCTAATAAGCAGCGTTTTGACCACATTCTTACCATCTAATAGCTTGTCATCTACATAACCTAAAGGCACATCACTTAAATCTGTGTGATTTTGAGCACAAATTATTAAGGACATACCTCATGGAAGCAAAATATTAAAAAACACTGTATTAATATGTTCACAGAAAATCAAGAAAGCTACTTTGACTTTTCCTTGATATGCAAATGGAGTGTTCAAGGCAGGCTGGATGGGGCTTTGAGCAACTTGGTCTAGTGGAAGTTGTCCCTGCTGATGCAGGAAGGTTGGAACTAGATGATTTTTAACATGCCTTGGAACCCAAACGGTTCTAAGATTATACTATTTGTGTTTATCAACATCTATGTTTGCATTTTGATAGCACAATTTAAACAAAGGAATACTCCACTTTCACCTTTCTATAGGACAAGAATTTTTTATTTTTTTTCACAGTTATTATGGTCCATTTTCTGAAGGGTTTTGCTAGATCCTGGACCTACTGTGGTTTATATTGCAGTTCTCACTGAAGTCATACAAAAAGACTATACACCCTGTAGTTGTTACCAACCCAGTGCTTCTTTCCAAGTAAACACAAAAACTGATAATTGCATTAGAATTTATAAATCTTCATATAAAATTTATGTAGTCTATATAAGTATAGAATTTTATATGTGCTTAAAAATCATCCCGGGAAGGTCAGGTCTCTGTTCTTGACAACAAAAGGAAGTATTTCATGTTAAATTGTCTAGTTTGATATTCTCTCATCTTCATATCTATAAACTACAACAACAGTTTGCTTTCTGATAAAAATCAGCTATTACTTTTTTCATGCTTGATTCACAGTCACTGCTCAGATAACATCAAAGCCTCTACTTCTAGTCACAGAACAAGTAACACCCTCACGCCTGAGTTGCATTGACCTGTTCAATGGCCATATAGAATGGCCTTTGTATTGTATATAAAGCAGTTATTTTCATTAAAAATACAGTAAAGGAACTTCCTTCTTATCTTCTTTGCACACAGAATTCCACATATTTCCATGCTCTAAAGAAACTGCATTCTGTTTTCAGGGACAGAAAATCATCATTTCTATTAAAAAAAAAATTACATTATTGGCTTCAGTTGATGTGTGGTTGCCATAAGGAATCTTTAAAGGAAAAAACATGGTTTTTCCAGTACTACCATGCTCAAATGAAACTCATAAAACATACTGAGGAGCTAAATTATAGCAGAATACTTTTTTCTTTTTTTTTTTTTCTTTTTTCTTTGTTTTTCTTTGTTTTCAGTAACACATCAATACATTCTCAGCTGATCTATTCATCACATTATGTGTTGGCTTAGTCTAGGGATGAACTTTACAATTTCTCAACGTATTTAGCCCCATTATTGATCACTGAGTTAGGTGGGCTATTGTTCTGCCTTCATTAATGTCCATTAATGAAATTTTTACCTAGGCATACTATATGGACAAATAAATTAGAAGTTATTTATTAGAGCCCTGTTTACCCTGTATTAAGAAATTATGACCATAAAATATAGTTGCACTAGTAATCGTTGAAAAGAGATCTCTAAAGTAACTATATATGTTTTAGTAACTTTTACAAATCAGTATGATCTTGGGCAGAAAACAGAGATGAAATGTTCTGTCTCCCATTATTGGTCCCTTGAGCCATCCAGTATAGCATAAAGTTTGTTTTTAACAAAAAAATTAATCATATTTATTACAAACAGAGCAAAATATTTCTGATATCTGAAAGACAAAGAAAATGTGGCTGTTAGGGTTAGTCTTACTATATCCCAAAATGTCAACACACTTGCCAAGAGTGAATTTATCGGCTTGATGCAGCCAAGAGATTTAGTTTATCTAAATGTCCTACAAGGAATAAATAGTTTACTACTTGTTTTGAAGACTGGAGTAAATCTAACCTTCTATTGACATATGCTACAGATTTAATTTAATGCTTTGGTTCACATTTCTCTTCTGATAATTTTTTGTAAAATCTATCATAAGAAGAATGGAGATGTTTCAGTATTTATGGTGTCTAAAATGTGGGGTTAGCAAAGGAAACATTAATTGAAACAATGTGTATATTCTTGCAATGGTTTAGAAATAATTTTGCTCAAGTTCGTTGGTCGGTTTTTTCTGAATATTAGAAGTTTAGATTTAGTTCAGGTTTATTGTCTTTTCTATAGTGAGAAGTTATTAAATAGCTCAATTTTTATTTTTTTAGGTATACTGGAGATAACATCTGTAGAAATTGGAGTTGTGGCAGTTAAGTCCGTTAAGAGCAACTATTATTTAGCCATGAATAAGAAAGGAAAAGTCTACGGTTCTGTAAGTATTTTTTACCTTCTAAAAGGATTGAAGTAGTCACTGTAGTTTCCCCTCTAGACCTCATTTGTCTGTGTATTAGTACTAATTAGAGCTGAAATGACCTGTTCATCAAAATTTCATCCCCTGGTAAACAAATAGGTCTCTTCTTCAAAAGATCCTTATTGTTTGCTAAGTTCATATTATACTGTAGCAGCTCCTCAGATTTATCATATTTACTGCTGCAGTCAGGTTTCTTATTAGGTAGTGGCCAGTGGAGAGAGTGCTACAAAATTTAGTCTCCAAGGCTGTTTTCCCCTCGTTTCCTGCAGTACAGTCACATTTAGAAGTAATTCTGGGAGGAGAAAAAATGTACCTCAAGTCTTGGAAACTTCAGCTGATAGAACAGATACACCAAGTTATCAAACTAGAACTTCCAAGAAGATTTCTAGAGTAGCCAGCTTTAAATTAATCATATTATTTAAAACACAATTATTATGGGGAGTACAGAGAAGTATAGCCTTATATATCAGCAGATAGAAAAGCTTGGCTGAAAAGAATTTGAGTGTCACTTGAAAATTCTGTATGTATATTCCATTTGTATTTGTGAAAGTTTGAGGTTACTGGGGGGAGAAAGTGAAACAAGCAAACAAAAAATCCCCAGTAACTATCCAAACATTTTTAATACGAAGCAATTCCAAGAATTCCCCATACATCCACATTTTTACACAAACACCAGATTGTTCTGGTGTTACATCTGATGTGGCAATTCCAATGAGTCCAACCTGACACATAAAGTAAGCTTAATCAAATCATCTGCAAAGATTATGAGCCAATATTCAGATTGCTCATTATGTAAATCATCCTTAGGCTCCAAAGAGAGCAGGTCACAAGAAGGTACTGAGGCTGGGTTTATCTTTGGGCAACGTAACGAAGTGTCCTACCTCTGCTGAGATTAAAATAATGCTAGTCTGAACTAAGAATCAAGGGGCTTGGAGTCATTTAGCCCTGTTTTTAAAGGAAGCATTTTTGTGGAATGGGTTTAGTACTTTTTCATCTGCATTGTGTCTACTTTCTGCTGGTTCAAAAGGTCACCTCTGACATTTTAAAATCCTGGGCAGTGTTGAAGAATAACAGTGAGGAAAGACCAGAACAGATAAATGTTTTTTGAACTGTAAATGTGGATTTTAATTTCTAGAGTTACACTGGTCAGAAATAGAGGATCATCAGTGTTCAGTCCTGCACCATGGAGAGGTGTAGGGGTATACTGACTCACTGGCAAAATTACCATTTGTCAGTTAAACTGTACCCACTGATCATTGGTATGTTTCTCTACATACATGAAGATGTTAGGTTAAATCATCATCTTCAATTCACACATCTCTGTTTACTGTGTTTAAATGAGTCATTTTTGATGAGTCATCCCAAAGCCTGATATAAGCTTTTCTATCCAAGTGTAGCAATAACTGGAATGATGAGAGTCCACCTCAACCTCATAGACACAGTAATTGTTGAAGAAGATTTCGTGTGACATAGGTGGAAAATGCTGCCGAAGGATTCAGTAATTCATAGTGTATTAGAAATAATGTTGACAGGAGTATATGAATCTAGAAAGTCTTTTTTCTTGATGCCAGCTGAGATAATGTTTCAGTGTTCACATCATAAAATCACAACATAATGACTTATCAGAACATACTCATAGTACTTCAGAGATTTCAAGAATGCTTTATTATTATTTTTCCCATCCTCCAAAGACTCACAGTTAGATTTGTATTATTGCAGCATGGCAGCTTGTAGATAGATATGAAAAACAGAACCAATAAAAATTGTGAAAACACTCTTAACCATGTCCAGAATAGATGTGGGGGCAGGGTTAGATTGAAATCTTTTTCAATTGAGCAAAGTAATCTTGGAATAATACTCAGAATGTCTCTACTATCAAAACATCACACCATCATCTATTCTTTATATTATCTAAGAATAGAGATGAAAGTTCAGATTCAAGTACAATTCTGTAACTGAGAAAATGGGTCAAGTAAGACTCTTTCTCTGTTTATCAAAGATATTTCCATTTGACTGATTTGGTTAGAATGAAGGACCAAACTCCTTATTCAATAGTAAGACTCATTTGATTTCTTTAACAAAATAAGCTTTTGGCAGATAGGAGAAATTATCCAAAACATTTTTAGAAACTGTTTACCTGCAGTATGCTGGAACTCTGAAAGATTATGTTTATTCTGAATTTATGTATTTTTTTTTTCTTCTTTTAACAGAAAGAGTTTAACAGTGATTGCAAACTGAAGGAAAGAATAGAAGAAAATGGGTATAACACGTATGCATCCTTGAATTGGAAGCACAATGGAAGGCAAATGTTTGTGGCCCTGAATGGAAGGGGGGCCACAAAGAGAGGACAGAAAACAAGAAGGAAAAACACTTCAGCTCACTTTCTTCCAATGGTAGTAATGGCATAGATGAAGGAACTATTTTATTGATGCAGCTGAACCAAAGGCTGTTATGTCAAGAATATTTGGTAATCCCCTTGAAGAGTAAATGCAAAGAAATAGTGCAGACATCTGCTTGTTTGAAAAGAGAGCAGGGGAAGCCTTTGAAGGTTTTGTACTCATTGCTGGCACATGACATACTTTATTTAGTTCCATGTCATATCTTATAATCAAGATATAAGCTGGATCAAAGGGGATGAAAGTTATTGCCAGTGTGAACAATTTTTTTTTAATCTCTGCAACTGAACTTAAGGGACATGAGACAATCTGTTGAATTATCTTCATGGGGAAAGTTATTTATGGAATACTAACTCATATCAAATACCTTAATTGCTTGTTCAAACGTAATGATCCAATGAGCAGTTAGACACACAAGCATTTACTGGAAGCATTTGGGTCATATGAACAAATAATGACATTTCTGGAGAAGCCTTGTGGAAGAATGAATAGCATTAAGGAATATAAGCAAAGTAGTGTAAAACTGTTCTAACAAAACAAATAGTATGGTTTGCTTGTATGTTCTAACTGCATTTCATTTTATTTCTCTCTAAGTTATTTATTTAATAGGATGTTAAATATCTTTGATTTGAAATGTTTTCCTCATTTGCTTCGTTGTTATTTTTCCTTTTTTCTCAGTACTTCATACAGAGATTGATAGGTTAAAATGTCAAAACCTCAGAAGTACTCTGAGAATAGGTTTTAGACAAGGCTTTAAAGGCAGAATTTAATGTGTATAATCCATTTTTTTCCTAAAACTGTCTTGCACTTAAGCAAAAAGACCAAACAAGCAGATCTTGGATTTACAGTATTGAGTGTTTTTATGTTGGAAGAAATTTTTTTTACATATGAACACTCAAGAACAAATATCAAGACATACTTTGTTCAAAAGGTCTTTCTGCTGTTTTGAAATGGAGGAATGGGGACACACCTGTACCCGGGTGTCAATGCATCTGTGCATATTCATCTGACTTTGGTTTCAGTTTGGAACTTACATATAATGCATTGCAATCTGTGATATCCTGCAGAAAGCTTTGGGCTGGAACCTAGATGTGGGTAGCCCTGTTAAAGTCACTGAGATTGCAAATGTTAAAATTCCCAAGTGTAAAATTTGGCCTCTGAAAGGTAACGAAGAGGGCAACACAGTCCTGCACTCCTTATTCAGTTAATGTGCCCACTCAGCACGTTTGTCCTTGTTACCAGCGGGCATAACCATGGCAACAAGTACGAGTGATAGGTAAGCAAGGACTGAGCAACAGGAGATCCAAAATCATGCTCATGCATTTATCACAGATTATTACTCACATGTATATTATATATGAGAGCCAACAAAAAAGCCTGTGCTGGTATCCAGCTTTAGCATGCCTTTCATATCCATCATAGTAACTGAAGGCTCAAAATAGATAATATCCAGCACGTTTTTATGAAGTGTTACTAGTCCCATGGCTTAACTTGAGCAACTGCAGTATAAGAAAGTTAAGCATGATATGAAGTCTGTTCAATTAAAGGTACATAAGGTTTGTTTTATGTTTTGCTTTACTCTGTAATTTTAGAGAGCTCTGGATAGCTCACCAATGTAACCATATTGAGATTCATTTTGTTAGAGCAGATAAATAGAAAACAGTACATCAATTTGTACCACTGTCTTCACATTATATTCCACTAAATAAATAAATAAGCCTTTGCAGTGTCTTTAGTAGGAAACAAAAGTAGTATAATATTATTTTGTTCTAAATACTTTAAGTGATAACTATGAGATTATATTGATGCTGCAGTTTTATCTTCAATATTTCTTGTTGTGAAAAAGTTGGTTTTATTTTTATTGTTTGGAAACTGTATTTTGGTACAAAGGGGAGCCTTGCTTAATGTGTCTTTTTGAAAATGTTTAACCTCTATAAAGGCTGACGTTGTTGGAATCTTCTATAACTTATTTAAGTCAATGTTTAACCGGCACTTCAATCTTAATCCGTTATTTAAATATTAGATGGGTTTTTTTAAAGAAAAGCAAAAAATAATATCTTTCCCATAAAATAAAAAATGGTTAGATTTTATTTCCTATTCTTCAATAAATTCAACTATTTTAAAACCAGGAATTAATTGAGAGGCAGCATTTTAGCTGACAGCTGACATTGTATTTCATGGTACTTTATCTCCAGCATTCTTCTTCACAAGAGATTTTTCTAGAAAGGGAAATAAGAATTTCAGATTTTAAGTGTAATTGCAGGTCACAGCAAAATTTACTTACAATGATAAAAATTAGTTTCTGCTGTTTAAAATTTCTAATCTGTAATTAAAAATGACATGACATAATCGACCACTTGCAGTAAACATTCAATGTGATTTTGAGTGAATGCAGTATTGATGACCCCTTAAGGAACAGCTAGGGTACAAATTATCTTTTGACAGAATTATCTAGATTATTTGGTCAGGGGAGGAATTTAGGCATAAATACTACCATAGTACTCAAAATACTATATTGCTCTGAGGCCAAAACAGGGAAATAACACTTTTTTGATGTGAGTCAGGAGCCATTTGTGACAAGAATAGTTGTTTCTGAAAATTGTCCAAAATAAAAAACCTTGAAGGAATCAATGATTCTTGTGTGTTTGATATGCCGTAAGGCAAACTGTAGTGGGAGCTAAATGCAGACATTTATCTAGAATACTACAGATCCTCAACCATAAGCTCCATTTTCTATCACACTTAGTATAACAGACTGCTGAGCAAAAGGGAAGGGGAAGGGATTTAAAAAAAAGAAAAGGGAAACAAAAGTCACTGAGCAATGATGTATAGTATGCTATATTTAAATAAAAATAATAAAATGTGAGGAATACAGAAAAAGAGTATTGTTTTTTTTTTTTAGTAACCTGAGATGATACTTCACAACAAAAATGAAAAGGGAAAACATCCACTGTACTACAGAATGTGGTTTGGTACTGTATAGTATAAAAAAAAAAGTCACTTTAACATTTCTAAGTTTCTTTAATTTTTTGCATGTGTGAGTCAGCTATCTCTGCACTAATAACAACCAAATGTTTTAGATTCTTCATGTAAGTATTCAAATACACCTACTTTATACAGTGGAAAAAGCAACGAATTTCAAAGTAAGCACAAGTTGATGAAAAGCACAGTTCTTCTAGGGAGAAGAACATGTACTATTTTAAAGTAAACTTTATATATGGAAAAATAGCTACATTGTATACATGACTTCATTTAAGACATTTCAGGTTATAAAACTGATGAAAGATTAATGAACTTTAATAACACACGAATACCAGTGTATGAGTACAACTTTGTAATTCATGTCCCTGAGGAAACAAATTGTCTCTATATGCAGAGTAAGTCATAACTGCTTCAAAAAGTAGTCTTGGAAGTAATGCATGAGGACAGCCCTGCTTTATAGTATTAAATATCATTAATTATTTATTAATTTACAGTGTGGGGCAGAATTCATTCTCCTAATTCTATACTAAACTCATGAAAGAAAAGTGCAACAAGACATACATTTTTTGCTGCAGCTAGGTAATGTGTGATCACAGATGCTACTTTATGGAAAACACTCATTGACTGAAAAAATTTCAGTGCAATTGCAAATAACAAACACAGAATACAAAAAATTAATTCAGATCTCTCAGATTCTAGTTTATAATTATGTGTCTACCTGTTCAGATATTTGAATCTCGTGTTTAACAATACATAGAAGCTTTCTTGGAATAAGTTTTGAAATTTTCTAATGAAGCATGAATCTCAGCTACCTATTGGTTGTCTTTTCACTCGCTAATCCCAGAAAACAAATGAAGCGTGTCCTTTGCAAGGCTAACAAACTAAATAAAATATGCTTCCATGAAATGCAAAATAAAAGAACCATGACTAAGCTTCAAGTAACTGGTATAGGAGCAGTCCTGCTAGTATTTCCTGCTAGCCCACTTCTCCAGTCTAAGTCATCAAGACTGGATGACTATCCAGACTATTCTGTGGCTTAATCTAATTTTGTTTGTTTGTAATAAAACTGTTTTACTGATTGCTTAGTGAGATTTTAACCCTTTAATTATCTAAGTCTTAACAGAAGTCTGGGAAAGGCCATACCCTCATCTAAACTTGACTCTGCACTTTATTTTCTAGCTGTAAAGAGCTGAAAAAAACATATTACATTCAATGTTGTTCATGCAGGGACTTACCTTATTCAGTGTATCTTTTCATATATTTTTATGGGTTATTTTAATAAAATTTATATAATATATTTTTTATATTTTATATAATTTCTTGGAAATATTCTTGCAGTCTCAGTTCCCCATGTTTCCTAAATGTGCACCACAAAATTGTGTAAGCAGCTTATCTTTCTATCTGTCTCTTTTTTTTCTTTTTTATTTTTAACAAATTGAGACAGTACCTCAGAAAAGAAACTCCATTGTCAGGACCCTGCACACACTATTTAACACTCTTTCCGGATTGTACCTAAATAATTCATGCAGGACAATCAAAGTGTTTTGAAATTATTCTTCTTGTATCCATATCTGTAGGTTTCAAATACAACTAACAGCTTGAAAAAACTATTTTATTTATACTCAGTTGCAGAATGACTAGTTCAGAAACAGTAGAGTCTTGTAAAATAACTCAATAAAGACCTTCTAGATGTCAGGGCCAACAGGCTAGGATCTTCCAGGCAATGCTAACAAATCACAATAAAATGAGGGTATTGAGTGTACACAAAAATCATAAACAAGTCAAGAAAGGTATTTTAAATTTAAAAAGTTGCACTGAAATCTGAGCTCATAAAACACATTGTTCACTTAATCTTTTTGAAAAATACATGTTTTATGTCTACTTTTATATATACAGCATACTTTGCACCCAGTTGTGGTAATTTCCTAGCAGGAAAAAATTTCCTAGCAGGATTTCTTCCTGCTTTCACGTGTAGTGATTCCTGCAAACAACAAGACATGTAAATGGTACACTGAGGGAGTATGCATCATTGATGTCTGGAGTACACTGCAGTTAATGCCATAAATATAAGATTGTACTTTCTGGTTCCATGTACAACACGACACAGAGGTCCAGTGATACTACAGTGTTTTCATAAACTTTGGCTCCCCCTTATACTAGCTATGTCCTTACTAGTAAACAAGTAAATTAGGTTTAAAAGTTAAATATGCATTGTGAGTACAGCTTGGCTACGATAAAAACATATGCAGCAGATATATTGAAAAAAAAAATAAATCTGTTTTTCTTCTTCTTTTTCATGGTGTACTCAAAGAAAGGAAAATAGAAGAGAAGGACATAATGCTATTTTTATTTACAGTCTTCATATCTTTTATTAATTGTTAGCCAAGACATGACCTAAGGTGGTCTTTAACTGGCTCTTCTTTCATTGATGAAAAAGAACAGGGATATCAGCAGTCTTGTAAAAGAAGAGTTAGCCTCTTTCTCTTCCTTATGGTCAATCAGTTTTACTTACTAAGTATTAAGTACTACTGATACAGCATACAGTTTATGCTAACTTAAACATAGATTAAGCTAAAAGATTCAGTTTAGAAAGAAGAGATATGATTCTGCTTATCTTAGTAAATAAGTTCTGTATCCTTTCCCTGACAGAGACAAATAAGATTTATGTAGTAGTTTATTTAACTGATTGCTTCTTAAATGCTCTGAGCTGAATGATAAAGTGGGAGAGAAAAGTCTTTCTGACGCCTGTAATTACTAGACTTCTATGGTAATTTGGAGGTATAGTAGGGAGGTGCATTGAGAAGGTGCAGAGTCAAGGCTGTACAAAATCCTGCAGGACGTTCATTTTATATTCATACAGAGAGTCACTCTTGAGTTGTAACACAATGCCTGGGCCTTCAGATTGAGCAAGTCGCTTATCCAGAAGCAATGGTAAGACCTTTGCTTCCCAGACTGATGTAGTATATTAATCATTCTCCGTGTTCAAGCCTCAACCAACTTGACTCTGATTACAGATATTGATGTAAAATGTGAGGCAAATGCTCTTCAGAGTCAAAAAGTGGCAGGAACCAAGATTAAGTCACCTGCAGTGATCATGTGTTTCTTCTTCTTCAGTCTTGTAGTACCTTCCCTGGTCATCATCTTGGTCCTGCCATAAATATAGTTTTTCCTCACTGCAATTGAAATACAATGCATCATGAAGTGTTTAACATGTAAGCCAAGTACTGTGGATGAAAATTCACTTGTAAAAAAAATTAAGTGAAAGCTGTCAGCTAGCACCTTGCACACACAACCATTACTGGAATCAGCCTGTGTGACACACAGGACCAGGTGTGAGAGCAGACTGCTCCTCAGGCACTAGGCACTTATGTGACAGGTATTCCACTTGGGGTTCAGCCTTGCGTATATGAGATTTTCTCCAAGTGTGTCATTTATTTTCATAAAGGACTTCAGTGAGCTTTGGACAGTTGTCTCAGCTTGTCCACCGAGGAGTATTAATAGAGGACACTGGTTTTAGCCCCCTTCTCAGAGCTGGGCTGTGGAAGTGTACATTAATGAAATACTTTCAAATTCCTCCACTTTTCTGCTCATTTTCCTTGCTGCACTTTTCTGCTCATTTTTCTTGCTGCACTTTTCTGCTCACTATTGGAAGCATAGAGGATAGTTTTTAGTGTGGCCAAATATAGCTGTTCTTGTACTTTACCTGGCATGCCTTTATTTTGGCTTCCAGACTTATAAAAAATGCCTATCCAGGCACAGCTCTCACACAGATCAGTGTGTAAGCAGTACTGCTGTAGCTGGGCACACCCAACTCCATTCAGACTGCACATACCCAAGTCATTTGTGAAACATAAACACAGCACACACAACATATCCCAGAGAGCCAGACCCTCAGCTTCTACTCTACAAGTGATATTTGTGTGCAAGAAAATCAAGATAGTGTCAAACTACAAAATGAAGCACTTAAGTATTTCTCTCCAAACTGTGTATAACAGATTACTAACTCAAACTGCAGTGAAGTATCCGATAAAAAATTCTGCAAGATAACCCTAGATTGACAATTCTAGAGTCTGGGCTCTTCTCAAAAACTACAATGCTTCTGACCATAGTAGGAGATAGCATCCAGATCACCCTGTACATCTGGACTCACCTGACTTTGAGCTAGAACTGCTACTACTGAGGAAGCTGTTCTGTTCTGAGAACAATTAGATTAGATTATTTCTTCAAATCTGTTGAAAGCAATGAAAAACGATCCTGTTGATTTTTTACACGTCCAGTTGGGCTCTTCAGTTATACTGATCAATAAAATATCCCAATTTTCACCACAGTTTAAAAACAAAATTATAAAACTGAAGCAAACTAAATACTGGTTTAAGCATTTGGAAAAACCTCCTTTACACTAAGGACTCTGAAGTAAATTGATTAGGGCAATTGTATCGTTTTCTTTCTGAGTTGTAAGCACTTAAGAACTCGGAGGAATGTTTTACTTTGTTGATTCTGTCACAGACAGGAGAATGGACTAACTCTCTCCTGAGGTCCCTTATAACAATATTTTGTATGATTCTATGAACCGTCAACTGAATCTATATAAAGCAGGAAGTAGTCATAAGTCATAACTTTCAGTTAATACCCACAGGCTCAAACTCAAGCCAGAAATATGTGGATATCCTATAAAAATATCTAGAGCCATCCAGTTTACTCTCACTTCCCTGTCCCAGTTACTTTACACAAGTGTGAAGTAGTGTTGAGACAGAAAGAAATCTAACTAAACCTAACTAAACTCAGAGTTCTCACTGAACTAAAAGCATCTCAAGTATAATTTCTTTTCAACAGAACACAAACTCTTCCAGGAAATGTGAGCAAGATGGTATTTCGTCCCTTTTTACTACCATTATAGGGAAATGTAATCTGGGCCAGACTCAAGCTTCCATTGCACACTTGTTGCAGAAAATGAGACTGGCTCAGACAGTTGCAATATCCAAGGTCAGTATCCACCTCCTCTTGACATTAGCAACTTGCACAAAATGCAAAAGATAATTTTCATATATAATTGCTATATTTATCAGAGGTCCTTGCAAAAATAACACCAGCGTGACTAAAGCTTTCTGTTAACCCACCCTTTCTCCAAATGGTCTAGATCCTAATATTGGCTGACTTAACTTTCCAAGAACCTTTACTTATTTCAGCTGTGAATAAAACATTATAAATTAGCTTGTAAGTCAATTTGTGCCATTTAATTAATTTTTTTCTATATGGTGGCAGCTTGATAATTTGTAGTGCTCATATTATGTTTACTTCCTTGTGTTCATTTTTAAAGTGTGGTAGTTAATCAAATGTCAGACTGACCCTGCATTGTACAGGGCCCTCTACTTATACCGAGGACAGCTCATCCACTCACTATTTCTTTCTTCTCTGTATCAGCACTTTATTTCAGCACTGAAGAGAAGGGCAGTTCGCAGGTAACAGGGAAACGTACAATATTTGTTATTATTCTGCTACTGCATGGACTCTGAGTGTGGCAAGGAATTAGCATAACTAAAATGCAGGAAGAAGATGGTAAAATTATTCTTCCAGTTAACTGCAGCACTAACAATATACGGATATCTCACAAAATATATAGTATGCTATCCATCCTAAACTCCATTTTCTTAAATTAATTCTATTTTAATTTACCCAGTAGTCATAAAAACCAGGCCTCTATACCAGGCAGTTTCCTGCCAAACTCATTATGTTACTCTTTTTTCACCCCATAGGAGTACCAATGCTACTCCCAGCTATTGCTTTTATAACTCAGTTAGGAAGTTAACTTAATCAGCATCCTTCAAAGATAATGTCCATCTATGATGTTCACAGCCCTTACAAATGTATATGACAAAACCTTGTACCTCAAAGTCATCAAAGCATAAACTCTTATTCTTCTGTATGTTTAGCAGCTAATTATTTATCATTCATAGCAAAAGTAAAACTCCTAGTTTCTGCTGTTATCAAAACTCCATTTTATTAGGTGTCAAATAATAAGAGGTAAGAAAAGATATTACAGATCCAGTATGATTATACCTCTCTTGTCTGATATGGAACATGACTAATACCAGTCAATAGATGAGTGTTATCATTAAAGTGTCATTATGCATACCAGGGGACAATGGTGTTACACTCCTTACTGAGGAGATAGAACTCAAGGATTTATGAAAAAATTAAAACTATACTATAAAAACTATAGAGATTATTATCTGAGTGATTCATTTCTTCTCATTCCAATAGAATGAACATGAAAAAAACCTCTTCAGACTGTTCTCAATCCATTCTCTGCCCACGCTGTATTTTTGCTTGGGATTGCCTCTATCGAGGTGCTGGACCTTCAACTTGGCCTTGTTAAACTTCATGAGGTTGACTTCTCAAGCACACCAAGGTCCTTCAGAATGCTTTGAGAGTATCAGCCACACCACACAACTTGATATCATCAGCAAACTTATTGTTACGGTTTAACTCTGACCAGGCAATTAAACTGAATAACAGATGCTCTCTATTAATCCCCCTCCCTGATCAAGAAAGGAGAGAGAATAAGGGAGAGAGACTTATGGCTTGGAAACTAAACTACACAGCTTTAATGAAGCAGTAATGATAAAAAGGAAAATATTACTAAATATATACAAATATACAGGAAAATTGATACCATGTTCCTCTCCCATTTCCCCAGTAACTCTCACGTCACCACCGAGGCTGCAGGGCAGCCCTGGGAAAGTCCACGCTGGAATCCTGGGGTCAGCAGCAGTTGGGAGCTGGAGGCAGGAACACACAGATTCAGGCTGGCAGGGATCAGGACCACAGGCAGAGGAATGGATGGAATCCTTCCAGGATGCTGAAGCAAACAGGGACAGGTGAAGAAGGGGAAGCAGGAAGGGGTTTGACCCTCAAAATCCCTCAAATTTATACTGAGTATGACTCGTATGGAATGGAATACTCTGTCTGGTCAATTTTGGCCATCTATCTTGTCCATTCCTCCCTAAGGGAGGGTTTGCAGGTGTGACCTTTTTACTCCTTTTCTCCTTTTGGAGGGCAAAATGTTCCTCAGAACTGAGCAGTGACCTTGGTTCTGCATACCAGTCTCTAGTTGTAACTATAAACATTGACTGTTATGAGTCCCAGAAGCAGACACTGCCTGAGAAACTTGCTGTTAATTTCAGCAAGTGCAGCTGCTTACAAGCGACTTAGCTGAAAGCAAAAGTACAAGGCAGAAAATTACCTTTCTCCTGGCCGAGACCAGGACACTTGCCTAGGGTGCACTCAATTCCACTGTCCATATTGCTGACAAAGATGTCAAGCAGCAGCAGCTTCTGTACTGACCCTTGAGGAATGCTGCTCGTCAATGGTCTCTTTTAATGTAGAAAACAAAGTTACAGAGGAAAACATAGTAATCGAACAAATAAAATTGTATTTTGTAATAAGATGCTATATGTATTTCAGAAAAGCATAAAATGAACCTTAACAACAAAAAATTCAGTGTTCGGAGGTGGCAGGATCAACTGATACAGTCAAGAGCTGCAGGAAGGGGAGAGTGGGTGGTCCTAGAGCCTCACATGAAACTTTCATTGCAAATGTTTTACTTTTAGTTACTTCCTCTTTAAAAGAATAGTTAGCTTAGAGATACGTTACCTAAGAATAAAAGGGTTCATATAAGTATCATGAAGAAAAATAAGAGACTGAGTCTTTACATTGCAGATATGTCTTAAGTGCAGAAAGGTGATAGAAGGAGACTTATGCACAAGATTTTTATGCAAGAAACTGCTGGGCAAGGAAAGGCATCGCATTACAAAGTCATCAGAAGAATTTAAATGTAGCTAGATCAGGAGGCAGAACAGTGGAAATAAGAAGTATTGAGAAGAATGAGTTAAACCAATTTTGCAGAACTTCACAGAAAAGGTTCAGTTTAAGTTTTGGGTAATGCCTAAGCCTGAGGGAGTAGATCAAGTTTTTTTTCAAATGTGGTCCTAGAACAAAGCTGCTATTTGGTTCTGATATTAAATTAAATGTGATTTTTACTTGTTTCAGTCCCTCCCAGATTGTCCATGTTGTAAACATTTTACTGGTAACGTTATTGTGTTTTATGTAAATACAGAGAATTTTCTTAACTTGAGCCAGATCACATTTAAAACAATCACCATGTAACAAGGACGGCCCTAATTAAACAGGGGACAGCTGGCAGTACTATTGCAAAATAGTCCTGTGCTGTTTCTTATCTTCTTTTATTGAGCATGAAATCCACAACAGATTTCTTGCCAGTTAGGTAGAACTGAACAAGACACACTCTTGCTCTTATTCTTCCCTACAAACACATACTGTTGGTTCTGTATGGACCATTGACAGAGTACTATGCAGCAGTTTGTGTTTACCCAGGCACATGATTTGGAGCCCATGCCAACCCAGGCACTTCTGAAGAGAATACTGAGACAGCTAAACATAACTTTAGATAATCATTAAACATACTTTAGAAAATCTATTAGGAAGGAAGTTTTTCACATTGGCAGGTGTTCTCAGTTGCCACAAAATATCATACATCACTCTTTGGAAGAATGTCAATGTAAAGCAAGAATGGTAGTTTACACGATGGAAAAAGGACAAAAACATGACATGTTCTGGTAAGGATTCCAGCCTTATCTACATACTTCTTTCTACAAAGACCAAGATAAGCAGGAGAAAATACCAGAAAAAATTAATGAAGTTACGCAGAATCACAGAATTGTCAGAGCTGGAAGGGACCTCCGTAGATCACCTAGTCCAAATCTCCCCCTAAAGCAGGATGACCTGTAGCACATTACACAGAAATGCATCTAGGGAAGTTTTTAAATCTCCAGCGAAGTGGACACCACAGCATCCCTGGGCAGCCTGTTCCAGTGCCTTGTCACCCTCACAGTAAAAAAGATTTCTGTTATGTTTAAATGGAACTTCCTATGTTCCAGCTTGTGCCTGTTGCCCCTCACCCTGTCACCAGGAACTACGGAGAAGAGTCCAGCTCTATCTTCGTTGCACCCACCCTTTAGATACTTGTAGACATTAACAAAGGTTCCTCTCAGCCTTCTCCAATATAAAGAGTCCCAGTTCTCTCAGCCTTTCCTCATAAGAGAGATGTTCCAATCCCCTAGTCACTGTTCCCTGCCTCTCTTAAACTGGGGAGCCCAGAACTGGACGCAATATTCCACCCGTGGTTCCACCAGGACAGGGTAGAGGGTGAGAATGACCTCCCTCAACCTACTGGCCACACTCTACCTTATACAACCCAGGATTACATAGGCCTTCTTGGCAACAAGGCCACACTGCTGGCTCATGGATAATTTAATATTTACCAGGAATTCCAGATCCTTCTTCTCAGAACTGCTTTCCAACAGGTCCACCCATAACATATATTGGTGTATGTTTTTCTTCTTGTCCAGGTACAGGACCCCACACTTGCCTCAGATTCTTCTCTGTCCAGATGTTCAGCCCAGATCCAGGTTGCACAGCTCTCCAGAGTGTCAGTCACCCCTCCCAGCTTTGTATCATCGGTGAACTTGCTGAGGATACACTCTGTCCCCTCATCCAGGTCATTAATGAACATGTTGAACAAGACCAGACCAAAAGACCAGTTCTGTCAATCCATCTTGCTGTCCACTCATCCAGCCCACACGTGATGAGTTTCATAATGAATATGGTATAGGAGATTGTACCAAAATCCTCAGTAAAGTCAAGATAGCTAACATTCACTGTTCTCCCATCATTTAGCCAGCCAGTAATGATGTCATAGAAGGGAATCAGACTGGTGAAGCCTTATTTCCCTTGGGTGAATCCATGTTTTCTTCCAGTGTCGTTCTTTGTTTTCACATGCTTTGTGATGACATCCAGAAGTTTTTTACAACTAACCAGCCTTTAATTCCCTGAGTCAGCCTTCTTTCCCTTTTTGAAGACTAGACTGATATTATCCCTCTTCCATTCCTTAGGTATCTCTTCTGTTCTCCATGACTTCTCAAAGATGATGGAAAGTGGCCTACCAATAATATCTACCACCTCCCTCAGAACACGTGAATGCATCCCATCAGGGCCCATGGATATCTGGACATGCAGTTTGGCTAAGTCATCTCTAACTTGGTCCTCCTCTACCCAGTGAAAGTCTTCCTTTCTTCAGAAATTCTTTCTCACCTCTAGGGTCCAGGATTCTAGAAGGTTGACTTTTACACTGAAGGCTGAAGCAAAAAAGATATTAAATAATGCTACCTTCCGTGTTTCATTGGCCATTAGGACACCTGTAGGCCATCAGTGGGCCTACATTTCCCCTATTCTTAATTTTTTTGTTGATGTACTGGAAGAAACCCTTCTTGTTGTCCTTGCTATCCCTCACTAGCTTTAGTTCCAGGTGGTTTTTAGCTTTCCTTGTTGCATCTCTACATTCTCTGACTACATTCTTATATTTCTCACAAGTGGCCAGTCCTATTTTCCACTTTCTGTAAATTTCCTTCTTCCTTTTAATTTTTTTTTCCCAGAATATTCTTACCCACCCATTCCAGAGAAAGACACAAAAGGAAAAAGCTGAAGTAGAAAATTTAGAAAGCTGGCTGCACAGTGGGAAGGCAGGTCTGGAATGGTGCAATTATCTGTACTTTAATTTGCTGTCTGTAGTGACAAAAAGAACTCCATCAATACAGGAAAGTATCTAATCAATGCACATCAAATACTTAGCACTGCTTAATGAACCAATCCCATGACCATTGTTCCTTCAGTCATGAGCAATTATTTGATGAATAGTTTATACACATATTCACATACAAGAATCTTCAGGAATTCCTCTTGCAAGAAGATCATTATCTTGTTCATCTTTCTATCATGTACCCACATGTACCCCTCTAGATGTACCTAGAGGGGAATATTACTTCATCTTCAGAATTTTCTCTGTTGTATATATGTGTAGATTAACCACTTTTTAACTGACTACATCCTTATTTGTGTCTGACTGAAATATATCCTTTTGAAAATGAGCTTATCTTGCCAGGAGTATCTGAAGACAGAGTGAGTCCAGGTTTGTCTCAGATACATACTTTATTTAAAATTTATGTTCATGTGGCTTTAATGCAAGTCTTAGTTTCAGTTCCACCCCTTTCCACTGAAGCCAAACAGCAGTGATATCTTGTTAACACCAAGCATAAGGCACAGCACTCCTCTGGTAATTTTTAAGACTCCTTTTTTTATGGCAGCATCTAGAGTTTTTATGGTATGCAGACACACCTACTTGACAATGTGAGGATGATATCAGTTCAACTTTTGCAACAGAATGCATTTTTATTAACTTAGTTTGACCAGATATGTAAGAAGTTTATGTTTATGTCCAAGTCACTGATTAAAATCCTGAGTGGCGTCTGGCCTAGCATGCACACTTCTGAAACTACTGTCTAAACCCTCTATACATTTATTTTTCTTGCTTGCTACTTTTCTTGCCAATTGGAATATCATTTAACATGTGTTTTACTGCTATTTCATAATATTGATTTTTGTAACCACAATATGATATGATGCTAAATGCAAAAGTTTATAAAACATAGTATACCTACAGAATTATATTATCTATCAAACTTCTTATCATATTAAAAAAAATCTAATTTATTTCATACGGTCCTTTGAGGTCTCTTAGCTCTTACTATGTTTTCATTCTATTCTTCACACAGCCTGTAGCAGAAATTATATAATGCTGGCCGGCTGGTTTACATGCCCTTGAGTTATCCCACATGCCTTTCTGATGATAATAAATGTTACATTTAAGGAATCTGATTTTATTCAATAATTCTGAATGTACTTTGTGGATAGTTCCCAAAGAATCAAAAAGTTTAAGAAAAACAAACCTATATGACTAATTTGCTGAACCTAGTTTCATATTTTTATTTCCACAGAATCTACTAATAGTCTGAAAATTATCCACCTAATCATTAAGACGATGGCTTGCTGTAGGAGCCAGCACTTCTTACATTTCTCGGTGTGCTGGAGATATAAAGACCTAGACCCTTTGTGACAGGACTTTCAATGTATCGGTTTATGGAAATTCTGCATCTTCTTCAAGTAGTCTAGCTGGGTATAGATCTGATATTCTAATGTGAAAATTTTTCCTAATATCTAATCTGATCTTTGCTACAAATTAAACTATTAATGTTCCGTCTTTTGCAGAATGAACACACTTGACCACCATCTTCTTCTCAATAACCTTGTAGGCATTTGAAGCTTGTTATATTCCTTCTTCATTCTTTTCTTTTCAAGACTAAACACATTAAGTTCTTTAATACATGCTTTGGAGGTCATGCTTTCTAAACTTCTTATCATTCATATTATTGTGATAAGTTATCCCAAACTTCTCTGTCTTTCAGAATAGCCCCTCCCCCAAAAATATTCGCCAATAACAGGTAGCATGAAATAAACACATCCTAAATCTAACAATAACATGCTTTTAATAACTTTTTGGAATTACACTTGCCTTTTCTATAAATGAACATTCATTTGTGTCTGTGTCTCCAGCTTTCTTTTTGCATTCATCAAGCCATTCCTCGCTAATTTCCTATACACATTCATTTAGTTTCTGAACAGGTAAAATTGTTTTCAACTACCTGTGACCTCACTTTGTACTAGTTTCCCTGAGGTGACATGTCTTTAGTTTACTTGATCATGGAACAGAGGACTTCATGGAAAGCATCCAATCAGTACAGATAAATATTAACTCAGACTCTAATTTCCATCCAGAGCCAAAATTCATGTAAACTCTCATTTCATGTCTTCTCTCTCCACCCTCCACCTTTACTCTCTAAAGACTCCTATCTGCTCCTTTAGTTAACAGGTTTGTTTTTTGAGATCTGGAAAGTAAGAGTCAGGCTAAATTGGCTGGCTTTTTTTATAAACCTCATATAGACATGTGTTTACTTTAGTTAGTTTACTCTAATGTGTAACACGTGTAACACGTTTACTTTATTCTAACACTTGCCAAGCCCGAGTGTCTAACACAAAACTGTCGGCATCTATAATAATCTAAAGCAATCCTACATATCCCAGGTATCATATTTAAGTATCTGGAAATAATTAGTTAGCTTGTCTGCTGTAACAAGCCACTTTCTGAACATTACGCCCAATATTACATAATACAGAAAAAAACAGGAACATCTGTTACGGTTATGTGCAGCTAATTAATTGAGGTCAGCACTAGAAAGCCTTTTAGATTTTTGTTTTTCTGCCTTAGAACAGGAGTGGTCAGGATGCACTACATCCATTAAAACCACCCTACACAACTTGTGAGCATGCCCATGGTTGTTCAAGTGCTTAATAAGAAAGCATAAATCAAAAGGCTCAAAATTGATGTAATAATTCCATATTGATCTCATGAAAGAAATCAAAATTTCAATATGAAATAAAGTTACACAAAAGCAAAGAAAACTTTGTTATATAGACCAAAAAATCCTTGGGTTTAGAAACACAGGTACATTGTACCACACAGATACTGTGTATTAACTAAAAGATATTATTCATAGGTTTTTCTCAAAGGCACATCTTTCCCTCTATAGTAGCAATGTTATTCTCCTCCACTCTTACTCTACTTTTTTTATATCTGCTCGTCCTACTTGCCAGCATAGTTTTATCAATTTTCCTTACATGGTTCTTCTCTCACATGTCATATGAGGAATAGCAAGCAGATTAGGCACAATGAGCATGGGTTTAGGAAAGGTAGGTCCTTCTGGACTAAGCTGACCTCCATTGATGACCCTCTTAGTGGATGGGGGAAAAGTTGCAGATATTATTTACCTGGACTCTAGTGAAGTCTTTGACAACATGTCCCACATCAGTCTGCTGGAGTAAGTGACAGCTTGTGGCTTGGACAAGTGTACTCTTCACTGGGCAAAATAATGTCTGAATGGCTGAGCCCAGAGACTTGTGGTCAAAGTTAAGTCCCACTCATGTCTGGTCACAACCAGTGCTCGTCATGGCTCAGTTTTGGGGCCACTTGTCTTTAATAACCTTATCAATGACTTGTATGAGGTCATCCAGTGTATCCTCAGTTTGCAGGAGACGCCAAGTTCAGTGGTGCTGTTGCTCTGCTGAGGATAAAAAGGCCAGGTGCTGAGTCTTGCATTTTGATCAAAACAATGAAATGACACAGGGTTGGGAAAGAGTGCATGGAAAGCTACCCAGCAGAAAAAGACTTGGGGCTACTGGTTGGCAGCCTTCTGAATATGCACCAGCACTGTGACCAGGTATAAAAGAAGACCAATAGTATGCTGGTTTGTATCAGAGAGTGTGGCCATCAGGTCTAGGGGCATCATTGCCTCCCAGTGCTCAGTACTTGTGAGGCTGCACCTAAAATATTGTGTTCAGTTTTGGATCATGACTACAAGAAAGACATTGAGGTGCTGGAGCATGTCCAAAGAATGGCAACAAAGGTGGTGAAGGGTCTAGAGTACAGTTTTTATGCAGAGCAGCAAAGGTAACTGGGGTTGTTCAGTCTGGAGAAAAGGAGACACTGAGAGAACTTCTTTCTCTCTAATACTACCTGAAAGGAGGTTGTAATGAGTCAGAGGTTTGTGTCTTTTCCCAGGTAACAAGTTATAGGACAGCCTTCATAGCTTCATATTGCAATCGGAAAGGTTTAGATAGGAAAAATTTCTTCACCAAAAGTCTTGTCAAGCATTGGAATAGGCTGCCCAGGGAAGTGGTTGAATCACCACGCTTGGAGGTTATTTAAAACACATGTAGACATGTTGCTTAGGGACATGGTTTAGTGATGGACTTGGCAGTGTTAAGTTAACATGTGGACATGATGGTCTTAGAGGCCTTTTCCATCCTAAGTGATTCTATGATACTCTGATTCTGGAAGCTTTTTATAGAAAACTAGTATCCCATTTCAAGATACTTATCTTGCACTCAGCTGGGGAGACAAAAAGAATTTTCATCGTTGCATGCTGCCTGAGGTTTTGTTTAAGAACATCTTTTTCAGTTTTTTGATTTTTTTTTTTTTGGTTGGTTTTTTTTTTCTTTTTAACAAAATGCAAATTGTTTTATTAGACTTAGCAAACAAGAAGCCGAGTGTCAGAAGTGAAAAAGATTGCTGTTCAAAGAACATTCCTAAAACTAAACCAGAAACATGCTCTCTGCAAAAGGCATTACAGCAGCTTACTCTGAGCAGCAGTAGCACTGCTATGTTTTGAAAATTATATTTGAAGGTTGTCATTCAAAAAAGTCATTCTCCCTGCATTAATGCATCCAACATAACCAAATTTATAGTAGCTATTATGCCTACATCAAGCTGCGTTTTAATGTAAAGTGTGTCTTGGAACCAAGGAGAAGAATCTAGGACTTTTTCTGTTCCTAAACAAATCCTCATTCTTGAAACTGATTCTGCCTTCCCTTTTAGCCACGCTAATTGGTCTCTTGGCTCTACAGCAGCAATGCTCACAGTTAGAACAATGGCCACCTGCTACACACCTTCTAAACTGAAGTCGTGTCTCTTTCTTATGAGCTAGAAGGTCATAAATTGGCAAGTGTCCCTGGATTATTATATGAAATGTGGCTGGTGGGGCTCTTTTCTTCCCCATCTGTGTTTTAGAAGCAGACATAGTCAATGAAATTTGAGCCTTCAGCCAAACTCCTACACTGGTTTTGCACAGTGAACCCTACTCTCGGACACACATTGGAAACAAAAGATATGTATGTATGGCCAGGAGACCAATAGGTTATGGAACAACTCTTCCTTGAGTCCATTGAGCTTTACCACATTGATCTGCAGGCCATCAGGAAACCCAGTGCAGCTCAGACTCTTAGTTTTTAAAGAACTCATATCTTTCACTCAGGTTTTGAACTCTACTTACAAAGGCCAAGTGCTAAAAAAACCTCTTGTTTATCCATTCCCTAGAACTGGTAATTAGGTAGTTACTAGGTGAGTTTCATTTTTTTTCTCTAAGCCTTCATGATTTCAGGCACTTCTACACCAGCATCCTACAGTGTCAGACCTCCACACTCAAAGTCAAAGCATAATTATCTGTTCATAGTTTTCATGGAAATAAAGAAATAAATACTAATTCTGACAAAAAAATAATATTTTCTGGTTTTTAGTGATAGACTATTCTTATTTACGCTCAAAAGATTCATTTTGTAAGAGCTGCAAGTTCTTTTAAGCTTCAGTAAAAATTACAGATAAAAAATTTGTAGCCCCCAGTCTTGCAAGATATGTTTAAAAAACATTGTAAATATACCTGCTAACATTTCCACTAGGCACAATGTCTGATATTTTCTGTGCCACTGTTCCAGTAAAACAAAAGATGATACAGGGAGGATTGGAAGTGAGACAGATCTTTAAAACATATGGGATTATGTTTGAGTGATAAATGAGTAGTATGAAGATTAGTTTATCTTTGAGTCTAGGAATCTACAGAGTCTCTGGTATTATGGTCCATGCTAAAAGCAGGTTGCTGAATATAAACACTTCCTTACTGAAACCTGCTGGATGCTGAAACCAAAATTCCAAGGCTGGTGTCCTGATGTGATTTAAATGTGTGTCTTTAATTATAAAATGACTGTTTAGCTTTACAATTACTTAATGTTAAACTTAGGGTCTCAAATAATCATGTTTCTCATCGGGTTTTCAGAATGTTCTTGGAGTCATACAAGCACTAAAGCATTAAGGAAACTCAGATGAGGAAAGCAGGTTAAACAATATGAAAATTCTATTTTATTTGGTTTTGGTAAAATGAAATTCTCTTTCCAGCCTAACCTGGGGTGAACAAGAGAAAAACCATATTAAATGTATTATTACAGCCTTATGCTCAACTTCTGAAGGGTAACTGCTGAGTGTTAGATCCACATGTCACCTCAAACCAAAAGCTATCCCTCTTTGAAAAGTTTTCAGTTGAAGACAGGAAATCTGTTTGCAATCTTACCCACAGACCAAACTTTTCAAAAGATGTCTCTAGTGTCTAAGTATAATCTTGCGGGTAAGGCACTGGACTGGAATTTAGACCTCAAATCTCAGCTGCCAGACCTTGGCAAGCCATACAGAGCAAGATATACATAAAAATGCCTAAAATAAAGATTGAAAAGTATGTTTCTGGCAGGTGATAGTTGCTTGTACCAGAGTTTTTAATCTGACAACTTCATCTGGTTGCTGCTTAAATTCTATAAACACTTTTCTTTTTTGGTTAATATTCTCTACATTATATGTGTTGTATCTCTTATTGGGGCCCACCATCTCTGTTTCAAGCTCCCTCTTCAGCATGTTTTTCTTTTGTGTGAGGTATACATGGGATCTGAGGATTTGGCCATTTATCATACATCAGCTAAGCCAAATCAACAAAAAAATACAACTGCTGTCTTTCATGACATAATGCCTTCATCCACCCTTGAAGGACAAGCCCCTTCTCCCTGTTCAACACATTGCAGTTGCGATTTCTAAGGAAACAACTAAATACTTCCCATTTATCTGATAAATTAAAAGAGTAACAACTGGCTGCAGCATTTTCCTGCTAGTACTTCATAGTAGCTAGATGCCTCTGGCTAGTGTAAAAATTCTTCACTGTTCTTGACGTACCTTCATCCCATTTGATTATTAACTTGCTACTTAGACTGAACTACAGACTAGATTATCTACCAAAGAAGCAGAAAATCTGTGTTCAAGTCTCTTGACAGCTTTATTTACCTGCACATGGAAAAAAAAACAAAACAAAACAAAAAAAAAAAAACAAACACTTTTTATAGACTCAAATGATGAATTGTGAAGATTTCTCCTGAAACTACAGACCTGGGCACTGCTCTGAGAAGTTTAAGTCTTGTTTTCTTGTTCTTCCTATGTTTCAGTCTTTTCCTCTTGCCACAGACAGAACCATGAGCAGCAGGGGTCCCAAGGATAAGCTCCAAGGAGATCATCACTATACAGGTTCACACGAATCTCTGAAGAAAATTCTCTCAGACTGAATTGTGTGTCCTGAGAAGTCAGCCATTTCTACACTAGCTACAAGAGCAGCCTAGGTACACAGCTTAGACTAGATACTAACTTTTATAACACTAAAGGTAGACCAAAGCATTTTATGAATTTAATATCTTGAGCAAAAGTACCCTCTTCTTTATATTCCAATTCCCTCCACAAAGTGTTCTTAATCTTGATAGGAGCTCCTAGGGCAACAAATGGCAATTAAGATTTTGTTATTTAAAATATTATTTCTCCAATTTAATGCATTATTTTAAGTGATGCATTTTAACAGCAAAAAGCACTAATGGACATTTGCTACTTTTTGTTCACACAGAAATAAAATAGATGTTTCTTTTTTATTTCTTTGGTCCAAATGGATCCACTAGAGTGAACCAAGTGCTAAGATCAGGATGCAGTTAGTTTAATTAAATACAGTTAAGCATAATTCATGAATCTCATACTGAAGCACAGCCCCTCCTTTTGGACCCCAAGGAGGTCTGTATGGGGTTTATAAAGTCCTGTTTTTACAAGCCTTTCTTTGAGTGCTGTGTTTTACAGAGTTGTTCAATGCCTAGGAACCGTACACTGTTACTGGGTGTTCATCACAATTCAAAATACCACGACGCTAAACATTTTCAGGCTAACATAATGTCTAGAGAATGTTCCACATGTCTGGCCCACAGAGAAGAGGTTATAACACTGTTGCAACTGCATCCTGTACAGATGGCACATACTGTATAGATTAGTGTTTCTTGTTCTGTTGCTGTGGACTTGGTTTGAATTGTCTGTGAAACACTGGAACTGTAAATCAATTCTTCTCCCTCTCAAAGAAAAGTAGAAATATTTGGACGAGAATTTCATTCAAAATGGCAAGGGTCAGGGAGGGTAGGATAATCTTCCACTTTGTATCAAGGAGACCTTTTGAATAAAACAGAGGAAGCCACCTGAATAAACCAACTTTTTTTCCTGATCTCATACAGAAAATCTTCACTGGAACAAACTGTAATGGAAGGTAGACTCTTTTCAGCCATGTCTTGTATAGATCTCCAGGACTGGCAGCTGTCCTCAAGAACAGGTTTACCAGCATCAGTGGAAGACTGAGCCAAACTCCGTATTTAAAACGTACTCTTTAAAATCAAATGGATCACGGCTAGAAGGACTGTAAAATATTATTAAAAATTTGTTTCCAAGCTGATTGTTGAACCAGTTGACACAGTAACAGCATGGCTTGATTTAGGCTTATGTAACTATTTTGATCTGTGTCAACATTAAATGTCAGTTACTCATACTTACATTTATACATGAACTGACCATTAGAATTATTGTATTTAGAGAAACAAAATAAAAAATTGAAATAACTTTTTCAAAATTCTATCTCTTAGTCTTGACCTTGTGTTGCAATTTTTCTCAGACTTTACTGTGGTTTCCTGCACAAAATTATATCCTTAAGCATACCAGTGCAACATCTAATACAGACGCAGGACGATAAAAAGTCAGCAGCAGGAGACAATATGTTTTATATGTGCAGTTAACTTTACACAGTGCTGGGAAATATTGGCATGTGGTACTTAATTATGATACCCCTGGATTCTTACAACATATCACAAAGAACACAAACATACAAAGCTCTTATTCATTGCACTTACTTTTAGGAATAACTTTTCAGATGTACAGGGTTTGAATCTTACAATGCAACTTCAAGATGTTCTGACTTTGCTAATAAAATTATTCTTTCTTGTTTGCATTCTTTGTTTCCTTTTGATTTCCAGTTAATAATTGTATCTAAAGTAGCTTCATTTGAGATAACTAGGAAATAACTCTAAACAATCTAATGTCTTTTTTTTTTACCTTGAGGCTGTGTCTGTAAGCTTCAAACACCACAGGCAGAGGATTTTTTGCTCCACAGCACAGTACTTAGATATGGAAATTGGATCATTGATTGAAAGAATCCTATAAAATGAAAGGCAGGATACAGAGAAAACCAGTAGTAGGACATTTAAATTTGTGGCTCAATGAAACTACATCCTAACATGAAACTGCTGGAAATTCCGGGCTAAAAGATCTGCTGAAAAAAAATTAAAAAAAAAAAAAAAAAAAAAAAAAAAAAAAAAAAACAAACAAAAAAAACCTGAGGAAATTATCTCATGAACAAACCTTCCTATTTTCTACTTAGATGTGCAATTGTATGGCTGTGATTTATCCCCTTCTAGCTAATATGGAACAAACTTGTATGCAGAAAACATATCCCATTTATTTTGCATCCTGTTAAAATGTTCTAACAAGAAATGCAACTAGCCTAGCAAAATCTATCTCTAACTAAATGCAATGAGAGCAAAAACTTACCAGATGACAGTAAGCTACTGCTTTAGTAACTTATGCAGGAGTGATTTTATATATCAAGATAAAGAAAAATATTTGAGACAATAAACACCTTCTAAAGTTTTCTTAGTTTTATGATTGAATTTTACTAGGAAAGTAAAGCCATTATATGCTAATCTCACATGGATTCTGCAAAACTTGATAATTCTGTTTTATCAGTTCTATGAATGTATGGCAATAGTGTCTTTACTTACACTGAGTGTTACAGAAAACATTACAGCTCAAATACTGTGTTTAATAAATAACCATTTTTGTTGCTACTCTGGGAGAAGTGTACCAGTGAGTTATAATTAGACTAAATTATGCTAACTTTTGAGTCACATCTGGAGGAAGAAGCCAAGATTTTTTCTTTTCTAGCTCCATAATTTGACTTTATTGACAACATTTTAGATCTGCCAGCTTGATTTAAAAATACTAACATTTGTCTCATTTCAAAAACTTCAGAAAAACATCCATTCCTGCCAGTCTCTTTTTGATTTCCTTATTACTACCAGAACTGCATGTAGCCACAAAAGTGATGTTGGCAACTCAGTAGCACAACTTCTGACACCACCTGGAGATGTGGATACGTGACATAACCAGACCCTTTTCTGACAAGAAATACTGTTCCACTCTTTCTAGTGGCATCTGTGCTAAACACCTACTCAGAATCTGTTTCACAATGTCTGTTTTAAATCCAAGGAAGAATCTGAATCTATGTTGAGCTCTCCTGCACAACAAAAGCTGCAAAATTAATGTAACAAAAAGAGACATCATCATGTGAGAGATCTGTATGTGTTTTGTCTTCTAGATTTACTCAGAGAAAAATTATTACCTCAAAAAGGTGCTTGCAAGGGTCAAAATGCAATTCACAGAACATGAATTCAACATAGATTTAAAGTTAAGGAAAACAAAAAAGTCTTTAAAGATTTCAGTTCCTCATCGGAAAAAGCAATGAAAAGTTCTTTTTGACAAGTTTGTACTAAAATCTTGGAGGGAAAGAAAGCAGTTCTGCCCTATATCAGCCTTTTAGGGGACTCCCAGTGTGTACCTGCACTGGAAGAAGTGGATGGTGCAAGGAAAACTCATTCTCTTACCTTTTCAGTCTCTTTCAAACCTCAAAGGAGAAAAAAAAAATAATTATGCCACTGGGAAAACCCTGCCCTCAAAAATGAAATAATGCATCCTGAGCCAGGTATTTTACAAAGAATTTCAGTTAGGCTGGAAGCCTGGAAGATTAATCCAGACATTAGTTTAGCAGATTATGACACATTGAAAATAGATTTTTTATTTTATTTATTTTGTTAAGAATTAATTACCATTTGAGAACACATGCATGCTTTCTTCAGCCATTGAGGAGAACCACTGCAATATAAACAGAATAATTTCACACTACTGGAAAAGCAGGATAAAAATATTGATCGTTACCATATGAACTCATATTAGCCAATCTAGCATTTGCCTATAACATCTGGAAGAATGGTACCTTCCTTTTTAGGAATGATACTGTAATGCTGTGGTTTTATCTTGCTTTAATTACAAAGGACAGTCTGTCAAACCACAGAGATGTAAATAGTTAAATTTTACTTTGATCTTTTAACATGGTTGTGTCTCATTAAGCAGATACATTTGCAGTTTCCACTTCCTTTACAGAGACAATATTTATTTTTATTTTTTTTTACATTTTACTTAAATAAAAAGTGTGCTAGATACATATTTAAAGCTACAAGTTCAGATTATATAAATTGATACAGATGCATCTGATTATAAACAGATACATCTGATTCATTCATCTGCTTTATTTTTTGTCATCTAGCTGTCAGCTAGGACCCATCTTTATTCAGTGTACAAAGTTACATTTTAAGGTAGTATGAGTACGTGTCCAGAGGTGGCAATGTCCTTCCACTGACCACCAGAGAAAGTCATTCAGACTATGAGAATAGGTAAGAAAACATCCTTAGTTTTCCAACGAAATCAAATGGGTACTCTATGTTGTAGTGGCAGGCATTAATTGGAACTTACGTTCAAGTGATGCATAATTTCACTACTCAATAGAATCTGTGGGAAGAATTTTGTGGAAACAATATACTCAACTTCACAAACTATACAGGTCTTCAACTGATCATAGACATCATGAATAAGGGAGATTACTGAATATCTCTGACATGTCTGCAATTGGGACACCACAGTGGGAGTTACTTCTAAGCATATATCTATTATACGATGAAACTGAAATCTTCTTTTTACTGCTTATGAGCAGTCTTGAGAACAAGAAAGCCAAGAGGACTTCTGTTCTGCCCATGAAGAGGCACACAACATTTTAATAAGCTATGCATTTTAAGGAAGTTAAGCTACCTGAAGCATTTACAGAGTGTAATTACATTACACACTTAAATTAAGTGTAAGGCATCTTTAATCTCTAACATGGAAATAACATCGAAATATAACAGTGGGACCACAATATAATATTAAGACAGTTAAATTTACACAAGCAAAAGCTAATTTGTTCAATATCCCAAATTGTCTGGGTTTTTGTTTTGAGGTTTGTTTTTTTTTTTTGGGGGGGGGAGGTTTGCTTTTTCTTGTTTGTTTTTTTTTTCAATAACATCTCTTACACCTTAAACTACTACTGAGAGAACAGGCAGCAAAAAGAATTCATAAAAAGGGGACTGAACACGGCACAAAAGCTGAGAAAAAAAAAAAAATTAACAGGAGAGATTATATGGAAAATGACACTTAGTTTTTCTCTTAGTCTTTTATTGGTCTTCATTTTTCCTAGCAAAAATATATTGTATATGAAACTCTAAAGAGTTGATGGAAATATGTTAGCAGCACGTTCCATTTAAGACTAATTAATCATATCGGGATGTGTAGTAATGTGCTATTAACCCACTTCTGAAGATACTGAAGTTTCTCAGCCTTTGGTCTACAGGCTCATCCAAGAACTCTACCAGCAATCTCCTATTGTTCATCCTTGTTGTGGTTTATTATTATATGTCTTAGTGTCATTTCCACATGTTCTAGTTTTAAAACTATCTTCCATTTTTGGTTGAGAGGTTAAACATTTGCACTAAAAATTATGCATTTTGTAATTTTAAAATGTTTAAGTCTCTGAGTAGCCAAAAGTACTGGTCCACAACCACTACAGGGTGAAGGGCTTGCAAAATTACATTTCAGTGTTTAAGATAGAGAAATGTGGAAGAACATCTGAAAACTGTAACTTTTTCAAAAATATATGTTTTCTTTGTGTTTTTTTTTATAAATTTCCACTACTGTAATTTGAAAAAGAACCATACGTGTTTCTCAAATATTATGAAAACTGATGACAAACGTGCTGCTGGACTGAATACAAAAATGTCAGACTGGGGAAACATTTTTACATGCATTTTATAAATGTATGTATTCTGCCATGCATTGTTGCATGCATTCGTGCCTAGAGGTTTGGCACTGCCTGAGTAAACAAAAGGGCAAATGTATTTGGATCCCATTATAATTTGTGGAACTCTTGAGAGATGAATGGAAAAGAGCCTTTGACTTTTCTGGCAATTTTCTTTCATTCTCCTACTATGTTTGAAGGCAGTTTGGTTCAGCACTTTGAGAATAAAACATTCTAATTACGGGGGCTTCTTCATATTGCTTCTTCATATTCTTCTTTTCTTACATTTTCCATTATTTTCAATTTCTTTATTTACGTGCAAAGACCCCCACACAAGTTGCTGTAACCTGAAACCAGATTTCCACATATACTGTAGAACATTTCAATTGATTTCCTGAAGCTAAGCAGCTTCAAGAAGAAAAGTATTCAGAGAATGGAACGCTGTGAACAGTTTTGACATCTGTGCATGCAAATATGTTTACATGTAGTATTTATGACTCAAGATTCACACCCAGAGACAAATTTTTCACCAGTTTTATAAAAGCCTACAGGTGCTGTACAAAATGGATTATGAGAACTTCTGTGTTCCTGCCTAAATCAGAATCAGGTCTTCCCTTTATAATTCCTGAAAGATGCCTTTTCTACCCAATTTTTAAAGTATTCAGTACTGGAGATCCCTGAATTATCTCAAAAAAAAAAAAAAAAAAAAAAAAAAAAAAAAAAATCTCTATTAGGATTTGTCTCTTTAGAAACTTACTTTTCCTTACATTTAAAAATCAATCACATTTTAACAGGGGGTAATCATGTATTTCTGCCATGCCAGAAGTGTAATCTTCCATAAAACTCTGTGGAAGCTGTGCTAAAAACTGCGGAGCTCAGTACAAAATAGAACTCTATTTAACAGTATTCAGTTGTTCCTGTGTGTCCTGGTTTATACAACTAAATGATGTTAAGATTACAAACCTTCCATGGTGCTCTATACAGAATAATTAAAAAAAGATGTTTTGTGTTTTTTTTTTAATAAAAGCATAAAATCAACATACATTTGTTTTTCAAAATGTAGGAGACTGCAAAAACAAGTTTAACAGAAAGATATATAGATACGGTCTGTAACATATTACATTAAAATCTAGTACTTATTTCCCATGCCCTTGTCTTTTAAAATTGCTTTGGCAAATTCTTTTATCTGTATCATTGTTAAGCAGTAAAACATGTTGACCAAACTTATGCTTTCCAGATAATATACAACAGACACTCCATACAGGTTCCTGAAAATAATTTGATGAAAATCTCAAACATATTGAAAAAAATTATTTCCTAATTGCTAACCTTTTTTTGTTTGCTTGTTTGCTTGTTTTGAAGATGACTATATACGAAATTGTAATGAGATAAAACTTGCAGGCTAGTATGATGTAGGTCCACCACAAATGTACAGCAGATAGTTTGCAAAATGTCTAACCAAGACTGAAACTATTTAAGCAAGGATTGATACTACTGCTCTTGGAATGACAAGGCAAATTTTTTCTCAAATTAGATTGCTGGATGTCTTGTTGCTGGGCTTATATTAAGCGTAATAATGGAATCACTCCAGTTTGGCAAAATTAAAAGCCTCATATCAGAAAGTGGCTTTAATTTGTCTTCCACTTCGATAGAAATTTAACATTAAAGCAAGACAATTTATTTCAGTTTCCTAGAATCAATACTAAGATTTTTAGCTAATAAAAACTACTAGCTTGGTAATATATGAAAAGAAAAGCCCATTATTTCTATGAGTCTTTTTCATGCACTGAAAACATCACTAGCTTTAGTCTCTAGCTAAATACTTAATTCTATCCCTTCATATCTAACCTCCTCTGGAGAAGGAGAAAAACACAGACTATGAATAAAATAAAAAAAAATTATAAAAAATTTAAAAATTTTAAAAAAAAGAAATTTGAACCCTAAAATAAAGCAGCCTGGATGAGAATGGAAAAGGTTAAGTCATAGATATATTAAGTTGGTAACCATTATTGCATCTGCAGACAGGCAGTGTTTAGTACTCACTGTCAAGTCTTGATGTTACAGACAGCATAACCAACATCATTGAGTCCCAGTACTTTGTGTTTTGTGAAAGGATGAAAGGACTCTTTATTTAATTGTGAGCCCACTCAAACATGTGGTTATCATGTTTTTCTTTCTCAACAATAAGACAGGGACACAATCCTGCTATAAAAGTGAATTAAAAATGACTCACTGAAAATAGGCAGAACAAGAAAACACAAAAAGACACAGAGCACAGAAATGACAAAGAATGTTAAAATGGAAAACAAGCAGGTGGAAGAAAAACAACTGGAGGAAGTGTCTGGTTTTGCTACATCTGGGTTGTCCCTCATACCTTATAAAAAGCCCAGGACTATTTTTATTTTAGCTTTAAAATTCTTCTCTACTTTTAGCAATAAGTTTATACACTTTCTAAAGTGAGTAAGTTTTCAGTTCTTACCACCTCAACTGTTCTACGATACAAGCAGTGCAAAAGTAGCTCTTCCTTCATGTGCCAAAGTTTTATACAATTGATGTCACTTTGCACCTTCATTTGGTAATCTTTTCTTGGTAGTGGTGTGTGATTAAGAGTGAAGCTACACATACTCATGTAAAGTCATGCCTCAGCCACCTGCTTCCCTCTGTTTGGAGTTTTATAAAAAAAGAAAATGTGATTTCAGAATCACAGAGGACTACACTGCACAACAGCCTTTAAAATTATTCAAGATTATTTGTGCCAGTATGGAAGTTATCATAATAGACAAATTTGCCAAAGCAAGTAGCTCAATTTGAAATGAGCTGTCTTACTATCATTGTCTTAAATTAATAAGAGCTGCCAAAAACCCATTCTGTATATCTCACAAGTAGAAAAAAGGCATAGCCTCAGATATAATACACCTGATAAATACCAGAAGCCGGCTTGCTCAAATCTATCAGTACTTTATGTGAGCATCTTCAAGCCACACGTTAAGAACCATGATAGACAGTGTCATGTCTACTCTCCTGTCTTCTCCTAGCTGAACTGTAGACAGAGGGGATTTGTTTGAGTCTGGAATTATTTTTATTTTATCCTGTATTACACATCTATATGATCAGATCTAGAAAAGTCAGGGTCAAAGAGAGATGACTTACATTTAAATTAGAATTCAGTGAGTTTTGTGATGGTTGTTAGAATACACCACAGCTATGGTCTGTTACACACACATTTCCTGTCAAAAAGAGAACTGGCACAAAGGAACTTCTTATAATTAAGGTAAAAAATGACTATCACAGAATCAGAGAGTGGTTTGGATATCAAGACACCTTAAAGATCTAGTTCCACTCCCCCTGCCATGGGCAGGGACACCTGCCATTAAAACGGGTTGCTTGAAGCTGCATCCAAGTTGGCCTTGAACACTTCTAGTGATGACATACCTACTGGGCAGCCTCTTCTGGTGCCTCACCACCTCCATGGGAAAGAATTTCTTCCTAATGTCTAACCTAAATCTTCCCCCTTCCATTTTAAAGCCATAACCCATGGCCTATCTCTGCATGCCCTCGTATATAGTCCCTCCCAGCTCTCTTGTAGGCTGTTTCAGGTACGGGGAGGCTGCTATAACATCTCCTGAGAGCCACCTTCATCTGAACAACTTCAATTCTCTCAGTTTTTCTTCATAGGAGAGGTGTTCCAGCATTTTGATCACCATTGTGTCCCTCTTCTGGACTCATTCCAGCAACTCTATGTCCTTCTTGTATTGAGGACTCCAAAACTCAACAAAATTCTCCAATCACAATATTCATCCTGGAGCTTCTAGAGCCCATGAGCTGCCTTAGCACAGAGAAATCTAATCTAACAGTATTCAGGTATCCAGAGACCACTCACCACAGTCACCTTGCAGGTCACTGCCCTATTTTTAGGCTTAAAACAGGTCACTAGTATAGATAGAGGATGGAAACAAAAGGACAGGACCATTAAATGATACAATGCTATAACCAATAACTGGCTGTTATGTCACCATGCAAAATGCCCTGGCTAATTGTTCACCAGTCACTGGAAAAAATGGTATTTGAGCGAACTTAGGTTATTGAGTTCAAGGAATACAGCACTCCAGAGTGCATTCATCATTTGAGAAGAAAATACTTTTTTTTTAATTGCAAAAGGCAATCTTTTTTCAACAGTAAATGAATCAAAGGAAGTTCCATTACTGAAAGAGACATAATTAGCTTTCCATGTACAGCAGCTGACTTTGACACTATAAAAAGGTCGAACGCCCCATTCTGGGCACCACTTTTTCACCATACCTCTGCCAAAACCAGATCAGATGTCATAAAAATTTTTCATTGATTCAACACACTGGAAAATCATTACTGATTTTTATAGATTATTTCACATCTTATTGGTAAGGTTGGATATAAGCATAGTGTCTGGAATAGAGATGAACTGATGATTGTTCACTTTTATTTTGTGGTCATTAGGCAAACTAAAGTAAAATTAATCAAATACAAAAAATAGAGATTGGAGATAAAATAGAAAGAAAAATACAAGCTCATTGCTATGGAGACCATTTGAGATCATCTAGTCCAACCTCCTTGTCAGAACAAGTTCATCTAGAGAAGGTTGCACAGGATGGTGTCCAGGTGGGTTTTTAACATCTCCAGAGAGAGACTCTGCTACTTCTCTTGACAGAATGTTCCAGTGCTAAACCACCCTCAAAGTTCCTCTACATGTTTAGATGGAACTTATTATGTTCAAATTTGTGCCCATTACCTCTTGTTTTGTCATTGGACACCACTGAAAAAAGATTGACCTCACCCTCATGACACCCACCCTTTAGGTATTTATAAACAATAATATGATTCTCCCTAAGTCTTCTTGTCTCCAGACTAAAAAGACCCATCTTTGTAACCCTTTACTGTACCCTCTCCAGCACTTACCTGAACTTCTTGAACCAGGGAGCTCAGAACTGAACACATTACTACAGATGTTGCCTTGTTAGGGCAGAGTAGAGAGTAAGGAGAACATCCTAACCTGCCAGCAACACTGTTCCTGATACAATTGAGTATGCCATTGGCTATCTTGGAGACAAAGGCACATGTTCACAATTTTTTCTCTTCCACCTCTTCTTGCATAGCTCTGCAAAATAACGCAGAAACAGAAAAAGTATAAACGTTCACATGACAGGATTGCTATTTTTTTTTATTCTTGTATATTTCTAAAATTTCATTCCTTCTTAGGTCTCATTTTAAAAATCACATGAAGACAGGCATTCTCCAAAGGTTTTGCATGTATTTGATTCTGGAAAGACAGACAGACAAAAATAACTTCTTTCCTTGTGATCTATTAACACATATGATTTTAATATTTTTCCAGTTTGGTTTTAGCTTAAATTAGAAAATACAAATATATCACAAGCCTTTTTTTTGTTGTAGGCATTCATTTTCTGCTAATCACTATGGTATTGCAGGTGCTTTTAATGTTAAGTATTCCAAACATGAGATTCTCTGTCTTTTGCCCTCTACAGGATAAAACACAGAAAAACTGGGTACATTTCATGAGAGTTAAGGTAAAACGCAAGGGAACATAGTGCTTTTACGTTTTGCTCTCTGTCCTGCGGTTACTACCTGCACTATTGTAGGTTTTGGTTTCATTCTGTCATAAGTGTGGCCAATACTCTGAGAAGTCCTGACTCCCAGCCCCGTGCTATAATCAGGCTTGTAAAACATGTATGTATATATGCACATATGTGAAGTCTTTCTGCATATAACGTATACATCCATCACAAAAGCCATTGGTATGCCACTTGAAGGTCACCTATCAGATACTGAAAACCAGTAGTTCATAAAACAGGACTTATATTTTAATGAGCATAGTCCTCAACTCAGCATATGTTTAAACCAGAATTTCACTAAGTCACACTGCCAAAATCTACTCTAAATATCTATAAAAGGCACTCTGTATGTAAACCAGCCTCTTTTATATCAGTTCTATATTCCACCAATGATCATTAAAATATTTTTTTTTCCCACCATGACTTTTGTGGATTCTCAATAAACACAGCAGACGCTCTGTTTAGGTAGGTAGATGCTTTGCCATATTTGCAAACTGCTCCATATACAGTTTATTAGATTCATGGCTCATGTAGCTTATGTGAGATGTCAAAATCTAGTTTTCATTTCTTCTTCTCTGTGTTCTCTATATTGATGGATAGTTTTCTTACTTAGCTTGGAAGTTGAAAAAGTTTTCCTGTGAGGCCCAAGTAGGAACCAGTATTAATTACTACACTTAAGAAAAGCAAACATGACAGAAAGAAAGATGAAAGGACTTGTAACAGACAACAACCGTTTCTGTGAAAGACCCAAGCCTTTATATTTTTCCCCTTCAGAAGTGATGGAATCAACAGCCATCTCAGAGTTGTCTGTATAGTCAATTTTTCACATATTAAAGAAATTGTACCATAATCAGGTTTGGCCAAGAATGCCTTTTTGCACTAAGTATCCACTGCTGGGCATCTAGGAAGCTAAGAGAGACCTACAGGACTTAACATGTAAACACTTTGAAAAATTACAATTTTAAACTGTAAAGTGAAGAATCAAAAAGAAATAATTGTTGAACTTGTTTCCAGGATTTTTCTGTCATCTTTAGTTAAGTAGAAAGATAAGACACTATAAAGAAAAAGCATTAAAAAGGAAGGGATTAAGCTTAACTGTATATGGTATAGATTTTGTTTCTTCAAAGAAAAACCTTGCGAACTTGAAATCTGAAGAACACACAGACATCAGAAGATGTAAAATCCCAGAAGGACATTTTAATATTATAATTACTAAATTATATATATTACTAAATTATGGGCATTGTATATATTATTAATATAAATTATATAAAATATATAAAATAATAAAATCTCCATTTTTTTTACACTTACCACTGAATGCGCTGGGTTGGAAGGGACCTCTAGATGTCATCTAATCCAACCTCCAGCATTGAGCAGGTATATCTTTAACTAAATCAGGATACTCAGGGCCCCATCAAGACTGATCTTGAATGTCTTGAGGATTGGGCCGCCACAGCCTCTCTGGCTGACCTGTTTTATTGTTTCACCACCACTATATTAAGGAACTTCTTCCTAATATCTACTCTAAATCTACTCTGCTCTAGTTTAAAGACCACTGTCTTTAAACATTTATAATTACTACATAACCTTGTAAAGAGTCCATCCCCAGCTTTCTTGTTGTCACACTTCAGATACTGGAAGGCTGCTATAAGGACTCCCTGGAGCCCTCTCCTCTCCAGGCTGAACAAAACAAAATTTGTTCTCAAAACAATAATATTTTAGTGGGGCAGAACTGTGAAATTTTCAGAGTCTGAAAGAATTTATGTATCTGATTGATGCATGATTCTTTTCTGGGGAAATGAAACAGAAATCCAAGTAGAACAGAAGCTATATTTTTGCTCTGACATAACTCTAATTTTTACTAACACAACTGAAGATGCCACATTGAAATGAATCTTCAGAGTCAGGTATCTTCTAGAATTCCTGGCATCTCTATAACTATTCTCCATTCCAAATGGTTTTTGTTGTTTTTTGGGGTTTGGTTTTTTGTTTTTTTTTTTTAAGGAAAAGCAATAATTAGAATAAGCAAGAAAAATGAGATTCGTGTCGTAACCAAAAGGAATTTCCTTTTAATTTTAGAGGTGGAAGTTTAGGTTTCAGTATAATGTGTTTGAAGGCAGAAAGCAATTAACCTGCTTCAGAAGGTATTTAAAAGCATTTGTCCTTAATTTTCATGTACACACACAATCGGTGTTTTCAATAAATGTCAAAACTGACAAAGCATAAGACAATAGGAAGGGTGATTTCCTTGCATTCTGGCATTTGGATGACCTGAGTAGAACTTCTAATTTAGACTTCCTGTGTGACCAAAAGCAATTATCTCATGAAACTCTATCTCAATTTTCACATAAAATATGAGACAATACCTCAAATTTTCATCATAGAAGCTTTCCGAGATATTCTGACTACAGGGACTACAAACTGAGGGCTATTTACCTCTTTTTGTGTCATTCCAGTGAAAGGATGGAAACATCTTTTTTTGCAAGGGTCTGAAACAGTGTCTGTATCCATGGGAGGATGTCATGTCATGTAACAGGTCTTTCTCATTATAACAGACAAGAGAAAAGGGGACTAAAATAGGTATCTCAAGTTATTCCTATGCCTTCTGAAATAACAGTATAAATCTGTAATCTATATGAATTTGTGAGAGGACAGCACAAATCTTTTAGAGCCAGAAAACACTCAGAGCCTGAAAATTAGGTGTCTGTACAGTACTCCAGTAAGAAAGAATAGATCTTGTCGGAAAGCTTAGAGAAGGATTGTAAAAATTTCTTTTAATGCTTTGTATCAACTTGTCTGGTATATTTTGATAATCACAATACCAATAAATTCTCTTATTTCTACCCTGCTAGGCAAGTACCAACTATTCTAAATCAATATGAAATAGGTAAAAGCAGCATGGTTTTAGAGCTATTTATTCTTCACTTTTTCTCTCTTGTCTCACACTGTCTTCTTACAACCCAAAGATAAAATGAGCCATGCAAACTCTGAGGCTTCTCCATGTATCAGAGTGTCTTCAGAAACACCAGAAATCTGCCCTGTGTCTGCGTCAGCTGGCATGGGATTGGAAAGACAAATGTTGTTATAACCTCCACCCACTGGAATCTGGTTGTTGGTTTAGTTAACACATCCTCTGGCTATTTGAACTGGTCACTCAAGAAGTCAACAGTAAGTTAAGTTGTCATGCATTCCTTATTAGTCATTTCCTCCCACAGCTGGATCTTCTGCATTCATGTTTACAAACAGGCTGAAATCTTGTTTGTACTTTGGGAATGAACCAAAGACATTAGAGGAATATCTACTGTTCTAGTCTGCAAACTAAGCAGATTTCCCCATGCAAGCAAACTCTACCAATTTGGTGTTCACCAGCAGTCTTGCTACTGCGGAGTTCCATGGGTTTGTTTAGTATGTGTTTTTTTGTTTTGTTTTGTTTTGGCATTTGGGTTGGGTGGTTTTTGGTTTTTTGTTTGTTTGTTTGTTTGTTTTTGTTGTTGGTTGGTTGGTTGGTTGGCTTTTTGACAGGGTAAAGCAAAGGGACATGGACAACACACCTTCTGATCCCTTCTGTGTAGAGTAACCACACAGGAATCTTAGCTATTTTTAGTGAAGGAAATGCTTGAGCTATTTCATGCAGTTTTTGCTTGACATGGCAGCAATGGATGGTTACTTTCCTTTATAGAAAGAAACATGGGTATATAACCTTTTTTTTTTTTTTTTTTTTTTTTTTGTCTTAAAGCAACAATGCAACACCTACTTCTTGGCAGTATTTATAGCTCTCTGAGAAGCTGCTGAGACTGTGAGTCAACATAACTGTCTACTTTTGCTTACTTTCACAGCAGAGAATTAAAATTCTGCCTTTAGGAATTTATTCTGTTAACTGAATGCAGAAAAGGAAGCATATGAAAGCAGGCAAAATGAGCATGATATGAAGGAGGAAGCCGGAAAAGTGCTAGCCAGATTCAGCTCATTGTTTATGGCATTTCTCTTCGTATACTGTATTTGTTGGTAAAATTATTCTTTCTCTTCCCTCTAAAGACTCTGTCCCAATCCTGCCTTATCTCACTAGTATGCTAGTCTTTTCCATAAAGATCTTTGCTCATTAAACACGGGCATAATCTATCCATATTTTTTTTTCTTCCGGTATTCTCACTATACCCATCCATATTTTGATATCCAAGAAAAAAATTAATTCTGTTATGAACTGCCAGGAGAGAATGTATAGTTGCCTGCAGAAAAGCTTGCGTTAAAACAAAAGCATAATAGTGCAAACATGTCCAACAGATAATAGTTTAAACATGTCCCACAGATAAATTTTCTTAATACCTTTTGAAAGTCACTCTACTTATGGATTAGTTAGAACATTTTTATAAATATGTCCTTTTAAATTGTTCTTTATAAATAACTACTACCTAATCATAATATTTGTGGAGAAGATTTGGAGAAGTGACAGATTTTATTTTTTTTTTAATATTCTTATCCTATTCCAAAGAGATTAGTAAATAGAATACACCATCCTTGAAGGTCAAACATATCTACAGAGTTGGAGCAACTGAATCTAAGGCTCATATCTATTTTTATTTTTTTTTTTTTAGAATTAGTGATTTATATCTGGGAGATACTGCTTTTTTACTTTAGTTGCAGAAAGAAATGGCAAGACTGACTGGCATTAAACTGGGTACCCCAAGACTGGAAAATCCAAGTATATTATGCTTGAATGAAAAGTCTGAGTAATGATCGGATCTTGCAGCTCTTCTTTATACAGAAACAACCTTCATGATAGAAGCTGGGATGGTACTCCAAGTAAAAAATGCCAGTGCTTAAGCTGTACAACTTTTCTTCTTTAATGTCTCCCCCAGCCCCATTTTTCATTGATAACAGGCTTACTATTAACAGGTTCTATAAGCAAGCTGAGATGCACACTAACTTACATCACTGCCTACCTATTATGTATTTCCAAGGCCAGGACCCACCCATCAACAGACTGAATAAATTGAAGATAAGGCTTTTGTAACTATGGGGAAAATTAATTGTTTGCCTCTACTTCAACATGAAAAGTGGTATTTAACATTATTACTTCATACTAAAGCTCCTCAAAGAGCTTCTTCCACAAGAGTCTAAAAGACTTTTGGTTTTATGTGAGAGCCTATGGACAGTTATGGGCCACTGAGATGAAATGTCTGTCATGGAATTTTTGCAAAACAGTGAAGAATCTTATACAACGAGGAATGTATTTACTACCACAAATTTTTAGCCTTTTCTGATGAGTAGGAGTGTTGATGAGAGATAGCTTTGTTGCTTATAATGAAGGAGTTGTAGGAAAATAGATTTGTATAATTTATGAGGATGAAATACATTTTGCTAAGTCATCTATCAGGACTACAACTTTTTCCTCAGGGTTCAACTCACAGCAACCATATTCTTAGTTTCACATGAGACTTGTCTTCAACCAGTCAAATGCACATTATACAGTTACTCCTCCACCTATATGAAGACAGATTCACTGCCTAACACTGAACGTTTTCTTGTGTGCTTTTTGCCAGTAACTACATGTCACAGCAGAAAAACATAATTTTTGGCATCAAGAAGTTTTTCACCTTGCCAATAAAGGGTTACACTCTCACAAAGGAGACCCATTTTTTTTCAAATTCACATTTGTGCTAATGTTTTCACAACCACTGCTGCTGCTGTGTTTGAGCAGTTACCCTTTCTTCTGTCTGCTACTCTTATGCTTACTTCAGGTTACTAATACAAACTGAGTCATGGGATGTACTAGGCCAGCAGATGGAAACAAGCAGAATGAGGAGGGAGATATGGCTTCCAATGCTTTGTTTATGAGAACATCCGTCCTGTCATCAATATCCGCATTCCATTAACATATGGTTTCAATTCTGCCTTTGCGATGTAATTCAACCGCTGTAGTCAAAGCATATATGCTCCAGTCAAGCACATTTGACTTTGTATTTAATGAAGTAAGAAGGCATACTGCAGAAGTTTCTGTGAAAGCTCTAGCTGCTTACTAACCTGCTGTTCATAATCATTCCCAAAGATACTGCAAAGCTTTTCCACTATGTAAGAGCATATTTTACCTATGATGAAATGTTATGGGTAATATACATGAAAAATAAGATGCACCCCAAAATGGTTGTCATGTTAGTTATTTATCTAATTGTTTAAAATTTACATTACTTAAACTAGCACACTGCCAAAAAAATGCCTGAAAGACCAAGAAATCAATAATAAATCAAGCTCTCTATAAATGTTCCATCATTTCCACAGCAGATACACTGTGTCTGTATTCACATCCTGAGAAAATCCTTGGGATATTTTTTTGAATGTGCACTGATATTGCTAAGCAACCGATGAATCTATTAAGAATGTATTATTTTAATAGATCTATATTTGAAGAGTATGAGCTATACTTTGTGCTGAATTGCTGAGAGTGGCCTAGGGTATACTCTAGATTAGCTAGAGTTAACCTCTCTGTTTGGTATCATCAGCAAAGTTGCCTTACTAAAATAAAAAAAAAAACACATCCACCACCTTCTCTTCATCTGTCAGGTGAGTGGCCTTATTATAGAAATCTATCAAACTAGCTATACAGGTCATTCCCTACGAAAAACCCATATTGAGTGTGCCTGTTGATTGCATTGTTTTTAAGTTGCCTTTCATTAGTACTTTATAATCTTCCCCATAATTTTTCCAGGAACTGAGTTTAAATATCTCTAGTTCCCTGTGTCTTTCCTCACACTTATTTTTTGAATTGGAATAGCACTGGCTATTTTCCAGTCAATGGGGACATTCCTAGACTTCTAAGACCTTTGGTAGATGATTGAGAGGAGTCCTGTCAAAACATTCTTTTGTTCCCTCTGTATTCTGGAATGAAAACCATCAGGACCCATGGACTTGTGAACAATCAGCTTGTACAGCTGATCCCTTAAATTTTAATCTCCAAAAGTGGAAAATCACTGTTTCAATATTCATGGTCTTCTGACTCAGACAACCATATGTCCTGAGGTCTATCAGTATCTGAGGAAAAAAGAAACATTTAATGTCTCTTTTGCTTTATGCCAATTAGCCAGATTACCATCTTCAACAACTTGGGTCCAATGTTTTCTTTAGACCTCCTTGAAATTAACATACTTTAAAAGCCTGTTTTGTTATGTTAAATAACATTGGCCAGTTTCAACTCCAACTGTACTTTGGCCTTTCTATCTTCTCCCTGCATATATGAGCCACAATTCTATAACTCTTCTGCAAAGCCTGACCTGAATCCCAGAGATCCTACAATTTTCCTTCCTCTCTTCAATTCCTTGAAGGGGTCCCTGTTTAGCCAAGCTGGTCTTCTGCCCTGCGTGTTTGACTTAGGGCATATTGGGATTGCCTGCTCCTGTGCTACTTAAAGGTGATTCTTAAAGACTGACCAGCAGGGACTCTTAAGGCCTCAAAAACATATTTTTAGGGTGCTCTGCTAAAACCATACCTGAGTAGCTAAAAAGTTTGCTCTTCTGAAGTCCAGAGAGTAACTCCGGTGTTCCTTTTTCTCATGAAAAATTTTATACTCAAAAATTTTATGATCACTATGGCCAAGACAGCCACCTACCATCACATCCCCATGAGTCCTTCTTTAGTCACAAGTCCAGGAGGATCTCTTTCCTAGTTGGCTCAGAGAGTGATTGTGACAAGACTTTCAGACATAAAGGAGGGGGGAAAATTATGTTCCCATTTAAGTTCAGTTGTTGAAGAGAATCAAACATTCTGGAATATAGACAAAACTGTTTTAAATAAGCATGTCATCCGAAAGTCTTGTGGGCAAAATAGCTATCATTTCCTGGAGAGAAGCCTAACATCACTGTAATAAAAGTGATTCCAATACTATGAGAAAGAACTGGAGTCTGGAAATTAAAAAAACAAACATTTGACCACATTTCAATCTTGAGGTGCAGCAAGTGATGAGGACACACAAAATTACCTGAAATCCTGCCAAACCTTACAGAGGATATGTTGGTCAATAAAGAACAGAGTGTGCCTCCAAACCATTGCATTGTTCCTGTAATCACCAAACAATGGACTGCATTAATATGAACAAGGTATTCAGGGGTGGAGGGTTCTGTTTCCACAGTTCCCCTTCATGGGCTCATAGCAACTGACTCCCAAACAAGATGTTCCAACAATATGTGTCACAAGTAAGAATTTTTAATTGATACAATATATGAGGGTGTATAATTTTTCTGTTAATTCTTAGGCTTCTCGCTGCATGCAGCTGAAAACATGTATCTCTTCCCCTGCAGGAATATAGATGTGACTCAAAGATAACACCAAGAAGCTACATTCCCAAGTTGCTTGTATTACTTTGAATTTTTATTATGTTCCTAATGGTAGCAGCAGCTACAATGCCTCAAAATAGGTCTTAGTTTATATTCACAGCTTACAGAAAAAAATAAGTTTCAACAAACCCATAATACTTTTACTGGAACAAATCTTGCTTCTGACACTGTGAAATCTCCTTGACAGCACTGGAAGTGACGTAAGTTCACTTCATGGGAGCAGGGGATTATGTGCATCAGGATACATATGTCAGGACACAGAAATTAAGTCTGCATGGACCAGAGCTTGTGAATAGATGGACAGTGAGTCACAGGGTTTATGTATAATACTCATCATTAAAACCAGGGCAGAAAAATAGCAGTTGGAAATTCTGCAGCTTCAGGTTTCTTTTCACACAGCCCATTAGTTGGAAAGAACTAATCTGAGATAATAGAGTACAACAGCCTCTGAGGGAATTTGTAGGTTTGTAAATGATTGGTCTTTCATACCCGCAACTAAAGTCATTATTATTTGTAGACCAGCAGGCTAGCTGAGAAAATCATATGGTAAGCAAGGAAAATCAAAGCAGACATGACCTTTACTCCAGTTTTTGCACTGCAAGAGAGGTGCAGAATGAAAGGTTGAACATGAACAAATGTTAATTCCCATAGAAGATTTTTCTATTGTTCCAGAATTCTAAGTAACAAAAAAGCCAAAACAAAACAAAATAAAAACCAAAAAAAAAAACCCTAATACATAGATGATAGATAGACAGACAGACAGATAGAGAGATGAAAACTGTAAAAGGAACTAGTGAAAGGAAGAAGGAAAAAAGACTACTAGCAGAAAAATGCAGCCAGTCACAAGACCAGACAACATCATGATACCCAAGAAGTTAAATAATGTATGTCAGTCTATTACCCATATGAGCGGGCCCAAATAATAGTCAGATGTTGCTTAAAACCTGAGTTTCATGCTAATTACTTACTTCTAAGTGTAAGATTCTCCCTACTGTGCACTCATCTGTAATCTCAAATCTAATCACCAATGCTGAGTTAAAAATGAGCTCAGCTGGGAGAAGGTGATTAACAAAATTTATTTAATTTTGGACTTTTTTTTCTTTTTCCTTTAGCAGATGGTGACCTTCTCTAACTGCCAGGAATCCTCAAGTACGTGTTGACCTGTAACTAGTCATCTATTCCAGCGAAAGTGTGCAATAGTTTGACTCTCCACTTTATCCTGGATGACTCACAAAATTTTTCTAAAGTTTCTACTCACAGCAAACTGCACTTTTCACCATATGACAACGACCTCAGAAGCCAACAGCCTAATCTGCTACATAAACAGTATGTTTTCAAGATAAACACAATGGTGGATAAAACCGTGATGACTGTTTCCAAAAAGGAGCATCTTCGATTCATATTAGTTACACAAGTATCCTGTACATTGCTGTTTTTCTTTCCTTTCCATATACGTTTTTAATCTGCATTTTATATATCCATTAAAAAACACCGTATATTTGCACCACCAAAGGTTAAATGCCTCAAAGACAGATTTAAGTGCCTGGTGTCTCCTATTTCTATCCAATTACATTGTCTTCCATGTTGCAGTACTGGTCTCAAAATAACTCCTCTGTTCCCTCCAGTCAAAACTCCTGAGCAAGTTCAGCTTCCAGGAATTCAGGCTATCGAGACCTTCAACTACACAGACTCTGGCCCAGTGGAAACCAAGCACTTTCCAAAAAGGTGATAGTGCATAGGCACCAGATGGTTGATTGGGGTCAAAACAAATGGTCCTGTCTGAATTATCACAACACAGTGGACAGCAGTTTCATCCATTGAATTCAATCAAAATTTTTGTACCATGCTTATTAATATACATCAGAGAAGCAAATGAAGCACAAGTTATGCTTTAACTCAGCCACAGATTGTTGGGCACAAGAGAGGCACGTAAGGGAATTTGAATAGCTTCTGAAGTTCAAGAAAGCCGTCAGCCTGCAAGCCCAAACCTGACCCTCAGATTCATTTCTCTTAAGTCCTCCTGATAGACAGACCCTCATCCGGATCAACCATCCATTTCATCTCCTCAGGAAAGGTATTGCAGACTCATAGTACAGAGTTAATGTTTGTAATTTCATGCAATGTCATGGTAACTAAATAAAATAAACTTTCATTACATTTGCAGACTCTAAGAATCTTCCACTCTCCTGTTGGTGAGATACTTTAAACACTGAAATGCGCAGCTCCAAGAAGAACAGAGAAAGCAAGGTTTCATTTCCAGCTCCCATAAGGGTAAAGAGCCTTTTTTCCTTCACAGGACATGCAGAACTTCTTTCACCAGGTATTCAGGAGATGAGAGTCCAACACCAGATCAGTATAGGATGATCACTCCTCAGAGCAGCAGGACACAGCTCCTGCTTGACTTCTGTGCTGTGCTGGGAATCCAGCTTCCCTTCCACAACAGGCTGCAGACATCAGGGGAAGCAGAGTGTATGGGTAGTAAGGGGAGCAGTGAGAATGAAGGGGGAGACCAAAGTCCTAGTGATGGCCCATTCTCAGAGCTTCTTGAAACCTGCCTTTCCAAGGAGCTGCCAGTATAAGTCTGAATATCCTTGGGGCAGCAAAATGTAGCACTGTGTACAGGCAGCCTTGGCCTCAGTCACCATCTCTGTGAGGCTCTCCCTCATCTGGCATCTCCAAATGGTACAAGTTTGGAGTCAGGCTTAGCCAAATACAGCGATGAAAAGTGATTTGGCTTCCACAGGAATTCAGCCAAATGCAAGTTGGGTGAGCTACTGATCGAACAACCCAGAAATGGAGGAAGAGGACAACAGAATGCAAGAGCTCTGGAGCCAGGCTGTGGCAATAGGGTCAGGTTTCAGCTATTGTGTGTAGCCCTATGCACAGCTTGGACAAGAAGCAGAAAATGCCCTGGTGGACAGGCTCTGGTGGCCCTACCCTGACACAGCAGATCCAGGTTCCCTGGAACCATCAGAGGAGTGATGTCAGAGATGCACTTTTTTTAAAATGCGTGTTTTCAGTTGAAAACTCACCTTTGGATTTTCAAAGGCTCCATTGGTGTTCACTCACTTTCAGAGAAATGTGATGTGAGCTACTCCAAAGCTCTGGTTGACCAGGATGTAATCATGAGAGGAAGAATTATCTGAGAACAAGGCACTAGCTCTACTGCAAGAAATCAGATTTCTGGGAACACTAGGCTTAGATTCACTTTAAAATTTAGAAAAGGCAGTATAAACATGGGCTAAGGTTACTCCCAGTGCTACTGCAGATATATTTGCGGGGTTCTGTGGTATTTCTTGCTAAGGCAAATTATCTCCATTCCCACTTTATATGGTCAAGAAGGTAAACAGAGCATCTGCCGAGTTGGGGGAATTTATTATTCCACAAAACAGCTGATATCCATACTTTAATACAGTGAAGTAGATACACAACTGCAGAACCCTGTGCTGATTTGAAAATCAAATTCTGCATCTGAACAGAGGACAAGGCCATAGATGGCACTGTTCTTTGCTTATGTCATAGAAGGTTTTCCCACTTCCATTTGGATTTTTAGTAAAGTTTGTGGATTTTTAAAAGAGAAGGTAAATTAGTACAGTACTCCTTCTAGTGTTATAAGCTTTTATATTTTCAGCTTAGAATCTACATTCCACGTGTGTTGGCTCTCCACCTTATTTAAAAGAGACTGTAAGTTTTCAAGACAAAGTTACTCTAAAAATTCCTATGTGTAACAGGCCTGTTAATATGTCGGTTTAAAATTTAAATATAGTTAGGCCTCAGAATTGAAAGGTGCCAAAATATGGAATTTCCACAGCTGAAAAACAGTAAATACTTGAAATGGAGAGAGCTAGAATGCATAAAACTTCCAGTCAAGTGTGTTTTGCATTAATGTACACAAATGAAATGTTTTGTGAACCATTTTAAGTGGAAGAAATGTCAGGAATGAAGCAATATAATCCAATGAAGTAAAGCATGCATACCCTGAGGCAGAAGTGTTTTTAGTTTTCTCATCATAACACAGCATTTTGTTGTGTGTTTGTGGAATGAGGTAGGGAAGACTTAAAACAAGGAACTGAGCAAAATTTTTGATCTTTGCAGGTATTTCTACCGCTAAAGAGCAGGTCTCTGTTTAGAGTCACAAACCATATACCAAAGTGCTTTGAAAAATTCCACTTTCCCTTACATAGGTATTCACTTTCCTCTCCCTTCTAACCACTAAAATATTTCCCTGCCTCTTTCTGTATGCAAATATAATGCAGATTGCATAAAATGTGTACTTCTTACACAGGTTTGTTTTTTTTTTACTGCCACACTTCAAAATCCATTTTCATTTGGAACCACATTTTTCTGTTTTCATTTGGAAACACATTTTTCTTTATTCTCTTTTTCCCTAGCACTGAGCTAAAGAATTTAGAAATGAGGGGTTGTGGTGTTCCCAGGGATGGGAATTACCCATTGGCTCATTGTGTCCTTCCCAAACAGGTAGCCAAATGAGAACCCAAATACCTTCAAGATTTTTTTGCACATTTCAAGACCAGACTTTGTTAAGCAGAGAAAGAAAGTGCTTCTGTAAACAACCTACCACTCAATTACTGAGATTTTTAGAGTCCAGACATTTGCTACAAAGGGCTATCTTCATAAGAACTGCTTGTAATTAAATCTTTATTTAATTAATCTTTATTTCCTATTTTTGTCTTTTGAAATACAGATCCATGTATTCATTATTTTCACAAATCGTCTCTGTGTTTCATTTTTCATATGTTGTCTGATACCCTAAATACCTATAGTAAGTTAAGCAGCTTGAGTAACGTCTTTTTAAGGGAGTTTAAAGTCACTATGCATTATAGCATCCTTAGATGTAGAAGAAGTCTGGCCCTTTCTAAAACCTTGCTTGGAATGATCATGTCTGCACTAAAAGTTTACACTTCACATGCTGTTATATTGCAAAATAATTTCCCTTTTAAATAGTGAAGCAAAATCCAGTGTTTTCTGTTACTTTTTCTTGTAATTTTTTCACTTGTTCAGAGCGTATGTATCAGGAAATATCATCTGCATAAATAACAAGTCTGTAAATAGATTTCCACATGATTTTATTGAATCATTTCATTCACATTTAAATTGAATGTGAAGTGTACTTCTTTAGCAGTCCATGTGAGGAGGAATAAATAATAAAAAACTCTGTCTGCTTATGAGGTGATTTTTTAAAAAAACAGATATGTTTCTCTTATGCTTTAGTTTTCGCAGGTCACACAATTTATCCGTGACATTTTCTTCTCTGTCACAGTACTGTGTGGTCCTGTTTTACAGGCAGATAAGTTACTGCCAGCCCGGAAAAATTTTTTCCACATTACTGGGGGGCAGGACAGGGCCCCATGTAGATATTCTTGCAGGGTTATTTTCAGTTTTTTGAATGAGCATTGGGCTCACCTGGTGTTGTGGTGCATGATTTGCTGGTGACTAAACAGTACATTCCCTGACATCTTTGGTGCTTTTCACACTTCAGTGTGATTCTGCTGAAAGACTATTATCTTTGATCTCTGACAGCTCTGCATTTCAGTGGTATATATTTTTAGATACAGTGGAAGTACCACTGACATTTTGTCCCTTTTTCAGAGAGTACTTCTCACATATTGTTTACGCTCTCTGATCTCTGTGAGCTTTAGAACGTTTCTTCTCCACTGAAAGCAACGGTGTTCACGTGCATTCTTTCTCCTGTTCATGTTTGTGTTGCCTGGAAAAGACCAATTTTCCCTAACTGCATCATGCCACGCACTATAAATCACATTTGTATCCCGTTTAAAACATAAACCACAACAGACACAGAAGAACAAAAGGAACCACACGCCCAGCTTTTTTGACAAAACTCCCACACATTGATAATTAGAAGCACATACAACCATATACAGGCTGAGAGCTCAAGGAGTTGTCATGCCTCATGCTGTCTGTCTCAGCCTCCTCCACTTTCAATTCTGCCACAAAATTGCCTGGAACAGTAAAAAGGGCAGGAGAAGATTAACATAAACAATCTGTGAAACAATGGAGATTAAAATAATAGTAAAGACTGCCTGACAAGTGTGCTTTCATGAGACTTTGGGAAATCTTTGCTTTAATTAATTATTTGCACTTGTCCAAGGGATATCTGAAGCTCTTAAACACTAAAAGGAGTACATTTTGAAAGACATCTCTAACCCACATAATTGCTGAAAACCTTTTAAGTAACTTAATGCATAGGCAATGTGGATAGATTCTGGCTGCATGTTTGTCTTATGTTTTGCAATCAGACTTACTGTCTCTACAGATTTGAACTATAATCCTGCAAACTCATATGTGTAAGTATTTCCTAGACTGAACAGAACTAGCTGAAGGACTGGATTGTCTATTTTCTTATATATACTATCAAATGTAACAAAGAGTGCAAGGCTCCACAAATTTGTGCTTAGTCTGGGTAAGGCATCTCAATGCCTCCTACACCCCACTGCTCTATTAGCAATTTAAACTCCCAAGAAGGAGCTGAACATATTACGAAGTGTGGAAAATAAGTTTGAAGGGCTAAAGGACTTTACAGAAGTATATTTAGCAGATCAAGGCAAATCTCAGCAGGAAAATCCTCCCCAACATGATTTCACATACTAGATGGTAGTCCCTTGCTTCACCATAGGATTTTATGCAGTTTGCCAAATGAAGCCTTTGTTTTAGGTATGGTACAGCAGGTCTAATACCGGAAAATGAGGTGGACAAAAAATGTTACTGATCTCAGCAATGTAATGATGAGTATTTATTTTAGTCTAAAAAGTTTTCAGCTTTGAGTAGCCTCATTTCACAGATAATTTTGGCAACAACCTTTTCACAGTAAAATATATTTACATTCCATTAATTTCACTCTTTAATACAGTTAGATATGGATCAGCAGGATAAAACCATCTTTAAAATGAAAAATGCCTTCTGTAAATGCCAGCTCTTCACATTCTTTCTCTTATCATAGCTGCACTGTTAAGTATCTCCCATACAGGTATTGGCTATTAATTCTCTGTGACAGTACATCATAGGTATTTCACACAAAGCAAGGGAGATGCACTTTGGAAACAAAAAAAGGTTACATGAACTCCACACCACCAGATCATCCTGCCAGTATGCTGTCAACTTGAGCAGTGCTAGTCTTTAGTAGACCCTAGTTTCCCCAGGCCTATACCAAGAGCAGGTACTTAATAAATGCAAATGAATGACTCTGAAACTAGTGATCATAAGAGTAATTACTCTCATGACAAATTTACTCCTCTTGAATATCTGGTCAGAAGCAATCAACAAGAATAATTATTTAAAAACCTAAATTACTGCCAAGGTTCAAATGGATTGACAGTAAGATGAAAGTTATTTAGCTCTCTTTGCTAAAGTTTTGATGGTGAAGAAAAAGACTGACTTATTTTGATGTAATTAATTGCCTTTTGGCTATTCAAGCTGTGCATGACTGAAAGCCTGAAAGGACTTGTTATGTCTCAAGAAAACAAATCAACCTTATAAAACCCTGCAATATCCTATCACCAAGCCATCAGGAAATTCAGATTCAATTCTTTGCCCAGAAATCAAAGAAACAACTAAAAACACATGGGGGAAGGAAAAAACTATATTACACTGTAAACTATACTGTATAAAAGTAATGCTGTAGCTTTCTAAAATAAACACATGAAACTGAGATAGAATATTTTCTGTTATATTTAAGAATTCTTTTGGAAATTTTTTTTACTATGGAAATATAATTGTTCTGGTTTTCAACTGGAAAAGGAGAAGGGAGGGAAAGCTGAAACACTTTAATCTCTTCATAGTGGTCTTTGGAATTTCAGCAGTTGAGCACTATCTTGGTTTAGTGGTCAGGGCAAACCAAAAACCAGAGGACAGATACGCTCTCTGTTACCCAGCCTCCCCTCTACCCTCCCCCATTCCCTCCCAAGGGAAGATAAAAGGGGAATAAGAAAGAGAGCATTAAAGGTTGGAAATCAAAACGGGAACAGTTTTCCAGGAGCAGGGAAAGGGCAGTAACACTTGGAATGATGAACAAATATATATAAATATGCACAAAACCCTATCTCAGTGATTGCAGGTGTAAGTGTCCAAGGGTTCCTTGTGGCAGGGCCCGCTCAGGAACAGAGTCCCAGGCTCCTCCCAGCACCCAGTGAGTTCCTGCAAAAGAGGATCCTGCAAATCACATGGAAATCTGATGGTGAAACAGGAGCCTCTCCCCAAGACCTCCAAAGGCAACAAAGCAGCAAGGCAGAAGGGAGCAGGAAGGAGGTTGTGCTTCCTGTCCTGATGGATTTCATGGAGTATGTAGGAAAAGGGAGGAAATGCTGACCCCTCTCTCTTCTGACCCCCTGGATCCCTCAGGGTCCTAAAGACCCTCTCTTTAGGTCCTTATATTGGTGCCATAAAACTAGCTTGGCCCACTCAAACAATAATAAACACAGTACTAAAAACTATTTTTGAACTTTTTTTTTTAATTAAAAAAAAAAACAGTTAAATCAGATATCTATGTGGGATTCTATCATGCCACTACTACATATAAATTAATTTTGCTCAGCTTTAATATTGTGTTTTCACTCTGTTGCTGTTTGCTGTTTTTATTTCACCTTTCCTATGAGCAGCAATTTTTGTACATTTAACTTTAATCTTACAAAGGTATCATAGTCTTTCTATGGTTTAATGTTGAAGTATAAAAGAATTATGATGGTACTGACTTAGTTTAGCAGGTAAATATTTTATGTGCTATCTATCTACACTTCTCACAGTGCTCCACATTGCAATGCAGCACCAAGGAGAGAATCCTGAGTAACAAATCTAGACTACTTTATATAAGCCTTTCCAAATAAGTACAGTAGTGCTTGAATATTTTTAAAAGTTCTCCATAATTAAGCAGATGTTCTTGTAAATAGCTGACTTCAAAATCACTGCAAATGACACATTTTATCAGTTTCTCAAAAAACATATTCATGTGCAATTGGGAAAAAAAAAAAACCTGCCCAACCACTAAAATTTCATGCATATTCTCACTGAGAAACTCCTAAATGTTTTTCTGTGGGGGCTTAACTAGACCTAATATATGGTGTCTTTCCATCAGAATAAAAGGAAGCTTAAAGGAGTCTTTCAACTTCCTCAGTCTCTCTGAATGATTTTTTTTCCATGAAATGTACTACTAAACTCCAAAAATGAACTGTTTCTTTCCATGATTTGTTTAACACAGAATGAGTCTCAAAGTCCTAGCCCAAGCAGTGATGACTTAGAGGCTTTTCTGTCAATGTCTTAGCAAAAGAGAAGTGAAAACTTCAATTACCTATACAGCAGACATTTCTACTACTGGGATATTTGGAACTCAGTTTTTACAATTATTTTTTTACAGAAAGGAGAGAAAGATTCTTTACTTTTCATTTAGAAAGTAAAAGGGGGAATTAAAAAGCCTAAGGAAGGGGAGGTTATATACACATAAAAAGTAGAGCCACTCATGGTTGGCTTACATCTAGGAAGACAAATTTAGTGACACATCTTGAAGCCTTTAAAATACTAATTTTCAGCTCCAAGGAATTCTTATGTAATCCATGCTAAGTAACATAATTAATAATAATAATAATAACCACCATGTCCTTTTTGCCTATACAATTTCAGATCACAGTTAAAATCTATTATACATACAGTAGATGTTTTTGAGTCATATTGCCTGGTAGTCTACTCTAGGTGCTACTCATGTTCAGTAATAGACAGACTCTTGCTCTGCTGCATGGATAAAATGTGTCTTTCCAAAGGACTTTTACTCACAGAAACAGAACTTGCACTTTATAAGACATTGTAAAGGGTTGTTGGTTTGCTGTTTTGTTTTGTTTTGTTTTGGTTTTTTCCATACAGTTGTAACACTCTCCTTAGGAAGGTTTTTGTCTGTGTTCTGTTTGCTTGCTTTTGTAAGCTGAGAATCCATGTTGGCTAGGCATTAATTAGCAAAAACTTCCTAACTGAAAAGTAATTGACCTCTGGGAATTAAGTTTAAAATGCTGGCCCAGCAGAGAACCCATACATCAGGGCTGTTTCAGTTTAAGCATTTCTCACCCTTCACAAGCACAAAGACCACATGAGGCGATGGAAAGCCTTTGCACATGTTTCATAACCCTGCCAAATTATTCAGCTGAAAACTTAGTAATTACATGTAACTATTTTTGTCCATTTAAGCAGAGGCCTCACGCAAACAGTCGAAATTTCATTGTTCCTCAGCCTAGATGATTACCAATGACATATCCTCTTCACCAGAATTTTCCTTCTTCTTTGTACATTCTGTTATATTTTTTGGCAAGATAAAACATCTTTCTCAAATTGTCTCTTAAACAAAGCTGCTGAAAGAACAACAGAGAAATCAGCATGACTACCTGGCATGGATGCTGCTCCCTGAGCCCAAATGTGCACCCCGTAGCTGCTTTCTCCTGCCTGCCTATACTAATAGTGACTTCTGTTCATTAGTGTTAGAACCAGATTGATTAGAGCTCTTCAGCTGATGGATAGATTAGGAAAAACATTAACAAATGCTCAATTTCAAGTGCCATGTCTTTTGAAACCAGCCCAATCATTCCATCTAGGCAGGATTAAGAGCCAATCACAAGACAGCCAAGCAAATGGTAGCCAAAGAATAAATCATCGTTACATGCTGGCAGCTGGCTGCAACTAAATGACAACTATTCACAAACAGGATGCTTGGTGCCCTTTTATGTGGATCTTGTGTTCTTTGCACATGTTTGTTCCACATGAATTGTTCCTTGGAAATACAGGGAGAAAACTAAGGTGCTGAGAGAATAATAAAATACCTCATTGTCTCCTGCTGCCTTTTTTACTTGTACAAGAGACTGTTTTATCCATGGACAAAGTAAGATTTGTAGAAATGGTACAAAGAGAGATAAGCAGAATCTGCAATGTGTCCTTTAGACATGGTTTGCAAAGCATATATGTACTAGAGTTTTTGCCACAGACATAAACTGACATGCAAAATGATACAAACTGCAATCAATTCCCAAGGGTTACCATTCATCCTCAGCATTAGTACCTCTACAGCTTTCTCTGCAGCTCTCTAGTTACATGGCATGTCCACCCTACCCTACAGTCAGAGAAACATTAAAAATATCAATAAGGGCACAGAGTTTCTTTCCTTTTGGAGTGATCCCAGCAGTGTTGCCTGAAGACCTTCTCCTCTTCCCATAGATCATGTCTGTGTACATTAATCTGATTATCTGAAATCTGGGATTAATCTGAAATTCAATATGACTTAGTGGCTTGGGTGACTGGGTCTTTTTCTAGAGTTTAGAATTGTTTTACTGTCTTTTCATTATTTCCCACTGCTTTTCATAAAGAAATAGAGAACATTGTAGAGAACACCAGTGGTGTTGCACATAGAACAGTAGTGTTTCCCAGGGCTCAGTTTTGGGGTCAGTCTTGTTCAATATCTTCATTAATGAGGGCACTGAGTGCTTCCTCAGTAAGACTGTTGACGAGACCAAGTTGGGTGGGACTGCTGATCTGCTCAAGGATAGAAAAGCTCTGCAAGGGGACCTGGGCAGGCTTGATCAGTGGGCCAAGGACAGTCATATGTGGTTTAACAAGGCCAAGTGCCTGGTTCTGACTTCTGGTCACAACAGCCCCATGAAACTGTGGCTGGAAAATTGCTTGGCAGAAAAGCAACTGAGGGTGCTGGTCGACACTCAGTTGAATATGAGCCAGCAGTGTGCCCAGGTGGCCAAGAAGGCCAACAGCATCCTGGCCTGTATTAGGAGTAGTGTAGCCAGCAGAAGAATGGAAGTGATGGAGCCCCTGTACTCAGCACTGGTCACCCCTTGAGGTCTGTGTGCAGTTCTGGGGCCCTCACTACAAGAAAGACACTGAGGTGCTGGAGCGATGTCCTGGTTTAGGCCAGGAAAAAGGTGATTTTCTGGTTTGTACTTTTGCTTTCAGCTAAGTCTCTTGTAAGTAGTTGCACTTGCTGAAATTAACAGCAAGTTTCTCAGACAGTGTCTGCTTCTAGGACTGATAACACTTGATGTTTATAGTTACAGCCAGAGACTGATATGCAGTACCAAGGACACTGCTCTCAGCTCTGAGGAACATTTTGCCTTCCAGAAGAAGTAAGGAGGTCCCACCTGAAACCCTCCTCTGGGGAGGACCGGACAAGATAGATGCCAGAATTGACCAGAGTATTCCATCCCATACACGTCATACTCGGTATAAATTTGAGGGATCACAAGGGTCAAACAACTTCTTCTTCCTTCCTGCTTCCCTTCTTCCTGCCCTCCCTGCTTCCTTCGGTATCCTGAGAGGATTCCGTCCGTCCCTCTGCCTGTGGTCCTGATCCATCCCAGCCTGAATCTGTGTGTTCCTGCCCCCAACTCCCAACTGCTGCTGACTCCAGGAGTCCAGCCTGGACTTTCCCAGGGCTGCCCTGCAGCCTCAGTGGTGACGAGAGAGTTACTGGGGAAAAGGGGGGAGGAAAGTGGTATCAATTTTCCTGTATATTTGTATATATTTAGTAAGCTTTTCCTATTTATCATTACTGTTTCATTAAAATTGTGTAGTTTAGTTTCCAACCCATAAGTCTCTCTCCCTTATTCTCTCTCTCTTTCCTTTATCAGAGGAGAGAGAGATTAATATATAAATCTGTTATTCAGTTTAAATCTGTTGTTTTGCTGGGCCAGTGTTAAACCGTGACAAGCGAGTTCAGAGAAGGGCAACCAAGCTGCTGAAGAGTCTGGAGAACAAGTCCTGTGAGGAGAAGCTGAGGGAATCTGGAATGTTGAATTTGGAGAACAGGAGGCTGAGAGGTGACCGTATTGCTTTGCACAACTAACTACCTGAAAGGAGGTTGTAGGGAAGTGAGTGCTGGCCTCTTCTCTCAAGTGAGAAAATGATAAGACTAAAGGAAATGGTCTGAAGTTACTCCAGAGGAGGGTATACTAAAGGGTTGGACCTGATGATCTCTGAGGTCCCTTCCAACCCAGCCGATTCTATGATTCTATGATTCTTTAAATATCATGAAGAATCTTTTTACTGAAAGAGTAGCCAGGTGCTGGAATAGGTTGTCCAGGGAGGTGGTGGAGTCCATGGAAGCATTTAAGAACTGTGTAGATGAGGCACTTTAGGACATGCTCTAGTAGGTATGGTGATACAGATATTGACAATTCTTTTTTTCAGGGAAGGGGCTATGTTGATAGTTGGACATGGTGATCCTAGAGGTCTTTTCCAACCATGACAGTTCTGTGATTCAATGAAATCAACAATACATATAATTCTATTCCATAGATAAATAAAATTATATTTTCACCAAGAAGAAAAATTAAAAGGAAACCCCACTAACTGGTAGAATATATGTATTTCCCTCATAATAGAAAAGAAGTTTTGTGTCATCATTCCATACCAAACGTTATTCTTTCTGGCGTTAGGTCTGTGAAATACAAAGACCCAATGTCCCTAATAAATAACTCTAATATAGAGTGTTAGAAAAAATTCAAAAGCCAAGTAACACAATCTTTTCCTTACTTGTACTTTCACATATATTCATTCATATCTAGAAGCATGGGGAGTAATTCTGAAAAGCACAAGCATTACAAACTATCTCAAAGTAATCTCAACATCTGCCATTCAGACTTAGAAGTGAATGACTTATCTGCAATAGCTGTAAATACCAGATGTAAATAGAACGAAAGTCATATGAATTGCAGCATAGGCAGGTGTTGGATAATCCTGTGTCATGTTAGCTTTCATCTTGAATCCTTATCTTTCATAATGGTTTATGTATCAAAACATGACAATGAGTCCTTTCAAAATGTGTTAGCTTTGTCAGGTGTAAGTCTGCAATGCTTAAACCTGATGTAAACATATAGGACTTTTCCAGACCTTGCTGAGTGCTTCATGTCATTGGCTGTCTCTAGAAAAAGTGCTGTATGGCTGTTTTGTTTCCTGGTTATTGCTGAAGTCTTGGAGGGCTTACTAGAATATATTACTATGCTTCTCTTTTGTATATAATCATCATTTAGACAGACCAAGAAATATTTACAGACTTACCAGATTTTCACTTTCACACATCTGACAAAGGGAAAGGACATAGTCTTCTCATGGAAGAAATTAACTTATATACGCAAGGAAATCAGAACCCCACTAAAAGTCTATTTATAAACAGTGCTATGTAAAGACCTTGACACACTATGAAACCTTTTCCAAAAGCCAATGCAACTTTTCTGACTAAGATAGATCCTGTGTGAATTGGTCATCCAGTGGTTGCTTTTGTGCACAGGGATGAGCATCACTCTTATCTTCTTTGGATTATTTTATGTAAAAAACAAATTCCCTATAAATAGTCTTAATTATTAAATGTGGCACTGGAACATTAACCTACTAAGTTTTTCCTGTCCAATGTTTTGTTTATATATTACATGTAACAGCCCAAATTTAAATACCTGAATGCTATTCACTAATATACGTCGTCACAATTGTCAGTAGCTTCATAACATAACATATTAAATAGTATAAAAGCTACTAATTATTCTGGAGCTGGAGCCTATTAAAAGTACCAGAAAGCTAATCCAGAGAAGGGTGCTTTCTATTAAATTCTCAGCAGGAGTGAAAAGTCTATGAATCTAATTAAATGACCTCATAATTTCTTCCTGAAACCAGGGTCTTACTGGGTCTATACACATATTTTGTCCTGAGATAACTTTTCAGATGAATGGGATTATTTAAAGCAAAAGCTGTACTAATATCCTGCTGATAGGGATCCTTTTACTTTAGTAAACTTGTTTGCCTTCCTACCCAGTAACAATCAATTGTAACAATTTTATATCTGCATAATCAAAGACAAAGTCATAAATTCTATGTCACTGCAGAAGTGTCAGTAAGAAAAAGTAACTTCAAATAAGCAGCTGGGAAAGGCTGGCATAGGGTCATACAAGCTTCACAAAATTCTTCAGGGAAAGATGGTGTCTGCTGGCTTAGACCTTAGCCCACAAGACCTTATGAGTGCTGTGTCTAAAAGACAGTGATGTCAAAAGTCTTTAAAACACATGCTAGCTATTAGAATACACTTAGGCACAATTTCTAAATAAAATTGTTTTCCTGAATCAGGGCCACAGACGGGTTTAGAGCTTCTCTCTGTGACCCAGCATCTCATCTGGGTTGCTGTAAGTGTTGCCCTGAGGAACTGGATATACCACATGATGATTCAACAGTCAACATTTTTCCAATTTGTGCTGGTCCTTTCTATTTCCAAGAATGGGTGGTCCCAGTTGGCATTGCCCCAGTGTTAAATAAGGTAAAGGTGTGCTGAACAGCAAGTCTCAGGAAGATATTACCATTGTACTTGTATTGTACTTGTTTGGCTTGTAAAATCAATTTTCTTGCCAGCAGCAACAGTAGTAAGTAACTGGAATTGTTTTATTTCAGAGACTAATGGCAAATGCAAATAAAGACTTCTTTGCTCAGGAAACAACATCCCTGTGAGTTAACAGAAAACAGAATTGAAAGCTTACTCTCTAAATAACAGATCTGGTTTAACAGCAACCCACATATATGTCTCAGAGGAATCTTTCTGCTCTATAATTCTCTCCAACTCAGTTACTATGTACAGGGATACACCCTTGGGTCTGCTACTCAGAATGGGTCCAGCAACTGAGAAAAAAAATTTACCTTACAGAGAAGAACTAAGTTAGCAGCTCTACTGAATCTGAGAAAATATTTTCCCTTCATTTTCAGTTTTACAAGAACAGCTTTATTCACAGCCCTTCTTGCACCATAGAATAAGCAAGAAGGCTTTGCTGATGCACTTCTGTGGATGTTGATCAGTCCAATAAACTGTTGCAAAATAGCTTTTTAAATAAGCTTTGAAGCCTCCTCCAATATGAGATGATCATTTTGTTCCACAGGATTGAAAAAAACAACCATAAGAGATAGGGGCAGTGAAGTTGAGACTGCAAACTGTGGACAAAGGTGTATTTTTTTCAAGGTGGAAAGCCCCCACCACTCTTAGCAGTCCACTCCTCAGTGCAGTTTTAATATGATACCATTGTTTGGAAGTAACATGAGGTTTTTTTTCTTTGTTGATGTCTACTCTTCTTCCTACTGGCACAAATATTCATGATGTTTTCACTCTAAAGTAAAATTTTCTGTAAGATTCCCGTCATAAGACTGTAGTAAACAAATATTTCCATGTGTTTTGGGAGAGAAATGATTAAAGATCTGCCAACAATGGAAGTGAGTACGGATACAACCCAGCCCAAACCCATCCCAGTCCCTGGACTTAATAGCAACAATCAAAGAGGCAATGGATATACAAAAGATGACAGAACACAAACTAAACGCCTGGATATAAATGATCCAGATTTAAGGAACAGATTAGGTGAAGTATCATTCCAAATTTAGTGACTTGAGCTCATCCCAATGTGGACTGAAACTAGCCCATGACTACACTGCCTTACTAAGTGGGAACAAACCTGTGACACAGGCCTGTCTGTCTTGTGTAGAAGAGAAATCATTGCTACAGTCCTGATAACTTATATATTAAATGCAGATTGAGCTAGTAAATTCAGGGTCTGGGTTTTGAACAATATGGGAGGTGTATGAATCCAACACTGAGTCAGGCCTCAGGCTCTCTTGCTGTTCAGCCAAAGCTGTCCTTCTGCCTAGTATACATTTCCATATTCTGTATATAATGGCTCTCTCTCTTTCCACATATCACTTGTTCTGAAAATCTCCTCTTCCCTCAACATCTGATTTTTTCCTCTTTCATCATCTTCTTATTTGGATTGTTTTTTCTTCTCCCGTCTTTCTTGTTTTTTTTCCTGCCTGCCCTGCACTTTGATTTGCACTTTTCTGTATGATCCCATTATTATTCATTCTTTTTTTTCTTTATTATTTAAGTCTTCTTTTACACTGACTGAATGACCATAACTGTGTGAAAAATGACTCGAAATATTCAGCAATCTAGCAAATAACAAAAAATAAGTGAATCTTTATTATCTGAAACTTGATGATTACTGACAAATCCTTTCATAGCAAAGCAAGTGGTCAGCATCATTAGGAATCAGCCTGATATGACAAAGTTTGCTAATAATAGCAGAATGGAAAAAGCAAATAAACAAACAATTAAATGTGAAACTTAAAGCAAACAAATTGAGATCCGCACCTTCAAATCTGAAACTCTGCTTACAGATACAGGCATTTATGGACTGAAGGAACATTTGTCAAAGGTATTAGAAATAAGGAAGGAGATGCTTTATTTTCTCTTCCACAAACGTAGATCTGCAGGTGGAAATGGCAAACTTTTTAATTTAATTTTTAGGATTATATTCCAGGAAAAAGTATTGACAATGATCTTCTCATACAGAAGGTGTTTTCCAGAGATGTGTATATAGAAAAAGAAAATTTCTGAATCTTTCATTTGAGGACTTTAAGTCTCAATGCAATGCTCACGTGTGGCTGTATTTCCAAAAAGGAACCGATATGACCTTTCATTTTCTCATGCTGATTTTTTACATAAATTACCATTTTTCTAGTACTTTGATTCTGGAATTTCAAAGATCATCAGGCTCTCATGATTTTTTTTTCCCAAACTGTCTCTTGGAAGCAATAAATCTAGAACATGTCTCGTTATTTTTCATTTTCATTATCCCTGAAAATGGTCTGTGACATTTTTTTTCTATAGCACTTCCTCACACATCTTCATACTTATTTAGACTTTAAGTAGACATCATATTCTAGCTTTAGGGTTTTTAGTTTCTTTTCTTAAGTCCTGTAAACTGAGCTTTATTCTCAGTGGATTCAGATGGATATGCCACATGCATATGCATTGCACAGGCAGGCCTATAGCAAAACCTGGGAGAACAGAAGTGAGATAAGCAAGCTCCAGACCTACTCTGATGACTTAAGACTACCTTTTATCTGCACTTCAGGACAAGTTTATCAGGCACCTTAATCTCCCTCTCAGCCTCAGGGTCATGCAGACTCCCTAGTGCTGCAAAGCACAGCATACCACAGCAGTATCCTTTGTCTCAGCTTCATCTTTAGAATGCTTCTCACAACAGGACTTGCAAAATGATCCTTTACAGCAGACTACCACAGTGCTTGCACAATGGGAAATAAGTCTCTTAAGGATGCCTCTAAAGCAGATGATTCCCCAGTCAGATTCTGAGCTGCTGCTTTCTGCAGAATTAAAACATTAAAAAATATAAGCTATTTTTCCACTGACAGCTTATAATTAGCCTGTTTCCACTGCTCATCTGAAAAATTCCAAGGTTTCATCTTCCCACTGAGTTGCTGCTGTGTACAAATAAGATTTTTTTTCTAATACTTTTTCTCAAGAAACATAAGCAGAATGATGTTCTTCATGAAATGTTATATGATGCAGTATGTCATTTGCATCTACCAGCTGAACCTCTAGGGAGCTTAAAATATCAAAGTGGGAAAAGGTTTGGCTGTTAATCTAGACAGAATGTAAGGGCTCTGGAAGTGTCCATACTGGATGTTTCACTGGAAAACTGTAAAAAGTGCATTCCATACTGCTTCCAAAAAAATCCCACAGGCGCTACCAATGGGGAAATCGGGATGCTTTTAGAAATCAACCTCAAAATTCTTCCGTTGTCTGTCTCCCTGGACATTGTGTTCCAAGATTAGCACTAGAAAACAAAAACCCCAGATCTTAAATAACTTGGCGCAAATAGAAGTAAAACATAAATTCAAGAAGATATTTTTTCAAATCATATTTTTCAAATCATATTTTTTCATAGATTTGTGACATTCACAGTGTGCTAGTCCACGTGCTTTCGTATCAGAATAATGGACCTGTAATTATAAACTTGCAAATTTGACTCGCAAAAGGGTCAGGACATCATAACTGTGGGAAGGCCTCAACGACAGATTGTTTTCACAGTGAGGCATGATTCTCTGACTAGCCCTATTCTGCTATGATATAACCAGCAGTTTAAACTAAGACTAGTCTGCAGTGGCACAGCTCTTTCAGATGAAGAAGAGTGAGGTTATGTCTAGACTACAAGAACCATCTATGGTTCCTCGATCTTTATCTTTTTGTCTTGTGGAGTCCAGGACAGGAGACAACTAGACCCGCTTGGACCTCAGGCTGTGTGCTGTCTAGAAGGAACATCATGGAGGAAAAATGCAATTCCTGGGGACATCCTGAAATTTGAAGTGCCAATGAGCATAGTTTAGCAGCTCTCTCTTTCTGAACGTTTTGCTCTTCTTAGTTATCATTCTCTAAACTTTCACTGCTAACTTGGACCTTTGTATTTTGGCTATGCCTGTGTATAGCATCTGTATTATCCAGAATATAAGGAGTGAGAAAGAGGTTCAGAGATTATTATTTACCCTACTTCATGATGAACAACGTGCATAGTTATAGTTATTGTTTATGATAATTCTGTGTACACAGAACTTCACCACAAAGGAAATATAATTCTTCTTCAGTGATGAAAAAATAGCACTGGTATACCACAGCCTATGATTTGCTAAATTCTGGAAGTTGTACAGCTATTGTTAGTCCAATAGGCACAAGGAAAAGTTTTTTCACTGGACAGCCAGAAGCATTTAACTTGAATGCAAATTTATAGAAACTCCATTCTTTAAAAGTTCCTGCAGTGCTCTTTGCAATATAGAGTAGATAAAAATTTTACCAAATAGCTAAAACATGACAAGTAGACATTTACTTCAGTCTATCTATGCACCTATGCCTAGGAAACCATAAAAAGATCAAAATCAAATTCCTGAAAAGAACATATTCCAGACACAAACATTAACAGAGACACCAAGTCTTCTAATTCAAATAAACTAGCACCTTTTGTGATGTATAAATCACTGGTATGAACACATGTTAAAGATAAATACAGATGAACACCCGACAATAATTTTTTCCAAGTGCAACTCCTGGAATCACATAAGTCACCACAGTTTCCAAGAAGACAAATGGCCTGGAAAATGAAAAGTAAAGTAGTTCTGTGACTAATTGGAGTCAGAGATTGGAGGTCAGACTTGTTTCTGCAGTTGACCCTGGTGACCAGTAGAAGTCCAGTTTGGCTCACTGTACAACTTTCTGCATTTAAGAGTTGTTTACAGTAGAGAAACACTGAAAGTGTACATTAGAAAACTTCCTCTAACAAATCTAAAACACATGCCAGTTCATAGGCAAGTAATAAACTTATAAGGAGCCATGCTGACAGTTTCAAAGCTTTCTGGTAGGACACTGCAACTTAAAGTTGGAAACATTATAATAAACATCTCTGCTTTTAGATTTTGCTGCTTGTCCTAAGATCCCTGGAAAAAAAAATGTATCATCTTTATAAAGGGTTTTACCTCCCCCATCTTTCTTGTCACACACATATAATTCAGCTTTGAGCAGATTTTGCTCACCTATGAATCTCATGCAATTCTCTTAAGGTCAAGAGAGTTACACTAGTGAAATATTTAAATAAGTCATGTCAGAGTCATGCCTCATTTTTCACACAGAGAACAATGTGATATTAATTTAACACATTGGCTTAGACTTGTAATGGCTGATATTTTCATTTTATTCTTCAAAGCATTATGCTCTCTTCAAAAGTGTTTAAATTGTTTATAAAACACATCTGCTTCCTTGCACCATGTAATCAATGAACATAAACTCTGTTTATGAAGCTCCACATATACAACAGGTTATAAAATTTCTCAAAGCTCTGATGAACATGAGATTCTCTAATCAGAGAAAAGACAAGTTCTTCATGCAATAGCATTATTATTATTGCTACTAGAATACACTTGTAGCCATAAAATAGGAAAATATTAAGATCAAAAATAGGAAAACATTAAGATCAAATCTCCCACTGCTTTCCTAAGTCCCAAGTAAAGAGATGATATGACAGATATCGGGGCTGTCTAAGAGGGAGAAACATGAGTTAAGATCTTGTGTCTTAACACAGGCACATGCGACTGACTTCTTGGCAGGGAGAGGGAAAGCTATGCAGTCACCAAGCACCCATCACCTTGTATATATTATAGGGGTAGAACTGTGTTTGTCTTGATCAGCTGTACTTGCAATTTTGATTTTCTTGCTACCTTTTCTAGTCTTATCTGGGCTACTACATTTTATTTCTCTACACCTAACCCAACCTCTCTGCATGTCCTTGCTATCTCCATGCCAGTTGCAAAAGAAAGCAGAGCACTGTCTTATTTTCTAACCCCGAAAGAAGGGAAAGCAACTGCAGTAGCTCCCAACACAGAAGGTTTTTGCAGGTGTTTTTCAGATTTTAGAATTACTATTTAAAAGTTGTCCCTGTTCCCAATACCGACCTATGATAGTTTGAATGCATTTGCTTGTCTTGCGTCCGGATAATTCTCAAAGCATTGTGGATTCCATTTTAAAGCCAATCATATCACAAAAATAGTCTTCCAGAAACTGTCTTCTCAAGAGCTGGAAGATGGGATTTTTCCATGACTAATAAATTCCATGTCTGTTTAATCTATTTTAATTACATTGTTGCATCCATTTTTCCCCTTCCATTGTTAGGCATGCCACTACCAATACTGAAATGACTACTTCTGTCCTTGTTTGCCTCTAGCTTGACTATGTCAAGGACAAGGACCTTTACTTTCACTATTAGCCCACAAGGTAGAATGGCCTCTAACCTCCACTGAGTTATTAAGCAAATAATCCAGAAGTCATTAAGAAAAATAAAGGTTTTCAGCATAAAGTACATTTATTTAAATTGACGGCAGAAGTATCAACTAATGAAGGGCCCATAAAAATTCATTGCACTGAATAAACTAGGAAATGAGTTTATTTAAGCAAACACTTGGGGAAATATATGTACCATGTGGTTTTGGTGTTGTTTGTATTCCTTTCTCATAGCAATAACATGGAAGATGCAGAGTGGATTCTAGAATAGATACAAACCCAATATCTATGGATCAGAGATAATCCAGTCCTTACAAGTCAGAAAAGTTTCTTGCATTTCATCCAAGTTTCCAACCCAAAACCAGGCTCTGTTTATTTAGGAAAGCCTGTGAGCTACCAGTGTATTTATAGCATAAGATGTAAGAAATTCAAAGGGAGTTTTGCCCAGCAGCACAATTGGAAGGAGTAACCTGAATTTACACATGAAATTAAGGTTATCAGCATATTGACAGGCAAATGGTATATGCTGTCCGTGTCTAAAGAATTTTCCACTTTCACAGCAGCAAAACAAAAAGACCATACCAAATCCTGAATAAAGTGACAAACAGAAGACAGCCATGAACTGAGAAGGTTTTGAAATGGTTTCTGACAATATTTTGAACCATCTTTCTTACTCTTATTATACCAGCAGATGGAGAGGGCATAGGATTAAAATTATTCCTATCTCCACTGCAGCAAACAAGAATCATGTGCTAAGCTGACTGTGTGAATGTTCAGCTTGGCTGGTCATAGCAGAAGGCTGATGTCTTCAACATGCTACCCTGAAGTCCCTGCAAGTCCCCAGGCCTTTGTAAAGTCTGTCTCTCATCCCCAGTTGTCTGTCCACCATAGAGGAGGTGAGGAGTAGAGGAGGTGGCCATCACAGTCGAGAGCTGAAAGAGCATTTCCCCCACTGACCAGGTCACCCCAGGGAGTGAGTAGCAGTTAGCCAGATGCTCTCTTGCACTTGTTATATAGAAACCAAAGTGCTTTCAGGATATTAAATAAAGAGTTCAGCCTGTCGTAGTTCCCAGAAGAAAAAAACTTAATAAGAAATAAAAGTTTTTTCATTTTCCTATGTCCTCTTTTAGTCTCTGTTAACAAAACTTAATTCTCCCAGAGAAGTTACCACCTCAGTACTGAAAAATTGTGATTTTGGAGTAGATGTCTCTGCTAATTCAGGTAAACTCTACTGCAGTGGATTAACAACTCTCTCGGGTAATTTTAGGAAACACTGCTTTGGATTAACTAGATTCTTTCTTTAATAATAAGAGGAAATAGAAAAAAAAATAAAGTTGTGCATGAAAATGTAAAAGGTTTAAGGTACCTGAATGTACCTACCATATATGTGATGATATCAACACACTATATTTATCTTACAGTTCAGGAAAATAATATTCCTGTCATCAGATATTCTTCACTTAGATTTTAATAATGTTACAAAATACTTTTTTTCTAGTAGTTGATGAGACATGAAAGGAAAAGCCCGGAAAAATATGCCACATAAAAAGAGTCCAGCTTACACAGTTATTTTTTTCTTACTTATTAAAACCAAAATTTCCATTTGTAAGTGTCCCCAAAACACAGGTTTCCAATATGAATTAATCATTAATAAAAACAAGTAATTCAGATGCACTGCCAATAAATCATGCAATGTTGATACAAGCATGGAAAGTTACAGAAACTGTGAGAAATAATACAATAGAAGGGAAATGGGTAAGACTATGTGTATGAAATTTGTGTCTTTTCTGTTCTGTTGTGTGAGCTCATCAAAGGTCATAAACTAAGTCCTGGACTCAGGCCAAATTAAAATTTGGATAAGGGAGCCTGGGAGTTACAGGAAGATGTATTTTCCTTTCTTGGTTAATGTCAACTTATTGCCAGAAGTCGACATACCATACCGCTGGAAGCACCATATTTCAACTGTCATATAACACATATGTAGTGCTTATTTGTGTCATGAAAAATGTCACACCATTATTCTGATATAAATTAGTCCTGCTGTGTTGGTCAGATTCTCTGCAGATATAAACACATTTTTCCTAGCTAAAAGATCTCCCCGTACTTTCCCAAGCTAGAATCTTCTCATTTGTTTGAATTTAATTTTAATTTTTTTTTATTAGCATTATCTATTTGTCAATTTAAAAAACATATCTGCCTCCAAGAAATTAAAAGCAAGTGCTGTTTAGAACATTAGTTTGCTTGTGATTCTTTGACCTAAACTAGAAACAAATATTCTTAATGCCACTACATAATCAAAAATATGTTTTCTGTGTCTGGTGATCAGTACATCCATGTTCTCATTCCCATGGAGATTGATATTACCGTGACAAAATCAGAGCTGAGTCAATATAATTAAAAGTCAGGAGCTATGTTCTAGTTACAGTTTCCTGTGTTATCCAAGCCACTGTCAGAAATTCTCCAGAACTTGCCTTCCAGTTCTGTAGTGCAGTGGTCATGTGGGAAGCTGAGATTTTTAATATGAGTTTGTGAGTCACTTGGTACCACAGAAGACTGTTTAGACCCTGATACATATATATGCTAAAGGCCTATAGTCAGCAACTAATTTAAGATTTTAGTTAACTTTAAGACTTCCAACTTGAATTATTGACTTATCCAATGGTCCCACTGAAGATGTAGATAAGGCTTGTCAGCTATAAATGAAAACCATTGGCATTTCACTGTACTCATTGCCTGTGGAAGTTTTCAATCACAAGAGACACAAATGGATAAGAACTGGATAAATGGGCAGGTGCTGAGAACTGTGTCATGCCTATACTGGACCTTGTAAAAAAATTATATTCTGTGAAATTAAATACAGTTCAAAAGCTCCCAGTGAGATTCAGTTATCAGCTTGGCTTTAGGATTTGCACCACAGTGTCAGTCAGTTAAACCTTGAATGGTCAGAGTTGAACACAACACTGAAATTCATCCCACTGAACAAGTAGCTAAGTGAAGAAATGCGAAGAAATTTCTAGACTTCCTGAACTGACTACACTGAACCTCTCAGTCTGCCTACATATTCTCAGAAATTAGCTGTTTCCTGGTGCTAGACAGCTTGGATAGCTTCTTAACCATGGGAGTCTAAATATTATTTTTCATTTCTCTAACACAGAACTGACACCTTGTCTTAAAATATGGAAGGTTCAGGACCAAAATCTGTCTTCCAAGACAGAGAAAATATTTGACTGCATATGAACAATATCATGTATGAGTGCAATATATGAGTTAGTGTAGCTCTGCCTCAGGGGCTATTGATGTTATGACAGCAGTAGCAGAACCTTCAATTTATGTAGTAACATGTATTCCAACATATAGTACCTGCTATTCATGATCTGAAATCTTCTTTTTGCTGAAATGAAAACACTTCTAGGATTTACAGCAACTGTCAAACTGAAAATACCTTAAAAATTGGATTTTTGTAAAGGATTGAAAGTACTGAAAAGGAATTTGAAAAGAAATTGAAAATTATTTATTTTATTCTGCTTTATTTACTGTAAATTTTTGTTTTTATTTTATTAGAACAGACCAACTCCATCCCATCAAGGCCTAGGAAATTATTGAATTATACTATATAAATCTTGATTTTCTACATTATATTTTTTCCTGTACATAATATGAACAAATATAACTGAATGCATAACTCTCTAGGAGCACACAGGAGACTATTGTCTCCAACACAATTTTCCCAATTGTATCTGCAGGAGACAGGTGTCTCAAAGGGTAGGCTCCTACTATACAGCCTTGTATAGTTTTTAAATGGAGGGGTTTTAGTAGAACAGAAAAAACACTATTCAGGCACATATCACTCACATGATTCAGACAACTGGACAATGTTAGGATAATATTCATTGGTGCCTTGAGTCCTGTTGTTGAGCACCAACCAGTTTGGCACATACCCATGTGGAGCAGGCAGATGGCTGCACAATCTCCAGATTAAGAGAGGATCTGTATCCTTCCGTGTCCATCGCGCTTGATGATTTTATTTCAATTTTTTGGTGTTTTTTTCATGGGAAAATGCCTACTTGGTTTCTACTGTGAAAATACCTTCAATATGGAAACTATTATTCCAGTTGAATTGGGATACCAGAAATAGGAAAAAAAAAAAAAAAAAAAAAAAAGTCATAAATTGAATAGACTATTTGACAATGAGATTAATATTTAACACCCCGAAACAGTTGATTTTCTTCCCTGTATTGTGAGTATATAAGTTATGAAACCAATTATTGGAAGCTCTTATGGCTGTTTATATGTTTAATGTAATTCTTCTTATCGTTACTATTAAATTTTTCAAATAACAGCTAGTAACAAAACAGTTAAAAAATTGAATTTCTATTAAAAGATTGATCCTATCCAGGTGTTCAGCTATCTTGGAAAAAAGCATTTGAGATATACCCTGTCTTCTGTAAATATCATTAGGAGATGGATTGGACAGTGCTACACAAAACTTTACTAAAACACAGTAATAATGAAAAAAACATTGCTCAAGTTCAGAGGAATAAATTGCCAAACACATGATGTTCATATTGTTGGTGTGTCCATATCACTGGCTGCAGGCTTGTAATGTCTCATGCAGAAACAAAAACAGTATTAGGTTCTTTTGTCATAGGCACACTTGAAACAGATTTACAGCTACTCTGATGCTATGAAAAGATTTTCTGTTAGACACATAGAAGTATGTTTCGCTCATTTCTTGATGGTAAAGGGTTCTTACAATATCTTGGTAATCTTATTCAAGTTACAGAACCAATGTGCTAACCCCGACACATTTCATGGCATAATTCGGTTGTGGAAAATAATAGCTGTCACAGATCTCCATCAAAAAAGAACTGGTATATGCCCTCTAAAGTTCTGTCCCTTGGGATCAAGCTCCCCTGCATCAGTTTGGTTTATATAATATAACTGCTGAGCTGCTTAAAAACAAAACAAAACAGAAAAAACACATTTTGGGTGAACTACTAGGAGAAAATGTAACCTCAGGTTAAAGTTTGCAATTGTTCTCAGGTGGGATTGTCTGGAGAGGTGTACATTTTCATAGGGGGATTTACATACAGGCAAAGGAAGCCACGACATAACAACTTGGCCAGGAGAGGGGGAGTTTTTAATGAAGCAGTAAAATAACTGCGTCTGTTTGTAGTTATTGGGCTGTTGTGCTTTTTGCTTAGTAGGTCAACACTGTCGTTTTATTAATTTGTGTCTGGGCCTATCACGCAAGGGCTGTTGCTTCACAGACGGTTTCAATCAGAGCAGTCAAACAAGAAAATAGGACATCCTGGTCAGAATTACTTTCTCAACCTCATGTTGAACTGTTGCTTTTTCAATCAGTCTTGGCAGATTTCGTTATAAGGCATTTCTTGTAGCACGCACATTTCGCGTGACATAACAGTTTTATGTAAGAAAAGTGCATTTCCAGTCTAAAGCGGGATACAAAAGTCAAAGAAATATCTTTACTCAAGAGTCACATGTCATGAGACATAAATAGTTGGTGTGCTCCTACCACAGTCTAATTATTTTTCTTATTTTATTTCCAGTGATAGTATAACAAGTATGATAACCACTCCAGACCTCTCAGAGGTCTGATCACTGTGACACACTGACTTTCCACTTCCCTGGTCAAACTGGAAAATCTAATTCAAAGTAAATCTGAAGCACCCCAGAACACAAAAGAAGTTTTCTTTTCCTTTATGAAAATTACCTCTCTGACAATGGAAGAAAGAAAAGGTCTTTTATTCTGTATTTTTATCTATAAAATTTTACAAGGAAATTTCAAAATAAAACATCTTTCCAAAGAGAAATGGCAAACCATTTAATTTGGAAACCTTTGAAATAAAACATGTAGTTTTTACAGAAAAAAAAAGTAACAAACTTTTAACCAAAATCATTCCCTAGCAGTTGCATGAATTTTTGAGTAGTTTCAACTGGAACCATATCTCTGTTTTTCCGTGAATGAAGTATCCATCAAAAGTTTTTTCACATCTCTCTCCTTTAGTCTTCCACCCTTTTCCTCCAGCTATTCCAGGCAAAGGAATCTTCTCATCCCAGCAGTCCCTAACAGAGATTAATTGTCCCTAGATTTCAGCATTTTATATAACTAGTAAAACTTATTCCTGAATTACTTCATTTCAAGCAAATAAGAATTATTACTTATAATACTTAATATAATTTAAAAATCAGCTCTTAAATCTTTAATAAGGCAAGTGCATGCATGTGTATGTCAACCTGAAAAGAAAACAGGAACACCAAGATGGCTGAAGATAAATAAAATTGATTCTAATTCTGCTTGTTCTTAAGTGTTATTTTCAGTTAACTAGTCTTTTCACTATTGAATTTTAAAACCTCAAATGGAGAACACATTAATGAGACCTGTTTTGACCTTGCTGTGTGATCTTACACCTCTTAAAATACATCTTGAGAGTTCTGTTTGAAACCATAGCAGATACAGTTTCTTCTGTATCATCTATATTCCTCTTAAATAAGCACTAAAACTCACATTGTGTTTCTGTGCAATTCTGTATTGTACCTACTACATATAGGCTATATATCATAGAACCAGAGAACAGTTTGAGTTTGAAGGGACCTTTAAAGGTCATCTAGTCCAATCCTCCTGCAATAAGCAGGGACATCTTCAGCTAGATCAGGTTGCTCAGAGCCATATGCAGCCCAGCCTTTAGTATTTACAGGGACGGGGCATCTAACACCTCTCTGGGCAACCTGTTACAGCAGTTCAACACCCTCATCATAAAAATTTTCTTCTTTATGTCTAGTCTGAATTTAAACTATTTTAAGTATTGAAAGGCTGCAACGGGGTGTTCCCAGAGCCTACTCTTCTCCAGGCTGAGCAACCCCAACTCAGCCTTTCTTTGCAGGAGAGTTGCTCCATCCTTCTGATAATTTTTCTGGCCTTCTTCTGGAACTTCTCCAACAACTCCATGTCTTTCATAACTTGAGAGCTCCAGAACTGGGTGCAGGACTCCAGGTGGGCTCTCACCAGAGTGGAGTAGAGGGGGAGAATCACATACCTTAACCTGCTGGCCATGCTTCTTTTGGTGCAGCCCAGGATGCAGTCAGTTTCCTGGGCTGTGAGCGCACACTGGGGCTCATGTCTAATTTTTCACCCACCAGTACTTCTCCACACAGCTACTCTCAAAGCCTTCATCCCCCAGCCAGTACTGATACTGGTGTTAGTCCCAATCCAAGTGCAGGAGGCTGCACTTTGCCTTGTTGAATCTCCTGAGGTTCATGTGAGTCCACTTCTTTAACCGCTCCAGGTTAAAGAGTACTTGTCCCAGGCTGGATGCCTAAGGACACCACTTGTCACCTATTCCATATGGACATTATTGTATTTATGCTGTAGGCATCATTCCTCAGTGGTTGAGGAAGAATATGTGTATGCACAGCATTATTGTCAACATAGGTAACAGGTTATTTAAAAAATTCCAAATCTGTCTGTTTTTCTTGTAGTCCATGTCAACAGGCAATCAAAATACACCAACACAACTGGAACAGAGGCTGCTTTTCTGGTGCTGCCTGGCTCACTAAGTGCTGTGGATACTGTGGTCAGTAAATTGGCATAATCTCAGCTTTCATCTACTGTGGTTACATTTAATGATGTACATTGCTTGCTAGCTACTGAGCAGCTTTGGTGCCTTCTCGATTTACTGCAAGGAGCTGCTGCTGCTGCACTTTTTATTTGCTGAGCTACTGGCAGAATCCTGCTGTGGCCCAAATCTTGGGATTTCCTCTCAGCCAGATGCTTGTTGATGCAAAGTTTTCCTTCATTTGGAGTTTCAGGATTCAATCTGACATCAGTGCACTGGTGATGGATATAACTGGAACATAAATTTTAGGAGGGATAGATGGTATTTAGGAGTTTCAAAGGTACATACAGGAGTTAGACAACAGATTTTTTGGTATTTCCTTGGGGACTGAGTCCTCTGTAGTGCTTTTGAATTCTCTAAAATCAAAGGAGTTCTACTACAGCAATTTCTTGTTGTGCTAGCAAAAGAGCTTTCTATAGTAAATGGCTAAAGTCAAAAGTTTAACTGGAACAAATGTTTAACAAGCTGTTTCTTCTTTTTTAAATGTTTTGCAGCAATGCTGCTGAATAGTCAATGTCCACAATCACAGTGAAGCAGGGAACCAAGAGAGGGTTTGAGAAAGTGACCTCCCTAGGAACTGGGTTATGACAGGGCATAATTCATTAGTTAACAACTCAGTTGTACTCAGACCATTTTTATGTTTCTTCTTTTTGCACTTTCACTTGGAGAAATGATAACAAAGGCGGACAGATGGAAGGCAATCACACGTGAATGATTTTCAAAAGTAGAACTTTCTGATGGTGTGATGGTCAGACAATTACCCAGTTTCCCCACTTGCTAGATATTTTCCCCATTTAGTCTTTGATTTCATGTTAGAAACTTATACCTTATAAAAGAGAATACATCTGTGCTTCATTAGACTGTAAATTGTGGGGTAGGGGGAGGGGCAGACGAAAAATCTGCAGTGTTTTTCCAAACTTCTCTGCCATTCTCCCAGGGAGACTGGCAAATGCAGAAGGCAAAAGACAGGACTGAAAGATTAGCAAAGGAAATGTCAAAGAACAGGCAAATAAACACATGAAACATAAGGTCTAGTACAAAATTTTGCTACGGTCCAGCCTTGTTCCCCAATATTCGTTTAGAAAGCACGTGCTTAATTTGAAAAATAAAAACCTGTTTCACCAAGCATATAAACTATGTTTAAACACACATTAAAAAGAATAAAGAGAAAGGTGACTATTAATTGACAATGTAGTTGTTCCTTTTCCATCAGGATGATAATGTACCCTAAGTATTCTCTTTCTAGTTCAATCCTGCATCAGAAGACTCCCTGTCAGAGACACACGACTTACCCTTTCCATTTATTTTTTTCTGTTCTTTCACATATCTTCCTATTCATCTGTCTTCAGGTTCTCACAACTGCTTTATGCTACATGTCCTTGCTTTTCCTCTACCAGGATTCATATTTGCCTTTTTCCCTCTCAGTTACTTTTTGGCCCATTCTAGTCAGTCCAGCCAGCACCACTTCTGTGTCCTTTTGCTCAGTATGCACTTACTTTTTTCCATGTTCCTCTTGTGCTTCTCATTTTTTAAATTTAATATGGCGTTTATTAAACCACTAACACCACGTCTTAGCACTTTCTTCATATTTTTTCTGAAAACAAGAATCATAGATTGTTTTTACAAAATGTAACCATGATTACTATGTTTAAAATTGACCAGTTGCCTCCTTTTAATAATCTTTTCCAAATACCCATGTCACTTACTGTCCAGTTCTAGAAGAAATAAAAAAATGATACGAAAAAAAATTAAAGAAAGAAAGAAAAAAGAGGGTGTCAGATATAAAATAAAGAGGCAGTTTTTATTTACTTTTTTAGATAAATTCACAGAAGAATACATATAACCTCTTCCAGTTATTTGAGAAGCCTGCTATAATAAGCAAGTACTTTCTGTCCTCTGCATGCATTAGCTTAAAAGTTTCTTATAAACTCTCCAATATTATGGAACAATAGACTAAAAGCAGGAAATTCTGGCCATGCTATTGGCAATTTTGTGCCATGTAAATTTACTGTTAGTCCTGATGTCACAGGTAGAACAAATTTTACATTTTTAGTAATTACTTATATTGGAAATATAAGTTGTCCTGTCAAAATGCATAAAGATTGCCATGTACATGGTCCCACATGTCATTGTCCAACAACCAACTGGCATGAAACTTTGTCTTGTGCAAATAAAATTAGAAGGAAGTATTTATGTGGTAGTCAATCCTAGTACAAATAAAAATTAACAACAGTATACAGGAGTGAAAGATATAGCCACATTACAGGTTATAAGTATGTCTTACATCCTCAAAGGTAAAAAGTCGTCTTGAGGTTCCAGTTCAGTCATAAAACCTAAAAGTTTTTATTTTTTTTTAAAAAGAGACTTATCTTCCCCATGAATTAACATACCATCTCCTGTCAGAGGACATAATTCAGACAGAGATCTATCATCCATCCTGGATATTTGTTTGCCCAAATGCAACACTCTGGCAATACAAACAAAAATTAACAGTTGAAGAAGAAAGACAGATTAAAAAAAAAAAAAAAAAAAAAAAAAAAAACAAGTTGGAGTTGTGTTAACTCAATGCCAGACACCAGCCCTGGCTTCTCTGAACCAAGATTTTTCTAGATTATCACAAAAGCATGTGCAGATCTATAAGGACCTAAGAAAGAAAAAGCAAGTACTTAAAAATGAAGTTAGCTACCTGTGTCAAAGTCTTCTTTCAAAAAGAGTATAGTATCTCTTGAATCACTTAATGGCATTCTACTCGTGGGCTTTTGCACAAAAGTAATGGTGATCGCTAATCTGAGCTCTAGTCCTGGAACTGGTTAGTGAAAAGTTGGTTCAGTAGGCCCAAATGTAACCTGTTATATCTCTAGTTATGTGCAGCCAAGACATCCCTCTCCAGAAGCAGGACTAAATCCACTGCGGTCTATGGGTTATTGAGATGCTAAAGACAACTCCAAAGGTGTCTGTAAACTCTACTGTATGATGCAGTTGTGTCAAAGCCGCAATGTGGGTCCAAGATTCTGTTAAAAGCTATATAAAAATGGAGAAGTGAAGAGCTTTCTTATGCTCCCTTTAGACATGAAGTACTGGTCACTGCTGGAGGTGAGGCTCTGCCAGTTTGATTGCAACAGTTCTGATGTTATAAAGTGTAAGCAAGAAGAAAAATCTAGTCCAGTGAGTCCACAGCTCTTAGATTTCTGACTTTAAACAGGAGTACAGAGAAGCAATATTGTTTTCATTAACTTCAGCAATAAGCAAGCCTTCTGGGTCCAATCTAAATCTGCTATGAAAAGAATTAATTACTTTACTAAGCTCTCAGTTTTGAGGAATGAAGATTACATAATTCCAGCCTGGCCTCCCTAATTAATTTAATACAGGAATGCTACTTGCCCACAGTCTGTATTCTATTGTCTGTTATTCATAGAAACTAAAAGGCAATCGGCAAAATAAAAGCTTATGTTTATTATCTAATTACCAAGAAAAACTGGTGAAGTGGTGAAGTTTGGACTTTTCCCATGTTAGGTTATATTGGCACCCAAAAGTTAATCTAGATATTTATTTAGGCTAGTGAATAGTTTCTTACCTCCCTTTACTGGCACCAGAAGGTAGAGGATGGGAGGGCACTGTGCCTCCTATTTGAACACCCTGGCAGCTAGAGAAAATTCCTTTAGGCAGACAGAAGGACACCTACGGAGCTCATGCTGCTGCTCCAGGGAAAACCTCCAGCTAGCATGACACCAGGACACTGTCATGACTTGGTCAGCAGGGGCACGGGGCTGTCTGCCCTGGCAGACAGCTACCCCAGTAGGCAGATGGATAGGCATGCCTCACAGCCTTGTGCCAAAACCTCTGAGCTGCTTAAATGCATACCAATCACTCAGCCTGCCATGAGGTGTACCTCTAACACCTGCAGAAGAGGTAGACCCAACCCACCCTCAGCAGGATTTACACGAGGCCCCTTAGCCCAGGAGCAGCCTCTGAAACTGAAGCCATCGCCTTTTGCTAAAGCAAGGCAAGTTTAAGCTCGGGCATAAAGCTGAGCAGTGGAAATTGGGCTGGGTCCTGTGCCTAGGAAACACCTCTTGCCTGCCACATGGGCACAGGCTTCTCAGCCATGATCTGCTCAAGAGCTCTTGGGAGGATGCTCCCAGCACAGCACTCAGCCGACCCACCCACAGGACAGAAACCACAGCAGAGCACAAGCAAATGTTCTTTCCCCCAAACAAGGTTATGGGGAAAACATGGACAATTCTGTGTAGTTTATTTTCTTGATTTGCAGATTGCTCAATAAGAAAACATTTCTGATCCTACCCAACTGGTGTTCCAAAAAAACTGAGAGGGGAAAAGAAGTATGGAAATAATGGCATAAAAACTTTTCTGCTACTAAGCCTCCAAAACAAATTTAAAACACATGTATTTTTGAAAATAATTTTTTTCTGCATTTGGACCATATTCAAGACATTGCTTAATTTTTGCCAAAGCAGAAAAAAATATGCCAAATACAGAGCTTTGATGAATGCACAGGTGATGTCATTTCAAAAAATCTGAGGACATTTAAGGGGGGAAAACAATTCATGATTTCACCTCTGAATGAGAACAGTCTGCTGTTTATTCAGACTTGATGCTTGAAAACCATACTAATCTGGCCTACAGAAAATAAGATAATTTTATTTATTTCAACAAAAGAACTGTTTATACCTAAACAAAGCTGTAACAATTTTTCCTTTCATATTGACTGTGAAATATGAAAATATCTCGATAGTAACCCCCCAAAACAATCCTTCTTGAGCCATTGCAACATTCTGCTCTTTGCTGGCTTTCTAGATCACTTTTCTGTGCATGAAATCTGTATTTACAGTAATGTTCCCATGTATACACAGAGCAGAATGTCAAAATGGAGATAGTATCAGTGAGTCTTAGAGCAGAGTTTTGTCCTCAGGAAAATTAAAACAATGTGAACAAGGCAAGAAGTCGACTCAGTGGTCATTAGTTCCAACTTGCCTCCATTTTGGTCAGTGTACCATAAAATGAGCATGTGAAAACTAAGCCTATTCTTCTCTGTGTTTCTAAATGGCCATCACAGTATGAACATGTACATGGCTTTTCCCACTATTTTCTCTACACAGTAGGCAAAATATTATGTGGATATTAGGAAAGACTGCACAAACAAATCATGCCACCTCCCAGAAGAAGAGGGGTAAGGTGGTTTGCTCCACCATGTTCTTCTGATGTGTTCCCTTCATCAGCCACCATCTAGTTCTGCATCAATGAAAGGGAAATCTGAAGTTATGAGGTAGCTGGTGTCACTTAATAGTATAGCCAGGAATTACCTTCTCAACATTACTTAAAACTTGAAGTGTTACCTGCTCACATAACTGTGAGCACAATGACCATGAATCATCTTTCTGAACTCATGTGGCACTGTATTTAATGATCTCTACATTTTCATACTCATTATGTAAGCAGGATCCTCTCTTTTCACCGTGGGGTGTTGGAGCTTGCCCTTCTTGCACTGTTTCTCCAGTTTTGTCCCCACTGCAGCTCCATCTTTGCAAAGTATTGGCCACACACACTCCTTCAAGGCAATCCTAGATGTATCCTGCCTTCTTCTTCCAAGTCTCTTAGGAGCTTATGGTATTCTGGGAAACATGTAATATTTTCTGCACTTATATTTCCTTGTTAGCTACTTCTGCTTATACAAATTTAGATCAAAAATATTCCCTGTGGAATTCTGTGTTTCTCTGTACAAGGAGTGTGCATGCTTACTTCTTTCTGCCCACACTGTTGCATTCAGCTCTATGCCAGTTACCTGAGTACCATAATACTAGGAAGATATCCCAGGTCAGAAAATCTTGGCCCATGAGACTACTGTCAGCATATTTAAATACTTATATTCTTTAATGTGACTATGTGAGACAATAAGGAAAAAACCTAACAACTCCGGCGTGGCAGACCAAGCTGAAGCAATATTGATAACCTTGAAGTGCTTAAATTTAACAGTTTTAAGGGGACTCAGGAACATACTAGATACTTGAGAAATTAGATACTGAGAGTCGACTTCAAGAATATTCTCCCACTGGTCTCCTAAGATAATTGCTTTAAACAGCAAAGAGGAATCTCGACAACATGGCTGACTGTTATAAAAGCATCAGCTATACCTAAACAGCATTCAAATCAAGAAGGATGTGGAGGATTCTGTAAGCTCATGGGAAATATTAAACCTGATATATTTCTGTCTAAGGCTTTTACCCAACAGTTCAACTGCTGATGAGCACAAAATGTGTACATATGAGTTTTAAGAGCCAATAATTTGTTTTGTCTAACACTAGTTGAACATAGTCATCCTCTGGATCTGTTAGTTTATGCAGCAGTTCACCCAGGTGCTGCCAGATAAGTCCAAACATGGTTTTTCCTCTTCAGTTCTAGGGGAAGGAGGAAATTGAAGAGGTTGGTGATGAGAAGATGGAAAGAGATTTAGTTTTGTACTTGAAGGGAGCTAATGACCAGCTGAATAGCTCTGTGTTTGTGAATGTTCATCTAGCAGTTTAGAAGAAATTTAATTTTCATAGTGGTCAGCACCAGAGCATCTGGAATCCTGTTTACAAAATTAACCACCCTAAAAGGGAAAAACAGGCAGCTGTTTCTGCCTGAGGAAACACTCACTACCATCTTGTCACTTTGTCAGGCAAAATGACTAAAAATAAATGAAGAAAGTAACTAGCCTTAAACTAAAAACCCTGGCACTGCACCACAGACACTACCTCCAGCTGATTGCCAAGAAGAAAAAGTGCACAAGCAGAGCGACTTGGCTGAGAAAGTCATGATGCCAGGGCTGAAGATTCAGCCCTTCAAAACCTTCCATATTCACATGGTGGGATGCAGCAGCAGAGAGGTATCTTCAGAAAACTAGGCGGAAGAGACAAGTTAAGAGTATACAAACAGACCAAGTGCTGTTGTAAGTTTTATCTAAAATGTACAACAAGTATTACAGCAATAGAACCCACTCACAAACAAGAAAGAACACATCAGATATGCCTCCCTGGGCACAGGAGCTGCTAGCATAACAGAGAGCAATAGATAAGAGGCTAACATGGCAGCTGTGAAGTTGCCATGAAAAAGCCATAGTTTAGTATTTAAGGGGGTATTAAAAAAAAGCTTTGCAGTCCAGAAGTTGTTTCTCCTGTAGGATACAAAACAAAAAAACTTCAGCCTTTTTTCCATTTTTAATTTCAGCCAAATATTCATTTTACAATATACATGAACTGCTGATATTTTGGTTTTTTCTTCTTAAGTAATGGCCTTGAAGTTACACTGTGCAGAATTCAGTGGATTCAGCTGTGTGATTTATATGATTTTTACCATTATCATTTTTTTGATTGTGTGATCATCAAATAACAGAAAAATTTCCAAAATGGGTTTGCATATATTTCCTATATGACTGCCTGGGTAAATCTACCATACAGTGATGGATTTCGTCCCCAAGTATACTTCTGCAAATAAAGTTTTACTCCTAAAATTCTAGCAATAAAGAGAGAAAATGGAATGAGTCAGGGGGAATTTTGCACCTTTGAGTCAAATAAATATTTATGAGAAATGTTCACCCATCTCTGTCCAGCCACATCCCCATTTCAGTGAAAGGGTTCCATGCTGTCTCAGTGCCAACAAGTCCTTTCTGCAGTTCTCTGAGTTCTTCTCCTGTTTATTTCACATACAGTTTCTGTCTCCTTCAGATGGAATAAAGCCTGCTCAGTTTAATCCTTTTGGCCAGTGCCACTCCCTAGAGCTTGTTTATATCCTAGATGGTGTGTTATAGTGATGCAAGTCTCTCCTTTTTCAGATGAACCTCTGTAGACATTTCTGGCTGGATTTTCAACATAATGATGAAATTCTTCATGAAAACTGGTCTTGCTAATAGTGTCACGATGCTACTTTAATAAAAAGTGGTAAAAATCAACATGTTTACAGTTGATATATGAATAAAGAAAACTATTTTCTAGATAGATTAATCTAAAAATCACTATATAATATTTACCTCAAAACAGGAAGACAAACCATCTTTAAAAAGTCAGTGTAGCTGAATTTAAATGGTGGATAAGTCTGGGGTAACATCTGAGCTCTGCTGTCCCAGTGTACCTGCAGAGCTACTGTAGAATTTAGTTAAATGTTACTATGAAGTGACAAAAACACAAAAGTCTGGTATCTACAGTGGTAGCTGCTGTGGAGGAAAGATCAAGGGAACACCTACCTCTGTGCAACTGCTATGTTGCAACACTCATCAGCCTCTGAAGACAATCAGTGTGTAGCCAAGAAAAAATACTTTCCGGATTTGTTACTTTTTTGTGCTTGTCTTTCCTACCTCATTTAAAATACTTGCCTTTAGAAACAAACTTGTAAATATTTACAAAATTAATCATACTAAACAGCAAAGGAGATTAGAGAAATATATTGGTACTAAAACAATGTGTCTCATGTAGCCTGTTCGTATAATTTGGTTTTATATTAGAGGGGAGATATCTAAATACAAATGATGAAATGTGGTCCAGTTTTAGAAGGTTATATGTCACAAAACACATAGGCAGTCAAAATTAGCTCTAGCTGATATTTTTACTGTGTGAAACTAAGTTTCAAAAATACAGTAGCACCTGGACATATTTGATGATTTCTGAATAATATCATTAAACATTCATAAATTAAAATGTTTTAGTATGGGCAGAAAGTATACATTTGACTTTTGAGGGATTTTGCTACTGAGAGTTTGCTACTGAGTTTGGTTACTCATAACACCTACTTTTTTCTATATAAATACATACAAAACTTGTGTTAACTATTAAGAAAAAACAGTGCTGCTTTTTGTTTCTAAATGGTTTATCAATATTGCAGTAATAATGAAATCCATAAGACATAAGGCTGCACCACATTTGTAGGTAATTAGGCTGTGATTTATTTCCATATAAACCACATTTGCAATTTATTGAAAAGCAGTGTGGTTTACAACCAAAAATTACTCACTCCGTACACCATCATAAAAAGACTATCTATTGTAACACCATTACAAAGGAATGTAGATCATTTTGCTCATTTAGAAACCATTGACATTGCAAGTATTTAATTTCTAGAGAGCTGAAAAATAAGTGGAAAACAGGAAGCACTTCTCCTGTGCAAAACATTTATTACAGCTAAAGAGATTAAACTTTTTACATTTAAAAAATGTGATGTTCCTTGTGCTAAATCATATCAAATGTTATCACAGATAAATCCTTTTCAGGAGGACAAAAAGACAAAGGGGTCTAATGAAACTGCAATTTGTAGAACATCTACCTTGGAGTTACAGGAAATCTAAATTGTTCCCTCCACATGGAAATCACAAAAAAGGGGGAGGGTGGGGGATGGGCATAAGTGACCTGCCTGTGCAGCAGGCATCCAGCAGCTGCCCAGCAAAGATAAGATCAAAGAGAAGCTGCACAGGAAGCCATATATTAAACCTCTTGTGTCCAGTACAACTGCTCCAGACTGCAGAACCTAAATTTCTCTTTTTACTGTGTTCATTTCTGGGCCCCTCACTACAAGAAAGACATTGAGGTGCTGGAATGAGTTCAGAGAAGGGCAACCAAGCTGATGAAGGGTCTGGAGAACAAGCCCTGTGAGGAGAGGCTGAGGGAATTGCAAATGTTTAGTTGGAGAAGAGGAGGCTGAGAAGAGACTTTATTGCTCTCTGCAACTACCTGAAAGGAGGTTGATTGGCCATGAGTGCTGGTCTTTTCCCTCAAGGACATAATGATAGTACTAGAGGAAATGGCCTCAAGATGCAGCAGAGGAGGTTCAGAGTAGGTATTAGAAAGAATTTCTTTACTGAGAGTAGTTGGGAACTGGAATGGGCTGCCCAGGGAGGTGATGGAGTCACCATCCCTGAAGGTATTTAAAACACATGTAGATGTGGTACTTCTGGACATGCTCTAGTGGACAGTGGTGATACTTAGATGTAGAAAAACAGTCTATTTCTTTGTCAGTAGTGCTAGAGAAAAATGATCCATGTGTTACCTCATTAATCCTAAAAATTATATGTTTCAAAGTATTACACAGTTAGTGGTTGAGTTGTTTCAAATCAAACATCTGAATGAAGGTCAATAGAACAGAATAGAACAGATTCAGATTGACTTGAAAGATTCCAAGTCTGTGATACCAGCTGAGGTACTATACTGCCATGACATTGTCATTGTTGCCTCTGTGGCTGTTGTTGTTACAGACCCAGCTAAAATGATACTTCATCACCATTTATCCAGAGGGCATTTATCCAGAGGGCCAGGCTCTGAACCCATGACCTCAGCAGTCTGATAACAAGACTGTTATGACAGTGTAAGCAGAATTCAAAATTATAAAAATTCAATTGCAACGTAATGCTAATGACAAATAAGGCTCTCCCAGCATAAATGAAGCAGCCACAGGAGAAGTAGTAAAAACTCAAGAGGATCAAATTTTCTTTCCTGCCCTATAGGCTGAGTGGGTGGGGTCCTGACCCCTATTTTGGGGTCCTGGCAGTGTATCTGGCATTATTAAAAATTACTTACTTGTCAGGTGCCTGCTTCTAAGTACATATTTAGCCACGTAAACAAGAGCTAAAATCCCATCTCTTGGGTGTTTTAAACACAAATCCAGGATACTTGGTTCAAATCACAGTTTTCTCAGAAGTCAATGGGGATGAAGGGTGCTCCTCTTGAGAATTTTGTGGTTCAGCCCCTAAAGAAGTGCCAAGCTTTCTGGAAAAACCTAGCTATCCCCAGAGAAAAAGAGGGAAATTGTAGTAAAAAGGCTCCAAGTTTAGTCATGTCCCCATGATATGAAAGTCTACATCTTTTTTCCCAGCTGCAGCATGGGAGTAGTCACATATTTATTTTATTTCATTGGACTTTTGTGAGGGAATTAGTTTAGGTCACTTTTTAGAACACTTGGTATTTATTAAATCTGCTTCCACAGCAGGTATTAATTACTATTTTATTTTGTAAATAATTTGTAGTGTTCTCTTTCAGCTGCATTTAAGGTTTTCCAAAGAAAGGAGCCTGTTAGTAGCTTCAGAAATATCTCACTAAGCCTCCAGTTATTTGTGTCTGTCAACTTCTCCAAGTTGGAAATGGAAGAGTTGTATTAAACATCCCTATTAACTTTCCAACATGTGACTCAAAGCAATTCCTCTGTCTTTGATTAGTTAGAAGTACATCTGCAAACTTGAGTTTACAATACACCACATAATCTCAAATGCAGATCTTATTCTGTCATCTGGACCATACGTGTTAGTGTCAACAACAGCAGTAAACAATACAAGACATACCTCACATAAACATTTCAGAAATCATAAGCTCAATCATTGTTCAGAAGTTGGACCAAGCTATGACTAACCTCTTCACCACTATAAGCCATTGGTTTACTAGCTTTGAAATACATCCAGAAGAAAGTGTATCCAAAACCTGAACCTAGACTTGAAAGGGAATTCATGTGGCATAACAATGATGTGAACAGCAATAAACAATTTTAAAAGTTGATCAGCTATGAAAGTGATGTTCTGTTGAATTGCAAGCCTTGCTGAATGTGAGTCTCCACTAACACTGTGAACACTGCTGTTCTTATAGGATAAGATTAATTTCCGAATTAATTTTATAAAATACTTCTCATCCAATTCATCAAAGTCTGCTGTACTGTCTATGCTACTGTCACTCTAATCTTTGGGTTTCAAAAGGACTCTGGCAACCGCATCAGTGGGTAAAATTGATTAAGAATTGAACTTGGGGAAAAAATAAAAATCAAGGCATGATTATTGGAAAACCTTTGCAGAGCCTAAAAAATGCTTATAAATCTGGTCTGTACACACAATAGTGAGGTTTTCACACAAAAGTTCCATTATTACTCATAAAAGTATTAGTCACTGACAGAGCATTTCCAGCTCCTGAGGCCAGGTGAATTCACAGTGCATCCATACTTGTGCCACCTTCTTCTTTGATTTCCAAGCATGAAACCTGGATGCATTAAAAAGGGAAGAACCACAGCATGTACTCTAGTCTGACAACAGACTAGACATATCCTTTGATTATTCTTAGGGTTTATTTTAAAAAGCAGGAATTAAGAGGATGTTCCAGTGTTTCAGATAATAGATTGAAGAAATGAAAATGGTTTTCTCCAAGTTACCATAAGAAGACTAAATTCTTATATTTCCAGTCCAGCCTCTATGACAGTGAAAAGGTTCTATGTGGAGTTTTAGACACAGCCTATGCCAAGCAATTATTTCTGTTGCCTCATTCATTAGTCAGAAGAGTGACAGTCAGCAAAGATCTATACTCTACGAGCTCCATACATAACACTGCAGTGTATGTATGTACTTGAAAAAATCATATACCAGAAGTAGCTGTCATTATTTGTAAAGTCAATGAAGAAAATGTTCTTATGAAAGAAAGAAAGAAAAACTAACTTTTTAGACTACTGGATATTAATAAGCATCCCCATTTCCTCCTTTGGGATTGAAATAAAGGTCATTGACTTGGGAAAGCTAGGAATTATTGGTGGTAGAAAAAACTCTGCCTGGTTTTCCTTAAAAAGGAGCAAGTATGAATTATCTAAAATAACTCCCAGAAGAATGTCTGTTTGTAATCTATGGTGTGAGTCTTAAAACCCAGTCCTACAAGACCTTGTTAGTGTAAGGAGGAAAACAAAGCCCTTAGTTATTTTGTTACTTGATCCCTGAGCAAGTAGGGGTCAAAATGCTCTCCAAAATCCCTTAGATGACAGGCTGACATTTTGAACAAGTATACAGGCATTGGTAGATGAGCAATTCCCCTTGTAATTTATTATTGCGTGTCTCTCACTGCTTTGAGAGCTGCTACAGAGAAAAGCCAAAAAACAAGAGCTAAATTAGCTGTTGTATGTTGATTTACATTTCAGTAATCATGATTTGACATCTGATAGCCTAACAGAAAGTCATTGTGTGTGGGTGCTACATTTGAGACATTCCTTACACGGTCTTTTCTGTCCAATTCTCCGGTTATGCCCCTGTCTAAACTTCCACTTAGACTCATGGTTATCAAAGATTCGTTGTTTTAAGGAGCTAAATGGTAATCTGTATAAACTTGCAGAAGGTAAAAAATGCTTTTTGTGGATGGAGTCAGGAAAAATATTGTAGGATCTCATTCAGACCAAGATAACAGTGCAGTATAACTGAAGCTGAACTCAGTACTCCTAGTTATAAAGCTACTGCTTAAAACAGGAAAGACACTGAAAACACTGGAAGTTTATTTAAAAAATTGATACTGCATGGTCAGTTATCAAACTGATGATTTCATGTGTTTGCTGCAAAGGGAAAATAGTTAGTATTCTCTGCTATGCCTCCTTCTCCTGAAGGGTCCAGAACAATGCCTGTTTTGTGGATTTCTGATGTATCTGCTACTTAATATTGTTACTACAGGATTTCCCAAGTGCAAGAGTTCTTGAGATATTTTAATACCCTAACACAAGAAGGTATCAACATTTAATTTTTATAATTAGTAAATTAAAATTTTCTGATTTTATGTAAATAAATATTGATAAATCATACAAGAAGCCCAAGGAATCTGGAAGGATGGAATGCAATATAATGCCTTTAAACATATCTGCTGAAAAGCACAGCCATGACAGTGAAAGATACCAATCCAGGAAAAAAACCTACAGCATTTACTGTTTTAACTGACTTTGCCTACGATGTGAGAGAACCCATGTGAAAGTACACATATCACGTTTTTTTCCCTGATAAAAAAGCAGAAGTGTCACTTGATCTTGAAACAATTGCATCAAATGCATTCAGTCGGGATATTTTCTTGAGTATGTGCACCCAGGATCATATTCTTTTTTTATCCTCACCAAAAATCAAAAGTCTCCAGAATGTAGATTAGTGGAAGCATCAGATGGTTATGATAAAGGTAGGAAATTTTAAAATTTCTCCAAAACTGCTGTCTATTTTGAGATTAAAGCCAAAAAATCACCACCTGTGAAGTCAACTGTAAAAAGAAGTCATCACTAATCAACACAAATCCATTGTCCACATGTTTTCTGAAGCAAGATGGCTCATCATGCCTATTTTATCATGAGACTGTAATAAAAAATGAAAGCTGGCATGTTTCTATGACAGACAGTGGTGATTAGAGAGACAGATTGCTCTAAACAATGCATATTAATGGAACAGTTTGCCAATTCTTCCAAGGTAGGCTGGTTTATGATCTGTTGATACAATTTCAAAATTGGAGGGATTTTTTTTTCTGGCCTTTTTTATGGAAAAGATGTGGTAGAATATGCTCAGGGTTTTAAATGTACACCAAAGATGGAGTATGTAAATAAAATGTTTTCCACTCCTGTAACTTCATGAGTTTGAATGGAATTTCTCTTTATGTATACAGTAGATTTCAGTGGAATTACTATTTATTTATATGTAATACTTGTTTGGAACAAAGACACAAACTTCTGCATGTCATCTAAATATATCTGTCTCAAAAACAACATACAGTTTCTCTGATTGCTAACACCTATTTTAATTCCTACTACCATAATGCTTAGTAGTTCCAGCCATGGACAAGAGCCCCATTTTGCTGGGGACTGCATGCTCCTTTAACAAGAGAACAAGACCTGTCCCTGCAGTGTGAGAAAAGAGGAGGAAAGGAAAGAAGAAAGCTAGAGATATATGAGTGGCAAGATGCACAACAGTTTAAGTTTGTCAGCAGCCCAACATTCAACAAGGCGGTTCCACTTCTTGTGTGGCTGGTTTCACTTTTCTTGGTATTGTAAGCTTAATTTCAAGGTACATGTATACACTGTCTAAATAGACAAAAATGTAAGTTAAGTCCAAAGTTCGTTGGCATTATGGAGATATCCACGTTTGTATAGTAGCACTTAAAAAATTAATGTCAGAAAAGCACCAGTGATAAATAATGGCACTTCCAGGAAAGCAAAAGATGTGGCTGATGACAGAGTGCGGCTCAAACATGGTGATTTCAGATCATGAGCAAAGGAGCCATGAACTAAGTCACCATGCTACTAGCACATGAAGATTTAAGTGGAAGGTTGTATTTTTATATAGCTGGAATTATAAGACTAATTTAAGAAAACAAAAAGGTAATATAGAAATCATACTGTCTCGAATTTTTAAAAGGAATTTCAGGAAAATTTAGGACCTTAGAAGTATCTTGAAATACAAATTCGTCCATATAAATTAATTTCTATTTGATTTGCATACACTGTAAAGTACTTTCGTTGCTCTATGAATACAATTAGTTCCAAGCAGATGATATGACTCATGCTGATAGCATGGAAGGTTTTAATACTAATTTCAATGAGCCTTATTTTCTAATCAGAAGGGTTCAAACACTGAATGGAATCAAAACTGTGTTACAGAATTATCTATTTGTTCATGTATTTAAATCTTAAACAGTTCTGGTGTCTCCACATCTGACTATAGGCTTGTCTTAACAGTCTGTTCTCACTTATAGCTACCCATCACCAGGTTGACTGTGTGCTGCAGGCTCTATGTAACTTCTTTGGCCAAATATTTTCTTGAAGTAAGTTTACAATTCTGACAAGCCCTTGAAAATATTTATGCATGAAAGCTACTGCTCATTCTCTCCAAATCATTTATTATTGTCCTTGTCAGGTCCCCAAATAAATAACTGAATCTTTACTAACCCTTAAAGGCATAAATTTTTTTTTATTTCAAATCAAGGCAACTGACTAAGGCCCCACAGGTCTGATACGAAAGTCTACCACACATGTTTCTTGTTGCTAATTCTGTCTTCAAAGATCTAGCTCTTATAACCCAGTACCTGATGTGGGGAAGGGGATTTCAAACCATATAGGATGTATGTGCAACTGTGAGTAAGGGTAGGTCATTTCTAAACACTTTGATTATGTCAAAAATTTTAATTTGTAATGAGAATTATGTCATCTACTGTAGGTTGGCTCCTCTGTTGCATAGTTTTCTTGTCCAGTCGTGGACACAGAAGAAAAGCAGATGGCTGCAAACATAATCTTTCTCTACATCTGCTTGGTTCATGAACAAAAGGTACAACTTTCTCATGACTGGTTCTGGATAAAATAGTAAAAAAAAATCCTGTGTGGCCTGATCTGCCTTTGGCTGAGAATATTTGCAATATTGATGTTGTGAATCCATTCCATTAATTTTCAGAAAAGGTAATAGGTACTAAATGCTGAAGTATTTAAAAATATTTAAAAAAAATATTTTAAAAAACTACTCAAAGTTACTTAGTTTCCTAGCCCCCATTGTCCAACAGCTAGGACAGCATTTTCAGTTGGCTCATCTGCTTAAAAGCATAGACAATTTAACTTATGTTCTGACATTAAAAATTCAGAGTAGAACCAAGGGTCTACCAATAAACAGAACTCCCATTAGTTCCCAATCACTTTTATCTTCTGATGTATGGCAAAGTATAGCAGAAAACTCACTATGCCTGGCAGACTAAGAAGTGTGGGCTTTAGCAAAGTAAGGGCAGGAGAAGGAAGTCAGACAACTAAACACCTGGCACAAATGTCAGTTTGCTGATTAAGCTTTTCCTTCATACTGACCAAATATCACCCTGAAACTTTCCTTCAGTTTTATATGAGTTAGAAGGTGAAATGCAACTGCCAAATTAGAGGTGGTCAGATGTATTTCAATACAGTATGTTGTGTTTCAGAAAAGTGGTCTTCAAAACGTGTCTATCACATGCATAGAGAAAAAAAAATTATAGGGAATGTTGAAAAATCTTATTTTGATATTTTCTTTAAAATTATGTTTTCTCTTTTCAAAATATAGGACAGTTTTTCTAGTCTGGTAACTGTAGTGAGAAAGTTTATACAATCTTACACAGCCTGGAAAGAACACCAGGAGGTCCACAATGCAGGAAACTCCTCAATTCAGCATCACTGATGGGGCCTGATCTTAAAAAGCAGAGTCCACAGCCTCTCTGGGCAATGTGCTCCACTCTAGACTGTTCCCATTAAAGAAAATATTTTGTCTTTATATCCAGTCTTACTTCCCTTGTTGTTTCAACTTATGCCTCTCATCTGCTGTCCTGATACAATGCACTGTTGCAGACATCCTGGACTTATCTTTCTATAAACTGTCTATAAGCAAGGCTGCTCTAAGCCTTCTCCAGATTGAAGCAGCCCCAGCTCTCAGGCTTCCCTCACCGGACAAGTGGTCCAGCCCCTGAGCATCCTACTGGCCCTCCACTGAGTTCAGTTTGGGAATGTCCATTTCAGACTGGTGAGATCAAACCAGAGGATGCAGTGTCTAGATGTGGTCCAAGACATGCCAAGTTGAGAGGAATAATAACTTCCCTCCATCTCCTTCCTGTGCTCTTGTTCATACAGCACTAGACAGTGATGCCCTCCACTGCTGGCAGTCCCACAGGTGTCTTGCTCCTCTCACGCACTGTTCCTCCCAAAATTCTAGGGACTTGTCTGAACAGTTGCTGCCCAATTAGCCAGCACAAAGCCTGAATTGTTGCAAAGGATAGGGGCTCTGAAACATGACTGGAAGTGCACTGCTTTGCATTTTTCTTCTGATACACCTGTGTAAAAAAGTTTGGATGATATTGTCTTTAAAGGCCTTCAAGATTACTTTTTCTCCTTTGCCCATTAGGGATTTCCCATGGAATCCCACCAGAAGTCTGGTGATTTCTGAATGAGATGAATGAGATGAAGTCTGCTAATCACATTCCTCATTCCCTTCAGGTTCTTGACCTCCACTAGTTCATAGTTGTTATGGCCAAGGTTGATACTGATTACCACATTCCCAACCACATCTTCTCTGTTGTTGGAGTGATGATGTAACATTGCCTCAGCCTTTGTTGACCAATCCATTTTCTTTATCAAGAAGTTACCCTTTACAACCTCCCAAATTCTTGATTGGTTGCATCCTGCCTTCCTGCTTTTTCACCAGATGTTAGGGAAGTTAAAATTCCTTCCAGTAAACATGATTTGTGATATAGAGATTTCCTCCAGCTGTTTAGAGAAGATTTTTTTATTTCCTTACACTGGTTGGATGGAAAGACAAATGCAACAAAGTACTCTGAATACAGAAATGTTTTGATTGATAAGAGCAAAATTATCAAAATTTCTAACTGGCTTTGTACAGTTCTTACACTCCACTCTTTCATTGTAATTAGGATTGATAAGTTTTAAAATCTTGAGTTACATCTTAGGGGAAAACAACAAAAAAACAAATAAAAACAAAAAACAAAAACAACAAACCAAATCAACCAAACAAACAAACAAAACTAAGAAAATGAAAGCCCAACAACCAATCTCCTTTGCTTTCTCAACACATCTTGAAGAGCAGACTCTAGAGCAGTTTTCTAAAGAGAATCGAAATAAGCCATGGAAAGATCTAGAGAAGAAAATCTCTGAACTTGCAGTTATGACCTGTCAAAGACCTCATTTTTTTTCTCATATGGAAACTTGTCCTCAGGGTTAATTACTTTTTTCTATATCACACTGCTCTCTACTTCATGAATAACAATGGATTTACACTCTTTGTCACCTCAACGAGTTTTTCTTTTCCTAAAAGCCAATGAAACATTAGAAATGTCTCTTATATGTTTTCCTTGTCTGGATTTCTGTTTGTCAGCTTGTATGTAGGGGGGATTAAATAGCATACAAGAGGACTGGGAGAGGACTAGTGAGAGAAATCTGGCCACAAGAGAGGAAACAACCAAACAGGCCAGGTTTGTTCTACTTGTTGGACTCTTCTCTATAACTGGCAAAACATTAGAAAATAAACAGTTTCCTGATATTTTAATTTCCCATTGGAGTTTACTATGGTAAACTTTGTTTTTGGGTAAAATAAGTTTTGAAGATTGATTTGCTTTTTATAGCCAGAATAAAAAAATGTTGGGAAACAAACCTCACACATGCTGATTGGGAAAGCTGCCCTATCTTCATGTTCAGATGACCTGGGAAGCCCTGGCATCACTACTGGGGAGAAGCTGTGTCCCTGCATAGAGAGCCACATTTAATGGACAGATTTCTAACAGCCCTCATACTGAACTTTGTAAAACCAAATCAACCGTCACATACTGATAGGAACATTGATATGAACTGAAATGAAGTCTGTATGAATAATACAAGACAGATGTTTGCTCACTGTTACTCAACTAATCCTAGCCATCACAACAGCATGTGGTAAACACCTGTTAAGGCCTGGCTGTGCCTTGGATGTGCTAGTCCCTGAAGACAATTTATTGTAGCATCCTGTGGTAAACGAAACAGCACGAAAATTTTCAAATTACAAGATATTTGTCTCAAATTACATAAAGCCCTTGTCGCCCCAGTATCAAGCTCCGTGTTTTGTTTTGGTTTTTTTAATACCAAATGAAGACTCAAACAATGTTCAACACATTTTAAAAGGAAACATCCTTCACACACAGAACCAGTGAAGTAGCCCTCTTCTTCAAGTTAAACATCCCAAAGCAGTGTCAAATAGTGAGGTCTTCTGTATTCATATGGGAAGAGCTGAATTGCATTTTAGGCCCAAATGGGTATAGTAGGGAGTAGCTAGTAGATAGCAGATTAGCAGAACAGAACTCTGAATCGCACAGAAGTGATAATAAACTCCCTTATTTCCTCTCACTCCAGTTCAACAGTAGCACTTTAGTCTTTTCTTCCCATTGTCCTTTCAGACATTTCAGTGAACACAGACAGAAGTCACTGTTCTGAATGTATGCATCACAGACTCATTTTGCCCACTGAAGACACCTGCCATTATTCCATCAAATTACAGGTGGAGTGAGAGGACTGGGGATTATCTGCAAATAAATGACGTGTTAGCAATGCACAGTGCCCAAAATTGAAATAATTCTATTCCCAAATAGCACATTTCATAAAATAGGTCAGCTGATATTACAGTTGTCTTGGAAGTATAGAAAAAGTAATAGAGAAAGGCAGACTGGTTGAGAAAAAACTTCAGGCTGTTCCACCCTGAGACATGTTGGGAGTTACCTCTGCTAAGAGGGCTGTCATGTTCCTGCAGGTCATGAGCAGAATAATAATGTCTCCTAAATGGTCACCTATTCCACTGTCAAGGACTTAAGCTTTTATATTCAAACCTTTCTTACAGAACTAAACTTGGTGTACTGCACCTGATCTTCATTTTCTGCTCTAATCCTACTTAAAAAAAAAAAAAAAAAAAAAAAGCATATGGGAGGAAATTTCACACATAAAGATAATGCAGAGCACTTATTTTTCAAACAGCAATGCAAACCCTGGGGAGGTTTGCATTGGTGATGTTTTTTCCAATTTATATGCATCGGAGCGGAGTTCATTATGTTGATTTTGAAAGATCTCCTCATAAACTTGATTCATTAAAATATAAGATTAAGCATAAGGTGGATTAATAATATCCAACCTAGGATATATCCACACTTTCATGTACTTAGCAAACCATGCAAGACAAAGACTTGATACAACCATATAGCTATTTGTTCAGGATAACACAAACAATAGAATATGCTACTCACATTCGAAGTTTTAAATTCTATTCTGAGATTTTTGTTTGCTGTATATGTTGGCCTAACTAAAGTGCTTGTCTATTCTTCAGCATATATTCACCAAATCCTTGTAGTGAAGCAAAATGGCATTATCCCCTTTTTACACGTGGGAATCAAGACAAAGACACCAGGAAGAACAAGAGCCATGGCTCAGATCTTGAGCCCACACAGCAGAAAACTATTCCCGCTTTGGGGACAGGGTGACCTCTTCTCCTGGATGTTTGGGAACAGCAGGTGATTTATAGGGAATCAAAGATATAATCGACCCTACTACACTAAGTATGATAAAGAAAACATTGTCTGGGGAGAAATAAAACTTAGTTAGAGATATTCTACCACAAAAGCCTTTTTTACCAAACTAGGAAAATTCTGGAAAACAGTGATAAAAAGATACTTAAATAGAAAAAAAAATTAGCATCACCATACTTGAAAGACCAACTCTAAAATTAAAAGGATAATTTTTTACTATGGAAAAACATATATTTGTCTAAAAATATCCTAATAACAAGGAATCAGTATATAAAATAGCTAGCCATCAGTATATAGTTGATCTTAGAGACTGATGAGAAATATTATAAACATTTCTGTCTGGATTTATACAGATAATAAGGAGGATGGGAGGGACAATATTTAACATTACTGTTCAAAAACATAATAGTTTTGCTCCTTAGAGGATAAAAATGACAAAATAATAAAAATGAAGAAGATTCAACAAATGAAAATCCAGACAATAAATCTTTCTCTTCTGCACCTGGAAGGAAAAGGATGTATACTTATATAGCATCAGAGTGACAGTGGACAGTGTACAAGAAACATGAAGAAGTGTCAGACACTGTTACAAATAAGCATGTGAAAATCCATAGTCCTGGGTGACTTGGGCCTGAGTGGCAGATGTTCACAGACAGGTGGAATGCTAAGGTGCTGTCATAATCAGAAAGGACGAGCAGTATAACTGAACTAGGCCAATACTGCCTGCCGGAAAAGGACCTAGTTCAAGTAAAATCACATCAGTTCAAAGTTATTTCAAGTCTGCTGCATCTCTGGAGCCCAGGTTAAAGATATGCAGAGAAAGCATCTTACCATGGTATGGTCCTCAGATTATTATCTATTAGAGATTTTTCATGTAGGCAACTATGATGATGCAATACAATGTCCGAGAGCAATCAAGAGAGACTTCAGGGTCTTGGGACAAGAGATTAAGTGATAATGAACACAAGCAATGTTCTCCTCTACCCTTCTAGAAACAGAGAACGATGAGAGAATAAACAGGAAGATCCAGCTGATAAATATCTGGCTCTAAGCCTAATTCTTGAAGAATTTTAGGGGGGATTGATCATTAGTCCATCCACACAATACAGCACCGGCTGGGGTACACCTGTGTCAAAGCAGGAAGAGAATCTTTTTTCATTAAGAGGGCTCGTTTTAAGACCTCTAAACTAGATTTGAAGAGGAACTTGATTTAAATTAGATTTGAAGACCAGACGCTCCACATTCAAGTCTGGGCACAGCATGCTGATGTAAAAGTGTCAGTGTGCTAGAAAATTCTTTTGGTTTGACCTCTCAGTGGAAGCTGAGGATGGAGCTCCACACAGCAGCAAAGATTATTGATGTCTGAGAAACCGTGTAAGGACCTAAGGACAGTCACATAGGAATTAGGGCTAGTGTCAAAAAACAGGCAGAAGGATAAATATCCCAGCTGATGTACATCAGTGGCCATAACGTGGGCGACAAGTAGGATGAGTTGGAAGCCATTGTGTAGCTGGAAAACTATGATATAAATACAGTCACAAAAACATGGTAAATTGACTCACATAACTGGAGTGTTGCAATGGATGTATATATAAGTTTCAATTTCTTTGAACACGGGAGTTATGCTCAAAAAAAACGCAATTCTGCAGAATCGTCACATTCCTTCAAAATTTCTACTTCTTATATATCTTTGAGAAGTAGCTCCTGCTTCTTCTGTCAATAAAAAAGGTTATTTCACTTCTATTACTACTGCAGAGCCACAACAGTGGAGCAGGGAACTTGACTAGGACCATCCTTGTGCATCAGCAACAGTACTGTCACCTAATTTGCAAACATGGAACAGTTATTATAGACAAGGATATAAGAGGCAGTCTGGCTTTTAGACTCCATCTTGGACGTGAAGGATTATTGGTAGGAATAAAAATATCTTTTTATTCAGAGCAAATGTGATCTGAAAACTGCTTAGAAATAAGCCACATCCGTACCTATTTTTATTGTAGTAGTAGCTAACAGCAGCAAATAAGATAGAACCCCAGGAAATACTCATTCTACTATATTTCCTTGTATCCAAATATTCATTTCTTTAAAATATTTCCACCTTCGAATACTCAATCAATTCTATAAATTGGACTAGCCATCCCCCTAGCTTCAGTTGACATGTACTTACACAGTGTGTTCATAAATCTCTTAAGATGAGAGGAAATGGACTCAAGTTGTGCCAGGGGAGGTTTAGATTGGCAATTAGAAGAAAATTCTTCCCTGAAAGGCCTGTCAAACACTGGATCAGGATGTCTAGAGAGGTGGTCGAATCACTGTCCCTAGAGGTGTTTAAATGGCATGTAGATGTGTTGCTTAGGAACATGGTTTAGTAATGGACTCAGTATAGTTAGGTTAATGTTTGGACACAAAGCTCTTAAAGGACTTTTCCAACCATTCTTTAATCTGTGACTCTGGAAGAAGGAAGATTTTTCAATTCCAGAAAAATAAAAAAAAAAAAAAAAAAAAAAACAAAAAAACCAAAAAAACCAAAAAAACCCAACAAACACAGCAAAACTAACCAAACAAAAGAAAACAAAAAGGCAATCAAAAAACAAAAAATAACAATAAAAAAGGTTATTAAAATGTTGGGAAATGGTAGGTGCAAGAAGGTAAAAGAAACAGTGAAATGGAATTTGAAACTTACCTTTCACAGTGGTTACGATGCTCCCTGAAAAGGAATGTATAAGTTAAAATTTATGAAAATCCTATTACATTTTAATCCCAGAAATCAAATTTATCCTTATTTTTCAATTCTATTCAGTGACTATATTTAACATTTTTAGATGGAGAACATACATATTGAGTCAGGATCTACATCTGCAAAAATACCACTGCTACTTTCTTCCTGTTCTGCTGGTATTATCTTTGTGGACTACTATTGAAAGCGGCAAATCTTTTTGCTACTAACAGAGATAACTAACAAAGAGATATAAAGTAAATCAGGCTGTATAACCTTCTTTTTGCTATGCTGATAACTACAGATGACTGCAACCATATATTCTTATCTTAAGGAAAATATTTTCCTTTGAGGAGACAACCTACAGTTAGACATGATAACAAAAGAACAGGATGGGCAGCAGCACCATCACATCAAAGACACTATTACAACTTCCTGAATTCTCAAATGGCTCAGTTCAGATAAAATGTTGAAGTAGTGTCATGCAAGAGGCCAGACTGGCCTCCATACAAATCTTCACCTGGTCCTGAAATGTGGTTTCCATACTGAAAAACATAACTGTCTAGCTTGAGCCAAGTGCTAAGTAACATCCTGTGTGACAGAACATAACCCACAGTGATTAGCAAAGTGCCACTGAAATGACCTCATGTAAAAGTTATGTAAGAAACATTTTTCAGTTTTACAGCCTATGACTTACAGGTCTGTAATCTTGACTCCTGTACATTTCCAGTCAAAAAGTGGCTGCAGTTGATAGGAAAAACATAACCACTATTGTGTTTTTCTCTGATTTTTCCTTTGACTTTGCTTTAGGAATTCTTTCGCTCTATGGAAGAAATAAGATTCTAGTCAAGCCCAGACCACCCTACAGCCCAGGATTAAGTTCTTGTTTTAATATAAAATATAGTGGTTTCATTTCAAGTTTATTTTATTGTTAAGGATCAAACAAAGGAGCAAACAAAGGCCTGAAGGAACAAAGTAACTATAACTGTGCATAAGACACAGGACTTTAATACAGTGGTCTTTATACACAAAACCTTCAACACAAAACCTGAGAAAGCCTCCACTGATTTGTGAGTATTTTCCACATACCCTTTGTTTCATTTCCACATCTTACAGGTATTTTTCTACGAACCTCCCGACAATCTGCAAACCTTTATTCAGAAAGAGCCAAAGTCTACAAAATCTTTTGAGGAAAAAAAGAAGACTCTTCACTTCAGGAGACCTGCAGAACTCCTGGCCCATGTCTGCAGGACTTGCACCTTGTTTATGGTGATTCTTTGAACAGGGGAAAAAAAGAACAAAAAATATTCATCAGTGTATACAAATGTAGAGATTTCTACTTATTAGGAAATGGACAATTTTCTGAATGTTCACTGTTTTTCACATACTTATTAAATATTTCTTCTTTGCCAATTGTTTTTTTTCCTAAAATTCCCATTTTTCCATTGTGGTGTCTGTTTTCCCTCAGTCCTTTATACTTCGATAAGACTCATGCTCATCTCTTAGACTAGCCGGTGTTCTTCACACCTGGCTTGCCAAGCCCTGAAGCATTTAGCTCTCCCCGATATGATACCCACTCCAGCTTGTCCAGCTTCAAAGCACAACCACTGCTAGAATCTCTGGGCCTCATCACAGCCCTGTAGGACTCTCCAGCTCTGCAGGCATGGAACAGGCAGGATGTAGGTCAGTGGGGCTGAGGCTGCCCACTCACTCACCGCTGCCACAATGTTCCTGTCCATGTGTGCTGCATGGTGATGTGCTTCTCTCATCCCTCTGATGCTGCCCTCAGCTGCCTTTGCATGCAGGAGGCACATGTTCCTAGACTTACAGCAGGCAACTCTCTGGTTTTCCTCCCCCACCAGAACACTTCCTGATGGTCATAAATCTCCTGAAGAGTCAGTATTCCTCCTTTTTAGGACTCTCGTCTCTGTGCAACTTAATTATGTGAGGGTCTTTTTTGAAGCTGTTGAAGCTTGCGGTGTTTGTAGAGTACTTTGTGCATTTGTTTTTATTCGCAAAGCACACAGATTAAAGCAAGTGAAATAAATAACAACTAGGATGTCTGTACTCCCAAGGGTCACATCTCAGGCAATTGGCTGGTCAAGCAGGTTCTTCTGTTCTGAAATGCTTAAGAGCCTTTGATTTAGGACACAGGGGTATTCAGTAATTCCTGGAAGTATTCTGCACAGCCACATCTTCTTTTTCCTTTTTGTTGGTGTGTCACATTCAATAACATCCCAGGCCCTGAAGCAGGGAAGGAAGACATCTGACAAAGACTCCTCCATGCCTTGCAACTCAAACCATACCTCTGCACCTCGACCTGGAGGGAGATTTCATCTCACCAAATTCAGTACAAAAAGGAGGAACCTGTTTGGCAACCTGCAACACCGAGTATCTTCTTCATTTCTACATCTTGCCATAGAGATTTCTCTGCTTGTCAAAACATTCCTCCTTCCACCTCTAGTGACTCTCAACCCCAGAAAAAAAAAAAAAAAGGCACGTTCTGAGTTTGTATTCTGGGACTTTTAGCCTGTCATTCTAATTTTATTCTAGTGGCATCACAATGATTGTGTTTGGCTCTAGGTCTCCAAAACCCTTTTTTCCCCTTCACAAGGCAATAGAAGGCTGAGAATTTGAGTCACAGTGATCTCTCATATCAGCTATAAAAAGCTGATTAAACTGGCTTTTCTGCATCCAAAGATGGAGGGATCATCCCTTGCAGGGAACTCCCAGTTATGCTAGACTGAAGGGATGATTTCACCTTCCTTTTTTTGTTGTTGTTGGGGTTTCTTTGTTGGTTTTTTTTTTCATTAATGCATTTTTTTAAGATAATAAGCAACAATTTATATCAATTTATATTCTCCCAAATGACAGACACCTCACCCTGCATCTTTTTTCAGTTATTCCTGGACTCTAAATAACGTACTATGCCTACTAGCACAATATTAGAATAGTGGGGGACAAAAGGAAAGTTCTCATAGTCCACAATGCAAAAATTATAGTAATGATTCAAGCCATTCCACATTAATTCATTTGAATATTTATACATTAATAAGGTGAGGTTCTAGAGATTCACATTTGCTGCTGCATGCAAGTGCATTTTCAACACTTGTCAGCTCTGAAAATACCATGTGTACATGAGTGTCTCATTTTCAGTGGAAACAAACCTTAAGGACCTACCTATCTCTCAGTCAAGAGATTATATTAAAAGTAAATCTCTGAAGAAAACGTACTCTTCCCACAGGTGGGTTACTTGCTGTGTGAGGTTTCAGACAGAGACTTTTTGCCTTGAAAAGAACAGCTTTGCCAGCATGTCTTATTTCCACTCTATTCTATTGATTCTTATTGTATCTTCAGTTTTGTTAATTAAAGAAATTCACACAAGAAGTGGTTTCAACATTTATCAATCAAGTATGAGGAACAATCAATTCCGTTTTCATAGACTTACACCTCTCTACAGAATAAAGGATATGCTGAATTACCATGCATCAAGAATATTAAAATGCAGAAAGACTAGGCTTGTCCTCTGGGTAAGCAAATTTTAACATCAAATGAGTTTCAAATCAAATGAGAGAGCCTCATTTATTATAAAATCTTTTTTCCCCTGCTGAGTCTCAGAGCATTTTGGCAAGTTCTGCTCTGATTTGTAACTGCTCTATTCTCTGAATGGCATGATTATATCCAGAATTTGTTGAATTATTTGAGGAAGCTGCTTGAAAGACGGTATTTCACTGAAATATGACAGAGCAAGTAAAAACCTTCAAGAGCCTGGGTAGGCTCTTGGGTCAGGCTGTAAACCTCTGAATTGTACAACCCAGCTATTTAAGGTAGGATAGATGGGGTAGGAGATGAAGGAGTGTGACTTTGGGCTTAAAGGCAAAAAACTCCATCAATAACAAAAATATGATTGGGCTTTAGTCCAGGCAGAGTGACTGCATACACATATGGGAGTCCCTCCTGTTCAGAAAGGGTCAGTTTTGTCCCAGTGTCCAAAGGGATGGGCAAGGTTTCATTTTGTGGGGGAAGAGGAGAGCTATGAATCCTTTCAGTAATCATAGGATATGCAAGTAATGACCTTCAGGCTCCTCTAACTACTTTTCAGTGAAGGAACATAAACCCTTCTGCATTTCTACCATCATTTTCTCTGATCTGGCTTTTAATGTTCCACAGGAAAGAGTCTCTGCTCCTCCTGGGAGGGGATTATTCCATGGCTAACAGTTCTCATGGCCAGGAGGTTTCCTCCTCTAAAAACCCTTCTACTGTTCTTAGATAGCTCTCCTATTAATAAACCATTGTAAATAATTCCTCTGTATTGCTGATGCATCCATTTCTACATATGTTCATGCATGAGACAGCCACAGTTTCTCCTCTTTCAAGAGTTTAGTTATATTTTGAATACTTAATTCTTCAAGAAAAATATCTGTACTTCATTTCCACAACTGCCCTTCTCTAAAGCTGAATTTCCACTCCTGTCAGTACCATGCAGGCAGCAATGTTTGGTGCAGATCACTCAGACCACATTTCAGATGAAATCATAACACATTACTGGCAAAGGGACCATCACCAGCCTCCTTTTTGACATGAGTCTGTAAACAGCCTTTTTCTTACAGCAAGTTTCAGTGCATAGGTTTATGTCGATAGCCACAAACTGAGTAGTAAGACAATCAATGAATCCTGAAAAGGAGTTTGTTGTCATTTGTTTGTCAGATGCTGTTGTACTCCTCAAGAGAGCAGCATCAGACAACAGAATCTTCTGTCAAAGATTATTTGAGAGGTAGCACAGTGGCTTCTCCATATTCATTTTGTCATTTAAACACCAAGAAACATGACTAAACTTCAGTGGAAAAGTTTCATTTACATAACACAGCCGCCTAACTCTGGACTAAATAGCTGACTAGCCATCCTAGCTCCCTCTGACCAAGTAACTGTTTCAGATTATCCTTCCATAGTTTTAAGTGGTTTATATTTTTTGCCACCTAAGGAATTTTTTTTCAGTCTCTCCCCATTCTGCTGCAGACATTCTGTAGTGTCATTATGTGCTCAGTTCCTCTCAAGCACTTAAATATTACTCATAAATGTTGATATCAAGCTCATTACTTTTTCTCTTCAATCAACACTTAAGGTACCAATTCAGACCCACAATAATTCTTGATCCTAGTAAAGATCATTAAAGACACCTCCTACTAACAGTATTTTATGAGAAGCCATAAGCTTTGCTTTTGCCTCTCCACAGGAAGGACATTGTTAGAGGTGCAAGCTTCTGTAGCCAGCCTTTTTGGAAGAGAAGAGCCATGGTATGTGCAAAAGGCTGGTGTATCTAAAAATATGTTTTGATTCATATAATATTAATATTCCAGGATGCAAATATCTCTGAAAGTCTTTCATTAGCTTTGAATATATCCCCAGGACTCCTGTCTAGAAAAAGATCACTCAAACTTTAAGCAGTGACAGAAAGAAGTAGAAATAGATCTTCAGAGTTTGGTTTGTGCTAAGAAGGAGGCCAGCACTACTGCAAGGAAAGACAATCTAAAGAAACAGCTATGAAAACACATAACTAGAAAGAAAATGCACTGTTTGTACTCTAGTCTGTAACCAAATTCAAAGGAAGGATTTAATACAAAAATAAAGAAGTTGTGTCCATTACACCTGTCATTTTAGTAGTAGTAGTTAAAAAATGAGTTTTCATGGCCCAGTCTGAGCCTTCCCTATAGCAAGTGAAACAGCCAAGGAGACATTCTGCTTCTTGGTAGCAGGCCCCTTTGGATTACAACAAAAGACTTGCTGAGTGCTTACATACATGCCCTTCGTTAGCATTACAAAGCCAAAGGGTGCAGCAGAAAAGCGTTTTATAAAGAAATTACAGGCGGGTTTATATACAATTGGTTATCACTTTATCATGGTTTACCTTCAAACTGAGTCATGTGTAAGTGGTTAGAAGCTCATTCAGCTCAGGCAAATTTTAAAAGGAAGGGTAAATTGGTTTTAACTGCAGGAGGCAATGGAACAGGGAAGAAAAGTAAGAAGAAAAAGAGAAAAGTAAGAGAAAAAAGAGATGGTTGAAGTCAAGAAACTAAAAACCTGATCATTTAGACTAGGGTTGGTTTTCAGTATTTTCTGTTAAAAACTGGCAGTTGTTGTTTGTCTCCTGTACAACTAAGGATATATAATTTCTTCTACCTTGTAATCTTTTACTTCTTTCTTTTCTAGCTTTACAGGACTATCATGAGAGTAGACACACCTTAGGACTGTAAAGAGCTGCTATAATAGTTCCCTGGGCAGAGGTTTAGGTAGGATGTAAAATGCCTAAGTTCTAGGTACTTATTCTGACAGGCAGGAACCTGTAACACCCTCTATTCTAAGCTATATTCTGCCATTGCTTTGCTACAGTGTAAAGAAACACACTGGTCTGCTCTTCAAAACTGAATTCCAGAATCACAGTTATAATTATCTCTGATGAACCATCTGATATCTTATTAGCTCTGCCTTTTCACTGCTAGGGTAAAATTATACTAATTCTGACTTCTTCTTTCTATGCCACAGAGATAGTCAACTTCAAGCCTGAAAGCAGCTTTCATTTGTTCTCACAGTCCTGTCCTAAGGGCCTCTCCAGCACAGCAGACTTTTCTTGAAATAAGGAATATGATTTCCAGGAGGTACCAGGATAAGCAGGTTGCTAAGCAAAATAAGGTCAAAAGTTGTAAAATCTCTGTTGGTAATACTAGATAATACAATATATAGAAAGATGTTTAAGCCACATGAGCAAGCTGTAATTGCCATTGTTGGTCTTTACATATTTTATCTCAGCTACTTCTGATTTCTGGACTGACACTTGAATTTTCACCTTGAAGCTTATGTGGAGCCTTGAGTACTAGTACTACAAGCCCACAAGCACACATTCCACTGGCAGGCATTTTTTGATTGAAGCTCTAAGGTTGCCTCCAAGTTTGTGTGAAGAGAAGTCCCCTGGACAAACGCAGCTGAATGTGACAGAGGTCCAGTTGAGTCTTTCAGCTTTGTTTTAACAAGCATCTGAGATACCATTTTTACCAATGCCTGTTTCTTCAGACACTCAGTTTGCTTTTGTTGCTCAAGAAAGCACACCTGTTTTAAGTTCAGGTTTCTCCTGATTGCATGTCCCAGGATTTACTTCTCTCTGCATTTACGATTACGACCAAGGTCTAGAGAAGACCTGTGTCTTTTTTAGGACACTAGCCAGATAGACAGGAAGCCTAGTGAATCAAATCCTTACTTTTTGCCTGGGCCTCCCCACCTATAGAGCTATGAAAAGGGTTTTAACAACCTTCTGTAAAATATCTTTTAATTATTAGGAGTACTTTTGTTGGCATAATAATTGGAGAAATTGTAAATGTGAAAAATATTGTCTGTCAGTTAAATAAAAGAAATCATATGAAAAGGATCAGTTTAGTTGCCTCATAGTAATATACATTTTGGAAATCTCTCATCAACATAATGAAGCAATGTGGAGAATTCGATACTAAAGCAAGTTAGAATGATGCCATGTAACAAAACTTCAAAGTTGCATCCTGATCCCCACCAGTTTTATTGGTGTTTCCACAGTCCAAAACAAAGAAAACAGGGCTTTAGTGTTAGCTCATGTTTGCATTCCAGCTACATATAAGAAATATCTCACAATGCTCTGAGCCAGTTCCTCAAGTAGAGAAATTCTAACATGCACCATCTGTGACTACTGCAAAGCCGAAAATGGCTTGGGCTTCAATTGTTTTGTAACTAGAGGTTACATGTGAATGCCTTACAACCGTCTTCAAATCAAAATATGTTGGAGACATCCAGGATGAAATTATGTGAGGACAAATGTAACATGCAAGGACAAACCCAAAAATTTCTTGCAGCTTTGAAAGACTTATCTGGAAGTGCCAAAAGCAAATTGCAAACTACACTATGTAAATACCTCACTGCTGGAATAAATTATTTCAAACTTCTGCCTTGGTTCTTTACTTCTGCGCTCTATGGGCCTTGTCAGAACACAGAACATGCCATTGAAGCTTTGAACTTAGAAAACAAAGTAATGCATCAAAGAGCCAGTCCCTGCTTTTAACAATGCACATCCAGGTGCTACTGCAAATGCAGGCAGACATGAGTAAAGATCTACGCTGTAGGCTGACATTCAAAGCACAAACTTAGAGCAATGGCACCATGCACATGTGCACACAGACACCCACACACATGAGAGCACTAACATCTTGCACCCATTACTTGTCCTCTGAAACAGGCATAATCTAGTTAAAATGGAAATGTATTAGGAAAGTCAAACAACTAATTGATCCAAGGAAGGTTGTTTCATGTTTTGTGTAAATCAAAGCTAAAAATTCATTTGAGGGACACTGGCGTATTGTAGACTAAACAGTTTGGCACAAGCACAGGGCTTGGTGTGGGTGTTAAAGTTGTTCTGCACTACACATGGTAAGTAATCCTCAGCAGAAATGTTAACTCAATTTGTCAGTATTATCTTTATGTCAACAGTAATGCTTAAATATTTACAATAGACATAGTACTCTGAGGGTTAGTAACACAAGATAAATTGGAAAAATGCTAACAAAATGGATGGTACTAATACAGGCCCTTGGCACTTTGTAGTCTTCAATTTTATATACCAGAGTGTTTGCCTGAAAGTTGGATTTTATTAGGCTCTATGGTTTATTTGCTACCCTCAAGCTTTTGCTAAAATGAAGCAGAAATTTGTATAATCATTGTAAAAACACAAATGTATTAGGGTAATGATGCATGAGGAATGGGTTGATAAGAAAGAGGCATAGATTTTTAAAGATATGTTCCAGTCAAATTTCAGTGCTGGTAAAAATGAGTATGAACTCAAGCAGAGTTGCACCTGTTTATACACTGGCAAATTTTGATGCTGTGTCATCAAAGAAATTATAAATATATAATTTATAATATATAATCTATATATATATAAATATATATAGTATATATATTCCATATATAATATCACTCCAAATGCATTACAAGATAAAAAAGACAACTGTAGATTTTGAAAATCGCTAAGAGAAAATTGGAAAAAAATAAGTAAGAAAAATATTTTTGGAGCAGCTCTGAAAACAGGAATATTATAATGAAATGAGACAGCCTTCCTCAACTCTTTCTCTTCATTACTCTCTTTTTTACATTCACTGACATAGAGTTTTCTGAGACTTGTTAATGAATGCTGGCTTTGATGTCCAAGAATTTGCTTCAACCATCCATGTTTTTTGCATCACCATTAACCCTCAATATTTTTCCTGTTTTTCTTTCTGATTCTAAACTGTTCCCATCATTTTTTCACCCCTATGTTCTCCAACTCCAACCAAAAAAGTCCTCACACTATTTCCTCCAGGAATAGCTCAGCAAATAGCAACATGTGAGGAACATCACTGTGTATTTTGACATGCTGGCTTTAACAGTGAAGAATTGTAACCAAGCCTTCTTCTGGACCAGATAATTTCACTTTCCATTCAGCAGTATTTGCAACAATTTTAAGATACTTTCACAGACTCGTTTTGTCCTACGTGTTGCTATTCCTCTATACCATTTCTCTCTACCACTTTCTACAATCATTTTAATATCTGTTGTTGAGCCATAGACTAGCCATACCAAAACCTGACATTTTAAAAAGTTTATATTTGTTTCTCTCTGCCTCATTGTCTGCTCTTGCTTCTAAGTCTGGAAATGTTTTGGGATATTCTGAATCTCAGAGGAAGACACAGATGACAGTGCATCAAAATGCTCTGACACAAAAATTATTTCATCTATTCCACTACTTTTTCCATTATGATTACACACCATTTCACTGGGTACAATTCTTTTAATTCTTGTAATTTTTGTTCATCTCTCCATTTCCTCAACTTTCATAACCTGCCAGTCACCACTTGACTGTTGTATTTTGTAAATCTGAGCAAATAGTCCAAATTAATAATAAATAAAAGAGCAACTGAAAGATTTAGAAAAAAACATGTACTGTGCAAAACATAGTCCTCTTTCTGCAGTACTGAACCTAGTAACCTTTGTCAGGTCAGATGAACAGCAGCTCAGTGTCTAACCCCCCAAAACATTTCTATCTCTCTTCCAAGGCAGTATAATTTCAAGTGACTAAAACCTTGGAACAGGCAGCAGAAGAAAACATTCTTTGAAGAATCTATACTGAACTATGGTGCCAGACAATGGTTTTTATGTCATCGTTTTGCAAGACTTCAACTTATTTCCTAATGCTTTTTCATTTTTCCCTTCCTCTTGGCCCCTCCTTCCTGCCACAAAATCTGCAATGCTTAACTTCAATATACTCAGTTTCAAGCCAATATACATTTATATCCCCAAAGATTCACATGGTTTTAAATATAACTGATCATGGCAAGAAAAGGATAAATATGATCCATCCCCCTCCTCCTTACACACATAAATATTTCCTATCTACACAATGATCACTGTTCTTTAATTAGGGAAGCCAGGTGGGATTTGGAAATTTCTTTGAAGGGAACACAGAAACAATGTTTAGAAAATGTATGAAATCCCATCTTGTCTTTGAGCTGTCATTCAGGCTTTGATTCTTTTGCCCTATATTCTCTTTGCCATTGTTGCTCTGGACCTGTGATATCTGATTCCCGTTTCTGTAATTTCCATCTTTTGTTCACAAATCTATTCTCTTCACAATAACACTATTCAGATAAGGTATGTCTTTGAATTGTCAACTACTACTGTTTTTCTTCTACTTGTAAAGCTCCCATTAGTGCTTCAGGATTCTGCGATACAAATGTACAATGCAAGAATACTCTACTGAAATATTGCAGCTCACTTTTCAGTACTGCTTCAGATAGCATTAGGAGGGAGTTTTTATGGTTTACCTTGCTAATGATGGAAACAAGTCTTTTTAAACAAAAGAATGAAAGGAGCCCAGCAAAAGATGTATTTATAGTACATTGCTTCTGCTTTATGGTGTTCTGGCACTAGAGGAAAAATGTAAGGGATTATTCCTAGAGAAGGCACCTTGCAAATATAACATATGCATGTTGTGACACTTTGTCCATATAATCATCTTTGAGTTCAAAACGGTATGCTTTCAAAGTTTTAAATGTAAAAAGATCAGTGTGATGACTTTGAACTGCACAGCCAAAAGGCATAGTGTATCTTTATTATGTGTCCTCTCAGCATAAGGATTGTCTGGGGTTTTTTGAGGTACACATTGCCCAGCAAAATAGATTAGAACCAATGTGATATAAGTACACAAAATACTACTCATTTTTCAAATGAGTAGTTTATCAAATTTGAATTTTAAAAATAGATAAAATAATAAAAAGAAAAATAGCAATTTCTGTAAGAAAATGGCCTACACAGATTGTTGTTGTGGGATTGTTGACACCGAACAGGAGACACCTTTCTCAAAGGGAGAAGAGGGTCGTTGTCTAGGAGCTTCCTGGGCTAAGGACAGGCCTTTAAACTGTGTGTGAAGGGGGAAGGGCATAATATAAATAGGCTTTCACAAAACAAGTTGTAGGACTGCACAACTAAAAGGGGGGAAAGATCCTGGCTCAGTAGCTAGGAACAGTCATAGGAAGACTTTTAAACTGAAGTCCAAGCAGGGTGGTGATAAAGCTGGGCTTACTGGAGAGGGGTGTGGAAGTGGCATCTGACTACCATCTGGGCAGCTTCATGAGGTGTGTTTTAAGCCAAAGGACCCAGATGGTGGGATACAAAATGGCAATGATCACTCCAACATCACCCCTACAACTGATCTGGGATTAACTCAGGCCAACCAGAGCAGTGTAAAATGTGCTTCAGATGTCTCCTTAAATAAGAAGCAAAAGGTCAGCATCCTGAAGTGTACATATACAAATGTACACAGTCCAAGGGAAAAAAACAAAACAGGAGATCCATGTGCAGTCAGATAGTTATGGTATCATAAAAATAAATGGAACATGGTGAGATGATTCACATGATTGGCAGGCAGGGAAAAGGTGGAGGAGTTGCACTCTACGTTAAGGAAAACCTTGAATGTATAGAAGTCAGCCATGGTAATCGTGATAGCCCTACTAAATGCCTCTGGGTCAAAATCAGAGGGGTTGTCCCCAAGGGTCACCTTACATTAGGCATCTGTTACTGATCCCCCAAACCAAGGTAATGTGACCAGTGAAGCAATACTAGGATCAATCGGTCAAGCTTCAGGTCAACAAAGCCTGGTCCTTATGGAAGACTTTACCCAGAAATTTGCTGGAAGAACAACACAGCAGCTCACCTGACATGTGTCAAGTTATTGGAACTTGTAGAAGACTGCTTCCTCACACAAATGTTCCATGTGCCAACCGGGAATAGGGCACAGCTGGACTTACCATTCACTAGCCAAGAAAACCTGCTCTGCAATATGTTGGTTACTGACAGACTTGGCTGCAGTTACCACAGTATTGTGAAGCTTGGGATATTGCTAAGTACAGTGAAGTTTAATTCAGGAACAAAGGTTTAAGATTTTAGAAAAGCAAACTTCAGCTCGCTCAGGGCTTATTTGGAAGGGATCCCATGGGAAGGTTCTATGCTTCCAAGGGACCCAGCCAGTGAGTTCTGGGAGTTCTTCAAGAACTCTTTCTTAGTTAAGAAAAAAAAGCTCATCCCGTATAAAAAGAAGGGAAGCAGGCAGAGCAAGCAAACCTAATGCCTTAACTGCAAATTTCTGGATTAGCTTAGACCCAGAAAGAAAATTTTCAACTGGAGGTTGTAAAGTGGAATGAAAATTACAAGGACATTACCAAGGTATGCAGAGAAGCAGTTAGGAAAGGAAAACTCATCTTGAGCTAAATTTGATGAGAGATGTCAAAAAAGGGTTCTTATGTATATTAGCAACAAGCAGAAACAGAGGAATAACATTGATCCACTATTAAATTGGAGAGGTGTATTAGTTACCAACAATGCTGAAAAGGCAGAGGTTACTAACAACTTATTCACCTCTGTCTTCACTAGTTCTTCAGGTCCCAGGCCATTGGAACAAAAGTTCAGCTTGATGCAGACACTGACCTGCCATCAGTGAAAGAAGAGCTGGTGTATCAACTATTACAGAAGCTTGACCCATACAAATCGATGAGTCCTCCACTCTAGCGTGTTGAGAGAGCTGTCTGATTGTGAAGCTGATCTCCATAACCTTGGAGTGGTCATGGAAACCTGGAGATGTCTCTGAGACTGGAGGAAGGCTAATGTCACCCCCATCTTTAAGAAGGGTTTCATGGAAGACCCGGGCAATTATAGATCAATTCGCCTCACTTCAGTCCCTGGGAAAGTCATGGAGCGAGTCCTCCTGGGAAATATCACAAGTCAATAGAAACACATGACTTGGAAAGGTCAGCATGGATTTATATGGGGCAAACCATACTTGATGAACCTAGTTGCCTTCTATGACAAAGTAACTCACTTGGTTGATGCAGAGTGAGAAGTGGACGTGATCTACCTGGACTTTTCCAAATCTTTTTATATTGTACTCTACAGTCTTCTGGAGAAAATGATTCATCATGGCCTGGACAAGTGGACTGTGTGGTGGGTGGGGAACTGGCTGACAGACGATATGCAGAAGGTGACAGTAAATAGTTCCACCTCCAGCTGGCAATGGGTCACAAGTGGATTCCTCCAGGGATCAGTATTAGACCAGATGATGTTTAACATCTTCATAAGTAACCTGAATAATGGGATCAAGAGCACCCTCATGAAGTTTGCTGATGACATCAAGAGAGATGAAGAGGCTGATAACACAGAAGGGAGAGCCATTCTCCAGGATGATTTAAACAGACTGGAGAAGTGGGCTAACAGGAACTTTATGAAATTCAGTGTGAAGTGCAAGGTGTTGCACCTGGGAACACATAACCATACACAGGTAGCGCAGTTCAGCCTTTGATCCACTTGGCTGGAGAGCAGCCTTGTGGAAAGGGACCTGGGGGTCCTGGTGGACAACAGGCTCAACATGACCAAACAGTGTGTTGTAGCAGCAAAGAAAGCAAACAGGATGCTGAACTGCATCAAGTGCATCACCATCAGAGACAAAGAAATAATCCTTCTCTACTCGGTGTTTGTCTGACCACCTGGAGGTTTTTTTCAGTTTTTAACCCCACTGTACAAAAAGGATGTGGACACGGTGGAGAGGGTCCAGAGAAGAGCCATGAGGATGATCAGAGGACTGAAATATCTGGCATATGGCGAGAGGCTGAGAAAACTGGGTTTGTTCAGCCTTGAGAAGAGAAGGCTTAGGGGAGACCTTATTACAATGTTCCAGTACTTAAAAGGGGGACTACAAAGAAAATGGATACTCCCTATTTACAGAGACACCTGGACAAAACAAGAGGCAATGAACACAAGTTGCTCCTGGAGAGATTCTGTTTGAACACAAGAGGAAATTTTTTCACTGTGCGGACAGTCAGATATTGTAATGATCTCCCAAGGGAAGTGGTGGATTTTCCCCATTTTCAAAAGTTTTTAGTCTCAGCTCAACAGGGTTCTGAGACATCTCATATAAACAATAATATTAGATGGGTTGGACGAGATGGTCCTCGAGGTCACTTCCAACCTGACATTGTAACTGGGCATCAGGAGTTTGTGAAGCCCCAGGTAAAACTAATTGCAAAAGAAAGCAAGGGCATTAAGGTAACTTACTATAAACAGCAGAATATTTAAACAGTACCAGTGACTGATATTTTGTGGATATTCTAAAGTCCAAATATCTAAATTGTGAACAACTAAATTTATAATTCTGAAGCCCACTGAAAACATAATTTGGTGTGCACTATGTACATCATATAAAGACATGCTTCAACAAAATACTGAATAATAGTAGGTGGTAATAAAATCAACCACAATAAGAGCTGAGGTTAAGCTACACCTGAGTGCTTTGCTGAACCGGGTATAATTTGCTGAAGTGGAAGTCTCATGGAGTCAGTGCTGAAAACACTATTCCAATGCCTTATTTTTTTAGGAAAATAAGCATCAATAAGCACTCTTCTGAAAAATGAAATATGATTTTTTTGGCCTTGCTGACCCAGTTCTACTGGTCCTCTTAAGCACTTCTGGTCTCAACAGTCAGCACTAGTGAGACACCAAGCATGGGAAGCATATCTGCTAGTCATGGCACCTACTCCCTGGCAAACTCCAGCAGCAGTTGTTGGCTGTAGTTTCAGCTTTATCTAAGGATGTGTCACATATTTAGGCTGTTATGTGATCTGTCTTTGCTGTTTTTTCCTTATAAAAGCTTTCTTCCTTCCCTGAACTTCCATGCTTTTTTTTATATTTGTGAATTAGGTGCCATATGACTGGCTCATGAAATAGCTACATAGGCTGTTTTACAGACTCAGGGTAGGAGCCAAGGTTCTCCCCACATTTGTGTGCCTTCTGCCTTCAAGCAGGGAAGAAGGCAAAAATAACTACCGTATAGGCACATCTATATTCTTGGACCATGATTTCAGGGGATGAAGGTAGATCTGCAAGCACAGCCTCCTGCTTGCCTTTTTGAGATCATATTGCTGCTCACCACTCAAGGAGGAAGCTTGGCACCTGTAAGAGCTGTAAAGTCACGACACCGAGAAATCTATTTTCAAATGCTGATTCTCAGGCTCTTACCCCAGAGCCTGACTGAACCACAGAAGCTGTGCTTGTGGTCTAGACACCCATAGACACAGTGTGGTTCACATCAAAGAGGATGCAGAGCCGTGTTTCATTTGTCATGTTCACAGCCAAGGGGCATTCGCAGGCGCTAGTCAAAGCCTCAAAGGCAAGGGAAGGCTTAATCAGTGCACATTTAAGAGGCTCTCTAGATCCCTTTCATGCCCAAAGGTGAACTGCTGTGAAGAAAACTGTCTTCCTGTGTATAAGAGAGCATGCTGTGATTATCAGACACAGCTGGACAAGCAGAAAATAATATCTGGCTTCTTCAAAGCCCAGCTTCATACTTGATACTAAAACAGTGGACTTAGCATAACACACTGAAATCAGGGGAAAAAAGCCATTTTAATGGAGACTGAAGCAGGCCTGAAAGGATTATCTGAATACTTGAACACCATTCTGTATATGTCCAAGATATAGTATTCATTTTTGAGTGGGTTTGGCCTTCTCATTCACCTGATAAAACTTTTCCATAGACTCTTAATTCAGTGAAAGACAAATTTTATATGCTAGATTTATTCCTGCTGGTAAATACTGGCAGATGGTGAATTCAGCCTTTAGCTCAATTTTTGGGCTGCTCCAATCCATCAGTGCAGACAGAGACTATGACTTTCATGCAGGGGCCATTAGGGGTACATGGGTATGGTCCAGTCTGCCTTTGTCTTTTTATTTAATTTCAGTGTTCCTTGAAAGAGACCCTAAAATGGCACTGGCTTTCCCATAAGACTTCTCTAAACTTAAATAATTTTTTTCTAACAGAATGATAAATTAATCAACCCCTTTCTAACCTTTACACTTACATATAAATACTCAGCAAATATTCACAAATAAAAGGAAAAAAGGAATTTGAGAAATATCCATTTCAGGAGGCAAGATGCTCAAAAATTTTGAGGCAACTTAGAGGAAACATCCTAGAAAGCAGAACATACACGTAATAATGGAATACATGCAATTCAGTACGTTGTCTTTATCAAAGACAGATTTCTGCTGGTTGGAAGTGGACCCAAATTGTTTTTGCTGAACTTACTTGATATTCACCGAGCTAAAATACTTGTTTAGTTCTTCATGTACTTTTGCACATCTGAGATTTGAGCTGTGCTACTGAGTTGTGGTTAGCTGGATGAATGACCAGGCATGTTTCATGCCATCTCAAAACTTTTTTGTATAATCTTGTCTCTGCTTGGGAAGGAACTCCAGAATTTCTGCCATGCATATTCCGCATACATTTTTAAATTGTTTTCCCGGTAAAATCCCATGATGCAAATGCATGCAGGTTCAGACAAAGTACACAGAAAAATATACACACCATTACCTGATTCTTAATAACAGTCAGGTGGTTGTTTGTTTTAAATGTTAAGACAGATGATTTGTAAAAATGTCTTGGGTACGGGAAGAGAAGAAATGTGCCAGGGTGGGAGAGGAGCACTCTAAATTACACATCTGAATATGAATTTTTACATTTATCAAACAGAAAGAAAATTCCAAGGCACAGTAGTTCAGTATTTCTTGGAAATCCTAAATATCCTCTGGAAAAGGGATTCATTTGCTTTATTTTGCACTGAATACAGAAGAGAAAGAAAGAAAACTGGATTTTAACTCCTAGAAACCAATATGACTTTTGCAAGAAATGAGGTAGGCATTTTTTATTATTTACAATATCACCCAGATATGGAAAAGTGTAGAGCTTTTTTCTCATCTAGCTGGTGATCAAAAAAGCAATAATCAGTTAAGTTCTGAAGATAGGATGTCATGGTAATGCAGTTAGCACAGTGTATGCACTTCAGTGAACACAAAAAATATTTTGCTTTTGTAAGACAAGACAGAAAACCGTGGGAAGCATCTGAAAACACTGGCATACTTGATGAGACAAATGTTTTTATGAAAGGTATTTTAGAAAAAGAGACTGGAGTTCTGTAACGACCATCAGTCCATAAAGAGAAACAGAGCCCAGAACAGCCTAAATTGAGTGCTCAGTAAGAAAAGACAATAGTTGTAATGCAAGACCTCTTGATAGGGAGAAAACATATATTTTTCATATGGCAGTTTGACAATGGCATCTTCTTGCCTTAGATGTCCTGACAATCAGAGTTATATATAGAATTGACTGAACTATCTTAAGTATTGTTTCACAGTAATGATCAACTGAGGTTTTTTGGGCTGTTAACCAAGAGACAAGTCTTTAAAGATGATTTCAAGTTTTCAAGTTTCAATTTGCTTTGTGGAGGATTTCATTCCACATCACAGTTATATTTGGTGCAATTTCCAGGACCAAAATAAGTGAAGTGCGTATATCAAAGCCACAGTGTTAAGGCATCTGCCACACATTTTCTTTGGACACATGAATTTCACAGAGACTCCAGTTTCCATGTAAACCCTAGTGACCTATTTGTTTAAAAAAAAAAAAAAAAAAAAAAAAAAAAAAAAAAGTAACTGTAACAGGATGTTGTCTTTTATATCTGCATCTTCACAGTCATTTTCCCATGAGTTCTAGAACTCATACAAAGATGAGAAAAAGGTAACGAGTAAGTAGGTGAAACAAATTTCTACTGGGAAGAATTCAGAGATGTTGAATCATGACTGGTGACCTTTTCTTCTTTGCTCTCTGAGGTACCATCACACAGAAGATTGCTTCAAGCAGTAGAATTAAAGATATTCTGTCATGCTGCTTTTCTTCTCTGCATCCTGTGGAAACAGAGTCTACAAAAAGATCTGGCCACAAGCCCTCAGGACTTAACACTAAGGAGCAATACATGTAAGTACTTCTATATAAATGGTCAAGTATCTCCTATTTGTAAGAAGAAAAGAAAAGAAAAAAGGCATTATGAGGCTCTGCTTTATTTTATTCTTACTCCACAAAAAGATTGTGTGTAGATGGTTTTTGAATAAAAGGTACATGGGCAATAACTTCTATGTGGTTAGACAGGAAAGCCCAAAAGAATTAATCACATCTGATGAAAGCCTAAATATATCCACTTGCAATGCTGTATGTCTGGGAGAGACACACAAATAAGTGTTGCAACAGAGGCAGATTAAACCACAACATTCCACATTCACCCAAAGTTCTAAGAGCACCATTCTGCCAAAATTAAGTCTTGTTGGCTTGTGGGACCCTTGAAGGCCAATTTGCCTACTGACTATATTGCCTTTTCTAAGACAGAAATTTCCTCTTTCCAGGAGTTATCCTTGAGAGTTTATCCAACAGAGCAGGCAATTTTCTGCAGTAATCTGGAACTAAAATCTTTCAATCCTATTTATTATCTGTCTTATTCTGCTCCCTCTGTATTTTTCCGTATTCTTCTCATTCAGTTTATCACTCCTGCACAGTTAAGTTTCTTCACACAATGTCTATGCTACCCTGAAAATGGAAGGGATTTGACATACTTGATGGTAAAGCAAGAGTTGGCATTTTATCCTCACAGCTTTCATAACCCATTGTCTTCAGTAGTGAGCAACATGAATTATTTAACAACATAACAATGGCAAAAGTGCTCACTGGACAAAGTTAAAATGCAGAAATTTCTGTTGCTACAATCTCAAAACTGGGAATATTCTCAGCAAAAATCATAGTGTCAAAGGATAATTGGTACATTTTCTAGGTAAAATCTTAGCCCTGATGCAGTAAAGATGTAAGACATATTTTGCCTCACTAGAGCCCCAGTCTGGCACTTTCAGATTAAAAAAAGGGTTAAGACTTTTTTAGCCAGCACTCAAAACACACTATATGGTTGGATAATAAATTCTCTGCTCCACTTTCAGTCATAATGTGACCTCCATTTTGCATACTATACTTAAAAATAAACTAGTGCTTTCTATTTTCTAAGTATAAAAAACATCAAGTATAAAGAATTTCTGAAAACCAGATATTCAGTTACACTGTTTGTTATATGAAGACTGACTGCACACCATTTTCCTTGTAGGGAAAAACAAGTCCAACACCCCAGCCCCACCTCTCTCTGTTAAAAGGTGTGGGTGGAGATGGGGCAAAGTGTGAACAACGGAGACACGTCACTTGGCTAAAGGGCTGTGGCAATACTGTCATGAGGTCTAACTTCTCTTTGAGCCTGTGTGCTCCTTTTAATATTTTCTTGACACTAAATTTTACTTTTAGTCTGAGAACCCCAGCTGTTAAACAGACTTTGAGCAGTAGCAGATCATTTTCATGGGTTTGTTCCTTTGCAAACTGCAAAATCTAGCATTAGATTTCAAGAAATTGTCACAAATATATATATATTGGTTTACTGATCAAACCAAAAAAAATTGCACACAGAAAGAAGCTTATAGAAAGTGAAAACTGAGAGTATTTGGAATGGAAGGAAGAACTTAAATAAACAAGCTGCCATTGTACACACAAAAAATGAAGTACAACTTCAATTCATATGTGGGCTGAAAAGAAACTATCACATTGGTTCTACAAATCCATTAGGAGTCAGCAGATAGCCAGGAGGAATGTTAGCTTGCTACCTAATGAGAAAGACAGAAGGTACTGCATACACCATAGATTGTAACATGTAATACTTTTATTGTCTCAGATTCCTCTAGAAGGCTCAGTCATGCTTGCACTATTAAATTTAGTACCAGAGTGTCATTAGAAAAATTATAATATTTCAATTTATCTGGATTTTAAACTTAGCCTTAGGAAGACCTGTCTGGAGCACTCTTCACAGTTTCCAATAATCTTTGAAAATGTGTAGGGTTCAATGAGCCTCCAGAAATGGCAAACATTATGTCTACCCTTAAATTCAGGGAGAAAAGGGAATCAGAGAATGTTAGACTAGCCGGTTTAAGCTCAGTTTCAAGGAAAAAAAATAAAAACAAATTGGCAAACATCATGAAGACAACACTTTGCAAGCACGTGGAAGAACTAAGGAAATAAACAACAGCCAAGAAAGACAGACCAGTCACGTTTCTATCTGATTTCCTTCTGTGTTGTGTAAAGGACTGCTTAGATGCAGAAAAAGGCAATGTGCTATCTGTCTTAACTTCATGAAGGCTTCCAGTAATTTTGCCAGTGATGCTGTGGGACACTGTGAAGCTGTCTGACACCTTCACCAGCCATTTAGTCCACTGGATCAACACAGATTGGTTTTAAAAATTATAGTCTCTGGCCTGATCCAATAAATCCTAGCAGGTCACAGAACACCATTTGGCCAAGCCCAGATTTAAAACAGTGACTGAAATATGGGAAAAAAAAACTAAGAAAAATGTGCACTGGAAGGTGATACCAAATTGCTAACAATTTATAAGAAACGTTGTATTGAGTCTCCTGGACCTGATATTGTAATTATTTACTTGGAGGATGCAAGAAGCTAATTTTTTAATTAATAATTAATATAGAAGACTTAAGAGATGCAATAGAATTCAATATGATCTTGCCAATTAGAAGAAATGGTACAAACCCAATACAGCAAATAAGGCAATGTCAGTGGTCTCAGGAAGGGACTATCCGCTTGAAAAAAATAGGAGTGAACAGCAAGGTAACAGATCACAAGCTAAACATCAGTCAAAAATGTCATGCTAAGGAAAATCTGATTACAGTTTGAGGCATTTAAAGAGCAGTTTAGCCTGCAGAAGACACAAGGTAATCTTTCCATTGTGGTAAGGCCTCAGCTGGAATCAGTGGCTCTGTCACTTGCAGAGATACACAGACCAGATGAAGGAAAAATCTAGAGGAGGTCTGCAATAACAAAGAGACATCTAAAAATGTGATTTGGAAGAAGTGATTGAAAGACCCTGGGACTATTTATCTTAGGTAGAAAAAACTTGTGGAAAACAGAATATCAATTTTCTGGCATCTAAGTTGTTGTTAAGAGGGTCAGTTGAAGGAATGCCACAAGGGATATTTAAGGATGCATTATGATAAACCTTCTAGTGCTGACCACTGTTAATCAGTTGTCTGGGGAAGCTGTGGTATTACTATCATGGGAATATTTAAGAGCAGTTTAGATAAGTATCTTTCATGAATGACATAAACTGGGAATGGAGTGAATGAATTTTTTCTCTATCCCTGAGTGTGTTATCACCATTAATATACATACACTCCTCAGAATTTTGACAACAGGCCTCTAAATGGGACAGAATAAATATGGCTGTAGCTCTGTGTCACAGGAGAGATCAAACTAAAAAGGCCCAGAGCAAGACCCAAACCAAGGGTGCCAGGAAGCCAAAATCCTAGGATGTCAGGAGCAATCCCAAACATCAATGGCAACTTGTAATCACCGTTAGGCAGCCCCTGACAAGTACTGCAAGCAAGGCACAGGCATAAGTGATACAAACTGAGGAGCTGTCACAATAGCAGCTAGATAATTTGTCACAGAAACCACCAAGTGACTTGGCAAAATGTCACTCCTTTGAGGAAAAAGACTGAAAACTTTACATAGCTTGGTTTTTCAACTAGGTTTTCTACAAAGACACTGGGAAGCTCATCGACAAAAACATTCCTGCAGTTGCAGCAAATACAAGAATCTGGATCAGACTCTTGTGTTTTTGGAATAGCATGAACAGGTACATACGTCTAGACATTATAGTGGCCTACAAAGCTGCTGTTACTGGGGGAAAAAGATTTGTAAGAAAGCAAGCAAACAAATAGGGATAAGATAAACAGATAAGATGTAAAATATATGTTTTATTATTCCTTTTCTGCTTGGTTTTTTTTTGACTGCTATGGCTTACTGCACCTTCTGAACGTGAAGCTATTTAAAAATAAATAACTCTCCACAGAAAGCCAAAAATGCCCAGAGTCTGCAAGGAGAATCTAGGCTCTTTTTATGTAGGCTTGGTATTGGAAACTCCCTTTACACATTCTAGGACTACAATAAAATGGAGAAAAAGACTAAGAGTAGAAAATTGGACACATAAACTACTGCTCTCATCAAGCAGTCAAGATCTGAAGCTGGGGATATTCAATATTTCAGGAAGGGATAAAAAATGGAGGTTTTTTTTTTTTTTAGAACATAGTCTAGTGACAAGACTATTTAATTTTTTCAGAGAAAGAATGAGAAAACCGTGAAAAGCAATCAAGGGTAGCAAGTATAGCAGTTTGAAGGAGGTGGCAGTACATAAGAAAAAATAAGAAATTAGGTTTGAATGATCCCCAAGAGTGATGTTGCTAATGGCATTCAAATTGCTGCATCAAAACAAACACTGATTTGAATAAGAGCTTTGGTAAATCCTGTATATCACAGAGCTACACACTTAGGCATTTACGAGACACAGATTTTCTATTTATAAACAGAACTCTTCATGACTTCACACCTTTTAGCAATGGAGTGAAAAACTTTATAATGCTTTGCATTTGTGTTCTGCATCAGCAGGAACACAAAAATTACAGCCAGTGAATGTCTTCCTGTTTCTTTTTTCATGCCTTTGTTTTCAGGCTGGAAAGAAGTCAAGGGCCTATTTTTGCAGAGCCCAGATAGAAGTCAATAAGAGCACAAGAAAACCCTGTAAGCACTAGAACACAAGCCACAGTTACATCACAAATTAAATGCACCACTTGGATTATCTGTTGTTTAAAATAGACGACTTTAGTATGCTATCTATGTGAATAAAAGCATAAACATTTCAGCCATCAACTCATCAGAACTGCTTGAGCAAGCATAAAATATCTTCTTGGCACCAGGTAGTCACTCCATCCTCTTAACACGATTTCTCTCTCTCAAGCTTACTCTACAGCCACATGCTAATGGGTTCATCTTAAGATAGCAACACGATGCATGCTTTTAATATCAGACTTCCTTGCATTGGTAAGAGCTACAGATTTTTTGCTGATGAGGCAGTTTTAGATCTACATGAATGGTACATCTTTGTTTAGATGTAGCATTTAGATGTAAAAATGAGGTGAGCAAGAATTCTGAATCTCAAATGATGTCACACGAAAGACTAAATCAAGTGCGAGCAGTACAGACCACTTTGCAAATGCAAATGAAGTAAAGTGAAAAATAAAATGAAAGCCCATCTCTCCCCCTTTATTTTTTCTATAAACCTTATTGTTTGCAACTTAGTCTCAATTTTCATGTTTATTTCCTGATTTTATTTTCTCTTTACCATGTTTATTACTGAGCAGGAGTACCTGAAGCAGATCACCTCATTTCTTTTGATCCAGCTTATTTTTTAAAGTTCCCCTGAGCCCTTGGGCATTTCTGTTTGTTTCAGAGGACCTGCCAGGGCCTCTGAAGTGACAGGATAAACTCTGCCTGACTTGTTGTCACCAGGCAGACAGAAATACATGGCAATTGCTAATAATGATAGAGCACTGCACGAACTGGTGCACAAGCCTCTTTCTATTAGAGTAGGTCTGTGATGACATGCTCACCCTAAGGAAACAAGATGTCTTCCTTTTTTATTCCCAAGACAAATCAGTATGGGTTTCCTCTGCTCTGGCCATTCACCAGAAACTCTTCATCCATTAGTCTAGCCAGTTCCCTTTGCAGGCAAGTATGTACAATTTTTGGTCCACCCTCTCTAACACCAATGTCATCCCTCAGATGCATTCATACACACACATAACCTGCTTGCTTGAAAGAAAAAAACATGAAAATTAGAGGCAAGAAATGACAGCAGCTTGCTCACTAAATCCTGGTTGCTGAAGACAGCAAAAGAGCTTAATGAGAGCCTTGGCCCAGAGCCCCACTTCGGCTTAAGCCGGCTGGTCCTGCAACGACAGCATCAGCATGGTTTTATTCTCAGCTCAGTCAGCACTTCCCCATCAAAAGACTTGAATCACACCAGACTCTACATTCACACTGCAAGGGATGCTGGCTTCCTCTCTCTTCGTGTGGGTGACATCCCAGAGGAAATCAGGGAGAAATACAAGAGAAATCCACACCTGTCCTAGGCTGCTCTGGTCAAATACTTCTGTTTGGATTTATATCAAATTCCATTTAATACCATCCATTTCTGTGGCTTCTTTCTTCCCCTCTCCCACCAAGGTGCTCTCAGCGGTCTCACAGACAAGATGGCATTTTGCTGATGTGCCCAGGTGCTGATGTCCCCTCCATGGATACAACATCTGATAAGCACTGGGATGAGTGACTGGGTTAACTAATAAAGTTACTGTTTAAACCCCACTCCTGAAAGACTAACTGGGCCAAAATTTAGAGCACAGAGGAAGTTTTACTTTTAACACTGTACAGTGTTTGGTAAATAAAAGGTTCTAACAATTTCAAAGAAAGATGTGCCAAGAACCTTGCTAAAAGATTTTTCTCCTTCGAGAATTATACAAATGCTGCAATTCACTTTAAAGCTTTGTAGGTTTAATGTTGTGAGTTTTTGTAAACACTGAAGCTAGTTCACAAAAAATGTTGCAGCACATCATTTTGTAAACTAACCATTCATTTCCAATTACATATTCCTAACATGTCAAACTGGCCAAACCCCAAAATTACTGGGAAAATTGGATAGGTTTAAAGAAATAATTTCTGCATTTTCCACCATAAGGTTAGATACGCACTTACTTACAGGATTGTACAAATGAGGTTAAGTCATATTAGAATGGCAGTGACTAAGCTAATACCTATACTGAACCAGTAAATGCCACCCAATGTAAATTGCGTGGCTCTAGAGATGAGCGGGCCAAGTCTGAACTGAGCCCTGGTGCAGTCTATAAAAAGGCTGATGCTTTTCTTTCTGGCACTGGCACAGTTGGCAATCAGATCATCATTATTGGTTGCATAAAATATTACAGAAAGCCTAGCTAACCTAAGCAAAAATACTGAGTTCTAAAAAATGTTCTCAGATGCCTCAAGTGCATAAACACCTGTTTTGTGGCTTGTAATATCCCCAAATGGAAATTGATTTTGAAGCAGTGTGATGAGCTGAACCGAACTGTCTGATAATGAGCATGGTTTTGATTTAAAAGCTGCAACACTGATTATTTGCTGTGAGAGTAACAGAACAGATGGTGAACACTTAGCTGACCTGTATTTAAGGGTTGCACATACAGTATAGCATGACTTTTATGAGTATTGAGATAATTATTCTAAATTGCATCGTTTGCTTCCTTCTTTTAGCAGCTAAGTTTTGTTAATAAACGGAATGGAAAATAGAAAATTATTACAACTGAAGGTTTACACATGCTCCACTACCTTCTGTTTGATGTGTTCAGACTTCATGCAGTAAAGTAGGGCAGGCAGCTCATGATGAGGGCACTCATCTATCATCTATATTAGGTTTACGAAACATGGGTGATGCAAAAGTTTGTAGTTCCTGACTTGATCTCAAAATCAAGTTTAACCTGGAATTCTTTTTGACACGTTTTAAGGACCTGATAGAGAAAGCCAAACTGGCCCCAACGTTGATAGATTACACTAGTGGAGTCCCCCAAGGATGAGTACTGGGTCCACTCCTCTTCAACATCTTTATCAATGTCACTGATGATGGGATTGAGTGTATTCTCAATAAGTTTGCTGATGACACAAAGCTGGGAGTAATGGCTGACAGCCCAGAAGGCTGTGCTGCCAGTCAGAGGGACCCTGACAGGCTGGAGAGTTGGGCAGGGAGAAATTTAATGTATTAAAAAAAAAGCCAAGTGTAAAGTCTTGCATCTGGGTAGGAACAACCTCAAGAACAAGTTGGGGACTGGGTTCCTGGGGAACAGTGAAGGGAAAAGGGACCTGGAATTGCTGGTGGATAGAAGGATGACCATGAGACAGCAATGTGCCCTTGTGGCCAAGAAGGCCAGTGGCATCCTGGGGTTGCTTTAGAAGAGGAGTTGCTAGTATGTTGAGAGAGGTTCTCCTACACCTTGACTCTGCCCTGATGAGGCCACATCTGGAATATTGTGTCCAGTTCTGGGTCCCTCACTTACAGAAGGACAGGGAACTGCTTGAAAGAGTCCAGTGCAGAGTGATCAAGATGATTAAGGGAGTGGAACATCTCCCTTATGAGGAAAGGCTGAGGGAGCTGGGTCTCCAGCATGGAGAAGGGGAGAATGAGGGGTGACCTCATTAATGTTTATAAATACATAAAGGGACAGAACCAGGAGGATGGTGCCAGGCTCTTCTCAGTTATGTCCAAGGCTAGGACAAGTGGCAATGGATATAAACTTGAGCATAGGAGGTTCCACAAGGAAAAATTTTTCTTACTGTGAGGGTGGCAGAGCACTGGCACAAGCTGCTCAGCGAGGTTGTGGAGTCTCCTTCCCTGGATACCTTCAAAACCCACCTGGATGAATTCAAGTGTGACCTGCTGTAGGTGACCCTGCTCTGGCAGGGAGGTGTAACTAGATGATCTTTTGAGGTCCCTTCCAACCCCTGACTTTCTATGATTAGCAGGAAGATGTAGCTTCTTTCTGTGATTCTGTGATACACAAGTGCTTGGTTGTGGACTACTCATTTGAAGAGCAAGATTTAATTTTCAGAGACTGTGCTTTGTTGGAACTATCACAAAAGACAGACAGTAAAACCAAGGTCACCATCAACATAAAAATATATGTTATAATGACAAGGTCACCAATGTGGTTGTTATCCCTGCTTTCTATTATATTTTGGAACAGGTAAACATATTCCTCCCCATTACTGTGCAATAGTTTGTTGATCTCTTTGGCACACTTTTAAACCCCATTGACAGGTGCTTATATTGCATCCATGGTGTATCTTTGTGATGACACTTTCAGGGAAAAACAAAGAGCCATGTATCACTTCCTTCTTGTTAATTTGTGAATGGTAAAATTGTCAGATTCAATTCAAGATCTAAACCTACTTTGTGACATAAATATCTAGTAATCATTAAAAGGCTTGTCTTGACAGTTAGCAAGGATAGACTGTCTTCCTATCCACGGAGCAAAAAAAAAGAACAAACCCAAAAATACACTAAAGTGGGAACACAAGTTCTATTCTGTAATTTCACCTCTAAGTGGAGAATACCAGGTGGGAGTCCGAAGTGACCCTACTAAATTCTCATTCACAGTCATAGCAACAGTTTTAGATTTCAGCAATCCAGGGTGAACTTTTACTGAGCATCTAGTAATGATTACAGGAACCATTTATTTTTCCTTTCCTTAATTCCCTCTCCATTAATGTTTTTCAGCTTCCTTCCTTTCTTCTTACACTGGGAACTCTGTATATGAGCAGAACTTGAACATAAAAACAATATTCATCAGAAAGGATGGAGAACTGGAACATAAAACTTGACAAAGATAAAGAAAAAAAAATCCAAAAGATAGCTAGGGTTTTAGCCCTACCCCACCACTACCTCTTGACCCTGCATCTCAGACTACAGTGAAGATTGAAAAGCAGCCTCAGACCTCACTTACTTCCATAACAGGCTGCAAAACTCCTTGACAGGAGTTCCTTGCTCCTTGGACATGGAAACATATCTTCCAGTGCCATCGATGTATGTCTGATCTTGCAAGCCCATAATTTACTCATACAGCCCACCTGAAGCCAACAGGAGAGTTTTCTTTGGTAAGAATAACTTATGTAACAGTTTCCAAGTAAAGCTACGAAGAGTTAGGTATGTACTCTGCAGATTGTGATACTGTGGAAGTGTCATTTTAGTCCCTCAGTCTAAATCAGAATAAAGATGTAAGACTGTGGCAGTTTTTCAGTGTATTAATCTTTATCTCTCCATAAAGCCTGTCCTCACCTTCCAGTCTACTTCTAAAAAGTATTTTAATTTACTTGTTTTTCAAATTAATTTCTTTACCAACCCTTTGTTTTCTAGGTCTCCCCTCCCACCCCCATTTTATAATGATGCTTACATTTTTTTCTTTTTTTTTATCATTCTCACTTACCCTTTCCTTTCAAGAATGCAGTCATACTCTAAAGCACACTAAAATTGTTTGAGAAGAAGTTGCTTAGGGACATGGAAGAGAAATGTCACATTGAGGCTTTTGTTGATCAATTGTTTTATAATACAGACTGTACAATAAAGAGATAATTATATCCCAGGAGAAGGAACACAATAAAATCTATAAAGCAAAAGAAATAATCAGTTTTCTACAGGTATTTGTCTGGTACTAAAACTATTCAGATTCTCAAATCCTGAAAGAAAAGAACATACACTTGATCTTTCGAGGTCCCTTCCAACCCCTAGGATTCTATGATTCTATGATACACTATGTACCTCTGCATATTGCAGACAATAATGCACCCAGCAAATGACCAAGCATTAAACACACACAGTGAGGAACACATGTGCCCCTAGGGAGAAGGCTCAGAACTGCAGAGTAAGAAAGCAAGAAACTCACAGGCTCCCTTCCACCTACAAACAAATCAGTAACAATGACAAGGACTTGCAAATGTCAGAAAAGAAACATACAAGGTTCAGAGACATCTCCTTTTGAGAGATATTAAAAAATAATTTAGTAAAGTCTATAGTTTCCCTTTCAAATTTTCTTTTGACAACTTGTTGATCCATAAAGTTTTAGAGCACTTTAGCATAGATGTAGAGAAGGGAATATTCTAGCAAACCCTGACAGAAGTACATGAGCATAGGTGTCCACATCTAAGTAACTACCTGGTACCTAGCCTGTGGTATGAGTGCCATTTAGATAAAAAGCATACATGTGACTTTCTTCTTCCTTCCAACCTTGCCTTAACCTAGCTAGAACTTCTATGGATAAGGATAGGAAAAGTATCAAACTGTGTATACACTGGTATTGAGGAAGAACCTGCAGAAATCAAAACAGAAGGCTTGTCAAGCAGAGTGGCTTGAACAGGAAAGCAAATCCTGTCAACGTATTAAAAAGATGATAAGACAAAGCACAGTAACTTTGAAGGCTCACACACAGGGTTGTAGATTACTCTTCAAGAGCATCCACATTCCTCTTAATGGTTCTTGTCTGTGCAGGAGTTAGAGTATCAACTTCTGAACATTACACCTCTCCCACTAGTAATACATGGCTGCATACAACTCTACATATAGTTTGGACCAAGATATCAGCATGTGTCCTGCCAATACAATGCACTATACAATATATTACAAATACACAAACTGTTGTGAACAATTAGAGCTACCACTGTATTTAAGGTGATTTTTTAACAACTGTGCACATTTGAAACAAAACCTATTTGCTATTTAAATCAGTTTTAAATATTTAGATATTTTCTTTCCCTTTTTTCGTCTTTCCTCTGAATATCCAGTCAATTTCTAACATACATTTTTGAGGGGGTTTTTTGCCAGTGAGGAGCTTGCTTTTTTTAAAAAAAGAAAAGTTTTAATTCTTTGCTTTCCTTCACAGCACTTCTCTTTCCAAACCAGCTGTGAATAAAAGCCAGCTTTCACTACCTTCTCAAGCATCTTCCATGCTTTCTGACTCCACCAGATCTGTTTCACAGATGCCTTCCTGAGTAGGACATCAGTATCATCTCCTCTGCACAACACTGCCATGGTTTGATACTATCAAACCTATATCCTGTCTGGTTAATTAGAAGAATGCAATTCATCTGAGACCGGAACAATAATCCTACACGAGGTTCTATAAGAATGCCGAGCCAGTTGGCTATATTTTCTAATGAAGTAATCCAGCTGTGCTTTCCAGGCAGAAATTGGGTCCAATACTGTATATCATAGAATATATCTTTTATGGTGTACCACACAAGCAGACTATGATCCTCTGGTTTCCAACTGCATACCCCCAACAATGACTGTACATACAGCAGAAAGAGCCCAGCTTCCCGGGATAGCTCTGCTGCCTTCAGCGGGGTTATTCTGGCCATGAGTTTATTCTCTGTAGAAACCGCAAAATGCACTTCTGGATCAGACACCCCCCCAAATGCTCTGACAAAAAGATGCCTTGTCGTGACAGACCGGCTTTGGATGGGTGCCTGCAGGGAACACATTAGCCACTTTCCTTCCAACAGTAAGTAAACAGCCATACTTCATGCGTGGCCTCCAAAGGAAGGGCCTTTGCAGTCTTGTTTGTACTGACAGCTGCTATTTACATACCTTTGAGAATGGCAATGTGTCTGACACTGTCTCACTCTCCATATAAGTCAATAGGGCTGCAAGAGTTATAAATCAGGAAATAATATTTCTTGCAAATAAGCCTAGAGTATTTAAAATAATCCTAAATAAGACATCATGATTACTTCTCAAAATAGCAGTAGAGAGAATGGATTGCCTGGAAAGCTGGATTTCAGTTCATCCAGATGTGTGCAATGGAATCATTTTTGTTTTTGTACATCTATTAATAAGTTATCCATCTTAGCTTTCACCATGGAAAATTACCAAACTCAGGGGCTAGTCATGAATGGCACTAGATTCAATCTAATAGAGACAAAAATATGTCTGAGACAAAACTGATTTAGAGACAGAAATGATTTATAATGCTCTTTCCTTGTATCAGCTGTTCTTTCCACTCCAGTCACTTTAATCTTAAATATCTGTAGTGTGACATTTAGCTAAAAGAAGCCTCCTTAGCTTATTTGAAAAGAGGGGAGAAGAGAAAAAAATTATTAAGTATTAGGATACAAAAACACAGGTAGCTCGCCAAACATGAAATGTGTGTATTTTTTTCTTTTCTACCAGACATTTAGTGGAGCCTTTTCACCAAGTGAGCAGGAAACAATGCAGTATTTTCTGTGTACTGAGGCAGCACAGTGCACAAACAATTCCTATGTTCCTTCTAGCAGACAGGACTCCTCATAAAGCCAAAAATTAAATATGGTAAAACACTACTTGTGTTTCTTATTTCCCTGCATGAGGCACACATTTTGCCAAACACTCCTGTGTGAAAGCACTGCAGTAATTAACAATTAACACCGTGAGAGAAAGACATTCACCTGTCACTCTCTCCATCACCTTCATCTGCACTTACCCATTCTAGATTTCCAGCCTTGGTCCTCATAAGTTTTTATAAGAAAACTCATAATTCCAACTCAACTTATGAAAGTTTAATACTCTATTTATCAGTTCTGAAGTAGAGTTCTAAAATGCTACTGCAAAATATGTGTGGATCATCGCAGTAAATTACTCCCATGGCAGTGTGTACAGCTGAAAACTCTTCCTTGCAAGTGTCATGTTGCTTGAAAACAATGCCAGACTTAGCATTGGACAGAGTCCTCCGTTGAGTAGAGACCAAATCATGGGAGAGGTAACAAAAAAATTCTGTCCCTTGATGAATTAAATCTTTGGCCTCTCTGCTGAAACAGCCAGCAAGGATCTCATCTAAAGCCAAACATAGTAGCAGTGTTTCACTGTGATGCAAATTCATCTTCACAGTGATCTAGATCAAGGCTATCTAAGACATTTTTAATTAGCACAATATTAATATTTTGGAAGAAAAGAAGTCAAAATGAGATTAAAAAGAAGTTCAATAGAGAAAAGAGTTGCAAGCAAATGTATGGTTTCTGGAGAACATGAATGCTCATCAGACTTTACAGTGACTTAGAAAGCACCTGGATGGTGTGAAGTGGACTAGCAGTTGACCAGCACCTTTTATAAATACATCAGGAAGCTGACAATATATTTTCACTAATTTTATTGTCTGGAAAGGGTAAAATGGGTGGAATATGAGGGCAAAACCTTATGACATCCTAGTGTGCACTAGTTGCATTGAAATGACTATGTTACTTCAGTTCTAATATACAGATGAGAAGTGGTCTATCTACACTGGGAGGTGTCCCTGTAATGACTCTGCCTTTGTGAAATGCCATTTTGGCACACCTTTTAGTCAGATCCTTGTTTTGCAATGTCTCCACTGACAAACTGAGCCCCAAGTTCATTAGTCTGAATATTGACAACACTCATGCTGACATTCGGAGACCTCAGAGGGAAATAATGAGAGGGAGCAGTCAAGATCCATTGGTGTTTGATAATCTTTCTTTACTGAAAAAAGAGGTTTTCTACCAGTAAGGTCATTGTTTTCATATGTTGTGCAAGGAGCCCAGTCAAGGGTGGGGAGTATGCAAACTAGGCTGCTCCCAGTTGAAGTATGTGAACAGAAGAACAACACAGACCATGGTAAAAGTTGATCGTGTGAGTAAAACAGCCAAACCACTACCACATGCCTGATGAAAAGGGAGGAAAGATGTTGTCCAAGCCAAGACTCTCAGGAGAGATGAGATCACACTAAGCGGGGGAGGAGGATACATACAGGATGTTGTTTTGTAACTGTCTAGTGTTTTCCAGAGTAAAAGTGATTGTGGCTTGGCTGAGCCCAAATTCTTTGCTTGTCCTGCTACTTTATCCCTAAAGGCTAGAAACAAGAGCTCCACCACCAGGTAAGCTCTTTGGAAATGCCTCTGAGCAGCATGGTGCTGGGAACCAGAAGACTGTCCCTATGGAGATGGAGATGGACTGTAGCACTGCCTCAGTGTCCTGAGGTACAGAACTTGACTGCTCGGTTGCTAAAACCTAGAGATTCTATCCAACTGTCTTGGTCATCAACATTCCACTCTGCCACGGTGGAAAAGGGTTCACTGCAGCATTCTGCTTCCAAGCTAGGTCTTCATTCAAAGGAAGTCAACTCCTGTTTCTCACGGAACCCACAGAATATTAATTTTGTCATTCCTAAGAGTTAGGAGCTTTTTACATAATAGTTCAGGTGGTCCATAACTTGTGATTCTTTATTTGTGATTTATTTCTTTAGCAGAATTATAGCTTTAGATGAGATTTTAGCAATTCCTGGCTCTTCTGGTTGTAAATTAATCCAGAATGCTCTCAAAGGCCCTTTCTTTCCTTTACCGACTTCCGATCTCCCAGGCACATTCCACCTTCCTGGAAATTCTATCATCTTAATCTCAGAACATTCATTTCACTTGCCAATATTGCTTTTCTTATCTTTTACACTCTCAAATTCACTATACAATCCTTCAATTTCTCCACATTTAATGTTTAATTTCAGGGCTGTATCTCATCCTCATTCTGCATTACTTTTCTTGTTTCTCTGTTTCACATGGCCTTCTAGTTTCAGCAGATTCAGCTACCTTGAAGGAGGAAACCTCCATTTCCATTACTATCAATGTTAAGTTCTGATGTTCTGGTGTTCTCAGAGTATGAGGGACAGCACAGACTGATGGCTATGTCATCCCTCTTGGTACTAATTATTCCTTTATTCTATATTTTCTATTTGTCACTTCCAATATTTTGTTCCATATTTTCAACATTTCTTTTGTGATACTAAATTTACCTCTCAGACAATGTGATAACTTACCTCTGGGACAATGTGATACTCTTTTTTTTTCTTATTTTTTATCTCACTAAGGGTTTAATTATAAGCCTAATTAAGTTCTAAAAATGAATCTCTCTAATACTCTTATTAATGATTCTACTTGATAGTATTTAGATATGCTTTCCACTTCAGTTAGAAAATAATTTCTCAAAAGTGAGACAACAATCAGTTGAAACAAATTGCATATCACCTGTTTTGCAAATAAATCCATTGCCTTGCCTTTTATGAGAGAACTGAAACCTTTCTATTCCCTAATTTTTTAATATGCTACTACACATTCTCTGATAACATAATGCAGTCAGACCAGTGTAGCCTTGAAATCAGGGCTTTGAAGCCTTCAAACTTAGGATTTCTCTCTTTCTGTTTCCTAGCCTAGTGTCCTATAAAGCAAGTATATACTACTAAAAGATATCCTCTTAAATGCTATTTCTTGTTTTCTTTCTTTCAGGGCTACAACCATCTCTGTTACTTGTCATCTGCAAAGGTGCTTATGTTCCTGTGACTGAACATCTTTTTTTCCCTATTTCTTGGCTACCACAATTTTTCTAATTACAATATGGGAGGAAAGCATTGCATTAATTTCATTTGCAACCTGAGCGACATCAATAAAGGATCTGCCCAAGCAAAGTAGTTTGGGACATAAAGTGTCTCACCCTTTTTTACAGCTTACAGTGTTAATTTATTTCTATTATGTGAAGTTGACCAAAATACTAAATACTTTCACTTATAACAGCCAATGATTAACTGCTTGGGATAGTTAGAGCTCTGCAGAAGCTATTCTGTTTTCTCATACCTTATACACAAAACAGCTTTTAACAGTCATCACACACTGCCTATCAGTGATTAAAAGGATCTTCAAAGTCCATTAGGTAGATCCATTCCTAAGGCTGTCAGGAAGGTCCCTGAGGCCCTGCAGATGCTGTACGCCAGTCTCACTGCAGTCCCAGTATCTAGTGATGTAAGGACCAGAGACAACATAAGGAAGAGAAGAAAACTGTGCTGTGTCCCATGTCCAGCTCTCATCGTTCCACACTGACTGGAAATTAAATGTCACTTGGCTGAGGCATCAAGTTCATTGAGGGGGCAGAAGCATCAGGCACTGCAAGCTGTTTTTTATCCATCTGACTTCCTAAGAACACAAAGAAATGGACCAAATATTTTGCTAGCAATACAGATCCAAAGGCAGATCATCATGACATATAGAGTGCATATGAGGACAGTTTGCACTGAAGAATGAAGTACCTTACACATCATTAGGATCATGCCATGCATGTAATCACCTAGCAGGTGGATGAAACAGTACAAAGGAATCACACAAATGTTAACCAAGGCATAACCATTTTTTTCTGGCTGTGTCTGGACTAGGCCACAAGAATCCAAAGCATACAGTTATCAAACAGAAAATACATTTAAAAACCACCACAACTTATCTACTGTTCTGACCTAGTCATATGAAGGCAGTTTTATAATGCTCTAGTAGACCATTAGATTTATTTGCTAGACAGTACTTTTAGGGTTACAACAAAGTAAATTGTTAATGAGCATTTATGGGCACAACAGCATATAAAAAATAACTGGCTGCAAATATCATAGTCAGGTATCATTACACTAAGGTGAAGGTTTTCCAGGCACCCAAATCAACAAAAAATGTAGTTCCTTTAGGCAGATGACAGCTATGTGCAAACTGGAGGAAGGGCTGAGGAGGAGCAGTGTGTTTTCAGTAACAGGAGTCAGCTTCCAAATCCGTTATCAGATGTGGCCTGTGTTTTCAGATTCCCAGTTCCTGCTGAGGTCATAGAGGAGAATAGAGCTGCTACTCAAAGCCTTTTTGGTCCCTTTTGCCCTCCAGAAGTGGAAGCAGAAAGAGAGAGAAGAGGAGCATAGTGAACTCCTACCTATTGTCTTACTTTTTTCTATCAATCTGCACAAACGTTATCGTTCATATGCCTCTTAATGCCTAACCAAGACCAAATCCTATTTTTCTCCCGGTGTGGGGGAGAGTGTGCACAGGGTCTGAATGGGTGAAGGGCAGGGAACATTCAGACATTCTATGCTGGAAGGTCACTCACATACTGCTGGGGATAAACCTCAGAATCCCAGCTCAGTGCTGTTTTCCAAACTGTTGTATATCCCTGAATTATTGTACTTATGCTTTTGACAATGAAAACGAGAAAATATATCTGCTAGACTGATATGACCTTCTTACAACATGGGCTGTAATGAACTTTTTTTTAATTCAATAATGTAAAGATTAATGGGTTTATGTCTATCAAACTAGCAAGAACATCTTGCCTATGAATGCAAGACTAACATTTTTACTTTATCTTTTGTAAGAGAAAAACATGCCAAGAATTAAACATAGAGAACTTAAAAAGAGATGATTTTCCAGTGGGGCATTAAATGGAACTAACATTATGAAATAACTCCATTTTAAATCTGAATAAACAAAGATTCCAAACATTTCTTTTTTAACAATGGACTTGGTAGTGTTCTGTACCAGCTGTTGCTAATGACTACAGAGACAGTTTTCTACCCTGCTGGATGCACAGAAAATCAGTGGCCTTCACTCAGAGACAGCCAGTCAAACACCACTTTTCATATACACAGCTCACAGACTACGCTGATTTTTGTCCCAGCTTCCCAGAGCTTCTGTACAACTGTGCCAGCTACCAGTGAAAGGTGCAGCATGATAGAAACCCTCATTTTCACCATCAGTTTGCACTTGTGAAGACCTGTTTCGCCTTACTCTGGAAGAATTCCCTAGGAAGAAGTAAAGCCAGTTGTTCTTCTGCTTAGAAGTCACATCATGACATAAAGCAGGAAAGGGGGTCATAATTGATAGCAAATTATTTCCACAGAAGTGTCCAGCGAGGTGAGCAAAGACAGAAGCCTACAGTTCTCAGTGACATTATATCTTTACTAATCTATATTTACCTCCCATAGACACTGACAGGTTTTCATATGAAATTTTTTTTTAATTTCATACTGCATGACCTCTTGAAGTTACATGAGCTGTTGTACTTTTCTAATGCTTTGCCTGATAACAAAGGTTTTGTTTGCAAACAAAAAATTATTTTTTGGTCTTTACAACATACTGTTCATTTTTCTCTTTCATCTCTGCATGTCTCTAAAGAACTGAATGAGCAGGGCTAAGAAAATCAGCAGAGCATGATACAGCCATTAGCATATCAACTGTAGTGCATGTGTTTATGAACCTGCCACTCAGAGATTAGACCAGACATGTTTCTCTCATCAAAGGCTTCAGAGTCAAGTCTGAATTCTCAACTGGCTTTTCCAAGATGGGATTCTCCTACTCTCAAAACAAACATGTCATTTCTGTCTATCCTGGAGAACCCTCTCATATAATGCCACATCAAGTATAATTAGTTGCATTATTGAATCCAACTGCTCCAGCATCAAATTCTCTGGTAAGTTCCAGTGTGGCTGACTTGCTGCCTTGTAATGTGCTGACAGAAGACATTAAGGCATCATTTCCATATGCGTTAGGACTGCTCTGAGTTCATTTACAGTTCCAGTGAACTGTAATCTAGGGCAGCCTAATGACTTAGAGCATTAACTAGAGAGCTGTACTCCCAGATCAGGCACTGGGTTACTTTATTACATTTGGCAAGTTGCTTAACATTTCAGATAATCTTTCTTCTAAACTTAATATTGCCATATTTACTATACTTACTTCCCAAGAATTTTGTAAAGCTCAATTAATATTTGTAAGTCTTCTGGTGTAGATAACAGGCACTGTTGAAATGCAAAGTACTATCACACATATTAAAGCTGCTTCACAAATCACCAGTTACGTCTGTATCTAACCAGTAGTGCTGGAATCCTGCTTAGGGACCTCTATTATCTTGTCAATGGAGGCCAGACTGCTTGCAAAACAAATAAAACTACCAGCATGATGAACCTTCTTGATCATGGGTCACAGAGACTGATTTCATGTCTTTAATTGTGGCAATTTTTCTTTCTTTCAGTTAACAGCTTATTTAGGTCAAAGCAACAACTTTCACCAGTTAGAATATAAATTCCATTTTTACTAGTAAAGTTCAAAATATTTACTCCTCCAGCTTAGTAAACTGTCACTCTGTTTGCAGCCTGCTTTTAAGATCTGTGTTTGAAGACCAACACAAAGTCAGTCATTGGAGGTGTGATGTGTAGAAAAGATGCTATGGACTTTACCTGTTCATGGGATAATAAGCAGTATTAGCAGTGATATGGTAGTTAACATTACAATGACAGCTTTTACAAAGCAAATTTTAACCCCTTCAATGAAATTATTTCCTATTCAAAAGGTAGAGACTAGTAGCTGAAGACATTTGACTCCAGCATCGCCCACATCTTCAGAGACTGAAAACAGTAACACACTGTGAATTATCAAATTTCATCCTATAAATATTTATACCAAATAAACAAAAAAAAGTATTGATCTACTATTATCCTGTTGTTAGCTAAACTTAGTATCTGACACACACACCTCACAATCACAAACAATGATTAAAAAAATTACTTTAGCCTCTAGACTGGGGTAGAAGTACGTAGGAATGTTAGCCAGGAGTCAGAAGACTATCAGTTCTTGTGTTATTTGCATAAGGGCACCATAAGCTCTTGGGCACTGGAAACAACTCCATCGCAAATTCCTAGCGAGCTCTCCAGAAGACTCACAATAGTAAGCTTACCCCGACACACATGATTCAGTGAGTCCATCCAGTGTGATGGATGCAGACAGCAAATAAACTATCTTGTTTCTAGAATAATGCAATGTCTAGAACCAGTTGATCATTTGCACTTCGAGAATTTATTGGAAAATCAATTTATAAACACAGGGTAGCCACATATTCAACTACTTCTGCAGTTCAGTTAATGGACTAAAAATTAGTATTACTTTATCATCATTCTTTTAATCATTTGTTAATAAGGAAGAAGGTCAGGAGAAAATAGGAACACCCTACAGAGCATATTTAATTCCTGAAGTAATACAAACAAAACTCTGTAGTGTTGTTCTCATCTGCTGTCATAGCATTATCAGCTCATGGCACTTTATCAAAAATATTCCAGCACAAAATATTTTTTTTAAATACCTGTTCATGACAAACCTCATTGTTCTGCTTTCAAGCAGGAGCATTCATACCTTACCTGAAGCACTCAGCTGGCATGGAAACCCTTAGGCACACAAAGAATCTATCCCTCCTGTAGAATTTCAGCAGACAGAGCCTCCCTCTACAGGTCTCCAAACACACTTCGTTCTCTCACTTGATGAGAAAGGGATTCTAAAGTAGTGCCACGATGAAGTTCAAGTGAAGCCACAGTTTAGTCGGCGCAGGTACCAAATGGAAATTCTTGTGCTGAGTTTTAAAGCTCTGCATCCTTCATGTCTAAAAGTTCCAAGTCTAAAGACAAAGCATGATACATTTTATGACCTGTCATATCCTGATATTGAAACTACTCACATGATTTTTTAAGTCTGTTTATTGAATATTTGGAAGCACTGCATAAGCATAAATATTCCAGTGCTCAAGTATGGACCATCACATCTGGTCCTCTTTAAATGAAGCCCAAGCAACCTCTTTCCCTTGACCATGCATCCTTCAGGATGAAAAGGAAATCAGTGTGACTGAATGATCTGCATTGGTTGATTACAGCCTATGCTGTGTATAGAAACAAATAGCAGGTTAAGCAAAAAGGAACTTCTTTTTGTAGCCTCAGTACCAATAGCAAGGATTGCAGTGCTGTCATGTTCCTAAGCAGAGGTTCTGCTTATTATGAGTTATTATTCTTATATATAAACACTGATATATGCATGCAGTATTGTGTACAGAACCTGAACAGAGATTTTCTTTCCTTTTTTAAAAATCGTAGTAATCACAGGTGCATCTCAAACTCTTCTGAGAGTGTTTGTGACATTCAGTGTCTTTTCAGTACCAACAGCAGTTTTTTGTGTGTGTCCTGACTTGGTCATAAAGTTCCATAGTATAATAAGGATACAGAATTTCCCTGCTTTTTTACAGTAATAAAAATAAACTTTATCAAGGCCATCTGGTATTATCAAACAGTAAAGCTGGATGAAGACACACACAGCTTTGTGGCAGCCTGGAATCTTATTTAGCTGCAGTGCCACAGTGATGGCCACAGTGAAAGGAGGGGGTTATGGATAGGAGGCAGACACACTGTCTGTTGCAGTTCCAAGATGAAATGTTTAGTATCTAATTCTTTTCTTTTTATAGTTACGAAGGCTTCTCACCAATAGTCTTGAACATCACAGAGAATGGCACTGTTTAGAAAAAAATTCAGTGTGCTAGGAGCCTTGAAAAGAATTTGGAACATATTGTTTACTGAATATTAGCAGCTACTTGAAATTGAACTTTTTCTGTGTGTATACATTACTATCGTCCAATCCCACAAGAATTATACACAAATATCTAGCTCTACTGATGGAAAACATGACAGGATGCATTTGGCAAGGATTTTTCATTCAGAATGGACTTCTCTGCCAGGAGATCTCAAGGCTTGTGCAGCATTGTTCATATGGCACCTACCCTTCTCTAGGGCAAAACAGCCCTTGTGGATGAAAAATCTTCCTACCTACATCACTTCTTCTCATTTTCTTACCATGTAGTAAAGGTTTTCTCTGGTGGGAAAAAGGTAGGAGTGTTTACTCAGTAACAATAAGTATTCTCATACAGCCTCCTGTCCCCATTCAAAAGATTTACTAGCACAAGTCATAATTTAATATTGACAGGAATGGCCCAAAACAGTGATTTTTGGATTTTTTCTAGTTCTGTATCTTCAACATTTCTGTAGGGGAGGTGAGAGGCTTCTATAGTAATTGGGTAAGCTGAGTAAAGCCTTGATTTCATTAGCTGTCTTTCAGAGAGTGGCCCACAGGTCACTCAAGCTGCAGTGGGGAAACCCCTGTGGAACTGCAGCCCACAGGGGACTCTCACCAAGAAAGCAACACTCTTGAATGTCTATGGCCCACAGGCAACCCACATCAGAGGAAAGGTATTAAGAAATAGCATAGAAAGAAAACCTGAAGAAGACCAGCAGAGCAAATTAACAAGAAGGTAATAGTAGCTGAGGAAAAGCAGTGAGAAGCAAAGCACAGCAGAACAAAACAAATAAGCAAAGACGTCAGCAGAAGGCACAGTTATCCACACAAGCCCAAATCTGCAGCACCCAGCACCTGACCAGAGTAACTGGGAGACACAGATTAATCCCCAGCAAACAAAAGCAAAGTTAAGCCTTGGAAAGAGGGAAGGAACATTTCTTGGATGAAGTGATTCCCTAATTGCTGGTGTTCTCTTTTTCTCTATAGCCAAATAAGTGATCTGAAGATTATAAGCAAAAACACCATGAGTAGAGATGTTTTTCCCAGGATGGATGCTTGGATGCTCATGACAATAAGGTAATGTGCTTCCTCAGGGTACCTCAGCCCAGTAAGTCTCCAGTCTTCTCTGTGGGAGCACGTATCTCTTTCCAGTGAAAACTGGCCAGGACCCACAGTGCCTGGCTCCCATCAGGTGTACCAGACAACAATCCTCTTTAACTACTGCAACATAAAATGTCATAAAGAGCTTCTTAATTGGTGAAGCCTAAAGCTACAGGAGTATTTCAAAATATTTACTATTAAGTTTGGAGGTCAGGGGGAGTAAGGGGTTATATTTGGTAGTAAAAAACTGAAGCCCAACATTTTAAATAAATAAATAAATATGTATGTTATTAAACACAGAGTTAGGTGATTGTCATGTTACAGGTGAGGTTTTAACATTCAATTTTTCTTTCACTCTGGTCAGCAATAAAATATGCTTTTACTTCAATAGTAGGTGAATGGAGCCATTAAGTGGAGGTAAATTGCTAGGCCATATGGTCTCCTTGTAGTTTTCTTCATGCTGCAGGTATTTGTTTCTGTTTTGTGTTTGTATTTACATTTTCCTAGCCCTTTTAGTGCCCTAAGGAACCATTTATAAATGGTCATAACAGAGTAACCCACAAAATTACAGCCCTATAAAATATTCCCTCAGGCATTAAAAGAGTCTGGGAAAATACAAACACAGACAGACTCAAAACTTCTATTAAACAAAATTTAGGCCATATTGGTGTTGGGGAAAAAAATAATAATTTCAAAAACTAGAAAATTACTTGTCTGATAGACAGATGTCATGTGATGGGTAACAAAACAAAAAAAGGAACTAACTAGGTCTCCCATAATTTCTTACTAGGTCCAGAGTGATGTTTTTACTAAAGGAGAATAATAATTTCATGTAAAAACAGTGAATGTTGCTAAATTATTGTGTACATACTGACCACATAATTTACAAAGTGAAATACTTAGAAGTTAGGAAGTGACTGAAACCTTACACTTTTAAAATAAAAAAAAATTTTAAATTTAATTTTAAAAAACAAAAAAACCCAGAAAATACACTGAGAGACTCTGTCACAATGGTGCCCTAGAATATCATAAACATTTGTTCTCAAAACTTTTCTCTGAGACAAGGACTTGATATTTTTACTCAGCAGGAAACTGAGGCACAAGGCAACAGATCTGAAAACACGCCAAACTTTGTAGACCCAGCAGAATCACACAATCACTCTTCTATACCAAAGTTCCCATAAAGCTGTATTTGTTTCCCATAGGAGTGCAAGAAAGAGGGGGATAAATACACCCCTTTTCTCTGCATTTCCTGTTTGGTTTCCTGGAAGCATACATAGATCAGGAACACTCAGACACACCACTAGACAACAGCTCAGCATAGTCTCATGCCCCAGAATCATGGGAGGCACTCAGCAAAAGCCTCACAACCAGTTTACCACATGATGCTGCAGTAAGGGCAAGGGCAGTGTGAACCACAGTGTTCTGCCACACCACTGAGTGCCCCAAAAACCTGGCAGCTGAACCTGGGCTGAAGGCCAGACACTCTGTCCTTCATATGGAGAAACAAGAAGCCTCACAAAGAACTGCACAGGGCCAGGAAAGCTATGATCAAAATTGGGCTGCAGACTGCCAGTAGGTTCAACTAGAACCTCTTCTCAGAAGTTTCCCAATATGCCCTATCCTACTAAGCCCATCAGATTTGGCAAGCTCCCAAAAGCAAAGTGGGATGGTCATAGACAGTCTCCATTTTAAGGTCTAGTCAAGTGATGCTACTTGCTTCACAAGAAGACTTGGACTAGAGATGTAATCACAGAACACTTCAAACTAATATTTCCAAGAAGACAAATGTCTCCATGTTAATCCCAGAAACAATAACAACAAGAAAATGCCTTTGTCAGTGTTTCCAAATGTTTTTTTGACCTCTTAGTCCTGAAGATTATGAATTACAGATGGATGTACTGGATACCAAATATATTAATTCAAATAATTGGTGCCCTAGGGACCCATCTCTCTGGGGGTCTGAATTCATCAGTAGGCTTTGCTGCGGGACCGGATTTTGGCACATATTAATGTGAAATCAAGCCCAGGGGGAAGAATCTTAGAACTCACCTTAAATATTTTATAGACTATATTCATGGTTATACAATATTTTTCTGACCACAGTACTGTTTTCATAGGATTTAAGGAATGTTTCATTGCATTTTTTTTCTGAAAGGGACAAGAAATGAGTAAGAAATTATGCTTTTCACTAGGACAAGTTACAGCACATCTGCTGGAGAGATAAATTGAGCTTTCTGTCCATCTGCCTCTCTTGTCCATTCGTCTCTTACTCTGCAGGGCAATATTCTGGGGTATGTTAAATTTCCACAATCTGCAATGCAAAGAAACAGTTCCAACACACATCAGTGGTGAAAAATGGTCCAGAAGAGCAGGGAAAAGTTATATCACACTTTGTCAGAGAAGCCTTTGGGCAGATCAGGGAAAAGACAGGCTGCTAAGGAGCATATCTCTCTCTGCTGAGCACACTTTACTAACTTATTATTGCATATATTTTTCTAAGCCATAGCAGAACTTCCCATTCAGTGTTTCTCCAAAAGGTACTGATGAATTGGTTTTGCTCATGAAACATTTCCCTGTTAAGGCAGAGCTGTCCATTCACTCCTGCTAGGTGCTTTGTTTATATTCACAACAGGACCAGGGCTCCTTGCTGTCCCTGATGCCCATCAGACACACACAGAACACACGAGTACCCTCCCCCATCCACTCATGAAGCCAAGGTAGCAGCACCCAAACCAGCTCCTGGGGACAGACTGTGGATGATCTCATAACCAGTTCTCTGTGAATGTACCACCTAGCTTGGACCACAGCCAGGAACTACATGGGCAATTTTACTAAAACAGCTATATATCTTACTAGTTTAGATACAGCCACTTAGAGCAAATTTGGACCAAGAGAAGGTAAACCAGATCTACTTAAGACTTTGATGCTTTTGGATGCAGTACTATGCTCAGATGAGACAAAATATTCCCCCTAAATGTCCCACAAAACCTTTATCTGAAGCAAAGTTCCTTCCATATAGTTTTGGTTTTAACAGCAAACAATTTTAAAACTCAAGTTTCTATATCCACAGAAAATAAATATTATGGGCATCATAATTTTTATGACAATAAAACTTACAATCCTACTTTCATATAGTGTGTAGATTGTGCCCAAGTGCCAAGTACATATTCTACTGAATATTTTTATAAAATCATTAATTTCAGCAGATACTTATTATCAACATTTTACAGCTGTTAGTAAATTTTTATTGGTAAGGATATGTTCAGCAAAATTCACAGAAATAAGATGTGATTTACTGGAAACTGCAGACTAACAGCTTTAAAAAATTGCTTTCAATGCAGAGGTTCCATAAAGAAACTAATCAAAGATTGTCTGAAACTAGAAATCCACACATTATTAATTTTAAACTTTGTACAGAAAAGTAAAAATATAGATATAATATTTAAACAAAAACTCTGACTTCAGAGCTTCTCAGGAGCAACCTTGAGTAATCATTTTTTTAAAAACAAAGTTATTGGAATACTTAAATTAATATTTGTCATTATTTGTCAAGCATCCACAATCCATTTTTTATTATGTAAACTAAAACTTGAAGACAACTCACTCCCTAAAACAACTTCAATCTCATGGATATTCTCATGCTACACAGATTCTTTCAGGAAACTGGATCATGCCAGCAGACACAGCAAATATAAGTGCTTTGCTGGAAGAATATGCACATATAAATTTGATTTATCTCCAGAGAATGGACTTCATTTAAGGGTTACCAGAGAGATAGAGTTATATGAATTCCAGCCTTCCTTACTTGAGTTTTATGATTTCTAGCAGACAACACAAGCATGTGCCTCAGTTCTACATCCATGCTAAACCTGAGAGCTCAGGACAACTAAGGCAGTGTATCGGTAAGCACACAAAGGGGATCACTGAATTTACTTCCTTTTGCTTCCAACAGCTTGCTTGGCCACTTGCATGCTGATGCCTTTCATCCCTGCCTCTTGTAGAGAAACTGTCTTTGGCCCTTCAGCCTTTGACACTTTACCTGGAGAATACTTAAACGGTGTTCAAAGAAGATTCAATTCAGTGCTCTTAACACCAGTGTGGGCCTCTAGGAGCCTGCTGGAGGAATATGCCAGCTGTCTACTGGAAAGAACTGAGTATCAAGCCTGCACGTGCTGGCTGTGTCAACCAGTGCCATGGCTTTCCAGAAAATTATTCTTGAAGACTCTTCCTGGAAAATGGTGTTCCTTTGCATTAGGAATTTATTACAGCTCAAAGCATATGACCCATTTTATATAAATAATAGATTGCTATGTCTGGCTATAATTTTAAGTTGATATTATCTTTCATTCATGGCAACAGTTCTACTAAGGAAGAAAGGAATTTCCTACAGAAATCTAATACCAATTATTGCTTCAGTTTAGAAAACACACAATTTAGTTCTTACTGTGAATTGCTCAGTCCCCAAATACTGTGTGCAACACAAGAAACATTCTCACTTTTTCAGAACCCAGAGTAATTTGTATTCTTAAATATGGCATACGGTCACATATTTATATTGTCTTTTTTCCTTTTGTTATTCATTCTTTTTCCATTCTCTGTTCCATACCTTATCTGTTGTACTCACTGAGCCTAAGCTTTTGTTTTCGTGTTGTGCTCCTTCTAATAACAACACAGTCTCCCATGTTAAAGAAATGAAGTTAGCTGTATTTTAAACAGCCAGCATCCAAAACATGATTGAGTTCACTGCCAGGAATCTTAATTTCATACCTGTGTGCTAAAGATTGGGGTTCCAACCTCTCAATGTCGTACCACATTCAAACTCAAGATAGGGTTAATCCTTTGCTTTAGTTCCAAGATAGCTTTTGCCAATTGTTGCATTTCAGTACAAAATAAACCCATTTTATTGCACTCTTTTGAGCTGCCCTTGAAGGGAGAAATCTTGGAAAGACCGTTCAGTGATACAGTCTGGAACTCCTTTCTTTGCAGAAGTTTTATCCAACCCTTCTATGTCAGCACTTCAGATTTCAACAACAGTCATCATCCACAATGATAACAAAATAGAGTTCTCAGCAGGCTGCAAAGTCTTCTGCAAGAGAAGATACAGCTCCATAGCACCCTTACTCCAAACAGTTCTGGTTTGTATCTACCTGACATTCCCTACTTGCATGCACTCTCTTTTATACATTGTTTAAATATACAGTAAGGTTGCTGCTTTTGTAGCAGTAGAAATATCCAGCCTAGAGTAAATAATCTCAGATTTAGTTGCATACACTGGATTATCGTAGGCTTTCAATTCAGCAGCTGAGGAATCAAGCAGCATTTTACAAAGAGCATTTTATCCTGCTTTTGTGAAGATTTATTAATGAAAGAAGAAAAGTAGTGGCTTTCTTAAGGCTTCATTTTAAGTAGCATTGCAGGACTTTGACTGAATTTATCATTCATTAAAAATGGTAAAATTTTACTCAAAGGTTATTTTTATTTCTAATTCTTCAGTTATGTTTTAAGGGGGTTTGGCTTTCTTCCATTGTCAGGAAGTATTGTTTCCAAAAATCATAATTTATTAGAGCAGTAAGTCTTTAAAAAGTACAAAGACAGACAAAGAGGTGAACACCATACTCCTTTAAAAGTCTTCCAAGGAATAAAGGAAAGGTAATTCAGTCTCTGTCATCATGCCTGCATCTGTATTCCTTCCTTACAAACAGCTTTGTTGATCCCTGTGTCACTCCTTCCCAAAAAACCTCCCAGGTGCCTTGGAAACCCTCTCACTGTGTAACTTGTAACATAATATTGAAAATGTGGAGGGGAATAGCTGCATCATTATGCAATGTGCAGTACAGGGCCTGGTTAATCAGGGCTCCCTTACAACAGCCAGTGCTTCACAAGAGTTTGTCTCAGTGTCTCCTGTAGTATCTCTGTACTGGTAACTAAATATTTTAGAACAGTTTATATTGACTCCAGGGACAGCTGTTGAGGAGAAAATTCCTTATTTCAAGCCAAATATGGAGTTCATGGCTTAGCTCAGGAATTGGATAGTACCCAAGAATTTGTTAGGTTTTCTTCCCCTTTGCTCTGAATTGTCCAACATGCCCCTGCCTCCCTTCCACCAAAAAAAAAAAAAAAAAAAAAAAAAAACCACCCCACCCCACCTCTACAATAATAAAACTTAAAGCATATCCAGAGTGCTTACTACATGCTGACATTTTCTTAAAGCGACAGTCTCATGCTAACTTAGGCCTAAATTCTTGATTTAATAAGAAATACTTAACCCAAAACCGAATTACAGAATTTTTAGAGTTGGAAGGGACATCTAGAGGTCACCTAAAGCAGGATCAGCTGGAGCACATTACACAGGACTGCAACCAGCTGGGGTTTTAATAACTCCAGAGAAGGAGACTCCACCACCTCCCTGGGCAGCTTGTTCCAGTGCTTTGTCACCCTCAGAGTAAAGAGGTTTTTTCTTATTTTTAAATGGAACTTGCTATGTTCAAGCTTGTGCCTGTTGCCCCTTGTCCTGTCACTGGGAACTACTGAGAAGAATCATTAAGTTAATACAAAATTTAAGATTACTTTAAATTATCACAGCAGAAAGAACAGTTTATATTTTAAGAGGCCCCAAATGTTGTTGCATTTCTAAGAAATGTCTCACTCTATAAAAGTTAGTTAATTAAACCAAACAGATTTCCAAAAAGTCCAGCACACCGGCCTGCTCTCACTGCCTAAGCAGAGAAAAATGCAAGGAAAAAAAAACCCCTGAAGTATTTTTGGTATTTTAATGCCTAATGCTTTATCTTGTATGAATGATACACCATACAATTACTAGTTTTTATTACAGCACTTACAATCTTGCAACCAATAGCCCTTCAAAAGAAAATACATGCCCTTGTCCTCACACTTAAGTTACAGCTGGTAATGAAAACAATAATATATATTGCATTTCCACTAGCCAAAGGTCTAGCCACTTCTCTTAAGACCAATCATAATAAATACGTCAAGAGTATTAAAAGACAGGAAATAATGACCAAATATTTTCCAGAAAAAAAAAAAGAAATATGTTTATAGAATGACACATGCCTGTTACAGGAAACACCTCCATATGAGCTTAATGCAGAAAGCCTGTGTCCCACATTTAATTTCTGTCTAGATTTAGCTTGTTTTCAAAACACAGGAGAACATAAGGCACTTACAAATTCCATAAGCTGTTTAGAAAGTTCAGCTCATAAAGAAATTACTCTCTGCAGCTAACACTTATAAAAGTTCTCTCTGAAACACATTTTATACAAATAAAAATGTACAAGTCATTTGTGAATGACATGATGCATTAGTTCCAACAGAAGAGGAACTTACTAGAAAGAAAAAAAAGTTTTTCAATAACATAAGGCATCATCAAGGGCAAAAGCAAACCTGTAGCTGCCAACCTTCAAGGCATGGGTGACTCAAAGCAAATAACACTTAATCCTAGTGACATGCAAAGTATTTTAAAGATTTTCAGTTGTGAGTATCTGAGCTGTTATGAGGCTTTAAGAAACGATCTTGAGTTTTATTGAGAATTCTTGGTGGAGGCAATGCACCTGTTGGATGTTACTCCAAAAATAACAGCTTTCTTGTGACCACTCATCATGGCCAGAGAAGTCTGCCCGCTGAACATATGGATAGCAGAGGCAGCTCAAGGTGCTTTCCTTGGTCATGGGCTGCAGATTCCAAAACTGCCCTCATCACCCACTGCAACCATACAGATTGGCAGAAGGGATCTGTTTCTCTGGGAGGAAATGAATGTCTGCCTTTTTAGGCAACCAGCAGTGATACACAAACCTCCTGCCCAGAGTTCTGTACAGCAAGGCATTAAAGAAGAATGGCTGCAGAGCTATAGGGTCCTAATGCAAGGCAACACTGGAGGACATAGCATAAGGAAGATATCTTGGCTGCTGCACCACACACTGAGTTAATTTGAGAAAATGGCTACAACTTAGATCTTCAAAGGAAAGTGTTTATGGCACAAAATCCAGTCCACCTCTGGATGGATTTGTACTTATAGACACATATATGGCTAGAAAGTAATAAAAATTTAAAGTCTAACTTCCAGCCTCATGTTTCTCTAGCCTCATCTCTAGGCTTTATCCTTTCTCTTTACCCTTTTTAGATGTTCATTTGTTCATTTGTACAGAATCAGTTTGAGGCAGACATGGCCAGCAGAAGAAATAAGTGTTATTTGATTCTATGATTCTATGATTCTATGATTCTATGATTATTTACGGCACTGCATTCAACAAAGAAGGAGAAGATCCAATTCCCTTCTTGCTACTTGGATTTGCCCACCCTTTTCCTAAAAGCCTATATCTGTTAAGAAGACCACCTAGTACTGTTAAAGAATCAAGATAAATAAAAATATCTTTAAAAGTATAAAATGCTTTGCAAATCCACGTTTTAGGATTCCTTGGAGACAAATCTTAGTCCTCTGAGGAGGAAAATGTCTCCTCATGGCTTACATCTTCTACTTCCAAAGCCTGATCTCTGACTAGCAGGTTATTCGCTGACATCTTATGTGCCAATCCTATATAACTGTATATACAGAGGAATAGGGTTTTATTTGTCTTCTTGGGTTAAGTGTCCTGGGAGAATTCCCAGGGCAAATGGGCAAATGGGCATCACTCAACCCAGACTCAAGAGCCTCATAAAGAGATAGAAGTTGATTTTCACATTGATTTGAACACCCACACCCACACCCCAAAAAAAAAAAAAAAAAAAAAAAAAAAAAAAGGCTCAGATTTCTATATTTTTTAAAATAACAAACTCTCTATGAGATTAGCCACTTCTAGTATTAGGTAGCAGCTAACGGGAGTTAGGATTAGCCTAAACTGCTTTTGAATTTTGTTGCTTTTCTGCATCTCTAAGCAAAAGACAACTGAACCAAGAGCCCAGACCAGATGTTGCAAGAGAATTAGTAACTCTCTTGCAAGAGAGAATTCACCTGGTAGGGCAGAAGATGCCCCCTAACTCTAAATCGATCCTTACCACCATGTGTTCTTGCTAACCTTTGAAAACGCCACCAAGCTAAAGGAATCTACAGGTGTGTGAAGAAGCAGCTGTTCTGAAGAACAGAACCCTGTTATGAAGAAGCAGCTGCCTTTTTTTTTTTTTTTCAGCATGGGAGGGTGAGCTTTAAATAACATTTTATTTAAAGAATTCATCAGCAGGTAAAAACAGAATTCTTGGCACAACAATTGTCAGGAGACTTGTCTAAGAGCAGCAGCCCTCTCCACGGTGTTAAGTGGGGACTCAAAAGAAGGGAAATAATCAAGGCTGGATACATTTCATGGATCAAATAGCCCTACATTTTTATCATGCATGAGCTCCTAAATCCTGTTCTGGTCTGCCCTTCTCACACTGATCTGGTAAAACTTTATTTTCTCTGACAAAACTTCCAAGGCTCCTGTTTAGCAGAGAACTTTTCATAACACCTACAGGTTATCACCTACTAGTGCTTTGGCTTGTATAAGCATGGGGCCATGATAAAAAGGTCACAGCTTACACATGGGGGAAAAGAAAAACATGTAAGTGTTACTGCAGTTTTTCTAAAGTGAAGTCCTGGAAAAATTAATGTAAACTGTGCATAGCTGTAATGTGAAAGGGGACATTTGTTTCTTCAGAAGAAATTACTATGGTGCAAGAATTGTCTTGGCAGATAAACAGCATATATTTGCCCAGTGTGTAAATAAGATTTTCATTCGTAAAACATCAAGTTAATACAGGCAAAAAAACTCCATCTCCTTACCCTCTTTACAGAGGCACACACTTGTAAAAAAAATAAATAAATCAGATTTTTAATTCTACCTTTTGACCTCAATGGTTTCAGCATAAGTTTCAAATGTCAAACCCAAGAGCACTGCTCAGGAAGGTAACGTTCCTATTAAGGTCATGTTCTAGAGTTCGAAGTGTGGGAAAATTGATATTTTTTCCCCAATTGCCTAAGAGATTAGTCATATAAATATTTTCTATTTACAGAAAACACTGACATGATTTTGCCTGTTGAAATGAGTTCGAGTGTCTATTACACAGTTTCACTAGAAAGAATGCCTGCCTTTTGTAAACTGCATGCAAATGGATTCTTACCTACTGGCTGACCTAGAGAGGAATGAAACCTCCCCAGACCATAGAGATATCTGGATAGGAGTTCCTCTTGACCTAAAGCCAGAGGAGGTCTCTGCTCTGGAAATGCCATATGCAAATCTAGCGTTACGTGCTGTTCAGCTGTGGGATATCTGTATGCAGCAGAGCACTGGCCACACTGACATTGCTTGTTTATGCCAGGACGAAGCTCTCGGATGGATCTGCTCCACTGAGCCCAGAGCCACAAAGGTTCTCGTCTGCACACTGGTCATTCCTACAGACATCACAGAGCAGATGCCAAAATCTGCCCTGTTGGAGGGAGAAAGATGAGAAGAAGGGAACCTGACTCGGCTTAGGCAATAGTTGCCCTTTTACACTAAGTTATAGTCATCTTACCAAACTTGGGTAATTTTAGAACTCAGACAAATCCTGTGGTCATAGATGAATACTTTTTCCCATTTAATGGTGAGTCTATCACATGGGTATCACATGAAACCCAGAGCTCTCCTGGGTGTTATTGTGGAGTATAAATGTATCCTCTGCTACACTATGTGAAAAACTCACATCTTCTTGCCTATTTTCTTTAGACAAAATTAGTTCTATCTATAGAACTTTACCTGGATTTTTTCTCTCTACTTATTTTGTGAGTTGCCACTGGCAGGACTGTTCCATTTTTTGATGTTCAAGAAAGGGAAAAAAGAATTTTCATTTGTAGCCTATCAGGAGCTTTAAGTATACAAGCACACACATTTTCAAAGAAATAAACAACACAAAGCCTAAATGAGGGTTTTTTCTGCCATTTCCAGATAGATTTTGACATTCATGGATGTACTAGTCTTTTCTCATGATTCACAAGTAGGTCCATGATACACTTTAAAATAATTAATCAATATATCACTCTGCAGAACTAATGCAGGCATTATTCATTCTGCCTCAGCTTGTTTGAAATGTTTGCATGAAGAGGAACTCTAGTAGGTACTGTTTCATTTCATCACTTTCAGTGCCTGCGAACTGACTGCAGTAAAATTTACAACACAGGGCTCTTGTATGATTAATGTACTACTGCCCTAAAAATCTGTTATACTTTTGGTACCATTTTACACTTGGGTTTCTGCTGGACACGACTCTTCATGACTTCACAGAATCACAGAATGTTAGGGGTTGGAAAGGACCTCTAAAGAAAGATCATCAGTTCCAAACCACTTGCCAGGGCAGGATCATTTTTCTTATATTTATGTGGAAACTCCTATGGTACAGCTTGCAATGTATGTAATGTATCATGGATTTAAAGCTAGTAAACACTTCCTTTAAATGTTTTTATTCTTAGATATCTTGTATGTATATCTTATTATCTTATATATTTATATACTTACGATATTATATATCTTATAGGAGAAATTTTATGAAATTTGTAGCAGACCTCTTTTGGAAGTTAACACAATTCAAGATAAGCACACAACATAAGATTAATCTGCTTGTGTCTAGTGATCAGCAATTGACAACTAGATATTTTCCCAAAACCAAAAGCTCATAGGACTCTTAGACAAAAAAATTGATGAAAACACTAAGCAAGGCCTCCCTCATTTAGTTATCAGGCAAAGCAAGGGAGAGCTAGGAACTCCACAATACACAAATCCTGACTTGCTCTTCACAGAATTCCCCATAATGCAAAGTAAAAAGTGGGACCAAAAAAAAAGTCAAAATAAAACTACTTGGATTATCATTCTTGTTGTGAAATCCACCCTACTCAAAGGTCAGAAGGCAAACGGAGGAAAAGTCCTTGAATCCATAACATACATCACTGTCTACCTGCAGCAACCCTTTGCCCTTCTCCTTAATTCCAAAAACATTTAAAAAAATAAAAATAAAAAAACAAGCAAGCAAACAAAAAACCAAGCCAAGTACTACAGATACAAGTAGAATTTTGACAGAAAGTGATAAATTGAATATGACTCCTTCTTAAAAATGGGATGGAGACTTAATACATGAAAGCTTGCCTTCATAAAGAGCCATGGTGGAAACTGCTGTCACCTTCCTTATATGAATTCTATTGGGAAAATTTGAAATTTCATGGTATATATGATACAAGAAATAAATTTTGTTGAACTACATAACAATAAGTTAAAGGTGATTTTTAAATTTATTTCATTTTCCATTCCTCACATGTGTGTGCTTACAAAAGCTCCACTCATATTTTTAATTAAAATATTCAGAGCCAGAAAGCAGCTGACAAGCTGCTGCAGCTCTTGTAATGTGTAGCATTACAAGATGCCCCTTTAGGGCATCATTTAACAAATTTGACCAACATGTTTAACTGTTAAAACAAAATTAGTAAAGGGTTGTATTATACACTGCTTGAATTGTATGTAATTATGACTAAACAAGCTCTGTTGTCTCCACTGGCATCTAACATGGTTTTGTAATAACCAGACAGAGGCAGCCTTCACTGTTGAGAAATTAATACTATGTAGAGTAATGAAAAACTGGTACAGAAAACTTCACTGTAGAGTTTCAAGATACAACAGAACTGAATTGCCAAAACTTTTTTATGCAAGATGTGATCAAAAAACAGACAGGAAAACACTCATATCGACTACAAGACCCTTGTAGAACAAGAACATTTTTTTAAAAAAAACCTCTAGAGTTTGTAACTAGTAGCCACCTGAGACCCTGCCATGCAGTGACCCGTGCTTGAGTTTTAATAGCAGATGACAGCAGATGACAAAAACACAACTAGAAGGGAAATAGACTGTTTCAGTTTTAAACAATAATAAAATATTACTGTAAAACAAGAAAGTTTTCCAGAGCACTAAAAAAAACTTTAGGATAGCAACTTACCATAAACAGGTGAAACATAACCATTTACAAATACAAATATATTAAAAATTTGTTAATGTACCCTGCAAAGACAGTATCACTTCAGTCTTTATGTCATAAGTTTCAGGAGAGTGACAAGTAGGAGAATATTGCTAACAATAAGTAGTCTTAAAATTGGATCCATATTTGAATTTCTATTCAGAATAGAATTTGGTGAGACACATTATGCGTTTCCATTATGAACAAAATTTTTTTGTTAGAAATAAAAAACAGAACCGATTTTTCATAAGATTATTTTAAAATGTTTTTTTTTCCCAAATGACAGAAGACAGGTCTGTTCAGCTGCCTGTTTTGCAGGTTTTGCTTTATTTCTTTTGCAAGAATGCCACAGCACTTCAGAACACCACGGTACACAAAGGAAAAATCTCTGCAACCTGAAGTCACTGGAAGACGTACACCTCAGTTCAAGGAAAAGATGTCATTCTATATCCTAAATGCAAGTAAAGCTTTAAGAGCTGACACCTGGACAGAAAACATTTCAGAACAACATACTGACAACGCAGAAGGCCTGTATTATTAATATGGTAAGGATGGTCTTAATTCATTAATTATGGGATATTACATATGTACGTAGTTTATATTGTGTATTTAATATACTTTGTATTTATTTTACATATTTTATATGATACTCGGCTAATATATTTAGAGCATTATTCCTACTTTATTATGTTATCTACTTAATGGAAATGTAAAATTTAGCCAGGAACAGAAAAAAGTGATGGGACAGAATCCTTTAGCAGAGGGCTACTTACGTATGCATGGACACATAAGTGAAAATTATTCATGGCTGTATGTGGCTAGGTCAAGGGAAGACAGTTTTTCTTTTGCTCCAGTCTTTTGACAATGTGTCAGGTGCTGCTGGGCTGACTTGACAGACAGGCTGCACATCTAGGCAGAATTCTGTTTGCATGACACATGACCAGGTCAAGTGTATGTCAACGAACTGAAGGACAGCTGAGACTTTGACTGGTGTTGACATTGTCTTCACATCCTGGTTCAAAAATAAATGCTGCAGTTTGAGAAAAGAAGCAGAACTTTCAGACTTTTCTCCCCTATGTGAGTGCTTGCCAGGAGCTGACCTGCACAGATATAACTTGGAAAGAACCTGCATGAGGCAGATGACTGCATGTTTGGGGATTTTTGCCTTCTGTCCCCAAATGCTATTGCAAGTGTTGGTTTTCCTGACTTGAAGTCTGACAGCCCAAACTACTATTTCATTCTCTGCTCAGTGCATACAGTTGCAGACCAAGAGTGCTGTCTTCCCTATTGCTTGATGCATTTTGATAGAGCACAACCCTACAATCAGCAGCAGTCACAGTCTTAGCTGTGGAAGCTCTGAAATTTTTTATGGTACAGAAACCACTATGGAGAAATTGTCTTTCAACCTTGCCCTTAGGTGCAAGCAATCAAAGCAGCAGCTGTCTGAAGTTTTTTAGGTGCCAGGCTGCTGGTCCCACAAATCTGTCCCTGATGGGCTGAATACCTTTGCAGGCAGGTGCTAAACCTTCTGTCATTTCTTTCTCAGGATGAGAATTTCCTTAGCTAGATATTCTGCTGTGAATGATAACCAACACAAGGAGAGAATACTTTCTCTTGGGGTTTCTTCCTTTTTATCTTTCTTTTTTCTTCTTTTTTTTTTTTCTGTTTTTTTTTTTCTGTTTTTTCTGTTTTTTCTTTTTTTTTTCTGCCCCTGACTTCAGCATATCTTTCTCTTTACCTACAAATGCACAGATTAAAAGCATTATTGTGAACACCACATTTCAGATGAATCAAACTCACAGTGCAAGTCAATGCTACTGCTTCAGAGTGGATGGAGATCAGGATAGGAGTGGCAGAAACAGGGCGGACTTTACTGATGGTTGTCTCGTGGCTACATTATAGTAGCTTAAGCATTAAGCTTAATGCTTAAGCTTATAGTGTAACTTAAACATTATAGTGTAACTTAAACATTATAGTGTAACATCACCTACAAGCATCTTGCAATGCAAGGTAATGTCAGTCCAAATCATCTTCAAAGGATCACAAAAAATTTTGTTGCAGTGCTCACCTAGGCACCATTTTCATGTTCGCAACAGACACGCGATTTTCTCTGTCGCCAGATGACTTCTTACGTATATTTTTGTGGAACAAGTGACATCCAGTGGCTGCTGCAGTCAATTACTTTTCAACTCCCTACCTCGATGCTAAAGCCTCCATATCCTTCTGCCTTCCTCCTTTCTTCCCAAGCAGGTTTTTTTTGTCTGAGATGAATTTCTGTAGGACCCTCACTGAAAAAAAAAAAAAAAAATCACAAGGAAGAATGAGACAAGAACTGGGGAGGTAGACAGGAAGCCTCCACCATATTTAAAATAAGATTTTGATGTTCAAGTTTGCAGTGTCATTTGATCACAAGGCCGTGATGCTGCAGATTTTTTTAATCCTAAAGAAAGCAAAATGAAAGTTTATTTCCTAAAGGTACTCCAATGAAATTTGATACCTGTCTCTACACATCAAATCTCAAAATGCTGATAGAATACAGTCAAAAAGCACATATTAACAGTATGTTAATACTGTGTATTTAGCAATTGCTTCTAAACAATTCCAGCAAGACTCTGCTAAGACAGAAAAAGGGAACAAAGAAGCAAAATTAGACATTTTGCTTGGGTAATATTGTTACAAATATCTCATATCTGAAGGCACTTTCATATCTATAAACTACATTCAACCCCATTTTCATTAGCTCAGAAATTAAGAATTTCCATACCTACTGGCAGGCATAGATAAGGCTACATGAAGACCCAGGAAATATCTCCTTAATTCATTTCTACTGAACACTTCTTACCATAGTATTACATGGGCAGAATGTATATGCCAGGGAAGATGGGGCTGTGCAGATCTCCAACCTGGACCTTTTGGAATGATCCCAGGAAAATGGGATAGTATTTGATAAAATATTCAAATCAAATACTCTGGTCTCAAAGACACTAAATGCTAGAAAACGCAACATAGTACTTTAAATCTTTGTCCTTTTTTCTACCTTAAAATATCCTTTATATCTATTCATCATGCATGCACAACTTTTTATTTGCTGTAGCTTAGATTTCTTTTTTTTTTTTTTTTTTTAATGTGAATAGTAAAGTGCACTCTGCCTTAAATTCTTAACTACAAAATTTTCAGGACTGTAGGATTTAAAATTAGAAGCTTAACAAATATTGCTGCATTTAAGAATAAATGCCAGAAAAAATACACCAGGTACCTTTAATACCAGAATAATGCTTAATAATTTTAGCTACCATAGCAATAAGAAATATTAGAAGGTACAGGCTTACTTGATATACCACAGAAAATAAGCTTTATAAGAAGAAATAATGTGAGGCCAAACAATATAGTTGGGGGAAAAAAACAGCCAAACTTTCAGGCTAACGTACCCTTCAAGGCTGAGTACAAGGCCATTTCCAATTAAAAGAAATGAGAGGTCTGGAAAAATGTGCCTATTCTTTTCTGAGCTACACTAGTTGCCTAGTAAAAGGTGCCAATTCATCCTTTCATTTTTAGTTTGTTATGACAACAGCAGGCCACCAAAGAACAGAAACAACAAACTTTCCAAAAAGGAAAAGTCTTTTCACAAGATGGCATCATAGGTGCTCTATTACACATTCTGTAGGAGGATTATTTCTCAGTGGCAATGGGAACACAAACTAAGCCACAGAGGGGTAACATTGACATTTCTGGAACAACCTTTCAAAATAATCTCTCGATGTGCAACCAGGCAGCATGTCGGTAGAAGTGTTATATGTTCAAGTGAAATGTGTTTGTAGAGCTAAAGATCAGCTGAAACCTACATTTTGACAACTCTCACACTAACACATGTATAATCAGAGCTTCACCCCCACTCTTTGGACCTCAATAGTATTTATTCCAACAGGATTTAATAAACAATGGCACAACACTAGCAGTAAAATACATGCTTATTTTGTGGCCACTCAGGTTCCACATCCTGAACACTTCCATATTCCTTGGGGTGAGAAAGATCTTAACTCCACTTCATAAAACAAGCATATTACTGTCACAAGGCAGACAGAAGGCAAACTGGGACTGCCCTTCCCTGGGACACAAAGGTCTACATGCTGTTCTTTAAGGAACTTTCTTATCAACCTTACCTTATTCTGGGTCCCCCAAGAAATCTTCTACACAAGAAATACGATCCAATAAGGGAATGATGCTTTTTTAATCTATACTTAAATCTGAAAAAAAAACATGAATTTTTTATTTCAAAGATAAAAATCTTAATATTTAAATTTCTTAAGTGCCTCTATTTTGACAGCTTGTGAATACTGACATATATCACAAATAAATTCTACTGGGAACACTGAATTTGTGGATACAGAATGAGATGCAGGCTGGATAAAGTATCCTCCTTTGTCTTCATTTTAATGAAAGTTTAATATACAAATCCTAATTTTATTTTTTTTTTTAAGGCTGGTTTGGATGCCCAACTCCTATTTGTCTCTGGTCTCATCCTCTTATCTTCATATTCTACACAATTCAGTGCTTGCAAACAACAGCAATTCTTTTCCATATTTCCATTCCTATTAACTGTAGCCAGTTCCTTCAACAGAAAATGAAGACAAGAAAGTAATTTACACTAATTTTCAGCAACATGATGAACCCTATAAAATTATACAGCAAGTTAATCAGTGTAATTCCCAAACCAATTACAACTATTTTTTTTAAGTAGAAACCATAATGGAAGCAATTTTTGAAGCTAAACAGCCAAAAGGGAGTTGGTATTATTGCTGCTTCGAAATGGAAAAATATTAATGAATATAAACTCTGGCAGAATGCTTCAGTGCTTCCTGCGAAGATCATAAGTCTTCAGGTATGGTAAACTTCATGTCAAATTGATCAAAAACTGAGCTACTTTCCTGTCCAAAACTAATATATTATTAGGTAAATCTGTCTAAGAGTCAAAGGAGTATATTTTGAATAAAAAATTAAAAATATGCTGGCTGAAAATGAAGTCTGAGACACTGGTTTGTGCCTAATAAACACGCCTTGAGAAAAAAAAAAAATGCATTGCCCACAGAAACAATTCCAACAAAACATCCTCAAAAATGTATCTTCCAAATATTAGATTTTTTTTCTGAACTAAAGTGACAACTAGACCAAAATGCCTTCACAGCTATTTGCAGTGAGAATTTATCTTGTCCATGTAAGGATTTGCACTGCATTTATTGAAAACTAATTGTAAAATGCCACCTAATAAGCACAAAACAGAGGAGAACTCTGTAGACTATATGTGTTCCAAATTCTTTTCAGTAGAAAATCCAGCTTTCTTCTTCAGAAGAGCTGACAATTTTAAAGACAATTACTTTGAGAAGAATGCATCCACACTAACAATGTGTTGCTAAGACTACTAATTTTAAAAACAGTTGGTTACTGTAAGCCATTTTATAGTTTCTAAGATGGAAGGAAATCACACCTTTCCAAGCACCAAGATTTAACTGCTCAGTTAGTCCCTGAATAGACTGAAAGAGAATTGTCACAAAAGTCAGACTCATCCTCTCTTGAAAATTTTCTCATTTGTCATGTCATCAACAAAGAACATAAAACTTAAAATGCCTCCTTCTTACCCAGATTGGTACACTGCAATTCATCAGGGAGACCAACCCAGCACAGCTTCAGGACAGCCAGTGCACGTGTTTTAATCTCCAGTGTTAAACCATTTATTACACTGAGCTTTTAAAACTGTATTTTGGTCTTCACTGTCACCTCAGCTTCATCCCAACATTGTTTGGTCAACCATCTAATAAAATCCATTTTAAGAAATGAAGAATTGCAACATGTGTCTAACATGAGGACTACAGTAATCGCAAGGCATCCACTATGGCATGTTTCCAAACTAAAATTGAGGTTTTTCATTCCTCTAATTCATTCTATATTTAACCTATTCAGATCTTTAGAGAACATAAAGAGATTTACAACTACCTTAAAGAGTAAGTGAATCATAGGATGGTGTGGAAGTGCTTCTAAAGATCATCTAGTCCCAACCCTCCTGCCATGGCCAGGGACACCTCCCATTTGACCAGATTGCTCCAAGCCCCAACCAATCTGGCCCTGAGCACTTACAGGCATCCACAGCTTCTCTGGGCCACCTGTGCCATTGTCACCATCCTCACAGAAAAGGAAAAAGAGCAGGTTTCAAAACATATGTTAAAGCAGCAGAGTAACAATTTCAGATAAATGGCAATGGTCAGTCTACAGTAGAACTGGTAAGATGCTCCACTTTTCTCTCTTGTCAACATTAAGGATGCAGAACAGAAAGGCAGGATTACCGCATAGCTTTGTAAGATCAGCTTCACAAAAAAAAGCAAACATGACTATCTCCAAAGGAGGACAACAGAAATGAGATACCTCAGCAAGATGTACCATTTAAAGACCAAATGCCATTATGATTTCACACAAACCAAAAGAGGAAAAAAGCAACTCTTGCTCCATTGCCCTGCAGAAGTCTACAGACAAAATTCAGCAGCCCTAAGGGTAACTTTAACACTGTTCACAGATCAAATTGGCAAGCAGAAAGCATGATTTATGATATCTCTAAAAGTTAATTAAAAAAAAAAATTTAAAAGGCCAAATTATGGCCTATGTTATGGCCTAACATAATATGTTAGATCAGGAATCTAACATAAAAATTATAGCAATACTTAGCATATTGCATAAACACGATTACATTTAAAATTCTCATATCATTAAATTATAGGGTTCACTAAACATTCAATGGATATGTTTGGGGACAGAACACTGATGAAAAATAAGGTTTGTTGATGTGTGTATAAATTAGGAAAGAGCCAGCTTCCTGTATTTTGTCAACACATTAACAAATCCACCATAAAACACTTGAAAACTTAAGTTCATTGTACCATGGCCTATGACAACAAGGTTCTGAGAATATGAAATCAGAAAACCAAATGGTTTTTCCTATCCACATCTGTCATATTTTAATAGGGAAAATGGGCAACTGCTAGTTATTACTGCATAAGACAGCCTTAACATCTGCTTGAGCCTTTTATGCTCACTAGCTGCTAGTCCCTATTCTGCTAAGGATTTTTTAAATTAGGGGTTAGACTGACCATGTAATAGAATAACTTAATTTCATGCTGTGCTAGAGCTCAACCACAATCTTCTTTCAGAAGACACTTCTTACAGAGTGTGAAGCGCCCTCAGCCCTTTTGTCCTCCAATTCCTTCATCACCTCTTTCCTTTAGTAGGAAAAGGTTTGGATAATAACCAGTTTTATAGGTTTTGTCAACAGGAGACAGGAAAAGAAAGTCAAGAGACACACAGGGCCTTTTCCCGGTCTCATGCCTAATTGCAAAACATCACACTACTAGAAAATGTATTCAGAACATCTACCAGAACTGCATCATGTATAATTTGATTTTCAAAGCTATACTTACATGGGAAATACAGGTCTGATTTTTGCAGCATGATTACTTTACTTCTCCAACATACAATTTCCTCCCCACCTTGTCTGACCCACTTTGAGCCTATTTTGAAAATGTGTAAAAGGCATAATTTGTACCTCTTATTGACAGGAACATTCCAGTTTTAGCTGATAAAAAATAGTATTTTTTTTTTCTGGATCCTTGTTTAATCAAAACTGCTCTGCCAAAGTACAACCTACAGAGTTCAAAAAGTGTCAAAAGGTGTAAATTTTAAAATTAGCAACATAGACTTCAGAGAGCCATTTATCTAACAGTAAAGTAAACGTGGGTATTAACTTATAAATTAGATATGCTGTGAAGAAAAATGGATTATGGAATGCCAGGTCTCAGAGTGCAGCCTGTAGTCTCACAGCGCTATAAGCTGTCTTGGAATATATGGGGAAAAATAAAACTGATCAATCATGATTAAGGGAGGAACACAAACTACCCATGCTTATGTTCAGTTGAAGAGCATAATCCTTCTTCACAAGAAAAATCTGTCTATGGAAAAAACTGAAATAGAGAAAGCAGGATATTTGTGTATCTTCTAACACTTTTTTCTGTTCACTGGGTTCTCTCTAGCTGCCATTTCTTGTTATTCTTGCAACTGGTGAAAAAGCTCCTTCCTTATAAGTTGTTATGACGATTGCTCTGGAAAAAAACTGTAAGTTCATCCTTCATTTTTCAAGTAATACTTAATGGTTTTGGACTGTTTTTGCTATGTTGCAACACCACGTTTTGGAAATTTGGAGTTGCAAATATTACTAAACCCATTTATGAAAATGTGCAAATACATAGCTTACTCTCAAAAGGCATGAATCACGTTAGTCTGACACCGCCAATGAAATGTATTCCTTGGGCAGCTACTGAGCAGTTGAATTATGCAAGTACTATTTGTACTTTTGTACATTTGTACTTTTTTTTAAAAAAAAAAAAAAAACAAAACATCCCACATCGGTGATATTGATATTGATTAGAAAGAATTTCTTCACGGAGAGGGTGATGAGACATTGGAATGGGCTGCCCAGGGAATTAGTGGATTCTCCATCCCTGGAGATATTTAAAAAGAGACTGGATGTGGCACTCAGTGCCATGGTCTGGTAACCGCAGCGGTAGTGGTCCAGGGTTGGACTTGATGATCTCTGAGGTCCCTTCCAACCCAGCTGATTCTATGATTCTATGCTTCTATGCTTGCAAGTCTTATGAAATGAGCATTTGAACTATACTGCTTAGGTACAGAACAGTGAGACCAGAATTTGAAAGCTTACACAAAAGCATACATGTGCTAATGGAGGAAAAAGGTTTTTGTTTGGGGGTAATTAATTAACTTACAATAAATAATTTGGACTCAGAACAGAAGTGAATCACACCCTCTCATTCTCTCTTTTAGTCTGGAGAAATGAATGTCTACCTTAGAAATCATTTTGGCACAACAGAATCAAAACTGCAATCAAGGTAATCATTGCTGAAGATATGAAATCTACAGCTGAATGTTTGAGGGTGTTTATTGTTGACCACTTTTAATCTTGTACTACAGACTGAATGTTCATTCATGGCTGTTTCAAAAGAATCTAAGTTTGTGTGCTCCAAAACCACTCTGCAACAAACCAAAACTTACCAAGGGAAAAAAAAAATGGTTCACTCCAGAAGTCAGCTTTTTTATTTAAACTGAAATATAAAATCAGGTTCAGTCCCCAGTTTCCCTATTCAAAGTGACATTTGTCAAATGGACAAATTTCCCTATTCAAATTCAGAATTACACGCTTGCAACAAGGAACCAACATAGCATGATGTGTACAACTCATTAGATACTACAGGGTTTCTAAAACACCAGAATAAAGCAACCATTTGAGAAACATATTGATGGGTTAATAGGTCACACAACTGCAACCTCATGATTTTATAATCAGTGTAATTTTCCTATGTGCAAAAAGCTACAAAGCCCAATCACCAGCACTCAGTACTTCTGAGGACAGAAAGTAAAGTGTATTTGCTAGAAACACCAGCTTTTACAAAGTTAGCATTTAATTTCTGATCTGAATGTTGGCAGCTCAAGAAAGGCAAGGGGGAGAACAGGATTAACATTGATACTGGGAAGGCACAGACAGCTCCCGTGGGATCTTCATGAAAATCAAGGGGACTAGGAACAGGCAGCACAATTTTACCATGGGCAAATCATGCCTGAATAATCTGGTTGCCTTCTACAGCAACACGGTTGACCCTACGGATGCAGGTTATAGACCTTGGTTTTTAGCAAGACATTTAAGATTTCCCACACTATCTAAGCACATTAGAGACATAGAGTTTACACAGGTGGAGTACCACATACACAGAAAATTGAGCAGATTCAAATGGTTGTGATCACAGAATGAAGTCCAGGTACTGGTGAAGTACCAGCAGCATTTATTAGAGGGTCAGTAATGAAAGGAACACTTCTTAACACCCTTATTACTGACCTGAACAACAAGGAAAGCACTTGCAGATTTTAGCAAATTGATGGAACAAATATGTTGGTGGCCATGACTGCCAGAGGGACCTAAGAAGGCTAAGAAACATGTTGACAGGAATCTCATTAAGTTCCACATCAAATGTGAAATCCATTACTCAGGATGAAATAACCCTGTATAACAATATAGAGTGGGTGCTGAGTTCTGCAGAGAAGAGCAAGATGATCACAACACACCATCATGAAACAGGAGAAGCTTGGCTGAAAGATTAAATGCATATTGGGCTGCAACAGTAAGCATACAGCCAGCAGACAAGGGAAACAATGATTCCTCTGCCCTTCACACTTACTAGATTGTGTCTGGATTAGTGTCCAGGACAAGAAACCACTGACATACTGAACTGAGACAAACTAGGAGCAAACTGACGAGAATCAAAAAGAACAGTTTGCCAGCCTTAGAAGATGGGCAGAACTTTCCTGTTTTGCAAGAGATTGTGGTGAGAACAGACTCTTCTGAGGAGTACAGCAACAGGATTTCGCTGAGTAATGCACACAAGTTGCAGCAAAGAACAGTTATTAAATTAGGTATTTTAAAATATATATTAAAATATCAATAAGATATTAATTTTAATATATCAATATACTATATATTAATTAGATATTAAAATCTTAGGTATTCAATTAGATGCTAAAAAAAAATGTTCACAATGAGAAGAATCAAACTCTTCAACAGGGGAACTGAGAGGCTGAGGACTCTCCAACCAGATATTCAAATCGAAGTCCAGGATCTGTTTTCAGCAGAAGGACTGGATCAAATTATCCCTAGAGGATCCTTCCAAACTAACCTCCTCTGTAACTTTAGTAGTGCAATAAAATCTTTGTTATGAAAAACAAAGATCCATGTGTGTGTCTCAACAGCCATTGCCACACACTGCAAACTGTATCTACTGAACAGAGACAAGTGTCCTCCATCCTCTCCTCTGTTCCTACTGCACTACTTTGCCATGATCTGATCAGAACAGGGTTTCACATCCTGCTTGAGGTAGGCTAAAGTAAATACTTCTTGGATGATAATAAGCAGCTAGAGATTGAGTGAAGAGTAACATCATCAAATCAGCAGTCAGAACACAAAAAAAAAAAAAAAAGAATATACGCCACAGTTTTACCATGTCAGACATGTAAAATCCATATACTACACATGTATGTCTCCCAGCTGAGCTGTTCAATCAAGAGTGTGGAGAGGTTACCTCATAAATCAACACCACGATGCAGCCTTTGAAAAAGACCTGGCCTGACCAAAGCTTGAAAAAAACATGAAAGTTCCATGACAGACTTGTGCAATGGTACGACTTAGTAGACTATCAGAGGGCTAGAATTATTCACTTACTGTTCACTTTAAAGGTAGAAACTGAAATCATCACAACAATCAACTTGACTGTCTTACAGAACTAAATCACTAAGAACTGAACAAAATATATGGTAGCAGTCTCAAATTAATCAGATTTATCTCATACCTTAGCCAATGGAAAACAAAGTACTCAGCCAAGTAAGTTCTTACAGCATGCTTTTTTTTTTTTTTTCCTAAGTCAAAAAGATAACGTATAGTGGTATCAGATGCTCTCAGAAGTTGTCTAACACTCTCTGTCTACTAGTAGAGCTCATAGTGAAGTAGCTGTTGTCTGGTAATATTAGTCATACTATAATGAATTTATTAAAGAACTATTTGAACTTAAGAAAGAAAAGAAATACACAGATTTCACTATTACTCCTTTTCACTACATATAGCATTATCGCCATCCTTTTGTGGCATTTTGATTTTCTAACTCTCAGAAAGAGTGTCAAAGTACTTACCTACTCAGAAAACACAATAGAGAAAAGAGACTGAACACTGACGAAAAATAATCATAATTTTATTAGCACTTCAACAATTACCTGGTGTTCCATGGTGAAGCACAGTCTTAGAGATAACACTGGTACTTCTGATCCAACATAACAGTATGGGTTTTTTTCCCAAATACAAATGTAGAGCCAAGTTTTATAAAAGCTACTTATAAGTACAGACAGGTTGCATACCGCAGGTCAATACCTCAAGTTTGACAAGACAAAAGTTAATGTTTTTAGGATGCTAAATCCCTTCAAATCCCCTTTTGCTTAGTTGGGAGAGAGTGAGATAGAGGATTATGTCCTTGTCTTCCCTCTTCTCCCATTTTTGCACACTTAAAAAAGAAGTTGAATACAATGAAATCAAGAAGCTCCATCCAAATATAGCTGCCGCAATGTTTTAAATTAAAATTTGATTAAAAGAATTTTCCTGCAGCATACAACATATTAATGCTTACATGATTTATTTTAATTTTAAATTATGTAAAATAGATTTGCGAAAAGGGTAGCTTCTTTCATATATTGTTAGCACTTCTTAATGCATTACCTGTTCAAAAATGATCTTCACATAAAAACAGAGGTAGCTAACTAGAAATACTATATCTTACATGAGGTCTGTATACATGGTATCATAAAAAAGTGTTTCGTCTACCAACGAATATGGATTAATTTCAAGGCTGCGTAATAGTTTATATTCCCCAAATATGAATGCTTTCTAATATGAGTACAGATATTTCTATTTAGCCTTCATCAACACGGACAGTTACTGGATCATTATGGAAACTTGATAAACATATCTTAAACAGAAAAATATTTCAGTTCCACTCAAGTACACTTAACATAATAACTAAAAAAAAAGCAATCTATGTCATAATTTAATTATTTGATGAACTTGTAATGGGAATTTAACATTGCCTTTAACTAGATTAGGAAGAAGTCAAATAATAAAAAAACTTGATTTTTAGTTTCGTGCGTTTCTGTTCTGTCCAAACAATAGCTGATTTATTTAGAAAAAATGTAATAAAATCCAGCATCTTAAATATGTTCAGAAGTGCCTTTTCCAACATCACTAAAAATATTAATTAAGAAAGCAACACTATATTTTAAAGTAGCAAATACAGTTAAAAGTCTAAGTGAACATAAACTGAAACACCATGGTCCAAATTCTATGAACAGATCAGGCCATCAAGTTCTGCCTATGCAGAACTGGATTGTGTTTTTCCCCAAACACTTAAAAAGGAAACACCTGGAGAAGATGTAGAATTTAGCAGCTGCTTGAAACAGGTAAGCAGCACAAGTAAGTGTACATTTTCTTGTCAGGCTTGAAGATCACTTGGCAGGTCCCTGAAATGATGCGTTTCGTTTCACCTAATGTAACTAGGCACTACAAACAAAAGAGGAATTGAATTTTAAAGAAAAGTAACTTTCCTAACTTGTTCCCACCTCATGGCATCCAAACAATCCCCAAAAGAAACCGTTCAATTTTTCTGTAGAGATCAAATTATCCCCAAGACTTCAGTTTTTCTATAGAGATTAAACAGAACACTACATTTAAAATCTCAAATTACATAAGTATCTGTTTGCATCTGCCTGCACCTATTTGTAATTTTACTTTACTTTACACTGGCCAAATAACGGTTTCGCTGACAAGACAGAATATAGTATTTAGCTTTGATATGATTCCCTGACTTTAGCCTGCAGGGCATCACAGGTCTTCTTAGCATCTCCCAACAACATGGCAGTATTTGGCTTGTAGAAGATGGGATTGTCCACCGCTGCGTAACCAACTCCCAAAGATCTCTTCATTACAATGACCTGCACAGAAAGGGTTCGTGTTTGAAACGGCAAAATCCAACCACCATTCCTCCTCAAAGACAACACAATCAACCTCCACACCCTGGCCAAAAGAGATTGCTCACTGCTACAATGCTGTATTTCAGTTTTTAATATAGCAGACAAATCGGTGTCTAGACCAGTTTCAGAAACACTCTTGTTAAACACGGTATTACATGTCAGATTAGGAGACTATGGACAATCTACAGGCACATGCTTTTTGTTTATGACACGCAATAAAGTCAAAGGAAGATGGGCACTGATGATTAGACCATAGAAGGTTTCTGAGGCTTTTTTAATTTTTGAACTATTTAAGAACCAAATTCCCTGAGAACAGCAAAATTCAGATAAGCATTAAAATAAATGCTTGGTGCAACTGGTAGTAGCAACTGCTACTCTGTACTACTTCATGAAAGGCATTTTGAAGTAAATAAATGTGTAAATAAAAAAATACTAAAATAAATTTCAGCCAGTTTCAGCTATTGAATGTCAAATCAGTTAACCATGGCACCTTTAGCAAAGAAACTGAAGCTTTACCAACTTCAACTATGTGCATGATTGTGTCTCAAATTTCAGCACATAGCTACACAAAAAATACCAATGCAGGTATGTGCCTGTGACTCTGAGTACTTGAACAGGTAACCTACAGAACAACTGAGGATACAATTGTACTCAAAACAAAAGATCACAGAATCAAGGAAACTCAAGTATATGTACTGTAGTTCAGATGTTATTCCTTTGAAGGAGAAAAACTGGTGAGGTAAATAAACCGTGAGTTCAAACTGGACACACAAAGATCTCTCTCTTCCACCCTGTTTCTCATTTTGGTTATTTGCTTGTGGGTTTTGTAATTTCTGTATTTCCACTTTTAATACTTGTTAATCCAATTTCCTATAAACTTAAAAAGCAGAAACTGGTAAAGAAATGCTTCAGGGCTGCAGATGTGAGAAAAACATGATATATTCTAATCACATTTTTCAGCAGAAGCACTTTCACTGGTCTTTTCTACTGCAGTCATCATTGATCTCACTAAAGCACTTGCTGAAAGTGCACAAACATCATAAAGAGTGCGTAACACTCAAGAACTACAGACTGTTTTATTGGGTACCTTGCAGAAAAACTTCAAGAACACCAGAAAAGGAGGAGAATATTGATATCTTATCTTACAAACCATGTTTTTAAAAGCATGATACCCAAGACAGGTGATAACACAACTCTGTTAATCTCACCTGTTTGGACTTCCAGACTTCAAGAACTGGCATTCCAGCTATGATAGAGTTTGGATCTTCCTGAGCTGCTGAATTAACTGTATCATTTGCACCAATTACAAGGACCAAGTCAGTTTCTGTAGCAAGACAAAAAAAAAAAAAAAAAAAAAAAAAAAAAAAAAAAAAAAATTTAATTAAAAAAAATTTTACAAATTTACCAGGCAAGTTATATGGAAGTCCTAGCTTGCTACCAACTATCTCTAGCAAACAGCAACCACCTACAGCCCCATTCCAAGGGACACTTTAGACCCCTCTTGACAACCTAAAGTTAAATCCTTTGATATTTAAATGAGGATTTTTATGTGCCTGGATTTTGTTTTGAATATTCTTTTGAAAAGCCTTTTACCAGCAACTTCTGATTTCTAAATAAAGATGTAAGAAGGCAAGTTGTCTTTACAATAATATACTTGTTTGCAAGACATGTCAGGGTCAAGCCATCCAACACCTGACCTAAAGAAGTAACAGTAATTCCTTTACATAAAGTAGTAACATTGATAAAGACACACTTGCCACTTATTTTACAACTACAAAGACTCTCCTTGGTTCTGGAGGAAACAAGTTACACAGGGCTATTTAACCTCTCTTTGACATCTATACTTTGCAGTTCTCCTGCCTTCAGTACTTCCCTTTGCTTTGCCTGTCTGTACTCTCTGATTCTGTTTTCTGCTCCTGAATCACAGTACTCCTTGTATTCCCTCTCAGCTCACCTGCCACCAGCTGGAAGAGCACAGACATTGCAAGAGAAAGACCTCAGCTCCTCTACCATATCACAGCCATATCACAGCAGGCACAAAGGAAAATTGAGTGGCCTGACTGAAATTTTCTAATTTTTAAATTTCTGCACATTGTAAGACCAGAATCGAATAAACACTGAAAAGATCCAAATCTACTGGAAACTTATAGCTCACATGCTAACCTGGGAAGTCTTCATTGATCTCATCCATTTCCAGGACAATATCATAAGGAACACCAGCTTCTGCCAAGAGTACGTTCAGCTGACCAGGCATACGGCCAGCCACAGGGTGAATACCAAACCTAACAAAAAAAGAAAGTCAAATCCCATTACTTAAAAATGAACATGGTAAAATTGCCATTTTGTGACCTGCAAGGCTGACAAGTTTCAAGTATAAACACGCATGTGAAATAATACAATAAAATGATGAAATCTTAAAAAATATTGTCATTATTTTTCAAGTGGTGCAGCAAACTGAGCAGTTGGGAAAGGGAACAAGGCCCATAGATGTGACTCTTCACTTGGAAAGCAGCTGTTCTTTTTCTGCAAAATTAAAAGTATGACTGACACAACAGGTATGCAAAAAGAGTATGTCCATTTTCCAGTAAAACTAGAGAAGATGGAGTACATTTTCAATCCTTCTACCACAGTAAGACTCTTTCAGAAAGCTGTTGCACCTGCAAAGTGGCTTCTGAGAGCTTGATGGACACTTCCAGTGACTACACAGAAAGAACTCGTAGTAAGAAATGCCTGGAAGCACATCACTGCTAGATGGACCAACAGCTTATACCAACAAGATTTTCTTTGCTTACTTTTAAAAACAATAGTACAATTTCACCATTTTGTCTGTCTACAGTCATCAGCCTGAGCCACATAACACACAGCAAGAACTGATGTCCACCTTCCAAGCAATACCATATTTAAAAACCCATGACAGATACCTTTGGGGTTTTTAAACCTTTTAGCTGGTGAACTACCACCCACATTAATATTCTTTGTGGGTAACTTACACAATTGAAAGCAGAAAGCACCACAGAGTACATAAACTGACCACACTCTAAGACTCTAGATGAAAAGGCCAAAAGACTGCAGCCTTCACAAAGCAAAACCACACCTAGAGGCAGAAATGCCCTTGGCAAATGGCCTTACTGACTTACCTCTAGAGGATGCATTGTTATCACAGTGTAACACTCCAATCCAATAAAAAATTAGCTGGCTCTCTCTTGTGCTTTAGCAAAGCACAAGAAAATGCTTTGCTAAATCAGGTTAACACATCACTTTCTTCTCATGATTGATTTTAGGAGACAGAATTTTAAAAGCAGAGGATGTGAGAAGGTGTAGAGCTAAGAAGCTGTGAGAAAATACACTGCTTATGAGATAGTAAAAATTCAGACAGACATAAGGCAGTAAGGGATGCTAAGGCATGCATGCAGTTCTGTAAGAGTAAAAAACTGACAAAACTCAGAACGGAGCTGTTTAAACTGGTTTAACTGGACCTTCCAAAGATATACTTTGATTAGAAGCAAATATATTTCTTGTGGGAAGATTGTTACTTCTCTGCTCCTCTACTGGCCCTATCTAAACTAGGCATATCAACATCTACTGTCTTGTGCATTTTCTGTCTTCCCATCTCTGGAGCTATCATGAAATGTAATGCTGACTCAAGCACACCAGAAATGCCTCGGATTAATGCTGCGTATGACTGAAGTTAAATGTTTAATATGGAATGTTGAATGTCCTGTAGTAAAGACAGAAAATATCCCAGAGAAAACTAAATTCTTGGATTTTTGGAGAGAAATTTCTGAGCAGAAACCCAAGTTAGTCAGGAATGCTATAAAGACTTCAGACTCCTTCAGAAAGCAGGGGAAAAACTGATAAATCAACTTGCCATGATGAATCATCACATACTTGTAATTTCAGCTCCACTTCAATGGAAGTGGATAACACATCACTGATTACCCATGAGTCACAGTGCAATCAACACAGATTATTTGTGAATTTAACATTGTACAAATACATCCTTAAAAGGGCAACTGAGTGCTCTACCAGCAAGTCAACATTAAGACAATGCAAAAATGAGACAACTGGAACTCCAGCAACAAAATTAAGGACATATGATTAATCCACATAATACTAGATACTCTACAATTTTAAGCTCTAGGTCAAACAGCAGGATAAAAGTTAGCTTTAAAATTAATGTTTTTAAAGAAACAAAGAACAGATTGTATTCAGCCAGTAAACATTAGGTATTCTGTTGCAAAGGATAATACTTAGAATCAGAAATAGGAGAACAAATACACAGAACAAAACATTAATAGCTTACATTTCACAGCACTCACTCAGTAATATAAGCCATGTGTGGTACTGCAGTTAGTCCTTAAGTATACCAAATTCATTCTCTTACAGACAGTAACTCTTATTCTGAAGTACACTTGAGAAAATTCATCACTCCTCTGGCAGCGAAAATAGATTTTCCAACAAAATTCTCTTTTGTTTCTAATAAAATTATTTAAGTGCCTTTGCAACCAAAGCTGCTCTGGCAGTACACAAAACAAAATACTCATGAGGTTTCTAGCAATACTATATACACATAAAATCGTATTTCAAGAGCTGGAAAGCCAAAAAGCAACCTGCCAAGAGAATGATTTTCACCTTTGACTTCACCATTCCTGGAAGGAGGAAAAGAAAGAAAAAAAGAAATGGACAAATTATCTTAGTTTAGGAAGAGTTATGGCATCAGCTATCTACAGACTTCTTACATACTCAGCTTGAAATCACATATTGCATGTTCACAAAGTTTGAGAAAAATGTTCATAAAAAACCTTTTTAGACAAATGCTCAAGTGACTTCTAGAAGTCTGCTTCTAATAGCCTGTTAATCAAATATGACAGCAGCCTGCTAGTACCTCTTGAAACTGGATGTGCAAGTGTGTCAAAAAGCAACATTAAAAATATTTGCCTAAGACCTTGATAATTTCACATGTTAACATTGACACTATCTGGAGTGAAACTAGCTTATCCAATTGAAAGCAGAATTCAGGTAAGCATAGAAAAGATAGAGCTAGAATCCTCAATGGCTTAGAGTGTCTAACAAATGCTGGGTATCTTGCTCCTCTCTCATATCAGCAGCAATTCTTCAAAGCTACACACATTACAGCCAAAACATTTTGTTATATATGCTCTCCCAGATGACCAAAATCTGAACCTCATTCATATTAAAAAATTCATCACAGAATGATTTTAGAAGAGAGATATATTTTATAGTAAAAATGTATTACAGTCAAGAATCTATAAGTTTCTTTGATATGTTTTTAGAGTCAGTAATGCAAGAACTCCTGTAGGTTTGTTTCTACATCCAACAGAAATCTCACAGTTCTTTTTGACTTTCTGTTTAGATGACACCAAGTTTCAGAATACATATACTTTTCCAGTACCAAAGATTCACAACCAAGCTGTGTCTTAACTGACACAGTATACTGGTAGTTCATTGAAACAGAGAATTCACCAGAATTTTTTTCTTGGGCCTAACCCACCATCTAACATGTGGCTTATTTAGTACATCCAGCTGTCAGATACACTGAACTGAGCATACTGAGACCTCACATCTAACCAGAATGAGTACCAGGCAAGGATATTCAGCCTTTTTAATCAGCTGCTTTCAGATACTCATCTTTACAAAGACAACACAGCACCCAAAAAATTAGTTCAGATTTTGAGCCTTTTCTTGTAATACAGTGGTTGCAATACTTTCTTTTAAATTTAGACTAAAAATCTAAAACTTCTGACATACACACCATATCTAGACAGCACTTCCAACATAGGAAGCATTTAAATTCAGAGGTGAAACAAGTTACTTAAAGTAGTATGAATTATGGTAGTATGAAAAAGATAAACTATTGCATGAAAAATTACTGAAAAATCTCAGAATGCAAATTACTTTTTATATAGTTCATAAAGGCAGCATCTACCTTTATTACAACTCTCTAGATAACAGTTCTGTAAATAATACTGAAAGAGCTAACACCTATCTAACCTAATGCAAAGGTGTTCCAAGACCACTTGATCTATGTAAAGACAGGATTCTTGTCATTATTCCAAGACCACACAGAGCAATGTAAGTAACATCTGGTTGGTACTTAATTCAACTTACCCAACACTATAGAAGCTGCATACACAGAGAATAATTTGCCCAAGGGCTTTGCCTCACTTCCTCTTTCCCCTCTCCCATTCACATGTTCTGACAACTCTTCATCTTTGTTCCGTGTGCAAACAATCTGATATTCAAAGTGTTTGGAGGAAAAAACAAAAACAGAACACCACAACCTAGCTTAACTGAGAAGCACATTACAAGCATTTCCCATCTCGAATCCTGCCATATAACATTAGTTACAGTATAGCACAACTTGTATGCACTGACTGCAGTATCACACATTGCTCATCCATACATGACTACATTGATTACTACATCAAAGTGCCTAGTTAACTTAGCTAGCTTAGTTCTGATGTCACATCTGAGGCGACATGTCTTCCAAAACAGCACTTTAGAAATGGACCAAGCTCAGCTGCTCTGAAGCAAAGGTTGGTACTGGCTCCCCACTTCCAACCACTACAATTTTACCACAGCAGTGGCAAGATCCAAATATGTGGCATGGACCTTAGCTCAATGCAATAATCCTTCCAAGAGCTGAACTGCAGGGAAGAAAGAAGAGCCTGACAACAAAAAGCATCACTAACTGACTAAGGTCACCCTGAGCTGAGGTAACCCATACAAAATCAATGACATGCCTATATCTCACGCACCATACTGCTATAGCTGCATCCTTCCAGAAGCAGATCAGGTACAAGGTTTGCTCATCCTTTTTGGCTACACTGATATGGCACTCCAAGCTAGCAGGAATGTTGGACTTCATTTGCCACTTCATCTGCAGCATTAATAACTCAGAACTTACACAGTTAATCTGACTGTAAGAAACAAACTGAGAACTGCCATGTACAAACTTAAGTGTCTGCCTAGTAAGCATACTTCATCTTCCTAGAAACTTGTATCAATGCATGTTGTCCTCATGCTGCCATTCAGCTGGGATAGCAATTTCCATCTTATGCACACTGAGCTGTGCAGTATGTCAAGTCTGGCTGGGACAGCATCTTAACAGCTCACAGGACAAGAATGCCAAGTGTAAGTCAATGTAACTAAACAACTGAAATTAACTGATTCTATATATGAAGTTGTAGATTAATGTGTAGGTGGTACCCATCCACATGTTCTATTACTTTCAAGTGATTTCAACAATTGAGAAAAATACATCTGGTTAGAGATCAGCCATAGCATAACAATAAATATCAAAAAATGCAGGTCCACCACTAAATGTACGCTATCATATTTTTTAAATGTAAGAAACTCATGTGTCCATGGGGTCAAAAGTGATTAAAATTCTTCAGCATAAGAAGACAGAAATCCAAGATATCTGGAATCTTCAAGATATTTACCTATACAAATTAGGTTAAAAATCCAGAAGTACTAACACATTAGCAACTAAATCAAAAGGCTGTTAAAGAAGTAATCTGCATTTCTTTCAACTGTGAGAGTTACCTGAAAAAAATCACCACATTAAATTATGAGTTAAATATATAAAGTCTATACAAAGCACAACCTGCAATATATTTTTCTGATCAAGTCCTTTTCACTATGCAGGAAAACAAAATACATTGTTAGGAGAAGTCCTAGGAAAGGCATACTGTGGCAAAAGCTAAGGTAGTAAACTTGATATGGAAAATGGACAGCATCAATTACCCATGCACATATAAGAATGTATACAGTTCTAAGCTGTCCTATAACATTACAGAGTTATATATGTAAGTATAATTACTATAAAATACAGTTTAAATATATAGAAAAAAAATCAGAACTTCACAACTACGGGCCTACAACCAACACAGCACATAGCTGAAGAACTCTGGTGAGGTGAGAACTTTGAACAATTTACTCAGCTATAACTTTGCAGAAATATAACACCAATCACAGAACAAACATTTTCTCTCCGAGACCAATGGATTTGGAGGCCTACGAGGAGCTAGCCTATGAAAAGTTGAAAAGTTTTGTTAACCCATGCTTAACAAAGGAAAGCTACAGTGAAGGCTCAGCAATATCCAGGCTGCTTATTTGATCCTACTAATACATTAAAGATGTGATCTGCTGCACGACAGTCGTAAGCAATGATGCAATTTAATAACTAAACAATCTGAAGTTTCCAAACTCTCTCATACTTCTGAATTTAAACCCTAGTCAAAGGTTACACACCATGTTATATAATCTGTGCTTTTCACTGGCAATGTTATGGCTATAGGCAAGATAAATGAAAACAACAGCTCCTCTGGATCAATTGTGAGCCATGAAGCAGAAAAAGACCATATGACAGACACAATTTTTCTTGGCATGGTAGGAGCGTTACAAATTGATGACAGTCGTATGTCCATGCTGGCACCCCTCCACAGCGGATGTGTGAGAGTGTCACTACATCTGGATGGTGAGCACACAAGGGTCCTGAGGCACTCCAGGCCTACTGAAACCAGAGGGACAGCAGCTGCACTCAATGAACACCGTGGGAGCTCCGCAAAGTGATGAAAGGCCTGAGTTACCACAAACTGTAAATACAGACTTATTTCATTAAAATAATAGGTAACCACTGCAGTGATCCCTTCCTGAAATTGACTCATTTCAAGTATAAGCCAGCTATTTCAAGGATTCATTCACATTTCTCCCCTGCAAAGCCAACATGAAAGGCAAAGTGTATAATCTTTTATGTCACCACCAAGGATGATTGGAAATAAAGCTTGTCCCCACACAGAAGCACAGAAGGAAAGCCAAAAGCATGCGACACTGTCATCACATTAGAAAATAAAGGCTCTTTTGTAGCACAGCTAACAGGTCTTCAAAAATTTTAGAAGAGTAAAAAGGCAAGGTAGACTGGATTTTTAACTTAGGAGAGGCATATGACATTACAGTGTAGGTAATTCCTTTCTGTGTTGTTTCTAACATACCAATCAGAACTGGATGTTACTGCCTGTATTTACATATAGGTTGCTGTGTATCAGTAAGCATTACTTCTATTAATGACAGTCAGTTATCCCTTACTAGAAGTACAACTCATGTTCTTGGTGCAGAGGCTGATACCTGATCTACTCTTCCACTTCATACTAGACTGACCCTAGCAAACATTTCTCCATACTGCAGAAGATCCATCTCCTCCCTAGGATGCTCAACTACTCCCATTTCACCCCTTTAGTTATTTGATAGAAGTGTCACAAACAGAGGGCAACAATTTTAAAGCTACTGTTTTTAACTGAACTTCAGCTTGACACCAAACAAACCAAAAGCAACAACAACAGCAACAATTATTCTCCAATATTCTCCAAAAATCAATAATGACAGTGTAAGGAGTAAGAGATCTTAATTCCCCAATTCCAGTAAAAGGTAGAAATACCTTTTAAACTAAAGTATGACATTTCTAGATATTCAGCTATAGGACAGTAAGGCTAGAGTTGTCCTCCAGCAAGTATATCTGAAAGAGAGATCAGCATGATAATAACTGCTGGAAGCAAAATCAAACCAAAACAGACTTGTAGGGGATTTTAATATAATGGGGAATAAATTCCAAACAAACCACAAGACTGCAACTCTTCTCATCAAGAAAAGTACTTACCTGACATTTTTCCCTTGTTCTGTCAACATCTTCACCAGGTCAGCTATAGGATACTGCGCTTTTGCTGCACACAAGCCATAACCTGAAACAATTTCCAAATTCTAAGCTATTTTTGTCTTCAGCACACAACAGTTAAAAGACAATATGCGTACTTTCCACACAAACAGAAGCTCTCATGTTTCAAAATAAACAGATGTACTAATAATATATATACACATAACTATGCATCTAAATACACACACACACACATATGTATCAGATACTCATATATTCCCAGGGGAGTAATTACCCTGAGACATTTAATCCTGTTTGGTTTATGACCACTAACAGTATAGTGGTTTGACCAGTCTAACTACACAAGTAACTTATTTCAGCTTAAAAAAAAGAACGCTTGGTTTTGAGATCAGAAAATGATGTTTCAGAAAGGTATAGTGAAAAAATTATACAGAGGCTACCATCAAGTTACTTCACCACAGTATCCTAAATAAAATTTTGGATTTCTGTAATGCAAGTCTAGCAGCTAAATAAAGCTTTTAGCAGCATATATTATTTTCAGTCTGTCTGAATTAATCAGAACAATAATGCCAAGGAAGAAAATGCAGAGTACAAACTATGAATGTGTCCTCAAGGTTTAACCACAAGAGCAAGAGCCAAAATCCCTGAAGATTTTTGCAAGCTTCACTGGAAACAAAGGTAATTTGCCAAATTAGAACCCTACCTCACTGATGTTTTAATTCAAGCTGAAACAAAATGAAAGACAACTTTATATTTTCAGCATTCTTCCCCACAGCTAAAACAAATTCAACACAACAGTTGTGCCACTCAGTTGAAGGAAAACAAGTCTTAAACTATTCCCTATTTGACCTGTCCTAACAGGGAAAGTGCCACTGAACCATTGGAGCCCACAGCCAATGTAATAGTTTCAGACAATTAAGGGCTTTGGCTTTCAGGGATTTCTCTAATTTAGTTCCAGTATTTACTGTATAATATATTTTAGATGTTCCTCTGCTGTTCCAGAATAAAACAATGCAGAACTGAGGTAGTAGATGATAAACATAAAATCCTCTCTGTCAGTTACTTAACAGATATTTTGATGGTACCACTGGTTCTTGGAAACTCATACTGCAGCAGCAGCCGTACAAAAAATCACCTGTAAATGTAAGTTACAAGAGACAGCCTTTCTCCTGAAGAATTTAAATCTAAATTAAAAAGACAAAGTTTGAAGGGGGACACTCAAGGAAAAAAAAAGTGACACACACATCTACATAATGGAACAGTGACTAACCTGGGAATAAAAACAGATCCCACAGACCCTGTCAGCATTTAATATGCTGCTGCTATTTCAAGACAAACTATAGGTTTTTTAGTTTGGGTTTTTGTATGCTTGAGTTGTTTTTTTTTCAGTAATATATTCTCTGGAGATCTTGCTATTTGAGTTAAGAATGTCTTACCTGGAGTAATAATAATATTATTGGCTTCCTTTATCATTTCAACTGCATTGTCCACATTGATTTCTGTGTGGGTTCCAGTAATTTCCATGGGTTTCCCACCAGCTGTTGATGTCGTGCCGTAGCCCCCTAAAATCACATTTGCAAGAGAACGATTCATAGCCTGAAAGACAAGAGGATTTTGATCAGCCAAAGCTGAAATCCAAAAATGAAGTAGAGGAGAAGTCTACAAAGAAAACTTCTGAAAATATTAAAGCCTTCCAAGTAACAGCTTTATCTGCTGGCTTTGCATGCTTAAAACGTAAAACTGCTTAAAACAGGCTCCTTGAAACAGAGTTCCAGATTAACTCAACAATGTCCAAACACATGACATCATACCTGTAATGGGAGCACATCAACATCTACACAAGGCAAAGAACAAAATAAAAAAAGTAGGAAATATTGATCTCTCTTGGTTCTTAGGGGGAGGGATATAAAAAGAATGCACATTTGAGGCCAGAATTGAAGGTTTTTTAACATATGTATATACATACATACACATATAGACATACACACAATTTCTGCAAGATAATTTCTTAAGTTCTTAAATAGTTCAACATGTAAGCACAGAACTGCTTTCAGACAGCATGGAAACCACGTAGCTCTTGCAGACTGTACAGAGGCAAAGCTCCTACAGCATCAAGACAGGTAAGAACACAAAACAGCTAAGCAGCCACACAAAAGTAACCAAATGCTAACTCAAAACAAATTGTAATGAACTGAAGGAGACCATTAACTTACTGGCTGAGCACCAAAGAGGAACAAGAGATCTTAGACTAAGAGCTTTAAGAGAAGAACACATTCTGAAAATTCGGATCTGTAGATACAAAGGTGAAAGGATGCTGGCTAAATGCTTTCACTGGCATGTCTCCTTGTAAGTGTGATCCCAAAGTATTATCAGGCAATATCTGGAAGTAGGCAAAACTTAGAACTGCAGTAAATAAAACTTCAGAAGCATGAACATCACAGGAAAAGATCACTTATTTCATTAAAGAGGTGTGTCATACATCTGCTGTGTTAGCTCAGAAACGACAGCAAAATTTAAGAATCAACCTGGAGAGGCAAACATGGAAGTGAAAGGAAACATCCACATAGAAGTATGGTTCCAAATGTGTATCTTCCACCAATACTTCAAATGGTGCTCCTCCCCAGGTTTTTTGCTGTAGCCTGAGAAGGTAAGTCATTCCGTGAAACTCAGGTTCTGACAGACAAACACAACAAAGATGTTACAAAAGCTTTTGTTTATCTTGGTAAATCATCACTGTTTCAAACTCTGAAAGGAAGGTGCTCACTGCAGTGATACAAAGCATCCTTCTACTGTCTGCAGCAAGCAGTAGTTCATATTCTCTAATAAGACATTGCCTTTGACACATAACACAATATTACACCTTCAAATAAAAAACCAGACTATTTTGTATATTACAGCAATTAAGGGTCAGGCAAATGGCATACCCTCTTCAGATATTACACACACAAAGATTACAAGAGGCAAAGCACTCTCTATGCATATCTAAACAAAAGACAACACTAAGATCAGTCCAACAAAGAAAAAAAAAAAAAAAAAAAAAAAAAAGAAGTTCAATTATTATTATCTGAGAACACACAAAAAGCAAACTTGAGACTGAAGCACCCCTGCCTGGCTTCAGACCAGAGAGGGAAGGTAAGAGGGCAGAAGACCAGTAAAAAGAGGGGGGTGGTATAAAAGATGTCAAAAATGAGCCAAGACCTCATAAAGCAACAACTAACCAACACAACCAAGACTTACTCAGTACAGAGTCAGTCTGGAAACTTCCATAGCCCCCTTCACCTTCTTTGCCACCATAAACCCCAAACATCTATGAATAAAGTGCAGGCTTCACCATTCGGGCAACCAAGCTGGTAAGGGGTCTGGAGAACATGCCCTATGAGGGGAGGCTGAGGGAACTGGGAATGTTTAGTTTGGAGGAAAGGAGTCTGAGAGGAGACTTCATCACTCTCTACAAGTACCTGAAAGGAGGCTGTAGGGAGGTGGGTGCCGGCCTCTTTTCCCAAGTGAAGAATGACAGGATTAGAGGAAATGGCCTGAAGCTGCACCAGAGGAGATTTAGACTCAATTTAAGGAAGAAATTCTTCACTGAGAGAGAAGTCAGGCATTGGAATGGGTTGCCCAAGGAGGTGGTGGAGTCACCATCCTTAGAAGTACTTAAAAACCAGGTAGATGAGACACTTCAGAACAATTCTGTGATTCCGTGATTTGCAGATAACCTAACTACCAGCAATAAGCCCCCTCTGCTGTGCATACACAATATTCACCTGGAGCTTATAGCCCCGGGAAAACCAAACCCTGGATGCCCAAGAACTCCAAGTGCTTGCACAAAAAAACAGCTAGTGTAGGCCAGGATAAAATTTAAGACTGACATAATTTGTCCTTTATCTTGCTCCATTTCATTATCCCTAATAATGGTTCCTCTTCACCCTGATGCATTTTCCCCATCCTTAAGCACAGTGATTCTAATATTACAGCTGCAAAGATCAAGTATTCACTCTGAAGAAAAAAGAAAAAAAAAAAAAAGAGAGGGAGAAGGCCACACTAATACAATAAAGTGTTCTGAAGAAAACACACTGTGTTACCGTTCCAAACAATAGCACAATTGACAGAGTGAACAGCACAGGCCTTTGCTTTTTTTGTTTTGAAGCTATATTCTTTGTCCCAAGCTCACCCTACTAAGAAGCACAAAAGAGGGATAGGTGGAAAATCAAGCAGATACAAGTGCAAAAACTAAGTGATTATCAGAATACATGGTGGCCAGGTTTATCAAGCTTTAAGAGAAAGTTATGGATGATTAAGCTAGTTTTATGAAATGAAGTATCCGGAAATGTTGTAAAAAGAAGGTTTCAACCATTAAGACGTTACCACAAACACCTTCACATGTGTCCTAGATAAGCTTTGTGTACATTGCTTTGGTTGGAAGTTATACAGGAGGTGAATACTTTGCTTAATTACCGCAGGTTGCAACAGCCAAAAGCAGAGTATATTGAAAGTTAAGCATTTTGTCTTCTGAAACACAAGCTTCAAGACAATGATACTGAATCCCCCAATTATAACAATGCTTTTATTAGCAATGATTGCCATTAAAGGAAGCAAAGCAGGAAAGAAAAATGCTAACTATTTCTGCTTATTGTGCAGACATCAGAGTGATTTTCATTTTATTGCCTGATCAACTTTAATTGTCAGGGTCTATATAAAGCAGCACAAGATTTCCAGAATACTAACTCAGAAACCCAAACTTTCTGAAATTTGAGAAATACCTAGAAGAAAGTCACTTTGGCACTGCAAAACCACTGCAAAATTATTTTCCCAGGCCTCCTGTTTTTCTAGATTACTCCAAACAACAGATACCAAGTATCTCAAAACTCTTGAGTGCTGAGGAAAGCTAGCAATAAAATTTTTAAAGGAAGGGGACAGTAAAAGAAAATTAAAGTACAGACTGGGTAAATATCTACCCAACAGATCATATTTTCACCAAGACTTACATGAATTTGATCTTCCAAGAACATACTTCTTTTATCTGTCGCCCATAAGCATCATGTTTCTCCTGATATGGAGTAAACTGCTGACTGAATATAAATGTATATGTATACATTTTTATATATTAAAAGATGTCCCATAAGCTGACTTCCTGTTGCTAAGGAAACAAAATGTTCAAGGAAAATTCTAAATCATACTTAGGATTAGTCACTTGAACTCACCTCCATGATGCTGCACAAAAATACTTTTTTAAGCTCTTCTGAAACCATTTCGTCGGGAGACAAAAATGAACAATAATGAACGTTCCTAACATAGTAACAACACTATAAATCAGCAGATATGAAAAGAAGACAGCCTAGGATGACTATAGAAAAGCATCAGCACAGTAGAACAGCAGCACTGATCATACAGGAGCACATAAGCTGAAGCAAAACACAATTACGCAAAAGAAAATCAGGAAGCTGATAGATGGTACACTATGAACAGTCGAGTCATTACCTTTCCATCTTTGAAAAGAAAAAGGGGAGAGGTACAAAAAAATAAGAGACTTCTGTACAAACACTCCATATAAAAGGAGGTCAATATTAAAAAAGCAACATGATTTATACATGTACTCATATGCTCTAACCCATGAACTAGAATCAGCAGCACATCCATGGGAGCATGCTGCCCCCCCGTGGTACTTCGAAGTAGCTGCTCTGAACAAAGTGCACTTTCTGACACTCCAATAAGCAAACTTTATATTAATCTCTAACACCACTAATTAAAAGTACCTCCTGACGATAAAATTTAAATTGACTTAAATTTAACTACACTTCAGAGTGACATGACTGAAAAACACAGCCAAGCACAAGTGATCATACATATTTGAGCCCAGAGTCAACAGCCAAATCAATGCAAGAGATTTCCTAACAGTTTTGAAGTGTGATGTATCTCTCCAAATCAGAGACTGACACCTAGCACAATAGTTTCATCCAATAATTTTGTAGTCTTCAAACACCAAGTGTTTAGAATTCTGATTGCTCATCATCCTAGCAAGCAAGATGAATAACATCTTTCATTACCAAAAGGTGAACCAAGATGGTGAAGGGTCTGGAGAACAAGTCCTACAGAAAGAGAATGAGGAAACTGGGAATGTTTAGTTTGGAGAAGAGCAGACCAAAGGGAGACCTTACCACTCTATAATAACCTGAAAGGAGGTTGTAGGGAGGTGGCATCTGGCCTCTTCTCCCAGTAGCAGCAGAATTAAAGGAAACAGCCAGAAGTTATGTCAGGGGAGGTTAAGACTAGGTATAAGGAAGAATTTTTTCATTGAAGGAGTAGTCAGGCACTGGGATGGGCTGCACAGGGAGGTGGTGGAGTCACCACCCCTGAAGGTATTCAAAAACCATGTAGATGGAGACCACGTAGGTGCTGACATCTTACCACACACATGATGTAAGAGAGGATGGCACCAGAGGAGCCAATGAGTGCACCAACAATGGTCAGCAAGTTGTTGTTCAGTAGGAAGCCCTCAGCACACAGCGCCCATCCGGAATAACTGTTCAAGACAGTAATAACTACAGGCATGTCAGCACCTCCAATAGCTGCAGTTAAAGTGACACCCTGGAAAAAGAAAGAAAATACTTCAGTATAAGGTTAGACTAAGGGGACATGCAGAAAAGACAGTCTGCCTGCAGCACTGAAAATTAAATAGTTAAAAACTTAAGTCTTTTCAGTGTAGGAGACACCAAGCTGTGGCCCAAGGACAGGACTTACTGATTCTGCCTTCTGAGGACAGGAAGGCACTCTACTGTGCTCATCATGTGTTTAGTCACATATTATTCTCACAGAAACACCCTAACAAGCTCCATAGAATTGTTAATACCATTAAAGGATTCAGACCAGGCAGTCTTTGCAAGAACAAGTCTACAGAACAATATTCAGGATAAATTGTGCAGCAGCTAGTGTGGGTGTACGAGGCAAGCTGCACATGGAGATAATATTATGTTACTGAGATAACCTGTGGATCCAACAGTCGTAAGTATTTTAGGGATAAATTTTCCAAAGTCTTTTAAAATACCAGTTTGTCACAAAAGAGGATCCATAAAGTCATAGATACAAGTATTTATATACATACATGCCTATTCTCTGGAACAGTTATGCTATACAGCTAGATTTAGGGAAGTCAGTTGCTACTTTCTACTGCAAGTTAGAATACATGCACTATGAATATCATGAGTCTGGATAGTAAAATAAAATAATTAAGATGGAATTTGCAAAACTGAAGAACAAACTGTTTTTTTAACTGGTCTTGCATCCTACAATTCTCCAACTTACCATTATGGCTGAGAGAGCTGACACAGAACCCAAGCAAGTAAGTCCTGTAGTGTAAGTAGGATCAATCATGTATGGAATCATTCCACCAGCACTGGCAGCCAGCAACCCTGCATTCAATGCATGTCGACCAGGCAAGAGCAGTGGTGCAGAATTCAGAATACCTGCAACCAAATGCATATTCAGACACTGAGACATACATTCAAAAAAACCTGTCTCTTGACCCAAAGACTGAATACCTCAGTCAAAAAATAATTTTTAAAAAGGAGAGGTAGAAGATAAAACAAGTTAGCTGAAATGTAGACTTTGTCCTGACTCAGTATTATAACACATTCAGACTTTAGAATCTAGATTCTCAAATATCCCTGTTGAAACTCTTGGTTTACTTCCTAGTCTCTCTGAAGTGCTTCAGAAAAATTGTAATACCCTTCGCTTCTTGAAAAGCTTTTTTTTTTTAAACATACTTTTCACCCTGGCCCCAAGTCTTTTTATCTTGTGTATGGCACTCTGTAACAGAAAGCTTTCGGATGGACCTTCTTGCTATAGGTATTAACTCAGTCTCTCAAAAGCTGTGTGCTTAGAAAAAATATGATTAAACAGATAACCCTAAATATAAAGCATTCCTGCTTTCAAATGCTTTAATTTCACCAATACCCACAGTCACAGACTTTCCATAGCTTCCCACATTGGCAGAGACTTGAGGGGGAAAAAGCATTTAGTATTTGTGTCATTCAATACAACTATATATTTATTTGTACCCTAGGCTTTTCCTTTTCCTCCAATAAACACAGCAAAGAATAAAAATAATGGAAGTTTATCTATTTTTTTGGTGTAAGTAAAAATTTACCAACTGTCCCATTTAAATCTATCTGATTTCTTTTCCCTATCAAGGGAAAGAATGAGCTGATAGGCTCAGGCCTAGAAGTCAAAATACATGATCTAGTACCTCTAGTTCAGTAGTACAGACAAGCTCACTATTATTGTGCTGACATGAAAATGCAAGGGAGAAGGGCAGATAATAAGAGAAGTGTGGACTGAAACAGGCCAGGGAGTTCACCAGGAACATGCACACAAATCACTTGTAGGAGAAAAAAAAGAAAAAACATGACTGAGATAAAATAAATAAGTAACTATTTAATCAGAAATACGTACTACTGACATCCTTCAGAAGGTTACTAGAGTAGATAGCTTTCCATTCATATCTCCTTCAGTGGCTGGTCTCATAAATAAATACTGAAGAAAGCAAACAGATGTTTCCCAAAGGAACTATTGTAAAGCTAACAACAGGATTAGTAATATGAAGCCCTTAGCCAGAACTTCTTCATACAGGTATTATGTCAGTCTCTCAAAAGATGTGTGCTTACAAAACCAAAACAAAACAAAAAAGGCAATAAAGAAATCTTCATGTATGTAGCAATCAGGGATTAGTGACTATTTAACTTAGACAGACAGTGAATTGAACAGTTTAAAGTGAGGCAATCTTAACTAATTCTGCAAGCTCCCTACCTAAAAGGAGTCTGTAATGCCAAGAACAAAATCCCATAAATACTAGTGGTGCTCACTAAGCCCAGCAACACAAGAGTTTCAATTCAAATGCCTGTTCAAGAATAAGAAGTTGTGATAATAGAAGTTATATAATTAGAAGTCAAATAAAGAAACAGTGTAAGCTAGTGTCTTAACAGCACTAAAGCAATCTTATTTCTAGACAAGATGAACTGAAGGAAGCTTACATGACTTGGTAAGTAACAGCAGTACTGTGTCCAAACACTGAAGAAAAATGTTTTATAATTGAAGCTATACACAAATTAAACAGAATTAAAAAGAAAAAAGCATATTCATAAAAAAATAAATATTTTACCTGAAGCAAAATACAAGCTTTCCTTCCAATTACACAGCAATCTAAAGACAGAGCTGAACCCTGGGGCTGGGGGAAAAATCTTTAACAAGCAATTCTGAATCTCTCACCTTGCAGTTTTCCATAAGCAACAAGAGAGCCACTGAAAGTCACTCCACCAATGTATGTGCCAAGGTATGCCACAATCTTGGTGAGGTTTGCAGCAGGATCAGTAGCAAAGTGAGGATATTCAATTATGTATTCTGCTATGCAGGTGAGCACGGCAGCCAAACCAACCAAACTATGGAAAGCAGCAACTAGCTGGGGCAGATCTGTAATCTGGATGCGTTTAGCAATCGTCAGACCTATTGAGAGATGAAGACAAGAGGGAAATCTTATAAAACACATCCAATCTCTGGAGATAGAAATTAATGTATCATGTTCAGTGTGCAATGATTACCTGAACATATACACCTGTTCCAATGGAAAAATTTGTTCCACACTAGAAACTGCTATGCAATTTAACTGAAGTTGCATATGTGTATTTTGCAAAATATGGGTATGATGGGAATTAAAGATAAGATTAAAGCATATCATGATCTTAGGGGCTTCACTAAATATTGAGAAAACTCAAAATTTTGTGTCATGGAAGCACAGTGTGGAAAAGAGAATTTTGCAACATTCAATCAGGAACCAAAGTATGAAGTTAGGCAAGTTCATTCACCTCTGCATGCCCAGGTTCCCTATCAGACACAATGGGCTTCTACTCTTCCAGCAGTCTCCCCATTCTTCCATGTCCTGATGCACTAATAAAAGCCCTGAAACTCACAATTCTTTGTACATGTATTTGCAAAATAACACATATAAGTCATAAATAATCTTATAAATCAATCCATCTCTGCTCTCTGCAATATTTTGTGTACATACAGTTTACATGAATGCATGTATATGCATATATTGTTAGTTTATAGTATTACACACATACCCATGGTACCACCAAGTGCCATTGCACCAGACATCTGTGCCAATAATTCAGGTGAGGGTTTAAGGCCTCCAAGAGTTGCTGCTAAACCTCCTGCAACGCCAATCATACCCAAAGCATTTCCAAGACGAGCTGTTCCTTGAGTGGACAGACCAGCCAGGGCCCCCACACAGCATAAGCCTGAGCCCAGATACATAATCTTTAAAATAAGAAGAACATCAATTTGCATACATAAGGTAGAGACAAACTGCATAATCACTAAAATCTTCATGATTACTACACAATAGGGCTGATTTCTCCACAATTAGTCACAGTTCTTAATTGAGGTTAAACCTCTTTTAACTATGAGAAGCTGCTGGACAGGATGCAATTTTGGCCAATTAAAACGTGGTATCTATTAAAACTTTCTCCACTTGACTTTGGTTTATCTGCACCACGAATACTAACCTTGAGTCAAATTAATTTGCTGTACCAATCCACACACCAGTTTTTCTTTATCAGAAACCCAAAGCTAAACTGCTCTGTTCATTACAGTAATAGTTTCAGAATTTACAAAAAAAGCTCTGTGAGGTGTAAGCAGAATTATCTTTGCCTCAAACAACAACTGGCAAGTGGGATGTCAAACACATGCTCCTGATAAGCACCATGATTTAAATAGTCAGGTGAGCAGTCTCACCCAGACAAAGCCAGCAGTGAGCTGATGCCCCTGGCTAACTGGAAATAAGCTAACGGACCCTTGGGCTAGATAAGGGCCAGTAGAGGCAACAGCCCCAGTCCTTACAATGAGTAAAAGCAACAAAGTTTGAATCTGCCACAAGAGTGGCAGAAAACTCTTTGTTGCTGCCTAGGACCAGACCACTGTCCCAGGAAGAAAGACGAAAGACAGACTGAACATTGTGGGATCTGCATGAGGTGATACCACCCTTTCTCTCTTCCTCTTCTTCCTTCTCTCCCTCTCTGTTTCTCTCACTCAACAGACTTGCCAAATCTTTACCAGGTTGCTTCATACTTCTGTCCACCAAATTAAACTTTCTATTTGCACCTGGCCCACCATGGCTGGGTTTTTTCTTGCAGGATCTGAATATTAAGTTACATCAAACACAGGGTGGATCATAACAAAGTGCTTTAGGTACAATCCCCATATATTCCTCTATGCTGAAATCTCATCCCATCCAGATGTCATACCTACTTTAACTGTCATGACAAGTAAAATTTTCAGAAACATTTAAACCAGAGACTGATTTCTGCAAATATTTAAGCTTTAATCTAGGAAATCTCGCCTATAAATAACAAAGTGCCTGATGCTTTACAGGAAAAAAAAATGCAAAGCTTTTAAAATTTCAGAGTCAGCATTTGGGATATGATTGCGAGCTTAATCAACTTCAGATTGGCTTTGTGGGACTACACAGCTGACAAAGACTACAGATAATTTGCTATTTACCTCTCAACACAGTAAGCAGTAAAAAAAGATGTCATTGTGAATAGTGGGCTACAAGCCATAAAACAATTTTCTTACCTGTTCAATGTTGTAGCCACCACTGAGAGCAGCTGCATAGCCTCCTACAAATACACCACCAGGAAGGAGGTACAAGTAATTGTACTCAGGAGGATCTGTGGGACGTTTGAACATATCCAGCATTCTCTGTGTAACTAGAAATCCACCTGGACAAGCAAAGAGACATATTTGATAAAAACATATTACTACTGAGTTACCAACTGACACCAATAGTTCCTAAAAAGATAGTAATCTGGAAAATCACCAGGAAACGAAGGAATAATCAGAGTGACATCCTGCTTTTTTAACCTTTGGAGGAAACTCACAAAAAGGAGTCAGGAAGCCTGAAGGATGTGCTATGGCTGCATACTCTAGACTGACTGCAGGACAGTTTAGTCAACCAGCAAAAAAATATTGTTTGTAAGCTACATTGCTTGCTTTCTTATCTTAATTATTTGTGAAGCAGGGAATTCTGAAGCTCAAACAAGCAGAATTTTGTTCTATGTGTATTTTTCAAGTAGGAAAAGGAATACAAGCAGTACCACCTCAGGATATATCCCGCAAGGGATTTCATACAAACCTCACCCAAAGGGCTTCAAAAGAAAAATGCACATCTAAATGCTTCCCTAAAAAAAAAAAAAAAAAGGCTACACCACAGGGTGTGCAAAACAGGGACAAAAACTCTATGAAAATTGAGGGTCGGGTTCTTTATTGATGGATACTTTCAGATCCTACTGCCAGAATAGTATTTTTGAAAGCTATACAATTAAAAAGCTACAAGAAATAAAAAGAATTACGTAAGTGCTTTAAAGTTATCCTTGGGAAAAAACTAACATTCCTACCTGCAATATTCACTGAAGAGATGAAGGTCGAAAGTACTGCTAGGCTTTGAGGAGTGTTTTCAGGGATATAGCTCCCTCCCATCAACACCAGCCCACCAACTGCAGTTAGTCCTATTTGAAAGGAAAAAAGGCATTACTGAACTTTAAAAGGCTCCTTACCTATAGCAAGTTTCCTTTCAGCTGTTAGATACCTGTCAACACAAACTTTGACCTCTACGCCACATACTACTATTTAAACAAAGACTACCATCAGCTTTTTCAGAACTAAAAACATGTTTCAAAAGGAAAAAAAAATATGAATTGTATATGACTATCAAAATAGAAATATAGTGCCTCAAGCCTCCAAGTACGTTTGATAAAATAAATAACTACTTGTATTCATCAAAGTTGATCAGGCTTGTGACCTGTCACATACATACAAAAACAGATATATAAAATTTTACATATTTAGAGTAGACTTACACAATAGAGCTACAAATCTGTCCTTGTTTGGATAGAGCTAATTTTCTGTCTTGTAATTTTGCTTTCGAATAAGTCTCTTTTAAGCAGCTGCACTTGCTGAAATTAACAGCAAGTTTCTCAGTCAGTATCTGCTTCTAGGACTGATAACACCCAGTGTTTACAGTTACAGCTAGAGACTGGTATGCAGAACCAAGAACTGCTAGGTTCTGAGGAACATTTTGCCCTCCGGAAGGAGAAAAGGAGTAAAGAGCAACCCTCCTGTAGGGAGGGACCTGCAAGCCTCCTTTAGGGAGAGGCGGTCAAGGTAGATGACCAACATTGACCAAACAGAGTATTCCATCCCATACATGTCATACTCAGTATAAATTTGAGGGATCACAAGGGTCAAACTTCTTCTGCCCTCTTCCTTCTACCTTCACCTGTCCCTGTTTGCTTCAGCATCCTGGAAGGATTCCATCCATTTGTCTGCCTGTGGTCCTGATCCATGCCAGCCTGACTCCAAGTGTTCCTGCCTCCAGGTCCCAACTGCTGCTGACTTCAGGATTCCAGCCTGGACTTTCCCAGGGCTGCCCTGCAACCTCGGTGGTGACATGAGCATTATCAGGGAAAAGGGGGAGGAACGTGGTATCACTTTGCTGTGTATTTGTATATATTTAGTAATTTTTCCTTTTTATCATTACTGTTTCATTAAAGCTGTGTAGTTTTAGTTTCCAAGCCATAAGTCTCTCTCCTTTCTTTATCAGGGAGGTGGACTAATAGAGACCATCTGTCATTTGGTTTAATTGACAGGACAGCATTAAACTGTGACAAAATCTCACAGGTCACTCAGGATTTTTTTCTGTTTTCTCCTGTGAAAAGGTGTAGTTTGAGGAGAAAAGACAATCCATAAAATATAAAGACATTTTCAGGGCAACATATTGGAAAGATGGGAGGAAAAACAGGCTCCATGAGAGACTGCAGAGACTCCAAGAAAAACAAACTTTAAAGCAAAGAGGTTAACAGAGAAAAATTACTTATATAAATTAAAAATGCACAGCACCAGATTTGCCTTTTTTTGAAAAAACATACTCCCAGGATGTCATTGTTACATATGAAAATAAATTCAGACATACAAAGCTGGCATTTTAAAAGGCATATAATCAGATTTCTGACTAAAGTTCAAGTAGAAGGAGGTATGCATACTTCAAAGAGAAAACAAGCAGCTGAGTGACAGTTACCTACCTGAGATAGCATTAGTCACTGACATGAGTGGAGAGTGAAGAGCAGGAGTCACACCCCATACTGTATGGTACCCCACTATTCCAGCTAGACCAAATGTCGTCACCATTTGTGTGAATGCAGTAGTGGGAGCTACAATGCCCAGTCCTAACATAGTGGCTAAGCCTAGAAGAAAGCACAGCAAAACATTTCTGTAACTTCTCCATTGTTTCCTACATTTAAACTTTATACAAAAAAAAGTCTAGTATTAAGCTAAAAGCGAAACAGGTTTTGTGCATGTTAGTTATTTCAAGAGCAAATTATGATCTTTGCCAACTACAAGAATCTTGTGGTGTTAATGTTTATTATACAATAGAAAATTAAACCATACATACAGTACACATATCTTTGTAATGCATGCACACAAAACAGCAAAGATAGGAATCTACACCAACATTGAATCCCGTCACTCCTGTTCTTTAGCAAAAACAAGTCACAAACATGCTGAGATATTATTACTTGGAAGACTCAAAGCATGCATACGAATAATAGAGACTAAAATTAAGAATACTCAGCTCATCAATTACTTCATTCAAAAGTTTGGATATACTCAGAATACCAAATGACAAGAAGAGCCAATATTAATTTCCCAAATCAAATGCCCTGTTCTCAGGATTTCAGTAGACAGTGGGCATTTAAGAATTGGCAAGGAATTGATTCCAATGCAAAGTATGGGTAAAGTCCCCACCAGAATTCCCTCAGAATTTTATTTACTTTACTGGTTATTTGTATAAAGACAAATACACATGCATAGAATCATAGACAGTTAGGTTGGAAGGGACCTCAAGGATCATCTGGCTCAATTCTGGCCCAATCCTTTTAATATTGTTTATACAAGATGTCTCAGCACCCTGTTAAGCTGAGACTTAAAACCTTCCAAAGTGGTGGAATCCACCACTTCCCTGGGAGACCATTCCAATGTCTGTCCTCAGGCAGTTTCCTCTTCTGTTCAATCAGAATGTCCCCAGGACCAACTTGTGCCCATTGCCCCTTATCTTGTCCATGTGACTCCTCGTAAGAAGGGAGTCTCCATCTTCTTTGTAGCCCAACTAAAGTACTGGAACATCATCTTAAGGTCTCCCATAAGCCTTCTCTTCTCGAGGCTGAACAGACCCAGTTTTCTCAGACTCTCTTCATATGGCAGGTTTGAAATGTTTACATCTTTCATTAAGATTTTATTTTCCATCTCAGAAGTAGCTATTACACTACACTCATTTTGCACTAGGACACACCGGACAATCAATTCCCCTCCCAGCTAATTATTGAACTGAATGAGTAAGACCAGGAGTCATGTAGAAGTATTAGTGAAATGAGGAGCACTCTACACTGTATCCCTAACTCTGGAAGTTGCTTACCTGCTGTGTATACAGATGCACTAGTCACTGTCTTTCTAAAAGGTGTGACAGTAGCTGCTTTTTCTGCTTCCATCTCTGCTACTGTCTTCTGCTTCACAGGGGCTCCTTGAGGAATGTTATTTGGTTGAGGTGCTGGGAAAATCACCTTGCCATCCTGACAAGAGATTATACATAAAGTTACCCCTAACATGGCAGATGCTTTACAGTTAAAGGAGCCTGCTCTTCTTAATCCTGCAGCTCGGTTAAGTCATGCTACAGCTATGCCACAGAAACACCTTCCCTTTCTGCATCAGCTAGTTTCCAAGAATGGATTATCAGTTACAGCCTGAGCAAGTTAACCATACTCAGCTGAAAAAACAGGTGAAATAGATTTAACATCATCACAAGAGCACCTGGTGGAAGCACAAGGCTTGAATGCAGAAACCAAAACAAAGAGGTAATTTCCATAAACTGAAAACATTTATACAAAATAAACTGAGGTCTTGGAAAAAAACAAAATCTGGTAGTGATCTCAACTGTAATCAGAGCCTCAGCTAGGTATTAAAATATGTCACCTTATGTTTCTTGCTGTTCTTCAGGCTTCTGGATGAGTAACCAGTGAAGGTGTCAGACCTAAGCTGCACACAGAACTTAAGTGGTCTGGGGGAGCTGAAGTCAATCCAAGCCTTCTCAAGAGTACATAACAGAGCGTTGGCAGCATTTTGCCCAAAACTCAGAAACAGAAATTAATATCTGTTATCTAAACTGCAAATGATTGCATCTTAAAACCTGCATGAAGGAGAGACCATCCTGGCCCATGCTTTAAGTTTGTATTTTACTATTCCCTAATGCATCTTAAAATATCCTGTATAGCCTAGTTCCTTTTTTTTTTCTGAAGTTTATCTTGTAAGAACAGAAACAAGCATGTATTTTTAAAAATGAAGGAAAAATTTTTCTCTGGTCCCACATTAATGTTTAAAAAATGTGTTTAATACCTATGCTTTTATCACATGTACACAACATGCAAATTTTTTTTTCCCAGTTTTTCATGAGTAGATGGTAGGTATTTGTTTAACAGTAACAGAAGACAAAAGCAAATAGATTTCACTTCACAAAAAGGGGTAGAGGATTATTCAGCCGAATACAAACGCAACTGCTCAAATACGATGCCAATCAAGTCACAGCTAAAGTCTACAGGCATGCAGTATCTTTTAATGCATTTTGACAAGACAACACTGCTAAATGTCAAAGTATGTACTGACAAATTAAGAAGAGAATATTTACTGGCTTACCTTCATTACTACAGTTCCTCTAACAACATGATCCAGAGTCCCATAGTCAAATTCATCTTTTGGATCAAAATAGAAGTTCTCTTTGTCAGGACTAATAGCCTTTAAGAGTTTGATAATATTATTGGAATACAGAGTACTGGCCTGAGTAGCCATTCTGCTAGGTAGGTCTGTGTAGCCAATGTGTGTAACACCCTGGAATAAATTCAAGTAAAATATTAAGATTAGTTCAGCCTCAAAGAAGCAGCATCTCTTCCAGTACATCCTTCTGGAAATACATATCTAACTTGTTTTACTTATTGACATTTTGAATCTCTGCTAAAACTGTTACCTGTAGCTCTAATATTATTAAGTCAGGGGAAGATTACTCACAACAGTTCCAGAATTTATTATGAACAAACCAAACACCTTTAAAGGAATTAGCAACATGCCTATACACAGGTGTACTGATGCAACAGCTTGTCCTCTCCAAATCCTACTATTCTGCTTAGCTTCTTAAAGGAAGAGGATTATCCTACAACTACAGGAAACAGATTATCCTACTCAAAGATTGGCATTTTCTTAGTCCCTCTGGAGGGCATGCACTGAAGGCAACTTTCTGCAGTTTCTGTAGGAGTGAAAGGAGCTTCCTCAAAGCTAACTGGCAGTGCAAGTGTAACATACCAGAGTTCACACTTAGAGAAAGATGTAACATATTATATCCACACTGTTTAAACAACAAATACCACTATACCTGACTATCAGGCTCTTGAGCTTTCAGAAGATGTGTGAAGCTGAGGCTGGCATACATTGTCCATGTTCAAGTAGGCTGGTGTTAAAACACAGCTTTTAAGTTGAAGGAGCAAAGATCCGTGCATGCTTCGAGGAACTCTTGCTTCTTACTGCAATGCTCTAACATACTGCTAATAGTTCTGTACTGCTGCTCTCTTCCACAGCTCATTGCCAGTATACTACATCCAGGGGTACTATTACTCTGACTAAAAGCCCTCTATGTAAGTTCTTCATGAAAATATCTGATTATTTCTATTCTACATTTTTTAAGTAATGACATCAAAAGCCCTAGAAAACCAAAAAGCCAAATACAATGCATGACTCACTATGTACATACACACACACACACATATACATGCAACCCTGCTTATATTTATGACAACCATGGCAGATATATCCAGAGAAAAATCACTGGATTTTGAAATCTAAGTGGTAGAACTTCCACACTTAACAATGAAATTAAAGGTACCCATTTTTTTTTTAAATATTGAGATTGTTATACATAGAGAGGACTACTGACCAAATGAAAATCTCAAATATTACTAGAGCTCAAGTAGGAAAACCAGATCATCATTTCCAGCACACAGTTTACAGAATACAATGTGAACTCACGCAAACTGCAAGTGATCTGCAGATCAAAATGCTCACCTTATGAACATACATTTCTCCAGGCTTTGTAGTCTCAATGTTTCCCCCTGCTTCTGCAGCTAAATCCACAACTACTGAACCTTCCTTCATTGATTCAATCATATCTTTCTTAAACAAGATGGGAGCTTTTTTGCCTGACAAGACATAATAAGTTAAACACAAAATATAGCTTTTTCTCTATAGAGCTTAATTTTCCCCTTCTCTCTCTCTCTATCTGTAAACCTGATTTTTGTAAGCAAAATTTTCCAGTAATAGTTACCTAGGTTAAAATCTCACAGAATATTCGTTTATACAGGCAAAGGGAAGAGATTATATGGGGGAAACTTCTCCCCATATAAAAAAGCTATGCATTTGCATTCTACTCAAGATGCTGGCAAGTCCAATTTTTTCCTAAGTGAAAAGATGACATACAATCTTAAAATTCAAGTCAAGTACTGTTTCAGCTGGACTTGATTTGGTACACAAGTTGGACAGCAGTAGCAGTGATGTAAGAAATATTAGCCAATATGCAAGAAAATTGCAGCCTTACTTTCTTACCACCTGTCCCTTGTTTAATAAGAAAAAATTATTATAATGAGACCAAGATAGCTTGTTTGTGAAAAGTTTGAAAAAAGACACACACTTTTATCACTTCCCATTTATCAGGGAAGGGAAAAGTTACATGATCAAAGAGATGTAATTCCTTAATGCCTGGTTTGTACTGCAGGCACACCTCCAAAACATACCAACTTGCATCAGATAAATGAAAATTAGCATCTTGCACATAAAACATACCTGGAATAAGTGCTGTAGTGATAATAATATCAACATCTTGGCACTGTTTGGCAAACAGTTTCATTTCAGCCTCAATGAATTCTTTGGACATTTCTTTAGCATAACCACCTTGTCCCTCTCCAGATTCCTTTAAGTCTACTTCCAGAGGTTCAGCACCAAGAGACTTAAACTGTTCCAAAGCTGCAGCTCTACAAAAAGAAAAATATGGAAGAGACAATAATCACAATTTTAAAAATCCACCACAACATTTCTGGTCTGTTTAATACTAGTCTTGTTAAAGTAAGAGATCTAAAACTTTTTCTAGGATTAAGGAGACTGTAAGTACAAACCTCAAATTTCTGTATTTAGTGAAAAAAGTAAGTGCATCAATATTTTATATTCCTATGAAGATACTTGAATAACAAATGAATGCAAGCTACCATTTCCTGCATAGTCAGCAGAGTTGCTCCAAGAAAAATCCCAAACCTGGCAGCTTAACTGTTGAGTAACTCTACACACCCTTATCATAGCTAGGTAAATGTATAGCCCAAACTCAGGTGCCTAAGACAGGTGATATATACACAAACCTCTGGCCCTGTCTTTAGTCTGAGAAATACCAGCAAGTCTAATTTTAACAGGGAAAACTAGTTCAGGGAGGGGACATGTGAGACTGGGCAGGTTAGTGGTCTGGGTTGGTTTTGAGTTTGTTTTTTTTACAATTTTCTTGTACATCTGTAATTTATTTTGCATTATATGATACCATAGTAAATAACTAGAATAAATTTTAGTGTTAGGTGAACACTCACAACATATAGAGCATTTAACACAAATATTCTTGTAATCCAAGATAAAAGTATAGAGGATACTTAAGAAGGGAAATGAGTCTAAGAAGTTTTAAAAGTATGATCAAAATCTGTCTAAGAAAAATAAACTCTTTACAGCTTGTTTTAAGAAATATGCAGATTTTTTTACTGTGCATCATAAATCTGGAGATAATTTTTCTTCTCTCATATTAGACATAACTAAGTAGCACTAGATGACACTTCAGCATCAAATCAAAATATAAAAGTAATTTTAATGCAAATACATTATTTGCATTAAAATGCAAATACAGTATTAAGCACATACAAATTCACTAAAGAAGGCCATTTAAAAAAAAAAAAAAAGAGTTTACAGTCCCTGTAACTATAAGCAGAAAAATGTTATTGCTTCATAATTTTCTGTCTATTACTCTAAAAAAGGAGCTAGAGGACAAAATAATCATTCCAAACATAAAGATGAGACAGAGGGAAAACACCATTTAAAGCAGATTCAGATGAAGCTACTGTTTTTTTACTGTGAGTTTCATAAATAAAGTAACTTGATCACTTTCTCTTCTTCAGCAAATTGGAAGAATAATCTCCCCAAAGAGTTGCTAGTTGGCCTCTCTGACACCAGGAGAGTTCAAGTGAGAGTATGTAGTTATACATCTGGGTCAAACCAAGCTACCAGTGAGGGCACAAAGACTATTTTTCTGTCATGCTCCCTCTGTCCCCAAGAACAGACTGAAATTCTGGATAAAAGCCCTAACTTTCTCATTTTCATAAAGTTATAAATTTTTATTCATATAGTTCTGAATGATTTCATGAGATAGACTCTCTGGAAGGGTATGGTATGGTTTGGTTTTTTTGATGTATAAAAAAAGTGGAGGAATAATAATGAAATAAAAACTGGTAGGAAAAGAATTGTGATTCAGTGAAGTACAAGTGTTTTCACTGTAATACATCCACAAACTACTTAATCATAACATAATTTCAGAATGCTATTACCACTTTAACACACATACCTAGTATCAAATCCACGAACCACTGCACCCATTGATTTAGCTGCTCCTGCAGAAGCCAGGCCAGCAACACCTCCTCCGATGATCAAGACCTAAAATGACACCATCATCATGCTTGGCCCACAAACTAAAACTAGAACTCATTAGAAAAGGAGCACCACTGCACTGCCTTCACAACCACAGACATACCTTACTAATTTGTCATTTTTGTTTAAATTTTGTCAAATTTAAACAAATTATCTTAGGACACAGAATCCAAAATTACTTTGCTAAAGCTGTCCTGTAAACCTAACAGTTCAAAAGCTATAACTCCTGACTTCACTTACCTGAGGGCAAATTCATCTGTAGCTAACAGCTTATGTAAATAAGTAAAGGTTTTCTCCTTAATTCCTTTCTTTCTCCACATTCCTTAACTCTACTTTCATTTCTCTTCAACTCAATCCACTGCATCTCCAATCATGCAAACCTTTCCATCAGTCTTCAATTCAGCAGAAATCACAGTATCTGGTTGTTCTTAAATGCTTCCTTGCCTTTCACCATATGGAAAAAAAAATCTATCCTTGTATAGCTGGTCTGATTTTTAAAACTACACAAACTTAAGTAAAATTCAAATTATTCAATTATTAAAAAATATATATATCACTACAGGGTAGTGAACTAAATGTGGTACATCAGTACAGGTGTTTACAAGGTCTCTAGAATTAGCTTCAAGGCAGGGAAAAAAAAGCCTTATAGCACACTTGTGGCAGTGGTCAGGAACTCAAATATTCTTCTGCCACAGTCTTTTTCTAACTGCACATACCTTTGCCGGAGGAACTTTACCAGCAGCTGTGATCTGACCCGTGAAAAATCGACCAAAGTGATTTGCTGCCAGTACCACAGCCTTGTAACTGTCAAATAAAGACAAATATTTATCACTATTTTCCAAGTCTCAGTACAATTCCACACATGGCAGGAACTGAAAGGATGAACATCTGATCATAGCATGCATTAGATAAAGCCAGTTTAATATTTTACTATTGAGCACCAGTTTAATTGTCTTTGTCTGGATTTCTTGTTTTGTTTTTTACTGTGTTATGGGGTTTTTTTTGTTTTTGTTTGGTTTTTGGTTTTTTTTAAGCATGGAATGAATTCTCAGAATTTTTGGACTGCTATATACTTGATGACCACAACTATACACACTCTCAAAATTTTTCCTGAAAAATAAATATAGAGCTTATCAAAAGTTAACTCTGCAGTATTTGACACTACCTCCAAAGGCTGTAACCTAATTAGGGCTTGTTAGGAAATGAAACATGAACAAGCAAATGAAAAACTCACAGTAACTTTGCAGTAAAGTCACTTAGACGCATTTAAAATGATCCTGTGGTGCTGTCTCTGCAGAGTTATATGGCTTGTGGCACACAGCTTAACCTTGATACTTCTTTTGCACAGTCTGCTTTGTAGCCATCCAAGAATGGGTGGCTGAATGACAAGTTAACATCAGCAGAGATGTACATTTTCTTGCATTTTTACTAACAGTGTTGGGGTTCAACAGCCCTGTTCCACTCTCTTTCCTGTCTCTAGCAGGGACATACGGAGGTTTGTATGCTGTAAAATTAGCTGTAACTTGGAATACAGCTTGTAGCTTCTACACCTTTAAGTAATGAAAACAGAGCACATGGATGTGTACTGATGGTGTTCACAAAATTTGTCAGCCTTCTCCAAGGCTTATTATGCCTAACAGACATTATCCAATTAAAAAAAAAAAAAAATAAAAAGGCAATGAAGAAACTAATGATAGAAGTCAGCTTGGCAACAACATTTTAATTCACAACAATTCCAGCTGCAAAGGATAAAGATGTCTGAGAATACTTAGTCTTCTGTTTATATTTGCCACTGCAAAGCATTCACCCTGAATGCTACTTAGGTTAGCTCCCAAGATCAGATTCCAATGACAGACAATCAAGATGTCTTGGGTGTCTTTGAATATGCTCTCACCTAGTGCAGATTTAAAAGGCACTAGACAAAGCAGTATACAAATTAGAACTGCCTTCAATTTTCTTTATTTGCAAAAGCCTTGCTATGATCTGCTACAAAGCTGATCATAAGAAACTTAAGTGGTTTGGAACCTCCAACAGCATCAGCCTGCTTGAAACATCTGTATGAAAACAGAGATATGGAATTAGTTGAGACATACCTAATACTAAAGTACATAGCTTTTAATCCAGCTACACTTAATGAAACCCGTGAGAAAAAAGAAAAGTAGTAAGATTCATACCCAGCAATGTTGGCCATGGAGCTAAGAGCATCATAACCCTGAGCAATGGTGATTCGTGGAACCTGATCCATAGCCAGGACAGTAGTTTTTTTTTCTGCAAGTTTTTTCAGGAGGTCTGGGTTTTGTGCAGGGTAGATAAAACTAATCAGGGTAGCCGAAGTCTTAAAAAGGTCTGCCTCGTGTACACCTAGAGATGAGTTATGTATAGGAGCCCTTACCTGAAGAAAGAGAAGTTTCCAAATCAAACAGAGGAAATAAATCAGAACACACTCGACCTCTGTGTTCAATCCTGACAGGACAACTTCAAATACAGCAGTTAAAAGAAACCTTAACATCAAGTTTCAACTATTTCCCTTTTTAACCTCAGGATTCTGCACAACTTAATACCTCTCCAGCAACTTCACTTTCACCACTGTTCCCAGCTACAACTCATTCAGTTACTAATATTTTTGAAACACACTGCTGCTGTGCATTTGTTGGATGTCTCACTGAGAAAAGTTAGAAACCTGTATCTTCAAAATTCCAACCAACTCCCTTTTCCAAGAGTAACTTGAGCAATATGTGACTAATTTCTTAGAACAGGGATCTCATCTTCTGATCAGAGTCCAAACTAGTCCATCTTGTTCTATAAAAAGGACGACTCCTCCAGGGAAGTTAAAAACTTCGTAAAAAATTTTTCAATGCTGCCATTTAGTAGTTTACTACTGTAGGTGCACACTTGAGCTCTTAGAAGAACAAAAAAAACATATTAAAACTGAAATGGGAACTTATATTAATTTGAAGGAGCTTATTAACTGAACTTTCAGCAGACTATAAAAAAAAAAATTCCCTCTTTCTCCAAAATGAATGTAATAGGAAATAAATTAATAAAGTAATTACTTTGACAATCAAATCAGATGCCAGAACTTCTTTGGTCCCCTGGATCTTTGCTCCAGCTTGTCTGTAATGGTCATCAGAAAATTTGGAAGCTTCTCCAGCACCAGATTCCACCATGACATTGAAGCCTTGTTTAACCAAGGATTGAACTCCAGCTGGCGATAGAGCCACTCTCTTCTCATTCTCAAATATCTCCTTGGGAACACCTACAGTCAGCTGTTTATAAGGAATACCTGTAGGAGTGGCAGTGAGTGTTAGTTGAATTAATTACTAATTAATTGGTACTAAGAACAATGTTGTACAGACACTCAAAGACACAACACTTCTTCCTGCTGAGGGAAGAGGAAGCAGATGGTGTTTCCTAGCAGTTAAATTTACATCACCTTAAAATACACCATCTTTCTAGAGATCCCTGTTCTCTCAGAAACCAGAAGGTCAGCACAATCAGGCACACAAGCATTAACAAATGTTTGGTGCAGCTCATGCCTACGTTATTTATACAGCTCTGACTGTAATTTGCACTCTTATACAATACACACTGTTCTGGTAGTAACACATTTTACCTGGAATAAGAAAACTTAAATTCCTCCCCAATTACTTTGACTTTACTGTGAAGTAAACAAATAAGCTTCAACAGCAGAACTGAATTTAACTGACCATGCTTTAGATGTCTATCAAATTATAGATGTCTCAGCTCACTAATAATGAATGTAACTTGCATACACTGAAAGGAACAGCTACAGTGTCAAAGTACTCAGAGTCAATACAGAAATAAAAACTGTGAACTCAGGAGTTCTTGAAGAATAATGGAATGTGCATATACTAGTTCATTCAGTTATACTTCTTTTTGATGTCCTCGTCTTAACTTGTTCAAAGCTTTAATAAATAACACCAGGAAATTGCTAAAGCTGTGATTTATCAATTGTAGCTCAAGGTTTCAATTACAAATATTACACTTTATTCATATGCAATTTGTGGGCTTCGAGTGCAATCTGAGAGTTAAACTTTTCTAATACACTCAAATGCTTAATTATGTTATTTACAAATATATAGACTCAAGAAGAATAATCACATATCAAATTCCCACATTGATTCAATTACACCGGAGAGCATGCAGTCCAGCACACAAGTCGAGTTCTGCACCAGCTTTTCACTGACATGTACCCATAATTTAAACCTGAAACCTGGATAATGACATTTAGACATGAAGCAGATCACATACATATTAATGAAACGTGAATTGAACACTCTGAGCAGTCACTCATATTAAAGACTCAGAAAAAGCCAAACCAAACAAAAAACAAAAATCAAATAAGTAACAAACAAACAAAAAAACCCAAAACCAAAGCAAAACATACCACAAAACCAAATTAAAGGGGGGGAGGTGGGGTTAAATTACAAATGTGCTTCTAATTGAGCAAATAATACCACATATTGTGCTGCAAAAATTGTATCAGACTAGTAGCGTGTTGCACACTTTAGGAAGGCCACTGTTTTTCCCTGTAATCTTTTGATATAGAAATAAGTAAAACAAAGAATAAAACATAGCACACTATAAAAGCATTGAGGAGCTCAATTATTTTGATATTTTAAGTCCAAAAGTGTCTATGATGCACAACTGGGAGTGTAATGTGCTTAAAGTTTTAGATTAGCAATTTTCTAGACACTAACAACTTCCAAAAAAACAATACAGAGTTGGTAAGAACTGTATTTGTCAGCCACCTAATAACCATTAAAAAAAAAATTTTAAAAAATTGACTGAACATATCCAACAGGAAGGCATAATAGTATGACCAAAGAAGTGCACTGCTTCTAATTATATTTAAATTTAGCTTTCTCTTTGAAATTAAACTAATAAAGAAACTCCAGGTGTTTTGGTATTTTGTATGCTGGAGAACATTAAAAACCTTTACATTACAAAACAAAAGTCAAATTCATGAAAGCATGTTGAAAGGAACATAAAGTCACAACAGGAGAATGCATACCTAAACCAGACCCCACCCCAACAGACTTTGCAAAGATTTTGCTTCATTGGCATACACCATATCTAAACATCACTGCAACTCAGGGCAACCTTATCACATCAGTACTAACCAACTGTAAGATACAGTTGATGCCACTCATGCCAATCATCCTTGACACTTGAAGAGAACTTTCTCTTCTGATTACTACACAAAAAAAGTCTAGCTTCTGATTTTCTCTAAATCAACCCAGTGGAAATAAGTTCTCTTGTCTTTTACAAGTAGAAATTATACCAAGAAGACTGACACTTGTTAGAACAGCAGAGATCAATCACAATGAAAGGAAGTAGCTCTAGAACAGAACACTCAAAGCTTTTCAAGAAGTGCTAAGAAAATAAGAAATAAAGTGCTATATTCCCCATCTCTCCTTTTGGAGGTTTCTGCAACACACAAATGCAGAGGAAGAAATGAATAAACAACAGCATACAGGATACAGAAGGGTGACTGCAAATCCAAAAGTACACAAACACTTGGCTAAAGCTAACAAACCTCTCAAGCAACAAATAATATATTTTTTTTCACCTCCTAAGATTCAAATTACAATTGGTGCTTCTGGTTTCTTTTTGTTCACTTGCTTTTGTGTGTGATACCAAAGTAGAAGAGGCTGTGAGGGATGGGGCAGGAATACACACTCATTACAGGCCGTATGAGTTTCCTCTCTTCTTCCTTTCACATTGTTACATCTTGCATGCAACAAAAATAGGTAAAACCTTTTCATATAGTAAGTATCTGCACCATATTCAGTGAGCAGAATGATCAGAGATCAATGAGGAGGACTATACCCTCCTCCAACTGCAAAGCAAAGGCCTATGTTAAAACTTCAGGACAGGATATGATACATAGATGTTTGAAAGTAGCTATATTATGGGCATAGATTTGGTTTGTTGAACTCAGCAACTTCATTGAAGTCATTAGTTTTTAAAGGCTGAAATCTAGAATTATAAATTTAGGACCTTGATTCAGGTTTCATTTTGAGAAATCACATTGGCTATCCTTGCCATGATTTTAAAATAGCATGAGTGTGAAGATTCCAAGTTGCCTTTCTAAGCCTCCATGTCAGATAATCTCTTTAAGAACTGCCTTGAATATGTAACTAATTTACTGCTTCATAACAGCAAGAACATTTTCCAAAACCAGACCAATAATACACACAAACCTTGTGTACTTTGAGTCATATTAAGATTTTGAATGTACTGTCCACTGAGGAAGAGACACACAGTACTTTTTGATACACAGAATCTACAACAAAAGGATTCTGACACCATCAGAAGTAGCATCATTACATTTTACAGGCCTTAGAATTTTAGTATGGAATGTACATAAACTATAATGAAGAAAAACTTGAAAGAAGCCACTGTTACTCATCTGCTTAACACGATCTCATCTGTGTAACAAAGACACATTAAAGCACAGAGTCAAACTTAAAGTGAACAAAATAAGTATGTATTCTACATGTCCAAGCTTCAGAAATAAAATTATTAACTATTAAAAGAATAGTGTCCATTTAACTCCTGTTTAAAAATCCAGTGTTTAAAGAAGCTCCTAAGCTAAAAGTATCAAGAAAATTCAGAACATTTTACATAGAGAAATAGAGAAAAATAGAGATTTTTAACATCCTTAGACTGATCTGAGGATGCAGCCTGTAGCAAAATAGTACCAACAAATATGAGACTGACATAGAGAAAGGAGAAGTTTTGACAATATGCCACATGTTCTTGGATGTGGAAAAAAAAGGATATATAACCTGACTAATTTCTAAGTTACTCTAACACCAGCTTTAAACAAATCATCTCACCTGTTCTGAAGATGAGGACATAGTCGGAAGCACAGCAATATGATGTTGGCAAAAAGAAAAAAAAAAAAAAGGTACAGAAGATTAAACATACACCTGACCCCTCTTCTAACACAAGCAAGGAGATACAAAAAAACCCAATGAAATTAAAGGAGAATGTCTATGGTTTATAAGCAATGTACAGGTTATCTAAAGAACTAACAATAAACTGTTAGAGGTTTGAAATTAGAAAAAAAAAAAACAAACAAAAATCTTTAAAAAAAATTAATTTTTTTTTTTAATTAAAAAAAAAAACACACACACACCAGGAAATAAGAAAGAAGCATAAAAAGGATATTAAAAATCCCAAGATAGAGACGAGTAAAAGTCACAGTGCTGTACAACAAACCAATATGGAATTATACTGGAAACCTCAGAGTTGGTCACTAATTAAGCATTTTTCCCCAGGCTGGAGAAAGTTTTGCCTCTGTTTCTGCAGCATCTGGTGCTAGTGACTATTTGAAACAGGTTTCAGGTATACTTGTTTACTCCTGTAGAAAATTTCTATGTTTCTAAGTAACAAAAAAAATAGTAGCAAAACAAATACTAGTAAGCAAAGTATCCATCCTCCAAGTTTACTTTTCAACCGACTACAAATCTCTTCACATCTCAAGCAACTGTTATTCTTGCACACAACAACCTGGACTGAAGGAAAACTAAGATGAGAGGAAGGAAATAATAACTACAGGCTTAAGAAGAATTACTTAAGTAGCCATTTCAGAAAACTTGTTCTTCATATTACAGTGATTTCACTGTCACTATAATCCAATATAATTTCTAGAAGAATAAAATGTAGCTATTTTACATGCTGTTAAATTCTGATTCAAGGGGACTTAAAAAGTAATATGCCCTAGTACTGCTACTAATCTGTAATTCAGTGGCTGTTTTATCCTTGATTTTTCCTCTAATGAATGACAAATTTCAGGTTACTAAAAGGAACTATAAGACAACTTAATTATCAAACTTATAGTTCTCAGAATTAAACAACTTAATTGCATCAGTACTACTCACCCTTAAACAAGAGCTTCCACATGACAGATCTGAATGTTTAACTACGTGATACTAATCAAAATTCTCTGTCCTTGTGGAAAAAGTTCTGAGAAGTGATTTACGGAAACAAGAAAATGCACGCACACGCACACAGAGGCAAGCATACTGATCTCACTAAAACTGAAGAGATGTTTCAGTTTCAGGATCAAATATGTGGTAAAAGTCAAACACAAAGATCGATTCCAAATTCCAACAAAAACAAGGGCACTTACCTGGGACATCTGAGAAAGAACTTTGGACCTAGCTCCCTATGTCCCAGGTTAACACACTCAACGAAGGGACAACATGCCATATCAAGACACAAAAATGCCTCTTTCTTTCAGAAATTTAATACGAGGGGGGAAAAAAAATGTGAATAATCACAAACTCAGGGGATGGCAAAACTATTACCTGCTCAGTTCTGATAAGATCCCAGATCCCTGGGCTGTAAGTCAGAGCAAAGAAGCTTGGGTTTCACCCCATGCAACTCTAGAAAAAGCCATGCAAAACAGATGACCAGGAGCCCTTGAGTCAACTCTTCCTCTCATCACCTTTCCTCAGAAGCTCCAAAACACTAGGTCACTCATTCAAAGGACCCCAAAATGCACCAGACATTGTTAGTATTGTCATAAATCCCATGCAACAAAGGCTCCTCGGAGCTACACAGTCTAAACTTATGTCCTGTGTTTTCGCAATTGGACACTTCTATTCACAAACAGCATCACTGATGCAGATACCTACTGTGCATGTCTGGAAAAACAGAGAACCACACGTACAATCAGTCTAACTCTCCACATTAATCTGTCACGAACTGAGAAGACCCTGTATCAGCACTGCAGCAGGATCTTTAAATTACTTCCAGGAGACATGACCCATTCAAGATAACGGGCAATACCACCATTAAACCAGTTTTATACGTTCTTCAGTCTTCTAGCTGCCAGGCTGTGCACAGCAAAAGAAAGTGCAGAAAAAATGTCAGTTCTGATTTTCACAAACCAGGATCACATCATAAACTAGAAAAGGGATGCTCCCTTTCCCCCCTCCTTTTTTTTTCCTCCTGAATTTATGTTAATATTATCTGCACAACAATATAATTAGTGCAAATATACTAAAAAACCCTACAAGTGGAGATGGAGATCAGAAGTTTTTCCAAGTGGTGTAACATAAAAGTTTACTGACCAAAGACAGAGAGACTTCTCAGATGGGCTAATGACATCTACACGTAGAAATGCTTGTAGATGCTCTCTTACTAAGGGCTGTATTTTTCCTCTGGATGCAAACAAAGAGTTGCACTGCCACAAGAAATAAAGCTTTAACTAAGTAAAGCATTTGTTTAAATACTTCCCTCAGGCAAGGTCAATGTGCCAAGCAAGTGCCAGTGGGACTTCTGACTCTCTGCTCATAAAAACTATTCGGATCCAAATTATTCATCATAAACACAAACACCTACTGCATAAATCCTTTAAAACCTGTGTAAAATTGTACTGCAACATATTGACTCACGTATGGTGTTGACAGGATTTAAGCATGTTTAACTCCTTCCGGTACTAACACATATCTGAAAGAAAAACTCAAGTTATCTTTATATTTTAAGATAAAAGATTATTTACAGTAAGATAATGAATTTACCTGGCTTTGGAAATGCCTGAGACATGAGCATCTGCTGGGTTTTAAACATCTGCAAAAAAGGCATCTTAGCAGAACGCAGTTTAGGTGCTAACACATTGCCAAAACCAGGAGTTGAGCAACCAGTAACAGCAAAACGCAGAAGGCTCGCCATTTTGCCCAGACCTCACGGCAGACTCCTTCCCACGTACGGAATTCCTGATGCACATATAAAGAAAAAAACCACAAGAATTATTAATGCTACTAGACAGAAGGTATGTAAACTCAGTAGCTTTAGTTCAGACAGCCGCCAGTGGTTACAAGATGATCCATCCATCCATCGCCCATCTTTTCTTTTTAGCTAAAGAAGAAAACCTACTTTTTTTTTTTTTTTTTTCAGCTCAATCTGACCAAGACGGGTAAAAAACCAAAGTAACAAGCCCATGGGAGGACTGACATTACAAATCGTATTTCTCTGACTCAACACCGTATTCCCTTCGCACCGTTGTTCTACACAAACACGTGAAAACTTCCCGCAATGGAAGGCAAGCGGTACAACAACCCGCAGCCCAGCCTGCGTGGGACAGCAGCTCCCGGGAGCTCGGGAGACATAGCAGGGCAGGCACTAGGGCTGGGACAAACCGGGCTGCCCCCCAGCAGAGGTAAAGGGGCTGAGGAACCGACATACCGCCGCCGCGGGGTACTAACGCGCCGTCCCGTCCCGTCCCGTCCTCTCCCGCCTCGTCGGTGCTCAGCACGGCGGCGCACCGCCACCCGTCGGCCCGGCCCACAGGGCAGGAGTCCCGCTACATTCACGCAGCTATTGATAGCCCGCGGCCACTGACTGACCTTGGGCAGGGGGCTGCTCCTTCGCCGCCCGGTCCCGCCGCCCCCCACGGCCTACGCCGGAGGCCATGGCGCCTGCGACCTCCCCGCGCCCCTCCCGGCAGGGCTCCGGGGGCCCCTTCCCGCGCCACCTGCCTTCTCCCTACATTCCTCCTCTCACAGTCCGCCCTCCCTCACGCCTTTCCTTCCCGCCGCTCCCGCTAGCGGGACACCACAACCTTCTCCTCGACAACTGCCGCCCACGCCGGGTGAAATCCGCAGCGGAGCCATCCCTGACCCCGTCCACCCCCATCCTCCTTGCCCTTCCCCCGAGCCACCGCACCCACCTACCCGACCGCCGCCGCCGGCCCCGCCGCGGCACTGACCGATTGCGGCGCGAGGCGGCGCGGCTGCCCCCGGGGGCGGAGCGGAGCGGAGGTCGGGGCGGGGACGGGGGGCGCGGGCCCTGCCCGCCAACCCGGAAGGACTGGGGGCGGTGGCGTCACGCAGTGTCCCGGCTCCCGTCTGGAAGCGGGGGAAGGGGAAGCGCTTGAGGGGAGAGGCGCCTCCGGTGCCCGCGCTCACTGCCGGCAGGGGAGGCTGCTCCCGCACCGCACCGCCCCGGTCCTCCCCGCCCCTCCCCTCCCCGCTCCGCCCCGGTCCTTCCGCTGCTGCCGGCCCTGCCTGGCGCTTCCCGAGGGAAGCGGAGGTACCGCGGGTAGGGCTGGAGTCTTCCTGGCCGTTGGGGGAGCCCTCGGGTGTGGGGCCCTGGCAGCAGGCGGGCACCAACACTCCGCAGTCGCCTTCGTTCCTCAGCCGTGGAGGGCCGGCAGCGACCGGGGCGAGTGAGGCCAAGGTCGGGACAATCGGCTTGCGAAGAGGCTTCCTGAAGCGTTGTTTCGCGGCGTGTAGGTGGTATCTTCTTTATTACTGGTATCGACTGTGTTATTGTCGTTTTTTCTTGAAATGGGTAATAAAGCCGTGGCCTGGTGTTCATGACGGACTTAGAGTGGTAGACGCAAAACGGGAGGATAACAGGAGAAAGAGGAACTCTGGGAACTGTGTAAATAATATATGAATCGATAAAGAGAACGCACTTTTGAAGAGACAAGTTTACAGAGGAGAGCTTGCCACGTAGTCTGCTGCCTGTATATGTTGCCTTATTTCACATGATCTGTAGTTTCTAGGTGTGAGTTAGCCTTTGTTTATTAATTTACATCTATGTAACTGATTGTGTAAAATATGTGTTGTTGGAGGTGTCACAGCTTCCAGTCTCATTAGTGATGTGTTATGACTAGAAGTGAAGTTAGGACTGAAAATCTCTGAGAGTAATTAATAGGATATCTACTACTAGATATCCAGGAGGCTACACTGCTTGTAAATAAATCTGTGGGAAGTCTTCAGTTTAGAGTTAGGAGCTATGTGCTAATACCTGTGCTTTGGGCTCAATAACCATTGGCTGTTGCAACAGTATGATAAGTACGATAGGCATCAACACAATTCCAGTTGCTAGTAAGGTAAGTTTTAAAATCTAAAACCACTTCCCTCTGTTTTTCTGATTAGAAAGATGTCAGCATGGAAAGAAAAAGGACACTTAAAAGTTCTGAGTAGTGACAAAGTTGGAGGATGTGGTTTCTCAGCAGCAGGCACTGCAGCATTACTTCCAAATTAAGTTTTAGACTGCTAGGTAACACACTTAGGACAAAGCAGGCACATATCAATTGGTCATCATAACTGCATTTTGTGAAAATTTTAATCAAGCCATTAGGTACTTAGGATATGTTGTGCTAGCTTAGGTATGTCAGTTTTTCTCCTGTTTGGTTTCAGAGGATTGAAGTAATTGACAGGACTTCAGTTACTCAGGCCAGAACATTCTAAGCAGCATTTTAGGCATAGTGTAAAGTGGTTAGCTAGTGCAAGTAGAATTTGGTATAGATTGTAATTTTGGATTTAAGTGCCTGAAAGATTTTTTTTTTAATTATTGTTTTAGGTGTCCACATTGGAAAGGAGAAATTGGGTTCACAACAAAACACAGCTGCTCTCATGCAAACTTCAGTAGTGCACCTGTAATGAAAAGATGAATCTGGGATCACATTCTACTCTAAACCGTGAGTAGTTGCCACTCATTAAGTTAAGAATATAGAACAGCTGCTAAATCAAAAGAATTCACATTTCTGACCACAGGAAAAAACCTGAGTGATTCAACAATGATAACCTGAGGCATTTAATTCTTAATAGCTGTATACCTTAAAGAATGAGATTTGCTTTCTGGAAACATCGGCATATTAAAAAGTGAAGCCTGTGTATAATGATGTTTTCCTTAAAGCCTCAGCATCCTAAAACCAGTGATTGAGAATCTCAACTTCCTTTTTCACATTAATGCAAGCTTTTCATCCTCTTTCTAGTAATGTAGTCTACATATGTCACTAGAGATCACAGCATAGGCTGGAACTGAAGTGATGAAAGAACACTGAGTATTTTTAATATCTTTATTTTACTAGCTAATTTGTGGTCTTTAGAGGATTAGTAATGCTGTATAAGTCTACTTTTGACTATTGTTTACCCAAGGGAAGTCTTCTGATTTTTTGAAGACTTACCAAAATCTTTACTTGCTCTCATTTCAGTTGCAGTGTATAGATTTGTTAGTTCACCCATCTTCACTTTCAGGAAGGGTTGCCTAGGAACAGGTTTCCCATGAGTCTAATTAATTTTAATGGTGTCACCTTTACTGTCTGGCCAACTTTGTCCCTCACCAAAAATCAGTCCAATTCATGCGTTGGGGAAGTAACAAATATTTTACACCCTACCCTTCTCCATTAATAATTAAAGATGGAAATGTGCCAAATAGGAATAAGCCAAATAGGAATGTAACTTCTAAAAGTACTATTTTACAGTACAGATATTTTTTTAAGTACAAGGCAGGGCTGTTCAGATTTTTTTAATTATGTTTCAAATATACTTGCATTCTGTTCACCCCTTCATGAGTGACAGACAGTCTGACTCAATACTCCACCAGCTTTTGACTTGGGCTGTGGAAGGAGCAGGTGGTGGGGACAGCACTGACCAGACTGCTCAGGGGGACAACAAACTGGCATCACCAGCAGATCAGCTGAGGTGTGTGCTGGGCACCCATGGTCTCAGTGACTTTTCTCATCAGGAAAGCAGACTGTGCTCTGAAGTTCACACAGCAAGTAGAGCAAGGCTCTGTACTGAAATGAAACAAAAATAGGTGAATTAAATTGTGAATGGACATGTGAATTGAATCATTCACTGCTAGATAGTATTAGCAAAATGCATTACATGGACAGTGTTCTTCAGTTATTTCCTGTAGAATCATGGAATCATTTTGGTTGGAAAAGACCTTCAAGGCCATCAAGTCCAACTTAACCTAGCACTGCCAGCACCACCACTAACCATATCCCTAAGCACCACATCTACGTGGCTTTTAAATACCTGAAGGGATGGTGTGTCCATCACTTCCCTGGGCAGTCTGTTCCAGTGCTAGACAATCCTTTCAGTGAAGAAATTTTTCCTAATATCCAACCTAAACCTCCCTTGGCATAACTTCAGGCCCTTTCTTCTTGTTCTATCGCTTATTTTTGCGGGCATGGAGGGTTTTAAAAAATACCAGAAAAGCACTTGTAGCATGTCACGTATAAATTATGCATTAAAATACGTTATTTTGAGCAAACACATTTACATGCCTGTAATTACATTAAATAGTCCTAACAGTCCAACAATCTTGTCGCGTTGGAGGCTGAATTTTAGTTGCTTAAGTTTAGACCTTAGCCTGCAGCAGCTTTTCTGCACAAACCCTATTCTTGTTGAAAACCGCAGTGTAAGCTCATTGTGGCATGGTGCATCTGCAGCTACAGGTATCCTACGAGGCCTAGCTGCAGTCTTGTCTTGTTACGGCCATGCAGTTTGTTCCTCTGTGAAAGCGATTACAAGAGACCATTGTCTTTTTGACATGCCGTTTCCAAGCTCGGGGGGGTTTTTGAGGAAGGCGTGATTCGGCGCCCTCCCGCCGCCTCGGAACCGGCTGCTGACACAAACCAGCCCCACGCTGCCTGCTTGCTGGTAGTCGATCCCGTGCTGGAATGGCGGGGGGGTGCTGACTCATCAGTTCTCAGTACGTGAGGCCGGCAACGGGGCCCGAAACCCAGGCGAGAGGCTTTAACCCGTGCCGTCCCGGCTGGCCCTGCTGGGCGGCAGCGCTTCCCGGCTCCTCCCCTTCCCGCCGGCAGCCCGGCGCACGGGTTGCTATGGCGACGGGCGCGGCCGAGCCGCGAGGAGGCGCTACCAGCCGCGCCGGGCTGGGCCGGGCCGGGCCGGGCAGTAGCACCGTGCCCGTGAGCGTGGGGGCGGGTGAAATTGAAAGTGAAGGGCTCGGGCCGCGGCGAGGCGGGACCCGGCTGCCGCCCAGCACCTGCCCCCCCCCCCGGCTCCCTCCCATGAGCACTTGAGCCGTCCCGGTCTGAGCATGTCGGAGAGTTTCGACCGAGCTCCAGGTGCCGGCCGGGGCTGGGGCTGGGGCCGGGGCCGCGGCCGCGCTGACTCTCTCGGCGGGAGTGCGGCGGAGAGCGGCGGCGGGGCCCGCCTCGGGGCCGCCGGTTCCCACAGCTTAGGCTCGGCCGAGGGCCAGCAGCACCAAGCGGCCGGCCTCTACCGGCATCAGGAACCATTGCGGCCTCCGAAGACGGCGCCGCTGTGCACCGGAAACGCAGGTACTAGCCCCCGGGCACCGGCTCCCTCCGCGCCACTCCGGGGGCTCCCGGTGTCGAACGTTTTGGGGAGCAGCGCCCTGACGGCTGCCGCGCTCCTCTCATTTGCCCGCACCGCTCTGCCCCTCTTTCGCTTGCTGGTCCCACTCCCTCCATTCCCCCACCCCCCTTTCGTCATCTTGAGGCTGGAGCCTTGGGGCTTCCCCACCACCTCCCTGCGGCCTGGGCACGGGGTCGCCGCCTTCTCGCCCCGCACCCTGGGGGCTGAGAGGTGACCGCAGCCCGAAGGTCAGCGCTCTGCGCACGCCGGGCACCTGCGCGGCTCCTCTCGGCCATACCCGGAGGTGAGCCGCGCAGGGGCACGTTCACCTGTTGGCATCGGAGTGGTCATATTTCTGGGCTATGGTAAATGCGTGATGTTGTGTTGCAGCCACTCACAACACCTCTTCGTTCCCGCCTTTCCGTGCCCTTCTTATCTCTGTGCTTTTTACCCATCTGTTAACCTGACTTCAGATGGTCTCAGCCATCCCCTTGCTGAAGAACTCCTTAACTCCAGAGCAAAGATTTGCCAGAAATTAAACCCAACCCAACTGTAACACAAAGAATTGATTGTTGGTTACTTTGTCAAGTAGGTATCAAGTTCCATTTTCAGTAAACTTTAGAGCTAATCTAGAAAGATACATTTTGAAAATGGAGCAAATACAGTTTAAAAACAGTTTGATTGGCTGTTTTTTCCAAACAGTGTATGAAAACAACAATAGCTAAGTGAGAATTATATTTTAAAATAGTATTGTCAAAAATCAGTGATGTCTTCCATGTGTTGTGCCATTATTGACCTTCAGAATCTTGTATTGATATTTGAAATAGATTAAAAGACCCCCAGAAGAGTATGCATGCCCAAAGCATACTATACATATGTATATATATATATAGGGTATATATATACTGTGTACCCTAAGCAAGATATACTAGTTACTCAGGTTCGCTGTTGTAGAAAACATTCCTGTGGAAGAGGAGAGAACTCTTTTTTCTTTCTTTTTTTTTTTTTTTTGTCATCTCATGAACATTGTGTTAACCTTCTGTGTTGCAGAAAGGCATAGCATTTGCTAACGTGAAAATTTTTACCCGTACTAAAAAAACCTATTAAAACCCATGTATTTGATGTTAAACTTGAAAGTATATTTGAAGTCCAGAAAAAAATTATTTATTCTGTGTGAATACTAAGATGTTAAGAAAAAATTTTCAGAATACCTGCAACAGACGGGAGTTTCATCTGGATCACAAAATAAAGTTTCCGTTCCTGATTCCGGACCAGAAATGGCTGAACCTCCGGCGGCTGTGGCTTCTGTGGTAACATCAAAGCTGTCTGTTAAAGCACCTGAGTTTTATCCATCAGGATACAACCAGAACTTCAGTCAGAACTTCACAGTGAGTGTCTTACCTTCTTAGTGTATGCCAATTTACTTACATTCAAAATTTTTATCAGATATAATATACAGTATATATTATCTGATGTTATATGATCAGATATATTCATATTTAGGTAACTTAAATGTAGCATTTGCTGAAGAGATTCCAAAAATTCTGATATCCTCCAGAGTTACAGTCAGAATGTTAAGTTAAATATTATGCTGTATGTTAGAGCCTTTAATGTTGGATATTTTAATAAAGCTTGCAACAGATAACCACATTCCTTGTTGATCACCCCAAGCATTGACTACACCCAGCATCAGAATAAGCTGTCTTTTTGGTGACCACTTCTGTTGTAGTTACATCTAGGCTGGATTTTAAGTAAAGGCTTAGCTTCACTTTATGCACATTTCACGGATTTGTTAAGCAAGTGTGGGAGAAACAAATTCGGCTTTTTTGAGTACAAGCTTGACCTTTCCTACATTCAGGAATTTAGCCATGGGTGTGACTGGCCATGACTCCTAACTCAGCCTACAACCCTGTCTTATAGTTCCTTCAGTGGTATTGTGTCACCAAAGGGCAAAAAAGTAGCACTAGGTCCATTCCAAGCAGTTGCCTACCTGCACACATAATACAAAATCTACTTGTGCCCAAACTAAGGGTGAGCTCAGATTAATATAGCAGATTTATCGTGTAGTAAAAGTTGGAACATGTTTTCTAGTCCACTGTCTCCTGTGTTACTGCTTCAGTAATTCTGTTCCAGGAAACATCTCTGAATTCTTGGAACATCCTTTTGTTAGTGCTAGCAGCCCAACTAGTACTATATATAACAGGTGGAAACTATTATTTTTACAAATACAGTCAATAATCAATTGACTGTATTTGTACAAGTGACTAATAAAAAATTATACTGAAACAAATAGACTTTGAATAACCTATAGAGATACTTCATTTGAATTCTAAATATGGTGGTTTGACATTTCTCCACCAGTAAAATTCATGTTATCTTAATATTACCAGCTTTTCCAGCTTACTGAATAGCATTATGGCCCTTGATAATGCAAGCTCATATCCAGTATGCAGCTTAACAAAGTGCAATAGTGAATATGTTTCAGTGAATAGATAATCTAGAAAAAAAGTAACTGCTTTGCCCTAGTACATGTTTTCTCTAAATAAGGGATTTCTGTTTGAAGACCAAAAACCTGCCATTTGGCATGTCATGCATGATGCTTACTTATAATTACAAAATTGTGAGGCCAGCAATGTTGCTTTTCAGCTGTTTTGAAAAACCACATAAGCATGTGGGAGTTCCTGGTTGCCATGTTGTAGGAATATGCTATAAGTGACTCATCTGTTAATAAAAATATCTCTCATAATGCTAGCAAAATCTAGAACATTGATTTGGAAGTAGTGCAGACTAATCAGGAAGCATTATACAGAGAACAGTGCTGTTTCAGACTGCAGTCCTTCATGCAAAGTTGGGTTGTTTCTTTTTTATATTTAATGACCGAATTACTTTCATAAACTGGGCTCTCTTGCAAAAAAATAAGTATTTTAGGATGCTTTACTACAGGTTTTTACCATGAATTTTAAAATTTGAACCAAAATAAAGTCTGGAGAAACTTTGTTTTTTCTGATTTAACATTAATACATTTTAGCTTTAATTTAGAATGTTCCCTGGAATTTTGTGATCTGAAAACTCACATTTTTCTCATGAAATACACAGTGGTTTTGCTATTAAGCATTTATTGGTTTAGAAATAAAATGCTGATTACTTGTTTGATTTACGCTATTGTCATTTCTTTGTTTGTCCATATGACATTTGATTATTAAATCAGTTAATCTCTTGTTAGTTCTGATATGCAAATCTATCAGTTACCCACAAGATAGTTGAATGGATACAACATAGAAAGCATACTAGTTTACTTTCTTAGCTTTGAATAATAAATAAGTAATGAACGTGTAAACTTACATTCTGTTAGCGAACTGCTGCTTAAAAATAACCAAGGTATTTGCTTTGTCTTCCCTTACTTGATACAGTACCTGGTGTTGTCTTCTTGTTAAGTCTTAAAATCTAGCAATGAGAAACTCAAGTGATTTATGTCTAGAAGTAGCTGGGTTAAATTTCCTTATTTTTTGAAGTATCAAGTTCTCCTAATTTAGGAATATACAACATTATTGTAATATCTGAATTATTTCCTTTTCTCTCCTATTTTATCTATTCCATTGCATGGTAAATAAAACCTAGACTGCCTTTGGAGTTGCATATTTAGTACAAGTAGATCAATGTGGTACAAGGTTTAGGCACTTAATTACAAAATGGGAAGAGAAACAGGAGTACAGGGACACTTCTATACCAAATGGTATTGGGGCCCCTTCCAAAACAAGGACATTCTCTCAGACTGAATTCTTGTCAGGTGAGCATGAGAGGAAGATTCTTTCCTCTCTGCTAAATGAGAATCTCCTAAAAACCTGATGCCTATCAAAAGGAGCAGCTGCTCTTAGTAGCTACAGCAATTGCCTTCCCTGCAACCTGACTGGAGAATTTCAGAAAGGTTATTTGGAGAGATGCTAGTTCATCTGTATGTGATTAAGCTGCAGTTGTTGCACAACAGTGTCATGGTTCTGTGGAACAAAATAGTTTATTGTACAGAACTTTTACTGGACTATTTGAAGTTGCATAGTGAAAGTTGATTTCCTTTGGAAAAAGAGAATATTTAGTAAGTTACTCAGAGGCCTGTTAGCCTTTATGCTTTGGCTTTATAATCTTCAAACCATTAGAACTGTACAATACTTCAGGTTAGAAAGGACCTATGAAGTTCCTCTGCTCCAGTACCCACATAGCTCAAAGCAAAACTAGCTTGAATGAGGTTGCTGAAGGCTTTATCCTTACAAACAGCAACAGTTTGCCACCATTTCCATAAGCCCATATTTTTTAACCCTTTCTGATGGACAGCTGTATATTACTTTCTGTAGGATTATTGACTGGGTATATGTTTTATTTAATTAAAACATCAAAGGCAATATTTCTGATTTTTCTTATATTGATCTGCCCCACATTAGACTAAGTTGTATACCCTTAAAATAATGGATCGTCAAAGAATTTTGGTAAATATGCTTTTTTTCCCCACACATCCTTCACAGGTTATGAAATTAAGGTCAGTACTTTTTTAGTATTATGAATCTGTCTTTCTTCACAGTTCATACCCAATTAAAAATCCTTTACTGGTTCACATTGCTTTACTTGTTCATTCTCTTCACTGTAGAGATCAGATGGAGAAGAAATTACTTGGGTATGAATTGTGGAGAAAGACAGATTCATAATACTAAAATCAAGTACTGACCTTAATTTCGTATTATGGAGTACTGTACAGTCTGTGTGAGCCCAAAAAAGTTTATTTCAAATTTTCAATTATTTTGCCCTCTACATTTCATGTTTCTGCAGCGGTTTATGTGCACATCAGAAACGGGTGTTAATTCTGACTTCAGTAGTTTGATTGTTCACAGAATCAGAATCCCAGAATCATCACATTTGGAAGAGATCTCTTAAGATCACCAAGTCCAACCATCCACTGGAAGGTGGGAGGGGGATAAAAAAATAAAACTAGACAACCGTTCCCATTAAAGCATGTCCTGAATTGTCACGTCTACACTTTTTTTTAATACCTTCAGGGACGGTGACTCCCACCACCTCCCTGGACAGCCCAGTGCCTGACTACTCTTTAGGTAAAGAATTTCTTCATAATACGTAGTCTGAACCTCCCCTGCAACAACTTCAGGCCCTTTCCATTGTTGTTATCACTGTATCATTATTCTCTGGGGAGAAGAGGCCAACACCCTTCTCAATACAATCTCCTTTTAGGTAGCTGGAGAGAGCAGTGAGGTTTCCTTTCAAGTCTTTTCTTCTCAAAACGAAACAATTCCAGTTCCTTCATCCTGTCCTCATAGGATGTGTTCTCTAGACCCCTTATCAGCTTGGTTGCTCTTCTCTGGACTCTATTCAGCAAAAAAAAAAATATCCTGCAACATCACAGAATCGTTCTGGTTGGAAAAGACTTTTAAGATTATCAGTCCAACCCTTAACCTAATACTACTGGGTCCAGTGCTAAACTGTGTCCCTGAGAACAATCTACACATCTTTGAAATATCTTGAGGTATGGTGATTAAAACACCACCCTGGGCAGCCTACTTCAGTGTTTAATAACCCCTTCAGTGATAAAGTTTCTTCTAATACCAGTCAAATCTTCCTCTGAGACAACTTGACACCATTTCCTCTTGGCCTATTGCTTGTTACTTGGGAGAAAAGACCAACTCCCACTTCACTACCACCTTTCAGGTAGTTGTAGAGAGCCAGTAGGTCTCCCCACACTCTCTCCAGGTTACACAACACCAGTTTCCTCTGCTGCTTCTCATAAGACTTGTGCTCCAGACCCTTCAAGAGCTTCATTGCCTTCTCTAGACTCACTCCAGCACCTCATTATCCTTACAATTAGGGCCCAAAACTGAACACGGTACCCAAGGTGTGGCCTCACTAGTGCTGAAAGGAGTGGAAAATCACTTCTGCTAGCCACGCTATTACAGATACAAGCCAGGATGCTGTTGGCTTTCTTAGCCACCTGAGCACATGGCTGGCTTGTATTCAGCCAGCTGTTCATCAGCGTCCCCAGGGCCTTTTCCTTTGGGCAGCTTTACAGCCACTCTTCCCCAAAAAAAGATCTTACTTAATGGCTTGTCACTGAATGTTGCACCAAGCTTGCCAAACTCATTTATTTTTAATCTGTATCCTCATGTATTTTGCTGGGAAATTGTAACCTGATATAAACATGCTACCTAGTTCTTAAGATGATAAGACTACTGGAGCTTTCTAATGTGTCTATGCTTTCTAAAAATACTGAAGTGAATTGTGTTATCAAGATCCCTTCCAGGTATACTGAGACCCAAGACTAAGGGCTGTATGGTTACTTTGGAGTTAGTAAGTGTAACATCATTTTGGGTTCCTGTTAAATAGTTGGTATATTCTTTCATTTCTATAGGATTCTTCCTTTGATGATAGATACGATGGTTACCTGACACTGGCAGAATATGTTCAAGACTTCCTAAATCACCTCACCGAGCAACCTGGTTGTTTTGAAACTGAAATAGAGCAATTTGCTGAAGCACTGAATGCCTGGGTCATTGCGGATGAAGCTTTACAAGAACTTGTTGAACTTGTCTATCAGCAGGTATCTCGTGTTTAGTCCATCTTATAACATGGGTATTTGGCCTCTGTTACCTGGTGCCCAGGATATACCTATCAGCATTTTTTGCTATGTAATTGTATAGATGTAGAGTTGAGTTGGTTTGAATTTTTCTTTAGACTGAAACATAGAGGAAAATATTTTTCTCAATAAAACGAAATGGTAGCTCAGATGTCGGATATCTGGATGGTTGAAAAATTTCCCCAATTTACTTTGTTTCCTTTGGTATGTTTTTTTTGATCTCATGGGTCATGTACTATAGTTTAAGTTACAGTACTATAATGAAAGGGAGTGCTGTTTCTATATAGCAGAGATTGAAGAAATTTAAACAATGTCAGAGTTGGGCATTTTATTCTACCCTGCAAATATATCTTCATAAAAATTAGATAATTGTAATTACTTGGTATTTTAAAAAAATTATTTTGCATACCTACTGTACAAATAACCCTTTGGGAAATGATCCTGTATTGACAGGCTTTCTTCTTCTTTTGGAATATACCTATTTCAGAACAGCATAATTGGAAGAAAGGAGAGCTCATCTGATGGAAACTAGGTCCAGTCCCATTGATGGCTGTGGAAATGAGGACAGAGACCTTGTGCTGAACTCTCTGCTAATTGGGAGAGACATTGGAAAGAACAGCCTAATACATGTTGTTTAGCAAATTAGATGTTTTTACTGTCTTTTGGGCTTGCTGCAGAGAATTAAGTCACACTTCTGCTGGCTATTTGTTACACTGGGTGTCTCTCTTCCCTTGGTTCTTTGCTTTCAAATTCTACCTTGAAGAATACAAACTTTTATTCACCTTTTTAAGCACAGATACTTGCAGAATATTTTTACTGTAAAATAATCCAAAGTATGTAGAAGCTGCATGACTGGTTGGTCATGGTACAGAACTGTAGACACTCAAGGTGCTTATCATACAGAATTAGTGCACATTTAATTGATGCACGTCTAACCCAGAATACTTTGTTCACACTATAAAATTACCTGTGCTATGTTGGGCATCATCATTTTCCCATCCTCTATTTAAAAGCCTGGAAGAGAATTAAAAAAAGACTAACATTTTCCATAGAACTTTACTGGAAGGAAAAAAGAGGAAATTATCCCATTTTTAACTTTGTTGCTACATATGAAGCTACACTTCATACATTAGCTCTTCTTTAATGTTTTTAATGCTGCCTTTTCTTTCACACTGTTTAAAAGGAAGTCTAGTGTTAGAGCTGGCTGTGCCTTCCTCAGCTGAGAAGCACTGAATGTTAGCAGTCTGATATTATGTGAAAAATCAAACATCATTAAAAAAGCTGTGCTACTATCCAAAATCATCCAGTTTTAGTTTTGTTGTACATCAGCATTGGATAGTGTTCGAATGTAAATCAACTATGCTTTTAATTTTTCTGTCTTGAGCAAAGGCTCAAGTATTTGTGTTTCCGGGCTTACCACAAAGCAGTTAAAATCACTGGGGTGTACTTACAAGCATCTGATTCAGTGATGTTAGCTTAACCCAACTGAGCAGATGCTTGGTGTTTGAAGGGAAAAGACTAAAAGGAAGGAAACCCAAGTCAGCCTTACCTTCATCTGTGTGTTCAATACTTAAGCCTGTCTGTAAGAATTAATTACATACTTCCCTCGGTTCTTTATACATCTCTGGACAGAATGAAGTGCCAGTTCTCCTGTTTTCCAGAAGGTGAACACTGACTTCAGTTTAAGAATCTTGATTTTTATAGTTAGATGGTTGCTGTTAGAACAACAAAATTTCTCAAGATATGTATTGCTAGATTATCCTTCCTGCTTAGTTTAGGCAGAAATAAACTGGGACTACCAGCAGCAATAATTCAGGGAAGATAATATGGCACTGTAATGATTGGTTATAAAGCTGATGTAGGCTGGGGTTTTTTGGTCTCTTTGTGCTATGCCAAGTCATAATGCCTAAAATTTAAGTTTGTTTCAGTATTTAATGCCCACAAAGACAGACCAGCTAATTAGGAAGATAGTGTTTAAAAAAAGACAGATGAGCTTTGAGGAACTTGTGTGTCTGGTTTTTGGGTTGGTTGGGTTTTTTGTTAGGAAAGAGTAGTGTAATTTAAGTGATATATTCTACTTTGTAAAAAAGGAGGAGTGCCTCTTCTAGTCCAAGCAGTTGATTGAACCAAAATCACCAAAAAGCTCATTAGCCATTTCACATGCCTGTTACTGAAAACTGTATTATATTAGACTATCTGCCATACAATTCAGGGGGTTCTGCAATGACTTTATGCACATAGTACAGTTAAATTGAGTGCATAGTTTTCACTGCCTGTAGAGTGGTGCAGCTATAATGCATTGACATGCTAATGGAAAGATGCTCTTTTCAAACCTATTAGAGACCTATATGTGCATGCAAGCACATATATAGCACTGTTAGATGATAAAGATGTAAAAGGAATGTTCAAAGATGATAAAGCCAAAAAAGGTATTTAAAGAATTCTTAGTATCCCTGTTTAAGTTTTGGCAGAGCTATTGAAGGTGTTTACACCAGAACCTCTTTTCACTGAAGCTATATCTAAGAAATAATCTGAAATTCAAATGTTGTTAAAAGAGAGTTCAAAATTGTCAAAATGCAGGGATGTTGTGTTAGATTCGGTGGGAGTTTGATTTAAACTATTGAATTTCCAATTAGGTTTCTACACCTCTTGAAATTTTGAAGTATCAGGCGTAAGGCAAAATATTTTTCACAGTCCATAACTAACATTGTTGAATTTCGTGGAATTTCGTTGCTGCCCTATGCTTTTACATAATAGAAGTGGAAATGTTCAACAGTAGCAGGGCTTGCTTAGAAAACAGGACCTGTACAGAGCTATTAACTGTAATGATACAGTTTTAATCTTTGAATCAGGAGTTTGCTGGAGCATGTACGGGAGAAAGTATCTGCCTTGCATGTACTTGTACTTTTTCCCTGTGCATTCACTGTTGCCAGGAATAGATTCAGAGGTAAATAGTTTAGACTGAATGAAGATGACTGCTGTTACTCTTTTGTTTTAAAGCAGTCACTGGTCCTTGAAAAAGTTTCTTAATATCCAATGTTGATTTTTTTTTTGTATAAACAGTCCGTGACTGTTTTGTAAAACACACTTTCATGGAGAAGTACAGTTCAGGATACATGGCATAATTGTGTTTGTTTTCTTAAAGCCACAAAATCCAGTATAATGAATTTTTTAAGTGCTGAAATGCATTTAGCAAACTTCCAGTAAGATAGGAAAATTAACATTACACATAGTAATTCTTAATAGTCTGCTCTTAATTTGTGTAATCACGATGTTAAACACAGCTTTCAAAAAAACCTCTTAAAGGCAATTTGTGATAGTCTAGTTGTTAGTTCCATGAGTAATTTTTTTTCATTTTTCCACTTTTATTTTGGAAGGCCACATCTGTCCCAAATTTTTCCTACATGGGAGCACGGTTGTGTAACTACCTATCTCACCATCTGACGATCAGTCCACAAAGTGGGAACTTCCGACAGCTGTTACTTCAAAGGTCAGTATCAGCACAAAATTTTAAGCACATTAATTTCAGGTTACACGTCTTCCTATATTTTGTGTAACTTAGTGATATGTGCAAATAGGTATATATTTAAAATAGGAGTTTAGGCTGAGGATTATGAAGGCACAGGTAGATACTTCATGTTGAATACCTATACTTAATATTTTCATATTTTAGAATAAGAAAATAGGACTCCATTAGGACTTTTATAGGCTCTTTTGAACCAGAGTATCTTAAAATTACCCCAAATTACAGGGTAAATTTGAAAGCTAGTCACTTGAAAAAGCATACTAAATGCACATAGATGCACCGTCCTTATCCTTCGACTGTTGCCAGGACTTACTCCATTGTAGTTTTTTTCTTTAAGGAGTTTTTCAGCTGGAGTTTCTGTATAAGTTTTATTCCTTGATCAGCTAACTGATTTTATATGTATGAAGTAAATGCATAAAATACAGAAGGATAAAGTTTGTCATTTTTCAATTACTACAGAGTTCTGGGGGCTTACAGTTTAATAATGATTACTCTTTGTAGTTGACATTTTGACATGTATTTGCATTTTTAATGCATATATTTTCTTTTAAATCTTAGCGTATGACACTTTAAGTAATAGTACCCTTTATGTCACAGGCTAGACATTTGTTCTATCATCCAGCTCCACCCAAAAAGGGAAGCTGGGAAAAGGAACAGAGACACATGAGTTAAAATGAAAACAGATATACTGGAATAATAATAAAAATTAATAAATAAATAAGAATAATGAATAATTATGATGATGAGTATTATAATAATTATAATAATAAATATAATAAATAGTATAATATATTAATATAAATTATAATATAATAATTAATATAATAATATGTAATGTTATATAATTATATAGATTGTATAGTATAATATAATGAATAATAAATAACAAACTAATATTAACCCCAATATTAATGTAAGATGCAAAGTTAGCTCCAGATAGTTGCAGGCTGTGTGCTTCCAGCAGTCAAGGCTGAATGCCAACACAGCAATCATGACAGCTCCAGTGAGGATGTGATGATCACAGCAATCAGAGGAGGCCTCAGAAACAGAGCAAACAAGGAGGCAGACAGGACCCTCTTGGGAAGGCAGCCATGGCATAAGAAACAAAAACATCCCCCAGCCTTCCTCATAGATAGCAAGGGTGGTGTTTATGGTGTGCAATACTTTGGTTGACTAGTTTGGGTCAGTTGCTCTGGCTTTGCCCCTCCTAGTCCACTCCACCTGCATGGTTCAGAACTACCCTTGACCTTGGTCACTGTGGAAGCTCGCATACCAGAGCTGTGTATAAATGAAAACATAACATCTTATCTCTTGTGTTTTCACAGAACTGGGCTCTGCAGTCTCTCAAAACTACTGCTTATCTGAACAGAAAAATTATTTATAATTCTGTCGCAGCAAAATCAGGACATTTTAATACTTCATAATCAATTAGATATTAGCTTTTTTCACTTTAAGGACTTACAGCTTTCTAAGCTCTAGTATTGCTTCTTATTTTTTAAAGTTTCATGTACTCCACCTGTGCTTAGGAGCAGAAACATGAAAAACTTCAACAGCAATTTATTCTGATTAAGTTTTCTCACAAATGATGCTGAAGCTGAAAATACTTTTTTTTTTTAATTTGTCCCAAAACAGATGAGCCTTTTTTCACTCAAAATTACAGCTTTTATCTTCTGGTTTTTTAACTGTTTGTTACTTGAACATGAAGGAAATCTCTGTTAATGTTGCATTGTCTGACTCCTGGTTTATAAAGCAAACTCAGTAGATAATATTCATTTTATGTCCCTGATGCCAGGATTTTAAAGATGCTTATGTTTTTATTGCAAATATGAATGGAATTTAGGGGCAGAGGGGGATAAACAACTTACCAGTATGATCTAAGAGAGCTCCTCTTCTGTTTGTACACCCAAATTTTTTCCTTAAATTTTGTATTTCAGCCCCTTAGATTTTTCAGTTTCTCCTTTGTTTTTTAATCCATTACACCCTTTTATCTCAAATATTTTTTAATTCTCCTTTTGAACTGATATGTAAACTTGCATAATTTTTGACACATTTGTTGAATACTAAAAAAATTACTGCTGTTTATCTAAGTCTAGGATCATAGACTGATATAATGGTTTGGGTTGGAAGGGACCTTGGAGATGTCTAGCTCCAGCCTGCATGGGCAGAGATACCTCCCACTGGTACACGTTGCTCAAAGCCCCATCCAACCTGGCCTTGAACACTTCCAGGGGGTGGGCAACCACAGCTTCTCTGTCCACCCTCAAAGAAAGAGTTTCTTCCTAATATCTCATCTAGTCTACCATCTTTCAGTTTGAAACTGATACCCCTCATCCTATTACTATACTCTCTGATTAAAAGGCCCTTCCTATCTTTACTGTAGGGTCCCACTAAGTACTATAAAAGTCTCCCTGGAGCCTTCTCTTCTTCAGGCTGAACAACTCCAATTTTCTCTGCCCTTCCTCACAGGAGAGGCGTTCTATACCTCTGATTGCTTCTGTGGCTCTCCCCTGGACCTGCTCAAGTAGGTCCATGTCTTTCCCGTGCTGAGGACTCCTGAGGTTCCTGAGGTTCATCCAAACCCTAGGTGGGGTCTCACTAGAGCAGAGTAGAGTGGAAGAATCACCTTCATTGACCTGCTGGTCACACTTCTGATGCAGCCCAGGATCCAGTTTTCTGGGCCTTATGCACACATTACCAGCTCGAATTCAGTTTTCTATCCCCCAACACTCCTAAGTCCTTCTGCACAATCCTGCTATCAATCCACTTCTTGCCCAGCCTGTATCCATGATCAGAATTGTGCCAAAACATGTGCAGGGCCTTTCACTTGGCCTTTTTGGACTTCATACAGTTCACATGGGCTCCCCTCTCCAGCCTGTCAAGGTCCTGCTGGATGGCATCCCTTCCCTCTAGAGTGTCAGCTGCACCACACAGCTTGCTGTCATGAATTATGCATTACTGTCTCTTAAAATGATGAGATAAATAATTTATTCAGTAAGTGTAAAGCTGTATAAAACAATGTGAGCACCATGAAAAAGAGAAAATGTGTTTCAGAGTGTATCTTTCTATATATCTGTAGATGTTTGGCTGCCTGTATTAAACTTCCTGGACCAATATTCTAATATATAAGCTGTGTAACTGTGTTCTAATTTTCATGTTTGCTGTCTCATATTTTAGTGCTCAGAAACATAATAATGGAATCATAGGTATTAATCTAGAAGAACACAGTGTCTTTGTGAAGTCCTTTCACTTCTTTCACAAATCCTACTTCCCAGTATTTAACAGTTTAAGTGTAGTTCATAAGTTCTTAGCATTCTGTTAATCAAGTAGTATGTTATATATGTTGGGATGTCTACAGATAGTATGATTTTGTTTTAATGTTTACAGGTGTCAAACAGAGTATGAAAACAGAGATGAAGCTACCAAAGGAGACGAGAGTACTCGAAAACAGTTTCATGCCTTTGTGCTGTTCTTAGCTGAACTTTACCTGAACCTGGAGGTAAGAGGGATGATGCATGTCAGGTGGTTCTTCATTAGTTTTTTGTTACCTTTATGCAAACACTGAAATGTAATACAGTTTGATGTGCTTTTGTATAGGAAGAGGGGAATAAAGTAAAAGAACTTTAGACCAGTTTCATTATAATGTGTATCCAAGAAGCAAATTAAAAAAAAAAAAAACAAGATCATTAGAAGAGAAGTACACAAATAGTTTTTAAGAATTCATAAAAACAACCAACCATAAACCACCTTTGGAATGAAGCTTTTGGTATTTCCTGTTGTCTGGCAATTATACCTCCCATCCATCCCCACTTAAGCAACAGTGAAAATGTTAGAACCTTGGAGAAGTAGATCAGGAACAATAACCTATGTAAATCAGAGTTCAGCCACTAACAGGTGCTGTTATGGTCGTGTGCCCTGGTGCTCATGGGTGACTTCAGCCACCCTGATACCAGTTGGAAAGATCACAAAGCCAGACGTAACCAGTCCAAAAGGTTTCTGCAGTGCATTGATGACAACGTTCTGATGCAGGTGGTTGAAGGAGAAGAGGGAGGCTGAAGGAGGTGTTTGAACAAGGAGAGATGCAGTGTATTAATAAACAAAGGAAGTTTGGTCATGGATGTTAAGGTTGGGGCCAGTCTTGGCTGTCATGACCATAACATGTTAAGAGTTTAGCATTGTTAGGGAAAAAAGCAGGACAATAAGTAAAATCTCTACCCTGTATTTTAGGAGGTCTAACTTTGTCCTCTTTACAAATCTATTTAGAAGTGTCCCATGGACTAGAGCTCTAAAAGGTAGGGGGGGACCAAGTCAGCTGGTCAATATTCAAACATTACTTCCTCTGAGCTCAAGATAAATGTATCCCCTTGAAAAAAAAAAAAAAACAAGTAGAATAGTCAGGACACCTGCATGGATAAGCGAGGAGCTCCAGGAAAAACTCAGATGGAATAAGGAAATATACATTACATGGAAAAAGGGTTTGGTTAATTGGGAGGATTATAGAAATATGTCAAGAGTATGTAAAGATTCAACAAGAAAGTCCGAGGCTCTCTTGGAACTTAGTCTGGCAAGGGAGGTAAAAGAAAACAAGAAGAGTTGCTTCAAATACATTAGTGAGAAAAAATTGAGTAGGGAAGAAATGGGTCTACTGATAAATGAAGTGAGGGATATGACAACAGAAGAATCATAGAATCATAGAATCGGCTGGGTTGGAAGGGACCTCAGAGATCATCAAGTCCAACCCTTGACCCACTACCGCTGCGGTTACCAGCCCATGGCACTGAGTGCCACATCCAGTCTTTTTTTAAATATCTCCAGGGACAGAGAATCCACTACTTCCCTGGGCAGCCCATTCCAAGTGCCGGGGGACTGGAAGAAAGCCAATGTCTCTCCAGTCTTCAAAAAGTGCAACAACTATAGACCAGTCAGCCTCACCTCCATCCCTGGCAAGGGATGAGCAGCCCATTCTGGAGGCCATCTCTAACCATTTGATAGAAAAGAAGGTTGTCAGGAGTAGCCAGCATGGATTTACTAAGGGGAAATCTTTAACTAACCTGATATTCTTCTAGGAAGGCGTGACCAAATGAGTAGATGAAAGGAGGGCAGTGGATGTCATATATCTTGACTTAAGTAAAGCTTTTGACACTGTCTTCCATAACATGCTCATAACAAAACTCAAGAAGTGTGGGATAGATGCTTGGATTGTGAGGTGAATTGATAATTGGCTCAACAACAAAGTTCAGAGGGTCATGGTCAGCAGCACAGAGTGAAGTTGGAGGCCTCTGGCCAGTGGCATTCCCCAGGGATCAGAACTGGATCCAGTTTTGTTTGGTATCTTCATCAACAACCTGGATGAAGGGATGGAGTGTACCCTCAGCAAGTTCACTGATGCTATGAAGCTGGGAGGGGTGGCTGTTCCACCAGAATGCTGTGCTGCAATCCAACAAGATCTGGACAGGCTGGAGAGCTGGGCAAAAATCAGCCTCAGGAAGTTCAGTAAGGACAAGTGTAGAGTCCTGTGTCTGGGTGGGAATAACACCAACCACCAGTACAGATTAGGGGATGTACTGCTAGAAAGAAGCTCCATGGAGCTATGTATCCTAGGAAAAGTGTGTCCAGCAGATCTAGGGAGGTGCTCCTCCCTCTCTACTCTGCCCTGCTGGGGCCACACCTGGAATTTTGGATTCCACATTTCCAGAGAGACTGGGACATACTGGCGAGAGTCCAATGGAGAGTTACAATGGTGATTGAGGGAGTTGAGCATCTCTCCTATGAAGAAAGACTGAGAGAATTGGGGCTGTTTAGCCTTGAGATAAGAAGACTGAGAGGGGATCTTATGTCCATAAATATCTGAGGGATGAGTGTCAAGAGGAAAAGGCCAATCTCTTCTCAGTTTTGCCTAGTAATAGGACAAGGAATAATGGATTTAAAACAGAATATAGGAAGTTCCACTTCAACATGAGGAGAAGTTTCTTTACTGTGAGGGTGATGGAGCACTGGAACAGGCTGCCCAGAGAGGTTGTGCAGTCTTCTCTGGAGACTTTAAAAACCCACCTGGATGTGTTCCTGTGTGACCTGCTCTAGGTGATCCTGCATTGGCAGGGGGATTGGACTACATGAACTCTAGAGGTCCCTTCCAACCTCTAATATTTTATGAGTCTGTGATTCTATGATTATCAAACCCTTGAGGAGGGTGTGGAAATCCTGAAAATGTGCAATTAATGCAGACCTTTAAAGGTATTTCTTCTGAACATTAAATCCTTGGCTTACGCATGAAGGATGACATCTGTTATTTTGTATCTATGATACATATGAAAATATCTGTGTACAAAATAGTCTTTAAACACAAAACTACTTTGACTCTTACACTGCAAGTCCAGCAAGTTACTAACTGCTGCAGAGTATTTAGGTATGTATTTTTGAATGTATTATTCCAATAGTTTGATGTAATGAGACATTATAAAATTTTTGCTGGCATGAGGAAAGAACTCTCTTCCATTTCTGTTCATAAGTCATCTTTGAAATCTGCTTTTCACTTGCTAGAAGTAAAAAGGAAGATGTGCAAAGGGCTTGGGAGAGGGGGAGTCATCCAGTTCTATGGAGTATACCATTTGTTTTTAAGCTTTCATAATTTTTTAATACATAAAAGAGTGCCTTCTAAAAGTAAACCACAACAGCAGTAGAGAACACAAAATGTAGTATGGGAAAGAGCATGGGCTTCTGTGAATTTGGGATTTTGTGGGCCTTTTGCCAGGCTAAATGGTAGCTTTTCTTAGCAATTTCTTAACAGAGAAATGAAATGCTAGATACGTATTGTTACATATGTATGTCAAAATTGTAAGGATACTACTTAAAAGTCTGTGTTCTACAGTTCTAGTTACAGTATTTGGCATGTTCTTCCAACTAAGAGAGCTAAACTATGTTGATCACCAGCTCATTGCTGATCCCTATGCTGAAACAAGATCATATAGCATTCAAGAGAGAAGATGTGACTAAGTTAATTTTTAAAACTTAAAATCCTCAAATATTTTTTTAAATATATCTTTTGCAGATTAAAGGGCCAAAGGGACAGGTAACACGAGCTGAAATTCTTCAAGAAGGCCTTCGGGAATTACTAAATGCACTCTTGTCTTATCCTGTGGACAGTAATCTAATATGTGCAGTGAAACTGCTGAAGGTGAGACAGTTTTCAAAGAAAAATATTAGAAAGTTTTTTAACATTTCTACCTTTGGGAGCAGTGGGGGAAAACTGCAAATGAGGAAACATTTACAGAGTTTTAGGTATTACATCATTAGCAGAACAAGTTGTAGTTTTTCAGTTCTTCCTCCTTAGTACCATTATGAAATTGGCCCAACAAAAAAGGAACATACTACTCCACAAGTAAAATGTGAGGCCAAAAACAGCAAAGCTGAAGCCAAGGCACAAAGGAATGAGCAGTCCATTTACAATCTCTCCTGTTGACAGTTTATTTAATTTTTGTAATTTTATTTTTTAAAAATACTAAAATCCCATGTCTTTAGTTGACAGGCTCAGTTTTAGAAGATGCCTGGAAGGAAAAAGGAAAGAATGATATGGAGGAAGTGATTCAGAGAATTAAAAATGTTGTGTTGGATGCAAACTGTAGCAGGTGAGAAGATAAATTTTTTGTGCAGTGTTTTGTTTTTATATTGAACAGAACATCTTAGAAATCTTAAAGAATAACTCATGTCCAAAATATGATCCGAAAAGGGGGGGAGGTTGTTGGGTTTGTTTATTTTATTTTATTTTTATTTTTTACCATGCCAAAAAAAGTATTTTTCAATTGGGGTAACAGTATTAAATACATACAAATCACGAAAAATGGAAAGGCAGAATGGAATATGCTTTGGCTTGTTTTTTCTTTTTCCTGGACAGAATACTTCTTTGGCAGAGTCTTACCCTGGAGTCTGAAAAGTGAGTGGTTTGCTAATGTATTCTGCTTCTCAGTTTTTAGTCAACAGCATGCGTGAGGTTATCTGATTCTACTGAAACTCGCCTTCAGCTTCTTACAAAACTTAATAAAAACCTGTAAAGGATTCAGACACTGATCTCTTGTTCTTGGAGGGAAGCCAGCAGGTAGCTCTTAGCATCTGTGCATTGTAATTGAGCTGAGCCCAAGGAAGCATGAGAAAGTCAAGCCAGATCATGGAGCAGATCCTCCTGGAAAATATGTGAAGGCATCTAGAAAATAAGGAATTCAGCATGGATTCACTAAGGCCAAATACTGCCTGACAAATTTGATGGCTTTCTATGATGGGGTTATAGGTTGGTAGGTAAGAGCAACTGATATAATCTATCTGGATTTGTGCAAAGCACATGTCCTGCATGACATCCATGTCTCTAAATGGGAGAAATGTGGACTTGACAGATGGACCATGTGCTGCATAAGGAATTGGCTGCATGTTCACTCTCAAAGTTGAGCTGCAGTCAACAGCTTGATGTCCAAATGGACATCAGTGATGAGTGGCATTACTCAGGGGTCAGTATCAGGACTGGCACTGTTTAGCATCTTTGTCAGAGATATGGACAGAGGAATTTATGCACCCTCAGCAAGTTTACTGATGACACCAAGCTGTGTGGTGCAGTTGACACACTGGGGGGAAGGGTGGCCAACCAGAGGGATCTTAACAGACTTGAGAGATGGGCCTGTGCAAACCACGTGAAGTTTAGTCTGGCCAAGTGCAAGGTTTTGTGCATGAGCTCTAGCAATCCCAAACACAACTACAGACTGAGTGGACAGGGGATTAAGAACAGCCTTAAGGAGAAGCACTTGGAGATGTTAGTTGGTGAGAAGCTCAATAAGAGCAAGCAATGTGAGTGCTTGCAGCCCTGAAAACCAACTATATTCTGGTGACTAAGCAAGTCAAGGGCAGTGATTTTTTCCTTCTAATCTCATCTTGTGAGACCCCATCTGGAGTACTATGTCTAGTTCTGGAGCCCCCAACACAGGAAGGACATGGTGCTATTGGAGCAAGTCCAGTGGGGGGCTACAAAGCTGATCAGAGGGCTGGAGCACATCTCCTGTGAAGACAGGCTGAGAGAGTTGGGCAGAGAGAGGCAGGCTAAGAAAGATGGTTCCAGGGAGACCTTGTAGTGGCCATCCAGTACCTGAGGGCCTGCAGGAAAGCTGTAGAGGACTATATTCAAAGGCATGTAGTGATAGTACAAGGGGTAATGGCTTTAAGATGAAAGAGGGTAGATCTAGGAAGAAATTCTTCAGTGTGAAGGTGTTGAGATGCTCAAACAGGTTGCCCGTGGGTGTTGTGGATGCCCCCTCCCTGGAGGTGTTCGGGCCAGGTTGGATGGGACCTTGAGCAACCTGGTCTAGTGGAAGGTGTCCCTGCCCATGGCAGAGTGGTTGGAGCTAGATGATTTTTAAGGTCCCTTTCAATCCGTACCGTTCTTTTTCTATAAATTTTGCTTCAGATATGAGAGAAAATTGATTGCGCTAGCTGAGGCTTCAAAGACACAGAAGCACAAACGTCTTTTAATGAGGAAACCACTGAAAATTTAATTTATTTATTCCTTAGTAGAACACTTCTCAATGGACTTGCTTAAATGAAGAAAGCAATTTCTCTTATTTTAGGGATTAAGTGATTGGTGGTATCTAATGTACTGGCAATACTACTTTTCACCGCTGGCTGCAGAATTTTAGTATGATTAAGAGAGCTAAAATAGGAGCACAAATTAGTTGATATGTCGGGAAGAGTGCAAAAGTGAAGTCCGTGGATAAAACCAATATGGTTGAAACACAGCTCTCAATTTAATTAATAATCACACAGCGTTATATAGAGCCTCAAAGGCCGCACCTCTTTAGATAACATATTGCTGATTGTTACAACACATTTTTCATATGCCACAGTGCACTATCTTAACTGGTTAAATACAACTCTTTATGTGTTGTCTATGAGATGCTTTCCCATCCTGTTATTCTTCTTTTTTCTGCCAAGTCCTTCATCTTTTGTACGTAGCTGATATTTTAGAAACCTTGCAGCTGGACCTCAAGGCCCTTAGCTCACTCTGGCTAAAGCTAGCCAGGATTGTTCACGTCTGTTTTCTTCCAAAAACTTTCCAACATTGATTGAAATACAATTTGAAGATCATGCCCCTGCTTTCACCAATACTCCACTTCTATGTTAAAAAGATTTGTTCATCAACTTGTGCTGCAGGTTTGCTATCTTGATAAAAATTACAGCAATTTCTGTTTTATATGGCCTCCTTACTACAGAGGAAGCAGAGAGGGTAAGTATTATAATTGACACAGAGTGTCTGGACAATCAGGGATTGAAAAATTGACTCAGTTATATGCAGACTGGATTAAATGTTGTCCTTTTTTAGATCTTTTGGAGTGGGGCAGTTTAACTATTTAGTATTTGCAAGATGAGAGAAGACAAATTTCTTGCTTAGCACAAGATGTTCTAACACTTTTAGTACTTCTCTTTATTTCAGAGATGTGAAACATATGCTTTTGAAACTAGTTGAACTGCGATCAAGTAACTGGGGTAGAGTGTACGGAACTTCTCCTCATACAGAAGCTACCCCCGAAAATGACCCGAACTATTTTATGGTAAGAATGTTCAGACACTTCAGCTGTTTAATTTGATGTGAATTTAATTTGATTCATAAACAGTCACATTGCTGAAAACTACAAACAGGTCTGTCTCTGAATGCCTGTAACATTCTGTGTAACTTTATTCTTAGAATGAGCCAACATTTTACACTTCTGATGGAGTTCCTTTCACTGCAGCAGATCCAGGTATGCCACAAGCTTCATATATCTGTCTTCTAGCTATTCTTTAAAAATGTGATTTAGATGTCCTTTCAAAGTACAAAAAAAGTTGTTCTTCGTTGTTTGATGCTCATTCAACTTAAAAAAGAAAATTATGCCTAAGTGCATATCTTTGTCTAACACATGCCTTATTCTGCATTTAAAGAAGGCTTTGTGCTGTAGTCCTCAGAACTTGGTCTCTTCAGGATATAAGAAAATCAGCCAAGTTTTCTTTTGTTTGTCCATTTTTGTGAGCAAAAGTATTTGTTTATTTCCTGGTTCCTTTTGCTTTCTCTAATCTGAGCACAATGTGTCAATGACATCATTGAGGTAAAGACATCTGTGACTGCCTTTGAAGTTCTCTGGGAAGATAATTCTTGAGGTTGGTTGATGTCCTGAGAAAACAGTATAGTGGGACTTTTCTCTGTACTATTTTTCATGCCATTTTTGGCTTCATTAAATAGAGTATTTTCAAACTAATTAATTTGAAACTTAATTTCAAACTTAATTATTTGAAATTCTAGCCTTGCTCATTCTCGTTTTTACTTTGCCAGATTACCAAGAAAAATACCAAGAGCTGCTTGAAAGAGAGGATTTCTTTCCAGATTATGAAGAAAATGGGACAGATTTATCAGGAGCTGGAGAACCGTACGTTTTCATTTCGAGCATGTCTTTTTTTAATACTAGTTGTTTTTACTGCAGACTTTGGAATCCAGTCTTGACAAAAATGAAACTAAATAATTTTAAGTGTTATGTAGCTCTAGAATGGAAGTTACAAATTTGTACAGGATTACGTTGGTTTGTAATAACATAGGTTTGGAAAATTTTACATGTATGCAAATGAGTAGGGTAGTTAAATTGCAGATATTATGCACTTGTACAAACACACTCTCTTCTACAATTAAAAAAAGTTTGCAAGCAAAGAGAAGGACCTAGACCTTCAAGTGTTTGTATTAAGGCAACCTGAATTCATTTGACTGATGCACATGCACATCCTAAGTCGAGATGATTACAAAATCTGCAGTCATTCAAAGGGAGGAGTTACCATTTAAGTTCCTCTTCTAAGGGTAAGGGCTATTCAGTATTCCTGTAGAAAAAAGAAAAGCAACCTAATGGCAAAGGGGGAAGCAAACAATAAGAATGTATCGTGACACCGGTTTATAAGAATTTTATAGGGAACCAGTTAAAGGAATAAATTCTAAAATACATTGCTCTGAGCTTTGTACTCACCTGGCTGGAGGACTTTCAAATCATTATTTGATACCTAGGAACATTTGCAGTATTGTCTTTATTTGTGATGAGGGTGCTGGCCTGGATCAGTATTTTTCTTAGTAAATTAGAAAACTTTTAGATTGTGCCTAGCTGAGTGGAGTAGCAAGAACTTCAGAAGATACTATCAGATACCAACAAACACATTCTGAAGGGAAGAAAATATCCATGTGAACCTCTGCGAAGAATAACAAGTTGAATGCAAAGTAGAGACAGACAGCAGTTAAAAAACACAGCAAATGTGAAGAGTGCCGTGTATAAGAGTCTTGAGTCAACCTTCATGCAAGGTGACTGTGGAACCTTTGTTGAAGGCTTAAGAAAAGCCTGAGAACAAATGATGCAAATATATCCTGATCCTCTGTTTCTTCTGACTGGCATTAGGGAGAAGGGTTCTATGTTGACTCCCTTCTCAAGTCTACACTTCTGTAAGAAAGGAAGAAGAAATAAAAATTTATACCACATATTCAGTGTACTATGCTGAAGAAAGAAACCTTTTCTCTCTGTGGCACCTGCTGTGATTTTGTGTGAAACATAACATTTAAGGCTTCTGTTCAGATGAGATGCGCTGATTCCCTTGTTTGAAAGCAAGGCACAAAAGATAATGAATTGAACACCTGAAATTAATGCAGACTTTCTGAAAGTCAGTAGCTGCTCACTGTTTCATTTTTTTAAAGGCTGTTTAGAGCTATGTACATAAAGTTCAAGCTGCAGTTCAGTTGTCCTCATTCATGGTGGTGAACAATCCTGTTGGGCCTAGAGAAAACAAGAAACACACAAGTTATTTCCCAATAACTGTGCAGAGAAAGAAAGCTGAAGTGATTCCCATAACCTCTCAGCTTTCTTTCCAAACTCTGTAGTAGTCGCCACTCCGTGTAATACTTAATACAGTTATTGGAATCCAGTCTTTTCTGCAACCTAAGATAGATCCTTACCAAAAGACTTGTTACTATATAATAGAAGATAATACAATGCAGATAAATACTGAGGTGAATTAAGGTTTATTTCTTTTACATATCAGCAAATCGGAATGCAGATTTTCTATATTAATAAATTCTTTGCTGTGCCACCAAGGCAGTACTTGCATTAATGCAGTACTTGAACTAGGATGCTAACTAATCAAAAATTACAGTGATATTATCTCATAACAGTCTCCTATAGCGTCCTCATGGAAATTCAAGATAGAAGAATGGACACTGAGATGCATCAAGACTGGCTACACAATAGAGCTCAAAGAGTGGTGATTAGTGGTGCAGAGTCCATAGTAGTAGAGTGCAGAGTCCAATAGTGCAGACTCATAACTAGTGGAGCCCCCAGGAATCAGTCCTGCATTCAGTCCTGTTCAATATCTTTATCAATGACCTTGATGTTAGGACAGAGTGTCTTCTCAGAAAGTTTGCTGATGACACACAATTGGGAGCACTGGTTGATTCACTTGAAAGGCTATGTGACCACTCAGCAAGAATTGGACAGACGAGAGAGCTGGGCCAAGAAGAACCTAACGTGGTTCAACAAGAACAAGTGCAGAGTCCTACACTTGGGAAGGAATAACAAAATGATCTCTGAGGTCCCTTCCAACCCGGCTAATTCTATGATTCTATGATTCTATGAAAATGCACCAGTATAGTGTGTTAAGAGAGCAGACCCATGGAGAAGGACCTTGGAGTCCTGGTGGATGAATTATCCATGGGACAGCAATGTGCCTTTGTGCAAGAAGGCAAATAGTATCCTGGGGTGCATTAAGAGGAGTGTGTCCAGCAGACTGAGGGAGATTCTCCTCCATCTCTGCTGTGCCCTAGTGAGACCTCACCTAGAATATTGCATCCATTTCTGGGCCCCCCAGTTCAAGAGGGACAGGGATTTCCTTGGGAGAGTACAGCAGAGGGCTACATCTGCAGAGGTGTTTCTGGTAAGCTGTATGAAAACTTCTCTGATTATTTTTTTCTTTTTTTCTTTTGTTTTTTTATAGTTATTTTGATGACCTTGATGATGGTATGGATCCAGAAATTGAAGAAGCATATGAAAAATTCTGTCTGGAATCAGAACATAAGAGAAAACAATGAGATACTACACAATAATATTAGTTTATTAAGCCTCTTTAGGTATGGTTAGAATACAGGGGGACACAAAATATTTGTACCAAAATACTAAGGTTATACAATTTTCCTTTTTGTTTAGCAGAATCTGCCAAAAATTGTAAACTTATGTCCTGTAACTTAAAAGGTTGTGTATATATCATAGATTATTTTATGTACAGGTATATGAACAATGTTTTGGCTGCAATAAAAAAGATTTCAAAGTTACCATAATCAAAATTAAAATGTAATGGGGAACTGTCCCATAAAATTTCCCTTAAGGGACAAAGGGGATAAATAACTTGATATGATTCTAATTGCTTGCTTGCTTGTGTTAGCATATAATGGGGATATACATGTCATTTTCACCACGTACAAGATATCTGGTATTTGATATTTAATTTTTTTTAATAGGTTGTTGTTTTTCTATTTGCTAATGAGAGTATGAGCCAAATATGGTTACTTTTTTTCTGTTCTGTAGATCACAATCATGAGAAGTAGTTTGTGAAGGTTTTGGTTTGTGTGGGTTTTTTTGTCATGTTTATTTCCTTTTTCTTTCTCTTCTAATGCCCTTATGGGTAGTCTGGACTTTTTTTGCTGGAATAAATATTCTATATATTGATGTGTGAAAAAGCAAGCAGTATTTTGGAAGTCAGGTGCTTTCAGATAAGCTTATGTTCAACTTTTACAAGCAAAAGCTATCCTTTAATTTTTGTGTGTTCTTCAAGACTGTATAAATATAGTTATGTTCTAACCTGTGCTTCTCAGAGTATGTGTTGTGCTTCGTTTTGTTGTTTTGGATTTTTTTTATTTGAATGTATCTAACACATCTAACCTGCCAGCAACCCTTGCCCTTGTAACTTTCTCCATTCTTCAGAATTTAAGTAGCTTAATCTTGTAGTTGGAGTAAATTAATATATTTCATAAACAACATTCTGTAGCCAGATGCTCTTTCTTGACCCCACGTAATCATGTTAGTTTTCTGAGGATACTCTGTCCATTGTTGTTGCTGCCAAACACAGTTACACTGTTTCCTGTTATCCATTACTGATTAGACTGAGTAGAACCCTTTACCAAAAAGGTAAACTTTGAACTATTTTCCAAAAGTAATCTACTGTAAAGAACACATGCTGTAAATATGCATGTAAATAATTCTGTTAATATTTCACAGTTACTTATTTGGTTAGACAAACTTACGCATCTGCTAATGGAGTGAGCACTGTTTTCTGGATGTTTATTTAACATATTTAGGTTGGAGTTTTGGAAAATAAAATTTAACTAGCTTTGTTTCCTTTGGTATAATTTCACTACTTTTTTTTTTAATTATTATTATTTTTTTATATTTTTTGGTCCTCCTTCTAGCCTTCAACTAACACCCTTTTTTTCTCTTTTGGGTACAAGTTGAGTATTATCTTTTAATACTCATTGGAAAAATAAAATCTATCAAAAGGCAATATGGCCATAAGTACTATATTAGCATTTCAAAATTCGTAGACTAAAATCCTGAAACTAGAAAAGTAGAAGTTAGATCATTTTCATGCACACATTCTCTGAGTGTATTTTTCATACAAAACTTTTAATCCAGATACAGTTTGGACTTCCTGCCGACTTTACAAGCAGGTGTCCTGTGAGAAAACATACTTACTCAAAACTTAAGTCCCAATGAACAAGCATTCATATATGCATTACAGTAAAGTAATTGTGTCTTCAGGGGACTCCACATGCCTTAGTTTTGCATGCATCTTTTGTAGTGTCCAGATCTATTCTGTCAGCTTGTGGCAACATCATGTTTTACATGTAGATAAGAAATATGATAAGTCATGCAAGCCATCCTAAAAATGTTGTGAACTAGAAACTGAATATATGAAACAATTCAGATGAGGTTTTTCAAAATAAACTTTGTCCTTCACCAAGAACACTGGAAAATCATTAAGTGAGATGTTTGTTCCAGGTACTGGAGAAATTTGTGGTCTCTACATAGGAAGCTTTGTAAGAGCTTTAATAAAGCCAGTACAGCAGTAAGGAAAAATTGTTTTTAACTCTTTCCTAAGGAAGACAGAATAATCTTTGCCTTAAACACTTAACACTCTTTCCCTACTTGTCCTAAATCTCTCAGGAGACTAATGCAAATTCGTGATGGTGGAATGAGATCTAAGACATAAAAAAGCAGCAGGTTTCATATTGCCACTTGCTTGCTGACCATTTTTAACTGACTATAGTTCTGCATTATTGTTCTGTGGCGATTCTTTACCCTCAATTTTAGCATTTACATTTCAAGCGCAGCAAAAAAGATACCCCTTTTTCCAGCAGGTAAAAACTGGGGAGAAAAACAAAAAAAAAACACAAAAAAAAAACAAACAAAAAAAAAAAAACAAAACAAAAAAAAAAAAAACAAAAAAAAAACCAAAAACAACAACAACAAAAAAAAAAAAAGTCTAAGTAAAAGACCAAAGATAAAGACACAGCCTGTGTTTCTATCCAGTTTGTTTTACTAATGTGTATAAAGCCAGGTCACACGTTCGACTTGTCCGCAGCCAGCAGGAAGATGGGGTTAATGCACCAGAGAAGGGTTGAGGCGGCCGGGCAGGAGGCAGGGGGAGGGAACTCGCCCTCCACGTTCCCCCCGCCCTGCTCCGTCCCCGATTTCCCGCCTTGCGGAGGCGGCGGCCGCACCGGGACTGACCGGGTTGCCTTGAGAAGGGGCCTGGCGCTTCCTCTGGCTCCCCCGCTGTGCCGCCTCAGTCCTGGGAGGAGATGGAGGAGGAGAACCTGATGGTGCTGTATGGGGACGATTCGGTGGAGGTGCGCTACGCCGGGGGGTCCCGCTTGCTGCTGTCTCCTTGCGGCTGCGAGTACCTGTACGAAGCGGCGCCCCCCGCCGCTGCCCACCCCCTCCAGCCGGCCCAGAGCAGCCGTCAGCGAGTCGCCTTCGTCGTCAGCAAACACCGGGTAGGTGGGGGCCTGGTGTTGCCGGGCCCGTTGGGGACGGGAGGGTAGGGGGGTGGGCGCCGCGGTACCCTGCGTGTGGGTGCCTGGGAGCGGCGGGCTGGGGGAGGGGAGGGCGGCAGCGGCCGGAGGTGCCGCGGTTCTGTCATAGAGTCATAGAATGGGCTGGGTTGGAAGGGACCTCAGAGATGACATCAAGTCCAACCCTTGACCCACTACCGCTGCGGTCACCAGCCCATGGCACTGAGTGCCACATCCAGTCTCTTTTTAAATATCTCCAGGGATGGAGTCGGGCGTGTGAGGGACGGGGGGGGGGGGGAAAAACACGACTTGTTGCTCTGTGTAAAATGGAGGCGATTTCCTCGGCTCTGCTCCAGAAAAGAAGGGGATGGAGCCAGCTAAAATGTTACTACTGTAGAGAGAAGCTCCTGAAAAGGGTGCGTTGTTTTGTTTTTCTTAACGTTTCTATAGGAGCAACTTTTACGAGCTCTGGATTTCCGGAACAAATTCTCTGCTCGCCCGTACCTGCCATCACGCGTTATACCTCCAGAAAGAAAAAGGGTGAGTGTTAATGTGTATGATGCTTTTGTAAAAATAATTTTCCCTAGAAGCCTGCAAAGTGGACTGAACTCTGTGTGTGTGGCACAGGCCATGAGCATCTGCAGATGCACAGTTTGGCTGGTGTGTTTGTCAACCTGACTGGAATACTTTTGTCTTAAGTTACAGTTTTAAATGTTTCTTAGCCCTGTATTTAGCAGTGTCTTTTGTAGTCAAACACTGAAGACTTCATTTGCCCTTGGTAAGACTAAAACCCCGGATTTTGTACGTAGGATAGAGTGCTCTATGTTAAGTATTGCCATTTTCCCACACCTGGCACCTTTCAGGAAAGACACTGCGAAACGAGACGGTGCTTTCCAAAATGCTGTCAGGTTGAGAATCCCCATTTCCCCACTGATGCCCCTGCTGAGTGCCTTATGGGGCAAGAGGGCAGGGTCTGGGTCACTCTGTTAGCATGGCCAGCCTTAGGCCTGTGGCCTCTGGCTTGCAGCAAGGGTATTTTTCACTTCTGCAGTTGCACTGTGTTACCTGACTGATGCTTGAATTTGAAGCAGCCTCGTGTTGTGGTTTGCTTAGGCTCTGCTTTGGCCACACTAACCATCCGTATCTAGAGACAGATTGACACAGGGGACCTGTTACCTCCAGCAAACATTCCTACTTTACTAATAGACATGGTGATGCCATGTTTCATTTGTATTGGACTCCAAGTGGTCTGAAACATATCCAACTAAGGGGCAGCCAGAAGAGACAAAGCTAATTAAAACAATTATATGGAATGTGAATTTTCCAAGTTTTTTTCACACCATATTTGAAAGGTATTTGCACTATTTGGGACCCAATGCTTTGCCTGTGGACTTCAAATGAAAGCAGACTAAGGGTATTTTTGTGTGGTGATCAGGTAGAAGAACAATACAAAGGAAAATAAATCATTTTAGGGTATGACTTCTGCATAACACTAGAAAGGCAGTATCTGTCTTTCTAGAATATTTCTAGTTTCAGATGGTGATTTATGCATTTTCCAAATTATAACTATATCTTCTCTTTGGGCAAAGCTTTAATATGGGATTTGAAGTATATAGTGCTTGTTTGGAGTAATTTGTTGAGAACCATCTGCTTAATTTGTGTAGAAGGGGTAGCACAAAACCATATGCTGTGAAAATGGTTTTTGTTTGTTTTGAACAGAAGTGCTTATTAAAGCACCAAGCTCTGCTTGAATATAACTGCAGTAAGATGACAGAATCATGGAATGGTTTGTGCTGGAAGGGACCTTAAATATCATCTGGTTCCAAATGCCTCTGCATGTGCAGTGACATCGCTCACTAAGTCATGTTGCTCTAAGTCCTGTGCAACCTGGCCATTCTTCTGAGATTTCCAAAAGTTATATTGTAAAATGTAAATTGTATTTTAAATTCTTCAGAAATATGTTTTATCCACATCCTAGCTGTCAGAGTGCTTCCAAAGAATGTCTATCAATATGGTGATAGGCACTTTATGTATATAAATATAAATATATATATGATAGTAATTACTATATATCCTAGCAATAACTGTGTAATTTAATCTCTAGTGCTGCAGGATTAAGTAAATTAACCCACCTAAATGCAAAATCTTTTCAATAGATTTCCACTTTGGTAAAAATGTATAAATTCATGCTACATGCCATTTAACAGGCTTATTTTAATTTTGCAGAGAGAAGATCTGAGAGCACATGGGAGTTTAATGTATACAGTTTTGATGTGGACTCGCTTTGAAGTCTACTCATAACTGTTGTGATCAAGATAGTTTAGGTTTTCCTTTCTCTTCATTGTTTCTTAAGAGGAGGTTCGAAACAGAAGTATCTCCTGTCTATGAGTAGTTGGCCATGTACTATGCAAGTTAATGAATGCATTTTAAATTTAAACATTACTTCTGGACAGAGATCTGTTTGAACAGGAGGAGGCAGATGTGAAGGTTTGATATTTTGCTTTCCTTTGAGTTCATGCACACAGATAAATACAGAGTAGAGTTTTGTCCTGTTTTGAGGTAGGACAGAACCAATTTTCTTTCTAGAAATTTTACTTTTCAGTTAGTTGTCTTTTAAGTAACTGCACTTTCTGAAATTAACACCATGTTTTTCAGTCAGTGTCTGCTTCTAGACAAAAGCATGAGTATTGGTGGGGGGAGGGAGAGCTCAATGTTTATGTTGTATCTATTTTAACGTATCAGTGCATATTTCATTGTTTTGTTTTTCCATCACTATTGTTTTTCATTCAATCTGTTTAGGTTAGCTTCCAGCCTGTAAGTCTCTATTATTCTGTTTCTCCTTTTGGGAAAGTAGAGGGGTTAATGGAGAGCATCTGACATTTGTTTAATTGCTGGCCCAGCAATTAAACCTTGGCTAGCTTCTTTCCATACATTGCCTTGCGGAAGAATTTAAGTAACTTAAATATAAATCCTCCATTGTAATTTCTGGGAATCACTTCATTGTTATCTTGCTACACATTCCAGTCCTTTTTATTGTATTAGATTATTTTCAGTGATATCTTAGAAGTCAGATGGCCTGACCCTTCTATGGCTGATCTCACAAGATGTATAGACAGTGGTGGTGTGAAGATCTCTTCAGTAGATGGTTATGCTCACCTTTACCTGTCAGAATTGCACCAAGAATTTACAGTGGAGTTCTTATGCAAAGTCAGCCAGTCATCTGCAGCATCCTTATGCTCCTCTCAAAAGAACAACAGCTATCAAACCAGAGCACAGCACAGAAAATCAGAAATTGCAGAAATGTCATCAAAACAAATGAGAACAGAGAGTAAGAGGAATGAGCGTGGTTGTGCTGAAGGTAAATACAAAGAACCAACCGAAATGAAGGACCAAAAGGACAGAGATGGGGTCCCTTTGTTCTATGCAAATTGTTCTTCTGAATACACATGGGTTACACAGCGCTGGTCTGTTTCCTCCTACCCAGAAGAATGGAAATACCCTTTGCTGTTGGCACTGACATGCTATAATTTACCTAGTGACAAGAACCTAGTGAAGACATGTGAGAAAAACAGCCATTCATCTACAGAAGCTGATGTTTTAATAGATCTCAGAGCAGTTTCTCGTTTACCTGCAGCCTTGCCACTCAGCTGCAGAGCCCCACATTTACACAGGTAATTTAAGCTGCTTACTTTGCAGCTGCTAATGTATCTTTTGCAATTCTGTGATTTGGAACTTCAATCTGTAGCAAAATAAGTGAATCATAGATGTAAAGTTTAAAAATACAATAGTGGTCTGTTTTTAGAAACTTCTTGAAACATGAAACTTGTATAACCAACATTATGTACCCTGCTGTAATGAATATATGGTAATTAATCCTGAGACAAACAAGTTTTATTTTCTGACATGGTATGTAAATATGTAAATATGTAAATTAAAAAGAGAGTACCAAAGTTTCACAGGTCTAGGGTTGGATTGTTGGTTTTGGGGTTTTTGTTTGTTTTTTTTTACTGAGGTGAGCCAGTGACATTCTCACCATATTTAGTGAGAGTCACACTTACTGGTGACATTTAGCACCACTTAAAATTATCCAAAAACACCTATGCAGGTTTGAGAAAACTAACTTGGTAACTAATGTTGATAACTAAGGAATCAGAGGACTGAAAATATTACTTCTTTTCTTTGAGCAGATGTCCTTGAATCTGTTTTTGGTACAGAAATCATTACCTGTACACCCAAAAAACCTCCAACCTTCAGACTTACTGAAGCTTTTTTTGTATTTTAACAGATGGACTTTCTGTGACTTCTTTGAGAATCAAGATACTGAAAAGTGTTCATCCCCTCAGCTAATTCAAATTTTATGGTGCCAGGGTGTTTTCTATAGGTATGTAAGGAGACTGTGTGTTACATCTTTGGAAGACTTCATTTGTGTGGGAATTAAGCTGTGAGGTTAAATATCTTTGTCCCTTTCTTGCTCTGAGTAATTGTGTACAATCTTCATGTGTGTTCATTTCTGCTGTTTATTCATGGGACTTCAGATTTTCTAGTACAGCATATTTTAAGATCTGAAAGAAATAATATGAAACCATGCTTAAATCATTTAAAGAAGTGGTCTGATGGCTGGTTTGTTAAAGGTTTACTGAGCAGCTGGAGCTCCCACAGACTTCACTGACAATTGTGGTGCTTGGTTTCTTTGCTAATTACATTGCTTCTTTTGGTGCTGGAGATTCCACACTTTAGAAATTATTGTCTTGATGACCTACATAATTTACATATTGCAGGCAGCTCAACTGGATTTTCATGGCAAATCACCTTGTCCTATGGTTTTAAAAAAAAAATTATTTTAAAATTGCCCTTGATAATCTGTCATACAGATTCTGAAAATGCTGCAGTTGCTGTTAGAGTCTGAAATTTGCATCTGATCTGAACAAAGTATTTTTCAGGTCTTCAGTACTGTACCTAATTTATTGGAAGATTAGTTAGTAGCCATGCTTAGTCTTGTAAGTCCTGTTACCAAAGTCCAGGCATCTAACCACAAAGTTACAGAATTGGGTCATTAAATAGGTTTTAGGCTCCAAGGTGGTACATGAAAACAAGTAAAAGACCATTGATCTTAGTGAAAAACATACAGCTACAGTGGAAATGAAAACTTCAGTGTTTCTCAGGCAATGTTGTTTGACAGTTCTGTGTATGCTAAGTGGGTGTACACTTTTTCCCTTTGGAATCACTATATAATTTGTGATCTGTGGGATGAGGACTGAGCAGCTTTTGTGAGATGTTTACCTCAACAAAAAAAAGCTTTCCTTATCTTGTTTAAAATTAAGCATCCTAGCCACTACCCCCCATGCACATGTGCAGACAAAGCCAGGTAATGCTAATCTTCTGTGTTAAAAAAGGCAATTGGTATGCTCTGCTGGCTGTGAAACAGTAGAAAGTTTTTGTTGTGACAGTTGTACTGAAAATATTTCTGCTTAGTGCTTTCTCCATGTGTACTAGCCTGTTTTACTTGTCTGGTTACACAGTATTTTAAGTACTTGTTAAAAATCTTGTTATTTCTCCTAGATTTATCCATGGTAGGACAAACATTGCAGAAATTTATCCCAGTGATGATACGTTTTTCAAGTCAGAGGGAGCATTTCTGGGGAACTATTTCGTACATTATGCAATCAAAAAAGCAACAAAAAAGGTATAAAACTATTTTTAAATATGTTCCAAATTCCTTCAAGTTAGCAGTTTTACTGGTTTTAAGACACTGAGCTGTGCAGTCCATAGTGAAGTACCTACACTGATAATAACTGTAATGACTGTATCATAAAAAATACAGTATTCCTTCTGTTTCAGAATGTGTTGTAAACTGTATACCAAATAAGAAGAATTTTATTCATTGTAACATTTATTTCACAAGCTTGAGTATGTACTGCAATAAGATTCCACAATAACCATTTCAGCTAGTTCAGAAGTTTAGGCTTTAAATTAATGTATTGAATAGAGTTTAATCTTTATGTACTTGGAAGCATTCTGCTTTTCACTGTATGGAGACAGAACCTAGAAGATGCAGGATCTGTTCTGGCTGAGCCACAGACTGCCTGTTCAGTGCTAGAAAAAGGGTTTTACGTCTCCATGTCAATTGTTAAGTTTCCCCAGTGATCCTCTTAGGTGCCTACGTGGTGCTTTGTGTTTTTAAAGCAGATTTAAGGGCCAAGGTTTTGCCCTTGAAGCGTCGCTTTTGACTTGTAGTCACTCTAATGAACTACGTTTTTCTCCTCTCTTTTGATCCATATTGAGTGCATGGGAACAGTGAATATTCCTTCCTACAGGAGCGGGCTTGAAGGTTTCACTTTTCGAGGAGATACTTACCTGTCTTTTGGGACAGATTTAAATATGATTCTAGATGCTTTCTGGGAGGTCTTGCAAAGTTTTAAATGCTATTTTTATGCTACAGTACCTCTAACTCTTTTTCTGCTCTTTACTGTAGAGAGAAGAAAAGATGTATTGGGTAAACAGCCTGCCTCCTGATGTACCAGGAAATCCATACTCTATATCCTTCATTATTACTCAGGCAACCAAGTAATTTTACTTATTGTTGTTACTGTAACTCCTCTGACTTTGAAAGGAGAGTACTTAAAACTTACAGATAATGCTTACTTTGACACTATGTATAAAAATTAAAGGAATTTATATTAGCACTAAGGATATCTTATATTTAGAGAAAAAAGGTTACAACTGTTTAGAAGACACAGTAAGTTTGAAATTTTCTTTTTTTTCTCCTCAGAATACTTCAGTACTGTTACAAGACTAAGCTATCATTAACTCATAACTACCATCTCTGCTGCTGGAAAATGGTATGTAGCTGAAGATTTATAACTCTTTAAGTGTTAAGAGGGATGATGATATGGGCTGTGGGGAATGGGACCTAATCTAGAAGAAAGAATGATGAGTGTGCACTATTAAAAAAGATCACAAGGTATGCATTTGAGAATCAAAAGCATTCAGTGTAAAGATAAATTTGTGAAGCAGAAACTAATTGCATGATAAAGAGTTGGTTGTGGTCTGGAAAAACAAGTGAATTGAAAATCTGGCAGAGATACATAAAGCTGTAACTATATCACTAACCTTTCCTTAAGTTTTCCGTATATTTGTTTTTTTCTAGGTACCTGAGACAGATGGTCGAGAAATGTTGCCATTTTTGCTGTATGAAAAGGTTATTCCCAGCCTAGGAAGACTCCTTGTGTACTCTGATCAGAAAGTCCATGCTGTTTTTTTGGATGGGATGACCTTGAATATGATCTGGGATTTCAGCTCTTCTTGTAATGAGTTCCAGGTAACTTATGAGTTAGAGGAACAACTATTCATGAAACTTCATGAAAAAAACGTAACTAGGAAACTAATGAGGAAATGAAACAAAAGTTTTGTTGCCTATAAAATACAAAGTGAAATTTTTTGAGAGATTCATGACACAATAGCTTGCTGCAGTAGCAAGCTCTTGAGCTTGTATAGTTGTGCAGATGAAAAGAGGAACTGTCCATAGAGTCTATCATTGACATATTGCCAGTATTTTAACCAGAAATGAGGAGGAAAAATATTTTAATAGAGAACCAATGCTTAAAGACACAAATGAACTATCCTTTTAAGAAGTCATTCAGATTGATCAGAGAAGGGAGCATTTGGTTTTACTTCAAATTACATGTAATTGATCAAATGGATTGTGAAAAGAATTAATCAGAAAAGTAACCTTGGACATACAATATTCCATGTACATTTTGAAATCTACCTAATGCAGAGGTAAAAAGTGGCAGTATAGTGAAATTTATTGAGTCTACGATTCAAGACTGCCTGTTGAGACTTTTGGCTTCTGTGGCGTTGCTTATTACCCTGAAGTGACAACATAAAAAAGGTGTTCAAGTGTCTGAGGATATTATTACAAACAATATAAACATTATAGTCAACGTGTATAAATTTCTCATGTGAGGTAGCTCAAATCTCTATATTCACTCATGATGAAAGGGGAAGGAACCAAAAATTGTGCAGATCTGGAAACATTTCTGAACACTTTTAGAGAAAATATGAATATGTATAGCATTTAAAAAGTGTTGGGGCCATGCCAGACATTTTTTCCCTTCCTTCCCCTTATTTGTCATAGCAGATTATATGAAATTCTATCCTTAGCAAAACAAAAACTTGTGTTTAAAGTGCAATGTTCACAGATGCATAATTCTTAAATCGGCATATTGTACTTCCCATTTTTAATTCAGACTGCAGAAGAGAAATAATGCTCTTTAATTTATTTGTTCTAAGGTAAATGACAATGTAGGCTGGTGCAAGCTAACTACTCCTGATGGGGTACAGAAGCTAATACAAATAAGTCATCCTGGAATCTATGAAAGGTAAAAGTAATTTAAACAAATTGAAGTTAAATATGAAAGAATTCTGTATATGTCTCTTATTTGAAGAAATGGTAATTACTGAAAATACATTGAGGGGAGTGGGGATCCAAATGATAATAATGATAAAGTATCATGTAATGATAAAAGGTCCATCTTGCATCTGGCAGAGATTCAGGAACAGTATGACTTAAGACCACTGCATGCTATCATTCCATTATAACTGTTACTTAATGTAATTAAGAAAATAACTAGAGCTGCAGCTTGACACTTAAATGAGTGGATGAGGAAAAAAAAATCTTTGTCCTATATAGAGCTGTTACATAGAACTGGCTAGCAATTTATCCAATTTTTGCTTTATTACAGATATTGACCTCTGCCTGCCTGCCATAAGCTTTCTCTTATCTGCTTGCTCTGATAACAGCCTCATTATGGGAATCATCAGAAGCTTGCTGTGCTGCATTTTAGCTAATAACATTTTACACTCTTCATTACAAATTTTACAGCTTTGTTATAATTTTGTGTAACTGCATAGATTTAAATATGGAGATTATAAAAATGGCAAAGAGACACAAAGAAAAAGCTGTATTTTTGAAACATTTATTTTTCATTCAGAACCAGAAGTATTGCTTAATGCTTTCATTTTTTTCCTTGAATTAATAGAATGCATTTCTTGCATAAATAACTACTTTTTTGTGTGAATTTTCATGTTGACATAGGTACATCAGAACAGCAATAGAATGGTGCAGAAGTTTGAATGAAAGGAAGGAGATTACTGAATATACTGCACACCCTGAAACTGAAGAAAATTGGTATTAATCTGTATCCTAAATACATGACTACAAATGTTGTTGAAATTAAAACTGGAAAAGACTAGGTATTATGAATTTTTTAGACTGCATCTCCTGAGGTTCAAAATTTAAGATTGTATGCCCATAAATTTTGTGTGGTTTCATATGTTTCTTTCAGGGTCTAAACTGTTTGATATGTTGAGTTCTAGGTGAAAATTATTTCATTGCACTTTTGCATGTCATACTTAGAGAAAAGAATTCCGGTGGCTTTCCCAAAGGAGGATTAGTGTATTAATGCTACTGTCTTGCAAGGCGACAAAGAGAAAGGAGACTAAGAAGGAAATCTTTTATCAAAACAGCAAGCTGTTCAAAATAGTACTCTGAACATGTCATTTTGTATCTCTTGCTAACTGATGTCACATACAAACATACCCTGTTATTAAAAGTGTGCTAATTTAAATGGATTACATTTGCACTTCTTAGTGAAATTATAGCAGATTCAGCAGCTGATGAAATGTGCATGTGTATCTATACATACATATGGCAAAGTGACTGTTATTAGAGCAGAGCCCTGATTTTTGGAAACAGGTATGAGTGACTAATGACAGCCATTGACTAGTAGTATGTAAGACAAAATATAAAGCCTTACTTTTTAATTTGGATTTGGTTTATCTTAGGCTTACCTAAGTTTTCAGCACTCCTAGAAAGTTAAGTAGAAAATACATTTTATGGTCCTAAACCATTTAATAATTTTTATTTTCTTGGACAGGTCTGCTGATGCTGAACTCAGAAAAATACAGAGATTTAACTGTATCCTTTTGAAAGCCGTAAAACATGTTTTACTTTTATATTCTGTTGTTCATCTCTATATTCAAATCTGCATCAGAGGCTCTCTATCCTGTTCTCACCTTCTTTTATTGTCTTATCCACTTCTTAAAATGGCCTTTTTAAAACCATTTTACTGATTTATATTTTTCATTTAATCATTTATCTTGTCCAGCTTCACAGCACCAGAAACAAAACCAGTGGCAGAATAGAAAACTAAAATATCTTAAAAATCACCAAAAAAGGAATCCTTTTAATGTGTATTGCATTAGTTTTGCTGATACTCATCTTTTGACCTGTTCTTGAAACAGGGATAGTGCAGCTGCAAGCCCAGCCTTTGAGCTTGTTCTTGCAGTACAATACCTTACTATTTATCAGTATTGTGTTCAGCCAGATCAAAAAAAATGTTCACACTGCATGGGCTTGAAGCTCCAATGGTCTTTAAGCCAGTGTTCCATTTTGTTAATGTGAAAAGTCATACTGTTAAGTTTAAGTTTGCAAGGTGACATAGAATTATAGAATCATCATGGTTGGACTTCCAAGATCGTGAAGTCTAACCATCAGTCCTGCACCACCATAACCACTAAATCATCCCTTGAAACAGTGTCTACCCTGTTTTCAAGCACACCGGCGGATAGCTACTCCACCACTTTCCTGGGCAGCTTGTTCCAATGCTTCACCAGTCTTTGGGTGAAAAAATTTTTCCTAATCTGAACCTCTTCTGGCACAACTCAAACCCATTTCCTGCTTTCCTATTGCTAGTCAAAGCAAAATCAATAAGAAGAACACACAAAATCAACAGTGTCACAAAACTTGTGAACTGTCAATTTTTTGTTCTGCCAGGTGGTTTCCTTTTAAAAATAGCTTTGGAATAATTTTAAGTCTTAAAGACATTTTGTATAAATGTAAATATTTTAATTAATATACTCTTGTTTTTAAGCTTTGTCTAATTACCATGGTAACAAAATGTGAAACTTCACAATGCAGAATGGTGAATACAAATACAGAGCAGTAATCTTTTCTTTAGGTGGAGGAACTTGTTATCTTTTCTTAACAAAATAACACTAGTTTTATTGGATAATAGCAACATTCCAGAAAGGGCATCTGCTGCAAAAACCAATCTATCTGGTACTACTGTCACAGAAACAGAAAATGGGAGTGAACTGAAAGAAATCAGTGAAGGGTACGTCTTGGAAGCTTTACAAAAAACTTCCAAAGTGATTCGGGATATTGAATCTCTGCTTGCAGCTTCTGGGAGATAAAGCCTGATAGCATGGAAGGACTTTCATGTCTTCCCAGGATCTGTCTCAGCTCTGTCTGAGGATGTGTGGAGGTGCAAGAGGGGTGAAGGTTGAAGGCACAGTGATAAATTGCCGTTATAAATTGCTAGCAAAGTCTGTGTGTTTCCACTGAACAGGCAAAAACAACATGTGAAATAATTGAACACAGATTTATGCATCCGGACTGACTGCTGCTTTTCGATGTATCAATGTCTGAAATGTTTAGTTCCATGAAGATTGTTCAAGCCCCTTGGTTTCCTGCCTTAGCGCAGGGGTGTGCAGTTTTAACTGTGAAACTGTGCTTTTATTCAGAAGCTCGCACGAAGTGGTCCGGTCCTGATTAAAAGGTTTCCCAAATGCTTTTTACTTCCACTTTTGTAGTAAATAAATATTTATTGAAAAGGTCTTCAGCCCTTCCTGGTGTGTTTGTGCACCGCGTCTTTAGTGATAAGGTACCGGTCTTTTACCGTCGGTGTGTTACTTCCAGCGTGGTATTTAATCATCTTGTGAACGCCCAGCACGTTTTTTAGTATTTCTAGAGGAATTATCCCTCGGATCCAGTTCCCGCTCTCCTCACCCCAGCTGGGAACCGGGGGAGGAGAGAGGCGGGCGGCCAGCTATCCCGGCATGCTCCGCGGCCAGCCAGGCCTCCCCGTTCCTTCCCGGGCCGCGGCGCAGGAGCTCGGGGACGGCGGCTCCGCTGCTTCTCACGGGGCGGCGGCGGCCGCGCTTCAGGTGGGCGAGGCGGGCGGCGGGGTGGGCCGGAACCATCCCCCGTGAGGTGAGGGGGCTGCAAGCCAGCCAGCCGCACTCTCGCCCCGCGGAGGTGGGAAGCCTGCCGCCGCCGGGCCGGGCAGAGGCGGGCTGCTCCTCACGGCTGCCGGGTAGAGGGTGTTGGGGTCTCTGGCTGTGGGGACCGCGGGACCTTTGGGGTGTAAGGGGTTTTGCGGAGAAGAAGCCAAAGCAGCGGGGAGACCCTGGTAGCAGTCTGAGGGAGCCGTTCCTGTGGCTGCCGGTGTGTCAGGTGTGAGGAGGGGGAGCGGCGTGGTGAGTGCGGTGTGTGCCCTGTCTGTCAGCCCGGCTTTGTGGGTCCGTGGCCGAGGAGGTGGCTGATGAGGGACATGGGTGCTGGGTGCCGAGGCGAGGCATAAGCATTTCCTCAAGAGATAAAAATTGTTGCTGATCCCTGTAATTTTACATGTCTGCAGCGTGCCAGTCTTTGCTTCATCCCCCTCTAGTTACACATACTGACTGCGTTTTAGTAATGAACGGGATTAGCTGTTTATGATCTGGATGCTGCTGTAGTTAATGAGGGTAATACATTAACTGTTCATTCTATGGTTTTTTGTTGTTGTTGTCCTGGATTATTTTTTCTTCCCAATTTGATTTCTCTCTACTGGATAGCACTGTGGTCTGTCTCTTGTTACTAAATACTTACAGGATATTTCTTTCAACTCTCTCATAGGTACATCTCACTTCCAAAATACTGATTAAGGAGAAGGTCTGCATTTGATGTCATGGCATCTCTTTTCAAATGCTTTTAATTTATAGTCCCTGAAATAAGCAATTTAATTAAATCCTGATTTTATGGGGGTTTTGTTTGTTTCTTTGTTTTTTTCTTAATTTTGTTGTGGGTTTAATTCAGTCTGTTCCACAGGATCTTAGTAAAATCCTACTGATTTTCTGTTCTTTCCTTGTCAGCCTCCTTACATTCCCCATCTCTGATAAAGCATTATAAATACCTGACCCAAAAATATTTTCATTATCAGTTCTTCACAGGTTGCTGTAGGTTTGGATATGCTTTCTCATCGGATAGTGTATTAAGGGTTTGAGCTTGTATCTTAAATGGTAATTTTACTTTGTAAGAGTTTTTCATATAAATAACATCCAACATATTTTTTAATTTTTTTTTTTAGGATATTGTAGAATCATAAGGGATGGCTGTGGATTTTTGACTCCTTGCATAAAGTGCGTCATTGTACTGATCTTATGCATTAAATTCCTATATGTATTTGTGTACCTGGTAACTTCTTGCAAATTGGGACAAAATTTTTGGAAAGCAATTTTTCTAAATAATAGTTTAAGCCATTGCATTTTTTTTTATTCTTACATCATGAGTTGAAAGACCACTTACAGGGTCAGCTGTTTACCCAGATGCATACTTATAGCTCTGATCTAAATATGTTAATGTGTCAGTAATTTACAATCTTAACTGCATTTGTTAAAAGGTTTTATATAATTTCCTTAAAGGAAATAAAAAATAGCAAAATTGCACTATGTAGATACAGGCAGATAACGTACATAATGCTTTATGTCAAATAAAATAAAACAAGAAATCATAACTCTAAGCTGTGTTACTGCATCAGGTGATATGTGCATGTGTTTTATGTAAACCCAACCTAAATTTTTCCTCCAGTATGTGAACAGACTCAGCACCTATAGGTTTCTAAGCTTTCTTGTGTGATACATACATCTACTACCTGCTGTTCTGTTAAGAAAAATGTAAGGTCCACAGCTGTGCTTTCTGAGATTTATAGAATAGAAAAACACATGATACTATATTGTGGTATTTTGTAAGCGGTATGAAAATAATTGGGTTTTGGACAAAAAAATAGAGCTTCTAATTTTATGTTAAAATTGTAATTTCAATAATTATTTTGACAATGTTTTGCTTTTTATAGTCTGATTTCACTCTTGATCTGCAGAATACTTACAGTTAACACCCTTGCAGCTTTGTGTCTGGCTTAATTTTTACAAAGACAGCAGTCATTTTTGTCTATAAAAGACTTAAGAGACAGATTGTTTAAAAAGAACCGTTATGCCATGGGCATGGAGTTACTAAGGGTAAATTGAAGCCACATTTTTGCTTCTGGCTCAAAGACCCCCATCCACATATTGTCCTTGCTTTCCAGCTAGTGGTGTTACCTTTTTTTCTTGATACATAATTCTGAAATCGTACTCTCATTTTGGATTTTAATTTCCTGTGTACTTCATGCACGTTATAATATCCATAGCAGAGCAGTGTAAACTTACCACAGAACTGATGCAAACCTCAGCTGCTGTTTGAATTTGTAGGTCTGTATTCACATATTCAAATATTCACATATTTGATGGTCAGTAAATGATGTGATAAAATTAAAAAGAGATACCTGAATGTGACTCATCCATGTTTCATTAGGTGAGAATCTTTCAGGCACACAGTTAATAGGAAAAATCTACTAAAATAGATCTCTGTATATTTTGAAATGCAATCACTTAGAACACTAGAAGTGCCCTTGTCTGACTTCATGACATTGAGTTTTATTATCTTTTAGTAATTACCTTGTTCCATTTTATTTGCATCCTTCTCTTGTTTTATGGTCTTTTTTTCCAGCTTTCTTTAACAGAGCTTTTAAGCCCTAGCAGAAGTTGCTTTTAGCTTAATTTTATTTGTTCAGGAACTTTTTAATGTTGAAAAGGTCTTACTTCTTTATTTTTTACTATGGTTTGGGATTTGTGTATGTTTTTTAGAGAGTGCTCACTGCTGCCTGGTTTGATTTATTTAGGATGGGACAAATTGTGCTTGGTCTTACCTGCACTGGACTGGGCAGACTGGATTCAAAAAGCACACAGTCTCGACACTGAGTATAAACCACATTTGCTACTGGCATAAGACAGCTGCAATGGAAAAAATGTCCTGCAGTTTGAGGACAAGTTTGATTGAATACTGGTGTGAATTTTAAAAGGTATGTTTCTACATCAGATGTTCACAGATTGAATTCTTATACAGTATTTGTTGTAATTTTAAATAAAATATGTAATTTTAAATAAAATGCCATGTGACATGATGGTTATGTAGAAGACACATTTGTAAGGAGATCACCACTTATTTCTTAAGAAGGAATTTATTCAGAAATGTACTGTATATTGTAAAGTTACCCATCAGAAAAATGGTAGTTCCAGTGTTTCAGGAATACTTTGTGTCTGCATCTTCATTCGGAAGAGGTGCAGTCATGGTTAACAGACTCTAAACTTGACCTACTTTTTTCATCTGTTTGCAGAGTCCATGTATTATTCATCCTTGCTTCCGTTTTTTTTTTTTTTATTTTAATGTTTCCCAAATAAATGACGGAGTGGGCTTTTTTTCGGTAAAGATCTACCCCATTAGTCATGTCTTGTGGATAATTCTACAATTCAAAAGACCCCAGGAGACATTTTATATTTTCTGGGGCTAATAATCAATAATGTGCTGAAAATAATAAAATATTCTTTGTCAATGTTATTAGTTTTAGTTCTAAAAGGAAGCCTAATATGCTCACTCAAAGACCATTTAAAATCAAATTTGTCTTCTAGAGTTGTGTGAAGAAGGATTGTCAGGATTTAACATTTTGCACAAAAACAGCAACCTCGTGGGAAAAATCTGTTCCTAGGTAGGATGTAGGCTCTGAAGCTGTGGTCTCTCTCAGTGGCTTCCCTGAAATACAGAAGAGCAGAACAGTTGTGGCAATCAGAATTGGTCCTTTTGTTCAAAGACAAAAGAATTTTTATTTCAAAACTGTTCTTTTTAATGTTATCACAGAAATGAGTGCTCTGTCTGTATAATCCAGAGAGTGGTATTGTATTTAGCATCTTAAATTATTTTTGAAATATTTTTTGAGGTGTTAGGTGGTTACTGAAGGACAATAAATATTCCAAAGAAATAACCTTGCACAAGAGAGTTTTACAATTACAGACTATAAATAGTTTTTAAGGAGTTTTGAGTGATTATTATTGCTCGTAACAATGTCTTTATTTTTAAATTGCAGCAGTCAACCTTTGAAAATTACTGGTATTAGTTAATTCTCTATTTTTCTGCAAAATTAGCTGTTTCAAAGGTAGTGAGGCAAACAATAGACAAGCCCTGAAAGTTACAGTAGAGCTTACTACTGGAATGCACACTGAGGAAAAACATACCTAGTCTTGCTCTGTCAGGATTTGACTGAATGGTTCCTGTCTGTGTTTATGATAAATGGTAAAGGTATTTTAGTGGTTCTGGTTTTCCTTATGCTTATTTTACATGCTAGTCTCCAAGGTAACCAAGGAGTTGCTCAGAGAGATTACCAGGTTGAAAATGCATACATTTACAAAACATTGAAAATAGTGTTTTATATTATAGATAAGAAACTCGGTTTTAAAGGTTGTGGCATATAGAAGTTTGGGGTTTTTGAGCATCAGTCCTAAGAAGCCTCCAAATTTAGTCTTTTTTTTGTTGTTGCAATGTAAAAGATTTAATTTGATGAATATAATGTGTTCAAGACCAGGAGGAATCTTGAAAGACATTCAGTGTTGAAATTATCATAGACATGTTTCAAATTATTTTGTAAAATTTCACAAAGTAGCATTAAGAGTATTTAGTGTTACAAAGATCTTCTTAAAGTTAAAACAGGACAGGTTTTTTAATTCAGATATCTAGTGCTCAAGTGAAAAAATTAACTTAAATGAAAATTAAAAATTCCCTAGGAACATTAAGTGCAAATGCTGATTTTGTTAGAGGTGTTTTTATACTCAGTTGTAGCTATAACAAGTGCTTTGTGCTAATGGATTTTTTTTTTCTTTAATAATTTTCTTTCTGTTCTCTGAATTTACAGAACAACTGATGATACAAAGGACAATGTGCAGTGTGTATGCTGATGACATTTTGTGTGCTGTGACATAGTTTTTGCCATGGCATCTGAGACTGAAAAGGCCCATGCTCTTCTTCAGACTTTCAGCACAGCTTCAGTTATTTCTAGTCTAGGTTTGGGAATCTTCTGCTTTGTAGCAGACAGACTTCTGCAGTTTTCCTTCATTCAGCAAAGTGACTGGCTCCGAGCTTTCTCTGATAATGCAGTGCATGGTATACTAGGAATGTGGTCCTGGGCAATAGTGATTGGACTCAGGAAGAAAAGTGACTTCACTGAGGCTGCCCTGGCTGGCTTCCTGGCCTCTGTCATTGATGTGGACCACTTCTTTCATGCTGGCTCCCTGTCATTAAAGGTAAGTCGCCAGGCCAGTGATTGTTTTCTTTCTTCATCAGTGTTTGCTTTGCCTTTCTTCTGCCATATCCTAATAAAAAAAATTCAGAGTAATTAGATTCATTTTTAACAGATACACTGGAATTACAGTTCTCTGCAGCTTTTATGATTTTGAAAGTTCTAAAATATGTTGTCTTCTGTTAAGTTCGCTCCTTATAAGGCTCTGAAAGAAAGTTCTGAAAGCCCTTATACATGGAATTCTATGTGTATTACAATTTGTTTTTTACCCAAGTTAAACAATTAAGTTATTCCATGGGCACTTTGTATATAAGTGTATTATTCCATTTCTGCCTACAATAAGGGGTAGAAATATCTGGAATGTAGATAATCCAGCTACTGTTTGTTTTCATTCAGTCTTACTGAGCAGTACATTTGGTGTTAGCCAGCCCTAAATAGTTCTCCCACAAACAAGCTATATACTAGCTGTCACATTTAGAAAGACAGTCTGGCTTTGCCCTTAAATACAGTTCATGGGGGGGGGAGGGGGGGGAAACAACAAAAAACACCAGGTGTCAAACCTTTTATTAAATGTAAAAAAGGTGAATTGGCTTCTGTTAAGGAATATATGTAATCATCACCCAATTACTTGGATGGTTTGGGCAGCGTTTCTTGATAAAATTAATGCCACCAGATTATAGCATTATTTTTCAGTCGTTCTCCTGTGATTTAGATGTGTCCTATCCCTACTTCCTCATTCACACACATGCATATATCTCAATCTTCTTGCCTACTCCAAACATGAGTTCACAGCTTTTGCTGACAACAACAGTCTCTTCTGCACACTCTCCAAAACATTTGTGCTTTCTGTAAGCTCTGGTTGTGCCATCCCTGGCCACGTTTCTCTTAATGCTGCCGTCTGGATCTCATACCTCAAGTGGATGATGCTCCTTGCCTCCAGTTGGCTCCTGGTCCCCAAAGCAAGATCTTGGCTTGTTGTCAGGAATTTGCTCTGCTCAGCAGAACAAGTTGTCACGGTTTGATTATGCTGGTGTTGCTAGCACATGTATACATACATGATCTCCCCTTTCCAAAAATGTTCACAGATGAACCTACATATGGACCTGCACAAGAGAAGAGGGAGATGTGAGCATTCAGCCAGAGCATAACTTAGTTCTTTGGCCATCTCACTTTTCTCCTCCATCTCACTTTTTTTAAGGATGATAGAGGAAAAAGCTCCTAGGAAGGAGCAGAAGGAAATAAGTAGAAGGAAAATTGCTGTTCTTAGTAATCTTTTGATTAAAGAACAGTGCAAAATGGATGTCAAATTAAAAAAATACGTAGGAGACAGCTATATGTAGTAAGTGTTATGGCATAAAGTTGAGATGTAAAAATCAGACTTTCAGTGGGAAAATAATTCTGGTTTATGTATAATGTCATTATTTGTTGTAAAGAAAAGATGGTTTCCTCTTCATGCATTTGGTCAGTTTCTTTCTTGTATTTGTCTTTGACAAAGAGGGAATTTTCATCCAATCACAGTCACTGTAGTCGAAAGGGTCTTTTGGAGATCCATCTTCTCAACTTCTCGTGCTGAAGCTGCCTCAGCTGTAGCTGGTTGCTCAGAACCATGTCCAGACAATTTTTTAATATCTCCATGAATATAAATTCTCTGGGTAGCCTGTTCCCATGCACAGTTGTCTTCACTGTGAAAACGTTTCCTTACATTCAGGAGGAACCCCCTGTGTTTCAATCTGTGCCTGTTGCCTCTTGTCCTTCAGTGGGCACTACTGGGAAGAGCTTGTTTCTATTCTCTTTACACCCTCCAAATAAAAGTACAGCTTGATGACATCTTCCCTGAGCTTTTTCTTTTCCAGGCTGCACAGTCTTGCCTCTCATCCTTTCCTTATTTTCAAGATGCTGCAAACCCTTCATGATTTTAGTCACCCTTCTCTGGACACAGTCTCCACTAGCTCTATGCCTCACTCATAGTGAGGAGTCCAGAACACAGCTCAGCCCTCCAGAGGTGCTGAGGGGAGAGGGAAGGATCACCTTCCTCAACCTGCTGGGAATGCTCCTAATGCAGCCCAGGGTACCACTGGCTTTCTTTGCCACAACATCATGTTGCAGGATCAACTTACTACTGACCAAGTTGAATTCCTCAAAACTGCTTTCCAGCCAGTCATCCTCCAATGGTGCCTGGCATCATTCCACCATAGACATCCTAGTTCTCCCCTTTGCCGTACCTTCTGCAGAAGGAAGTACCATGAAATTGTAAAACTGTGTAAAGAAAAGTAAATTTGGTTTGGTTGATTAAAGTGTCCTAGAAAATTAACATTTTAGCATAGTATTTAAGTCTGTAATAATCTAATATATATGCTCTTATTTCAAAACCAGTATATGCAAGTAAAGAATGGCTAGTTATTAAAAAGTGTTAACTAAAGTTTTATTGGTACTTTTTCTTGCATTTGAGATTACCAGTATTTTCTTAATTATGACCACTAGATGACAGTCTTCACCAATGTGTTTAGAAAGTTGAGAACGTTACAGGGTACTGGGGAGTGTCCTGTCACTTTTAATCTTCAGTGAGGTAAGGTTAAAAATGTTTACACTTTCCATGATGGAGAGTGTTTGTGTAGCCTACTCCTAGTATCCCAAACAAAGTAAATAATTGCAGTTTTATTATTTAATTTGATCCTCTGTTGTTTCAGTTTCCAAGTAGCTAGCAGTTGTTTTTCTAATATCCAGTATCGCTTTTGATAGTTAGATCTTGTTTCCTTATTCTTTAAAGCCTCTCTGCAGAAGACAACTGATTGCTGTGCTCTCCTAAAAAACGTTTTTCAGATCAGAATACAGTATGTTGCCAGTAGAAGGGTAGCCCTTTAGCAGCCAGACTTACTTAGCTGAGGTAAGGAGAAGGCAAGATGCCCAAAGGCTTTTTCATAGTCATTTGCCTACAAATTTCTCCCCTTCCATACATTAACTGGGCTAATAAAGGATGTTCACCTGTAAGCCAAGTCCCCTGTGGGACTTTTGACTTTTACAGCAGTAAGGTATTAACTGTTACAACTTGAAAAACCACTGTGATTTACAAAAAGCCTCTTCCTGATGAAATAACTTTCAAAAAAGTCTGAAGGGCATAGATTTGTGTTTTCTAAACCTCTTACTACTTTTCTTGTCTCCTTTTGCCTTAGTTGTCTTTAAAAGGTCCTTTCCTAGCCTGTGTATAGTATTTTAGATGAGACTTCATTTGATTCAAATAGCATAGGTTATTTCCTGTTAATGTCACATGCATACAACACTTCTGTCTCTTCAGATATTAAAAAAAAAGAAACAAAGCAAAACCATCTGTTTCAAGTTTTATGTTGTCTTGCAGTGCCATCAGAGTCTTTTTTGTTTGTGATGCAATATAGTCCCCATAAACTTTTCTTGTTGTTGCCTGGCTAGCTAGATCTGATTTCAATGTGTAATTTTTCTTTCCTCACCTTATTATGATTTGCTTTTCAGTTTCATGCTGTAATTTCAGACTGCTGCCTATGTAATTTATTGCTTTGTGAGAGGCTTTATTACTGCCTATTTATTACTGCTTATTACTATTACTACAGTTCTATTCTTATTTCTTCCTCTTTAGATTGCAGGATTGAGAGTAACTGATTTAAGAGACTGCAGTGCTTACTGCTTATGCAATACCTTACTAAGTAACTAATAAAGTAAGAATATAATTAACTAGCCACACCACTATTACTTATTTGTAGCAATTATATTTTCCCCATTATTCTACACATTAATCTATAAAACTTTTCCTCTGCACTTTTAGTCTGATGACAGATTACTCTTTTGAAGTAACCCTTCTATACAGCACAAGGCAGTATTGCCTTCTACCTCCAGTTGCTACCATCTCCATGCTCCAGTGGTCTAGTGCTGTTCCTGCTGGCACTGCTCACTTCTTGAGTTATTGGCTGTTGGGCTGTTTTTCTGGGTGTCATTGTTCTTTTTCTGGAATATTCAGGGTACAGACTCACCTGTGGTATTTATATGTTTGCTCTGATGAATACTTGTGTATCTAGGTGGCATGTGATCTGCCCTTTTCCCCACATTATTTTTGCAACAAGTATAAAGTCTACAAAGACTTTGCTACTTAGAATTTGAAGCTCACTGTACTCCATATAGCTTTTACTGTGTATTGTATGTACACAAATGAGAAGACTCTAGGAATGAGCTCTAAAGGTGAAAGTTACAGCAGCCTGCCACCATACTTAGCATTGCTGGTAAATGAGAACTTCCCAGGGTTGTAGCCCAAACACTTGTATTTCAGAACATACAGAAGTTGCTAGCTTGCTTTTTACACACACCACCTTCTGAAGGTGAAGAGCATGCCATGAGTGGCAAGGGAGACTGTGTCAGCAAGCACACATAACACAGCAGACAAATGTGCCACTCAGCCTGGGCTGCATAGGAGCAATTCTGGAATTAGACAATAAGCTTTGCACACACATGGTTAATTTAATACTGAATTTATGGAATATCCTCACAACTAAGGACTTAAGGCTTTTGAAGCATGATGGAATACTGAGTGAGGGTACCTATGTTGTTACATAAATTCTGTGGTGTCACTTAAAGCATTAAAGACATTGCTTGGGTTTTCCTGCATGTAGTTGTTGTCTCCTGTTTCCAGCTGCTTATTGAACTGTAAAAGAGGGCTGGAGGAGCAGGAACTTCAAGAAGATTTTGTACCTGTTTGAGGATATGTTCAAATGGAGTGGTAGTGATGTGAATAGGTGTTGTGAACAGATGCTGTTTGCAGCTGCAGTCTGATCTCTCTCATGGTTGATATCTCCTGAAATCTACTCAAACCATGATCATCTTTCTCCAGGAGTTTTAAGGCAGAAAACTTTTGCACCACTCTTTTTTTTCATATCCAGTCATTTCTAAAGGTGAATAAATTTGCCTGTTAGGAGAAAGAATGGCTTACCATGCCAGGTAAAACTACATGTTGCTAGGGCTTAGCAACCCTAGGAAGTAAATGTTTCTCCAGTTACAGAATGGGAAAGAGAAAACAAACAGTTCTTTTCTCAGAACTTGAGCAACAGCATATCAGAAGCCTAATGACAATATTGCAATTAAAGAACTTTCATACTAAAACTGAGGTCTCAGGTTTGCTGTACAAACAACCCTGCCATCTAAAATTCTATGTGAAAAAAATTTGAAGCATCACCTCCCCAAAGCTTTATAAAGACTGGCACTACTGCTGATAAATTACATGCATACCTAACATTCACATTCTCCTTACTTGCTTGGGTTGCTGTTGTCACCTAAACTCCATAGCTCAGAGGGAAAAGACTCATTTAGATTTTGCCACTGATTTTGTCAAAGTACAGAAACAGCAATCAATCAATAGGATATCTGCCAAAATCTCTGACTATCCGTGGTGTTTTTTCAAAATTAGGCTACTATAGACTTTTTGGGTTCTTGCTGACAGTAACAAAAATCTATCTGTGCAGAGTAGGTAATAAACAATTCTACCATCGCAAGATTTTTCTCCTTTTAACCAATGAACAGTGGCTTGCATGAAACAGGAATGAAGTTGTAGAAAATACACCCTTTGCACCAACTCAGGAGCTGAGTCCATACCATTACAGTTAAAAGTTGTGATCTTTTTAATCCCATCACCTGATGGACAAAGCCACAGACAAGTACCAGCTACTTCCAAAACAGCTCCAACTCCCTCATACACTGCCAGTATCTTCTCTTCTGTTGAACTATAGTTTGCTTTGGACCCTTTCTGCCTTTGACTCCAGAATCCTGGGAGTCAGCCTTGAGTCTCTCCTGATGCTTTCTGCCAGATGCTCTAGGTAGGACTGTTGTCCCTGACTGCAGTATAGAGCACAGCTGTGATACCCAGTCCTGTTCACAGGCTGCTGCATGCACAGTCTGTCATTTGCTGTTCAGGGCCCCATTTAAAATTATTCTTTTAGGTCACTTCATGGAGAGGTTTTACAGTCTGACAGTAACTGGGGATATGCGTTCTGTAGAAACACACAATGCCAAAAAAGGCTCGAGTTTGTCTTTTGTTAGTTGGTGAGGACATATATATTACTTAGTTAATCACATCCATTAGGTTCTGGCAATACCAACCTTGCCACTTCATTCCCAGGAAGTGGATCTCTTGTGGAGGTCCCTCAGCCTTGCTTCTTTTTATAACAAACAGTTTCCAGAATCATTCGGATTATTTCTTTCTTAAAGACTTCTTCTATGTTACCCCAGACAACAATGTCATCAATGTATTGCGTATGTTCCACAGCTCCACCTTTCTCCAGTGCAGTCTGGATCAATCCATGGCAGATGGTAGGGCTGTGTTTCCACCTCTGAGGGAGTCTATTCCAGGTGTAGTGGACACTCCTCCAAGTGAAAGCAAACTGCAGCCTACACTCAGCTGCTGAAGGAATGGAGAAGAACACATTAGCAAGATGTCAGTAGTGGCAAAGCACCTGGCTGCCTTTGTCTTCAGTTCATACTGAAGGTCTAGCATGGTCTGTCACAGCAGCACTCAGTAATGGTGTGACCTCATTCATGTACCAGTACTGTTCATCTCCATTTCCAATTAGATTTTTGCACTGGGCAAATAGGACTCTTAAAGGATGAGCAAGTCCTGCTGATCACTGCTCCTCTGTCCAGTTGAGGGATGAGGTTACGGATGGGAATCACAGTCTCTGTTGCTGTGATACTGTCTTTGATACACTGAAGTAGCAGTTGCCACCTGCTATTCCTCAGCTTTCAGCAACCCCACAAATGAAGGGTCATCTGAAAGATCAGGTAAAGTACACAGCTGTTCTGTGTTCTCAATCTCTACCACTTCTATTACCAGAGGCCCACCAGTATGCTTTTGGGTCCCTGAAATACTCTCTCTTGAAGTCATGAATGCCAAGGACAGACAGAGCATCTTGGCCTGTCACTGATGATTTTGTGACTTTTTCCCAGTGGGACTCACTTCAACCTCTGGAACAGTTCTTGAGTTCCCCCAGACACTCAGGAACAGTGACAGATTCGGTCCCTGTATGATTAAACAGCATTTGGGTTTACTGTGCACCAGTGTTCACTTTATACTTTTGTGGTTCCAGCATGTCAAGCCATTGAATCCACACCATCCCAGTAAGCTTGGTTGTTCCTCTCCTCCTCCTGGCTGGATGTAGGACACCTCTAACTTTGAACACTTGAGTTTACAAATGGTTTCATGCAGGTTCTCTTCCCTCTACTGATACCTGATGTACCTGATCTGGAGCTGATCTTCTCTGACTGGGGAAACACTCACTGGAGACTGGAGCAGATATCCTCCTGAAAGGCCTTCCTTGTGAATTTCTGCTACTTGGCAACTCCTGTAGTCATGCTTGTAGGGCAGCAGTGAGGGTTTTATCCCCTCCAACCCTTTTTATCTCAGCACAGGAGAGACCCCACAGGCTGCTTTGTAACGTGATATTTCTCTCAGTTTGGTCTGATAGGAGAGCATCTTTTCCTAATGTCTGTAATATGGGTTCGTATTCTCCACCTGATTCAGACTCTCAGTCAATGTTTCTATGTCTTTTGCCTGTCCATAAAGAACATTGAGTGAAAGGCAGTGAAAATACATGTAGCTTGTAAAACATTTCTGTCATATTGGAAATTACTGTTCTGTTTTACGTGTCCAACTAAAACAATGGGTGCCAACTGTAGTAGAATAAAAGATACGTTTTTGAAATTAAGTGCCATTAAAATGTGTAGGATATTTTGAGAAAAGCATATTAAATATATGAAGTGTATTGTATGGTTGGTTTTAATTATCTTGAAATAAAATGCATATAATCAGTGCAGTAAACCATACAAGTTCCTGTGTGCCATGTGACTATATGACAAATAGCAGGCCTCAGCCTTCTCCCTCCCTGTTTTGCTGTCAGTAGTGCTTGACAGGATGTATGATTCATATCATAGAATAGAGACTTAGAGACAGGGCAGCTCTCATACATCTAAATAGCCATATTGTTAATTTTTATCAACTACAGTGGAAATGTACAGTATGTTTTTCTTTGCGCTGAGCCACTTCCCAGCACACCTGTAAATGTGAAATATATTCTTGTCACCATTGTAGCCATTGACAGTTGCATTTTTCTTTTCTACAGGCTGCTCTGACTCTTCCACGAAGACCACTTCTTCATTGTTCTACTGTGATTCCTGTTGCAGCTCTGACTTTAAAGTTCATCATGCACCTTTTCAGGCTTAAGGATTCATGGTGTTTTCTTCCTTGGATGTTGTTCATATCCTGGACTTCTCATCACATCCGTGATGGGATTCGTCATGGCCTCTGGATCTGCCCATTTGGAAAAACTCCTCCTTTGCCATACTGGCTGTATGTGGCAATTACAGCATCTTTACCTCATCTGTGTTCATTTATTATGTATTTAACAGGCACTAGAGAATTGATGTCTATAAAACATGGAATCCGCATTGATGTATAAGAATGATTTGTTGTTGTTGAAGGTTGTTTGTGTTAGCACTTAAAATAAGCCATTAGTTTACTACTGAAGTGGTTTCCTTATGTTTCCTACGACTTCCAAGTTAGACATTTTAAGCCTGTGGAGCCAGTTACAGTTCCTGTGCCAGTTCCCTGTAGTGAATTTAATGAATGGTAGTAAATTTATATCTTACATTCCCCTGGTAAAACGTGGTCTTCCAATACTGTTCACGCATAGCTAGCTGGGGAGGCACTTTTTAGGAGGATGTGTAGCAATAGGACATGGGGGAATGTCTATTTAAACTGAAAGAGGAGAGATTTAGATTAGATATTAGAAAGAAATTCTTCACTGTGAGAGTGGTGAGGCACTGGCAGAGGTTCCCCAGAGGAGCTGGTGAATGTCCCCTCCTTGTGACTCTTCCAGGCCAGGTTGGATGGGGCTTTGAGCAGCCTGGTGTAGTGAGAGGTGTCCCTGCCCATGGCAGGGGGGATGGAACTACATGACCTTTAAGGTCCCTTCCAACCCAGTCCATGCTATGGTTTTGTGATTTATAAAGTAGTTACCCTCTCTCTGAGGTACTTATATTACGTTATACCATCATGGTGCTGTTCATTGGATCATCATTCAGTTTGGACTTATGTTCTGCCTTTAGATAATGCACTTCGTCTATATAGTATTTGTATAGCACTTTAAAATGTAAAGTGCTATATAAATGTTAAGTATTAGTGAGTATTCAGTAGTGTATGGCACTTCTGGAAAAACATACATCACAATATTTAACTGTGTCTGTACCTCTCTGAACACCCTTATCGCATAGTATTTCTACTAAATTCTGTTTGCAGTTGCAGATAGGTACTGGCCATTATTTGTTCTTAGGAGAGGACACTTTGGTTACAGTATTCTTTGTGCTCACCAAATTGTTTAATCTTAAAATATACCAGTTATGAATATTATTTTATTTGGAACTAAGGAATTTTAGTAAATATTTAAGGACTGTGTAATAGAAGACTTATTTATTACAGTAAAGAATAAGTTTTAGGGGGATAAAAGAAGATAGAATCAAAATTGCTCAAAATGTAAGTTTTCTTGAAGACCCAACTATTGTACTTGTAAATGGCATTTTCCATTAAGTGCAATATCATCCTTATTATTGTAAAATAAAATGTATTATTATTACACTGAAATAGGAATACCCTCAAAATCAAGTTCCTTAAGGAAAAAATGTATTATGTTGTGGGTTCACAGCTTGTTAATTTGCACTGTGGACTATTCAAAGTAGGATGTTTTATTTACAGAAATTTCTGAGAAAAAAATCCAAAAGTAAAAACTATATTCTTAACTATTTTGCAATGTACAACCTCAAAAATGCCTGTTAATTATGGTTTCATTATTTTTTTTTATCATCCGAGTGCATGGTCCATTAAGGAGACAGGGCATTAATTATTCCAGATTATGATGAATAGCTGTCACAAGGGATTTATGGAAGAGCATATATAAGGTAGCATGTTTTGAAATTAAGTTATGAAAGGGCACAAAGATTAGGTGATGTGTTCATACTACATTTAGATTATTAAATTAGGTAAGTAAATGTGTAGTAGTATAAAGTAAAAAAAAAAAAAAAAGAAAATAATAACTGGGATGGCTGTCTTAATGAGTACCAGACACCACCCATGGCTGCAAAATACTGAAGGCTCTTGGCAATCACACTAAGCTGCAGAAAAATGCAGAAGGTGTTTCACCCTCTTAAGATGTACCATCCCACAAAAAATAGTCTCTGCCCTATTTGTTATTCATGCCAAAAATATATGCCTCTAGAAGCTTGTCTGATGGCACAGTGGGCATGTTTAGCCTTTGATTATAAAATTAAGTAGTTTTTTTTAATTGGAAAGAAGATGGGAAAAGCAGAACATTTCTTAAAGGTTTATCTTTGTAGTGTGGATTTCTTTCTTCTACAGTATGTAAACGTTTCTCAGAAGCAACATGGGCACGTCAGAAATGTTTTGCTTTAGAGCCGTTAGACCAGAAGCTGTCTTTCATCCAAAGGCATGATGGTTTAGTAGGAGGAGCTTTGCTTATTCATTTACTTCTGCTGAGTATTTTAAACTATAGGCTATGAAATACCAATAATGAATATATTTTGTGTAAGAAGTGAACTCTTAAAAGCTGTGTAGAAAATTTGCTGTACTCTTGTTTCATGGTAAAATTTTGTGCTTCATCCAAATTTGTTGCAAATGGGGATATGTATATAGGAACAAAGTGGAGAACTACACTTTCTCGTTTTTAGCTGTAGTGGTTTTGGTAACTAATGTCCACCAACAGTCCTTAAGATTGATACTGTACTGCTATAGCTACATTTAAGGGTCACTTAATGGGTACATCTCTAGTAGTTTAAAAACATCTATTTTCAACTCCTGTATTTCCAGCTGTTTCTGTGGGGTTTTATACAAGACTTCACAGCTGTATTTCCAAACACTATTTTCCTGCTCATGTTTTTATACCAGTTCTACAACAGCTATAGGTGAGCACCACTTAGAAATCTATTAAGGAAAGTTACACTCATTCAATTACTTCTGTGTGCCTCCAGACAGACATGGCAGTCTCACAGCTCATTCTGATGTTTAGGCAACATGCTCAGGCCATTGACAACTTTTCAGGATAAACTGACACGTTGCACATAATGCTGTAAATTGTGGGAAGGGAAATTGGAGAACACAGGAGGAGTTCACTGTTTGTTTCAGCCCGTGTCACCTAGGAGATACACCTGCATGTTATGAATGGGTTGCCTAACAGTTCCTTAGCAGTATTTCATTTCAGATTCGTTGGCATTTCCAACTATGCATTGATACCTGACACGTGTAGCAAAATCATGGCAAAAATAAACCAATATATTGAAGCCATAATGAATTTGTGCTTTACTGCATGCATTAAAAAAAAAAAAAATAATGTGAACTACAAAAATCATGTGAATTACAAAAGAACTTGCTAGCAAATTGGTTAATAATTTTATGAACAGTGTATGGTACATATCACTGAAATATTTGTTATTTCAGTGGTTCATTTACTAGGCTAATCTGCACTTTCCCATGTATTTTCAAGCTGTACTTACAAAGTTGAAGAAATTGGGGATTTTCTGTCTTAATTTTTATTAAAACTGTGCTGCTTTATTTCCCACTTTAATGAATTGCTGTCATAAAAAGTAGGTATTAATTATTGCCAAGTTAAATTTGTTGGAATGTTTCTTCTCCCCAGTCTCCTAGAAATAAGATACAATTTCTCCTAATTCCCTACTGGTCTAGAGACTGAATGCATTTCTCATCAGTTTATATTCTAGTTTAAAATGTAATATGTATTTTCTCATACTGCTGGTACCAGTTTTATCTGTGATGAAGTATATTGTATCATACGCCTTTAACTGGTTATTGATTAGTGAATTATTGGTAATTGATGCTATGCTCCAAGGAAAAGTCTGGTGAGTTTGGATTGAACTGAAATAATTTTAATAACCAAGCCACTAGTATAAGCTTAGTATAAGAAAAATTTTTTTCCTTTGCTAATGGAAATAATGTTTCAGAATGAGAGAGAGGGGAAAAGTTAAAATTAATTTTAAAGGAAATGCTACTGCATAGTTAATTTTGAACACTGATTTTTATTCTGTCAGCTGCTGTCAGTATGAAGCTAAATTAAGAAATACATCAGAAGAGTACATTTCTGTTTCAAGTAAGTGAGCAAATCTAATTTCTGTCAATTATGCATCTTCGGAGCAGGAGAAATTTTATATTATAGATGTTAAAGAGCATGGGCTTTGATGAAATGGTAATTTTGAGTCCACAAGCTGTTTCATTTCTCTGCTACAAGCAGATCTTGCATTGAAACTAAGGAAGAGCTATCAGGTTAAAATACCCTTTACATTCATCACCATTAAAAAGGCCTGTTCCTCAAAATAATAAATAGTTGCCTTCAGTTCTTCCCTAAATTCCCCAAATTTTACATTCTCCACATTGAATTACAAGTTTGGATGCTGTACTTTAGAACTGTTTTTATGTTAATTTATAAAATAAACCCACTATAAATAGGCATTGTACTTATATATGTGTATGTGTATATATTTTTATTGTTATTATTATATAAATATTTGTGTGTATATGTGTGTGTGTGTATATATATACACACCATACACTGATCTTCTGTGTTCTTACCATTTTCCATATGCTTAGCCTAATTTTGTGTTGAATTTTCCTGGGGTAAGGAGGAATGTTTGTCTCAATGACTAGGAAACCCAGGTATGCTACTCTTTAGCAAAAATGCTTTAATTCACTACTAAGAAACTTCATAATACTGACAACTAGAAAAGAAATTATACGTTGGATGGAAGTATTAAGTAGATTTCTAGGCAGTTTGTAAAAACAGATTTGTTTAATCAGAACTAATTGATGGAAAACATTTGTGTTAGTAAGTATGGGTGAACAGCCTGTGTGAAGACAGACTTGTATATTTAAAATTGCTGCAGGGGTAATTGAGGAAGTCAGACTGTATGCTGTTGCTATATCCACCACAGAAACAGTTCCTCTGGCCAAGAAATGTTGATGTCCCTGAAGCCTTCCTCATGTTGCCAAGGCAATTCAGTCTTCGTTGTTTTTCTGCTTACTTCTGCTAACTTCTTTTTAAATTTTACTGACATCGATGTAGAAATTTGTGATTTTTAGACTGCTCTAAAATATGAAGTGTTTCTGGACCAAATGAATGGTGTAAGGTTCAGGTAGTAAGGCTTTATTAATATATTTTCAACAAAATCATCATCTATGTCTTTTTATTCATTGAGCTATATATAAGGTATAAGCACAAGCACTTGGTTATTTCCTATTGGAAGCATCATTAGGATGTTTTTATACAGAGTACTCCAGCTAGCAGATCATTTCAGACCAGTAATTTTTGTTTCATCAGTCCCTAGAGTGATAGACCTTCCCTTCTTCTAGACATGTTTTGTTAATATAAATTTGAGTGATTTGCCAGAATCTTTTGGGTGAATATTCTGTATGCCTTGTCAATGAAAGACAAATAAGCAAAGCAAATGTACTTAAAACTTCATACCATAAAAATGTATGCATGTAATTTTTAAATAATTTTTTGCCAGAAGTTTAAACAATTTAAAGTACTCTTGCAGCATGCATCTTGCATTTACATGTCTAATGGTAAATGTTGACCACATGGTATTTCCAGTAATATTATATGGCCACAGAGACATCAGCAGTGTTTCGTGCACTCTCCAGCTGCTTGACTTACCTCGGGTTGGATGAAACGTATGCTTCTGCTTCAGTGGACCTGACCCACACACCTCAGCAGGGTTCAGCAGACCACGTGGTAGACATCCATCTCATAGCAAACCATCATAAAGTCCCTTTGTATTCAGTGTGTAGCTTCCTCAGTCTGTTCAGCAGTGGTCCAAATGTGATTTCTCTCTCCTAAAAAAATTATGTCTACATAACTACTATATAATCACTGAGTTGCATTCTAGTCACCACAGAGTGTACTGACTAGATGGTGTCTCGCTGAAATGGAGATTACAGATTGGTTTTGTGTACCGATCACCATAATTTCCTATTGGAGAAGGAAAGGATCTCTTCAAGGTGTGTTTTAATCAGTAGGTTGTTTGAAGGTAGTGAAACGTGAAAAAGTGAAACAACTCAAGACAGTTCTCATGAGCTACTTTAAAATAATTTCTAAACTGACATATTCAGCAGAAGGAGGATCAGGTCTTTTAATTAATTGTAACTTTTAAAATGCAGAGAAAGCATTAATTGAAAAATTAGATAATTTTTGTTTTTAAAATCCATATCTGCCAAAGCCATGAGTTTCTCTTTAAAAGATTTAACCTTTTCAGTGAGTATATTTATCATGGCTAAAATTCGCAGTGCTATGTCTTTGTTTCTGTTTACATATCTCTGAAACAATTAATTTTCTCTAGCTCCAGTGTTACACAGACTTGAACTAGGAACATAAAATTTGTTAAAAGATTGCACTTCTTCCTCCCGTGAAAGTTGACTTGTGTATCCTACAAGCTCTACTTGTGTAGCCTACAGGAGAGCTGGTACTAAGTGCTGTCAGTCTCTCTTCATAGTAGTATGTAAACCTGTTATTGTCATAAGTGTTTATTGCAGTTAGAAGCCTCTGATATTACTCTCAAGCACTACCCAGGAGGTGTGGGTTGTACTTCTTGCCTTCACCTGCACAGTCAGTGCAAAGAAGGAATACTGTGGTGCTAGGTAAGGAAAATCATGGCTGGAGTTTGTGGTGTATGGGGCTCCATGCAGTTTCCCTGGGTGTTAAAAACTGCTTCTGGTAAAAAGAAAATTCTGAGTGTCAGAAAAAAAAACACAAACCTTTTTTCCCAAGTGAATTGCTATCACTGAAAGTCTTGCTAAATGATCAAGTTTCTTGAAAATTTGTTTCGAATAAGAAAACTAGTTTGGCTGTGACTTGAGTCACAAAAAAAAGTATGTTCTTGCAGTCTGTTTCAGAGAAGGATGAATATTGGCATATTTCTGTAGTTCTCTGTTGCCTGGATTAGGTTTGGGGAAAAAAAAAAAAAAAAATAAGGCTCTGTCTTCTTAGTCATCAAGAGCGTGAGCATTTTCCCTCTTCATAGCAAACAGATTTGGAAGCATTGAGTACAAGTTTTTGCCTTTGGCACATGGTCACATTCACCTAACATGGTACTGAATAAAACATGGAAAGTCATGACTGTGCTGGTGGCAGCATTTTGCATGTATCACCTAAGTGCTTTATAAGCATTACCCAGTCTCACCATGTCCCTCATTAGTTTAGAGGGACAAAAAAAAAAACCCAAAAAACATGTATTGTCTTACATGAACAAGTGGGGAAGGTGGGGCAAGTAAGTGTGTTCAAAGATAAATTCTTCAAATCTGAAGTAGAGCTGGCTGGGGAATGTTAGGACGTAATGTAGTTTTTCAAGAAAAAGACTGTTCTAGCATGGAGCTTGTTTCAAATTCTGAAGTTACTAGCTTAGAGTTTCATGGTTAAATCATATGCATCAGCCACTTCCTGCTAGCTGACCAAAAGGGATGAAATTGTTTGTGTTTTAAAACTGCAAAGCGAGCAAGTTACTGCAAACAACTTTCCAATGCCAGGACATTGGCTTTGGAATAGCAATGAGGAACTAAGACACCAAATTCACTTGCCAAAGTAAATCTCCTCCCTGCCCCAAGTTAGTCAATAAATGCAAATGTGCCTGACTTTTCATCCATCCAAGTATTTGATGGGCTGGAAACAATTGGATAATTTCAGAAAAAGGCAGTGAAAGATATTATAGGCAGACAGTGTGCATAATATCCTATGGAGGGCACGGAACCATTCCTGGGAAGGACAGTCAGTACATATTGCAAAGATTTGTCTCTTCTTCCTGGTTTTTTTTTGTTGCAGCTCAAAGACTGGATCCATGAAGGAGTGGACAAGTCAAGGTGACCCATTTTTAACTGGCAGCACACAGCCAGTGGTACCTGAATGCAGAGATGTAACAAATGAGAATATTTTCTTGCCCAACTTTAAGAAGTTAACATGACCTAAAAGAGACGAGTGCAAATTTGTTCCTGTGTATTTTCCTGGATCAAATTTTGCTCTTTCACAACTGTACAGCCTTGATCTGTTAGGTGATAGAAAAGCTTGGTTCACTGGGCAAGTTTCACAGTGTAAGCTCTGTTGCAAATGAGAAGTGTTTGGTGATCACATTACTTTGAAGAGGAATTCAAAATAAATGCAGGCCAAATCCAGCAACCAAAGCCCTTCCCAGTATTACTCCGAAATGGAGAAGCAGGCATATTGTTAACAGCATTCTTATTAATAATTTATGTGTTCTGAGCAGTGCAGGAAGGTTTCAGTCATTCTGTATGTGAGCTGTTGTGTAAGATAGTCTCTGCCCAACTACTTTCTTAATATAAATAATGTTTTATATCATGTAGATAACATAAACTATAAAAATCTGAGAGAAAGTATTTCTAATCTTGTTTAGTTTCACATAACAGACTTTATAAGTGCAAATTAGTACTTAACTTTTCCAAATGTTACTATCTCCCATGGACATACAAACTCATGCGGAAAAAAAGAGATGCCAAGAATAGCTGCATGGATTTTATTTTTGTCCTACGTAGATTTTCCACAGTGATATCATGGGGGCTGTGGGGAGGATCTATGTCCAACTCATACATAACTTTGCTGTTCAGAAATGAACTATGTATGTCTCCCATTGTTGTAAAGTAAGGACTTTTTCAAGAGCAGGGCACATTGGATTTTCCAAAAATGAGGCAGTAGAGATTAACCCATTAGCAGTCCTACTTACTGTGTTTCATTGTAACACATGACAGACTTTGGTGCTGAAGTTCTCAAGTTCCCTCTGGGAAAATGGAACTAAAAGAATATTTTAAAAGTGTGGGGAAGAAGCTGTTTTGGATGAATGATCCTTAAATGAGTTTCCCCACTTCTGCCAGGCTACCTGGCAGCTTCTGAAACAGGATGAACATTGACAGGAAATTCATGGAAGGGCACAGAGTGAAAACACACAACTCTTATTTCACGGTCAGGGGGACAGGGAGCCCTTTCAGAAAGGAAAAAAACTTTGCTAGACCTCCCTTGTTATTTCTTAGTCCTATCTCATCCTTAGCCTATGAGATGTGTAAAAAAACAGTATTGGAAGTCCTTTTTCCTCTTCCACTACTTTCATACCTACACTGAGCGTAAATAAAGTGTAAATTCAACTGAATGAAAAACCTAGTATCCTATGTGAGACTAATAAGTAGGTCATAGCCTGGGGACTACCTGTTATCTGGCAGATGTGAGATCAGGTGAAGTTACATAAAAATCTCAGTGCTAGCTAAATGATGAAAATGTAACATGTGGGCATGATGGTTTACAGGTCAAAACTTCGTTTCCTAGTACAAACAAGGGCTGCAAGAGACCATAGTTCAGGGTTAATAATGACTTCACAAGCCAGTGCAGCAGTCAGTTAAATTGGGTCAGGAAAGAGGGAGAATCACATTTGTTCCCTGTGAAACTGGTGCATGTCTGCTGATTCTCGTGCCCCATGCTTTGATGTAACGTGCTGCATGTACTCCACACAGCCTTGTGTTAGCATAACCTTGCACTGTGGTTATGTTTGCTCTTGTCCCTGCATTTGTGACCGTAAACATGTTTTAGACAAAGTGTAAGACCAGAATATTTGTGTATTTATTTATGTTCTATAAAAAAGCACCAACTTTTAAAAGAAACAAAACTTGATTTAATGAGTTTGCATTGAATATTTGTTACTTTTTGCTATCCCCCTATGCATAGAATGTTGTTTTTCAACAAATGGGAAGATCAGAATAGATGCTCAGAATGCATGTTGTCCTGAAAGCCAACTCAAACTTTGTAAGCTTCAGGAGAAGCAGAATAATTAGAAGCAAAACATCACACTCAAACAGACCACTGATATGTTTGTGACTAACCCTTCCATCCCCCCACTGTTCTGATTTTTGCATTTTGGAATCAAAATAACAGACTGACTTCCTCATTCAAAAATTCATTTAGGGCCTCAAAAAAACCTCCACCCAAATCCTGGGGGAACATGCTCTTTGGCACTAAGCTTTGTCATCAGAATTCTTTTGGGAGGCATGGACAGGAAGAGTCTGTGAGGACAACTGATATAAAGGTCACGTTTTCTGCTTGGTTTGAGGGAATGACTAAGTTATGCAGTCAAGAACATACTTTTATTTTTAAAATAATAAGGAGGCATGCAGCATTGTTGGTCTTTGTTCTGTTAAGCAACAAAGATCCCAATGTAATTATTTCCCTCTTGGGTATCTCAGCATCAGGGTTTGTCCTAAGGGGCCAACTGGGGGAAACATCTGCCATTCTTTCTCTTCATCACCTGCATTCTTTCTCTTCAGCACCACACCACTCATAGTCCTTCTCTTTAATTATTGTTTATTTTCAAAAATACAGATTTAGAAGGGTATCCAGTTTGTTCTTTTGCTCACTATCTCAATGAATTAGGTCCTTTTTCTAAGCCTGCAGAAAGCCTTGCTCTCGTGAGACCCCACCTGGAGTACCATACAGTTCTGGATCCCCCAGCACATGAAGGACATGGAGCTGTTGGAGCAAGTCCAGTGGAGGAGCACAAAGATAATCAGAAGACTGGAGCACCTCCCCTGTGAGGACAGGCTTGGAGAGTGTTACGGTCCAAGGTAACATTAATTTTTTTGTTTTGGTTTGGTTTTGGATACGTGAAACAGAGTCCAACCCTAGAAATGGTCGGGTGCAAGCAGATTTTATTTAACACTTGACACAGGAAAAAATATGGAGCAAGGCAAAAGAGGGAGAGAGGAAAAGAAGATATAAGAGAGAGAGAGGAAAAAATTGTAAGAAAGTGATAAGAAAGAATGAGAGAAAAGTGGAGAAATAAAGGGTAGGAAAGTGGGAAGAATGAGAGAGAGAGACAAAGTCACCACCAGGGGTCCAGCTGTCCAGCGAGTTTTCTTCAGGATGGCGCTGACTCTGGACAGGGCCCGATGCAGAAATGGCAGCGGGTCAAGAGACAACAAAACAGCCAAAGCATGGACAGCCAGATATACCCCTGAATCCCTTTTGTTCCAAAGGTGCAGCTGTCAGTCAGCCAGGTTCCTTGGGAGACAGGCTGCCCAGAGGGGAGCAGAAGGGTGTAGTCCTCAACCCAGTCATCAATTCTTATCTTCTTTCAGGTGCCATTCCTCCTCGGTTCCAGCCACTGTAGCCAGGCACATAATCATGCCTCCAGGGACATCCCAGAATTGAAGGTTGGCCCTCAGGAGAGCGGAGTAATCTCCACCCAGTCATCTTATCTTCTTCCTGGTGCCATCCTTCCTCTGTTCCAGCCCCCTTAGCCAGGTACTTCACAAGTACAATGGAGGTGGCTCAGTCGTGCCTGGAGGGACCACCCAGCATTGCAGGCTGGTGCTCAGAGAAGAGGAGTAGTCTCCAAACAGAAGATCTTACCACATCCCAAAGTGTCACCCCCTGCTCAGATCTGGCCATCCAAATTCTCCACCCTAGCCATGGCTATTCATTTTAAAATTGCTCCTTTGAGACAATTGCAAATCAGTGAGTCAGACCCACACAGAGAGTTAGGGTTGTTCACTCTGGAGAAGGCTCTGAGATCTCACAGTGGCCTTGCAGTACCTGAAGGGCCTACAGGAGAGCTGGGGAGGGACTTTCTACAAGGCCAGGTAGTGGCTGGACAAGAGATAAAGGTTTTATGCTGAAAGAGGGTAGATACATGTTAGACATTAGGAAGAAATTCTTCACTGTGTGGGTACTGAGACACTAGCACAGGTTGCCCAGGGAAGCTGTGGATGCCCATCCCTGGAAGTGTCCCAAGGCCAGGCTGGATGGGGCTTTGAGCAGCCTGATCTAGTGTCAAGGGAGTTAGGACTACATGATCTTAAAGGTGCCTTCCAACCCAATCCATTCTATCAGCCTATAGTAGTATGTCAACTTTAAATGCCACATAGGAGATATGGAAAGGTTCCTAATTTGGGTAATTCAAGTGATGGGAACACACCATTGGAAGCCAAGTTTTCCAGTTCACCAGCACTAATGCATTTCTTGGGAATCTTGAAGAAAGTTCTTAAGGTGAATCCTGGGGCTCTGCTTGAGGGTGACTTCCCAGAATGTTTCAATATCTGCAACATGATCCTAATACAGCTTTCAGTCGAATGGTATTCCTTGATACTTTAATAATGGATTTTTGAGTGCTTGCCTCATTTTTAATCCTGCAGCATTTTCAATTCTATCTTCCCTGCAGTGTCCATTTCTTGCCTTCACAGAAGAGTGGAGTCACAGAACTTTATCAGCTTTGATTTTCCTCTTAGTTCTCACTTCAGAGATTTTCACTTCTCTTTTGAATATCAGTCAGACTCTTATTTCTGTTAGCACCCCTTGTCTGAGGGCAAGGATTGGGTTAAAGAAGAACATTTTATTCTTAACTCTGCTGAGTAACTGGAGAAAGGTATCTATAACAGGAGGCATTATATTACAGTGCATATTAAATTGGAATAAGTTATAATAATCAAATTCTGCTCAAACAATTAAAGACTCAGATTTAAAAAGCTTCCAGTTTGCACCTTCCCAGCAGTCCTACATTCACAAATAAAACGTAAAACTTAAGGATTTGCTTAAGGATTAAGCAAGGATTAAAACAAGGATTTGCTTTGTTTCTCAGGATAGAAGAACCATTACCTTCTCACTTTCAACACTCTGCCTGCAGGTTTGCACTTTCATTTGAGCTTTGACTGCAGTCCAAGCCAATATGTAAATAAAACTCTACACATTGCTTTATCTGTACTTGTAATGAATGCCTCTGTCAAGGATGTTGGTGCGATTCTTGGAAAAGAATTTCTGGCTTTTTCTTCCTTCATTTGATGGATGGTGGCCTGCACATTCATGTGGAGCTGTAAGAACAATATTTGCTATTGTTCTCTGGCCTTATTTTGACTTTTAATTTCCCAACATCATAAAACAAAGTTATCTCCTCTGTTTACCTTTTGTGCTGCTTTAATAGGTTTAGCAGTTCTAATTGATACCGTATAGCCTCCATAAAGTGGAAATTTTGTTCTGGGTCTGACATAATCATAATTTCATTTTTGCTCTTTCCCACTGAAGTAAACAAAGGTTTACTTTATTTTGGACCTCTAAATGATCCTGTGAACTCTGAGGGTGCATAGGATGTAAAACCTGAGCTCAAGCTGAGTGACATGACCACAGAAGTAAGTTTCACTCAGTTTGCTGTAGCTTGTTGCCACCTGCAGAGAAATTAATACCTGCAGATACCCATATTTACTTTGCATTTTCCCGAATTTTGTGTGTGTGTGTTAGTGTGTGTGTCTGAGCAGCCACCTGGGAATACTTTGGACTTGCCACTGCAAGAACCAGTCTTACAAAAGTTGAGTTGTCTTAGCTTTGCCCATGGTGGTTTAGATTTTATGACACAGATTTTTAAAATGTAATAAGTGGTGTCAATGAATCAACTTGTTGATTTCAACATAAATTACTGCCCTGAAATCATACTTGAAGCAGCACACATCATTACCTACTAGTCTGCTCTCAACAGCAGACTTTCATTCCAAAGTGTAGTAGTCCACAGTTGCCCCATTCTCTTATCCTGATAGATAACAGTGTCAGGCAGAAACCAGGAGCCATGAAGTAAAACTGTCATATCTGTAAAGTCTGATAGCATTATATTAATTTATTATTAGATAGAATTGCAAAACTGTTGCTGAGGCAGTGTAAGTGTAGATTAAAGTCCCTGAGGTTAGTGATTTCTTCTCTCTTGTGTTCTGGAAATTTAGGAATAGTGAAAGTGGATGTAGTGAGGCAGAGCAAAGGTGAGCTTGGTCTGGCTTCTCTAGGAACTTCCCAGACTTATTTTTCTAGTTCAGCCCTTGAAAAGGTCAAACCAGACAGCCCACACTGCAGTGGGGGAGTGCTGTGAAGTCTGGCAGGTCTTTGCTCCCCATACAGCCATCACGTTAAGTTCAGGCAGAGATTGCACAGTAATTTTCTGGGGTTTTAGGAGATTTGAACCAATGACATATGCCAAGGGTGTAAGAAAATCTGAGGAGCTATTTTCCCTGGAGACAGTTTTCCCCATCACCTGCATGACTAAGAAAAAGACATTCCAATGCCAGTCACAGAAGCATTACAGAAATTATCAGCCTCTAAATATATGGGTTGTTTTTTTTTTTCCTACTGAAAGCCACATGTATGTTCAGATAGTGTTCCTCTGATATTATAGGAAATTACTGAAATGAGCTGCAGAAACAAGACTCAGGAAAAAAATCAAGGGAGATACGCCAGCTGCAGCTTCTTTCCAGCTGTCTTTCACCAAAAACATTGCAGAGTCTTTCATGAACAACACGACGCTGCATTACCAATGGGCAAAGAGGAAGGTGTACTAAATAACATGGCCCTGGCTTGGAGTCTCTGTAAGCTGAAAACACACAGGTCAAACACAAAGCCAGTTCAAGGCTAGGGTCTTCTTGAGGCTGTGTCTGCTTATACTAAGGTTTGGTCATTGGAGTGGAGGGGATTTTTTTCTTCTGCCTTAGTCCTGCAAAAAGTTATTTCTGAAGTTTTTCTACCCTTGGCATTTCACTTTATCAGTGAGGAAGGAGGGGAGGAAGACCCAACTGTGAGGCAGCCCCATCTTGGGGTACTGTGTGAAAAATAGCTTGTTTTCCCATCTGGCAAAACGCATCCACAGGTGAGAAGATGAATCCTGTTGAAGTCCACAGTGCCACACAGGACAGAGCTGACACCAAGCTGCTGCTCAGGGTGGGGCTTTGAGTCACGTTCGTCCCAGGAGCTGGGAAGTAGGGTCGGGCATTATTTCCTGCAGTTTGCCGTCTGCTCTGTGGCTGGGTTCCTGCAGCTCCCGGGTGGAATGGATGTGAATTTGGTCACTGTTTTGGCTGTTCTAGCAGTCACAGTTAGCCGGACATCCGAAAGTAAGTAAAAATTGTTCTTAATGTATTTCTATACTTTGATCTCCTGAAAGTAAAAGAAATACAGACATGCGGTGTCTTCTTGGAGTTGTGTTTGCTGCAGCCTTCACGCCTCTGTTTGGGACCACAAATGACAGCATAAAGGTGCTGTAGCACAAAGATTAAGAAAACAAAACCTGCATGTCTTAAACTGCACAGAACAATTGGCATTTGTTTCAGTGCAGTTAGGGCTTTACCTGAGTATTTTCTCAACGTTTCCACAACAGATGTAGGGACTCCATGATTCCAGAAAATGGATTAAGCAAGAAAAAGCCAAGGTGGTTGTTTTTCATGGCAAACATAATCAAGAATATCATAGCTGAGAGGTTTTAACTTCTTGCAGCATAATATCTTTAAAGTAGTGGTTTGCTGAGAGGACACGTAATAAAATTTCACTAGTTACTCTCTAGCTCATATGCAACTTTGTCTTTTCCAAGGCTCTCAAGGAGGAATATGTTTAGAAAATCACTTGGTCTTTTTCCTTTAAAGTCAAATTGCCCTGGATGGCAAAGATTTCAGAACACTTTCTCTGACAAAATTCACTTAGCAGATTTCTCTCAGCAGAAAGGAGGTTTTGCATGCAGCTTTGCAAGCAGCTCTGTGTTCAGTGCAGCCCATCTTGATTCAGGAGATTAAATAACACTTGCTTTTGTTTTCTTTCTTATTCATAAACATTTTTAAAAATTCAAATCAGATTATCCAGTGCTCTACCTGAATTCTTAGTTTTCTTTGTAATCTTCTTCTGTTAAACAAGCTGTGCTCTTGGAGAAGATAATTCAAAATCTGGAGTACTTCAGTCTTTGAGTTGTTCCTTTCTTAAGCTTCAGTGGGAATAGTTGTGCAGTTCCTTGACGATTTAGACAACATGTGAACAAAATCTGCCTTAAAAATTTATCCTGTTAAAATGGTCACTGCACCTGCTGGCATGGGAAGGTTCAGCAAGTGTTATAATTATGATCTGGCCAGTCATCAAGGTCTTGCACAACAGGACTGGCATGAACATGCAACAAGTCAAAGAAAAGGTTCTCTTAGAACATGTTCTCTTATACTGAATCGTCTGGCACGAAGAAGATACCTTTACCACCTAACTTTCCTCATGCAAACACTCCATGCTTATAAACTATTCTCAGATGCTAGAACCCACAACTGAAATGAGCAAAAGTGAATGTGGCTGTCGGGGTACAAGCACACCCCACTCTGACCTGAACTAAATTTAGGGTTAGCCCTAACCGGAGTTAGGCTCTTTAGGCTGTCCATTATGCATCCATTTAACTCAGGATCACAAGTACTATTTGCATGTACATGCAAACTTGCAGAATTTTACTTTCTTTGCCGATGTGAATTGATAGCTGTTGACAGAGGCCAAGAAAGCCACCTGGTGGTCAAAATTACAGTCAGCTACAGGCAGGAAAGTACACCGGCCAGGCAGTGCCAGAAAAGGACATCAACAATATTTTGTAGAGTATGAGAGGGATTTCTTTTTTTCCCCATACTATAATTCAAACAGGGTTTTGCAATTTTACTTAAAAAAAAAAAAAAAAACAAAACAAAAAAAAAACAAAAACCTGGTAGTCTTCCATCATCTCATCTTAGTGCCAGGGATTTACAGAGTGCCAGCTGCTGTCACACCTGCAGAGAAGTGGGCAGTTCTGCATGACTGAGCATGAAGCAGGTTGGACAAAGGACTGTGCTTCAGTGGTGGCTGGTTTGAATTTCAGTTTGAAAAGACAGAAGTTCTCCTTCAGAGTCTGCTGCATGTATTGTCATCTTGTAGATATGAAAAGATAAATATGGTCATTCCTATGCAGTAAAAGTATCCCAAACAATTATTGCATGCTACAGGGAAGGAGTAACCCCGCAATAACACTGTCCAAAGTCAGCCTTCCAGCTTTGAAAATGTAAGAACACAAAAAGCATCACTGCATAACTTAATTTCTATTTATTCTTGGCCATTAGATAATATCTTTCATATATTTAAATATTATTTTATACTTTATTTGTGATTGTTTCCACCACTTCAGCAGGTATAGCTTACAATAACTTCTGCCTTTTGTTTGTCTCTTTCTCAGAATTATACTGTATTACTATACAGTAGATGCACTAGAGCATTTTTCAGCATTTAAGTTCACCTCATCTCCAGCTTTAAGCATTTTTTACAGAGTATAGCTCTGCTATGCTACAGCTATGTACAGATCTGTCACATTTGCCAAGCACTCTAACATCCCTCTTTGTTCACCTGCCAACAGTAACTCAGCCTTCCACATAACAAAATAGTTTCTGACTTGCTTTAGGTTAAACTGAAAAGACCTTTGGGGCACTGAACTGTTAAAATAGCCTCAAGTTTGTTTTAGGTGAGTGCAACTTTTTCTGGCAGCTTGAGGAACAAATGAGTGCAGGATGAGGTGCCTCACAGGAGTTAATTAAAAGTGCAGGTGATGTGGTAGTTTCTTTCCAAGGACAGAGTTTGGATTCTCTGTTCATATGCCAACAACACCAGATTAAAAACTGAAATAGCTATATTGAGACCAGAGCATCTCATCTCCTACCTTGTTCTGATTAACCAAGATGTTAATCCAACTAATCAATGCAAGGCAGGGGTGGAGGGAAGTCCAGATGTACAAAGCCTACTTTGTAACCACAAAAAAATTCCATTAGGAAACACTAATGCCTCCTGCTAATAGCCCCAGCTGTGCCAAAGTTGTGCAATTGTTTCAGGGCTGCATCAGCTCATGGTGAACTTGAGGCACATTAGCAGCAGGTCTCACATTTCAGCATAGATATGGGAAGTGCCTCAGGTCTGTGGATCTCACTATGCAAGAGAAGCTGTCCCTCAGACCACACAGTAGATTGCAGAACCCTTTCTGCTTAAATAGCACCATGCATCTCTGCTGGGCTCCCTTACTTCGTGTGAGTTAGTGCAAGAAGTACTTTTCTGGGTTTTTTTGTTACAGAGAAGAACACCTACAGCATTCCTTTCCACTCAGCAGTTCATGGGGCACATCCAGTTCATGAAGGTCAACTAAGGGCTCTCCCAGCAGTGCTGACAGGCTTCTCGGTGTGCCCAGCACCATTGAGGAGGGACCATCACAGGCCTGATCAAAGCATTTACTGCAGTGAAACCTGCCAGGAAAATTGCTGCCCTAAAACAGCTGGATTGTGTCTGGAGCACCGGTAAATGGAGACAGAGACAGAGACTAAAAATGCCTTTCCCAGCTGTTCCTATCGTGTTTAGTCAAAAGAGGCCAAAATTAAATGTAGCAGAGTTAAGACAAGCACGGGGGTGGGCAAGACAATAGCTCCGTGGCTCACCACCCATTGCTGTGAAGCTTCATCTCCTTTTTCTCCATCTTCCCCTCCTCCCTCATGAGGCAAAGAGATGCCCTGCCATGTTAAATGTTTGACAGAATAGCCTGGCTGAAGGAGTGTCTGCTGTGTCCCACCTGCCCAAAAACTGCAGCCAGAGAGCAGAACAACAGCCACTGACTACTCCCACTGTATTCTGTAGGAGGACTCTGCATCAGGCACTACGTTTTCCCTAAATGGGTAGACAAATTTAAGAATATCAGCTTAAAACTGAAGAGGGAGGGAAATGTTCTTTGTTGCTCCAGAAACTCTACAGGCAACAATAATTGGCTTTAATATTTCTTTCCCAGAACCCTAGGTGACATGGCCCTCCTCAGCTTTTTTACATGTGGCTCTCAAGTTTGAAAATTATGATGAAAAAGGAAAGCAGAAAGAATAAGAACAGTTTTCTGTGGTTGTGTTTGGCCAGGTTGCTGACAGGAAATGGAAAAAGAAACTTTGAGCAGTCAGAGATTTTACAGTGATCAACATAAGTTTGAAGACAGATATAAGGAACTGTACTCATGGCGGTCATGCTCCATCAGAGCCATTGTTTTTGCTGTGCTTCATACTCTAGCACTCCACTACCATCACATCAGTTCAATTCACTGGGTCTCACAGGCTTTGGAGATCTTTTCCACTTAGGAGCAACATTTTACTATGAGAGCTTCTAACAGCTCTAGCTAAATGCAGGTGAAAACAGTAATCTCTAGTTGCCAGCTGCTTTTGACCCTTTCAGCCCTAAGAAATTGACTGACCATGGTGCCAACAAGATTTGACAGGGTCGTAAGGAAAAAAACTACTACGGAAAGTTTAAGTAAAGTTCTTGTGCTACATTTCTTGAATAACAAGCAAATATTCAGAAAATATTAATTTAGAATTTTAGGGACTTTCTTTTTCTTTTTTCTTTTTTTTTTTTTTTTTTTTAAGGGAAAAAATCAAGTGGGTTTTCTTTTCCAAGTGTGCTAAACAATTTATTCTCACTAGAAGGGCCTCAGCACTTCTTTTGAAATTGATAAAGCTATAGATAGCATGTTAAATGAATCCAGTATATTGAAAAGATCAGAACTATTATATTCCACAAGCCACATGCATCAGAAAAGAAGGGGTTCTTTTTAGACATCCTCGAGAGAAAAGATGGGCTAAGTGAAAGTATTTCTCCAGTTAATATCTTTCTTACCCTCTGCAAGGGCATTTAACTTCCTCAGATTACTTTTTAGCAACACTGAAGTATTTAGAGGCCACCCAAAAAATATGGGACAAAGCCTTTTAAAAGCAATACATCTTTCCCTGGTGAGAGCTCCCAGAGAAGAAATATCAAAACAGATAATGCTGTCTGCTGACATAACAGGAGACCCAGTGGACCTGCCTCAAGACCCATCACTAAGCTTTCCAGTCCCTCAAGCAGCTCCTTCAGCTTTCTTGTTAAGGAGGCTCAGTGTCAGACCACAGGTATGAATAAATTTTGGGTAAGTAGCTTTGTACTGCAGGTTGTGCCATTAAGCCATAGAGACAAATGAAATGGGCAGCACTGAAAAAATCTCTTTGATAAATAGCATACAAAAGGTCATGCCAGCTTTCTTGTGGAAAGCTACAGCTCTGCCCTTTTAACCACTGTTTAGAACCATGTTTACTAACTGCTGAAACCTAAAAAAAATTTATGGTATTGGGTTGTGCTGAAATCATTAGCTTTGCTTTTTACCTCCTGGTTCCTTCCCACTTGCAGGAGCAGAGTGCAGGTACAGCAACAGAGGACTGGGCAGGCAAGAGAGCTGCAGGACAGCTCAGTGATGCAGGAGAGCAGTGTCCCCTCTCCTGGAACTCTGGGGAAGTACAGAAATTCCTTGGCTTACTGTCCTGATTATTCTTCATACTCAAGAAAAAGAAATAAAATCAGTTTCTAAACTGACTCCCATGCAAAAAGCTACCATTTATCATGACTGCCTCTGAGAACACAAGGCTGCTGATGACATTTTCATGTTGTCTGTCAAAAAGACTCTGATGCCATGTATTCATCTGTGATTCAAAGATAACCAATTTCTATTTTCTGTATTTCTATTTTGCATATTTCCATGTGCACAGAACAACAGCAACAAAAATATTACTTAGAAGTGAGAGCTTACTTTTTGTCAAAAAAACAGTGGAGAGCAGAATTCCTCAAGGTAAACACCCATACAGCCCTGTGAAAAGTATTACAATCTTGCTGGCATACACCTCAAATAAAATGTTCCTAGTAGGAACTTCCCCTGTATGAAATGTTCTTTCCTCTTTCAGAAGAATATAAGCACCACCTCATTCACTTTTTATACAAAATTTCAATCTGATTTCTGTTGGTGTGCTCAGCAGCCTCACCTGCTGCCTGCTGCACGTTCTCGTGTTGAGTGGCAGAGCTTTTTGTACAGCTGCATGAGTCACATCTCAGTGGCTTAATGCTTCGATTCAAAGACTGACTGAGCATCAGGTAATGGAATTCATGCTAAAAATTGATGTTCTAGTTATGTAAGTGGTGCCTAAAGGTGCAATTATGAACAAGATTCGAGAAGATGCAATTCCTGTTGGCTTGTGAAAGGGAAGCCCATCCTGAGTGGCCAGTGAGACACTCATAAGCCTACCTGGATTCATCAAGAATTTTGCTTTATTTTGATTGTATGTTTTTGTGTATATTTTTCTTTATAAGCCATATAAGTACATCAATAGTTAACATTAATACAATAACTTTTTAATTCTCAGCTATAGATTGTAAAATTTACGTAGTGTTATGCAGTGCATCATCTTGCACCATAAAGTACAGCACAAATGGCTCAGGTCTAAGGATCAAATTAAGTGATGTTTCTGTGGACATAAAGTAGGACGAGGGCAAGAGATGGTAGCAAGGAACTGGAGAAACCAGGTGAGGAAGAGTCCAGGAGAGATCTGGCTTCCCCTAAGACCTCCTCCAGTAACATCCAGCCATTTCACAGGATGCTGGCAGTGCAGACCATGCCAAGTAATTTAATTTACTAAACCCCAGAAAAGAGCAGGCGTAGACCTCTCCAAAAAGCACAGCCAGCAACCTCAGATAAAGTTCAAGCTATAATTATCCCTCCTTGAGTTTTTTTATCCTATGTAATCCTTCTGCCAGGAGCTGATGGGCAAGAAAAAAAGGTTCATACTTTTGTGTCACCAACAATGTTTTGAGCCCTCAGAAAAAACTAAACTGAGTGGCACTCAGTGAGCTGTAAACATCAATTAATTGGCATGACAAGGAGTATGCTCTTGAAGAGAGAAAAGCAAAGGCCAACAGGGAAATAATACAGGTAACATTCAACGTTTAATAAATCCTTCTGCACTATATAATTATTTATAGTCCACCTCTCTGGGCTGCTGGGTAGGAATCTGCTAGGGCAGCCACTCTATCACCCTCCCTTCTGACCGTGACACCTCAGGGCTCTGCCATCAGCCCCACAGGCACAAAAGCCCCTTCAGGCTGCAGCAGGCAGTGGGAGCAGCCCTCAGCAATTCCAGACACTTTGCTACTGCTCTGCCAGCATTTCTTACTGCAGCACCTGGCAAGCACTCCTCTAAGGAACAGAGTTCACGATCTTCTCACTTACAGGAAACTTTAAAAACAGATTTCTCATCTGCTTCTTCCAGGAACTAAAATTGATTCCTCTGCTCCTTTTTTTCTTGCTTTGTGGCTCTGTGTTCCAAGTCTCAATTTTCCAGTGCTTAGGGAAAGACATGATTTAAAGGCTTTGAAAAAAAAAATCAAAACAAAGAGGAAAAAAGACTCCTCCCAGATTAGTTCCTAGGCAGGGACACAGGGGTCCATGCTCACTTTGAAGCACAGGTTTGATCCTGAGACCCTCACATCCTAGATAAATTCCTGAGCCACATAGTTTGCTTGACCTTGATCTGATGGAGGGAATGTCTTTTAAAAAATCCATTTCTGTGCTAAAGCAGAAGAAAATCAAACACCAGAATATTAGTATTTGTCATAAAAAAATCTAGAGTTATGCTCTGCTTAGAAAAGTTCAGTGACTTTTTGTTTTGAAGATGGTATTAGCAAGCAGGAAGCAATCTGCAGATCATTCCCTAGAGGAGGGAATCCTTGGGGCAAAAGAAAACATAAAACCCAGATACAGCATCAATAATTTCAAAGGCAAAGTATAATGTGAGGATTCAACCTCACAAGACAGGGCTTCTAAATTATCCTCCTGACAGTCTCTCTGCCTTTATTGTTGGTGGTCTCTTCCACAAATAAAACACTATTATTTTTCTAGTTATTTTTATTTTACTGTAACAAGTTGTTACAGTGGACAGAAGGAGACGTGGAGAAAGCTGTTTTTAAACAACAAAACCACTCACCTATCTTGCGGGAGCATCTGAGAGGATGGTATCTCATCCTCAAAGCTGCCAAGGTAACTAACCCTTGACACCTTTCTGCCCTTCTTTTGCATGGGGATCGAACAGGAGGAGGCAGAAGTCTGTGTCCAAGCACAGGGCTAGGACCTCCATGGGACTGTGGAGACATAGTGGGATGGCTGACATGACTCGTGCTGCAATGGAGGGATATGGGCTTTTAGGAAAAATAGAGTGGGAGGCAAGGAGAGGGAGTTGCCCTTTACACAAGAAAAAGGCAAGAATGCATGGAGCTCTGCTTGGAAAAGGATGATGAACCAACTGAGAGCTTACTGATCAGGATTAGTGGGCAGACCAACATGGGTGACATTGTAGTGGGTGTTTACTATAGCCATCCTGACCAGGAAGAAGTAGATGAGGCCTTCTTCAAACACCTGGAGCAGCCCTGGTGTTCACTGGCCCTGGTCCTCATGGGGGACTTTAACCATCTTGATATAATACAGCAGTACTTAAGCAATCAACAAGATTTCTCAAGTGCATCGATGACATTTTACAGCACAAATAATAAAGGAACCAACAAGGAAAAGCACTGGGCTGGACCACATAGTTCAAACAAAGAAGAACTGGTCAGGGACATGAAAGCCAGAAGCAATGTTGGTTGCATTGTCCAAAAGACAGTTGAGTTCTGGATCCTAGGCAAAGAGAGCGGGACAAAAAGCAATATTGCAGTCCTGGATTTCAGGAGAGCAGATTTACAGCCTTGGAAGAATCCATGGAAGGTGACCTTCAAGAGAAGAGGGGTCAAGGAGAGCTGGATGATGTTGAAGGGTCACCACCTTCAAGTTCTAGAAAGGTCTGTCTTAATAAACAGAAAATGGAGTGTGGCAGGAGTTTTGTGGCAGGAGGCCCGCAAGGATGAGCTCAGAACTCCTGCCTGAATTCAAACATTTTTAAAAAATGTGGAATGAATGGCTGGAAGCAGGGGCAGGTGACCCAGCTGGAATATAGTGTTTCTGTTTGATACTGGAGTAAACCTCACCTCAATCCCAGAGAAAGTGATGAAGAAAACCCTCCTGGAAAGCATTTCCAAAGATCTGAAGGACCATATGGTGATCAGGAATAGTCAGCATGTATTTATGAAGGCAAAATCATGCTTGACCAGCCTGATAGTCTTCTACAGTGAGGTGACTATGCTACTGGTCAAGAGGAGACGACAGAGTTGTTTACTTCTATTTCAGTAAAGACTTTGACACTGTCTCCCTTAACATTATCATAGACAAGCTGACAAAGTACAGGTTGGATGAGTGAATAGTGTGGTGGACTGAAAGTAGGCCAAACAATCAAGTCCAGAGGGTTGTGATCAGTGGCACAAAGTCCAGATTGAAGCAAGTCACCAGGGCTGTAACCTCAGGGATCAACATGGGGCCAATACTGTACAACATCTTCATTAATGACCTAGACAATGGGACAGAATGGCACCTCAGAAAGTTTGCAGATGATAAAAAGCTGGGAGCAGTGGCTGATGCCCCACATGGTTTTCTTGCCTTACAGGTAGACCTCAATATACTGTAGAAATTAGCAGAGAGGAATCTCATGAAGCTCAGCTGAAAGAAGCGCAAAGTCCTCAATTTGTCGAAGAATAATACCAGACAGCAGTACATGCTGGAGTCCTGTAGGAAACGGAAGAAGAAATCTGTTTTATTCACCTACTTGGTTCACAGGTCTTTTGGGGCCTGATAACGACTCCCTGGGTCATGGAGAATGGCTGCTTGCCTCATAAAATTGCATCAGTTATGCTAACCACACAAGCAGGGCTAGAAGCAGAAAGTACAGGTCACAGGGTCAAGGGAGGGTGATCCTTTCCCATTACTCAGCACTTGGGAGGCCCACTCAAGAGTGCTAGGTCCAATTCTGGGCTTCCCGGTACAACAGAGATGTGGACTTACAAGAGAGAGTCCAGCAAAGACCTACAAAGATGATGAAGGTATTGGAGTATCTTGCACATGAGGAAAGGCTGGGAGAGCTGGGACTATTTAGCCTAAAGAAGAAAAGGGTCAAGGGAGTTCTCATTATGGCGTTGTAATTGTCATCCCCATACCTGTTGGGAATGAAAGAAGAAGAGAGAGCCAGGCTCTTCACAACAGTGCCCACTGCCAGGACAAAAGGCCATGAGCAAAAATTAAAACACACGAAATTCAAACTGAACATGGGAAAAAAACTTTTTTTTTTTTTTTGCCGTGAGGGTGACTGAACACTGGAGCAGGCTGCCTCAATATCTCGTGGAGTATCCCTACTTGGAGATATCCAAAAGGACATGGTCCTGGGCAAGTGGCTTCAGGAGACCCTGTTTGAGTAGGTCTCTTTGATACGGTGACCTCCAGAGGTCATTTCCAACCTCAATCATTCTGTGATTCTGTGAAGTCAAGCTATGACTTGTCCCTTTCATACCTGTGTTGTTTCTAACATTGTTATTACTCTTTCTAGCTTTGTTTCCTGGCGCTTTTAGCTGTTGCATGAAAATTTCAGATGAAATTCCCAAAGCACTGCTCCGAAGAGTAGAGAGGTTTGAGATCCAGAGAGCGGATGGCCTGTGTCACCTGGAAGCTGTTATGTAAGAGATGTTTTGGGTCCTTCACTGTGTAAGGAGTACTGTCAGGTTAAAACCATTTAAACAGGACCTGAGAATGACACCACAAATTCTAGCAAAAACAAGACTGTGTGATTTAAGAACTGTCCTTCCTTGTGTTATGCAAACTTCTGATTGCTAGAACTGAATTCCTGTCTCAGAAATAGTATTGACTGTCATTCACCCTCAGCTAACTTTGATACTTGCTTTATTTTCAGAACTGAAGAACTCAGCCACCTTAAGGCTTCTCTGGTATTTTCCAACTACTGATCTTCTACCAACCTTGCCTAAACTCACTATATACTTTTGTACAGAAACGATTTCTTTTCTTTTTTTTTTTTTTTTTACTGGTAAAATATCACAATTTTTGTGTTAAACTGATAAATTTGAAATAAATCCTGAGAATTTTTTATTTCTAAACATTTGCATGATAATCATGATGGTAAGAATAATAAAGTTGTCCACCTATTTATTGGGCATAGAAATGTACTGTTTTGCAAGGTGGTTTTCAGACCCACTGAAGTAGTAAAGCTTTTATTCAGATTTCAAAAGACCTTAGATCTTTACTTTAATATATTTGAAAACAAACAAAAGTGATTAAACAAAGTTTAAAATATAATTTAGATTAACCAATTTTAACTTTGTGGTCTTCATAGATGTGGTATAATAATTTTTAAAAGTTAGAGGTTTTACAATTATTTTTATGAAACTGACTACCAATTTTTGCTCTGGCAGTCTCTACATAGAAAGCAAGAAGTTCTGTGTGAGTCCATGGATTAGAAAACTTAAAAAATGGATGAAGAGGAATAAACACAAGACTCAGAGAAAAAAACCTCATGGTAGGAAGCAGAGAAGAACCAAAATAATTAAAAAGAAACAAAGAAAACAGTAACATGATCAAGCCCCATGATGAAGATACCTGTGACATATGGAATGGTGAATGACGATACCAGACTTCATCAACAATAGATGATTGTATCATTAAAATGACTTTTCAAATATCCATATGATAGAGAAAGCAGTGGCAGAAAACATAACCTGTACACAGGAATGATGCTGGTCAGCTTACCAGCCAAAGGACAAACTGTTCCTGACAATGCCTTGTAGCAAGTGCTCTGCCTTACCTCCTAGTTCTATTAGACTCAAATCTTCCTTAATCCCACCCTGATTTCATGGTTATCTCCCCTGCTCTTTCTGCTTCAACAAGCCAGTATGCAGCTCCTCATTGGACCATTTCTCCAGTCCCTTTCTTCATCCCTATTCCTTCCTGTTTGCAATCACCTTTGTGCTGCTGCCTATTTTGTTTCTGCTATTGAAGTCTTGAGTATATGGGGATTTTTCTTATATTATTTTACAGATACCTTTCCAGATCCTAGTGCAGTTTAAGATGGCCACACCCATACATCCTTTACTGTTCCAAACAATCTCTGCTCCCAGCTGTTATTATCACGAAATATCATTTCATTGATAATATTGGAGGCTGTTCATTGTGCTCCTAAGTGTGACAGGCAAAGCTGTGCAATAAAAAAAAAATTGTATTGCTTTTGTTAATCCAATTCCACTTTAAAATCCTTCATCTGGGTCCTTCCTGCCCTCTGCTGAATTTCCCATAATTAGCATTGAGGATTGAATGTGTCCCCAAGGCCTTTCCTTGCAGACTACTAATGGTGTCAGTCTGGTTATCCACAGCTTCCCTCCCACTGCATGGCACCACTTCCTCCTGTGTGGCACAGCCCCAACTCCCTCCCTCCTTCTTGGAATCTTCAAACTAATGAAGGAAAAGAGAGGTCTTTAAAAGAGTAAGAGCCATAAAATGCAAACTTAAAATATTTACCTAGTGAGCCAAAAATACTTAATGTACCAGAATAATTCTGTTCTTCCTTCTCTTCCTGTGCTAATTACTGTTTGTTTTCATTCACTGCACTTGACTTAAATCAGCTCCTCAGAGTTGTCTCTTGGATTTGTTTTGTAACTGCTATGTTTAACTGCATACTGCAAACATGGAAGCATAGCAGATGATGGTAGATAGAAACAGTGGCTGATAGGTTTCCTAAATAAAATAAACAATCCCTTAGCAAGGTCACTGGAGAATAGGTACCATACTCCCATATTCATACCTGATGAAAGAAACTGGCTCCTTCCAAAACAGATAAAAGAAAACAAGAAACGCAATTATCTTTTCTGATGTGCCAAGATCCTTCTAACAGGGAGGAGGTAACTCATCTAACTCCTCTTCTAGTCTCCAGAAACACCGTGCACACCCCATACCCTGCCCCTGTCACATCCTTTGAATGCTGAAGTAACACACCAGAAACAGCCTGCCAGGAGCACGAGCTGCAGCTTCTCTTTCTGATTCTGAACATCCACAGACACTCCTCTCCCAAATGCTGTGTTTGGCATGCTGGGCAGGCCAAGGATGTGACCCTGGCTGATGCGAGCTGAAATGGAGCATGTTTTCCACTTTTTCTTTTGCATTCTGCTGCTGTACTGCCTGTACTCCACATGTGTATAGTGAGCAGGTGTTAGATAGAATCCAACCCTCCTGCGCCCAGGTTAGCAGAGTACCAAATTGCTGAAATATATTACACTACAATGTCAGTATCTTACTGTTTCTGGAAATTCTATTTATTTTCTTCCTCATCTTCTGCTCTGGATTCTGTATTTTACCTTCATGCTTTCCTCTCGAGTCACATATTTCTAGGTGGGCTTATGACAGCACCTGAGCTCCTCATAGCTTTTCCATCAATGCAACCACTGGCCTGTTCAGTGTTTAGAGTGTACCTCAAGCACTGAGTAAATTACAGAGTGTACTCTAACTTCCATTCCTGTTCTGGCAGAGGTATTCAGCATTTCACAGGACTAGAACTATGCAACTAAATTCCCAGGCTGATGCAAGTGTGTCCAAGGCCCTTCTGAATCATTTGACTGTCACCTACTGAATCATTAAATATTGCCACTTGGTAAAGGCAAGTCAGGAAAGTTTGAGAGATTGGAGAGAAGGCAGAAAGCTGATAGTATGAGGGGTAAGAAAAAGTGAAAGTGAGGCTCTAGATGAGACCACAGCATCACTGCCATCAAGAGTGGCAACTCCTGGATACTCAATCTGGTCTGGGAAGGCAAAGTAGGTTCTTGCTGCTTTAGGCAAGAGCTGTTGAGAAGCCCCATAGAGTCCTGACTTGCAGACCTCTCCGCTGTCAGCAGCAAGAACACAGCAGAACTGGTTTCCCCTGATGGTTCAGAAGTGTCTGCTCCATAGCAGTGATCTCTTTTTGTATTATCAGCTGTCCTGGTCCCCACATCTTAGATTCTTATCTGCTCAACTATTGCTACTTTGTGTTTGAAATTAGAATGCTGCTGCCCTTCCTTCTCTTACACATACTGTATTGCCTGGGGTTTGTGTGGCAAGATTTTGGTACTGAGGAGGCTACAGGGCTGGCTGCTGTGAGAAGCTGCTGGAAGCTTTCCCTAGGTCTTAGAGAGCCAATGCCAGCTGTCTCCAAGATGGACCCACTGCTGGACAAGGTCAAGCCCACCAGCACCAGTGGTAGTGCCCCTGTGATAATATAGCTAAGAAGGGGGATAAAAACCAACCACAGCAGAAGCCACAGAAAGGAGTGGGCATATATGAAAGGAAAACCTCTGCAGACACCAAGGCTGGTGAAGAAGGAGTGAGGTGCTCCTGGCACAGATTCCCCTGTGGCCCGTGGTGAAGACCATGGAGGTACACAGTGGAATAGATATCCAACTGCAAAGCCTATGTACAACCTCACATTGGGGCAGGTGGATGTACCCAAAAAAGACTGTGACCCCATAGGAAGCCCACACTAGAGCAGCCTCCTGGCAGGACATCTGGCCCGTTGGAGAGAGGAGCCCACGCTGCAGTAGGTTTTCTGGCAAAACTTGTGACCCCATGGGGGACCCATGCTGTTTCTGAAGGACTGTACCCCATGGAAAAGACTTATGTCAGAGAAGTTTGCAGATGACTTGTCTTCACTTAGGAGGGACCCCACAATGGAGCAGAAAAAGAGTGTGAGGAGTCCTCCCCTCAGGAAGGAAGGATCAACAGTGACAATGTATGATGAGACAAGTGCAACCCCCATTCCCCTGTTCTCCTGAGATGGAGGAGGCAGAGAAATTGAGAGGAGCATTAAGCCCAAGGAAAAGGGAAGGGTAGAGGGAAGTTTTTTAAAATTTGGCTTTATTTCTCACTACCATACTCTGATTTTTTGGTAATAAATTAAATTGATTTCCCCAAGTCCAGTCTGTTTTGCCTGTGACAGTAGCCACTGAGCAATCAGCCTGTCCTTATCCTGACCCATGAGCACTTTTTTACATTTTTATTCCCTGACTAGCTGAGGAGGGGGAGTGGACACCTGAGTTTAGCTAGAGTCAACTCACCACATGTATAAAACCAGCAAAGCGTGATCCAAATGCATTTTTACAGCTGGAATTGTAATAATGTCACAAATATTTTAAGACCCAGACAGATCTGCAATTCAAATACTATTGAGATATTTGTATTTGCTGGACCTACTTTAAAAGACAGGCTTTGATAATTTTGTTTACATCTCCTAGTTCTTCAGAATGTTCCCTCATATCAGACTGTCCTGGATTCAGTAGAGCAAACTGAAAATCTATGAGAAAACACAAGACCTCCCACCGCTGCCAGCTGTGTTAAAGGTTTGGGTTCCTGTACATTGATTTGGGAATTGAATTAGAAATAAATTCTACTAGTCATTAAATCTAAAACAATTTCTTCCCTGATACTGGTACCAAAACAGCACTTGAAAGATCTATACTATATGGTACAGTTTCATTTATCTCTGAACCCTGACACACAAACAAGTAAAATGAAAACCTTCAAATTTCCAAACCTTCACTTCAGTGACCTCACACCCTCTGTACCTGAGCATTACTATTGACCTTTGCTATCTTGTACTTGGCAAAAAAATAAAATCAATACGTTTTTTCAGTAAGGCCATCTTAACATCTTGCTTTGTGGAAGAGATTATTACAGCACATGACTGTGTTTTGCCCTGGCTAAAGCTCTATTTTCAATGTATTTAGTAGTCTAAAGATGTAATTGGTTCTGTCTGAAAACACCAATGAGTATTTTAGTGACAAAGAAGTGTAGCTCCTATTGAACTAAATCCAAATTAGGCCTGTAATTAATATCCTTGAAAATGCCAGTAAATTAATTTGTAAAAGGTTTTAAGAAACAGTTTTAATCACCTGGATGTTTCATTTATTATAAGATTTATTAACCTAATATGACCTAATATGACTCTCTATGTTTCTAAGAGATTTTAGGAAAAGAGTCACGGGTAGAATTGCTTAAGATTTACCAAAGAAAAGCAAAGAACCTGTTGAGTCTACTGAGATAAAACCAGTGTCCTTTATTTGATACACCGACTGACATCTGGAAGTAAAGGTGAGTCACTGGGCAGCACACACTTTTCTTTCAAAACAGTAGAGGATTATGAGATGCCACAGAGTTTCACATATCTGAAAAATGGTGAGAGGCACTCAAGTTCAAACTCCTCTTTCATCAAAAGAGACTGGATGGTAACAGAGAAATTAAGTGTGTTTGACATCTCACAAGCAGCACCTGAGAGTATTTCTGCTCCAAGGTTATTCTGAGTTTTCCTGAGTTTCTTTAGCAATACCATCTTCATTAAATGGATGACTCCTTGCTCAGGTTTCCAGTTCGAAGGTTACTGAATGAATACTGAGGTTATTCATTTTAGTACCAAATAAAGTCTTATTTGAACATCTCACCGGACAGATCAGTTAAGCTCTAGAACAATAAAAGGAAAATGGTCTATATTCTCACAAGCTGGGCTGGAAATAGTGGCAATCACATGCCTGGAGCACAATTTGGTAAGAGGACTATAATTAATTACCTAAATGGTTTGGAACAAGATTCACTAAGAGCTTTAATATTATTGCTGCAATCTTTATGAGAAACTAATATAAAGCAATTCTAGTCTATCGCAATAGTAGTATAGGCAGATCCTTTCTTGTGAAGAAATAATGGTATTTTTTTGTAAGTATTCATTTGCAATACAGTCAGTGACATAAAAAGCAGATAAGAAATTCATAAAGATGAAAAGAGTAATGCTATTGACAACAATTGTAAAATAAATCATACTGCTTATTAACAAAAAGTAGTAGATCTTAGGCTATAAACTATTAGTCATAAAACCTCATAAAACCAGTCTCCAAGAGGATGACATCTGGACTTGATGTAAATTTAAATTAGCATCTGGTTGAAGACACATACTGAGTAGACAAATACATTGCTTTTAGCAGCATTAATTAGATATTTGGGCTGTGATTTAAACTTTGGATAACTGTGAAAAAAGTAGGACTGCATTGTGTCCTTAAGCTCAGTTTTAAATTCTGAAAATTGAGCAACTGTCACATTGGTGGACAGTTCACCTTTCAGCTTTTCACCTTTCAGCTTTCTTTCGTCAGCTGATGGTTGCAATCTTTAAACATGCTTCAGTACTGGAACAACAGGAAAACATGTTTATAACTTTATCAGTTACAGGTGGCTAATTTGGTGTTTTGTATTTATTTTTGTTGGTTGGTTGGTTGTTTTTTGTGGGTTTCTTTCCAAATACGTTATTTTGAATTAATACTATTTATTTCATGCATGTGTATGTTACTATCTTCTACAATACAGAAAGTTAACGGTAGAGACTGTGAGATGTCATTCATCATTTTGTACCACAGACGAGAAAACAAGAAAGCAAAGATTATATGGAAAGAAAACAAGATTTTCTTTCATCTCCCTGAGCAAATGGATGGATCATCTCCCTGAGCAAATCATCGTAGTTCTGCTGCCTTTTTCTGATCAGATCTGTGAAGACGTATGAAGATTAGGAGATCTCTATTTACATCTGCTTTGATTGTTGACTACACGTTACAAAACAAAACAATTCCAAAATGCAATTCTGCCTTTATCATTTTGAAAGAAAAAAACAACAAACATTTATCAGCAACCCCCCCCAACATGAAAGCACAGGCTTAGAGGCAGGGGGTTCACGGTGCCAAGGAGCAGCAAAGGGGGGGATGCCCTGCCAAGGCGGTGATCCGGGAGCCAAATGTAACCGGGAGGCACAGAGGGCAGTGACACCTGAGAGGGGTGCGCACACAGCGCCCAAACAAAAAAAACAGAGCAAGGCCAAGGACGGCAAACGGGGCCAGACACCAGTCCAGGTTTCCAGACAAGTCTGCAGCAATGAGCGGGTCAGAGGAAGTCAGTGGGTCAGGATCGAGGGGACATTGCCAGGCACACCCGCGGTGCCAGTCCCGCAAGGGCCCGACCTCCCACCCAGGTCCCAGGTGAAGGGGAAGCGGCCGCCGGGAAAGCTCCCACAGCTCTTCATCAGCTCCCACAGCTCTTCATCAGCTCCCACAGCTCTTCATCAGTTCCCACAGCTCTTCATCAGCTCCCACAGCTCTTCATCAGCTCCCACAGCTCTTCATCAGTTCCCACAGCTCTTCATCAGTTCCCACAGCTCTTCATCAGCTCCCACAGCTCTTCATCAGCTCCCACAGCTCTTCCTCACGAAGCTCTTCCCACTCCCACCCCATCCCAGGCCGTGGGAGCCCCCGGGGAGCAGGGGAAGGGCTGCATGGTCTCAAGGTGCACTGGCAGCCCCAACATGGGCTCCTGCAGGTTTGACCAGATGGATTGCATCATCTCCTCCTGAGCATCTGTCCTTCTCCAAAGCCAGAATAGCCCAAATACCCCCATGTCAGAAAATATTTTGCTACCAATGCATATCATGAGGCTGGCCCTAGGAGCACATTTTTAAGCACAGAACAACAAAGACAGAGTTCTGGTTTTGTCTTGTTGTTGTTGTTGTTGTAAGGGAAAAGAAGGAGGAATAGGAGGAACTACAGTTTTATTTTCCCAGAGCAGAAATTCAATTTTTCCAACAGCAAGTCTGTTTGGACTGTAGGCACAGAAGATAAGAGTGTGCCCACATGATGTAACTATGCTGCTGCCTATCGAGTTTGCATTTTGTCAATGTGTTTTTTCTGAATTACAAATGGAACTGGCTTGTATAAAGACTGGCAGAAGCTTATCAGAAGACTCCACAGCAACACATGCAAACAAAACTTCTCAATTTATCAGTACTTTTTCTCAATCCTTGCACTACAGATATTTATACAATAAATCTGTGATTTTACATGATGGTAGCAAAAGTTACAAGTTCAAAACACACTGAACATCCACGACAGGAATTAAGACTTTCAATGACAGTTTTTACCTTTCTTTTGCACTACTTTTACCTGCCCCTAAGATGGTGAAGGTAATGCAGTTAACCCTGATGCTCTGTGAGGAAAGCAAGGTGTTGTCTTCTGCTAGCTGTGGCCATCACACAACACAGAACCTGACTGCAGCTGCTAAGGCAGTGTAGTTCCTTGACATAAGCAGTGTTTTACAACCAAATTTAAAATTTCTGTGTATTTTTTATCGAGTAGTTTCTCATCTCTTTATATACTCCTAGTACTGTCAGGGAGAACACTTCTGAGGATGCTCTGGAACCTGTGCAGCAGGGGCTCAGCTGGATGTAAGTCATCAAGGGCCTAAAGAATACCGAGCCTGGCATGCGAAACACATACATTAGATAATTGTGATTTTTGCAAATAACAGTAATGCCATGAGAGATGGCATGGCATGCTCATGATTTAATAAGCCGGAGAGAGACTTTTTGGGAGGATGCAGGGCAGTTAAGACAGAACACCGCATCCCCCGTGAGGCTATTTGATGGGAAGAGCCCCTGTGCATGTCCTTGCCCACCGAGGGACGGACTGCGGGTAGGTTTCACAGGGGCGGGAGATGTCACAGGGTGGACGGCTACTCTTCCTCGGCTCATTTATCTGCAACAGGGCATCTCCTGCTGTCCCGCCGACCCTTGTCCGCTCCAGTCTACGCCTCACGATCTTGCTGCCCCAATACCCCCGGGAATCCTCTCTCCCCCGCTGATGCCGCCTCACATCCCCATCCCCGGGCGCCGCGGGGACGCTTCGGGCCTGGGCAGGTGCCGAGCAGCCCCGCCAGAGCCGGCCACGCCTCGCCTCCCGTTGCCGAGCAACCGCCCGCTCGCCTGGCCGGGGACCCGGCAGCCGTCCTACTCTCACCCGCGGTGGGCAGCGCGCTCCCATTGGCTGCTTCCGCGCTGCTCTCGACTCCCATTGGGCTCTCGCCTCCCCTGCTGCGTCCTCATTGGCCAGCTGCCCTCTGCCCACCCCGCGTCACTTTCTCACACCATTCCCCCCGCCTTCTCCGCCGGCTGCCGACCGGCCGGTGGGCGGGACCCGGGCGCTGGCCGCTGTGATTGGCGGGGAGAGCTGCCGCTCAGGGCGCGAGCCGGCGCACGGGCGGCGGGGCGGTTTAAAGGCGCCGCACACCGGCGCCCCGTGTTCTGACCCGATCGTGCGGGAGGGCGCGGAGCGGCGAGCGACAGCGGAGCCATCGCCTCCGACAGGTGAGGGCGGCTCGGCCCCCGGAGACCCTTGGGCTGAGCGGTGTGCGCCGTTCTCTCCGCACTGCTCCCCCCCCCCCCCCCCCCCACCGCGCCTCTCCCGTCCGCCGCGGAGCGGGTCGCGGAGCTGCCCGCGAGGCGTGGGGATGGGTCGGCATAGCTGGGAGGGGGTTTGTGGTGGGTGTTGGCGCGTTTGAAGTCTTGCCGGCAGCGCGGCAAGAGAGGTGGGGAGAGAAAAAAGAGAGGAAAAAAAAAAAGGAAAAAACAGGAAAAGAAAATTAAAAAGAAAAAAGAAAGAAAGAAAGGAAGAAAAACCCCAACAACTCCCGCCTGCCGTGTCTCTTAGCGTAGGTGTCAGCGCGCACGCCGCGTCGGGCACTGCCCGGAGCATCGCCTGTGGCGCGACGCTTCCCGAGCGAGCCGGTACCCGCGGTGCTGCCGGTTCTGGAGTTACCGCCCCTCCTCACACCCCGCGGGAGCTGCGGGTCTGAGCTGCGGGGCTCTGCTCCCGCCCTGCACGCCGCAAGGAAGCCTGAAAGCAGTGGCAGCTCAGCGTCTCCCTTTATCGCCTCTCCGAGTCGCGACAGAGGCGCCCACCTAAGGCGGGGAGGACGGGGCGAGGCGGGGCGGGGCGGGGGTGCCCCTCTGCCCCTCGTACCTCCCCATGGCGCCGGGCAGGGGCAGCCGAGTGCTGCCCCAGGGATGCCTACGCCTGCTGACCCCCAACTCCTCCTCCCCCCGTGCTGCTGAGGCGGGTCCCGGTGCTGGCGGTGCCTGGGGATGCACCCGGAGGGGGAACGGAACCGGCGTCTTCGCTGGGCTGGGTCCCCAGGAGCGCACTCGAGGTCTCTTCTCCGGTCGGGGGGGGGGGCTTCCACGCAGTTTCCCGGTCTCCCACGTAATCCCCTCCCGTGGGCGTGGGGTGAACGGTGCTGCTGCCTTCTCCCCCCTCCCCCGTGTCCTGGCCGTGTCGGGTGATGGCGGTGGGGATGGAGCAGTGCCCGGTGCCCAGCCTGCACTCGGTGCTCCCAAACCTTTCTGCTCCGCGGGGATAACTTGATGGTGTCATAGCTGAAGTTGACAGATCATCTCTGGTTTAACTTCTGAAAACCAGCCCCAGGTGGCTCTGCTGTCACCAGCCGAGTCTGCTCTCCAAGTCCTCCAGAGGTAAAACGCCAAAAGGAGTTAGTAACGAAATTAATTTCTTCTAGAAAACGGGTGGGGGCTTATTTTCTAAGTTTAAATCAAGTGTTCTGCATGATTTAAAACCTTGAGCAAGAAATAATAAATTTATTGACAAAATATTCTCAAATTCTTAAAAAAGACAATGTAGACCAGCAATGGGGGGTTATGTATTTCTGGCAACACTAGCAGAAAGTAGTGGCTGTTTTATACTGCTCACTTATTTCCTACAGAATTCGCTAGGAGACGGGAAACAAAGGTTTCTCTTTATGTTGCCGCACTCGGGTGTCTCAGGCTTTTAAAAGCAATCACTCCTTTGAGAAAGCTTTAATTTTCAGTGGAAACTCCGTGGTGGGATGTCATTTGCCATTTGACCGGGAGGGGGACACAAAAGGCTGTTTGTTTTACACCAAGTGAGATGTTTTCCTGTCAGGACTGAGGGATGTCTGACTGAAGATGTCATGTGGTCCCTTTCCCTCGGTGGTCAGGGCACACTCGGACAGCAGTGTTTTTCATTCCGCTGTAGCCCAGTCGCCCTGACTGCTGGGTCACCCTGGGTGAGACATGAGAAGACAACAGCCTCATCTCTAGTCTTCTGTAGAAGGTTTTCTGGTGAGAGAACAGCAGGGAGGAAAATTAATTAGATGCTGGTTTTGACCAAAGAATTCTGTATGGAGAGAATACAAGAGTATTCACCAATATTCCAACTTGGCCCTTACCAGTAATGCAGATCCTTTTGGAGTGCTGTTTCCTAAAAAATGCAACGCCCATCTGAAAGCCACTACTGCTCTATGGCTGTTACAAGTCGGGTCCATAATGTGCTGCATTCATTATCTTTTAGTGTATACCTTAATTAAGCCTCTGAGGGTGTTGGCAGCTTCTTCAGCTTTCTGGCTTTTGCAGCAGAACCAGCTCTGCACAGGGTGCGAGGCTTGGTCTTGGGGTGGCTGCCATTTACCCTTCAGAACTGCCAGTGATCTCTATTTGTTTAATTTTTTTTGAAAAAAGCGAGGTGTTTCGTGCCAGAAAAAAATGTTTGGTGTTTTTTTTGTTGTTTTTTTTTTTTTTTTCTACTGGGATGTCGCCGCCGGTGCCTGCTTTCAGGGGGTGCCAGAAACACATCCTCTCATCCTCCTTCTCCCCCTAGGCAGATTCGGGCTTAAAAACTCAGCACCCCTCAGGCTGGCGCAGGCGCCGTGTGGAAAAGACAAAACAAAACCAAACCACAATAAAAGCCCGAGAGGATTTTTGGGTACTGGTGAGTTTTATTGAAGCTTCTTGGTTTCGGTTTTATGTTTTTTCCCCGGCATGGTGCGGGTCCGCTTCAGGCCGCAAGGTGGTGACGGTGACAACTCTGCCGTCTCCTCCAGGTGACGCCCTCCGGGTGTGAGGAGGCGGGGAACAGGCGAGCAGGGGCGGCCGCTTCCACACCCAGTGGGCGTTCCGGGGAGGGCGATTCTTCCGCGCTTGCGCACTCTCCGCACAGCTCCGCGCAGGCGTTGTGCTCGGCGCCGGTTGATCGGCCATGGGATTCCGCAACTTGTGAGGGGCCGAGGCAGCTGCCGTCGCCGCTGCCGCCGTGCGAGGTGGGGAGGCGGTGGGTGGTTGCGGCGGGCCCAGGCAGCGAGGGGGTGGGATGTGGCGGGGCGGGACGCGGAGTGAGATCCCTGCGCCGCCTCCGCCGGTGGCTCCTTGGCCAGGTTCACCTTGAGGCACCGGGACAGCGCCCGGCTCTGCGGTGCCTGCCGTCGGTGAGGCCCGGAGCGGCGGTGGGCTGAGGTGAGGGGCTTCGTGACAGGGTAGAGTAAGGGAGAAGAGGCCCCGGTGGGTTTCGGAGCTGCAGGGTGCACAAAGAAGGCGAAATCGGTTGTTTCTCTGGAAAATGGAGGCGGTGGAGGGGTGTGCGGCTGTTGAGCAGCGCTTCGTCAAGAGTTTTAAGTAGCTTGGCCCTCAGGTTTACACGTTTAGATAATAATAAAGGCTCCGGGAGAGATATTTAAAAATTAAGTAATATTGGTGGGCTCCATTACAGCTTTGTTAGTGGCAGTCAGCCTCACAAGAACGAGCTCTATAAGCTCTTACTTTAGCTCTTACATAGGGCTGTACCTGTACCAGAGTACACCTCTGACGCTTTCCCCACCCTTGTCCCAATATGTATCCTGTAAAGTCATCATTCCTGAAGAAAAAACCTGTTCCTTTCTACAGATCATCGTGGTTTTATGTCTGAAGTTGAGTGAGGTCGGTGTGGCGTTACTTTGAAAAGCCAAGGGTGCTCTGTGAGGATGTAAGGAAAAGCACAAGAGGGTGGTTCCTGCAGGGTCACTGCATCAGGGCTGATGTAGTAGGAGCACACAGTGTGTGTTCTGGGGTGTACTGCGGCCTTGGGTGTCATGGCAGTTAAAAATAAAAATGCCCAAGTCCTAAGGAAGAATCCCTGTGTCTTCATCTCAGCTCAGTAATATTCCGCCAGGCCAGGTGGAGCTCCAGAGCACTGGAATGCCAAAGCAGAATATGCTTAAAAAACCCACCCAAGTCAACAAAAGAAACAAAAAAGCCCCACCCCCACCCTCCTAAAGAAAAAAAAAAAAACCCGGGGGGGGGAGGGGGGGGGGAGAAGAAAATAACAAATAAACAAAAAATCTGCCATTGCTATTGCAAGTATAAACAAAATTTTAAAAGTCCTGGCCTGTTTGAAGGCAGAGGTTTCCTGGTAAGGATAAATTTTAAATTTAAGTTCTCAACTAGTGGCATGTTAAAAAAATTCCAATGTTTCTAGCTGGGTTGTGTGAAATTGAGATTTTGTGTATTAGTGGAAGCAGAAAAATGGACACTGAGGCTAGTTTCTCAGGCAGTTTACACTGTTAACTTTGTCCTTTCATATAAATCGGGCTTAATCTACATCTCTTCATCTCATTTGTATTTTCACTTAAAAGTACTCTGTGATATAAAATGTTATGCAACTTCTAATGATATTTACAGTGTGCTCAGATAAAAGTCTCCTTGACAAAAAAAGGCTTGCCATTTGAAAATGTCCTACCCGAAATGTAATTTTTCTCTAAACCTACAGAAAATGGAAGCAGGTCTCTGAAAATGGATGTGAATAAATCATCTTTTTTGTTTGTTTGTTTTCTTTCTTTTTTTTTTCTTAAAGGTCTGCCACAATGCCTGGGTCTCTTCCAGTGAATGCTGAATCCTGTTGGCCCAAAGATGTGGGAATTGTGGCACTGGAAATATATTTCCCTGCTCAATATGTTGACCAGACAGAGCTGGAGAAGTATGATGGTGTGGATGCTGGGAAATACACCATTGGGCTGGGCCAGGCAAGGATGGGGTTCTGCTCCGACCGGGAGGATATCAATTCCCTCTGCTTGACTGTGGTTCAGAAGCTGATGGAGAGGAACAGCCTTTCCTATGATTGTATTGGGAGATTAGAAGTTGGAACGGAGACAATAATTGATAAATCAAAATCTGTAAAGACTGTCCTGATGCAGCTTTTTGAAGAATCTGGTAATACAGATGTAGAAGGAATCGACACCACCAATGCATGCTATGGTGGCACTGCTGCTCTTTTTAATGCTATTAATTGGATTGAGTCCAGTTCATGGGATGGTGAGTTCAGAATATTTTCTTGAAATGTTACGTTATCCTCTGAATTGAATTTTTAATTGTCTGCCTTGTAATTACAGTGTTTGTGTTTAACTGTATAAAAACCCAGAAGGTAGACTGTTTTTGTCTTCTGATGTGTTTTTGTTCAGTGCTCTGGTCATTTGCCACTCGTCAGTTACAGTGCAAAAATTAATGATGTGGCTAATAGTCATTGGTCCTTTCCTGTAAATTTCAGTGGCTGCCAGGTAATTGAAGTGTGGGTGGAAAACTCAGCACTAAAGTGCCTCTTAAGCTTGGGGTCATCTCCTCTTAAAGTTGAAGTCTAAAAATTGCTGTGTGGATAATAAAACATTGTAGGCTCTTGACTGTTTCTCATTGTTATCTCTGTGTTTTCACAGGACGCTATGCTCTTGTTGTTGCTGGAGACATAGCTGTGTATGCCACTGGAAATGCCAGGCCAACAGGTGGAGCTGGTGCTGTTGCTATGCTTGTTGGTCCAAATGCTCCGTTAGTTTTCGAGAGAGGTTAGTCCTGTCAGAAAACAGATACTGTGTAGACAGATAACTGGGCCCACTCAGAAGCCTATTCTCTGTTTTTATGGGTTGCCTGAGGGCTGGATTAACTCCCACTAATGTTGGGCTAACTTGTCCCAGACCTGTTTTAGGAGGCAGGAAGGAACAGCTAGAGATACTCCTATCTGTTTGTTTCCTTGGAGATTCTTCAATAAAATTGACAAAAGATGGACTAGAGCTGTGTAACGCAGCACTCTACCTCCAAGGCAAAATGATGAAAATAACTTGTTTGTCATGCTCAGTCCTACCATGCCTAACGAGTGATTGAGAACTGTGGGAAACTACCTGAAAGGGCCTGAAGTGCTGTGAAAACCTGCTTCACTGGGACCAAGCATTGTTTGTGTCCCCATGGGTGTTAAAATGATGCATTCAAATTGGCTTAAAGCAGCTGAATAAAAGCAGTTTGCAACTTCTGTCAATTTCTGTCCATCAGGCTTGCGTGGAACCCACATGCAGCATGCATATGACTTCTATAAGCCAGATATGGTGTCTGAATATCCTGTGGTTGATGGCAAACTGTCTATACAGTGCTACCTCAGTGCATTAGATCGCTGCTACACCGTCTATCGCAACAAAATCCACGCCCAGTGGCAAAAGGGTACGTAGCCTCACCTGATGATTTTGCAAGATGTGGGAAATGCTGGAATGTGTGAGTACACAACCTATTTTCAAGTTCTAGCATACAATCTAGAGGCTAGTATTTGGGTCCCTTCATGTTTGTGTGTTCTGAGGTGATGGAAATGTTTACTCTCTCCCATAAAAAAGTTATTTCTGTTCTGGTATGCCTAAGAACCTGATAGTGTAAGCAGTACTTACTCTCCAGGCTTTTGTTGGCATTATGCATGGTAACAACTCGATTGAAAGCACATTATTTTTCTGCTCCACCCAGGCTCTTAAAATACCAAGGTTAAAATACAAATTTAACGTAACAATACTGATTCTTGTTACCCCTTATTTTTCACAATGTCTTTGCTCATATTAAGAAGTAGAGGTGTAGATTAGCCAGGTAAATGAAGTTGATCATTTATTATGCCAGAATGGCTGGATAGACATACGGAGGTTCTGTTACAGCTTTTTCTTCTAGAGGAAGGGCAAACGTTGGCAGTTGGTGCAAGATCGATAAGAAACCAATTTTCAAATAGATGTTGCACCAGTGTTTTAAATGAACTTGAGAGTAATTGTTAAGTCTTAATGTTTGTCTCTTGAATGCTGATGTGTTATGATGACTGCTGTCCTGCTACCCCCTATCTTATTTTCATAGTTGAAATAAGTACTAAACATAAGTTGTAACACAATATTTCTACCACTTGCAGAGGGGATAGATAGACATTTCACCTTGAATGACTTTGGATTCATGATCTTTCATTCTCCATACTGTAAACTGGTACAGAAGTCTGTGGCTAGACTCTTGCTGAATGACTTTCTCAGTGAACAGAACCCAGAAACATCAAATGGTGTTTTCAGTGGCCTGGAAGCTTTCAGGTGAGAATGCCTTTTGCTGTGCTACTTATTCACATAATGTAAATTTGTTATACATAAAATCATTGGCTGATTAGGGTTGCAGTGGACCTTTAAAGGTCATTTGGTCCAGCTCCTCCCTGCACCCCCTCCAGTGTGCAGGGACATCCACAACTAGATCAGGTTGCTCAGAGCCCTGTCCAGCCTGACCTTTAGTGTTTCCAGGGATGGGGCACCTAGCACCTCTGGGCAATATGTTCAAGTATTCCTCCACCCTCATGATAAAAATTTTTGTCTACCCGTTATAGTCTGAATTTACCCTCTTTTAGCTTAAAACCATTACCCCATGTCTTGTCACACTGTCTCTTTAAATCCAAGGTGTGTTTTTACTCTCTGCTATTTCACCGCTTCTGAACTTTTTTTTTTAATAGGGATATAAAGCTTGAAGATACGTATTTTGACAGAGATGTGGAAAAAGCTTTTATGAAAGCTAGTGCAGAGCTCTTCAACCAGAAAACCAAAGCTTCACTACTCGTATCCAATCAGAATGGAAATATGTATACCCCTTCAGTATATGGTTGCCTTGCCTCTCTTCTAGCCCAGTAAGCATAAAATTGGAAAAAAGTAGCAGCATTTATTTGTAAAGTCATAAAAAGGTTTTTGTTTCAGAAACTCTTTCATAAAAACACCATCTGGCACCCATTTTCTACTAATTGTCTTAAGCAGAAGGACTAAAGTTTAAAATTTTTTTCTACACAATCAGTTCAAGTGACAAGCAGATAAAAAGTTTCTGATCTGAAGTTGCTTTTTAATGCCTTCCAAATGATGATCTTACTTGTAAAATCCTTTCGCAACCTAAAAATTGCATGCTACCATCCCCACAAGAAGAAAAAACTCCAAAACCCAAATGCCCTCTCTGTTTTGCTGCAATAAGGAAAACCAATAGAAATTAGTCTTTACATTTTTGTTTGTTTTTTTTTTTTGCATTTGACAGACATTTACAAAATCATGTTTAAGTCTCAATGAAACAATGAAACTATTCCTCTTGGATGCTTTATTCTGACTTTGTCTTCCAAGATGTAGTGGTTTGGTTTAGGCTTTAGGTCACTGAATGATGAAAACTGTCTGTCTTCTAGATATTCATATTCTGAGCATTTCTTTGTTCTGTTTTGCTTAGGCAGCTTTGGAAGTCATTATGTAACAGAAGGGTTTGAAGATGGGTTTTAAGTCACAGTTTGTGCACACAGGATACGAAATATATTACAGTTGATATAATCTGCTGTCTGTTTTCTCTAAGCTAGCTTAACTTTCTAGGTATTTAAAATTGACATTTAGGCTTCACTCTCACTTTAAACAACTACTGCTCATTTGCAGATACTCCCCAGAGCAGCTTGCAGGACAGAGAATCAGTGTGTTCTCCTATGGCTCTGGTTTTGCTGCTACGCTGTATTCCATCAGGGTTACACAGGATGCCACTCCTGGTGAGTTAATTGAAGAGATTTTAAGTGACCCACTTGCACAGCTCACCTTTACCTGCCTTGCTACACTGCCCACCAGCATAAGTACACCTGCAGAGAAACACCTAGTGACAGTAATCCTAAACTGACAATGTTCCAGCTCCAGGGAATGTTTAAGTGACTCCTCGGCCAATAATGTTCTTTAAACTCTCTTAATGTTATGATTGATAATTGAGAATATTTCAAAATTACTAAAAGTTTAGTTTCTCTAATGCAAAATATTTTGACTAGGTTTGGAATGTTAACATGCTAGTGTTAGTTCTCAGCACTGGTGCTGCCTTACATGATGTTTTCATCTTGTAGGCTCTGCACTGGACAAAATAACTGCTAGCCTTTCTGATCTCAAAACAAGACTTGACTCAAGAAAATGTATTGCACCTGATGTCTTTGCTGAAAACATGAAGATTAGACAGGAAACACATCATTTGGGTAAGAACTTCATAAATAAGTCACTACTGGTCTACAGCAAAATGCTTATCACTTGATTTGCTAGATGTTAAATGATTAGAGTGTAGGATGAAGGAAATCTCCTACCCTTTCTGCTTCCAAACAGCTTGTGTCCATTGGCCCACTGTGGCTGAAATGAAAGCACAGACTTATCTTTTTTCTGTCTTCATTATATCCAAACTGTAAAGGTCTGTCCAAACTCTTGCCGGGAGCCAGCTCATGGTGTGTTTCTGGCTTTTTTACAGCCAACTATATACCACAGTGTTCAGTTGAAGATCTCTTTGAGGGCACATGGTACCTGGTGCGTGTGGATGAAAAACACAGGAGAACTTATGCACGGCGCCCAGTCATAGGTGATGGACCTCTGGAGGCAGGAGTTGAAGTTGTCCACCCAGGCATTGTTCATGAGGTGAACACTCGGCACTCTTTTAAAATTTGATGTAAATGGTGGAACGGTTTTATCTGTTTGTCTTGGCATGTGCATGTATGTTAAAAGAGGAAGTGGTTTAACAAGTTATATTAAATATTTTGCTAATGTATGTCACATACAAGCCAGAAGTGAAAAATCAAGCATGGGATTTTAAAAAGTACATTTCATCGTAACAAGAATGCAACTGCAGCAGAATGAAACACGAACAAACTGGCTCCTTTCACATGATCAGTTTGCATGAAGCATGACCAGTCTGACTTAAGACCAGCATAGCGTGAATGTGGTCTGAAAGTTGGACTAGCCATGAAATATGAGTGCCTGTGAACAAGAAAACTGTATTTAATGTTTTTTTTCCCTTCTTCTTAGCACATCCCAAGCCCTGCTAAGAAAGTGCCAAGAATCCCTGCAACAACAGAATCTGAAGGAGTTACTGTTGCCATTTCCAATGGGGAGCATTAAGATACCTCTGTGAGGTGGGAAATGGAACCAGATGTGAGGGTAGGGTGAGAAAGAGAAAAAGGGTTGCAGTAGTACAGTTGTGTTTCATCGAAGCTTGGAAAACCTGTTCAAGCTTCATGAAAAGATTGGACACAATATGGTGTGCTGATACTTATAGCATTTTCAGAACACTAAAATCATTAATATACTGGAGGTGGAGGGACTTGCCAAGAGGCTTTTGGGGATACTTTAACATGTTTGAATTTTTTTAATTGCTGCATAGTAGCTGTAGTCTATTACAAGGTCTGTGTACATAGAAAAAAAAAATCTTCTGCTTGCTCTTTCCATGTAAAATGACTTGAAATCTACACTGTTAACTTCTACTTGTATTCAACTGTGTGGCAAAATAGTCCCAGCTTTTAATGTTAGGGTTCTCAGTGCCTTGACAATAAGTGGTCAGTCTTCTGAATACTGCACTTCTCTTCCCCTTAATCACCTTCCCTTTCTTCCTCACGGTTCACATCTTATCACTCCATTGCTTCAGGAAAGGTGTAGAACCAAGGAACATTTAGTGCTGGAACAGAATCTCTCTTACCTATCTAAATCCAGAACAGCTAGACCAAGAAATGGCTTTCTTCCAAGAAACCTTGTGACCCACTGTGCTAGTTAGTATATAATTCCTCCTAACATCTGTGTTACATGCTTTATACCCATGTTATAAATCACAGCAGCCTGGGAGGAAAGAGGAAAAAGAGGGTAGTAATTTTTTTTTTCTTCTAAAGATACGGGTTTGTTGATTGGGCACCTTTCAGGATTGTTTAGTAGATGTATCTAAGGGAGTAGAATTTTCAAATAAAATTTCTAGGTATCATGGAGATCATTTAATTGGCAAACAAAGGGATGAAGATCACTTTGGAGCTTTGGCCTCTCACTAGTCGTCATATAATACATTTCTGAAAGACTGTTTCTAACTCTAAATTTGGTTTCATACTTTGAAGTCCTTCTCACTAATAGCTGTACTGTAGGAGTGAAGTCATTTATTTGTTTGTGGTTTTTTTCCCTGACATGCAATCTAAAAGCTATACATTTTACAAGTGGTAGATAAACAGTGCTAATGGGGAGTCCATTCTGGTGAATTTTTAAAGCCCAGATTGGAAATCTATGACATGAGCCTTGTAAGCTTGTAATATATATTTAAATTGAGCTAATGTACAGAATGAAGTTTTGTTGAATTTATTTCTTTGCTAATACTATGAAGCTTCATTATCTAATATGAAGTAGCAAAAAATGTTAAGTTACAATTAGTCTGTTAAAATACAATTTTTTTGTGTGTAATGAAGTGTTTGTATTATCTGTCACTCACTGGGGTTTGATAACTTGCTGTATTTGTACAGTCAAGCCTTGGTAAAATAGTTGTTTATTATACATTGATGAATACTAATCTGTTTGTTCTGCTGAAAATGATGGAGCAATGATGCATGATGATAGTGTTTGCAAGTTTGATTTAGATTGACCTTGTGAAAGTTGACATCAGAAAAAGAAATTACCATGGAACAAAGTCCATTGCTGGCAGTGGACAAGCCAAGAAGTGAGCTACTGGCACACAAGGTTAACCACAGGGACCTCACAGTCTGTGAGGCTGATCATTTATTAAAATAAAGTTTGAGATACTTGAAACCTGTTGGAGTAGTGCTGACTTGCTGGGTTTTCAAGATACATTTTTTTTCTTTTAACGGGAAAGAAAGAGGAAAGTGGCCCTGTGAAAACCTGAAGGTGGTGGGTTCACAAGTTCTGTGGACCTTCTGCATCTTTCTTAGTATCTTTCCATTACAAAAGTGGAAAGAAAGGGCTGTTTAGGTTGGTTGCAAAACCATTATTTCAGGGCTGTGTTTCAAGGTAACTTAAGTGCTTTTATACAGAAACTGATTGAAGTAGGGTAATTAGTTCCCATCTTTTGAAACAGTTTGTCTTTATTACTTTCTCACCAGAGGTCATATTGTTTTATCCCCCTTAAAAAAAGTGAAGGAGCATTGGTTCTTGCTTTGTGCATACCTGAGCCTTATGAAGTCCAGTTGCCCATGGGTGGCTTTTCAGAGTCATTCAAATGTTGCTGATTTACATTAATTACTCCTCTTAAAGTCAACCGATCATCTCATCAATCCCTGTAACAGATATGGCTTCCTGCCCTTAAATTTAACAGCACTAGCTGTCTACCTCTTTAAACTTTGCATTGGTTTACTTACCTTAAATTAAAATTGTTTAGGCTCTGCCTGTTTGCTTGGGCATGTCAGCTGTGCCTGTTTGGAGGAGGACAGCTATGGTCATCTTCCACCATTTGCATTGGAGCTGATGGTGTTGAAGATTAAGGTATAAAATAATAAAAGCTGAAAATAGGAATATCTGCGTTCTCAGAACAATTTGAGTTGTCAGGCTATCCAGCTTCTATGCAGTTGTCAAGGGTCAAAGTAGGCTTTGTGCAGCCCTTGTTGCCAAAATAATATGGCAGGAGTTACTACAAGCCTGTAATGTTCAATATATAAGTGGATTTTTGTTACTGGTTGCATTCACATTACTGATAGCTAGTGATGAAGCCAGAATTTAAACTACATGTGTTTGAAGTATGCTTAGATTTTTTTTTTTTTTTTTTTTTTTTTTTTTTTTTTTTTTTTTTTTTTTTTATTGGAAGGCAACTGAAGTCCAAGCAGTTCTAGGCTGGCATAATTTTGCAATGAAAGGGGTGAGAAGGTTAGTAGATGGTAGCACAACCAGTTCCTCACTGGGAGCTGTAACACATGCTAGGCTAAAGCAGCGTATCTTAATTTACCTTTCTGAATTATGGCCAGTTAGGAACTGTGGTCAACAACAGCACTGCTGTTTCTTTAACTCTACACTAAAAAAAAAAATAGAAAAAGCTCTGATACAATTTTTACCATGTCTAATTTGCTAATGAAGTTTAGATTGTGGTCTGTTTTCTACTTATATTTAGTTCTCTGCAAAAACTGCCCTGGATTGCAGTGGTGAGGTTGTGTAAAGCTGAGTACAACTGGTACAACTTTTCAAGAAGGCAGCTGCTGCGTGCCTGTACTGACAGTCTACCCAAGTGTGTTAGACTCAATACTGTTTGATTAACACCTCCACTCATGATCCCTTACCCATTTCAGTGTGGTTCTTGCACTGGCTAAATCATGCTTCTGGAGAAAGTAAGCACATAAGAGTGCTTCACTGGGACTTGAGAAGTACTAAGGAGATGAGGCATTTTTGGTTTATTCAAAAATTACAAAAAAATGTAACACCAGGACTTTCGAAGAGTGATTAAAACCCTCTGTCAAATGCACAGGGCAGAAAGCCTGCAGTGCTGCTTATAAAATAGAGCACAGCTTGGATGTGTGCTTCATCCCACTGTAAGAACTGATTCCACTGCTCAAGTTCTGTTCTTTGGGGTCTGGATAGGACATTATGGGAACACATTCAAGTGCCCTTTTCTTCTGTACTCTGTGCAAAACAATTCTGTAAACCCCTGTTATTGAGCTGCGTGCATCTCTTCCTCGGTTATTTTGAATGTGCTCTTCTGTGATTCCCAAATCTCCCAGAATATTTTTCACTTCGATTTCTTCTTCTTTGAGTGAATGGATGTCTGATAAGTGCTTTGGATCCAGTTGAAATGGCTGTAAAGGTTTGGGGTACTGTATCCCTTGCATCCATTCGCTGTTCATAATAAGTTTGACAGAGTAGCGTTCCGTTGGAACTGGCCGGAGGACTCCTTTTATCAGTTTCTGGCAACTTTCTGAGAGGCAGGGAGGCAAAGTATACATCCCCTCAAGAATGCACTTTTTCAGTTTGGCCACTGTATCTGCCCGAAACGGCATGATCCCCGTTGTCATGAAGTATAGCAGGATTCCCAGTGCCCAGATGTCTACGTAAATGCCAATGTAGTTTTCATCTCGGAAGAGTTCAGGGGCAGCATAAGGAGGAGAGCCACAGAAAGTGTTTAAAGTTTCATCTCTTCTGCTTATTGTGCTGAATCCAAAGTCTCCCACCTTAACACAGGTGTTGCTGGTGTAAAAGACGTTTTCTGCTTTCAAGTCCCGGTGAATTATATTATTCTCATGCTGTAGAACAAAAGGAAATTCTGGTCTTAGCTTAGTCATAGGAAAGTTCACAAGTGACCAGCTCTTGCCATGGATCAGTTATAACACAGAACAAAGGTGGTTACTTTGGACAGTGATAAGCATTGCAATGACATCAGAAGTTTAAAATGTTAAATTGATTGAACTTAATTCTTTTATTACACAAAACCAATACAAGTTGGTGGAGAAGAGAGGAAGAAAGATCATGTTTGCTTTTTTTTTTAACACTTAGCAGCCTCTTGTTAACTAACATCAACTATTTTCAGTAAGAAATTTGTGATGGCATTGTCACTAGTGCTGCAAGGCTAGATATCTTCATGTACAAAATCCGTATTTTTTCAGGGTTCGTACCACTTGCAGCTACTACTTTTCTGTGATGATGTAAGTAACAAAAATAATTTCTTTCTAACTAATTTAATTTTATGTACATTGTAAGTTTGTGGACTCAAGAAATGAAAGCATTTTGTTCAGCATAGATATAGGTTGCAACAATTCTGTTGTGTGATTAAACATCCTATGCAGGAGAAAAGGACCACAGACTCATGCCTTGTGCTTCTTGTTGATACAGGACACCAAGTTCAGTGGTGTTGTCTTGTTTTAGATATCTAAAATAAATAGATACCTAAAATAAATACATATGCTGTACCTTTTTTCCCTTGGAAATGGCAGTATGAGCCAAGGACTCACACACTTTTTGTTCTGCTTAGTGGCACTATACCTGTCTCAATTAGGTAAAGATTTAGCTTCATCTTTGAAAAAAACAGGAGGAATGGATGTGTTTGAGCGCTCTTTGCCCTACAATCTGAAGTAACAAGGTGTTTCTGGAGGCATTAAGGAAACCCTTTGGCATCCTAAGATTTTTAAACTGTTTTCAACCACAGGCAGGGTTCTTCTGTCCTCGTGCAGACTGGGTGCAGTCAAATATGATTTAAGCAGTCTGGATTTGATAGCAAGAGTAAGAGGTTTTGTAGAAGTCTGTGTGTGCAAATAAAGGAGATTTGACAGTTTGGCAGTCTGGTTTTAATGCTAAGAAATAGATAGCAATCCTGAAACAAAGTTCCAGCAGCTGCAGAGTACCTGTCCTATCATAAAGGTGTTGATGCTAGTCCATCATTTACAGGACATGTGATAATTCTGTTGAAATACATAAAAAATACATACTGTTTATATATGCCATGAGGAGCTTGTAATGCCGTTCTAGATGTCTGAACTGGAACACCCTTGATTATGACTTTGCCAGAGGCAAATACGAGGCAGGAGCATACGAACCACTGGAGGGCACCCTGAGACAACTTCATGAAGTACTACTCAAACTTGCAGAACAGTCTTCTCGTGTTTTTAAACTGTTGTTTGAATTAGCTGCTGTTACTCTGGTACTGAAGTAGTTAATTGCTCCTTTTCTGCCTTTTCAAGATGCTTTGAGCTCTGCGCTAATAGCATCATCCTAAATTCAGATACTAAAGACAAGTCAAGGGGAAATGACTTGATGACTGTTAACTTCACAGATTGTGCCCAAGTGAGGATTCAGAATTAGCTGTCTTAAGTGCTAGTCTCCCATACTGATTAATAAGCAAACCTCTTCTCTGGAACGCTTTCTTCTAGCAGAAGTGTGATTGATTTTACATTTTGAAATAGGTGCAGGGAAGGAATGAAGCTTTGTAGCTGATGCCTAGAGCCATTTTAAAGAGTCCACTGTGTTAAAGGGGTGATTCTGCCTACCATTTCAGTCCTTTACCAAAAACTGTCAACAGAAGCAGTAACTGGAGGTGGATTTGAAAGCTCATTCAAATACCTTTAAGATAGCTGTTCCCTAGCTGTTTTGCTCTTCAGACATACAAGCCTGAAATCTTGGTAGTGAACCAAGTAAATGAAAACCAAAAGACACATCCACCAAATCTGCTAGAGTAGTGAGGGGCAACATGCCTGTGGTGGGAGAAGAGCAACTTACCATGTGCTTCACAGCAGACACAATTTGGGAGAAAATTATTTTAGATTCTGTTTCTAGCAGCTTCCCTTCTGTACTGATTTTAGTGAAGAGCTCCCCACCTCCTGCATATTCCATTACCAAGTGCAGTTTTGAGAGTGTTTCCATCACTTCATACAGTCTGATGATATTCGGATGGTGCAGCTTTTCCATGCTAGATATCTCATGAGACAGCAAACGCTGAGTCTTCTGGTCTATCTTTGTCTTGTCCAAAATCTTAATTGCAACTTTCTCTGAAAAGAAAAATTTGTTTCCATGTCATAATTGCAATAGATGAAATGCTGCTCACTTAGAGATACAGTTCATTATCCAAGTGCAATAACATTTCACCTCTGCTCAGGGTAGGTGAAGCTGCAGACACCTGTGAAGCCCCCAGAGACCCTTGTCCCCTTCAGTCTACAGCAGCCTACTCATGGTTGAGGTAGCAAAGGGCTGGTAGCGTTGCAAGTGTTAATCACATTGTGGGCTGCTGTAGCATGTGCCCTTGCTGCCAGGCTAATATATGTCAGGTGGCCAAAGTGTCTCCTTTTGGTGTCTACTGATGGTAAAGAAAGTCTGCATCTCCATGGTTAGCTCAGTGGTCTTTGTATGAGGAAGGCAGGAGCCTGGTATTAGCAGAACAATGGAGGTGTCAAATTTAAGTGCTTTGTTTCAGAGCAAACAGGAAAACTTGAGTTTAAGAGTAATTTAGAGGCTCTAGCTATAAGATCTTCATGGAGAGGCGTTTTCAAGCTGGTATGACTTGCAGAACTCTTCCCTAACTTCTTATGTCATAGCCTCACAAATTCTCAGTTACCAAAATCAGTGTTGTAGAGCTTTGTCTTTCTTGGGGTAGCTGTGCCAGAGTTTCTGGGCATGAGTTAATTCCTAGTACTGTAAAGAATACAGGAAAAGTACATGTTTATGTTTGTATGCCACAGAGAGCTGTGAATCCGAACCACACAGATATTTTTTCTAAGGAATGGAAAAAACACAAGTGAAGTAGCATAGTAAGACAGCAAATCTACCTGTCCTGCACTGTCCTGGCCATGTTAAGCTGCTGTTAATTTCTGCATGTTTCTGTACCACATTTACAGTGAAGCCAAGGGCCATAAAACATGCATAGCTGCAGCTGCATCACACCAGCAGGCTAGCTTAGAGCAGTATACATAGGGACCTATTTATATTTATTGTTATTGCATTTATGCTTCTGTATTAACTGGTAGGTTATGGCTTTTTGTCTTCACTGTGTTGAACGCAGCTGGTATTTAAAGGATTAGTCTGGTTAAAATACAGTGGCTTGTCTGATTTGTTAGGATGGAAAAATTAAACTGGATCATAGCACTAGAAACACCTGTTTGTTCCTAGAAAGGTTTTTTTGTGCCAAGAAGATCTTAGTCAAGCATTCACAGATTTCTTAACAATTAATCACTTTTATTGAATCTTTCAGAAGAAACTTCATCTTGGTTTCTAGCACATGGGGGTAAATTTTAAAAATTATGTACTTTCTTAAAGAGAGGAGTGAGAAGGCTGTTGTATATATGTTCTAGCATAAAAACATCCAGAATGTTTTTCCTTAACATTATGAAGCCATTTAACTCAAGTTTAATATTTTGGCATATCTAAAGGAAGTGTTAAGAACAGACATAAGTACAGCTGTACTGATCAAGAAAACTCCATGTTTGGTATATTTACCTTTCTTAGTGACAATACACACAAACACTGATCTCCCACCTAAAGCACAGCAGATGTTCCAAGCAAACGTGATTCCTGTGGAAGGTGCTGAGCTGTCCCTCGAGGGGGCTGCTTTCAGAAGGAGACCACGCTGAGGACAGGGCAGTCTTCCCCACACTGCTGCTCTCTGACCTGTTCTATACTTTCCAGTGAGTCCCTCAGGTGAGCGGGTGCCTGCTCCTGCCTGGTGCTGGTGGTGGTGAAGCGGGAGGAAACGCAGCTATTGGATGGCAACAGCACACGACCTGAGCCTGGCAGAGTTCTGACTGCTTACCTAGGGGTGAAAGACTAAAACCTTTGTCATGTTGGTTGCATATTGATCCCCTAAACCAGGAGGAAAAAGCATCAGCTCACAGCAGGTAACAAGAACAACTAAATGCTTAGATACTGCAGGGATAAAAAATTTTATCCTCTTAGCTATGTAATAGCATCATTTTTTACATCTTGATTTATAGAAGTTGGTCACATTTGGGCTTTAAAAAATAATTTAGGTTAAATTCCTTTCCCATCCTTCTGCTGGAATTTATTATTCCTCCTGATCTGTTTTCTTGTAAAGTTTTAAAAGGAAAGAGGGGAAAAAACGAAGTATAGGTCTGAAGGGCTTGATCCTGTTCACACACCACCAAATAAGGACCATGATCCTACATCACTGCAGCTGTGTATGCACAATATGCAAAGAAAACTATCCTAAAGTGTAACATTCCTGACACAGTTTTTTTGTTTGTTTGTTTGTTTTAAACTAAGTTTTTCTGCTTCCCAAAAGTGCTTGGTTTACAAATCCTGCATTACCTTTGTGTTGCTGAACAACACAAAGGGGCTTTTTAGCAGGCAGCTTACTTACCGTAATACCATAACTGTAGCAAGATGTTTTGATAAACTATATGTAGGATATGCTGAGGTTTAAAAAGAGCTAACTGAAATCTTAGTAAGGAAAGTTAGGAAAAGGTTGAGAAATAATTTCAGGAAAGTATTGTGTGTACTGTAAGGCAAAAGGAAACAAAATAGAAACACAGCCAAGTTAAAATTGCTTTTAAAAAACCCCAAAAGCAAACAAGGTGCCTGTACATTCCTGCCTTTGTAATTGGTGTTTCACATTAGACTGTTTTTTTACTATCTGTAAATTTTGGACATTTTTAATTGCATCTGTTCAGCTGCGTTCTTGCACTACTGCTCTCACACTTCTGTCAGCTGAAAGGTATGTAAAAACGATGTTACACAGAGCTTAAGAACCTAACAGTTCTTAGCAAGTAACTCTGCAGGTTCCCAGAGAAAATATGACAAAACGCACTTTAACAAAGTGGGCAATGCTCCTGAATAAGCCAATACATATCGCAGCACCAAAGATTTTCCTGTGTCCTGTAAGCAACCAAGAGTGCCCTTGTGAAAGAAACAAGGTTCATCATCCAGTATGAATGATCATGCAGTTTTTTTTCTCTCTCCCTCTAGAAAATGTTTTTCATGTATCCTGCCTTGACAGATCACAAGAGCTACAGGTTACAAAAGCTCATCTTACTGCTCTAAAGAGCAAGAGGGATTCCTTTTTTTAATAAAGAATGACATGTAAGGAGAAGGACCATACTTGGAACTTAACACTATGACAATAACTGAAGAACTGAACAGTCTCCTAATGCATTTACCTCCCTCCATCACAGGGGCCCAAACAGGATTAATAACAAAGCTTTTGTATTTATATGATCAACAAAACAAAGGCTTGTACTCATTAGCACACTGTAGGAATATCATTATCAACATAATGATGTGCATCTACTGGATGCACACTGGGAAAAAAAGAATCTATCCACATGTTATGAATGCTCCTATTCTCCTATCCATGTATTGTATTTTATGAGTACAGGTAAGCTCACAGGCAGAGATTATTAAGAAGATGGTTATCCTTCATCCTCCTATTCTCATTGCAGTTAGTATGGAGAAATAAACTCACCTAGTGAGCATTTTAGCCAAAACAGCTACTAACAAACCAAAGAAAAAATAGTTTTCTGGTGGAGAAAACCCATTCCAAGAAAAAAAAAATCTGATTTTGGTATTTATTTTGTCCAAGCTTACTGCAGTGTTCACTGAAGCTCTATTTTTTTAGTCAATCAGCTCTATTCAAACACTAAGGCAACCTGTCACTGAGGTAAGTTCAACAGGTAACAGTTTCATCCAGACCAAATTTATAACTTCCTCCATTAGCATGCCTCCTGCTGCCAGTACAGGAGTATCATTTCCTTCAACATACAGCATAGGACAGTTTTCTCTGGAATGAGAAAAAAAATCAAAACCAGAAAAGGAAATACTTTGCTGTGGGCCAAGTAGAACAGTGGTGTTTTTCTGGGCTAAGCAAAGCCAAAAAATCCACACCCAGTTAAAGCAACACTTAGGCATGGGCAAACTTAAATTTGTAAAAATAAATACCATCAGTTCTGCACTTCAATGCCCAGTGCGACAACTGCTGCATGCAAGGGACAGGTGTGAGCTTTCACACCTCTTCAGTCTGAGATGAATAACGTGGTTAAAGAAAAATAACAGCAGCTGATACAGCATGAGAGCTTTGGGGCATATCTCCCCTCACCTGCAAGATGATGAGTGGAAATAGAGTACATCAAACTGGAAAGGAAAGACTGTGAGAAAAAAACAAGATAGTAGTGTACAAAATTGCAGGGAAAGCTGGTCATCCCTGAGGGAAAACAAGAGCAGTTTCTATTATTGCCAGGCAGTGAGAGGCAGAAAACAAAATAGGAGAGTTGGAGACAAGTTCTGAGTTTCCTGCACCTATAGCCCTGCCCCAGCTTTTTATGTTAATGAGCCACCTGCAAATGAATCAGTAAGGCAGGCATTAAATTTCTCACCAAAATTACTGTGACCAAAAGCTTCATCCATACTAGTAAAGTCTGCAATGAAACAGGAAGTCCTGCTAACTCTGCAGGCAGGCATCTGCCCAGCCAGGCTGCCCTGAGGGTTTGCCCTGCAGTCCCTGAGCTGGAGCAGGGAAGAGGACAGATGGACAGGATGAGTTGCTGAAGGGGAGGCACACCACCAGGCTTTCAAAGTGTGGAGTGTTTGAGCCATGTGATGTGTTAACTCCATGAAGGGCAGATTTTCTTCTCATAGTTGCCAGCTAGAGAAAATGTGTTTTGTTTCTTTTAAGCCTAATCCAAACCCAACCATTTACCTGTGACCTTACCTATAGATTCACTCAACAACAAAAGAAGACACATCCAAGCCATACGTGTATTTAAGGTTCAGGCAGCATCTTTTTTCCCAATGAGGTCCATCTGTACACATGCAGAACTAGGTGTTCAGCACACAGTTGGCCCACACAGCCATGCCTACCTTTGGTTAGGGAATGAATTCCAAGCTTCACTTGCGAGAAATTCCCACTTCCTATTTCTCCTCTGACTCGATAGAAGCCAATTCTTTTTCCCAGGGTTAATTCTTTCACCACCTTTTCATTATGTGACATATCCTGCATTAGTTTCTCTAATGGGGTCAGCCTGGGCTGCCCGCCCTCTTCATCTCCTCCATAGCACTCCGGGTGCCCACTGTCTTCCCCGCTGTCCTCACGATGCCACCTGGCATAGCGGTGTTTTCCAAGACCTCCTCCATTCACATATCCTGTTGTCATAGTCTATAGGGTTATCACTTCCCCATTGAACAAGATGTCCCAAGGAGGAGTTTAAATGCAGTAATTCTGTTTGACTATGCACATAATGGACACTGTGACAAACTTAACAAAAAAGCAGCTTACCAGAAGTCCAAGGATTAGTTTGGAAATTCATTCAAAACCAAATCTGGCATATTTACATATTGCAGTTCTGTTCAGAATCAGACGTAAAACTGGAAGCCATTTACACCCATCACTCACTAACAAATTTAGTGTGTCAGGATCTTCGTCTACAAGGTAAGAGGCTTTGCAATTAAAATTGCAAAATTTGTGCAAGACAGTGGCAAGTTTTTCACAATCTATACAGTATATTTGACACATGCAAAACATTTAACATTAATTTTCAGGCTTTAGGTTGTTGTTTTGAAAATTAACTTGACAGATAAAGGTAAAAAAAAATAGCCGATTAACTACTCTGCATAAATCCAGATGCTTCGAGTTCATTTTGAATAGCTGACCTTAGAAGCGTAGTTCTCCTTCATGCTCATACCAGTCCAAGAGCTGAACATTGGATGTGCCTTTGGTTCATTCTTCAGCCCATGAGCTTGTCAGTGTGCCTTGGAAATGTCACTGTGCCTTGAAGTTTTGCTGCAAAAAGTTTGTTCCTCCTCTGCTTCCTCCTCATGGCAGGTTTTTACAAAACTAATGATCCTGGAAGGTGACAGAAGCAGCATAATCTGTGCACCAGGCAAAAGAAACACTGCACCTCAGTGTCCCCGCAGTCACATGGGAGGACAATACAGGATTAAGTAACTGCAATGTCACGTTAACCCTCCTTTATTTAGATGAGCTTTCTTTAGCGCCTTGAGCCGTCTCAAAATTTTGCCAGATGCATGGTGTTCCTAAGCAGACAGATGAAGAAAGTCATTAAAACCCTTATGTAACAGCCATACGCTTCACTAAATGACAGCACAGCACAGCACATGCCATTTCACCAATTTAACCCTGTTTCTTTGGCAGCACCGCTGAAGAAGTCCTCAGTACAAAACCACTTACCTTTGCAGCAGTTCAGCATTTTTTTATTCTCAGCCTTTCTGCTTCAACCTTGAAAAACAGGAGTGTATCAGCAGCTGCTAATCACGCAGCCACATGCCTGAGGGCAGCCAGACGGTCAGGAAAGCTCCCAGATAGCGCAGGCGGTGGCAATGAGCTCCTCCCCTGCTCCCAGCCTCCAGCACCATCCGACTGAGGAACACGGGAGAAACCTCACTGCCGTCATCTACAGACTGACCAGACAGAGAAGGAGAGAATTAGAGCAGTAACTCAATGACTGGAGCTTAGGGAAGGTAGAGAGTTACCTAAGATGCCACACTAGAAGGGGACATGTGAGACTGCGAGGTGGAGCTGCCCTCGAAACCCCAATCTCCTGAGTGACAAGAGGAGCAGAGGGCAAAGGCACCACAGAAGGGCAAAGAAAAGGCAGCTGGCGACTTTAAGTGGAATTGGAGCGGCACAGAAGGAATCAGATGCTTCTACAGAGTGGCCAAGGCAGCAGACCCAGCCTCTAGGAAGCTGCTTCTTGCCCTGAGATGCATGATTTAACAAATAGTTTAACCTCTCAGTGCTGCAGCCACATCACCAACACTTCTGCCTAGGGAAAAGCAGGGAGCCTGGGTTCTTCTCACCCTGAGGATGCAGGAGGATCTGTCACTTCTCTCTGTCACTTCTCTGAGACAGGGATGATGCTTACTGTGTGTGCTGCAAACTTACAGCTGACTGCTTGGAACAGGAAAAGGGAGAATGTGTTTGTTCCACGATGCCTTTGAACCCTTGCTACTCCTTTTGTTTCACTCCTGTTGGAAGAAAAGGGCTGTTTGCATACATAAAGTATAAAACAATAATAAATCAGCATGTGTTACTCCCTGTATCTAAACAGAGTAAAAAAACCTGACAAATATTGTATGTGTACTGTATTGGCCAAATTCTGAAACTGTTAGTAGGGGACAATCTGAGAGGCAACTGAACAGGAGACTGCAGAGCTTGGAATTAGTGCATAGCCTGAAAGGGAGACTAATGGTTGGCCATGCTCTAAAAAAGAGCATGTTGAACCCTAGCAGAAGTTCAGCAGGGGCAAATTCATCACTATTCTCTTGTTAAAGCAGCCTTACTTGGCACCCAGTGTTTCCTCTATTATTGCATGTCAAGGAAGAAAAACCTACGTGGAAGGACAACCCCTCCCCAAAAACCAAAATCCCACCTAAATCCAAACCTTACATTCTATTCTCTATTTCCTCTCTTTCTCCATCTGGGGAAAAGACAATTTCTTGCAGAATTGCCCATACTTGTTTTCTGTTTTAACCCATTTTCCATCACAGTTTTAACAGTGTTTTAGGTAACAAAACCACTTTTTATATAAAAGTCAGCTGTGTTTCACAGTTTTAACAGTTGACATCACTCTGGCAGAGCAGAGCCACTCATCTGCTTACACTGGGGCAGTGATGCAGATATTAAAGAGCACAAACTCTGTTCCCATTCTCCTGTTTGAGCTTGAGGAAAACCACAGCAGCTTGGGCTGTCCATATGAAAAGGCCTGGAGAACTCTGTGAGCAATGTCAGAGGTGCCAAGTTACAAGCTATTTTTAATTAAGTATCCATGTATGGGCAATGACATCCTCATCACCTTACCAAACAACAGCTGTAGCTTATGGCTATAGACTGAACACTCCAGAGTGGCAAGTAAGGACAATTCTGCTCTTGCAGAAGGAGAAACACAGAACTTATAATGGTGGTGATGGAAAAAACCCATAAAAACCAAACCAACCAACCAAACACAAAAAAACAAACACGAAAAAAACTAAAATAAAAAACAAACAAAAACCCCACAAAAACAAACAAACAAAAAAACACTCAAAAAAAAAAAAAAACAAACAAAAAACAAAACCAAACCAAAAAAAAAAAAAAAAAAAAACAACACAAAAAACCAAACCCCCCCAGGAATCTCCAGATAGCTGAGACTCACAAATACCAGCGTCATTATCATTAGAAGTCACCCAGTGAAAAACTATCTTCTGCAAAAATAATCAGGGCCTTTACAGTTATCTGGCTGTACAGAAAGAGCTGACTGATAATAAGAATTTTGTCCAAACAGATCTATACAAGCCCCTCCTGAATACATGTGGCAGAGGCAGAGAAAGCAGCTAGCCCAGTCTGTGTGATTATTCAGTATCACAAACGCACAACAGGGTAATGCCAGAACCTCCCAGGACAGGGGTACCAAAAGACAAAACAGAAGGTACAGAATTTGCCTCTGCTGAACTTCTCCTGGGGTTCAACATGATCTTCTTTAGAGCACAGCTGACCATTAGTCTCCCCTTCAGGCTTTGTACTAATTGTCAGCTCTGCAATTTCCTGGTGCTTGGCCAACTGCCTAGTTTTTTTCTGTCTTTTAAGATGAGCTATGTCAGTATTCTTGCTGTTAGCAGAATATATACCACCTATTTATGGCCTACATTCCTTCCTGTAATCCAGACCAGTAAAATCTACCCTGATACCATACAAAAGAGCACTGACTGTAGAAGAAAATAATTCTCAGCGAGAAGGAGAGACAAGGAAATCAGAAGACGTCCAAATACAGTGAAGGACAATGGCTTAATTTTTACCTCGTCTGCCTATCTGTTGACCTACAAAACCTCAGGAGAATTTATCTGCCCAAATCATTACTTTGAAAATGAAAATAAACAAGCAAAACAATAAATAAATAAACAAGAAAACACTATGAAAAGCAATGCAAGACAGAGTGAATAGATATGTTAATCCTTTAAGACCTGTGCCAACCCAGCTCTGTGCTTTATTTAAGCTTGTTTTTTAAGTATTTCCAGGTACTGACATTCTGGATTTATTCTAAGAAGTGGTAAGTACATTCAGGATTCAGCTCCAGGCTCAGTTTAAACCCTACAACCACAGCTCTAAGGAAATTTAGAATGAAAGGAAGAAGGACCAAACCAAAATAGAGATCACTGGATTTACCGACTTTGGTTCCTAAAACCCCATCTTGGCAAGTATTTAGAAGTGACCTGGTTTTCTGAATCTTTGGAGCACATGGAAGCATAGACACAGCTAGACCAGTGCTCCCAGAACTGTGTTTTGCTAACTGGTCTCTTTTATTAAGCCTGTGTTTTGGAGAGGCAAAAAACCACTCAGCTATGTGTGCTTCAATTGCTTCAGCTCCTGTTCCAGTGAATGTGAAAGAAGTCACAGCGGATGCTCTCCTACTGCTTCAGTCCTCCGACTAACAGGGTTTTTATGAGGATGCCACTGGACGTCGTAACATATTCCTTAGAGTTCCCTTCTCAACCTCTCTGCCATCTAGCCTGAGGAGAGCAGGATGTTGGAGGTATTTCCCTAGGGTAGGGGATTAGCTCAATTCATTTGACTTTCCTTGAAGAACAGCTTGCCTCCTGCTTAGTACATTATACTCACCTTGAGCCAACTACAAATCCAAACAGAATTGAAAGTATCAGGGATTTATTTTTTTTTTAAGTCGCCTCTAAGAAAAATATTGACACTTTTTAAAAAATACATCTTTGAAAGTTCAGTTATTGCAAGAAAATACCAATGATCCAAGATATTCTTATGTTTAGAAGACCTGTCTTTTATAAAGATGAGCATCCAGCAATACAGCCCACAAGATTTGTGCCACAGACTAAACACAGCACAAAAGGTCTCCTGTGCATCCACATACCATGTTCACTGACACAGGGAAAGCAACAGCTCCACTTTTGTTCTTCTGCTCCAGTAATATTGATTCAGAGCATGGCTGTTGTGGCCAAAGGAAACCAATGTTCGTTCAAGGTTAGCCTTGAACACATTTTTTGGATTAGACTAAGAAGAAATCCCCATGCTACTTCTGTGTTCTGTGAGTGCAAGAAAAGAGTGACTGTATAAAATATGCACATGTGAGTTGTTTAAAAAAAAAAGATTAAACCACACAATGTAACACAGTTTCAGGCTGAACGGAGACCTGTGTATTTCAGATCAGCTAGGAGAAAATATGACCAGTGCATTGATTGTGGGAGCCTCCAGAAACAACTTGCTCTCTCTGCCCAAGCCCCACATGCCATCTGTTTCAGTACATCCCATAATTAGTCATGTTAGTTAGCATAGCATTCAAATTGCCATTTATTGATTTTATGATAAACACACATGACTAAAGTCATTCTTAAACCTATAAATTTCCCTGCCTAAGACACAACATTGTTCTTCTGCATACAGAATATAAACACATGCAGCAGCCCTGGTCAAGGCAACCATAGGAGTTTTGTTCCAGATGGAAATAAGAGGTGTTTAGGACAGTGTAATGGGTGACAAGCCCTGTACAATGGACTACACATAATCTTTATTTACTTTTTCAGTTAAATGGAAGCCTGTAAGATATGTGCCACAATAATGTAAGAGAATGGCTGTAACATGCACTGTAGTGAGCTATAGCACTCACTCCTTTCATCAACTCATTCAGCACATATTAAGCTGTGAGAAGGCAACATGAAAGTGACTACACATGGCCACAGTGTAGTAGCAAATCTGCTGGTCTGACACAGCACCTGGTGGGCAGTCACCTTCACCTCTTCCTTCAGTCTCCCAGTGCTGCCACACAACACTGTGCAGACACAGGACAGCTCCAGTGGCTTGTGACAAGCTGTGTCAGCACATCACCTTGGGTCAAGTCAAAGCACTCTGCTGTCCTCTAATGCACATCACAGACAGACCACAGAGGTAAGGCTGCCTTCAAGATGACAATGGAAAAGAGAAAGCTAACTACAAAATAATGTTAAAGCTCATAGACTCTACTATTCTTTCTGCTGCACATTACCTGGTGAAGCAGAACACAAAGACCTTCAATGGCTTCCATGCAAAAACTGACTTGATAGCCACAGAACCAAGAGGGGAAGCAGAGGGAAGTAACAACTGGTTGTATTGTAACAATTGCCTGTATTGTACTGCCTCCTTCACCACAACAAAATGCCGGTCCTACATGCTGATGCCAAATCAAGAAAAAAAAAAAAAAAAAAAAAGCCAATAAAACCAAAACCCTGGGACACACAAGCTCTAGCCCATCTTATTCTGCAGTTGTGACTACAAGGAAAAGACAACAGACTTTGCAACCTATTTAGAAGTTTCATAAGCCTGAGCCCTGCCTACCAGAGCAGAATACAGGTTAATTCTTGATCACATTCTGCCCCTCAACCTGGCATCCTCATCAGAAAGACTGAAACTCTCATATTTTGGGTTTATCCTACATTCATTCTGTGACAGACCCCTGAAGACAAAGACAGATATTTCCCTAATGGAACCGGAGCTCTCATTCAAGGATCTTTCCTGACCAGTCTGCTCCCAGAGCTGCTGATTGGAGACTGAATCACAGAATCATAGAACACCAGGTTGGAAGGCATCACATGGATCATCTGCTCCAACCTTTCTAGACAGGAACAGAGTTTAGGTGAGATGGCCACCACTTCTAGGAGCCTGGTGGGACCATGCAGAGACCACCATATGGGTCACCATAGCAGAAATTTACAGATCCAAGCAAGCTCCCACGTTTATTTAGTCCAATTTCCTTCTTGACCAGAGCAGAGAGAAGAAACAGATTAAAACCCCATGCACATGCCCTGATCTGTGACCCATCCACCTGTAAAAGATCTCACCGTGACCTCTGCTGGGCTGGCATTGTCTGTGTCCAAGGAATGCTACAGCCAGGCCAGGAAAGCCACTAGGGAGGTGGCTCATTAGGCTTGTCCAGCACAATCACAGGCAGCACAGAGCACTCAGCGATCCCAGCTCAGCTGATGCCAACACAGGTTGGGCAGAACTCAGCTGGTGGAGTCAAGCATCAAATCCACAGTATGCAGACTGTATGGGGTATATGGAAAAGAAAATAAATTAACAATAACCAACATAACACGAACCATACTAAGCTAATACATTAAGACTTGTGAAGTAGAAATGAAACTGTGTATGCACAGAGAAATCCCTTTCATCCTTTTGCAGCATAGCATGCCAAAGACAGAGAAAAAAAATCAATTAGTCTTTGCACTGAGCAGAAACTTGCATTAAAAACAGAGACAAAAAAAAAAAAGAATTTATTAGTAGAACCTATTGATTTCCCAGGCCTTTGAAATACATGAGAGGGATTAATTTGAAGTCTGACAGTATTTTGAAATAAAATTTACCCTTTCAAAACATGAACCTGGCCAGTCTCTTTTATTCCCTTGCCCAAGGTATAATGCAAATCAGTCAATTTCTCACATAATTGTTCTTCCAAGGTAAAACCCACTTCTATAAACATGTATTCTGAGGCAACAGAGATGCAACAGTCTTTTAAAAAGAAGGACAAAATTTACATCTATTAAATTACATCACTAAAAATTATGATGCTTTCATTAAAAACAAAATAAATTATCAAAAAAGCAAGCTATAGCACAAAAGGTAAGAAGCAAGCAATATTTTGAGTTCCACTAAAATCACTGAGGAAATCAGTCTCATTTTAAGAAAATTACTATTTATTTGGGCAGATATGCATTGCTTAGCAGATGTTCTGCTATAAATCACCCTGCTGTTATTTGCAGGAAAGAAAAACCTAGAATGCATTCCCATACAAAGGAAAACTGAAAAAGTTCTGGTTTATATTGCCTATCACAGTTTTCTTTCAGTATTCCCCCCTTACTTATGAGACATGCCCTAGGAAATACAACCCTGGCTGCCTCTTAAAAAGGTAACCAGGCTGCCTTGTGTCAATACATAGGTGCTTCTCAAAAGCACTTAGTAGTGAAAGGGTAAGTATTCATAAAATAAATTTTAAATGGATCTGGGAAGAAGATAAACAGTTTCTATTCTTTTCCAGGGAGCTATTTGAAAACTATAAATCCTGCACCACTGCACTTTGAAAGGTACTTTATGTAACATGGCATTTCCAGTTTTTCAGAGTAATTTCTGAGACACTTGAGATTTATCCTGAGTCAGCATTCACAAGCCACTGCACTACAGTAACCATTCTACTGAGCCTGACTAAAAGTAGGCACAGATGTGGACCTACAATATCCACATAAAAGTGTCAGGAGCCAGGGAGAAACAGCAATGCTGTGAAGACCATCTGCTTGATTTTACTAATGCTGAAGTACTGTCCCCTGAAAGTGGCACTGCAACTGCTCTGTCCTTTACAATTTTAAATGTCCCAAAATGACAGTCTGCCATGCAGGGGAATAAGCACAAACTCTTGAATTGCTGATGCTTCAGCTAACCTCTGGAGACTTCTTAATGCATAGTAATTCTACTAGACTTGGCAAGAAGCTTAGCAGGAAGTAATCTGATCTTATTTGACATCTTACAGGTCATAAATTATTAATCTCTGCCTGTCAAGGAAACTTTGCCCATTAGAGACTCCCCTTCCACTAGGGTAAAATAAGAAGTGAAATTAGGATGTGTATTTGTGAAACTGGGATCTAGAGGAACACTATAATTACAGCAACCAACATTCAAGACAGTCCACTGAAAATTGAACTGCTCCCTCAGCTTCAGCTGCTGTGGTGCACACTAAGGATCTTAAGTGAGAGATACAACCCAAACAAGTGGAGCACAATTCTAGACATTTACTCTTCTTTCACAGCTTCAGCTTTAGTATTGCAGCTAAATCCTTTGACATGCATCCTAGTAACATGTATCCTACTTTGACAGGTATCCTTTTTCAGGCTACTAAAGTAAGCCTTTTTTTTTCTTTTCTCTCCTTTTTTCTTAAACTTGTCTGGTTTTGGAGGCCTGAAAAGTTCATAATACTGTCTCAAACCAAATATGGAAATACAGCCCTGTCTGCTGTAGTGCCTGTACCCAAACACATTCAGGCAATTGCCTTGTCCTGCTGCAAGGATCAGCAGGGAAGCTGGGGTTTGAGGGCAGGCACAGACCAGCACTCCTCTGGATGGAAAAGTGCAGAAGAGGGACACCTCAGAAGTCTGAACAAGACACAGCTTGCTGCTGATCCTCTGAAATTGGGGTCATGTTAAAAAGTTGCTACATCCTGAATCTCTAAAACCCTCCTGCTTTTCACACCATTTGAACAACAAAAGCTTTCCTGACTTGAATGAACAATATTGTTAATAAACTTGGCCAGTGTTTAATTTAACTAGCTCATCTTACTGAGATTTGAGTGTCTGTCCTGGAACACTTTCTTCTTCCTCCAGTTCTTCTTCCTCTTCCTCTTCTTCTTAATTATTAGTAATTGCTATGAGTTGCAGTATTAATTTTATTACTTATTATTATTAATTTTGTTGTCAAACAGAAAACTTTCATTGAATCTGCATTCCATTAGAAAGAAGAGTGCAGGTCTGAGTATCCAGCAGCATTAGGAAAACAGACAGAGTTTTTTTCTCTTTAATTTTCCTCCAAAAGGAAACCATCTCTGAAACAACACTTTTCTAAAGGAAGCTATATGCCTGTTGTGTGCTATTGATGAATTTTCTCTACTTCTAAATTTCCTTGATACCCTGTGAACAGTATAAGAGCCAATGTCCCAAGACAGTTTGTTGTGTTTTTTTTTTAATATTCTGTGTTGCTTCATGAGCCACTCAGCATTTAGTCCACACCTGGACCAAAACTACTTTTATATGTTTTAGAACAAAGCAAACAAAACCAACAGAACCACAGTCAATAGAGCTGCCATGAAGAAGCCTCGTTATTGGAGCAGCTGCTCAGGTTTTGATGGTGTATTTGAATCCCCACCCTAAACTCTGAAGAAGGGTTTCATGGAGTCTTTCCCTGCATGGGAGAATCCTGTCAGTGCTCAACAATTCTACATGCATGCCTTGAAAAACCCAGATATCATTAAAGCAAGTTTCTATAGGGGCGGAGGAAAGACAATTCACTGACTGTGATGTAGACCCATATAGCTATTTATACATGAAATTTATGTACCAGACTATCACCTCCTCAAAAGGAGAAAAGTAACAAAAACCAAACCAAACCAAACCAAAACAAAACCCTCCAGCACCAGGCTTATGGGAATAGCTCTGTGCAAGATACTCAAATAAAGTTATGTGAGATTAGCCAGAGCAGGCAATGTGTAGTGTCTCTTGATGTTTCCACTCCAGCATGTAAACTTTTCTGCTGGTGGGAAGAAATCTGCAAGCTCATTATCTCAATAACCTGCTTGAAAAGAAACTTCTAAATTCCAAGCACTAGGAAGGGAATTCAGGAGTCCTGTTTCTGCTTCTCTTTCCCTTTATATTTTAAGAACACCTTCTGAGTATCTGTAGAATAATTGTCATAACTGCAAGAAGTGACTTTGATTACATATTTATTTTTAAGGAAAAGTACAGGAGCTGTTAGAACATGGCTAGTGTATCAGAACTACCTTAGGTGATGGCATTATCAGGGGTACTCAGTGTGCTAACTCCAAGAGAAATTGCATAGAGATGCCACAGACGTGCTCCATGGCAACAATAACAACTGTGCTTTTGTTGGCCCAACACTGGGCCAACAACCTGCCACCTGTTGATATAAAGTTGTCCTTAAGGTGAACTTTGCTCATTATAATTGCATTATAATAAAAAAAACACACCTCCATCCCTAAAGCTACCCACCTCCAAGTTGCGACCACCCCCCACTGAGCTTGCACTCTGAATTTTCTCTTTAAATGAGAAGCAAGAGAACTTTGCATCAGTCATAATAAAGATATGCTTGATTGAAGTCACTCAATCTCCACCTGTCAGGTAAAAGAGGACAAAAATAGTTAACAGGGGAAAGGATGTCAGGGAAGATACCATCCCAGGGATACCCCTGACTGCTGGGATCAGTCAGTAGGCTAAGCCTCTCTTCCCTCCAACTGGGACACCTCTGCATAGGATCTGAACACTTTACTGGATTGAGTGTCTCCCTGGGAACTGTATGAACCTCTGTCGAGTCTCTTTAATAGTGTAAATCTCTGCAGGATGACTCTCATGTGTGGTTTTGGCCCAAGTGCTCCTCTGGGAATCATACACATTTTAGCGAGTTTTAGCCCACCTCTGGAAATCTCTAGTAGAATCACTTTCTTTCTCATCACATGTTTTTTGGCCAGGCTGTATCTCTCATAACCTAGGTACTATGCACATGCTTTGCAGACAGTAATTTATCACTGGCAATCCAAAGAACCTGTATACTGTTGCTTTAATAAATCACACTATTCACCAATTTGTTGATGAGAAACCCCACTGAGCACGACCGAATTCTACTCTGTTGCCATGAGAGTTCCTGTGAAACATGACTGGACAGGTAGTGTGGTATTAGAAGTGCATCTGGACCCTTGTTTCCCAGCCTGCTGAAGATAAAAGGCTATCACTAAGAATCTAAGGAAAGACACCCTCAGCCACTCTAATATCTGAAGATCTGCTGGATTGTAAGGGGGTTTATTTTCTGCCAAATTTCTTTACTCCTTCTTAATGCAAATACAGTATCTCTACCCCAGCCAGCACTGCCCCATCCCTTGGATCAGGGCGGGAGCACAGCCTCAGGCAGGAAGCAGCTGTCCACTCTCTGCGTGGCTTATGTACTGAGAGCATTTAGGTTTCCTGCTATGTCTTCCAGCTCTCATTTTTCTGCCAAGCACGTCCTCAGGAGGTCATCAGTCCTGGGTCACCAGAGACCAGGAGCTGCAAAGAGGATGACATAATCTGCATCTGGGAAAAAGGCCAAACCCAGCTCTTGCTGATGCTCCAGCACTTGGATTCTGAAGCAAAACCTGCAGGTTTGGTTTGTTTTTTTTTTGACGTAGCAAGATATCAGACGTTTCAAGTGGCATCAAGCAGCTAAAAGGTGTCTGGGACAGAAAAAAGTATGAGTTAAAAAAAAACAAGTCAAAGCATGGAAGAGTAAGCAAGAAGGCCTTAAAATAAAATACTTCAAAAATAACTCAATTACTGATGCAAGAAGTTGTCAATGTTAATTACAACTGAACTGCTGTTCAGAGAAATCTCCTTCAGCAAGTGGAGATGACTACACTTACAATTAAGATAAAAATCATTCACTGATATGCTGCAGAAGAGCTGACACTTTGCATTAGCACTACTTCTGAAATGCTTTCCTTTTATGTTTTTTTTAAAATCTGACCCTGCTAGAACCTGAGCATGTTTTAAGTTGTCGTGAATGTCCCCAGCCTCAGGGCAGCCCTCCACATGCACTCCCAGCCTCCGGATGACACCTGCAGAAACACAATTCCACTGATAGTTATCTAAGTCCTCAAGGATGAGGGTGCAGCTGTCTCTCACCTTGCTGCAGCACCCCAAATGTAGGAGGTCAGCTCAGAATTTGATCCTATCCAAGCAGAAGAATACAATACAGGCTGCCACAAAGATCTGTAAAGCTTGTGAGTAGTGTGATGCACCCACATGTAAACAATCCACGGACTATGAGAGGAGGGGAGAGATGTAGGTAAATAGCTCACAGCTTTTCCAGGCAGCTCCTAACTAGAGCTGGAAGCATGACACTGACTGGATGACCATTCCAGGAAAGAAAAAATCCCTGTGCCACTATGGCATGCCCTTTGGCAGCTTAAGCAGCCCTGTGCACTCCTCAGAGGAAGTTCTAACACTCCAGAAATGAACTGCATGTCTCACCCTAAGCTGTGCTTTCCATGAGGGAACAGAGCTGTGCAGTAGAGGCCTGAACAAGAAGCAAGGATGGCAGATGCCACTTGCAACCTTTAGCTTCTTGTCTGGACACCTGCAATACATCATTAGCACCTATGGTCTTTCACTTTATTGTCTTGACAGTAATGGTCTTTATGAAGGTAACAGCAATGAGAAGGGACTAAAATGGAAAATAGAAAACAGCAGCTGACATTGTCCACAAATCAAAATTTATACCTTCCAGGCCATTAGAACCTTTAAATACTATTTTCACTTTTGTTCCCAAAACCACTCTCAAGCAAAACACCTTAGAAATTCATGTCAGAGCTATAGGCAACGGATTGAAATAATAGTTTGAGGAGCATTTTCTCCTCCCACGTCATTCTTAGAAAGAAAAAATAGATATTGTAGATCTAGAAAATTTAAGAAAAAAAAATGTACCTACATCATCAGTAAATACTGTACAACAAGAGAAGTATCACTTGAACTGGATGATAAACAGCTGTCTAAATAATAGATACTTCCAAATACATTACAATGAAGCAAACCTGTAATTATAAATTGAGGCCTCTGGGCTGTGACATTTCAGAGCCTCCCAGCATCCAAAAAAGAAACAATGCTGACACGGAAGCAATGACCTTACATTTTTTAACTTATAAAATAGTAGACTGACAAAAGTATAGATCTAAATCCTGTCCTGGACTTGAATAGTGGTGCTGGGAGAGCCAACATGTACCTGGATGCTGTATGTGGCAGCCCATGGCCTCATGGAGCCCGGCAACCACCAGGGTGATGAGTCTAAGGAGGCATCCAGAAGCTGACCCTCACCTGAGCTCATTCCATCCACTGCTTCCAGCCTAGGGGTGTACCTATAAAACTAAGAAGTGGTTCCACCATACAGTACAGGAGCGCTGGAAGCTAAATGATTTTTGTAAGAAAAAATTTACAATTTTGTCATGAGGAAGGTCTCATAACAATAAGACAAAAAAAAAATCAGCAGCAAGAGCAAGATACAGGTGAAAATCTTAAACCAGGGGCTGACAGCAGAAGGATTTTTTCACTCTACAGATCTAAAACAAGTATTTAATCAAGAATGTTTCCTTATGCTTAAGGTCAACAAAACAAAAATGACTTGCATTTAGTAATTAATTAATTGCTTGTGAACTAATAAAATAAACCTGGGATGAAGTCAGTGACATCTGTATGTGTTGTGGGTGAAGCAAACATAGGGTAGGCAAACACAGTGCATAGAGATGGACAGAGATGCCTGCAGAAGCAGCCTTGGGGAGAGAGCAAGGCCACCAGCACATGCAGCATGATGCCCCCAGAAGGTGGCAGAGTAGTTACAGAGAGAGGATTTGCAGGGTTTGTCACCATATAAAATGTTCCCTAATGTTCATTCTTGATCTTATTTGTTTCACAGCATTTGGAAAAGCAAGACTTCTCTATTAAATTCTAATGAAAATGCAGCACTGGGATTTAAACAATAACTACTCGTTTTAAATGTTAGATTTACTGATGCTGGTAAGTGATCGGCTCTCCTTATATGATATGCCATGCTTGGCCAGAGAAGTGGAACTTTATTTGAGAGCAGAGCCCCAGGCTTACAAAAGCTTTCACAAACACTGAAGTTGATGAGTACATCAGACAACTGCAGAAAAAGCAATGGAAGTAGTAACATAGTAATTGCAAATAATAAGAGGGATTGATACCTGAGGATCCATTCAAGTGGGGGTAGTCCTCCTGCATTGTTTCATGGCCAAAGCACACTCCAATTGCCTTGCTGGGAATACTCATGTTTCCTCCTACATTAAATGCTTTCTCATTTTGCAACAACAGCTTTAAGAGTCATTATAATATCATCAACCATTGTTGCACAGTGTAATAACCAGATTAACTTAATAAGGGACTAAAGAATCCTTAAGCTTTTGATACAATCTTGAAAATATGTGACACAATTTAGAGTGGGAACAATGAGTTATTATAAACACTTCAAAATTATTAGGCTTGTAACACTGAGCCAAGTCATTCACTGCTATTACAACAACAGACTGCTCCACTGTGTCTTTTCTAGGAAACTCAAGGTGCAAGGGTTTGACTCCAGGCACTATTTTAGGACAAGGGAATGGAGAGCATTTGAACCAGCTGCTATCTAGTATTTCAATATCGATGATATAATTTGGAAATGGGGTTAAACTGCACGGATTAACATTGCTGTACAGCTGCATGGATTTATGGTTGCCCTGACAACCAGCAGAAAATGTATCACACTAATCCTCTGTGAGCAGATCTATCTCCACGCAGCATTAATACAATTTATCAGTAGCACTGATACAGTTTTAGTGATTTGGTTGGAGGCATCTAGATTTGTATCATCTCTAAGTCTCTCTGCATCTTAAAATACCAGTTCACAACCAGATGGAAAGCTCATTTTATGAATGAATGCTGGAAGCAATGAAACATGCTTGGGTAATACCTGAAACATATTATTTTTTAAAAAATATTAGGGTTTTTCAACTAAATTTTCAGAGTACTGAGTGTGCCAATACATATCTATTTTATAGATATCATAAAGTTAATATTACTTTACACTTTACCCATTAAGCAGAGTGCTGTCCTATTTCAAGCAAGAGTCACAATGATTTATATTTTGGAATCATCTTTCTCAATAATATGAGGAAATCTTCCTTGCTATAAGGAGAAAAGTCTTTGATTTTATGCTTCAGGAAGGAAAATCAAGAAGGTGGCAGAGTTTTCAGTTCCACTACTGCCTGCATGCAGAATTATTTCCTCTGTGCAACTATAATAAAGCACAAAAAAAGCAAACATAAAAACCACATAGCTGCTTTGTAGAAACAGTTAGAGGCTGAGCTAGATATTTGCTAAGTGTCCTAAAAGACAGCTGTCTATGCACAAAGGACTGCTTCTTTCCAAACTCATGGAAGAGACATCCTGGAGATTTTCTGTGTTAGCTGACAGTTTCAAAAGTTAAAGTTCATTTCCTCACAGTAAAAACCAGAAAGAGAAGCAAACACTCCTGACTTCTAGGGCTCCAGAGTAACACCGGAGGCTAAAACTGGTCATGCAAAATTTGTGTGGTGCTTCCAGTTATAAAGAGCTAACACCATCACTCACCAGTATGACTCAAATTCCTGTGCTCTTACTTGTTATGTTCCCCACCCCAGTGCAATATAATCTCTAAAATAAATAATATTTTTAAAAAAGATCCAAAAGCCCAGATCCTCCCACAAACAGCACCTTTTGAGCATGCATCTTCTAACTATCTCTGTCACTTATGCTTCCCTCAGGTGAAGCACCACAGCAGTCACTATACTGTATCTGCTTGTGTCACTGCTCTGAATCTTGTGCAGTGGGAACTTGCAACACCTTTGTGCCAAAGAGCATTATCTCATTTCCCCAGTGAAGTCCAGAAAATCCATTCACGAAGTTCAACTTACAGGGCCCAAGGAAAAATCCTTTTTTAACAAAGGGCTAATTGGTCAGTTTCTTGTGATGTGCAAAAAATTCCTTTCTAGTGCAAATTAATTGCCTTCCAAATAAAACCACTAGATCTGAATGTATTATAATAAATTATTTGAATTTGTAACAGTGCAGACCACACATTAGTTTACAAAATCATTTTAAGTATTTTCATACAACAAAGCTAAGTACCCCACATCTAGACCCAGAAGCTGCAATTTTTAAAAAGCACTCTCACAAGATCCCAAACAAGTAACTCTAAGAACAGTAAAACCAGCATACTCAGGTATCTTAGTTCCTAATTCCCAAACAGACCAGTTGTCTAGAACAAACTAAAAGCATGAGGTCCTTGCATCTACGTATGAGTTAAGATACTACTTAGAAAAGAAGTATCAGTTCAATTAAAGGCACTAGAAGATGGGTGATAATATTTCAGTTGTCAAGGGAAATAAACTCAACTTGCTCACTTACAGCTATGGGATTGCTCAGCCTTCCCCTGAAGTCCTTTAGATCTGAGAAAATATTTAAAAATAAATTATTCAGCGCAAGAAAAAAAAAACTTTATATGTAATATAGGACCCTGTTTGATAGAATACTTTTAAAATTTAGGGATTTTTATATACACATGCACAAACACCCTTCTGTCCTTGAAAATGAGAACTGAATTTTAGTTTTCCTCATGAGCTGTGGAAGGGGACAATCTAAACTGACCTGTGATGTCAATGAATCCATTTGGTACGAATCAACTGAAGTGCCAGTGTACATCCTTAAAGGAGAAAGTCCCAAAACTATCAATTCTTGTGATGCCTGCTCTTAGTTGTTTGACAGTAACTTGTGCCAAGCACTCTAAAGCTATATCAACAGATTACACTCTGTAAGGAGTAGTAAGCAATCCCAGAAAATACTTAAACCAGCCTGGATCCTTCCATGGAACTAGTCATATGTCTTATAGGTTAAAAACAATACCAGAGTTCATAGACTGAAAATATTTTGGCTCTAGGCTCCAACTGGTCCAAATGTAAGAAGAGGGCATCCAGCAAAACTCATGTGTCTTTTAAACAGCAATTAAACCCACCCATTCCGGCACCGACACCCCTCTCCTGTACCCCCATCCTCTCTCCTTCCTCCCCACCGGGGCCGGGCCCACTGCTCATTCGGGTGAGACTAATTCGGGTGAGACTAATTCGGGTGAGACTAATGCGGAGTGAGGTGAGAATTAGGAATACGTGGGATGCTATACCAGTGACGTCACCGAGACAAATTCTTTTAGCCAATATCCTTTCTCTACGAAAAATAAGATAAAAAATTAAAATAGCCGCCACAAAGTACTATTGCAGTCTCGTTGACTCCTCCATCGGCGCAGGCAGAGGCCTGAGGGGAGGCTCGCTCCCGCTCCCCGCTCCCCGCTCCCCGCTCCCCGCCGGGCCCCGGTTAAAGCGCGGGGAGGTACGGGAACGGGGGCTGAGCTCCCTGCCCGGGGCTGCCAGACCCGCCTGAGCTGAAGAGGTACCTGAAAGCAGGCTCCCTCCCGCTGCCTCCAGCCCCGGCCCCGCAGGGCCTCGCCACCTTTTCCCGCCGCCTGCGGCCCCGGGATGGCGACACTCACGGCCCCTGCCCGCCGCCCGCCATTTGCTCCTGCCAGCCGGCCCGCCATTTGCCCGCCATCCCTCCCCTCCCGCGGCGGGGACGGACCTGCCTGCCTGCCCCACCGCTCCCCTCTCCTGCCCTCGGGAGAGGCGGGAGCCTGCGCGGCCCCCGGCGCCCTGGTTGAAGGGACCGGCTGCAGCCCCGGCTGAGGGAGAGCAGCCTGGGATGAGGGGAGTGGAGGCCCGGGCTGAGGGGGAGCAGTGTCGGCAAACGGGAGAGCAGCCGCTGGTACGGGAGGAGCAGCCCTGGCTGCGGAGGAGCCCTTTGCAGCCAAACCTTGGACAGCTCCATGGCGGCCCGGGATGCCCTCCCCGCCTCCCGGCCCCGCGGCAGGCAGAGCCCCCGCACCCCCTCCGCCTGCCCATGTCCCCACGTCTGACACCAGCACCCCCCCCCCAGCGCCAGCTCTTTCAACGGGTGCACACTACGTCCTCGACATGCCGCCAGCCCTCCTGGCAGGGAAAGGGAAAGACGAGTCCCAGGAGAGACGTTTGCTGATGTTCCGGCTCCTTCCAGGACAGAAATCCGGCAGGCAGAAAGCAGCAGGGAGCTGAGAGCCTCTCAGCCCCTGGGCAGAGCCGGGGGGATGGGAACAGGGCACACTCCCAGCCTGGCGGGTCAGGAAAGCGGTACAACTTCGGCATGATGCCCGGTCTCTGACCAGCTATAAATAATTTGTATTTTCATTATAAACAGTTTGCTTTAATTTTTAAATTGTTTGTGAGCTAAACACTGTAGCTTAACAACAGCAACATCTAACTGCACCTTACATTTTCATGATAGGCCCCTGTAGAAGAAATACTTGAACCCATAAAAAAAAAAAGCAGCCAAAGTAAACTATTGCAAATGTTTTCTCCTTGGAAATAAAAACGAGCTACAGAACTTGTAACTATATGATGCACCGTTGGCTAATTAAAAGTTCCACTGCAGGTAGGTGGGAAAAAAATCAGAGGCTGTATGATCTTTGTCCACTGGCCATTTCACACAGGACTGACTGAAATCCGAGTTCATCCTCATAAGACTGCAGAAAAATATAGTTTGGCTCAGGAAGGAAAAAAAAAGGAAAAAAAAAGAAGCCACAGGTCGTTGCTTACAGTACCTGAAAAACTAAGGTTCTCAAACTATTAATCAGCTGCTTTTTCCCTACCTGCTCTACTTTCAGAAATAGTTTATGGCCTCCAATTAATATCACATATAAATCTAAATGTCTACCTCTAACCTCAGTGTCAATTTAATGCTTGATTTTAGTTCATATCAAGACACACCTCATGGGTTTTTGTTCATGCTCACTTTTCCATTTCTCACTGCCAAGATCCCACTACTTTAGCTGATTGCTTTAATTCAGTGTAAATTCGAGCATTCATCCCACATGCTCCCCCACTGCAAGCTACAGAACAGTACACGCATATAGCACAGGGACCTGGGGAAAAGCAGATGCATTTATTTAGGCAGAACTCCTCCAATGGTGTGTAGGTTATACAACGTTTGGAGAAGTTTATGTGTCTATACAGACATTTGGGGCAAAAAAGGTATGGCAAGGCAGCTGTTCTAGAGAACAGCCAGGGCTTCTGACTCCCTAGCCAATCTTCTCTGCTCTATAAAATCATTAAGGTTGGAAAAGACCTCGAGAGCATCAAGTGCAACCATCAGCCCACTATTTCTGATAGAGGCCAAGATACTGTTGGCCTGCATGGCCACCTGGGCACACTGGTGGCTCACGTTCAGATTCCTGTCAAACAGCAACCCCAGGTCCTTTTCTGCCCCACAGCTTTCCAAACCTGTAGCACTGCCTGGGTTGTTGGGACAGAAATGCAGGACTCAACACTTGTCCTCACTGAACCTAATATAGTTGACCTTGGTCTATGGACTCAACCTGTCTAGGTCCCTCTGCAGACCCTTCCTACCTTAAAGGAGATCAGCATTCCCACCCAACTTAGTACCAACCACAAACTGATGGAGGGTGCGCTCAACCACCTCCTCCAGATCACTGATAAAGATATTAAACAAGACTGGTCCCAAAACATCCCTGGGGAATGCTGCTTGTGACTTGCATGCAACTGAATTTAACACCACTCAGCACAACACTATGGGGCTGGCCCTCATGCCATTTTTTGGCCCAGCAAAGAATACACCTGTCTCTGCCATTAGCCACAAGTTTCTTTAAGAGAAACCTATGGGAGACAGTGTCAAAGGCTTTACTAAAGTCCAGTAAGACCACATCCACAGCCTTTCCCTCATCCACTAGGCAGTTCACCTGGTCATTGCTTGGTTAAGCAGGACTTGCCTTTCATAAGCCTTTGCTGGCTGTCCCTCATTCCCTCATTGTCCTGCACCTGCCAGATGAACTCACTCAAGATGAACTTTTCAATTTTTCCCAGTACCAAGGTCAAGTTAATGTAGTCCTCTAGATGCTCTTCCCAGTCTGTCTTGTAGATGGGCGTGTATTAAGGAGGGATGAAGGACTCCACCAGTGGGAGCAGTTTGGTCTTCATGCACTTGGGAAGAAAATTATAGGGCAGGTTGCAAAGGGAACAGCTCTCCAGCAGTTATTACTTGGGGAGAGCCTTTCACCTTCAGGGTAAGAAGCAGACTGCTCACAGTCCCACCATGCTCTCACCCAGGCTCAGTGGGGGTCTGGATAGGGCAGCACTGTGTGCGTCAACAGAGCACCATTTCTCTGCTACTAAATCAGTGAACTGGCATTGAAAAGGGAATGTCAAGCAGAGCTAAGAAATTAGCCCAACTGTGCTTACCAAACCATAGTCTTGCTACCAATACCTCATGACTGATCAGTTTACACTGGAGTTAAATTTCTAACAAGCTAGTTTCATCAGTTAGACACACAGACAGTTCATTTCCTTAATGCCATAGGTAAAGATTTTGTCTGTATATATACACAAAGACTTAAAAAAATTGAGTCATGCAGCTGGGCATGCCCCCTTGGTTTCATCAAAAGACAAGCTTCTTATCTGAAGGTATTAAATACAATATCCAATTTTACTTAATGATTATTATTAGGCCACATTCTTCCCTCTGCACAATAATCTCAACACATATTACTTGCATCTCAGAAAACACAAAACATCATAAAAAAGAATGTAAGTTACCTTAATCAAATTGTTTGAAAGTTTAATTGAGATCCATGTTTGTTTTGCAACAGTTTCTTAAAAGCTACCATGAAACACAAGGATAATTTTGAACAAGACAAAATAAAAGCACAAATTCCAGGAAATAAGTCTACATTTGGAGAAGAAAAAAATCCTGATCTAAACTAAGAACTACAGGACTATCAAGACCATTAGGGAATGTCCTTGCAAAAATTCCTTCTCTCAGTTAAGGCTTTGAAAATAAAATTTTTAATAAGTATGGAGGCACCTCTAACCTCAAGGCAGTAATCAGGAGTTAGAAGTCCTTAGCATCTTTGAACATAGAGCTAGACAATTATTTTCTAAACAAATCTAAATTTATTGTAAAGATGTTAATCTCATTAAAAAGAAGAACTGATTGTTAACCACCAAGAGCTGACACTGTAATTGTCAGTCATTCAGTTTTTCCTAATTTATTGGATGAAACAAATGATGCAGCTTTCATGGTTGATATTGTTTTATTGTCTATTATTGATTAAATTATTTACACACCTACTTTTCAATCCAGTTTAGCACTCATACCTATGGCTTTTACTTTTTATGTTTAGAACATCTTTGTGTCAAGCGTCAGAATTTATTTTAAAATAAACAAGAATCAGAGACCATAAAAGACAAGTCTTCTCTATATCTGTGTTTCAACAAATTAATTTTCAAAGTTTCATTTAATTTAGAAAAGATGAGTCTGCTGGTAGCTTTCTTCCATCTTACGCTTACCACAGATTCTACTGAGCTTTCTTCTATTTTAAGCTATTTTAAAGTGTCCCTTTTGGAGAGTCCTACTGCCTCCAAGTGGAATTTGTTTCCTCCCCTCAGACTCCTGCTACTAAATTTAATAATAAAAAAAAAAAAAAAAAAAAAAAAAAAAAAAAAAAAAAAAAAAAAGAAAAAAAAAAAGAAAAAAAGAAAAAAATCAGTAGCTGGCAACTTGAAGCAAAAATATAAAGCACTGTAACATTACCTAAATAGTCTCTTACTGAACTTTTTCTTGCACACTCTAGGAACTTTGTGGAAATTTAACAAGTCAGTGTTGAAAAGGCACAGGACTTTTGTGCACAGAACTCAAGCAACATTTTTTTTTCCTCAGCATGAAAGCTAGGGACTGCTGTTAAGATCCAGCAAACAGTGTGACCCAAAACTTTACAGGTACTCAATTGCCCCTTGCAATAGAACCCGCCAGATTTTGCCGATTCTTCTGCCACAGAACAATCTGTAACAAGATTTTGCTTCTGTTGCAAGAGGAAAAGAGATTAAATTACTCTTACAGGCGCTCAGGTATGATGTAACAATGATACAAGTTAATAACTATTAAAATCCTCAGAAAGCTGTCCGCATCTCTGGTAGTTCCTGTTGCATGGTGTTACATGAATGACAAAGTTAATTTTCACATGAGAAAACTTTAGTTGTCCGTGAAGAAAGCTAATTTTGGTCCACTCACTCAGCTTCCTAGGGACAGCATATTGGAAAAATGACCACCAACAGTTCAAAAACCAATGTAAACGTTAACAAAATAATTTGGTATTTCACCTCTAAACCTGCACATTCTCATTATTTGTCCTAGTCATCCACCTATTCATTCTTTATGTCCAGTAAGTGTTGAGCTTTTAAATCTTCAGCTTGTTCATGTTCTTCCTTAACTGCACCATCTTCTTGATTAGGTTCTTTTTCTTCTGCTTCTTCTGCAGCAACACTTTCATATTTTACTTGTCTAAAGTCTGTTCCATCTATAAGTTCTGCCTGTACTTCTTCCATCTGTATTTGATTTACGTGCTCAACATGTAACTGCTCCACATGAACTTCAGCACCCTGTTCAGTCTGAATGTGTTCAACTTCCAAGTAACTGATTTGCACCTGTTCTTGCAGTTCATCTGTCTGTGTGCCTTTCACTTGATTGTCCTGTATGAGATCCTGGTGCATCTGTTCCACAGTTACCTGTGCAGGATCCACTTGTACCTGAATTACTGGTAGGACATGGACTTGCTCCACCTGTTCTATGATAGTCATTGATGTTACTGGTTCAGCTTCCACAGCTTCCACTGGAAGAACCTCTTCTGTCACTATGCGTTCTGAAATGTTGTGCATTTCTTTGAGATGCCTCCTCAGCTCACTGCCTTGCATAAACCACACGTCACATAACGTGCAGTGGTTGGGTTTGTCACCAGTGTGTATTACCAAGTGATCTTTGAATTGATCCCAGCTGTTAAACACGCTGTTACAAACCTGAAACAGAAGACACGTTATGTTAATCAGCCAAGAAAAACATGATGAAGAATAGCAGCTATTTTAGGGCATGGCTTCACACAATGTATCTTTGTGCTACTTGGAATTAAAAACTATTGCTGACGAAGTCAGCTCCAGATGAACAGAAGACCTAGCATTTATGTATTTAAGAGTGTGCTACTTTGAGTTGTGCATACATGGGATACCTACAAAACTTATGAGACAGTACAGCATTTGTAAGTTTTCTTATTTTAACCTTATCGGAAATTCAGGTGCAATACCATGCCCCTGTAAATGTCTGGTGCTAGTGCTTTGGATGGTAAGCTACTTATGTAATAATACTGTGCAACAAAAGTGTAAGCTATCCTTTTACTGAAGTTCTATGTGCAGTTCTGCTAGCCAACTTTTCCTTATCAGCTTTCATTTCCTCAGGGCATTGCGAGGTTTAACTGGCCAGACTGAAGTCTCCCATTTTGCCATTTAAATAAAACATCTGAGTGATTCCAGAAGATGGAACTCCCTAAATTCCATCTAAAAGTACTGCCTCAACTGTAGGATTGCAGCCTTGGACTTCAGAAGGGCTAACTTTGATCTTTTCAAGTAGCTGCTTGGAGGAATCCCATGGCTTAGGGCTCTAGAAGGCAAGAGAGGGCTCAAGAGAGCTGGTTGATACTCAAGTACCATTTTCTCCAAACTTAGGACTGGTGTGTCCCTAAAAGGAAGAAATCAGGCAAGGGAAACAGGAGATCTGCATGGCTGAGCAAGGAGCTTCTGAAAAAACTCAAGTGGACGAAGGAAGTTTAAAGTTTATGGAAGAAAGGACTGACCACTTAGGAAGATTACAAGAATGCTGTCAGAATATACAGGATGAAATGACAAAAGCCCAGGCCTCCTTGGAATGAGACCTGGCAAAGGATGTCAAGTTTGACAGGAATGTTTTCTTCAAATCTGTCAGAGGGAAGAATAAAACTAGAGAAAATGTGGGCCAACAGTTGAATGAGGCAGGTGCCATTATGACAGAGAATGCAGAGAAGGCAGAGTTTCTGAATGCCTTCTTTACTTCAGTCTTTTCTTCGCAGGCCAGCCCCCAGGAGTCCCACACCTCAGAGGTAACAGAGGACATCTGGATAAACTAAGACTTTCCCTTGGTTGACGAAAATCATTAGAGATTAATTAAGTAAACTGGATATACACAAGTCCATGGGTCCTGATCAACAGACAAGTGTCGAGCAGGTAAAAGGAAGTGATTCTCACCCTCTACTCTGCTCTTGTGAACCTAGCTAGAGTACTGTGTCCAGTACTGGAGGCCCCAGCACAAGAAGGACTTGGGGCTCTTAAAGCAATGTCACAGTTTGAATACAAGGAACTGAAGAAGGAGGCCTGCTCCTCGCTTTGCTGCTGTTCCCCTGCACTCCTTTCAGCATCCACATCCATCAGGTGCTGGGAAGAGCTGTGGAGCCCTCTCCTGAGTCAGCCCTGATGCAAGGGCCCTCAGGCACCTATCCCTGCCAGCACCGAGATGGGGTTGTGTATATGTATTTGTATACATTTGTATTTTTGTTCTTTATCGCTTATGTTATCACCTTTCCCCTATGCTATTAAATCTGTTTAAAATTTTTTAAATTTCCAACTTCAAGTCTCTAGTTTTTATTCCCCTTTTATCTTCCCTTTGTGGCAGGTAACACAGAAAAATTCTGTCCTTTGGTTTTTGGTCGACCCAAAGTGCTAAGCCATGACAAGCAAGTCCAGGGGAAGGCCACAAAGATGACCAGAGGCCTGGAATGAAGACAGGCTGACAGAGCTGGGTTTGTTCAGCATGAAGAAGGCCCCAGCGAGACCTTTTAATGGCATTCCAATACATGAAGCTACAGGAAAGCTGAGGAGGGAGTTTTTACAAGCGCATGTAGTTACAGGACAAAGGGTAATAGTTTTAAGCTGGAAAACAACAGATTTAGGTTAGACATTAGAGAGAAATTCTTTAGTGTGAGATACTGGAAGAAGCTGCCCAGAGAGGTTGTGGATGCCTCTCATTCCTGGAAGTGTTGAAGGTCAGGTTGAATGGGGCTTTTCAGCAACCTGGTCTAGTGGAAGGTATCACTGCCTGTGCAGGGGAGCTGGAACTAAATGATCTTTAAGGTCCCTTCAAACTAAAACCATTATATGATATAATTCTACAATATGATTGGATACACTTGAGAGTGCTGAGGGAACTGGCAGAAGTCATTTTTTGGCCACTATCTTTGAAAGGTCCTGGAGAAAAGAAGAGGTCTGGAGAAAAGCCAATGCTACCCCAGCTTCAAAAAAGCCAACAGGAAAGACCCAGGAAACTACAGACCTGTTAGCCTCACCTCCACCCCTGGAAAGTGATGGAAGAACTCATTGTGGGCATCATCTCAAAGCATGTGGAAGAAAAGAAGGTTATCAGAAGTAGTCAGCATGGGTTCACTAAGGGCAAGTAGAGTGTGAATAATCTGTCAAAAAGACTAAGCTTTCTACAATGGCATGACTGGATGCATGGCTGAGGAGAGGGCAGTGGATGTTGCCTACCTTGACTTCAGCAAGGCTTTCAACATGCCAAGTATTTAATTATTGTTCTTGTCACGTGAAGCCTAATTCAGTACTCGCATCATACACTGAAGTGCACCAAAAATGCTCATCAAACACGCACAATTTTGTTTTCTGTCTTTGTTTTGTGAACCAAAATTTGAGCAATACTCTAAAGAGAAAAACTAAAAAAAAAAAAAATTTCAAAGAATTGCTGTAGTTCCAGTAGTCTGACAAAACACTAATGGCCATTCACAACATCTGTGATGTGATGCAGTGTCAGTTTGGAAAGAGAAAGCTATGACACAAAGCAATTAGATCAAAGGTTCACAAAGACAAAAGAGTATTTTCAAATGAAGCTATTGGTTACAACTTTGTGCTGTACAGAAATTCTCAGATTCAGAATAAACTTATCATTAAAACAAAGGTATGCTCCCAAGAATTAACATCTGACTAGCATAATACCTAATTGTTGCAACAGAACCAGTGGAACATCTGACTAAATGATTAATTGGTTCTGTGTTGCTAATCTGCAATACTCATTGCTTTCTGTGAATAAGATCACTACCTCTTTTGGAACAAATAAAGACAAAATTCAGCAGTTTTCTTCACTACACAACCCAGTTTAACCTCAAACCACAGCCATTCTGTGAACTAAATAGGGTGAGTAAAAAGAAAAGAAAAAGAAGGAAGAAATGGAAGTGTGTTCTTATTTGAGACTGTCACAGTGGTGGGACAGCAAAATGGCAAATAAAAATGCTATAACAGCTTCAGCTTTTTTCTAGTTTTTCAGGATCATCTTTTCAAAGCTAAGTAACAATACTGTGAACATCTTGTCAAATGCCAGTTATATATAGTGACCAAATACCCTAGATGGCCCTCTACAGCATTTATATTTGCTTAAAAACCATTACAGATTGTAAGTTGAAGTGACTTTCCAGAGAAAGTCAAAATCTTTGATATCAAACAGAAAAATAATAAAATAGGAAGTAAAGTAGTACTTTGTATTTTGGGCTTTTGTGAAGCATGCTCACAAGCTGGGTAAGGCCTAGGTCACTGCATCAAGAACCTTGAAAAGGAAGCAGAAAGATCAGTAAAATGCAGATGAACACTTACCTACTCATAAGAACACCTCTCATTTTAAGTATTATAACGCTACATGTAGGCATTTTAAATTGAACTATTTAGATATAAGAATTTATCTGCATGTTGTGGTTGAATGTGATCCTTATTTTACTAAAAGTAGCTCTTGGAGACATAAGCCCACACTTGTCTTTCTTGATCAGTACTCCCACACTTCCTCAGCACAGGAAGGAGGGATCTAGCCTCACACTCTGCTACTTCCACTACCCACCTGACATTCGTACAGCTTCTTTCTTCCCTTTTTAGCTCCAGCTCCAGACTGACAGGCCGTCAGGTGACATTTGAGTGTGCTATTCCTGGCAAAACGTTCATGGCAGTTTGGACATTCAAATGGTTTTTCACCTGTTAAAGCAGAGCAGGGATTTGTAAATGAATAAAGCCAGCAAGTTTTCAGTCAGCACTCTTTATCTCCCCTCTCTACCTTTTCTCTAGGTTGATAAATACCCTGTAAAAATGTGGCCAACTGGATTACTCTATAGAAGAAGAGCAAGACATTCTGTGTAAACCCTATGTAAACAAACTGTCAAAAACTTAATGTGGAGTCTTAACTCTCATTTAGAAAAAAAAAAACAGTATAACAGTTACCAGTGCCATTTAAAACACATTACGGTTTTAATGGAAATTGGATTACTATTCTGAGGAAGTATCTAAAAAGAAAAGCAGCAATCTTCCTCTTTTCATCTGGTATTTAGAATTAAAGAACCAATATGAGTAAATATATTAAGTAACACATTAAAGGAAGTTTTTAAATAATAGAAAGTTTTGTTTTAAAGAGCAATAACAGCTGATGCTTGAGAGTTGAAAATAAGCTCCATAAAAGGAAGTTGGCACCAAGTGATCACTAAAATAAACTACCATAAGTAACAAAAGCCATCCTGCCTTCTTTACTGTATGTCTAGAGAGACATAAATGGGTACAAGAAAGATCAAAATTCCTTTCAGTTTGGCCAATGCAGGAAGCCAGATACAGACAACAGCAGGGCAGGATGAAAACAGGTCTTTATCTCTTTTTCATGCAAAGTAGCATATTAGTTGTTACAGTCATTAAGTAGTAAGAAAGAAAAACAGGTGTCTCTGTTTACTGATTTCACCATGAACAAGCACAATGAAATTAAAAGAAATAAAGTACAAAAAAATAGGTACAGCGTGTTTCTTCTAAAGGTCTTGATAGTTAAATCTGTGGAGGTACTGGTATCAACATCATTACTGAAACAAACAGCAAAATGAACTCCAAAAGAGGCTGAGACATTTCAGTGAAGGAAACAAGAATCTACTGCAGATCATTTAACAGCAACGTAATAGTTAATGGCTACTGAGGAACAGGAATGCAATAGTTATGGGCTATTGAGATGAAAATAAACATGGATTTTCAGAGCTAAGGATAGTCAACGAAATAGCACAATATGTTGGTTGCAGCTGGAACAGAGTCTACAGAAAAATGTTAATTTGTGGGAACATTCCCATTAATGGTTACAAAATTCTGTTTTGGGAGACTGTTGTATAGTCAGTGTAGAAGATGCTGAACTCCCACCAGTTTTGCAGATCAAAAGTCATAGCCTGTGACCAAGGAACTAATTGACATTACAGAGCAAAACTCACACCTCACACTTTCACCTGTCCTGTGAGCCAGTCACATTTAAACTGTTGCTTGGAGCAAGGCACCAGTCACAGACAGATCTATTCTATACTTACTCAAATCCCTCACAAATCTCCAACATATTCTGAAGACCGAATGCTTTGTAGGACATTTTCTCTCCATGAGACCTTTTCCACTGATCTTAGAAGACCACAATTAAACGGTAGCAAAAAAATAACTAGATTCCATTTGTAAGGTGCTTTGGCCCCCAAATCCTGTTACAACTGCAACCAACATATTGTGATATTTGGGTTACTCTCTTAATCTGGCACAAACTTTGCTCTGAAATGAATTCTGTTAAGTTGTTTGTATTTGGATTGCTCACAATAAAGAAACACTTCTTGCTACATGGGAGATAAGGATTTGCAAAAGTCTGTTAAGAAATGGAACTTTTAAGAGGATGTTAGGAACAGACTGGACACAGTGTCATATCAATTCATCTGTATCCTACATAGTTACTAAAAAACTGTAATTAAAATGCTTTAATAATAAAAAGAAGCTGCAAATAGCTTCATTAAACTTCTCAACCTTCATTAAATTCTCACTGATGACTCATGAATGTTGTATGAAACAAAAACATTTGGAAGATGTTATTTTTCAGGACCACATTTACTTTACAGAGTTGTCCGTATAATGCTCAGTAACTGTTCAGTTAGTAGACTTTTCAGTGAGATTAAGAAGTAGCATTATAATCTCCCATATTATATAGAAAAAAGAAGCACAAGTCATTTTGTACTCAAAAGGAACTACAAAAGGAAAAGATTTCTAAAGGGAATATTGCACAATAAAAAAATGTGCACTGTAGTAATTAAAAAAATTTTGCTGTGTTAATTAGCAAATAAAAATTAAATAACAGACGAAAAATCAAGAGCAAAGGTAAAACTTTACAAACCAGATGGTGGAAGAGAGAATTATTAAGGGGTATTTTATGCCTAATGTGCTGTGGGAGAACATCATTAGAACAGATAGAGCAATGTGAGATAAAGGTGCAAGGCACGAAGTGGTTCAAGCAACACACAAGCTGGGAAATTGCTGGAGGAGCTTGGTTTCTCAAGTGTTATGATATTGTGCCAGATGCAGGCTGTGAGAATGGTTAAGACTATTATATTAGAAAAAAGTATTTTTAAGTATGTAACAAACAAATCTATAAATCACTCAATAGTTACAGAGTGTCTATAAATATGTAGCGAACTCACGATACATGTTTAGTCTCTGTCTTAAGTCTCTCCATGCTTAGTCGACCCTAGTCTTTTATTAATTGGAATTCTGCACAATAAGGTATTTTGATTAAGCATAAAGCAGAGTTCATACCCCCCGACAATGCACTGATAGGCATTTGCAAGTTTTGCAAGATAAAGAAACCCTTTCAATGATATTCCACTGAGAAGCTCACGGTTCAGATCATATTTCAACAGCAACATGTACTAGTAGAAATGTGAAAATAAAAGTAGTTCCTCAGTTTGGTACTTTTGAAGAAGGAAATGTCTTAACTGCTTTGAAAAAAAATCTAAAATTTTTGAGACCTATTTTTAACCATCTCAATCCCTCAAAAGTTTCCATCAATGAAAAAAATAAAACAAAACAAACAAAGAAAAAGACAAACCAGCTTTTCAGTTGTAACTAGAAGCCAAGTATTTCTGGCACTGAGGAGTCACGTGGTGTCTTCAGCATATTCTCTATTTACCCAAAACATGCAAAACCCCAAAATGCTACAGCCAAGGCCACAAGGGCAGGACTACAGCAGTTCTCTTACCCGTGTGCTTTCGTAGGTGCTCTTTAAAATGTCCAAAGTGGTCAAACTGCTTCTCACAGTACTGGCATATATGTATTTTTTTGCCAGGTCTTTGCTTCTTGCTGGCACCACCTTCATCAAGGTGGTAACAGGTGAGATGCTGTTTCAAAGCACTCTCTCGTAGGTACCTTTTATTGCATATGTCACACTTGTAACTCTCAGCAGAGTGTGTTTTCATGTGTTCCTTAAAATGGTAAAACAATTTAAATGAACGGTTACATTTCTCACAGTGGAATAAATTGTTCACGTGTGACAGCTGAAGTTCCACAATTTCAATACCTTCTACCTGTTTGCATGAGGGATCAGTTGCACTATCACCTTCTTCTTGGATATGGCATTTTCTCTCTCCCTGACGATACTTGCTGGTGATATCTGCCAAAAGAGCCAAAGCAGATTCATCTGATGTACCCGTTGTCTGTATGTACTTTATGGATTGCTCTGCAGAAGCTACTTCTTCAAGTGTTTCGATGCTGTCATCTTCCACTTCAATCATTCCTTCAGCAATCTCAACCTCAATTTCAACAGGCCCCGACTCTGCAGATGGTAGTGTTTCTGTGATAACATTAGAGGTTTCAGCTATCTTCCGCTTTTTCGGTTTATTTTTACCTTGTGCTTGATTTGATTCTAAGGGTGATGAATTTTCTTTGTTCCTGTAAAGCATTTGCATAAACACAGTTAAGATCCATAATAACTGACATAAGAATTCCTGCCTAATACTTCTGTGATAAATGCTTTTCGTTTTTTTTTTTTTTCAGATGCAAGATGAATGACCACATAATGTGTGTCCATGCCAGAAGATGATTTGTCCTTATCTGTACTCCATAGAGTTGTAACATAGCATGGCTAAAGCTGCAAAGCCTTTGCCATAATGCTACTGAAGTGTTTTAAAGAGCCCTTCTTGAATGATACAAAGCAATTATCAAGAAAAAAAGGGCAGTTAGCCTAAAGGCATAAGTTTCTTAGAAACTTATAAAATTCTGTACTTTGAAAGAAAACTTCCCTGAAGGAGTTCTTTTGCCCATCTACTCAGAAATAAGATTCAAGTCCTTTTTACACTATTCAACTCTTAAGCCCTGGAGTGTGTGCAATTGCCTGCAGTGCCTACAGCTTGTTAGAAAATACTACAGCTGGGACTTCACTGAAGTCACAGTTACTGTTACACCTTGTACTTCTTGAAACCACACAGCTACAAGGAGAGGTAAAAATAAAAGCCACTGGGAAGAGTACTCTAGTTTCATTTTCTGGGCTTACACACAACCCCAGCTCTGTTCCTGTTCTCCCTGTGTCACACAACCAACTCCTTTCTTTCAGGATGTCAGGGATAGTATGTCATCTCAAACATAGGCAGAGCTGGGTGGGACAAGGCTTTCAAGTAACACACACAAGATCAACCACAGCATATATGTGGCTGGGCATTTTACTGATGATCACCAGCTTTTAAAATGAGTAGTTATCTTCCCCTTAAATGAGACTGACAGAGTGACCTGTGCTTTTACTGTCCTCTGCAAACTGATGAATTCTTTCAACTTGCCCTCCATCACTTTCACATTTTCTAGTAATAGAGATAAAGCTTTACTCAGTATCTGCAAGTTATATATGAGAGATGTGTGGCTAATGAACTAATGCAGGATACAGGTTATTAAACTGCACCTTACTCTATTCACACAAAACAGAGCAGCTAAACTTACAGTTTCATCATCCTGGATTTCTGATGTCTATAAGGTGACAGTTACTTTGCACGTCACTGCAAGTAGCTCCAGGATCATGTACCAAAAGAATAATTTGACCACACTGTGTGAAACTTCAAACCTTGACCACACCGTGTGAAACTGAATAGGGATACACCCATACAACACAACTGGACTCTCAGAAATTACAGCTATTTGTTCTCCTTCTAGTCTCGATTATGTGATGTGCAGCTCTTCAATGCATCAGATTGTTAGCTGTACAATCATCTCTGCTTCAGCTAAAGTTTCTGAAGCTTACCCCTCACTCAAAACTCTGACTAAAGTACTGAAATGCAATTCTTCCTGCTCTTACTGTGGAGGAGAAAACAGAGACTAACAGTGATACTCCAGTTTGTCTTTTCAAAATCCATGAGCAATGGAAATAACCCTAAGAAAAGACTGGCTCCCACACATTTGTTAAGGACATGTTAAAAACATGTTGTTTGTTTCCTTGTAAGCTAAGAACTACTGCATTTACCAGTAATGCATAACCAGCACTACACAACATTATGCAATAGTAGGAAATAATTGCAGACTGAAGAGCTTGATGGATGGTCAACAACTCTGCTGGTGTACCCTGATTCAAAGTTATACTGATTAGAACATACTTTTTCAGTTTCAAGTTTGTTTTAAATTCCTAAAGCAGACAGCTGAGGTTTGCTTTTTTCCCTGAAAATTAAAAATTAAAAAAAAAATGGTGGTATCATGCTTAATCTTTATAATGTGAAAAAAACCCAATGTGTTAGTGGAGAAGGATAACAGGAGACATAGACAATCCTGTATCTTTTCTATTAAAAAAAATACATACTTATCCAGCTTTACTGTCAGTCTGCACAATATGCACAGAATAAATTAATTCAGAAATAAATGCTGATGTTGATAACAAGTTTCCAGTGCATTTTGTCATGGAGGGTTTTTTAACACAAAATGTTAGCTGCCAACTAGAGGGAACTGGAGCCAACACCCCTCTCCTCAGCTGATGTGTCTATGGGGAGATAAAAAAGAAGTAACTATCTTCCCTTGGCCTGAATGCAAACTCCATTCAGCAAGCCTAGAAAAGCAAGCAAAAATAACTGTAATGGTGCAAGCACTTATTGACCCTCCCTCTGCTTCATGCTGGCAGAACAACGTAGCCTGCAGAAGGTAAGAGACTGTGAAAGGACTTTGTTAAAGTTAAAAAGAAAGAACATAGAAAACCAGCATGATGGGAGTCACCTGCTTTTCTCAGGTGGGAGTTTGGTGATGGAGTGCAGTTCCTGATACTGAATAAAAGTGTACATATGTGTGTATATATATATATGAATAAAAGGTGCCACGGCAACATCTGATTGAATTATGATCTGGTATAAGACTGATTATAATTTACATTCATTTGAGAATTCTGAGAGGTTAATTTTGCAGAAAGGAGTTTTAAGATCACTACTTATTGTCTCAGAAATACCAGAAAGCTGCATAAAATCAGAGCAGCAGCACAAACTTGTTATTGTTATAACCTGAGGTGCAATGTCACTGTACACCCAGCTGTCAGTCAGGTGTGGATGGTCAGACAACACAGAGATCTGGTACTAGGTACCACAGTGTCACAGCCCCACAGTGTCTGCAACATTTACCAGCCATGACACTTGTCATCAAGTTTCAGAGTGAAGAACGTGACAGTAATTTTTTAGGCTCTATAATTCTGACCCACATTTTATAGTAGAAGACTATATGGTCCCACATAAGTCTAGGAGGTTCTAGGATAAAGAGCAGCACTGCAAAGTACTGGCAGCCAACTCTTTTAGCATTCTTGTGACTGCATTTCAGCATGGGGAACAAAAACAGGCTCATGTGCTTACCTGATTTCCAGTGCTTTGATAGCTTCTAACATTTGTAGATACTCAGCTGCTTTCCAAACATCATTTGCTTCTTCCTCACCTTGGACCATTAATTTTGCAGTATAGGTGAACTCAATTAAGTGACGAAATGCCATGTTACTTACACCTGTATACAGGCAAGGAAAACAACAGTTTCATTTAGCAATTCCTCACTCTCATCAACCCAATCTTGCACACTTGCCTGCTCACAACTTTTCTCTCAGTACTTTAGTCAAGTTTTATAAACATGACAAACTTAAAAGGCCCATGTTGGAATAAAAAGTGTGCTTAAGAAACATGTGAATCTGAAACAGATATGCCATGACAAAGATAAAAGGATAAGATGGACAAAGAGCTGCTTGAACAAAGAGTACAGATTTAAACACAAAGATACAGTCTCAAGAAAGCTCAGAAGTTACTGGAGGTTGAAATACTGCTCCAGGAATTTGCTTGCTGTCTACCAGGAAAGCATTTCTCCTTGTCTGTCCTGCTCTCATATCTCAGCCAAGGCATCTGTCACTGGTCATCACCTGCAGCTTTTTTCATCTGCAGCCAGCATGGCTCTTAGAGAAAAGATCACATGTCATCCTCTAGCGCTAAAACATACAGAGTCTGCCTGATCTTCATCAGCAGTGTGCTGGGGAGAGGAGGGAAAAAAAAAAGAAAAAAACACCCACAAAACCTCACAATTTCCCTCTCAAAAGATATGATTAAAGACTTCTTTTTCTTTTAAATATTTCTTCAGGGGAAGTTTTTTTCCCAATGGTGGCAGTTGCTTCAGAACAGTGCAAGAGTGCTGTTTGGGAAGCTAATGGATATGACCAAGCATGTATGCAGGCTTGTAGCAAGGATACTACATCCATTTTCAGCTTGGGAACACAACTCTGAAGGTTTTTACTTGTATGAATTGGATTACCTTCAATCTCCACCAATGGCTCCTGAGTAAAATCTTGGAAGAATTTGTAGAAAAACTGGCTACAAGCAGCAAGAACAGCCTTATGAGCTTTGAAATGGTGACCTGCAAGAGACAAAAATTCTGGTTTAGAATAATGGCTTCCTCACTCATAGTGCAGAACAGATGCAGATGTGGAAAAGAGTCCACTCAGTCTACAAATCTATTCCAGCAGCCTGTAGTCACTTACTGTCTGCCTGTAACAAGGAATACTACTGCAGCAGTAGTACTGCAGTGCCATCTTATGCAGACCCATGCTGACATGACTGACCTCATTGAAACTCTGCAGCGCAGTCAAATGCAGAACCTACTCATTCCACTGCTTCTCTTTTCAAATATCTAAATTACAGGAAATTCCTATCCAAACTTTTTCCTGTAAGTCTTGGTCTCAGCTGTCAGGTTTAATCAAAGTTCTCCTTGTTTTTTATTGTTTTTACAGATTGATGCATTTTATCTACACTTTTGCCAGCATAAACACTGCTGCAGTGTTTTGCTCTGTTCCTGTTTTCCAGACTGTGTATTCCCCATTACTGTGTTCCCTTCTTCCTGGCCCAGGTTCCATGGGACAAAGGTAAGAGAAACAACACGGATCATAAGTGATCTGTAAGACACCACCTATTCTAAAAAGATAATAAACAGTTATATCTCCATCATCCCTTTAAACTAATACTTATGGCCTTAGAACACATAAAAATAAAAGTGAGGGCTTCTACCTGATTTTAACTATACATTAAAATAGCAGGCAGGCATCAGAGAAGCAATAAGTAAACCTTATTTCAAAGTGACTTTTTTTTTAATACAGTGTTTGTACAAGCTCTCTGCATGCAGTCAGCTCAAGTTAGTGGAAAATATTTTAACATTTTGGAAATGCTTAGACAACATGCTAAATAAACCACAGCAGCTTCAAAGCAGGTTTCTCCCTGTAAATATTTAGCCCCTTGTTTGGAAAAGCAGGAGCAAAATTATTAATCACTGCTGGAGATTCTGTTCATCCCATGTTTTTAAATGACACTCAGAAAGCAACTTGTATGCCAGTACAGAACTAGCATACAGGAATTTATTAGCAGCCCAGTCTGACAACTGACCTGTGAAAAAAATATCATACCAGCACAGCTTTCAGAATTCTCAACTGGTTTGTCTGGTCTGTACGTACCATCAACAATCAGAGTAATATCCGTAAACTGGTCCTGCTCACGTTGCTCATTGAGTCTATCCAAAATAACTTTATAGTGTTCAGGGAATTCCTGGATACACTCCATTGTTTCTTCAGCTTCCATGACAAAAGGACTAGCCTGCAAAAAACGTGTATGAAAGTGAGAATAATGCACTCAGTAAATATTATACAAACATGAGTGAAACAGTACTTTTCAGGGACTACAAAACCAATAGAAAAACTAAATTGTCTTAGTAACAGGTTTAACTGATTTTGGCTGTCAGGTAGGAAGTGGTAGGGTTTAGCGATGCAGAATATTGCCTTATTTATACACATTAAAAAACAGTCAAAGAGGGTTAGTATTTCTTTATTCTGCAAATTCAGCAGGGACTCATCTCCTTCAAAGCAAATACTGAAAGGAGGTAACATCGCCACAGCTAACTATTCAACAACAACACAGCAACGTGTTAGAAAAAGCTACTTTACAAAGCTACTTCTTGGAATTCTACCAACCCACATGGGGGAAGAACAGTTGTTAAAATGTCCCTGTTTAAGTCACATTTTGCACTCAGCGGTGAATAAAACACGTTTAGTTCATTTAAATAAGGATGTAATAAAGTAGCACTTTTATGCTTCTGAGTACATAGGAGATGCCAGGATTTAATGTGCTGTCACACCCGAGAGCAAAGAGCATCTTATTCACACAGCCTAATTAAACTTCTTTGCCTGCAAGGTGAAATAGCCTTTGCCAGCCTCTTGAGACACACATGCTAGTAACCTGATGGCCCTTCCTCCCTTATTTATACAATAAACACAGCTGGGGGTGGAAGTTGCAGAGGTCCTCAAACCTGAAGAGACTGAACAGAACCCTGTGCATGAGATGCAGATGTTAGCCTGCTGCTTAACCAAAAGAACCTCTGGAGAGAGTCCGAGTGCTTTAATTAAGGCATTTCACAAATTAACTCCAGGCAAAATGACTTTCAGAACCATGCAGAAGCAGTCATCTTAAAACTCCCACTTTCTAGTGCTTCCCACTGAGAATGCTGGTGGGAAATCACAGACCTGTCAGTGACATTAGCACAGAAATATTGTTTCTCTCCGCATTCTGACTCCCTTTGAGGAACACAATGTTTCTGACTAGGCGTGAATGAGTCTTAACTGAAGCAGACACAGCCTTTGCTACAATGCTATACTTACCAGGAAAAAAACCAAAAAGAATGAGACTGGTATCAAAGCAAACACTGTCAGAAGGGAAAGTCTCCTTCGGTGAGGAAGAATTTTCTTCAGAGTACAATGGGAAAACAGAGAGTAGGTGCACCCTGAGTCCTGGTGTAGATTCTTGTTTTGTGTTACTGGAACTGGAAAGTCCTGAGCCCAAAACTTTCCTCTACTAACCACATCTGAGCTGATGCCACCATGTTTGTCAACTGTGCTGTCCAGATGTGTAAATTCTGCCTCACTAACAGTAAACACATGTACAAGTCCATGGGTTTTGATAGAAGCAGGGAGAATTACTTACCTGATTATAACAAAAGTGAAATTATTTCCTTATGACTAAAATAAACAAAGTAAAGGAAATCGTGAATTTCCTAATTTTATCACAAAACATACTCTTTCTAGCATGTCACAAAAAGTGACCAATGGAGAAGTAATTTTGCCAAGAACATGAAAAATAGAAAAGCAGAAGCAACTGCTTATGGAAGTCTACATCTAAATGTTTTAGTATCTTAGTCAGGGGCATGGACACTGGAATTGAGTGCACGCTCAGCTAGCTTGCTAATACTAAACTGGTGTGGCTAACACTCTGGAGGGAAGGCAGGCCATCTGGAGGGACCTTAACAGGCTTGAGAAGTGGGCCCATGCCAGACTCATTAACTTCAGTAAGGCCAAACTCAAGGTCCTGCACCTGGGTCAGGACAATCACAAGCACAGGTGTGCTTAGGCAAAGAACAGACTGAGAACAGGCCTGAGGAGAAGGATTTGGGTGTTTTGATTGATAAGAAGCTCAACATGAGCTGGCCAACCGTGTCCTGGACTGCATGAAAAGCAGCATGGCCAGCAGAGAAAGGGAGGTGATTCTGCCCCTCTGCTTTTGTGAGACTCCACCTGGAGTACTGGGTCCAGTTCTGGAGCCTCCAGCCCAAGACACACGGAGCTGTTAGAGTGAGTCTAGAGGAGGGCCATGGAAATGATCAGAGAACTGAAGCACCTCTCCTATGAGGACAGGCTAAGAGACTCGTGGTTATTCAGTCTGGAGAAAAGGAAGCTCCAGGGAGACCTTACAGTTGCCTTCCAGTACCTGAAGGGGCCTGTATGAAAGCTGGGGAAGGGCTTGTGACAAGAGTGTGGAGTGACAGGACAAGGGGCAATGGCTTTACACTGGAAGAGAGTGGATTTAGAATAGGTATTAGGAGGAAATTCTTCACTGAATGGGTGGTGAGACCCTGGGCAACCTGGGAGTTGGAAATCCTCTCCCTGGAAGTGTTCAAGGGCAGGATGGATGGGGCTTTAGGTGAGATGGTCCAGTGGGAGGTGTCTCTGACAACAACTGCAAGGTTGGAACGATGATACTTGAGGTGCCTTCCAACTCCAAGTATGATATTTCATGCTATCACTGATTTGCAAAGCAGATGTTGGAATATTATGGCTCCTAAAAGGTATGGAGCAGACCAGCTTGTGAGGGAAAGGGTGAGGTGGAAGTGAGCAGACGCTGCTGCTGCATTCACTCCACATGCTCAGCAACGATGTGTCTAAGATAGATGATAAGCAAGCAGCTCCTGCCTTTCTTACATCATCTACTATTCCACAAAAAGTCCCTTATGGGAAGGTGTCAGCCATTTACAGCCCTGTTTAACTCTTCTTGCTTATTTTTGACACATCACAGAAGGACAAATGACTTACAGTTAAAAGCATAATAAAGCAAATAAAATTTTGAATGCCAACCTTCATAATCCCCTCCTCTTCAAATGCAATTTATTTCCAAACTAAATGTTTGTAAGGATATTAAAAAAAAAAAAAAAAAAAAAAGTGAAAAAAACCACCAAAAAACCCAAAACAAGCGAAAAACCCAAGCAAAAAAAAACAACCAAAAAACCCAAACAAATATACCCACAAACACACACACACACACACACACACACACAAAAACCCCCAAACAAACAAACAAAACCAAACAACAACCCACAAAAAAACCCAGGCTCCCAAAGTAATAGAGCAACCTCCCCCCTATCAAGCCTAGGACATTTTTAAAAGTTTTTTTGTCGGAGGGCTTAAAAACATAATCAGAAAACACATCACTTATGATAGTTTATTGTAATGAATAAACACACAATTAGTAGAAAGTTTCAATTGATTATCTAAATGCAGTTGCAGCATCCAGTGAGTATTCTCGTTTTAAAAATTAAAATGTGATTGCAGGAAAAAGCTCAACAGAACAGCATATATTCAATAAGTGAAAAATTAGTTTGGAGGAAGAGGTAAAAGAACAGTCCTCAGAGGAAAACCAAGAAGCCAAAGAAGGGATGCAGACATGATCCAAACTGCCACTTATCTAGGCTGATAGATAAGTGTTGGAAACTGGACTACTGCACTTGTTTACCAAGACTTTCTTGGGAAGACACAAACAGCTACTGACTTAACCCTATTAGCCTGCAACACCCAACGCATCTCATATAATCATAGAACAGAATCATAGAGTGGTTTTGGTAGGAAGGGATTTTAAAGATCATCAAAGGCCCACCCAACCTGGCCCTGAACACTTCCAGACAGGGGGCAGCCACAGCTTTCCTGGGCAACCTGTGCCAGTGCCTCATCCCCCTCAGAGGGAAGAATTTCTTCCTCGTATCCAATACAGATCAACCTCTTTTATCTTGAAACCATTCCCTTGTGTCCTATCACTTTTTACACCCTTGTAAGAAGTCCCTCTCCAGCTTTTCTCTAGGCTCCCTTCAGGTACTGGCAGGCTCTCCCTGGAGCCTTCTCTTCTCCAGGCTGAACCATACCAATTTCACACCCTGTCTTCACAGCAGAGGTGCTCGAACCCTCTGTCTTTGCAGCCCTCCTCAGGACTTGCTCCAAATCATCTCAGATGACAGGCATACCTTCTGCAGGTCGGCTATTACAAATCTATCTCAGTGAAGCCATCTAATTATTACTTTCCTCTGGGACTACAACAGAACTCCTGGTGCTTTGGGAACATGGGGTTTCTCTCCCCACGGGGCTCATGCAGGCGGGCAGAGCAGTGCCATGGAACTCAGGAGAGCGGGAGGAGCAGACTGAGGAAATGGGAACCCGAGGGGCGTCTGGCGGGCCACAGGATTTTTTTTTTTTTTTTTTTTTTTTTTTTTTTTTAAGGTAACACAGAAATGGGAGCTTCTTGTGCTACTCCGCTGCGTTATTGTTCCTCAGAAGTAACAACCGCAGAGGGAGCACGGCAGCCCACAACGCCTTAGGCCTCTCCTTGGCTGAGGCGGCCCATGCACACACAGAGGCCCGGGGCAGGGCCAGGCCCTCCCATTGCCGCCGGGCCCCGCTCCCCTCCCCGGCCTCCTGCCCGGGCACCCCCTGGGCAGCCGCAGCCTCCCGCCACCCCATCCCCATCCCCATTGGCGGGAGCGCATGTCAGTCAGAGAGACTCCCGCCAATTGGAAAGCGGCAGCAGAGCCCGCCCCCGGCGGAGGAGCCAATCAGCGCCCGCCGAGTCCCAGGAGCGGGAGAAGGCGGAAGGCCTACCCAGCGCCCACTGCCCGCCGGGCACGGGCGCTCCCAGCGCGGCGCGGGCGGCCACCGGCGGGCGCGAGTACCCCGCGGGAGCGCCAACGAGGAGGGGGCCCGGCCGGTGCTGTCCCGAGCCGTGAAACTGGTAGCATCGCCGCCTCGTTAGTCCTTATTACGTCATCAAAGCGCGCATTAAATCGATCCCTTTTCAACTCGCGGCCGGGTCGCTTCCCGGCGGCGCAGCGCCCCGCGGCGTGGGGAGGCGGTGCCGGTAGGTACTTACCGCGAGGAGCCCCTCGTCCCGCCGCGCCTGCTCCGCCGTTACCGCTTCCTGCTCCCCAGCACGCTGGAAAGCGGGGCGGGCGCCGGCCAATCGACTCGCATTCCCGTCCTGCACCGCGCTAAGGAAGTGACGGCAGTCACCTTTTACCAGACAGGGCGCGCAGGCGGCGGGGGGGGGGCGGGGCTCGGCGGCCCGGTGCATCCTGGGAGTTGTAGTCTCTCGGAGAGTCACCGTGCTGCCGGGAGTGGCACTACCGGGAGGAGCCGCGGCCGAGGCGGGTCTGGCGGCGGGGTTCGGGGCTGCCGAGGAGCAGGCAGTGCCCAGGCGGGACGGAGATGTGGGTTCCTGCTGCCCTGGGCCGGAGAAGCGGCGGCATCTCCGGCAGCGGCCGGCGCCCAGCCCCGCCTGGCAGGAGGCGGCGTGGGCTGTCCCGCAACCAAACCCAGCGGTTCCGCGGAGTTAAACATCGCCGTCAGCCAAGCGCTGGCGATGTGCGGCTGCCCCTGCCCTGAGACCGGGACCCCCGGGCACGGCTGCCTGCTAGGGGTGCCCGTGCCGTGTGCGGTGTGCGAGGGCTGTGCGGTGTGGCTGTGCGGTGTGGCTGTGCGGTGTGGCTGTGTGGTGGTAGCTGTGCGGTGTGGCTGTGCGGTGTGGCTGTGCGGTGTGGCTGTGCGGTGTGGCTGTGTGGTGGTAGCTGTGTGGTGTGGCTGTGCGGTGTGGCTGTGCGGTGGTAGCTGTGCGGTGTGGCTGTGTGGTGTGGCTGTGCGGTGTGGCTGTGCGGTGGTAGCTGTGCGGTGTGGCTGTGCGGTGTGGCTGTGTGGTGTGGCTGTGCGGTGTGGCTGTGCGGTGTGGCTGTGCGGTGTGGCTGTGGCTGTGCGGTGTGGTGGTGGCTGTGCGGTGTGGCGGGGGTGTGTGGTGTGGTGGTGGCTGTCCTGTGGGTGTGCGGTGTGGCGGTTGCGGTGAGGTGTGGTGGTGGCGGTGAGGTGTGGTGTGCAGTGTGGCGGTAGCTGTGCGGTGTGGCACTGGCTGTGTGGTGTGGTAGTGGCGGTGAGGTGTGGTGTGTGGTGTGGTGGGCGGTGTGGTATGCGGTGTGGCGGTGGCTGTCCCGTGGGTGTGCGGTGTGGCGGTTGCGGTGAGGTGTGGTGGTGGCGGTGAGGTGTGGTGTGCAGTGTGGCGGTAGCTGTGTGGTGTGGTAGTGGTGGTGAGGTGTGGTGTGCGGTGTGGCGGTGGCTGTGCAGTGTGCTGGTGACTGTGCAGTGTGCCGGTGTGGCAGTGGGTGTGCGGTGTGCCAGGCTGTCTAAAATGGGCCTAAAAGTGGGCCTGATCACAGTAAACACGTCTTTGGTTGTCTTTACATGTACACATGGCTGATGGGAACTGCAGCAGTTTTCTGATGAGTGTGGTACAGCAGAGGATGGCTGGAACCCCCTGGCAGGGGGAAGCTGGCTCTAGTTCCTAAGGTGTGGCAGTGGGTGTGCGGTGTGCCAGGCTGTACGGTGTGCCAGGCTGAGCCCCTCTGCTGTATGGCAATAAGGGTTTCCTCTCCTAGGCCAGGGGCCTATGCTCAGGGGCATCACCAGTCAGTCAGGCCTCCTGTCTTGTCACCTGATAAAAACATATTCATCCAAATAAATTAGTATAAAAAATTTGACTTGTCAAATCAGACTTAGTGATCGTCCATTTGATGGCCTCTGTCTCAGTCATGATTACAGAGTAGCTGCTCCATGGAATGACTTTATATTCTTACAAGCTTGTACATCTAATTCCTGTGAATGAACTTGTTTATGAAAGCTATCGCTTTTCCCTAGTGCCAGACCTAGATGATTAAATTTTCCGTGTTCATTCTTCATTAAAACAGTAAGTGCCAATGAAATTAAGGCAGCTATTAACCATACAAATCCTAAAAGATCAAGCAAATCACAAATAAAGAACATTTCACCAAGTTCTTATATTCTATATACATCTGAATATATAAGTTCCTAAGACTCTGTGCAGTGTTTTATAATGCAATAATACAAGAAAGTTTCTCAGCAGTGATGGCTTGTAATGTATAAAAAATCTGAAGTCGATTTTATATTCCTTTTACTTCCTCGTGTTATTGTTTAGTAGCTTTGCTAGTGCTGTTATTCTGGCTAGTAGGTCTATTTAGATAACTGTTTTCAGTGTAGGAGTTTTCTGCCACACCTATTCTTAAGCAGCAGTACGGGAGGAATGTTTATGCCTCTTGTATTTTAAAATATAAAAGTTAGCTTTAAACCATTGAAGATCTAATTTTTAGTTGAGGAACACTATCTCCAATAGTGTGTGATTCAAATTGAAATATTGCTGAAATTAACTCTATAGGACACAAATACAACACAAGAATTAAAAATTTCTATTCCAGCACCTACTTATCCAGACAATGTTGGCAGTTTGCTTATTTTTCATTAATTTGTGTTTTTTTCTGACCACTTGCTTTTTTTTCCATGAGATTTTATTAGTGTTTCTTTCTTTACTTTTTTTTCTTTCTTTTTTCTATGCTTCATCCTTCTAACTGGTCCATCAGGTTAGATGGTAGCTTTTAAATTAACAGTTCATAATTTGTCCTAATAGCTTGTAAAATTTAAAATTAGACTGAATGAGCTATGACTTTTCAGGTTCTCTTTTTCCTCTTGTAAAGATGGGTGTGGTGATTCCCAGGACCTACCTCTAGGATTTCTGAGAGTCTCATTACAAAACATTACATTTTAGTTGTAAATCTCAAACTGGTGCATAGTGCATTTTATTTACACAAAGGAAAAAAAAAAAAAAAAAAAGATTAAGCAAACATCCAAATTATTGTTAGCCATATCTCTAGTTCAACCTGTGTTAGCCACTTGCATGGCTAAAATGCTCTGGATTTTTTCCTTTTCAAGAATCACCTCAGTGACACTGTGGAGAAATATGTATTCATTAAGATAACCTGATAAGCCTTCTGTACACAACATTCAGCTGTGTTTGGGAATAATACCAAGATGTAGATACTATCTTTTAGCACTGGGCTTGTCATGGCAGTGGAAAAATGAAGAGAACATCTACCCAGACTGAGTGTTGCTTACCTTTCCCAGGCTACTTTGCCGTGAAGTAGCAAACAAATACTAATACTAAAAACTAATCATAGAAATGTGGGAATCATACACTTCCCTTCTTCAAGAAAAAAAAACAAACCACAAAAACCTCTCTTGTCTGAAGCAATGAACTAACTAATAAATGGCAGATGTGAAACCAAGAATTCAGAAGGCATGCTCAAGTGCAGGACTGAGCAAAAGCTGTTTTCCAAAAGCTGGTGATTCAGATTATAACTGAAGGCCAAAAGGGGTAATTACCTTATCTAGTACAAGGCTACCCTACTAGCAGCCTGTGACCTCCACACAGCTTGCTGGAGAGTTCTGACTGGCTTCCCAAATAGTTTTGAAAGCTGCTTAGTGCACTTGTTAGGCACCCAGATGTCCCACCATCTTGTCCCAAATCAGCACCACAGGATTCACCCAAGGAGGTGCCAAGCTGAGGTAGCTACAACGTGGCCTCTTCTGATCTCTTACTGAAACAAGCCTTACCAAATGTACTGTTGCTCCTGCGGAGATAGCAATCATTTTCAAGCACTCTCCTCTGTATCAACAGGCTCAGCATGTCTCCATTGCACAATGACTTCTGTGCATCAAAGGGCTTTACTCTCATGCCTAGAACATGCCAGATGTGTGCTATGACACCAGAGAAATACATTTCTGTAGAGCCCCTTTGATAGGTATGCCTAGTGAAATGATACCAGTGACTGTTTAATCAAGTTTTAAGGGAAAATAACTGTGGGTCATGCCTCTGACAGAGAGCTGTTCTGTTAATCCTCTTCATCTCTTTACTATTTCAAGTGGGAAAGGAAGACAGGAGTTAATGGAAACCCAAATGGTAGTGGAAAGTGAAATATGCAATGCTTGAAAATTATAGTCTTGCTAAATTGTGAACTGATGTAATCAAAAATCTCTATACGTTATCTCTGTGACTCAAAGAGGTCAGCTTGCTCCTTTCTTATCTTTGTATTTTCAGAGGAAATGCACAGCTGTGACAGGATGCAGTATCTGGTTCAGTATTATCTGCTGCCCTGGAGAGGCCACACCAAATCTTATCTACTGTGTGCAAGTGTCATATTTTTGTGACCCCATGAAGATCAGCTGACCAGGGAAATCAGAGGTATCAGTGTCCTGTGAACACTGTATGAGAAGGAAGCTGAATTCTAGCATTCTTAGCCAACTATTTTCTTTTATATTATTTTAAATATCATGAAGAACAAACAAGAAGTTCATGTCTTACCAACTTCATAAACCATAGTGGTTTGGATTCTGCAGAAATATGCGAAACATGCTTAAAAGAATCATATAGTGGCTTAGTGCTTACATACCAAAAAGTGCTAAAAACATAGCAATTTTTTCCTTTTATCCAGAATATAGAACCGTAGAATGGGTTGAGTTGGAAGTATCCTTTACAGACCATCTAGTCTAGTTCCCAAAATAAATTCAGCAGGCTTTGGCTAGGTCAGCACTTTTCTAGGAACCTCTTAAAGAAAACTTCTGTTTAAAAAGTTGCCTGTTCTAATTATAAAAATAAATATATACCACACCATTTGTGTATCAGTATACACTGTGCACCATGTGTAGAATTAACATACATGCACATCATTTAGAAGATTTTGTGTATGTAGATACTGCCTCTTCATAGGCAACCCACATATTTCAGAAACAAATCTTCTCTAACCTGATTTCTAAAAATGCTTTGTGGGGTTTTTTTTTAGTAAGCAAAAGTGGACACAGAGCATCAGTATGTGTGATGTGACTTTTATAGCTCACTTTAATAATCCATTGATATCTACAGAGTCTGGAAAGCATTAAAGCTAAACTGACAGAAAATGTTTTGAACTAGCTCTCTATCAATGATGCAGTTTCATATATTATACACACTGAAATCCTGACAGTTAATTTAGATTATTCCTTCTTTTAGGCCGTGTAATCTTTCTAGAAAACAACAGACCTATGGGTCATATTATTGATGAGAGAAATTATGTCTGGCTGAAAGGTTCATAAAATGTTGACTATAGATATAAGCTTACTTCAGAACCTGTAGACAACCAGGAAAATATTCCATGTGCAGTTAAGATAATATTAATAGCAATAAAATGTTGAAAATTTATGCAGCCTGGATACATTTCTTTCCATTATCTAGAAGATTTTTTTTTTCTCCTCAAGAACTTCTTTCCTTCTGTCACTTCCTTTCACCTGTCAAGTGTATCTTCTATCTCTACCACACCATGTGTGACTGTGACGATTGTAATTCAACTGTAACTTAGGACATGCAGGTGGAGCAGCTACCAAAGCACCTGCACTATGGAAACAGCACCCGGCCTCTGTTCTGTCTTTTGAGTTCTTAAGACCATCCTCATGCACGATACACATTGTAAACCTCAAACACTGCCTGAACCACTGGCTGCATGATGATTTGCCTAACAATGGAGAATGAAGTCCTACACTTGGCTTCAGGACAACTAAATATGTAAAATCCCACATGATCCTGTAATTACGTATTTTGTAACTTACCTCAGGCATATGTATGTGTTAAAGAACCAACAGTCTATCCTTAACCTAAAACATGCACAAGCAAGGTGTCATGAAGCATTTCAAAAAAGAGGAATATAATTTAAAAGCCTTTCCTGTTAGTTATTACTATTATTGCAGTCACAGGATAACTAATGCATTTAGTTTTCCAGTCTCTCCTGAATTCCTGCTAACTGTGTCGGACAGAACATTTTGCAGCATTTTTTATTTCCATAAGTTTCCTAAAAGTTTGTCTCACTTTCATATTTCATTTCCTCTTCTTGAGCTCTTTCAGGAAGCCTGGCAATGATCGTGATGCAGGATCAGCACAAATCCCTACTTTGTTTTTCTTCTTTTTTTTGCTGACAAGAAGAAGTCAGAGAAATTCAGCTTGCAGTTTAGAGCACTGGATAAAATGCTGATGTTGCTGGACAGGTTTGGGGGCTTCTCAGCTGTTTCACCACGGGATGCTGACTCTGCATTCTAGTGAGGATACTACCACCTCCTTAAATCCAGTTCTTAAAATTTACATGCCTGAAATGTAAGTAATAACTACTAAGCAACACAAGGCATACATGAGTAATATATTGAACATGTATGCCTTCCTAAAGACACAAAAAAAGTGAAAATAAAGGAGAGGATTTACCAGAGTAAAATGACAAGCTGGGACTTATCTCTGCTAGAAGACTCCTTAAGGATGACCAGCCATATAAACCTCTTTCTACTGGAGAGAAGTTGGTACATGTGTGATGACTGTTTCTTGTCAGGAACAGGATTCAATTACCTTTCAAGCTCTGCAAGATGACCTAGTGCTTTGGGAAAGGGATGAGGAGACACAAAAGTGGGTATTGCTGTTATTGTATGTAATTAGAGAACATGACATGAAGCCTGTTGGGTGTGAATTCTCAGAAAAGCCAAGAAGTCCACCCAGGTACATATAAACATACGAATTAGTGGCAATTTCACAGAAACATCAAATAGTGATTGTTTGAATTTTGCAGAACAGATTTTTTCATGCCTTTTCTGTTAGCAGTGATGTTGAGTAGTGTGATGGCTTGTGCATGTGACTTCCAAAGCTGTCCTAGACAAAAAGTCATCATCTTTTCACTACTGTCACTTTTCTTTCTTTGAAACATTGAGTTATTTTCTCTGTGTTTCATTCTGTACCCTTTATTCTGGAATGCTATTACAGTTCTACCGATTTTGACTTTTCCCTCAACTATCTAAAACCTGTGAGATCAAAGCAGTAGGAAAAATAGGAAGAATGCAAGTGTCAAGGTAGCGCTAATATATTATTAGACCATTATCAGACATAATGGTCTCCAGTCTTTGCTGGCCCACTGTCAATGTTATACTGAAACAATATTCTGTATTCATATTTCACTAAGCCTTCATTGTTACCTTCAGTAACTGAATCTTTGGAAAAGAAAATATAGGACTGTAGTATCATAAGATAGGGTACTTTTGTTATGCATATTTCATCCAAAACACAAAAAGGGGAATATATGTTATTTAATAATTATAATTTCCAGCAAAAATGTGAACTCCTCAAGAGCACAGAAAATACTTGGAAATCTGAAGCTAGTAATTTTTTGGTTGGTTGGTTTTTCCCTCCACATTAGTGTGAATTGATCACATCTACATTGCATTCTCTAACATTAAAGCTATTCCTGTCTATTTAATCAGTAAGCATTTAGCACTTCCAGAAGGCGTGCAGTTTTCCAGATGGCTATAGGTACATCCACTGCATTTCAAGTGTGAGTTGCAGATACCAAATAGTTATATATCAATAACTGATACTGTAGTTGCTGAATATTTGACAGAGTAGAATCTGCCAAAGGCACAACTTCTAAGCCAGTACAGCTTTATGAACAGAAGTCATGGCTAGGCAGGGGTTGAATGCTAGGCAATGTTGCTGACTCTTTAGAAATGAAACTGACAACAACAACAGGAAGAGAGTTACTGCAAGTTCTCCTTGCATATCAAACTATGTTTCCTGATATAAATCAGCTACAGATCTGGCTCTCCCAGACTTCCATTAGCATTCAAAAAATAGGAGGCTTTCAGTCTGTTCAGGAGCTGCTTGTTGCAAGCACATGTATCAGCATAGCTCTGCCTCTGCTTTTGCATCAGACACATTTATTAAGAAGTTCAGTTCTTCCACCGGTCCTCAGAAGTTCAATATTCCTTTACAGTAATTTTTTATCTATAGAGACCACTTGAGGTACACATGTTTGGAGTTCATATGGTTCTAGGAGGCCACTTTTTGTGAAAATAACTTTTACTTATGGTGGGAGTAGATGTCCATCAATCTCAGCTTCCTGTGTGCTGCAGCAGTGAAATGTTGGGTTAAGTGAAAACTGTCACTTAGACTGATCTACTCTTATATTTCATCTGAAAAGTGTTTCAGCAGCTCACACACAATTTACTGCTGGACGTGCTTCGATAGTGAAAAGGCAACTGCCTTTGAATTTCCAAGATAGACATAATAATAAAAAAATACGTAGATTTATGCAGCTACACCTGGATTATTTGTGTTGTCATTGCATTCCCATACTCTTGCCCTAAGACGAGCACATAAGATTTCTTTCACAGTTCAGTTTTCCAGGACTAAGCTATCTGACAAGCTAGAACATGTGTTGTTCTATCTTGTTGATCCAGCAGGTTGATTCAGCAACCAACTTGCAAGATTTTGTATTTGGAGCCAGAAGTATTTTAGTTTGTCAGACTCCATTTAATGTAAAACAATCTCCATTTTACACTCAGGTTTCTGAATATGTCCCTAACATCTCTTAGCATCTCCTGCAGACCATGATGTTTGTAGCCACTGCTGTACTCTCAGAAAAATAGAGTAATATAGTGCCACAAAAAGAAATTTGACTGAAATGTGTTGTCCATTTTAAAACCACATTTCAACAGCTCTTGAAAGAAAACGTTTTTCATACAAATCCCTCGTACTCATTAGCTGGACTCAGTTCTCCCTTCAGTTTTCATGTATTTTACAACACATAATCAAAGAATAGACTTGAACTTCCTTTAAGGTTCACTGTATGTTGCCACTGAATCCCATGTTCTATGCTGTTGTTGTAAATTCCATTCCCTGGCTAAGGATCAGTGCAATGAGCTATGTCTGGGTGACCTGTTATAAATCATTAACAAGAACTCACTTGTACAGGTATTTCTGGTGAGATGACTTTAAAGTCACCTGGAATGAACTGCTGTGGATTTAGCTGATTAATTATTTTTCTCCATGTCTCCTAAAGATTCTTATTGGATATAATGACTTTGAATGAGAATTGTATGTATTGCTTATGATACTCCTGAAGTAATGTTTGCAGTTACACCCTCTGATCTTAATGTAAAGAGAACTGCCTGAATATAGAAAAATGTATGGGCTTGGTTCATTTTCTTTGCATTAATTGTTCCAGATCCTTAATCACTTTAGTTATGCATTGACTCAGTGCACCATACTGGAAGGCTAATGATACCTGCCGAATTTCTGGTGCAACTGCATCATTCCTTTAGAAGGAGGGATCATTGATCATTGTGTGGTATATGAGATCCATATAGGAGATTTTTACAGATATTCTGCTTTGGGCATTGCATAATTACATTTGCTTCTTCCTGGTTACTACCCCCAACACCAGGAGCCACCAAGTAGAATCACACCAAACTGAAGGTGTTCTCAGTTTTCTTCTGTAGATTGCAGAACTCCCAAGTATTACTAAATACACTGAAAAATACAAAAATACAAACAATGCTGTATAGTCTGGTCTTCTTAAGCAGCTTTTGTGTGTCATCAGGTAATTTGTCCTTCCTACAAATGATAAGAGGACCGTTGGTTTTAGGTTCACTGAGGTGACATGGGGAACCTGCAGTCTGATCCAATTAATGCAGGATAAACGCAGAAAGTAAATAGAACCTATAAGGAACTCAGAATACATGTAGACATTCAGCAACCAGGGTCAGTTTACATTTGTAATTGTGCAATGATTATGACTTTGAACATGTCTGATAAAAAAAGATTTTCCTTGCTAATTAGTGTGTGCTACAGATAGGCTCAAGGAATTTGAATTTCCAAGCAGATAACCAAATAATTTCTCTACTAGCTCAGACCTTTAAGTCTCATTTTGGTTTTTTGTACACAATTGCATGTATCAGCTATTCCTTCATTCACTGAAATAATCTCATATCCTATATCAAAGGATGTCAACTTTTGTTTCTTCCTCTGAATTCTGAGGGGTATGCATTTAGTTATCTTATGCTGCTCTAGATCTTACATAAGAGGAGGATGAGACCAGTATTACACCACTATTATTCTTTTATAAGTTACTTATGAAACTTGTGTTTCTAATTATTTTGCTGAACTTTACTCATATATCTCTTCTTAGCCTTCACTCAAATTACTCTTTATTTACAGCATTGAACCAAGAGTTTAAGGCCTCATAAACAAAAGTAAATTTGCTTACGTAAGCATTAAGTAAACCTCAACAGCCTGTTTTTGTTCCAATATATTCCACTATAAAGTATGAGTAACTCCACAGAGTTAACACTGTTACACTGTTATAAAATGATAAAAAAATGAAAAGAATGAGTACAGACAATCTGCCAGTGGACTTTGAATCCCCTGTTTGTGACATCCTTCAGTCACAAGAGCAAATAGACACCAAGACCTAAGGTCTCATGACAGGATTTGCGCTGCATCTCTGCTCTGCCTCTGTCCTCTTATTATTTGTACATGTTGCAAATCACTACAGCAGACTTTACCAGAACATTACTACTCACGGCCTCATAATTCCATGTCCACTTGAGATTTTTTCTTAAGAAACGAATGAGTTACCAATCTAAATAACAGAAATAACAAACATCAGTTAGGTCGCAAGGACACTGATATTTTTGTGCTCTGGTGCTTCAGAAAGTTTGAAACATGTCAAAAAAGGGTTGTTATTCTTCAACAAGAAGAGAAAGGGACTGTTATTTCCACTGGGACCATTATTCTCCACAAATAAGAAAGAAAGCAAGTGGAAACAGGATGATAATTATAAAAATTATTGTGTGAAACTGAAGACTTGTCCAAATTAGAGTTCATAACTGCCTCCTGCAGAGAAATTGGACCATACTCAACAGCTAAGAAAATACTTGCAGTGGAAAACAAAATTAAGACTTAAGACAGTAATTTCTTTAGAAGTTTTGGACAAAGGGCTGCAGGAACCTACAAATTCAAGGGGGATTAATGTAAGAAACTGAGTGGTCCAACTCTTAGATTGTAAATTTAATAATTATTAACATCTTTATTCTACTGTTTGTTAAAAAAAAAACAAAGATAGAAGTGGATTTTTTCTCACTCTGAATGGGTAACGCTGCAGACTGAAATTTAGACATATTTAGGGCTTATACATCAGAAAACAACTGAATTAGATCTATCTAAACCCACTGCAAAATTATGATATTCCTTATCACTTGCTTTAAAACAGAGGAATTTTTTTCCTCATTAAATCTTGAGACAAAACAATAATCTCAGGTAAGATGAATGTTATCTAGCAAGATGCTCATGGCTTTTCACCATTACTATAGTTAAGCTCTTCTTAGTGTTATATGGTTTATAATAAATATAATGTAATATAATAGTAAATAGTATAATAACCAGTAGTTCTTGACACATGATAGTTGCTACTAACAGCTGCTTCTCATCGCTCTCTAAGGGAATTGAAGGCCTGCAAGTGTCTCTGCATAGTGTAGGGGAGAAAATATTAACTTTTCCATTGAGCAATGTACATTTTCATACCCCATGTGTTTTCCATGGCAAAGTAGATGTTTTATAAGTCTGTGGCTTCAGCTCCATTTACTCTGTTTGGACCCTTTATTTTTCAGTACTTGTGAGCTGCTAGTTTCAGCAGCACTCACTTGTATTACAAACAGCTCATAGGCTCAGTACTTGTTAATCAAGTTCTTTGCACTTCCACCTCCACAAAGCTGAAAAAGAAACAGGAGTTGAATATTGCTCTTTATTTGAGACTCTTTCCATCTGAGATTCCATAATTGGCAAGAGTCCATGTGTCAGTCCATGTGTCAGTCATGAATGAGCTGCATTTTATTCCTCTCCTTATTAACAGCTGATCTGTACCTGCTTTGTTTCTTTTTGGCTGCTGCAGAGCTCATTTAGGATTTGACAGACATGGTGCATACTAAGCACCTACTTGCAGCCAACATTGCAGGGCTTTATTAGCACTTTATTAGCATGCAAAATCAACACCCTACCCTGCAGCAGGAGGTTTAATCTACCATCTGGAACTGGAAAGAACATCTTGTCAGTTATGAGGGTTTAGTCCCAACAAGGTAAGGAATACAAGGGTGTGTTTCCTTAAGAAACCTTAGAAAAAAAAAATTTTAAAATTGGTCCTAGTCTGATATTTGTTTTCTGCATTGTGTCCTCCAAGAATATTGAATAAAAATTCAGATCTGTGTCCCTCTTTCCACTGATGTAAGCATGGGATTTCTACAGGATAAACCCCAAGATCAGCAGTTCCATTTCTCTCACCCAATCAGAAGCATAAAACTCACCCATGCAGAAGGCAAAAGTCTCAGGCCATAGAACCAAGCAACATAAATATCTCCATGTTAATCTTTAAGGGTACACCAAGTTCTTAAATGTCTATTTCTCCATAAACATACAAAACATGTACACTGGAAGAAATCAAACTCCAGAGTGCTGTTAAAATAAACCATGCTGTGGCTCTCAATTGTCTCTCTGAACAAAGAAAATAACAGTGTAACCTGAATGTTTGGAAGTACCTCAGGGACAATGGTGTTAAGAAAGCATTACAAAGTCATACAGAGAATTAAATGGCTATTGCCAGTTGGTAGAGTGTCTTGGCTTGCTACTTTCATTAAAATGTCTGAAGACTTGGGCTACAGGTTCTACAGAAGTAAGTTTTAAAGCTGAGTGAGTGACATAACCAAGAGGAGCTGGACAAAAGGAGACGTGTACTGCACATGACCTCAGCCAGGGTACACCATTCTCTAAAGGCAAATACCAGCTCAAGAAGCATGGAGAGCAAAACCTGCTAGCTCAGCATTTTTGTAAATAGGGAAGAACCTTCCTCCTCTCACTGTGGTTACCACTGTGCTCAGAAAATAGTGACTCTTTGGCCCACGCCCCTCCTCTGACTGTACCACTACCTCCAGACTGGGGTGTCTGAAAAACTGCATAATCTGCTATTCCAAGCTATTACCTCGCAAATATCTTGCCACTCTGCACAATAAATGGTTTCCACTTGGAATTAGTTAATGGAGAAACATCTCATCTACTTTTGCTACAGGGTTTTGCTTTGCTTGCAAGGTCACCTAGAATAAGCTCCCTGAACTTTGAACCCTGTCTGCAAAGTGAGACAAACAAGAGCAGTATAAATACCACAGCCCTTTCCCCCCCAGTGTTTTCTTCCGCAGTGGAGTTGAGCAGAGCTGCCAAGGAGGAGGGGGAAGGAAAGGGTAAGTCTGCTGGTTTTGCTATGAAAGAGCTGCATGAGTTAAGATTTGGCAGAATGTCTGCTTGTTTCTTTGCCTGAAAAGGCTGACTGTGGAAATTTCCACTGGAAACCAACTAGAAAGTTGAAATGCAGAGAGCAGTGTGATGCAGGGCACAGCTCTTGCTGGCTGACAGGGTGAGACCCAGCTGTTCCTGGGTGCGGCAGGAGGGTATGAAAGCACAAAAGGATTTCAGGATGTCACAGGAGTTCCATGTGTTTATGAAGGCTACAAAGGTGGGCAGATTTCCAGATGTGAAGAAAGAGTGAAAAAAAAAAATGGCTCTCTTGACATCTGTTGGACCACAGTTTAAGCTTCAGAGTAATGCACCTAAAGTTCAGGAAAAAAACATTAGGGACAGGTAGAGTTCACAAACGATGTTGGCGTTGCAGCAGCTGACTTGTTTTAAAAGCTCAGTTATTAGAATGTTTTATATTTCTTAAGAATAAGGCACGTTTGGTGAAATGTATGTTATTTATCAGAACTTAGCGTTTCCAAAACATACTGTCTTACTGTTAGATTTTGATGCAAATGGTGAAACTATACTATTCCACAACCTAGGACATGTTGGGGAGCCACTTTATAATTTTATGTATTTCTTAAAATGGGCATCTTCTGAACCTATTAAGCAAAAAATATTTTACTTTAATGGCACTAAAGGAAAAGATAATTACAGAATTTCTCATATGCTTTTGTTTTCATAAGAATTAAATGGACTAAGGGTAGGAAACTTTGTAAGATCTGAGGAATCCTGAAACGAAGTTTTCATTTCCTGTTTTTGCCTAAAAATGTTTCTGGTGCCCGTGTTCTTAAGAGATGGGATCCAAATACTACAGACCGAGTTGTAAAATTCTGAAGTCTTTTATTACATTTCTGCCAGGTTCTATAATGCTTTCTGTGTACCACAATACACTATTGATGCAAATACTTTTTAAGTGAGCAGAGTAACTCTAGAATCTGGAGTGAGCTTGTCTTGATTCTTACAAGCATAAACTGTCTCCCCTCAACTGATGTGAAAACATAAGAAATAAGGGCACTTTAGAATCACTGAAGTGTTAAAACCAGGTAAGAACAAATTAAAAAGAGGAAGTAACAATATAGTCTGATTAGTAGTCCTGAAAGAAAATTCATTTATTTTGAACACTTAATTTTCAAATGCTTACATAAGACAAAATCACACCAGAAAACAAAAACCACAAGAAACACATAAGACCAACTGAAGCAGCTCAAATTTATTTTTACAGGTGTGTTTGGTGGGTTTTTTTGCTTCCCTTTTTTTTTCTTTCCTTTTTTTTTTCTTTCCTTTTTTTTTTCTTTCCTTTTTTTTTCTTTCCTTTTTTTTTCTTTCCTTTTTTTTCTTTCCTTTTTTTTTCTTTCCTTTTTTCTTTCCTTTTTTTTCTTTCCTTTTTTTCTTTCCTTTTTTTTCTTTCCTTTTTTTTTATTTCCTTTTTTATTTACTTTTTTTTCTTTCCTTTTTTTCTTTCCTTTTTTTCTTTCCTTTTTTTCTTTCCTTTTTTTTCTTTCCTTTTTTCTTTCCTTTTTCTTTCCTTTTTTCTTTCCTTTTTCTTTCCTTTTTTCTTTCCTTTTTTCTTTCCTTTTTTCTTTCCTTTTTTCTTTCCTTTTTTTTTCTTTCCTTTTTTTTCTTTCCTTTTTTTTTCTTTCCTTTTTTTTTCTTTCCTTTTTTTTCTTTCCTTTTTTTGTCTTTCCTTTTTTTGTCTTTCCTTTTTTTTCTTTCCTTTTTTTTTCTTTCCTTTTTTTTTCTTTCCTTTTTTTTTCTTTCCTTTTTTTTCTTTCCTTTTTTTTCTTTCCTTTTTTTGTCTTTCCTTTTTTTTCTTTCCTTTTTTTTTCTTTCCTTTTTTTTTCTTTCCTTTTTTTTTCTTTCCTTTTTTTTCTTTCCTTTTTTTTCTTTCCTTTTTTTTCTTTCCTTTTTTTTTCTTTCCTTTTTTCTTTCCTTTTTTCTTTCCTTTTTTCTTTCCTTTTTTCTTTCCTTTTTTCTTTCCTTTTTTCTTTCCTTTTTTTTTCTTTCCTTTTTTTCCCCCCCTTTTTTTTTCCCCCCCTTTCTTTTTTTCCCCCCCCTTTCTTTTTTTTCCCCCCCTTTCTTTTTTTTCCCCCCCCTTTCTTTTTTTCCCCCCCCCCCTTTCTTTTTTCCCCCCCCCCCTTTCTTTTTTTCCCCCCCCCCTTTCTTTTTTTCCCCCCCCCTTTCTTTTTTTTCCCCCCCCCCTTTCTTTTTTTTCCCCCCCCCTTTCTTTTTTTTCCCCCCCCCTTTCTTTTTTTCCCCCCCCCCCTTTCTTTTTTTTTCCCCCCCCCCCTTTCTTTTTTTCCCCCCCCCTTTCTTTTTTTTCCCCCCCCCTTTCTTTTTTTTTTTTTTTTTCCCCCCCCCTTTTTTTTGTTTTTTTCCTTTCATCCTTTGTGGGTTTTTTTTGTTTTGTTTTGTTGTTTTTTTTTTTTTTTTAACGAATGGAGCCAATACCCCGCTGTGTTTTGTTATGGGAATTTCAGAGCCTGAACTTTGTTCAAACACTGATCTCATCTTGTTTATTTTTTCTCTTTTCAGATAAAACCCAGCCATGTGGGCAGGGCTGGGGCTAGTTCTGGCTCTCTGTCTCCTCCCAGGAGGAGGGGAAGAGATCCAGAACTGCAAGGAGCCCCCGGAATGGCGCATTGGGGAGGAGAACCCAATGCTGAACTCCAGGGGCTCAGTGACAGTGGTGGCTCTTCTCCAGGCTAGCTGATACTTGTGCCTGCAGCAGGCTTCCAGGTAAGCATAAATCTTTTTCACAGTTTTGGTTAAAACATGGCTGGTCAATTTTTCAATGCCATCTGAGGATAATACAGGTGCCTGTCTTGCAGATGCACTCAATGAACTTTTAGCTTCTCCAATGGCCACCATCCCAGCTGGCATGTGTGACCTGGTTTAGCTCTCAGCAGGAGTGTTCTGTGCCAGTGGCTCAGATTCTTTAACCCTCAATTTAGTCTCACCTGACAGATTGTCTTGTACAGATTGTGTTTGCAACATAGAAGTATGATCGACTTGACATTAATGAAATGCAAACCCAAACAAAACAGTTACTCAAAACTGTGCTTCAGTTAGCAGCAGATTATTATTTTAGTAAACATGCTGAAATCCAGAAATGTCATAATTCTCTGACATGGTTAGAACACTTGAAACAAACACACCTATGATCACTGATTCCTTAGGCAAAATCTGCAGGGGAAAAAGCAAATTGAAATGTGCTTTTAATATACTTTCCCAGCCCTTGTTCAGAGGTCCTAGATATATTAAAAAAACCCCAGAAAATAAGGAATATACTGGCCTTTTGAAACACAGATGAAACATTCAAGGGAATTGTGTTTATATTTTCATGCAAGACCTGAGGTACTTATGCTCTGGTTTCTAGAACCTACTTCTCTGCAATTAAGTTTCATGACAGTAACAGCTGCAAGCACTTTTGAGCTGATCCAGACAGGAATCGCAGACAGCCCTTATCTTGGATTTATGTACTGATTGTGCAATAATTTTGATTTAGAAATTCATAGTACTGGTTCCACAGCTTGATTTCAAGCACTGTAATAACACCCTAGTTTACTCCCTGTAGCATGCATAACTTTGTATTATAATAGTCTTTGAGTTTTTAAGAACTAGATTTGAAAAAGTCATAATGGGTTTCAAGATCGTTTTATTTGACTGTACATTTTAGAAAGGTTTTAAGAACCTTTTAAGTCCTACTTCCTGAAATAGGGTGGGGGTGGGAGAAAGACTTTTTAAAGCAATTCAATAGGAAGGATGCACATTAAAAGGGAAAAAACCCACAACATCATATAGCTAGAGAACATCTTTTTGTACTGTAGAGCATAAAGACTTTTCTGATGGAACATGAAAGGGTAAGACTAGTAACCTGTCAGACAGGCCATGCACACATTCTGTAGCCACACTTTATCCTGGCTGTTACAGAAAGGGCCACGTCAAGATGATTGTGACAGCTATTGGCCATGTACTGCAGGTTTACTTCTCTTGTATTTTTCATGTATTTATATTAGGCTTGCTTAAACCAAATATGTTACCAACTCTCAGCATTTAAATAAAGATATCAGATAAACTAATTGTGTTACACTATGAAGAGCATCCAAGAACTGAAATAAAAATACCACAATTCAGTTTGAAAATAAATGCCTACTTTACTTGCTACTGCATTCTACTTGAAAGGACAGGACCTGTGAGGTATTGGTTATTGTACACTCTGGTTTGTTGATACTCATGGCAAATGGCAAGAATATTTTAATAGTGTTAGACTGTTGCTATTAGAACTGGGAGAAAATAATATTCACTGTAGTAAAAGCAGGATGAAACATTCTACTTTTGCAGAATGTGGCAAACCTTTTGATTCTATAACGATTTTTAGTCTTTCTTCCTTACATTCTCTACTAGGTTGGAGGACCTGCGAGTGAAATTAGAGAATGAAGGACTGGTCAATATCTCGTATGTGGTTGTCAACCATCAAGGAACTTATTCCCAGAAGAAAATTCACCTACTGAAAGAAAGTGTTTCAGAATATATTACTGTTTACCAGCAAGATGAACAGGAAGTTGATGTCTGGACTATCTTAAATGGAAACAAAGATGACTTTCTCATCTATGACAGGTCTGTGTTCAGAGGCAAACAGGGGAAAATATTTGGGTGTATTTAGAATAATGCTGTGTAAGCATCTGCGTTATTTGATTGATTTGCAAATAACGTGGTTACCTCGTAAGAAGACATCATAAGAAACTTCTGAGTTGCACTAAGTAAAGTACTTGCCACTAAAACAGAAGCTTCAGCTAGGAGAGTTACTCAGTAAGCCAGAAATTATGCTTCATGCTACTAAGTGTTGCAGCTGGGAGGGCAGATGTTTGTAAGGCAGGTCTTGGTTTTGCCCCTGGGACTGTGCAGTGTGGGTGCACTGATGTGAGTACAATCAGGTATGATCAGAAGAGATACTCAATTTTAGGTGTTTCTTTGTGTGTATGTAACCAAAAAGTTCTTTCTCTCCTTAGATGTGGCCGTCTTGTGTATCATCTGGGTCTGCCCTATTCCTTCCTGTCTTTCCAATATGTAGAAGAATCTATTAAGATTGCATATTGTGAAAGCAAGTGCGGAAACTGCTCTTACATGGTATTTTCTTGTTTTATTCTACCTATACACTAGGAAAGGAGACTGAACTTGACTGGTACTTAAAAAAAAATTCATTGTCATTAATCAAAAAGACATAATTTACACTTTTCATGTGTCTTGAGCAAGAGCTTCTAAACATATTTCAAAGTGAATTAGATCTAATTTATGTTACATTATCTGAATTTCTGTAGTTAATAGAAACGTAAGTAATTTTCAGAAATCTGAATGCAGTCTTGAAGGTTAATTCTATTTCTGGAGTTACGTGCGCCTGGCAAGCAATTAGGCAAGCTCTTGCTTTTGGGAATGGGTAGTTACTTAAATTGGTTTGTTTTGGGTTTTTTTAATCCTTAGAATCAAATCTGAGCTGGTTTGAGTTACTATTCCTTTTAGTATACATTTCAACACAGTATACAATAGCTAAGCAAATGATAATACAAGGTGACAAATTACCTTTATAAAAGATGGGTAGCTCTGATTTACATGTAACTTAAGATCAAAGCTACTTTAAGGATGATCAAGAATTGCACAGGCATAGTCATCATGCAGGTTCAATGAGAAGAATAATGTCTAATTCCATCATACAATTTTCCAGCTCATCACAGGCCTCAAAGAGGTCAGATTTGTAATCCTAGAAAAAGAGTGTTTTTTATTAGCAATTACTTGAATTGTAATTCCTAGAAATTTATATTAGCAGCCCTGCCTAGTTATCAGCAGTGCTGTAAAAAAAGGTTCTTTCTGACACACTTGAATCTTTCTTTGGCAAATCAGCACAAATAATTTAAATATGTGTTTCAGGTTCTGCAGAAATGTTAAGATAATTCATATTTTACCACTATTTTTACTAAATATTATGCCTTCTATTTAATGCAAACTTCTGCTTTGCAGGAACCTGATATTGATGATATATGTGAAAACATCACCAAAAAAGCAGATGAGAAGCTGGCAGAGATAGAACCCAAACCAACTGGTCAACATTTGCATCACCACAACCTGCACAGGCTTAGACACCATCACCATCGCAAGGGCAGTCATCATTCCAGAAATGAGAACCAGCAGGCTCCTTCTGAAACTCAAAGGCGTCCTCACAGCAGTCACCATCATAGAGGTTTTGGCCATAGCAGACAGGATCAGACAGGCAGTGCTGCACAGGTAGAGGCTGCTTCCCCAGGAGAAAATGTAGAAATTACACAAGATAAAAAGCTATGAAAAAAGGGGAAAACCAACTGTAAAAACCAGTTAACTTGAAACTGGCAGACGGCATCAGACTCAATTTCTAGTAGCTGATGCTGACATTGTCGACACCTTTTGTTTGAAGAGCTAGGAAATTCTGTCACTTGACAGTGTCGTGGAGCACTTCCAAATTCTTGCAGGTGACATGGACAACTGTTAGCAGAGGACATCACTGAATCTTGACAGTGACGTCTGCTCACTGCTGCCTGACAGTCACCAGCAGCAGGAGAAAGTGCATCTAGCGACACCTGACAGTGACAGGAAGAGGCAAGAAACTGAGCCTGAAAAACAAACTAAGCACCTTAAAAATGTAAGGCAGTCCCTACCACCTAAATTAGTGTAGTTGTGAGAATGGAAAAATTAACAGATTCAGTGTTTTTATTGCCCTCAACAAAAAAGAGAAAGGTTTGTAGAGTTAAAATACTGCAAAGATGTAGACTTGTAGAACAGTGGTCTTAGAATTACACAGTACCTGTCAAATTCCATCAGTGAAAATCTTAATTTAATTGACTCTTAGTTTGTTTTTCAGTTGCACTGGGAAGGTGTCTGCATTCTTGATTAATATACCTGTCTTTTTTCTCTTCTAACATTCTGCTTGCATTTGTGAGGACAGGAGCATAAACTATGACCTAGGGGCTCCTGTTTGATGTTTTGCAATCAAGAATAGAAGAAAACAAACAGGTATTTTAATCATTTTTTATCAAGAAGATGGCAAGTTGTTGGCTGTTTTTTTTTTCTTTCCAACCTGGGGATACAAAATATGTGCAAGAAAAGCTTACTCCTTGAGCAACATGCCAAGATAACTTTTTATTTTAAATGTAAGATACAATCAGTAATTGCATTATATTGAAGTAACAGATTTATATGCTTAACTTCTGTGGCTTCGATATGGTACCAGGATCCATTAATACATATTGCTACACCTTATAAACTCCCACCAAATCAGTAAGATCATGCCTAAAGTGAGAAGCAATGTTAACAACTCCTTACGCAAAATCAGTATCATAAAAGGGAGTCACAGAAAAAAAATTAATCTTGGTTTAATGTTTATCTTTTTTATAGCAGTGCTGAATATGATAAATCTATATGGACTAGTAAGGTGATATACCACTTAAACCTGTATAATTTCTCTGTGTGTAGCTTAGCATTCCTAACCTTTGATTAACTGAGTTGAAGTAAAAATATAGTTGTTTGAAGGATTCCTGTGTGAAAAGAGAACATTCAAGAAAGGACAACTGCTTTGAAAGTGCATACCACAATTAATCATGGTTTAATGGGGAAATTATTACTCCTACAAAACCCGAAACTTTTTATCTTGAATGCTGATTAGCAAGAAAGAATGCATGCCTTTGGAATATTTGACAAGAGCATTTTCAATAAAAAATCTGTATTTCTTCACATACTGCTTTTGCTCTCAGGTTTTGAAAGAGAACTGTTTCTGTATGGCATATTCTGCACCACTAAAATACTTCACATCGTGCTCTAAAATCGCCTTCGTTTCAAGTGTGGGTCTTGCCCTTTATTAAGACGCTGCTCTAAGTCCCTTATGGTGTTTCGGAGAACTGCAATTTCCTTGTTTTTCTCCTCCTGGAGATGCTGCAGCTTCTGTAAAAATAAAAGTAAAGGCTTCATAGTTAAATGTCACATAGAATTATATACCAGTACAATATGCAACTGCTAAGAAGTAATATTCTAGTATTTCTCCTAGTGTTTTGTATCACATAATTACACGTGACTTTCCCAGATTCCCATTTTCTGTCATGTCCCAAAGTTCCAGGCCTACAAAGACAACAATGCATATATATAATTTACATCACAGTCATTTATGTGCACTCTGTCTTAAGTTCCTATGTTAACTACTCTGTAATAGAGCCACATCGCATGTTGGTTTTTATTGTTGAACCCCAACTATGTGAACATCAGTGTGAAGACATGAAATGAGTTGTCTAGAGGGTGGGAGAGGGTAAGATGGATCTGTAATACATGGAACTCCACACCCCCGTTTTCCCATCCACAAAGTTTTGTTGCAGAGCAAACCATGAAACCCCAGTGAAATGCTGTTTGAAAGAGGCTGTAACAGTATTTAGTAGCTGCAGACTGCAGATATTAAAGCACATACCCTTCGATAGATACTTTGTGGCAAGACAGAAGCATCTGAAAATGATTTTGTTGTTTTATTCTGAACTCTTGCTAGTTTAGCATTGAACTGAAAGAATTGGGAAAAGACAAAACATTAAGAACGAACAAGAGAAAAATATGTTAATTAATAGATGCATAGCTTTCACTTATTTTTCCCTTTTAAGTTGAATTTTGTATCTGCAAGTAGTCATAGCAAGCTTACTACTGTTTAATCCTAGGACAATGACAATACTTCAATTTATTTCAAAAAGAACATAATTACAAATTATTCTTATTTAAAATAATCTCAAAATATTTTTAAAAGTAAATAGTATAGAATCATAGAATCACTGATGTTGGAAAAGACCTCTAAGACCATCAAGTTCAGCCATCAACCCATCACCACCAACCAACTAAAACATGTCCTCAAGTACTAGGTCCATGTGTTTCTAAGTATCTCCAGGGATGTAAGTACCTCCACTGCTTCCCTGGGCAGCCTGTTTCCATGCCTGACCACTCTCAATAGATAAATTCTTCCTAATATCCAATCTGAACCTCCCCTGGAACAACTTTACACCAATTCCTCTTATCTTATTACCGGTTACTTGGGAGAAGAGACCAACTTCCACCTCACTATCATCTCCTTTTCAGTAGCTACAGAGAGTAATTTGGTCTCTCCTCAGCCTCTTTTTCTTTAGGTTAAGCAATACCAAGTCCTTCAGATGTTCAATTCCTAAACAGAAGTGACTTGGATACCACTGCAGAAGATAGCCCATGCCACTGATCTTTGCAAAGACAATTGGTTTTTATGTTTCCCAGGTCCCATCACATATTTTCTTAAGTGGTATTTGACATTTTCACTACACAGTGTCTTAGTTTACCCGAAGCCCAACTGATCTTTAAGTAAGTCAGCTTTGTAGTGCATACCTCTATTTGCATTTTAACAATTTCATTCTGCTTCTCTTCATTTTGAATTTTCAGCTGTCTGGTTAGCTCTAATATTTCTAGTTCCTTTTTTTCTCTCTCTTCTCTATATTCAGCTTCTTTCACTTCAACTAGTAACATCAGATACAATTATTATAGAAGATGTTCAGATGGAAAAATAACATAATTTCCAAATACTAAAACTTTCTCAAACAGCATATTTCACTAGAAAAAATTTAATTCAAGAAAAGCATAGTTTAAAACTATCTGAAAACTACTCTATCCCATTCCAGTAAGACAGAGTCTCTTTAAAGAAGCATCAGGTTTTACAAAGAATTTGTCTTTTGGAAACCAAAAAATTCTAATTTTCAAGGCTATGCCAAAAATGGAAAAATTAATACTGAAGTTCTTTCTCATTTCCGTATTATTTAATTGTGAAAATAATGTCTCACTCTCCTGAACATAACTGGAACTCTTTTAACAGCAGTTTAGCTTATAGTTCAAAGCAATTTTCCAGTCAATGCTCAATCCAAAATTTAGTTCTCTCAGATTTTTACGTTCAAGTTCCCAGTGTCTGCTCTGCCTGTTTGGGATTTTCTGTCCATCTGTCTGCTATCTACTATTGCCTCATTGCCACTGTCTCCTCTCTTGAGCGAAAGTAAGACACAATTAAACACTGTCCAATTCTAGTTTTCATATGTTTCCACTATGAAGTGAACTTAGCCTAGATGAAGTATTAGCTTTTACAGGTCAATGTTTCACCCAATGCCATAGCATTCAGTCTTGTGCTTACATTTTTTTCTTATATCACAGTTCAACTGTGCTATTTCTAATTTGCGGTCGTCGTCTTTGTTTTTCATTTCTATCAGAAGTTTCTCAATCTGATCTTTATATTCCTATGAATGTAAAAAGCTTCATTAAAATCTTGTGCTCTTGGCCTCTGCAAAGCACAACTTTCATGTAAAAATGCACTATTCTATAATTCAGTACTTGCTTTATCTTTGATCCAGTAAATTCAAAATACCCAGTTACTTCTTAAACAATCTGGATGAAGTCTGTGGATGAAAAATGTAGCATATTTCATTGTATTACCACTACCAGTTAACATAAAATTAGAAATAGTACTTATTAGGAGAACAGGAAAAGGGAGAGAATATTCCTTTCCCCAGTCCTGTTCATTATGTGACTATAGTTCTGCCTCTGTGGATTTCTGACTGTAACATTGTATAACAAATCCTACTTAAAGTATGAATTTTATGAATAATGCTTATACCAAGAATTCCACACCTTCATACTGACAGCAGCAGAAACATCAGTGATACCAGCACTAGTGATGCTGGTGGCACCAACACTCAAGCAAAGAGTTTGAGCATGCCTAATGTAAATTTGCTCTCGTTACTTACTCCAAAATTATTAAGGAATTTGCTGTAGCTGCCAGTGTAGAGGTGCTTACTACAAAGCTCTTGTCAGAGCCTTCTGACAAGGCAGGTAGTCACTCAGCAGGGCAAAGCTTGGAGGCACTCAGAAAGGCAGTACTGATGGGTTGGTAATGATATATTTGGATATAGTTGGTGCCTTCAGAAGAACACTAGGAAGGTCCACTATGCCCACACATGTAAACCATGTGTAGAGACATAGTGTTCTCCTGCCTTTCAGAAGGCATTACTTATTTTATTCCCAAACTGTCAAGATAACAGCACAAGCAAATAAAAATTAGCAGTGAGATTCCTGAGCCTATACATGTAACAGACCTTAACAAAGACAACTTACATTACCTGTGACTAGCTCTGCTTGTGTTACATCCTTTCCAAAAATGAGTGGGACATATATAAAAAGTAGAGAGACTGTAAATGGAATTTATTTTGAGACAGAGATAAAAACTAGAGACCTATTACCTTCCTAGTGTTAATTACTCCCAACTAAAACTACAGAAAAAATCCAGACAAATCTTGATTCTCTGGCAGCATAGCAGGCATTGTGATTATCAAAACCTTATTTCCACTCAAAAATATATGGTAATGCAAGGGATTAGACTTCAGAATGTAAAATTGACACAATGCTAAATACAGGGTTTTTTTGGTTTCTTTGTTGTTTTTTTTTTAACTGCTAGGAGAACAATTCTTTTTTACAAGGCATGTTAGGAAAAGTGCAACAGTAATGGTTTTGGTAGCAAACCTAGGAAGAGATACGAGATAAAATAACATTCCTCTATCTAAAGAATGATCACTTGTGACATACCTGTTCACAAGTTTTTAATTTTTCTTCCAAGACATGAATGGTCCCCTTCAGTCTATCATTTTCATCTACATAAATAAAAAGACGTGATACATTAGAAAGTACATTTTGATAGTCTTATTAGCCCAGAAGTAAAAAAAGGAAATTACTTCATTTTTTGACTTGTTTGAACTTAAAAGAAATTTTCTTGTAGACATGATAATCATCACTGACAGTGCTACAAAATCTCAGTCTCCATTTTAAAAGAAGAAAATTTGTAGTTATAATACTTCTCTAGTCCTACTGCCTTGGAGTGTTTTGGTTTTTTTTACTTTTAGATAGTTGATGCATACAAGAATCTAAATACAAAGTTCCTTGGCTCAGAAAACACAGTATTTTTATCATGGCTACAATTTCAAATTGGAAGGTGCAATTTTTAAAACACCTGCTTGCCAAACATTAGAACATAATACCTCAAAAGTAGAATTTAGAAAAAGGAGAGAATGCTGGTTTTGAATATAAAAATTCACTTTGAGTATTAAAAACAACCCCATCCTTCCAGTTTTTAGCAGTTTATTAATGTTTATGCTGATACACTTTGAACACACAATGGTTTAAAAACTTTTTTTTTTTTTACTACATGGTGTACAGCTAAACTGTGCTATAGAGACAGCAAATATTTTTATATTTTATTTCAAAACACCAATGAATAATTGTCAAGTATTTACAGCTAAATTTTACTTATCAATAAATTTTAGCAAGTGTTTATAGATAAATTTTAATATTACACTAAAGACTAAGACTTCTTGGAATAACAAAGTGATAAAACTATTAATAAGTGTTTTAATAGCTTACAGAGCAGTTAAACAACACTTTCTCACTTCTCGCAAAATTGCCTGAGATATGCTGAAATAAATTTGAAGACCAACTACTGATTAAAAAAACCACTCATTGATGCAAAACTTCTTTTATATGTGGATTCTAAGTAGGATAACAGCAACAGACATTAAGCATATAAACCACAAAAATCTGCACAAGATTGATTTTAGGTATTTTTTTCCTTGTGTTTGGCTGCCAATGAGTTTATCTCTCTGAGAAAACCATTAAAAAAAACCCCAACATGTCTACTTGTTCTAAATTACATTACAGTACATGGATTAACAATTTTTCTTTTACCTTTCACGTTGCACTGGTTTTCAATGGTTTGTGTTAGACCCTTTATAACATTCTGTAGAGTAGAACATTCTAAAAGAAATAAAAAATCCAGTACTTTTGAATAATTGTCACAATTTTATACTTTGTTTTTAAACTGTTCTCAAGTATTTTATAATCATCAACAAATACTACTCTTGATCTTCTTCCTGTCTAGAGAAATAACTCAAATCATTATTACATGTTTGTTGTTTAATTTAGGTTTTAGATTGCCAATAGCTAAAAACAATTTTATCATGCCATATGAACAATTTCATAAAACTATCACATTTTTGTTTATAGCCAGAAAACAAGGATGTTGTCATTTTCTGGGCAATAGTGGAGGTTTTCCATATCAGCATTCCAGCAGTTCGATGTAATTGATGAAACTGAGGCTTACACTCCTGACAGCATTTTTCCAAGATTCTTTTGAACCAGGCCAGCACTAACCACTCACTGCATTTTCTCTCTATGTTAATGCATATAAAGATTCATGTCTCCAAAGTAAACTTGGAGAGATTCAGAACATGCTACTACATCTCCATTACCTAATTGTAACGAAAATAATAATGTGTGTATGTACATACATGCAACTTTTTGTCACTTTTCATATTAGTGTTTACTAATTTTAAGTAATTGTATTTTTAATATTTAAACCTCACACGGACTGCCTGTAATACAAAATGAAATACTATTTTATCTCTTATGTTCCTTGTAACCTTATCAGTCAAGTTACAAAACATTCACAGAATGGAAGACAGGGGACACTGAAACTGAGGTTTCGTATTCTTAAAAGCTGTTTTCTATTTCCAGAGTCCTACTGCATTTCTTCAGTGGCTTTTGATCTTTTAAGACCAAAGCTCTGTTGAAAATTGTAGGTCACATAATTAAATAATACATTACAAATAAGAGATTCACGAAGATTAATTAAGATCGGAGTTCAGAGATTCGTTTTTCCACCCAATCATTTTTATCATTGGTCTGCTCTTCCATCAAGTCTGCTTTCACGTAGCTGTAAGTTATCCAGTGGCACTCTCTCATTTCATGCTTACAGAAACCACTAGAGGGAGCACAAACAGCACAGAAACATCGCCTTTCCTCAGTTCTTGTACTGATGAAAAGCGTTTGTGGAAAAATCCTGTTGGAAGTTGAAAGCAGTAGCTTAGCATGTCCATTTGTACTAGCTAGTTCTACAACAATTTTTCTCCTATTTGAAAATGTAGGGAAATAATCAGAAATTCTTATAGTTCGTGCACACATTAGAAAGATCTGTATGCTTTTGAGTAAACAATATAATGGTGGCTAGTCTTCCAGTGAATTACAGCTATTTAAGTACAAGCTACTCTTTTTCCCTGTTTAATATCTATAATTTATTGCAGCTTCTTCCATCTGCATTTATAATTGAAACTACTGTGGTTTTTAATAGGGTAATTATATCAACCACTTTTTCCTTTAATACCTTTGAAACACAAACTTCACAAACATGCCATCCTGCAGATGTTAAATAGATCCACTGTAAAGTGTTACATAGGCAATAATGTGATTGTTTTCTTTTTACAGCTTCCTGAGATTTTCGTTCAGAATTGCATCATGACAGGAATCCATTTAGTTACCATAAAAAAAGTTTAGGAGCAGAAAATAGCAGTGCCAGACTTCTGTCTGTCTGAAAGGCATCTTTGATGGTTTACACTAAATAAAAAGCAAGGTCCTGAATCTCACTTTTGTTTAGCTAAGAACATATAAAGACAAAGCAAAGCTCCTTCATCACTTCTGAGAATATATAAATGCTCACCCAGTTGTTTATCTTTTTCCACCTTATCTTTGGTTCCAATGTTTCACTCTCCCCTCTCCCTTGAGATTTAGATATTTTCTTTCTTCCTTTTGCATTTGCTTCAGAATTCCTAGTCTTCTTTTCCCTTAAATAGTTCTGCAGAGAGAATTCTGGCTATCAAGGATATCAAGGACCCCTCGGGTTCTCACTTGCTGGAGATTTCCTGAGGTGAAAAATGCTATTCCCATGTTTGTTCCTCATACCAACAAAGATGTTTTCAGCCAGGGTAAAATTTCACTTCCTCCAGTTCATCACCACTAGTAGCCACAAAACCTTTAGGGTAGGTGGCACAACAGCCTTTCCTTCCACAGTGCTCTTTCCCTCTGCTCTGCTATAAGCAGTATGTTTATTAGGAATCATATATAATCCATTTGCCAGCATGTGGTCTTTCATTTCTTTTTTCTTAGCTGTTCTGTTTGTGTTCTACGACTAAGCCTTACATTCTGAGTTGTTCACCTATCCTGAAAATTCATTTCCTTTTGTGTTAAATTTGTAATAGGATGAACTTGAGAATGATCTTCAACTTGAGCATGTACATACATTAAGACTGTATGTTGGCACTCTTCATCAAGAAATAAGCACAGCAGTCCAAACCTATCAATTTCAATTGCCTTTGGACCAACACCTCAAGTGATACTTTCAGGAAATGAGGCTGAGCTGGGATTTGGGAAACAGCTTGGGAAATGAGGCTAGGAGAAATATTTTTTTTCTAAGACACAGTTGGCAATATCACTGTTTAAAAGCCTTTCTCACAACTACAGTCTGTTAGCGTAACTATTGCCAGAGAAAGAAAAGAAACATCAATGCTACATTTGGTCCCTTGTGTCTTCTCCAGTTCTGTACAGGATCCCTCTATAATGCCACCAATAATAAACAATGGTTTTCTAATTCCATTGTTCTTTGACTTTCAAAAAGGTACTACAAAGAGGGGAAGTATTAGAACACTTCATTGCTCGGAATACACAGTATGCCATTACCCCTTCTGAAGGGTCAAGGTTGCATGTAAAATTGATAAAGGTGCAAAGGCCATTTCTATCTATTTCAAAAAGAAAAAGCAAAATGTTTTAGCAACAATATAAACTTACTAAAATTTATAATCACTACACTAACTTTTTTTAACTAACTTTAATGTCCTTTTACTTTTAACATTACAGTCACTGCTGATCTCCAGGCACACAGAAACTGTGTAACTGAAGGTTCATCTGGATCTACTGCAGATCATGGCAATCTGCTGTTCAATTTGTTTTGTGAATCTCTTGCTTTCAGATCACCATTAATGAAAATAGTTCAAAAACATAAACTTATAAGCACTTCATTACATGATATTCAAAGTGTTTACCTTTTGTTAACCATGTTAACCTAACAGAACAGTCATAACTGTCTTAATTTTTAAATATATCTGACATCTCTCATTTACATTTTACTTTCTTATCATCTCTCAGCTTTCAGAACCACTTCTTACATGTCCCATGTTGTTCCACGTTCCTGCTTTTCACTCTTTTTCATTACTGCTATTAACAGCTCTGCAATCTCTCTTCCACCAGAATCCTTGTCTTCCAACTTTTCTGCTTCCTATCTGTATCCATACTAATTTGTACAACTACTATGACTTAAATGTTACTGAGATTTGCTTCTTCCTGACTATCCCTGCTGCTAAAACTTTAGCTCCTAATTTATGCTGATTGCTCTGGGATTTTTACTTGGGCTTCTGCCATTCAAATTTTTTTCATCATGTATTTCGAAACAGCTTCAGGGATTGCTCTCTTCAGTTATATCAACATAACTATCTGTTTAAATCATTTCACTGTTATCAAAGTGAGATACTACAAAGTTCAAATCCCTCTTCTGACTTCCATCTGTTTTCAGCCACTCTACTTCCACAGTCCTTGTTGCAGTCATCCCAGCTGCTCTGATTTCCTGAATTGTCTCTTTCTCTACCACCTTTTACCTACAGGTTTCATGGTAAAAATAATTTCTTCTTTTTGTCCACCTTTTCCTCTCCCTTTCTAAAATATTTTTGTATAAACCCCTTCCTCTCTGTTTTTATCAATAATGACACTTCTTGATCTGTTTCTTAATGACAGTCCTGCATTCTTTTGTGTTTGATAGAGAAACAAATGGTTTAATGAGTCAGACCAAAGTTCTGTCCAGTTTACTATCTCATTTCACAATGCCCAGTAGAAAAAACTTCAGGAAAGAAGAAAAAAAAGCTGGATAAACACCATCCTTAATATATCCTCACAGTATCCAAAACACAAAAATGAGGGTATTGTCTGAATGAGAGGTACTGTCTGTGTGCTTAACAAATTTGTTCAGTTTAGTTACATGATTTTTTCTAATATTTTTTGACTAATAGTATACTTCTGTTATTCACAAGCATCTGTGGAACTCATTTAACAACTTTGTACTATAAGGAAAAGTTCCTCCTTTCATTTGCTTTAAACAGTCAGAAAGTTTGATTTCCATTTAGTTCCCTTATTACACTGAACAGTGAATACTCATTTCCTAGTCACTTTCTGTATGCCATTCACAATTTTACAGCTATGACTCGGATCAGTTCTACTTTTTCTCTTTAGGCTGAAAAGTTTGCACTCATTTTAAGCCTTTCTTCATGCCAGACCTGTGAAGGCCCAAAGTGCATTCGTCCCCACCCACGTCTTGGGTGTTTAGCTGGCCTCAAGGCCCACCTAGATGGGTGGACAGCCAGTGCCCTTGAAAATGGATGGCTGAAGAAAGCAGGAAGAAGACTCAGAAATGTCTTCCCTTCCTTCACTTGTGAGCTGCTTTTAAGCTCAGGTATTTGCCTTTGTCCTACCTTGAGCAGCTGTGTTGCAGCCACATCCTCTATAGACACAGACCCTTGTTATGGCCTAGGGAATGACTTCCAGATGGATTTCAGACCTGAATTGTCACTAGGAACCTGCGAGTGATCAATAGATCTTGTCTGGTGCTAGTAACTGTTTCTGAACCTGATCCTGACTCAGCCTCTATCTTGACTTTCGACCTCATACTTTTTTGGTAATGTGGACTTCTGGTTGGCCCTGACAGCCCTCACTGGGCCAGCCCTGCATGGGTACAGTGAGAGTGAGACTCAGCTGGTGGGGCCCCTCCTTCTGTGGGCCTTCTTACATCACTGGCTCCTGACTCCCTGACCTTTGCTCCTCCTTGACAATAACAAATCTTGCCACCTTCTCTGTTATCTTTTGTAGTCCTCGTATGTCCCTACTGATCAGAAGGGGATGATCCAAATATTACACAAAAATCACAGACTTTACAGGGACATCTTTGTTTCACTATTTCTTCCATAATCATGCCTATCAGTGTGTTTGCTTCTTTGATCACTGTATTAGAGTGCTGGTCACCATACCAGAGAACTGTCCAAAAAGACAACAAATTCTCTTATCTGAGAAGCAGCCAACTATGGATTAACATAAATTAAAAGTTAGCACTTTGAATAAAACTCCTGATGTTAGTTGGCTTAAAAATGCTGGCTTTGTAAACTGCAGCAGCTTACTAGAAGCTCAACTAGACTGTATGGGTAGGTAAGTTAAACATTGAGGCACAAGAATACCATGAGGTGACCAAGATCCTCTCCCAATTTTCCTGCCCACACATTGTTTCATTAGAAAAGGAGATAATACAATCAAAAGAAAAATGAAGACAAAAAGAGGTAAAGAAAATACAAAAGGAAAGATATTCCTTCATGCTTTTCTGAATGCACTCAAAAATATCTTAAAATGTATTGATATTTATGTCAACTGGAAAACAGTTACTTTAATGCAGTTCTCAAGGTATGATTGTGGATTAAAGTTATCTAGTTTATAAAATAGATTCCATTACATGACCCAAGATTAAGCATTACTGTTTTTCACACATATGAATGTATCTTACATCCTTGATTTGTTTGTATTTCATATGTCTAAAAATAATGGAAATATTTCTCAAAGCTTCCTGAATGTATGCAAAACCCATACCATCCATAAAAAAAAATATTTACCTTCTTTTACTGATTCCTCCTTTGATTGGCTTAATGTTAATAACCTGTTACATTTCTCCAACTGATGAACCAGGACGCTGTTCGCTTCATTAATTTCTGATATTTTCTAGAAAATTGGGAAGATACTGAAGTTATATTAAAATATTTTTATTTGCATTTTAAATCTTGAGTTTTAAATTAATATAAAATCTAACAATCTTCCTACACTGCACTCAGCAATCTGTCCTATTTGCCATTCTGGAAATTCTGCTATATAGAAGAACAATAGACTGGAGAGCCTATTCTATTGTGAGTTTACCCAGCAGAACTAAGATCTCTGATTTACACCACAAGTTATAAACTGTTTTATTCTCAGCTCTGAAGTCCACAGAGCCCGAGTCTGGATCAGTCCTCAGCTAGGTTCTTTCTCATGCTTTGCATATGAGGATGCCAATGCCCTTGCTGAGCACCAATGTGAGTAACAGATGAGTTTCAGGTGCCCCTTTTTTTATTTCAGGTGCCCCTTTTATATTATCTCTAGTATTTATTTACTGATCTGTAAATAACCAGAGAGTTGTGTAATGTGCGTCTAATAAGAAACACAAGACTGATTTTCCTCAGGGATTCAGTCTTTTAAGAACTAAAATATACATAAAACAGAGCCCAATGATTACGGAATTTAAGAACTGATGCTCCTGCTATGGTAATGACATTTTTCTAGAACAAGAACCCATTTCTGAAGGGATAGTCCAGCAAACCAGTGTCGTATTTCTGTCTCCAAGGGCAGCTTCTCATACAAAGAAACATTACTACACTTTTTCTGAGAAGCCAAAATTGCCTCAGGACCATTAAAATTCTAGGACAGAAAAAAAGGATTCTCATACTACACAGAAGTCACTCATATCACTGAGATAGAGTCAATACAAACACCTTCCAAACGAAGTTGGTATTATAAGGCATATTAATAAACTGATAAAATTTTTTAAAAATTTCATTGGAAAAGCTTTTTAAAATGCACAAAATATTTATAAAGAGCAGTATCAACATCACTTACCTTTTCTATCTCAGAGAAGTTATCTAAAAGTTTATCAAGGTTCACTACACTGATCTTCTTCATGGTTTCTTCATGGCTGTGATTCATTTTTTTCTGGACCACATAATCCAGAGACCATAGTATATATAAAAAATAGACATATGAATTAACACATCTCTCATTCATACTATGTCAAAAGTTTTCACATTCACAATATAAGCAAAGAACATTTTTTTTTTTTAATTAAAAGGATTTTTGCCTGTGAAGCCAAATGTCAGCCAACCTAAGAACTTGTAGTTCTATGAAATAATGCAATTCAGAAAGCTCAAGAAAAATCTATCAAATATTTAGAAATGGGTGATTTTTTTTTTTTTTGCTGCAATTTACTTCCATAGACACAACAATGCAATTTTACCTAAATATATTGGTCACCTGCATATACAATACTTTAAAACCATGACTGACTTCTTTTTAGCTGTGCTGCTAGAAAAGACAGGCTTTCTTCTCCTCACTTTGGAGCAGAAAATTCCATCAATTGAAACAGCTACTCATTCTCTACTGTGTGCCCTCTAAAGGCAACTGATGAAATTTTCCTATGTTTGAGTAATTTAAGAAATGTTACTCAAGCAAATGAGATTTTACCAGGCATGCATTATTGCAGAATCCAAACAACCTGTATTAATACCAGTGATGATACACCACAGCACATATATTTCACTGCATGAATGAAAGGACAGTACTTGGAGAAGCACCCATATAATTCCAGATTATTAACGTAACGCCTAAATTGAGTAGAAATCCTGCTTACAGAATCTTCAACAAAAGGTTGCAATCTGAAAGACACGATGTGAATGCTTCTAAAATTACTGGAACTATCCCTAAACACCAGCCTCCAAGAAACAAAAGGTGCAATGGCAGAAAAACCTTGTATTCCAGATAAAAGACTAACTTCTGTGGGGTAACATATGAACTGTCTTTCTTACAAATAAAAAAAAAATTACAAGAGAGATGAGACAGAATGTGTGCAGTATCCAGAAACTAAGTGGATTTTCAGAGAGAAATACAGAAAAACTAGGTGGAAAAAGATATGTAAATGAACAACTGCTGCCAAAATTACATAACTGAATTACTTTCTCATTCAATATTTACAAATATTTATGTGTATATATCTTGTTTACCAAAGCAGTAGGATAAATATCGGTTCCGTGGGTTTAACAGTAATTTTCCTCTTGTATTCAATGTTTTCTAACATTCTAACATTTCTAACATTCTAACGTTTCTAACATTCTAAATTAGTGACTTTTTACTAAATTAGGAATCTTAATGACTTCTAATTTAATATAGTGCAATGCCTTGTTAAAATGGAGTTTAAAATATTTAATCAGGACATTCCATTTTGCAGAACACTTACATATCTTAATATTCTATTCGTTGATAATCTAAACGTATACTTTTAATTTCAAGCCCCGATTTTCCAGTTTTTATCATGGGTAGTGTCTACATGTTCATCAGTCACTATTTCTTTTCCTCATGCTCTTAAAATTGTGGTTTACTCTAAATTTTGAGAATGGGAGTTCAAGGAGCTGCCATGTTGTGTGCTGTTTTGTTTATTCCTTATTCCATGGCATCATTTGTTTTCTCAGAAGACAGGATATGCTCAGTACTTGGCAGTGTTAAACAGTGCCACTGGGAAAAAGTATCCCGCTGAACCGAAACAGTAAATTAAAAATAATGTTGTATTATTAATGTGTTATTTTTATAGCAGGAAATCTCATCACTTTTATTTTTGTTTATATTATGTATGTTGTCTTCCAACACATTTCTGTTCAGGCTCCCACCTGTTTTGAACTATAGTATTTATTTCACTGGGGGGAAAAATTAAAGATTTAATTTTATTTTTGACTGTCATAGAACTGACACATTTATTTAATTTCTCTTGCTGTTCATGCTCTCTCAGCATCCTTTTAAAAATGCTGTAGCTGATGAGCTGATTTTGGAATTTAAAGTTTCATTTTTACTTCATATAATTATGAAACCCGTACTCGTAGCCAAAACAACAGGATATTGATTTTTTACTGCAGATACCAACTGAATAGAGTAATTACTTAATAATGAGCCTGTCAAATAGCCTCATCATTTTTCTGAATTCCGCCCTTCTTTAAAATAGGCATCTAATATTTGCACTGGCCATAAGCTTGTTTTAATTTCTCACTCTCTTAAGGCCCCTGAGCACATTCAGAACACGGCTTGCAGACCAGAAATGTCACCACCCAAGTCGCACCCACAGGCGGGGTGAACCCCATCCCCTTCTCAAGTTCACCCACAACAGGACAGAGGCACCAGAGGCACCACCGCAACCCCCACCGGGTCCCAGACACCCTCTGGGCTCTCCCGCACCTCTGGTCCCTGCAAAGCGCCCTGGGTAGAAGTGAGGCCGGGTCACAGCCTCCCGTGCAGGGGACACTTCAAAGCACGGCCCTTTACTCCTTCACTGCCTGGGCACGACCGCCCGTGCGGGAGCAGAGCCACAGCGCTAGCGACACGACCCGTCCCGATATGCGGCGATATGGAGCGATAAGGGGCGATACCGGGCGATACGGGGCGATACGGAGCGATACCGGGCGATACCGGGCGATACGGGGAGATACGGGGCGATACCGGGCGATACCGGGCGATACGGGGCGATACGGGGCGATACCGGGCGATACCGGGCGATACCGGGCGATACCGCCGCCCCCGTCCCCTCACAGGCAGCGGAGACGAAGCGTCGCGCGCGCACCCGGCGGCGGGAACGCAGCTTCGCCGGCGGAATGTACCACTGCCCGGGGTGGGGGGCGCTTTGGCCCTTTCCTCCCCCTTCGTAACGCCGTGGTGGGCGCGACCGCCTGGAGGCGCTGGAGTCGGCGGCCTCGCCCCGGGGAGGGGAGACCCGGGAAGTGGGGTCCCGGGGAGGGGAGTCCCGGGGAGGGGAGTCCCGGGAAGTGGGGTCCCGGGAAGAGGGGTCCCGGGGAGGGGAGTCCTGGGGAGGGGGGTGTCGGAGAGGGGGGTGCCGGGGAGGGGAGTCCCGGGAAGAGGGGTTCCGGGGAGGGGAGTCCCGGGGAGGGGTTGTCGGGGAGGGGAGTTCCGGAGAGGGGAGTCCCGGGAAGAGGGGTCCTGGGGAGGGGAGTCCCGGGGAAGGGGGTGTCGGAGAGGGGGGTGCCGGGGAGGGGAGTCCCGGGAAGAGGGGTGCCGGGGAGGGGAGTCCCGGGAAGAGGGGTCCCAGGGAGGGGGTGCCGGGGAGGGTAGTCCCGGGAAGAGGGGTCCCAGGGAGGGGGTGCCGGGGAGGGGAGTCCCGGAGAGGGGGGGGTGGGAGCATCCGTCGGGAGGGAGAGGTGGTACCCAGGGGATACCCATGGAGTGTCCTCGGTGTGAGCGTCTCCTTGGGGTCAGGGTGACTGGGGAATTAAGGACAGCGCACCACGATGCTACCTTGAGAGAACTCCAGGGACAGTGCTACCACTCGCCACCTCACTCAAACACACCCCGAACAACTCAGCAGAGCCCCAGATTTCACTCCTCTAGGCAGTATGTAATCGGTTTTATCATTTGACTCCTCACATCGGTGTTAACATCGGCTGAGGGGGGACTTAAAGAGCTGATGGCAGTTTCTTTGGCATGGGTCTGGTTCTGTGTGTGAGGGAGGGGCTGATGGGTTGCCTGGTTATGGCACATCAGTATCTGTACTGCAGATGAAAACAGGGTTACTGTGCCGTGATCCTCCCAGCCCATCGCTCCTTTTTCCCAGGGAAATTGACAGAAAGGCCTGCAGGTTGCTCCATGTGCTGTGACTGAGGGATGTGCTGCTGTGTTGGGTAGGCTGGGAAGGCAATCATCCTACTTAAATACGAAAAGCAGCAAGTCACATCAGTATTTTAAGATTACCCTGTCCTAACATATTTAGTATCCTGCCAAACTTTTTTTTCTTCCTTTTTCCTTTTTTTCTTATAGACCATCCCAATGAATTGGAGGCAACCAGGCCCTGTGGTCCCACCAGGAAACAAAACAACTCTCTTCCTACAGCTCACCCACCCTGCTCAATATAAATTGCTTCTTTTCTAGACTGTAGTTTTGTTGATGATCAAGTCATATTAACCTCTCTTTGATTCTGCAGGAGGTGCCCAGGTAAGGTTTCATATCCTGCTTTACCATGGAAACAAAGTGCTGAGGCAATGGGGACTCTTCCGTAGTTGAGTTCATATCAGTAAATGTTGCAGCTGTAGAACAGGCCTCTTAGCTAGGAGCCTATGCTGAAAACTTCACGGAAAAACTTAAGCCATTCTGACATTTAAATAAGCAAAACTAAGTTTTGAGTTTAGTACTGCTGGGCAAGTGAGTATTTGACATACTTACGAAAGTCACCAAATTTAGTTTGGAAGCTCACCTGATTCAAAATCCTTCTCCAAGCAGGGTCACCTTCAAAGCTAGAAGGGGTTGCTTATGGCTTTTTTAAGTTTGTAATATCTTCAAGAAGACTGTTTTACATAACATCTGAAGACAAATTGTTTTCCAGGCTTGGATTTAGTCAGAAGCAACTGTTAATTTTAATTACAGAATTGCAGAATTAAAGAAGAGAGGGGTAGGAAGGGGCCTCTGGAGATCATCTAGTCTAACACCCCTGCCAGGACAGGTAGGACAGGTTCACCTAGAGCAGGTTGCACAGGATGGTGTCCAGGTGTGTTTTGAATGTCTCCATTTGAATATCTGGGCAGCTTGTTCCAGTGCTCTGCTACCATAAAAGTAAAGAAGTGCCTGTTACCTCTTGTCCTTTCACTGAACACCACTGAAAAAGGACTGGATCCTCCTTCTGACGTCCACCCTTTAAGTATCCATGGGTATACATTTTTTTTTCAGAAACATCCTGTAAAATTGCATTCCTAGAGCAATATCTGCATGATAGAATAAATGTACTTGTTCTCAGAAATGTTGAATATGCTGTAGCATTTTCAGATGCTCTGGTTTTGTTTGTAATAGGGAAGGAAGAGATTACATCTTGGGTGCTCGTTGATGCTATCCTCAAAAGCAGAACTGGCTGCTATGGACATCAGAAGTCATGAGAGTATGAAGGACCCTTAATGACTGAGAACACCCAAGAAATGTTAGTCACAGTCACAAATGCTGTTTGCAGGCAACTGCTTTATCAGAATATCTGTAGGTTTGCGTACACTGGGACATGAACATCGAAAAAGTGATGAAAATTATTTTTATGGATAGATCTTCAGTTGAGATCTGTTCACATGGGGAACAGACACATTGCCAAGTGTGTCGTGATGACAGATACTAGAAGGGAAGGGGTTACTCCTGTCATCTTCCAGGGAACTCAGTACATGGTGCTTGTGTTTTCCAGCCTTGCCTCACTGACCAGTTTTTACAAAATCTGTTCCTTTCAGTTGCTCTTGTGAACTGTAGCACCACCAAAAACCTGTTCAGAATATCTGGTACTTCAAAAATTTCCAAGTTTACAACAGTTATTTGTTAGGGAAGACTATCGAGATACCAGTTGACTGGAAGCTGGCTAATGTTGTACCAATATTAAAGAAGGGGAAGAAGGAAGAACCTGAAAACTATAGGCCAGTCATTCTAACTTCAGTGCCTGGTAAAAATATGGAAAATCCTTCTGAGTGATATTGAAAACTACCTGGAAGACAACATAATCATTGATCACAGCCAGCATGGCTTCATGAGGGGAAGTCCTACTTGTCAAACTTAATTTTCTTTTATGACAGAGTAACCCACCCAGCTGGTCAAGGGAAGCCAGTGGATTTAATATTGCTGGACTTAGGGAAAGCTTTTGATACTGTCTCATAGTATCCAGCAAACAGCTGGACAACCATGCTGAATGATGGGTGAGCAACTGGCTCACAGGTTGAGCACAAAGAGTGACAGTGACTGAGGTAACATCAGGCTGGTGGCCGGTCACTAGTGGGGTCCTGCAGGACTCCATCCTTGGCCCATTCCTCTTCAACATCTTCATCAATGATTTGAACACAGGACTGGAAGGAATTTTAAGCAAGTTTGCGGATGACACAAAATTGGGAGGAGCGATCGACTCCCTCAAGGACAGGCAGGCCCTGCAGAGGGACCTCAGCAGGTTAGAGAGATGGTCAGTCACCAACCACATGAAGTTTCACAAGGGCAAGTGCCAAATTCTGCACCTGGGATCGGACAACCCAGGTTGCAAATACAGAGTGGGGAACAAGTGGCTGGAGAGCAGCGTGGTGGAGAGGGACCTGGGGGTCCTGGTTGATGGCAAACTGAACGTGATCCAGCAGTGTGTCCTGGCAGCCAGGAGAGCCAACTGTGTCCTGGGGTACATCAAGCACAGTGTCACCAGCCAGTCAAGCGAGGTGATTGTCCCATTCTGCACTGGTACAGCCTCACCTTGAGCACTCTGTGCAGTTTTGGGCATCACAGTGTGGGAAAGACATCAACCTACTGGAGAGTGTCCAAAGGAGAGCAACAAGGATGGTGAAGGGTCTGGAAGGGAGGAATTATGAGGAGCAGCTGAGGTCACTTGTTTTGTTCAGTTTGGAGAAGAGGAGGCTGAGACCTCATTGCAGTCTATGGCTTCCTCATAGGGGGAAGAGATGGGACTGGCAATGATTTCTTCACTCCTGTGACCAAAGACAGGACTCAGGGAAATGGTAAGAAGCTGAGTCAGGGGAGGTTTAGGTTAGATGTTGGGAAAAAGGTTTTTCACCCAGAGGGCAGTTGAGCATTGGAACAAGCTCCCCAGGAAGTGGTCACAGCACCAAGCCTGCCTGAGCTCAAGAAGCATTTGGATGATACTCTTGGGCACATGGTGTGATTCTGGGGGTGCCCTACACGGGGACAGGAGTTGGACTTGATGGTCCTGATGGATCTTGATGGCACCCTTCCAGTTCAGCATATTCTATGATTCTTTGAGTGTTCTAGTCAAAGCAAAATGTCACAGCAGAAAGTGCTTGTCTTCAACCCAGAAAAATATGCACATCACTGTTGACTGTTACAAAGATAAAAAATGCCAGCAAACTCTGAGTGGTGAAGATATTAAGGCACTGTTTTTCTTGTGTTAATTATTTAGTGGTGATTTTATTTCGTGGATTACCTTCAGATGAAGAAGAGGAACGAAGACTGAAATTCAATTCTCATGACTAAGCAGAAGTGTTACCCCGTGGCCATATGTTACATTTGCCATAATGCTATGCTAAATGACCCATACATAAACATGCCATTTAACACTGGGAAGATAATTACTATGAGCATGTCAGGAAGAAATGCAAAAAAAAAAAGAGGGAAAAATGCATAACAGGTTTTGACACAGAAACACATGGAACAAAAAAGTATAGCACAGGGACAGAACATATAACTTTTAATAGCTTTAGCAGTCAGGAAATAGTCTTTTGCTTTGGCTTTCAAAGTATTGCAGCTAAACTAGTAAGCAGTTAAGTAAGAAATTTTCTATAGGTTCATTTAGAGTTCATTCCATTTCCCCCCCTTTTTTGTAGAGTAGTAACTTCTCTGTCTGGTCTGGTTGTCACAAAAAAATAAATGTATGACCTCCTCTGTGTATTAGCCAAGCAGGGAGCTCTTTTGTGGCAGAAACAAAATGGGCAGGTAGCTGGGTGATTCTCTGTTAACGCAATGGCAATATACAGAGTGTTTCTAGCACAAATAGAATAACATTACCATTAAGAACATCTCTGCAAGAGAAACTTCTGTGCCAAAGCCATGTGGCATAGCTATCCTATTTCTCACAAGCACCATCATCTGCCTCTTAAGAATCTCATGGTTAAGCATAGCCTTGAGTAACATTTTACTAATATCCATGTTATTACATTTTTATGGTGTTTAATACCCTTCCTTACAATCCCAGCTCTATCAGAGCCATACATCAGCTCAATTTACAGAGTTAAGGTTTGCAAGATACAACTCAGTTTCAAAAATTATTGTTTTCCTTTCTGAAGTGCACATAGAAGGTGAAACATAAGTTTTATCCTGCTCCAGACTCTCTAATTCTCATCATAGTGTTTAGCACACTATAGTGTCAAGCTGCAGAGTTGCTTACTGATTGGGAGATAATTGTACTGTCATGCATTTTGGACATCAGCATACTGGTTGCTGTGTTGTATTCTTCTTGCTAAAAGCATGTGTTTTTCTGGTTTAGGAGATGAAAGCTGCCTGTCAGGAGAGATTTTTGGTATAAAGGCAACCATTTCTGTTGTATTTTCTAAAGTGTCATGTGTTTGTCCAAAGGATGAAAATCTACAAATATACACAAATGTACATACAAATACATGTTTATTAAATAGAACATATTTAAATATAGCTATTTATATACACATATAAAAATATATATTTGTGTAGGCAATTACATTTGTTAAAACAATACATGCAATTAAAGTAACTTCATTAAAAATAGTTATTGCATGTTACCATCACTTGTGTGTTTGTTACCCTAGTCTTGGAGTGGGAGGTTTTAGAAAAAACAACCCAAAACAAAACAAAAAAACCCAAAGACTAAGTATTTGATGTTATCCTCATAATTGGAGCCATCAAACAACATAAAAGACCACTTAGTTTCAGCATGTGTTTGAGCTGTTATTTTGTTCAGAAACAGAACAGAAATGTTCTTCCACTAAGTATTTTTTTCCTCTGTACTTTTTTTTTTTTTTTTTTTGCTTGGCAAAGGACAGCCTAATCTTTGCTTTATAGCTTAAAGTAATCGAAAAAATAACAACTTAGCTTTAGTGTTATTATGTATCAGAATAGAAATTTAATTATTTGTAACTGGACATTGGCAGGCAGTAAATTACTGATGTTAGTTACCTAGATGAATTCCATATTCTTTTGTTCTCAACAGGAGTGTTATGTGATGCAGGATGAACTAAAAAAAAAAAAGGAAGGTAAACACAGTAAGAAAATTGGAAATAAACTTGCCTAAAAGATGAATCATTTTGTGACTCCATAAAAACCTGGATTTTGTAGTATCCAGGAGCCATGAGGGTCAGATCTAAAAATCATGCAGTCTTCTTTGTTAGCTGTACCACATACTCAAATTAAAATGATTTTGGTTTACCTTCTGAAGTAACTTTCTAAATTACTACAGATGAAAAAACAGAGCACTGTATCATGCTGTTTACAAGTCTTTGTCTGGAATAGCCTATATTGTCTGCAACATAACTTTTCATGAAATATGAAAATATCACCACCACATGATACTGAAGGTAGATGGCATGTTACAGCACTTCATTGCATAGAGAGATTGATACGTGCTGTTTCCAAGAGGAAAAAAGCCCCTCATATATCATTAGAGTTTAAGAGACCTTTGCAGTAATTTAGCGTGACAGAACAATATTTTTGTTTTGAAAGTCTCAGCCATCACCCAGGCAGGAGTGAAAACATTAATCTGTAGCACACCTTATTTCCTTTTGGTCTGACACAGATGCTCATTTATGTTGACCTCATTTGAATTTTCTCAAGCATATACATACACATACCCATGCCTGAACATAAATCACACACCTTCTAAATAATTTAACTACTTTAATTCGAAACTTTAATCTATACTACAGGGAAGAAAGTGTCTATACACACACAGGCAGTTTCAGATACTCTCATGTCCCAAGTTCTTCAGCAGTCCAGTGTTCTTTCTCAGAATGTATCAATATCATCCTCTTGGAGTCAGTTTCTGAGAAAACATAATTAAACTTAAACAGACTGATATTCCCTGTACTAATTACTATTTGCTGTTTATACCGCAGCCATGTCAGCATTCCAGCCTTGCCAAAGATCTATCTTGCAAGCCAGGGTTCGAGTCTACAAAAAACATTAACTGCTTCAAAGATTTTAATGGGTAGATATTCTGTCCAGTTTAAGCAGGGTATGACAAAGAATACTGATGAACCTTAAGAGATGAAGAGCAATGAAGAAAGGACAAGGTCAAGAAGACTAATTGTATTCCTTCTGCTGGCTTCCCAAGCAACCGAGCCTGCATTTCTTTGCTTTCATGTTAACATCAGGTTTGTCTTTCTGTTTACATACTGATGGGTCAAGCTGTTAGAACTTCAATTTTAAGCACAGCAATAACAATTATATTCTTATAATTTATTTCTAATTTTGGATCTCTCCTACTTCTAAAATAATGCTGGGCTTTTGACCTATTTTTCTTGTACTATTAAAAAAATCAGGGTGATAGTGTAATGTTTGAACCACACAATTGTGTGTGTGTGCCAGATTGACACGGAACATATTTCCTAAATACATGTAGTACACTGTAAGAACACACTGCTTTGTTAGGGACTACATTTTCCAGAGATTATAAAATGTTGTCTAATAGATCCTACCTGAAGGAGTCCGTTTGGACAGTATTATGTTTTCTTTTTTTTTCTTACTTTTTCCTCCATTGACTATTAGCCCTTCTATGGAAGTCAGATAGTTGCTGGTAGTCTTGTGAGAAAGGAATGCTTGTGTCTAAAGCATCATTTACTACCATACGGAAGTATGAGAAGTTCATATTCTGCAAAAGAAGCAGCAACGGCTGTAGCAAAAAAAAAAAACAAAACCAAAACACAAACAAAAAAACAACCAACCAAACATAAAAAAACCCAAACAGGAAACCCCAAACCTATCAAACATTTGTATCAATTTATTAGATGCATTGATTGTAATAGCTGCATCTGCTTTTCATTACTACTGACTACAGTTGTCACCTACACCACACCTACAAGCTCCACCTACAGCTAATTACCCTTCAGTACTGACTCCAGGCATCTGCATCTCAGCACCTACTTCTCCAGCAGCACTGATACTCTTTCTCTTCCATCTATTTCTGAATGTTGACTTATCTCTAATAACCTAATTAGAAAAGGTGAGGAAATGCGTGTTCTATATAGTTATGCCAGTGTTTAAGTAAAATACAAATCATGGAAATGGTCTTAGCCTTCTACTCACTTCTGTGTGGCCTGAGGGCATGATTTCTGTGGTGATTAATGTACTCACTGTGTGTGTTCAATTAATAATGATTAGTCAGAAAGAAGAATTTGAACTGTAAAAATGTCATTTAAACAGAGAGAGTTCCAAGAGCAAAATACATCCACAAGTATCTTCTCAATTTCAATTGTTTATAAAAGCTGGTTACATTCCTACAGTTCTACTATTTTGGTGAACTAGGATATTATGCATTAGAACTGAAAATTATGTAATGAAAAATTTTGTAGTGTTTACCTTTTTTTTCACGTCTCTCAAGTTTGAATTCCTTCTTTAATAAAAATAGCAATATGCTATAAACTTCTCCCTTTTCCTCTTACGTCAGGCACTCCCTTTTACAGGGAACGAGCCTCAAATATAGCATATCTCAGTGCAGGAAAAAAAGGTTGCCTGCAGCTACATGTCTTTTGGTTTTAAGTTCCTCTTTGAATCAGAGCATTATGTCCTATTCTTACAACTGTGGTATGCTTACAACTATTCGGCATAAGTAGCTGCATATTCTAAGCTGTGAATGGTGGAAGGGTGTTCCTAAATGCCATGGTTCAGGCCCAGCTGGTAATGCAGGACCAGGCATCTCCCTCTTTCTTCATTCCTCCCCCAGCAGAGGAGGAGAAAATCCAACTAGAAGCTGGTGGGTTCAAGACAAGGACAGGGAGGGTTCACTCACTGGTTATGGACAAAACAGCTTCAGCTTGGGAAAAAAAAAAAAAAATTTCATTTATTACTGATCTGATGCAAACAGGACAAAGAGAAAACAAAACTGGAGCATAAATAACTTTCCCCAACCCTCCCTTCTTTCCCAGCAAAATGACTTCGTCCAAATTATCTCTACCTCCTCCTCCCCAGTGGTACAGGGAATGAGTTTCAGTCAGGTCACCACACATTCTCTTCTACTGCTTCCTCCTCAGGGAGAAGAATTCCTCACAGCTTTCCCCTTGTCTAAGCTGGGGTACTTCCCATGGGAGAGAGTCCTCCATGAACCCCTCCAACATGAGTCCCTCTCACCAGATGCAGTCCCTCAGGAACTGCTCCATCCTGGGCTGCCCAGAGTCATGGCTGCATCAGAACAGTCACTTCCTCTGACACAGGGTCCTCCATGGCTGCTGCTCCTCCACCATCGGCCTTCATGGACTGCTCCACCTTGCTCCTCTGTGGGCTGCAGGGGGACAGCTGCCGTCACATCATGGGATACAGAGAAATCTCTGCTTGGGCATTTCCTCCCCCTTCTTCCTCACAGACCTCGCTATCTGAGTTCTGGCATTGCTCTCTCCTCCCCCTGTCCTCTACCCTGAGGTCTTACAGTAGTCTGTTTCCCCTTCTTAAATACATTAATTGCAGAGGTGCATTCATTGTCACTGATGAGCTCAGCCTTGGCAACAGTTGAGGCTGGATTTTGGAGAAGGGGGAGCATCCAGCAGCTTCTTACAGGAGCCATCCTTGGGGCCCCTTCTCCACTACCCAAATTGTACCACCCCAGGCCAACACCCTAACACAGATTTTGTGTAAAAATGCGGCAAGTCTGAAAAAGACTCAATCTTTTGATAAAGTTAATTCTTTTGATAAAGTTAATTCTCATTCAGAAAGAGTGAACAGCTCTCATAACCTGTTGATCTCGACTCCTGTATTGTATATCAGGAAAAATATTTAACCTCAAGTAGTAAAGAAGTGTAAGCCATTACGTTTCACAAAATTATTTCTTACAGAAAACTTGTATAGACTGTGCTGTTTTAATCTCTTAAAAACGGTAGCTCGATGTCTTGGAAACATTTATGGAGAAAACTCAAACTCTTCCAAATCTAGGTGTGCTTCTTGGTAACAACAAAAGGCAGCTAACAGAGCAAGATGAGTTCCTCTTGCTTTTGATAAGCAACATGGTTTCCAAATACAGATATTCATATAGACTAGCTTCTGCCAGTCCATATATGGATAAAAAATAATTCCAAGAAAGGGATCAAGTGCATCCAGTTTACATGCCAAAGGCCTCAATGCAGTGGAAGTTACTGAGTCTATCACCAAAATTCTCCTTGCTTAGTGGCCCTCTGTGATGTCTGTTTTTTCCAACTTGCACATACTAGCCTTTGATTAAATCTGGAAAGTACAATTTTAATAGGCATTTCTAAAAAAATTAATTCTGTCATTTTCCCACTGACTCATGTGTCTGGCATTGTGACAATATGTAGCATTATTTCTCAGTGTGAATAAGAGAAGACTAAAAATTACTGGGCCAGAGGCTCTTTCTGTAGAGCACAGATATATTTTTCCCCACTTCAAATAAAAGGTTTAATTAAATAAACAGGTTGCTTTGCAGACATTTAATACCAGTTTCTCTGTATCTGCCAAGTGCTTCATATCTCAGAAAAACAGGTTTCTGTGTTCTATAGGAAAACAGTGGATTACCAGAATAAAGCATAAAGTTCAAACAAAATCACGTCTGACATTTCGATTTCTCTTCTTAACACCCACATGTGAATTGTAACCAGACTGCAGTCATCAGGCATCTGATTACTTGAGCTGCACTGCTGATGGAGGTGGCAAGGAGCTCAGTGTGGCTTTTTTGGGCTGACCTGGTTGATAGCTGCCACCAAAGGAGGTCATTACAGTGTGTCCCTGTAAACGTACACCTACACTGAGCTGTCTCCTCCTCCTGTTTCCTGTCTGCATGAGTGAGCTGCATGAGGGAGTTCTTTTCACCAAGGTGTTCCTTGCGAAGATCAATTTAGCTCCTCCCTCCTTTGTTCTTAGCCATGTGGTCATGCCTTTCTTTCCTGGTGCTCACTGGGGACTTTGCTCAATCAGTTTAATGCATTAATCAACAGAAGGTAACTTCTGATACTCTGCTTTCCTGATTTTCTCAGGTTTTGGAAAGTTCAGATCATGTAAAGGCATTGGCTGAAAGCACTAAAACTGACACGTGAGAGAGTAGCAGGGCCTGGAGCTTACCACATGACAGTGCAGAACGAATGAGTTCACTGCCATTTTTGAAAGCTGAGAATCCCCCAACTCCCACTGGAACTCGGGTATTTTTAGAGCCTTATTAAAGTCATAAGCCTTCTGAACCTTAGTTCTACAAGCAGAAGGTATAAGCAAGCATATTTATTCATCATGACGGTTCACTTGCATTGAGCTCTATAAACCACAAGAGAACACCAGTGCCCCTTTATGGCTTACCTTATCTAAATGGTTCTGTTAAAGTGAAATTCACATCAGCATCAAGACACCTGAATTAACAAATATTAGAGCCCCAATCAGCTCATCTAAACCAGACAGCTAGTAGCTGGTCATCTGAGTAGCTCTTTAGACTATAAACTATAATGGTACTGACACAAATATATTAACATTCCTGGGCTGTTTTCTTCCAGTGGTGATCAATTAAATGGCCCAGACATTGCCATCTACCATCATTCAGGCTTTTGGGTAAGACAGAATCTACATGAGTCCTGCAGTTCTGGACCAGAACCTGGAAGCCCCATTGTATACCTTAAATGATACTTCTGTGTGGGGGACCTGAATCACACCCTGATTCCCCTGAGAGACCAGGGGTTACCCTTGTCTACTTGGATTTCTCCTACAGCTCCTTCCCTCAGATGCAGTAGAACATTACAAAGTCACACAGTGGGAGACATTCTAAATACAGTATTTTCAGTAGAGGCAGATTACCTGACGTTTCAGAGTTCATATACTGCTAGGTTTTAACTATCACCACAAGTAACTGTCAAGGTTTGTCAGAATATCTGATATGTGGATTCGCGTGTAGGTATAAATCTTGAACTAGTGAAGCTTGCTAATTTGCAGCAACAGGCTGTTCCAGCCAAAGGTAAACTGGTCTGCTGTATCAGTAACATGTCTTGGCCAGCTCTGGGTATAGCAGATCTCATCTCCATCTATAGATATAGTCCCTGCTTCTAATTTTAACTATAAACAGGTGAAAAAAATGATCTTGCTAGGCATTGCTTCTATTCTAAGGAAAGCTGCCTTCTACATCATTTAATAAGAAATACTCGATTTCTCCTAATAAAATCTCTATTTTCTATTAAAAATTAATTATCTCCAATAAAACACACTGGGCCAGGACAAGTCAAAGACAATACATTTATTAAACTTTGAGAAAAAACAAACAAAACACTGACATAAGGAAAGTTAAATAGAAACCGAAAGACACATCTGACCAGCGTATAATGGCTTATGTGACCAGTAAAGTACCAAAATGACATTCTGAGTTTGATTGAGGTATTTAACTATTTTTGGCAATAGAAACAGAGTAAGAAACTTCTTCCAAACACACACAAAGGCATTACTTGCATTAGTGTCTATTATCTATGAAATTTTATATGAAACTAAATAATGTAGCTGTTAGAAAAATATAGCAGCAAATTAGCAGAATATCTAATGCACATTTACCATAAAGTTCGTGCTAAACGTAAAAATCCCACTCAAGAGTTGGGCCCAGTCCTGTAGCCCTTGGTCACAAAGATAGCATCAGTGAGATCAGTGGGAGACGTCATGAGCAAGACCTGCATTCGCTGCACTTCATACACTTCTGTTCTGTGCAGGTCAGAGAAGAGAAATGAACGTCCCTATTTGCTTTCTAAGAATCACAGAATCAGAGATTCCTAGGAGAAGAACCCTACTATCATGAAACCATGGCCTAGGAAGGTAGCTTCTGAAGCGGTAATAGCTCACTACAAAGCTCATCAAGTTCTTAACGTTGGTTAAGAACAGAAAAAGCTTTCCCACTGTGTTACAGTTTTCTCTCCTTTTACTTCTGAAAGTCTGCCTAACCTGGTCAGAGGAGATGCTGTTAGGCTGCAAAAACAAAAAAACACTTTAAACAATACTGTATTTTAATCCCCTATTCCACTTAAGTATTTTAATCCTGTTGCATCTTTAAAAAATAACTGTTGGCTAACTCCTGAAGTCCTTATTTTAATTTTTTTAAACAAGACTTTATGTGGTGGAAACTAATAAATGTTGTGATAACTTTGGCTTTAGGAGGGCTTCAGAAGTTGGTCAAATGTGAAGAGGTTATGTTGCTAAGTCACCAGAGCTTATTCATGTCTTCTCAAAAATTCTTAATGAAGTGTTGCTCACACAGTTTAATACTGTGGTCAACAAAATTTTGCTTATAAAAAGTGTATTATTAGCATTAACTAAAATCCGATGAAGAACAGAATAAATTGCCCTAATATTTTGTATATTTTAAAGTTTTCTACAAAACTTTAGATTTAAATTAAGTGTATATTTCTCTATTAGTTATGATAAGAAATTAATAGAATCAGTTACTTTATATCTCTACAATATTTCAAAATTTCTCTATGGATTTATTTGGAGGTATAAAATGGCTCTGTAAAAATCTTTTTTTTTTTTTTTTTTTTTGTACTGCAAATAAAACTCATATAAACCAGAAAACTCCTTTTTAAGATTGCAGCAATTACATTCCTTAGATGGGTCAATATAATTGAACTACAGTGCGTAGTTTAATATAAAATATTTGTGGTTTTGTGACTAAATATTAAAATATATTTTATTAATTTGTATAAATCAAAATAGATCTTATTTATTCAAGTTTTTTTTTAACCCATATATTCAGTTCCCAATTATTGATATAAAGATCTCTGCCAACAGCACAGCTTCTACTAAATTCTGAGACTTTAAACCACATGATTTTTAGCTTTATCAAAAAGCACAATATACTGTACATTAAACACAGTAATTTCAATGTTTAGTATCACAAAAATCAACACCCACAAGAACAAGACAGTCACTGCTATTAAAACAGTCCCAAGACAATTTCATAGTATATATTTACACAACACAACAGGAATATCGTGATGAATACTTTATGTTGCAACATTTCAGATAAAATTGTAAGAACCACGAGAAACTTTTAGACTTCATTTTGGTTTCAGCATACAAGCCCAATCTGACTCTGCTGTGAAGTACTGCACACACGTGGTCAAAGAATAGCTACGGCATGATTTTGTTCAGCTGGTCTGTGCTGACGTAGCCACAAGACACGTTGAATTCCTTGTCTGGCACTGGAAGTGCTGTTGCATTGAGCACAAGGCCTTGTGGAGACTGAACGATGTGAATAGACGTGTAGTCTGGGACAGGCATCTCTGAACTCGGGGTTTCTGCTGTCGAAGCTCCAAGATTGACAGCAGTAGTGGTAAGGCTCTCTGTGGTGAAGTAAGCGTCCTCGTTACAGCTTTGCTCCTGGACAGGTGGCTTCTCCTCTTCGTGGGAAGTCGCAGCAATGCATTTTTTCACATCTGCCTCACAGAAGTAGGCGTTGTCCATGGTGAAGTTTTGTTCTGTGCAGCTTCCAAACTGTGCTCTCCCCACCTTGGATTTCTTCCCTGGCGACAGTACAACACGGCCTGCTGGGGTAATATCACTCACTTGCGCGTAGAAGTCAATGTTTGCCAATGTGTTCTGGTTACTTAGCTGGGTATGGACCGATGGACCCGCTGAGTCCATGATGTCTGCAAAAGGTGGCCATAGGTGGCTGTTTTCAGACTGACTTCTCACGTGTGGCTGCTGTGTGCCTGTGTTGGCAAGGCTGGGAAAGGACTCATCATTATCTCTTCTATCAAGGCACAGGAGATCCTCTTCTTTTTCAGTTACCTTTTTGAACTGATCGATATCGGAGATGGCATCACATGTGTCACTTGCACTGAAGTCTGTCTCTGGAATATCTGGTTCACAACAACTGGCCCGTCCAGAATCATCATCCTTCACTCCCAAGCAGTTGTGTGATTTCAGATGATCTTCACTCAGGAGCCTGTCGGTATCTGAGACTCTGTTTTTCTCATCAGGGTCTTCTATATCCAACTCAATGAACTCAACCCACAAATCATCACTGTATAGCTGTGTCTTGTAGTTGTCGTGGCTGGCTAAGATGGAGTTCACTTCATCTAGCTTTCCTTTCTATAAAGGAAGAAAAAATGAATGCTATAGAGGGAAAAATAAAAATGGTTGTGCTCTTTGTGATGTCAAATTGAGGAAAAGTAACTGTAGCTGATGTAATAACTGCATGAGGGTTATAAAAAATTATTTTATGAAAACTAATTCTGTGTTAACTGCTCCCATGTCATAACTTTTTCTTACAAAATTTTACGGCCATCGTACAACAATTGTCACTTGGTACTACAATGACTCCCATTGTGAATTTTAGAGCACAATATTACCTTCAAGAGATCTGAGTCAATCCCTTTAATTTTTGGAACAGGCACAGGAGGAAAAATCAGCATTTTTAACCTGGAAAAAAAAAAAAAGATGAATTTTAATTGACAGTAGTCCTCTTTGAGGAAGTTAAAAAGAAGAGAGCCTTACATTGAATATACACTTAATTATTTCAAAACTGAAATGTCTAAAGATTAAATTTCAAACAATCCTGGAGAAGAACGATTGTTTTCTCTCACTGCAAATAAACCCCCATATTTTCTGCAACCTTCCTTGTTGAAGTCACATGCAATTATCCATTTGGGATATCCATTTTGAAGTCCAATCTTTAAAAATTTAATGCTCTATAGGAAGACTAAATTCCTACAGCTCTGTCAATACTTTCCTTTTTAACATAATTTTCAAAGAAATCTGTAACTTCCCACAATTTTTTTTTCAGTGAGATGGTAGTCTTGTGTAAACCAAATAAATTTATATAGAGGAGTTGAAAAAGCAAAAATTTAGGCTAGTACTTTGGCATCACTATGATGCTTTCTGTTTCTGAATATTTAAAATAACAATTAATATATAAGAATGACAGTGTTGTACCCATGTAGAGACAGGGCTAGTGACTTGCTTAGGCAAGTACCTACTGTGGAAATAAATATTATTCTAATTCTTCATTAAGTGAATTTCTAACTCTTTGAGGGCACAAAAAGAAAAACAAACAAACAAACAAACCCCCAAAACCAAATCCCAAATCAAAGAATGATTTTTCCATTATTATAATCCAACAATAGCAGGTCATGCCTATCTCTTCCATTCTACCTCCCTTAATGAGTATGAGAGATAAATTAAGGCATGTTCTGCTTAACTATGGAAGGCTCAAATTGTCCATCTGTTTTTGGTTTCGTCAGAACCTGAGTTCAAAGTTCTGCCCAGCAAGCCTCAATGAGAGCCAGAAATGCAGTAATTTTCCACCTGATCTCTGGAAGGGTTATGTTAGCTGTGCACTGACTGGGGTCTCAGGGTACCAGTGTAAGATTTGCAGTTACAGTTGAATCCACAGATCAGCTATTCTGTCAGAAATGGGCATGCTGCTAACAGAAGAGACAAAGGATTTTACCACTCACAGCCTGGAGAAATCATTCAGAAGGGAGAACTACGCTCTGCTCCTTTCTTAGCCTTGTGAAATTCAGGCCTGCATCTCTCAATGCTAAGAATCAATGCCTCACCCTATGGCCTCTGTCCTAGGAAGCCTGATTCAAATCTTGTCAGATCAAAATTGAGGAAAATATGAACCAGTGTCTTTTTGGATGTAGGAGGAGGAAACTAAGTCTAGATATGTTGTGCTAGGGGAAATCTATGCATTCTGCTCCTCTGCAGAATAAATTGCCATTGCTACTACCACCACTATTTGCATCAGTTTGAAGGAAAGGGTGCAGGCCTACAGGTCAAGAAAAACTCTCCAGGTAAGGGGTCCCCTGTGGAGAAAAGTCTCCAGCAGTCATGATTCACCTAGGCTCTGATAAGAGACATGCTTCAGCCCTCAGGATCTTCTGTGACCAAACCACTCCTTTTTTAGTTTACTTATCTTAGGTCCTGGTCCTGGTGCCATGTGCTAGTCCTTCTTGCCCCATTCTGACTCATAAAACTTTTTTCATGCATTGTTAAGTCTTGCTCCTAACTCTGGAACAAGGATGCTATTGCAGGGAGTGGCTTCCTGAAATGAAACTCTGACAAAGCATAATGCTGTTTGCCTACATTCTTTTTTTGGAGCTTGTCCAACTACACCATCTTCTTTTCCTTCCAATGACTTGTCCTTAGGCTGGTATGTGCAAAACACATCAGTGCTCACTTCTGAAGTGTACATACAAGCCCACTGACAACATGTGTGTATGCACTGGGACTTTGAGCATGGTGTTGCTTCACAGTCTGGGACATTACTGTTATGACATCCAAGATGAATTATTCTGTCAAAAACTATCCTTGAACAAACACAGTAGGGAACGAATTAAATCTGAGACCATTTTGTCATTTTTATATATGTGTCATTGTTTCATTTTTATAAATGACATAATCCAGTGCTTTGTTGTATTTTATTCCTGTTATTTATAGGCATTGAAGTCTATCCTCAGAGACCAAATACTCCCCTGTAACTCAAATGTTTTCCCTCCACTTGATTATGAATTAACTACATATTAGAGAAATAGCCTAAGAACAACAACAACAAAAAATATGTAGACATATGTTTCTGTGAAACTTGTTAGCAGTATGCGGTAAAAATGGTATTTACAAAATTTGAATATGCCAGAAAAACAATCTGCTTCAAAACCTAAGAAAACTAACAACGTAAATACTGTAGAAAAAAATGTTCTGCAATCCAAAAGGAAAAGGATCTGTCAACATAATCATATTCCCACTGCTGAAGGCCCTCATTATTTACATATGCAAGCATCTATGTAGCTTATGAGAATGCACAGCAATCCTCAAAATAGTTTCTAGCCCCTAGATTTTACACATTTGAAGTACCCTATTTTTTAAGCTACGAGTACATAAAATGTGACAAATAAAAACTCTCTACCTTGGTTGTTTAGACAGCAGAATTAAGATCACTGTTATGGCCAGCCCACATGCTCCGAAGGTAACAACTAAGAACCATGGAAACTCAATTTCTGAAACAACAGAACAAAAACATGTTGGCAGGGATCTGCATCTCTGTGGCATCTTTAATTCCAGCCTTGTCTTCCACTGTCTGAGGGCTTGAGTGTGGTAAAAACTGATAGGAGAAATTTTGGTTACTTAAATACGAAAGTTCTGTGTTAAGCAGAAATAAATATACCCTTCTGGTTTCAAGTTTCTATACTGCACTGGGGAGTTCACTGAGACTTCTTGCAAAACCAGACGGAATTTTTAAGTATAAACAAGATCTTAGTACAGACAATGTATGGAGCAAAACCATCCATGAGGAACATTTTACCTGCTTTGAACACACTACCAGTAGTCCTGATGGCATATAATGCTCCTCCTGTTCATTGGCCCAATCTGAAAGAACATTGTTAGTAAGATACTAAATCATAGGCTAACTATTTGTATAGAAACTAAAATGTGGTGTAAAAAAGTATACTGCTCCTCTTTCTAAAGGCTGAACATTAATTATGTTGTGAAACATCAAAAGAAAGAAAATAAAGTTCTCCCTTTTACTTACCTTACGGGTGGCTACAAGAAGTTTGGGTCATTTGGAAATGCATTTTGGTATGAATGGTGAACAATGCTGACCACTTAATTTTTTTTTATCTTTTAGCACTAAAAATCCTATTACACTTATGCTGACACTACAGAATACAGAGTATAGAGAAATTTATTCTGCCTGTAGTCTTAGATTCTTCTCCTTTTTACTGGACATGTTTTCATTAATACAATCCTATCTGGACGTGTCTGGGTTAGATGGGTTCTTATTTTAATGGAGAAGCAGTAACTTCTTGTCATGTCAGTGAGACCTGCCAATATCAAGATGCTTCAAAACATTGGAGTACTGCATCTGAATTTCACTACTTCAAAATTTTAATACACAGAAAATTTAAATTTTCATTCTAAGATCCTGAAGGTGATACACAAAACAAGCAAGAATAAACTCACTGATCTGATCAAATCAGCTCAATGGAAATAGATTAACTTGCAGAATCTGGTTGGTAGTAACTGAATAAAACTGTGCTTGTAAGATGGCCTTGGATTTTTACAGTATTTTAATTTTGTTCATAGGAAAAGCTTAAAAGCTTAACAGCTGAGGTTAACAAAATACTGCCACATGTACAGAACATTACTTGTTCCGATAAATTAGGAATTAAAACTAGAATTGTGAAGAGGTAAAAAGGGGAATCGAGTAAGATTTTGAAAGAGAAGAGTTACAGGTGGTTTTATTTAACAGCTTCACAAATACCCTGGCAAATTAAGTGAAGCAACTTATTAAAATAATTAGCTGAAGAGCCCATATTTTGAAGAGTTAGGTAGCTTAGACCTGAGAATGCTTTAGGAAAAGGAACTGTCTCGTTCTTTTAGTAGAAAAAGTGTGGCACTCAATGACTGTTTCTTCTGTCTTTAATAGCTTTTTAAAAACTAGTATAAGACAGAAGCAAGAGTCAGAAAAACACTAAGTGTCCTTCATCAGAGAAGCACGTAATTCTTATAACAACTAGCATTATAACACTTTCATAAAAGTTTCAGTTCTATTCACTATCAGAGTACAAGATTTCACCGTACTTGAGGCTCTATAAGATGTACAACAGCAGTTACTATTTCTGATTCTGTATTTTTTTGGCTCTGATGAGGCGTGAAACAGTCTTCCTGAGTTTACTGTTTAACTTGTATATGGAACTTGTACATTCTCAGTGTCAACAATTTTTGTCATGTAGTAGGCTGAATCTATTAAGCACAGAGCATCAATGGTAATGATGAAAAAAAAAATGCAACACTGGAAAGACAAAAAGACAGCACATTTATAGAAACACTTTGCTGCACTTCCCTTATTTACCTTCAGAACAATGAACGAATTCAACGCCTATTTGAGAAAAAGACACAAAAAGGATTTCACTGAATTCTCCAAATTTTTCGGAGGTACGTTGTCTTGATCGGACTCTTATCTCATAGTCTCTTCCCATCTTCAGAGAGTATAGTGGAACCACTGTTGAGAGCTTGGGTTCTAACTGTAAAGACAGAAGGACTGTGATTTATTTGCTGGAGTTGTACTGGCAATTTTAAAATGCTTCTTGATTTCAGAAATAAATATTTGAGTGTGTTTTTGGTACTTGGGATACTATGAGGATACCATGGGAAGAGATCAGAGATGTATACCATTTACTTTTTATTTACTAGCTACCAAGGTCTGATGTGATTAAGGGAGAAAGTGGAGAATCCAAGCTCTCTGTGAACAGTGAAGGCATTTGCTCCCATAAGTAGGTGGTGTGAACATCTCCCACTGATTGTATCAAGATTTAAATCCTTTTTACTGTTATAACATAATATTACTGCCTTCATGATGCCAATACCTTGTTAAAAAACACGTGAGTCTTAAAACTAGTGCAATATCCACTACATAATTAAAAGAGTAATTCTGTAATCCATCTATTACAGAATTAAATTACTTTTAAAAACACAAATGTTTAAAATGCTTTATAAACAAATGCATTGCACTGTACAAATGTATTTATTAGAGGAACACAACTGTGATAATGGAGACCCTGGGAGAGCTGGCATCAGACTGTCAATCTTGAGATGTCTGTTTTAAATATTAACTGCAACATACCTAGACACTGCTGCATATCAAACTGTGTAGGAAGTCACATTAGAGGTCTTACTATATGAATTATCTTCTTTTATTACTCCTGTAAGAATATGCGCTTTAACTCCAGCAGGCCAACAAAAGTATATCAAAATAAGAAAAATGTGCTCAAAATAGAAATTCATGTGGCGGATTCTACTTAATAGTTCAGAATCAAGAATAATACTGGCAAAACTCAGCATGGACTAAGAATTAAAACACCTGGAAAAGTGCCACCATTGGAGATTTGAAGGAAGCTTCAACAATACATTCCTACAATCCCTGTAGCTGCGTAATCTAAACTTGTGACACATTCTGTTGGTAGCTATAACCTGTGGAGTTCTCTGATCCCTGATGGCTTGAGACTCGCGTTCTGAAAACTAAGCAGTCAGATTTTGTGAGGATTTTTGAGAGGAAGTGATCCCAGACAAACTGCTTTCCTCTAATGGTGGTTGAGCATGTGGAGAACCATGGCTCTACAGCACAAAGAGGGTTCAGCATGAACTGAATAGATGAACAGCACTTATATGGATTAAATAATTTAAAAAATGTATGAGAGAGACATGATAAAGATAATGCATAAAAATGCACAACAACATATAGGAAACTTGTTTAAAGTATGTGAAAGGGAGGCTGGAAGCAGACCACTGTGATGCTGTGCATGCTGTCCAGGCCCAGTCAGTGCACACAGAGTTATGCTTGTGATTGCCATCCTAAAGAAACCTGTGACAAACCTGCTGTCAGACTGAGCTGTGTCACTGTGCTGCCTGCATGAGCCTGTCTCTGCCAGAGGGGATTGGCACAGACTGTGGAGCAATTCTCTGGAGCCCCTGGGACACTGCGAACGCCCACTGGGATAGGGACACCAGAGGCAGATGCTGGCATGGGCACAACAGGCAACACAGCAACAAGTTTTAAGGGGAATATGATGAAAACTGGGAGATGGGCAGTACAAGAGAAAGATTCAGAGGAATGGCACAGGAGATACCATGGAGATACCAAGCTGTATTTTCAATGCAATCCAAAGAGATGAGTTTTACATCCCTACAACTAGTAAGCCCTGTATCTCAGCCACATTGCTGTATGGACACAATGATGCTGTTCAGCTCTGGAGTTAGGACTCCATGCTCCCCTGCCCTAACTGCACTTCATCGTGGTGTAAAATAGAGCTTTCCCAGCAAAAATCCAACAAGATAATGAGAGTCCTCCCTGGTACAGTCCTTTTCACTGAGGACTGAGCTGTGGTCACCGATTTCATCCCATATTAGTGGATCTCTTTTTGTTTTGTTTTTTTTTTTTTTTTTGTAAGTCAAATGATAATACCAATCTAGCCTATAAAAAAATAACTAAAGGAAAATTACACTTTCGAGATTCCCTATGGCACACACATTTTTATGCATTTCATAAACAGACACTTCACTACGAAGTCAGCACTCTTCATTGTAGCTCAGATGATATGTGTGTTTCACACCTTGTTTGAAAAACACAGCAGCCTCACAGGTCTGTGTAGCTGGTGTCAGTCATGACTGATAACCCTGCATAGACATGAGGGGGTGCAGTTGCACTCTAGTGAACATAATGGGCAACACTTCAAGGTAAGAGGGTAGAATTTGAAAAAGATACCAGTTAATAACTAACAATGATAACATTTTTTCAGACTGTGAGACAAATTAGAATTGGGACTGTCTCATGAAAATGTGGGTGGGGATTTTATTGTTTTTGGGAAGTTTCTCAGCAAACACTTTTGATCCTCTTATCACTATCACTTACTGTTACAAAACTTTGATAGTGAATGTTTTAGTCCTCTTTCAGTTCATAAGTTATCTACTTGCAGTAACTGAACAGATTGTAAAAAAAATTATGTTACCCATAAAATCAAACAGTTTCATCCCAAAATATCTAAAAAATTACAAACAAGTCCCAGTAACAGGGAGACTTAGAACAATTAAAGTCCTATAAGTTAATTTTTGTACAATTGTTTCTGCATCAGTTTTATATAGAAAGTATGATGGTATATTTAAGCAGTCAAAGATTATCCTTTGTGTTAAATTCTAGTAGCAACAATTTAAATAGACATTTATATCTTTCCTGCTTCAACACTCATTACAGAAGATATGTGCAGTGAAGAATGCAAAGAATGAAGTAATTTCTACAACGTTATTCATAGTTTTGCTGTTTTCTTAGGCCAGTTGAAGGTTTTGCTCAGAAATTTCTTTTGTGCTCTGATAGTGCCTTAGGGAACTATGCCATGTTTGTGCTTTTTAAGCTATAAGGCACAATAAACTGCAATGTGTACAGCTGCAGTACAACATAATCTATAGTATTTTTTTTCTTGAGGCAAGTGTAGGATTCAGCAATTCCTTATTTTTTCTGAAAGAAGAAACCCTGATCTTCAAAGCTCTGGTCTTTGATGAGAACTACTCTCAAGGCATGCTGTAATTATTGAAGATACTGAAGCAAGAATGGAGCTTTATTAGGGTATTTATACTAATTGATGCCTAAAGGCTTAGAGGGGAAAAAAGGTACATTTTTTAAAGAAGTATATGTATTGCCAACTGCTTTTCTAAGTCATGTAAATGCTCTGTTCTTAAGGATATTGATTTACTGCCTAAACTTAACTCATTTTGTAGGCTATAAAATACAAAGTATGTATAGTAACTGAGAGAAATTCAGACAAATATGAGGAAAACATACAGACATTACAGGCCTGATTGGCTGTAGACTTACTAATAAGAACTAGGATAAACATAAAATGCTAACACAGAGAAGTACCAGAGTCCAAGGTCCTTCAGAGGAGAATGCAAGCAAACCAGTTTTACTATTTTTCAATTGATAAGTTTGCCTTTTGTAGATTAAGACAAATTCATAACAGCATTATCTGCTTTCCTTCTGCCAGTTAACATAGTTCTGCTCTGAAATTATGTTCTTATTGCATTGAACTGGTATTCAGGAAGAGTTCTGCATTTGCAAACGTGCCACAACAGGCTGGCACTTAGCCTATACATTCAAGTAAGTTGGGCACAATTTTTTCCCCATCACAGGAAAACTAACTACCTAAGAAGTTAGCTAATTCTCAAAAAGAAAACTTGAAAGATTTTGGGCATATATATTATATTTTTATGGACTACCCATATTGTCACAAATTTCCTATTGCTGTCTGGTATGTCTTATCTATGCTGCTTTTTTTTTTCTTTCTGTACTTTAAATTATAATGCAAAGCTTTTGTCCACTATTTTTTTAAAATCTAGACTGATACAGTGAATTTTTCCAAGCAAAATATTCTAGTTCCAACTACTAAAGATACCATGCACTGTTTCAAGTAACTGAGATTTAGGAAAATTATATTTTATCCTTGAAAAATGCTTGTATTTATCTAACTATTGCTATACCTTTTACTCTACCAAAGGGATTTCAGGGCTTGTTATTATTTTCCTAAGGGTCAACTATCTTGACAAAGTTATAATGTTTCTAGAAAATTTCAGAAGAATGTGAGCATATTGTTTAAGACAAGGTATCATCTTATCAGCAATTACAAACTTGTTGCTTTTCATAGTAGCACAAAAATATTAGGGACAGAACAAGCCTGCACTGTACTATGACCACTGTATAATAAATATTTACTTCATACCTCCTTCCATTTTGTCTCATTAACTTCTTTGTACTGCAATTCATACTCCAGAGTAATCCATCCCTTCTGAACATCTGCTGTTGGTGGTGGATCCCATCTTACTTGGATATCCCCATGAATCCCAGTGTGACTAGTATTTAGCAGAGTCCAGTTAAGGTGGACAGGGGGATCAGGTAGTACTGTTTAAACAGAGTATTTGGAATAAAACAGCGAGTTTTCACACTATTAAATGATTTCAGGAACAGAAAAAACATATTAACCATATATTTGCTGACTAAAATCTTAGCCTATAAGTCAATGACAAAGTCACTACAAGTTTGATAATGTGAAAGGGCACTGTCGTTGCTGGTAGACAGGCTCTGCATAAAACCCACCTGAGAGACTAATAAGGAAGACTAAGGTTATATTACCTATTACACTACATTTCCCAGTAGTTGCTCATAAAACATTCAGACATAAACATTTCTCTATCAAAACTTAAATTTAAGATCTCAGTCAAAACTTAAATTTAAGAGTTCCCACTGGAAGTATAAGCAATAAGTGGAGTAACACAGAAAGATAAATCAAATATTTAATAGCTAATGTATAGGGATGTTGAAAGACTATGGTATCTGAAAAATTAAGCTGATTTTTTTTGGCTGAAGAAAAGGAGTGGTGGGTATTCTAGTCACTTGAATGAATAAATCAATTGTGTATAAATAAATTACCACTCTGAACATACAATAACATCTAAAATGTCTCAGCCAGTCACAATTCATGTTGCAATAAATAGAATGCATATATAATATAACGAAATATAATAAATATATGTTCTCTCTTAGAAATGCTTAACATCCTGATTCCATAGATTAGTGTTGATTCAGGAACAAAAACCTTTTTGATTCCAGAACCTGCAGAATCAAGATTTTAGTGCTGTCCTTGCTCACACTGAACAGTATTACAATCCATTAGAAAGGGTTCAGAGTGACAGCACAGGCAAAGTCATCTGCACACAGTTGAGAGACCACTGGTGTTCAGAAAGAGAAAACACATCTTTGTTTTTATCCTTCTAGCTTTCTTTCAATCTGGGCAGTATTTTCTGGTGTGAATCACGCTACATATATTACAAACCCAAATTTCTTCCGTATAGTATTTTCTTCATACCACATTTTTTAGAAACTAACCTTTCAGAGATGGAAAATTTAAACAAAGCTACAAAAGCATCACATCTATTGTGATATAAAAATATAGAGGTAAAATGCATAATGGAAGCATACCTATTTCATCAACACTGAAACATTTCTCATCAAACACTTCATCTTTATTGGCAAGCTTAACACAATATGGTATCCAAATAGAGGTGTAGGATGTGTTGAAATAACAGCTATTTTCTCCTGCAGTGACATAATCAGGGCATTCTTTCCAGTCTTCATCATTCCTAGAATGACAACAAGAATGTAATATACATGAGAGAGAGATTTATAGATCTTACAAAGTACAAATTATAGATGTTACAAGACACATTTCTGCTAAGTCCTAAGTTTTATGGAAGTGAGAAAAACATGTCAATAGTGATTGTGATTGAGAATGAAACCAAACCATTATCCAAGCAATCTATATATATGCGTTGCAGTTGTCATGCACTGTTAATTAGTGTTAGCTAGACTTTTTAGTCTTTGGATGCTGCTTACAAAAGAACAGTTAGAGAGAACATTCTGCTATGCTGGTAGATGCTAATGATCACCAACAAGCACAGATTTATGCAAATTTGATATGCAGTCTAACATCTGTCATTCAGGCAAAGTTAAAGTGCAGTAAGATGCCCATCTACACAATGAAAAGTGTGCAAGCCAGTCCTTAGAGCAGACCAATACCGCAGCACTTGCATGGCACAAAGACAGGGGAGGGGATGTGTTGCCCTGGGCAGCTGGACTGGGATGTAGGCATAGGAGAGTGCCCCAGAGTGGATACTGCAGGATGTGAATGGAGGGAAGAGAAGTACAGTGCTGTAAGTGTGTAAGGATAAATTCTTGAGGATACAGAACACAGGCTTGGAACTATTAACAAGAAACCTCCTAGGTTTTTCCATTCTGACTTCATTAAAAAATTCATAAATGTGCTTTGTAAAGAAAAGATTTGCAGCTGGGAAGATGGCATTCATTTCACCTCTTAAACCATCAGACTATATTAAAAAGAATGGAATGAACTCTTAGACTGAGAAACACTGCTACTTGTGTAGGATCATTTTCATACAGCCAAGCTGAAACTATCCAGCAGGTACAAACCCAAAAAAGTCTTCAGTAAAAGCAAAATGGGAATCGTGGAAGTACAGGAAAATTCAGTATTTCTGAAGTCACTTCAGGAAAAAAAAAAAATCTCACAGCGAACAGATATGCTGTTGTTGTTCTTTATCTCACTACTGTATCCCAGCCCAAAGATAGACCTAACAGGAATTGTTTAAAAAATTATAGTCTTGGTTTGTTAAAAATATACTGTGAGTGTCTTTTCTTACTAAGAGAGATTGAAGCTGTAGAGGAGGAGGATAAAGCTAAACCAACTATGCCAAGTGCAGCCTTTAATACTGGAGTGGATGCTTAAGAAGTAAAAAGGCAGATGCTACCTAAATTGAGTAAAAAGCATTTCTGCCACTAGCTCACAAGACCAAACACTTTTATAAGGGAAATGCTGTAGCTCTGCCAGAGTCAGAACTTGATAAACGTGTACACAGTTAAATATTATGGCTTGTGTTAAGTAGGAGAGACTGTGTTAGCTGATAAAAGTACAGTCCTGCAGCCTTAGAAGTTGGTTGCACGTTGTCACAGAAATATATTTAATATGGATGCTACATTCACATATTTTATTGTGCCATTTTAATTTCTACGACAAAGATAAATATGTGATTGCTCAATACACATGGTACTGCTTTATCATACAGTTTAACTGGTTTTTAAAGCTTGTACCCACATGGCATGTGTTACTGACAACTGTCAGATAAAAGTTTATGCTGAAACAGTAGTTTTAACTTGGATTCCTGTGTTTCTGAGAGGTGTCAGAAGAGAGACAGCCTCGCCCTTAGGCTTAAGTTTGCTAAGCAAATATATCATCACAAATGGAACAGAAACGCACATCCTTTTCTTGTGAACAATAGGCCTGTTTTACTTAATTGCCATTACTGGTAATGCCTATGTCCTCTTTAAGGCTAATCATCGTACCCACATGAAAATTACAGAAGCTTAAGTAGAAAGTGAATGAGAATGGGACATGACTCACTCAAATGTAACCCACAGGCATAGAGAAGTCTTTTCACCTGAATCTGCAAATTCAGACTTCAATCTACCAACTGAGCTATAGGAGATTTATAAAACTTCAATAAAAATTTGAAAGGCGCTTTTATCCAAACTCCACATCTGTGCACAGATATAGGAGATCTCACATCTGCAAGTTAGGTAGCTTGGGAATAAACTTAAGTTCCCTATTAAAATCTCTTCTCTCAAGCCACATAGTGATCAGTTTTGTATTCTGCAACCTGGACCTAAATGAAAAAAAAAAAGCATTCTGAATTATCTGCCAAGTAGCACTTGTCGTTTCAAATTGCTTAATAACGATTTTGATGCTGAAACCTTTTTTGCACTTTGAAATATAGTTTCATGCTCTCAAATATAGATCAAAGCATAGCAATAAATTAACAAGAACAAGCTAAAAGGCACAAAAAAAGTATGACTTTTCTCTTCTTTCCTCTTTCTTTTGTTCTTTCAATATTATTACCTTTTCATGTACAACAGTTGTATTGTTCCTGGAGCAGAGTCGTTGTAATTATTTCCGTCTGTCCAATAGCATGAAAATGTCTCCAGTTCAGGTGATCTGCACCTGCTGATTTGTGGCCACCGCAAAGAGTCTGTGAGAAGAAATGACAGGGGACAGAAGGAGACACATTAAAAAAAATCCATAAGCCAGACTAATATGCTGTTAAAATGAAACTTAGCATTTTTAATGAATGTTTAATGAATCTTTTCTTTCAATTCCTTATGTACAGACAGGCAAGATATAAATTCTTCTTATGTGCATCTATGTAGATAACTATGCCTGTAGGAAGCCAAACGCGAAAGACTGGTGAATCTCTCTTTTCGTCCAGTGTAGAAGTGTTAGCATCACAGCCTGACACACAGTGTGGGTCTGCCAACCCAATAGCTGCAGCTGGACAGAACAGGCTACACTATTTCATATGGAAGTGCTGTACAATGTTTATCTCGTCCAACTGCCTGGCCACTTCAGGGCTGCCCAAAGGGTAAGGCATGTTATTACAGGCTTTGCCTAAATTCCCATTAAACACTGACAGGCTTAGGGCATCAACCATCTCTCTAGGAAGCCTGTTCCAGCGTTTGACCACCATCTCAGTAAAGAGATGCTTCCTAATGTCCATTCTAAACCTCCCCTGGTGCAGCTTTGAGGCACTGCCATGCATCCTGTCACTGGATACCAGGGAGAAGAGCTCAGCACCTCCCTCTCCACCTGCCCTCCTCAAGAAACTGTAGAGAGCCATGAGGTTATCCCTCAGCTTCCTCCCCAGACTAGACAAGCCCAGAGTGCCCAGTTGCTCCTCTCAGGACATTCCTTCCAGCCCTCTCACCAGCTATCTTGCCCTCTTCTGGACACATTCAAGGACCTTCACATCCTTCTTAAACTGTGAGGCCCAGACCAGCACACAGTGTTCAAGGTGAGGCTGTACCAGTGTTGAGTACAGTGGGATAATCACCTCTTTTGACTGGCTGGTCATGCTGTGTTTGATTAGTTCAGTACAGATACACCTGAATTATACCCACACTTGCTTTAAAGAAAGTGTGGTACTGCTAGAGCTTGGCACTGGACTAACCACAGCACACTGACCCAGCTGCAATGTGTTTTGCAATGTGTCTAACTCATTAGAGTAGCTACCTTGAACAGAGTTCAGGTTTGTGTATACAATTTGCGTATATATAACCTTGCTCTGAGAGAGATAAGGGCAACGCTAGGCATGTGCCTTTTCCACCCCGTGCTGTTTCTATAGCCATAATTTCTATTCTGTGTCAAAACGGGAGACAATGTAGGGCCATGAAATGACTGCTGAAGTTAGTCAGTTTCATAGAACCTTGAGAGAAAAATAAAAACAAAAGTTTCAGGTATGACTCACTGCTTTCAAAGCAAGTACTTAACTTTTTCTGGATTTTTAAGGATCTAATGCTAATGTTTCCTATTAACAGAGGGAGATTTCATGCACATGAAGTGTCTATGAGTCAGTCTTTCCACTATCTGGGAAATATGATCAATTATTTAAGAAAATTTCTCTATAAGGCACTTAAAATGTAGATACTATGGATTTAAGACCGGTGAAATGATCCCTGGCCAAGGAGATATGTGATGCCACTGGACTCTGCAAACAAATTTCTTTTCAAATATCTTTGCGGTATCACATCCATTACTATCAGACTTTCAGACTAGATATGAGAAAGAATGTTTTTTTATGATGAGGTCTGTGAAACACTGGAACAGGCTGTCCAGAGAGGTGGTAGATACCCCATCCCTGGAACCATTCAAGATGAGGCTGGACAGGGCTCCGAGTGGCTTGGTCGAATTAAATATATGTCCCTGGTCACTCCAGGTGGGTTGGACTAGCTGACCTTTAAAGGTCCCTTCCAACTGAAACCATTCTGTCATAATATTTGGTACAAAATATTTACACTCAAAGGCAGAAAAAATATTAAGGTGCAGACATCCACATGCACCAGATGCTTCCTCCTACGCATGACGCTTTTGCAGCCTTCCTGCAGGCTGACTCCTTTATTTACGGCTCAGACACAGCCATTCCATGTCAGAGCAATTTGTATTTCTTGCACTTAATGGTTCAAACTGTGTGCTTCATATTGTATACTGCTGAGTATCCACGTCAGGCAGTGACTAATACTTACTGAATTTCACAGAATTATAGAATTGCTCAGGCTGAAAAAGATCTTCAAGATCTAATCAAGCCTTCTCCTAACTGTATTACCTTATTTCTATTTCACTGATCCCATATCACTGCCTCATTTCCCACTTTAGACATTGAGCAAGTCCTGAACATATCTATGTAAATAAAAGATTTCCTAAATTAGGTGGACTCAAAAGCCCTTCCTTCCCTTCTCCCCCATTAATCTAGAATTCATCTTTCCAATCTAAAATAACTGATATTTGATTGGAAAGATTTAAACAGAGGTGGTTTTTTTCCCCTCTTTCTTTGCCAGCATGTTCGATTGCATTGCACTTAAAATAAATTCCTTTTAAGAACTGAAACAAATTTTGAAATTAAGTGGTTCAGCAGGTGGTAAAAAATCACACTGTCCTTTTTCAGAAAATATTGAAACAAAACATTTTGACTATTGTGCCTCATCTTACTTGATTGACAGCTTTGGCCTAAACCCCAAAATAGCTCTGATTGACCTTGATTTGAGCTTTCACACACTTATACATCATTTATCAAACAATTTTCAGATGGCAGAAATATCTGCTATAAATAGCACATAAGCATGAAAATTGCAAATTATAGTAACATAGATCCAAAATAAAACAGAATAAATAATTTAAGAATGGTATTATATTTATAACTTTTTAATTGTGCAAATGTTCCAGATATCAAACTTTGTTTTCTTTTAACTGAAAACCATGCTATTGTCTAAAACCAAAAGAAAATAAAAATGCATGAAAGTTTGTGCCTTCACTTCAAAGATGTTACTAAAGTTGCCTCAGTTGCATAATACCTATAATCAACAGGAGTCTCTCCCTTCTTCTATAAAGAGATAGTGTGCAAGGAAGTACATGTTATGGCTTTTCCTGTTTCTATCCTCAGCTACATGCTTCAAGAAAAAATATAGCTATTTTTACAGAAAAAGGTTAAAAATTCAAGAAAATTATACCCTGGATAACCCTTGTAAATGAGAATATTTCTACTGATGCCTGCACCTTACTTATAGCTAGAACATACAGTATTTAAAGCACATGCAGACAATGTCCTCATCTGCAGAAGTAAATGAAGTCATACTGTCACTTCTTAACATGATGAACTGAACTGAATAGAATCAAATTTAAATTACATCTTGAGAGGTCCACCAGAACCTTAGCTATATGCACTGCAATTTCTTAATAATGAATTCTGTTGAATTCACCAGTTTTATATTCAAGCTAAATTAGAGGCATATAAGATGTACAAACTCTTATAGGAAAATAGATCGTAACACAGACGTCAGTTGCATCACTTACACTGGAGAAGATTAGCAGTAATCACAGAATACAGACTAAAACTTGGTCTCTTAGACCCTGACTTCAGAGGAACATATCCTTGTGTGGGGGTCCCTAAGGTCCACCTTCTCTTCTACTTCCTATTGACAGGACTCCTTGTTTCACAGGTGCTCCTTTCACAGACACAAGAATTTTTGAGCAGGGAGCAGTTGTTTGGGGTTCATTGGTTTGCCAGACCACACACACACACCCACACACACACACACGACCAGTTTCAATTGTAAGAAAAATTATCTTATGGTCAGTTATTTCCAGTTTCCACGTGAGTATTTCAGCCTTCAAAAATGCAGGCTTTTGTGACTGATTGAAGGAAATTTTGTCATAATGACTTGCATAAGGCTTGGCACTCTTGGGGTACACTTCCTGATTTCTTTGTTTCCCACACAAGTCAATTACCAACACTGTACAGGACCCTGTGTGAGCTCCATCTCCTGAACAAACTGTACCATAGTGTGAAAAATGAACAAAATAGACAAGCTGAATACATTTAGACATAAAGGTGGCAGGGTACTGAAAGTAAAAGCTGTTGAACAGAGATTTTAAATAGATTAGAAAAGCAAAACAAAACATGGGTACACACTTCCTACCTGACCCAGTGATTTCCAGTCACATTGTCATGAATAAAACCACTCACCTAATTCAAGATAAAGGCTTGTTGAATATGCAGATTCAACAGACAGTAGAAAAAATAGGGGAAAATGGCAAATATGTGGCTTCCACTTTGACTACTAAGAATATTTGGTAGAGAAGTCCTTAGGTTTGTCCCTAGGTTTTGATGAAGGCAAATGTTTAGCTACCACAACTGTGCTGCAAAAGAATAAAATATCTTCACATTTTGCGCTCATTATATTATTACCACAGATTAGCAATGGTCTAAACTCTGGCTGAGCCAGAGGACACTGTGCCAACACAGTAGTTGGAACAATAGTGTGGTTTACGGGAAGAATCAGGAATGAAGATGTGCCATCTCCTCTGCTTTCATTTGTTTATGGGCCACCAGTTTGCAGCTTTCCTTTTAGAGTAGTCATATAGAAATCAACCATAAAATAAATTAAAAACTCCTAAAATGTAGAGGTGTCAGAAGGCTAATGCCTTTAGAGAGGCATTAGTTCTCTTGTGGGTTTTTTTGTTGGTTGGTGTTTTTTTGTTTTTGTTTTTTTTTTTTGGTTGGTTGGTTGTGGGTTTTTTGCTTAAATTTCTGTCTAATAACATATAACTTTAAAGGAAAAGAGCCCTGAGTGTGGAAGAGTAAGGAACTGAATTTTATAACTGTATCGTAATGAAATAGGTTACCACCATGTTGGAGAAACTCCTCTTAACACCATAGCTCCAATACCTCTGCAGGAAAGATGGTATGCAGAAACATCTGTTACTGGTATGGTACTTAGGTAGGTGAAATAATAATGAGGATATGAATGATCCAAAAAAAATCAAGCTAACTAAGAAGCTTGATAAGAAGAAAATGAATGAGAAGATTTTTTGCTCGTATAAAGGATCTATTTCTGGTTGTGGTAATTTTAGAAGGTTTATGTAGAATTTGGAGCTCTCACAAGATAATATCTATCAAAACTAAAGCCAACCTACACTTATAGGAGAATAACATGTTCCACTGTGCAAATGAAAGATAGAAGAAACCTTATGCAACAGTATCTACATGGAATCAACTCTCAAAGCATACACAATACGTCACTGATAGAGCATAATAGAGAAAGATGGAAATGGAAACGTAAATAGGGGAATTAACTACATTAGAACTGGAAAACAGTTATGAAGACCTTGAGTGTTATTTCCTGTAGCTCAAATTTGTACATTGAAAGTGAATGCTCTATCAATTAGATACTGCTCCTGAATCCACCAAGCTCAACAAATGTTCAGCAAAATGCAGGTTGATTTCTCTGGTACCAGGAAACTCCGTTTTGTGCAAATTGCACAGCAAAATGAACAACATTTACTGCCAGTGCATGATATTTTAAATAGGTTCAGTGTGGTACAAATACATTGTCAGACATCACTGATATGGAGCACAGTATGCAGTATACGGAGACAGCAGCCAAGTCACTTCCTCATCAGGCTTAAAACTCTGCCTGTGCTCTAGGTACACCAGTCCATGAAGGGCCAACAGTGAAGTTCTGGAAAAAGCTTTTTTTGAGGGGAAAAGAATATAATTACTTTCACATGAGTAATAACTAAGATCCTTTTGCATTAAGTGCTCAACAGAAAAAATGTGAAGTTTAATAACGCTAAGCTGCTGTATCTTGGTGAAAACTAAAGGGAAAAGCTTTGCAAGAGAATATTTTCCCCACGGAGAAAGTGATATTGTAATAGTTCTTTATAAATACATGGGGTTTGCTGAGAAAAATAAAAAAGTAACGTGTTCTCACTTCTGCAATGGAGACTAATTTGGAGACTGACACTTGGAGCAATAATATGTAGGCACCTCTGCATAACAGATGGGAGTATGTGCACAGTATTCTGGGAAATGCTGAAGCATTCTTTAGCAATTTTATGGTGTAATCAATGAACAACAACAAAAAAAGCAATCCTCTAGCATGGTAACACTGAATGAGGAGGCAATAGCTCTCTTCTTTCAGAACAAACTTCTCCTTCTAGTTGTCAAGTGAGATTGGTAATAGCTAGAAGAATAAAATATTGTAGAAGCAGAGCCTTTCCACAGTATAAAAGGAAATGACTGTGCCAGTTTCCCACACTCTCTGTGCTACTGAGCATCCACAGAACAGAAACTGTCATGGATGACTGATGTGTTGTCCATAAGGGTACACATAAAATTAGGTAAACAAAGCTCAGTCCTGTCAGAAAAACAAGCATGTAGCATTACCTAGAACCACTGCCCATGAGACAATATAGGGATAAGTGAGGGTGTGGACATGAGCCATGTTCCATGGTCTTTAGCATGTGTTATCCAAACCACTCCCTCCCACATGAAGTGGCAGAATCATGTGATTTCTATTAGAGGCCTCCGTATCAACATAAATGTGTATATAACATACATATAACATACCCTCTTCTAATATAAAAAGGGAAGCACAGCTGGAGGTCACAGTATTTGTAAGTAAATGAAAGCCAGTTAATATAAAAAACCCACAACAATTACCTTTTAATTGCTTATATAGTTTTAACTCAAATTGAATTTACATTTTCAAGATTGTACAAAAAAATAATAGTGAATAATGCTTTTATCTGTTATGGCCATTGTTGCAGATGTTCAGTATTGGCTAAGATTATATGGTAGGGCATATGAGGAAATATGGAAGCAGAAATGAGGCTCCATGGGCAAACAGTATGTGAAATACATATACAAATGATGTATAGCAAACATCATAAAAAGTCTTCTGTGCCCTTCTCAAAACAAGCAGATTCTACACTACTGGCAAAACTCTCCAATATCCTTATTTCTACAGCACATGCACTAGCAATTTCCAGCCTGAAGCCAAATTTGATGTTAACAGCTGTCTGAAAGCAAATCCATTGCTCACCACCATGCAGCATAATAAAGGCAACATGCTGTGGTGAGGTGATGCCCCAGCTGAGACACAGCCCCTCCAAAGTTGTCTGAGCCACCAGGGAGGGGGGGGCACAGAGCACAGCCCTGTGATGGGCAGCAGCAACCAGCTGCGTGGTGGAGGGAGAAAACAGCCAGTGTGAGAGCAACAAGGAGAGTGTTCTTCCAGAGAAAAGGGTACAGCACAGCTAACAGCTGCAGCAGGAGTGGAGCAAGGGAGGAAAGCCAGTGAGCAGAAGATGAGGAAGGGCAAATACACAGGAGGAAGAATGGATAAGATAAGAAGATGTGTGGGCAAATACACAGGAGGAAGAAAGGATAAGATAAGAAGATATGTTTGGAAAGAAAAGCACAAGAGGACATGTAACTGCATGCAACAGGAACAGAAAGGGGTAGCAAAAGACAGAAGAAATGCAGTACTGGCAAATTATAAATGGGAACTGATGCAAACCTGCAGTTGCTCTGTTTTAATAGTGAAGATGACAATTTCTTGGTCTGGCACATACATATCCTCACAGTCTAGGGAATAAACTGCTTGTATCCAGGATCATGCTAAGGGTATGCCAGGGTTAGAGATTGAAGAAGAAAGCAGGTGGCTGTAAAGTGTAATGTGAAAAGAAACAAGCAAGAAATGATGCAGTGCACCACTATTTAGAGACACCTGCAGAATGATGACAGTGCCACAGAAAGCCTGAAGTCTTTCTCACAAATCTAACAAGCTTTTAGTCATTATGTCCACTGTTATCAGAGCTTCACAAAAGCAGGGCCATGAATTTGACAGGTTTCATTAGACATATGCAGCTGTGCATTGTCAATTACCAATGACACTATGTCCCAATCTCTGCATTTCATAACTGAAAAAGCACTGCACAAATGCATCCTGATGATTCTTTTTATTTTTTACCCATCCACACCCACATTACAGTTGAATGAAGTAACTCACAAAGATACTGGCCCTCAATCTGGCCTTGTTCTTTTGGACATTTGGTCCTTTTAATTCATGCTGCTTTTGGAAGACCAGAGTTGAGCTGTAATTCTAGTTGTTGAACTTTCAAGCTCTTTCTGGCTTCTGCAGATTTTAACCATTCTTTAAAAAAGTGATTGCCTGATTTATATGCACTAGGACTTGCATACACAACAGAAAAATCCTGTCTCACACTCTGCAGAGATTTTAATGAAGAACATAACATCAATCTCCATTTGAAATTTGAAGTAGTAGAATTTGGTGTGGTTTTTAGTCAGTGAAGTGTAGAAAAAATGCCAGTTCTGTTGACAGAGCAACTATCTGAATGTCTTGGAAGGAAACTCCTTGAAGTCCCCAGCAACCTTCTTCTTCAGTACAGAGGGAAATTCCCTGGTACAATCACCAAATATCTATAAAAACTAAGCAGACAAAAACCATCCAGAGGCTACTACTAGGAGAATTATTTCTACCTTATACACCTGGAGTGAATCTCCAAGGGATATTAGTGACCTGTCATTTAGAAAATCATCTCAGAAGTCCTGCTAAAGATCCATGTGATACAACAAGGACATGTGCACCAAATGAAAGTTGAACCCTTAAAGCAATCCACAGAGTTACTTCCCACATACTGACCAGTGACAGTGGCAACTGAAAATTACACATGGCTTTGAATACTTGAAGACTGAAACTTATGCTGTTCTTTCAAAGCTCTTCATGATGAGAGCCACTTAATTTCACCTTTACAGAGACTGTGAAGTTGTTGTACAGGGGCTTACACAGTATTTTCACTCTTTTTGCACATCTGGACCACAGTATCTTTTCTTGGGTCCCAAAGAAGACTGAATTCATTATTTTAGAGCATTCTGCTATGCAGCATTTCTCCTGTGGTTTTTAGAGTGTTTTATTACTGTGGCCAGAATGTTTAATCATTCAGAAATTCAGAGCCTTATTATTTCTATGAATCATGAACTATGAGTTACCAGCTTCAAAGAAGATCCAGTGAATTTTTAAAAACAAACTAGAGAAGAATAAGAGTATTGTTTTCTACACTGTTTATCCTCAAACTTTGCAAGAATCTGAGTCTGCAGTTTTTCAGTGTTCTTGTAAGAGTATTTTTCTACTGGGTTTCAAAAGAAATTCTGTCCCCTTCTTAAGTAGAGTTCTTATGGACCTACCAGGATTGTCCTTTTAATAGTATTAATAAAGCCACAATTTCCACCCTTCATCATCAGAAATCCAACCACATAAAAATATAAACCATATAAATATCTTGATAATCTACAAACTAGTTTTCTTTGAAAAAAACAACCAACCAACCAGAGTACTAAGCGGTTCTCAAGGCCATGACTTACATAGATGCTTTGGATCCCAGCTGGATCCATTCGTTTGCACACGAAAGGAAATGTATGTGACACATTTAAAGTTACAAACAGGGAGCATCTGATGTTCTTCCCAAAATGGGAAAGTTGCTGAGCTGGATACATCTTAACTTACTCTGAAATTCATGATGATGTAAATACCAAACGAGAGAGAGAAATCATGCCAATGATATTAGACTGATGGAATTAAGCTAGCAGTGGAAAAACAACCCCCCCAGAAGTACTGGCGATTCAGCACTAGGATGAACAAAGCACTACAGAACACGCAAATGGGGAGCACTCATGACTCAGAAGGGAGATGAGCTTAACAGAATAATACATACTTTCCTTCAGCTTTTATTTCTGTGATCTGGCTATAAGCCTAAAAGGATCTTCTGATCAGCTGTATGTTGCTGAGTGGCCTGAAGTTAAGCCTCCAGATTCATATTTATTCTACTATTGCAGAGGAGACTTGGACGAAACAATCATATTCAAAAGCACAGTTGACAGATTTATGAAGGAAATATCTGGTTTTCTCTGACAAACTGCCAAAAGTGATTTAAGTTTTATGTATCCTCTGCTGAACTTTACTTTCACTAACACCCATTCTTGCCTTGTGAGAACGAGTCCTGGACTTCAGAGTTCAGTTAGGGAAGACTCACAAATAGAGGTGGTAGGGACTTTCCTCTTCAGTGCTTTGAAATACAGGGTCCAGAGATATATTTGAAGTTTGATCACTATTAAAAAATGGGCCTTTCTCACTTGGCTTGTTTCCCATCTTCCACTAATGTCTTTTCATAAAGCAGTCTTTTCAAATAACCACAGGAGGATTTCAGAGTGAAGCCCTGATTTTTTCCATTTGAAAAACCAGTTATTTCCTGACTGGACAAAAAAAAAGAGCAAACATTTGAGTTAACTAAAGACCAACCTAAGTCTCTAGAATTACTGTAGTATTGGTCTTTGGCATGGCTAAGAGGAATCCACTTCTGACAAAAGCATGGACTGTAAGGTTACTGTGCCAAAGTGTGTCTTAGTCCCCTGAGTGACATTCAATGGAAGCAATACAGTTTTCATGTTTTAGAATAACAAAAGATTTAATAGGCATTGTCAATGAGGGTACACCTAATGATTCTTTAAAACAATCGAAGAAACATAAGTCTGTCAAAAATGCACTTACATACTGTCAATAATAGCACTTTCTTCTCTGGGAGACACTTACTGTCAGCAGGCTCCAGACATTCAACATGCAATACATTAAGAGCATTGTATATGACCCACCTGTCACTCAAACAATGGCACATAATCTCCCTAAAATTATTGTGACATGTAATTCTCTGCTTTTTGCAGTGGGAAAATTGAGGAAGAAGGGAGGTTCTCTATGTGAACCCCAACTGAGCTTAGAAAGCTGGAAGGAAGGGCAGTTACGAAAGCCAAAGTTACCACTCAGAAAATCCTGGCACCAGGAACTTCCTTCAGTGTGCCAGGCACTGCATTGCCAGTCAGTTAGGAAGCTCCATTTATATTCAGGTTTCTAAACACAAGTATTAATCGCTGACATATGTGCTATAGATTGATGCTAGTTATTACTATGAGATACAGTTTTCCTTCTCTGGGGGCTTGGTAGCTTTGGAAAGCCTGAAGGTGGGTACTGCAGAACTCATCTCCCACAGTGATTGCACACCACTTTGTTTCTGGGCCACCTTTCCTTGTTCTCTTCATTTTTCTCTCAGTATCCCTTTGTTATTCTGTAGGTCTCACCAGCTGCGACATTTGTGCCAGAATACGTTTTGTTGATTTTGCCTTCGTAAGAGAAAATGAAACTTCCAAGAGCCCACATACCACTTGTATGCATTTAGCCAGACTTCCATATCTTGACTCTAGCCTCAGCAACTGTGATTTTAAAAAAATAAAATACACTATCTTGCAGGTCTCTTAAATTTTAAATGTTATTTATAGTATTTTTCTTGCGCAAATTAAAATGCCTGAGGATATATTGATATTATTTAAGAAAACAGAAACTGAATGGCAAAATATTAGGGCAATGATTTAAATTATTTAAAGCAGCTGATATGCAATGTTGGTATGTGAAATAAAATTACAGGAAAACTTTTTGGCTCACTGTACTGTGATGTACCTGAATAAAATCTTCTGAAATGGATGAATTACATGTTTGGTCAGACTTTAATGATGAAGTAATATCCGAAGAGGGAAAAATTAACATTTATGATGACTAAGTGTATTTCCCATAATATACTATGTTTCTTGATTTCAATTCTAATTGGGTTCAGAAAGTCATCTTAATTACTCACATTCTTATGCCATACGGACATCCCTCTTTAAACAAAATCTAAATCTTGATGGCCCTGCAGGGCCACTATAAGTTTGGAAAACTGAGATGAATTACACATTATGGCCCATGTTTTAAGAGATTTTGTCAGACAGTTACAGAATCTTTACCTTGAGATTTATAGTGCTGAAACCCTCATCTAACCTTTAAATATCCCTGTATTTTCAGTCACTTCAGATGTCATGTTAAGCTACAAGCTGACCAGAATAAGTAGGGAGAAAAAGGCAGAGGGAAAACACACAAAACAAAAAAACCCCAACAAACCAAAAGAGGCTTGCAGAAAGAAGACAAAAACCAAAGCCATGAACTGAAAAACCTAACTACACCTATACTTGGAAGCTGCTTGTTTTTAAATGCACTCTATAGAAAGCAACTGTTAAACTGATACTAAAAAGGAACCTGACTTTAGTAAATCTTTGTATTCCGAAGAGCCATATTTGCCATGAGAATTTTGCTTTTGCCTGGCTGGGGCTGGGAGCTGCCCATCCCCTCAGGAGAAAGGAATTTGATTTCCCAGACAGGCAGGGGGCTGCCCTGACCCCTCACTTTGGAGGGACACCACTTGCCCACAGACACCTCCAGCTCTGCTCAGCACGGGCAGCAGGATGCAGGGATGCTTCCCAGATGCTGAGGAGAAACAGCTGCTGGTGACAAACTCATCTCAAGGGTAGGAGATCTGAAGATCTTTCCAAGTCTGGACAGTGAGAGATGGCCTCACACCAACTCCATGGTGTGCAGGAGGCAGGGGCTCCCTGCTGCCTTACTTGGTGAAACGAGCACTTGGCTGAACGCCTGTGATCACCAGAGAGGCCAGAAGTTGCAGCAGGAGGTCAACTAAATAATTTTACATAGGAAGAAGGTAAGATTTCAGCCACATGCACCTGTTTATGGACAGATGTACATGCATAAATGTACAAATGTGTTTGGTGTGAGCCCAGAGGAGGGCCAAGAAGATGATGAGAGGGCTGGAGCACCTCTCCTGTGAAGACAGGCTGAGAGCTGGGGTTGTTCAGCCTGGAGAAGAGAAGGCTCTGGGGAGGCCTTTTTAAAAGCCTCGGAGTACCTGAAGTGGCTACAGGAAAGCTCAGACAAACTTATTACAAGGACATGAAGACGCAGGACAAAGGTTAATGGCTTCAGACTGAAAGGGGGTATATTTAGATTAGACATTAGGCATAAATTCTTTATGGGGAGGGTGGCAAGACACTGGAAAAAGTTGAGGATGTCCTCTCCCTGGAACAAGGAGGGGCTCGATGGCAGGCTGAATGAGCAACCTGGTTTACTGTCATTGCCCATGGCAGAGGTGTTGGAACTAATGATTTTTAAGGTCCCTTCCAACCCAAACCAATCTACGATTCCCTGGTTATGCAACTGAAATAAATTACTCCAGTTCTTCAGTATTACAACCATGGGTAATATTTATTCTTAGTTTCCCAAAAAGTCAGAATGTAAAGTCTTCACAAACTGGTGTTTGCCTTAAGAACAAAACTAAGCTGTCAGAAACAGGCAAAAAAACCCTATCTGAAACAAGCACTGGGTCTTTGAGAAGGTTCAGTCTTCACTGTTCTGGGTAGCTACATGACTATTTTTAAATGAAACCAAATAAAAAGAAAGAGCAAAATATTTCTGTGGAAGGCTGACATTCAAGAGACAGAACAGAAAGGCAGAGGATGCAGTAAAAGATTAGATCTCATAAGCTCATGGCAGGAAAAAGACTAGATGCTAAAAGCAAACTGTAGAGCAAACTGTAGAGCACAGTTGCTCCATTTCAGACCTACTTACACTTACTTGCATGTCTAAGAAGTGAACTCATCAATAAAAGCCCATAATGCTTGCTCTTCATCATTGATTTTGAGGCCAGAATGATTCTGAATAGTCAGACAGGTTTATATCAATCACTTATGTTGAACCTTGCAGACTGTGAAAAACACGGGCTTTGTCTCCTGAAACATTGCAGTAAAGACTCTGACCAAAAGAACAACACGATTTCCATTAAAAAGCCCTTCCCTCAGCAGATGTTCATTAGTGCTGAATCCTGGCCACAGGGCTGGAATAACCTCAGAAAAGCTGGCTCAGCACTTCAAGTTTGGATGCTTATTTTCATCTCTAGAGACGAATTCCACCTCAGCTTGCAATCCTGCTGGCTTGAGCCAGGCAAGTGTTACAGGGTTTGCACCATGGCCTGCAAAGCTGAGCTGGAAGCCTCTGAGAAAGGCTCCCCCTGTGACCTCCAGCACCCTCCTTACATAGCCAGCTAAAGGTAATGCTAGGACAGGGAACACAGTCATGCTCTGGAGAAACTAATTATGCCTGGAGACATGCCCTCGACTGCTTCCACCGACTCTGAAATGCTCGGCAGTCTGATCCATACATAAAAATCCATCTCCACAGGAAACATACAAACTGCACAGGGTGTAAAAGTGCTGCTTAAGGCTCAAGTCAGCAATGCAAACTGCGAAGTTTGGAGTTTATGGCGAACTTCAGTGTTTCTGTCACTTTGTTTATGTCAGCGACCAAGACAACACTAGATTGAATGACATGAGTCATCATATTCTGAAGGTTACTCCAGAAATAAAATGCAAACAACTTCTGCTATGTCTGCACAGGACATGGTATGAGGATGTACGGGCACCTACTGCGTGTAGACCTAGGACAGCACAGAATCAGGCCAAAACAATGAAATTACAAATACAACTATTTTAATTTCAAAATAAGGAAAAAACCCCCACCTGTTGCTAATTTAAGAAAGATGAACATCTTTCTCTGTCCACCTGATCTTAAAGCTCTTTGAAAAGGTAAGCAAAAAACCATGTATCACATCTGACAGTGCCTTTACTGACGCAATAGGGAGCTGAAATATGTATCAACTTAGTTTTAATGAAAGTAAAAAATAAAAATCGCCAACTCCATATAACCTGTAATGTTACTTTAAGTTGCAATATTTGAGTTCACTCTTCTTCCCTAAGACAGAAGAGTAATACAATAAATAAGAGAGAGAGGCCCCACCAGTGAGACAGAAAGTTTCCCTCTGCATTTTACAACTTCCCTTTCTCACCAGGCCGACAGAAGATGCTATGTCTTCAGGACTTGGAGAAAAGAGACATGCAGATATGCTCTTCACACACTTTGTCTTGGTGAAAATCTTCAGGTGTTACAGTGGATAACAGTGCCCAGCAGCCATGATGCCCATGCTGCAGCACATAGGGCCAGGATGAGCTCTGCAAGGGATTTCTGAATACACACTCCTGCTCTTGGGCAATGCAAACATAAAATTAACAGTGCAATTACAATCCACAGCTCACAAAGCCCCTTTTCACAGTTACAGCACCAGAAATGAGTTTTGACACAACTCATGCAGTTCTGTCATTACATCAGGCTCCCACAAACCTCACTTACACTGACCACGCTCAGTTTGGTCCCTTGGTTGTCCATGAAGGACACAATGTTATCAGGAATTTCCTTAAACATACCAAGATATGGCTAAGAAATCTAAACAGTGAACCAAATCATGTCATAAAATAACATGTTTGCATTAGGTAGGAAGGTCAGTATATACAACAGCTATAGGCTGGATTATCTCTCTGTGGGTTCCCTACTAGCATCAAAGCAAAGGAAGATAGGGAATCTTTCTGTTCTTTGGTGTTTTGTGGCTGGTCTCTACAAACAAGACTGGCATCTCTTCATTAACAATCCTAGCATATTAGCGTCAGAACTCCCTCACACTGAAGGCTTCCCAGGATGCTAGGGACATGTGCCACTAGTGTTGCCCTAAAGCCTTCCTTGTTCTAGGTGGGCTTTACCACTTTTCTTCTCCCTGGGCTCCCTCACATGCTCTCTGGGTGCAAAGACCTGGAGATTTGCCTTCTAACTTCAAAGAACTTAACTGATGCCCTTGAGGAAGGAGCTGAGGTGCTCTGATCTGCCATCCCAAGATACTGATCTGCCATTTGGAGATAGTCATCTCTCCTCTTCACTGCAGCTCAGTCAACTCCTACAGCAGGCACAGCTGGGCATGCCATGGCAAGAAGGAGGCTCCCAGGCTCCACTCTCCTCTTCCAAGAGCCCCTATGACCAGGTGGTACACTGGACCAGGCAAAGGAAGCAGCTGGCAGCTAACACTGGTGGGAAAAAAAGGGAGTGTTTCTCAGCCAAATCCGTTCCTCAGACTGGCTTCCCATGTGACTGCAAAAAGCCTGTGCCAGCATGTGTGAGGCAGCAGCATGGATTTGGAAATGAGCAGCCTGGCAGAGATGAGCCCAATTCTTCCACTAGCAATGAAGTGCTTATTTTGGGGAAAAAATCCAAAATGAAAAACCACCATTGCTTCTTACAAGGTGCTTGAAGCTGAGTGACAGTGATCCTGCACAGATTCAGAATGATGCGGGGGCACACAGCTTTGAATAAGAGACTGAAGTAGAAATTAATCTGGTCCCATGTCTTGACTTGTGGTGTGACTCCAGCAGCAGGAATGAGCATAAAAGACAAAAGAAATAAGCATGCCCAGTTTGCACTTGCCTCACATAAGCTTACTGAGGGTAATTTACACTGATTAAATGAACCTGAAATTTTGGATAACAACCCTGTGTTGACAGTATAACCAGATCCAGCAAATCAGAGATATGTTAAAGAGGAATAAGCAAGTAAGTTTAGAAAATAACAATGGCATTATTTTTTTACAAAAGCTTACTATCTAGGTTAACTTTGTTTGAAACTTGAAAAACTGAACCTAATTTTTCCATTTTGTTTTTTTAAGTTTGTAACTATTTTTTCTCCCAATAAGAATAAATGGAAATGTCAACTATTAAAAATATGAATTATTAAAAAGATTAATTGTTCCAACAAAACCAAGAACTAAAGAACATGGGAACCACCAATGTAAATCTCACAAAATTTCCAAGTTCATATCTAGATGATTAAGCTTGAGTTAAGCAACAAGGAAGAAAAAAGGAAGATTATGGAAGGCAAGAGACTGCAGTAATAACTATAAAACATGCTAAACATGTTAAAATAAAATATATCTCAGCAGTAGAGCTAACAATGCCACCTGGTAAGTCTTCCTGGCACACCCCTCTACAAAATCTGATATTCAGTTGCTTGATGATGCTTTTCTATAATGTATTCATTTGAGGTGCTGATCTCAGTATCAGGTAACTGTCTTTTATGGAAATCTCTATCCAAAACAGTTCAGTTATTCCTAAACTCATTCTAAGTACTCTGGTGTTCTTAATTTTGAAAATAACTTTTCAATTATGAACACACCATCATTTTCTGGAAATCTGCCCAACTCCTTTATGCACCATAACAAGGGCTTTCACACCATGCCTAAATTTGCACTGGTCCCTTGCACAGGGTATAATTTTATTACATGAGGCACAGATAGACCTATTATGTTTATAAAAGTGTTTATATGATGCTATTGTAGGTCAGGGTAGGTCTTGGTCTGTTGGCAAGATGTTTGTGCTGTTATCTGAGCTAGGAAACCAAACCCAGGAATGATCCCTTTTGAATCCTGAGGGCACAGAACATGGTGGCACATGCTGGAAATTCCTATGACAGTGGCATAATGCTGACAGATTAATCTACACCTGGCCTCTCAAATGTACCTAGTGTGTCTTACCAAACTATAAATCAAATAAGTTTTCATAAGTTTTCTTCTTTAGAAATCATTCAGCAAATATTCTGAGCTCAAATTAAGATCCTTTTTCTTTTTCAAGTGCCAAGCCCTTTTCAAACTTTTTTATCCCCACAGAAAGCCTGCAAACCTCTTCCAAACAGCCATGGTTGACTGCAGTGGATTTGTGTGATGGGGCTCTCCCTGCTTCAGTCTGCCCTCCCACAGCTGCACTGTGTAACACAACCTTTGAGGATGAAACCACCATGATGCAGAGGGCAGGAAGGTATGGACACACAAATACATCTCTTTTTCCCCTCTTCAGGAGAGTTGGAAAGGAAAATTATTTCCTAAACTGTTTTCGGATAATCCTATCAAAACCACTTAAGACTAAATTCTGGAAGACAGTTTTCAACTTTACAGGAAAAAAATTTCAAAGGAAATTAATATCAAGGTGCCACCTCTGTCTCCAACCCACCAAGATACTTATCACTGGAGGAAGGCAGAATATTCAGTGCTTGCTCCATTCTTTGCTCTTCACTATTCATTTGTTAAGCAGCCATTGAAGATACAGGAGACAGATAAAAGGCTAAAGGAATTTTGTGTCTTCATTGGCCTAGCTACTACAGTTTTACAAGGCTTTTGAAAACAGAAGCCTACAAGAAAAATAGGCATGCGTACCACCTGATGATGTTTTAAAATATTTTTTCCACTGCTAAATAATTTATACTTTATTTGTCAGCCTATTCAGTCAGCCTATTTTTGTCATCTCGCGATAATAAGTGATAAGCTTAATAAGACTTGCTACGTAACACAAATGACACAAACTTTCTCTTCTACTTTTAGTCAAAAAATACTAGGCAAAATCATATCAGTTCATAGTGCTGTGCTAAAATCTGCTACTCCGTTTTACTGTTGTAGGAAAATGAGTTGAGTGTAATATACTTAAGGAGAGCTCACAAGGAGGAGTATGGCAAAGATACCATTACAGTAATAGTTTAAAAGGTGTAAAGCCCTAAAATCATAGAATCATACAATCACAGAATTAGCCGGGTTGGAAGGGACCTCAGAGATCATCAAGTCCAACCCATAAAGTCCAACCCCTGTCCTCTTCTCCACAGTTTCTTGAAATCACACTTTTTTTGGGACGATGAGAACAGCAGCTCTGCTATGGTACTGTAAGCACTTACCAAAGTATGTTTAAGGATTGCCACAATAAACACATCAAACGAACCTCACAAGTATTCCAAATGAAAAGGTATCAACACCTGAAAATTCTACAAAGATATCTGCAAACTGCTGCCACAAATCCTTGTCATCTTTTCAACAAGCCTTCTATGAACTAGCTCTTGCAGCATTTAGCCATTTGTTACAGAACTTATATATGGATTTAGATTCTATGACAGGCATCCTGGTGAGAAATCTGTTGTTGACACAGACAATGGCAATTTCTTCTACGAAAACCATCTTATAAGTTCACAAAGATATACTGAATGGACATTAACATTTCAGCAGCTTTTTAGAAAGCTGGGTTATAAGTTTAAAATGTCAGGATCACAGTGACTCCTGAGCAATTCAAGTGCTATCACTCGTACTAAAAAAGATACAAATTCATTATGAAATGAGCAGAGTGGGACTGGCTCTACCAGACTCACTCATACTGAATATGCTGTACCTAGACAATTGGCCCCTAGAGCCCTTATGCAAAATATAGTACAGGCCTGTTCATTAAATTAAGAAAGACATGTAACTGAACATGGCCTTTTAACTTCTTAAAAGGCTAGTAAGACCAAACTGGTGCACTTGTGGTGCAGCACGTAGATGAATCTCAACCACCAGCACATTTTATGTTTTCTTTCTGCATCTCTAGTGCACAGTGGAAAAACGATGTATGTACATAGGAAGAAAATATGTAATAAATACGAGCCTGAATGCCAATTGCAGTAACATTGCCTGGACAGAAACAGCCTAATAGCTGGTGCTGCATAGGCTAGCTCAGGCACATGCTTTGCAGATACACAAACCTCTGGTATGAAGCAGAAGACTGATGAGAAAAAGACACCCGGTTCTAGTTCAGGTTCAGGAAGCAAGTAGGCTGGATGGCTTATGCATGAGACTTCTCTGTGAATTTCTCTGTTGCTGTGTCTCAGTATCACAAACCTGCCATTTGCATCTGACTTCTTGTCACAGGATCCAGTTTTCAAGCTCCTGTGCTCAGTTCCACCGTTTCCATCCAGACAACCCACAGAACAATAGACTGGTTTGCATTGGAAGGCATCTTTGCATTAAAGATCCTAATCTTTTCTGTGATTGCCACAGCACCTATGTCTTCATTTCCACCTTGTCTGAACCAGTTCAACCTAGCTATTTGGCTGCATGTCCATCACACCTGATTCCCTGCACTGCAGCAGGCTCCTGGATGCAGGATTGCATGTCTCAGACAAACAGGGACCCTCACTGCTGCTTACCTCATCTACCCTGAAGCTACTCAATTTGACATCACCTTCAGGGAGTATGTGCATGTTGTTAAAAAGTCATCAGTAGATAACATCTCAGAGGGCTTACGGACTGCAGGATCCAATGGCACCACAGATAACATTGTTCTGAAGGAGTATCCCAAGAAAACTTCAATACCTCCAGGGAGCTTCTCCTGTAATATGGAGAGGGCCACTCCTGGAAGAAGCCCCGAAGGAATGCAAGCAGGTAAGTAATGCAGACAGGCATCTAGAGAGCCACTGAGGCTTTCAGCTCACATCTATCTACACAGCTGGATACACAGCTCGCCTGCATCCCTTTCCCCCAGTTGAGCTCCTCTCCCTGCTTAATTTCAACCTATTTTCTCCCCCACACTGCCTTGGCACCAACCAGGGGGTCACTGAACACACACAGGAGACAGGCTTCCTGCTCTCCTCGCCGGGTCCTGGCCTGGTCCCAGCCCGCAGCAGCTGCTCCGCTCCCTCTCTGCATCCCTGGGACACGGAGTGCTGGCACATCCCCCGCCGGCAGCTCAGGCAGCATCCTCAGGGATAATTGCTACGAGAGCCGAAGCAAACCGTGATGTCAGGGTCTTTGGAGATTTTAGTTACTAAGTGCAAGCTAGTTTCTATTGAGCACGCACAGACAAAACTGAGAATTCTCCAAGGAGTAGTGTCATCTGAATACGTTTTCACAAACACAGGAAAAGACAGTTCCCTGGTGGGCTACAGGTAATTGGGAACATTTCAGTAGGAAGACTTAGGCAATCATAATCATGTAAAGTGTTAGCAACACTGCCTACACTTGTTCTATCATCAGTGAGCTTGGAAGTGCAGAGGAGTACACAAATTTATGCTTATCTATGATGCATTAATTTATGGGAAAGGCAGAATAATCTAGATTGGAAGGGACCTCTGGGGGTCATCTGGTCAAACCTCATACTCAAAACAAAGCCATCTTTGGAGTTAGATTAGGCAGCTTATGGCCTTTGAGTGTCACTAAAGATGGAGATCCTATGGCCTCTCATGTAAAACCTGCTCCTCTTGCAGGGGAAGAATTTTTTCCTTATGCTCAAACTGGTCATCTTCTCCTGCAGTTTTTGACCATTGCCCCTTGCTATTTTGTCCATACTATTCAGAAGAAACTGGCTTATCCAGAAAAGCTCCTGCAGGTAACAGAAAACAAACCCAGTTTCTTCAGCTTCTCATTGTATATTCTGTGCTCCCACCCTCTATCCATCGTTGTGGCCCTCCCCTGGACTGCCTCCAGCTTGTCAGCAGTATTTTTAAGTATTTATAAAGCTCTCCACATTGCACAATCACACAAGAACATACTGACTTAACAACAGCAAAATAAATATTATGAGTATATTTTATGGATCCTTCATGATTCATTAAAGCAAATGATTGCTAGCAAAGCAGTAGATAGGAGCAGTAATTACAACAGAGTACAGAGTAGCTTCTACAGACATTTTCTACAAAAAGGTTAGAAAAATAAGCTTATGTAAGAGTATAAATATTAGGTAGAAAATGTCCTAAAAGAGTTTGGTAACTCTTAAAAAAAGCAACTGAAAGCTTGTTTGGTATAAACACAGGTTCAAATTTTCAGTTGCAATTCTTTTCTGTTAGAATATTCCACTTAGCAAATCCACATATTTATGTGAGATGATTTTGGTGTGCTTCTGAAAAAATATTTCAAACAAGAAATCCTTATCAATCACTTTCTGCACTTAGGAATTTAAACATTCCATGTGACTCAACACCAGTCACTTTGTCTGGACTTGTGTCTACAGAGAAGCTCTGCAAATTATCTAACCCCACCCCCAGCTGGGAAACAGCAACTAACCAGAACTCTTCCAGCACAGTGAGGGTAGTTACCTTATTCTATGCCATTATTTTGAGCCCTCACATGGGGTACTATGGAATTTTCAGGCTACAGCTCAATTCTCCTTGCCTTTGTGAAGCTTGTCTCCCCTCTTCTCATTATGCAGAGAAACAATGGGAAAAATGGGGACCATGTGCCAGCAATTATGATATTCCCAAAGGAGAATAAAAATTATGTGTTTCTGACAATGCTTGCCATTGTGAGAAGCAGGACTGCCAACCTCATTCCCATTTTCCTAACATCAAAAACTGGCTTTGGGGAAATACAAAACCAGATTTCCTGGATGGATCCTTCCTCCAGAGCACCTCAGAAGGGGGAGGGGAGAGAAAGCTGCATCAATGCTCGGTATCCATAGGACACCAGATGTTCCTTCCTTGGTCATGCAGCCGTGGGCCAAGTGCGTGTCAAATCTGATATTCACTCATGAGCCATAAATCTTATGGGTCCTACTTCTGCAATTATATTTAAAAATACATTTTAAATCTATTTCTCAGACAACATACTATTTTGGATTAGGTTGCAAAGACTGGTAAAAAAATGCACTGAAAGCATCAGTATTTGTAAATCACAGTCTATCCTTTACATAAGGGACTGTAGTCAAAGTGTTGAGGGACACTGGTAGAAACCTTGCAGTGTAGCTCTGCATTTCATCAGTGGCACTATTCTAATATAACAAAAAAACCAACAGAACAAAAAAATATTTTTGCGAGTCAGCGTAATACAATTACGAGTTAGCAGATTTGCAGGTGAAGAGCTAAGGATGTTAAGATTGCTGTAAGTACATTTAGGGGACCCAATAACAATTTCAATTAAACATATCCTGTCTATTACTGTTCTTTTAACATCATCAGAAGTAATAAAAATAGCAGTATCATAGCATCATTGCTACAAGAGGTGATATAAAAATATTTTCTCTTTAATTCTGTCTATGTTAGTTGTAGGAGGCAGCTCTTCTGTCTTGGTAAAGTCATTAATGTCTTTGCAGTTGTTTTGTGTGTGTTACACAATGCGATAGCAAGAGAAAAAGAATGAAAAGTGAAAATGGGGACATTAGACTGTTAAAAAGCTTCTGGAGGAGGAAAATTTGCAAATGTTTTAAACACATTTTTGAAGATAAATTATGGAGGTGTCTCTTCACATTCTTCATCATTTCTGATGTATCTAAATAACAGATGAAGACCGTTGCTGAAGGGGAGCAGGGGTCATGTGCTTGATTTTCAGCGTTACCTAAAAACCCGTAACAGCTGTCCCCTTTCCCTCCCTATCTTTACAAAACAACTGTTGAACTCCCCTAACAACTCCTTGCTTCAGCTTCACATATTCCTTTCCTATCTGGCATGGTACCTTCTGCTATGATTTCCAAATGTTCTCTTGACACACGCTTGTGCACGTACTGCTGCATCTGCTACTAATTAGGGAGAGGTATTTCGCCTGGTTTGAGAATGAGGCTCTTGAGTGGGGAAAGGAAGCCTGCAAGTTAAAAACACCTTTTCACTCCATTACTATTTATTTTTATACACACTGAAGTGGAAAGAAAAGAACCTGTGAACCTTCACCACAAGGCCAGTGTATCTGAGCAAACAGATTCAGTTTTTCTCTCAAGATGACAGAAAGTAATTTCTTTTGCTCTCCTTTGAACTTCCAGTCAGACTGGCATTTTTCCACATTCCTGTCCATGACAGATCTTTTCTATCAACAAAACTCTGTCTAGGCTTGCACAGACCATACAAAAAATTCATACTGTCTAATCCAGTCAAACATTATGTCACTGTGGAACAGTAACAGCAGACAAAGTTATCAACATGTCAGCAAATGAGCACAATGGGTGAGAAAGCCCTTGTAATCTACATTAATATAAAAGGCTTTGCAAACTTTTTGGAGCAAAGGAACACGATATTTACTGCCAATAAAGCGTTGTGATAAATGGAAGTACCCTCTTGAGAATGTTAAATCAGAAAATATGGTGCTGCTAATGCCACAACAACATCCTAATGGATAGGCACTTCAAAATATATAATCTATCACATTCCATAAATTTGTAATCTGGCTTGTAGAATGGATTTTAATATCCACAAGCAACATAAAGATGTGGTCATTTATGTAAAAGTCAGCAAAAGTGATATTCATGTAATTCAGTTTTAGGTATCTGTGATGTACACAGTACAATCAGAAGCATTTATAGTCAGCAGAGAGAAACAGGTGCAATCACATTGCATTTTATGGTCATCTGCTTGAGGATGAGCTGAATTGTGGTTGAAGTCTGCCTGTTATTCTTGTGTTATTGTCAATCCACCTTCTAAAGAATCTGTAGCTACAGATGTCTAAATTTTCCTCAGAAATGTTAGATAAAGATTTACTTTCAAAATCCATATGAGTTGAGTCCCTGGGTTACAGACATTGGACAGATGAACCGATGAAAATGCTTTTCAGGACCAGCAACTAAGGATGAGCTGGTAGGGAAAGTGAAGATCTACATCAGTTATGGAGAACATGAGAGTTGGTGACAACAGAAGCTGTTCTAATATTAGACATAAAAGTAATTTTTTTCCTCCCAGGGAGAATGATCAATGACAGCAACAGGTTTGCCAGAGTCTATGGAGTGTCCATTGCTGAAGACACTCAAAACTTGACAAAGCCTTGAGCAACCTGATCATACTTCAAAACCAGTCCTGTTTTCAGCAGGCAGTTGGACTAGGCATCTGGAGTTTTCTTCTTATTTAAATTATTTTGTGACTGAACAACTCTGTGACTCAATAGGGACCATGCAAAACAGCTCCTTAACTGGTAACTAAGCAGGCTGTAGTTCTTCAGTTTAATAATATGGGGCTCAGAGATTCGACTTGGGATGAAAAGTAATTTGGAGATGTGGTGAGAACTTTCAGGGCTTTTCAGAAGCAAGAATTCCTCCTAGAAAATCACTCCTGAAGACCCAAGATAATTTCTTCCCTGCTGGTGCACAGAAAACAAAATTGGTAAAGAAAAAAGGAGAAGACAATCTTACAGGCTCTGCCACTCTTCATGATCCAGCATTACGTAACTTTCATGGTACAAGGCATTTTTTTATAGCTTTCATGAGTTTGATTTCCCTTGTATTGATGTTCTTGCCTTTCCCCTTCTTACTTCAGCTCTATTATGCATTTTTACTTTACTCCAGCCATACTGGTTGAGAAAGTCTTTTAGGAGATAGACTTGAAAGAAAAAGGGGTCAAGAAAGACTGGAAATTCTTCAAGAAGGAAAATCTTTTAGGGACATAGGATGAACTGGTGGGGAAGATGATGGTCCTGTCTGAACAGAGAGCTTTTCTGTGACTCAGGGGAAAAAAGAAGAGTTTACTGGGGGGCAAGGGGCAGGCAAGTCAAGAAGAGTAAGTCTTCTTGACCTACACTCTCAATACAGGGATCTTCCTGGATTCCTGAAAAGAGAAAAAATTAGAATGGCAAAAACCCATCTGGAACTCAATATGGTTACTGTTGTAAGAAATAACAAAATATGTTTTTACAAATACATTAAAAAGAAAAAGAGAGCCAAGGAAGATCTCCCATCTTTTGTTGTACAGGGAGGGGACGAACATTACCACTAAGGATGAGGAGAAGCCTGAGATATTTACTGCCTTCTTTTGCCTGTGTCAATAATAGTCAGATCACTTATCCTGAGTCTGGAAGTCAGGGATGGAGAGCAGAACAGCCACCCTGTAATCCAGGATGAAGCATTTAGTGACCTGATACTCCACCTGGACACTCACAGGTCTATGGGGCTGAATGGGATCCACCCAAGAGTACAGAGGAAGATGGCAGAGGAACTTGGCAAGCCACTCTCCATCATTATCAGCAGACCTGACAGGAGGGGACCCAGACAACTGGAGATTCACCTATGTGAATTCACACCTGTGTGTGGCTGGAAGGAGGATCCAGGAAACTACAGGTCTATCAGCCTGACATCAGTACTAGGGAAGATTATGGAGAGGTTGATCTTAACTGAGCTAACATGGCAAGTGCGGGACAGCCAGGGGATCAGGTCCAGCCACCATGAGTTCATGAATCACAGGTCCTCCTTTGCAAACTGTTCTTCTATGACAAGGTGACTCTCTTGGTGAACGTGGAAGTCTGTGGGTGCTGTCAATGTTAGTAAAACCTTTGACACTGTCTCCCACAGCATTCTCCTAGAGAAGCTGGCAGCTCATGGCTTGGGTTTGCTGAGTAAAAACTAGCTGGCTGGACAGGCCTGAAGAGTTGTGGTGAATGGTACTAAATACAGTTGGCAGCCAGTCACAAATGGTGTTCCCCAGGGTTCAATTTTGGGGCCGGTTCCCTTTAAGATCTTTATTAATGATCTGGATGGGGTGCTGAGGCATATCATAAAAACAATCATATAAACAATAATATTAGAGAGGTTGGAATGTTGGAAAGGACTTCCATGGATGTTCTATGGATGAGAGGTTTGCGTACATTCTCAGTTTGCAGATCACAGAATCATATGATAATAACATGGTTTGAGTTTGAAGGGACCTTAAAGATCATCTAGTTCTAACCCCCTGCATAAGCAAGGATACCTCCCATTAGATCAGGTTGCTTAGAGACCATGAACTCTTCCAGGGAGGGGACATGATGACACCAAGTTGGTTGGGAGTGTGGATATGCTTGAGGATAGAAAAGCTCTGAAGAGGGAATGGGACAGGATGGATCGATGGGCTGGGGCAAATTGTATAAGGTTTAACAAGGCCAAGTGCAGAGTCACAACAAGCTACAGGCTTGAGGAAGCATGGCTGGAAAGTGTCCTGGCTGAGAAGGACCTGGGAATGCTGAACATGAGTCAGCAGTGTGCCCAGGTGGCCAAGAAACCACCTGGCTTGTATCAGAAATATTTTGGCCAGCACGAGAAAGAAAGCTTTGTTTCCCTGTACTCAACACTGGTGAGGCCATACCTTGAATACTGTGTTCAGTTTTTGGCCCCTCAATACAAAAAAGACAATGAGGTACTGAAGTGTGTACAGAGAAGGGCAAAGAAGTTTGTGAAGGGTCTGGAGCACAAGTCTTAGGAGGTGCATCTGATGGAATTGTGGTTGTTTAGTCTGGAAAAAAAGGAGGCTGAGGGGAGACCTCATTGCTCTCTACAACTGCCTGAAAGGAGGTTTTAGTGAGATGGAGCATGGTCTCTTGTCCCAAGTTACTGTTAACAAGATGAGAGGAAATGGACTCAAGTTGCAACATGGGAGGTTTAGACTCAATATAAGGAAAAATTTCCTTACTGAAAGAGTGGTCAGGCATTGGAACAGTCTGCACAGGAAAGTGGTGGATTCAACATCCCTGGAGATGTTAAGAAAATCTATAGACATGGTACTTGAAGACATGTTTTAGTTAGCTGCTAGTGTTGGGTTGATGGTTGGACTTGAAGATCTTAGAGATTTTTTTCCAGTGTCACTGATGCTGTGATTCCGTTCCATAATTCTACTTTGCTATGCATCTAATTCTTGACTTGTACTGCAATACTAAAAATCATGTTTTTACTGTCTTTATATTCCTGTGAAGAGACGAGATTAAAATATTCATGTGAACACATATACACACTTGCTGCTTCTGTTTTACTGTAGTGGCTAAGTGATGTTTAATTTTTCCTAATCTTCCATACATGTTTTCTTTTTGTCCTATTCTAAAGATTTTTACACAGTTCACAACAGAGCTAGAAAATGGGTATTTATATAAAAATGTATGAAATTCTGCTGTGCAGAATTTTCTGCCATGCAGGTTTTTCACTGTAACAACATTTGGAAGCAGGCTTCTCAGACATCTGGCAGCAAGACTAGGAAAATGATAGTTGCACATCTCTAGACCCACCAAGACTGTTTCCAGAAGTAAATCTTACTTATGGTCACCCTGAAACCTCTTACTATTCTTGGCAAAAGAAAACAAATCTGGAAAGCAATATTTTAAAAGCTTGTGCTTCTGCCAATAAAAAGGTGCCAGTCATTAAGAAGGAAAAAGCCATAACTATCAGAGCTTTAAGTCCTGCAGATAAAGGGAACAACTTATCATGTAAAGGACAAAAGTTACAAATCAACAGCTAGTTACAGACAGAGTTAGGGCTTGCTCTTCTGACACAGAAACAAACATCTACAGTTTCCAAGGCAGTACTCCTGTAGATTTGCATCTGCTCATAAGATCATATCAAGACATCATGAGCCTGATTGACTTAAGTCTTGATTTGTTTTCAGAGTTGATTATGTCTGCTTTTTAGAGAATCATCTTAATATTAAGAGCCTTAATCATTCTTCAAAGGGTAAGCAAGACTGTTCAGCTTGTGACTGCAGACAGAAAGACCAAATCACACACTCAGGGTGGTTAGAAACGTAAGAGTTTCCTAAACCTGAACAGATTTTCTTTGCTTGTTTCTGGAGGCATCATAATGCAAAGCACTAACACATTTTATAGCTTGCTACACAAATTTCAAAAGCATGGGAAAGTGTTCCTATTCTGACTGTGGTACGTATGGAGCTCATATATATAGCTTTGGATGTTCATCATCTAAAAATACTGCCTGACTTGATGACACATTGTTTTGTCTTTAAAATATTTTTTTTCCCAATACAAAGAAAAATCATAATATACTCTTTGCTGGAACTCATCCTGCATTTGCATGCAGGGAAAATTTTTTTTCACAATACAAAGAAAAATCATAATATACTCTTTGCTGGAACTCATCCTGCATTTGCATGCAGGGAAAAGCAGTATTGGCCTGCTTCATTTAGCTTCCCTTTTCCCAGAAAAGTTTCATATTTAGTTCACCTTTTTTAATTACTGTCATCTTCCAGTATTTTTGTTGTTTGCAGTTCCACATTTTTCTCAGTGAGCACTCAGAGGCATGGATCTGGAAGAACTGGCATCCTTCAGCACAGCTTTCAATTTTTTAGAATTAGCTTCCTGGAACCATTTAACAATCCTGGTCATTTCCCCAGATGCAGTAAAATAAATCCAGGAATTTTGTGTTTTGAGTGTTGTTGGGTGCAAAGGGTTCTCGGCTCCTTGTAGAATTAAATTAGGGCCTAACAGCCATACTTAATCCTTCAAAGTGTAAATGTTCTGTATAGGACTGTAAATTGCATTACAAAGCACTTGTGAAAAATTGCTCTGAGCATTTAAGTACTAATGCAGCTGAAAATCAGATGAATGATCAGCTGAATGTTCTTCATATTGAAAGAAGCTAAGCTGTTCCTATCTTTCAATTTAGTACATATCAGATGATGGAATCGGCATTACAGTTGCTATAAGAATATTGCAACCTTGTGGACATAACTACATAAAAATCCACTTTATGTAGAAGGCTTGCTCTCCGTTTATAAAATGTTTGGGTATCAGATCCTCAAGGAAGGTCACCTCTGACCCCAGCTGTCTCAGACCATCCAGGATCACAAAAGCACAGTATAATTTAAATGAGAAGTTTCTTTGGTGGCTGTGTAGTTTACCTTCAAAGCCAATTTTGGCCTTCAAGGCCAATTTTGAAGTTAGCTCAGGCTACAAAGGTCCTTGCTCAAGCCTGTGCTGAGTATCTCTAAAGAAACCCTAAAGCCAGCTGCCCTTGCTGTACTGATGATCACAGAAAACAGAAACCTGACCCCCCCCTTCTTCAGGTTTCCTTAGTCTCCTCTAAACGAAGGGCTTCACCCTTCTATTCATGAGTGGCCAACCTGCTCTGTTGTTCTGTCATCTGTAGGGATGTCCACACTGTAAGAAAACCATACACACCATACCAGAGTGGAGCAGAGGAGAGTGATCTCCTCCCTCATCCTGCTTGTAATGTTCTTGATAGTGCTGTCCACTGTGTGGATAGCCTTTAATCTCACCCATCATCATCCACCTTTTCTTCTGTTTTTTCCTCTGTCATGTGACACTGAGCAATCTTTCAGGAAACTCTGTTGTGAAGATTTTGTAGAGTGCAAACCTTCATGAATTCACTCTCTTTAAACAGCATGATCCATACTGTAACACATTTTTCCTTGCACATTTTACATATTTTTTCCAGGTTTCAGACTTCTTTCATATCATTCCACAAACACATCTCTCCCCTTCAGAAAAGCCAAAGTATTCTCATAAATTATATATGGTAAATAAGTGAAACTGTCAAGATGTTACTTGCCAGGAATTTTTGATCTCAATGGACTAAGTGCTAATAAAATCTGAAGAGGAATACCAACATTACAAAAATCTCTCTACTTTGTGCTTTCCGTGAGGGGAATAGTAAAAGTAAAGTAATACTAATGCTAAGTAAAATATAAAATAAAAACAAACACAGGAGAAATTTCCTTCCACTAGGTTTAAATTGTGTACACAAGATCTACTAATCTTCCGTAACTGAAATGTCAGAAAAGGCTGCACACAGTATTATTGAATCATAACCTGTCAGCATAAGGCATATTTTAAAAACTTTCCCTCTGTTACTAATACAATAGAAAAATTAAAAAACCCAGTCCAATGAGAAAACTGGGTCTCTATTGGGATTTTAGGTTTTTGGGTTTTTTTTCTCTGCTGAGCCACTCTATTTTCAACCATTATATTTCCATTAAGATTTTGGGGACATTATGTTTTTTCTGTATCTCTCTTTGTCACAGCAGATAAACAAAAATAATTCTTATGAAACATTTTCTTGTGATTCTATATTAAAATCTCTATTAAGAATATCTGATATTCTGAAATTCAAGGTGCTCTATAAGAACCATACACTGGGCTCATTTTTATCTATATATATGGTCCCGCTACCAAGTCTGCACTGCATATGGAGAGGCCAAGAGCTTTCTAAAGATCCCTTATCTCAACACACCATACTACCACTACTACTACTACTTCTACTACTACTACTGCTACTGATACTGCTACTACTTAACTACTTATTAACTTTAAATCAAAACATAATAATAGGGCAGGCTAGTTTGTTTTTTTTTTTAATTACACTGCATCTTGCCTTGGATAGGTGACCAGGTCATAATCCTTCCACAGCTCTGGCTGGTGAGATTGCTTTAAATTAACAGGCACTGAAAACAGTTATTGGAAAACAGCTTGCTCTGTTAAAACAATGTGGTGATCCAACCCCCACAATTTTATTTATTTATATTTTTTCACTGAAGGTTTTATTGATAACTATTCATCCAAGATTATGGTTAGCTGTACAACTTTGCCTTTAACGTAAATGAAGAAACTGGAAAATAGGCCAGCTGCACTTAGAAAAAGAGTATAAAATAACAACTGAACATTCATTTTGGTAACTGTATTCCTTCTGCATAATTCAAAATGGCAGAAAAAGAATTTGGATTTCACACGTGGCAGCATGTTTGATGCAATCCACCATGTGCTGTATTACCTTTGTGGGTAAACTCTTCATTCAGATGCTTATTTCTGAATGGAAAAAAAACCAACCCAACAAAAAACCCTACCCTTAACCTTCAATTCTCTAATCACACAAAATACACTAAAAGCTAACAACATTAGCCATGCCTCAAGTCTTTCACATCTAAATTTTTTCCCTTAGAGCAGTTATTTTCAGTTCTCCAGCTACATCAGACAGCCCCAGCTTGCTGCCAACAGCCTGTGTTTTTGGACATGGCTGCAGTTCCTCAGGAGGGATAAAACCTCCTCAGCTAGAAAAACCTGGCTGCAAAGGGAACTACCAGAGGAAATGCTGAGTGCTGCCCATCCGTGTTCTGAAATGTTCTGACATTTTTCTTCTAGTGTTTTTCCCCCTCTTGTTTATTTATTTATTTTCACTCTAACTATAGTGGTACTTGTTTCATACCAAAAGCAAGCAAGGAGTCAGGGACTCCCTGAAGCTGACTACAGCCTTCACTATTTCCAGTATTTTTTGTGGAAATAGCACAAATACCAGAACGCAGGAGGACATACCAGCACAGGAGCTGCCCTAGTTCTGCATTATGTTTCTATTACTCCTACTGAATAATATAATGTCCTTAAATCATTAGCCTGGCAGAACAAGGAAACATCCACAGAAAAGTAAGACTTCTGTGACCCTTACTCATTGCTTTGTTTTAAAAATTGGCTGTGTTGTATTTGTCTCATTTAACACTATTTCTGACCATGTTATTCCAGAAAGACTACTTTCACTACTTTGTACACACTGCGACACAGTGTAAAACTAGATAGGACAGCAGCTTCTCCTGTCCAAGGAATGGATTGATGCTGCCTGTGCCCTGCCATCAAGTAGTAGTCACACACATCATCCCAGCTGCAGTCATGACAGCACAGCTGAGGGACACCTTTGCTGTTCTAGCTGCCAGCTCTTCATGTCAGGACATGGATTTTAGAGGCATCTAAGGAAGAACAGCCTGGAATAACACCCCAAGGAAGACCTCCACAGAATCCGTTCCAAAGCATTGCCCATCCTTATTGGCCTTTCCTGCATTTTTCAAGCTCTGCTGCACATCTTTTGCACTGGGGATGATCAGAGCTGTGATGAGCAGTGAGCAGATCTTTTCACGGGACAGCCTGTCATGACTGCAAAATCCCAGTGCTGGGTCATAATGCTTGGAGCCTGTGAATTTACATGCTGCATTGGGGTTGTGTTTTGCTTACAGGCATCGTTCAACATTTGTCTATGCCGAGTATCACTCTGATGTATTTATTGCCCAGGAACTGCCTTATAATGACTTCCTGCAGTTCCTCAGTGGGGCCCTTTCATGGTTTTGCAAACCTCAGCATTTGCCTCACTGGCAGAGTTGTTTATGAATCTGCAGAAAAGAACAGGTCCCAACACAGATGCCACCTTCCCCTCACTGGCTCCTGCTCTGTTTCCTAACCTGCTTGTCCATGCAAGCACTGCCACCCTTAAACCTCCAGGGGATTAACTTTTCCTTAACACAGTTTGAAGGATTTCCCTCTTACTATGCTCTCAACAGAAGTTTTCTGCTGTTTTATCAGTACACTAGTGATAAATCAAAATAAAAAAATAAAGCAAGCAATCACAATCAATCCACTCTCTTACACACTTACAAACTTTTCCTCATCTGTTGTCCTCTCCTACATAGCTTTGCTGACTTGGCACACTGTGCATTGCTGGTTTTCAGTAACATCTGTCAGCCTCTGTCCGGAGACAAGGCTCAAGAAATACAGGTTTTGAGGTTTCATGTTTTTCTAAACATTTTTATTTATATTAGGAAATAACAGGAAGATGTGAGAAACTAATTCACCAGAAACACTGAATTCTGTTCCATGAAATGGTTGTGATCTACCCCTGCCCTGGAACCATGTATTTTGAACTTCCGATACTACTATATTTTTGAGTATGAAAGAAGGATTTTAGTTTCCACATGTTTCAGCACAAACCTTTTCAAGTATATGAAAAATAATTTAAAAAAAAAATGAAAACACAGAAATGGAAAAAAAACTATCCCCTTCCAGTAAGAAACCTCCTACAACACTGAAGTGCCCAATATATATTTCTGTCTCCTCCAGAGAGATTCATTAGCTGTATTTCCCCGTGTTTTATGAACAACAAACTATTTTAAGCATCTAAATTGCCACATGATTCAGTGATGATAAAAGCCAGCAGAACACATTTGAACTTTGCACACATCCATCTCCTCTTGTTTTTAATGCTTTAGAACTGCCCTAATGTATTTACACAGGTTAGGCAGCTTAAAAAGCTAGAACACAGGAAACCTTTGGGCTAAGCTCTAAAAGATTAAAGTTTGCAGTAACGGTTGAAAAAAAAATCAGAACAAGGTACAACAAAACCAGTCAAACTGCTCTGCAAACTCCTTAAATAGCAGAATTCAGCTGTAGAAAACACATCTAAGTGCAATTTGCTCAGATATTTAAAAATAAATATTATTTTATTAAAATACAAACTTTTATTACAAATGTTATGTATTACAAGTGGCTTTACTGCAAGTTTTTATTTATGTTTCAAAATATAAATTTGATAAAAATATTAAATATGACATCTAAAATATACTCTTACGTATTTCCTTTCATGATTTAGGTTAAATCAGGCACTGAAAATCCATCTTCAATAGTAAGGTATTATACATAATGAAAGAAAAATGCAGTAAATTAGAAACGCCCATTGGTCTACAATCTACAATCAGAAACACCCACAGGTCTACAATCCCCACAACTATAATGCTACAAGCATCTGGACGCTCCAATGTAATTTGAAGGAAATGAAACTAGAGATTCATCTACTTATGAGATCTATAAAAAGAAAAATGCTTTAAGTGGTCCACAAAGCATATACAAAATATTAAGGTAACTTATAAAAAACACAGATAACAGACAATCTGTACTTGCAGGGTGGAAAAACAATTAAAATACTTCTTGCGGATCTGCAATATAGGTATCTCACTGAGAAAGATATTTTCTAGAATTATTAAAATTTTTTGTAGCTTGAATGTTCTTCTGCCTACATTCAAGCAATCTGACTTAACTAATTCTTAAAATTCTTTAAGACCACTTAAAAAAAAAGGTAAAACTTTTATAAAATATGTTTTACATCCACATGTTTTTTGTAACATCTTTTCTTCATTTTAAAATTACACAGACTACGAAAGTGAGGTACTGTGCAAAGAGCAGATACATGTAGAGAAGTTTAATTTGCTACTTTCATTTCCCAATATTGTTACTTTCACAGTGGTAGGTGAAGGATTTTATTTGCGTCTCAGATCTCCTAGTTTAAATGGTAGTTTAAGGAAATGCAAGTATACAAACAGTATGGCAAGTAGGCATCTCCTACTTCTCAAAATCCCACTAAGACCTAGCTATCTGTAGTCACTGTCTCACATTAGTACATAAATCATAATCACATTAGGTTAACAATATATACAGTCTCCATCTTTTCAGACTAAAGAAGCAACCCCTCAAAACAAAAAAGGGAGAAGAGCAGGGGAAGTTCAGGTATCCTTAAGGTCTACGCTCCTATGACACCTGCAGCTCATCCTTTATTTAGGAAAGGATCTGCTGGTACTGAGGATACTCATGCACATCTTGGCTGTGCCACACAGGAACAAATGATGTTATAATTGACATTTATATTAATCCCGTTAGTATTTGGGTACACAGAAGGAATTGGCAAGTTATACTGTTTTGAAGGCAGGGAGGAAGCCAAGCATTGTATGCTAGTGCTGGTGTTTCTTTCGTCTCTACACGGTGCCAAAGTCACTGCTAAAAGCAAATGTGCAGCGCAGCCAGTGACAATGCAGCCTTTTCCACAACATTTCACCAATATGTGTTAATTTGTCTCAAACAGGTCCTCTCTGAAAGGACGGTGGCACAGCTATGCTAATGGAAGTCCTTGCTCTGCTGATGAACTAACAGCAAAACAATTGTATTTCTTCAACCCAGTGGTTTTCTCATGCAGCTTGCTAGCAAGCAGATTGGTTTCGACAGCACACCTAAACATTTCAGAAACTACATAGCTCAAAAATAGGTAAAATTTAACCTGTCAAAGAGCATATCTAGAATTGATACAAGCACCTGCTTGTACAAGTACTTTCCACAAGTACCAGCTGTTTAGCAGAAATGATGGAGCAGTGGCACCCCTTCTGTCCCAGTAGAGATTCATAGGTCACTACTCGCTACTTTGGGTGTCTTGAGCACTTACATCTTCTCCAAACTTCAGTCTTTGAAGCTGAGATTTTGTTATGTATTATGACAGCAGTATTTTAGAAAACTCCACAAAGGCACAACATTCTCTGAGTGCAAGAAAGGGGAAAATAGGTTCATAATCCAAAATAAAATATTTTTTCTTTGAAAGACTCTGGCATTTTTATTTTTACGTTTGCATCACACTATTCCATAGGGAGAAAGGCTGAAGGGTCACATGGGCAACAACTAAAGAAAGTGAAAATTTCTTAGGACTGGCTGTGCCTTTCTGTGTGCTCAGAGGACATCAATGAAGTGAAGCAACACCAAGCTGTACTTGGAGCATCTCAGCCACTTGAGCAGCCCCACAGACAAAGCACTCCAGGTGCTCCTGGTGCTACCTAAATCTTCAACATTAAAAGCAACCTTTCATTTCTCAACTTGACCATGGTACACCAGGGTAGGAACATTATAAACACACTATGTGCACATGTTGACAAACACATTCAGGAGGAGTATGTCTGAACACAAGCTCCATTCAGACATAAAAGTGTGGGTGGCCATTTCAGAGTTTTCCATGGCAACAATTAGTTATGGGCCCACATTAGTACAAGTCCTTGCCTGTTGGGAGAAATGTGCAGTTTCTTCAAGTATGCAGATTTATGCAGAAAACAAATATGTGCTGGAGGAAATGTCAGTGTTTTCTCTCTGCTTGCTGGTGGTGTCCCCTATCTCCTGACAAACACACAGCCACCTTGCCCTGCCTTGGCAGATGGGGCAGCCCACCACCTTCATGAGCACTGGAAGAAGTATTTTTTTTAGTTGTTTTTCTCTGCACAAAAATTAAAGTGCTGTTGACAGAGGATATTGCACAACCTCACCAATTTCATCACCATAATATCTGATTGACTCAAACTGACTAAGGAGTTTATCCTTACAAAGTGCCTTCTCGTTTTACAGTTAGGCAACTGGGACACAGATATGAATCAATATTCCAAGGACACAGCAGAATTTCTAAGTAACAGAGAGAAGCTAAAAGCTTGTTTCAGACCAACATTCTTACACCTCACTCAAGGAGTCCCAAGGACTTTACCTACTTTAGGACAAGTAAGTGGCTTTGGATGCTCACCCATTCCTGTGAACGTGCCTCAGCCTCATCAGAAGGGCTCTGGTTATTGCCACCCTTTTGCCTCTCTGCAGAGACCCATGACAGGATTGGCTGCCAGTGATAACTCAGGTAATTGTTGGGCATTTCCACCAGGAAATAAAAAAATAATGAAAACTGTAATTTCATACCAATTGTGTGGGAACCACCTACTACTAATAAAAAACCCCACCAGGCTTAATCAGTAAAATAAATCTAATTCACATCCTAGTATTGAAATAAGCACTAGAGAACTCAGGACATCCTAACTCCTGACAGCAGCTCTCCTGACACATTGCATACATTGGGCTGCAAGGATGTGAGTATGCCAGCTATGGTCCTTCTAGGGACATCCTGAAGCCATCTCAAATATAGATAATTTTTTATTCCTCATTCCTGTGACCTCCGTCTTGCCCTGATTAAAAGGAAAGAGGTTTTCTTCTTAACCACTTTTGTAAAAACCACCTGTCTTACTGACGGGTACTTAAAAGCTATGATGTGTTAACAACCAGGAACTTCTTGCTCCAGTCCTACATAAGAAGTCAGGGCATCTTACCTCTAGTAGAGCTATGATGGATTCAGGGCTTTTCTAAAAGTAATCTGTTAGAAGACTATAGCAGCTTTTCCTAAGATACAATTGGATGCATGATGGCATTCCCGCAGGCAAGGATAGCTACACTCACAGACTATTTCTTTTTAAAGACACAAGTCCTATCAATGTAAGCCATTGGAAGGAACCTTAAAGACTGTCTAGTGCCAACAGTCCCTGCTGCAGGTAGGGCACCTCCCAGTACACTTTGAGGTTGCTCAAAGCCCTGTCCAACCTAACCTTGAACAATTCCAGAGAGAGTCCATCCACAGCCTCTGGGCAACCTCTTCCTGTCTCCTCAACCTCACAGGAAAGAATTTCTTCCTAATATATAGAATCATAGAATCATAGAATCCTAGGGGTTGGAAGGGACCTCGAAAGATCATCTAGTCCAACCCCCCCTGCCAGAGCAGGGCCACCTAGAGTACATCGCCCAGGAACGTGTCCAGGCGGGTTTTGAATGTCTCCAGTGAAGGAGACTCCACAACCCCCCTGGGCAGCCTGTTCCAGGGCTCTGTCACCCTTACAGTAAAAAAATTTTTTCTGATATTCAACTTGAACCTCCTATGCTTCAATTTACACCCATTATCCCTTGTCCTATCGCTGGTCACCACTGAGAAAAGCCTAACTCCATCTCCCTGGCACTCACCCCTTACATATTTGAAAACATTGATGAGGTCACCCCTCAGTCTCCTTTTCTCCAAACTAAAGAGACCCAGCTCCCGCAGCCTATCCTCATAAGGGAGATGTTCCACTCCTTAATCATATAACCTAAATCTACTCTCTTCTAGTTTAAAGCCATTGTCCCTTGTCCTATCACTACACTCCCTCATAAAAAGTCCCTCCTCAGCTTTCATGTAGGCTTCTTCAGGTACTGTAAGGCCACTGTTTGATCTTCCCTGAGCCTTTTCCTCTGCAGGCTGAACAGCCCCAGATCTCTCCACCTGACTTCACGGGAGGTGCTCCAGCCCTCTGATCATTTTCGTGTCCTTCCTCTGGACTTGCTCCGAGAGCTCAGTGCCCTTATGCTGGGTGCTCCAGAACTGGACTCAGTACTTCAGGTGGGGTCTCACAAAAGCAGAAGGAAGGGGGAGAATCACCTCCCTTGACCTGCTGGCCGTGCTTCTTTTGATGAAGCCCAGGATATGGTTGACTTTCTGTGCTGCAAGAGCACATTGACAGCTCATTACAATCAATTCTTCTGTTACAAAGTTCGACAACACAGGCAAAATGTTAACTCTGATAGATGTAATCCTTGCACAATCTTTCCTCTAACTAGAACAGCTTCTTAAGTCTATCAGCTAGATAAACTGCTTCAGCAGAATATCAAGCCTGCTGTACGGAGGACAGGGGATAAGATAATATGTCAGACTGAGAGCTGTGCAAGGACAATGTAATTATTTTGAGATTGTCAGCACTTCTGGAAAGAAGCCCCCACGTCCTGCAAAACACCAACTGCAAGCTGTCACTCAGTTATCTCAACAAAACACTCAGAAGATTGCACCACATGCAAACATGCCAGATTCTGTAGCCCATGTTCCTTCTGGTAAAAAACAAATATTTCTTGACTTAGGGAGGAAATAAAGGGCAACCCAGAGGAATACCTACTTCAAACATCTCTAAGCAGTATTCACAGCCTTGGAAAAGTATATAATAGCAGCTGGATATTTTGAGCAAACACTTTGAATTCTGCTGGTTTTGTCTTTGCTGCCTCTGTTAAGATGAAGTCTCAACCAGGAGGACATAGCAATATTATTGCAAGTAGTTTTGTAGACAAGGATGTAACTCTAATTCAGTGTCTTGGTCAGCAATGGGAAGTTAAAAAGACTCAGCTGTGATAGCTGTATACCCTGAAGATGTCCCAGTGCATTCTTTCAAGAGCAAATTGTCCTCCTGCCTCTGTGAAGTATGGCATAATCCACCCAGGACTTTTAATTTAATTCTGAAAGGCTCTAGGTGTGATGGCAGGCATGTGCCAAGAGTAACAGGAGATAACCTTGGATTTTTCTGATTAACTTCTACAGCTTCCTGTTGTGCAAATGCTATGAAATCATAAAGGAAAGATAGTAAATTATTGATCTGACACCCATTTCATTACTTGTGAAGCTGCCCTACATGTTGGTTTTTTCCTGTGAATTGGCTTGATAGATCTTCACAGCACAAAGAACTGAGCTCTGGAGCCAAGCAGAGGCATCCTTGAATAACTGGGCAATTTGAGACTGAAACACACAAAGCAATTACATTCAAAGTTAACCAAACTAGTTAGCAAGACCAAACATCCCCTAAAAATCACTGAAGAATAAACTGGAGAATGAAGCAGTTCACTAGAAAATAAATTATATTTGCTTTGTGTACACACTGGCATTTTTCCATGTTGTCCAGTCTTTTACACCTTCTTTTTAATACAACACTCACATTGCCTTATGACATTTATGGACTTAAAATTAAATGGTGAATGATCGGACCAGTAACTTAGACTTCCAAACACCTCACGTGGATGAATTCCAAATATCAACACATAGTCTGTAACAGAAAATACTTCTGCATTACACTCCACCCTCAGCCATTTCTGCTAGAGAAGTTCTCTAAAATAGACACTAAGAACATAAGTAAGAATTTCTTTTTCTTGCCAGGTTATGAGCCACTAATAATTTCCATTCCTTTAATAATTACTTTTAAGTTCCAAAAAACCCCACTTCACTGCAACGAAGATCAACCCAGAATACATACAAGCGGAGTAAAACACATAGTTTGAATTAAATTCAGTAACTGTAGTTGACATCAGCATTTTCATTGGAGCAATTTTATTGAGTAATAGCTATTTGATCATTAATAGCAAACAGTAAATAGGCCATATTAACATTTGTAGTTATTACCTACATTTGCTTCTCTAGCACTTGCAATTCCCTGTCAAAGTCATATTATCACATTATTCTTCGTTTTGTGCTTCAGTGCTAAAGAGACAGAACACAAATTCAAAGGACATAATGACATTGTTTTACTTTCTACATGTTATTTTAAAAGATTTAATATTTATTAAATGTTAACACAGTTTTTTCCTGTTTTACAGTAGGTGTGGATGACAAACATTGAGTGCATTTTGAAAGAAACACGACACACATGGTGTTTGCCAGCCAGGCCTGTAATTCTTTTGGTTACTTTGTCTTGCAAAGTAGAATTGGGGCACCTAGCAGACAGGAATTCAAGGGTAAACTCTTGATCCAAGTGAGTTTTCATATTTGCTCTGTAAGTTTCTCTGTCAGTCCTAAAGCCAAGACTACAGATTGCTGGGGAAATAATAAACAAACAAAATTACAGACTAAATAGAGAATAAACTTATTTCCTTTCAGCATGCTTCTCTGAGTATGTTCTGGGTAACAGTCAGGGATAGCCCATGAAAGAGATGCTTTGTGGTCTGGGTGGATCTCTGGTGCTTCCCCACCCATCCACACTCCATCACTCTAGCAGTGCAGTGCCCAAAACTCACAGATGCCTGTGTGGGGCTCCAGCAGCCCCTGGATGGCTCCTGCCTACTCCCATCCTTCTCCTTCACTCCCTTGGGCATCCCATGCAGGACTGCACTGATTTCTGTCCCATTATCCCACAGAGTTTTCCAAGAAGATCTTGTTGATTTAGTTTTTGCTTGTAAAATACTTCCGTTTTATCTCCTGTCTTTTTTTGAAAGAACTTTTGCTACAGTTGTGTATCAAAGGATCATTGAAAATCCACGTCCTGTGGACTGAGCAATCATTGTCGGGTGCATATTGAAATCTTGCTTTGAGTCAGTAGCTACAGGTGACAGCACTAAGCATCTTTTGAAAGAAGCACCTTTGGAAAGAAAAATTACTTAGAGAGACTCCCTAATATATTTACTGATGCATTTACAAGTACATGTTTTTTCAAGTTTTTCTCAATGTGCGTTCACCAGAGAACTAACTTTCTGAGTGCTATTTTCTTTAGTCCTTTTCAAAAACTGGTATCAGGTTTGCTGCATCAAGATTTGTTGTTGACAAGGCTGATACAAGTGAGAAATTCTCAGCTCTCTGAATTTTAAGTTTCCTGTTACATTATTTGAAACTCTCTGGAAAATCTCCTTGAGCAACTTAATGAGAATGAAACATGGGGCTGAACTAACATAATGCACAGCTCTTTAGATATACCAATTTTTTCAGTCTGCCTTATGGTTACATTTTTTAGAACGGAATTACCTACTCTGTCAAAGATTTTTATTATCTGTAAAGAAAATCATCCAGTACTTCAGAAATAATAAAATTGTCACTGCATTATGCAAGAAGAACTCAATGCTCCTAGCAGGGTGCCAGCTGTCTAGAAGTTCTGCAGAAAACTAATCATTGTTGTTACTACTTAACTTTACAGCAAGCTTCAACAATGGGTGGAAAGAGAATACTAAGTACACAAAACTCTGTCTTCCTAAGTACCAGGACTTCTTCCAGACTGATAAACTAGGGAGTCCTTAACAGTAGTCTGTAGCTCTGCCTCCCATCTACAACATAATTCCTCAGCTTCCTCCATATTTTCTTCTGAGCACTTCTCCAGTAGCAGAGAAGGAAAAGAGTAGAGGCAAAGTATTTCTGTTCCCCAGGGGAACCTTGCCAGAGCCTTCTTGTGGAAGGCCACACCATGTGGCCTCAGAATTATCTCACCCCTGTTCCCCTTTCCATCACCCTTAGAAGCAGGTAGTCACATGGGCACCAGTACTCTGCTGGAGTGTAAGAAGGAAGACCGAAGGAGCATCCAAAGTTGGCAACAAGCATCTGAACCACTCTCTCGAGCCCAAATGACCCAGAATTCTGCAAGGCTGCACCAGCCATTCAAATGGTGACTCCAGTTTCTGAAGTACCCAATTGTGCTGGAAGTGCTGCTCCAACCCTAAGAATCATCTGGTTCTGCTCAGGATGGTGACTAGCACAAAACTGCCAGTCGCTGTGTGTGATTTCAGGATGACATCCTGTGAACTCCTACTCTAAAATGTTTCTCTTTGACTTCTGATCCCTTGGAAAAGCTGACAGAAACACTCAGGTGTGCCAGAATATTGCTGAGGCACACACAGTGCTTCCTAACTTACACTGGTAGGAATCTGGTAAGTTTAATGATGGGTCCCCAATTCCCAGTCACACTTTCATTCTGCTTCCAGTCTGATCCTGATAGTCACTTTTGAAAAGTACAGCATGGAAATGTGCAACAGTATAGAGAGCCTCTTAGTACCAAAAAGCTCTTGTATTTTAAATGAGGCAGTGCAAGTTACTGCACAATAACCACACCATTGTTCTAATTAATGAAAAAATGTTATCCCCTCCCGTGGTTGTTTCATTGTACACTATGAATGTGCAGTAAGAAGGTTTTATTTTTCAGATGGGTACTATTGAAAGCAATTTGCTCTGCATGTGCTCCGCTGCATGGAATGTTTCATTTTAACTCCTGCAATATACTTTTATTCTATAGATTCCTCTATTTTCTTGAGCTACTTTTTCTTTACCTGATGCACAGTCAGTTTATTAACTGAGTTCACTTGGCTAGTACAGTACAAACTGTTATAATAGTTCACACGAAATATACAACTACATTTAAAATACTGAAACAGGAGTCAAAATATAAACTGTAACCAGGATTTTTCTCACTTGCTGGCTTCTTAAATAGTGGTGATAAACAAGTGGTTGCACATTTTTCCATCATCTCCATCATCTGATATTCCTCGTTAAATACACGGACTTAATTGTATGTATGAGCAAAAGTTTGTGTTTTAAGCTGGAACCACTGGTTCACCTATGAAAGCAAGCCACAAGTGGCTACTGTCAGCCAGAGATTTTGGGTGGAGTTCAGCCCTGGTAAAGGAGGAACAATTTTGGTTCACAGGAGGGCCAGCATGTGTGTTGGTGGCTTGGCTGTGGTCTATAGATCTGCCTGGCAGCCTGAAGACACACGCTGGGATTACAAGCTTTGCAGCCAGAGATGCAGATAGACTTGGCTTCTCCTGACTGCACCTGGCACTAACTACTGAGGTGGCTGACTTTTGCAAATGAACTCAAAAGCCAGCAGTGAGAGGGCAGATAGTTGGTGAATTTGTCTTCAAGAGAGAAGAATGTATGATGAGAACTACAGAGCAATGAAGATAATATGCACAACAGCAGGAATGTTAAAGGTAGCAGAGATAACTGAATGAGATAACTATGGCACATACGTTGTTTTGAAGGGTGTCTGACTGAAGCTGATAGCTCATGAAGTGTTTGAGGCAGGCTTGTGGGTGAAGATACCCAAAGTCTTGAAGTCTTCAGCAAATACTGGAGTCACAGATGTGGTTTGGAGGAAAAGACAAAAACAGGTCTCTGGCAAACCAGGTTAGCATTTGAACCATTGTATCTACTGAGTGACAAGCCTGAACACGGACTTTTTAGTGCCATAATTTAAGGCTACTATAACTGAAAAATTCAGCATTGTTTTAATTTCTCTTTTCTTTCAAAATATAGGCCTGCCTACAATTAATTTTCAGCAGGTCTCCTCCACTCTTAGAAATGCCAGATCCTTTACTGTTAAAATACCATCTATGCTCCCAGTACAGCAGAAAGACCAGGTGAAATTCTTCTCCATGTGAGAGCATAGATACTGTCACAGTGGCCCAGACAAATGGCTTATCTAAAATACAACTACTGGCTAGGAAGCAAGAGTGGCAAAACTAACTCACCAGTGCACAGGCTCAAGACCTTCCCTTGGATTTTTCTGCTAGTCATCAAAGTCTTGTCTAATTGTAATGGAAAGTGATGATGGAAATACTACCCTGCTCTCTGCCAAAATTAATCTTCCCTCCAGCTGAAATGGTGGGATGAGTGGTATAATTTATGCTTCCCTGTGCCAAGCTTTCTGATCCTGTCTCCTGGAATGTCTCTATAGAAAGTTCTTCTACATAGCAGAACATATTTCTTGCTCAGAGACACTTAAACTCCTGGAAATAAGGCAGCTATTCTAAAGGTTCTGTCTGCAGGTAAAAGTTTTAAATCCACAGTCCCAAAAGTTCTGCCCCTACCCATGTAAACCAGGATGCACTAAGCTGATCATCAGCTTTTCTGGTTTTACTGCCAGCACTGGCTTACCTTTTGTTCGGTACTTAGCTGATATAATTGAGAAAGGAGGTAACAAATTACTAGCAACTATATTATGGCACTATTCTTTACCTAGAGGAGCAGGAGAATTTGCAGCTTAAGCTCTAAGGAAGACTCTGCCTTTTCTCATTATCTTTTGTCACTTCATAAGAAGATTAGTATTGTTATATATGCAAATATACCTAAGTCTTCCTGATTGTCAAAAAAAGTAATTAAAATTATTAGGATGCCTTTCAGGAATGAGAAAAGGCTTGTCACTACCCTAACTGCAGTCTATAAAACTTGAGTTTGGCTAAATCCCAAAACATGTTTCTAGCCAAGACAGGTATTGATCCTTTTTTTCTGAATATTTCAAATAAAGGGACGAAGTCCCTGGTGCCTGCTGACTCTATGAAGAGACAAAGTCCCCTTTCTCAGCAGAGAATATGCTGCAATTCAAAGGCATCTTCCTGCTAAGAATAAGAATCTCTCCATGTGGCACAAGTCAAATCCATGCCTTTAGACAGCCTCCCACTGCTTAACTTCATAGTGAGAGCCAGAATCCAGCTGCTATCCTGCCAGTCCCGTGAGAAGGCCTCTCACCTTCGCTCTAGCAGAAGACGTAAGCGCATGGTTGAGCAGCTAGGATGCTACTCAGAAGAAAGCACGCAGAATTATGCCCATCCAAACAAGGCAGATAAAAGGGTGAGGCTTAGTTCGAAATGAAAACACCTATATTTAGCTCTCTTTATGCAAAGTGGGGCAAAATTCAGTAGCCTCAAGTTCTATCATAGACTGCCTAGGAATATTCTGTTTGCCTTTCTGTTTCAAGAGGAACAGATGCCATATCTGTAAGTGTCTTGCAGATTTCTTTTGGCACCTAGAAGATATCCATATGATTCATACATGGATGAATATCATACTCAGGTGTCCAAGCTCCCAGTAGTAAATGGAGAGCTGGTGAATACAGTCCCTGGAACAAAGAAAGGCTGATGGAGTTGATTCAGTTGCCTGAAAACATATGTTCAGGTGCATATGAGATGTCTGGCCTTAAAAGTTCTTTAAGCTTCTGGCTGTTCCAGAATGATGCCAATGCTCTGCATATCCTGTGTCATCACTATGAGTTCCATGTGGATGCCCCTGGGTACCCAGGGTTATCTTCAATGACAGTAAAGCTCAATGCATGGGTTATGGATTCAAACTCTAGCACTACAATTGGGAGATTCAATATCCCATGAACATCTATAGTTAGATGGTTTAACCTGGGTATGTAACACATGTGAAGTTCCAAGTACAGTAAATGGGCAGACACTAGAATAACAAAAGGATATTATGATGCAAGTAAAAATAAGATTTGATACATCTCAGAAGGCAAAATAATTAATTATACTTCTTATCTTAAAGTGGGGAAAATAGAGCATTTGAGCATAGCAGCTACACACAATAAATAAAAAAAAAGGTTGTGATGAAAAAAATAAATAATTTTCTAAAATCAGATTAGGTAAAATGAACATTAATTTCAGGCTGGTAGCTCTTAAAATTATCATTGTACAAAAACATTCCTCTAAAATATTTTTATTGCTTTATTCATTAAACATGTATGCCTCTAAACTCATTTCAGAGCATGAATTAGCATAACTCCAGTAGTCTGGAAAGAACTTTGATTTAGTATAAAAAACGATAAAAGACATTTCCCACTTCTTTTCACTAAGAAGCAATTAGTTTTGGAACTGCTTGAGCTTATGTATTGTTTTATTAACTGGGACTAATTCCCAGTTTATTCCTCTATGTCCTTATGTGACCCACAGTCATCAGTTGCAGAGAAGGAGCAAGCAGATAAAGTTCATTTTGCTTCCTAAACATTTTGCAATCTGTACCTGGTGCCATTCCCCTTGACCACTTCTGGTGTCAGCGGGTATAGTAAACCAAAATATCTAGGTATATGCTGGCTATTTATTTGAAACACTACAGTTACATTGAAGCAAATATGTCAAGCACAAGTTGTGTATGTCTACATTAATATGAACTGATGTTTTTTCTGGCATGACAACTAATATTGCACAGATGTAGGTGACTGACTCATGAAGCACTATTTTTCTTGTTTGTGTACCTAATTAACTGTATCAAACTAAACTTTAAAATACTGCAATTCTCCATTTTCAAAGCAACACAGAATCTCAGAAGAGTAAGTTCTGTTGACTTAACAAAAATGTCTTCATTACCTGTGAAAATGGGCCTTACTTTTTCCAGTCTCTAGGACATAAAAACAATTTACCTATGGTAATGACACAACTATTAGGAATTACCTTCCTGTTATTGTGGCCCTTATGCTTTCTTCCTATGGGTCCCTCTATTTTCACCTGATGGACATGGACTGCGTGGGAACAGTGTTCCCTGGCACAAGTCTGCATCTCTGAGATGGTGGGGATGCCTCTCACTTCACATAAGTACATCCTCAGTTTAAGGAGCTAGGAAAGCCAAGCTCTTTGCAAAAGGAGAGCATGGAAATGAGCTAAATCAGTGGAAAGCCTCCAGCAGAACTTGGCACCAGCCTGGAGGCAGCAAAAAGGCAGATAGATGTCCAATACCTGGTCTCAAATGCTGTGGAGTTGCCTGGACAATTGCTGGCCCCACCACCCTCTCTCCTGCCAGGAGGAAACACGTATGGGATTTCACTGCCTGCCAAGTGTGGGACTGGCCCCACGGCACAGGGCCAGCTGTCTCTTGTAAGAGCTGAACGTAAGCTTTACTTACTTCCAAGACATAAAAGCCTTCCATGTACAGGTCTATATGCCACTGTCTCAGTCATGTGCTTTGGTGTTAGATTAATAAGAATGTTTAATTTTTTAATGTGCTGTCAGAAGAAACACAATTACTGAAGTGTATTTTTTTAGGGAACTGTGACACTGTAGATCAAGTCACTCGGGAAACATAGTAAATATGGTACAGGTATGGGACACATATATTTAAGTTCACAGGAAGGCCTGAGCTGTGCTGGGTAGAGCCCTGTAAGATTGTCAGGACTGATCACCCTAGTGAAAGCTTTGCAGGACAAGCACATTCACACAGGGGAAAAGAAGAACAAAACAGCTAATGGGCAGGTCTCCTTTAAGACACTGTACTAAATCCTGGAAGAGTGGAAAATATATGTTCTCTTATGCTGTTATCTCAAATACTCTTGTTTGATTTACAGTTTCTCGTCTGACCTTCTCAACTGAGCATTTTCTCTACTCAGAATAAACACGTTACAGCACTTAGAGCAGCTCAGTGGTTGGAAATATATTCTTGGGACAACAAACCCCTGTTCCCTTCACACACACACATCTTAATAATGTAGCAAACCAGGACATATATATTTAGTACTGTGTTTTGTACTTAAACACAGCAATACAATTGAAATATTATTAATTTTTTGATTCTGAAGGTAGGCTCATGGAAGTTATTGTTTTGTCAGTATAGGCAAAGCCACACAAAGGTGATTTTGTGGTTAAGTTTATTTATAACACAGGTTTTTGCTGAATGTTGGACATCTGGAACACACCTCAGCTGCCAAGGACCAAAACATCCTCGTGTGCCCATAACCTCAAGAAATAAATTGGTCCAGCAGGCTGCATCTAGGCAGGGATTATTTTTGTCTATTGAATGAATGTACTGTAAAATGCAGACATTGGTGTGGAGAAGGATCAAGTCAGGACACATTTATTTTTGTTCTACTGACCTGTACGAAGCAATGAATAGAAGCTGGTACACCGATCGTATTTCACTGTGAAATGCTGACTTTCCACATTTCAGGAGAATTAAGGGGGTTGCAAATTGCAAAATTTATTTAAGTTCTTAGGTCTAACTAAAAGGACTGGAACACAAAGGTGGGAAAACAAATATATAGCTTTATCTTGCAAATTTCTACAAGAAAACTCCTAAACAATTCAGAAGACAGGGAAGGATTCAAAACACATTAAATAAAGACCCCACATTGTTTCAGCCCAGTTCTAACATAAAAGTAAACACTTCACAACTGCACACTTCCTTACACACTTCTTACAGACACACTCATTTCCCATGCAACATGTGGGTAGCAGAATAATAGCACTGCTGCAAGTGGGAAATGAAAGCATGGCACTAAAAGGAAAACCTGATTCACTTACTGCCTTCAACAGTCAGATAAACTAGGAACTCAAATTCAAAATTTGGTAAATATTAAAGTTGTAACTAGCAAAGGAGTTCTGTGTCCTGCTAACACAGAGGACAAGCATCTGAGACACACACAGAATTAAACAAACAGAAACTTGTGTTTTCCCTATCCAAATTCCTTTTTAATAAACAAATTTAACTATATGGAAGAACTATCTTAAAACTGATAATTTCAGTTCTAATTATATCTTATTCCAGCTGAAAGTCTCCATTAACATCAAAGTAATGCCCATTATTTCTCTCTAGTGCTTCTGCAACTATGGATATCTTGACATATTTGCATGCAGCTTGAAGAAACTACAGAACTGTATCAGGGCAATGGGACAGTTATGACTAGAAGCAACTATGCCAAAGCCCTTTGGTTTAGTACCATATTGTAAAACTAGTATCAAAAAGGCTAATGAAACATGGCTTGCAACTCTGTATGTATTTAATTTTGATTCAATAACAGCTAAGTATTCAGTTAAACAAAAAACAAAAAACAAAAAACAAACCAAAACAAAAAAGAGATATGTCATAAATTTTCTTTGAAGAACTTACCGGTTTATTTACAGTTTTCTGTGGAAACTGTTTCCATCCCATTTTTTCAAAAATTACTCATCAAAATACCCTCTCTGACTTTCTCTGCTGACACTGATTTTTGCTAGGAGATCAGGGGTACCTGCTTTCAAAGCTATCCTGCATCTGCTCCACAACTCTTGGAGAAGTGGTGACACTTCTGCATAAAATTAGTTATTATGGAAAACTGCTACTGCTTTCTCCAAAGTCCAGATCGCTAAAAAGCAGAGCAGGTTACACTGTATTTGTTTATAGGAGAGGCTCACAACCAGATGAGTCTGACATGACTCTCACTGGAGTTACTGGAAATACTTTGTTCTAAATTAGTAAAAGAGCAGTTGCACAGGACCCATCAGGGTCAGGATACACCTCTGGGTGATATGGAAATGGTTTTAAATCTATTCTGACTGCAACAAGAAAAAGTATCAAAGAAAGTTCATCTGAGCCAAAGTAATTTCCAGCCTGGTCTTTAATTCAGAAAATGGAAAAATTGAGGTGAATATGGACAGGAAGGCAAAGAACTGTGGAAAGCCAGAGGAACATTCAGTGGATGTGAACCCTGAGCAGATCTGCTGAATTGTGAATGCCACAGGATGAGCCTTCAGAGCTTTTCCTTGCTATAAAGGCTTCTGTTGGCTACCCACAGCCAGATGGCTGGTTGAGGGTACACGTGCTTTTCAAACTGTTTTTATAACCTCTGATCAGGAATTTTAATGTCTATTTCTTATGAAATTTGTTCATATTGGCCTCAGACCCGAAGTATACAGTCTTAAAATTCTTCCTCTGTATTTCCAAATTGTTCTACACTTAGCATATTAATGTACTAAAAAGACTTGATAAGGGAAAACCCCACCAGTTTCTATAAAACAATTAACCCCATGCAATTCTTTCATAACTTCAGTGCCTGAGCAGAGAAAATCCAGATATCTAAAACCAACATTGATTCAGCCTGTTTCTGTATCACATGTCTAATTCACATGGAATTCACCTTCATTCTGCAACACATCTCAAACTTACCCACTGGCTTTATAACAAGATTAACTGATGCATTTTCCACTTTTTACACTATGTACCCAGGTTACTCCAATCAGGAAACTATCATGTCTTAAGACATAAAATAAAAAAAATGCTCTTTATTAAAAGCTATCTATATAAGTACATACACACAGGCAGAGAAGGTTATCATAAAACTTACCATCACTTGAAGAAAGCAAGTCATTTGCACATACCAGTGCCAAAGTAAACAGCAGATGCCAAAGATCCATGTCTCTAATTCTGCAATAATGAAAAAGAAAAAGAGAGGTTTTTTTTTAAGCTAATATTACCAAAATAGTATGATATGACATTTAAACTACTATATAGTTACTTTGAAGTTCTGATTGGATTTATTCTAGAAGTGTATTAATTTACAGTTTATTGCCTCATAAAGGCATACCTCATCTTGCAGTCTAGGACAGAGAGTAAATACTATTTTTACAAGAGAACTAGCTTATGGGTTTCTATTTCACTTCATATAGAGGTGGAAAACATCAAGTATTGTAAGCCTCTAGCTCGCTTCCAGGGAGTAGCCACACTCCCCCCACTGCCTTTGATGGATGGTTAAATGGCCAATGGTTAAATTAAATAGGAAAGAACAGTATTGCTTTCAAGAAACAAAGACAAGAATCATAACATCATAGAATTATTAAATGGTTTGGGTTTACGGTCTGACCTTTAAAAATCATCTACTTCCAATGCCTCTGCATGGGCAGGGACACCTCCCACTAGACCAGGTTGCTCACAGCCCCATCCAGCCTGGCCTTGAACACTTCCAGAGAGCAGGAATCCAGAACTTCCCTGGGCAACCTGTGACAGTGTCTCACCACACCACCCTCACAGTGAGGAATTTGTTCCAATGTCTAACCTAAATATACCTTCTTTCAGTCTAAAAACATTACCCTTAGTCCTATCACTACATGCCCTTGTAAGAAGTCCCTCTCCAGTTTTCCTGTAGCCCCTTCAGGTACTGGAAGGATGCTACAAGGTCTCCCTGGAGCCTTCTCCTCTCCAGGCTGAACAACCTCAACTCTATCAGCCTATCTTCACAGGAGAGGTGCTCCAGCACTTTCTAGATGATCCTTTTTCCAGCTCGTGTTCCTCTGAAGCTATATTCATCTTTGTATGCCATTCATAACCCTTCCCAAGTCTAGGACTACATGCAATAAAGCTGAGAGGAGTGATGCAGTCTGATAAGATGGCTCCTACTCTAGAAAGCTAAATGGGTGTTAGGAGGGAAACATCAGCTCAGTACCTACAGACATTGCAGCTGGCAGCACATGGAGAGGCACCAGTAGCTGTGGGTCTGCAAGGGTCAGAGAAACCTGGGCAAATTTTCTACTATGCTCCCAACCAGCATCCTGCACAACCCTGAGCTATTGCCTGGGTGCCCCAGCTCTGCTGTGTTGCTCTTCAGGGGCTGCCATGGAGACTGTCTATGCTAGAACCTTCTACCTACACCTGTCAGAGGTACCTTCTGACAGACCTGAGCACATCCATAAAACCTCCAAGCATACAAACCTTTACAACCCCCCAAAAAAGCACGCTCCTCCTTCTTCCTAATTCACCTCTGCCAGACACAGACACATAACCCTCAGCCCTATCCCACAATCCTGTTTCAGAGACACTACTTACCTCCTGACATTATCACCAGCACCTGACCACAAGGAAAGGCAGAACCTGGGATATGTTATACTTGTGGACCATGCAGCCTTCTGTGCAAAACTGTACCATGCCCTCAAAAGCTCATGAGGTCTCCATATGCAGTAGGGGGAAAACACACATACTGTGGATTACAACCTAACCGTGTACAACCGTGCCAGTGGAGCACAGGGATTAACAGAGGCCTTCAAAACCAAAGCTACAACACCAAAATGATCACCAACACTGGAGCAGCAGTCAGGCATGGTTTCTTGTTCTGTGGCACAAAACTGCCAAGATATACTGACACCCCAACTCAGCAAGGCTCAAGAGAGAGAGAGACAAATAGCTCCACTTTCATATTTGATTAAATTGGTGTGACAAACCTTACTTCTGCACTGGAGTGTTTTCAATTAGATGTTTTCTTTTTTCATCTAACAGCAGATTAAATCACAAGTGTCCAAGCAGTCAAGCCCACTAATAAATAACCATCTCTAAGTGGGTGTCGTTGATTAATGACCAATGATGTCAAATCTGGGTGTCAATAACTAGTCAGTCTCCTACTAGAGTTAACAGAGTTTGCACTTACTCAAAAACTGTAAAACACAAGCACACAGAGCACGTAAAACTATAGTAACACTGGATTTCAAAGTTAATTCCCTCCTTAATTTTCTTACCCCAAGAGAACAGTCTGAATCACACTATAGAAAAAAATCAAAACTACTACCAACTCCAGATTTCTCATTCCTGCACAAAACTTGAAAATCAGAACGTATGTCTCACACCCTCACTAACACAACTGCTTAACAACTCTCAAGTTTCAGGCTCAGTACAGGAGGCATTTATTCCATCCACTGCAGGTGAGCAGAGCCTGACCCAGACCTGCAAAGGCAAGCCAGGAGATGTTCCCCCCACACCCATAGCATGGCTGGGGTGTCCTGCTTCTCCCCCAAAATCCAGGGGACAGCTGCAAAGAGAGAAGAGCTGGGGTAGCTCAGAGCCAGGCACTGGGAAGGCCTTTCCCTGGGCCAAGCAGATGCATTTCTCCAAAGATGACTCCCCTGTTCTCAAGTGGACAGGAAGGAAGGAAGTGGTACATTTCTGAAGACTTGGGGTGGTGGGAATGAGGCAGCCTGGAGAGCAGGACCAGGAGCAATAAAGGCTGCAGCTTCTGGAGTGCACAGGGCTGGGAATAAGTTCATAAAGCAAGCCACAGGCCAACAATCCTCCTACACTGGCACAGCACAAAGTTCATCTGGGATCAGCTACGTTTTCAGTTAGCTCAGTTGTTCCGTTGCTTCATCTGTACTCTTGTTTAAAGATTCTTATTGTCTCTTACTAATAAATCTTCTACAGAAATGCTTCTCTGTGTTTGCCAGTTCCTTGCCTCTTATATGTTTTCTGCCCTGTTGAACACCCCCTCCTTTCAGCCCTTCCACTTTCTCCCTGAAGTTTTATTTTCTTTTTCACAGGCTAAGCATGATATTACTTTATTTACAACCCTCCTGCTCTCCCCCTGTTGCAATGCCCAGCCATCCCATCCTTCCTCCATATTCCTCTTCTCCCATGTCCACCAAACTCTGCTGATCTTCTTACCACTCTTTTCCAAGCTTTCCTGTTTCTTCTTGCCTAGCCACAAGAATAACCCACACCCTCACAGGACTTCCTCTGTGAGGACAAACATCATCAACAAAGACAATCATTCAGAGCACATCTGAACTGTTCTGTTTTTCTGAACTGCTCCCAACAACTCTGTGTTGGGTCTAGGATCAGCCTCTACATGCAGATACCACAGCATGGACAGGAGGGCTACACCCTCTATCCCCGTGTTGTTACTGGCAGCCATCTCAACTTCTTCCCATGAAGAGTGTTTGCAGCTGGAGCACCAGCCCAGGAGCCTAGAAATACATCCCAGAGTTGAACAAGCATATTGGACTTCAGTAAGTTTTTGCTGTAGAAGATGCAAACAGTCCCACCATTCCAGCACTGCTCTTCTTGCAATGCCAAACTTGTTTACATTTCCTGATGCAGTGAACTCCATCAGGAAATTGTTTCAGTCAAAATTAACCCATAAACATTTTCTGTAACAAATCTGTTTGTTGACTGGCTTTATCAGGACTCCACCAAGACACAGCCCAGGAGCAGAGCCAGGACAGCACAGGCACAGGAATGAGCAGCTGGCGTGGAGGGAGGGCACAGTCACCCCTTCAGCAGCAGCTACTACTTAACAACAATTCTGTAATTATTAGGAAAGTCTTTGCTGAGCCACAGATCTTGGCTAAAACATACAGCTCTCTGAAACAGGACACAGGATTTGCATTCCTAAACCTAAAAGGTGATCAAAATTTCTGTTTAATCTTTTGCCTTTTCACTAGTAAAATGCAGTATAAAAACAAATTATGCCTTTTTGGTGGATTCTCAGAAATATCACTATCTTAGCAAGGCAAAGCCACAGTGTTTCTGATCTGCCTAAATCGAAATGGAGTTATCTGTCCAGACAAGTTGCATCTGGAGAAAAATCCGATGGGTGTACTCTGAACATGCCCAATATGGATGGGACTGAGGTCAACTCTTATTGCTCTTGGTAATTGCTCTTATTTCAAAATATGAATGGGCCATGCTGCACTTTCCATACAGCATGCCCCAGAAAGGGCACGCTGTGCTAGCCTCCTAGGCGCTCAAACACAGAATCCTTGGCACAGGCTCATACTCAATGTCTGTCCCAGGCAAAAGAAGCTCTGGAAGGGGTGTGAAGATTGAGTGACCTCTCTGTATTGAGCACATGCACCAGAAGCTCTGCTTGGCTGCAGGTATGACTACCACTTATAGAGGTTTTCGAAGCGAAGACAGAGCTACACCACTACAGCTCCCAACTCGTAAGAGAAAAGCTGTTGCAAAGCAGGAGCTACCCCATCATGATACCACTTTCAGCAGTACAGAATAACATTTCTGATAGAATTCTCTGAAGTGTCATCTGCCCCATCAGACAATTACTGCCTTGCAGAAAGTTCTCACAAACCACCTGCTGCTGTTCCTCTAAACTCATATTCAACAAGAACTGTATTGTTCAGTCTTAACCTAGCAAGAGACAGCTTTGCTGTTGGCTTTAGGATAGAACTGACCTTTTACAATCTACAAATATTTACCTCCCAGCATCTACCCCTACGTGCACAAGAAAGACAAATGCTACTAATAAAGTCTATGCCACTATTTAAGAGAAAAAAAAATTCAATCTCTCTAGCACATGTTATGCTAAGGAATAATAGTCTATATCTCACCCAGCTCCAGCAGTTTGTAATAATTAAGCAAGTTATAACCGGGAAAAAAAAAAAAAAAATACAGCCGCTGACTGTCCTCAAGCCAGCTGAAACTTAACCACAGGAACATTTGGCTAGAGGTCAGCTCAGGCTAATTGCTTCAGTACAGAAAGGGAGCCAGGAGTTATAAAAAGGAGAAAAAAAAATTCTTGGCCCTTTTCTATAGCGATGTTGGAGTAAGGTCAGTCACAAGTGAATTTAAACATGACATCTCTCCAGTAAGACATGAACATAGTATAAGTGTAGTATAAATAGGCAAAGCTAGGCTAAGAAATTCCCTGAGAAAAGAAAGACTTCAGTCCCAGCATACTGAATGGTCTGCACTTACTCTGGACAGGTAACAATGCTAGCACTCAGAGTAAACCATGAGGAGTTTGGCCTATAAAGAGGATAGTTGTTTGAAGGGAGATCTTTGCATTTAGAGAGCTCTTGACTCTGAAGGAACCTGAATGAACAAGAAGGACCTTACACTTCACTGAACTGTGTCTATGCAGGGACTTTAGCTTTTGTCATCTCCATAAACTCACCAAACTCAAAAAAAATGAGTTTTTTCCCCTGTAGCCTCCTGAAGTTTAGCATTGCTTGCCAAAGCAACACACAAGCAGCTAGTCCAGAAGCAAAGGTGACCTCTGTGCTGCGAACTGAACCACAAAGTTATTGAGTGAAGGATTAATTCGAGGAGCTTTTCTGGACAGCGTTTCATCATTCCATCAGATCACAAACAGGCAAGGACACAAGAGCATGGCATGATTGGTAGCACTGGGTGGATTGCTTTGTTCCATGCTTGTGTAAAAACATCCACACTGGTTTGGCAGATTACGTGTAGCTGGAATCACTTTGCCAGCTCACCCTCATTCTCCTGAATGCCATCAGGACAGCATCATTCTGCCAACAAAATGAGTTACAGCTCTTCCAAACAACTCAATCTAAACCCACCACGGACCGAAAGACTTCTTCGGTATTACAGCTTCATTAAGTCATCAGCAGCACTTGGATGAATGCCTGTTTTTATAAAACCCTTGTCAGATCTATGTACTCAGCTGTGTTAAGAAACAGAAATAACAAATTGTCACAATTGATAAGAATAACACACCATTCACCTACTGTGTGTGGTTATCTGGGATATGGAAAGAAGAAATAATGTACTGAATATTAAAAAAAAATAATCTCACGAAGAGTACATTTTAAAAAAGCAACACAATCTCAAAAACCTAACAAAAAATAGAACCACAGGAGAAGAATGAAGGGCTGTTATAAAGTTACATTTATTACATAAGATTTGATATGTGGTTTTCTGAAACTTATAACAAACTAAAATATGGAACAGAAACAATTTTATATTAATAATAAGAGCTTATGCAAGCTAAATAATTTATAACAGTTTTCATATCAAAACTGAGAGCAGAATCTATTACAATAATTGCTCACTTTGGATTTAGAAAATTTGATAATTTTTAAAGCAAACTTTTAATTTTTTAATTGAGACTGTAAGAAAGTTTTGTTTAAACACTAAATTTATTTGTATTTCCATCATAATAGACACCTTTGATACTTTCACCAGCACTTTGATTTCTTTTTCCTCACAGATACGCAGATACCTTTGATCTGATTAGACTGATTACCATTTAAACTGGTAACAGGCCAAATGGTTCTCTGTTCTTGGTTGTGTTAAGGAGCCCTTCTGCAAATCCAGAGACTGGACATTGTTCTTGGTTTGTACCAAAAACTGTTCTAGGTTAATCCTGTTATAAAGTCAGACTTCAAGAACTGAGTTATGAAGTCTAAGGATGCCTGTGGCCTACGGTATATCACAGAATTGTTCTGGTTGGAAAAGACCTTTGAGATAAAGTCCAGCCATAAACTTTACTGACTCCAGTGCTAAACTATCTTCCTAAGTACCACATCTACATATCCTTTAAACACCTTCAGGGATGCTGATTCAACCATTCCCCTCGGCTGCCTGCTCTTGTGCCTGATGAGCCTTTCAGTGAAGAAATTTTTCCTCATAGCCAATCTAAACCTCCCCAAGCACAATTTGGGGCCACTCCTATTGTTCTGTCACTTAAAACCAGAGAGATGAGACCGACCCTTACCCCAACTTCCTTTCAGGTGGTTGCAGAGAGTGATAAGGTCTCCCTTCAACCTCCTTTTCTCCAGACTGAACAACCCCAGATTCCTCAGATGCTCCTGAAAGGACTTGTTCTCCAGAACCTTCACTGCCCTTCTCTGGACTTGCTCCAGCACCTCAATGTCCTTCTTGTACTAAGTGGACCAAAACTGAACACAGAATTCAAAGTGCAGCCTCATCAGTACCAAGTAGAGGGGGACAATCACTGCCTTGGTTCTGCTGGACACACCGCTCCTGTTGGCCTCCTCAGCCATCTGGGCACACTGCTGGCCCATGTTCAGACAGCTGCTGAACAGCACCCCCGGGTCCTTTTCCTCAGGGCAGCTTTCCAGGCACCCTTCCCCAAGCCTGTAGTGTTGCACGAGGTTGTGACACAAGTGTAAGGCCTGGCACTTGGCCCTGTTGAACCTCATACAGCTGGCCTCAGCCCATCCATCCAGCCTGTCGAGATCCCTCTGCAGAGACTTCCTACCCTCAGGCAGATCAACACTCCAGTCCAGCTTGATGTCATCTGCAAAATGACTGAGGGTGTGGTTTCAATTCTTTGTTTACAACAAATCTGTTACGCTTTGATAGCAGTAGCCTAATGGACTAGGTTCACAGAGGGAGGAAATGACCTACAGGAGCATTGTATTATCTCTGTCAGAAGATAATTTGTAACGCACAATTGAAGTTAAGAGTCTTAAGTTTGTATCTACCTCATAAATAGAAATTTTTGAACTTGAAAAAGACTTGCCCCAAACACAGAAAAGCAGCAGAACAGATGCATCTCATCTGAAAGAAATGGCAACATTTAGCTGCTATCACGCAATATGAATTGTTTAGCCGACACTCAGATTTATGTGTACTTGTATCATTAAGGCAGAAGATCCAGGCCTGTTTACAAGAGTGGTAGTTTTTTCAGGCTATAAACATATCTTTCAACCACTGTCTTTTTTTTCTTCTTCTTTCTTTTTTAATATACTATTATTAACACTTATATAACACTCATCCAAAAGACAAAATTTACCTCTTTGATTTGTTATTTATGCAATAAATTGTGAAGAAAAGTGTGAGAATTTCTCTGTATTAGCAAAAAGTATATGCCAGTTTGTTTGAAGACATTTAGTGCACCAATTTACTGTCAAATATCCTGGTTAGAAAGGAAAAAGAAATGCATGAGTCAGTTTTTAGAAATAATCCCCTGGTAATTTGTACTAAAAAATATGGTTTTACTCGAAGGAAAACATTTCACTGAGATAATTATTCACACTTTACATAAAGAAATTAAATTACATTTCTATTGCAGTAGAACATTTCTGCGCCAGTGTAAAATACCTCCAGTTCTCTTCAGTGTCTTGCTAGCATTAAAGTTTAAATTCTGTCAGGACTGAGCAGCATGACTCCACTTCAGCAAAGCACTTAAACACATTTGAATTTAAGCAGGGAAGATTATATATTTACCAGGAGAACATGGCTAAGTAATTCCCATAACACAGTCAGAGTGCTTAGCAGCTCACAGAAATTCTGAAACAATAATGGATCACAGAAGTTGGAAAAGCAACCTATGTGGCATTATCATGAGTGGAAACAAACAGGATTACTCACACGGTTAATATTAAATAGCCTTTTTATTTGTGCTGCTGGACTGGCAGTGGACAGAAGGCAGTTCCACTATTCCAGCTGGCATTTTCTTTTCCAGCCTTCTCCTGTGTGCTAGTATCTGCATATCACTCAAATTAAAAAGCTTACTGCTTGGGCAAATATACTCAGGTAGGTTTCAGCACACATTAGAAATAAATCTGCCTCTGATCTTTTGGAGCCTTTCTGTAACATGAAAACTCTGCTCGTTATGATTTCCTGAAACTGCCATATTTGGCAATCACTGAAGATATCTAGTTATAACTTATTTTACTATTACCAAACCCTGCTTCAACATGATAAGGCTCCTACTGACCAGAGGTGAACGAGGGCTTGATTATAGCTGAGTATTTCTGAACCATTTCTTTAAATCATCTTAAATCCAAACATGCCTTTCAGACCCCAAAGAACAATTTCAGGAAATCAGGAGAGTAGAGTTTTAATTTTAAATAGCATCTTTATAAATAAAAACCCAAAAACATTTCTTCCAAAACAGAATCTTCCAGAAGCTGTAAAGTTTAACCTTAAGACCCTGGTATTTATACTATACTAATAGAACTACTTAACAGTCCATTACCATGGGACAAATTAATTACATGGTTTAATCACATGCTAAATTATTCATGTGCTCCTAATCACATTAAAAACTACATAACAAAGCCTGTATTGCATTTAGGAAATAATTTACTTAAATATTGGATTAAGTGAAAGCTGGCAAATGACAAAGGATGGGAGAAGCATTTCTGGATGGCCACTCCAAGGAGTCACGTATTTATTATTACTCACAAACAGTCATTTTAAATAGGTGTGGTTTTGAATGTCATGAAGTTCATATCAGTTCAAGATACGCTTTAATACTGCTTTAATTTTTATCTGTAATTTACAGATTGAAGCTAAGTTTAAAAATCAGTTTAACTGATGTGGAGCTAGCACATATATGAATATATGAGCACATATATTCAACATAAATGTTTTTAAAAATTATTTCAAGGAAAATTCTCTGTTTAAGAAGTCCTCTGTTAATGAGAAACAATATGATTGCAACTGCTTTCCATGTGTCCTTTGTAAAATCACACCATCACTCTTCCCTGATTCTATTCTCTGCTGATTTGGTTCTTCAAGTCCATACAAATCTGAAAAGATAAACTGTGAGCACTTCCCAAAAAGCACAGGAAAAGTACTGGATTCAGCAATTGCATAAAACACTTTGAGCAGCCATATACAAAGACTTTAAGCTAATCCCTAATTGTATAAATCAGCAGAAAGTTGAAGGAGATACTGAATGAGAACAGCAAGGGGAGATTATTATTAAATGCAGCATTGCCAAAACAAGTTTTCATGTGGTAAGGAGTAATTATGAAGTTATTGTTGAAGTTTCTGCAACCTAAGCAATAGAAACAGCCTTATTAATTTTAAAGGTTATTTGCCAAATCTGTTCCCAAACAGATCTTTCAGAGCTGTCAGACAATGTTTTCCACCAGCGAATACAAATGCAGTCTGCAGTGCATTTCATTGGCAATACCCGTTTCACAAACAGGGAAATGGAGATGCTGGGAAGAGGAGCAGCTTGCTGGAATCTCCACACAGCCCAGCAGCAGAGTCAGGCACGGACTGCAACTCTCTCCAACATCTCACCTAACATTAATGAACATTAATGAGTCTTGTGTATTCAACTGTCAGAGAAAGTCTTCAGCCAGAGGCTTCTTAATTTGGTTAGAAGGGGTTTAAACTATTGATGCTGTGGGTGAGGATCCTCAGTTCATCCCACATCCGCTGCTTTAAGAGCACAGCCAGTAAGAGATGCTCCTCCCCTGGAAGGGAACCACAGGTGAGAAGGAAAACATCTGAAGCCCTGCTAGTAAGACTGGTTCAGTGGGGGCCCATCTTAAATGCCTCTATGTGAATGCACGAAGTTTGGGGCATAAACAAGAGGAGCTGCAGATGTGTGCATGTCTGCAGGGCTGTGATGTTATTGGTTTCACTGAGATATGGTGTGATGGCTCTTGAGACTGTAGAGTGGGGATCACTGGGTGTAAACTATTTAGGAAGTACAGAAAGAGCAAAAGAGAAGGGGGTGTCACCCTCTACATTCAAGACCAGATGGTGTCCATGGAGCTCTTCCTGGGGATGGATGGGGAGCTGACAGAGACCCTATGGGTCAGGGTAAAAAGGAAGCCAGGGGTGGGAAATATCATAATGGGGGTCTTCTACAGACCATCTGACCGGGATGACTGAGCAGATGAGGCCCTCCAAACACAGACAGAAGCAGCCTTGCACTCCAAGCCCTTTTCCTCATGAGGGACTTTAACCACTCCGATACCTGTTGGAGTGACACAGCAAGGCACCAGCATTCCAGAAGTTTCTAGAATGCATTGATGACAAGTTCTTTCTCCAAACCATAGAGGAACCAACAAGAATAGGTGCTATGCAGGACCTCATTCTCACCCATAGAGATGGGCTGGTAGGTGATGTCTCGTGATATCCCAACTTGAAGTACTGTTTCCAGTTCTGGAGCCCCTCGAGAATAGCCCCAACATAAGACGGACATGGAGCTCTTGAAGCAAGACCAGAGGAGAGCCATGAAGATGATGAGAGGGCTGGATCACCTCTCCTATGAAAGGAGACTGGAAAGGACTCCAGGGAGACTTCAACGTAGCTTTCCAGCACCTTTAAGAGGCCCTGCAGGAAAGCTGGGGAAGGACTTTTCACAAAGGTGTGTAGACAGAGGACAAAGGGTAATGGGTTAAAACTGGAAGAGGGTAGATTTATACTAGACATTAGGAGGAAATTCTTATACTGTGAGCTGCCCAGGAAAGCTGTGGAGGCCCCATCACAGGAAGTGTTCAAGGCCAGGCTGCATGGTGCTTTGAGCAACCTGGTCTAGTGGGAGGTGTCCCTGACCATGCAGAAGGGTTGAACTAGGTGATCTTTAAGGTCCCTCCTTATTCTAAATCTAAATCTAAATCTAATCTAAATCTAAATCTAAATCTAAATCTAAATCATGATAGAATCTAAAAATTCTATCATCTTTGGTAAGTCCTTGGAACAGGAGAAATACCTGAAAACTGGAGGAAAGCAAATGTCACTCCAGTCCTCAAGAAAGGCAAGAAAGAAGACCTGGGTAACTAGAGGCTGGTCAGCCTCACCTCCATCCATGGAAAGCTGATGGAACAACTCATTCTTGGTGCTGTCTCCAGGCACATCAAGGACAAGAGGATTATCAGGAGCAGTCAACATGGCTCCTGATATTCCCCTAAATATCAGTCAATTAAAGGGAAGTCATGTCTGAGCAACGTGATAGCCTTCTATGAGGATGTAACCAGGTGGATGGATGATGGCAGAGCAGTGGACAGTCTTGATTTCAGGAAGTCATCTGACACTGTCTCCCACAGCATCATTGGAGCTAAACAGAAGAAGTTTGGCCTGGATGATCAGGTAGTAAGGTGGATCAGGAGCTGGTTGAAGGATAGAAGACAGTGTTGTCGTCAATAGGATGGAGTTGAGTTGGAAGAGTGTTTCTAGGGGAGTGGAACATCTTCCTTATGAGGAAAAGCTGAGGAAGCTGGGTCTGTTCAGCTTGGAGGAGAGGAGAGTGAGGGATGACCTCATTAATGTTTATAAATGTGTAAAGGTAAAGTGCCAGGAGGACAGAGTAAAGCTTTTCTCAGGGGTGACTGAGACAAGGATTCTATGATTCTATGATACGATTTACTGCCAGACATCTGAGCATAAAAAAATAAAGCCGCAATGGAGTAAAAACACACCCCAAAGCAAAAAATTAATAATTTGCATTAAGAGAGAAAGAACTGCAACTAAGGGGAGGACAAGCTTATCTGAAACACCCAAGCTCAATTAGCAAAACCTTCTTAGGAAGTGTATAGCTCTATTTTACAAACAACAGGAATGAATCAAGCTCTTTAGCTGTGGCACCCCCAATGTAGTGGTTGTAAACCTCTCCTTCCCCTAAATATCAGACTGAAACAACCACTTTGCATCACAGCCTTTGCTTTCAGACGTGACAGATAAAACAGATGAACTGAGCCTCTCAACTCATAATGGTATATTCTGCCACAGGTGCTTTCAACAGCAGAGCTACTCAATGCAGGGCTTGCTTGCTGCCTGACTGTCCACTTCCAGCATGTTCACTGCCACTGGTGCCAGGGCTCCCTCCTCATTAGGAGCTCCAACACACTACCATCTGAATAAGAAAGTGAGACTCTGGAGCAGATTCAACAGTTTTTTATTAAAACAGATTACTGCATTCACATTTCTCCATTGCTTTTACTGTTATTTTACTCCATGTAAATTTATTTTTATTCCATGTAAATATATTTTTTATATATTTTTTATATTATATTTTTATTTTTTTATATTTATATTTTTAAATATATTTTTTATATTAAAAAATTTTTACTCCATGTAAATCTATTTTACTCCATGTACTCCATTTATATTTCCATGAGGAAACATGTTAACAGACACAATTCACAAGATATCTGCCCTAAGAAGCAGCTGAGTGCCTGAGCCTTCATTCACAAGTATTGCTCAGACCCCAACCCATTTCTTGAGAGCTATTCACAAAAATAAACCTCATACCAAGCCAGATTTCAGGACTTGCATTAGGCATACAGTGCAATAAAACCAAGCAGACTAAAGGGGAAGACATCGCATTGTAGGCTCAGAGAGTTTTGTAAAATGCTGGGCCTAGCATGACACCCAGCCTCTCTGAAGTCTGACCAGGCCCAGTACCACTCAACATTGGGCCCTGGAGATTAAAATGCAATCTTTTAACTCTCACCCATGTGACCATGTATGGAAACTGTCAGCATAGAAGGGAAAGACCATGACTTAATTTTTGTGCTTTTCTTGCACTGAGTAACTTTAATATCACACAAAACTTTATTTTTGCAGAGATAAGACACATAAGTAAGAGATAAAAAGGAGATAAAACCGTAACATATTAAAAAAATGATAGATTTTTAAAGAAGTTATTAACAATAACATATCATCTGCTCCTAAAGTGTGCAGTATAGTCATCAGTCCCACTTGAATCCTGTGTAAGCAGTCACATTCATAATAGGCATGATATGACTGACTCCTCCAAGTGTTCTGCAGAACTAGATAAATCACTTTTGCATAGACTGTAATTTTCCCAGTGTTACTAAGACTGTGGGATATCACAGCAGACAGAGCTAAGTTTTGAATTGCCCTGATGCATAAATTAGCACTGATTTTTAGTGCACTTACTACGTACGAGTTTTTCTTCAGTAATCAGACTTGACAACAGGTTACTGGACTCATACACTATAAAAAGTAATGATTTGGTATAGTTCATCAAAGGAAAGTATTTTTGTGTTGCTGCTTTCAGAGATTTTAAAAGGGATAGTCTACAAAGATTTTTGACAGCCTACCAACCAGCTAGATTCGAACATTAACTGACACAAGTTGATTTAATTGTAGATATAAAAAACCTGGAGGCCCTGAAAGTCTCTAGTCCTTTCATAGCTTAGAAAGTGAATCCAGATGTCAGCTGTTCTATGTACTTAAAAGAACACTTAATTGCAGGATTACTTAGTGGTCTATAAATTAGTTTCTTGGCTAACTAGGGTCTGATTTGGGCTGTCTTGGAATTGATTTTTTATCTCCCTAGGAGAGCAGATCTTTTTCTCATCCCTGACATACTCTATGATAGACATAAAACTCATAGAAAAAGCACATACTGTGAGCCAGCCAGGTTTCTCCTGAACAGCTCAGCTGACATGGAGGTACCCAACAATCATACATTTTTAGTGGATGAAAGTCCTTAAAATACAGGGATTGAAGTTGTATTTTCATTTTCCTGTGTCTTCTTGTACCACATTAGAGAAAAGGCTTTTAAAAATATGTTAAGTCTTAATTAAAATATGTACATTCCTTTGATACTGATGCTTATTCTAGATCTTGTGACAGATACTGCCAGGTACATCTACATACATGTTTGACAAAGGATCCTGAGAACAGTTTTGAGCATGAAAAAATTAACTATCATACTACAGAAACTGCCGGAAACTTGTAGAATGCAGTGTGTGATTTTTTTTTTATTTATTTTTTTTTATTAAGCAACTACCTTATTTGAAACAACTCAAAAACTATTTGAAAAACACAGTTTGTCCTGATGGGAGTCATACATTCAAGTTACTAGTGTGGCTGGAAGTTACCCGATACGGTAACATGTAGCTGTTACTATGAGCCGTATCACAAATTAATAGAGAAGGTGGTAAAGCTTTACAGAGAAACATCTCAAAAAAAGGCCCAGAACTTATTTCTTTAATGAAAACTGGATACTTTAGGTGTGTTTTTATTTATAACATGTTGTTATTAACCAGATCTAGCCCGTGCAATGGCCCAGCGTGCATCACTCGTGCCTGGAGAAGATGAGAAATGGCTCTTGAAGCCATGAAGGCTGCCTGAAGGCCCCCGTTTTTTCAGCCAGCCACAGCCCAGAGGAGAGCTTGGCTTCCTCCTGCTGCCATCAGTGCTGGAAGGTATGAGAAGCTGTGGTTTTCCAGCCCCTTTCTCCCTTCCTTTCCTTTAATTTCCTGTTTCTTAAAAGGCAAAGGCACAAGCTGCTTCCCCTGGAAGAGGGCACAGAGGGTGGATGGAGTAAGACAGCCTGGTGTTGCTGAGCTAACAGTTGGGCCACTGCTGCTAAGGAAGAATATTGATCTTAGCCTTTCCAAAATTCAGATTTGATTCCTACACACTACTGCAAAGACACTACTGTGGACATATTTTTACTAGTCACACAAAATAAACCCTGAGGTATGTAAGACCTGACCTGCTGGAATGTGTTTTTAAAGTACATTGAGCTATGTTAGGAGGGTAGGTTTCCACAGATTTATCTAATCTGATTCTTCTCAGTGGTTCACTGAAAAAATCTGGTTTTCACAAATAATTATTGAACAGTACATTTATGAGATACTTAGAAAAAAAAGGAGCTAACAATGAGTCTTTACAAGAAATAAGACCATCAAGTAAATAATTTATGCAGGACATTTGAATGTTAATGTTCCGAGTTTCATTTCTGTTTCATGCACGGTAGTTAATAAAATATGACTGCCTGTAGCCCTTAGCCATGGTATAATACCAGCTTTGTCAGACTTGTAAAACTGAATCTTAACTTTGATTTCAAATCTGCAGTAACAGATGACTCAACCAGAGTAGAATTTAACTCAACTTCTTTAACAACAAATTAAATTGTCTTACTGATGTCTGTGTCATCAAATGCTAAAAAGGAAACTCTTCAAATTATATGATGAACTGATAAAGCAAAAGTATTAGGTAAAGCCATGAAGCCAAAAAAAAAAAAAAAAAAAAAAAGTAAAAAAAAAGGAGTAAAAAAAAAGGGGAAAAAAAGGAGAAAAAAAGGGGGCTTTTTTTGGTAGTTATGTACATATGCCTCTGATCTATTCATAACACTGTTGACTGACGAATTTGCATCTGATCCCAGTCACAAGCTAGTGGGCATAACTCACACATAGTGGATATCTAGTTTGTGGTAGCGTAACATCACCAAACAAGCTACCTGATGAGAAAAGTATTACATGTTGCCATTAAACAAATGGATACATTTGTTGTATTATTGACATCTGCACTGTATTCAAGTCCTCCCTTGAACTTAAAAGACTGTTCAAAAGGAGAAGCCTTGTATTTCCATAATTTTTTTTCTGAACTGTGGAGGAAAATCCAATTTTATTTCCACAGTCTTAGCTTTTCTCAGGCTCTCATAGCACCACAAATGGTTTCTGTACCCTGTAAGTCATATTCCACAGCAAGAGACATAGCAGAGCTTCATTTGAAGGACAGAGATGTGTGGTGTCCTGGTAGCTGGTAAAGTGTTAATAGCTAAAGAAATTATGGTTACTGGAGCATTTTACAGCAGTTATTTTACAAATATCTTTGTCATTTTTTTGCTAGATATTATTTTTTCCCCACCATATTCAGCAGAACTACCAGCACTGTCAAAATCTATTTAAAGCTGTGCCTCATGTGTTATCTTCCTTTGGGACTGTAAATGACAGTGAGGCAAAAATGAGGCAAAAATTACTCTTGCCACATCTGTGGGTTACTTTCAGTATCCTAGTCTTGAAATAACAAGGCATCTGTTTAATTTTTATGGAAAGAATGTGACACATTCATTTAGCATAAACAAAACCCTCATTCAGAGTAGAACACTTTGTTAATCGCAGTCTACAAAATGCACAGATGAACATTTCCCACTGTGCATAATGCATTAGATGCCTTAATTTCACAGAACAACTGAGCAGCAAACTTGCCTCAAGATGACTGAGTTGGGGCTGATATTGCCAAATGTGTCATGTGAGGAAAACATACGAAGGCTCAGCCATTAAGTGATACACATGGGGACAGTTACCACATTTCCAAGTTCTTAATCTAAAACAAACCTGGCCAGGATAATATAGATCTGTCATTTTCAAGATATCTGGCCAGCATAATTACACCCCACCTCCCCACTCCCCTCTTAATCACACTGCCCTTGGAGTAAGTGGGCTCCTCTTCTTTGTGCCAACATGTTACTTATCTCTTGTGAGTGGACAATACAAAGACAGAAAGCACCACAGAAATGTTTTTTCCTACCTCGGCATCCACCACCAATTTCCAAGCCTGGGGTTACACTTAAACACAAAGGGTTTGAACACAGTATCACATCAAACAGGAGCAGCCCTATGTTAGTAACAGCATTTTTTGAGATTTGGCATAATCTGTCACCTTCTTGAAGTTATTATTCTTTATTTACAAATAGGAAACTGAAACACAAGGAGGTTACAGGAGGTGGCAGAACCCATGAGTGAGCCTCAGAGCTCACTCATGAGGCCAGACCCTCAGAGGCCAGGCCAGACCCTGTGTCCAAGCTGTGTGCTCCCAGTGCTGGGAACACTGCTTGCACAGCCCTGATTGGGGTTTAGCCATGGTTCCAGAGACACTTTATCAACCTCACCCCGCCCCAGCCCCTCTGCTTTCCTACAGAGTATTTATGAATTTCACATGAAGCACTGTTTAACTTTTTAAAAGCCTTTGTAAAGCTTACTAGGGTTACAATCACCATTTTTAGATCTATGTCAGTCCACAACATTAAAAATAATGTGTTTTTATGTATTATATTATTTGTCTAATTGTACTTGCAGAGGAATTGGGAATGGGCAGCTAGGGATTAACTGGGTGCCCAAAGCCAGGAAAATAGAGCACAGGAGCAGCTTTCTGTCCATTTGTATTTACATGCTTCAGCTATATAATAAGAGAAGTCATTCATAAATTACTTTTCAGTTGTGCTTAACTCAATATGAGAAGTCAGTAACCACAACAAAGAAAGCTTTGGTTGAGGAGGTCCATAATCACTCCAAGTTATTCCTCTTTTACAAGCATTTTTGTAAGTTAAAGTTTCACTATTCTGACATTATTTTCTTAATAGAAATATCCTTAGATAAGTCACCCAAGCAGCAATGAATGCATCTAGAGTTCCACCATCTGGTGTCAGAAACTGGAAACACACAGACGTAGTGTGTCAAGTTTTACCTATTGCCATTGCATCAAAAGCAAAAAGTGTCGGGATTTCCTCTTCTATCTAATGACATTACATTTTTGTACACTTATACAGGAATTGCCAGCTAAGTCTCATAAAACTTCTATAGAACACAGACAGCAGCTGTAAAGTCTCATGCGGCCATTTAATACCAGATAACAGTTTTCCAGTTCCAAGGCATGAGCAATCATATATTCAAATCCCTTTCACCACAGTGTTTCTGTGATTGTTTCAAATGCACCCCACTGTAATCTGATTAAGCTTTCAGTAGTACATTCCAGATACAAATTAGATCCAATGCATACATTCAAACTAGATGTTGTTTAAGTGTTATTTAAACCAGGATTTGTTATGTACAGCACTCTGATATGCATAATGATTTTAATCTGACAAAGAAAGATGGCTTTTAAGTACTTCTAGCAGTTACCAATCCCTTTGTGTCAAATGCTGGCTATTAGGATACTGGCAGAAATTGTGTTAAAGATATCATTTTACATCAGGATTGAATTTGACAGCATTAACTCAAGTATGTCTGTTGTTTGGGGTAATAAAATATAATGATGGGATCCCAATAAGATTCTTTATACTGTATATTATCATTATCACCTTCTGCAGGAACAGATCATAGGATCTGTGAGGATTATCTGCAGAGTGCTACAGGATACTATTGATCACCCTGCTGAGCCAATATTCACAATAAAGTCACTTGCAGGTAAAAAGAAAGTTATCACACTACCACAAATGTCAGCAGGGGATGGATGATGCTTGTCGCCTCCCTCAGCTCAATTGCAAGTCGTCACCTTCTCCAGCCATCCCAACACCTACACAAAATCAGAGGAAGAAGAGACCAGAGATGAGTCTGGAACAGCAAAGACCACTGGCAGTGGGAAGGCAACAAAACAAAATCTGAATGTGTGTCCCAGTGCTGCTGTCCCTCAGGAAAGGCCACTGGCTGGGCAGTCTGCACAGGGGCCCTGAGCAGAGGAGCACCTGGGCTTCTCACTCAAACTGCATGAGCTGCCTGAAACCCCTTGTGTCACTGTGGGCTTGCCAAGCTGCAGGATCCCTCACTAACCTTGACATTAAATTGCATGAACACAGATTTAAATGGCAAAGAGAATTTAGGGTGACTGATCAAGACTCATTTTCAGCACACATCTGTGATGGAAATCAGTTGGACTGGAAGTAAACTGAGTGACCAACAAGAGGGTGTTGATGAATTGACCTCACTACTACTACTTCAGACAATTTATTAACTGGTAATTTTGAGAAAGTAATGTTTCATTTTTCTCTGAAAGGGCAGTACTTAAGTCTCAGGACGATGGCATGCTGTTAAAAAAAAGAACCACGTCATTTGTTATGTTCAGAATTCCTACGCATGTTATCACACCATGATTCTTGGCACAGCGGCAGGATCTAAAATGGTTTGGAATTAGCCGTACTTCTATGTGTAAATAAAAATAATATTAATTCAATGTGGAAGGTTGCTTCTTCTCAAGGATGCAAGTCAGCTTTTTTGAATGCTTTAAAAAGTCAGTCACAGTGCCCAAGCTAATTGAGTAATTCATAATAATTTGTTTTCTGATGGGCACAACTTTGAAAAGAAGACTGGACTTCACAGTTAAAGTGCTTCAGGCACTTTAAATAACCAGGAATAGAAAGCAGTCTGCAAATCTCTACAAATAATATGCAGTTACAGCTGATTTTCAAAGAACTGATTTTTGAGAGAATAATTGACCAGTGAGCCACAACCCTCTCTTCCAAAAATAAAGAGACAGCTTAGACTAAAATTGTAAAGTATAAGGCAGCTGTTGACTGAGAAGAGCTACCAATACTACTGACAAATTCCTGTTTCAAAACACTTGGTAGGGTATTAGCAAGTGGAAATGATCTCCACGTGACAAAGCCAGAATCCAGCTACAACAGGACAGGGAAAATTATTCCTGTAGTCTTTCCAAAATATTTTGAAATCATGCTCAACAGCAGAAAAGATCTCATAGCTACTCTATGGGCAACAAAAGAGAAATGTCCTAACTTCTGATTACCTAATTTTACTCAGAACATTCTGTTTCACTCCTGGTAGCAAGAGATAATAGCACAAAGACTGCATGCCGTGACACTGTTTATTTACTGTATTGCAGTTCAGAACAAGCCACACAAGCACAAAGGCACAAAGCACAAAGTTATGTCTGTCTGCACTTGGCTCTGGCACTTTGTGATGTGCGAAGAAGAGGCACCACTGTACATAAGGCAGAGAGAGATGCACGTTTAAACAGCAAGGAGCCACTTTCCACTCTTGGAAAGACTGCAACTCCAGCAAAAGGAGAACAGATTCATGTGACTAAACCATACAGGTGAGGTTTGTTTCTTTTGTTTATTCTAACCCACGAGGCAAACAAAAGGGGTGCGGCACTGAGTTAGACAGGGACCACGCAGGACTAGTTTGCCTCCAAGTCTAAGAAACAAACACTCAGACTCATCAGTCCCCTGACTGGGGTCTCAAGATCTGTGCCCATTATATCTTCCCAGTACACCACATGCTAATCTACTAAAAATACGGAACTGGAGAAGATGAGGTGGACCTAATTGTGCCAAAAGATCTTTTGGTCTTCAGCATAGCATCTAAGCAAGAAAAAAGCAAAAACATTTTTGACACCAACCCACTTAAACTTTTCCTTGACAAATTGATGGAGAACAAGGAAAGTAAGTGGACAGTAGACAGGACAAAAAACTGGCTGAAATGCCAGGGTTTCAATCAGTGGCACAAAGTCCAGATGAGAGCTTGTTACTAGTGAACTAGCCCCGGAGTAAATGCTGTTTCGGATCTTCATGAATGGCCTTTTTCACTGAAGTGATCAAACCGCAGAACAGCTATTTGTAGAGGGGCTGAAGAGTTTGGAGATACTCAAAACCCCATCAGACATAGACCACAACTGATTCCAGAACTCTGTGTTGCTGGCAACAGACAAAAAAAATTAAAGAGGGTATAAGTGACATGTTTTAAAAGAAAGAAAGTAAATTATAGGCACCCTATGTTTGCATGCACCATTGAGGAAGGATGAATTATTTCCAAGCAGACGCATGACCTGAATTCATGAATCCTAACAGATTTTCCAGAAGTCATGCATATCCATTATGCTGGACTACCAACAGATGCACTAGAGGATTTCTAGCATCTGTGATCATCTGTTTCCTGAGTGTTTGTAGTTGATGGACTTGGCCTAAAGGAATCCTAGTTTGCTCTTTATTGTATTTCTCCTGTATTTTACTTGTTTCCATTTCCAGTCAGCAACTCCTCTATGACTATGCTCAAAGGAAAATAAAACATAATTTGCCCGAGTTTTACACCAATTGTACCTGATACATGAAAATATTTGTCTCAAGCAGAAGGAAAAATGAACTCCTTACATGACTTTTTAATTATTTCTCCAGTTAAGTAATCCCACCCATTTGATGGCAAATTGAATACCAATCAAGTGCACCCTGGCAGCCAAAGGGGTCAACCATGACCTGCGTGCATCAAGTACAGCAGAACTGTCTGGTTGAGGGAGACAACTGCCTCAATCAGCACTGCCCTGGCTTGGGCCCACATGCAGTTTTGGGCACTTCCTTGTAAGACAGACAGGCTATTAGAGTGTGTCCAGAGGAAGGTTACAAAGATGGTGAAAAGTCAAGGTCAAGACTTATGAGAAGCAGCTGAGGTCACTTGATCTGCTAAGCTTAGGGAAGAGTATGCTAAGGTTGGACCTCATGCCAGTCTACACCTTCCTCATGGGGTGCAGCAGGAGGGATGGTGCTGATCTCGTATCTCTGGTGACCGGTGACTGGACGTGAGAAAAGCAAATTAAGTTGTGTCAAAGGAAGTTCAGATTGACTGTTAGGGTGAAGTTCTTCTCTAGAGAAAGTGGTCAGTCCCTGGAACAGGCTGCCAGGGCAACAATCAGGGTGCCAAGCCTGTGAGAGTTCAAACAGCATCTCCTCAATGGTTTTAATCACATGGTTTAATTTTTCACATGGCCCTGTGAGGAGCAGGGAGCTGGGTTTGATGATTCTCGTTCTTCTCTTTCAACTTGAGATATTCTATGATGCTTCTCAGGTTCAAACTTCTTACCTTCAAATTCCTTCAACACAATCAGGTTTCACATCCTCAGCCGAGATACTGTTGGCAGCTGTGAACTCACTAAAAATGTCTCATCATCTTTTTTCTCTGCACAGGATTTCTCTAAGTTCTTTCAAAGAAAAACTAATACAGCCCATAAGAGCCTTCCATTTTCCCTGCCGTTCAGATAACTAAGGCTTTTAACCTGTTCTTCTTTCTTTAAGCCTTCCACATGCCTCACCAACATACCCTGGGCAACAGGTTCTATTCTAGTTCAAAATCAAAGCCTTTTTTTCCCCTCTCAATCTCTTCGTATCCTTAGGAGTCTAAACAACAAATCTTGCCCTTCATGTTTTAAATATTTCACTGAACCACATTTGTGTACTTACAGATTTGGCAATTTTTGCCTTTTTGACATAGCAAGAACCAGAACATTTTCTCAGCAGCACTGAGTAAGAACCGATATTTGTTTTGGCACTCATAGGGATGAAAGACGAATTTATGTTTTCCACTGCATTATGCTGAAAAGTGTATTGTAACTAGGATAGCTCAGGAGGAATGCATGGCAGTTTAAGGACAAATATAGGAATTAATGCACCTCTCTGGATTATTAAAAAAAAAAACCAAACCCCAAAACAATAGCATTGTAAAGGAGGCAAACAGAGATATCCAAACTTTCTCAATAGGTAGCAATTTCACTTGACATATGAGATAACATTACTGGTATCCAGGAATTCAGTACATCCTCTGTGAGTGAAATGTCATATTCCTATTTACAGTTAATTATCTACTTGATTGGAGGAAACTTATCAATATCAATGTTTATGTAAAGTATTTTGAACTCTGGGCAGCTGCAAATACAGAACACTACTAGCTGAAGGTGTTGCTGACATATCTGTAACTTAAAAAGGGAATTTTCTTGATAAATTAACAGGGAAATACCAAGGATAAGCTGAGAAGAAAGATGCATTACTGGATTATTGTAACCAGTTCTCATGTCTGCACTTAAGACACTAACACACTTCAAAAGACAAGGACCTGAAAATGTTATTTGAAGTCCAGGTCATTTTTTTATACCCAAGACAATCTGAGAAATATCTGAGAAATATGGGTTACTTAGTTATACTGGATATTAACCTGTACATGGAATAAATTATAAACACTAGATTGATCTTTAATGAAGTAGAAGAGATACTGAAGAATGAAGGAGAAAAAACATCTTTTATAAGGCTGAAATTAAGTGAATACAGGAATTTACTACAGTTTGAATAAAAAGTAAAATAACATCTCCATTACTTCCTCTTGCTTTTCAAGCAAAGGAAATTATTGGTTACAAGTGAACTATAGAACTACCATACCTCTGGCTAGGTGGGACTGCCACATATCATCTGGTCCACTTCCACCCCAATCAATTAATTGTTTCTTGACTCTCAACTCTGCCTACCATTTTTTCTGAAGACCAACAAAGACCTGAAAAGATTTTGCAACCTCCCCAGGCAATCTATCCCCATGTATGACTACGCTTGCCACTAGGAAGGTTATTCTGCATTCCTCTCTTGATGTAATTCAATTACTTTACTCTTTTTTTTTTTTTTTTTTTTTTTTTTTTTTTTTTCCTCATAAGAGTGAAGAATGGGCTTTTTTCATAGTCTTTTAACCTACCTGAAGGCTATTATACTTCCCCTCCTCTCTGGATGAAACAAAATCAAATTTTCACAAATTTTTCTGGATCAGTGGTCATTTCATAGCTATCTGTCATTTAGCCTATGTCTGAAATTGCAGCCTATCTGAGATATTATCAAAGCTAAACTGAAAGGACTATCTCAGGTGGTTCTCTGTCAGCTTTACACATCTTATTCTACTTGTCTTTTTGGATGGTATTGATGACTCATGATCACCCATCTCCAGGTCATTTTCTGCAGAAGTGGAAAGCCTAGTTGTTGAATATGATCTTCTTTCCTCTTACCATCTCCCACTCCTTTTTCATTAAACCTTTCTAAATACACAAATAAAACATAAGAGGAAACGGGAAAATAAGGCTGCTAATTTTAACTAAAGACTTAAACTAGTGCAAGCAGAAAAACTGCAGTTCACGGAACTGGTAAGAAAGTATATATATATATATTTAAAAAAATTCCAAAAGAAAATACAGGATTTAAAGAAATTCACTTATTAAATACATGCTGCCAGAAGCATCATTGCTCCAAGAAAAATCAGCGTATAGGATGTTTTGGCAAGCTGTTAATGCAGAAACATACAAACAAAATTTATTGGATAAAAGAATGTCATTACTACCCAGTACAGCAAACAGTTTAGAGCTTTACAGTAAAAGGCTGAAAATTCAGAGATACAAATGTTAGATGAGGCTTACTGGTGCCTTAGTACATAACCTGGGCAAAGTTAAAACCACTATGGCCTTGCTTCCTACTTGCTCTTGGAAACCTTAGGAAAATATTCCTGAGGTCAAAGGAGAGAGGTAGCAGATTTAGCAGCAAATTTACCTAATCCTTAGTGCAAAGTTTAAAGTTTGAGTTTAGTTTGGCTGTTAACTGTCACAGGTGCTACCCTAAGCATTATTATAGATCTTCACTTTTAAATGGCTGGTTTTGCATGTTCCACAAGTGGCTCACATTCAAACAAAAAATATCTGAAAAATAAGATGGTGGCCACTTTCTTCAACCATCTCTCCACCCAACAGTAAATCCCAAAAGCCCAGTTTGCTGGTTTACTCCACTTCCTCCCTCACTCAATCACTTTTACTTTGTTTCTACAAAAAGCTAACGCTGATTGCCCAGGTTCACTTTCAGCTTAGCTGGGTCTGATAGCCCAAATACATCAAGGAAATCCAACTCTTCTGGAACAACCAAAACTACACAGCAAACTAGACTGCCCTTGTGCTCTCTCTGTACTCTTCAAGTTGGATGGCTCTAAACTTTGCAGTCCCTGACCTGAATTTCCTCAGCCCATCTGCAGAGTCAGAAAATCTGGGCACCCCTTGGCTATGCAGAGCAATACACAAAACCTACACCCCTCAGCTTGTGGCTCCACCCAAGGGTCAGTATGACTGCCTGTTGACAGAAAAGGGAATGTGAACAGACTAGGCATTAAACAAAGGGATTTACAGAAGTTTGATAAGAAGGAACACGCTGAAGTCAGCCAGGAGTACAAAGTGCAGCTGGGAAGTGCATACACATGTAGGGCTGAATCAGAAAATTGTTTTGGTTGGAAAAGAGCTTTAAGATCACTGAATTCACCTGTTAGCCTAGCACTGCTCAGTCCACCACTACATCTTCCTAAGCACCAGATCTACACTCCTTTTAAATAAATAACTCAGTTTTAAAATACCTCATCAGGTCTCGTGACTTGACCACTGCCCTGGGCTGCCTGTTCAAACACCTGAAAACCTTTTCAGTGACTTCCTAATATCCAACCTAAAGTTCCCCCAGCGCATTTCTCTAGTTCTGTTGTTTTTTATTTGGGAGGAGAGCCCAACACCCACCTTGCTACAACCTCCTTTCAGGTAGTTGTGGAAGCTAAAATGAAGCCCTTCACCCACTGCAGATCCCCAGCCATGGGCTGGTTCCTTCAGTTAGGCTGCATCAGCTATTCCTGACATATGCAGAGAAACTTTTGGCCAAAAATATTACTGTCAGATGAGTGAATGTAACAATATTGTTAAAAATAAACATTTCGTTAATATAAAATATTGATCTTATTTTTGTTTGTCAACAATCACTAATGTAGTCTCATACAAGAGACAAAGAGTCACTAGGATTTACATTCTAGTTGTGGCTTTTCTATTGCCTTGGTTTTCTGGGATGAATTATTTGCAGGCTACACATGTACTTGGTGTATTTTCATACTCTAAATATATTTCTCTTCTGGCTCTGTTATCCAGAATTGTGTAAGAATGTGAGAGCTCTCTGTTTAACACAGCTGAGGAAGCCATGCACACTACGACTTCTAATAGTGTGTTTCCAAACTCTGTAATTGCTTATGAATAAACATTCCTTGTTGATTTCTGTCTTCCTTTTCTTCATGCTTTGAAATATTTCTGCTTTCTAAAATCTGAATCTGAAGAATGATACTAAAAGAAAAAAGTTACTAGATCAGAAAAGAATATCCTTCAAGGTTCTCAGCTGAAGGAACTCAGCATTTTATTTTAGATTCAAGTATTTAATCAGGGGAGACCTTAAATCCAGCTCATTATCTCAGTGAAGATTATACATGCTATATAATTACTGGCCTATAACAGTCATGGACATAAAGACTCAAAAGTGGCTTACGATGCCACAGATTTTGCTCCCTATAAAGCAATGACACCATATAGTAACTTCTATGTTTTTCTTCAGTTCTATTTTAAAAGCAGTCCCCATGTGCTTTGGGCTAATATTAAAATCAAGAAAAAAAAGGAACACAGACACAGAATACCCCCCCTTCAAGAATATTCAAGAGTAAAGAACGCAGGGAATTTAACTTGTACTCTTCCATCTCCTCTCAGACTGCCTGGGCTGGCATACATTTAAATTACAGGATTTAGGTATAACATGTATGTCTGTATCACACATCTGTTTCATGTTTCAAGTTCTTGTCATGGCTGTTGTTTATCTTCTCCTATGTCCTGCTTCTGATTGTCATGTATATTTTGCATGCACACTGCCTCTTCAGCTTGAAGTCTAACTTCTCAGTAAAGGTGCAGACAATGTGCTGCGCAGCCAATGCAAAACAGAGTCCAGCTGTAAGAGCATCAGTATCAAAAATAAAGTTTTCTTTATATGTGGGTAACTAGGGAACAGAAAATATCTGTAGCAGGATTTTTTCAGTGGGGTGGAGTGGTCAAAATTAACACAGGAGTGGGGTGGAGAATTCCTCCAGAGTTTTCCCTGAGGTGCCAAGTGAGAACATGTATCTTGTGCAATTCACATTTTCAGCAAATTACTTCTCCGCTGATTTAGGCTTGTTTCCTCTTCTAAAAATATTAAATCAACAACCTTAAATCAGACTCAGGAATTCAAAGAGGCCTATTTTCAGGGGTTGGCAAGAGCACCACCGATGGCAGGCTTCATACAGCTTCCAGCCTTCAGCCAGAAAGTGATTGTTCTAGGAATATAAATATACTTAATGTATTTACATATATGCACCTATGTGATATAGCATACAAGCATTTCTTTGTTATTGTCTTGTGTTTGGTTATACAGGACATGACAAATGTTGAGTAATTGTAAAAGAGAATCAGATAAGCTTACTTAACACTTTAAATGAAATGGAGAGTGCTTCCTCTTCCTATTTCAGGTATCACAAGGTATCCCTGAAGACACCACCATATGCCAAATCAGATAATCCTGAATAACTTCCTTATGAAACACTTACAACTTCGTGGTAAATTACATCATCAAAAAATGAAGGGATTTGAAGTTTTCTTGATTTTCTAAGGTATGTATACCAATGTCTTTGTAAATTTAATTGCCTCTGTAGGAAACAGGGCTGCAAGTTTTCAATGCCTCCTACCTATTTACAAGTGGGAAAGATCTAAAGCAGAGATCGGAGGCTTTTATTTCCTTTTAGCCTAAGATAATTTTTGAAGTTTTCCTTGTAATGAACTAATTGATGCTGACAGTAACTGAGTGGGAAATGTTACAGAGAATGCTCCTGGGAACAGTAATTACTGTCTCTCCATAGAAAGCATGTGCATTTATACAGATACTATTTATAATCCATTGTTCTTCCACTAAATGCGAAGTTTAATGCAGAATTCATTTATACTTCATCCATTCTTGTAAGCCTTTCCTCTGAATCCTTTTTATATATTGAATAATTAATGTAATGAAGCTCTAATTTCCCTTGTCAGTGTTTAAGAATCTAGACTAGGGGATCAAGGTTTTCATTTTGTTCACATTGTGAGTCTTTGAAAAGACCACTCACAAGTAGTTATTTCTGTAAGCAGTTCTCTTCTGGGCATAAAGAAAAATAAAGTCAGTTTTCTGGAATTAAAAGCTGAACTTAATCTTTAAAAACAAAATACAAAATTCAGAATGAAAACAAGTGATCTGTGCAGATAAAGAAAAAGTTAACTGAAAATAACATTTCTTTAAAAAGAAAAGAACCAAACAAACTCCCCCCAAAAAAAACAAAAAAAACCCCCTCACAACACATATGTCAAACAAATTTCCATTCAACTCGTTCTCCAAAACTCAGGTACACACTTCCTTGCCTTACCAAAAATAATGAATCAGAAAAGTGGACAGATGTTAAGATTCCCTAAGCAGTATGAATTACACAATAGATCACTGTCAGTCTGAAAACTCACAACAATGGCTATACAGATAAAAGTTATCACTTCAGCATATGGTCAGTGATATGAAAAAACGTGTAGATAAACTAAGTTTTATGCAATCTGCATAGTGATTGTTTGCGTCTACAGTAGCACTAAGTCCTCAGACCATGTGTTGATGTGAGGATGTTTTGGTAATTTTATGACTTTTAACTTTTGAGCAATCAATGATTTGACCCTTTTATGAAATAATCTCACTTTGGTAGATGGTTACTCAAGACATCTGAAAAAAGAAAGAAACTGTCTCCAGCAACTTGGGTTGCAATAGCAGTGTGAGAAGCTGAGAGTGCTTCCCACTGCAGTGAGTCCTTTTCTCCAAACAAGCTCATAAATTCTGAATAAAAATCATAACACAAAGTCATATACCAAAGCAAGCTGTACTTTCTGTGCCAGGAATCTGCTGTTTCTGAGTCTTAGCCTACTATACAGAGCCCGGCAGAGTGATCGAATCAGACATACCCATCTGCCTGTGAAAGCCAGTTCAGAATACTGAAATAGAATGATATTTTTTCCTTTGCTAGTCTTTTGGCAGAAGCAGTCCAATCCTTAAAAGAGGGATGAAGTGAGTACCACCAGGACAAGTAAGAAGAGTTGCACACCAGCAATAAACTAAATTCCTTTGACAATTTACATAGGCAAGCAATTTTCAAGCACCAGGCTAACAGCACATCTTTATTCTTTTTTTCTGAAGTGTATCACAGACTCTCTCATTTGACGTGTCCCAGCTGCCAAAATGATTAGAGTAGCTGTCAAGATCGGTAGGTACATGTCACACTTCTCAGAACTGTCTTTTAAAAGGAATTCATACTCTTGATGAATGGCTTCTATGCATCTTTGAGCTGCTGGATAGATAGGAGTTGGCAGGTAGGGACCTATCAAATTCTCAATATTTACACCTGTTGATAGTACATGAGTAAGTACATACTTGAAGGAGGACAAGATGGATTCAGCTGTGACAGAGCAAGAAAGAGCTCCAAGAACACTCAGGATGCCTCAGAAAAATTAAGAGTAGAGGTCTAAAACAGCTTGGCAAGAGGCTGGAATAAAACATGTGGAGAGAAATTAGATTAATAAAATATTATTCTCTCTGTATGTTTAGTTCAGGGGCTCAGGGATGACTGCACATGATGGGCAAGAGGGAAAACAAGTCATGGTAGGACAGAAATGTTGGTGAGAAGGCTAGGTGTCAAGTACCAAAATCTGCTCATCTCTTTCACCATAAGCCAGAAGAAAGTTTATGACAAAAATTACAAAATAACGAAGAGAGATCCAAAACAAAATTCACAAGGCTCTGCAGTCTGTGCCATCCAACAGCCCTTCTCCAGACAGACATAAAGCCCATAAGGCTGCTTCTCTAGGTACACAAAAAAGTGGTTTGGGGGTCTTAACAAAGAGCACTGAATCAACATGGTGTTTATGGCCCTACATTCAAAGGCAGAGCTCAGGAAAGAGAAAATAATTTTGGGCCACATCAGTCTTCTGCCTACCAAGAGATCTACAAGCAGGGCAGATAGAAGATGCTAGTGAGCTGTGTAGCAGCTTCCAAAGACAAGCAGCCATCCCAACGCAGCCATGAGGTCACCAGACAGAAAAATTAATTTATTATTTTCCCCTGTGCTTTATTTTTGAAAAAGGAAGAAACAAAGGAGCAGATTAATGCTGACACAATCTGAAGATTTCTCTCAAGTGGATGCACATTTTTTTTCTTTCTGCCTAGCTCCTTCAGTTCCTGCCTCTTGCTCTGTGTCCTACTGCTCTCTTCTTTTCTTCTGACCTTCCCCTATATTGTGCCTCATACACCAAAAAAGAGCACATATATAACACTCTTCTCATTTCCAGTGTTCACCAGTACTGTGCACCATCATGCACATGTATAACATATGCACAGTTTCTAACACAGAAAATGGCCAGTGCCACCTTATGCATCAACCTTATGGAGAGGTTGATGCAGGTCTTAGAATCTGTGTAGTAGTAAGCACTACAATCCCCCAGATTTTACAACATCCACACATATTTCCCTGGAGTGCTGAGAGTAGTAGCGTGTAAAGCAGCACCTTGTAGTTTGTATGAGACAGTTGGCTGAGTGTTCTCCCTTAGATTGCCTGACTGAAAACAGGGGATTTCTGATGACAAATCCTTTGCATGGTTTGGAAAAACCATTGTAATTTAGAGCTGGCAACTGCAGACTGGCTTGACTACTATTTTTCTAGTAGCACAATCAAATTACCCATTTTGGGCTTTCACAATTAACCTGTTACATGCATATGCTGACACTTCCTAAACAGTAATATTACCAGATGGGCAAGAAATTCAGCAGGAAACAGCAACAGGAACAACGTTCAGAATAGAATTCCCAATTGAAGCCCTACTGAGAAATGCTTTATCATAATAAATATTTAATGCACAAATAGAATTTTACAAACTATTTATGGAAATCCATTCATTCCCACTCCAGTCCTAAAGGAGAAATGAGGGAAGATCTTTAAGAACTTTAATATCAAATTCCTGAACACTACAGTAATTACGTGGATGTTTAAGTAATCCCCCAGGCCCTTAAAATATTAATTAATAATTTAAAGGTACAAAGACAACTACTGCCAAAGGTAGCATCAGCCAGATACCTGCTTCTTTTCCAACTTATGGTAATAAATTAGGGCAACTTTGTAAGCATGTGCAATGAATCAGCCAGAATTGTGAAAGGTAGTGGATCAAGGGTTGGACTTGATGATCTCAGAGGTCCCTTCCAACCCAGCCGACTCTATGATTCTTTTCTTACATTTTAAGTTTTGTGGAGAGATTTGTCAACTACATTAGTAAGTTAATTCCACATCACTGTCATGCAACTGTGAAGCATACAGAACGTCACAATAAACATAATTTCACTCCTGTGCACTGTGGTACTGTAAGCAGCAAGAGGGATGAAGGAGAAAGCTTATTTATGCATCAGCTTGGGGGAAAAAAAGATGAATGACACAAAGTGGGCAGCCTAGCAGTATTTACTCTATATTTATAAAGAAAAAAGCAGGGTCACCCTGAAATTTTATTACAGAATTTGAACGTTTAATGAAACACAGATTTAACAATTTCAGTGAAGAAAGTTGAGTGTTCAGAGAATTCAGAACCTTTATTATCCAAACAAGGGGAATCCTAAAATGGTATCACAACACCATCAGCAGTCAGCCCTGTTTACACATGGTCCTGCTAGCTGTGGGTGAAAAGTGAGCTGAATGTTGTATGTAGATCCTCCTCCACTGCACAAATCCTGCTGCCACAATCATCTTTGTTTTACAGCTGTTCTGACCCTTGTGTGACACCGCCTCCTCAGAGGTATATTTGCTACTTGTTTAGTCTGGACTTGAGATTTCATCCAGCCATCCTTGTGGCTTGCCCTTGCTATTCCCAAGTTAAACCTGCCTAAAGCATTAAGGGGACACCCCAGACCAACAGACATAGAATCATGGAACAGATTGGGCTGGAAGAAACCTTAAAGGTCATCTAGTTCCAAGCCCATGCCATGGGCAGGGACACTCCCATTAGACCAGGCTGCTCAAAGCCACATCCAGCCTGGTAGTTGCAGTTGAATGGTTGAAGGGATGGGGCATCCACAACCTTCCTGGGTAACCTGTGCCAGCACCTCACCACCCTCACAGTGAGGAATTTGTTCCTAATGTCTAACTTAAATCTACGCTTTCTCTCTGTCACCATCTATCACAATGTAAAAAGCCCCTCTCCAGCTTTCTTGTATCCTCTTCACGTGGTGCTAGAAAGTCTCGAGAAGGTCTCCTTGGAGCCTTCTCTTCTCTCTCTTCTCTTTCTCTCTAGGCTGACAAACTTCAGGCAAACTTGTGACAGGCAAAATTGCAGAAATGTGTCTTGTAGTAAAACGAAGATTGTCAGACTATATTGCTGTAATTTCAGACTCACAAAGACCCACCAAAAACAAATCCAAAAAGCCAACAATGTGCATCATCACAAAAAACATCCCTAGTTATACTGGACTATTAACCAAACTCTTCTGCATCTTCTAGGACTTATTAGCAAAGCCACAGAGAGAAAATAATGCGTTGGAAGCCAATTAGATAAGAATGAGCATAAATATTACATTGTTTCGCATTCATAGATTTTTAAGCAATTGCATCACTGTACTGAACTTTCAATGAGGTTGAAATAATCTATTATCCCACTGTTGAAAGAATTAACTGCTGTTCCCTTATTTAAAAGTGGTATTTTTTTTCAGTTATGAAAAAAAAAAGGTGGCATTTCTAGGCATCTGGAGACAAAGATTTCATGCTTACAGAACTACTGATGATACTCTAGACTAACACTTGCAATTATTGGGCTTTTGTTTTCTGGTCCAGATCTCTCCTGGTGTTTATTCTTTGCTGAGATCATGTACTTCAAGTATTTCAAAATCTCATTAAAAGGCTACCACAGAGGTGCCAATTTTTATCTTTTGGTTTAATGTCAGCCATGTCTATTTTCAAGTGTATTACCTCTCCTCAAAAAATCTTGGTATTTCAATGTTATATTAACACAAAACAGTTTCTTTTATTTAGGTAGTCTTTTCCATTTAGGCCTCACTAAGCTAATTACTTGCTAGTTGACAGCTCTAGAAACCAAACACTACTTGCAGAAAATAGCAAATTAATTTGCAATTCAACAGAGCTTAACAAAGACAGAAAAAAACCTCTCTATTGAAGCAAAGAATTGTTCATCTTCAGTACAAAAACACTCAAAGCTTTCGTATCTTGTATTTACTTTCTGCACAACTTCTTTACTGAAAGACAGAGATCTGCCACCACCTACAGAGACCAGGCTTGTGGTAACAAAACAGCTTCAACATGAACTGCACTGGAAATGCAAAATGGATGGTGGAAAATTCAGTAGCTGCACCTCCTGCACCAGGGCTCAGTGATCTCTACTCCCTCTGGACTGCACTGCAGGACAAGTGCTGGCAGCTCTGGACAGTGTGGAGACAGCATTTGCATCAGGTGCCAGAGGAGGCACCATGAGCATAATTTCTTCACATGAGCTGCTTCTCCCAGGAGAGTTTCCACAGCAAGTGGCCTATATACAGCGTATAAGGATATGAGCCCCAGTAAAGTTTCTGCACACTTTTCTGAGTGTTGATAGGTGTGCTCCAAAAACTTGACTGATTTTGAGTATTTTCCCACTGCAAACTCATGCTGGTGAATACAACTCACACAATGTTCTAAAGTGCATTCTGTTAAGTTCACCACATGCGAATAGTTTTATTAATGTAAATGTATGTATGCATATTCTATTAGTACTATAGCAGGGGAGATATAGATGTGTAAAAGCAATTACAGACACAAAAGTTCATGTACTGATATACTGGACCATTGCAGTCAAGTGCAGAGATTTTTGGATGCCGTTTTATTTTTAATATAAGTTGGACTGCCAGAAATCATTTGAGGAAGCTACTATGTATTTATAAGCTTTGGAATGCAATTATGATCTATAACTGTAGAGGTACTAAGTACTGCCCAGTGACACAGTGATGGTGATCTAAAGCTGCAGTGATGCAAGCACTAGGTATTCCTACTTCAACATGTCACTGCACTGATTGCCAAATAACAGCACAACACCAAAGCATGCACACCATTCAAGTACCTCCTTAAATCTGGGAGGGAGATCTTGCTAAGACTGAATTGTAACATTTACATATTAATATGTTACTAAGAGAGATTTCGTAGTGGTTTCATACTACCCGAAACCAATTATACAGTGTGTAATAAGCATGAGAAAAGAAGATTACAAACCTTGGGTGATGTCTTTATTGTGGTTCAGTGTGATTACGAAATTGCTGTATACACAAGGCTGTGGAGAGACCTTATAGCAGCCTTCCAGAACCTGAAGGGCACCTACAGGAAAGATGTGGAGGGACATTTTACAAGGGTGTGTAGTGAGAGGACAAGGAATAGTTTTAAGCTTAAAGAGGGAAGATTTAGATAATAGAACAAAAATATTTTCTGTGAGGATGGCGAAACACTGGCATCTTTGAAAAACATTAGAAGAATTTTAAATAAAGGGGAGGGCTGTGCACATAACTAAGGAAAATATTAGGCCCAATTAGCTGGTTTCTAAAAATAACCCCCCTGTTTCTTCAGTGTGCTCAACAGCTGTTGACTGTGCAGCACCAGCAGTACAATTTAGAACCACCAGCCCCATGCATCTCCACTCCAGGTGCCTGTCTCACAGATTAAACCACAGCTGACCATTCAGAATAGATTTAGACGAAAAAATTATCTTCAGTGTTAAATGCTGTGCATTGTCAAGTGGGCTATCTGTACAGAAGTCGGAATACACTTTGGAGCTGCTACAAGAAATCAATGTCATTTCTGAGAGGCCATGGCGTGGCAGCAGGAATGACTCACCTCTGCCTTCTCCCTCCAAGCCCCTCACTCCCCATAACCATGCAGCATCCCCAAATACATCAAAGGAGGCTTCCATGCAGAAAGGACATGATCCAAGAACAGAAAGCACATATTGGAAATATTCCTGGAATGGCAGGATGCAGTACTGCCTGGCCCTGCTTAGCCTCTGCACAATCCCACTGTGCTTTCAAGAGGGGATCTGTGAAGCAATGGGGAATTGCAATGTAGAATAGAAAAAAATATTGTTTAACATGTTCAGAAAAGTGCTGATTTCTCTTCCAGTTTTGAATATTGTCAATCACACCAGCTGTCAAGCCATTTGCAGCAGTGCCGCAGTCTCATTAAGAAATAGAAACTATTAACAAAGACTGAAACTGAGGAGGTTCATAAGAGGGCATGGGAGGAACAACAGACAACAGAATATGCAGAATGCCAACTTTTAATAATGAAAAAAAAAAAAACAACCACAGGACTTTTACAGTCTATAAAATTTCTATGTTAAAAACTGTTTAGCATACTACTGGATGTCCAAAAGAGTTACAAAATTTTCATGAAGTTGTATTATATCTGAATCACTTTTCCATGAAGGAGATTTTTTAATCAATCACATTTGTCACTAAATATATTACAGTCAAATATGTTAGTCTGGAACAACAGCTGGGGAAGAAATGCTTAATAATGGTTATGATTTGTACAGAGCAATAGTAAAATAAAAGTGTGTGTTGTGTAATTTGTTCTGCGGGGTTTATGACTCTATATGCCAGGACAAGACTTCTATAATACACTGATGTTTAATCTTTAATGGATGGGCTGGAGACTGAATTATTTTACTGTACTCCTTGTCCCTGAGAAAATTTACAACTGCAGCATCTCTCCATTGGTTGGATCAGTTACTTGTAAAGCACATACTGAGCTGTAAGCTTTGAACCACTCTAATTCTGTGTCCACTACAGATCCAGGACTGATGTATTATTTCAACTAGCTGATAAACTTGCAACATAATATTCTCCGTAAATTTATCCTGCCAAATAAAGCTGAGACATGTGGAGTGAATAAGGGAATAAAATAGCCTCTAAGGCTGTACAAACAATACTTTCTTAAGGAAATACCTTAAAATCATAAACTATTTCACTAAAACCTATTACTTAAACTTGAGTTTACTCTAACTAAAATATCCTTCGAAATTTTACAGCTATTTTCCTGTTTTCTCAAACCATGTTTTTCTCCCTTGTTGGTTTAATGCTAGACATATTGTGCCATACATACTAAAACTCATACTGAAAAGCAATCAGAAATACAAAGCAAGCAACACCCAGCAATAAAGAGAGAACAAGAATTATTTATTAATTATAAGTTCACTATGAAACAACAATTTATTATTTTACATGCCTTCTTTTAGAGACTACAGTTTTTTGGGTCATTTGTAATAAATCTTATCTTCCACCAAGCATTTGTACAGTGTCCAGTGCAAGCCATATAAAATCATAACTACATCACTTTTGAAGTAAAAATACATGAAGGGAAAACTAAAAGAGGTGTTCCTTCGAGAGCTGATAGCTTTGCAACAATTATGCTGTTTGGCACTAAGAATACAGCTACTGAAATGTATGCAAGAGGAGACATGGAACAGAAAAAAATGTGAGATGAATGCCACTGCTGGATGATTTATAACTAATATTATACATTCTCTGAAAAGAGAAATGAAATCAAGCCTCTGACTTTGAAATAAATACTGAAAGTAAGAAGAATCAAAGCACAACTCCCTTCCCCTTTGAGGACAGCAGCAGAATTGGTTCAGGTTTGTACTGTGGGACAAAGGTTCATTGCTTGATGTCTGTACAGTGCCATGCATGTATAAAGCACTATTAACCAAGAACAACAGGGGGGAATGCCATCTCAGCCGTGCAATTAAACCTCATTTTCTGCATAGGTAAATATGCAATACTTAATCTAGAGAGAACTGATGATAGAGAGAAACAGGCAGATTCTGTGCCTTTATTTCTGGACAGCCTTTGGTCAAAATGGACAGAAAATTACATTTCTTTAATACTCCAAAATCTGTGCCTTTATTTCTGGACAGCCTTTGGTCAAAATGGACAGAAAATTACATTTCTTTAATACTCATATAACGACAAGTCCTGAGGCCATAATCACATGAAAAATCAATTCCACCAAATGCTTTACAAATAAAAAGGCAGACAAAGGTGCCTTTGCAAACCTCATGCATTTAATTGAATAAAGAAAAAAAAATTCTCAGAAAACTGAGGCCATATAGATGCTGGGGGGTTGGTTTAATGTTGTTTTGATATTGTTTTCTTTAAACTAAATTGATTGCAGCAACCAATAAATAAGTTTCAAGGAAATCCTCTAGTAAAGGCCAGTCCTAGCCAGCAGGTATTATATTAACTGCCATTATCAATTAGGACTTGCCAGGAACAGACCTTATGTACAAAGCAAGAGTTCTGGGAATCCACTTGTGTGCTAAAAGAACCCCTGTGTTGCTCCAGTGCACTGTTAGCAAAGCTAAATGCTGCTTCGTTAAGTGCAGTGCACAAATTTCTTTATGGAGGGAAACTCTAACTGTCCAAGAGAGTTCATCTTCACCATCTAGTCTGGGATATACATCTTTGTAGCAGTTTCAGAAATGAGATATAACACTCTTCTGTTTTCTTTTTTTTTTTTTTTACTTATAAAAAGGTAAGATATCATCAATAAAGAATTAAGAGTAAACTAGACATACATTCTTCACTCTTACCGAACATTGTTAGCCTTCCCCATGTGTAAATGTAGCAAAGGAAGAAAGGAGGTTAAAACCTGCAAAATATGTCACCTTCTGAAAACTATCTTGCATCGTAAGTTCTACTCAGACAGACACGAATCTCTCCAGAGTCGATGATGGAAATAACCAAACACGGGAAATAAAAAAAGACAAATATTTCTGATGAGTCATTTTTGTCTTTCTCAGTAACTCTTTCCCTTCCCTTCTCCATATGCCTCTTCCAGTAGATACAAATATCAGAAACACATTTATTAAGTCAGCTGTACTTTCCAAAAGGTTGTCTTGTGGTATTTTGATAATTACAAAGCATGCAAGTTACACAGAGAAATATCACTGCATCACTGAACCCACATTCAGCTCAAACCCACAAAGGGAGCCTATTAGCCACTGATGCTCCTCTGTTTTGGGGTAATCCATACATGAAGGATTTGTCTCTGAGCACAGTATGAGCCATGCATGACAAGGACGTAAGTGACACGGTTCACCATGCGAGGAGAAGGCTCTGGAATGCTGCTAGCATTTGCACTCAGACATGGAAAAAAAGATGCAAATTAATATACCAGTGTCTTTAAGAAGGAAAACAACTTAGGTAGAAAACAATTTAAAAGGAAAAAATCCCTCCACTGCAATCAATTAAACATAATTGCCTCCCTTTTTAACAGAGGCCATTTATCACCACCCCAAAGGTGCCTATAAACTGCAAAGGGCAGAACAGTTTTCCAACTCAGTCTTCATATCTCTAGCAATGGTAAGTGGCATTCAGAGTTGGATGGTTTAACTGTTGCTTATAGAAACAGCAGACAGAACAAAGGGCAAGATGATTTATTAACTTTTAAAAGAAGCTTAACTCTGAAAACTCCTGCACTTTATTAAGGTTTGGGTATCTTCCTATTTATCAGAAGCACACTCTCCTGAAATAATAATTTAACTGATCAAATTCTAGCAAGCAAACAAAACTGCTGCCTACTTTAACATGAAAAACTAATTTTTTATCTAGAAACAAGTATGGCTCAGTCCTACACAGTAATTTTACTAGTAAGAACTTCCTGTTCTTTTTTTTCCTTAAAACAGTCCATCCAACATTTCTACACTAAAACATGCTTTGCTGCTCTCCTCAGCACTGCCCAGACATGAAATGAGGCCTTTTCAGAGAGATGCATACCTTCTCACCCTGCACTGCTGATTTTAGCAGCAGCTTATGCTTAGAAATCTCACTGCAGGATCAGGACCTAAGTAGTGTCTACAGAGAGCGCAACTGATACTCATCGCGTAGATCTGTAAATCAGTTTGCTCACAGGGTGAGAAAGACAATGGAGAGAAAGTTGCTGTTTCTAGTTTGTTTTAGGTAGCTGAGATCCTCATACACCGAAGACACTGAAATGGAACTGTATTAAGAAGTTACTGAACCTGCCAAGCTTACCACAGGCATTCAACATTCATGATGTTGGCTTAAAACTGTGCTTAAAAACGAGTTTTCTTATTTCTTCTGGGGCCTCAGCCTGTAGGAATCGTATTTGTAAAATTCTGTAGGAAACAAGGCAGGCTATACACTTTCATTAAAAGCAGGAGAAAGGCAAACTGCTGCATTTCTTTTTAAAAAATTGCTTTCAGGTATTTTATACCTGCAACAAGAAAATTTTATTGCATCACATTTAAGATCAAGGTGATAAACAGACATGGAATTATAAAGGGAGTAAGAGAGACAGAAAGAACCTTGCTGTATTCATTCACCTCTTTTCAGCTTCCCCATCCCAACCCTCTGAATATGGCATTATCAAGAAATATGTAGAACAAAAAAAAGGAGGCTCTATGTCCGATGAGGCAGATTTTTTAACATTACTGAATTTCAAAATATTCAAGTGGGCAGTGTCCTTTTTAAAAATCAACTCCTTTATTGCAGTCAATTTGCTGTAATGAAACTCACACTGACCATCTCTGTAAAAGACACACAGTCTCCGCTCAACTAGCTTGAATATGAAGGGCACTATTGTTTTTGTATACATGCTTCCCTTTTGCCTGGTTTGCAGATTTTTAATTAAATATCAGTAGCATTAACTTTCTCTGTGTGATTCATGCAGCAGGTTAAAAAGTTCACTTGAATATATAGTACTCATCTAAGGAGACCATGTTGTGGAGTAATTATATCTGACATGATATAGAGCTGACATGGTGAAAACTGAAAGCAAATTAATAATGTACAAATAAAAAACCATTATTCCTCAATAATTAAAAGATCCACCTTCCACGTCTCTGTAAACTAGTCCTTATAATCCATCACTGCCTTTTATCCTTCCCATCTCTCCCAAACCAAGAAAATAAATCAAAAGTCAAGACAATCCAGCACCTGCACTGGGAGCCCAGCCAAGTCAAAGCAGCAGGCTGTTCAATGGGAGCTCACCTTTCAACACGTGTGCAGCCAAAGTCAACTTCAGAGGAAGAAAGAAGCTGTGATATCCAAGAGAAGGAGATGGGCTGGAGGACATGGGGGGCAAACTGTGCCAAGGACAGTGGGTGAAGGTCAGGAGATCACTACTGGCAAGTATTGCCAACCACAGCCCCTCCCAGCTACTACCCCTTCCCACATGCCCTACAGGCAGAAACTCCCATGTGAACCCCACACCCATGTCCTACCTGACTATGTCTTGCTGTAGGTATGCGCTCCATCCATTCATAATCTCTGGTAATTCAAATGTTCCCATCCACAGTGTTAAAAAAAAAATCAGAATGTGCAAAATGCCCACGATCCATCCCACCAAGCGCTCTCACATCAGAAGAGAACCATCACCCTCAGCACAATTTGGAAACTGTACTCACGTTCAATTTTCCAGGAACAAGCCCTCTGACAGAAAATGGAATAAACAAGAAAAATGTGTATAGGGATCATCCAGAAGCATAAAGGCAAAACTGTGCTGTGTGAGAGCAACAGCCCTGTGCACCCAAAAGTCAACAAGCAGATTCCAAGTATTTTGGAATATGAACTCAGTATTACTTTGGTTTATAAAGCAGAGTTGCTGCCAGAGACAAAGGGAACATTCTCATTTTGCAATAAACCTTAGGGAGAGCAGAAGCTCTAAGCAGGACTCACTGTCTAGCTGTACAGAATAAGCCTGCCACCTCCGAAGTTATATTTGCAGTTTTGTAAGAAGTACTTAGGGCCAAAGGGTCAGAAGCTTAGTTTGGCCACTATAGTTATCACCCTAATCCAAAAAAAAAAATAGCAGTCTTTACTGACCAGATCTTTACTGACCAGAAACCAAACAGGACTTTGAGTGTTTGCTCAAAGGACAGTGCCAGCAGCAGGGACAGTGCTGTGGGAATGCAAGCACAGGACCTGTCCAAATCCACAGCAAAACCTGTTATGCTCACCTCTAACCTGGATGTTGTGTATGTCTCTAAAATATTCCTCAATCTGAAGCTTCACTCCAGAGAAGTGCCACAAAGATGATCAGAGGACTGGGAAGCCTGACACACAAGGAAAGGCTGAGACAACTGGCTTTGTTCAGCCTGGAGAAATTAAGGCTTAGGGTAGACCTTAATGCCCTATCTTAGTACTTCAAGGATGGCTACTGAGAAGATAGAGACTGCCTTTTCACAAGAAGTCACACGGAAAAGACCAAGGGTAATGGGGTGCAAGTCACTGGGGAGATCTTGACTGGACATCAGAAAAATATTTTTCACTGTGAGAACAGTTAGACATTGGAATAATCTCCCCGGGGAAGTGGTGGATTCCCCAACATTGGACACTTTTAAGATTCACCTTGACTAAGTGCTGGACCATATCATCTTAATCATGTTACCACCTAGAGAAGTTGGACCAGCATGATTCTTCTAACATATATTTATTTGGGGCAGCGTTTAAACAAAATCCATACAAAAAAGTGATTGCATCTAGGGATTTTCCATGATTCAAGAGAGTTTTCTCACTGTTTTATTATCGAGATTAAATGCCAGTGCCATATTCTACCACTGACCAATATAAGAAGCAACAGGTGAGACAGAAGTTTTGCTGAAAAAAAGTGTTTGTGGGGAAAACCACAAACTGCATGTGAGTCAATGCCAAAATGCCATTCTCTCACAGGGCCCAGGCAAGAATTCTGTAGCATACAAAGAGGAGCAGCACCATGTGAGAAGGATTACTAGTCACCACACTCCCAGGTGCTCCTGAGCACCACTTCGCCTTTGAGCTGCTGCCCAACTAAGGAGTGCACAGAAAAGGGCAATGAAGATCTTAAGTTCAAAAAACCTTACCAGAGAAGACAGGTTTAGAGAGTGACACTAGGCTTAAAGAAGAGTCAGGAGACATTTCTGGGAGTCAGAGGAGGGAGGCAAGCAGGCAGCCTTGCAGCCTGGAGAGGCTCTTGCAGAAGAAGCAGAGGCCAGTGGATCACTGCAGCTGCAGTGCTATCATGGGCACTGGCCTCAGTGAGGAAGTTTTTTAAGTAACTTTCCTGTTAGATAATCAGTAACAGCAGAGCAATGATGCAGCGCTGCACAGCCCCTGCAGAGCTCAAGCAACAGTGCTCACCATTGGGTTACAGCTTTCCTATCCACCATGCAAGCTTTTCAAGGATAGGGAGGTGCACTCACTTAGTACCTACCATGGCATCAGCCTCATCCTTAATCCTGTAATTCCTCCCAGAGATAATTATCTTGCACAATCAGTACCTGGTATCAGTAAATAATCATAGAATTATGGAATGGTTTAGGTTGTAAGGGACCTTTAAGATCATCTAGTTCCAACTTCCCTGCCATGGGCTGGGACACCAGACCAGGCTGCTCAAAGCCCCGTCCAACCGGGCCTTGAACACTTCCAGGGACGGGGCATCCACAGCTCCTCAGGACAGCCTCTTCCAGTGTCTCACCACCCGCACACTCAACAATTTCTTCCTAATGTCCAATCTAAATCCACCCTGCTCTAGTTTAAAACCATTACCCTTCATGCTATTGATACAGGCCCTTGGGAACAGTCCCCCTCCAGCCTTCCTGGAGCCCCCTTCAGGGACTGGGAGACTGCTGGATGGTCTCCCACAAACCTTCTCTTCTTCACGCTGAACAACCCCAACTCTCTCATCCTGTCTTCATAGCAGAGGTGCTCCAGCTCCCTGCTCAAATAGGTGGCCCTTCTCTGGACCTGCTAATCACCTATACAGGAAGACTAGATGTTTTACTTATAGTCAATTTGTATTGTTTATGCAATACAAAACTATTTTAATTTATCTGAATACATTTGGAAATATTTTAATGCATTGTTTGAATTTACTTGAAATTAATTTGGTTTAACCTTTTTCAAGTCATTAAAATCACGAAAAATTAATCTTTATTTATAACATGTTTAACCAGTCCAGTGTTGGTGAGTTACATAGTCCCAACCCAAAATTATTAACTGCTTTGGTTTCTTAAAAACTGTCTTTTTCCAGAAAAAAAACCCCAACCCAAAACACTACATTTTTCATTCCAGAGGCAAGTTTAAAATGAAAAGCTTTATAAACATCATAGTCTCTTCTGTGCAGTCTTCACTCTAAATTAAAAATTCAAGGATTACTTCACTGTTCTAGCTCATCAGGGTATATGCAAAATTTCCATAAAACCTCAAATTTCAGAAAAATACTTTCCTAAAGCTATTTCAGCAGGGTACATTGAGGCAACTAGTATTTTTGAGTGTCAGATTTCAGCAGGCATCCAGCCAACAAAAAACATATTAAAGGCAGAAGTAATCATCATGCAGCACAGCCACATGTGACTGTATTTGTTTTGTTCAGCATTGTAAATTATCCTGCCATTCCTGAATGCCACCTGCCAGTTCCCCACGGCAGGTATCTTAATATTTGTTTAGCATAGTTGAATGAATTGCAAATTGTAGCTATGACATATTACTAATAAATTATTGCCACCTAAAGCAAGAGTCTTTGCTCCTGTTTATCACAGTGGACAGTGCATATCTTGGAAATTCTGCACATGCCACTGAAGAGCAGACACTAAACTGAGGTACTGGAATTATTATCTTTTTAGGCTTATCATCATCACTAGAGTCCTTACAGAAGGTAATTCAGATATCAAATGCTGATACTTAATACTGTATCATGTGAGCACCCATCAGAAAGTTAGTAAAGTTAGGATACTGACAAGACAGATCAGCCACCATTAGGTCACATTTCCCATGTCTTGCTACACCACCACCTGTCCAAGATTTGCCTTTGGTTGCAATGCCTGTGCAAGGATGCAGAAGACTTTGGTTTTTTGACAACCATTGACTGGGGCCAGGTCCCCTGTGCCTGTAGCTGCCCTGGTCACTGTTGACTACCTTCAACCCCAGGATGGCTGCACCTGGTCCAGCTTCATTCCTGGCCAAAACCAACCTGGCTGTGCTGCTGCCTGAAGGAGCTCTCAGAGGAGAAAGCAGCCCCCTGCTATGTGCTCCCAGCTGCAGTGACTCTGAAGATTCACCTTCTGACTGAGGAACCACAGCTCTTTTGGGAGGCAGCAGGCTTCTGGTATTCCAGTGCATCGTCAGGGTAGTCAAGCTGTCAATTGGCAGGAGAGAATAAGATTCCAAAAAGAAAAGGAAATGCCAGCTAGGAAACTCTGTTTTTTAATGATGCAGTTTCTATGTACCATGAGTCTCAGGATTTTGTTTCCTGTATCTTAAAGGTCGGAACTGCAAATCTGCTTCGGTGTACATGTGCCTCTACAAATGTGTGAGTTTAAAATCTGGTATGCAAACATCACATTTTCCTTTGGTAAACTATGCTGCAGTATACAGAATACCTGCAGGGAAAAATCACACACTTACAGACTCTGAAAACAACCAAATATACCTGACGACAGATTTCCATTTATAAAATGTAGCAGTCTCATTTCTTCAGGAGAATATCTTTACCAATAGGAAACAAAGCAAGTTACTCTTTCAAAGAGGAACAAGTTAGTATGCCTACATGTTTATTTATCCCAATGGTCTTCCACCTCACAGATTTTTTTTATTATTTTGTTTCTGTTGTTGTTGGCCTGGTTATGGAGGCATTTAAGCTGTGTTTTAAAAAAGTAATGAACTCTGTTTTCCTGTCTACAACACACTTAGGAACATGCTAGAAAGTAATTAGGAATGACAAGCATATAATGACACATGAGCTGTAAGCACTTAGTTTTTAGACTGGAAAATATAACACTTAACAATGGATATGGAATGCTTTTGCACCAGCTCTTTTATGCATAGCTGGCACGACTAATTTGAAAAATAAGAGAACACGTGCCAATCTACTTTTCAGGCAGAGTGCAGAGAGCAGAAAAATTCAAGCAGGGAAAAAAGAACAGACTAACCACACCACATGCCTACATAAACTGTGCACAGGAAGAACCAGAGGATCAGTGGGTCTGTAGTTAAGTCTCCACAAAGAGACTGGTTTGCACATAGGGCCTGCCATATTCCCATTTTTCTCAAGAGCTTTCAGTCAGTCTGAGATCACTGAAGAGGTCATTATGTGTCACAGACAAGATAGAAATTAATTATGTGAAAGGGTACCTACTGGTGTTGTTTGGTTAAACTTTTCTGGATGCATGAAAATAAACTTTAAATAAATTTTGACAGCACAATCTGAATTTTTTTGAAAGTACTGTGAATTTTGAGCAAACACCTAGTTTTCCAGCCTTGTATCCAAAACTTCAGAATAAGCAGATTTGGTAGTGAGTGGTGGGACATGCCTGTTGAAACCCTCACTAGAAACTTTTCCGTAAGTTTTACCAGTAGCAGAGTTCCTCAGGCTCAGTTTGCTCATGAACAATGCAGGGAAGTTTTATGATGGAAAAAAGTTGTTCTTTTTATCATGCAACTTGGCAGCAATAGGTTACTGAATACATATCTGTCCCAAATAATGCTGGCAGTATATTTCAGTTATGTAGCAAAGTAGCTGTGCAGGATATTGTTGCCCTCTGCCTCACAAGACAGGCTTGCTGCCAAGTGGGTCACACCATAATCAATAAACCAGACTCCAGAAAGGATGCTTGATTCGTCTCAGCAGCACCTACCATTGAAGCAATTATATATATTTAGTCAGTTCAGTGCTGAATTTTCACTTATTAATGAACTGCTGATGGGGTTCTGATCAGCAGATAACTTTAATGGCCTGACCTCATACTTGTCCATAAAACCATTCTACAATTCTGTGAATCTTTAATTCATGTAAACCCTTCAGCTCATGCAACTGCCCAAGAGAATGGCTTGAAGAAAAGGAATAATTGGGTTTGTATGTTCCCTGGGCTCCTGAGTTGGATACCTACTCCATGAAATATTGAGCATCACCTCCCTTATTACTAATTCCAAGACTGCATTAAAAACGAAGAGCACAATACATTCAAAACAACACCCAAACACTCAACCAAGTATTTCTCTGTTGTCAGAGATAAGAAAAAAAAAATTAACAACAGAACAGCTGTAGTGGTTTTGCTATGGTTTGGAAGACAGTGCCATGAGTGCAGGCTCTCTGAAGGCTCATGTCTGGCTGAGGTCTTTCTGAGCTCCCTGCAGAGCCTCCCTTGCAGTCACGGCCAGCAATATGGCCCTGTTCCTAGCCACAAGCTGTGTATTGCTTCCAGGAGCTACTGCTTGGGAAATGCTGACAAAATCTTTCACTCTGGTTCTACCATCTATGTTTCAATCCCTTTTTAGCATCTACATTAAACTCCCAAATCAACAACGCTGTATGCATTCCCAGAGCTAACAAGATAGGTGAGAAATATTTGACTCATAAATATCACATCTATCTACTTGTCATTCAAACTGTACGGTAGTCCACAGAATATTAATAAACCCCTAAACAAAACGGACTGGTAATTGACTTTGAGAAATTTCAGAAAACTAAACTCCCCCAGGGTGGTTGCTGTTCTCTTTCATTCAGCAACAAGAGATTCCCCCAATTAATCTTGGCAAAACTGGAAGAGATTGTTTCATATTTCCTTCACAACTTCTTAATGCCCAACTGTTATAACAGCTGAAGACGAAGCAGTACTGTTATGGTCTTCTTCATCCCATGACAATTATTTCTTATGGTTCATGTGGCACTTCTTTGCCATTTCAACATTTGCTTAAATTTATCACAATTAAACGATTATATTCAACACATACATTTGCTGGTCATAAGGCGAAGAAGAACAACCAGTATCTTATGTTCATGGATATGTTTTTGAGCCAAACAACAGTGAGAAATACAACATGAATTAAACCTTTAGTTTGTAAAGCTATCTGCAGAAGGTTCCCTACCTATAGCCTGGCAATTTTCTATGTCACTCCTCAGGAATATGTTGAAAACAGTATTCCTCACCCCCCAAAACACACGCAGGTCTGTGTATAAAAAGGTACGAGGAAAAGTGTGTATAAAAAGGTACGAGGAAAAGTGTGTAGTTCCCTTTGTTACTGGTGTTTTGAATGACAAAGAAACAGTCACTGGTGTTAGTCCTTTTCTGTACTAACAAAAGTGCTCTCTCAGACAAAGACAGGGCAATGATGGGTAAGAGCAGCAGGGGTCACAAGTCAAGGACCAAAGCCAGAGCTGCCGAGAAGCAGCTATATAGAACATCCAAAGGGATCAGCATTGTCACGTCTCAGTCCAAGCTGCTTCTGAGCAGGAATTTGAATAATATTTTTTCAGAGCACCTAACCGTGCTGCTAAGGTAGTAATCAGAGCATCTGGAAAATAGCAGTCTACTCAGATATGGAGCAACACCACAACCACAGGGGTTTGCTGGTGGCCGCCAGAGATACCCTGCCAAAGCACACTGATGTGGAAAGAGACAAAGACAGCTCATTCATCCTGTAAAAGCCACACAATTCAGAAAATCCTACCCAAAAGTGAAAGCCAACTTTCAGTCAGAAGAGTTGGAATAAAGAGAAGGAAGTTAACTTTGCTAAGTATATTAAATGTAATGATGACACGGTGCTCAATAGAGAGATAAAAATGCAGTTCAATTAATTTGCATGTATTTTTCTTCTCCATGTATTGTTCTGTTGAGGATGTGATGTAACTTGACAACATGTCCAGTAAGCTCTGGATCACCATTCTGGTATTTGCCTTTGTCAGTTATTTAGTATGACTGTGTAAAAAACAGTAAAAAGAAAACATGAAAGCCTCCTACAGAGGGCTCTGCAAGTAATCTGCCTTCTCCCTCACGGACAATCCTGACACGGATGCAGCAGAGTTCAGAAGTGTTCCCCCTCTCCAATCTCCATCTGCTGCTCCACACCCTCTCTGTCAGGCCAGCTCATGGTAACTTTTCCATAGGGTAACATACACTAATTCTAACAAATGTTACCCTACGAGGCCATAGTGGTTTTCACCCTTGAGAGCCTATAAAAGATAACAACATAAAGGATGTTTATATATACCATAGTATGAACACCAGAAACTTCTAAAAGTAGTTGTACGCAGCTAAGAAAGTGTTCAAGGGTCCAAAATGAAACATGGACTAAGCATATTTAACTCCTGCTCTCAGATGAGCATAGGTTTCAGCATGTGGCTCCAGGGGCAGAGGAGCCTGGCCAACCCCAAGGGACCCCAAAAAGCCCCAGGACAGACAGCTGCATGACCTGCGGGCCCAGCAGCCACAGCTGAGACCACTGCCTTTATACTGCTCAGTCGGAGAAGCTGTGAATGTACTTCTCCTGAATTTTCAAGGATACAATTTACAATTTTGAGATACAGTTTTCAAGGTATCTGATAGGTAAATGACATGACACTGAAAAATGTGTGTCTGGACCTGGCACATTAAAAAAAAATAAATTAGGAAATAAGATATTCAAGGAAAAAACTAAGACCTATCAACAACAAGGGACAGGCTGACTTACAACGGTGACCACTTTTTCTGAAATGGTTTCTGAACTTACATGGCCACCCTTATTAAATGCACCTTAGTGCTGGAAGATACCAGAGCTCATCACAGTTCCACAAAAATAGCCTTCCTCATGGGGAGATGGAGGGCACATTTCTCCACAAGCTGCCGTGTGGTCCCTCCGTGCCGTACACGCTGTCCTGCACCAGCAGAACTGGTGGGTGTACAGGAGAACAGCAGTGATCATATCACATAACAAGCTCCTCTCCTGTGTAGTGCTTGTTACCAGCACCCAGCACAAGCAGACCCAGAGATTCACTGCTGCTCTCCAAAGGTCAGAAATCACAGCTAAAAATTAGCGTGAAGCACCATCCCCTACGCTCTCCGTGTAACATTGCAGCCAAGAGAAGCAAGAGTTCATCTGCACGTACTGGACCAGCAGGCTGGCACTGTATGGAACACACAGAAGTCAAGCCTGGAAAGTTTTAGCTGCATGTGTTTCAGCTGCATGTGTGGATGTGCCAAAACTGCAGACAGCTTAAAAGGAAAGGAAAAAAAAAAAAAAAAAAATAAATTTCCCACTGCACGCTGCAAATCATTCCTTCTGGTCGTTCTTCAACTCACTGCAGCAAGCACAGCCGCAGTATATGCCCCACAAAAGGTTGGTAGACCAAAGCCCCAGCAAAAGCACAGCTCACCGGGCTTGATTTGCACATGCTCTCAAGCACAGGTTGGCTCCCAGAGTCCTGACCACGTTGCACTGTGCTCTGGTTGCTTAACACCTGACTTCGTCCTTATAGCTGCTCTGTGCCTGAAATCAAACTCACAGCCATTACAAAAGCAATGGTTTTCCTTCGTGTCTCTGTAAGTAAAGTGTCAGTGTTCCCCTGACATATACCTTACTAGACTCAGCCATAAAAAGTAATCAAAGCCAACGGTACAGCAGCTCATTGCTTCTAATTGCTTTTCTCCTCTCGATCCTCAGTCCAGACCTCCCTCTACTTAGAGCAAAACAGATAAAGCTTTGTCCTATCAGTCCTCTTCAACTTGTATGACGCAAGGGATACAAAGAATAGGGAAGAATACAGAATCCTGCCTTCTTTTCACTCACTTTTTACAGCATCACATAAAGCTACTATAAATCTCAAAAGTTCAAGGTTTTTTTGATTAAAACAGTATACAGGGCATCATTCAGTACAATTACAAAGCAAGTTTATAGCATGGCTCTTGAACAAACACAATTTACTAAGTATTCAGTACTAAGTTCAAACAGTATTTGCAGTTTTGCGATAAAGGAAAGCCCACTGCATCAATTCATTCTCAAGATAACACCAAGATAAATTCCTATGTGTGTGTGTGAAAAAGGCAGGAATAAACAAAAAAAAAAAAAAAAAGAAATATAGCAGAAATTTTTGAACATTTGGGAGCAGCTGAGAATAAGGCACGCAGTTCATGAAGCGAAGCAGAAACTGAGAAGCATGCTCATTTAACAGACAGCAAACCCATCATTTAGGGACTCCCCTGTGGACTGAGCAGACTCATTACTGCACTGCTGGTATACTTACACTGCCTTTGCCCATCAACCCCCTTTCTTCCTAGTCCAACAATTTGTATTTATTTGTAATGCTTTGAGAATGTTTTGACACACACCTTGATTGCAAAAGCTTCAGCTGAGCTGAATGCAAGGGCTGTTTGTGTCTGATAAAACTTTTTTTTTTTTTTAGAATCAGAGAAAAAAATAAAATCAAAGCATCTCTGCCTATGCTCCTTCCTCAATGACAAATATACACAGCTTCTATTTTGTCCATGGAAATCTGGTATTTTAAATAAGATACATAATTTTGTATTTATTCAGCTCAATGTTCCCATTAGTAGTGCAAGATAAATACTATCTGTGATGAAAAACAATTTCTGCAGCAAAAGGAAGCTTCATTTGGTAGCAGCAAGGGCTACCTATAGTTTATATACACATTAACAGAAATGTACAGATAGCTAAGGGAAAAGAGACCCCGTGAGTTAAAGTTAATACCCTGAAAGAACGATACGTATTATACTTCCTTGATCTCCTGATCACAGAAAAGAAAGCTATCGATCCGGAATTAGGGGAATTGCCAAAGATTTATTTGAGCTTTCTCTATTGGGTACAGGCACAAGAAGCCACATAAAGTGCCACATGCTACCTCAGTCAATAAAAATGTGCAGAACTGAGCTCTGTACTCTCCCTAACTCACCCAGTGCAGCACAGAAACCCCCGCGCTCTCTGGAAGAGATGGTACCGTGCTGCTGAGTGCTACAGGGAATAACTCCTCCATGGAGCCCCTAAGTTTATATATTTGCAAAGTGCTGTGCTGTGCAGACACTTCAATGCCAGGAGACAATTACAGCCCATGGTAATGAAAACAATGCTTGGCCATACTCGGGAGAATGTGACTGCAAAATATTTGGGCTGTATCTATGACTTCTCTACACATTACAGTAAGTTTCAGCAGTTATTTTCTTATATATAATAAAAATATCAGTACCGTCTACCAGCAATCTTAGAAATTATTCATTAGAAGCACTGCAAGCTGTCTTGTTTGTCAGTTATCTGCAATTATTAAAACATGCTAATGTGCAGAATCAACACGGCGAGCAGCAGTTGTAGTAATGCGAGACTGAGACGTGGTGGAGATGAAAGACACCACATTCCTATTTAAACATTTCAAGCTGTCTGAGTAACTTTAAGCAATACATCTTTTTAACACTCGGAGCCACAATACATCCGAATCACAATCTACACTAATCTCAATATTAAAAGTAGCACCTTTAAAATAAAGTGGTATTCAAATATATCTTACCAAATCTCCTGATACTGATTCTATTCCCAACTACCTTTTTCACCACTGATGACAACAGCCATATCTGTGCTATAGCTATGAGTCTTCCTGATTGAAATTAAGCACCTCTTTAACTAGTATCTAACTTCAGTTTTTTCTATCAATAATAATTTGCTTAAAGCATTTCTAAAACGTGATCCAACTTCAGTGATGGGCTATAGTTTTTTAATTGCTTTATTCTTATTCCTGATTTTACCACAAGGAGAAAGATGACCTAGTGTTGAGTCTTTTGTAGCTGTAAAGTGAAAAAAAAAAAAAAAAAAGCAAAAAAGAAAAAGAAAAAAAAAGACAAGAAAGAAAAAAGAAGAAAAAAAGAAAAAAGTAAAAAAAACTGGAAAAAAGAGTAAAAAAAAAGGTAAAAAAAGAAAAGGGGAAAAAAGGAAGAAAGGAAGAAAGGAAGAAAAGAAGAAAAGAAAGGAAGAAAAGAAGAAAAGAAAGGAAGAAAAGAAGAAAAGAAAGGAAGAAAGGAAGAAAAGAAGAAAAGAAGAAAAGAAGAAAAGAAGAAAAGAAGAAAAGAAGAAAAGAAGAAAAGAAGAAAAGAAGAAAAGAAGAAAAGAAGAAAAGAAGAAAAGAAGAAAAGAAGAAAAGAAGAAAAGAAGAAAAGAAGAAGAAAAGAAGAAAAGAAGAAAAGAAGAAAAGAGGAGAAGAAGAGAAGAAGAGAAGAAGAGAAGAAGAAGAGAAGAAGAGAAGAAGAGAAGAAGAGAAGAAGAGAAGAAAAGAAGAGAAGAAAAGAAGAGAAGAAAAGAAAAAAAAAGAAAAGAAGAAAAGAAGAGAAGAAGAAAAGAAAAGAAAAGAAAAGAAAAGAAAAGAAAAGAAGAAAAGAAAAGAAAAGAAAAGAAAAGAAAAGAAAAGAAAAGAAAAGAAAAGAAAAGAAAAGAAAAGAAAAGAAAAGAAAAGAAAAGAAAAGAAAAGAAAAGAAGAAAAGAAAGGAAGAAAGGGAGAAAAGAAGAAAAGAAAAGAAGAAAAGAAGAAAAGAAAAGAAGAAAAGAAAAGAAGAAAAGAAGGAAGAAAGAAAGAACGGAAGAAAAGAAGAAAAGAAGAAAAGAGGGAAGAAAGGAGGAAAGGAGGAAAGGAGGAAAGGAGGAAAGGAGGAAAGGAAGAAAGGAAGAAAGGAAGAAAGGAAGAAAGGAAGAAAGGAAGAAAGGAAGAAAAGGAAGAAAAGGAAGAAAAGGAAGAAAAGGAAGAAAAGAAAGGAAGAAAGGGAAAGAGAAAAAAGAAATGAGAAAAAAACGAAAAGGGGGAAAAGAGAAAAAAGAAAAAAAAAGAAAAAAGAAAAAAGGGAAAAAAAGAAGAGAAAAAAGAAAAAAAGGGAAAAAAGGGAAAAAAGGGAAAAAAGGAAAAAAAAGGGGAAAAAAGGGGGAAAAAGGGGGGAAAAAAAAGGGAAAAAAGAAAGAAAAGAAAGGGATTTTATCATCTCTAATAAACGACACAGAAGAGACACTCCGATTAGGTCCATCATAACAGGGAAGACCGAGAAGCTGGCAGCTTATCGACTGTTCTCCCTTTGCTTTTTAGAGCCAAGCCCATACGGAAAAGGTTTCCCCGAAGAACATTTTCTCCAGACCTCCGGGGCCGTCCTTCGCTCCCCCGCCATGCCCCCCACAGCATGCGGGGTCACAAAACTTTCCAGCCCGCGACCGACGGGGCTGGGGGCGAGAAAGCCCACCCGAAGTCGCCCTACGCGGCCCCGGATCGGCTTCCTCACCCCTCAAGGGACTCGGCCGGCGGGCCCGGTACTCACCGACTGGCTCAGAAACTTTACCCAAGTTTAGGCGGGCGGCGGCGGGCGCGGCCCCCACCCCCAACCCCGGCGGGCGCCGGTACCATGGGAGCGCCTCAGCGAGCGGCCGCCGCGACGGCGGCGGCACCGCCGGGCATCGCGTTTGCCTCCGCCCCAGGGCCGGCCTCGACTTCTTCTGAGGCGGCACCGACAGACAACCACGAGCGAAGGCGGCCAGGCGCGGGGCTGCACCCGCACCCCTCCCGCGGGGAGGGGAGGGGAGGGGCGGGACGGGACGGGACGGGGCGGGACACGGCGGGGAGCGCAGCCCGCCGCTCCGCCCCGCACACCAACCCCTGCGCCGGCAGCGCTCCCTCCGCTGCCGGGGACCTGCCGGGGTGCTCGGTGGCTGCTGCTGCCGCCGCCACCTCCTCTTCCTCCTCCTCCTCCCCCTCCCATGGCCGGTCGGCAGCTGGCTGCCGGCCCGCGGCCGGGAGGAGGGGGTCAGGGAGCGGGTCCGGCGGCGCGTCGGGGGATCATGTCTGGCGGGGCGGGGCGGCCTGGGGTGCGCTGCTGGCTGGTGCCCGGCTGCCCCGCGGCCCTGGGCCGTGCCTGCTGCTTTCACTGCTCCGTCTAGGGGAAGGCAGCGGCTATTGCAGCGCATCTCCCCTCCGGGAAGGGGGGATCTGCCCCCCCGGGGCCCAGCTCCGCGCTGAGGAGTCACCCCGCTATCGCGGAGCGGCCGCCGGAGCCATCCCCAGGGCGTTTGCCGGTAAGGGCCGGTCTGTTTCCCGGGCTGGTCTTCAGGAAGGGATTGAACCCGATTTTCGGGAGCAGGGAGAGTGAGCGTGCCAGAGGCACGGCTGCCGGGTAGAAATCAAGAGGTTTGGAGTGGCTGAAAGTGCAAGGATGATCACGGAATCTTCCTCAACGCGGGGTAAGTTGTGAGCATAGGCGATGACCCATGGCAACAGGGCGAGCTGCTGCTTGGACTTCCCTTACAATAATAAAGATTTCTCTTTTGAGAAACGTCTTAGTAAGGAAAACAGTCAAAACGAACATAGTGCCATCAATTTATTTCAGTATTATTTACAACGACAAAGTGCCAGAGAAGGGCCCACATGCACAAAGGTGGCTTCAGGACTGACATACGGATCTTTAAAGCCTTTGCAGCGGCCACCCCCATGCTGGTTCAGCATCTGGCTTCCTTGTATGCACAAGCCAGTGTTGCAAGAGTTTTACAGTCGTTTGGTAAGCCGTGGACAAAGTCCCCTCTGAAATTAACCGAGAAGAGAGGAGAGGAGAAAAGAACTGCAGAGAAGAGAAAAGAGAACTGTAGCTCACTCGAGTTCCCCTGCGGTGCTTTGAGGAACATGAATACTGGTGCCACCACACCTGAATTCTGATTTACAGTGGCCAGGGAGGGTGCAGTTTCTGGCACCTTTTTCTGCTCAGGCTGGGGCTGCCCTCCCCCTGTTCTTGGACAAAGATCTATGCATCTGAACCTGCTTGGCTTCAGGGAGCTGGTGGGCTTCAAAGGCTCATCTGTAAAAAGCAAATGGTCAGTCCTCATCCACACTGTCACTCTAGGCTGGCTCTCTGCCTTCTCCCATGAGTGCCCAACCAAATGGTCAGGGGCAAAAACATGTAGCTGGGGCAGGATGGACTATGAGTTGTGACATCTCTAGTTTTTGGTTGACTTAAGGAAAGTGAAGTCTGACATGTCAATATGGTCTTGTAGAAGCATCACAGAAGCTTTAAACTAAGGGCACACAGATACATCTTTCTTACTCCTACACCATAACCACCTCTTGCCTTTTCCTCATTTCAAAAAAAATCACAAAATCAGAACTCTGCATTCTTTCAGCAATGTCAAGCAATGCCATAGCCTTCCTGTTAATATATGTGCAAAGACCATTTAAGTTTCCATTATTACTGCTGGCTAAGTGATTCATATCCACATCTCCAGGGACATGCTTGTGTTGGCAACCTAGCAGTTGCTGTTCAAGCCTTTCATCCTTACCTCCTGCCACTGAAGATGTGGCAAATAACAATTAACTCCTGTGGTTAGAAATTGCAGCCACAGAGTTGCATCCTGACCCTGTTGTTTTGTGGTTGGAGCACCTGTGTTAGTAGAGAACTTGTATGCTCCAGCTCCAGAGATACTTGTGGCATTTGGTTACAGCATTCCTGTAACATTCTAAGATCTGGGATAATTACAAATTGTTTTATATTGGCCAAGTAGCAGTGAGAGTTGAACATCTAAAATACCACTTAGATAATATATAGAAAATACTTTACTGGACTCCCATTGTGTTTACAAATAAGCATAGATATTAATAAATCAGTATATTTATTTTATATTCTTGATTTTTACCTCCACAAAATTCTTATCTATACTAGATAATATCTTTTACTTCTTCATATGGCAGGTGTTTTAATTTCATGGGGATTAACATCAGTCGTGGTTCACTGCTAATGAGATCAGATTTAGGCAAAAGCAGTCAAAGTAATTTTCAGACAATAAGCTTCTGAGTGTGAGGATGGGACTGGGAAGGCAGTAGACAGATAAGAGGGTAGGTAGGGGCTGATTTGGGATCCTGGCTTTGGAGTGTTGAAGGTTATCAGCAGATAGATGGGAGAGGGCTGGGAGTTTGTGAAATACATTCTCTGAAGCTGGTAAAAAAGATAATTTTTATTTTTAATAATAATTGGGACTTCCCCCCTAAATTCTATTTTGAGTTTCCACAGTCTATCAGTAATCTGGAGCTGAAGAAATATAAGGATGTGTGCTATGTGTCTATAGGATAAATATTTTGAGATTTTTTTGTTGCCCCAGTAATAGATGGTTAATGATTTCTTGGCTTCTCTCTTAAAAAAAATTTTAAAAAGAAAAAAATCAATACTCTATTTCATAACCTATATACTCTGTTTCACTGGAGAATTTGGGGAGGTACTATATTTGTTCTGTGCTGCTACTCTGTAGTAGTATTTTAATCACTAACAGAAATTAGCTTCAGAATAGTCAAGTATGGTATCTTATGAAGCATGGATCTTAAATTTAGCTCAGCAATAATATCAAAATTTATTGTATTGTTTATACAACTGTTAGGAAACATCTGGCTTTCAAAGTGTATAATTTCTTGTATGCTTGTGTACTTCACTTTTTCATTTATCTTGTGTTATCGCTCTTCCAGACTCCCTCTAAACCTCTTAAAAAGCTCAGAAAAACAAGTCTGTTTTGAATACAGTTGGTGTATATCTGAACTCTGACCATTTGTTCTGACATTATATCCAGTAATATCAACACCAGCTACTATAAATTGTCATTTCTCTTTGTACATGATTGCCACTTCATTCCATTCCTAACAGTGTATGGAAAGTCCTCTCGTTGCAGAGCATGATGCTCTGGAACCAAGGGCAGAAGACATAAAATGGCTGAATTTGGTTTTGCTCTCCGAGTATGTGAGTATGTAACTCTGTTGATCAACAGGATGTCAAACAGGATTCCAACAGCTCAGTTCATAATAGTTCCTTCACTGTAAAGTGGCTGCAGACACTTTCTGATAGGCAGAAATTTCTGCAAGACGAGCTGTGAATGATGAGCCTGAGCACTTACCCAAGTGCTTGTACAGCATAAAGGTAGCTGTTCTTGTAAAATGTGCCATAGGTAGAATTAGACCAGTCAAACTCTGGTTGCTTGGCTTAGGAGGCAACACTTTTCTATAGCTGGCAAAAGCTGTGTTAATGTAAACATCTCTAGATTGATACGATGGTGTCCTCATGCAGGGTCTATGCTAGAGAATAGAGGGCTTCTTTGGCTAGTAGAGTTTACACTGCAAAGATTTTTTTAATTATTATTTATCTTTTTGTCCATTGCTGGGAATTTTGCTAATACAATATTGCAAAATGCACTCTTAATTGATATTTTTTTACTTGCTGAGCTTTTAGACAAGGCCTGAGACTGCCAAGTCCAGTCTGAATAGTTTGAAATTCCATATTGTTCAAGTGAGTATGAATGTGCTTCTGTTGAGTGAGAAACTACTTACATTTCAAAAACAATTTTTTTTCAAAACTGCATGAACAACTGCAAGCAACTGAGATTAAATCAAGATGTTGATACTCAACATTTGCACCTTCAGCTTAAATCTATGTTTTTATCTACTTGCTTTGCTTTTCTTTTAACACAGTCAGAGAATCTCAATAAAACTCAGCTTTAAAGAGACCTCAGGAGCTTCCTACTCCAGCCTTCTGCTCACTGAAGAGATCAAAACCTGTTGCTCAGTGCTCTTCTCATGTGGGCTTCAAAAACTTTCAGGGATGGAGGCTGCGCAACATTTCAAGGCAACCTGCTCCACTGCTGCACTGTCCTCATAGGGAAACGGGTTTCCATTCTTCTACATTTTGAACTTATCTTTTCAAGTACTGCTCATTGTCTCTCCTCCTGCACCATGCATAGCTATGGAGCACCTCACTCTACCTTCTCAATGACTTACATGTAGCAGGGGGAAAGCTGCTCAGAGGTGCCCCCAGTTCCTTCTCCTCTCCAGGGTAGTTGCTTCAGAGCAGGTCCATTCCTCAGCCTCCCTTTCAGGGGGGGATGTTCCAACCACTTGAACAAGATGTTTGCCCTCCACTGGACTCACTCCAGTTTGGCAATGTCTGTCTTGTAGGGAGAGAGAAAAAAGATGCAGTATGCAAGGTGCTCATGCTCTCATGACTGCTTAGTGAAGGGAGTTCATCTTCTCTTGCTCCCCTGGCTGTGCCCCTTTTTACACAGCCTATGATGCCGTTGGCCTTCACTGCTTCTGGTGACACAGCAGTTTGTGGTTGACCAAGTCATAGAATCATAGAATGTGTTGGGTTGGAAAGGAACTTTTAAAAGTCATCTAGTTCTTACCCCCTTGCAGTGAGAGGGACAATTTTAACTAGATCAGATTGCTTAGAGCCCCATCGAGCCTGACCTTGAATGTCTTCAGGGATGGGGCCCCCTCTACCTCTCTGGGCAACCTGTTCCAGTGTTTCACCACTCTCATAGTAAAGAACTTCTTCCTAAGAAGTGACTTAAATCTAGCCTGCTCCAATTTGAAACTATGTCCCTTACCCTATCGCTAAATGCCCTGTAAACTGTTCTTCCCCAGCTTTCCTGTAGCTCCTTCAGATACTGGAAGGCTCTTCTAATGTTTCCCCAGAGTCTTTTTTTTTCTAGGCTGAATAATCCAAGCTTTCTCAGTCTTTCCTTATGTAAGAGGTGCTCCAGCCCTGTCATCATCTTCATGGCCCTCCTCTGGACTCATTTCAAGAGCTTCATGTTCTTCCTGTGTTGGGGGCTCTAAGACTGGACACAGTACTCCAGGTGGGGTCTCTGAAGAGCAAAGTTAGAGCAGGAGAACCACCTCCCTTGATCTGCTGGCTACGCTTTGTCCATAAGGTCGTTTTCAGCATGACTTCTCAGACAGTTGATCCTCAGCTTTTATCACCACATGTGCATCACAGGGCAGGATTTTGCATTTGTCCTGGCAAAATTTCGCACAGTTCCCATCAGCCCATTCCTCCAGCCTCTCTAGGTCCTGCTGGAAGACAGCCCTGCCCTTGAGCATATTGAGTAGTCCCTTCAGTTTGGAGTAAATGGCAAACTCAATGAGAGTGCACATTATGTCCTCCAGGTCATTGATGCAGATGTTAAATAGGACAGGTACAACTACTGATCCTGTGGTACACCATTTGTTATTGGCCCCCAGGCACAGGAACTATGAATCCATATTTTTTATTAATGCAACCTGTTCTTCCAATTAATCTCCACTGATCTTATTGAGATGGTAATTTAAAAATGGGAACTATAAAAGAAACACTTTGGTCTTTTAGAAATAAGAGACTGATTCAGGTGAATGTGTGTTCCCCCCTCTATATTATGACTGGAGAAAACTTACAGAAAAAAAGTGTCCACTGGTCCTGTGTGAAACTTAAGTAGTAACCTTTACAGGGAGTAAGTGAATCTTTCAAGCATATACTGTTTCTCATAGAAATTTCTGTTCATAGAATAGGAGCAAGTCATAATTCTGTGCAGGCAGTAGGTTAATGTCTCTTCTTTCCTCACTTTACCTTCTTAATGTTCTCTGTGCCTAAGAAATAAGAATAACTGAAAGAAGAGAAACACTGTTTTAAACTAAATTTCCATCATAAATTGACTTGCTGAAAAAAGTACTATTTAGGTTATTTTTTTATGGCCCATGATTGGTTGTCACAGAAAAACCCCAGACCAATAAAAGGCATACTCCAGGCCATAGTCAGACTTGTACCTGGAGCTGGTAATGCACAGTGCTGTCTGTATGCAAAACTAAAGACAGTATGTTACAGTAGCTCTGCTCTCAGCCTCTGATTATGTGGAAAATTTTAGGTTATGGGCTGTGTGGGGATACTTCGTTTTAAGCCACAGCTTTCCTATAAAAACCTTGTAGAAAATCAGAATATTTACCTAAGTAACAAGTATCTGTGGAAACAGAATTTTCTTTAAGGAATTCTCTCCAAGGAATCAATAGAAACCTCCATGCAGGACACAAAGACATAGGCAAGGGGAGAGATGAAAATGAAGGAATCTTGTCACAGCCTGAAGTCTCTTGCTCTTTTGTTTCTAAGGTATCCATCATGTTGCTATCTACAGCTAATATAAAATGATCTCTCTGTGTAATGAATACATTGACTTTCTGGTTCTCTGGGAAAAGTGACAATGGAGGTATTTTGCTTGCTTTGTTTATGAAGAAGGGAGGTGGAGGAGAGTAGAAGTGAAGATTTTGCTTCAGCCAGCATATTCAGTGCTCTCGTTTTTTAAGGTGAGGAATTTCAAAGCTGGTGTCCTGGCCTTCTTCCAGCACTACACAGGCTGTTCTCCACCCTAGATGTTACATTAGCCAGAAGAACTACTGCAAATTAACTATGAAAAGCAATCAATTTTAAGATAAATAATAGTGAATATTGCTGTGTGTATCTTAACTGAATCTCTTCCTTAGCCTTTTCAGTTCTCATTGAAGACTGTGACCAGGCACATGCTGCAGAGCTGTAATGCAGAGACTGAGACCACTTCCTGCGCCGGTGTCTACAACCTCCTCCATTTCCTTCTGCCAATAGCACAACTTTAGGTGCTCAGTAAAGATTCTGCCTAAAGTGCTAGTGATTAAGGTGTCTCAAGCTTTAAGCACATGAAACAAGACTTTCTTGGACTGCTTTCCTGTGTGCATTCCATAGTTCAAGTATGTTAGAGACCTAACTAGTTCATTTTTCGAAGCATTTTAAATTGCTCTATCATGAACTCATTGTTTACCCACAGTTTATGAGCATTTTTCTGCAACCTTTGTTGTGTGTTCCTCCTTGCCATCCCAAGATTTTCTGTCTGTCAGATTTTGGTGGGAAGGATATCACAGACACTAGAGCAGAGACTGTATTTGATTATTTGGGCACTCAAATTCACTTTAAGCTAAAACAATGTATCCACATTACACCATCCAAAAGACAAGAATTTGACCAATGTCACAGTGTGTAAAGCATGAGATTTGAATTTCTTGGGATAGTTGAGGAATGTAAACAAAACCACAGAGTGAGTAATTGTTGTTTTCATAAGTCTGCTAGTTCTAGTAACATCAGCATCCTTTAATTTATGATTCATCTTAAAATCTATAATAGGCAGGTCCTAAGTATATGGGACATAAAGGGATGTGAGACAGGCTAACAAAATGCATATTTCTGCCTTCTGTACATAACTGAGGAAATTTTGAGGAATAAATAACTTGAGGAAATTTTCTGCTGAGGAAAATATTAACCTTTTTCTGAAGAGCTTATTATTTTTGACATCATCTCACTATTTTGAGAAAAACATGGCATCAGTGGAGGAAAATCTTGTCTTAATATTGTTTTGATACAGTGTCATAAAAGTGCTCTACAGAGAAATGTCTTTCAAAGCAGAATACTGTTGTATACCTGGATGTTCATAAGATGATGTGAGATAGCACTTTGAGTCCTCAAAAATACCATGTTCCTTCATGTGCTTTCCACTCCTTCTCTGTATCATCCGTCTAATCAGGTGTAATAATCACACCCACTGGTCCATAGTTCCCCGGTTTCCTTATTATAGATCCCATTATGCTGATATCATTACACTGGTCGTTCACAGAATCACAGAATGTCAGGGGCTGTAAGTGACCTCTGAAGATCACCGTGTCTAACCCCGCTGCCAGAGCAGGCCCAAAACTAGGGCAGGTCACTCAGAAATGCGTCAATGATGGGTCTTGAAAGTCTCTAGAGAAGGAGACTCCACAACCAGGCTCCCTGGGGAGCCTGTTCCCGGGCTCTGTAATGCTTATCGTAAAGAAATTCTTCCTCATGTTGAGGTGGAACATCCTGTTCTCTACCTTGAATCCGTCACCCCTTGTCCTGTCACAGGGCACAAGAGGTTGTCCCTTCCTTCTTGACGTACAGCCCTCATATATTTATACACATTCATTAGATTCCCTCTCACTCTGCTCTTCTCCAGACTAAAAAGCCTCATGTCTCTCAGCCTTTCTTCATAATGCAGGTGTTCAGTCCCTTAATCATCCCGGTAGCCCTCTGCTGTACTCTCCCAAGGAAATCCCTGTCCCTCTTGAAATGGGGGGCCCAGAAATGGATGCAATATTTTAGGTGAGGTCTCACTAGGGCACAGCAGAGATGGAGGAGAACCTCCCTCAGTCTGCTGGACACACTCCTCTTAATGCACCCCAGGATACTATTTGCCTTCTTGGCCACAAAGGCACATTGCTGTCCCATGGATAATTCGTCCACCAGGACTCCAAGGTCCTTCTCCATGGGGTGGCTCTCTAACACATTGCCTCCTAACAGTTGTCCCTTCAGAAACTGTAACTGAGCCATAACTTCTTTGCAGTCAAAATGCAGTTGTCTGGACTCTTTTGCTCATGTGTGGTAAGTCCTTCCCTCCTCTAAGGGGTTCTCCCATGGCCTTTACATTCACAGAAAACAGTGTGGCTGCCCAGCCACACAATCCTGTCCTTTGGCCTGCAAACACTGCCTAGGTGAAATTGCTGTACACAATGTTTTCAAACTCTTTTCATCCTGCATGCATTTGTTTTGATGATTATCAGCACTCATAACAGTACTGAAAGGCAGCAAGGGAAAGAGTCAGGTGACACAGAAATGACCTCTAGAGTTATTCAGTTCAGGGAGTGTCCCAGCCTTTCTGATTAATGGAGCTGCATAACAGTGTTTGTCTTGGACGGAAGCCACTTGATGCATACCAGATGCCTTGGAGAAGCCAAAGAGCAGGAATCCTATGAACAGCAATGTTCTTATAGGACTCCAGAGCTCCTTAATGGGATTTGAGGTAAGCTGAATATAAAGCTGTGTTCCAGGAAAATAGGTAACTTCACTCTGAACAGGACCTGACGAATACTTGTTTTCATAAATGGAAACCTGGGTTCAGCAGTAGCTCCCATACTAGAACAGATCACCTGCTCATCCTATGCTTGACATGCTGGACATGTCATAATTTTGACATAGTAACCACATGTGAATTTCTGAGGTGCCAAATGCAGCTGAAATTGACAGTTTCCTACTCCTGATGTAGTTCATCCATGTCTTCCAGAACAGAATTAACTGTCCTTACCTAACTCTTGATGCTTATATCTATAATTTTTGACAAGTCTAAGTGGTAAATACCCCTTGCTATCATTTGAATTGTAGCAAGACTGAAGGTTAGACATTAGAATGTTTTCCTTAATGCCTAACCCTTATTCTTGCTACAATTCAAATTCCTGAATTTTAATATCCATGATAAAAAACGTGGTCAGATTACCCTCTTCTGTGTTTCAAAAGAACTGCTGTGTACTCCTCTGTCTTTTCTCTGTCTTAAGCCAAACAGTCTTTCATAATGGATTACATTCTTTTTGCTTCTACTGACTTGCACTGGTTTTGGGCTTTCTTCAGGTGGCCCATGACATTTCTGAAGTACAGTGCCACAAAGGAACCAAGTTCCCTATCCTATGTTCCAGTAGTATTGAGAAGAGGAAGGCTTGAGGGCTGATCAACAAGTTTAATAAGATTAAAAAGTTGAATAAAGTCATGAAAAAGGCCCCTGCAAAACCATAATTTTGTGATACGCCAGTATCAAAGTGAAGTGGGTTAAAGAAGATATTAGAAAATTATTTTATGTTGGCTTTTTTTCCTGCTTTCAAGTGTTTGCAAATAGTTTGGTTAATTCTAGATTTTTTTTCAGTGAGCTGAATTTAAATTGATTCGTTTATTATTTCCAGGCTCTTCTTCTTGCGTTCTCTCTCCTCTCTTTCTAAAAAGCAGCTGTTATTTTTGTCCTTTCCCAGTCTTAGATCTCTTAGCTATCTTTCATAAATTCTCAAGTAATTGCTGATCTGACTGATTCACCTCATTCTTAAAATATCCCAGGCCATGGTCTATCTATTCTGGCTGACCTTAGAACATTTTATAATGCTCTCCTGTTCTATTCCTTCCCTGGTTTACATTTGGTTCTTAACACTTTGTCAAATGTTAATTATGCTAGTTATGTGCATGCAGCTGACATGCAAAAAAAAAAAAAAAAAAGTTTTGAATACTCTGACCTTCTTGGGTTCATCAGTTATGTCATGATTTTCCATCCATTTGCCCAAATAAACAGGAAAACCAACATTTTTTAGCTCTTCCTTATTATTATACCACATTACCTTTTGAATGTTTTCTAGCTGTATGTGTGTTTCGTGCCCTACTTTTCTGATTGAGTTTTATACACATATATTGTTATTTTGCATGTTTTAGAATTTGATCTGATTTCTATTATACACGTGGAGTTTTGTGAGCTTGTGGTCAGTTAGAAAAGGAACAGCTTAGGTTTTCAGAACAACAATTACATTTTCCTTAGACTTTGTTTTTGACTTAAGTTGGTAGAAGTCTGCCTGCTTCAAGTTCACAAGGTTCTTCTTTTTCCCTATATTCTTTCTTAGATATGCAAACTCTCTAGTTTGATAGTAACTGTCTCCAAGTAACCTTTTATCATCCTGTTATCAAACAACTACATTTCACTGGTTAGAACAACTTCCAGAAATAGTTCTCCCCTGTATGCTTTTTTCCTTTTGACTGGTGACCAATGTTTTCAATTTGGACCTTGACATTCAATCTCTGTCCTGATTTTTTCTTTTCTTACCTGGTCTTTGGACAGTTAAAATCTCTCTTCACTCTCTGGTCAAAAAAAAAAAAAAAAAAAAAAAAGGAAAAAGGAAAAAAAAAAAAGCTTCCACAGCAGATACTGTCTGTTCAGGTGATTTGGTCTACCAACACCTGAAGTCATGTCCTCTTCTTCTTTCACCATCCAGAGGCTTTCTGTGAGTCCAACTTCCTCCCCAGTCTGGAATCCAGGACCGGTGTAGAGCCACATCCTTTACTACTAAATAGTCCTGTTATGTGTGTTGTCTTACTCATACATCTGTGTTTTGCCAACAAGGCAATTTTTGTGGTCATGGTTTAGGTATCCTTACTTCTCTTGTTGATTTCCTGCATTTCCTCATACTATTAACTTGGCATGTCTCAATCCTCCCCACCCTGATTTTTTTTACATTAAATTTGTTCAGCTTTGCTTTATGCATTTCAAATGATCACATAGAGAGTAATACGGACGGACACACATAGATTGATACATTATATATGAAATTAAATCTAAGTACAAAACTTTTTCTGGGTTATCTTTGAAGATATTTTTCAAAAGTATACTGACTAAGCGAGCAGAGAGAACAGATAGAATGAAGACCCAAGCAGGGATAAGAGGTCTTATATCAAAATTTCAAACTGAATTGTGCTTTTTATTTGTCACTGTGGACTCAAGCCCAGTGCAGCTTAGATATCGGCTCTGAAGTAATTTACAAATGCAGTTTTTAAATGGCTTCACACAATGGCAGTGACATTTATCTAGTGTGGGGTTTAATTTTATTTTAAGTCACAACAGTTGTAGCCCTTAAGTCAAGCACTAGCAGATGTGTCTTTTCCAGTTCCCTTTGACTGTACTTGATAACATTCCATCCATCCTGATGCTTGTAAACAGATGCTTAGATATCCAGCCAGCTGAAACCTCTGACACAGGCCACATCTAGAAATAGCATGTACGGAAATAATCCCATGAAATATTTGACACAGCCAAGGGGAGGGCCCTGCAATGTTGAGACTTGTGCTACTTGCATACATTCTGCTTAACAAGGACTCTACTGACTTTCACCCTAGCAATTGTGCTATATTGTACATATATATGCTTCTTCTGTGCTGTATTGTACACTCCTTCCACAACATGTTTAAGTGCACTTCCTCCAGTAAGAAAACATAACAAAGCTGCCGCTTCCCACTTTCGTAAATTCAGCCTTTTACTTTATGACTTAGAAACAGTTTCCAGCTATTACCCCAGGGACAGACGTATCCCTGACACACTGAGGAGCCAGCAGCTGACACCATGTCTGCATTGCACACGACGGTCACAGGGTTAAAGGTTTGTTTGCCTCTGCCCTCACTCCCGGATCAACCCATGCCTGGCCAAAGCCTCTAAACAGGAGGGCCACTGGGGTATTTTGGCTGGGTTTTTAATTTAAAATATTAAACAAGGTATTACTTTTCCCACGAGCAGGGAAATGTAAGAGAAGTTTATAATTCTGGCAACACATCATGCAAGCCCATCTGAAGCAACATGGCATCAAGCTTGGAACATGAGAACTTGGCTTCTCTAATTGTTATAAGTATTCTTCTCATTTCATGTTTAACTGTTTTCATGGCTTGAAAAAATCTATTTGTGTGTCACAATTGTCCTTTACCTGAAATGACTCACCTACTTGAAAGTGCTTTCCCTAGATATATTGAAAGTTACTTTACTGCCTCTTGGCATCTTGGCATCTTGGCTTTGACTTTACTTACATCAAACTGATTTATTCCCATTTCACAGAGGAAGCTGATACAGTAGTCGATTTTAGTAGTAATGAAAATTTCCCCAGATTGTGCCTTATACTTAATTTTTCTAGTAATCTTGCTTCTGAGCTGACCAAAATGGATAATTTCCAATTCAATTGAAATACTTTACTCCTTTTCATTTGCTTTGTTTTGATCTGGACCAAACCCCAAACATTTTGAAATTTCTCACTGAAATTCCTTAACTGAATTTCGATAATGTCATTCAAAAACTGCCCACATGAAGATCAGTCACATTAGTTTTGCTGCTCAAGGTCTCAAGCCTGTGGCTCCAGCCAGAGCAGGGAAATACAGCTGCTTGGCTTGTATATGTTCTATCTGGCTTCCCTTGAGATCACAAAATCTGAAAGTTCATTAGTCCCGGTGTGGTTCAGCGCTGAACCTAGTGTGAGAAAAGTGCCCAGTTTCTGGGAGGCTTGCAGCATATCAACCCTGCCTTGGGTTCTGCTGAGGCTCCTCAGAGCTTACATGGTCTGAGTCACCACACATGTCAGTGTGTGAAACACACTGTTCAGTGAATTGTCTTTTTTGATATTGCCTGTCTCTGTACAAAGTCCTTGGTCTGATACATCTTTCTGCCCATAGTCCCTCATTTAGAGCAAGACACATTTATTACAGTGCTGGATGGAGATGGTGGTTGCTGGGTGAAGGGAAGTGCCTGCTACTACTGGGGCAGAAAAGAAGCCATGACACAGGAGAAACAGGACAGGCAGTGCATTTGGATGTCCAAGGAGGACTATGTGCACATATGTACCTTGGTTCTCTAAGCATTGCTAGCAAAGCTGCATCCCATCACCAGCTGTGTATTAGCTTTTACATCTTGTTCTAAATCCCACCTTCTCTATTTTGATGGAAATGTTTTCCGTGTAACACTAAATAAAACAGAAAGAGTGAATGACCTTACTCACTGCTCCATAAGTCACCTCGATCACTCAACACACTCTTTGGCTTAGTTTTGATCCGAATCAGCAAGTCCTAAATAATATCAAGGGGGATATCACTGGCTAGGAACTGCTTCCAGCAGACAGAATGGATCTACTTAAGCCACTGGAGCTGGCTCCTTGCTCTCACACAGTCCTTCAACTCCATCCCAGAATCCCCAGGTACCCAACATAGTACGCGTCAAGGGTATGAAATGCACACCCTCAGTTTCACGCTATGAAAACACTGGCCTGGCAGTTTGAAACCTGAGTCTTCACACAATTTTGGCTACCACAGAGAAATAATCATTATGCTGTACAAGTGCATATGGGGACCCAGAGGAAACCAATTGTCAAAAGCTATGTAGTGTGGGCATTGCCCATCTGTGACTGGTTCTGTTTCATTTAGTAGTACAGATGTAGCCATGGTCATCTGCTTCCTTGGGCTGTCTCTAATTAATTTCCATAATTTAAAACTCAGTGGGCGAAAACAAGTTTGTTTGTTTTTTTTTAATTATACTCTAAACAAATACCTATCAGTTTTCTGCCTATGTAACCCAACTGAAAGCTTACTTTGAGCAAATGCACTCAGCCTTTAAATGGTTCTTTGTGTAAACTTCTGAGAGTTTTTTCTCCCAGCAGGTGATGTCCAACCACAACTCTCCTGCCCTCCACCCAGACCCAGCTTTTGGAGATCACAGTTCAGAAGTACATAGTTGAATTTAAAAATATCAGGGCAGCTGTCCTAATTGTTTCAATTGCCCTTTTCAGCTGCTACATTCTACATCAAGCCTTCTTTCTGGAGTTTGTTCCATGGAAAAGGAAAACATTAGCTTTTATGTATATTATTATTTCCAATTCTTTGCCAGCCTTGTCAGATCCCACCTCTCCCCCTTTCTGCTTCCAGCTGCAAAGCTCTGCTTCAGTTCAGCTTAATGATTTCAGAGTGGCTGAGGCTCCTTATGATCGTTCCCAGCCACCCCTTGTAATTGAACTATAAATTTCAAAGGCTTGCTGGAGAGTCTCTTATCTGATCACTAATATTGTTATTTGCCTCTGCAGCCATGATTTCAGTACCTTGAACACATAAGATTTTCTCTTATTGGAAGTCAACTCCTTCCCTATTCCGTGGTGAGGTGAATGATCTTCCTTTCCTCACTCTCAGTATTTTTTTGTATTCTTGCAAGTTTTTATAAATATGTGACTGAAAGATGCATTTGAATAAGTATATTAAAAGAAAGGAGACAGTGAAGATATTTGTCAAACAAAGTCTTAATGCTATTCTAAATGTATTTATTATTAAAATAAAATCTTTAACTTCTTAAAGTCAGGAGGTGGGTACTGCTCTGAACTCTACTGTCTAAAATATTTGTTGCTTTTTATCTGCCATGATCAAATAATGGTCACAGGGCCTGACCATTTGCAAATTCGTGAGAGCTTTACTATCAACAGTAGCTTCAGCAAGAAATAAAACATCTAAATTAAAGCAGAAAGGCCTTAATGTATTACACTAAGAACAGGCATTTACTTAATTAGATAATTACAGGGGTTCTAGCTTGCCACCATTTGAGCTCCCTTTTCACAACCTACTAGGTTTGATCTGACAGCACAAACTCCAAGAATGGCCTGATAATCAAAGCAAAACTGAGAACTTTCATGAGCTCCAAAATCACAGGGCAATGGTACAAGAGAGGAAGGAAAGAAAGAAAAACTTTTTCACCAGTCTTATTCTCAAAATATCTATCAAGTCTCCAAGTCAGTGTGGTCATGAATTATTTGAAACAGAATTATTTGAAACAGAAGAACAATGTTTATAGCCACGCACATTGTTGTATGTAGTAGAGTTTAATCCCCATCTGTCCTCATTGGGTGGTAAGTATCACACTCCTTTTTCCATCAAAATGAAGTCCAAATTATTGTTACAAAAGTAAAATTTGTGTCAAATGGGAATATTTGTCATTAAGCTAAACAAAAGCCAAGTATTTGTTAAACTGTGCTTTCATTAATAGTAGAATGAGCTAATGAATGCTATGAGTTACAATTTTGCTGCTTGTTTTCTCTTGCTGTTTTATTCATAAACCTTGTGGGTTTTGCTAAAATGGGAATGGTAAACAGCTGTGGAGTGTCCTGGGTGACAGACTGAAATGGCCTCTTTCAAGGCATGTGATGCAGGTAGAACTGCAGAATGAAGTCTGAATCAAAATCCAATGCTGGCAGGCTAGGCCTGAAGTATACTCAGTTTCTCATTTTTTACCTAATTACATTTAATTACAACACATGAGAATGACCTGATTTTTATTGATAGCAGTAGTTTCACTAAATCATTTAGTCCTTTTTCCTGCTTCAAAAAACTTGAATCAGCTTGAAAGAGAGGAGTGTCAGTTTGCCTTAATGTAAGGTTGATTTCTTTTCCTTCATGTTTCCTAGTCTCTTTGCAGATTCTTTCCTTTTGTTACTTCCTCCTCTGAATGCTGCCAGCTCACTTCATAGCTACCACCTTGTCTGCCCTCTCTTAACTACTTGGGTATGTGCAGCTCTAATGGAAGTCCCTCTGGATGCTAGACTCGGAAGTTTCCTTCGCTTTCCTTTTTTGCTTTGTGTATCTTTTACTACTTTTCAACTCCCTTTTAAAGTATCCAACTAATTGTCCTCATCTCCTCCTAAATTGCCTCTAATACTTCCTTACAATTTTTTAACTCTTCCAAGTTCCCACGATCTAATCCAAAACCACATTTTTAATGCCTTGAGCTGGTACCAGAAAGACTTCCTTTTTCTTTCTGCACCCTATTTTATATGTATTATATAATATAGCTATTTTTTTTAAAGTGTCCTGACCATTTATAGGCAGCTGAGAGCGCAGAACAAGTGACTTCCGTCAGTTCATGTAGAGCTTTTGCTATTTTAAAGCAAACCTTCATCCTCAAGAAGGAAGAGGCTCCTCTCTTCTGCTTCAAAGGCAGAACACAAGAAATTTGTATAGAATGTGGAATGCAACTTGAAAGAACAGAAATGAAGTGCTGCTGTAACCATAGTACTCATTATTAGCCTTGATAAGGATAAAAAAATGGCTCTAAAGCTAAGGCTCAAGCAAATCAGGGGCTCAAAACTGGTTAAACAAAAGTTATTTAGAGCAGCTTATGCACCTAGAAGTGTTGGAAGGAGCAGGATTTGTGAAAGTTATGCCATGACCTGGTAATACTACCTGCAGGGACAAAGGGGATGTTGGTCCTGTGTATCCTTTTCTGATAATCAGAGCAATGCCATAACATTCTGCTTATTTCACAATAAGATAATGAGCCTTGTGTGTTGCAACTTCATCCCAGAGCTACTTAATTCATTGGGTTGGCAAATGTGCTGTTTGCCACAGTGACAAATAACAGCACAGCTCCCAGATCAGCAGGTTTTGTGGCACAGCCTCTGGGCAAAGACTGGGAGTAGCACTAACTACATCTCTGCCAGATTCCACCTTTTGACCAAGGCACCTCAAGGTTATTTTAAAAAGGGCTGTGTCCCTCCAATTAGCGATTTGTTGATTATCACCCTGTTTTTCCTTATCAGAAGCTATCCCACGTGATGGTCCTACAGCTTCTCTGGCAGTTACTCTGAGGGAATGGTGTACACAGCGGTTTCCCCTGGAACAGCAAAAGGGCTCAGAATATGGGGGCAGAGGGAAAGTGGGGAGGACAGCGGTTTAATCTTAGCAAACATAATCTTTGGATTTGCCTCTACCAGGTCAGATGGGTCACTTCACCCTTCCTCCTTTCCCAAGGGTTAGGCAACTCAGGAGGTGTGTCCTACTACACCCATGCCCCACATCACCACCAGCAGCATTTTGCTTTGGCCACTTATATTTTATCAGCATCTGACATCAAGAAGTATGGGGTTTCACTGTAAGATGCTGCTTTTCAGAGCCCCACTAATCTGCCAGTGCCGAAATGGTTTTTGTCCTCCCTGACCAGAAAGATCTTTGAATCCCTCCATGGTGAGAAGAAGCCCTAGATCAAGCTTCAGGAAGTGAAGCAGGATGGTCAAGGGAAATGAACAAGGGTCCATAACACATCCTATTCTCAGCTTCAAGAAAAACAAACAAACAAAACAATGCCCCCAACTCACACAAAAAAGCGTACACTATCACAGAAGTGAGGTATAAATGGCTTTCTGGCATAAGATCACTCATCACTAACAAAAACATCGAGAGAGGAGAGATATTTTGAGGTAGAGAGCCTTGGGATGTGGGGGAGGTCATCTGCTTTGATTAAGTTAGTCTTTGGGCTGAGCAGAGGTAGTCTTCAAAGACTACCTTCCCTCCAGATTCATCTGAGAGGCTGTTACACAGAGGTGTACTTGTCTTTGTTATGAAGACTTGTTTGCCTCACAGTAATGCTAGCTTTCTATTGGACTTAATGCTCATTAGTGCCTATGATCAGTTGGTACCACCTTAAGTTTCTCTTTTAGTGTTCTGGTTGAATTCATCTTCCTTTCAGAGCTCTACCCATCTTTTAACACAAATATTCTCTCAGTAATTCTCTATTTCAAGGAAATAATTGCTGTCCTCACCGCCCCTGTTATCTTCAGTCACCACAAATGCCTCAGCAAATTTCAGCAGCATAGGCCAGACTCCATTTCCTATCACACAGTTACCCTGACACAGTATGTTTTCTGACCATTTTTGTGGCCAAGCCTCTGCAACAGGGTCTGTCTCCAGCATTGACACAGTTGTAGTGTCAAAGTGGAAATGCCTTACATTCTTTAATGCATTTATTGTCAGAATACATTTCCTCAGATTACATACAATGCTGTAATGTGCTTTATTCTTGCCTGTAGATGGGAACTGATGCTTCTAGAGGGTGAGTCTTAAGAAGGTGCATCCTGGACACATTTGTCAGTCCCCAGTGCTTGTAGAGAGACTAGTGATAGCTTCAGAAACTAGAACATCTAAACATCTGCCAGATCCTGTCCTGAATTTCACACTGAAAACCACAGAGCTAGTTAGTGATTCAAGGAGCTGGATGTGTGTATTTTGCAGCCAAAATATTACAAAAGATCTTGAGTAATTTTTCCTACTAGTATTTCCACCTTTTCTTTCAGGGGAAGAAAAAACCAAACCAAAACACAAAAAACCCCTACTTGCTTTCAAGAAACAGCTGACATATTTTGTACTCTCAAGAAAGACTTTTCCCTTCCATGTATTGGTGAAAGACCAAGAAGGTACAGCTCATTCCAAAATTGAAGGTGCATCTTTTGAGAAAGGATGAAATGGGAGGATTGTGATTTTGCTGGTTGTTTTTTTTTCACAATTGGTTTAGCTCCAAGCAAACAAAAAGCACTTGGCAATGAGGGGCAGTTACTCCCACTGCACTGTCATAATAAATCAATGACTAACTGGAAATGGACAAATAAATATACCGAAAATTTTTTTAAAGACAAGATGACTCTAAAGCAGCAGCTGAAGACTATAGGTTTAAGCACACCTGAACACCCATTGCTTCATATTTGTCATCAACAAGACACTATTTGCCATTCAGATAGTACCATGCTGTAAACTGAAACTAGGCCATGAATAATTTATGGGTACAGCTGTAATTTTTAAGATTTAACCAATTTTTTTCCCCTTCTGAGATAGACTTTGGGAGAACAGAGGCAAGACAGATGTTCCTGGGCTCCAGCCTGAGAACTCACACGGGGACATCAATCTCATGGTGCAACATCACCTTTGAAAACTATCACTATAGTAACTTCTTTAGTAGCAATAGCATCAGTCTTATGACAGAATCAAATTACTCTCTTGTGACTAATAGGAGATAGCACAGCTTATTTATTTCTGATCATAAGATAAAGATGGGCCAAACTGTTTTTTTGTAACAGTTGTCAGAGATTCTAAGCAATTAATATGGTGAATGCTGTCAATTAAAAATACAGTGGTACAGTAACACTTCTGTTTTATAGGTGCCCATGTTGAATACTGTTGCTCAGAGCAAAAGTAAAGTTCAGAGCACAAAATACCACTACCTTTAATACAATGAATCCTGTAAGTAAACCTGAACCAGTAAATTCTCAACTGGAAGTGACAGAAAGCTGTGTGCAGGAGAAAGCACTCAGGCAGCTCCTGAACATTTGGCATTTGGGATTTTATTGGATGGCACATACATGAGAAGTCTTTATAATTATTTAAAAAATAATACAGGGGCTGCTTAAACCTTTGACTGTTTGAACCCTTGACTGAAAAAAACCCAACCCCACAAAAAAACAAGAACAACAACAAAAAAACCACACCTCAAACCTCAAAACCTAGACCACACTCTGGAGAGTTAAAAGTTCATACCAAGTCAGACTCAAATGTATAGGATATTGAAACTGCAAGGAAAAATATTAGACTGATCCTGTGAATGGAAACTTCTATAGTTTTGAATTACTGGTCTTGCAAGTAACTGAAATTAATTTCCAGAAGTTGACTACTGGACAGATGTAGCAATAATTTTCTGATAAATGAGCTTCAAATGGTGGGAAGAAAAAAAGATTTAAAGAGCTGCTATAGAGATTCTATTTGATGTAATCCTTAATACAAATCTCAAAGGGTCCAATTTTTTTCACAGAGGAAGGTTAGTAGGCACATCAGGCTTTGCTAGCTTGCTATTGAGAGGAAAACAAAAATATTTCTCCTGTTAGTACTCCTCAGAATAAAAGGCCTGTTAAAAGAAAACCCTTATTCTTGTGCAATTCTTTCATCACTTCACCCTAGCCTCAGTCTGTCCACCCTCCCAATGTTTCTTGATCAAAATTCATATGCTATGAGTAGCCTCCAACTTTCATTACCAGTTGTAACTGTTCATTCCTTCTCTTGGTGCTCTTATCTATTCATCTGTCTTCTTTGAAGATGATAACTTCTAGACTTCCCATCTTCCTTCACTCTACCTTCAATTTCCTCCCATGTTTATGAAGCCCCGTCATTCCCTGAAATCCCTAGATTTGCACCTCTAACTATTTTCTCAGGATCGGGGTTTCTGGTACTCCTAGGTTCAATTTTGGGAGATCTCTTTTGCCCCACAGGAAAAACACAGCAATGTAAGAAGAGAAACTTCTCCTTCATCAGGGAGAAGAGGCAGAGAGCCTTTTTCTTAGTCTCAGATAAAAACCTAGTTCTGTCTGGTTTCAAAACTAAGAAAAACAATGCAGAAAAATGCTATTAAAAAGCTTGTGCATGAGATTTGAAAAGCACTCAGAGATTCCCACAATCAGTGACATATCTCCCCTTCTACAAACGCTTCTGAGGATACTTGAGTGGAAGTCAGATGCTACAGGATTGTGCACAAATCTATTTATTACCACCAGACTGGTAGGCTGTAAGAATTCCCTTCAGAACTGCTAAATTCCCATGGGAATTTCCATAGCCTCTGTTAACACTGTTGAAGGGAAGGAAATAACCTATACCTTGTTAAAATTTTTTTCAATAGCAAGGATTTAATCACAAATGAAGAGATGAAGAGTTTTCTGATGATGCCTTTTGGTATCTTCTCACACACTGTCTAAAAAGTGCTCGCTAAATAGGCTGTTTATTCTAATCACTTTCAATCTTCACCAACATAATTACTGACACCATATTGTTTCCTTATTCCAGAATTTTGTTTCCCACGTGTGTTACTATAGCTTCCTGGCTGGATGTCCCAGGGTGGCACGTTTGCTACTAAGCACATCCATAGTAGTTTGCCTTGAGGATTGGTTTATGTAATTAATGATTAAGTGAGCCAGGAAAACTTGTACAGTGACAATACAAAATGTCCCCATAAAAAACCATGAAGGAATATTGCAAAAGGATTACTTAACCTTTTAATTAGAATGATCTCCCTTGTCAGATTAACAGTTTAATTTAGTAAGCATTATGTGTTTATTTAAAAAACTTCTGTATTTTTAATGTATATTTGACTAACTGGTTTCTAGGCTTCAAGATTAAGATCCAACTCCCAACAGACATAAGAGCTTTACACTGATTTCAATGGAGTTGGGCCCAGCCACGAAACCACGCAGTCAAGAAAACACAAATGCTGGAGACAGTAGTACAACATGAAACACAGCTCAAAGGCACACCATGTGCTGCAGCTGTACAGATCTTTGGTGAGAAGTAATGCAAAAAGAGGAAGATTCTGTGCAAGTCCTATGCAGTAAGACTTTCAAACACTGTAAAGAAATAATTCAGTCCAGAAGGTGTTGAACTCAACTCTAGGTCATGGAAGATAAAGACAAGCTAGAAGTTTGTGGCTGCCTGTGTAGTACCAATCATAACCTGACTATGTTCATTATCACTTACAAGAAACCAGTACTTGCTATACCAGTGCTTTCTGAAAGCATAAGAACCTGTGCTTAATGACTCCCCCCCTGAAACCTGGGAAATAAGTCAGTGAGAAATACCTGAATCAGTCAAAGCAGATTCAACAAATGTACTCTTAATAAGAGGATAAAGAAACAAAATAATAAAACAATCAAGTATGAGGTAAAAAATAATTCTACATAATAGAATTATGGAGGTTAGTAGCAAGCAAGATTACTAACCTTCTCACTGGTCCAGGGCAGCAGTCTAAATGGAGGCTAACCTCCTTAGCCCAGCTAAAAAGTGTCTGAAATAATCAACCTCTGAAGTATGTGGCACTCCAGAGAATATATTGCTAGGTAAAAGTCATCTTATTTTATTTGTACTGCTGCTCTTCAGCTCTACCACTGCTCTTGATGACTTGCTGCTCACAACTGTCATTATCACAGCACTTCCACAGCTGCTGTTGACCTTCAACATGTGAGCTCTTCTAGACCCTCTAGGAGACTACTTCAGTGCTTACTCTTAACAAGAACACAAACTTACTCTTTATTTAAAAAATGGGTAATACTAGTCATGTTTTTTTCTCATCTCAACCTCTACCTCACACTGCTGTTGCTGGTTGCAGCTGCAGTCAGAGTAACATTTGCTTATGAAAATATGTCATTCAGTTTCTGTAAGTTTCCAGGCATGAGCTGAAGTCTTAAAATCACTGCAACTTAATAATTTATTTTTTCTCTAATAAAAGTATCCTAAGCCGTTGTGCATCTGGCAGGTAACGAACTGATACCTGGGTGCAGCTGTTCACTTCCCTTCCTTGTTAACAGATGATAGGAGAGGACTCTTCTCTGAGGCAGGTTCCTGCCCACACTAAGCGTTTTGTTAGCTATTAAGTATTTCTGTTTACTTGGAACAGAAGAATAACTCTAGTAAGAACAGTGACCTGTAATTTTCTTTCAGCATCCCATTTTTTTCTAACAGTAACATTCAGATAATTTTTGAAGTACTTTCCTGGGCAATAAAATACAAGGGCATAGCATGACTTGAATGCCATTCTGATAGAGACATATACTATATACTTTTAACTACTTTGGTTTCTTGATACACAACACCTACATTCAGGAGCCTAAATTCTCTGTAACAACCTGTAGAAGAAGGTAGGCATCTTTGGATAGTAATTCTTAACACCAAAATTAAACATCCGAATTCAGATAACTGTAACCACAGATAATGTAGCCATACCTTCTATAGAGTAATGTACAGACTGAAAAGAAAGGTGTGCAGGAGTGCCCTGTATAAAGGATGTATAGATACTCAGAGAGAATGTGGTGCAAAGCACCACTAGTGTCTCCACCAGGAACCAAATAGACTTTATTACCTATAGTTTAATGACAATTTGCCTTGACCTCCTCTGCCTTGCCCAGAGAAACCACAATGCACTTCTGTGCTATCCCTGGTGTTCTGGGATGGCTTCCTGTGTCTGGTATAGCATGACACAGTGCAAATGCAAGAAGATCTAGCATGGACTCAGGTACTGCATTCAAGTCAGCACTTCCTCCTGGAAGACTGAAAATTTTAAGACTAAGGTTGAATATGTTGGAGCATCAAATCAGTATTCAGAGGGAAAAGGACATGGAAGCTGCTACTCTGTAAAGTCTCCAGCTCTGTCTCTTGGGATCAGGTTCAGCATCAGCTGTGGCTTATCTGGGCTGCTATCCAATGAAGCATGCTTGCATTTCACTCTTAGCTTCTAGCTTGTTGCTGGACTCAATACAGTACTCAGTCCAGCCAGATCCATCTATTCACATGGAGCTGCATGGAAGCTAACAAGCATCTGGGACTCAGAAAGACATGAGGGTGGGGTGTATTTCTGCACTATGTTTGCCACCACTCCTGGTCTTTGAAAATATATTGGGAGGCACCTGACCTGAATGGGCTTGCTGGAAGCCAGACTACCTCTCCCAGTGCTCTTTGGTTCTACTTTTTTTTTGCTGCATGACAGTTCCAGGAGAACTGGTTTGAGACACAATGAAACTGTGTTCATGCCCTACTTGAACTGTCTTTCCATATGTCACATACTCAATATGCAGTTGAGATAATTGATTTGTTTTTTTTCAGAAATACAGATTCTAGAAGTTTTCAGGTGAATGGAAAAACAACCAAACAAATGTGAGGGTAAACAGACAATTAATTAAAAGTCTAAGTTACATAAAACATAAATAAGGAGAAAAATGCTATTATCAAAGATGAAAATTTAAAAGTCTCATTTAATGAATCTTCAAAGGAAAAAGGATGTGAAACAAATTCCTTTACCTGTCAGACCTGTCCCAAGAGAAAGCAGTTTCTTTTATAATCAAGTGCATCTTCTGTGGAAGTGGTTTGTACGACAGCCTTGATGCAATATAATGATTCCTCTAACAGAAAAAGCATCATTCCAAACCTTTGCATTGATTTAGTGCAGAAAAAACCTTTATTTAAAAAATTTTTGTTGATTTCTATTGATGTTATATGTAAACAGATGTTAGTCACAGCAGATCCCTGGAGTTTTTTGGGGGCCTTTGTGGTGTTCATGAGAAGACTGCTATACTGACATTTACAGGGGCACATAGGTAAGGAATTTGACTTGACTGGCACACCCTGTCCCTTGGAAGGGACTGCACTACTGTTTTCACTATGAAGGTCATGTATATCTAAAAGAAAGAGCTGCCTACATCATTTTAAAGGATGATGTAAACAATAAGAATTTAAACAGATAGCTATAAACTTAGTAAAGGGAGCATTAGTGCAGACCATGGTGGAAATAGATTCCAGACTGTAGCTTTGTGGGTTTTCATTTTATACTAAGAAAAAAACCACAATGGACCTCTAATGATATGTTCTCTCTTTTCTGGCTCCCCAGGCTCAGACAGCCAGAGTCTGATTTCATAGATGCTGACAAGTCAGTGCAGCTGAAGCCAGCAGATGCCATGAGTGACTGGAGGCTATAGGAGAGGTTTTGAGCATCTCCTGGGAGGTGCTCAGATACTGAAGCACTCAGTTTAGAGGCTACTTTTGTTAAAAGTGGGATAACTATTTATGAAATTTTCAATATATCATGTCAGGAACTTGAGACAGCACCTCATCTGTGTTTGTACTCTTACCCTATGGTAAGAAGCATCAGAAAGAATCCCAAGATCAAGGAACTCTTTTGGTTGTGTATACAAGGTTCAGGTTGCATGCAGTAAGCAAGGCAAAGTCACACAGTGAGTGAGGGGAATGTAAATAAATATTCTAATGTTATCTCTCCTACTCTGCACTTTCCATCCACAAAACAGAAGTACCTTTCCTGAGGGGCAAGGAGGAGGTTCCAGGGGCTTCCTCTGAGCAACTGAGTGACTTGTTCAGCTGAGTAACAATGGTGCTTGTGCTTTGCCAAATCTCATTCTAAATCACTATACTACAAACACCAGACAACATAAAAGTTAAGGCAGAATTCATATTGACATTTCTGCTGTTTCTTAACTTTAATAATTTGGAGTAATTCAGGAAAAAAGAATAGTATAAAGAAATAAGAGACCTGGACCCTTGTATGCAATCTCATATCCAGAAATGCTGCACAGATACTACTAAATTCCTATTTCAAGTACTAAGTGTTAACTAACATAGTCACTTCAATTAACTGTTAATTATACTGTTATGTAATTTATATACAACATGTAATATACGTATCGTATATAGTATGTAGTGTTCATCTGTTGAACATTTAATTATATTTTTATATTAATAGAAATTTATATTCTTTATAGTTTTAATTGAATAAAAAATATTGATTGATATGTTTTTATTTCCCTTATAACATATTCGTCATGGAATACATGATGAAATACTTTACAGCACTGGAGATATTTATATTTGATTCATATTACTGTTCTGCTTAAACATATGACTATGTGAGGGCATTACATGAACCTTCATTTAAAGTCAGAAAAAAATATCCACACAGTTATTAGGGATAAAAAATAAAAATAATTAAAAAAAATCATCCTTCAAGATCTGAAAGATACACAGAATTTGATGCAATACGCAAGAGAAAACCAATTGTGTTACAGACACCAAAAAGGACATAGACCAAGTTTATCAGACTAATTCTAGGGCATCCAGGTATAAAACTGATACAATAAAAATCAGTTCACCTCATCTATTTGCAATGCTTCAGAGAGAGTACATTTTACACTTACTGGGTGGGGAGCTAAACCATTTTTTATTCTACATACAGCTAGGTGAAAGTGCTAAAAAGGAACACGATTTACCAGTGAAGGTTCTTTGGGTAGTGTTGCCCAAACACATCTTCACAGCGTGGACATGCATATCTACAGACAGCTGATCTAGAATCCTCTTCACCATGTCATGACTCAGAGGCTTCACATTCTTTCTTGCTCTCTAACCTTCTCTGTGACCTCAGTCCACATAATTCTCCATGCCAATCCATACAGCATTCAGATTACAAGGCTTACAAATAAATAATTTCATATATGTGGCAATATCACACTCAGTAATTCTGCTACTCAGAGCAGTTGCTGCCCATTCGCACCTAAACCACCAATATTGCCCAAACTTTGCAATCTTTATGGTGAAGCTAAGTTGTGGCCTTGTAATGTCTGAGTTAATCTCTGAACATACAGTAACTATATCTATAGCTATGCAAGCAATTAGCCCCCAGTGAAATAAGGAGAATTTCAAGACAGAAATACAATAAAAAAGAAAAAAGAAAAAAAAAGTACTTCACCTTCAAAAGATAAATTAAAAACATTTTTCTAATAATCTGAAGTTTAAAAGTAATCCTATGTATGAAAATTTTACTACAGTTGCAATTATTGAAGTCTCATTATTTATTATGATGCATGAAAAAAATTAGCAGTGTGGGGTTATTTTTGTATGCTTGAGTCTTATTTTCCTAGGATGCATAATAGAATGGAATTAGCTTTTTGTCTAAAAAATGTTTTAAGACAACTTTAGAGATGCTGGCTTATCAGTGGCACCAAAATGCACCCTCCAGATGACTGAGATTTTTGACACTTGAGCACATTTTTCTTATAAGAGTTTGCAGATACTGGAGTGGTACTTAAGTTCATGTTATAAAAGTAGAGCAAGAACAGCCATGGCGTGTGTGTATTTTTCCACTGCACATGCTTTCTATTCAATTGCAGCCATAAATATTGCCATAGCAATTCTCAAGGCAGTGGAACAACTGCAGTGCTAATTAGAAGAGGGATGCTGAAGGGTTCTTGCCATCAATAGAAATGATTAACACAGTCTGTTATTTAAACTCACACTTGTTTATCCTTTGACTCGGCTCCTTTACATGGCAGAATATTTGAATTCTAACAAACTAATAGTTTTACATGTTAATAGAAAAAGGAAATTTTCAAGCTGATAGGACAAAAGACGTGGTGCACTGCTAAGCAATGACAGCACATCATAGGATTATATGAATACATTACAATGCAGAGCTTGGCATCTTTCCATTTTATCATCTTGATAGCAACAATATTGCAGAAGAGACTTTTTGTCTAGTAGTTTAAATGACGACAAAAAATAAGCCTGTGAGAAAAAGAAGATAGTCTCTATCACTATCTTTGCATAACTTATACTGTGCATAGCATAGCTTTGTGCAGTACACACTTGATGTATGTGTGTAAGAAATAGTACAGAGATAAAATAATTTTTTGGGGCACACAGAAGTATTTAGGAGCAGAGACTAATTGCAGATAACACTGGAAGACATAATTTGTTGTAATGTGTGGTGCAGTGACTTTGTGATTATTTTGCAGATACACTTGTTTCTCAGGCTGTCATGTGTGTGATCACCGTTTTGTAATGCATGTAAGGGTCTGACTTACTGCAGGATCAACAGGAGAGCTGCCCAGAGGACAATTACTACTGTGACTGAGATTAAGCATAATATTTAGTTTTCCTTCTGGCTGAAAATTTTATACCCTCTAGGATCTCATTGAATAAAATTTTTAAGATCAAGCTATAGTTAGTGCTGTAATAGTATGCAGCAGCAATAATACTCAGATAAAAGAAATCAGACAGAATAAAACCCTAGAACTTAGCTTGTGGACTCCTGTATCTGACAGCCTTTTGTTATCTGGGACATAAAGATACAAGCTTCAGGTGAAAGAATTTGACTCTCCAGGGAGGCAAAGGGTCCAAAAAGTGTTTATCAGAACAGTACATCACTTCTGTTAAAAACTAGTGTACTGGATGGATGAAATATTTGTGTTATTTTGATAGCTGCCCTTTTCTACTGACTTCCCCCTTGAAGGCAGAGAGTAGCTGGTGCTTGCAGTTGTGTACATGGAATGGGACAGATTTAACTTCTTAGCTATAGGGATGAGAAATGCTTCCATGGACTCACAAAGAAGTGCCTTATCAATCATGTAGTCAGCACTATTAAATGAACACCAACATATTTTCTTAACTCCTTTAGGAGCAATAAATGATGATGAAGCTGGAACAAAATGCAGATCTCTATTATTTTGCTATTTTTAAAATTCATCTCAAGGCCCCTCACAGGTGCTAAAAATCCACATCAGAAAAAGAGTTTTTAAAGAATTATTTAATGTGTTGTATGGACAGGTTTTGATCCTGTCTTAAGTATCTTTATCTTTCCAAAAGTTTAAAAACGTAATAGCTCTGTTTCTAAAATGTACATAAAATGTACATATAAATATCTGAGTATGTTAGGATTAAAATTTAAAGGCATTGTCAGTTATTTCAAGGTGTTTAATTTTATTTTGCTGTGGATACTGTTTGAGTCATTCATGTTACTTTGTGCTATGACTGTACAAAGAGAAGAGGCAGGCTGGATGCTTCATTTTTTTTTCTTGCATATTCCTTCTCAGTCACATAGCCACACTGGTGCCAATCGCTCCATTTATCTCTAATAACAAGATCAGGTTTTGCATACTCACAGTCTTGGGAAGAAGGGAATATTGTTTCATATGAGAACAGGTAACATGTAAGCTGATGACAACATTGTGCACAAATACAACAGAACTAAACAATTATTCAGAATGAAAGCTTCAATTACAGCTGGGGAGTCTTTTGCATTAGAAAAAAAGAGCAAGAAAACATTCATTTATGTTGCTTTCACATATCTGGTTTACGTTCAAAATTGTAGATTTTAAACTCTGCCTTTTTTTTTTTTTTTTTTTTTTTTTTTTTTTTTTTTTTTTTTTTTTTTTTTTTTTTTTAATGTATCTTCAAAGAATTACCTTAGACACATCACATTTCATATGTAAAATCCAAGGCAGTATTTGGTCCAGCAAAAAGAAACAGCAATGTGACCACTGGAACAAGCCAGACGCTCTCCTTGTGAAACATACCACTACTCTGAAGCCCTTCTCTGAACTCAGCATAATAATTCAGGTTTCCTCTTCATCTCAATATGACTTCATCTCATGTTGCCACGCACATACCTAAACCAGTTGAACCCCCCATTGTATTAAACACTCAAACACATTTGGGGAATGATTTTCAGAGGTAGCAAAATTACCTAGCAAGGTGGACTTGAAACACTGCCACTCCTATGGTTCATCTTGCACGACTTAGTAAGCTTAGGAAAGCATCATGGTGAACCCTCAGGCATCCGACTGTGCCTTCCCACAGGATCAGGGGAAAGCTGGAGCAAGCCTCAAGTGTGCTCAGGAGGAGGAGCCATGACCGGACTGCACCTTGAATGCTAAAGTCACACAGCCTGCTTCTGGCTGTTCTTGAGCAGGAATAAAAGAGGAGCCAGTCAAGGGAGGCATAACTGAAGAAAATGCCTCCAGGTGTATTTTAAAACATTTGTCTCCAAGCAACAGGGAAGGCCATATAGACAGAAATCAATTTATTACTGCAGAAGGTGAAAAACAGAAAGTGCCTGGCTTGAGGGCTGACTGAAAAATAAGAAAATACCTTAGGAAAATATAAATGCTAATCTAGTATTTAAATTAATTGAAAGAGTCTGGCACCTTGGATGCACTTTCCTTGTGACTCATACAGGTCAGTGTAAAATGGAAATGTGATTGCTCCTTTTTTGAGGCACATAGAGTGGTATCAGAAAATCATCTATTTCAGTTTTATGTGTTCAGCAGGGATCCATGACACTCTAGTGAGACGTTCTTCCATGACAGTAATGCTGTGATTTTTAAAGTTGACTCCTTGTAGCCTATGAATTATGTTCACATGTAAAAATGGACATTATATAGATAATCATGAGCAAAGGGGAATTAGTCATAAAAACTGTTAGACTGCAAGGTCTATGTCATGTATAAGGCACTTGTGAGCTATTTGACCCCTAAAAATGCATCCCTCATTTTAGTTTTGAAAATAACAGTAGCAAGGTCCTCAGCTGTGCTTGGTGCACCCTTGGGGCACCTCATCAGTCTGTTTTTCTGATTCTCTGTTCTTAGCAATGCAGTAGATGGCTTGGTTATATTAGCAGAACAGATATACCACAGCAGAAGAGAAAACCACATGAAGAAGATAACCACAGAAGATGTACCACAGGAAGAGATAACCACACAGACACCAAGAACCATTTAATAGTGCAGAAAAATCTGAGGATGCATTTGCTCTGGCATTGTATATGTAGACAGATAGATGAGAATGGCATCTGCTACTGAAATATCACAGCCCAGAATTAGGCAGAAAAATGGTTTAGTAATCAATGATGTGAAAATATTATTGTTTCCTCATGCTTTGATGGTATCTTTCTACCTCCAAATGGAAGCATGGGTTCAATTTTAATCTAAAATTAAGAGTTCATGCATAGCTAAAGTTGCTGGTACCTTTTTAATCTGCATTCCATTGCATGTATTCATTTTTTTCTTATATATAAATTTTTATGTTAAGTTTTATGTTAAGTGTGTCAAATATGGTTAAAATCCTTAACAAAGCATTTAAGAGGGGGCTAAGTACTATACCCTTTCCATTTCTCTGGTACTCCTGTTTCAGAAGTAATTGATCTGAGTAGCAATAATAACAAAGTTTATTCAATTTGTTGGTTTTTGTTTTGTTTTGTTTTTTGTTTTTTTTTTTAACACAGTTAATATGGCAAGCAGGACACTTCTGACTTCCCATAGCTGTTCACAAGACATCAATCATTAACTCACTGTACTTCCCTTTCTCTGCTTACAACACAGTTTGGGATGTCTGAGATTTCTGAAACCAAAAACTATAGAGGTATCAGAACTGATGATTTACTAGAGTCAAGTTAGAAAACTTGCTAAAAGCAACTTGGAAAGCAAACATAAGGATATCTTATGTTTTAGCAAGTCTAGTAAGAAATTTAAAAATGCTTCCACTTAATGACAAATGACATGTCAGCTTGCTAAATGACATTATTTAGGCTTATATTAAAGACAAACTGGGTTTTATCATTTTAATGCAAATTGGTTTTCTCTGTAAATTTGTTTTTCTATTTATTATTTTTGTTTTATGAGACAATAGCCAAGTCAAAAGTAAGTGCCTGAGCTCTTATTCTATCCACTCAATAATCTGATTAATGCTTCACAAAATAACCTAACTATCATAAATAAATGTAATCATCTTGTTTGTCAAGTAGTTAGTAAGCCCCAGGAAACTTCACAATATCCTTTTTAAAACTCAGCTGAAGCAAACTTTGTGGTAATATCTGGATTCATAGCTGAAGTGTCAGACAGGATCTGAGAGATCTATTTCTACAGAAATACAGAATAGAAATGTATTTCTATTGCTAAGACAAAATTTTAAGGCCAGACTTAACACTTGGTAAAACGCAGACTAAGGGATTTCAGGAATTCCATCAGGAGCAGTACAAAGCAGTGACAGGACTACACAAACTATATAGTTATATTTTTACCAATTTAACCTCGCTGTAGGCAAGAGCATAAGTAAGGACAATATATATTGATGAATTCAGAATTAATTTGGGTGGAGTATATGCAGTTTTCAAAAGATTTGTTGATTACAAAGGTATTGCAGTGACCTGAATATTTTTTAGTATATTTGTGTAAAATTTACACAGTAATGTGTAAAAGCTCAAAAAGAATTCACTTGTTTTTATAAGACATGCCTTTCAATGACATGTGATTGTATAACCAGAGAAATTATTAGTAGAGATAAAATTAGAGCGCTGGTAAAATGTAGCTTTTCAGGAATTAATATCCCCAAATGTTTCAGACTTCAGCTCTTTCAAAAAATAGCAAGCTCTCCGGTAAACTCAGACAACATCTCTTCAAAACCAGTTACAGTTCCTACTACAGAGAACAGTGATTGTTTATAACTACAGATAAATGATTTTAATAATTTTGACAATTAATAAAAATTACCTTTGAAATATTAATGAAACTGAGATTAAGTGAATAAACAATAAACAATTCTGATTAGAAAAAGAAACATCAGGGATTTTTAAAAATTGCTGCAAATTATTGTCATATTTCAACATGTCTAAAACAGCCTTGGCAATTTTTTAAAATATGAAACTACTTAGGCTAGCAAATAGATCCACGTTTTTTTTCAAAAAAGAAGAAAACAAAAAAAATATATTTTTTAAATGAACTAAGTAGACAGAAGAGTAAACAAATCTCTAAATTTTGTGGATACAGAGTTTGAATAATTTGATGTTGATTCAAAATGAAAATTTTCTGTTTTCTTTTACTTTGTAAGAATTAAGAAAATCTTCTTCTCCTAAATAAAATCTCCCTCCTCCCTTTGTACCTCTCTGAATTTTCTTTCTTAAAGAAACCTCAATAAATATCAGATTCTAAATGTCCAAGAAATCAGTTGAAAAATGGGAAATTTACATCTAAAAAGACCTAAAAAATACACGTGAACTATTAGGTTGAAAAGACAAGATCTTAATGAAACCCAAGCATTACTCTTTTTGTAGTGTAGAGAGACTTTAGCATCTGTATACTTAAGAATCTTAACTGTAAACACTCTATCAGTGTTTCAATATTTCTGGATATACTGTAGTGCAGCCAGAATTTTTATACAGGTTTGAGAGAACCAAGAAATTCATAGTCTTCCCGAACATATCCCCTGTTTCAACAGTCACCATTCCTGGTAGCACTGGATTTCTCTCATGTCAAGCTTACCCCATCTGTGCAGCCCCACCAAGGGCCTTAGCACTGCAGAAAGTTTCCCAGTTTGTTACTGGGTTAGTTCAAGGTTAGTTTATCTTGGAACTGACATGGACAGGATCTTCAGAAACTCATGCAAGAAAGTAACCTTAATGTGATGTGATTTGCAGGTAAAATGCTAGACTAAATTCCTGAAATGCAACAGCATCACATCTTCTGTCTAACAACTGTTGGCTCTGTGTAAACTGGAACACAATTATGAAGTGAAAAAAAAAAAGAGATTGCTTATGCTGACTCTTGCCTTTTTAAAGGTTGTACGTTTGATTTAGTTTTCTTTTCCCAGTAACACAAAACATACTCCATCACTTCATATTTGCATTTTTTGCTGCTGATCCTACAGTAAACTATCATGCATAAATATAAAGCTAAAATTATTTTCCCAGAAGGAAACATCCAGTGGAGAAAGGTGAAAAAAAGAGATTATAAAATTAAATCTCAGATTTCTAGGCAAATCACAGAATTGTAACAAAAAAGAATTTAAAGGCCTGTTTTCTTTTCAAATCCCTGTATTGTTTTGAAAGCAGAAAGTATATTTTGATCTGCAGATACTTTGTGTTCTGTAGATTTGTTAAGCCTTCTTACCTCTGACCCCTTTCACTCCTCTCACCATTTTCAGTGCTGAAGAAAATGTAGGAACTGGAGGAGACATCGTGGCAGGCAGTCCCCACATGTGTCAAACTCAGCCCACACAGAAAATCAGACTGGACAGGGTGGTTTAGCTGGATAGACTGCAGGGGGCACAAGTCCCTCCTATCTCCCTGCCCAAGCCCCCAGGATGAGAAAGAAAGTTTTCTTACTAGTCCATTGCTCTACAAATGTCACTTTCATATTTCTCATGCTTTCCTCTGCAGCCTCTGATTCTGGCCACTCAGTCTTTGTGGTGGGTGCCTCCACAGAAATCCCCAACCTCCTACCTGAACCAGGCATGGCAGGGCAGTGCCAAGGCGTCCGTCCTGCGGCTGCTCCAGGCCTGGCAGATGGGAGCTGTGCACAAAGCTAGGGTGCTGTTGGACCTAGAGTAAAAGTTTTGAAAGGGATAAAGTAGATCACCTGGGGCTCTGTGGCATGTTTACAAGAGTTCAAGGGTTCCTGACCAGAGTCAGTCTGTGTCTGTCTGACCAGAGAGGGACTGAAAGATATGCCCTATCTAAAACCACTTATGTCAACGTGGTCCTGGCATGGCCTTGGAAGGGGGAGTGGTTCCATGGTCTGACACAAAGCAATTGTTTCATCGGGAGGGGAAGGGTTTTTCTTTGGTTGCTGCTATTTTGTATTAAGGGGGTAGAAATATTAATTAATTTCCCAGAATAATTTATCTCCCAGAATTTACAAATCAGCAGTCAGCTTTGCAATCAGTGTTTGAATACTCCCTGAATGATATCAGGATTTTATCTCTTATGAGCAGAGGTGTTGTCAAAGCAAAGAGACTAGCCCAGAGGCCCAGTCCAAAAATGTATCTGGGGAGGGGTCTTAGAAAAGAAACTGTTTTATTTGGTTGGTTTTCCACTCCAGATAAAGCCTTCAGTGGTCTGTTGAGATAGGAATGTTGCCCTGCCAACTTTATTTCCACACCCTTGAGAAATCCAAAATGCTGTGAGCTGGGTAGTGAAGCAAACAGCTTGTTTGAACCAATATGGACACAGACCTCTAGTTCTGGGGATACCTACTAGCTTTGTGGCTAATGTAGCTCAGTTGCAGATGATGCCACCTTAACAGTGCCATCATCTACTTTGTCTCTTTAGTGTGTCTTTTTCCGAGGTTACACTCTTCTGATGGACCTTAAATGCTTGTTAATACACTGGAAAAATCCTCTTGAAGTAAGTGGTATACATGTATGTTAAATTCTTACTCTGAGATGGCAAAGGTCATTCACTGATCAAAGTCCAATCATTTTCTATTTATGCTCCCCTGTCTTAAAGGTTAATATTTTGAAAGCAGTAAGATTACTTCCCTAGCACTGGAATGAGAAACGAAAAAGAAAAGCTAAAGTGGTTTCCCTTAAAAGCAAAGTACACCATCTCTGAAAATTTACAGCAGATGGGTTTTCTCAAGAGTTCTGAGGTTCAGGTAATGCAAATCTCCATTAAGCCATATCTATGGGTGACAGAGGGGAATTCTAGCCTGATCCAAGTTGCTGTTAGAATAGTGTAAATTAGTTTTGTCTTTTAGGTAATTAATAAGGAATCATAAGATTATTAAAACATTAACACAGAATATCAGGATATTAATAGTAATTCTGTGGGGGGTTTTTTTGTTGTTTTGGTTTTGGTTTTGTTTTTTCCCTGTGCTTATTTGACTAAATTCACTCCCCTCTGGATGCTGAAATGCTCAAAGCTTACCTAGCTTCAGAACTCCCTTGAACTTTAAGAGGGAAGTTTGTGAATGTTTGTCAGACAAGATACCATGAACATAAGAAAAAGATACTTTTCTTCCTTCAGGTGTTGGTTTATACTATACACTTTCCACAGTGTGAGCCCATCACAAGACTGTTACCTGGGAGAGATCTCAGGGTGTGAAATAGCCTTTGTGATAGGAAAGACAAGGATCTGCCTTTACAACAAAGATAAGGATTTTGACTCAAGTTTTGGTTTTCATTTAATGAACACTGTCACAGCTGGAATATATGCAGATTATTAAAACCAAAGCAATCCAGTGATTCATGTTTTCAACCTAGAGCAGCAAGGTTTTATAACATCTGCATCTTTTCAAAGGGAAACGTGAAGCATAACCATTCATTGAAAATACTTTCCACTGATATTTATTACTTCATTTGAGCATGGCCTTCACTGAAAAATACTGAGTTGTTGCTAAGAAACACTGACATATGATATCCAATTATATTACTCACATTGAATTTTTACTCCTTATCATGTTATAGCTTGCTTGAAAATGGCTATAATTATGCTATGAATGGAAGGAAAGCTGGCAGCCTTTTGTATTTTAGTTACAGACTGAAGTCGATATGTTTTTACTACATGCTTGTAACAGTTCCACAGTAGCTCAGTTAAAAGGCAAAATATTGAGAGTATTGATGGTCTGCACCTGTATCTTCTGAACAGTAATATAGACAAGAAAGCAAATGTTCCTTCTGGTTTTCACCCAACATATGCCAAATTACAGGAAGATCAGTCTTAGAGTTTCTCTATGTTCCATTTCAATGTGACAGCCCATTTTGACCTCCAGGCAATAAAATACGAAGCACTCAAATCCATGGTTAGTGTTTTCAGTGGAATTCCTGTTTCACTTGTTTTATCTTTTCAATTGGTCAGTTAAAGGCTGAAAATGAAAGGATGTATTTTAATATGTATTTTAGGTCCCCTGTTGTTTCACATGTCTTAAGAATATTTTTCTTCTAAAATAGCCACTCATTCAAGAGTTATTGCTACGTCAAACACACACAACTTCTGCTAATGTAAGTGTATCTTCATTTATACAAATGTAACTATTCATTTACATTATTTTTATATAACCGGAGACTCCAGAACCCCCACAGCCAAGACCAGGATCTTGATGCAGATAGTGCTCCAGGAATACACATATAGAGAGAGCAGTCCTTCCTGTAAGGGTTTACAGCTCAAAGAGCTGAAACTGAAAAATGGGAAGACAAGTAGTGATAGTTTCATAGAGATTTTTTTAAAGGGCTTAAGATAGAAAACTTCTTTTCATCTATGACTTTTGAACAACTTCCCCATAGTTTCTGTACCAGGCCATTTACAGAAATAAAAACTAAAAATTGGATAGACACTCTGGTAAAATGTCATATAACTGACAATCTGATTTACTGAAAAAAAACCAACAACCCAAGCCCTCAGAGGGAGTCTATTAGGATATTAAGATCCAGTACCTATAAAGCTTTTAGCATATGCAAAGCAATCTATGTTATCTGTTACATGCTGAAAGGCATAGAGGATGAACAGATCACCGTATTAAGAAGAAACAGAACTACTTTGCATTACAGAAAAAAACCCAGAGATATGCACAGGTAAAGATCAGTGCAGTAAATGGAACTATATGTTAGGTGATCAAAAAAAAACCCCAAAACCCAAAAAACCAAAACACCCAGAGGGATTGCTGCCATCTGATATGAGATGCAAGAAATGCAGAGAATTGTCTCATGTTACAGGAATCTGTCAGCACTTGGTGTGGGCTACAGAGATCAAGAGGAGGATGCTGTTTCACCCACTCACTGAGTCTGTGTGAAGAAAAAGGACAGCATTGCAGTGAAAAGCAAATGGATGATCCAGATGAAAACTACCAGTAGAGTAATACAAAACTAAATCTTGTGAGAAAGATACATAGCTGAATAAAAGTAATGGAAACTGAAACAGAATCTTTATAGTGACAAGCTTATCTTATAGTGACAAGCTCAACAACAAATAAGAAAAGATGTACTTTAAAAAGATGTACAATAAAGGCCAAAAACATACATTTCTTCAGACCGTGAAGAGGTTTAAAATCAATCTGAATACTCCTAGGGTGTCTTCTGAGGACTATGAAAAGACCACAGTGGAAAATGAAACTAAAAAAATTTAGCTCCTTCACCCTATCTTCTGGGAAACTCGCCAGAAGTTGACAGTAGGATCAGGTAATCTCATTGTGTTTGCAATCATAGAAGAACAAAATCGGAATTCTCTAATGAAACAAATCTCAAATATCAGATTATTATATCACATACCACTTAGTGTGGTATATCCACCCACTTTTTAGACAATAAAATGTTATGTCACACTATTTTAACTGCAAATCTATCACAATTTCCCTTACCTCCTCCCTCTTGAAATCTTGTTTCCCTTCCTTGTTCTGTTTCCTATTGAAAGTGATCCAGCATGCCACGACATCTCCTATCTCTCATTTCTTTGGCCTGAGTGCTGAAAAACAGCACAAACTTTTTAGCCTTTGTCACAAACTGAAATATAGCCTGTATTCCCCTCAGCTGTCTGACTTGCTAATGAAAATATACATGCCTTCTGGTTTGCAACATCATCAATGAGCCCATGTGTTCCTTGGGCAAGAAATTGTTTGTATTATGTTTTTCAGCTATCTGGTAGGCAGATATGAGCTTTCTGAGGTTTTTTTTATTTGTTTTGCCTAGACATTTCCAGAAGAAAATTATGAAGGCAATCTGGACTGATATACTCCAGTTACTGTTTGTCCTGTTTTATAGCTACTTCCCTGACTTTTGAGTATTCATTCTTAAAAATTTCTTCTCAAGCACAGCATAAGTCAGTCTTACAGGTTGTATGTATTGCTTTTCTTCTTACTTAGACAAAAACAATACACTTTTCAGAAAACAAGTAATACCTCCATTTTGATGTATTTATTAAGACCCCTTACCAATGGGATGTACAATTTCACCTGACATAAGAATAATTTTTAGAACTGTATTTAGTCTAAGGTTTGAAATATGCATGTTAACATAGAGATAACAGAGATAAAGATGGATTTTAACACTCACCCAAGTATTGCATATTAGTAACCAAAAAAGAGATCTGCAACTGTTCCACAGTCTGGACAGGAAGATTCTTACCCCATTTTACACTTATCCTAAGGAGTCCTGGATTGGAGCTACTTTGGTTCAGTTCAGTGGATGAATCTATATTTCATTATATTTGCTGTTAATATGCTCTAAGTGGTATTTCTCATGAAAAATTCTTCTAAGAAGAAAAGGAGTTGTGATTTTGTTCTAAAGTACAACCTTGGAAATTTGTATAATCAAGCACTAAGTAATCGTAATTCCCCTTATAGGTCTGCCTGTTAATTCTTGTATTTTCTGATGCAATAGGAAGAGGATGTGTCTGTATATTACCACTTTGCCAGAGTCACCTTGCAGATTGACTGACTTTTTATTACTTATGGAACTGCAAGAAAATGCTCCATTTAGCAAAAATTAGCTCATATCCATATATATAATAAATAATAATCTTTATTTTTCTCCTTGTCTGAAAAGAACATTTACTGGTCATTTCTCACTCAGAAATGGGGATATCACAACTTGTTTAAATAGTTATTATCACAACAGAGCTTGGAGGTTCTGAATGTTTTTCTCGATAGTCTACATTGTTTCCTACGTTCCTAATTTATTCTTGTAAAAACATGTATATGGATTTATTTTTTACCCTTTCTTGGGGTTAAAGCCAGAAACCCTTTAAATCAATGGCAAAATGGTGATTAACTTAAATAAATTTTAACCTTGCTCTTCACAAATTCGAAACATGTATAGGCAACTTCATGGTGCCAGATTTCCTAGTGACAGATGGTTCCTACTTGATTACAAGCAGAGATTAAAAAAGCCTCAGAATTGTTAGATTCTGCTGTCCATTCTGGATTTCCCTTGAAGAATGTGTCAATTCTCATTATTTTAGGAACTTGGGTTAGATACACATAGGCTTCAACATGGTTCTGGGGTGATTTGGTTCTATGGTTATGTTTTGAGATTACTCAATGTTTATATATGGAGCTACATTCTTAGTTCTTCCCGATTTAGTGACAAACGTAAAAAGGAAATACAAAAATAAAAAAGAAATGCACATACAAGTCCTTCATCCCAAAACCAGTACTTACATTCTACTAGTGTCAGAAGTCCCAGATCTATACAAATAACTGAATACCAGAATGTAATCATGAAAAAACATCTCCACAGATCAGAAATTAGGAATCTTTGGCCTTAAGCACTAACTTAAGCCTAACAAAAACACAACCATTAAAAGAGGCTGAAAAAAGTCAGTGTTAAGTAAATTATATAAATCTTGTTTAAGAAAAAAACAGAGCATAGAGAGACAGATCAGCAATTTGGTATTCACAGAGTGGAGCATATGTTACAAAGCCACGGCAGTGATTTAAGCAGGTTTACATTACCTCAAAAAATATTGCTTATAAAAGTGTTGTTATTTTGATTCTCTTGATCCTGAGGTTAGACATCTGCCACTGGTGTGAATGAATATCATCTTGCACTTTGAACAGACACTACAAGAGCAAATCTAAGGGAGAGAGGAACTATCCAATTTATCTCCTCATGTTCAGTTTTCCTGTTTGGAGACCACTGAAATTACAGTTTTTGCAATCTCTGCACAACACAGCTTAGGAGGCAGCACAGTAAGAAGACACTGCTCTTAACCAATGTCTCAGCTAAACATCAAGCTTCCTTTTTTCAGACTTTTGTTCAGAACACACCTGCAGTGCCTAATTTTTTGTTCATTGACTTAAAAATTTCTCTGAAATTAATCCTAACAATAATTCTTGAGAGAAACTTTTCTACACCTTGGTTTTCCCGTGGTTTAATAATGTGTGTCTGTCAGACCAGGTTCCCAGCAAAAAAAAAAAAAAAAAAGAGCTAAAAAAACCCCCTTTCTGCCCCTTCCACTTGACACAAAGATAGGACCAACATTTAGAAGGCACAAGATTCAAATTTAGTTCCTTCTCTCTCGGGATGGATCCAAACACACATGTTCTGTCTTCTGTAAGAGTATCCCAGGTTGTGGGTGCTGAAATGGGTGTCCATTCTGCCCTCTCAGAGTTATTTCACTTTGTGTGTAGTTATTAAATATTCATTAGAAATGGTAAGGCTTTTCATAACTTTGTGATCTAGTGACTAGAGCTCTTGTCTGTGGGAAGAGAGAGCTGGAGTTATATTCTTCTTCTAATTAATATTTCATTACCTCTATTAAATGCTCTGTGGCTTACAGACTGCAACTCTCCAGCTTCAAGAAAGAAACCAAAATCCTCTCTCTCTTAATTCATTCAAATCCATTATAGCTCAAAGTCCAGAAGCAGAAATATCATTAACATCTGCTTAAAATCTAGACTAAGAAAACATCATCATGCCCTACTTCTGGAATAAAGGACTTTTTCTTCCTCACTTAGCAAAGGAGTGGACATGCGAACAGTGGAGGAGAACTCGGACCATGAATTCTTATTGGACAGAAGTTCATTCATGGATATCAGAATAAAGGCAGAAATAAATTGTGAAGGAAAATACTTTAGAAAGCATTCCTCATTCTGAGTTCTGGCCTGTAGAGCATCAAATGTGGTCTGTCACACCAGGTGGATATTTAAATCAAAGACACCAAATATCTACAGAAGAGGTAAGCAAACAAAACAGGTTAAATAAAGTATAAACAAGAATTCAAAAGGTGTGGTTCGTATGTATTTTGTTATAAAAGTGCAGAAGAAACCCTCCACATAGAGGTGTATGGATGTTTGTGCAAAAGAAAAGGGATAAAATACTGCATATGCATACAATTTGTATATGAAAGCAACACTCAGCACAGCAGTTGCTAGGCCTGTGGAAATAGTACATTGTACCCACAAAGTTACTTAGGGTTGCTATGATAAGAAGGAACACTTGACTGATTCTGTGGAATTGTTAACCTCATCACTCATTTTGTGTATGCTTAGTTTGAAACATGGTTTCATCATTCTGAGTTAATGCCTTGTGCCTTGTGCTCATCATTTTATTTGTATGAATGGTTTCAGGACCTTTGTATTTTTAAATTTTCTTGTCCTAGTAACCTAATCTAAAGTTTTTTTGTGTTTTTTGGTTTGGTTTGGTTTGGTTTTTTACCCTAGTTTTTCACTAGAGGTAACAAGTTAATTCTTTCCAAGTAAGGTGTAATTTAGTACAGTTACAAGTCTAGAACTTTTCCTTGTCTCTGTTGGATGACTAGGAACAGATTTACATCTCTGAGCCTCTCTAGATGGCATCACACCAAATAACCAAATTTCTCGGCCTTCCATTTATCAAGAGTCCCAGGAAATGTTGTGGGTCCAAGTACTTCTCCTCTGAACTCTGTCAATACAAATAATAAAGAAAGAACAAGGATGCACATTCTTTTTTTTCCTAACCTCTTTCAGAAAAAGGCAGTGACTGACTGCTGCTTCTTGGGCACAAAGGCACATTTTACTAGGTCCTCTGGAGCAAGGGAAGGTGGTGAAATTTCTCCATGAAATGGAGAAATTGTTATGGCTCCCACCCCCTGTACTCTGTAAAGATTATTATATATAATCTTTCCCCAAGGAAAGATAAAGAAAGCTTGTAACTGATCAGAAGGTCATAGAATCATGGAATCACAGAATATACTGAATTGGAAGGGACACATCAGGATCACCAAGTCCAGCTCCTGTCCCTGTGTAGGGCACCCCCAGAATGACACCATGTGCCTGAGAGTGTCATCCAAATGCTTCTTGAGCTCAGGCAGGCTTGGTCCTGTGACCACTTCCCTGGGGAGCTTGTTCCAATGCTCAGCTGCCCTCTGGGTGAAAAACCCTTTTTTCCTGATACCTAACCTAAGCCTCCCCTGATTCAGCTTCCTACCATTTTCTCCAGTCCCAGGAGTGAAGAAATTAGTACCAGTTCTCTCTCTTCCCCCTGTGAGGAAGCTGTATGCAAGTAATTTTCCTTATGAGCCAGTGGGAGACACTTCTGTACAATTTGTGATCAAAACAGCAGAAGCACAGCAAAAGAGTTTTTGTCATTGTTACTGTTAAATTGGATAAATTGAACGATTTCAAAAAAATTTCAAAGCAGCATAGTACAGAAGATGAGTGCGAGGGGATGATATTTTCCTGATTGAGTGGGTGCTGTCAGACCCCTCTATGTTAAATGCAACTGGAAATGCAGTTGCCTTTGACTTTGAAGTGCTCAACAGGAAGCTGTGGCTTCTGGAAACTGGCTTCTCAGGAACTGCCTTCTATCTGGCTACCCCTACCAAATTTGGCAGATAAGTTCTTCTGGGAGCCTTGGTTAAACCTCAGCAACACCTAGTAAAAGGGGAATGCGACTCTAGAGCATCTAGCTAGTAATGGAGTGCTATGCATATGACATCTGGCTTGCAACAAAAATCCTGTGCAGCAAAGCTTAATGTAGTTCTAATCAGGACATGGGGAAAAAAAGAAAAAAAAATGTAACTCACTCTCCCTGAGATGATCTATAAATTGGTTTAATCCCAAAGGCACCTGTTGGTATGTCCTGGATATCTCAATATTTCTGATGTTTTATCCAAGTATAGGAAAATTAATTCCAGAAAGGCAATGCCAGAGAGACAGTATGCTGCTGGGAGACTTTCTGCTTTCCTCTTGAGCAGATTCCTGTCTTTCAGTATCTTAGTTGATACGAAGTTAGAGAACAGTTCAGAGACACAACCAAGTAAGTGAGCAAGGCTCTACAATACTCTGAAGCCCACATTTTCGAAGTCTTTTTTATTTAAAACAAGGCCTGATTAATAATGAAGCTCAGTTCCCATTCAGGCAACTCCACAAAGTAGAAGTTGCAAGAGAACTCAGGATGCCACTTGGGAAATAAAATATACTTTTGTTTCTAGATGTTGACCTCCTGTACAAAGTTATGCCATAAAGCCACAAACACTCTTGAAATCTAAAATAATAGCACCAATGAAGTAGCCTAGTCACGGTCTTTTAAAATATCAGTGTTTTTGGCTGTGAGCACAGAAAACATTATTGTGTTTGAAAAGACAGGGAAGAAAGAGTTCAGTCTTATTTCACTCATTAAAGCAGTCAGAAAAATATGCCATGATTAATATTATGCCTTCAACATTTTAAAACAGGCTAAGTGGATTTAAATGTTTTGGAACAATAAAGTATCACATGAAAGCATAACTGTCCAGTCATGGCCTGAGAAAGGTACAGCATCACAACACTGGTACAGAAATTGCAAATAATGAAAACTGAACAGGAAAGATCATTGATTTTTACTTCTCTTTATGTTTCCACCAGGTGGAATCATGTCATGACACTACGAAGAGAATTTCCATGGTCTAAGAGCTATGCCCTTTTTTAAAGGGTAAAAAATTATCACAAATATTTAGGCATCCAAACCTTTAAGGCATACAAATTATCTTCAGACTCCCACTCTACTGCTGCTGAATCATAAAAGTGCCTAAAATCTTCAGCTGTAAAGCTTGACATTCAAAATGCTACACATCTAAGGAATATGTGTAGGCATCCTCAAATGCTTTCTTAACTGGAGAAGCATGAACAGTTCTTAGCTGTTAAATCCTGCTGTAACTCACAGACAAGCTGGTAGCATCTGTGCAGCGGCTCAGCCTAGATCCCTGCTTCAAGCTCTGCTTATGCATTTTTACCAAACTACTCTTTATATAACCTATGCATGTTTTCAATGGGAAATGGAGACCCATCCACATCTTTGCCAGCTGAAAAATACACAAGTGGGAAAGCAACTCACATTGATATCCTGTCTACCTGACATTTGCAAATTCTTTTAGATTGTTTCATGCAAAGAGAAATAGCTCTAGCAGAAAAAATGTGCAGTCCTCTCCTGCTCAAGAACTACTGTAATTTCTAGATCTGTGTGAGTGGATTTCTGCAGGCTGAAGTGATCAGGGAAAAAAGACACATTTTCACAGAGCAGTGTTTAGTGTAATAAGCTTCAGTTTTCCTGTGGTGAGGAGTATGCATGCCATGCCTCTCACAGAACTTCCAACTAACTATTTCAAAATTAAGAAAAGGTTAGTTCAAAGTATTTGTTTATGGCTTGATCTGTTCTAGACTTTGACATTTTTTTCTCACTATCCACTGGTGAATTCCCTTTCCATTACAAAGTTGGATGATCTCATTACTGCATGTATTAAAACAGAAAGGTACAATCAGGATCTTGCTTAAAGTATTCCACTGAAATACTTCATTCCTAGTTTTGAAGACTTTTATTACATCAAATATCATGTTTTTAATGGAAGTCCAAATGCCAAATGTCAGTTGTGTAAGTCTATCAAAATTAAAATTTTTCTAATGAAGGAAGGAATTTAAGATTTATAGTTACTCACTTTGCAGGCAAAATGCAAAAGAGAATGTCTAATTACCCTCATAAAAGCCTGTTCATGTTTTCCTTTGAAAAACTGCAATTCTGTGCCTTACTGAAAAGCAAAATATGCTGTTCTTCAAAAGCATCACACAAAAAACCCTTCAATTTTGTTTGTTTGTTTATTTTTGAATAAATAATCTGACAACTATTAGTGATGTTACAGGGCTGAAAACTTCTTACGGTAAAGTCTATACTACAGAGAAGATGTGATTTATCAACTCATGGCTTCTTCAGTAAAAAGACTGCTAAGTTTTATTCTTGATTGAAACGTGATTTCCACAATGCACTGATTGTGTTTTCCTTCCCTATTTTGACTGAAGATCTTGGAAGCAGGAACCTTCTCAATGTATGCTTGAAGATGAATCACCAAAACTGAGCTCACAGTTCATGATAAGCCTAGATATGTCTAGTAATAATATAATTAGAAAACTAGCATTATTTTTCTCATGCTGAACAAACTGGTGTCATATTCACTTGTTTAGCAAAGTGGGCCAAAATTCGTCTGTCTGGTGTCCTGGTTTCACTGGGACAGGATCACAGACCAAGCACAGATGACAGGCCATTAGTGGCCCAAATTCATCCAGCAGCTGCAGTCAGGGCAACTGCCCCAAGCTGCTGACAGGGGATTCCCACACCACTCCCTTTATTCTCATTATAAAGGGAAGATGTGCTGAGAGTTCCCTTTCCTGAAGCTCTTCTCCCTTGGTCTGCTTCTCCCTCCTCACAAGGACTAGGATGAATATAAGCTTATATACTTTATGTTGCTGTTTGAATTGGCTTTGCTATTTCATTAAATCTGTTTGTATTTCAACCCATAAGACTTCTCTTCTTTTCCCAATTCCTTGTCTGGGGAAGCCTCACTGAGTGAGAAAGCAAACTGCTTCAGATACAGGCTAAATTTAATATCTGGCCGTGTCTTAAAGCAGAGGACGTTTTTTTAGGTAAACCATTTGTGTTTTGTGCTCTGTGCTCTGTTTTGTGTCACCCATATGATTCAACAGGAGATAGCACAAGAAGGCAACCTTATGCAAGTCATGTGGAGCACAGGCAGCTTAGAAAATTCTATCTCTGCATACTTAAAGGTTAGTGTCAGACAGTGCCTGCAGATATACTCGAGTGCTCCCACTTAAATCACTCCTTTAGATGTCAGAATGTTTTACTAATTTATTGAGCTGCTGATTTCTACTAGGGAGTGCTTGCCATTAATTTAGGATCCAGGCTGAGAATCCTATTGCCCTTTGGCACTCTTCTTCCTCTACACTCATACAGTAAACATGCACTCCTACAGATGAAAACTCCAAAGAGCTCTAAGTACCTGAAAACCTCTTTAAAATACAGAGAGATAAGTGTATCTCTGTGCTTCTATCAATCTTTAAACAATCTTCACAGTAATGGCAATATTCTTCCATGGCAAATTGGTCAATGAATGGAAAAATATGATCTCCTAATCATAGGCAGAAGAGAGAAACTGACAGGTGACATACTGAATCTACTCCATTTTATTTTCCCTTTAAAATTATTACTATAGTCAGGACTTTAGCAAGGCAAAAAAATGTTTGGATATGCTTATACAATCATCACTGACCCACATGACAAACATCTTAAGAGCAGTAGTAATACACTAGTCACACTTGGGAGTGACATAATTTATTGCTATATTTACCTGATGCATAACATAAGCACAAGCTCCTGTCATGCTTCCTTCCTAATTTAAAAATTACAAGTCAAATAAAATGTAAAAAAATGACACAAACCTTCTCAGAAATGTAAGACATCTGGAAAACATGAGGTCTGCAGATTACATTTAATATTTTGGACTGATTTCCAAATTCATCCTTCCTGAGATTATATTTTTTTCTCTCCATTTTTTATCTCAGACAAATTATGAACGTCTCCAAAACTTGCAAGATCTTGCTTAGATATTACTGATATGAATGTTAGACAAATTAATATGGATGAAGATGGTCACTTGGAAGATGACCCTTTCTTCCTTCGAGTCTTTCATTTTCAAACCTGCTTGTAATTAATCCTCCCCACTAAGCTCCAAATCAGCTGTATCCTGAGGTCTTTTCACCACTTCAACTTCTGTACAAACTGTGGTCTTCTGCATCTGTCTACACCATGAACCTTTCACTGATTTTACTCTTGGACTAGGTCTGATCTCCATGTCTCTCCTGGCTCACCAACAGCCTGTAGCGCCCTGCTCCTCACTGGGCTGAGCAGAGAGCAATGCAGGAAAGCTGTTTTCTTGTTTCTGAGCTCCATATGAATGTTACCAGCACATTATGCAGAAGTCATCACAGATGTAGAATATTGCATTTCATAAGGAGAGCTCAGGATTTGCTTTTGTGTTATTAAATTCTTAACTGTAATGATAAGAGAGGAAAGCTTAACAACCTGATGCACATGCACCAGAAAGAAAATTCAATGAAAACCGGATGTACTGAACTTCTAAACATCTTCTGAGGTTCAACAGATGAGTTTTTAAGTGCTTAGCATTGGCTCCACTGGATGTATATGGCTGATTGGAAATTATTTCTTTGCAGTGGAACATTTTTTCATTGGAAATGTTGATTCATCTAAAGTAAAATATTTTGTGGGAAAAGGTCATTTTCAGAAAGTTTCCTGACCATTTAAAAAACTTTGTGTTAACAATTTCAAACTCCACCATTTTACGTTCTAAGCAAAAACACGCTTTTAGAACTTATTACACAGAATAAACTGATGCATAGTTATACTAACAAGCATTTATTTAATGTGAGGGAACCATGACTGATTATCTGATCAAGCTGTATCATACCAAAACTTTGTTTTCCAATGGCACTTCATTAGACAAAACAACTTTCCAGGTATTCCTTAAGAAGTGAAAATTCACTTTAAGGGGAAATAAGAAAAAAATAATCAGTTTACTAGTGGTTTTATAATGTGCATATAGTGCTGATTTGTGGGGAAAATTAAACAAGCAGGCCCTGAATTTCCAATACTACAGTCAGAAGAAAAAGACTTTTGGTGTTTTCTAATAGTCAATAGAAAATTTAATACTCTCCTCAATGCCAGCTCTCCACTGCAAACCCCATTTATATACAAAATATGCTTAATGAAGAAGTACAAGGAGCCAAAAGTAAAACATAAACAGATGCAGGCTGGTGAGGTGGATAAAGAAAGGTCCTTGTTATTACTTAGATTGGGCACGCATCTTTTCAGTAATTAATTTTCTCATTCAATCAAGTATTTACAGCTTATGTTATTTTAAACAAAATTGTGATAATACAGGGACTTGAACTGTGCCATTTTGCTTGCTATTATGAACGAGACCTGCAGTTTTGATAGATGAAATAAAAAAACCCAATAAAATACAATCTGCATGATAGAGATGCTTTGGAATTTCCTGTTTAGTACATTGCCTTGAGCCTGAAAAGTTTTATCTTTTTATTTGATCTGAAGCAAAAAGAGAACATTTGGAAATGCTTCTATGTGAGCTATAGAGATATTAAAGCCTTTTTTTTTTTTTTTTTTTTGTGGAGTGGGGGAGATAAGATTGAGATGATATCGTGTGACCACATTTTTAAACCTCTACAACTAAGTTTTTTGAAAGTAGGCATACCTAATTCTCTTCTGTCATTTCTGTTTCTTGCCTCTTGACCTCTGTTTGACCTTATGAAAACAGCACCAATAGGTATAAATCCTGATGTTACTCAGATAATGCTGAATCATTATGCTGAATCATCCAAGTGACTGCAGAAGAGAAATCTGTGTGTTGTAGTACAATATCAGCATGTAGCAGTACATCTTTCTTTATAATGCACGTTTATTTGTTGTGACATACAGAATCACAACAGATTCAAATACATAACTTAGCTGAGATTTATGTTGGCAAATATTGCTTATTTAAACATCTGGTGTTTTCCACAGCAGGAATCTGTTAACTCAGACATTCCGGTAATTGTATCAGTGAATGAGAGCTAAGCATATGTGGAAGTGAAGCGAAACTACCCTTTCTAGGAGCCTAACTCTTGTATGTTGGGCAGGAGCAATGGAACCAGGTTTCCAGTTCTGGACTTTCCTTTTCATTAGGTAAAGTGATGGACCTGGCAAGCCAGCCAAAAGCAAAAAGAAATCATGAAAGAATCTGAGAGGTACTACAAGTTTAGCTTGTATGAATCATGCTGTGGGTTTTTCTTTCCATTTTGAGGCATGCACTGCAGCATGTGGGTAAAAAAGAAATCTAACTGAAAAGAAGAAAGATGACATTCAAAGCATAAGCAGCCGTGGTGGCTTTTCACAGGGCACTCTACAAACCACTGCAGTTTCAACCCCATATCCTATATCTGGAAGCATTTACACAGAAACATATTGGAGTACTGGAATGCTGGAAATCACCTGTGGTTCTTTTCTGTGTGACCCAGATTGGGGTGTTATGTAGTTGTTAGAAGTGGTATTTTTTTTGAGATGGCTGTCCCTGTAGAGGAATAAGCATACTGGAACTGGAGGCCCAAAGGACTCTCAATATGAAGAAGGGCAATGACAAAGTGTTATCTTAAACTAAACATGGGAAGAGAGTGACATGTGATGCTCCACTGTCAGTTATGTCAGCATTCATAAGTTTTATGAAAATATCAATTAAGAGCAGGAGAAAAAAGGTATAACTTCACAACTGTGACTGAACATGACCAGTCTAGTTTTGGGTAAGGCAGCTACTGATGTAACTGTAAAACCAAGAAAGATTAAGTGTTTAGACTTACAGGCATTTGCTTGCATTTTTAGATGAATTTTAAAAGTAGTTCAAGTATGCTTACACAAAAAATGCCAAAAATACTAAAAGACACTGGCACAGGTTGCCTAGAGAGTTTGTGGATTTGTCATCCCTGAAAGTGTTCAAGGCCGAGTTGGATAGGGCTTTGAGAAACCTGATCAAGTGCAAGGTGCCCCTGCCCATGGCATAGGATTTGGAATTAGATGACCTTTAAGGTCCTTTCCAACCCCTATCAGTCTGTGATCTTACTATCCTAACAGAACTGAGGCAAAAAACATCAGGATTGACTTGTCTCTGAGATGTCTGCTGCTGTCAGGAGCTTCATGACCATCTTCAGCCTCTGACTAGCTTGTTGAAGCTTTTTGGAATTTCTTCAGAGCTACCTCTCAGATGACAAAGGTTAGTACATGAGGAGTAGAAACTGGCATACTAATGCTTTCATAAAATTTGCTTCTGTGCTCCAAGTTAAAAGGCTCAGAGGTGATACTAGCTTCTCCCATTTTACTCCTTCCCATCTGAATATTAATCTTCATGCAGCAGAATTGTCCAGATTTGTCTGTATTCATCTGCTGCACCCAGTCTTAATCCTGTGAAGGTATTCAGAGGCAAATAGGACTTTCAGACTTTTTCTTGCACTAGGTTTTTCCCAGCTCCAAATTTCTGACATGGATGGATTTTTTGCAATGGTGTGACATGATGTCTTTTCTACTTTTTTTTATCCTTTAATGATTTTGCCTTAAGGTTATACATTAGATGTCAAAATCTGGCTTTAATATTCTAGAACATCTTGTTAACTTGCATCCCTATCAGGGTCTCTCATCTCAAGAGCAGATTGCTCCATCAAAGCTACTTCTGAGTAAAATTTTGAAGACACTTAAATGAAATCAAGGGTGACAACACTGATTTCCTTCAGCTTTACAGATGTTATTATAGTACTCTTGTTTCTCATTTCATGTTCAAAACTTTTTGTATTGCTTAGGCAGCTTGTACAGCTGAAGAGAAATTATCAGAAAAAACATTTTTGCTGTAGCAGAGCAAAAAGTATGTAATAAACTTTTAGTCTGAAAATAGTTGTTACAGCCAGGGTGGACTTTCAGCACATGTAAGGCAATGTTTGTAAACAAAAAGATTAAAGCAAGTTGTTTGTCTAGATCAACATGGAGATTGTTCACTTGTTAAGCTGGGGCTGATCCATTAAATAAAATCTACTAGCCTGAATTTCTGGTGAATATAATCTCCTTAAAAGCCAGAGTTTTTGCAATAAAGACTACAGCATAAGTCTCGCTAAAAAAGAAAATCAGCCCATGTGTAACTGGTATACAGTGAGAACACAAGAAATTAAAAAAATATATCTTTGTGGCAGTTGGGACGGAAGGAGTGATTAACTACATTTTAGTGGAAAAGCATGTCAGCATCTTAAATGTTGCACTTCTATTTTTATAATATGAATTTTACTCCATGTGTGTTCTCCTTTATATAATATATTCTGGCTTCCAAGGGCTTAATTAAAACATCAGTAGAGACACAACAATATGAAAGGTTTGGTGTATAGTTTCACAGTGTTGGAGAAGAGAAATGGAACTTTAAGTTTTGGTATCTTGGTGGATGAAAAACTGAATGTGAGCCAGCAATGTGTGCTCACAGCCCAGAAATCCACCTGTATCCTGGGCTGCATCAAAAGAATTGTGGCCAGCCAATCAAGGTAGAGGATTCTGCCCTTCTGCTATGCTCCATGAGTCCCCACCTTGAATACTGTGTCTGGTTCTGGAACTTCCAGCACGAGATGGACATGGAGCTCTTGGGCTGAGTCCAGAGGAGGTCCACGAAGATGATCACTGGGCTAGATCACCTCACCTATGAGGAAAGTCTGAGATAGTTGGGCTTGTTCAGCCTGGAAGGAGAAAGCTCCAAGGAGACATTATTGTGGTCTTTCAGTGCTTAGAAGGGCCTACAGGAAAGCTCTGATGATGACTGGTCTACAGTTCCAACTATGCACTCACTTTTAAGGTCTATATCTAGAGGAGATTCAATGCTAACTTCTGATGACAGTTCTAAGGAGTGCAGTAGTGCACTGCTTTTATCTAGGAGGAAATAAATAGAAAATATACACCATGATTATATTAGCACTTTAAAAAAAGGCATTAGAAATACATTCAGGGAAATATCAGCTTAAATTTGTGAAATAGAAGTTAAGAATAACAAAAAGGGCAAACTTTGGAATTTTACTTACACCACATCTAATGTAACCTTGAATTTGCTATGGACTTGAGATCTGTCTTTCCATTCTCTGAATGGACATATTCATTTAGAGGAGATGCTTTTTCATAAAAGATCCTTCCTTGCCTCTCAATGTGATGCTGAAAGAAAAGAAGTTATATATAATGTTTCATCATACAGGAAAATTATCTGTGATAGATTTCTTTATTTTCTCATGAGAAATATTAAGTGCCTTTAGCCGTCTTACAGGAAGCTGGAGAACACACCTGAACATGCTTTGCAACAGATGTCACAGGATAATTTACTCTTCACCTCTATGTTCCATGAGTCCGAAGTCTGACACTTGAGTAGGGAATGTTGGGCTTTTGTATTTTTCAGACTGTCAGAGGAAATGAGGTTGGGTGAGATGGTGTAACAGAGTTTTCTGAAGACTTTCTTCAGCTGTTTTCATACCACCATCCCTTGATCTGAATGCTGCTCAAATCATACAAGGCTCCCTATAAATAAATAAACAACTTTGATCTTGCTGTCTCTGTTAATTCTGTGAGGAGACAAACAAAACCAACCAAACAAAAAACCAACCAAACAACAAAAAAGAAAAAGCAAAAAAGAACAACTGAAAAGAAAAAACAGAGAAAAATTACATCAGAGAGCAGAAGTAACTTTATGAAGTGGAAGACTGATAACCAGCATTATAGCTTTCAAATATTATCAGCAGCTAACAGTAACAATTTCTGCAAAAGCTATCTCAGGTATAGAAATCACTTTTTAGTTCATTATTGGTATAACTTTTTTTTTTTTTCCTGGAAAACTCTCTCATGTTTATTTTCACTCAACCTTAGCTCCTTTCCATACTATAGAAACAAGCTTAAGGTTTACACTATTTCCTATAGCCAGCAGCTTGATATACAGTCACATATGGTGAGCTTTGCAAGTCAAAAACATGAGTAACTATTAAGTCCTACCTGAAACCACATAGCTTTTTCTGTATGTAGATTTTGTTTTCTCCTCAAACATAACAGCTCTATCTGTGACTCAGACATTACTATTTATTAGTACAGTATGTTCCTCTCTTTTAAGTACTGTGGCAGAGGTAAATAACATTGACTTGGTGCCTTAGCAAACCAAAGAGTAACAGAATAATCAGATAGTCGATAAAAAGACTGCCGGTTAGACCAGACTCTGACCTTTGCAATTCTTCACAAATACCAGCTCATTTAAGGTTAGCTTGTTCATGCAAATTGAAAACTTCTTGTGACAAGGTACTAAAGCCAGGCTGTTCATTAACAGGATGAATCTCATTAGCAATTTAATCTAATTGAAATTATGGAAACCCAGTAATGTTACAACAGAATGCAATTTAATCTGAATTTTCTCCACCAATTTATTCCTTGTCATTCTGACGTGTAAAAATTGAGAACTGATTGTAGACTAAAAGAACCACTTTTATCATGGCCACTCTTTCTTTATATGAAAGCTAATGTAGTAACTTGTTCCCTTTAAAATAAAAAAAAAAACCTCATGGAGATCAGAAGCAAATATATCTTTCTAATAGCAGGTGACCTTTATGAGCTACAGATCTGATGCAAGTTACACCTACTTAGTGCCATATCCTGCTCCTGGGACAGAATTACTATTGGCCTGAAATAGTTTCACTCTGAAACATGATGAGAAGACTTTGGGTCTCCTCGCTCAGGTAAACAATATCACTTGAATACAGGCCTGACATTAATAATTTTATAATTATAAAGCTGGTATAAAATACCAGCTTAATCAAGGCTTGTATGCTCCAGGTTGATTCAGTCAAGAAACCTAAACTGAAATATCTTTCTGCTGTGAAATGATGAGAGAAATACTAATTCATCTGAATATAAGAAAAAAGCAGTGATTAAAATATCCTCAGGACGGTTGCTCAGTCTCACCAGTGCAGACAGGAACCAGGTATTTTTATCAGATCTAAGAGAGAGCAGAAAAGTTCTGAGGAATGCTTTAGATACCAACATGGCTAGCTGTACCAAGATCAAGAGGAAGACATATCAGAAGACAGATATCTGGAGAAATTTGATTCAAAATTATCATGAAGCAGATAGATTTTAACAAGTAGATGACAGGAGCAGGACAAACAGCCCAAGTATCATGTCAGTCAGGCAGCAGAATCCAAGATAAGGGAACCAAAGTGGCAGTGGGGCCAGTACTGAAGTGAGAGTGACTAATGGAGCAACCACAGCAGAAATCAGGTGCTCCAGAACATGAGACTTGATTACATCCAAAGACACTGAGCAGGAATAGCAAGCTGTATAATCCCACCATATAGCTTGTATTTACAACAAACCATAAATCAGCCTCCTGGGACAACCTGCAGCTTCAGAAATATTACACAACTGCTGCAATCACAGTTTGTTGGCAAGAATGGGGCTCACATAGTTGACAAAACTTGGCATAAGCTTCCAGTGGTCAAATGAGTGGTTACAAATCACCTCACAGTCCTACACTCACCCAGAGGTTCAGTTTGTTCCTCTCCAATTCCTCAAGACAACTGGGGAAGGAGAATCAAGCTCCTACAAATAGCATGTAAGGCACATGCTATGAAGAACTCAGGTTTTGAAGAATGGATTTAACCACAGGGTCAGAAGGAGGGCTGAACAGTCAAAGCTGCATGCAAATACTGCTTTCTAATAATAATAATAATAGAAAAATCTGTAAGATAGGCAAACAGGAAATAAAAAAATTACCCATAACTGCAGCAGGGATAGATAAGAATATCAAGCTAATTTTATGAAATTGCCTATCACGGATATTTAGTATTGATATATTGAAATATTAGTGAATTTTTCCTTTAATGCTGCTGTTTCCATAATCCCTCATGGTTCAGACTTGCAGAAATTTATATGGTGGAAACCTAAAGAAAACAGAAACTGTGAAGTGCAACAGAAAAAATGTAGATGATGTCCATAGTGTTTTGAGATTCTGACAGCACAGAATAGGAAGATGGCGGTGGAATTCTTCATTCTCTGAAGAAACACCTGGGTTTACTCATTTCCTGATACCCAAGACAATCTTACATGTCTGGCAGTTACTGTACCACCTCAAATACATTTTAAAAAGGGATAGCAGAAAGAAATGTCAGGTGGCCACTCAGCTTACCAAGCACTGTAGTAGACCTCATTTTAAGATATATTGGTGCTTATGGAAATGTGTAGATTTCTCAGCACTCAAACTGGTGATTAATGCTGAACTGCAAGTAGTTTGATGTACAGATACACATTTTTAAGCTGCAAATTCTATGCCTCAATCAATTTTGAAAAATAATTTAAAACATTTATACCAATTTGTCACTTTATGGAGGCACTATTTTTTTAATTAGTAGTATTTATTATTTAATAGCTGATATAATATTTCAGAAATTCACATAATCCTGCACAAGTTCATCTGACTATCCAGACTGTTTCTGAAGTATCTCTAGCAAATATTTATACACTCTACCTCTTTGCACAGCCATTGTCTGATCCTCTCAAGGGCATAGCCTACACATGCTTATTTCACGTCTTCGTTAGTTCATCCCAGTTCATGTAAGTAGCCCACACATGTTTTCATAGACAGACACAAGAATATTTTGGAGTGCTACATGTGGGATAAACACAAACGAAAATATTAACACATTTCCAAACTCTTTTGCTTGTATTTTGGGAGCAAAACAGAGAAATACTAAGGTCTGTGAAAGTAGCAATGCATTTAAAACATAAGCTGTTGTATCTGTGGGTTTTTTTCTTTTTTCTTCTTCTGCATCACTTTTGTCTCCTAGTGTTGTTAGTTTCTCAAAGTTTTTTCTACATTTTCTGACAAATGCTAGTTTCTATAAATATTTCATGTCATTAACAAACATTTCTTCCATCATCATCAGTGACATAGATAGTGGGATCAAGTGCACCCTCAATAAATGTGCAGATGACAGCAAACTGAGTGGTGCAATTGACAGACCTGAGGGACAGTGTGCCATCCAGAGGAACCTGGACAAGCTGGAGAAATAAGCCTATGTGAACCTCCTAAGGTTCAAGGAGGTCAAGTGCAAAGTCCGGCACCTGGGTCTTGGCGTCCATATAGTCTGAGAGATGAAGGGATTGAGAGCAATCCTGAGGAGAAGGACTTGGGGTACTAGTGGATGAAAAGCTGGGCACGAGTTGGCAACGTGTGCTTTCAGCTCAGAAAGCCAGATGTATCCTGAGCTGTATCAAGCATGGCCAGGATGTCAAGGGAGGTGATTCTCTACCTCTGCTCTGCTCTCTTGAGACTCCACCCGGAGCACTGTGTTCAGTTTTGGAATCTCCAGTATAGGAAAGACATAGATCTATTGGAGCACAAAGTCACAGTGATCAGAGGGCTAAAGCACCTCTCCTATGAAGGCAGGCTAAGAGAGTTGGGGTTGTTCAGCCTTGAGAAGAGAAGGCTCTGGGGAGACCTGAAGGGCCTACCCAAAAGCTGGGGAGGAACATTTTACAAGGTCATGAAGTGATAAGATGGGCGGTAACCATTTTAAACAGAAAGAGGATTAATTTAGGTTACATGTTAGTAAGAAATTCTTTCCTGTGAGGGTGGTGAGAAAGGTTACCAAGGGAGATGGAGATGCTGCACCCCTGGAAACATTCACATTCAGGTTGGCTAGAGCTCTGAACAACCTGATCCAGTTGAATATGTCCCTGGTGATTGCAGGGTGGTTGTACTACATGACTTTTGCAGGTCACTTCCAACCCAAACTATTCTATGATTTCCTCATTTCTTTAACAATGCTTTTTACTAGAAAATAAAGCTTAAAACTGTGATTGTTGTGCAACATGGAGGTCCTTGGTACTTTCAGCTCTGAATGAGAACACGAACATAGCTTTCTGCCTAATCATATTACCTGCTGTACATATCCATCATGTGTGATGAAGATGTACCTGACTGTTTAAATTAGTTTTAGATCCAGGCATTTTAGTTAACTGTATCCTAACTTTCTGTCAAAAATTTATCCCAAGAGGTATCAAATACTAAAGCAAACAAAGCTGCAGAAACTTTTGTACATCCAAAAGAGATGGTAGGCAGATATAATTGTTGCTTATGAAAAGTCACTGAAGCTTTGTTGCAGGACTAATAATTCCAGCATTCATGCAGTGAGGAGATGAGCTGACTGAAGTCATTGATCTAGCTGACTCCTGATAGATAGGGACTCCTAAGTCCCTAAAGACAGTACTTGAAGAGCTGCTAGAAAGCTAGTCAGGTTCAAGATTATGACGTGTTCTTGAAATTTTCATGTAATATATAGCTGTACAAACATGTGGCCAGGGAGCAAAATGCAAAATTATGTTATACTGTTAATATACTGTTATACTGTGCAGGCTGTATATATAATAGTATGCATGTTCCAAAAAAATAAGTGAAAATTGTCAGATACAGATTATAAGAGATTTTGTTCTTATTGTTTGGAAGCATAGCTATCATCAAAGTGTATTTCAGATGGTTCTGAGGCAAAGCCTGAAGCCTTCCTGTAGGAAACAAACATACCTGAAAAAATAAAAATCTTTTAATAACTTGAAGGCAATGAAACTCACGAAGCCAATATAAAACCAGAAATAATCCTTCCCCCGGGAGTTACATAGGTATAAACCTACATTTTAAAAGATAAAGTCTAATGTGCCTCTCAGTGCTAGACTGCTGAGCTGAACATGTCCTAAAGAAGACTAACCTTCAAAGAGCATTAAAGCCCATATTTAGAAAGGTTCAGGAAGGCACAAATCTGCCATTCAGGCAACAGTGGCCTCAAAAATCAATTCTGTGCAGCTCTGCATAGCCGAAGTGATAAACAAACTGATACTTCAGCAACAGAGGGCTAAAGAGTCAAAAAGGGAATCTTGAATCTCTCTGAAAAAAGAGATCTATTATGTCCTTTTGAATCTGCACAGTGAAAGGGTTGCTCTGACTGCTGGGCCTGCAATAGAGAAAAACTTCCATTGACATGAAATTGAAAAGAAGTTATCTAAAGTCCAAATCACTATTCATTTGTTACTACACTGAAAATTCATGACAGAACACTTATCAGTCCCTTGCTCAAGAATCTGAAATAGCATGTAAATGTATAGATTTGGTGTCCCTTTTGGAAGTGGATTTCTCAATGTCTTCTTGGAAAGAAAGACTGTATCATGGAGATTTTCCATAAATTTCTCATTAGGGACCATAATTGGTGTAAAGGTCATGGACTTTACATACTGCAAGACCCATCACATTTATTCATTTGATGTACACATTAAACTTATGTACCAAAAATTAGGAATTAATTTAATAATTTACTCCTGGTACAGAGGAGAGAGAGAGTGTTGAGAGGGTTTACATGAGATAATAAGAAAAATTTATTCACTGGATGGCTTGTCAGGCACAAGAACAGGCTGCCCTGGTGAAGTCACCATCTAAAATATGTGTAGATGTGGTTCTTAGAGACATGGTTTTGTGGTAGATATGTCAGTGCTGGGCTAATGGTTGGACTTGATGATCTTAGAGGTCTTTTCCAACTGCAATGATTCTACCAGTCTGTTCTGTGATTCTATGGTATCTTGACACACAAATGTGCAAAGTTTTCATATGCTGAAAAAGATGGTTTTTTCCCATTAACCTGAAGGATATTGTAAAAGCTTTTTCCATTCTAGATAGGAATGCCATAATTTCCAGCCTACATTTATTCTCTTGGTGCATAGTCTTTTGATAATCACTGGCATGTCCTTTTAATTTAAATGCCATTTGTTTCTTCTTGTCTTATGAAGGTTTTCTATTTAAATATGTTTAGTCTAAGTCAATATTTTTGTCTCACAATTTCTGTTTCTTTTGCTCTCTAGTAGATATTCAAATATTTCCAGCAGACTGAGGGAACAGACAATTCAAGAAAAATAGCAATTTATTTATCAGAATGCTATGAACTGAAAATTACAAAAAACTTCATATTGATTGACATACCTCTTTGTTTGCATAGGAACGAGAACCACATAGAGCAGTCAGGGAACACAAAGAGCTCCTACTAACTTGCACAGGGGCAAATGAACAGGGGCAGAGTTTTCTTACTGCTTCTCCAGCAAAAGCAACTTCACTGTTTCCTACCTGAACCAAAAAGCTTTCTTCGTCTTTTGTAAAGAAATACATTAATGATGTTGTCATTCATCATTCTAGACTGCATGGAATACAGTCAGATACAGTTAGCAGCTCCTTTTTACTCTCCTTTAAGTCTGTACTACTGGTCTACAGTGTTTGTGTTAATGCACACACTCTAGAAGTGGGATTGTTAACATGAACTTATTCAAGTGGATCCCCTACAAGCAAAAATAAATTATCAGTCACAAAAACTCAACTTTATCATGAAATGACCAATTTATACAATGCACTACTCTTCAAAGTGTCCTGACACAACAAGGAAACTATTGACCATTGAGAGCAATAATTTACCTCAAAAGTGAGCTCTCTCATGGTAGCAAGCATTTTGCCAAGATTCTTGCAGCACCTGTGCAGCAAATCTTTAAATCCTTAAGAAGTTCTAGATGTCTTAGTGTTTTCACAGAATGATGTAGATAAATTGCCAGAAACAACAGATAAATCCTGAAAAATAATTTTTTTTTTTACAATGATATGTCTAGTCTTAGGTTACTTATTTACATGGGGTTTTGATGAACCTGGTCTAGTGGACAATGTCCTTGCTCATCGCAAAGGTGTTGGAACTGGGTGATTTTTAAGGTCCCTTCCAATGTAGACCATTCTGTGATCTCTTGTTTTACCAGTGTTGCAGTTGATTAAGCATCCTGTTACCACTGGGTATAATTCTTCCAGAACTCTTTTTGGCTAAAGTTTCTCTGTAACAGCTAAGCCTTACTTGTTGGGCCAGAACATGAACTGAGTGGGCATCCATCTGTCTGCACTGGACTACAGGTGTGGTATTGCACCTGCTCTGGGAGGAAAGCAGAGAACACTGAATTTCATCGGCTTGCCTTGCCCCACTCTGTCTATGAATATTTGTATACTTGTCATCGTCATATAAAAAATTGCTGTTAAAATGCAAAATTTTATACTTTTCTCATGAAATATAACTCCAGACTAAAAAAAAGTGCCCTTTGTAATAGTTTGCTAATAAACTATAGGTGAAGAAACCTGATATCCGCACAGGTTTTTCCAGACATTAATATGTGGTTTATCTGTGATAATGATACCTCCTGACTAGCTATTTTCTGATGAACAAAATAGCTGTTTTTTATCTCATCGCTGAACAGACAAAAGCACATCCCAAATCTATGTCCACTGCAGAAAACTCACTGGCAGTTTTTGCAGCTTCAGTGTGAAAGGCAAACATTGTTCTCCCCCTGCACTACTCTCCATTTAGAAAAAATGTTAAGAGCAGAAGTCATGGTGTGAAGGTTAAAAGAAGGAGTAGGAAACAAAGAGGATTATTCTACCACAAAACCTTGATAGTTCAGTAACTCAGAACTAAGAAAAATTACTTTACTGTTCCTAACAGTAAAAGTGAATCTCTGCTTAGTCACAGCTGAAGACATGGTATTGACAATTACATTATTATTTCCCTTTCTTTTAAAGTCTGATGCAGTGAAATTGTAGAAATAATAGAATCATGTGTCACAGAAATGCCCTGCTCACACTTCTCTGTCATAGCTAGATATCAGAATCATCCTTCAGCTGGTTATAAATTATACAGATTAAAAAGAAAAAAAAATCAGAAAAACATCTCATAAAACACATATGCATTAAGTAATTCAGTTACAGACTAGGGAAAGGACAAAAAATCACTAGAAGTGTTTAATTGTGTATAAGTAATGAAATAATTTTCACCACTGAGCTCATGAAAAAAGGTAGAGGAAGCAATGCATTATTAAAGTGCCAAGGAAATGAAATCCAGAGGCTGCACAATGTTGCCATCCTGGAGTTGGAGTGTTAGTGACCTAATAAACCCCAGGAAGATTTTCCAATGCTGCTGAAGATGTATTGTAATATTATTACACATACCAACTTAGATTTCTAAACAGTCTGTTGCAGAACCAACTAAATGTATTCTCATAGCTTAAAACAAAGGGATCATGCAAATATCCATAAAGGCAAAAAACTCATCAGAGGCTATTCATATATAACTTAATCTAAGATAGAAGGAAGTATCTTATTCTGATAGTGGAAGAATGATTCATTGACTTCATTGTGCATTGGGTCAGGCTAAATAAAAACAATGAATCCCTTAAGGCAAATCTCTTTTATTTTCCTGGTTTGAAAAGAGCAAAAGCTGGAAAGCTCAATATCATATATGCAGCACAGGACACTGGGGAAAGTGCTGGTGAAATGATTTTCCTGCCAGAGGGCAAGGTAAGAATAACTTTAAAATTGGCACTCCAAAAATGAAGGAGAAATTTTGTGTCCAGTGAAATGGGTAAGGTTTTTTTCCATGACACTTAAGGAGGCAGAAGGATCAAATCTTCACCTTATTTCACCTTATTTTGCCAAAACTATCATTGTCTCTATGGTATGAATCACTTCCACTGTTGCTGGCACTGGCAGAAATCTCAATTAGCAGTGTCATGATTGTATACATTTCAACCATATTACCACTTGGTCTATTTTAATGAGCATCAAAGGGAGAGAAAATATTCTTGAAAAATAGAAAAGTGATCTTAAAAAGCGCTATATTTCTTTCTTTTTGTGTTCTGTTTTCTTTCTGCATACCCACAGAACAAAGCTTCGAACAAAAACAAGCAGGCAGACCTAATATCCCAATGCCATGGCCCTCCCCATTTTGTTCATTTGCAGTCTGCTAGGACATATTGCTCCCAGATAGGACTGTTTCTGTGTCTTTGTTTCAGCACACTTTAAAGCACCTCTATGTTTTCAGTGTGAACTTCACCTGGGAACAGAACTGTTAATGTTGGTGATCTCTGGTGAGCTCAAACTAGAAAACAAAATAGGCTTCCAGGGTCTTTCAGTTTCTTCCTCATCAAGCCTGAGAAATTTTTTGTTTGTTCAGATACATACCCTGTGGCAGAAAACCAAGCAAATAAGATTTCAGCAGGAGAAAGCACACTGCACAACTGCAGCAATTTTCAACAGAGCGGCTTAGGATTTGTTGCTAGTGTATGGTTTAATTAAATAAAACCCTATTTTAAAAGGTTACTCTGTGTGAAGCTGTTAATATGTAAGTTATCAGTACTGAATGCAGAGAAGAGCTTCAAGGCAATTAAGTCATTTAAACATCAGAAAATAGCACAGACAAAGAAAAAATGAATTAATATTTTGATTTTATTATTCACTGCAAAGTCTACAAACTCTTAGACTCATATTCAACAGCAGAGGGAAACAGAATGGGAAAGAAAACATTTCTACACAAAGAGAAATATCTGAGTCTGCCAAAGACGACTATGGTTGCTGCTATAGTACTGCCAGTAGTGCATGTTTCCTATGGGCAACTGTATGCTTTCATTCAGTGTGTAAGAATGCTGTTCTTTTGATCTGTATTAACTGGAAATGTCTAAAACTTTCTGAAACAGAGCCATACTTGTCAGAGAAACCCCTCAGATCTAAAAATTCTCTGCTCTTATCTATTTTCTGAACACATGTGTACATGGTCTCTTACAATCTCAGTAGGGAGATAGATGCTTTCACATAAAATTCAGAGAAAACAACTGAAACAAAGTAATTCCAAGTATGTGTACATTGCATCCTAAGTGGGCTGTTTGGCAAGCCCAGGCAACCCAGATGAGGTATACTGTGGGAACACACTACATCTCCCCACTGACCAACTTGTCCTGATTTTCTCCCTAGAAGCAGAATGTACATATGTGTGTTTGTGTATGGAAAACTACATAGGCAGATTTTGTCCTGCAGGGAGTCAGCGTGCTCAGGCCAAGTGTCCAGATCTGGAAACTGGGAAGTTTTCCCAGATCCCAAAGTACAGACACATCCACAGAAAGCCAAGGTCTGGCTCCCCAGTTCTGCACTTTTCATGCTTCAGTTGTCCAAAAGGGCCTGAAAACAGGCCTGAAAGGCACCACTGCCAGTTGCTTTTTCACAAAAGCTGCATTCAAGGAAGAAAGGACAATTGCAAATATTAATGTGACAGTCTTCAAATCCCAGCTTTCAGATCCTCATGGATCAGCAGACGAGAAAATCTCCAGTAGTGAAGTGTAGCACATGAGAACACGTGTCTGAGGAAATGTAGTACAGACTTGAATAACATCCTGCAAGGAGAACAAACAATACACTCTTCCAGCCAAGCATTCTATAGGCTTGGGAGAAAAAAATTAAAAATACTTTGAAAAGAGAGCTACATCCAAACTGGTGACCACAACTGTGGAAAATCCACACCTTAGCTGCAAATGTACAGCTACTATATTCCTCCTGTCCAGCGGATTTGTGGACTATGTAGTCTATTAAAAGTTTCCTATGCTTGCAAATTACCATTTTTGAGTTTTGTGGGATTTCCAAGCACTTTCTCTGACAAAGATTAAATCACACCAAAACTCAAATGTAGTAGTTTTATATCAAATACCTAACAGTGTAAAAATAATATAAAAAAAATAGAAACAGTCCCATATTACTGTAACACTAGAGAGGGTTTTTCTTTGAGGTTTTTAATGTAAAATACTGACTAAACTTTGCCTACTCTGGAGCAGAAAACAAAACAGGAAATTGAAATTATATACAATACACAATAGTACAATATAATATTCTTCCATGTTCTTGGCAGCCTCTGATTTAAATATGTAAATAAATAATTAGGTCATACTAGTTACATTTGAAATGATTTGCCCACACCAGGGGTTGGAAACAGATGATCTCTAAGGTGTCTTTCAATCCAAGCCATTCTGTGATTTTATGATAGCAGTCTAATCCCTCCACTAACAATGCTCTTTTCGCTCCATACTTCTGACAATCAAAAAATAGTTAATGTAGCTGATAGAAATAGAAATCTTATGTGTTGATCTCCTTCAGGCTACTAGTAACTTCATCTACTTCAATGCTAGTTTCCAAGGGAACCAACAAATTGAGTCAACGATAAACAGGGTAATCAATTTTAGTTATTTTCCTCAGCCTTTCTGTGGTAAGCTGAATGTTCTTTTATCTCAGTAAGCTGATCAAGCACAGATTTGATCTCTTGTTCAATTAATACAGCTCTCATGAAGAACGATATTTCTGCTGGATTACAACAGCAGGTCTTCACAGCTGAGTGAACAGAAAACCAGCCATATTTACACATTCCAAATCAAAACTTGCAAAAATATCACAGCTGTTCATAACTTACTGTTAAGAAATGCTTCATCCTTGGAATGTGGATGGGCAATGTGAACATATATTCTGGGATTCATTTGCTCATCATTTTTCACCCACAGCTAACTAGCCTTGTACTGACTAGCATCAAAGAATCAAACCAAAAGGAAATAAACTGGGAGCTTAGTCTTAAGATATAGTTGATAAAAAACCTAAGGCAAGTCTGAGAGAGTAGAATAGCAATATGATGTGAGTCTAGAAAAACAATTCTGTGCAAATTTTTAGAGGAAGAACTCTTGCTATGATAATCTTTGCGGAGATTAGGTCCTTTCTTGAAGTCAGGCACTGAAACTGCAACTTGTCTTTCAACCGATTTTTCACAGGTTGAAGTCTGCTGAACTCAGTGAGAGCTGTTGCCGTGAGAGTTTTGCGTTCGGTGTCATCATTCAAACATGTAATAGAATACACTGAGGGTAAATATAAATAATGCATTCACCAGTAGAAATGGGAAAAAGTAACAGTATAAAACCTACAGAACTACAGAAGTTACAGGTATAAGAACATAACAGTTACTATGCAATTCATTCTCAAATCACTTGTAACTACTTTTTTACATAAATGTGCCTTAATTTAAATTAGATGAGAAAGGAGATGAAAAAAATAGAAGAAAAAGTGTTCCTCATTAATACTGACAAATAAAATTCCCAGGATCAGAAAGAAGTTTATATCCATGTTTTTTATTTAATGACAGTGAGTTTCTAGCACCTCTCTATAGTTTAATATAGTTTAAAATGACAGAAATTTTATCTGTCCAGACATTATAAAATACCAATAGAATAGTTTTGAAGCAGGAACTACAAAATAATTTAATTTCAAAGTTATCTCTACTGACTTCACAGGGCAATTTATATTATTTCTATGTATAAGAAAAAGATTCATTATATCTGAGAATGTGTGAAAGGGACTCTTTAATGAAATAATTATTTTCCGAGAAAATTTATTCAGCAGTTCTGCAGTGAAACTTTTGTGAGGTCCTAGGTGTTTTTGAGTAAGGGTGCTGCAAATGAGACAGCAATTGCTATCTACAGTGGTGCACTGGAGTTATGTTTGACAGTACTTTTTTAGCAGATAAACTACATTTATATCAAGATGGTAACTGGGACAGAAAAACTGCTTACCCATCTCCTGTTAAAGACTGCTAATTGTGCTGGTGAGAGAGAAGCTCTTTTCCTTTGCTATCTTGGTGACTGCCAAGATAATGTGGAGGCAAATAAAGGAATGGGAAACCTAGAAATGAGGAATGACAAGGCTATATCTTCCAGATATAGTGAGGAAAAAGGCACCAACATAAAGGATAGCTGGTTCTTTCAGTTCCTCTGTGAGTAGTTCTGCTTCTCAGTCTCTCCTACTGGTAGTACAAGCATATGGTAAAGTACAGACTCTTGATTTGGTGCTGGAAAGCAAGTCTTTAACAAGTCTTTTTATAAGCTCTTTTATTTCCTTTGAGGTAGACTTGAATTCACTTGTCAGACAGACAAGTAAATTCCTTTTTCTCTTCTATTTAATATTTGATAAAGAACTGCAACATTAGAAACCCAACTGTTTTGGAACATTGCTTCTTATTTTCAAATAGGAAGTAATATTCAAAATTTTCTTAATATATATATATATATGGATTTCATCCCTTTGCTAGAATACTGTTGTACCTTTAAAATTGCTCTTCAACAAAGCACTTCAAAACTAACATCTGATCTGAAAAAAAAACCACTTTTAAAAATATAAAAATATATTACTAAATACAAAAACATGTGAATGCAAACATCATATCCCCATAAAGACTCTAATCTTTGCTGTGCACATGATTCTATCACCTGAATTTCCTTGGGTGTTTCCATCCCCCTCTTGCTGATGATGTCAGTCTGAAAGGACCATTCAGAAACTGCTGCCAAGGAGAAAGGTCAGGTCTGTTATTTCATTCTATCAATAGACAGACTTAAAAGCTGCACTGAAGAGTCAAAGCTATTCCCCTTGGTTTGCTTCATTGCCTCCCCACATGGTTAAGTTTTTAAGTCAGACTTTAATTATATTGAATATTGCTTGAATTTCTCTTGATGGGCACATTTATTATTTAGAAAGTAAATTGACTGATTTAGGAAAGAATAGGAATTCTTCCAAAAGCTATCTAGCGAGACCTGCTTCTAAACACTGATACTCATTAATTCTCTCTATATAAAGGATATCAGATATTCACTGCATTTGTAATACATACAGAAAACTATCCCTGATAAAGAGATATGAAACCTTTGGAAAGGTTGATTTAAAAGCTGCCCTGGAGAATACATAATGCAAAGAATTAGAATTGGAGGATCACAATCTACTAATACTGGCCTGTTAAACTCTTACTCTTACCTAGATGTTGTTATAGGGAATGGCTTTGAACATAACTCATCTCTTGGGAATAGCTCTGCCAGTGTTCACCAGGCTGGGAAATCACAACATCAAGACCAAAGAGCTGGAAAGCATTTTACAATTTGCCAATTTGGCCCAAAGCACTCAGTCACATTCTAGAAAAAAAAAACACAAAAACTTCTTCAGTGCTTAGAATCAAAATAATTCAAAGATTTGTTTAAAATTACTATCCTCATATTCAAAGATTAATAGGTCTTTTTAGGCACTGCATTACCAGATTAGCTTTTATAACACTTCACCTGGCTCTTAACCAATAAAATAAAATATTACCATCAATCCCACACCCTTCTTGTAAACTGTAGTTCTACAAGTTCCATAAATATTCTAGCCAATAAACTATACTAGCTATTTGTAACAATATATATTGTTTATTCTGTTTCGTGTTGAGCCATGAAACATGAGGTTACCTACTACAAAAACATTAGGACCTCACCAATCTGTTTGTCCTAAAATTTTCTTGCTGTTTATTTATGATTTCTTTTTTTTAAGAGAGAGAGAAACAATTTGTAAGTTAGACTCTGCTTACATGGCTATTATTAAAGCGTTATAACATTTACAATGCATTCTTAACATTTAACACTGATCTCATCTGCTCTGTTAGTATTTTAAAAACGGTAACATAAAAAATAGTATAAAATAAAGCCATCAAAAACTACAAATAAAAATAAACCATAATTTTAATGCTCCATTTAATTTGTCCTTGTGTTGATGACAGAGAAGGAAGTAAGGTAATTTACATATGAATTTCTCTCACTGCTGCAATAGAAAAAGTTAAATAATTTCCAGCACGCATGTTAGCTCAGCAGCCAACATTCAGCCATCAAAATTTATTTTCTGGCACAGTGGTACATTTTACTCATCAGCCTGTGTGTAGTGGGTCTCAGAAATCATGATCCCTTAGACTTCCTTTGATTTAGCAGTTCAGGTCAGAGAGATAAAGGAGATATCCGAAGAACAGAAAATTAACATTAGAAATTGTAGTACCTGGTGGGCATATCCCTCCTTATCCATCTCCCTACATGTTGTCTTCCCTCTTTTCATTCATGTTTGCTTATTCACAAGGTCTTGGTCCTTGCAGAAACTGTTAGCTCATCTGGTTTGCAGTCCAGCTAAGGCATAGTTGTCTGAAGGACAATGCAACAAAGAAGGCTGTATTCAAGGGGGTTAAACATTGAGAAGTTCAGTCCATTGTGGGATAAATTACAAGCCTCAGAAATGCTTTAACAAAAACTTGTGCCAACATAAATCTGGGCAGACCTCAGGTTTCATTTAAAATTATTTCAAGGCTGACAAGTCAGGTTTAATTGTTGCATGTCCTAAGCAGCCAAAATTGAATTGGTGTGATAATTTTTTTTAAGGGATGTGTTCCTTTAAAGGGATGTCATTGGTCTCCTTCCTCAGCTCAGGTGTTCTCTTTTAAATGACCATTGGTATCTGGCAATTTTAATAAATCAGAATAATGATCTATATTTTCTGAAACAGAAATATCAAGTGCTGAAAAACAAAACCATCATAGCTTTATAGCAATGATATAGCAATAACTTTATAACTGATGAAAAAAGGAACTGACCACTTATCTCCTGCCTGCATCTACAGTTTGCAAAGTCCTGAGTCTGCTCTTTGCTAAACAAGCTGTGGTCCCTTTGAAGATGTCATGTAATTATGAATGAAACCATGGTATCATAAACTATCAAAAGGATCTAGAATATCTTTTTAAACAGGAAACCTAAACCAATACCACTAGAAAATCAGAGCCGTTCTAATTATTTCAAATGATTACTGGTCCTTAAATTTACAGGTTGCAGACAGCATTTTCCAGAAATGTTCACTAGGCTCTAGTTTTGTTTTGAGCTCAATATTTTCTTTTACTATGGTTTTCAGTTTTGGTTTTGTTTGTTTGTTTCTTTTTTTAAATATATATTTTTACAAGTTGCAGTTGGAAATCTTCCTTGGGTAAAGGAACGTGTCTGGAGCAGATTAATAATTGTACCCTGATTTGCATGTGTGGCAAATAACAGCTACAGAATACCCTAGAAACAGAAGTTTTTATATATCATAGAATCATAGAATGGTTTAGGTTAGAAGGGACCCCAAAGGTCATCTAGTTCCAGCCTCCCTACATGGATAGGGACATCTCCCATTAGATTGCTTAAAGCCCCATCCAACCTGGTGTCAAACAGTTCGAAGGATGAGGCATCCACAACTCCTCTGAGCACCTTGTGCCAGTGTCTCAGCACCCTCACACTAAAGATTTTCTTCCTAATGTCTAACCTAAATCTACCCTCTTCCAGTTTAAAACTTTGTGTTCTACCACTACACACCCTTGTACAAAGTCTCTCCCCAGTTTTCCTGTAGCCCTTTCAGGTACTGGAAGGTCACTATAAGGTCTCCCTGGAGTCTTGTCTTCTCCAGGCTGAACAACCCCAACTCTCTCAGCCTTGTCTTCACAGGAGGGGGCCTCCAAAGCCCTGGTCATCTTATGGCCCTACTCTGAACTCTCCCCAGCAGCTCCATGTCTTTGTGTTGGGGCCCCAGAACAAGACAAAATATTCTCTCATGAGGGACAATGAGACCAGCAAAACTTATCAACTACTTAAAAAAAATCACATGAGATGTGATGACATTATCATGTGCTAAACTGTTGGTCAGGATAAGACCTGACAACAATTTAAAGTTGTGAAAAACATAGATACTGCACAAGTTATCCGTAACTTCAAAAAATAATTTATAAAGCGATAATACTTACCATGTGCAAAGCCTTCTCTAACCACTCAGATTTGAAAGCTGTAAAAACTGCTGAATACCCACTTATTCTGTAGTCTATTTTGGGCTACTGTACTCTATGAGGCATTCTGTTATGTTATGTGGACGGCTGCTTCCTAAAGAAATTAAGAACACTTTCAGGCATGCAGTGGGAGGAGAAAAGGGGGGGAAGGGGAAATGAGGAAAAGGGGAAAGAGAAAATAAAAAGAAGGTAATTGTTGTATTTTTACTTTGGACAAGTCTCCATATTTAGTCTCAATATTCAGTGTAATATGTTGAAATAAAATAGTGAAGAAATTTTATCTCTCCCTCAGGATTAGTTGGTATACCCTGTTGTCAGTGCTTATTTTCCTGTTCAAGATAATCTTTTAAAATAAATTCTACAGGCAAATAGTTTTCACTGCCTGCTGAGAGACAGGGAGCTCATTTGCATGGCAAGGCTTAGCTGACACTTGCGACAGTTTTATAACACTGTGTCTGACAGCTTGTAAAATAGAGCAGCCTTTGCAGCTTTTTGAGAATGATAATTACATAGCTCCATTTCATTTATTTAGGAACAATCATCTATTTAGAACAGACATAGTTATCTTTAAATGGCTGAAATTTCCTGACTTTGAAAAATAATTCCACCTTACTTTATTTTTAATTCATCTGGCTGGAATAGTTCTGTATTTAATACCTTGGTGCCATCCTTTCCTGCAGGTAACTGGTCTGACACTAAATAATATTGATGTAAGGGTTCGTATAAAATGTTTGCTAGTAATTGTATAGGGGTCACATTGACCTGATAGAAGCTAACACAGAATGCTTGTTTAATAGAAGCTAAGAAATCATTTAGGTAGTCATCACCTTATATGGAAAATACATGTGCTAAACTGATAAGTATAGCAACCTTGAGTTAAGAAACAGAACATGTTGGCTTGGCTGAAGACTGAATAAATGGGCATGCCCAGAAAAGAAGAGGTGAAAAGACCTTTGCTCCATTTTTACTTCATCCCAATGACCCCCATGACCACGACCAAGAGACACTACGCAAGCATAGGGGCGAGGAGATTATGAAAATTACTTCTTGGGACTAATTTTAATACAAAGGAGGAGTAGGTCATGCATATGTATAGGCATATTGTGAAATCTAATGAAAATGTAAAACTTCAGTGTATACAACAAAAGCCCAGTTGTGAGACTGGTACGCACGGGTTTTGGAGGAAATATCCCCTCGTCCACCCAGTGCTAAATAAACATACCTCTTTCTATAACTTTCCAAGTTGTAGAGTTGTTTTCCACAAGTCAATATAATCCAAAAGAGAAAAATGTTAATTATTGAAGTCCCCACCAGAAGGATGCTTTTTCTTCATGTTCAGTACTGATAGACCTAAGTCATTAAATGACAATCAAAATGGCACACAGAAATCTTTGCTGATGGTTAATTGTAAAAGTAGATGGCTAGAAGGTAGACATCTTCCCTACAATACAGTCAGTAATATATCTTCCTCTTCTTTGCACAGTCTTAACGAAATCTCACCTGAGCACAACCAAACCTCTCCTGACAATGATTTCCACTAAGTAAACTTCCACTAGCAACCACTTCAGGAAAAGTGTTGTCAAGTTAACCACTTTCATTTTTTTATTGTCAGTTAATGATGCAAATGACCCAGTAATGAAATTTGCCCTGGGTCCTTCTGAAAGACAAATATTCAGTGCCATCAGTGCAGTAAGATGGAGAACCACAGGAGCCAAAGAAAATCAACTTGGTCCTAGCTGATATTCTTGCAAGAGCAATAGGAGCCAGTGCACCTGCAACTGCTAAATTAAAAACAAACAAACAAAAAAACCCCCACAAAAAAGAAAAACAAACAAACAAAAAACCACACAAAACCCCTTTTAAAAATAGAATAAAATTCAGAATATTAAAGAACAACTGAGACCTTACTGTGTGGTTGTTTCCCCATGTAATAGATAAAAAATCTGAATAAGAATCTGTCTCTCATCAGTCATATGGTGGATGACTGTTGATTTTTTTTCCACTCTGAAAAGTGACCATTAAGCCCTACACCATTACTTCCTACACCTTAATCAGTTTTCAATTCTCAGAAGGATGTATCCAAACCTGTGGCAATTTGCAGAAGAAAAAAACCTCTGGCATTTAACCCAACCCTAATTATGATAAAGAAATTAACACTTTTGAAATTATTTCATGAGTTACAGACAGTTGCCTGCAAACTGAGAACAAAATTTTCGGAAGGTAGAAGGAGGAAGGATGGAAGAGAGGGAAGGAACCTCCGTGTCTTATACATTGCCTCTTTTTTTTGGCAGTGATACTGCCACAGAAACCCTCATGGTGATCAGGAATATTGCACAGTGCAAGAACATTACAGGTGTTCTAGTGCTCACAAGAACACACTCCAGTATGTTAGAAGCACTCTTGAGTAAATAAACAACACTGTCAAGGAAGTTCTGTAAGTAACCTAAGTATATTTGTTTGTAGCTGTGATCATAAAGGATGCCAGAAAGGTGACTAGTGAAAGCTCTCAAACAAAACCAGGTATGATGATGCAGAAATGGTGAAATAAATAATATAGAAAATAGAAATCTATAAATAGAAAAAATAATGGTTAACATGAATCAGTGATACCTAGGAAACCTGAGAACATTAAAATTATAATTTGACCAGTTAAAATATATTCTCTAGCTGTAAAAATAGAACAGGGATGCAGTTGATTAACAAAAGTGAGTGCTATTATAACTATAAAAGATGATTGAAAAAACCCACACCTATACCAGAGGAAAGATGTCTTCCCACTAGAGGGAAGATGACAGGTATAAGCTTGTTTCTCTAATGGCTCTTCTAAAGGTGGTAGTGGTGATGACACTCACAGCATATCCACATAAATAATATTAAAGTAACAAACAAAGCTTCCTCAGAGAACAAGCATCCCTCTCTGGTCAAACATTTTAAAGCATGTCCACAAAATGGTAGGTTACGGAATTATTTAGTATGTTATTTGGTTTTCAAACAAGAAACGAAGCTGGAGAAAACAAAGTCAGAGGAAATGGCAGTATATACTAGAATCTAGTTATCAGAGAAAATAAAAACAAAATAAAAACAAAAGTAAATCCTTAAGAGTAAGAAAAAAGGAATATTGGATAGGGAATACTTGTTGCAGAATGGCATTTGATGGGTCATGGACATATAGGATATGATAAATCCTATATTTCTTTGTCAGAAACATGAATCAAAAATTCTGTTTTACTTTGAAGGCAGTTTTTTCTTTTGTGCCATCCTGAAATGCTGCATGTATGTTGCCTAAACAAGATTTATTTCTTATGTATATGACTGGCTAAGATAGAATATTTAGAATCATAGAATAGAATCATAGAATAGAATCATAAAATCTGACAACCTGGAAGGAACCCATCAGGATCGTCAAGTCCAGCTCCTGTCCCTGTGTTGTGTACCCCAAGAATCACACCATGTGCCTGAGAGTGTCACGCAAATGCCTCTTGGATTCAGGCAGGCTTGGTCCTGTGACCACTTCCCTGGGGAGATTGTTCCACTGCTTAACTGCCCTCTGGGTGAAAAACGTTTTCCTTATATCTAAACTAAACTTCCTCCAGCACATCATTCCTACCACTCAGGTCCTGTTGTCGATCACCAGAGAGAAGAGGTCGGCACCTTCTCCTCCTCCTTCCCCAGTGAGGAAGCAGTGAGCTGTGATGAGGTCTCCCTTCAGTCTCCTCCAGGCTGAACAGACCAAGAGCCTTCAGTTGCTCCTCATATGGCTTTCCATATAAACCCTTCACCAATCTTGTAGCCCTCCTCTGAACACTCTCTAGTACCTCTGTGTCCTTTTTGTACTGTGGTGCCCAAAACTGCACACAGTACTCAAGATGGGGCATCAGTAGTGTGGAGTAAAGTGCAATCACCTCCCTCGACTGGTTAGAAATGCTGTGCTTGATGGACCCCAGGACTCAGTGTGGCTCTCCTGGCTGCTAGGGCACCCTGTTGTCTCATGTTCAACTTGCCATCCACCAGAACTCCCAGATCCCTTTCCCTTTCTTCATGTTGAGTGGACCATGGTAAGGATCTTTTCTATGTATTCATACTTATAATAGGAATCTTTGACAGGAACATATTATAAGAGGTCTTGGAAGCTGCTAAAGAAAGCTTGTTTGCTTTCAGCCATTTGAACTCCTATCATGTTCTATTCCCATTTAATCTACCTAAAGCCTGCAGATCAAACACAATTTTTTCAATAAGACTGGCTTGAAAAAAGTTAAGGATGCAATGTGGCAATGCAGAAATTGATTGAACTACCATGTTTCAAGGTAGTGTGTAATGAAATTGCTAAAAGATGCCCTGGAGTTTTCATTAGCACTAATATATTTGTGCTTGGGACAGAAATAATTGTGGTTTTCTTCATAAAGTACAATTTGGTCAGGAAACAAATTTGATTATTCTTGTAATCTTTCTGCATACTAATGATTTGAAAACAGTAGCCAATATACTCAACATATTTATCTCACTAAGCAGTGTAGCATGGTTGGCATGGCACTGGTTAGGAGAAACAAGAGTATATTTTGAGTAGTGAGTGCTCTGGGCTAACCCTTCTTTGAGCCTCTGTATCTTAACACAGAGGTCTCTGTGAGCCATGGGTACCGCTTGGTGACACTAATACTTGCCTGTATATATATTTAACAGTTACCTCACTGATTGCAGGTCATAGAACAGCACAACAGTCATGCCTGTGCAGGTCTGTTAGCTAGGTATGAGTAACTTCAATACTAGCATTTTTCCTGGAAGACTGTATGCAGTTTTTGCTCCGCAACTGGAAAAGAGATGCTGATCTCTGTTTTCAAATGAATATATTTTTTCCAATCCCCAGCCCTGGGCATAGGACCACAGTGCCGCCTTCAGAAACATTACAGATATGTTTAAACCATTAACAAAGATCCTGACATGGCAGCAGAACAGATAGAACATTTACTCAAAACCGTAATTGTTAAATTCATGAATGACCAGCTGTAAAGTGATAAGCACAGAACTAGCACAGACTCACAATAAGCATTAAACAGGGAGATTAAAAAAGCTATTAATGGAGGTAGCCCTCTTACATTGGAATTTTCTTCATAGTACACAAACAAATAGGAGACTATCAGTTTTGATCCAAAATTTAATCACCATAAAAGTAATTCACCATAATGGAGCTGCAGATCTCTGTTTTCAAATGAATTCACACAGTTTATGATCAAAGCATGTCTGTGTTAAAGTTAGAATGGATAAATTATATCATTTACAGTAATGTAACACAAGGAAGACAAAGATCACCCGTTATAGACAATTTAACGAGATGTTTCAAATGAGGAATGGGATTACCATATTACAGCATGCTAGTAAATTCATTAAGGGACAAAAATAAAACAGGCAAAAAAATTATTGACACAAAGTTTAGTATCCCTGTTCCATATCCAGCCAGTAGGTGTAGCAGAAATGCAAGTCTGTAAGGCAGCTCCTACAGGAACTATCACTAGCAATCTCCATAATCAGCAATGAACAGCTGAGTATTACTGTTGAGGATGTGTCTTAAACACTGGGGATCTTTCTATGCTAAAACCAGAAGTCAGGTCCTGCAACACTATTATTTTTGATTCATAACTACACCATTGAAATAACTGTAATAAGCAAGTACAGTAACACTGCAGTGTCTTTTTTACCATTGGGAGTGGATGGCAACAGTGACTGGAAAAAGCAAATTATGAGTTTGAACTGTCATAAATTAGCAACAAAGAAATAAAGAACTATTGGATGGATTAACAAACTTATTGAAAGACTTTGCTATCACTGTAGGTACCTAAATCAAGTAAAAAAAGAATTCCTGTGTTTCCTGACACCTACACTTGAAGCTATCTAGCAATTCTTGGTGCTCAAATTTGCAAAAGTAGTGTTAATTAAGATATGGAAGACATTACATGTAACAAATTTTTTGGCAGTTTTGATACTACTAGGAAGTTTGGTGCCTTCCTCATACTTTGCAAATATAAAGCAGGAACCTGGTCTCTTCTTCCTGGTCAGGGCTGTAGCTGTACAGGTTTTCAAAGCACACCTAGGAGATCTCTCCATAGGAAAATCTGATTCACATTTTTCTAGGAGCTGCATGTGGTGAAGCATAATTAAATGGATTGGTGACTACTGCAACCAGAACACCCACGTTTGTCTCCCAGAAACATGAACTAATTAACAGATAGTGAACCGCTGTTCTCTCTCAACACTGCCTGTGGAAGGATGTGGCAGTTACCACAAATTGCATTTTTATCTATGTAGAAAAAAAACCCTGCTTCTTCCTGGTATTACGAGTTCCTATAAATACTTTAATGAAGTTCTTCAGTAACTGCTCACTTTTTATAATTTTTACCTGACGTGTTTAGACTCCAACTTAAATTTGAAGCACATTTGTGTTTAGTTTTGTACATGGTAGACTGAAAACACTCTCCACTGAAAAAGCCAGACCTGACACTAATGAAACTGTTTGTGTGAGCTTTAGATAATTAAACTTAAGTGTTGAAATGTGATGAGAATTCTCGTCATGATTTATTAATTTAAATAATTGCATCCCTATTGTTTAAATCCAGCACTCGGCAATGGAAGTGCAATGGAAGTGAGATACTTGCTTCCATTCCCTCCTCCCTATCAGAGAAGAACCAGGAAAAAAAATCACAAGGAAACTGAATGCAACTCAAGTACAAAGGACTAAGCTCTTGAGTCTTTATCCAGAAAGGATCACAGTCATTTTCTTTCACTGCCGAGCATTTTCATACTTTGTTTTTTGGTGGCATGTTGGTTTGCTGCACATTAGAGAGTTAGATACTGCAGCTTTCTTATAATGCCAATGGAAAATTTCCATTCATCTTTCATCACTGCTAAGGACTTTAACCATTTTTTATAAATATTTTACTTGGTTTAAATAAAAATACAAGCAGGCAGTAACTGGTTTTGAACATAACTCTCTCACACTTTTCACTGCTGTTTATTCCTGATGGTAGGAGAAACTAGTGGCAACCACCTCTGTGAAAGTCCTGTTTCCTAAAAAGAGAAAATCAGCCATTTCATGATGGTTGGATCAACCAGTCACGATGGGGAAAGGCTCTCGTATACTGTTCACTGAATTAGCATTTCAAGCACAGCTACTTCCTCACTTTTTCTCTTCTTCATAGCAAATCCAGCAATGTCTCGATGTCTGGTGTCTCATTAAGCCTCCTCTTACCTCTCTTTAAGCCTCCTTTTACCTGTCTGCTTATTCCTCTAAAGAAAAAACAGCTTTCTGTAAATAGTAAAACCTTTGTTCAAAAAATGATGTGATTCTATATGATGGATGCTTCCTGGATGAACTTGTTGGTCATGTACAGGATCTTAATAGATTCTTACAGTTATTGTAAACCAAGAGAAATGTTTAATTTCTTGAGAGCAGTTATATAGTATTTACTGATGCTGAATTCCCAATGAGTGTATTTTACCTCTTCAGAGAAGACACTCTACAAACCTAATAACTAGCATATAGGCCAAAGACCTTAAATACACAAAAGAGCTGATTTTACTAGGTGTTTAGGTGCTGAGCCATTCTGAGCAAAATATTAATCAGTCTAATAATTCAGAAAGATGCTGTTACCTACCCAGAAATAAGTGCATGTACTCATATGAACAGAAGTGCAGGATAAGGCCCATGGTAGCAGATCATAATTTCTTTTATACTGATAATAGTCAAATGCAAAATGTCAGAAGATTTCACTCTTTTTAATTGAACTGTTGAATTCACACCTATGTGTTAAATAAAAATGAGACACAAAACCTAAACTGACACCAAATTCACTTTTACAATCTTCGGTTAACAGCATGGAAGCATTTCAGCTTACAGGCTGTGGGAAAAATGCAGGGGAATTTGCTCTTCAAAATTAGCTTACTTAGATTCTAGTATTTTGTGCTTTCTGTTTGCCCAGACAGAGTATTTTCATCTTACTGTAAAGAAACAGGCTTATTTGTCCTAGTCACACATGACAAAGAAATGTCAGTTATAGGAAGAAAATGATTTGAAAGTAATGAGGCAAACATGAAGCACTGAAGATGATAGTTATACACAATAATATTAATTTTTACAGACTGTGGTATTCAAAATGAAAATTATTGATGACTTCTGATTCAATTAATTTCTTTTGGGAGTCACCCTTACATCTTCTCAAATGTATCACACTTGAAAGATAAGCAGTCCTTGCCTTTCTATAATTAGCTCAAGTCACTCCTAATAGAACAAAAAGGTGATGCCATGAGTGTGTAGAATTGTGACCAAATAAATTGAGATAAGATTTCATGTATATTACTAATTATAAACCAATGCCATCATTGATCACTCTTAAATTTCAGTTACACTAACAAATACAAAGGGATTTCACAGAATCACAGAACTGTCATGGTTGGAAAAGACCTCTAAAATCTCCAAGTCCAACCATAGCCCTCCCACCCCCCACAAAAAATAATAAAAAATTTCACCGTGCCAACTAGAGCATGTCCTTAAATGCCACATATATACAGTTTTTAAATACTTCCAAGGAGGGATACTCCACCACCTCCCTGGGCACCTAGTCCTGTCATTGTTCACTTGAGAGAAGAAGCCAGAACCCACCTCCCTACAACCTTCTTTCAGGTAGCTGCAGGGAGGATAAGGTCTCATCTCAGCTTCTTCTTTTCCAAGTTAAGCAATTCCAATTCCCCCAGCCTCTCCTGGTAGGACTTTTCTGCAGACCTTTCATGAGCTTGGTTGCCCTTTTCTGAACAAGTTTCAGTACCTTAATATCCTTCTTGTGAGGGACCCAAAACTGAATGGAGGGTTTGAAGTGTGGCCTCACCAGTGCCAAGTACAATAATTTCCCTAGTCCTGCTGGCCACAGTTAGTGTTTTTAATGCAGGCCAGGGTACAGTTGGCTTTCTTGTCCATGTAGACATACTGCTGGTTCATATTCAGCTGGATGTATACCAATAGCCCCAGGTCCTTTTCCACCACCCAACTTTCCACACGCTCTTCCCCAAGCCCATAGCGTTGCCTGGGGTTTCCTCTAGATGAAAAGGTTTATCTTATTTTATGCATAAAGACATGTGAAAAAATATCAGGTCCAGTAGAGAACCAAATTGGAATAAAGGCCGATAAACATTTAAAGAAAAAATCAACATACAAATCTAGAAAAGACAGATAAGAGGACACTAAAACACCTCAGACTCATTTCAGAGCATGGTTAAGAAAGTATAAGAACAGGTGTTGTGTCCTAATCACAATCTAATCAGGATACTAGAGTTTTTTCACTCTTCTGACTACCTGTCAAACAAAAAAGAACAGTGACATCTTTTATCAACATTTGCCCTTGGGCTGGCAACGCAAGAACTGTCTTAGTTAACAAGATTGAACAGTAATTGAAGAAGCTTTGGAAAGATGGTTACTGTAATTGGGAATGGAAAATCTGTGCCAAGTAACACAGCATTGTAAATGCCACTGAGTGGGAAACATCACCAATAGGGTTTTTTAAAGTTATTTTTTATTTAACTCATATGCTGACAACTGCTGTTCAGCACTTCTTCCACAATGGTAAAGAATATGCCTTCCATTGTTAAATATGCCTCGTTACTGTACTATTCTAGGTAACAACAAAAAAGGCATAAATGTGATCACAACACCCTTGGGAAGAGCTGAACTTCAAATCAGAAGGAAAAAGAAAATCTATTCCAGATGTTTGTCTGTGTTGCCTTTTCCACAGCTCTGAAAAAGAACAGGCTGAAAGAAGCTTCTTTCTTTCTGACTGATGTAAATGCTGATTTCTTCACCAATCTTGACTTTAGCAATAACAGGTCATTCTTCAGATGGGTTTTTCTAGAGAACAGGTATTAGCAATAACATCTGCTGCCTGCCTGTGCTAGGTGGAAATTCAATTCACGCACCTGATTCTATTTGTATAGAATTTTAAAAAAATAGTACATTCATATCAGTGTTTGAAAATGCTAAATCTCACATGACTCATGCCTCTTCCTATCAGAGTAATAGTCATGTTTATCCATGCAGCACATGAACCACCATCAGCAGGAGATGAATTTTCTCACAAAACTCTGGCCATTAACAGTGACACCAGGACCTAAATGCAGAGCATTTGATAGCCACCAACCTTTTTAATTTATTCTTATAGGAGAAAAATGCATGCCTGGACTAGAGGATGCTGATCTACTACTTCTGCAGTTGAATAGCCTTCAACTAGCCCACTCAGTAATTTTCTCAGTTCAAATGATAAAGTCAGATGATACAGATAAAGAGTTAGCAGGTCTCCGAAAAGTGAGTATCAAGTTATACAATAGTTCCTGGACATCTATAGGGGAACAACAGAACAGGCTACCAGTTGTTGTAGCTTGCTTTGGTCTCTGGGGAAAGGAATTTGAACCTGGGCATTTCTCCAGAAGCCTTTGGAGCGTCTTTACTCCTTCGGTAGAGGGGAAAATACACAGTCAGTCAGCCTCTGAAAAGAGCTATCTCTGTCCCCCCTGGGGTAAGATTCTGAATTCCACATGCTAAATGGAGACAGCAAAATGATACCTGTCTAACTATGGCGCATGAAAACAGAGATGTATGCAGAAAGTTTGCATGGATCTCCATAACGCCAGGCTTCTGGACCCAAGCTAACTGTAGAGAAGCAAAGTATTGCAACATTTGAGCTTCTTTTTTTTTCCATCTATCCTCAGATTTATCCATATAACCATTGCTATTCTGTTGTACTGTGTTTGCTAAATAAATTGCTCAACAGGGAGTTCTTTTAGGTGTAGTGGCTAGTCCTTTTGGGATGAAGTGGGCAGCAGCTAAATCACTTGCCATGGTTCTTACAAGGCACACAGACTCTGCATATAAACACACACAACATTAAAATATTGTGGAACTGTGCTAGAGCTTCAAGCAGAGTCTGGTGTTTGCAGCAGTTTCTGTTCCCAGCAACATGGAACCCTACCTACTAAAGTGGAGAGATCCCATAATTGTTCACAAGAAGAACTCAGCCTTCTCCCTGATGCAGGACCTGATGCACTGGCACAATGTATGCATTAGAAACTGGGTGGACAACTGCAGCCTGACACAGTCTGAGGATGGGGGACAAACTCCTCAACTTCCAGTCATTAAAAGCTATGGGAACCTAGAGAAATAATTCATCCTATGCCCCAGACTGCAATCCAGACCCCAGGGCTGTCACAGCTGAGATCTGGAGGACTCTCATTACAGGCTCACTTGTGCTCAGCATGTCCATGTCCTCCAATTCTGCAGAAAATATTCTTACTTTATGTGAAACACAGATTTTGTATATGGAAATGATAGATGATGGAAATCCCTGCTCATTTCTTATACTTTTGTAGGCACTACCCTGGAAAAAGACTGTTGAAGGGGCAACTACAGAATAAGACATCTAACACAGGATCCAGATACTTTTTATATGATGCTTTTTTTATTTGATTCTGGAGTTTATAATAGTTCTGCCTGCCAAAGGGGTACAGTTAATAGAACAGCCCACTCACCACCTTCACAGGAAGAGCTCCATGTGTGTATGGTCAAACTATGTGCACTGTTAACAAAACAACAGCAGGTACCACCTTAATGAGTGAAAAATTTTATAGAATAGATTTGCACATTCTTTGTAGTGTCACTGCTCTATTACCCTTCATCTTTTCATGCATGGTACAATTTGGCATACATTCACATCTTCAACCGCACCATTTTGTTATGCTCAGCATAATAAAGTACAGCTATCTGGGCTGCTGTCACTCCCAGCTCCAGTGTAGAGCACATTTTTAATGTCTGACCCTGTTCAAATTGGTCCAAGAGCCATTGCCTGCACAATCTCCTGTTTAATTCTTTCAAAAGCAGCTTGTTGTTCTGAGCCCCATTTAAAGTCTTTCTTCTTTCGGGTATTCTCATAGAGAGGCTTCACAGTCTGACTGTAACCAGGAATATGCTTCCTCCAGAAACCAACAGTTCCTAAAAAGAAGCGAGATTCCTTTTTGGTAGTTGGTGGGGCCAGCAATGCCTTTGCTCAGGACATCAGTAAAGACAACTTCAAAAGATGCAATATATACAGCACAAATGAATATCATGATGCGGTGCAAACCTTGTTTTATTGTATCTGAGAGTGTTTCCACCAAAAAGGGAACTTCCTGCGTTCCCTTGGGCTATGCAGAGCAGTGCTCAGATGGCCCCACATTCAGCTGCTAAAAAAATCTTCAACTTAAGTGCATTCTGACCCTTAGAATCATCAAGATCCAGATCATATTAAAAATCCTTTCTTCATCAATACAAAATGACGGCATTTTACTTGTGAAAGTGTAAATATGGAAATGGGTCCTGCTTCACAACAAGGCAGGACTGGAAACAGGCACCTACTAAAGGTGATTCCTGTTACTGCCTTAGGAATGTACCTTTGAAGAAGAATTGTGCTCGAGAAGTAGCTGTTCATTTCCAGCATTGTAAAGGTAACCCTGCACTAGCTCCAGTGTATGCTGTCTAGCTCTAGTGTCCTGTCAGTTTACATGATCCTAGCAAGGCTTTGGGCAGTTCCCACATAAACTTTAACCATTCCAAAACACTCCTCTCCCTCCTCCTCCTCATCCTTCATTTCGTCCACCTGCTCTTTCTCCTTTCTCCTTCTCTTCCTGGTGATTCTGAGACTTCAGGAAAACTAACTGGAGGTTGATTGGGGCCTGTGTGTGCTCAAGGCACATCAGCTCCCTTGACCACAAGCACTCGGCTTTTTTCACTAGAGAGATGCTCCAGACCCTCTCTTGGACTCTTTCCAGTATGCTCTTGTCTTTCCTGCACTGGGGATCTGCGCATCGGCCACAGTCCGCTTGCTTGTCAGTCGGGGCTTTCACTCCCCAGCCCCAAGGCTGGGGCTCATGGCCCCTGGGTGTGGCCACCAGCAACATTGTGTTGTCACCAGGCAGTCACAATGACCCCAGCATGCTATTTAAGGCCCGCCGCAGCCCTGACCAGTCGCAGTGTTGTCCTCACGCCTGGAGGACAGTGGTCTGCAGGAGGGGAGACGAAGGACCCCCATCCCGCAAGCTGCTTGAGGCGAGAGCAGAGAGGATCTGCTAGACGGGGACAGCGGCAGGGCCCAGGGCACAGGTCCCTTCCTACCTGCTGCACCCCCATCTGTGTGGAGTTCTTGCTGGGAAGATGGGAAACGTCTTCCAGCACTTGCGATTCCTGCTTCCACCGATCGGACAGGTGAGTCATAGAGTCATAGAACTAGAGAAGCATGGAAGGGCTTGGGTTGGGAGGGATCTTAAAGCTCACCCAGTGCCAGTCTCCTGCCATGCCATGGGCAGGGACACTTCCCATTAGACCAGGGTGCAGAGCTTCTGTCCCTCAGCTTTGCTGCTTCCTGCAGGTTGTGTCACCAGGGCAGGTGATGAGCTTTGTATCCCTTCTGTTTGCAGCAGGAGGTGGTGCAGGATGAGGTCCCAGCAGCCCAGGACATGGCAGGCTCGGGCCAGGCAAACCATCGAAACCTGGCAGCCCCGGAGGTTCTGACAGCGCAGGAGGTTCTGATAGCCCAGGAGCGTCTTGAAGCAGCCCACGGCCAAGCAAACGATGACAACCTTGCAGCCCAGGCAGACTTGGCCACCCAGGAGGAGATGGCAGCCCAGGACAGCTCTTCTGTTGCTTTGAGCACCAGCCAGGTGACCCAGGCCATGCCATCGTATGTCTCTGGGGACATGTGCTCAATCTGCAGGGAAACTGTCACAAACCGATCCTGCACGAATAGGTGCTTTCACTCTTTCTGTTTTGAGTGCATTATGGAGTGGGCCATCAGATGTTCCACCTGCCCACTCTGCCGGGCACCTTTTGACTGTATCTTCCGCGAGCTGGGACTCTACAGATATGAGGTACACGATGTTGAGCTTTATAGACGAGAGCAAGCTCAACGTATTGCTGCAGAAAGGAGGCGGCAGGAGCCCTCACACCACCAGCCCCACAGACCTGCCAGCCTACCCCAGAGTCAGGACGCTGTTGCCCATGCTGGCTCTCAGGAGTTGGTCCAAAGAAGGTCCCTCAGGTGGGATGACAATGGCCACAGGCAGAGCCTGGCTTCCCAGGGCTCCTCTTCCCCTGCTGCCAGCACCAGCCAGATGCCCGCGCCCACGCTGCTGAATATCTCGGACAACATCTGCCCAATCTGCAGGGGCACCATCAGGAGCCTAACCTTTACGAGCAGGTGCTGGCACGGTTTCTGTTTTCAGTGCATTTGGGAGTGGCTCTTCACCAGTTCCATCTGTCCCGTCTGCCATGAGCATTTTCGCTTTATCTTCCATCAGCGGGGACCCCAACAATATGACATGCATGAAGTTGAGCGTTTGAGACAACAGCAAGTGCAACGCAATGCTCCAGAAAGCGGGCAGCAGCAGCCCTTAGGCCACCTGCCCCAAGGACCTGCCAGCTCGAGCCAGCTCGGCAGACATGCCAGCGCTCAATACGGGGTCCAAGACAGTTCCACATGGCAGCAACTCAGTGGCCACATCGGGACCATAGAGAGAGTCCAGAGTAGATCCCCTCTGAGGCAGCTCGATGGCCATGAAGGGGCCCAGGAGAGAGTTGAAAGCAGTTCTCCAGGCCAGTCCCTCAATGGCCACATCGGGGCCCAAGAGAGGGTCCGGAGCAGGTCCCCCTTGAGGCAGCTCGATGGCCATGTCAGAGCCCAAGAAAGGGTCCCAGGAAGGTCCCAGAGGTGGGATCTCAGAGGCCACAGACAGGCTCAGCACTCCCCAGGCAGCCGGCGGCAGCAGCAGAGCAGGGCTCGGGGTGCTGCTCCCATGCACGGAAGATCTGCCAGGCCCGAACGGGACATGGCGGCCTCCTCAGGGAGGAGCGAGCGGCGCAGGCGAGCGGGCTGGAATGCCTCAAGTCAAGAGCAGGGGAGAAGGAGCCAGTCCCGGGGCAGGTCCCGCAGCCCCAGAAGGCAGCCAGCACAGCGGGATCAGCGGAGGAGGGGGCGGAGGAATCAGGACCCAGCTCCGAGCCCTGAAGACAACATCCTGGCCTCCTCCAGGAGAAGAGAGCGACGCCAGCGTGGAGCCCGCGGTTCTTCTGGAGCACAGCGTGCTGCAAGGAGCCGATCCCGGCAGAGGTCCCGCAGCCGTGCCGGGCGCAGGGCCCGGTAACTCACCCTGCCAGGAAGGGAAACACAGCGCTGGCCCCCCTGACCATCACCTGTGGGCCAGCGGGAGGAGCCCAGCTGCGGAAGGGGCTGCCAAGGACTGCTCCAGGCACAGCCTCCTGAGCCCTCTGGGCAGCCTGGCTATTTGCCAGTCACGTTATAGGTTAAGTGAGTTGTTGGTAGATTAGAAGTAGAGGTAGATTGTAATAAAGTTTTGTTGATGTTTCAGTGTTCTTACCAATCTCTGCACCTTGGTGTCACTTTTTGTCTTTTGGTGTGTCTGAGGAACGTGAATGGGTATTTTGAAATGGCCTGTGGCCCTGGGTGTGCCTTGGTTGTCCTCACCAGGCCCTTATGATCATCATCATCTCCTCTGGTTGCTCCCCCCAGCCCCTTCATGGACCTCTGTGAACCAGGGAAGAAGCTGAGGGGCTCCCACATCCCCCATCAGCCCTTCAGCTCTCAGTCCCTAGGCTGGTATTGGAGTAGCTGACCATCTCCCTCAATGGATCCCATGGATGTCTTTTCTGCTGGATGGGAGAAGGTTGCTTACACGGGAGCACTACGAGAAATAATTGGGAAAACCCAGAAAATTCAAACAAGGCTGGAAAGCATTGGCCGGGGCACTTGTGAACTTGTGTGAGGGTCAGGCAAGGGGAAGCCGAGCTGGGGAGTTTTTGCCCCCATCTCAAGGCAGGCACTGGTCCAGCCTGTCCACAGCATGCTCTGTTAGAACCACTCCGGGACTTCCCTGTTTTTGTTTTTCTTCCCCAGAATCGTGCTTCCCATAGTCTTAGAATCATCCAGGCACAGAGTAATTGGGTTTGGAGGCAAGCTCTTAAATGTCATCTAGTCCAATCCCCCTGATGCAAGCAAGAACACCCTCAACAGATCAGGTTGCCCAGAGCCTTGTCAAGCCTGACCTCGAGTATCTCCAAGGTCTGACAAGACCTCAGCAACCTCCCTGGGCAACCTCTTGCATTCCTGTCTTTATTGCCATTTGCTTCCATTGCTGTCTTCCATTGCCCCTTCTCCTATCACTACAGGCCCTTGCAAACAGTCCATCTCCAGCCTCCCTGTAGGCCCCTTCAGATACTGGAGGATTGCTGTTAGTTCTCCTCAGAGCCTTTTCTCCAGCAGGATGAAAAACCCCAGCTCCCTCAGCCTGTCTTCAGAGCAGAGATGATCATTTCTGTAGCCCTCCTCTGGACCCGCTCCTTGAGGTCCATGGCCTTCCTGTGCTGCGGGCTCCAGAGCTGGATGTAGTACTCCAGCTGAGGTCTTCCCAGAGCAAAGCAAAGGGGCAGAATCACCTCTCTCCATCTGCTGCCACTCTTCTTTTGATACAGCCCAGAATGCCATTGGCCTGCCGGCGTGCACTCCTGGCTCATGTCCAGCTTTTTATCCACCAGCACCCCTGAGTCCTTTTCTGCAGGGCTGCTTGCTGAAACCTCATCCTGCAGCCTCTACTGATACTGAGGATTCTTCTAACCAAGATGCAGGACCCTTTCTTAGACTGCAGTAAGAACTAAGTGATACTGAAAGTATTTCCTCCGCTGTGCCATTTTGTGGCCATGCCAGAAACCAAGCAACCAAAGCAAATGACATCCTCAAAGTCGCACGAGAAAACAAGAGTCTTAGGCCACCAGTTTCTCACCTGACACAGGAACAGCATGTTCAAATGGGTCTAGAAAGGGAACTAAAACATCTTCATCACTGTTCTGCCACTGAGTGACTGCAAACCTCTCAGATAAGTCACTAAGCCTTGATGTTGCTCTTTTCCTTCTTGCCCAAATTGAGTAGTATCATGTCTCCCTTTTAAAATTGAGCCTTAAAATAAGCTAAAAGTTACTTATGACTGGGCTGCCAATAGGCGTTTTGCTGTTATGTAATGAAGGTAGAGTTCCTTCACAGGAAAACAGAAAATCTGTGGGAACAGAAAACTACCCAGATCGTGTTGTTTATTTATTTACCCCTTGCCAAGGTCTCTGAGGTGAAAGATGTTATACTACGTACTGTTACTTGATTGGCATGGAGACTTCATTTATATTGATGGATCTTACAATAAAGACTACAGCTTAGTTTTAAACCATTTTTTGCAACCCATTTCCCACCAGCTTACTGGTGCTAATTTCTGCTCTTCACTAAATTCATTACAGTTGGCAGCAGCCCACTGCATTTGCTCTCAAGGGATCAGTCTGTAAGCCTGGTTCTTTCCCATCTTTGTCAGCAGGAGGGAACCTGCAGAATAACCAATGGGACAGTCCCTCAAGACAGATCAGTGAGGAGGTACTTCTACTGGTCTGCAAGTGCTAGGGCATGTAACTGTCTTCTAATCTCAGAACAAGGTGTCATTTGGGCCCACTAAGTCTTCAGTGGGAGTAATATCTCGGTTGCTAGAAGCTAGAAATACTTCAGCTTTAGTAGCAATTAGCCCATTAAATACGTCGCAGTTAAACTCTTCTGAAGAATTCAATTTTGTAGAGATGTATTACAGCAAGTAGTGTGAAGAGATGCACAATTCAATAGCAACATCACGTCCTACTGGACTCTGCAGCATATTTCTCTTCCTTAAGTAATGCAAGAAGGGAATGGTGGTTTCCTTTAGATGGCTCGAATGCTTTTATGAGAACAAATAAGTTGGGCATAGATAGCTGTGCTTCACCCCCACCATAAGACAGACATAGATTTTTTCGAATGACTCCAGAGAAGGGCCAAAAACATGATACGGGGGCTGGAGCATCCCTGCTGTGAGGAGAGGCTGAGGGTGGTGGGACCGTTGAGCCTGAAGAAGATAAGACTCTGGAGGGGACCTTATAGCTGCCTTCCAATACCTGAAGGGAACCTTTGGGCAGGCTGGGGGGTGAATTTTATTAAGCCTGTCCCGTGACAGGACAAGGGGAAATGGTTTTAAACCAAAGGAGAACAGGTTTCCACTAGGACTTAGGAAGAAGTTCTTCCGTACAAGGGTGGTGAGACTCTGGAACAGATTGCCCCAGCAAGTTGTGGATGCCCCCTCCCTGGAAGTGTTCAAGATCAGCTTGGATGGCACTTTGAGAAACCTGATCTAATAGACCAGGTTAGCTGCAAACCTAACTGAGGGATGTCCCTGCCCATGGAGAAGAGCCCATCTTGTAGTTGAAATTTCAATAATTCCCCAAGGATTTTGTAGAGCGTTGCAACAGTATGTACTCACCATTCCTTTTACTGGACTTATTAGTAGCAGATTCTATGTTGTTTGAGAAGAATTACTGTGGATGTTAATTTGAAAAAATGGACTTTGACAAGTCCTGTTGTTGTGAAATATTACTCGCGAGTTTCATAATTCTTCTGAATTTTTTTTCACTGGGGATTGTTATGTAAATTGTGGGCCTCTTTCAGCCTGCAACATGCAAGCCTATCAGTTTCTTTGCTTTATTATCTTGGGGGAAATTGCGTGACTTCAGCTAATCTATTGCTATCAGATAATAATTTTTTAAGTGTATAAATTTTCTCTCTCTAAAAGTAAAGTCGTGTATGGATGCTAATTTTCAGGACATCTGAAGTAATTCTCTTTTGCCTTGCTGTTGTAATAAGTGCAGTAACGCAAACCATCCTCTAACTATAATTCTATAAACCAGCATTAGATATTAAAGTTGAGTAGTTATATCTCCTTGAATTTAAATTACATATAATCACTGTCAAGCAGCTGGGTGACCTGGAGGTGCCCCTCCCACGCCTCAGGGAGCCCCTGCTCACACTGCACGTGTTGGAGAGGTCACTCACTGTCCTGCCCCAAGGTTTCCACACAACTGTGAGGCTCAATAAGCTGAGGAGCCTTCAGTGCAATGTAATGTGATGCTTGGGCTTCAGCTCTGAAGTGTTTGGGCAGCTGGAGGAGATGTGTGTTGGAGGTTCCTTCCAGCTGCACTCCACTCTCTTCTGCCTGTGCTGCCAAAATGCTGGGGACTCTCCTGGAGAAGACGGCTATGGGCCACGGGATGGGCAACAAAGAGGAAGAGTTGGAAGGCACTGTGCTGCTGGAAGGCTATGACACAGTGGCCATTACTGAAACTTGGTGGGATTAACCCTACATCTGGAGTGTGGCTGTTGATGGACATAAAGAGTTCAGGAGGGAGGGAGGGTTGGGGGTGAGTGCTTAGAACTGCAGAGCAGAAACTCGCCCACTACACAGTAAATAAGACAAAACAAAAATACCTGGAGTTCATGAAATGCTACAGAAGGAGCTACTGGAGAAAAATCTGCTGCCTTTTTTGCACTTTGTTTTGCTGGAGTTCATATTATACAAATCCTTTGAGATTCCTCTCTTGAGACTGAGACAATGTCCAGTATAATTTTGCAATGGCCACAGCTTGACTGAAGAAGCACACTCCAACCCAAAGACACAAAGATGGTATTTCTAATTATACGCATTCCCACCAAGAGATACTGTGACTTCCCTCTCTCAAAAAGTGTAGTAGGTTTGTCTCTATCAAAAAGTGTAGTAGGGCAAAGTACGGTGTCTCTACTGTTATATTCTCTACAAAATTCACTGTCAAAAGAATTGTTTAAATGAAGGGAAGTTAAGCCAGATAGTCTTGAACTGAGATACTGTTATTGTATGAGATTTTGTTATGGGGAAACATTTGGGAAGTTTTCCCCCAAAAATACAAGCCAGAAAAATACAATTCATTACATGCATTCAACAATACACTGGACTAACAGCTTTGCAAAGAGTGGAGCACAGAGATGCCAAAGAATTGCTAAGGTCCATTTTTTTTTCTTGCTACACCCCAAGTAAGCTGTTTCTCTCTTCACAGCATTGCAAAAGATGCTTATTTTCAAGCTGCCCTGCACCCTGCAAACAAGACATCATCTCTCTTACCCTCAGCTTCTTGGCTCAGTTAAAAGACAAAACCAGAGCAAGCAGATGATGCAAACTGTAGGTAACAGGAAAGAAAAGAGCAGTCACTGTGGTGCTCTTGCCTTTATCCCCATCAGCTTCTTTAATATACACAGGTATAATGAGAAAAAACAGACAATTAAGTTTTAACTGCAAAGGTATTTTTTAAAATGAGCCTAGCTTTTGAATTGTAAGTTCTATTTTTCAATTACCACTTCATGCCTTTCCTGTGTTTAAGTCTGCTCAATTCGGTATAGGGTATGATTTTCCAAATTGTCCATAACTTCATCATGGTTCGTTTAAGATTAGAAACGGAAAAATCTCTAAGAAATCTCAGACATTGAGGCTTCATACACTTCATATGCAGAATCATAAGCGGCTTGTTTGAAAGAATTAGAACTAAACACCTCTAAAAAGATGCTGCAGAGCAGAGGCTAGGTGAGGAAGTCCAGAGAAACCCATGCATAACTCTAACATAGTTTTGACCTTTACTCTTTTCCACATTGACTTTCAAAAGCCAATTCATAAATTTTGTTAGCAAAGTATGCAGTTGCCACTGTTTAACACTGGCCTGGCAATTAAAGCAAATGGCAGCTGCTCTTTAATAACCCCTCTCCCCTCCCTGATAAAGAAAGGAGAGAGAATAGGGGGGAGAGACTTAAGGGTTGGAAACTAAACAACTATATATACAAATATAGGGGAGAACTGATACCACGTTCCACTCCCATTTCCCCAGTAACTCTCACGTCACCACCGAGGCTGCAGGGCAGCCCTGGGAAAGTCCAGGCTGGAATCCTGGGGTCAGCAGCAGTCAGGAACTGGAGGCAGGAACACACAGATATAGGCTGGGATGGATCAGGACCACAGGCAGACGAATAGATGGAATCCTTCCAGGATGCCAAAGCAAACAGGGACAGGTGAAGAAGGGGAAGCAGGAAGGGGTTTGCCCCTCGTGATCCCTCAAATTTATACCGAGTATGTCGTGTATGGGATGGAATACTCTATTTGGTCAATTTTGGTCATTGATCTCATCCGCCCCTCCCTAAAGGAGGCTTGCAGGTGTAATCTCTTCACTCCTTTTCCCCTTCTGGAGGGCAAAATGTTTCTCAGAACTGAGCGGTGTCCTTGGTTCTGCATACCAGTCTCTAGCTGCAACTGTAAACACTGAGTGTTATCAGTCCTAGAAGCAGACGCTGTCTGAGGAACTTGCTGTTAATTTCAGCAAGTGCAGCTACTTACAAGAGACTTAGCTGAAGGAAAAATTCCAAGACAGAAAATTACCTTTCTCCTGGCCCAAACTAGGACATTTCACCCTTTACTCCACGCCATTTGCTTCCTGCTCCTCTCCTTCCTATCTCCTATTCCTGAATACACCTATCCACAAATTATTACTATCTCTCTATACCAAAACCCACAAAGGAATTTAGTCTATGATTGCAGATGTTGTAGCATCTATTGGAGCAGACTCTTAAAACAAGGAGCAATTGTCACAGCTCATGTCACAGTTCATGGTCCACAAGTTGCAGGCTGCAGCTGTTAACTTTGAGGAAGTTACTGGATGCCAGTCGATGAACCTAGTTCTGGTTTCATCACCACGACATCATCCTGAAAAACACTCACAGAACACTGTTAGTCTATGCAATAATTCACATAAGAGCCGTTCATCTGGGATATGGATTCATGACCCCCCAAAATTCCATGCTCTACTGATGAAGCTAGCCAAGTAAGAACTAGATATTCTCACCCAGTGTTAGATTCCCTTGTGGTACACATTGTACTTCCCCCTCTTCCACCATCACCCACCAAATGTGTCCAGGCCCTTGAGCAAAAGCAACCCCACCAGTGCGTTTGCCTTTGCCCAAGGCAGGAAAAACCCAAACTGTTTTCCTCAGCAGATTCTTTGCATGCACCACAGTCACTTTGTCCCCATCTACTGTGTGCAGAACCTCTGACTGAGCGGGACCAGCTCAACTGATGGAACCCCTGGTGTTGACTAACCAGGTGGTTTTTGCCAAGTGCTTGACCCAGTTTTTAAAGGTTCACCACCATTGCCTTTAAAGTAATTTTTGACAATCCAGTGTACCTTTCAATTTTCCCTGAGGCTGGTGCATGATAGGGGATATGATAGACCCACTCAATACCATCTTCTTTGGCCCAGTTACTTATAAGACTATATTTGAAATCAGTTTCATTGTCTGACTCAGTTCTTTCTGATGTACCATGTCTCCACAAGACTCGTTTCTCTAGGCCCAGGATGGTGTTCCAGGCTGTGGCGTGAGGCATGGGATATGTTTCCAGCCATCCTGTACTGGCTTCCACCAGTGGCAGCACACAGCGGGTGTGCTTACCCTGGTGGGTTTGAGGCAGTGTGATACAGTCGATTTGCCAGGCCTCCCCATACCTATATTTTGACCATCTCCCTTCATACCACAGAGGTTTCAACCTTTTATCTCGCTTAGTTGTGGTGCATACGTCACAATCGGGGATAACCTGTGCAATAGCATCCAAAGTGAAGTCCACCCCTTCCCCAGAAGGCAGCCCATCGGTATGTTCCATGCCTGCCTTAATGACCTGAAGTGTCATGGGCCCAACTAGCTAGAAGTAGTTCCCCTTTATGGTCCCAGTCCAGAGCTATTTGGAACACTTGAGCAGCCTCATCTGCTCGTTGGCTGTGCCGATGTTCCTCAGTAGCTCGATATGAAGGTACGTGGGCATCTACACGATGCACTTTTACATCAAGTTTCTCTAATCTAGCAGCAATGTCTTCCCACAGTTCAGCAGCTCAGATAGCTTTCCCTCTACGTTGCCAGCTGTTTTGCTGCCACTGCTTTTCCCAGCCCCAAAAAGCATTTGCTAACTTCCATGAGTCAGTATAGAGATAAAGTCTCAACCACTCTCCTTGTTCAGCAATGTCCAAAGCCAAGTGGAGGGCTTTCACCTCTGCAAATGGACTTGACTCACCATCTCCTTCATCTGTTTTTGCAACTAGTTGTGTAGGATTCCATACAGCAGCTTTCCACTTTCGATGGCTTCCTACCAGACGACAGGATCCATCAGTGGAAAGAGCACCTTGTTTCTCCTTCTCTGGTAGCTGGTCCTATGGAGGTGCTTCTTTAGCCTGTTTTACCACTTTTTCTGGTTGCATTCCAAAGTATGTCAATCTTTTGGCCAATCTCTTATCACTTCTACAATTCCTGGATGATTGGGTCTTTCTGTTCTATCTGGCTGTGAGAGTAAGGCAAGCCATTTACTTCAAGTAGCGTGGGTAGCATGATGAAGGGAAGATTCTCTACCTGTGTACACAAAACCCAGTAGAGGGAATCGGGGCACCAGGAGGAGCTGTGCTTCAGTACCAATCACTTGCGAAGCAGCTCTAATTCTTTCAAAAGCAGCTTGTTGTTCTGAGCCCCATTTAAAGTCTTTCTTCTTTCGGGTATTCTCATAGAGAGGTTTCACAGTCTGACTGTAACCAGGAATATGCTTCCTCCAGAAACCAACAGTTCCTAAAAAGAAGCGAGATTCCTTTTTGGTAGTTGGTGGGGCCAGCAATGCCTTTGCTCAGGACATCAGTAAAGACAACTTCAAAAGATGCAATATATACAGCACAAATGAATACTCATGATGCGGTGCAAACCTTGTTTTATTGTATCTGAGAGTGTTTCCACCAAAAAGGGAACTTCCTGCATACCCTTGGGCTATGCAGAGCAGTGCTCAGTTGGCCCCTGTCACGGTCCGTGATATTATTTTAACATTTTTTTTATAAAAATGACCACTGATCAAGACTCAATGTTCTCTTTATTAGATTGGTTTAATTAATAAACTTGCAGTAAGCAAGGCAGCACTGTGTGTGGGGGACGAGCAGACTCCCAATCCCTCATGCACCCCGATCAAAGCTCTGACATTCTCTTATATTGAGTACAATTCTATGCATATTCATTTCATTATAACATTCATAATAGGTGGAGTCTGGGTGGAATCTAGGCGGAGTTTTCTTTTTGGGGGAGATGTATTGTGGTCTTCATGGGGTCTTTGGAGGAAGTAAGAAGTCTTCATCAGGCTTGAACTTTTACCTTTCTTGGTTCTGCTGACTCCTCTGCTGACTCCATTGTGTTGTTTCAAGATGGTACCAGACTTTGACCATAACCATTGTCTCTTATCTGTTTGTTGTGACATCTTTGTGGGGGGGTTTGGTGTAGGTGTTTGCATTCCTTTGGTGCCTAGTTAGCCTTTGGCTAACAGGAGTTAGTAGTATTAGGGGTTCACTCTATTTTTTTACTGATATTTTAGTTCTTACTCATTTAATTCTTTTCCTGAATTTTACTTGGTTAGGAATATAAATTCATCAACATACATTACAGGAATACAAATTCATCAATGTATATCACAATCCCCCATTTTCTTTTTATAATCATTTATGAATTTGTATTCTTTTTAATCACTCTTCCTCAGAGCTTGAGGATACATATGTATGACACCATTTGCACTCCCGCCTACAAAGTAAACATTTTACCACTAGCAACTTAGGGGTTTCATTTTGCACTTTTTGGGCCGCTGATTGGGCAAATTGTGTCATACGAGGTATTAAACATGGAATAATTAACAACCCCCCCAAAATTCCCAATGCTACCATCCCAATTTTCATGAGCCAAACCCCTCCCAGGAAATTATCCCAAATTCCTTCCAAATTTATTCCTTTGAAGATCTGAACCGGAACATGTGCAGTTTTCTTCATTTCCCATACTAGTTCATTTACAGTTTTTCCTTCATCATCTATTTCCAAGCAGCAATTAGTTAGATTGAATTTCACACACACACCTCCTTCTTGTGCTAACAAATTGTCTAAAGCTAAGCAATTCTGATACAAAAAGGTTCTCATTTGTGTATTCTGTTTCCCAATTAGCTCCAAAGCATCCCCTGTCTTATCTACAATAATTTCTACTACAGCTTGTAACTTAATGATTCTATTGAGCATATAAATTGGAGTCCAATATCCATACATCCCATCTTCAGCCCATGTAGCTGGATCATAATATGCAATTATTCTTTCAGGGGGCCATGCATCATCTTTCCAGTTGCCTATTTGTAATTCCCGCTTAATTCATCGGTTCCTTAGCTCTCTGGCTTCTGCATATACTTGTATCCCAAGCCGTTCTCCCTTACATATAGGTAACAGGAAAAAAAAAAACTAGGTCTGATTGTCCCCAAAACACAAGATCCTGTCCAGTTCTTTGGCAAGAATGCATATGCACATTGACCACAAATCCAATACTGACCTTCAGGAGTAGGCCATCCATTTAATATTTTGGTTCCATCAGTCCAATTTGTAAATAACTTTGCCATTGCCAGAGGTTTTCCCCATTTAACCCATTCCTGTGTTGTTTCATTCCAGAGGTAACCTCCTTCACACTCGAGGTAACCAACTGGTATACCGGCCCCCAACTTTTGCCAACAACTCCTTCCAATTATAGAGGTTTGTAATACCCATTGGTGTTTCCTGTTACCTTTTTCAGGTGGTTTCCATGTCTTTGGATAGGTTATATTACTCTCCATCGCTTCCCAGAGCCACCTGTCCCCTTGGTTTGTCCCTCCACACACATAACAATTAGTAACATTCAAAGACTTAGCAATATTTTCAGCCAAATTTACAAAAAGGCTTTTAGTAATTGTGGGAATTTCATATTTCACTCCAGTTTCCAATTCAGGATAAAATGAATTAAAGAGCAACCTGTGCTGTATGGGTTCTCAGGTTCGCTCGTTAAATTTTAAGTCATTTCTCTACTCCTTGCTATCACGAGTCCACTATGCTAATTGACTCATAACTCTATCCAATATAGGTAAGGCAACTCTTTTGGGTTATAGCATACTATCCTATCATCCTTTTCTTTGCACAGATGGTATTGAGTCATGTTGTGAGTCCCCACCAGTGATCCTTTACAATCATACAGAGTATGATAGATCAGAGTTTGTGACACTATTCTTCCTCTATGGGTAGTGGTTCCACATTGACTGCAATTTGTGGCCAAGGTGGATGCCAGTATCCCCATCAAAATCAAAAAGGGTCCGGTAGGGATCATGTCGCTCAGTGGTCACAGCCCAGAGGGGTTGCAACCCTCGGCAGACCTTCTTCAACTGCAGCTTCAATGTCCCACCCGGTCTTGCCCCTTTTCCTATGATGGGCTGAATTAAGGAGCTCAGGATATTTTAATTTTGCTCCTACTCCACCTTATGGTATTCATCTTCGTCACCTGTGTTTCCACTCCCTTTTACCTTTCCCCTGTTCCTCAAAAATTTATTTTATTTTATTTTACTTTATTTTCCTTTTAATAAAATTTCAATAGGCACCCAAATTTCTGGAGTTGCTATATGAAATTCCCCAATTACTTGTCTGCTTATGTTCTTTTCAGTGTGATTTTCTATTTCCCGGGCTGGGAGGTGATCTTCCACTCCTTTACTGGTCCTTTAACTCTGGAAACATGTGTCCATAATTTTTCAGCAGTCTGAATGGCAGTATCTGTTGTTAATAAAACAAGAAAAGGTCCCTCCCAAAGAGGGGATAAGTTTTTCTCTTTCCACATCTTTATCAGGACGTTATCTCCTGGTTTAAACTGACGTATTGAGAATCCCAAAGGAGGTGTTTGTTCTAATACTCCTAGTTCTCTTAACTCATTTAAGTGTTTTCCCAGGGTTATAATATATTTTCTAATATTCTTATCTTCTACTATATTATGTTCCATTGGCATTCCATGACAATAAAGCATTCCATACAGCATTTCATATGGTGATATTGCAGTTTCACTTTGTGGCTTAGTCCATAATATTTAAAAGCACCAATGATAAGCACTTTGTCCAAGGCACTTGAGTTTCAATCATTAACTTTGCCCATTGCTTCTTAATAGCCTGATTCATCCTTTCCACTTTTCCCGAGCTCTGAGGATGCCAGGGAGTATGAAATGTCCAATGGATACCTAATGATGTGCATAATAATTTCATTACCTTTGAGGTGAAATGTGTGCCTTGGTCAGAGTTGATACCATAAATCACTCCGTATCTAGGTATTAGATGTTCTAACAATATGTTTGCTACCATTTGTGCTGTGGCTCTCACCACTGGGTAAGCTTCTACCCAACGTGTTAAGAGATCTATTATTATCAACAAATATCTGATCCTACCTACTTTAGGCAATTCAGTAAAATCAACTTGTATTCTTTCAAAAGGCCTATATGCTATCTTTCTACCGCCTATGGCGACTTGCTTGAATACTTTCCTGTTAACTTTTTGACAAGTTAAACACCCTTGAGTGATTTGGTTTGCTATTTCAAAAATTCCAGTACACCCATATTGCTTAAGAAATTGATAACTCAGTGCCTTAGTCCCCCAGTGTGTTTGGGAATGTAATCTTTCTAGTATTTGCTGGGCATATGCTTTTGGTAACATTTCTTTTTCTCAATCATTTACCAAGTCCTTTTTTTTTTTTTTGTAAAATATCAATTAGGACAATATGTTTTCTCAAAGCCGCTTCTTGAGCTTCTTTATTTGCCAAATTGTTTCCCCTGACATGATACCCTAACCCTTTTTGATGTCCTCTGATATGCACTATTGCAATCTCTTTTGGTCCTCTTACTGCTTTTAACATTTTTAATTATTAGTTCTTGGTGCAAAAAATCTTTTCCTTGAGTATTTATAAGGCCTCTTTCTTCCCACTTCCAAATGTATGAACTATACCATATGCATATTTAGAATCTGTTCTATAACATCCAGACAGTTATGATGTAATTCCACTTCAGGTTCCCCAAAAATAAATTGTGCTGGACTTAGGGCAGAGGTTGTTTTTAATTCCAGATTAGGGAAATCTCCCACTATGGTTTCATATTTAAGAAGTCGACCATTTTTGGTCTGTCAACCATTTTTCAGCTTTTTGTTGTAATACTCCCCTAACTTTATGTGGAATATATACTGTTAGGGGTGCACTAAAATTACCTTTTTGTGTTTCCTCTCTAAGCAGAGCTGTAGCCACTAAGGTTGTAAGCATGCTGGCCACCCTCTGCTTACAGGGTATAATAATTTTGAGTAATATTCCGCAGGTTTCTTCATTCCTGCTCAATCTTGGGTTAATACCCCAAAGGCTATCTGATTTGATATATTAACAAATAAGATAAAAAGGTTTTTCCAGGTCAGGGAGGCTCAGTACTGGAGCTTGTATTAATGTTCTTTTTATTTCTTCTAATTTTCTTTTTTGTTTTTGTTTTTGTTTTTTTGTCATCCTCCTCCGACCATCTGATTTCATTGTTCATCAATTTCTCATATAAAAATTTAACTTTTTCACAATAACTTTCAAGCCATGGTCTAAAATATTCCAGCAGACCTAATAGCTGTCTAATTTGCTTCTTTATTGTTGTGGGTCTTAAAGCAAGTATTCCTGATACTCTATCAGGGTCTCGTTTCTTAGGACTCTTACTTGACCAATGTCCTAAATATTTTACCTCCTGCTCAGCAAACTGCAGTTTTGATTTCAATACTTTCAGACCCTCTTCCCCAAGAAAATTTAATAACTTAATTGTAACTTCTCAGGTTTCTTCTTTTTTTTTGTCTCCCCAGCTACCAACAAATCATCTACATACTGTAACAATTTTACATTTCCAGATATGACAAAATTTTGTAATAGCTTTTCTAAAGTCTGCCCAAATAAATTGGGTGACTCCGTAATCCCTGTGGCAATACAGTCCACCTTAATTGTTAAGGATCCTCCTATTCAAAGGCAAAATAATCTCTGGAGTTTTCATGTAAGGGACAAGCCCAAGATGCATCTTTTAATATGATTTACTGCCCTTAAATCCTGCACCATTTGGATTTCTTTACAGGGAGGATTGGTGTATTACGCAGGGACATGCATGGTTCTTAAGTCCCTTGCTCTAAGAGTCTGTCTACTACTGGCTTTAGCCCTTTCCATCCCTCCACTGAAACAGGATATTGTTTATTCCTGATTGGGTTACGTGGAACCGTCATTTGAACTTCTATTGGATCCATATCTGTTTTCCCAATCTCCCCCTCTTTATACCATATTCGACTTCTGGAAGTAATTTCTTTACTTTGTTCAGCCCCCATGATGCCTACTTGAGATATTACAGCCATAGGAGCCCTTTCTAGGTTACCATATTATTTAAAATTTCAACACCTTACTTATCCTATTCCACCGTACTAAAAGTATTTCTTATTTTATTCCAACAACTCACACCAGTCGCTTCATCCATCTCTGACTGGCCACATTCACTTCACAATTACATTGCATCTCATTCATGCTCTCTTATTCACATAGACGTATGTTCAATCAAAATTTTACACAGCTATGTTAAGTTACCACACGAGGGCACAAGAGGTCGCTACAGACCGCGGGTACGAACTTTCTGTCGGCAATCTAAAAGCTCAGAAACAGTAAAACAGAGTAGCACAATATACACTCAAATACACAAAAGCACTTTCTTGCAGGTTTGTTTTTTTTTTTTCCTAGTTCTTTCTGCAATTGATTATTTTTCTTCCACCGATGGAGGTGGTGGAAGTACGGCTGGTAATGGTAGAGCAGCCAGAGGTTGATTATTTGGATATGGAGGGGGGGTAAATGATATAAAAGTTCCCACTTCTCCTCTTATCCTTTTCCGTTTAGTTTTTCTCCTCCTTAGGTTTTAATGTGAGGAGAGGTACAATAGGTGAAATAGAATTCTGGATCTATAAGTCTGCATATTCACTTTCTTCCTTTTAAAACAACTCCTTTGCATTCATATATTCATTTAGTGTTTGGCAAACTCAATCAAAGGAGCCAAAAACTGGCCAAGTTACAGGTGGCCTAAGGGTATACTTTGGCCAGACTGTCATACAATATTGGACCAGTTTGAATTTAGTTTTTGCTTTTCCTTTTTTTTTTTTTTTTTTTTTTTTTCTTAGTATTCCAATATTTGACCATAATAACTAAATAAACTCTCCAGAGGAATATCTGGTAATTTCCCAAGTTTAATCTCAGCTGATTTCTTGGTATTTCTCTGTCCCATAACGAAGGATTTTACAAGTGGCAACCCTTCTCACCCTTGGTTACTCTTTAGTAAGGGTGTCTTGCAGGGGGTTAGTACCTATTACCCACCCATGAATCCTATAGGAATCGCTTCCGTCCTTCACTGGCCAAGTCCCTGGCGGGAGATTGGAACCGCGGTTAGAAGACCTCCGCACTCGCTTCGGAACTGGGTTCCGTCTCAGTCACACCCTTACACACTCACAAGCAACCCAATCCCACACAACCGAACGGTATGCACCTTTAATACTTACAACCTCATCGTCTTCGTTTGGATCTATCCGCACAAAATTACGGGCAAAACACTGCTACAACCGGCAAAAAGAGCTCATAAAAATCAAATTCGTTGCTTACTGCAATTTAGGATTCAGGATACCGTCAGTGAAGCCAGAGGCCCAAAACGGAGACACCAAAAACCGGTGGGGTGCCCCCCCCGATCTGGACCCCAGAGCAAGCACTGAGAGGTATCCTGGACGAGCCCCCATAAAATTGTTATAAAAATGACCACTGATCAAGACTCCATGTTCTCTTTAGTAGATTGGTTTAATTAATAAAATTTCAGTAAGCAAGGCAGCGCTGGGTGCGGGGGACGAGCAGAATCCCAATCCCTCACGCACCTTGATCAAAGCTCTGACCTTCTCTTATATTGAGTACAATTCTATGCATATTCATTTCATTATAATATTCATAATAGGTGGAGTCTGGGTGGAATCTAGGCAGAGTCTTCTTTTTGAGGGAGATGAATTGGGCTCTTCAGGGGGTCTTTGGAGGAAGTAAGAAGTCTTCATCAGGCTTGAACTTTTACCTTTCTTGGTTCTGCTGACTCCTCTGCTGACTCCATTGTGTTGTTGCAAGACGGTATCAGACTTTGACCATAACCATTGTCTCTTATCTGTTTGTTGTGACATCTTTGTGGGGGGGTTTAGTGTAGGTGTTTGCATTCCTTTGGTGCCTAGTTAGCCTTTGGCTAACAGGAGTTAGTAGTATTAGGGGTTTACTCTATTTTTTTACTGATATTTTAGTTCTTACTCATTTAATTCTTTTCCTGAATTTTACTTGGTTAGGAATATAAATTCATCAACATACATTACAGGAATACAAATTCATCAACGTATATCACATTTTGATTATGAGGAAAACCAGCCACTACTCAGAGAGAAGGCATGAATTGTAAAGCCACACGTTTTGAAACTTCAACAGGTAACAAAGATTTATTTTTAAGGAAAGGCAACAAGGTATCACAGTTTATACAAAGAGGAAACACGATCCTTTCCTTTGAAGGAGAGACAAACCGTTAGGAAAAGAAAGAAAGTAACAAAGGATAATTTCAAAGAAATTGTTTCAGCGGTTCGGAGGCTGTGCAAGCTGCTGCCGAGGTGTTTGGCTGTGAGCTGGGTCTGTCCTGCAGGCTGGCTGGCTTACACCTGGGAGTTGCTGGCCGCTTTTTCCTCAGGGCAGGTCGCTGGCTGCACTGCAGGCCCTCTGCTTCCACCTGGTCTTCTAGGAGCTGAGCAGAAGCTGCTGATTCTTTCGTAGCCAAAGGATTGAGCAGGGAGGAAGGAAAAACTAGCTCCTTTTGGTTCTTTCTGCAGGTCTTTTTATAATGGAAAAAGACAGGGGGTCCTTCCCTTTTCCAGGTGTCCCGGAAAGGAGTCTTTCTTATCTATCTGTCTTTTAAGATGTTTTAATGTCACTATTCTTCGTGTTCCACCAGGCGCCAGGGAGGTGACCTGCTCAGTTTTCCTTATCTTCTAGGTGTAAGAAATGCTGATTTGCCATCTTGCTTGGTGTTCTGCAACAGGGTAGAAGGGAAAGAAATTGAATAATTTATTCAAGAATCATATTTTTGAAAGTGTTTACATCAGCCCCACATTCAGCTGCTAAAAAAAATCTTCAACTTAATTGCATTCTGACCCTTAGAATCATCAAGATCCAGAACATATTAAAAATCCTTTCTTCATTAATACAAAATGACGGCATTTTACTTGTGAAAGTGTAAATATGGAAATGGGTCCTGCTTCACACAAGGCAGGACTGGAAACAGGCACCTACTAAAGGTGATTCATGTTACTGCCTTAGGAATGTACCTTTGAAGAAGAATTGTGCTCGAGAAGTAGCTGTTCATTTCCAGCATTGTAAAGGTAACCCTGCACTAGCTCCAGTGTATGCTGTCTAGCTCTAGTGTCCTGTCAGTTTACATGATCCTGGCAAGGTTTTGGGCAGTTCCCACATAAACTTTAACCATTCCAAAACACTCCTCTCCCTCCTCCTCCTCATCCTTCATTTCGTCCACCTGCTCTTTCTCCTTTCTCCTTCTCTTCCTGGTGATTCCGAGACTTCAGGAAAACTAACTGGAGGTTGATTGGGGCCTGTGTGTGCTCAAGGCACACCAGCTCCCTTGACCACAAGCACTCGGCTTTTTTCACTAGAGAGATGCTCCAGACCCTCTCTTGGACTCTTTCCAGTATGCTCTTGTCTTTCCTGCACTGGGGATCTGCGCATCGGCCACAGTCCGCTTGCTTGTCAGTCGGGGCTTTCACTCCCCAGCCCCAAGGCTGGGGCTCATGGCCCCTGGGTGTGGCCACCAGCAACATTGTGTTGTCACCAGGCAGTCACAATGACCCCAGCATGCTATTTAAGGCCCGCCGCAGCCCTGACCAGTCGCAGTGTTGTCCTCACGCCTGGAGGACAGTGGTCTGCAGGAGGGGAGACGAAGGACCCCCATCCCGCAAGCTGCTTGAGGCGAGAGCAGAGAGGATCTGCTAGACGGGGACAGCGGCAGGGCCCAGGGCACAGGTCCCTTCCTACCTGCTGCACCCCCATCTGTGTGGAGTTCTTGCTGGGAAGATGGGAAACGTCTTCCAGCACTTGCGATTCCTGCTTCCACCGATCGGACAGGTGAGTCATAGAGTCATAGAACTAGAGAAGCATGGAAGGGCTTGGGTTGGGAGGGATCTTAAAGCTCACCCAGTGCCAGTCTCCTGCCATGCCATGGGCAGGGACACTTCCCATTAGACCAGGGTGCAGAGCTTCTGTCCCTCAGCTTTGCTGCTTCCTGCAGGTTGTGTCCCCAGGGCAGGTGATGAGCTTTGTATCCCTTCTGTTTGCAGCAGGAGGTGGTGCAGGATGAGGTCCCAGCAGCCCAGGACATGGCAGGCTCGGGCCAGGCAAACCATCAAAACCTGGCAGCCCCGGAGGTTCTGACAGCGCAGGAGGTTCTGATAGCCCAGGAGCATCTTGAAGCAGCCCATGGCCAAGCAAATGATGACAACCTTGCAGCCCAGGCAGACTTGGCCACCCAGGAGGAGATGGCAGCCCAGGACAGCTCTTCTGTTGCTTTGAGCAGCAGCCAGGTGACCCAGGCCATGCCATCGTATGTCTCTGGGGACATCTGCTCAATCTGCCGGGAAACTGTCACAAACCGATCCTGCACGAATAGGTGCTTTCACTCTTTCTGTTTTGAGTGCATTATGGAGTGGGCCATCATATGTTCCACCTGCCCACTCTGCCGGGCACCTTTTGTCTGTATCTTCCGTGAGCTGGGACTCTACAGATATGAGGTACACATTGTTGAGCTTTACAGACAAGAGCGAGCTCAACGTATTGCTGCAGAAAGGAGGCGGCAGGATCCCTCACACCACCAGCCCCACAGACCTGCCAGCCTACCCCTTGGCTTGGGCCAAGGTGGTGGCCAGGTCAGGGCCCTGGAGTCAGTCCAAAACCTACTCCAGCGTCAGGATGCTGCTGTCCATGCTGTCTCTCAAGAGCTGGTCCAAAGAAGGTCCCTCAGGTGGGATGACAATGGCCACAGGCAGAGCCTGGCTTCCCAGGGCTCCTCTTCCCCTGCTGCCAGCACCAGCCAGATGCCCGCGCCCACGCTGCTGAATATCTCGGACAACATCTGCCCAATCTGCAGGGGCACCATCAGGAGCCTAACCTTCACGAGCAGGTGCTGGCACTGTTTCTGTTTCCAGTGCATTTGGGAGTGGCTCCTCACCCATTCCATCTGTCCCGTCTGCCACGTGCGTTTTCGCTACATCTTCCGTCAGCTGGGACCCCAACAATATGAGATCCAGGATGTTGAGCCTTTCCGACGAGAGCAAGCTCAACGCAATGCTCTAGAAAGCGGGCAGCAGCAGCCCTTAGGCCAAGGCAGTTCCACAGGGCAGCAACTCAGTGGCCACATCGGGACCATAGAGAGAGTCCAGAGGAGGTCCCCTTTGAGGCAGCTCGATGGCCATGCAGGGGCCCAGGAGAGAGTCCACCGCCGTCCTCCTGGCCACTCCCTCAATGGCCACATCAGGGCCCAAGAGAGAGTCCGGAGCAGGTCTCCCTTGAGGCAGCTCGATGGCCATGCAGGGGCCCAAGGGGGGGTCCAGAGTAGTCCTCCTGGCCACTCCCTCAATGGCCACATCGGGGCCCAAGAGAGGGTCCGGAGCAGGTCTCCCTTGAGGCAGCTCAATGGCCATGTGGGAGCCCAAGAAAGGGTCCCAGGAAGGTCCCAGAGGTGGGATCTCAGAGGCCACAGACAGGCTCAGCACTCCCCAGGCAGCCGGCGGCAGCAGCAGAGCAGGGCTCGGGGTGCTGCTCCCATGCAGGGAAGATCTGCCAGGCCCGAACGGGACATGGCGGCCTCCTCGGGGAGGAGCGAGCGGCACTGGCGAGCGGGCTGGAATGCCTCAAGTCAAGAGCAGGGGAGAAGAAGCCAGTCCCGGGGCAGGTCCCGCAGCCCCAGAAGGCAGCCAGCACAGCGGGATCAGCGGAGGAGGGGGCGGAGGAATCAGGACCCAGCTCCGAGCCCTGAAGACAACATCCTGGCCTCCTCCAGGAGAAGAGAGCGACGCCAGCGTGGAGCCCGCGGGTCTTCTGGAGCACAGCGTGCTGCAAGGAGCCGATCCCGGCAGAGGTCCCGCAGCTGTGCCGGGCGCAGGGCCCGGTAACTCACCCTGCCAGGAAGGGAAACACAGCGCTGGCCCCCCTGACCATCACCTGTGGGCCAGCGGGAGGAGCCCAGCTGCGGAAGGGGCTGCCAAGGACTGCTCCAGGCACAGCCTCCTGAGCCCTCTGGGCAGCCTGGCTATTTGCCAGTCACGTTATAGGTTAAGTGAGTTGTTGGTAGATTAGAAGTAGAGGTAGATTGTAATAAAGTTTTGTTGATGTTTCAGTGTTCTTACCAATCTCTGCACCTTGGTGTCACTTTTTGTCTTTTGGTGTGTCTGAGGAACGTGAATGGGTATTTTGAAATGGCCTGTGGCCCTGGGTGTGCCTTGGTTGTCCTCACCAGGCCCTTATGATCATCATCATCTCCTCTGGTTGCTCCCCCCAGCCCCTTCATGGACCTCTGTGAACCAGGGAAGAAGCTGAGGGGCTCCCACATCCCCCATCAGCCCTTCAGCTCTCAGTCCCTAGGCTGGTATTGGAGTAGCTGACCATCTCCCTCAATGGATCCCATGGATGTCTTTTCTGCTGGATGGGAGAAGGTTGCTTACACTGGAGCACTACCAGAAATAATTGGGAAAACCCAGAAAATTCAAACAAGGCTGGAAAGCATTGGCCGGGGCACTTGTGAACTTGTGTGAGGGTCAGGCACGGGGAAGCCGAGCTGGGGAGTTTTTGCCCCCATCTCAAGGCAGGCACTGGTCCAGCCTGTCCACAGCATGCTCTGTTAGAACCACTCTGGGGCTTCCCTGGTTTTGTTTTTCTTCCCCAGAATCGTGCTTCCCATAGTCTTAGAATCATCCAGGCACAGAGTAATTGGGTTTGGAGGCAAGCTCTTAAATGTCATCTAGTCCAATCCCCCTGATGTAAGCAAGAACACCCTCAACAGATCAGGTTGCCCAGAGCCTTGTCAAGCCTGACCTCGAGTATCTCCAAGGTCTGACAAGACCTCAGCAACCTCCCTGGGCAACCTCTTGCATTCCTGTCTTCATTGCCATTTGCTTCCATTGCTGTCTTCCATTGCCCCTTCTCCTATCACTACAGGCCCTTGCAAACAGTCCATCTCCAGCCTCCCTGTAGGCCCCTTCAGATACTGGAGGATTGCTGTTAGTTCTCCTCAGAGCCTTTTCTCCAGCAGGATGAAAAACCCCAGCTCCCTCAGCCTGTCTTCAGAGCAGAGATGATCATTTCTGTAGCCCTCCTCTGGACCCGCTCCTTGAGGTCCATGTCCTTCCTGTGCTGAGGGCTCCAGAGCTGGATGTAGTACTCCAGCTGAGGTCTTCCCAGAGCAAAGCAAAGGGGCAGAATCACCTCTCTCCATCTGCTGCCACTCTTCTTTTGATACAGCCCAGAATGCCATTGGCCTGCCGGCGTGCACTCCTGGCTCATGTCCAGCTTTTTATCCACCAGCACCCCTGAGTCCTTTTCTGCAGGGCTGCTTGCTGAAACCTCATCCTGCAGCCTCTACTGATACTGAGGATTCTTCTAACCAAGATGCAGGACCCTTTCTTAGACTGCAGTAAGAACTAAGTGATACTGAAAGTATTTCCTCCGCTGTGCCATTTTGTGGCCATGCCAGAAACCAAGCAACCAAAGCAAATGACATCCTCAAAGTCGCAGGAGAAAACAAGAGTCTTAGGCCACCAGTTTCTCACCTGACACAGGAACAGCATGTTCAAATGGGTCTAGAAAGGGAACTAAAACATCTTCATCACTGTTCTGCCACTGAATGACTGCAAACCTCTCAGATAAGTCACTAAGCCTTGATGTTGCTCTTTTCCTTCTTGCCCAAATTGAGTAGTATCATGTCTCGCTTTTAAAATTGAGCCTTAAAATAAGCTAAAAGTTACTTATGACTGGGCTGCCAATAGGCGTTTTGCTGTTATGTAATGAAGGTAGAGTTTCTTCACAGGAAAACAGAAAATCTGTGGGAACAGAAAACTACCCAGATCGTGTTGTTTATTTATTTACCCCTTGCCAAGGTCTCTGAGGTGAAAGATGTTGTACTAGGTACTGTTACTTGATTGGCACGGAGACTTCATTTATATTGATGGATCTTACAATAAAGACTACAGCTTAGTTTTAAACCATTTTTTGCAACCCATTTCCCACCAGCTTACTGGTGCTAATTTCTTCTCTTCACTAAATTCATTACAGTTGGCAGCAGCCCACTGCATTTGCTCTCAAGGGATCAGTCTGTAAGCCTGAGTTCTTTCCCATCTTTGTCAGCAGGAGGGAACCTGCAGAATAACCAATGGGACAGTCCCTCAAGACAGATCAGTGAGGAGGTACTTCTACTGGTCTGCAAGTGCTAGGGCATGTAACTGTCTTCTAATCTCAGAACAAGGTGTCATTTGGGCCCACTAAGTCTTCAGTGGGAGTAATATCTCGGTTGCTAGAAGCTAGAAATACTTCAGCTTTAGTAGCAATTAGCCCATTAAATACGTCGCAGTTAAACTCTTCTGAAGAATTCAATTTTGTAGAGATGTATTACAGCAGGTAGTGTGAAGAGATGCACAATTCAATAGCAACATCACGTCCTACTGGACTCTGCAGCATATTTCTCTTCCTTAAGTAATGCAAGAAGGGAATGGTGGTTTCCTTTAGATGGCTCGAATGCTTTTATGAGAACAAATAAGTTGGGCATAGATAGCTGTGCTTCTCCCCCACCATAAGACAGACATAGATTTTTTCAAATGACTCCAGAGAAGGGCCAAACACATGATACGGGGGCTGGAGCATCCCTGCTGTGAGGAGAGGCTGAGGGTGGTGGGACCGTTGAGCCTGAAGAAGATAAGACTCTGGAGGGGACCTTATAGCTCCCTTCCTATACCTGAAGGGAACCTATGGGCAGGCTGGGGGGTGAATTTTATTAAGCCTGTCCCGTGACAGGACAAGGGGAAATGGTTTTAAACCAAAGGAGAACAGGTTTTGCCTAGGACTTAGGAAGAAGTTCTTCCGTACAAGGGTGGTGAGACTCTGGAACAGATTGCCCCAGCAAGTTGTGGATGCCCCCTCCCTGGAAGTGTTCAAGATCAGCTTGGATGGCACTTTGAGAAACCTGATCTAATAGACCAGGTTAGCTGCAAACCTAATTGGGGGGTGTCCCTGCCCATGGAGGCATGGGATATGTTTCCAGCCATCCTGTACTGGCTTCCACCAGTGGCAGCACACAGCGGGTGTGCTTACCCTGGTGGGTTTGAGGCAGTGTGATACAGTCGATTTGCCAGGCTTCCCCATACCTATATTTTGACCATCTCCCATCATACCACAGAGGTTTCAACCTTTTATCTGGCTTAATTGTGGTGCATACGTCACAATCGGGGATAACCTGTGCAATAGCGTCCAAAGTGAAGTCCACCCCTTCCCCAGAAGGCAGCCCATCGGTATGTTCCATGCCTGCCTTAATGACCTGAAGTGTCATGGGCCCAACTAGCTAGAAGTAGTTCCCCTTTATGGTCCCAGTCCAGAGCTATTTGGAACACTTGAGCAGCCTCATCTGCTCGTTGGTTGTGCTGATGATCCTCAGTAGCTCGATATGAAGGTACGTGGGCATCTACACGATGCACTTTTACATCAAGTTTCTCTAATCTAGCAGCAATGTCTTCCCACAGTTCAGCAGCTCAGATAGCTTTCCCTCTACGTTGCCAGCTGTTTTGCTGCCACTGCTTTTCCCAGCCCCAAAAAGCATTTGCTAACTTCCATGAGTCAGTATAGAGATAAAGTCTCGACCACTCTCCTTGTTCAGCAATGTCCAAAGCCAAGTGGAGGGCTTTCACCTCTGCAAACGGACTTGACTCACCATCTCCTTCATCTGTTTTTGCAACTAGTTGTGTAGGATTCCATACAGCAGCTTTCCACTTTCGATGGCTTCCTACCAGACGACAGGATCCATCAGTGGAAAGAGCACCTTGTTTCTCCTTCTCTGGTAGCTGGTCCTATGGAGGTGCTTCTTTAGCCTGTTTTACCACTTTTTCTGGTTGCATTCCAAAGTATGTCAATCTTTTGGCCAATCTCTTATCACTTCTACAATTCCTGGATGATTGGGTCTTTCTGTTCTATCTGGCTGTGAGAGTAAGGCAAGCCATTTACTTAAAGTAGCATGGGTAGCATGATGGAGGGAAGATTCTCTACCTGTGTACATAAAACCCAGTAGAGGGAATCGGGGCACCAGGAGGAGCTGTGCTTCAGTACCAATCACTTGCGAAGCAGCTCTAATTCTTTCAAAAGCAGCTTGTTGTTCTGAGCCCCATTTAAAGTCTTTCTTCTTTCGGGTATTCTCATAGAGAGGTTTCACAGTCTGACTGTAACCAGGAATATGCTTTCTCCAGAAACCAACAGTTCCTAAAAAGAAGCGAGATTCCTTTTTGGTAGTTGGTGGGGCCAGCAATGTATTTGCTCAGGACATCAGTAAAGACAATTTCAAAAGATGCCATCTATACAGCACAAATGAATACTCATGATGCGGTGCAAACCTTGTTTTATTGTATCTGAGAGCGTTTCCACCAAAAAGGGAACTTCCTGCATTCCCTTGGGCTATGCAGAGCAGTGCTCAGATGGCCCCACATTCAGCTGCTAAAAAAATCTTCAACTTAAGTGCATTCTGACCCTTAGAATCATCAAGATCCAGAACATATTAAAAATCCTTTCTTCATTAATACAAAATGACGGCATTTTACTTGTGAAAGTGTAAATATGGAAATGGGTCCTGCTTCACACAAGGCAGGACTGGAAACAGGCACCTACTAAAGGTGATTCATGTTACTGCCTTAGGAATGTACCTTTGAAGAAGAATTGTGCTCGAGAAGTAGCTGTTCATTTCCAGCATTGTAAAGGTAACCCTGCACTAGCTCCAGTGTATGCTGTCTAGCTCTAGTGTCCTGTCAGTTTACATGATCCTAGCAAGGTTTTGGGCAGTTCCCACATAAACTTTAACCATTCCAAAACACTCCTCTCCCTCCTCCTCCTCATCCTTCATTTCGTCCACCTGCTCTTTCTCCTTTCTCCTTCTCTTCCTGGTGATTCCGAGACTTCAGGAAAACTAACTGGAGGTTGATTGGGGCCTGTGTGTGCTCAAGGCACATCAGCTCCCTTGACCACAAGCACTCGGCTTTTTTCACTAGAGAGATGCTCCAGACCCTCTCTTGGACTCTTTCCAGTATGCTCTTGTCTTTCCTGCACTGGGGATCTGTGCATCGGCCACAGTCCGCTTGCTTGTCAGTCGGGGCTTTCACTCCCCAGCCCCAAGGCTGGGGCTCATGGCCCCTGGGTGTGGCCACCAGCAACATTGTGTTGTCACCAGGCAGTCACAATGACCCCAGCATGCTATTTAAGGCCCGCCGCAGCCCTGACCAGTCGCAGTGTTGTCCTCACGCCTGGAGGACAGTGGTCTGCAGGAGGGGAGACGAAGGACCCCCATCCCGCAAGCTGCTTGAGGCGAGAGCAGAGAGGATCTGCTAGACGGGGACAGCGGCAGGGCCCAGGGCACAGGTCCCTTCCTACCTGCTGCACCCCCATCTGTGTGGAGTTCTTGCTGGGAAGATGGGAAACGTCTTCCAGCACTTGCGATTCCTGCTTCCACCGATCGGACAGGTGAGTCATAGAGTCATAGAACTAGAGAAGCATGGAAGGGCTTGGGTTGGGAGGGATCTTAAAGCTCACCCAGTGCCAGTCTCCTGCCATGCCATGGGCAGGGACACTTCCCATTAGACCAGGGTGCAGAGCTTCTGTCCCTCAGCTTTGCTGCTTCCTGCAGGTTGTGTCCCCAGGGCAGGTGATGAGTTTTGTATCCCTTCTGTTTGCAGCAGGAGGTGGTGCAGGATGAGGTCCCAGCAGCCCAGGACATGGCAGGCTCGGGCCAGGCAAACCATCAAAACCTGGCAGCCCCGGAGGTTCTGACAGCGCAGGAGGTTCTGATAGCCCAGGAGCGTCTTGAAGCAGCCCACGGCCAAGCAAACGATGATAACCTTGCAGCCCAGGCAGACTTGGCCACCCAGGAGGAGATGGCAGCCCAGGACAGCTCTTCTGTTGCTTTGAGCACCAGCCAGGTGACCCAGGCCATGCCATCGTATGTCTCTGGGGACATGTGCTCAATCTGCAGGGAAACTGTCACAAACCGATCCTGCACGAATAGGTGCTTTCACTCTTTCTGTTTTGAGTGCATTATGGAGTGGGCCTTCAGGCGTTCCACCTGCCCCCTCTGCCGGGCACCTTTTGTCTGTATCTTCCGTGAGCTGGGACTCTACAGATATGAGGTACACAACGTTGAGCTTTACAGACGAGAGCGAGCTCAACGTATTGCTGCAGAAAGGAGGCGGCAGGATCCCTCACACCACCAGCCCCACAGACCTGCCAGCCTACCCCAGAGTCAGGACGCTGTTGTCCATGCTGGCTCTCAGGAGTTGGTCCAAAGAAGGTCCCTCAGGTGGGATGACAATGGCCACAGGCAGAGCCTGGCTTCCCAGGGCTCCTCTTCCCCTGCTGCCAGCACCAGCCAGATGCCCGCGCCCACGCTGCTGAATATGTCGGACAACATCTGCCCAATCTGCAGGGGCACCATCAGGAGCCTAACCTTTACGAGCAGGTGCTGGCACGGTTTCTGTTTCCAGTGCATTCGGGAGTGGCTCCTCACCAATTCCACCTGTCCCGTCTGCCACGTGCCTTTTCTCTATATCTTCCATCAGCGGGGACCCCAACAATATGACATGCATGAAGTTGAGCCTTTGAGACAAGAGCAAGCTCAACGCAATGCTCCAGAAAGCGGGCAGCAGCAGCCCTTAGGCCACCTGCCCCAAGGACCTGCCAGCTCGAGCCAAGGTGGTGGCCGGACCGGTTCCCGGGAGCGCCTGTCACACCTATCCCATAGGTGGAACATTGATAGCAACATTGAGGCCCAAACAAGGTTTGAGGGCAGATCCCTTTTGCGGCACCTCGGCAGACATGCCAGTGCTCTATACGGGGTCCAAGACAGTTCCACATGGCAGCAACGCAGTGGCCACATCGGGACCATACAGAGAGTCCGGAGTAGATCCCCTCTGAGGCAGCTCGATGGCCATGCAGGGGCCCAAGGGAGGGTCCAGAGTAGTTCTTCTGGCCACTCCCTCAATGGCCATGAAGGGGCCCAGGAGAGAGTTGAAAGCAGTTCTCCTGGCCAGTCCCTCAATGGCCACATCGGGGCCCAAGAGAGGGTCCGGAGCAGGTCCCCCTTGAGGCAGGTCAATGGCCATGTCGGAGCCCAAGAAAGGGTCCCAGGAAGGTCCCAGAGGTGGGATCTCAGTGGCCACAGACAGGCTCAGCACTCCCCAGGCAGCCGGCGGCAGCAGCAGAGCAGGGCTCGGGGTGCTGCTCCCATGCAGGGAAGATCTGCCAGGCCCGAACGGGACATGGCGGCCTCCTCGGGGAGGAGCGAGCGGCACTGGCGAGCGGGCTGGAATGCCTCAAGTCAAGAGCAGGGGAGAAGAAGCCAGTCCAGGGGCAGGTCCCGCAGCCCCAGAAGGCAGCCAGCACAGCGGGATCAGCGGAGGAGGGGGCGGAGGAGTCAGGACCCAGCTCCGAGCCCTGAAGACAACATCCTGGCCTCCTCCAGGAGAAGAGAGCGACGCCAGCGTGGAGCCCGCGGTTCTTCTGGAGCACAGCGTGCTGCAAGGAGCCGATCCCGGCAGAGGTCCCGCAGCCGTGCCGGGCGCAGGGCCCGGTAACTCACCCTGCCAGGAAGGGAAACACAGCGCTGGCCCCCCTGACCATCACCTGTGGGCCAGCGGGAGGAGCCCAGCTGCGGAAGGGGCTGCCAAGGACTGCTCCAGGCACAGCCTCCTGAGCCCTCTGGGCAGCCTGGCTATTTGCCAGTCACGTTATAGGTTAAGTGAGTTGTTGGTAGATTAGAAGTAGAGGTAGATTGTAATAAAGTTTTGTTGATGTTTCAGTGTTCTTACCAATCTCTGCACCTTGGTGTCACTTTTTGTCTTTTGGTGTGTCTGAGGAATGTGAGTGGGTATTTTGAAATGGCCTGTGGCCCTGGGTGTGCCTTGGTTGTCCTCACCAGGCCCTTATGATCATCATCATCTCCTCTGGTTGCTCCCCCCAGCCCCTTCATGGACCTCTGTGAACCAGGGAAGAAGCTGAGGGGCTCCCACATCCCCCATCAGCCCTTCAGCTCTCAGTCCCTAGGCTGGTATTGGAGTAGCTGACCATCTCCCTCAATGGATCCCATGGATGTCTTTTCTGCTGGATGGGAGAAGGTTGCTTACACGGGAGCACTACGAGAAATAATTGGGAAAACCCAGAAAATTCAAACAAGGCTGGAAAGCATTGGCCGGGGCACTTGTGAACTTGTGTGAGGGTCAGGCACGGGGAAGCCGAGCTGGGGAGTTTTTGCCCCCATCTCAAGGCAGGCACTGGTCCAGCCTGTCCACAGCATGCTCTGTTAGAACCACTCCGGGGCTTCCCTGGTTTTGTTTTTCTTCCCCAGAATCGTGCTTCCCATAGTCTTAGAATCATCCAGGCACAGAGTAATTGGGTTTGGAGGCAAGCTCTTAAATGTCATCTAGTCCAATCCCCCTGATGTAAGCAAGAACACCCTCAACAGATCAGGTTGCCCAGAGCCTTGTCAAGCCTGACCTCGAGTATCTCCAAGGTCTGACAAGACCTCAGCAACCTCCCTGGGCAACCTCTTGCATTCCTGTCTTTATTGCCATTTGCTTCCATTGCTGTCTTCCATTGCCCCTTCTCCTATCACTACAGGCCCTTGCAAACAGTCCATCTCCAGCCTCCCTGTAGGCCCCTTCAGATACTGGAGGATTGCTGTTAGTTCTCCTCAGAGCCTTTTCTCCAGCAGGATGAAAAACCCCAGCTCCCTCAGCCTGTCTTCAGAGCAGAGATGATCATTTCTGTAGCCCTCCTCTGGACCCGCTCCTTGAGGTCCATGTCCTTCCTGTGCTGCGGGCTCCAGAGCTGGATGTAGTACTCCAGCTGAGGTCTTCCCAGAGCAAAGCAAAGGGGCAGAATCACCTCTCTCCATCTGCTGCCACTCTTCTTTTGATACAGCCCAGAATGCCATTGGCCTGCCGGCGTGCACTCCTGGCTCATGTCCAGCTTTTTATCCACCAGCACCCCTGAGTCCTTTTCTGCAGGGCTGCTTGCTGAAACCTCATCCTGCAGCCTCTACTGATACTGAGGATTCTTCTAACCAAGATGCAGGACCCTTTCTTAGACTGCAGTAAGAACTAAGTGATACTGAAAGTATTTCCTCCGCTGTGCCATTTTGTGGCCATGCCAGAAACCAAGCAACCAAAGCAAATGACTTCCTCAAAGTCGCAGGAGAAAACAAGAGTCTTAGGCCACCAGTTTCTCACCTGACACAGGAACAGCATGTTCAAATGGGTCTAGAAAGGGAACTAAAACATCTTCATCACTGTTCTGCCACTGAATGACTGCAAACCTCTCAGATAAGTCACTAAGCCTTGATGTTGCTCTTTTCCTTCTTGCCCAAATTGAGTAGTATCATGTCTCGCTTTTAAAATTGAGCCTTAAAATAAGCTAAAAGTTACTTATGACTGGGCTGCCAACAGGCGTTTTGCTGTTATGTAATGAAGGTAGAGTTTCTTCACAGGAAAAGAGAAAATCTGTGGGAACAGAAAACTACCCAGATCGTGTTGTTTATTTATTTACCCCTTGCCAAGGTCTCTGAGGTGAAAGATGTTGTACTAGGTACTGTTACTTGATTGGCACGGAGACTTCATTTATATTGATGGATCTTACAATAAAGACTACAGCTTAGGTTTAAACCATTTTTTGCAACCCATTTCCCACCAGCTTACTGGTGCTAATTTCTTCTCTTCACTAAATTCATTACAGTTGGCAGCAGCCCACTGCATTTGCTCTCAAGGGATCAGTCTGTAAGCCTGAGTTCTTTCCCATCTTTGTCAGCAGGAGGGAACCTGCAGAATAACCAATGGGACAGTCCCTCAAGACAGATCAGCGAGGAGGTACTTCTACTGGTCTGCAAGTGCTAGGGCATGTAACTGTCTTCTAATCTCAGAACAAGGTGTCATTTGGGCCCACTAAGTCTTCAGTGGGAGTAATATCTCGGTTGCTAGAAGCTAGAAATACTTCAGCTTTAGTAGCAATTAGCCCATTAAATACGTCGCAGTTAAACTCTTCTGAAGAATTCAATTTTGTAGAGATGTATTACAGCAGGTAGTGTGAAGAGATGCACAATTCAATAGCAACATCACGTCCTACTGGACTCTGCAGCATATTTCTCTTCCTTAAGTAATGCAAGAAGGGAATGGTGGTTTCCTTTAGATGGCTCGAATGCTTTTATGAGAACAAATAAGTTGGGCATAGATAGCTGTGCTTCTCCCCCACCATAAGACAGACATAGATTTTTTCGAATGACTCCAGAGAAGGGCCAAACACATGATACGGGGGCTGGAGCATCCCTGCTGTGAGGAGAGGCTGAGGGTGGTGGGACCGTTGAGCCTGAAGAAGATAAGACTCTGGAGGGGACCTTATAGCTCCCTTCCTATACCTGAAGGGAACCTATGGGCAGGCTGGGGGGTGAATTTTATTAAGCCTGTCCCGTGACAGGACAAGGGGAAATGGTTTTAAACCAAAGGAGAACAGGTTTTGCCTAGGACTTAGGAAGAAGTTCTTCCGTACAAGGGTGGTGAGACTCTGGAACAGATTGCCCCAGCAAGTTGTGGATGCCCCCTCCCTGGAAGTGTTCAAGATCAGCTTGGATGGCACTTTGAGAAACCTGATCTAATAGACCAGGTTAGCTGCAAACCTAATTGGGGGGTGTCCCTGCCCATGGAGGCATGGGATATGTTTCCAGCCATCCTGTACTGGCTTCCACCAGTGGCAGCACACAGCGGGTGTGCTTACCCTGGTGGGTTTGAGGCAGTGTGATACAGTCGATTTGCCAGGCTTCCCCATACCTATATTTTGACCATCTCCCATCATACCACAGAGGTTTCAACCTTTTATCTGGCTTAATTGTGGTGCATACGTCACAATCGGGGATAACCTGTGCAATAGCGTCCAAAGTGAAGTCCACCCCTTCCCCAGAAGGCAGCCCATCGGTATGTTCCATGCCTGCCTTAATGACCTGAAGTGTCATGGGCCCAACTAGCTAGAAGTAGTTCCCCTTTATGGTCCCAGTCCAGAGCTATTTGGAACACTTGAGCAGCCTCATCTGCTCGTTGGTTGTGCTGATGATCCTCAGTAGCTCGATATGAAGGTACGTGGGCATCTACACGATGCACTTTTACATCAAGTTTCTCTAATCTAGCAGCAATGTCTTCCCACAGTTCAGCAGCTCAGATAGCTTTCCCTCTACGTTGCCAGCTGTTTTGCTGCCACTGCTTTTCCCAGCCCCAAAAGGCATTTGCTAACTTCCATGAGTCAGTATAGAGATAAAGTCTCGACCACTCTCCTTGTTCAGCAATGTCCAAAGCCAAGTGGAGGGCTTTCACCTCTGCAAACGGACTTGACTCACCATCTCCTTCATCTGTTTTTGCAACTAGTTGTGTAGGATTCCATACAGCAGCTTTCCACTTTCGATGGCTTCCTACCAGACGACAGGATCCATCAGTGGAAAGAGCACCTTGTTTCTCCTTCTCTGGTAGCTGGTCCTATGGAGGTGCTTCTTTAGCCTGTTTTACCACTTTTTCTGGTTGCATTCCAAAGTATGTCAATCTTTTGGCCAATCTCTTATCACTTCTACAATTCCTGGATGATTGGGTCTTTCTGTTCTATCTGGCTGTGAGAGTAAGGCAAGCCATTTACTTCAAGTAGCATGGGTAGCATGATGAAGGGAAGATTCTCTACCTGTGTACATAAAACCCAGTAGAGGGAATCGGGGCACCAGGAGGAGCTGTGCTTCAGTACCAATCACTTGCGAAGCAGCTCTAATTCTTTCAAAAGCAGCTTGTTGTTCTGAGCCCCATTTAAAGTCTTTCTTCTTTCGGGTATTCTCATAGAGAGGTTTCACAGTCTGACTGTAACCAGGAATATGCTTCCTCCAGAAACCAACAGTTCCTAAAAAGAAGCGAGATTCCTTTTTGGTAGTTGGTGGGGCCAGCAATGTATTTGCTCAGGACATCAGTAAAGACAATTTCAAAAGATGCCATCTATACAGCACAAATGAATACTCATGATGCGGTGCAAACCTTGTTTTATTGTATCTGAGAGTGTTTCCACCAAAAAGGGAACTTCCTGCATTCCCTTGGGCTATGCAGAGCAGTGCTCAGATGGCCCCACATTCAGCTGCTAAAAAAATCTTCAACTTAAGTGCATTCTGACCCTTAGAATCATCAAGATCCAGAACATATTAAAAATCCTTTCTTCATTAATACAAAATGACGGCATTTTACTTGTGAAAGTGTAAATATGGAAATGGGTCCTGCTTCACACAAGGCAGGACTGGAAACAGGCACCTACTAAAGGTGATTCATGTTACTGCCTTAGGAATGTACCTTTGAAGAAGAATTGTGCTCGAGAAGTAGCTGTTGATTTCCAGCATTGTAAAGGTAACCCTGCACTAGCTCCAGTGTATGCTGTCTAGCTCTAGTGTCCTGTCAGTTTACATGATCCTAGCAAGGTTTTGGGCAGTTCCCACATAAACTTTAACCATTCCAAAACACTCCTCTCCCTCCTCCTCCTCATCCTTCATTTCGTCCACCTGCTCTTTCTCCTTTCTCCTTCTCTTCCTGGTGATTCCGAGACTTCAGGAAAACTAACTGGAGGTTGATTGGGGCCTGTGTGTGCTCAAGGCACATCAGCTCCCTTGACCACAAGCACTCGGCTTTTTTCACTAGAGAGATGCTCCAGACCCTCTCTTGGACTCTTTCCAGTATGCTCTTGTCTTTCCTGCACTGGGGATCTGCGCATCGGCCACAGTCCGCTTGCTTGTCAGTCGGGGCTTTCACTCCCCAGCCCCAAGGCTGGGGCTCATGTCCCCTGGGTGTGGCCACCAGCAACATTGTGTTGTCACCAGGCAGTCACAATGACCCCAGCATGCTATTTAAGGCCCGCCGCAGCCCTGACCAGTCGCAGTGTTGTCCTCACGCCTGGAGGACAGTGGTCTGCAGGAGGGGAGACGAAGGACCCCCATCCCGCAAGCTGCTTGAGGCGAGAGCAGAGAGGATCTGCTAGACGGGGACAGCGGCAGGGCCCAGGGCACAGGTCCCTTCCTACCTGCTGCACCCCCATCTGTGTGGAGTTCTTGCTGGGAAGATGGGAAACGTCTTCCAGCACTTGCGATTCCTGCTTCCACCGATCGAACAGGTGAGTCATAGAGTCATAGAACTAGAGAAGCATGGAAGGGCTTGGGTTGGGAGGGATCTTAAAGCTCACCCAGTGCCAGTCTCCTGCCATGCCATGGGCAGGGACACTTCCCATTAGACCAGGGTGCAGAGCTTCTGTCCCTCAGCTTTGCTGCTTCCTGCAGGTTGTGTCCCCAGGGCAGGTGATGAGCTTTGTATCCCTTCTGTTTGCAGCAGGAGGTGGTGCAGGATGAGGTCCCAGCAGCCCAGGACATGGCAGGCTCGGGCCAGGCAAACCATCAAAACCTGGCAGCCCCGGAGGTTCTGACAGCGCAGGAGGTTCTGATAGCCCAGGAGCGTCTTGAAGCAGCCCACGGCCAAGCAAATGATGACAACCTTGCAGCCCAGGCAGACTTGGCCACCCAGGAGGAGATGGCAGCCCAGGACAGCTCTTCTGTTGCTTTGAGCACCAGCCAGGTGACCCAGGCCATGCCATCGTATGTCTCTGGGGACATGTGCTCAATCTGCAGGGAAACTGTCACAAACCGATCCTGCACGAATAGGTGCTTTCACTCTTTCTGTTTTGAGTGCATTATGGAGTGGGCCTTCAGGCGTTCCACCTGCCCCCTCTGCCGGGCACCTTTTGTCTGTATCTTCCGTGAGCTGGGACTCTACAGATATGAGGTACACAACGTTGAGCTTTACAGACGAGAGCGAGCTCAACGTATTGCTGCAGAAAGGAGGCGGCAGGATCCCTCACACCACCAGCCCCACAGACCTGCCAGCCTACCCCAGAGTCAGGACGCTGTTGTCCATGCTGGCTCTCAGGAGTTGGTCCAAAGAAGGTCCCTCAGGTGGGATGACAATGGCCACAGGCAGAGCCTGGCTTCCCAGGGCTCCTCTTCCCCTGCTGCCAGCACCAGCCAGATGCCCGCGCCCACGCTGCTGAATATGTCGGACAACATCTGCCCAATCTGCAGGGGCACCATCAGGAGCCTAACCTTTACGAGCAGGTGCTGGCACGGTTTCTGTTTCCAGTGCATTCGGGAGTGGCTCCTCACCAATTCCACCTGTCCCGTCTGCCACGTGCCTTTTCTCTATATCTTCCATCAGCGGGGACCCCAACAATATGACATGCATGAAGTTGAGCCTTTGAGACAAGAGCAAGCTCAACGCAATGCTCCAGAAAGCGGGCAGCAGCAGCCCTTAGGCCACCTGCCCCAAGGACCTGCCAGCTCGAGCCAAGGTGGTGGCCGGACCGGTTCCCGGGAGCGCCTGTCACACCTATCCCATAGGTGGAACATTGATAGCAACATTGAGGCCCAAACAAGGTTTGAGGGCAGATCCCTTTTGCGGCACCTCGGCAGACATGCCAGTGCTCTATACGGGGTCCAAGACAGTTCCACATGGCAGCAACGCAGTGGCCACATCGGGACCATACAGAGAGTCCGGAGTAGATCCCCTCTGAGGCAGCTCGATGGCCATGCAGGGGCCCAAGGGAGGGTCCAGAGTAGTTCTTCTGGCCACTCCCTCAATGGCCATGAAGGGGCCCAGGAGAGAGTTGAAAGCAGTTCTCCTGGCCAGTCCCTCAATGGCCACATCGGGGCCCAAGAGAGGGTCCGGAGCAGGTCCCCCTTGAGGCAGGTCAATGGCCATGTCGGAGCCCAAGAAAGGGTCCCAGGAAGGTCCCAGAGGTGGGATCTCAGAGGCCACAGACAGGCTCAGCACTCCCCAGGCAGCCGGCGGCAGCAGCAGAGCAGGGCTCGGGGTGCTGCTCCCATGCAGGGAAGATCTGCCAGGCCCGAACGGGACATGGCGGCCTCCTCGGGGAGGAGCGAGCGGCACTGGCGAGCGGGCTGGAATGCCTCAAGTCAAGAGCAGGGGAGAAGAAGCCAGTCCAGGGGCAGGTCCCGCAGCCCCAGAAGGCAGCCAGCACAGCGGGATCAGCGGAGGAGGGGGCGGAGGAGTCAGGACCCAGCTCCGAGCCCTGAAGACAACATCCTGGCCTCCTCCAGGAGAAGAGAGCGACGCCAGCGTGGAGCCCGCGGTTCTTCTGGAGCACAGCGTGCTGCAAGGAGCCGATCCCGGCAGAGGTCCCGCAGCCGTGCCGGGCGCAGGGCCCGGTAACTCACCCTGCCAGGAAGGGAAACACAGCGCTGGCCCCCCTGACCATCACCTGTGGGCCAGCGGGAGGAGCCCAGCTGCGGAAGGGGCTGCCAAGGACTGCTCCAGGCACAGCCTCCTGAGCCCTCTGGGCAGCCTGGCTATTTGCCAGTCACGTTATAGGTTAAGTGAGTTGTTGGTAGATTAGAAGTAGAGGTAGATTGTAATAAAGTTTTGTTGATGTTTCAGTGTTCTTACCAATCTCTGCACCTTGGTGTCACTTTTTGTCTTTTGGTGTGTCTGAGGAATGTGAGTGGGTATTTTGAAATGGCCTGTGGCCCTGGGTGTGCCTTGGTTGTCCTCACCAGGCCCTTATGATCATCATCATCTCCTCTGGTTGCTCCCCCCAGCCCCTTCATGGACCTCTGTGAACCAGGGAAGAAGCTGAGGGGCTCCCACATCCCCCATCAGCCCTTCAGCTCTCAGTCCCTAGGCTGGTATTGGAGTAGCTGACCATCTCCCTCAATGGATCCCATGGATGTCTTTTCTGCTGGATGGGAGAAGGTTGCTTACACGGGAGCACTACGAGAAATAATTGGGAAAACCCAGAAAATTCAAACAAGGCTGGAAAGCATTGGCCGGGGCACTTGTGAACTTGTGTGAGGGTCAGGCACGGGGAAGCCGAGCTGGGGAGTTTTTGCCCCCATCTCAAGGCAGGCACTGGTCCAGCCTGTCCACAGCATGCTCTGTTAGAACCACTCCGGGGCTTCCCTGGTTTTGTTTTTCTTCCCCAGAATCGTGCTTCCCATAGTCTTAGAATCATCCAGGCACAGAGTAATTGGGTTTGGAGGCAAGCTCTTAAATGTCATCTAGTCCAATCCCCCTGATGTAAGCAAGAACACCCTCAACAGATCAGGTTGCCCAGAGCCTTGTCAAGCCTGACCTCGAGTATCTCCAAGGTCTGACAAGACCTCAGCAACCTCCCTGGGCAACCTCTTGCATTCCTGTCTTTATTGCCATTTGCTTCCATTGCTGTCTTCCATTGCCCCTTCTCCTATCACTACAGGCCCTTGCAAACAGTCCATCTCCAGCCTCCCTGTAGGCCCCTTCAGATACTGGAGGATTGCTGTTAGTTCTCCTCAGAGCCTTTTCTCCAGCAGGATGAAAAACCCCAGCTCCCTCAGCCTGTCTTCAGAGCAGAGATGATCATTTCTGTAGCCCTCCTCTGGACCCGCTCCTTGAGGTCCATGTCCTTCCTGTGCTGAGGGCTCCAGAGCTGGATGTAGTACTCCAGCTGAGGTCTTCCCAGAGCAAAGCAAAGGGGCAGAATCACCTCTCTCCATCTGCTGCCACTCTTCTTTTGATACAGCCCAGAATGCCATTGGCCTGCCGGCGTGCACTCCTGGCTCATGTCCAGCTTTTTATCCACCAGCACCCCTGAGTCCTTTTCTGCAGGGCTGCTTGCTGAAACCTCATCCTGCAGCCTCTACTGATACTGAGGATTCTTCTAACCAAGATGCAGGACCCTTTCTTAGACTGCAGTAAGAACTAAGTGATACTGAAAGTATTTCCTCCGCTGTGCCATTTTGTGGCCATGCCAGAAACCAAGCTACCAAAGCAAATGACTTCCTCAAAGTCGCAGGAGAAAACAAGAGTCTTAGGCCACCAGTTTCTCACCTGACACAGGAACAGCATGTTCAAATGGGTCTAGAAAGGGAACTAAAACATCTTCATCACTGTTCTGCCACTGAATGACTGCAAACCTCTCAGATAAGACACTAAGCCTTGATGTTGCTCTTTTCCTTCTTGCCCAAATTGAGTAGTATCATGTCTCGCTTTTAAAATTGAGCCTTAAAATAAGCTAAAAGTTACTTATGACTGGGCTGCCAACAGGCGTTTTGCTGTTATGTAATGAAGGTAGAGTTTCTTCACAGGAAAACAGAAAATCTGTGGGAACAGAAAACTACCCAGATCGTGTTGTTTATTTATTTACCCCTTGCCAAGGTCTCTGAGGTGAAAGATGTTGTACTAGGTACTGTTACTTGATTGGCACGGAGACTTCATTTATATTGATGGATCTTACAATAAAGACTACAGCTTAGTTTTAAACCATTTTTTGCAACCCATTTCCCACCAGCTTACTGGTGCTAATTTCTTCTCTTCACTAAATTCATTACAGTTGGCAGCAGCCCACTGCATTTGCTCTCAAGGGATCAGTCTGTAAGCCTGAGTTCTTTCCCATCTTTGTCAGCAGGAGGGAACCTGCAGAATAACCAATGGGACAGTCCCTCAAGACAGATCAGTGAGGAGGTACTTCTACTGGTCTGCAAGTGCTAGGGCATGTAACTGTCTTCTAATCTCAGAACAAGGTGTCATTTGGGCCCACTAAGTCTTCAGTGGGAGTAATATCTCGGTTGCTAGAAGCTAGAAATACTTCAGCTTTAGTAGCAATTAGCCCATTAAATACGTCGCAGTTAAACTCTTCTGAAGAATTCAATTTTGTAGAGATGTATTACAGCAGGTAGTGTGAAGAGATGCACAATTCAATAGCAACATCACGTCCTACTGGACTCTGCAGCATATTTCTCTTCCTTAAGTAATGCAAGAAGGGAATGGTGGTTTCCTTTAGATGGCTCGAATGCTTTTATGAGAACAAATAAGTTGGGCATAGATAGCTGTGCTTCTCCCCCACCATAAGACAGACATAGATTTTTTCGAATGACTCCAGAGAAGGGCCAAACACATGATACGGGGGCTGGAGCATCCCTGCTGTGAGGAGAGGCTGAGGGTGGTGGGACCGTTGAGCCTGAAGAAGATAAGACTCTGGAGGGGACCTTATAGCTCCCTTCCTATACCTGAAGGGAACCTATGGGCAGGCTGGGGGGTGAATTTTATTAAGCCTGTCCCGTGACAGGACAAGGGGAAATGGTTTTAAACCAAAGGAGAACAGGTTTTGCCTAGGACTTAGGAAGAAGTTCTTCCGTACAAGGGTGGTGAGACTCTGGAACAGATTGCCCCAGCAAGTTGTGGATGCCCCCTCCCTGGAAGTGTTCAAGATCAGCTTGGATGGCACTTTGAGAAACCTGATCTAATAGACCAGGTTAGCTGCAAACCTAATTGGGGGGTGTCCCTGCCCATGGAGGCATGGGATATGTTTCCAGCCATCCTGTACTGGCTTCCACCAGTGGCAGCACACAGCGGGTGTGCTTACCCTGGTGGGTTTGAGGCAGTGTGATACAGTCGATTTGCCAGGCTTCCCCATACCTATATTTTGACCATCTCCCATCATACCACAGAGGTTTCAACCTTTTATCTGGCTTAATTGTGGTGCATACGTCACAATCGGGGATAACCTGTGCAATAGCGTCCAAAGTGAAGTCCACCCCTTCCCCAGAAGGCAGCCCATCGGTATGTTCCATCCCTGCCTTAATGACCTGAAGTGTCATGGGCCCAACTAGCTAGAGGTAGTTCCCCTTTATGGTCCCAGTCCAGAGCTATTTGGAACACTTGAGCAGCCTCATCTGCTCGTTGGTTGTGCCGATGTTCCTCAGTAGCTCGATATGAAGGTACGTGGGCATCTACACGATGCACTTTTACATCAAGTTTCTCTAATCTAGCAGCAATGTCTTCCCACAGTTCAGCAGCTCAGATAGCTTTCCCTCTACGTTGCCAGCTGTTTTGCTGCCACTGCTTTTCCCAGCCCCATAAAGCATTTGCTAACTTCCATGAGTCAGTATAGAGATAAAGTCTCGACCACTCTCCTTGTTCAGCAATGTCCAAAGCCAAGTGGAGGGCTTTCACCTCTGCAAATGGACTTGACTCACCATCTCCTTCATCTGTTTTTGCAACTAGTTGTGTAGGATTCCATACAGCAGCTTTCCACTTTCGATGGCTTCCTACCAGACGACAGGATCCATCAGTGGAAAGAGCACCTTGTTTCTCCTTCTCTGGTAGCTGGTCCTATGGAGGTGCTTCTTTAGCCTGTTTTACCACTTTTTCTGGTTGCATTCCAAAGTATGTCAATCTTTTGGCCAATCTCTTATCACTTCTACAATTCCTGGATGATTGGGTCTTTCTGTTCTATCTGGCTGTGAGAGTAAGGCAAGCCATTTACTTCAAGTAGCGTGGGTAGCATGATGGAGGGAAGATTCTCTACCTGTGTACATAAAACCCAGTAGAGGGAATCGGGGCACCAGGAGGAGATGTGCTTCAGTACCAATCACTTGCGAAGCAGCTCTAATTCTTTCAAAAGCAGCTTGTTGTTCTGAGCCCCATTTAAAGTCTTTCTTCTTTCGGGTATTCTCATAGAGAGGCTTCACAGTCTGACTGTAACCAGGAATATGCTTCCTCCAGAAACCAACAGTTCCTAAAAAGAAGCGAGATTCCTTTTTGGTAGTTGGTGGGGCCAGCAATGCCTTTGCTCAGGACATCAGTAAAGACAACTTCAAAAGATGCCATCTATGCAGCACAAATGAATACTCATGATGCGGTGCAAACCTTGTTTTATTGTATCTGAGAGTGTTTCCACCAAAAAGGGAACTTCCTGCATTCCCTTGGGCTATGCAGAGCAGTGCTCAGATGGCCCCACATTCAGCTGCTAAAAAAATCTTCAACTTAAGTGCATTCTGACCCTTAGAATCATCAAGATCCAGAACATATTAAAAATCCTTTCTTCATCAATACAAAATGACGGCATTTTACTTGTGAAAGTGTAAATATGGAAATGGGTCCTGCTTCACACAAGGCAGGACTGGAAACAGGCACCTACTAAAGGTGATTCATGTTACTGCCTTAGGAATGTACCTTTGAAGAAGAATTGTGCTCGAGAAGTAGCTGTTGATTTCCAGCATTGTAAAGGTAACCCTGCACTAGCTCCAGTGTATGCTGTCTAGCTCTAGTGTCCTGTCAGTTTACATGATCCTAGCAAGGTTTTGGGCAGTTCCCACATAAACTTTAACCATTTCAAAACACTCCTCTCCCTCCTCCTCCTCATCCTTCATTTCGTCCACCTGCTCTTTCTCCTTTCTCCTTCTCTTCCTGGTGATTCCGAGACTTCAGGAAAACTAACTGGAGGTTGATTGGGGCCTGTGTGTGCTCAAGGCACATCAGCTCCCTTGACCACAAGCACTCGGCTTTTTTCACTAGAGAGATGCTCCAGACCCTCTCTTGGACTCTTTCCAGTATGCTCTTGTCTTTCCTGCACTGGGGATCTGCGCATCGGCCACAGTCCGCTTGCTTGTCAGTCGGGGCTTTCACTCCCCAGCCCCAAGGCTGGGGCTCATGGCCCCTGGGTGTGGCCACCAGCAACATTGTGTTGTCACCAGGCAGTCACAATGACCCCAGCATGCTATTTAAGGCCCGCCGCAGCCCTGACCAGTCGCAGTGTTGTCCTCACGCCTGGAGGACAGTGGTCTGCAGGAGGGGAGACGAAGGACCCCCATCCCGCAAGCTGCTTGAGGCGAGAGCAGAGAGGATCTGCTAGACGGGGACAGCGGCAGGGCCCAGGGCACAGGTCCCTTCCTACCTGCTGCACCCCCATCTGTGTGGAGTTCTTGCTGGGAAGATGGGAAACGTCTTCCAGCACTTGCGATTCCTGCTTCCACCGATCGGACAGGTGAGTCATAGAGTCATAGAACTAGAGAAGCATGGAAGGGCTTGGGTTGGGAGGGATCTTAAAGCTCACCCAGTGCCAGTCTCCTGCCATGCCATGGGCAGGGACACTTCCCATTAGACCAGGGTGCAGAGCTTCTGTCCCTCAGCTTTGCTGCTTCCTGCAGGTTGTGTCCCCAGGGCAGGTGATGAGCTTTGTATCCCTTCTGTTTGCAGCAGGAGGTGGTGCAGGATGAGGTCCCAGCAGCCCAGGACATGGCAGGCTCGGGCCAGGCAAACCATCAAAACCTGGCAGCCCCGGAGGTTCTGACAGCGCAGGAGGTTCTGATAGCCCAGGAGCGTCTTGAAGCAGCCCACGGCCAAGCAAACGATGACAACCTTGCAGCCCAGGCAGACTTGGCCACCCAGGAGGAGATGGCAGCCCAGGACAGCTCTTCTGTTGCTTTGAGCACCAGCCAGGTGACCCAGGCCATGCCATCGTATGTCTCTGGGGACATGTGCTCAATCTGCAGGGAAACTGTCACAAACCGATCCTGCACGAATAGGTGCTTTCACTCTTTCTGTTTTGAGTGCATTATGGAGTGGGCCTTCAGGCGTTCCACCTGCCCCCTCTGCCGGGCACCTTTTGTCTGTATCTTCCGTGAGCTGGGACTCTACAGATATGAGGTACACAACGTTGAGCTTTACAGACGAGAGCGAGCTCAACGTATTGCTGCAGAAAGGAGGCGGCAGGATCCCTCACACCACCAGCCCCACAGACCTGCCAGCCTACCCCAGAGTCAGGACGCTGTTGTCCATGCTGGCTCTCAGGAGTTGGTCCAAAGAAGGTCCCTCCGGTGGGATGACAATGGCCACAGGCAGAGCCTGGCTTCCCAGGGCTCCTCTTCCCCTGCTGCCAGCACCAGCCAGATGCCCGCGCCCACGCTGCTGAATATGTCGGACAACATCTGCCCAATCTGCAGGGGCACCATCAGGAGCCTAACCTTTACGAGCAGGTGCTGGCACGGTTTCTGTTTCCAGTGCATTCGGGAGTGGCTCCTCACCAATTCCACCTGTCCCGTCTGCCACGTGCCTTTTCTCTATATCTTCCATCAGCGGGGACCCCAACAATATGACATGCATGAAGTTGAGCCTTTGAGACAAGAGCAAGCTCAACGCAATGCTCCAGAAAGCGGGCAGCAGCAGCCCTTAGGCCACCTGCCCCAAGGACCTGCCAGCTCGAGCCAAGGTGGTGGCCGGACCGGTTCCCGGGAGCGCCTGTCACACCTATCCCATAGGTGGAACATTGATAGCAACATTGAGGCCCAAACAAGGTTTGAGGGCAGATCCCTTTTGCGGCACCTCGGCAGACATGCCAGTGCTCTATACGGGGTCCAAGACAGTTCCACATGGCAGCAACGCAGTGGCCACATCGGGACCATACAGAGAGTCCGGAGTAGATCCCCTCTGAGGCAGCTCGATGGCCATGCAGGGGCCCAAGGGAGGGTCCAGAGTAGTTCTTCTGGCCACTCCCTCAATGGCCATGAAGGGGCCCAGGAGAGAGTTGAAAGCAGTTCTCCTGGCCAGTCCCTCAATGGCCACATCGGGGCCCAAGAGAGGGTCCGGAGCAGGTCCCCCTTGAGGCAGGTCAATGGCCATGTCGGAGCCCAAGAAAGGGTCCCAGGAAGGTCCCAGAGGTGGGATCTCAGAGGCCACAGACAGGCTCAGCACTCCCCGGGCAGCCGGCGGCAGCAGCAGAGCAGGGCTCGGGGTGCTGCTCCCATGCAGGGAAGATCTGCCAGGCCCGAACGGGACATGGCGGCCTCCTCGGGGAGGAGCGAGTGGCACTGGCGAGCGGGCTGGAATGCCTCAAGTCAAGAGCAGGGGAGAAGAAGCCAGTCCCGGGGCAGGTCCCGCAGCCCCAGAAGGCAGCCAGCACAGCGGGATCAGCGGAGGAGGGGGCGGAGGAGTCAGGACCCAGCTCCGAGCCCTGAAGACAACATCCTGGCCTCCTCCAGGAGAAGAGAGCGACGCCAGCGTGGAGCCCGCGGTTCTTCTGGAGCACAGCGTGCTGCAAGGAGCCGATCCCGGCAGAGGTCCCGCAGCCGTGCCGGGCGCAGGGCCCGGTAACTCACCCTGCCAGGAAGGGAAACACAGCGCTGGCCCCCCTGACCATCACCTGTGGGCCAGCGGGAGGAGCCCAGCTGCGGAAGGGGCTGCCAAGGACTGCTCCAGGCACAGCCTCCTGAGCCCTCTGGGCAGCCTGGCTATTTGCCAGTCACGTTATAGGTTAAGTGAGTTGTTGGTAGATTAGAAGTAGAGGTAGATTGTAATAAAGTTTTGTTGATGTTTCAGTGTTCTTACCAATCTCTGCACCTTGGTGTCACTTTTTGTCTTTTGGTGTGTCTGAGGAACGTGAATGGGTATTTTGAAATGGCCTGTGGCCCTGGGTGTGCCTTGGTTGTCCTCACCAGGCCCTTATGATCATCATCATCTCCTCTGGTTGCTCCCCCCAGCCCCTTCATGGACCTCTGTGAACCAGGGAAGAAGCTGAGGGGCTCCCACATCCCCCATCAGCCCTTCAGCTCTCAGTCCCTAGGCTGGTATTGGAGTAGTTGACCATCTCCCTCAATGGATCCCATGGATGTCTTTTCTGCTGGATGGGAGAAGGTTGCTTACACGGGAGCACTACGAGAAATAATTGGGAAAACCCAGAAAATTCAAACAAGGCTGGAAAGCATTGGCCAGGGCACTTGTGAACTTGTGTGAGGGTCAGGCACGGGGAAGCCGAGCTGGGGAGTTTTTGCCCCCATCTCAAGGCAGGCACTGGTCCAGCCTGTCCACAGCATGCTCTGTTAGAACCACTCCGGGGCTTCCCTGGTTTTGTTTTTCTTCCCCAGAATCGTGCTTCCCATAGTCTTAGAATCATCCAGGCACAGAGTAATTGGGTTTGGAGGCAAGCTCTTAAATGTCATCTAGTCCAATCCCCCTGATGTAAGCAAGAACACCCTCAACAGATCAGGTTGCCCAGAGCCTTGTCAAGCCTGACCTCGAGTATCTCCAAGGTCTGACAAGACCTCAGCAACCTCCCTGGGCAACCTCTTGCATTCCTGTCTTTATTGCCATTTGCTTCCATTGCTGTCTTCCATTGCCCCTTCTCCTATCACTACAGGCCCTTGCAAACAGTCCATCTCCAGCCTCCCTGTAGGCCCCTTCAGATACTGGAGGATTGCTGTTAGTTCTCCTCAGAGCCTTTTCTCCAGCAGGATGAAAAACCCCAGCTCCCTCAGCCTGTCTTCAGAGCAGAGGTCTTCCAGCCCCCTGATCATTTCTGTAGCCCTCCTCTGGACCCGCTCCTTGAGGTCCATGTCCTTCCTGTGCTGCGGGCTCCAGAGCTGGATGTAGTACTCCAGCTGAGGTCTTCCCAGAGCAAAGCAAAGGGGCAGAATCACCTCTCTCCATCTGCTGCCACTCTTCTTTTGATACAGCCCAGAATGCCATTGGCCTGCCGGCGTGCGCTCCTGGCTCATGTCCAGCTTTTTATCCACCAGCACCCCTGAGTCCTTTTCTGCAGGGCTGCTTGCTGAAACCTCATCCTGCAGCCTCTACTGATACTGAGGATTCTTCTGACCTAGATGCAGGACCCTGCATTTGGTCCTGTTTCACCTCATGTCAGTCACCTGTGCCCATGTCTGCAGTTTGTCCTAGTCCTTCTGGTATTACGTGTGGCTTACAGCACCGCTGACCAATCTTGCTCATGGTGCAGAAATGATCCCACTTGCTAAATTACTGATAAAAATATTAATCTGTACAAGTCCCAGTATGTACCCCTGTGGTCTACCTGTCCAGGTGTCCCTTGAGGGACACCACTCATCACTGGCTTTCATCTGTACTTCAAGTTGTGGCAGCATCACCTCATTTTTTACAGAACAGCATCAGTAGAAGAGATTATCTAATACATCTGTGCCATTGCAAAACAAAGGAGTGTAAATGCTGAATGTCAACAGCATTTAACATAAAATGAAACTAGAGAGCTCTACTCTGCAGAGTACTCTGTCACTTAGAGTTCTCTGTAGCCTCTTTACATGCATGCTTGTGGATAGATTGGCCATGGTCACCATGCAGTCAATTCTTTGGACTCAGTGAATGGGCTATAGTGGGACAACATTCAAAACATATAAATAAAAAACTTAGGAAAACAGGCAATAGGATCAATGATGAGGATTCAGTTTGCTATAATTGATAACAGGTCACTTATCTTAAAACATGACTTTAGTTGCTGTGGACCGGTGAGGCTGTATCAATCATAACTGGCTGTGTGTGGGTGTCTATGTTGAATTGAAGATCACAATTAACAAGAGTATTTTCTAACATTTTGAGGGTAACTTACTTGAGATGGATTGGAGGCCACAGTGCTTATGTTACTAATCCTTCTAAGATATAGCATTGCTTATACACTGTTACGGTTATACACTACTGCACATCTACAACATATGAAACCATTGAAGGATATATAATATATTACAGGATATTTTAAGAATAAGAGCCTGCTAAAATGTCATTGGTGGGTGGTATATGGCTATCATAATTTCTCGTTTTGACATCTTTTTGACGTTTTGTGAACAGGTGAAGACAGATTGAATGTCGTATCAAAAAGAAAAGCAACTCTAGGTTTAGTCACTGCTGGTCAATGGTGTATCTAGGCTTTGGGCACCACAGGAGTAGACAGTAATGAGACTGGCTTAGTTGCGTTCAGCTGGTTATGTTGTCTGCTCAGTATTCAGTGTGGCTGTGCCAACATTTAAGGTAACATAGGTCAGAGAATAACCGAACTGAGATACTAAAGAATGCTTTGTCTGCAGCTTTTGTAATGAGGAAGCCAGTTGTTCATCAGCTGTCTGTTTTCCAGATGTCTTTGCCAGTTTGTGCATCATAGATAGCTATTAGATCTTGGAATATACTGCCCAGGTTAGCTTTTAATTTTATATTGCTGCTGCTTATGACAGCTGTCTTTACAGAAATAGTGCGAAAGATCAGCCATAGATAATGCATCCTCCATGGTTTTCCTTGTGTTGCACTGTGTTTCTCTAGTGATACACTCTGGAAGATGTGACACTGCTGTATTATGCGGTATGTGCAGCAGTATTGCCTTTGCCCATTTGCTGCATTTCACAGCTCTTCCTTGGCTTTTGGAAAGGCAGTCCCCTTCTGGAAGTTTTTGCTTTATGGTAAATCCAAGTGAATGTCTGGGCTGCAGAAATGCGGGAGTATAGGCTAGTTTTTGTCAGGCTCTTCAGGAGACCTCATGACACATGCAGTGTAGGGCTGGATTTAACATTTAGCATTTTATGCACTTGAGCTACTGAGGAATTCTATGTAGTTAAAAAATGTCTGAGCATACCCTTTCCTAAAATATTTCATCAGGTACCTGGTAGGGCACACCTCAGTAACACTTCATTTTCCCTGTCAGAAAAGGAACTGCTTCCTTGTAAATGTTTTGTATTGAACAAGTTCAACCTGTTTTTCTGAGTTTTCCTGTGGTTTTGTGGATTTTTCTCTTTAAACAGACCGCACCTTTGAACTACTTATACTTGAACAGAAAACCTTGGAGAAGGGGGCAAGAGAGGAGATTTCCAACCCAGATGAAAGCTAAAAACTGTCTGGCAGTCCTGGACCTCTTGTTGTCCTTTAGCAAACAAGAATACTGCAGCACTCTCAGCTCTAATTGCATGTATCCCTCATGGTCTTAAATTATTTTTTCTGTATTATTAGCCAATATTTCTCCCAGGATATTGTCATGGGGAGTGATCATTAGACAGCAACCACCCCCTGTGTCTAATTGCTTTGCTACAGTGAAAAAAACCATAAACACACCAAAAAGCCTAATTATTTGCTTCTCAGTAATTTAGTATAGGATTTGTTTGTAAAGCACCAACATGGTTCATCTGCTCCTTGGGAAACTCTGCATGGAGCATAAATAACTGCAGTGCTGGGGCTTCCATTAAATTAGGTTGGTGAAATATTTTTGAGTGCTAAGCAAAGAGAAATAAGATTTAAATTCCCTTTGCAATTTTCTCTCACACACAGTGTGAATCTCAGCTTGGTTAGAAGGGAAAAAACAGGCTCAGTCTGCCAGGAGAAGTACTCAGGATCTGCCAGTCTTTGGCAGCTAAATTCATCTGAAAAATCTCTGTGACTGCTATTTAGAGATCTTCTGAAAGGATGAATATGTGAGAGCAGAAGATAATAAAAAGCTGAGCAACAATTATTTTTCCAGGTACTGAAGTCTTTAGCAGGATCTGCAAACCAGTTGTTGTATATTTTAGTTAGCTGTTGAGCTGTTAGCTGTTGAGAGTTACTGGATTCTTTTCCTCAGTGTAGTCTTGCATGCGTTAGCAACCCTTCCAGAATAACACTGTGGACTACTTTACCGACTACTTTACTGGTATAGTATTTACCTGTAACTATCCAGACTTAACTAAGTCTGATCAGTTATAGGCTTTGAGGTAACCTTGAACTTAATGAGAACCTTTGTTATGCTAAGTCATCATCCATAATCTGACAGTTTATAAACAGCTTTTGGGAGAACTCTTTCAAAAGTGATTTACCAAACTACAGATGTGTTTTTCTGCCCACACTTAATCTGATTCTCCTGTAACTGGTGTAATGTTGGTGCTGTGGGCACCAACTGTTTTCTTCTCAGTTAACAAGTTAGTTCACAAATTCCTTTACCCACCTCCTTTTATAAATTTCCTCACCCTCTTCCTCCCTCCCCCCCTCACCCTCCCTGATCAGGTAAATGTATCTTTCCATCCTCATTTCCAGAGTTACTTGTGTCAGCAGACTGAAAAACTCACTCCCTTATGCCAGTTTCTGGCACCTCATTTAAATTAGTTTTGTAATTTTTCCTGGGAAATGTTGTCTTCTGGATGATGGAGCAGAATTTTAAAGAACCATCTGGGTTCAAAAGCTGTTACTAGAAAGGCTTATTACGTCCCTCACTATACTCTGTTCTCAGCAGTGTTATTTCTTTATTTATTTTAATCTGACTGTATTCAAATATTTTTGTTAAACTGCAAGATAATTTTATTGAGAATTTCATTTTTGTGTCCTTTGTTGCCAGAAGTATAATGCTGACTCAATTGTTTTTAAGAAGAGAGATGGGAGGCTCTCATTAGCTGAAATTTTGCACAGCAATTAATGTCTGATCAATTTTCTCTGGTCTCAGAATCTATTTTCCTCTTATGGTTAACTGATTGTTATTTTAAAAACTGATTCACCACAAAGATTGTCTGTATTTGCAGTTGTAGTTCTTTCTAGACCCACTGTCAGTTTCCTGCCAGACTGTTTTGTCAGCTTTCATTTATTTTATGTATCACTTACATAAAGCAAATAGATCTTTGCTCTGATTTTCCAACTCATCAGTGTTCGACTCATTTTGACACATATTAATAAATTATGAAAGTACCTGCATTTATCTTGTAATATAGGGAATTCTGATTTCAAAAACATAAATTTGTTCATTCTGTTGTCTACATACACAAAGAAATAGCTTTCTACTTTTTGTTCTGCTGTTAGCAAGTAGGTTTAGATCCTGTTGCTTGAGTCACCACTGTGTCTACAATGCATAGGGAACTTAGAATTCAGAAACAGATATTCCGGGTATCAGGTAATGACTTATTTGACAGTTACAGCTAAAACAAATGTTCTTCCTGACAAACAACATGAGGAAAACATGAAGGAAATTAATTCTGGGAGGTAAGAAAAGATAGTGCGAAAAGAAAATATTATAAAGTCAAGAAGAAAGCATTGATAAAGGGGAGTCTTTAGCCACTAGTGTTTATAAATAACATTGTAGCCTGGAACTTCTGGTTCATCCGGGCTGTGTTGACACATGGCCCTGGTACCTTCTACCCACGTCATGTCTGTGGTTGTGCTCTGAATAACCATTCTCTGATTGCTTTTTCTTGGCTGCTGGAAAATGTTGGATAGCACCTTGAGATGGCAATGGTCCCTACATTTCTGAATTTGGTGGCACCTTTCTATTATGGAAATGTCAGTGTGATGAGCATGTTTTGCTATGATGTACACGTCTTTTGCATTGAAGAAATTCTATTCTATTGATCACATTAATGTTGAAACTGGTAGTACAAATCACTTCCTTCCAGGTAAAAAGATTGTGATAGCTGCTGATGAAATATATTTGTAGTCAAAAGAATTTATTCCCAGATTGTTTTACAAACATTCATGGGAAAAATTCTATGAGTCATCCCTTGGTTCAATATTTCACTAGAATTCAGAGGGTTTCTGCCATGTTTACTGGATGTAACACTGTGGCATGCAGCTGTGTCTTTGTGCTAAAAGCCTTAGCACCCAGCAAGAAATCAACAAGTGGAATTTCTGGGTACAATAATGGGTAACAAAGGAACAGGTACAACTAAGAAAGGCACAGCATGTATTAACGAGCAGAACTGTTATTTGTCTCCCTTGTATGCCAAGGATCTTCCCTGGTGCTTATATTTACTGAAACATTCAAGACTTTAAAATATTCTAATTTGTAGTATCACTGGAGAATACAGTGTTGTGGCACTGTTAGGGCCACTCACAAATGAAGCTTCTTTTCAACACCTCAGTTGATGTAGAGTAGCCATGGGAGACCATTTAGTCTCTTCTCTGTGGAGCCAAAGATGATCACTCACAGACTGAAGGGTTTGTGGTAACTTTGTGCTGCATCATGAATCTTGAGTCTGTCTCTGCTAAAGCCTACTATGAGTCCAGTATATTAAAGACATATCTCATAAAAGGGCGATGATCAGATTGTCCAGCCTCACAGACTTCCATGACCCTGTGATTGGGTTGTGCACAAATACAAAACCACAATTCTCTAGAATTTCAGTTTTCTGCCCCTGGAAGAATGAACCTTATATTGGTGACTTTTATTCCCTCATATACATGAATTCATTATCAGCACTTCTGTTCCTTCGTTGCTTATCATTGTTTTCCAATGAAAAATGGAACATATAAATCTTCTACTCACAATTTTTTGTGAAATTGACATCTTACAATAATATTTCTTCGACTGAATGTTCAGCTACATAATAAAAAACAAACAAACAAACAAAAACACCCACAAGCAAAAAACAGAAAACAAGCAACAAAAGCAAAAATGAAGGAGTACTGTCATCTGTGTTAGCTGTTCATACTGCTGTAACTGACTTTTATTACCTAAGCCTGGTCTCGCCTAGCCTGCTTTTGGTTAGGAACAAACTTTCTTGAGTTATCTTTGGCATTTCTGTCCTCGTTTTGAGAGTGCAAGACTATTAGCAGGATAAGGAGGCAAGGCTACTTAAATTTTTTTAAAAGAAGATTCACCACTGTCTGTACATACATAAAATGACTTTGCCAATGACTTTCCTTTAGAGGGGCCCTGGGCTTGTTAATTCCTCCCCAAACTACCCCAAATCTCCAATCTCTCTTGCATTCTGCAGCAGAACAAGGTTGCTCTTTTCCAATATGCCTCATTTTAACTTCCCGAAATAATAAGCTGTAACATGGAAAGACTTATTTTAAATAGCTAAATAAATTAAAATATTATTCTAACAGGCACAATAATATAATTTGATAAGAGTGGTAAGATTGCAAAACCAAGTGCTGTAAAATTTGAGAGAGCCAAAAATTCAAGTAATTCAGTCAATTTTTTTCTTAGCAGCAAAGTATATCCTGTGTGCCTTTTGACAAGGATTTAGCTAAACTTAATCTTTACAGTTGACAATGAAGAATGGAGAATGAAAGCTTTGATCTTTTTTTTCTTTTTTTCTTTTTTTTTTTTTTTTTCCTGAAATACTAGCAAACTAACACTGGAGGAGCAAAAATTATGCCTAGAACATCTTTCTTTCCAAAGGCAGACTTTGCAAAAATGTTTGTAGTTTTGTAGTAAATGGTCCTGGGGTAGTTCAGCCTCTTTTTTTCCCTACACACCACTTCTCTCCATGTCCTTCACGCTACCCTGGAAAAATTTACAAACATTAAATCTGGTGAGCTTAGTACTCCTGCAGATTTTGTCAGTGAAGCATGGATTTCACAAATTGGACCCTTCCATTAGGGGGTATGTAGGAAACACTGCACAGTTAGAGAAGCTTTGTGAGATCTTTCTGGAAGCCTTGACAAGTGTTCAGTTCTAATTAAACCATTTATATTTCTTTGATGCTTTGCATATTGAAAAAAATATTGGAATATTTCTGAAATGCAATGTGAAAGGAGTATGTATATCTTATATGGTGAGTAACCTTTAAGTACTAGATTGTTCAGAAAAATTTAATCCTTTTACTTCATGAGCCATTTTGCATGTACACTTCATAGTATTCACAATTTAATGCCTTGATGGAATGTTATTAGCAACAGAACTTTTGGGGATAAATCAGCACTTATCCCATATAATGTCATATTTTACAGTCCTTCACCCAGCATACAAGATGTTTTCAAAACCTCTTTGAATAATATTAAGTTGAAAATGAACACAGAAATAACATTTTTAAATGCTAAATCAACCATAAAATGAAAGCTAACTAGGAATGTCCATACAGAAAAAGAGACTTGAAAAGGTCCATGTTTCCTTTTGGGTGAATCATCTAACATGAGCAAGTTCACGTAATATGAGCATAGAATTAAGGACATTGATTCCAAAAGCTGATAGCTATGCAGGTGATCCAAACAAGGTAATCTGAGGTGAGTAACTGAATTTCAGTCCATTTGTCTCATCCATGATAAAACTGTCCTGCAGATAAATCTGTGTGGGATGCACGTGTGCAGTCTGGCATTCTACTAACACTGCACAGCCTTCTGTTGTATCTTTGATATTTAGAGATGACAAGCAGTGTTATTTGTCTTCTGATAAGCACTGAGGGTTGGAACTTTGTTCAGTTGCCAACAACTGTTGTGAATCAAAGGTTTAAAGAAGCAGAACTTTGCACATGGTTACTGTTTTTTCCCAGCCTTGGAGCTGCAGTTTGGCATGAGAATAACTGGAACATTGGTCTTTTTACAGAAGCAGCATGCCTTCATGGCAGTAAATAATAACTACAGAGAGTAGAATTTCTGAACCCGTTAAAGAGAGTTTTCTGTTAGATTTGATTATTCAGCACTGATGTGGAGACTGTATATGTTCCTAAATAACACTGTCAAGGAGCAAAACTGAGCACTGGACCACTGCTTGCCCCCATTGCTTAGTTGTTAGCAAACAAATCATCGATGTACCAACCATGGTTTTGTGTGGATGTACCAACCAGTCTTCAGCTGTTTGTCTTCAGCTATCCCGTCTGTGTACTAACCAATGCCAACTAGTTTAGGCATAGCCAAAGGGATAGCATGCACATTAGGCAGTATGGGAATAGATAGATTGCATTGCCCTCCAACACTTTCCCTGTCTCTTCACATAGTCATGCCATACCCTTGGGCATAACCTCAGCTCACAGGTTCCTGTTATGAAAGCACCACTCTGACAAGTTACAAAACAATTCCTTCAGGCACTTTGAACTGCAAACAATAGTAATAATATCTCAGGATATCATATATGGCTTCAAAGGACCATATGGACTGATATCTGCCTCCTGTCACAGGGTCAGCATATTGCCCCTTTTGGTCACATCCTGAAGGCATATGGTCAGATTTTTGTAAGCTTGCCAGTTGCTGACTTCTATGACACATGCATTTGTGCAGCAAAGTCCTGGGAGGTCACATATGTAAGAAGTGCTTGTATTGCTTTGCTGGAGTCACTATAATTGACTGAGAATGCCCTTCTCTGCCCAGGCCCCAGATGTTTGTTGCAATAATCAGAGTTTTCAATACATAGAATAAAGTAAATAAAAATATGGAGTATAAAGAGTATTCACTGTCGCTGCTTAAACTGATTTCAATGCAATTTGTGGTACCTAACCTCAGTAACCTTTAATTCATATATGTTGCCAATGGAGAGATGCACTTCTATAAAGAAATCTGGATAACCTATATTCAAAAATTTAATTTAAGAGGATTTATCTCCACCTATCTTTTGCAGGTGGCAAGCAGTGAAGAACATATTTGCTAGCATGTTTGCTAAGACTGAAATTAAATTCTTTCCCTAGAGGTCAAAAATAGTAACAGTCATTTATTTGAAAGAACCTGTGTAATTCTTATTTTCTGATACTTGTTATCCCAAATTTCTAAGGAGAATTCAGTTAGGGACTTCTCTGTCCTTGTCAGTTGTAGGTGTCACTTAACCATTTGAAATTTAATCCTTCTGTTCGCCCAAATGTCTCCCTCTTCTAACACCTGCCTTGTATTTCTTAGGACACATATTCTCTCATAGCCATATGGGCTCCTAAAACTGAAGGCAACAATGATGATAATGATGGTTCCAGGGGATCCAGATGCTACAGGACAGAATACCTGTGAGGGGTGGTTCTTATTTTATCTGCTGGACAATTCAAAGTGACATAGACGTATTTCCCAAATGTTCACTGTAACATTTCTCATTCCTTCTAAGCTTGGCCTTCTTGCTCCATGTTCTCCATGCATCATAGTAGGCTGTGTATGCCTACAGTTTTCCAACTTCTTATCTACAAGTCAAAATTGCTAGCATTATTTGAATTCCTATGGAAAACTCTTTCCTATGGAGAAAACCTGAAGGGGAGTAAAAAGCACAGTACAAATTATTTTAAAAATGCTTTAAGCTGTTTAGACATTCTTAATGTTTTGTGTAAATTCAGTCTCTAGGATTTAAATTACAGATTCTTTAAATATTTCAATAGTCTTTCAACTGAAGGACACCTGTGAAAGATGAAGTAAGACCAAAAAAGAAACAAAAACTCTGCAAAAATGATATTACCACAACTTTTATAAAGCGCACAATGTCAGATTATTTAGCAAGAAATATGAGCAATGTGGATTCATAAAATTGAACACTAGCCATGTGCCCAGTTTTAACATTTACAACATTAATAGAGGTAGGGCTCATGACCTCTTGAAGTGACTTGATGTGTTTTTTTTAAATTGTCAGAAGCCCAAAGGGTCAGGTTTTTATGAATATTTGATTTCTAAAGCTATAAATACTTCAAAAGTATTTATTTGGGCCTTCAGGCAGCTCTAGAGAGAAGCCTTACACTGACGAACCTTACATAGCTAACAAGCTGCTAAAATTAAGGCTCAAGTATAAACTTCCTTTGCACCTAAGGAGATTACAGTGTAACTATTCCTGTAAAATGTGGCTGAAGATCATAAGCATAAGGTGGAGATGAAGTAGAAAACAAGTGAAGTATCTGCAGCAACAGCACGAAGATCAGAAAGAAGGCAAGAAGGACCTATGTGAAGATCCATTTTCATTTATCATTCAAATGTAAGAGTACACTGAGCCACTGAACGAGGGGTGCTAGACCCTCAGACAGGCACAGAATTCCTTTATTGGATCTAGTTTTTGATTCAGGCAACTAACATAGCCTTGAAAGCTGACAGACGTCTTGAGGTATCCACTGATCAAACTGAATTTGCAATTCAACTGATAGTGTTTTAAAAGTTTTTTTCAAAATTATATGCCCACTGATGTTTTTGCTGCTGAAATACTGACAAATACAGAGTTTTTCTTTTGCTCTGCAAAGCTTCCCAGTGTCTTCTGAAGTGTGGATGATCTTATGTGGCAACAGAAATAGTGTTCCCAAGGAAGATTTTTGCAGACTGCTATGAGTCAAATTCTGTTGCATTTTAATAGTAATTTTACCCGTTATTTGATCTATAGAAAGCCTTAGGAATTTAGTTCAGCAAAGAGTAATGCTGAAAATTATTTTGTTTCTTCAAAGTTCCCATCCAGATATAAAAACACTGAAAAACTTTGATCTCATATGAAGTGTTATATGAATTTGACATAAGCAGCAATTTTGAAACCTTCATAAGACAGCAACTCCTGGAATTGCAGCCAATCAGAATTTTGAAGTCCAGCTGCATATATCCAGGTTAACACAATTCTTGCTTGCAGGAGCTGCTGAAGTCAAATCAGGGCTTATTATGAAAGCATGGCTAGTTGTGGAGGAATTTCTCAAGGAACATGGACACTCAGCATTTGTGGCCAATCCATATTTTGAGAACTATAAGCAGACTGAAACTTTCAGTCCTGAGAGCAGTAAACAACCTGACCCTGAAGTGTCTCTGACAGCGCCATTAGAGCAACAAGTTTGGCAGATGCATGTGCAGCTTTAGCAAAAAACAAGATACCTAGCCAAAAAGTAGTTAACTGCAAGACTTTGATATCTAAAAGAGGTGTGCCTTCTGAACCCTATATAATGCGTGTAATTATTATTAAAATGGAGTGCTGTGTATCAATCACACTGGTTTTAGTCACAGACTCTGTGTTTTTGCGCTCTTCCCGACAAACAGCGCCCGAACAGGGACACGGGGCCTTAAATTGATCTTGTTGCCTGGAGCGACAGATGCAGGTATTGCTTTGAGACACAGTTTTACCTGGACCTGGAAGTCGGGAAAGGCTGACGGGGCTGGCACTGCCTGAGAGTCACGGTAGGAGCTGGAAGTGAGCTGGGCGCTCACCCCGGTAAGGCAGGCACTGCTAATTTAAGAGAAAACGCAGACAGAAGCAGCAGTGTGTCAATGATTGGGTGTTGCCTATGCAAGGCCTCAGCCTTAGCAATAGTAATGCTAACCAACTTAGCAACAGGCCTTAGCCTTGGCAATGGCAATGTTAACTAAATATAGTCACATATAACCATGTATTCAGCAATAACAGTATAGCCATATATAGCCATATACAGCCATGTATTGCAGGATTTAATGAGTCTAGTGTCCTTGAACAGCAGTAGAACTTGAATTTGGCTAAAACTGATCATTAAATTCAGGATGTAATTCCGAGTGTGACAATCCTCTGAAACTGCAAGAGGAGGATCTGTTAGTTTGTAGCCAACCAATAATGAGCTTAGTTTTTGCAACATGTATGAGCTAATTATAATCAATAACCAATCATTTAATGGAAAACATATGTTATGTAACCCTAATAATATACATATCTGTCTGATGCTCTAATAAAGTGAACTTGACAATCATATTGATTGTGTATACAAGTTCCCTTCTTGCGACAGCAGTGCAGTTACTAGGCTGTATAGTCTCTAAGAGAAGGATTCCTAGTAACTTGAAACCGATCCATGAGTTGGTTAGATGGGCTCAGGATCGGGATATGATGCTGGATATTCCTTTGCTATTTAGCCCAACCGAATGGAGACAAGTGGGTGATAAACTGTGGGACGCTGCTATTGCTGGAGGGAAAGACGGTGCGAAGGCTGCTAAAGACCTAGGTGCTACTTGGGAAGCAATAATGAACACTGTCCAAGAGATGCCAGCTGTGAGCAGGCTGCACTGGATGCTTTTCAAGCCTTAGAGACCGCTCCCCTAGCTGCTTCATCAGAAAAACCTGCTCCGCCAGGCGCGGAAAAAGGTCAGTCGTGGCTAGGGAAGTTTTTCTCCGGCTCTTCTAAAGTGATGCCAGTTAAAGGCATGGATGCGTCTGTAGCTAAAGCACTAGCAGAAGTTAAAGCGGACAATGGGGAAATACCAGCACAAGCCGATGATTTTGCTAAGACTGCCACGGCCGGTGGGGCTATCCCTACACACACACCCCCTTCCCCCCCCCCCCCCCCGGTCCCCCCCGCCTGAGTTCTTCGAATCGCAAAGCGAGAAAAAGGTCTCGATTTGTGTAAATTGCCGTAACAGTGAAAATGCTTCTCCAAACATCACAATCCGTCCCTGGAGATATTTAAAAAGAGACTGGATGTGGCACTCAGTGCCGTGGGCTGGTAACTGCAGCGGCCCAATCACAAAAGGAGGGCACAGTAGAAAAGTTGTTGCAGGAGGTGTTGGAGCAATTACAATCACTAAAGACTGAAGATAATGCTGATGTTAAATCTGTTTGCCCGGAGCCACAGACACTGCTCCCCTCTGTAACAGAGATCCGTCGGAGCACCGAGCCTGCAGCAGGGGCTCAGATTTCAGCTGAGGACACAGGGTTCCGAAACCCTGTTGCAGCAACAGTGGTTCCGAAATGAGATGGACTGGTAAAAGAATCCATAATGAGAGGAGATTGGCAGACAGCCTCCATGGTGGCTTGTCCTGTTATTGTTGATTAGCAACAAGGATTAGGAAAGTGGGAAGTGCACGACTGGAAAATTTTACAACAGGTCAGGAGGGCAGTCTCAGAATATGGCTTGCACTCTGAACCTGCACGACAAATGCTAGGATGGGTTTTTCAAGCAAATATCAATTGTGCTTACGATTGTAAGAATCTGGCTCGGCTACTATCCCTCCCAACAACTCGTGTGGGAGCCAGAGTGGCGTAGGGTGGCTGAAACAGCAGCGCAGAAATCCAGACCCCCAGATAACCCCCTGTAGGGAGTAACTGCAGAGATGTTAACAGGCAGAGGCGCATCCAGAGAGAGAGCCTGGCAGCACAGCGGCAGTTTCCTGGTGTGATACATAATTTGTCTGCTCCTTTAGCTCGGGACGCTGTTTATGCTTTGCCGAGCGAGAAAAAAGGATCGTAGGCATTCGGCGGGGTCTGACTGAAGCTCACGATCATTTTATCGATCGCCTGATGGAGGCGTTGCGCTCTCAGTCTCATTGGATCATGCAGGTCGGGGCCAAATGCTGAAACTCCTGTCCTTTGAGAACGCTAATCCGACTACAAAAAGGCTACTAGCCAACTCTCCCTAAAGGGGCTCCTGTTGAGCAGTTAACGGGCAAACAGGGCGGCCCAAGGCTGCAGAAGCGGCTTTTGTGTCGGGAGCGGTTAAAGGAGCCGTGGAAAGCCAGACCCAGGTTTTAGCAGCGGCCTTACGGCCAGGCAAGCGGGGGAAGAAACCTACAATGGGGAAATTGGTATCTGACAAATGTGGCCGGCCTGGGCACTTTCGCAGTAAATGCAAACACACGGTATGGTGTGATAATTGTCAGAATGATTCTCACGCCAGTAAAGTCATAGAATCATAGAATCGGCTGGGTTGGGAGGGACCTCAGAGATCATCAAGTCCAACCCGTGACCCACTGCCGCTGCGGTTACCAGCCCACGGCACTGAGTGCCACATCCAGTCTCTTTTTAAATCTCTCCAGGGACGGAGAATCCACTGCTTCCCTGGGCAGCCCGTCCCGATGTCTGTAAGTCTGTCAGTACTCGGGAAAGGGACAGCAGAGCGCGAGCGGCGGCGCGAAGATAAAAGGCGCTGCCCCCCAGGCTTCCTGCAGTGCAAGGGCCCGGCCAGCAGGGGGAGCCGCGGCGCGGCCCTGGAAGCCGCAGCAGCTGTAACTGACAAGTGCTTCAGTAGCCAAAATCCCCAGCCAGTCCCACGGTCTGCTATCACAAAATCAGCGGGTAGGAGGACTGTTAATTGGCAGATCATCAGCAGGGCTCAAGGAATTAATTGTGATTCCTGGGGTTATAGATTCTGACTGTGCAGGGAATATTCAGATTATGCTTTACAACTTAAATCCGCCTTTGATGGTTCCTGCAGGGAGCCGAACTGCACAGATTGTACCATTGCAAAATATTCAGCAGAAAACTGCTGATATTCAAAGAAAAGGAGGCTTTGGATCGACGGGCCCAGGAGTCTGTTTTGCCCAGACACTGAATGATAGACCAACTATAAAGCTCAGAGTTAAGCAGGAGGCTTAAGTCATTAGTCTGACAGCAATGATCGACACAGGGGCAGAGGTAACTATTGTAAACCATTTGTGCTGGCCACCTGAGTGGCCCTTGAAACTGCCCAGTTCTGATATAGGTGGTGTAGGGGGAGGGTCTGTGACATACATGAGCGCTAAGCCGGTGACAGTCAGTGTGGATTCAGGGACACTGATAACAATGGTGATTTACGTAATGGGATTACCGGGCAATTTACAAATGTTACTGGGTCGTGATGTGCTGAACCAGCTGGGGGCGATCATCACTACTGACAAGGAACCTTTTTAATTACAGTCACTGCTGAGCAGCCGCCCATTATTCCTTTGATCTGGCTATCAGATACACCTGTTTGGGTCGAGCAGTGGCCTTTGACTAAAGAAAAGCTGCAGCATCTAAGAGAACTGGTAAATGAGCTGTTGAAAGCTGGACATATCTGTCCGTCCACCAGCCCGTGGAACACGCCTGTTTTTTACCATCCGAAAGAAAACTGGCAAATGGCGTTTGTTACATGATTTAAAGAAAATCAATTCACAAATGATGGATATGGGGGCATTGCATCCGGGACTGCCAAACCCTGCTATGTTACCCCAAGACTGGCACATCTTGATCATAGATCTAAAAGATTGGTTTTTTACTATACCACTTGCAGATGCTGATTGCAAGCGTTTTTCTTTTTCAGTGCCATCAGTAAACAAAGCTGAACCAGCAGATAGGTATGAGTGGGTTGTGTTGCCACAAGGCAAAAATTCTCCCACAGTGTGTCAGCTATATGTAGCATGGGCCCTTAGTTCAATCAGAAAGGCTTGGAAAAAGACATTGATATATCACTATATGGATGATATACTTTTTTGTCAAGAAAAACCTTTTTTTCTGATGATGTCCACTATGTTACATCATGCTTAAAGGAAAAAGGCCTGATTGTTGCACCAGAAAAAGTGCAACTATCTGCTCCTTGGTTACATCTGGGGTGGAAGATTTCTGAGTCTAATATTCGACCACAAAAGATCGCTCTAGATTTGTCTTTAAAAACAGTGACTGATGTTCAAACCTTATTGGGAAATATCCAATGGGTCCGTACAGTTGTGGGCATTACTAATGCAGATATTGCTCCACTGTTACCACTTCTGTGGAGCACAGATGCAGCAGCCCCTGTACCAATCAGTCAAGAGCAATTGCAGCTGCTGAGGAAAATTGGTGAAAAAATTGCCACTGGTTCTGTGAGTCATGGAGTCTTGTCTCTACCACTCTCGGTTCTGGTATGCAATCACGCTACTCATCCTTTTGCTGTCCTGTGTCAATGGCAAAAGAAAACTGGGGAAATGAGGATTGGTAAGGTAAATGCCATTGACGCTGCTACTGCTACTGAGTCTACGAGTAAAAAGGCTGAAAGATGCAAAGAAAAGTTTTATATCTTGGAATGGGTTTTCCTCACTGTTCAGCCCAAAACCTCAATTTGTACCCCAATGGAGTGTATGGCTGAATTGGTTCAAAAGGGACGTAATAGGACTGTCACAATAGCAGGCTGTGAGCCTCATGATATTGGCATTCCTATTAGTAAGGCTAATTTTGACTGGTTAATACAGCATTCTCAACCACTACAGAGAGCTTTGTTGGATTATTCTGGGGAGATTCATAATGCTTTTCTGAGAGGTTCTTTTTGGCAGGTGTTGTCGCATTCAGCTTGGATCCAACGCCCACGGCTATCCACAGTCCCTGCCAACAGAATCACCGTTTATACTGATGCTGGGAAGAACAGCCGTAAAGCAGCATGTGTCTGGAAGCCATCTGGACAAACTACTTGGTGTCAACATGTCTTACATGGTACCATAGAGGACTCTTTGCAGACCTTGGAACTGTTGGCTGTATGTTGGCCATTTTGAAACTGGTATGATGAACCTCTCAATGTGGTATCAGACTCTTTATATGTGGTAGGAGTTGTTTCACGTATTGAAGACTCCTTTATTAAGGAAATTCAAAAACCCAGATTGCTACAATTGTTTTTACAGTTACGAACAGCTCTAAGTGGAAGACAACATGACTACTGCATAATACATGTTCACAGTCATCAGTTTGGTCAAGGCCTAGGTGAAGGTAATGCCCTGGCTGATAAATTAGTTAGTCCAGTACAATGTAGCCCTCCATTAAGTGATTTTCAAAAGGCCCGGATTGCTCATGACATGTTTCATCAGAATGCACGGTCTTTAAAGAAACAATTTAAGTTAACACATGCTGAAGCTACTGGTATTGTGTGAGCATGCCCCGTTTGTAGTAACATGGGGCCGGGAACTGGTCTTGGGGTGAATCCCCGTGGGTTAAAAGCCTTAGAACTGTGGCAAATGGATGTCACTCAAGTACAGTCTTATGGCCAACTTAAATATGTTCATGTTTGTGTGGATACATTTTCAAAAATGATATGGGCTACAGCTCAGACTGGAGAAATGGCTAAACATGTATGTAAACATCTGACTTGTTGCTTTGCTGTAATGGGTGTTCCTCAGAACATTAAAACAGATAATGGTCCGGCTTATGTTAGCTACGGGGTAAGGACCTTCATGAAAACCTGGGGTGTGAATCATTCCACAGGTATAGCACCCTCCTACGGGACAAGCTATTGTAGAGAGGGCTCATCAAACATTAAAGTGTTATTTAGAAACGCATAAGGATGTCCTTGACATTCAAGAACGTCTTTCTAAGGTTCTGTTTGTTTTAAACCATTTGTCTGTCACAGGAGATCGAGAGGAACCCCTGATTGTTATACATCATCGGGAAATACGAACTGAGCAACAAGCAAAGCCTCAAATGATCATAAACTATCGCAATCCTTGTACTGGTTGTTGGCTAGGACCTGTACCTGTATTGTTTAAAGGGTGAGGCTACTTTTGTGTTTCCACAGATAAAGGCCTGGTGTGGGTTCCCAGTCACTTTGTGAAGCCCGCACTGAATGTCAGAAGCCAGCATGCAGAAGACACTGATGATACTGACCTGCCTCACCTGCCTATTGGCAACATCGCTGGCGATTGATCCCAGCCAGAATATGTGGGTTACCTGGGTGACTCAAACAGGCACGCAGGAGTTTTGTGTTGCAATGGCTTCTGCCACTGGTTCTTTTAGAACATGTTTATTAGGGTTACCATATTTAGATGTGAATAGTTTTAGTAATACAGTACAGGCTCACATATCAAGGTTGATCAAATAGCAGAGTGTGTAGTATAGTCAATATAAGGCTTGAATGTTAGTTTGTCAGGGAGTCCACAAGAGCTCAACTTATTGGGATCACATTAAGTGGGCAATAAGTCTCGAAATTGGACACAAACATGTTTTGTCTTTGGTAGAACTATGGCAAAGGGCTGGATATGCTTGATGGGCCTGGCTGGAATGAGGCACTCAGTCCATTCCCTAGCCGGCACGGAATGGACTGGGACTGAAGTATCCTCAGCTTTGTCCTATGGTTTTACCAAAGCAGGTGAATTTGGTGGAATGAATGACATTGGGAGCAGAATGAAAACTTACAAAGTTTGCTCCCTCACATTGAAAACTGTTGCCCAGCTGTGATAACTATGTTGAACTCTTGAGTGGATCTGTTAGACTTGCTTTAGCAATTTTAATGCCTGAAGCAGCTGCTGGAAACGCTTTAAGAGAGTCTATGAAATTAACCTGCTGGTCAGAAAAACAAGTGAATGTTACCACACAGGTTTTGTAGGAATTGTTGATGGATCAAAATAGATTTCACCATGCTTTGTTTCAAAATAGAGCTGTTGTTGATTTTCTATTGTTGGCTCAGAGACATGGTTGGGAGGGTGTCTTTGTTCTCGTGTCTTCACAGGTCCTCAACAAAAATACCAACCAGGCATGGATTGGCCAAAAGAAAAAGGGGGAATTGTGGAGGAATTTCTCAAGAAATGTGGACACCCAGCATTTGTGGCCAATCCACGTTTTGAGAACTATGAAGCAGACTGAAACTTTCAGTTCTGAGAGCAGTAAACAACCTGACCTTGAATTGTCTCTGAAAGCGTGATTAGAGCAACTAGTCTGGCAGATGCAGGTGCAGCTTTAGCAAAAAACAAGATGCCCAGCCAAAAAGTAGTTAACTGCAAGAATTTGTTATCTAAAAGAGGCATGCCCTCTGAACCCTATATAATGCTGTGTAATTATTAATAAAATTGAGTGCTGTGTATCAATCACACTGGTTTTAGTCACAGACTCTATGTTTTCGCGCTCTTCCCGACAGCTAGTGAGCAGCTAGTCTGTACAGAACAACTTAGAAGAGCATGTCCCTAACATACGGAACCATAGAATTAAGGGGGAAATCAGGTTGAAGGAACCATGTAATTTAGCACCCTACTTATGATAAAATTGGATTGAGTTGGTCAGGGCATTGTCCCAGAAGGTTTCTAAAAATTTGGAAAGCTGGAGATTGAAGTGTCCTAGGCACCAGTTCAGTGCTTAACCACCCTTATTGAAAAAGGTTAGGTTTTTTCCTAATATCTAGTCAGAAATTCCAGTTTCTGCCCGTAGGTACCTATGAAGGAAGTCTAGCTGAATATTCACTAAAGCCTACTACTAAAGTGGAGGCAGCAGTTATCTCCCCTTGAGAGTTCTTCTCTCTACTGGGAACAAGCTCACATCCTGCAGCCTGTACTTACACATCACATTGTTAATCCTTTCAAACATTTTTGCAGTCCAATTTTTCAATGTCTGTCTCATACTGAGAGACCAAATTTTGTCTCTGAGCTTGGTGTCACTAGCAGAATTTTGGGTTCTTTTATTATGGGTCAATCTACATGACACAAGGCCTGATGGAGACGAAAGAGGTATGCCTGTGTCAAAGCAGGAGAAGGACCTTTACACAGGAGTTAGAAGAGCTCACTGGAAAACCTTTAAGCAAAGAAATAAAACCAGGCACTCACTAGAGATAAGCCTGTGGGTGGCATGACGGTGTTTGAGGGATGGTGCAGTAAGTGAGGTCCTTTGGTCTGACATCTCAGTAGAGGCAGAGTATGGAGACCCATGTGGCAAAGAAACAAGGGTTACTGGTATGTTAAGGACCCTGTAGGCACCTGAGAACAGCCACATAGGAATTAGGGGTTGTCCCAGAAAAGAGGTGTCGGGATCAATAGCCCAACTGCAGTTCATCTACCCCAGTGCACATAGCATGGGCAACAAACAGGAGGAGCTGGAAGCCATCATTCAGATGGAAAGCTATGTTATAATTGCAATCATGGAAATATGGTGAGTTCAGGCAGTCCTGAAGCACATATGAGTCCAGAAAGGCTGGACACTCTTCAAGAAGGAAATCTTAAAGGCACAGGAGCAGGCCATTCCCGGCGTCTGAATTATGAGCTGGATGGGAAGAAAAATGGCATGGCTGAACTGAGAGCTTTGGCTGCAACTCAGGAAAAAGATGACAGTTTATGATCATTGTGAGAAGTGTAAAGCAACTCAGGAGGACTATAAGGACGCTGTGACATTATGCAGGGAGATAATTAGAAGGGACAAAGCCTAACCAGAACTTAAGGTGGGCTACTGCAGCAAAAGAAGGAAAAAAAAGTTTCTACAAGTACATTGAGAGGGGTAAGGAGAATCGCCATCCATTATTGGACGACAGGGAAAATACTGTGAGGAAGGATGACAAAAAGTCTGAGGTACTTAATGCCTTCTTTACCTCAGTCTTTAGTAGTAAGACCTATTGCTCCTCGGGCAAGTTATCTTCAATATCTATATTGATTACCTGGATGAGAGGATTGCTTGTATGCACAGTCATTTTGCATGTGACACTTAATTGTGTGGGAGTGTTATCTGTTTAAGGGTAGGAGGGCACTGGAGATGGACCTTAACAGGCTGAATCAATGGTCTGAGGCCAATTATATGATGTTCAACAAAAAATAAGTGTTGGATGCTGCACTTGGGTCACAACAACCCCAGGCAATGCTACAGGCTTGGGGAAGAGTGACTGGAAGAGGGGTAGAAAAGGACTTTGGGATGCTGAATAACACCTGGCTAAATGTGAGCTAGGAGTGTGTCCAGCTGGCCAAGAAGGCCAACAGCATCTTGGCTTGTATCAGAAATACTGTAGCCAGAAGAACCAGGGCAGTGATTATCCCCCTGTACTGGTGAGGTCACACCTCAAATGTTCAGTGTGTTCAGTTTTGGTCCCCTCATTATAAGGACATTGAGGTCCTGTAGCAAGTCCAAAGAAGCACAACAAAGCTGGGGAAGAGTCTGGAGCACAAGTCTTATGAGGAACATCTAAGGGAACTGGGATTTTTTATTCTGGAGAAAAGAAGGCTGAGGGGAGACCTTATCACCCTCTACAACTACCTGAAAGGAGGTGGTAGCCAGAGGCATGTCAGCCTCTTCTTCCAAGTAACAAGTGAAAGCACAAGAGGATATGGCTTCAAGATGTGGCAGGTGAGGTTCAGATTGCGTATCATGAAATACTTCCCCAATTAAAAGGTTGTCAGGTGTTGGAATGGGCTGCCCAGGGAAGTGGTTGAGTCACCATCCCTAGAAGTATTTAAAAGTCATATAGATATGACACCTAGATTGAACTTGGCAGTCTTGCGTTTATGGTTGAACTTAAAGGTCTTTGCCAGCATAGGGTCACATCTGTGACCCTATGAAAACTGGCTGCAACTCCAGCAGTAAGGGAGGAAAATAATTGCTTCCTGATGGATATACGTGCTAATATAGGCCTGTACTTTATTAGCTCTCATTGACTTTACAGTGCTTTGGTGTTCCATGTTTAGCTTATGCAGTGAGACTGAAAGGTCTTTTCCTGCAGAGCAGCTCCTGAGCTGGTCAGGCACCAGCCTACAAAGAGCTGCTCTGCCCCAGGTCCAGAACATTACATTTGTCTTTATTGAACTTCATGAGGTTTGTGCTAGTATGCTCCTCCAGCCTGCCAAGCTCAATCTGAGTGGCAGCCCTGTTGTTAAGTGTTGTTTAGTGTTGCCTGGCTAAAGGCCATAGGAATTGGTATGATTTGGCCATGATAAATCTATGCTGACTGTTACTAATCACCTTTTTCTCCTCCATGTGACTGTAATGGACTACCATGAAGATTTACTCCATGAATTGCCGAGGGCAATAGCCCAACTGTGCTGAAGCTGACAACTCTAGTGTCTTTTCTAGTCTTTTTTAAAGATGGATATATTGTTTACCTTTTTCTAGTCATTGTGAAACCTTTTCTCAAATCTCCAGGAATTTTCAAAGGTGATAAAGAGTGACATTGAGAGCTCATCTGCTGAAATAAAATTCATGATGTAGACAGAATTTAAAGTTCTAATTCATGACTAAGAAAACCACATTATAACATACCACCTAGAAGAAGCAAGGTGTGGTGATGAGAAGCAATGCAGTGAAAGTGGAAAAAGCTCAAGATGTTTAAAAGATAGATTTTCAGTTTCTATCTCAAGAACACTCTGACTCGATCCCCCTCATCATCTCTTTTGCAGCAGCTTGAGACAAGCTGTCCTTCACACACAATAGCTATTCCACTTTCCTTCTTGTGCAGATAACTTCCTGAGAGTCCTGGGGAGAAATTGGTGTGAAGACTGTTCCGACTACATCTAGAGATGATCCGCTGCATTTCATACCAAGGAACAAGGACAAGTAGGAGTTGCCAAGAGAGGGATCTGGGAGGAGAATTCAGCAGCTGCTAGGATGTTCTCATCAGTGGTATCATCTGACTCTCACACGTTGGTTTAAGAGCTGCATCAGCCCAACTTTCTGGGTTGTGCTCGTGCTGTCAGGTGGTGCAGAAAGATAATGTGTTCAACACCTTGGGGTGTGTTTTGCTACCAACCACCTATTTCACATCTATTACAAGGAAAAGAGTAGGCAAGATTGGAATGATACATTGAAATTCAGGCTGTATTCATCAAGCTGAAAGAGCTATAGAAGGATTTTCAAGGTTTTTGAAAAAAAAACAAAAAACAAACAACCTGTAGAGTAGGTCAGGTGAACCTCTTGCAGTTAAACAAGAGCAAATGCAGGGTCTTGCACCTGTGTCAGAACAATCCTCACTATTCGTATGACACTGTGGCTATTACTGAAAATTGGAGGGATGAATCCTACATCTGGAGTGTGGCTGTTGGAGGATATAAACTGTTCAGAAGGGACAGGAAGGGAAGGAGGGCTGAAGGTGTTTCCCTCCAAGGTAAGAAATGGATTGAGTGAGGGAGACATCCCTAAACAACAGCCAAGAGCAAGTCAAAAACTTATGGGTAGGAATTAGAAATCAAGGCAACAAAAGGTCAAGGCGACAAGGGGGAACTTGTGGTGAGAGTCTACTACAGGCCTCCCAATCAAGAGGAACCTCTTGGAGAATCATTCCTACTCCAGCCACAGGAGGCATCAGACTCACAGGCTCGTGTCCTGCTGGAGGACTTAAACTATCTTTAGACTATAAGACTTCCTGACATCTGCTGGAAAAGGAACACAGCAAGCTGTAGGCAACACAGGAGGCTCCTGCAGTGCCTCAGCGATAACTTTATCAGAGAAGAAATAGACACAGCCACCCAAGGTGATGTAATACTGGATCTTTTCTTTACCAATGGAGATGAGCTTCATCAGGGATATCAAGACTGGAGACAGCCTTGGCTGCAGTGACCACGCACCAGTGGAAGTCACAGCACTTGAAAGTCACGAATGAGTCAAGGAACACAGTCAGGACCCTGAATTTCAGAAAAGCAAACTTCCAGCTCTTCAAGGAGTTACTCAACAAGACACCCTGCAAAACAGTCCTCAGGAACAAGGTGGAAGAACAGAATTGGCAGATCTTTAAGGAACTTGTCCATGGAATACAAATTATCTCAATCCCCAGGTGTAAGAAATCTAGCAAGGAAGAGAAGAAACCAGCATGGCTGAGTTGTGATGCATAAGTCCATGGAACTCATAAGAGGCATTTCAGAGTCCAGAGAGAATTGATGACTGGTATTAATGGACACAAATTTTTGAAAAGGGTAGTCAGGAGGACTTTGGGAACTATCAGCCTGTTAGCCTCACCTCTGTGCCTGGCAAGATCACGGAGCAAATTCTCCTGGAAGGTCTGATAAAGGACATGGAGAACAGGGAGGTGATTCAAGACAGCAAGAACACCTTCACTAAGGGCAAATCCTGTCTGACAAACCTATTGTTTTCTAAAATAAGGTAACTTGATCAGTGGACAAGGGACAACCCATAGATGTGATGTATAAGGAATTCTGCAGGGCCCTTGGGATGGTCCCCCACAATATTCTACTCAACAAGTTGGAGAGATACAGATTTGATGGGTAAACTGATCAGTGGATAAGGAATTGGGTGGATGGTCATAATCCAGAGGATATCAGCAAGATTGCTGAGTGGTGCTGTCGTTAAGGAAGAAAGATGAGATGTCATTCAAAAAGACATGGACAAATCACAGACATGGGCACAGATGAACCACATGAGGTACAACAGGACCAAATGCAGGGTCCAAATTCAGAATACTTATGAAACTCATGAGTAATATTTCACAACAGCAGGACTTGTCAAAGTCCATTTTTTCAAAGTAACATGCATAAATTTAAATGCTGTAAGTTAATTGGTTTTTACTAGTCTGCATTTTGTAACAGTAAAATAACTATCATAGAGCTCTAAGTGATTCTTCTCAAACAACATAGAATCTGCTACTAATAAGTCCAGTAAAAGGAATGGTTAGTACATACTGTTGCAACGCTCTACAAAATCCTTGGGGAATTATTGAAATTTCAACTACAAGATGGGCTCTTCTCCATGGGCAGGGACACCCCCCAATTAGGTTTGCAGCTAACCTGGTCTATTAGATCAGGTTTCTCAAAGTGCCATCCAAGCTGATCTTGAACACTTCCAGGGAGGGGGCATCCACAACTTGCTGGGGCAATCTGTTCCAGAGTCTCACCACCCTTGTACGGAAGAACTTCTTCCTAAGTTCTAGGCGAAACCTGTTCTCCTTTGGTTTAAAACCATTTCCCCTTGTCCTGTCACGGGACAGGCTTAATAAAATTCACCCTCCAGCCTGCCCATGGGTTCCCTTCAGGTATTGGAAGGCAGCTATAAGGTCCCCTCCAGAGTCTTATCTTCTTCAGGCTCAACGGTCCCACCACCCTCAGCCTCTCCTCACAGCAGGGATGCTCCAGCCCCCGTATCATGTGTTTGGCCCTTCTCTGGAGTCAATTGAAAAAATCTATGTCTGTCTTATGGTGGGGGTGAAGCACAGCTATCTATGCCCAACTTATTTGTTCTCATAAAAGCATTCGAGCCATCTAAAGGAAACCACCATTCCCTTCTTGCATTACTTAAGGAAGAGAAATATGCTGCAGAGTCCAGTAGGACGTGATGTTACTATTGAATTGTGCATCTCTTCACACTACTTGCTGTAATACATCTCTACAAAATTGAATTCTTCAGAAGAGTTTAACTGCGACGTATTTAATGGGCTAATTGCTACTAAAGCTGAAGTATTTCTAGCTTCTAGCAACCGAGATATTACTCCCACTGAAGACTTAGTGGGCCAAAATGACACCTTGTTCTGAGATTAGAAGACAGTTACATGCCCTAGCACTTGCAGACCAGTAGAAGTACCTCCTCGCTGATCTGTCTTGAGGGACTGTCCCATTGGTTATTCTGCAGGTTCCCTCCTGCTGACAAAGATGGGAAAGAACCAGGCTTACAGACTGATCCCTTGAGAGCAAATGCAGTGGGCTGCTGCCAACTGTAATGAATTTAGTGAAGAGCAGAAATTAGCACCAGTAAGCTGGTGGGAAATGGGTTGCAAAAAATGGTTTAAAACTAAGCTGTAGTCTTTACTGTAAGATCCATCAATATAAATGAAGTCTCCGTGCCAATCAAGTAACAGTACCTAGTATAACATCTTTCACCTCAGAGACCTTGGCAAGGGGTAAATAAATAAACAACACGATCTGGGTAGTTTTCTGTTCCCACAGATTTTCTCTTTTCCTGTGAAGAAACTCTACCTTCATTACATAACAGCAAAACGCCTGTTGGCAGCCCAGTCATAAGTAACTTTTAGCTTATTTTAAGGCTCAATTTTAAAAGCGAGACATGATACTACTCAATTTGGGCAAGAAGGAAAAGAGCAACATCAAGGCTTAGTGACTTATCTGAGAGGTTTGCAGTCATTCAGTGGCAGAACAGTGATGAAGATGTTTTAGTTCCCTTTCTAGACCCATTTGAACATGCTGTTCCTGTGTCAGGTGAGAAACTGGTGGCCTAAGACTCTTGTTTTCTCCTGCGACTTTGAGGATGTCATTTGCTTTGGTTGCTTGGTTTCTGGCATGGCCACAAAATGGCACAGCGGAGGAAATACTTTCAGTATCACTTAGTTCTTACTGCAGTCTAAGAAAGGGTCCTGCATCTTGGTTAGAAGAATCCTCAGTATCAGTAGAGGCTGCAGGATGAGGTTTCAGCAAGCAGCCCTGCAGAAAAGGACTCAGGGGTGCTGGTGGATAAAAAGCTGGACATGAGCCAGGAGTGCACGCCGGCAGGCCAATGGCATTCTGGGCTGTATCAAAAGAAGAGTGGCAGCAGATGGAGAGAGGTGATTCTGCCCCCTTGCTTTGCTCTGGGAAGACCTCAGCTGGAGTACTACATCCAGCTCTGGAGCCCGCAGCACAGGAAGGACATGGACCTCAAGGAGCGGGTCCAGAGGAGGGCTACAGAAATGATCATCTCTGCTCTGAAGACAGGCTGAGGGAGCTGGGGTTTTTCATCCTGCTGGAGAAAAGGCTCTGAGGAGAACTAACAGCAATCCTCCAGTATCTGAAGGGGCCTACAGGGAGGCTGGAGATGGACTGTTTGCAAGGGCCTGTAGTGATAGGAGAAGGGGCAATGGAAGACAGCAATGGAAGCAAATGGCAATAAAGACAGGAATGCAAGAGGCTGCCCAGGGAGGTTGCTGAGGTCTTGTCAGACCTTGGAGATACTCGAGGTCAGGCTTGACAAGGCTCTGGGCAACCTGATCTGTTGAGGGTGTTCTTGTTTGCATCAGGGGGATTGGACTAGATGACATTTAAGAGCTTGCCTCCAAACCCAATTACTCTGTGCCTGGATGATTCTAAGACTATGGGAAGCACGATTCTGGGGAAGAAAAACAAAACCAGGGAAGGCCAAGAGTGGTTCTAACAGAGCATGCTGTGGACAGGCTGGACCAGTGCCTGCCTTGAGATGGGGGCAAAAACTCCCCAGCTCGGCTTCCCCGTGCCTGACCCTTGTTTCCACCCTTGTTTGAATTTTCTGGGTTTTCCCAATTATTTCTGGTAGTGCTCCAGTGTAAGCAACCTTCTCCCATCCAGCAGAAAAGACATCCATGGGATCCATTGAGGGAGATGGTCAGCTACTCCAGTACCAGCCTAGGGACTGAGAGCTGAAGGGCTGATGGGGGATGTGGGAGCCCCTCAGCTTCTTCCCTGGTTCACAGAGGTCCATGAAGGGGCTGGGGGGAGCAACCAGAGGAGATGATGATGATCATAAGGGCCTGGTGAGGACAACCAAGGCACACCCAGTTTTGGGCACAGGCCATTTCAAAATACCCACTCACGTTCCTCAGACACACCAAAAGACGAAAAGTGACATCAAGGTGTGGAGATAGGTAAGAACATCTGACACTAAGGTATCTGAAACATCAACAAAACTTTATTACAATCTACCTCTACTTCTAATCTACCAACAACTCACTTAACCTATAACGTGACTGGCAAATAGCCAGGCTGCCCAGAGGGCTCAGGAGGCTGTGCCTGGAGCAGTCCTTGGCAGCCCCTTCCGCAGCTGGGCTCCTCCCGCTGGCCCACAGGTGATGGTCAGGGGGGCCAGCGCTGTGTTTCCCTTCCTGGCAGGGTGAGTTACCGGGCCCTGCGCCCGGCACGGCTGCGGGACCTCTGCCGGGATCGGCTCCTTGCAGCACGCTGTGCTCCAGAAGAACCGCGGGCTCCACGCTGGCGTCGCTCTCTTCTCCTGGAGGAGGCCAGGATGTTGTCTTCAGGGCTCGGAGCTGGGTCCTGATTCCTCCGCCCCCTCCTCCGCTGATCCCGCTGTGCTGGCTGCCTTCTGGGGCTGCGGGACCTGCCCCGGGACTGGCTCCTTCTCCCCTGCTCTTGACTTGAGGCATTCCAGCCCGCTCGCCAGTGCCACTCGCTCCTCCCCGAGGAGGCCGCCATGTCCCGTTCGGACCTGGCAGATCTTCCCTGCATGGGAGCAGCACCCCGAGCCCTGCTCTGCTGCTGCCGCCGGCTGCCTGGGGAGTGCTGAGCCTGTCTGCGGCCTCTGAGATCCCACCTCTGGGACCTTCCTGGGACCCTTTCTTGGGCTCCCACATGGCCATTCACCTGCCTCAAGGGGGACCTGCTCCGGACCCTCTCTTGGGCCCCGATGTGGCCATTGAGGGACTGGCCAGGAGGACTGCGTTGGGCTCTCTCCTGGGCCCCGATGTGGCCATTGAGGGAGTGGCCAGGAGGACTACTTTCAACTCTCTCCTGGGCCCCTGCAAGGCCATTGCGGGACTGGCCATGAGAACTACTCTGGACCCCCCCTTGGGCCCCCGCATGGCCATCGAGCTGCCTCAAGGGAGACCTGCTCCGGACCCTCTCTTGGGCCCTGATGTGGCCATTGAGGGAGTGGCCAGGAGGACGGCGGTGGACTCTCTCCTGGGCCCCTGCATGGCCATCGAGCTGCCTCAAAGGGGACCTCCTCTGGACTCTCTCTATGGTCCCGATGTGGCCACTGAGTTGCTGCCCTGTGGAACTGCCTTGGCCTAAGGGGTGCTGCTGCCCGCTTTCTAGAGCATTGCGTTGAGCTTGCTCTCGTCGGAAAGGCTCAACATCCTGGATCTCATATTGTTGGGGTCCCAGCTGACGGAAGATGTAGCGAAAACGCACGTGGCAGACGGGACAGATGGAATGGGTGAGGAGCCACTCCCAAATGCACTGGAAACAGAAACAGTGCCAGCACCTGCTCGTGAAGGTTAGGCTCCTGATGGTGCCCCTGCAGATTGGGCAGATGTTGTCCGAGATATTCAGCAGCGTGGGCGCGGGCATCTGGCTGGTGCTGGCAGCAGGGGAAGAGGAGCCCTGGGAAGCCAGGCTCTGCCTGTGGCCATTGTCATCCCACCTGAGGGACCTTCTTTGGACCAGCTCTTGAGAGACAGCATGGACAGCAGCATCCTGACGCTGGAGTAGGTTTTGGACTGACTCCAGGGCCCTGACCTGGCCACCACCTTGGCCCAAGCCAAGGGGTAGGCTGGCAGGTCTGTGGGGCTGGTGGTGTGAGGGATCCTGCCGCCTCCTTTCTGCAGCAATACGTTGAGCTCGCTCTTGTCTGTAAAGCTCAACAATGTGTACCTCGTATCTGTAGAGTCCCAGCTCGCGGAAGATACAGACAAAAGGTGCCCGGCAGAGTGGGCAGGTGGAACATATGATGGCCCACTCCATAATGCACTCAAAACAGAAAGAGTGAAAGCACCTATTTGTGCAGGATCGGTTTCTGACAGTTTCCCGGCAGATTGAGCAGATGTCCTCAGAGACATACGATGGCATGGCCTGGGTCACCTGGCTGCTGCTCAAAGCAACAGAAGAGCTGTCCTGGGCTGCCATCTCCTCCTGGGTGGCCAAGTCTGCCTGGGCTGCAAGGTTGTCATCATTTGCTTGGCCGTGGGCTGCTGCAAGACGCTCCTGGGCTATCAGAACCTCCTGCGCTGTCAGAACCTCCGGGGCTGCCAGGTTTTGATGGTTTGCCTGGCCCGAGCCTGCCATGTCCTGGGCTGCTGGGACCTCATCCTGCACCACCTCCTGCTGCAAACAGAAGGGATACAAAGCTCATCACCTGCCCTGGGGACACAACCTGCAGGAAGCAGCAAAGCTGAGGGACAGAAGCTCTGCACCCTGGTCTAATGGGAGGTGTCCCTGCCCATGGCATGGCAGGAGACTGGCACTGGGTGAGCTTTAAGATCCCTCCCAACCCAAGCCCTTCCATGCTTCTCTAGTTCTATGACTCTATGACTCACCTGTCCGATCGGTGGAAGCAGGAATCGCAAGTGCTGGAAGACGTTTCCCATCTTCCCAGCAAGAACTCCACACAGATGGGGGTGCAGCAGGTAGGAAGGGACCTGTGCCCTGGGCCCTGCCGCTGTCCCCGTCTAGCAGATCCTCTCTGCTCTCGCCTCAAGCAGCTTGCGGGATGGGGGTCCTTCGTCTCCCCTCCTGCAGACCACTGTCCTCCAGGCGTGAGGACAACACTGCGACTGGTCAGGGCTGCGGCGGGCCTTAAATAGCATGCTGGGGTCATTGTGACTGCCTGGTGACAACACAATGTTGCTGGTGGCCACACCCAGGGGCCATGAGCCCCAGCCTTGGGGCTGGGGAGTGAAAGCCCTGACTGACAAGCAAGCGGACTGTGGCCGATGCGCAGATCCCCAGTGCAGGAAAGACAAGAGCATACTGGAAAGAGTCCAAGAGAGGGTCTGGAGCATCTCTCTAGTGAAAAAAGCCGAGTGCTTGTGGTCAAGGGAGCTGATGTGCCTTGAGCACACACAGGCCCCAATCAACCTCCAGTTAGTTTTCCTGAAGTCTCGGAATCACCAGGAAGAGAAGGAGAAAGGAGAAAGAGCAGGTGGACGAAATGAAGGATGAGGAGGAGGAGGGAGAGGAGTGTTTTGAAATGGTTAAAGTTTATGTGGGAACTGCCCAAAACCTTGCTAGGATCATGTAAACTGACAGGACACTAGAGCTAGACAGCATACACTGGAGCTAGTGCAGGGTTACCTTTACAATGCTGGAAATGAACAGCTACTTCTCGAGCACAATTCTTCTTCAAAGGTACATTCCTAAGGCAGTAACATGAATCACCTTTAGTAGGTGCCTGTTTCCAGTCCTGCCTTGTGTGAAGCAGGACCCATTTCCATATTTACACTTTCACAAGTAAAATGCCGTCATTTTGTATTGATGAAGAAAGGATTTTTAATATGATCTGGATCTTGATGATTCTAAGGGTCAGAATGCAATTAAGTTGAAGATTTTTTTAGCAGCTGAATGTGGGGCTGATGTAAACACTTTCAAAAATATGATTCTTGAATAAATTATTCAATTTCTTTCCCTTCTACCCTGTTGCAAAACACCAAGCAAGATGGCAAATCAGCATTTCTTACACCTAGAAGATAAGGAAAACTGAGCAGGTCACCTCCCTGGCGCCTGGTGGAACACGAAGAATAGTGACATTAAAACATCTTAAAAGACAGATAGATAAGAAAGACTCCTTTCCAGGACACCTGGAAAAGGGAAGGACCCCCTGTCTTTTTCCATTATAAAAAGACCTGCAGAAAGAACCAAAAGGAGCTAGTTTTCCCTTCCTCCCTGCTCAATCCTTTGGCTACGAAAGAATCAGCAGCTTCTGCTCAGCTCCGAGAAGACCAGGTGGAAGCAGAGGGCCTGCAGTGCAGCCAGCGACCTGCCCTGAGGAAAAAGCGGCCAGCAACTCCCAGGTGTAAGCCAGCCAGCCTGCAGGACAGCCCCAGCTCACAGCCAAACACCTCGGCAGCAGCTTGCACAGCCTCCGAACCGCTGAAACAATTTCTTTGAAATTATCCTTTGTTACTTTCTTTCTTTTCCTAACGGTTTGTCTCTCCTTCAAAGGAAAGGATCGTGTTTCCTCTTTGTATAAACTGTGATACCTTGTTGCCTTTCCTTAAAAATAAATCTTTGTTACCTGTTGAAGTTTCAAAACGTGTGGCTTTACAATTCATGCCTTCTCTCTGAGTAGTGGCCGGTTTTCCTCATAATCAAAATATTAAAATAATATCACGGACCGTGACAGGGGCCATCTGAGCACTGCTCTGCATAGCCCAAGGGAACGCAGGAAGTTCCCTTTTTGGTGGAAACACTCTCAGATACAATAAAACAAGGTTTGCACCGCATCATGAGTATTCATTTGTGCTGCATATATGGCATCTTTTGAAGTTGTCTTTACTGATTTCCTGAGCAAAGGCATTGCTGGCCCCACCAACTACCAAAAAGGAATCTCGCTTCTTTTTAGGAACTGTTGGTTTCTGGAGGAAGCATATTCCTGGTTACAGTCAGACTGTGAAGCCTCTCTATGAGAATACCCGAAAGAAGAAAGACTTTAAATGGGGCTCAGAACAACAAGCTGCTTTTGAAAGAATTAGAGCTGCTTCGCAAGTGATTGGTACTGAAGCACAGCTCCTCCTGGTGCCCCGATTCCCTCTACTGGGTTTTATGTACACAGGTAGAGAATCTTCCCTCCATCATGCTACCCACGCTACTTGAAGTAAATGGCTTGCCTTACTCTCACAGCCAGATAGAACAGAAAGACCCAGTCATCCAGGAATTGTAGAAGTGATAAGAGATTGGCCAAAAGATTGACATACTTTGTTAAAAATTACCTTAAAGGCAATGGGTGGTGAACCTTTAAAAACTGGGTCAAGCACTTGGCAAAAACCACCTGGTTAGTTAACACCAGGGGTTCCATCAGTCGAGCTGGTCCCGCTCAGTCAGAGCTTCTGCACACAGTAGATGGGGACAAAGTGCCTTGTGGAGAGTTCTAGCATGGGAGTGTGGCTTGTGGAACGTGGCCATAACTTGGATGGGCAGAAATCGGTAAGGCCATAGAGGTACAGTCTGTTTAATGGAAAAGTACTAGCCTCGAGCACTGGCTCCTCCGAGGCTGGCAGGCTTACCCAGGGGATACAAAAGGGGATACAAAAAGCGGCCGTTTCAGCCGGAGGCAAAACGACAAGAATGTGAGTGTGGTGTGTCGAGGAGGCAACAGAGTTAACCAATGATGAGCTCAGGTTTCGCAATATTCATGAGGTAATTACTGAGAGTATAAATGTGGCTGTTTAAGCAAATAAAGTTGAGACTTTTCTTCAAAACACCTTGGGGTGTCGTTCGTCTCCCGCCGGCTCTCGACAAATGGTGACCCCGACGTGATAGCCACCGTCGGCCGGTGTAAAGTGGTTGGACCCTCAGCAGCAAGGGTGGCGATAAGAGCTGGAATACGCTCCGGGCCTTAGGTGACCGTATAGACGAGCCTAACCATACGTGCTGCCGGACCTTGAAGGGCTGCAACAGCGCTGACGATAGGTATGGAAAGGGAAGCAGCATATAGTTTATTTAGTGATTTTTTACAGAATAAGGGGGTGAAGGGAATTGACTTAAAGAAAGAGTTACCAGGGCTTATAGCATATGGGGCTTCTAAGGGATGTTTTAACAACCCTCATACCATCCATTCATTACAAGAATGGCGCAAATTGGGTGAGAAGTTGTGGGAGGCGTTCTTAGAGGATGATAAGGATGCTATAAAGATGGGGAAATTATGGAAAATTGTTCAGAATGTGTTGTTACAGCATGAGGCTGAAAAAGGGGCAGTGGAGCACGCCTCTGTTGTACGTACAAAAAACAGGGATTATAATAGCGAGTGGATATCAGATACCCCTTTGCCTCCAGCAGTTAGCACAGTGTCCATCCCAGCCTCTGAAGTGTCTGCTCCGGGACGGGCCCCGTCGGAGCCGGTGGATAACTCTGTGGAGCCGACTGCCCTGGTGCTGCCTGCGCATTCTGTTGCGGCAGGAGGCCCCTCAACACAGGCGTCACCCCGGGTGGGCGGCCCTGCTATTGCTCGGCCGGCCCCCTCGCCTCCTCTTAACAACGCTGTGGAGCCGAGCCCTGGGGTAGTTTCTGACCTAGCGGAGGCAATGGCAAGAGATATAACTACTCAACTTTAATATCTAATGCTGGTTTATAGAATTATAGAGTTAGAGGATGGTTTGCGTTACTGCACTTATTACAACAGCAAGGCAAAAGAGAATTACTTCAGATGTACTGAAAATTAGCATCCATACACGACTTTACTTTTAGGGAGAGAAAATTTGGTACACTTAAAAATTTATTTTCTGATAGCATTAGGTTAGCTGAAGTCACGCAATTTCCCCCAAGATAATAAAGCAAAGGTACTGATAGGATTTCATGTTGCAGGCTGAAAGAAGCCCACATTTTACCTAACAAACCCCAGTGGAAAAAATTCAGAAGACTTATGAAACTCACGATTAATATTTCACAACAGCAGGACTTGTCAAAGTCCATTTTTTCAAAGTAACATGCATAAATTTAAATGCTGTAAGTTAATTGGTTTTTACTAGTCTGCATTTTGTAACAGTAAAATAACTATCATAGAGCTCTAAGTGATTCTTCTCAAACAACATAGAATCTGCTACTAATAAGTCCAGTAAAAGGAATGGTTAGTACATACTGTTGCAACGCTCTACAAAATCCTTGGGGAATTATTGAAATTTCAACTACAAGATGGGCTCTTCTCCATGGGCAGGGACACCCCCCAATTAGGTTTGCAGCTAACCTGGTCTATTAGATCAGGTTTCTCAAAGTGCCATCCAAGCTGATCTTGAACACTTCCAGGGAGGGGGCATCCACAACTTGCTGGGGCAATCTGTTCCAGAGTCTCACCACCCTTGTACGGAAGAACTTCTTCCTAAGTTCTAGGCGAAACCTGTTCTCCTTTGGTTTAAAACCATTTCCCCTTGTCCTGTCACGGGACAGGCTTAATAAAATTCACCCTCCAGCCTGCCCATGGGTTCCCTTCAGGGATTGGAAGGCAGCTATAAGGTCCCCTCCAGAGTCTTATCTTCTTCAGGCTCAACGGTCCCACCACCCTCAGCCTCTCCTCACAGCAGGGATGCTCCAGCCCCCGTATCATGTGTTTGGCCCTTCTCTGGAGTCAATTGAAAAAATCTATGTCTGTCTTATGGTGGGGGTGAAGCACAGCTATCTATGCCCAACTTATTTGTTCTCATAAAAGCATTCGAGCCATCTAAAGGAAACCACCATTCCCTTCTTGCATTACTTAAGGAAGAGAAATATGCTGCAGAGTCCAGTAGGACGTGATGTTACTATTGAATTGTGCATCTCTTCACACTACTTGCTGTAATACATCTCTACAAAATTGAATTCTTCAGAAGAGTTTAACTGCGACGTATTTAATGGGCTAATTGCTACTAAAGCTGAAGTATTTCTAGCTTCTAGCAACCGAGATATTACTCCCACTGAAGACTTAGTGGGCCAAAATGACACCTTGTTCTGAGATTAGAAGACAGTTACATGCCCTAGCACTTGCAGACCAGTAGAAGTACCTCCTCGCTGATCTGTCTTGAGGGACTGTCCCATTGGTTATTCTGCAGGTTCCCTCCTGCTGACAAAGATGGGAAAGAACCAGGCTTACAGACTGATCCCTTGAGAGCAAATGCAGTGGGCTGCTGCCAACTGTAATGAATTTAGTGAAGAGCAGAAATTAGCACCAGTAAGCTGGTGGGAAATGGGTTGCAAAAAATGGTTTAAAACTAAGCTGTAGTCTTTACTGTAAGATCCATCAATATAAATGAAGTCTCCGTGCCAATCAAGTAACAGTACCTAGTATAACATCTTTCACCTCAGAGACCTTGGCAAGGGGTAAATAAATAAACAACACGATCTGGGTAGTTTTCTGTTCCCACAGATTTTCTGTTTTCCTGTGAAGAAACTCTACCTTCATTACATAACAGCAAAACGCCTCTTGGCAGCCCAGTCATAAGTAACTTTTAGCTTATTTTAAGGCTCAATTTTAAAAGCGAGACATGATACTATTCAATTTGGGCAAGAAGGAAAAGAGCAACATCAAGGCTTAGTGACTTATCTGAGAGGTTTGCAGTCATTCAGTGGCAGAACAGTGATGAAGATGTTTTAGTTCCCTTTCTAGACCCATTTGAACATGCTGTTCCTGTGTCAGGTGAGAAACTGGTGGCCTAAGACTCTTGTTTTCTCCTGCGACTTTGAGGATGTCATTTGCTTTGGTTGCTTGGTTTCTGGCATGGCCACAAAATGGCACAGCGGAGGAAATACTTTCAGTATCACTTAGTTCTTACTGCAGTCTAAGAAAGGGTCCTGCATCTTGGTTAGAAGAATCCTCAGTATCAGTAGAGGCTGCAGGATGAGGTTTCAGCAAGCAGCCCTGCAGAAAAGGACTCAGGGGTGCTGGTGGATAAAAAGCTGGACATGGGCCAGGAGTGCACGCCGGCAGGCCAATGGCATTCTGGGCTGTATCAAAAGAAGAGTGGCAGCAGATGGAGAGAGGTGATTCTGCCCCCTTGCTTTGCTCTGGGAAGACCTCAGCTGGAGTACTACATCCAGCTCTGGAGCCCGCAGCACAGGAAGGACATGGACCTCAAGGAGCGGGTCCAGAGGAGGGCTACAGAAATGATCATCTCTGCTATGAAGACAGGCTGAGGGAGCTGGGGTTTTTCATCCTGCTGGAGAAAAGGCTCTGAGGAGAACTAACAGCAATCCTCCAGTATCTGAAGGGGCCTACAGGGAGGCTGGAGATGGACTGTTTGCAAGGGCCTGTAGTGATAGGAGAAGGGGCAATGGAAGACAGCAATGGAAGCAAATGGCAATAAAGACAGGAATGCAAGAGGCTGCCCAGGGAGGTTGCTGAGGTCTTGTCAGACCTTGGAGATACTCGAGGTCAGGCTTGACAAGGCTCTGGGCAACCTGATCTGTTGAGGGTGTTCTTGTTTGCATCAGGGGGATTGGACTAGATGACATTTAAGAGCTTGCCTCCAAACCCAATTACTCTGTGCCTGGATGATTCTAAGACTATGGGAAGCACGATTCTGGGGAAGAAAAACAAAACCAGGGAAGGCCAAGAGTGGTTCTAACAGAGCATGCTGTGGACAGGCTGGACCAGTGCCTGCCTTGAGATGGGGGCAAAAACTCCCCAGCTCGGCTTCCCCGTGCCTGACCCTTGTTTCCACCCTTGTTTGAATTTTCTGGGTTTTCCCAATTATTTCTGGTAGTGCTCCAGTGTAAGCAACCTTCTCCCATCCAGCAGAAAAGACATCCATGGGATCCATTGAGGGAGATGGTCAGCTACTCCAGTACCAGCCTAGGGACTGAGAGCTGAAGGGCTGATGGGGGATGTGGGAGCCCCTCAGCTTCTTCCCTGGTTCACAGAGGTCCATGAAGGGGCTGGGGGGAGCAACCAGAGGAGATGATGATGATCATAAGGGCCTGGTGAGGACAACCAAGGCACACCCAGTTTTGGGCACAGGCCATTTCAAAATACCCACTCACGTTCCTCAGACACACCAAAAGACGAAAAGTGACATCAAGGTGTGGAGATAGGTAAGAACATCTGACACTAAGGTATCTGAAACATCAACAAAACTTTATTACAATCTACCTCTACTTCTAATCTACCAACAACTCACTTAACCTATAACGTGACTGGCAAATAGCCAGGCTGCCCAGAGGGCTCAGGAGGCTGTGCCTGGAGCAGTCCTTGGCAGCCCCTTCCGCAGCTGGGCTCCTCCCGCTGGCCCACAGGTGATGGTCAGGGGGGCCAGCGCTGTGTTTCCCTTCCTGGCAGGGTGAGTTACCGGGCCCTGCGCCCGGCACGGCTGCGGGACCTCTGCCGGGATCGGCTCCTTGCAGCACGCTGTGCTCCAGAAGAACCGCGGGCTCCACGCTGGCGTCGCTCTCTTCTCCTGGAGGAGGCCAGGATGTTGTCTTCAGGGCTCGGAGCTGGGTCCTGATTCCTCCGCCCCCTCCTCCGCTGATCCCGCTGTGCTGGCTGCCTTCTGGGGCTGCGGGACCTGCCCCGGGACTGGCTCCTTCTCCCCTGCTCTTGACTTGAGGCATTCCAGCCCGCTCGCCAGTGCCGCTCGCTCCTCCCCGAGGAGGCCGCCATGTCCCGTTCGGACCTGGCAGATCTTCCCTGCATGGGAGCAGCACCCCGAGCCCTGCTCTGCTGCTGCCGCCGGCTGCCTGGGGAGTGCTGAGCCTGTCTGCGGCCTCTGAGATCCCACCTCTGGGACCTTCCTGGGACCCTTTCTTGGGCTCCCACATGGCCATTCACCTGCCTCAAGGGGGACCTGCTCCGGACCCTCTCTTGGGCCCCGATGTGGCCATTGAGGGACTGGCCAGGAGGACTGCGTTGGGCTCTCTCCTGGGCCCCGATGTGGCCATTGAGGGAGTGGCCAGGAGGACTACTTTCAACTCTCTCCTGGGCCCCTGCAAGGCCATTGCGGGACTGGCCATGAGAACTACTCTGGACCCCCCCTTGGGCCCCCGCATGGCCATCGAGCTGCCTCAAGGGAGACCTGCTCCGGACCCTCTCTTGGGCCCTGATGTGGCCATTGAGGGAGTGGCCAGGAGGACGGCGGTGGACTCTCTCCTGGGCCCCTGCATGGCCATTGAGCTGCCTCAAAGGGGACCTCCTCTGGACTCTCTCTATGGTCCCGATGTGGCCACTGAGTTGCTGCCCTGTGGAACTGCCTTGGCCTAAGGGGTGCTGCTGCCCGCTTTCTAGAGCATTGCGTTGAGCTTGCTCTCGTCGGAAAGGCTCAACATCCTGGATCTCATATTGTTGGGGTCCCAGCTGACGGAAGATGTAGCGAAAACGCACGTGGCAGACGGGACAGATGGAATGGGTGAGGAGCCACTCCCAAATGCACTGGAAACAGAAACAGTGCCAGCACCTGCTCGTGAAGGTTAGGCTCCTGATGGTGCCCCTGCAGATTGGGCAGATGTTGTCCGAGATATTCAGCAGCGTGGGCGCGGGCATCTGGCTGGTGCTGGCAGCAGGGGAAGAGGAGCCCTGGGAAGCCAGGCTCTGCCTGTGGCCATTGTCATCCCACCTGAGGGACCTTCTTTGGACCAGCTCTTGAGAGACAGCATGGACAGCAGCATCCTGACGCTGGAGTAGGTTTTGGACTGACTCCAGGGCCCTGACCTGGCCACCACCTTGGCCCAAGCCAAGGGGTAGGCTGGCAGGTCTGTGGGGCTGGTGGTGTGAGGGATCCTGCCGCCTCCTTTCTGCAGCAATACGTTGAGCTCGCTCTTGTCTGTAAAGCTCAACAATGTGTACCTCGTATCTGTAGAGTCCCAGCTCGCGGAAGATACAGACAAAAGGTGCCCGGCAGAGTGGGCAGGTGGAACATATGATGGCCCACTCCATAATGCACTCAAAACAGAAAGAGTGAAAGCACCTATTCGTGCAGGATCGGTTTCTGACAGTTTCCCGGCAGATTGAGCAGATGTCCTCAGAGACATACGATGGCATGGCCTGGGTCACCTGGCTGCTGCTCAAAGCAACAGAAGAGCTGTCCTGGGCTGCCATCTCCTCCTGGGTGGCCAAGTCTGCCTGGGCTGCAAGGTTGTCATCATTTGCTTGGCCGTGGGCTGCTGCAAGACGCTCCTGGGCTATCAGAACCTCCTGCGCTGTCAGAACCTCCGGGGCTGCCAGGTTTTGATGGTTTGCCTGGCCCGAGCCTGCCATGTCCTGGGCTGCTGGGACCTCATCCTGCACCACCTCCTGCTGCAAACAGAAGGGATACAAAGCTCATCACCTGCCCTGGGGACACAACCTGCAGGAAGCAGCAAAGCTGAGGGACAGAAGCTCTGCACCCTGGTCTAATGGGAGGTGTCCCTGCCCATGGCATGGCAGGAGACTGGCACTGGGTGAGCTTTAAGATCCCTCCCAACCCAAGCCCTTCCATGCTTCTCTAGTTCTATGACTCTATGACTCACCTGTCCGATCGGTGGAAGCAGGAATCGGAAGTGCTGGAAGACGTTTCCCATCTTCCCAGCAAGAACTCCACACAGATGGGGGTGCAGCAGGTAGGAAGGGACCTGTGCCCTGGGCCCTGCCGCTGTCCCCGTCTAGCAGATCCTCTCTGCTCTCGCCTCAAGCAGCTTGCGGGATGGGGGTCCTTCGTCTCCCCTCCTGCAGACCACTGTCCTCCAGGCGTGAGGACAACACTGCGACTGGTCAGGGCTGCGGCGGGCCTTAAATAGCATGCTGGGGTCATTGTGACTGCCTGGTGACAACACAATGTTGCTGGTGGCCACACCCAGGGGACATGAGCCCCAGCCTTGGGGCTGGGGAGTGAAAGCCCCGACTGACAAGCAAGCGGACTGTGGCCGATGCGCAGATCCCCAGTGCAGGAAAGACAAGAGCATACTGGAAAGAGTCCAAGAGAGGGTCTGGAGCATCTCTCTAGTGAAAAAAGCCGAGTGCTTGTGGTCAAGGGAGCTGATGTGCCTTGAGCACACACAGGCCCCAATCAACCTCCAGTTAGTTTTCCTGAAGTCTCGGAATCACCAGGAAGAGAAGGAGAAAGGAGAAAGGAGAAAGAGCAGGTGGACGAAATGAAGGATGAGGAGGAGGAGGGAGAGGAGTGTTTTGGAATGGTTAAAGTTTATGTGGGAACTGCCCAAAACCTTGCTAGGATCATGTAAACTGACAGGACACTAGAGCTAGACAGCATACACTGGAGCTAGTGCAGGGTTACCTCTACAATGCTGGAAATGAATAGCTACTTCTCGAGCACAAGTCTTCTTCAAAGGTACATTCCTAAGGCAGTAACATGAATCACCTTTAGTAGGTGCCTGTTTCCAGTCCTGCCTTGTGTGAAGCAGGACCCATTTCCATATTTACACTTTCACAAGTAAAATGCCGTCATTTTGTATTGATGAAGAAAGGATTTTTAATATGATCTGGATCTTGATGATTCTAAGGGTCAGAATGCAATTAAGTTGAAGATTTTTTTAGCAGCTGAATGTGGGGCTGATGTAAACACTTTCAAAAATATGATTCTTGAATAAATTATTCAATTTCTTTCCCTTCTACCCTGTTGCAAAACACCAAGCAAGATGGCAAATCAGCATTTCTTACACCTAGAAGATAAGGAAAACTGAGCAGGTCACCTCCCTGGCGCCTGGTGGAACACGAAGAATAGTGACATTAAAACATCTTAAAAGACAGATAGATAAGAAAGAGTCCTTTCCGGGACACCTGGAAAAGGGAAGGACCCCCTGTCTTTTTCCATTATAAAAAGACCTGCAGAAAGAACCAAAAGGAGCTAGTTTTTCCTTCCTCCCTGCTCAATCCTTTGGCTACGAAAGAATCAGCAGCTTCTGCTCAGCTCCGAGAAGACCAGGTGGAAGCAGAGGGCCTGCAGTGCAGCCAGCGACCTGCCCTGAGGAAAAAGCGGCCAGCAACTCCCAGGTGTAAGCCAGCCAGCCTGCAGGACAGCCCCAGCTCACAGCCAAACACCTCGGCAGCAGCTTGCACAGCCTCCGAACCGCTGAAACAATTTCTTTGAAATTATCCTTTGTTACTTTCTTTCTTTTCCTAACGGTTTGTCTCTCCTTCAAAGGAAAGACTCGTGTTTCCTCTTTGTATAAACTGTGATACCTTGTTGCCTTTCCTTAAAAATAAATCTTTGTTACCTGTTGAAGTTTCAAAACATGTGGCTTTACAATTCATGCCTTCTCTCTGAGTAGTGGCCGGTTTTCCTCATAATCAAAATATTAAAATAATATCACGGACCGTGACAGGGGCCATCTGAGCACTGCTCTGCATAGCCCAAGGGAACGCAGGAAGTTCCCTTTTTGGTGGAAACACTCTCAGATACAATAAAACAAGGTTTGCACCGCATCATGAGTATTCATTTGTGCTGCATATATGGCATCTTTTGAAGTTGTCTTTACTGATTTCCTGAGCAAAGGCATTGCTGGCCCCACCAACTACCAAAAAGGAATCTCGCTTCTTTTTAGGAACTGTTGGTTTCTGGAGGAAGCATATTCCTGGTTACAGTCAGACTGTGAAGCCTCTCTATGAGAATACCCGAAAGAAGAAAGACTTTAAATGGGGCTCAGAACAACAAGCTGCTTTTGAAAGAATTAGAGCTGCTTCGCAAGTGATTGGTACTGAAGCACAGCTCCTCCTGGTGCCCCGATTCCCTCTACTGGGTTTTATGTACACAGGTAGAGAATCTTCCCTTCATCATGCTACCCACGCTACTTGAAGTAAATGGCTTGCCTTACTCTCACAGCCAGATAGAACAGAAAGACCCAGTCATCCAGGAATTGTAGAAGTGATAAGAGATTGGCCAAAAGATTGACATACTTTGTTAAAAATTACCTTAAAGGCAATGGGTGGTGAACCTTTAAAAACTGGGTCAAGCACTTGGCAAAAACCACCTGGTTAGTTAACACCAGGGGTTCCATCAGTCGAGCTGGTCCCGCTCAGTCAGAGCTTCTGCACACAGTAGATGGGGACAAAGTGCCTTGTGGAGAGTTCTAGCATGGGAGTGTGGCTTGTGGAACGTGGCCATAACTTGGATGGGCAGAAATCGGTAAGGCCATAGAGGTACAGTCTGTTTAATGGAAAAGTACTAGCCTCGAGCACTGGCTCCTCCGAGGCTGGCAGGCTTACCCAGGGGATACAAAAGGGGATACAAAAAGCGGCCGTTTCAGCCGGAGGCAAAACGACAAGAATGTGAGTGTGGTGTGTCGAGGAGGCAACAGAGTTAACCAATGATGAGCTCAGGTTTCGCAATATTCATGAGGTAATTACTGAGAGTATAAATGTGGCTGTTTAAGCAAATAAAGTTGAGACTTTTCTTCAAAACACCTTGGGGTGTCGTTCGTCTCCCGCCAGCTCTCGACAAATGGTGACCCCGACGTGATAGCCACCGTCGGCCGGTGTAAAGTGGTTGGACCCTCAGCAGCAAGGGTGGCGATAAGAGCTGGAATACGCTCCGGGCCTTAGGTGACCGTATAGACGAGCCTAACCATACGTGCTGCCGGACCTTGAAGGGCTGCAACAGCGCTGACGATAGGTATGGAAAGGGAAGCAGCATATAGTTTATTTAGTGATTTTTTACAGAATAAGGGGGTGAAGGGAATTGACTTAAAGAAAGAGTTACCAGGGCTTATAGCATATGGGGCTTCTAAGGGATGTTTTAACAACCCTCATACCATCCATTCATTACAAGAATGGCGCAAATTGGGTGAGAAGTTGTGGGAGGCGTTCTTAGAGGATGATAAGGATGCTATAAAGATGGGGAAATTATGGAAAATTGTTCAGAATGTGTTGTTACAGCATGAGGCTGAAAAAAGGGCAGTGGAGCACGCCTCTGTTGTACGTACAAAAAACAGGGATTATAATAGCGAGTGGATATCAGATACCCCTTTGCCTCCAGCAGTTAGCACAGTGTCCATCCCAGCCTCTGAAGTGTCTGCTCCGGGACGGGCCCCGTCGGAGCCGGTGGATAACTCTGTGGAGCCGACTGCCCTGGTGCTGCCTGCGCATTCTGTTGCGGCAGGAGGCCCCTCAACACAGGCGTCACCCCGGGTGGGCGGCCCTGCTATTGCTCAGCCGGCCCCCTCGCCTCCTCTTAACAACGCTGTGGAGCCGAGCCCTGGGGTAGTTTCTGACCTAGCGGAGGCAATGGCGAGAGAGAGGAGGGAGGCGTGGGCGGCACTGGCCAGGCACTGCGTTCAGGAGGGGGACATATCAGGGGTGACGGACCTGTTGGCTTTTCCAGTGTCGTTTGCTCCGGCTCCCGGGGGGGGCATGGTCGCGCAGATCACTGCACTAGATTGGAAACTGCTGGCACAGTTACGAAGCACCATTAGCCAATATGGAATTTCAGGTGAACCAACCAAGCAGATTCTAGATTATTTGTGGGGAACGCAAATATTGCTGCCTTCTGATTGTCGGGCATTGGTAAAATTGATGTATACCCAACATCAGCAGTTGCTTTTTAATGCACACTGGCAGGCAATGGTGCAGCAAGCAGTTGCAATGCAAAGGGATCCAGCCGATCCACTGGCTGGAGTGACAATGGATGAACTAATGGGGTTGGGCCCATTTCTGCGGGTTGAAGCTCAAGCTATGTTGGGACCAGAAAAACTGAGGGAAGCTATGCGGCTTGTTCTGTTAGCAATGGAGAAGGTTAAGGATCCTGGGGGGGTGCCTATGTATATGGGAATTAAGCAGGGGAGGACAGAATCTTTTGGGTCATTTATCGATAAGGTTGCAGCAGCTATTGACAGAGCCGGTGTCCCTGACTATATGAAAGGAGCTATGTTGAAGCAATGTGTCTTGCAGAATTGTAATCCTACAGCGAGAAATGTGATAAATACCCTGGGTCCAAATTGGTCAATTGAGGAGGCTTTAGAGCGCATTTTGCAAATTCCTATGGGGGAACAAGCTTTTCTAGTTAATGCAATTAAAGAGTTAGGGAAAGGTTTACAGGAACAAGCACATAGCACACAGAACCAGGTACTAGCAGCTCTTGCACCCCTTCAAGCTGTCGCAGATAGGCCCAAATTTAGTGGCCAAGCTCAAGTAAGATGTTACCAGTGTGGTGGTGTTGGCCACATTAGGAAGGACACCAAGCGATTTGCTTTCACGCTGCCTGCTATAAACCGTGAACGCCCTGACCTGCGCTTTGAATGGACTGTCCTACCACAAGGTATGAAGAACAGCCCCACTATCTGTCAGCTTTATGTGGATGCAGCCTTACAGCCACTTCGAAAGCAATGGCCACATTGTATTATTTACCACTACATGGATGATATCCTATTCGCACAGCCCGGCACCTTCCTGCCCGACCAAATAGCTTATATCCGCAAGATCTTAGCATGGCAACACCTTGTAGTAGCGGAGGAGAAAGTTCAACTCTCGTCCCCATGGAGATATCTTGGCTGGGTGATTTCATCAAGACACATAACACCTCAAAAGCTAGAACTGCATACAAATCTCAAGACTGTTAATGATGCACAGAAGCTGTTGGGTGATCTACAGTGGCTCCGTCCTGTTGTAGGAATTCCATCTGATGTTCTTTCCTCCCTTCGACCTTTATTAAAAGGTACTGATCCAGCTACGCCTATCACAGTGACAAAGGAACAACACCATGCCATTAAAACAATTGTGGACTGTGTTATTCAAGGTCGACTCAGTCGTCGTATATGGGAGGCCCCACTAGAACTGACCATTTGGCCTGAATGCCAGTATATTCTTGGTGCCATTACACAGACTCTAAATAAAAGGGGGGAGGTTGGGGTTTTAGAATGGATTGCTCCCAGTATACAGCAGTCAAAATCTCTACTTCAAAAAATTGAACTTTTGGCCTCAGTGATCAAAAAGGGTCGTGAACGCATATTACAAGTTGAAGCGAGAGAACCTGTACGGATACGCCTTCCAATGGGAAAGGACACCTTAGAATGGTATCTTAGAAACAGTGAAGCCCTGCAGGAAGCTTTGCTAGGACTCACATGTCCTGTTGTAACTGATAAGCTACCAGATGCACCATTGAATTGGCTGGGGACCCAGCACTGGATAGGTATCCCGAAGAGGAGGAAGAAACCTGTAGAAGGAGCAAGGACAGTTTTTACCGACGCGGGAAAAAAGACGCATAGGGCAGCCATTACATGGCAAGAAGACAACGTCTGGAAACATCAAACCTTATGCAGACAAAAAGACGATAGTCTGCAAACCTTGGAATTGCTTGCTGTGGTATGGGCACTGACAACCATGGACATGGCCTTGAATATTGTGACTGATTTGATATATGTTGCAGGTGTCGTGGAAAGAACAGAAGAAGCATTCATCAAGGAAGTTCAGAATAAAAGACTGTATGAACTTTTCGTGCAGCTTCAGCAAGCTGTTAACATCAGGGAATATGAGTATTGTGTTATTCATATTCGCAGCCATAGGTGGAATGTAGGTTTGGGGGAAGGAAATGCTAGGGCTGATCAATTGGTGTCCACTGTTGTAATGGCTAGTAAATTTGAAGAGGCACGACAATGCCATGACATGTTTCATCAAAATTCAAAAGGACTGAAGGAGAAATGTGGTATTACCTTGTCTGAAGCCAAAGCCATTGTTCGATCTTGTCCTGTATGTAGCCACCACAATGGTGGGGTTGGTCTGGGTGTGGGAGTCAACCCAAGGGGGCTGCAAGCTAATCAAATCTGGCAAATGGATGTTACTCATTATTCTAGCTTTGGCAGGTTGAAATATGTGCATGTTACTATTGACACCTATAGTCATTTTATTTGGGCACCAGCTCAAGCAGGGGAAAGGGCTTTGCATGTAGAAAGGCATTTATGTGAGCGTTTTGCTGTTATGGGAATTCCCCAACAGGTAAAAACTGACAACGGCCCTGCCTATGTCAGTCAGAGGGTTGGAAGATTTTTCTCTCAATGGGGCATTCAGCATCGAACAGGCATCCCGAACTCTCCTACTGGCCAAGCTATAATTGAAAGGGCAAATGGTACCCTGAAAAGGTACCTAGATAAACACAATGATATCACTCACGTAAGGTTAAGATTGAGTAAAGTACTTTTGTTATCAATCACCTTTGTATATTTGGCAACTCTGAAAAGCCCGCAGCAGCTGTACATAATGCCCCCGTGGAACTTGCAGGCCCCACCCCGGAGGTTTGGTTCCGTATCGAGATCCAAAGACGGGGATATGGCAGCAGCCTGGAAAGGTCCTCTATTGGGGGCGTGGTTACCTGTGTGTTTCCTCTCCCACAGGCCCTTTGTGGGTACCAGCAAAGTGGGCCAAGCCAGCTTTTGAACATGCCCTAGAATCAGCATGTTGATGTTTTACTGGTTGTATCTCTTTCCTTAAATTGCCAACTAGCTTTGACCCCTGCCAGAACGTCTGGGTTACCCTAGCAAAACCTGGATGGGTTCTCAGATTGGCTCGGTCTCTCTGGTTGGGTAAAAGGTTTTTTAAAATCGTGTTTGCTGTTACTTCTGTTTATTCTGTTATTCATCATTGACCTCAGTTGTTTGTTCTCTTTGCTTAAAAGGTTTCTCCTTAGCACATCCACCACTTTCCTCATACAAAATAAAAACGGGGGAAGTGTGGAGAGTTCTAGCATGGGAGTGTGGCTTGTGGAACGTGGCCATAACTTGGATGGGCAGAAATCGGTAAGGCCATAGAGGTACAGTCTGTTTAATGGAAAAGTACTAGCCTCCAGCACTGGCTCCTCCGAGGCTGGCAGGCTTACCCAGGGGATACAAAAGGGGATACAAAAAGCGGCCGTTTCAGCCGGAGGCAAAACGACAAGAATGTGAGTGTGGTGTGTCGAGGAGGCAACAGAGTTAACCAATGATGAGCTCAGGTTTCGCAATATTCATGAGGTAATTACTGAGAGTATAAATGTGGCTGTTTAAGCAAATAAAGTTGAGACTTTTCTTCAAAACACCTTGGGGTGTCGTTCGTCTCCCGCCGGCTCTCGACAGTGCCTGTGGTGCATGCAAAGAATCTGCTGGGGAAAACAGTTTGGGTTTTTCCTGCCTCGGGCAAAGGCAAACGCACTGGTGGGGTTGCTTTTGCTTAAGGGCCTGGAGACTTAGTGGGCCCAAATGACACCTTGTTCTGAGATTAGAAGACAGTTACATGCCCTAGCACTTGCAGACCAGTAGAAGTACCTCCTCACTGATCTGTCTTGAGGGACTGTCCCATTGGTTATTCTGCAGGTTCCCTCCTGCTGACAAAGATGGGAAAGAACTCAGGCTTACAGACTGATCCCTTGAGAGCAAATGCAGTGGGCTGCTGCCAACTGTAATGAATTTAGTGAAGAGCAGAAATTAGCACCAGTAAGCTGGTGGGAAATTGTTGTAGAAGGTTGTAGAATACCCTGGAATCAGGGTGTGCACAATTACATGTCTATGTACAGAATTCCTTATCTGAGGCCAATTACACAGGACCTTACTGCCATTCTTGTACAGCTGGGATTTGTTCCTTTAGGTAAACACCACCAGGTGTCCAGTAATAAGTTTTGTTGGCGCAAGGTGACAGGAGGTGTGTACAGAGAAGCACTATATAAGTATCATAAGTGCGCAATAAAGTGTTACTTGTTACTTGTTACTTGTTCATCAGCCATACTGATTCGCATGAGCCTTCCCTCGTCCGTCCACAACAATTTGCAGCCGATCAGGGACTTGAACTCAGGGACTTGAATTCAGGGGACCTGTAGGGTTGAGCAGCACCCCAAGGAGACCGAACTCGCTGCTGGCTTTCGAAATCGCTGTTCTTAAAGGTACAAGGTTGCTTAAAGTACATTGCTCAAAGGTACGAAGTTGCTCCTCTAAAATGTTATAAGTTTTGCTAAAGGTTTTAAGTTGTGGTAAAGCAATGGAGAGCGAAATAGCCCTAGATTTATTCATAAGTTTCTTACAGAAACGCTCAGTAAAGATTAGTCTTGAAAAATGATCCAGCGAACTATTTACCGATTCGTCTACATTGTTTGATGAGAAAGGTAGCACGAAAGTTAATGGAACCGTGGCGTACAGTTGTAAACTGTTTGCAACGTTATCAGGCTGAAAACTGCTGCGATATCGACGGCAAATTTAGAAGGACAAAAAATACCGGGCGTGCATCAGTTAGGGGCTGATTATGACCCCCAGCCCCCCTACGGGGGAAAAGACGATTGTACACATTGTTCGGATTTCCAGCAACATCCCGACACACTTGTCCGCGCCACCCCCTCCCGAAGACCGCGGCTCTGAGCCTGGCGTTTCATCCGAAGCGGCGGAAGCGTCTGCTCCAGCCGCCGGAAGCAAAGTGAGGCGGCATCCGGAAGTCTCGCCAGGCACGGCTTCGGGCGCGAGCGGCTCCGGCTTCCGGGCCGACACCGCCTCCCCCCGCTCCCCCCCTGCCCCCCCCGAGGCAACGCAAGCGGCGGCTCCGAATGTTCCGCACCTTGCGGAGACTACGCCACTTGCTGATTGCATCGCAAGGGTTAATTGGTTGCAAATAGAGAAGGACGCTGTCCAAAATAAAGATTATGATGTGCGGATATACAAGTCCTCCCGCAAGCTTTCCCTGTGACAGACGCGTTGGATGATCAGGGAAATACAGAAGCAACACTTATGTATTGGGTTGTGTTTTTTTTCTTCTTAATAGCAAAATGACTGATTAAATAATTCTAGTAAAGCTATGATTTCTGCCTCTATTCTCTGATAAAAGGGGAGTCAGAGCAGTGCTTATCTGGTCTCTGTGAAGTATTTCAGGTTGCATGCTGGGTCCTAGATTCATAAGGTCACAGGATACACTTAGCAATTCAGCCATTTAAAATACTGAATTCTTTTAGAACTGGGAGAAATTATTTGTAAGGTTCTAATTACTGGTGGTTTTTGTTGCTGTATCCTTTGCCTTTTCTCCAGCACTTTGGTTTGAAACAGTCTCTGATAAGTTCTTGTACAGAAGTATTCTGATGCAAACTTCCATACGACTTCTAGCAGTTAGTACAAAAAGGGAAAAAATCTTGTGTGGTCTGGGGGGCTTTTTTTGGCTACTGACTTCCTGTCTTTGAGTGTCCATTTATTCTGAATAAACAATAATAAAAGCTTAATTTACAGTCACATTAGGAGGGTGATAAATACACACATAACTAAATACAAATATGACAACTTATTACTTGCTTAAAAACAAAAAAGCTTGAAGAATAGGTAAGATATATATTCAGTGTTCTATGCTTCAGGGAAAAAAATAAAACTAACCCAGGGGAACCTCACGAGATTCAACACGGCCAAGTGCAGGGTCCTGCACCTGGGCCAAGGCAACCCAAGACATGAGAAGAGGCTGGGGGAGGACACCCTGGAGAGCAGCAGTGTGTACTCACTCCAGTCACCTGGAGTACTAGCGGATCAAAAGCTGGACATGAGCCACCAATGTACAATTTCATCCCAGAAGACAAATTGCATCCTGGTATGCATCAAGAGAAGTGTGGACAGCAGATCAGGAGAGGTGTTTCTGCCCCTCTGCTCTCCCCTGGTGAGACCTCACCTGGAATATTGTGTGCCCAACACGAGAAGGAGGTGGACCTATTGGACCATGTCCAGAGGAGGGCCATGGAAATGATCACAGGGTTGGAGAACCACTCTGATGAAGACAGGCTGATGCTTGTTCAGCCTGACGAAGACAATGCTATGGGGGGACCTAGTAGCAGCCTTCCAATAACAGAAGGGGGCCTGCAGGAAAGATGGGAAGGGACTTTTTACAGGGGCTTGCAATGAGATGATAAGGCATAATGGTTTTAAACTGGAAGAGGGGAGATTTAGGTTAGAGTTTAGGAAGAAATTCTTTAGTATGAGAGTGTTGAGACCCTGGGTCAGGTTGTCCATGGAAGCTGTGGAAACTCCATCGCTGGAGGTGTTCAAGGCCAAGTTGGATGGGGCTCTGAGCAACCTGATCTTGTCAGAGGTGTCCCTGCCCACACAAAGTGACTTGAAACTGGATGATCTTTAAAGTCTTCCAAGTCCAACCATTCTATGACTCTGTGATTCTGTGATTCTTTACCAGCTTGACAGTACAGACAAAATCATTGAGAACAGTGTCAATAATAACTGAACAGTTATAAAGAGGCAGTGGTTACAGTTGCTCTGTCCTACATACCCTTGGGTCAAGGAGTGCTGAGAATGGGTATTGCAAACTGTCCTAACAGACAGACAGCTAAATGGATTCTCTGGCTGCTGGGAGGAGGGAAAGGGGTACAAAAGCATTCTAACTCATATGGCTTGAACATAATCTTATAATTCGTGTATTCTTCAGGGAAAACTTGAAATGGAAACCATTAATATGTGTATAATGACATGTCTAAAAGCTTTTATACAGCTCTACAATAATGCAAAAATAAAAGCACTCAATCAACAATAATTCACTTTGGAACTCAATAGAAATATAAATTCTGAAAATGAGGTTAACATGTAAGAACTCTAGTAAGAGACTCTAGAACCCAGGAAGGAGTGAGAGAGACTGTAGTAGTTTCCATAATATTAGAAAAATACCATAAAACCCCTGACTAATAAACACATGATCTACATTGTGAACTAAAACTGAGAGATATGGACACTTTCATAAGGCAGAAAAGAAAGCACAAATGTTCTGTGAATCCTTCTTACCTGGTATAACCTACGTTACTTTATTTAAAAGCCTTGTACGTCACATTCTCTACAACATAGAATCTGAGGATTCAAGACTTAAAGAAAGAAGCTTGAGCTAGCATTTCAGGTTACCACTCTTGATATTCAGAGTTGACTTATTCTTCAAATAATAAGTATATTGAGAAAAACAATAGCCTTGCATCATATTCAGCCAGCTGAATATGAGCCAGCAGTATTCCAAGGTGGCCAGCAAGGCCAGCAGCATCTTGGCTTGTATCAGAAATAGTGTGGCCAGTAGGACAAGGGCAGTGATCGTCACCCCTACACTTTGCACTGGTGAGGCCACACCTTGAATCCTGTGTTCAGTTTTGGGACTTTCACTACAGGAAGGACATTGAGGTTCTTAAGCAAGTCCAAAGAAGGGAAACGAAGTTCGTGAGGAATCTGGAGAGCTGACACATGTTTAAGGTTAGACTCAATAATCTTAAAGGTCTTTTCCAACCTAAACAATTGTACAATTGTGTAATTGCTAAACATGTAGAGTTTTCCTGTAGAATCGTGTAACAAGAAGCATCTGCCTAGGAAAACTCCTCATCTAACTCTGAAATTTTTTAAGGTAAAGACAGTGAGGGAAATTTGTGGAAACATTTTGTGAAGTCACGACTGTAGGTGAAATTACCGCGAGAGTCTTGGCCTAAAGAGTCATAGTGCTGCATAAAAGGATAGAAAGCCTAACTGCAAGGTAGGTACTGCAAGGGCAGTAGAGCTGTAGATCTGTAGCGTTTACTAACTATGGCATCTCTTTTTAAGCTTGAGAATATTAGTAAATGGAGAGAAAGCTCATTTTAGAAGTTTCACCTGCTAGTCCTTTACACTGTTTCTCAGAGGATAATCCACATTAAAAAGAAAATGTAACCAAATGAAACCTCTGTCATGCTCCTCCATAAGACCAAGTACAGCAAAATGTGTGTAAAGTCACTGTGACTTCCTATTTTGTGAACAAATATGCCATAAATGTCTATTTTCTGTGAAGGCCTGTAATACGTGTTCACGTAACAGGAATGAAAAGATTCCTCTGAGGTGAAATGTAAGCTGGATGGCATCTCTCAATGGGGAGCTACTTCTGGCTGTGGCTAACCCTCGTCCAGCACATACACACTTCTTGTGAAATGCTGTGAAATGCTGACTTAAGAGAGCTTAGTACAAGGCTTGCAATGAATGTTAGAAATGTTACATTGTAGTTAGTGCATCCTGAGAAAACAGTAGAGTATTGTTCAGTCAATAGGAAGAAGCTTTTGATTGACTGCTTGCTTCACACTACTTCAGGGGAAAAACTACAGGTCTCAGCTGCTTTGTTTAACCCCACATTCACATCTTACCCCGTTAATTCTCCTGAATTTTACTTTGTTAGGAATACAAATTCATCAACATATATCACAACTTCTTGGTGCACAGTGCTCAGATCCACCTCTCTCCCTTTCCGTTCCCCTCCCTCCATAGGTGGCAGGTGAAGGAAAGCTGAGAGGCGGGTCAGGGAGAGACAGAACAGATGAAGGAAGCTGAGAGGCGGGTCAGGGAGAGACAGAACAGATGAAGGAAGCTGAGAGGCGGGTCAGGGAGAGACAGAACAGATGGAGAACAGACTGCTCTGACCTGCAGCTGCATTGCTCCGGCACTCCCCACACACCGCTGCAGCTCCGCCTTCCTGAGGGTGCCCGGCCGCCTCAGCTGCGCCATCTTAGAGCTGCCTCAGGGGGCAGCCGACACTGACTCCTGCTCAAGGCTTTCATGGAAAATGCCTGACAAAACATTCCCAGCAGCCAGCCGGGTCCTTCGCCACTAAAACTCAACACTTCTTGTCTTTTAAGTGTGACCTCATCCATCCGTGGCAGAGCCTGCAGCTTGAGGGGAAGTTTCGGTGAGACTCCAAAGCCAGCCCACAGCTCCCTGAGGCAAGCCGGACATGGCGGACGGAGACACAGGGTCCCTGTGTGGTGGCCAAGAGCCCTTGCAGGAGCACCCAGGAGACAGCTGTCGTCTGTAGACTGAATAAAAGGGTCTGCTGTAAGGAGGCATAAAGTAACATAATTTTTACCCAGCATAATGTTACCACTGTGCCAGAGAGATGCTCAAACAAAGACCTGTGCTGGAAATGGGAATGGGGCCATTGGTATACAAAGTAAACATCTGTGCAGCTGTCACTATAGATAGGCCAAAAGGAATTTACGACCTTTTCCCCCCTCTCTATTTGCATTTTTCTATCATTAAGCTTTGTAGCCTAACATGCAACTTAAATGGAGACAATATAGTTAATTCCCAGTCCTTCTGGCAGAGAAGCCATAAGAGTAACATACAAAATGTGATTTTCTTCAGTTTTTCTTTTTCCTTTTGTGAGAGTGGCAGATGCCACTTTTATGGTTTGGGAGTTTTTTATTTGTTGTTTCAGGGAGCAGTTTAACTTTTGGTTCAGGCAGTGAAGATGGTCTCACCACAACATTGTTCCATTTGAACTAATAAACATGAATCATTGAGCCTCTCACTCTCCAGCTCCTTCTCCTTTTCCTGCTCCAGCTCCTTCTCCTTTTCCTGCTCCAGCTCCTGCTTGTGCTCCTGCTTCTGTTCCAGGCTGTCTCTCACTGAGCCTCTGGAGCAGAAGTAGTCTTCTTCAGTAAAATGTGCTTTCTTCTATCATTGACACAGTACAGTATTCCCCCTTTTGGCACAGATTAAGTTATGAAATCAGGTTCTAGAGTTTAATTAATGTGGTTAGAAAATTGGATTGAAAGGCAATTTAGCATGCTGCTGGGGGAAAAAAACCCTTGCTGCCAGCAGAGAATTTGACTCACAATGTACTATTCACACAATACTGATGTCCTTATCTCTGAACTGACAAAGATGTTTTTTCTCAGTAATTTGAACACCAGCTGGTGTCAGGATTTTCAATAATATGAATACTTGTAATACACTTCTCATTTTGTCTATCTCCTTTGCAGCTAGGAATTTTCATTAGCTAGAATTTTCCTTATGGGTTATTACCTGCTTTCTCTACAGTGGGGGATTCCTGATTATCATTCATATTTTTATTTGACATGCTGTCTCCAGCTGTTCAATTAGTTACCCAGATTTCAACTGAAAATTTAAAACTGCTGCTGGACTCTCTTGAAAGCTCAGTTCTACGCACACTGTGCCTACCTACAGACTTAGGTGTCACCACACTTTGCAACCACACTTAGGTGTCACAGCTGGGACTTGCAAAGAAAACAGGAGATAAAGGATTAATTCATCTTGGCACAACAGTGCCTGGTAGTGTGTTTCCTCATCAGGTTGAAGGCAGGTAAGCACTAAAACACTGCCAGAAAAGCAGGAATCCTGTGTTACTCCTTTGTCTGGTTAAGGTAAATAATGAAAAAACATGATTTCTAATCTATAGGGAAACCATTCCTTTTGCACTGGCTTAGCCTTTCAGAGTTACTCCATCACAGAGTACCTTGTTGCTGTGAAGCTGGAGCAGTGGGGTACACACCTTGCAGGCTGTTGAGCATCATCACTGTGCTTTCTTTTTTTGGAACATGTGTCATAACCACAAAAACAACTAACTAAAGAAATCGTTCTCCTCCTTGCAAGCCTCTCCAGTATATACAAGAGAGGTCTGAAATTCTGAGTCCCAAACTCTTGTTCTTCAGTCTTATTTAGCCCTTTCTGTTGGAAAGTATTTCCCTGCCTTTTCAGTGTTGCTGAGTATCTCTGCTTTAAAGATCTGCTGTTTGTGCCACATACACTGGTGATGCTGATGAAACACCTTGTTTCATGCATGTCCAAGTTTTTTAATTCTTTGTGAAACCCACTGTGTATACTACAGTTTGTTTAGAGAAATACGTCTCAGGATGGCAGACAAAATGGCTAGACAGACTTGTTTTTATTTTTATTTTGTTTATATTTTTAACTGGTGTTTAGGCATAGTTTATTTGACAACCATTTTACCAGTTTCAATGGTGGCTGAATTAAGTCAATAGTATTTGCCAAAGAAAAAACCAAAACAAGACAGGATATTGAAACAGTTACTTTACAATATCTATAACAGAATATTTCAAATGTTAGGGTGTAGCTAAAGAGATGTGGGTGAGGAAGAGGCAGATGCCTCAGTGGTGCTGCTGTCTTTTGCACAGTATAGACTTTATGTTAGGAAGTTTATCCAGGATTTAGAAGAAATAGAAATTCTAGCTTCTTCTGTGCCTCACTGAATGCCTGGTTTGAGCCAAGATTTTCACCTCCTGAGAGAACAACCCAATTCTCTGGTTAAAAAGTAAGTTTGGCTCAGCCCTTTAGTCAGATGCTGTAAGTTATTATTATATAGCCATCTGTACTTGCAGCTGGTATGCAGCCCTAGTATGTGAACTGAGAACTTCAGGAGACACGCAGGGTCATACCATTTTCACATCATCATTTCCACATCTCAGGAATGCCTCAGCTACTTCTGAATTAGCTCAGATGCCTATATGATACTGCATGAAGAAAATCACACTGGATTCAAATGGATGCAGTGAAGCAGTTCTCTTGTGGTCCTCTGTCTGTCTTTCTGTTAGGGAACGGGGTCATGTTGTGTCATACTCTGGTATTCTAGCAAACACATTTCTTGGCCCAACAGCTTCAAATGTATCTTTGCCAAGGTTTCAGAAAAGTAAAAGAAGACAGAAGAATGAATTTATCTTTCATATTAATTTGAAAAAAGCATTATACCTAGAAGGCATTTCAGACTCATAATCTCACCTAACTGAAAGCTAAAACTCATGTTTTCCTTTTAATCCTTTCCTTTTTCACCTCATTAGCAATGAAGACCTTCAGAAATAGATTGAAGTGATTATTCATTGAATTTATATTGTTCAGATAATTAAGTTTGTTTGGTGTATTTGTGCTTCAGGAAATTACTTTGTGAACAGACTTTACAGCATTGCCTGCAGTCAAGTAGTCTGCTTACATTGTTAGGATTAAATTATAGGTGGCTGCTGTTGCAGTGCTCCCCTATAATGTGCTTAATGTACAGCAGGTGTGATTTAATTAAGACTCAGAACCAAAGCACCGGGTATTCTTTTTGAATGACAAGATTTCACAGACATCTGTCACAGATCCTTAGTCCTTAAGGAACACGGTCATGTTAGTGACAGTTAGAATGGCTAAATCGACCTGTGAAGTATGTAGAGGAATATCTAATGCTGCACATGAAATCAGTAACAATAATTCTTGCTACAGTGTTTTTTAACTGTCAGGTAATGGGTTTCTTTACAGACACAAAGACATAAAAAAGGCAGGTGCGCTTGAGAGGACAGAATTGCTGGTAGGCCTCTTACCTGATATACGTATGCATTTTCTTACCCATTAATAATGCTGTAGGGCACCTCCACAACTAAAAGCTAAGAAAAAAAAATATCAGAATAACAACATCCAAAACAAACTAACAAATAAATAAACATCCTGTGATATGTAGGATGCTCCTTTAGTTCTTCTTCATGAGAAAAACTGAATGACTTAATCTCTCCCTTCTGTCTTTCATTTCATCATTTTCTATGCTTCCCAAATTGCCTAAACAGTATTAATAATACTCAAAATTAGGTGAGGTAGGTGACTCACCACCTAACATAGCAAGCGAAGAAAAAGGAGGAAAAGCCTCTTTATTTCTTTGGAACTATGTAGTAACTTTTACTCAAAGTTATTTCTAGGCTCTCTTAATGCTCACTGGGCTGGTGGAGCATGTGCAACTTTTGGCTTAAATTACCATTAATCAATATGAAATAGTAAGCATTCATAAAACAGTTAAATCTTGTTTTATGATAAATTCCTCCACCAGACAAGTCAAAGCAATTGTACTTGAATAAAAAAATGCAAAATGTTCCCAGCATTGCGGTTTTCTTTGCTGTTTCTACACTTATTGGCAAGCATACCGATTTCAAACTGTTGAAGTGGTGGGGTTTTTTTAGTTTTAGGTAAATTAAAGAAAATGGTTGGTATAAGCACTGCAGAATCAGTATTGAATCACTTCTTATCATAGTGTTATTGATCCCTCTCAGCTACTGGGGCTGTTTTTTACAGTACACTGTGAAATACGAAGTTGCCCGTTCTCCAGTGCATGCTGTTTGGGTTTATTAGTACTCCCTTGGCAACATGGCTCTGTGTCACCACCATGGCAGCTGTGTGGTTTGATGTTTTCTGCTCAGTGACAAGCACATCCACTGTCATTTCTGCAGCAAAGAGAAAGCTAATTAGTCAGCAGTGATATTCTCTCCCATTTTAATAAATGAGACAATGCTGTCATAAATGAGTAATACTGAGGATTTTGTGTAGAATTCTGTTAGAAAGGCAGAACTTTCAGTCTGTGGATTTCTGTCTTTTTGGAGGTGCACTGTCTGCTATCACAGATTGCCTCAGCATTTCGGTACTTCATTTTCCATACACAGTTCTGAAGATAAAGATTCTTTACATTACAGTAATTAAAGACAATGGAGAAATTGGTACCACATATCTAAAACTAATTTCTGAGATTTTCTACACTCTTTTGTTATTTGGTTAGTTTTGGGGAAAATTACCAAACCCCAAAATATTCAGTCTTTTTTTCTGAATTTAACAAAATAAGTGGGAAGAAAATCAAAATGACAAAATAATGTGTGCCAGCATATAGGAAGAAATTCATTTACCAGTAGTTCTCATGACAAGTACCACAGCTATTTGTAACAGCACAAATTCAAGATTTCTGGCATTCAAAAAGGAGCTAAGCTAGCATATTTTCATACAAAAGTAGTGCATTTGGTTCAATTGTTCTAATAGCTCAGAGGTTCTTCTGGAAATGAGATTTTTTTTTCCTGACTTTTTAGCTATGGAGCAAACAGAGACTAAAAGATTCTAAAAAAGACTAAGGACTCTAAAAGACTGAAAAAAAACAGTTACTGTTTTAAGAGCCTCTCTGGAATAACCTGAAGTTCCTGTCATTGCAGGGAATGGTGTGACAGCACTGATATTCCAGTATCCAAGCCAGCCTGATACTTTTAGAGTTGATTCTGTAATAAGAGGGAAGAATTTGCTAAGACATACCTTGAAATATGTCTGATTTTATTTACCTTTTAAATTCTAAGAATTCAGTGGGTCCAAAAACAGCACCATACTTAGCTCCACTTTTCATTTTTTCCTATTAGCCAGCAGACTGTTGCATGACCCAGAAACCCACAAGCTCTTCTCAAGGGCAGTACATGAAGAGATTTGCCCCATGTAGTGTGGGAAACTGATTGTCATCAGGGGTAGGGGGACTCAGAATTTGTTAAGGGGCTATTCAGATAGAACATTTCTAAATATATTCTCCAGTTACTAGACATAAGCAAGATGATTTTTTTAGGTGATAGATTTTCCAGCTTCTTTTTGCTGCCCCTGCTTTAGTGAGGTGAACACAAGAAAGAATCCTTGATTCCTCAGAAAAAAAATGAAAGAAGCAGCAGCGAAAGTTTACCCAATCTGGTTTTGTAGACAAGAGAAAGAAGTCACCATGAAGATATAAAGCAGATGAACAATCCTGAAGTATAGGGAAGATGACTTTACTTAAAGCAAAATCAGAATGGAAATGGGTAAATAAAGGAAAATGTCTCTAAAACACTGACTGTGATGCCTGTGTCACAGGGCAGAGCCAACCACTCTAATCCTGTCCAAATACTCCCACTCACCTTCACCTGCTTGTGTTTCTTATAGTGAAATGGTGAGTGCAATGGAGTAAGATCTGTTTTCCTGCTTTATGTTTTAACAGTACCTTGTACAAAATGCTTCCATGTCTCTGTCTGAGAACAGTAGGTGCTGCAGAAATAAAAATAAAAACTGGATCTAGAAACTTTGATAGCTACCATGATTCACCTTAATAAAGACATTGAGATGAGCTTGGCTTCAAAAACTTGAAAGAAGAAAGCTACATAAAAAGGGTGAGGAGAAATTGTTACTATTAATAAATGTAAAGATATCATTACTGTTTCACAATGTCAGAAAAATTAATTGCTGTGAGCCACAAAAGTACTTTTCATGTCCAGTCTCTGTAGATGATGTATCTATCCACTTTAGAGGATGGACTTACCCACTGTGGGCATTCTGTTGACCTTATATAACTAAGAGATACTGAAGAAACAGACAGAGATATGGTGAGCAGTTACAAAAGAAGAGTGGAAAGTCTGGAAACCCTAGGGAAGGTCCAGGTAATATTGAGAATTACAGGTAATAGTAGAAAGTGAGAGCTCAAGCTGAAATGCAAGTGTTAGAACTGGGAAACAATCAGGATATCCAAGGAAGGAGGAAGACTGACTGGGGACCAGCAGATCAAGCCCTGCTGGATTTCACCCACCCTGGTATTGAAAAGTCAGACTCTGCATGGAGATACAAGAGAATCCGTATGGAGAGCTGAAGTTCTACCTAGAACCAGGAGGCCAGGATTGGGTATGGTGGGAGAAGAAGAAGATCAGTGGAGTTTGAAGACCAGGTGCAATACACAGAGTGCTGGAACAGTATGTATGCTGAAGATATGGAGAATGTGAGGAGATGCACCTCTGTCCATTCTGCTCAAACCCTTTGCAGGCAGAATAGGAAGGAAGGAATGAAGAGGAGAAAGATGGTTACTAGAAAAAGGCTCCATACATAGATCAACAGAAACACATTTGTCTCTTCAGTCAAAGTGAATTGTCACGAATATAGCATTTTTCCTTCACTGGTATTGATTGGTGTCTATTTCTTTGGCAGAAAATTATACTGCTAATTCACTTTTGTTTAATTATGAAACAAAGTTCTTCTAGCCTCCTCTGATTAGTGACGTTCTTCATTATTCTGCAGACTTTCTGAGTTATGCCAGTAACCCACTGAACCACAGGCCTGTAGCATGTTGCTGAAAGAGGGAAAATCACTGAAGCAACCATGAGGTAAGAAAAGGGTGATTTTTGCCCTGTACAGAGGGACCTGCCAAGTACAGGACTAGATAAACTGGAGTCCTCAGTTTCTCACAATGAAATAAGCAAAGACATCTATCTATAGAGTCAAATAGAGGCAGAGCTTCGAAATTGGTCTGATTAGAATATTTCAACTGAGTAAGAAACAAATTTAATGAAATATTGTGTGGTTTGATGTTTTCTGCTCAGTGACAAGCACATCCACTGTCATTTCTGCAGCAAAGAGAAAGCTAATTATATTTCTGTTATAATTTATGATGGCAATGCAAGACCCTCATTTTGCAAAGACTCATGGGCTAAATTTCAGGCATGTGAATCCTATTGACTTGGTGACACTTGCCACATAGTATTACATGAAGGATATGAACCTGTAGTCAGATTATAAAGCATATTAAAGGAGTAAAACCACTGACTCTATTACATTTATGTCAGAAATGTACTCTGATGTCCTAGACTTTGAAATAAACAGTCTGCACGGGAAGCTCTTATTATTCTGCAAACAATGGGGTCATATCCTGGAGGGAACAGCACTGTGACCTCTGTGTGTGGTTGATAGCAAGGGGTAAGACATAATATTGCCAGTGTCCAGACAAAAGTAGAGTATTAGCTAGGAAAGACTCTAGCCCTTTTTTTATTCAAGACTTTCAGGCTGTGTCAAAAAGATAACACAAAAAGTAATTAAATATAATAAACCAAATTCTTTAGGAACAGTGATGTTGCAACATGCTAATTTAACACAGGATCTCAAAAATGCTCTCTGGGTTTGTATATCTCAGTCTCTCTTTCTGTCTGTATAAGGACTTTGGGACCCTAACTTCAACAACACCCTACTTAAATACCTTTGGATAATTATACTATAAAAACATGCCTTTAGAAACATTGGTGGTAAATACAGAGATGTTCTATTTAGTAATACCTTGATGTAGAGCAGCAAGCTAGAGCATCCAATCCTCTCCTAACTTGAGCCAGCAGGAATGTGATTTTAGTGGATTCAGGTTACACCTATGTTCTATTTGGGAACTGGATCCAGTGATGACTGGGAGTAGGAGCACGGCCCACACACACCTTATTGATGCCAGGATGTCTGCTTCACAGACATCCTGTGGTCACAGTATGTCAAACAGTCCAGAGAGAAATAAAGGCTTAATTCAAAGATTTAACCCTCTGCATTTGTATTTTGGAAATACAGTGTTTATTTATCTTCCAGGACATTATAACTTTAGGCTTACCTTCTGTGCAGTTACTCTGGAACTGTTTTGTCATTTTATCCCTGTGTACAGATCCTCTATTCCCAAGACAAGAGTATGTCCTTCTGGTGTAGTTTATTCCACTTCGAATTAACAGAGTCCTTATTACAAAATAGTAAGGATGGGACTACTTGTAATTTTTCAGTAATAGCAATTTTTTTTCTGAATTCTGTAATTGGAGACAACTTTCAAGTGTAGACACTCTGTTTAGATACTTCACAGAGGTGTCAGGAAGAAGATGGTCAGTCTGAGGAGTGGTGCCCTAGGTGTTGTGCTGACTTCTACCTGTGTTCACATATATATGCAGCCTGACAATCTCTGAGTGTGTTTTAAAAGCCTCTCTGGAATAACCTGAACTTCCTGCCATTGTAGGGAATGGTATGACAACACTAATATTCCAGTATCCAAATATCTCCATTCCAATTTGATATGCACAAAGGGAAATCAAACCAGCCACATATAAATGCACCCAAATATCTGAACAGCTTTTTCACTAGGAATACAGGTTCGGACTTCAGTAGTTCCACTGCACATCATGCCATAACTATTGAAATTTTGTGGATGCTCAAACATTCCAAGACCTTCCTTTCTCCTGGTGTATGAAATTCTGTGTGCTCAAATACAGGGTAAATTTACATACCTTGTATATAAGGAGAGGGTTCTCTGTTTATGGCTACACTTCTGAGTGCAGAATTGCATGTGTACTGCAGACTCTACAACCCTAGTTCTGCATTTTCTTCCACCCCTGACTTAAGAATGATCTGCTTGGCAACTCACGGGTCAAGCCAATGACAATTAATTGTTGCACAGAAAAACAAAGCAGTAAGGAAACTGCAGTGATGAAGACCAGACAGTCAAGTATACCCCTGGAAGAATGTAAGGCAAGAGCTGACTATGAGCCTAATGCTCAGCTCACTTAAGGGTGTGACTCAGGTGGCACTAGACACACTCCTACACTATTGGAAATATTAGGTTTTTCAAGACAGCCCAGAATTTTCCATTACTGGTGATTTTGTGTGCCCACCATGAATCTTATTGGTTACAGTGGCAGCAGTTTCCAATGCCTTCTTTTAAGCTGGGCTCCTCCAAGTGTCTCAGGCACACCCAGGCATACTATAAAACTCAAAAAAATTACACTAATACTCACTTAATTTTCAGTTTATTTCTAAATTATAAGCTATTTGTGATGGAACAAATTATAAGAGAGCCACTAGGGGAAAAATGTCTCATCTTGTGTTTGCAAAACAGCTGATTTTTATTAACTCACCTCTTCAGGTGACAAGCAAGTTTGAAAACATAAATACTTGGTATAAGGTTTTTGGGTTTAGTTAGTCCAAAAGCAGTTCAAGTCTATCAGCTGAAAAGCAGTATATTTATATTGGCTCAGCAGCAATTCACAGAATCTTTCAGGTTGGAAAAGAACCTTGGGATCATTAAGTCCAACCATCATCCCTAGTCTACAAAATTCTCCCCTAAACCATATCCCACACCACCACATCTAAACGACCATTTGTTTTAAACAAAAGACTGGAAGGTGCTTGAATTAAAGTCCACAATTCAACTACGTACTTCTTATACTCAGAGCTACCCCTCTTTTTTATATGAATGTAGCAATAATCAGATAACTAGATTCTTTAGTCTCTGTGGAACTGGTGGGAAATATGCCACACCTAAATTATAACCCTTGATCAACAGCCCAATATAAAGAAATACGGGTCGCAGTCCCTCTCTTCATGCCTTGGTTCTTTGATTGTCATTCCTGACAACAGAAGAGTTTGTTTTATTGTTATCACTTTGAAAAAGTAGTATTAAATAATTCAATAAATACAATAGGCATTTCTGGTTTGACACCAGAATCGAATCACATTGTAACACTTTTGAGGTCTTGGTACCATGTGCTTCTGGGACAGTAGTAGCCCCTGTTACGATCCGAGCTATTATTTTATATTTTCATTGTGAGGAAAAATCAGCCACTACTCATAGACATTGCACGAATTTACAAAAATAACAGGCTTTATGATTTAAGCAAATTACAAAGATTTATTTTAGGGAAAGGAGACAATAACGCCACCTTTAAAAGAAAAAGACAAGTTTACAAGAGGAGGGAATTTACAGAAATTAGTCACTCTGGGGAGAGAGTTGTTAAGAAAAGGAGAGAGAGCAATTAAGTTGTATCACCATCCGCCAGCCCTGGCCTCTGGCTGGAGAGGGGATGTGTAGGACCCACGGTTCCTGCTTGGCTGATGTTCTGCTGGTGCTGTCCTGTAGATGAAGCCAAAGCAGCGAGAGAGAAGGGGGAGAAAAGAGAGCCCACACCTTCTGCTTTTCTCTTGTTTATACAGCAAAAAAGGGTTCTGTCTTTTCATAAATCACTGGCACACAGATTTGCTAAATATGACGCACAGATTTTGCCACCCCAAGAACTTCTCTTTTAATTATTGTGATCTTTCAGTCCTTGTTACCTTGCTAAAGTCTTTGTTTTGTCCAGGTACCAGGAGGTAACCTGATTAGCAGTCTTATCTTTAGGTGCCTGTCAGGCATGATACAAACCAGAAGCTCGGTTAAGTTTGGGGTAAAAATCTGTTAATTGAGAATATGTTTGGTATGTTTTTTTAAAAAGCAGAAAAAATACTGATTCAAGAGACATATTTCGTATTTTCAGAGTGTTTACATCAGCCCCTCATATTCACTGCTCTTGTTTCCCAAGTGTTTGTCAAACCATGGAGGAGTTTATTTTGAGGCTATAGGATTAGTATTGCTGAACCTTTTTGATGGAGCAGGTAGCTTGATTAATTTCAGCTCTCAGGAAAAGACTGAATGCTATTGTCTCCCATCAGGTGACCGAGTATCGTGTGAAGGCCAGTGTTCCCAAACATAAGAGAATCCTGGTGTAAGGACAGACAGAAATATTACACGTGTGTTCGATGGGCCAACAGGTACTTTAGAAATCTCTGGGTGAGATCAAAGGCAAAAGCAATGTCCTGCATCCAGGATGGAACACGGTGTGCATCAGTGCAGGCCAGGGACTGACTGATTTGGGAACAACTCTGAAAAAGGGACTCAGGTTCCTGTTGGACCACTGAACCTAGATTTAGCAGTGTTTCCACACAGTGGAAAAGGCTTGCCACAGACTGGGCCACATGGAAGGCAAGTGCTCCTTCCCACCTGCCCAGGACTTGTGGGTCTGGACTGGGTGTCCAGTTTTAAACCTTCAGTTTGTGCAATATAAACCAGACAGAATCCAGCATAGAACCACTAACATGGCTAAGAGGTTGGAGCACCTACTCAGGAACCTTGACTGGGAGTGCCCAGACTGGCAGGTGTAGGCAGTTGCACACCAGAGACAGAATTTCCTGCCTGACCCCAGAGCAGAGCTGTGACCAGCTCCTGGGAGGGGTAGATACAGCAAACATAATGCTGGAGGGAGAGCCAGCTAGTGTGAGACACAACCACATCTCACTAGTTCTTAGATATATGCCTCTATCCAGATCTACTGTCTTGTTGTTTGTTCTGTCTCACCTGTGGAACATCACTGCTATACATCTACCTACATTCTTGATTTGCAATTTCATCCTCCTGAGGGAACTGAAGGCAGCCCAAGTGCACCCTCTGACATTAGACTTCAGCACAGGTTCTTATTATACCACCTTCTGTAAGTGCCAAAGAATATTATTTCTTTACTCTTGGAGATATGGAAAATAATTTATCCAGAATCGCTAGTAATAAAATGGCAAAAAGATAAACTAAATCAAACATTACAGTGTCAATCACCTTATTTACATACATCCTCCTGACGGTGACTCCAGTTGTGCTCTTTTGTGGCAATACTCACCTGACTCATCCTACCGTACAAACTGGTATCTGGTATAAGCACACCAGATTAAAAGAGGCAGTGTATCTCGTCTGTATGTTTGACAAACATATTGGTTATTTCACAGGCTTTTCTGTCACTGCCTCTGCTTGCTGCCGGATCTATGAGAAAAACTGACTACTTGAAGCAATTTTGGCAAAGGGTGTAAGGATGCTGACCCGACAGCATCGGTGGCTGATGTGGATCAGCAGTGCCATCCAGTGGGACACAGCGAGAGCCACAAGTCTCCTCTGAAGCTGCCGGGAGGCTAGGAGTCCCTGCTGTCAGTACTGCATGGGCCATTCCATTAGAAGAAACTGTAAGACACCCCAGCAAGTTCCTGGGACGCTGTCAGTGTGCTGCCCCCTTTTTTTCTGCCAGAATCACAGTTATTGAGGCCAGAAAAGACCTCCGAGATCATCAGGTCCAGCCTATGACCTGATACCACCACATGGATAGACCATGGCACTAAATGCCACATCCAGCCTTTCCTTAAACAATTCCAGGAATGGTGACCCCACTACTTCCCTGGGCACTCCATTCCAATGCCTGATCACCCTCTGCATGAGGAAATGCTTCCTGATATCCAACTTACACCTCCCCTGGTGCAGCTTCAGGCCATGCCCTCTCATCAGGGGAGACCTCATTGCCCTCTACAACTACCTGAAAGGAGGATGGAGCCAGGCGGGGGTTGGTCTCTTTTCCCAGGCAACTCTCAGTAAGACAAGAGGGCATGGTCTTAAATTGTGCCGGGGTAAGTTCAGACTGGATATTAGAAAGAATTTTTTCACAGAAAGGGTGATCAGACATTGGAACGGGCTGCCTGGGGAGGTGGTGGACTCTTCGTCCCTGGATATATTTAAAAAGAGACTCGATATGGCACTCAGTGCCGTGGTCTAGTGACTGTGGTGGTAATTGATCAAGGGTTGGACTCGATGATCTCTGAGGTCCCTTCCAACCCAGCCTATTCTATGATTCTATGATTCTATGATCCTGTCATGAGCTGACCCATCCTGCCCAGGTCCCTCTGGAGTGCCTCCCTACCCTCTGGCAGATCAACACTCCCCCCAGTTATTTTTGTTGCAAAGACCTGAAAATTAGCATCCCCACAGCCACTTTCTCTTTGGGAAAGATGCTCAGGGGAAGGCTCAATAACTGAATTTTCTTAAAAATTACATGTATTGCCATTTTACCTTTCACTTTTATTTTGTGACCACTGCTTAGAGAAAGATCCCACCTCAGGGGACAGGAAAGTGGTTTTCTTTCCAGAACTGTTAGAATTCTTCATGCCCAGAAAAGCATGATTTCTGGGATTCAGATCATCATGGTTTTATTCTCACAAACCCATCACAGCTGCGTTTACTGTGATAAACACCAAACCAAACAGACTAAAATAATGGGTCTTTTTTAATATTAAAAAGCTTTTAAATTTATTTTAGTGACATTCTAATATTCCATATCCAACTAATATATAATTTATAACAATTTCAAGTCTAAGGCTTAACTGACTTATTACTCTCCTGAACTCAGAAGACTCAGGAATTTAAATAGAAGCGTTCTTGATGAAACCTAAAACATAGTGCTCAACAAAATTCTCAGTGCATCTCTGAAACTATCTGGCATACGAACTGCCCACAGGCTGATTGCTTCTTCCATAGCCAACTTCTGCACATCTAAGCTGTTGCTTTACACAGCACACATATGCATCTTCCTTACCTGTACTCATTCACCAAAGCACTCAGTCACACAAGACACCTCACTACCAGCTCTGGTAGAACAGAACAGGGATCTTGCATAAAAGACATTTGTACTAGCTAACATAGCAACAGGTTGTTGCATTCAACCCCCTAAGATAGATCATGACAGAAGTCAAAAAACAGAGAATTTTCATTCATTTTTTCTTTTCTATTCATATATCTTTGTGCTTTAGAGAGGAAAACACACATACCCTATTAAAAGAAGGACAAAACACAGAATCATCATTGCTAAGCTCCTGTGGATTTTCCCTTGAAATTCTTCTGATTAGAAGATCAAGAAAAATTCCGGAAAGCTGAGTTAATTCTTCATGAAGATGAAAAAAACCACAATAAAACACTATACTTCCTGTATCTGTCCTAGTTAATAAAAAATAAAAAACTTCTCAAGCGGAATGTATATGACATAGCTGTGTGGAACATCAGCAGTTACAGCTGAATGTACAACATGTAGCCTTTATCTGGCTACCAAGATAAAAATCATGAGACTGCTGAAGAGGAAAAACCAAAAAAAACCACAAATCAAAATGAATACATGCACAGACAATGAATCCAAGGGACTCATCTGAACTTCCCACCAAGGGCAGTTAGGAATAATTAAAAAACCACAGAATAATTAAAAAACCACAGAAGGTGGAAGAACAGGACTATCTCAAGTGACATCAATATGGAAGATGCTCTAATATATTGTTTTACTTTTAGGAAAGTATTTGCAACTGTGTGGAAAATTTCAAGCCAAGTACATTTTACATCTGCAATGGCAAGTGTATTATGAAATACGTAGCCCCTCTATATTTAAAAAATGTCCCAGAGTCCTAAGATTCTACTTTACATTTATTCATGACATCAGAGGTGTGTCCAGTTCAAGGTAATGAATTCACTACAACAGAAAGCAAAAATGCCTTTGTTTGTTGTGACTGCTTAATAAATATGACCACAAATACTAAACATCCAATTCATACATAGTATGAATAGTTTGTGTCTAAGAATTTTGCTCTGGGCTGAAATTTCTCTTGCAGGTAGTATTTCTTTTTTTCTGGAAAAAATACAAGGGAATTTACACTTTTCAAAAATATACCATCTTTCTGTGAACCTACAACACAGAATATTTTCTTTGCTTGGGAACTGTAACTGTCAATATCTCCCCTGAAAATATGTACTAAAAGTGTGGCGTGTGCCACAACCCGTCAAGGATGTGCTGATGAACTAAACTATATTTACAGAAGATGCTAGATTATCAGATATACTGAGAAAAGACTGCACCCTAAAAACCTCAGCTTGAAAGAAAAGTAAAAAAAAAAGGAAAACACCCAAATTGTACCCCCAAATCACTTCTTCATCAGCTGCTGGAATCCAGGCAATCCGACTTCTGCACTTCTAATTCAGGACTATAGGTGGAAGAATATGAATTATGACAGTACATGCAGTAAAATATATGCAGGTTGCCTTTTAAATCCGCCATCTGACTATCCTGTCAGGACTCACTTCATCTCAACTGCAAAATACCAAAATCTCCATACAATAAGACAATGCAGAGTTCCATTACTATGTATTTTTACAGTTTGCTTCTTCCAGGAGCCACTCAATTCCACTTAGCAATCCAGCTAAAGTTGCAGCTATCGTGTCCTGCACCTGTAAAATAAAAAAGGTAATATATTAGAAGCAACATGTTCTAAGAGCATTTTAGCATCATTCTTCCCTGTCTATCCTTAAAGTCAGAAATACTCATGTGGACGAATTTCTGAAGGAATGTGGACACTCAGCATTTGTGGCCAATCCATGTTTTGAGAACTATGAAGCAGACTGAAACTTTCAGTCCTGAGAGCAGTAAACAGCCTGACCCTGAAGTTTCTCTGAAAGCGTGATTAGAGCAATAAGTTTGGCAGATGCAGGTGCAGCTTTAGCAAAAACAAGATGCCCAGCCAAAAGTAGTTAACTGCAAGAATTTGTTATCTAAAAGAGGCATGCCCTCTGAACCCTGTATAATGCTGTGTAACTATTAATAAAATTGAGTGCTGTGTATCAATCATACTGGTTTTAGTCACAGACTCCATGTTTTCGCACTCTTCCTGACATACTCATAAAAATTTTTTAAAGGTCTCTTAGACACAAAAGTGGTTTCTTGCAATTTAAGTATAAAAAGAAAACACTATTCTTCACAAATAAGACCCATAAGGAAAGCCTTTAATTCTTGGTATTAAAGTAAATTTTTATCTCAATTGTTCCATTAGCTCCTCTGGAACACTGTAGTTACCTTACTGATGAGAATCTACTTGAAAATTTTTCTCATAACTCTTAGAAACAAATATGCTGCTAGCTGTAGAATTCAATGTATATTACTAATTCCCAGATGTTGAAATCTCTACATAAATGGTATGTTTTTTTGAAAGCCTGTAAACATTTTCCTTATTAAAAAAAAGGAATTAAAATCAAGATTTTGTTTCTTCTGATGGTTAGTATTATTCTTTAGCTACACAACATCACCAAAAATAAGTTATGTGTAGCTGAGCCGTACTGATATATACCGGGCTCTACAAGCATAAAAGAACAGATTCAGCTTGTCATGTGCAAGGCAAAAAAACTGATCTGTCAGAAGTTCAATGCATCACCTTAAGAGTGACTATTAAGTCTCTGACAATATCAGAAAAATCTAGTTAGTGTTCAAGGTCTTGGTATAAATTCAGGAAATTTATATTAACTGAGGCTTCCTTACTGACTTAAAGACCAACATTTCATCCTTCCTCACATGCTGGCCCTATTTGAAGTTTCTCATGCATTCCTGGGAAGGCCACCTAGCTCCCCTATGTTCAGATGGGCTACTGCTTCACCTGAGAGAACTGGAGAACTAAATTCTTCACTGAAGTGGAAAACTCATCTACTAGCACTGAAAACTGCACACTAGCTTAGGCAGCTACAGTTCAGGAACTTCCATAAGCCTGAATTAAAGTTAAGCCACAGAGAAACAGAAAATAAAAGGTTAAAAACAAGTACCATCCAGGGCTGACGCAGCAGACTTAGTTGCATCTGATGTGCCATGTAAACACATGGAATTCGTTTCACACCAATGTGAGAGACACAAGACAAAACCAGCAGAGGTCTGTTTGGAGGGCCCAGGGCTGGATCAATCATTGCCAATACTCGAGCCAGTTCCTCTTGACGATCATGCTCTAAGAAACAATTTTTAATATGTAAGTATTAAACTTATTCAAATCCTAAGGATTTTTTTTGTTATTTTTTTTTTTTTTAACTTTTCAAATATTTGAGATTTCAGAGATGAGGAAAGAGAAGGCTGGAAGGGACATGGCCAAACTATCCATCTCTGCTTATCACAATGCTGGATCATCTGCATACAGATGTTCATGCCAATGTCACACTTGGATGTTATTTAGAGATCTCCATAGATTCTGCAGAGAGCCTGCTCCAGTTCTTAATATAAAAGCATTTTCCAAGTTCTTCACCATGATCAAAATTGCCAAGAAACATTCATGGTACAGTCGGCAGTCCTTCCCTACGGACCATGCTATTCTCAGTATCTCTCTTCACATGTTTTTTTTAATCTCTTCTTTTCTGAGCTAGCCTTTGCCTTCCACTTAAAGTTGGTAAATGTCCATAATAAGTATTTGATTCTCCTTGGACTGAGTGCATGTTTTCCTGAAGTTTTCCTGGCAAAGGTTCTGTTTCACCAATGCACTTCAGGCTTCTTTTCCTATCCATGCCCAGGGGTTTGTTTAGTTTTGTTTTTCTTTAATCTAGATCACTTCCCACATGTAACTTAGCTAGCAATAATATCAGTATCTGCCATAAATAAAAGGAGAGGCCATAACTCATCATGGGCATATGAGGAAGAGTGTCTAGGATAGGGGATCTCTTTGACTGGATAAGGCATGGAGAAATAGCACTAATAATGCAGATTTTGAAAGAATAGGACCATGAATTTTGATGTATTGCATACTATCTGCAATATTTTATAACATTCCAATAATTTAAAAATGTAACTAAATAATATATAAATTAAACATATATAATAGAATATAAGCATACAAAAACATGAATAAGTTAAGTGCCCTTACTTTTATGAGCTTCTGCATTAGCAACATAAATGAATCCATCAACTACTTCGCACACCTTTTTCACTTGAGCGATTACACTGTAGTGCACAGCTTGCTGGTTCCCTGCTACAGTGTTCTCTTGATAGAACATCTTATTCACAGTAACAGCTTGCTCTTCTCTTGCTCTTCTTCTTTCCTCACTGAAAGATATTTCAGTATTTCAGAAGTCTGTTTAACTGAGAATGCAAAAACTTAATTTTGAGGGTCTACGCAGCACAGAAAAAGGGATGGGAAAACGGCCTGAGACAGCAAAATAGTTTGGTTTCTTCCCACCCCTGCTTCTTTCCTAGTGTACATACACAGATGATAAACAATCTGCAAGATGGATATAAAAATACACCCCAGTATGTGTTTACAGTGTTTCAAAAGCAAATAAATTATGGTATTATGGTATTAAAAGGGACAGAAGCACCTGTTATATATTTGTCATATACATTCACTATGTATAAGGTTTGCAAAAGATTACTTCCATGTGAAAATGTAGTGGTTGGAGAAAGAAAAAAAAAAGTGAAGATATTCACTGAGGCTTCAGTTTATAAGGGATATATATCCATGTATATGAATGCATGCTTAGAAAGCACATGACAAAAACATGACAAGTATGAAATAAGTGAGAAAATGTTGGGGGTTTATTTATTTATTTATTTGTGGAGAACATATCTTACCTGGTAGTTGAATACAATGTCAGAATATTGAATTTTTGGTTGCTATTAAGCTGAAAACTGACTCCTGATCCAATTCCTACAGTGGAAACATGAAAATGTGAGATTACAACTGTTTGGTTACTGAATACACCTAAATGGTAGGTTGAAAGTTCCAGTGGTGCTGCGAAGTATTTGTATCCAAGCCCAGGTGTTGGTGTGGCAGGTAGCATGGAATTTCATTACAATGATATTTTATACATGTGCTAATTGATCAGACAATTTAATTCAAGTCAAATCAATATAAAGAGAAAAGAATAACATACTTCCATGTTTTTGGTAATCAGACTTGAATCTAGAAACCTTAATCTTAGAACCTAGAAACAAGCTGCACTGAAGTCATGAGAGAAAAAAGGTAACAACACTAAAAAATAATGCTTTCACACTTTATATAAATATAATTTAATTATTCTAATCCTGCTGTGCTGAAATAAACATTGATTTGAAAGTAAAAAATTTTTGTCTCTAGTTTGGACTGGAGTGAAATTGCAGATGTTCAAAACTGTGTTTCTAAACATGGGAAAAAAACTAACCTTTTCCTGCTCCTGTAACTCTTCTAAGTGAAATTTAAACCATTTGGCACCACAAGACTGAACCATATAAAAGATCAGTCTTGTCTTCCTGTATGAAAACCTAAGTCAATGTTTTAGCTGCTTACTGCAAGCAGTCTCTAAAGGAACTTCTGTCTGAGTTTAAACATTAGTACAGCAGTTGGGACATAGGATTTAGGATCAAAATAGAAGCACAAGGAGCAAAATGATCCCTCTGACACAGTGCAAATTTAATCATAAAGTCACTGCAGCTATAATTTTATTCAAAATATTAATTGCATTTATCCTTTTGAATAAATACAGAGAAAGAAAATAATATTTTTTTACCATTAGGTTAATTTAGTTTCAGAGGGAGAAGAAAGCCTGTTTTTTCTCCATTTGCCTCCAAATATTTTTTGTGTTTTATCTGTTTGCAAAAAAAGATAAAAAATAAAACAAGCATTACCATCAATTTGTCTTTGAGGTAGGCCAGCTATTTGCAGAATTTCTTGGCACGTCATCATCTTTTGTACTAAAGAGTCATCCAGCTCTTCCAAACCTGGCCCAAACATGGCAAAGCGAGGTTCTGCCCGAGTGACCAGTGACTGGAAAAATGAAGTCACAGACCCATACCGGGGACGGCTCAATTTCAAACCTCTTCTGCTCTGGGGACAGCTTTTCTTGTATCTGTGTAAAATAGATACAACTAGAAATTAAACACACATTTCAAAAGAGGTTTTTATCAAACAACATACACTGATCTAAGTCACATACTTGCAATGCTTTTGTTACCAGTGCAGATCATGCATAGGTCAAAACTGATGAAGTTTCAAACTGACAGTGTCAAGCACTGGTGAAGACACCGGTCCTTTCAAAGTCCCAAGACTGACTCTTTGGAACTTACACATCTATTTGTGTATCTTTTAGTCTACTTTAAAAATTATAACAATATTACAAATTCTTCCATCATTGCTGAACACTCATTATCAGTAAAAGAATGCGAAAGCTGATGAGTCATGTAGTATCAAAAATGTTAGCCTTGTAAGTGCACTGAAACCCTAATTAGACTGCTTTTATGTTTATTAACTATGAAATAGGTAATTGTCCCTGAAAAGGACCATTTCTCTTCCGGCACAAGAGGATGCACACTGTGAAAAGAGATGGGTGTTGCCTGTAATTTGCATGCTGGTTTGATGCAGAATCTGGAAGGCATGAAAAGACGTTAGCAACAAAGAGAAAGAAGTAAAACAGATGTTACAGAAATCCTAAAGAAGGCACTACAATCTTTGCTTCTATGGTCATGGTAGGCTGCTAGTGGACAAATCACTTCAATGTAACATTGAATGTGTGCTCCTCCACACCCAAACTGAGACACTTCATTTGTAATCAACAAAACCATTAAGTGTTCACAGACCCAATGGAAATCAGTGACAGGTGGTTGCAAATGGGTGGTGCTCTGAAGTATTCAGCCCTAACGAGATTTAAATCCAATGTTCAAAATCAGCATTTTGCACTTCAAATTTCATGTGTTTCTCTTGTCTGTAAAGTGGGAGTGAAAGGCACAAAGATTGCAGAAGTTAGTGCAAGTTGGAACTGTTACATGAATCTATAGTTTTAATGAAATCACCTTTCATCACTTAAAGCGTTCATTGTTGAAGGCAAGAACACATGCTGTCATTCAGGAACCCAAAACCTGTTAGCTTTTAGTGGTGATAAGGTATCAACAGCAGATTCTTAACCAATGTTTTTTAGCAATCTAAGCAGTCTAAGGTGCTTAAGCCTCTTTTTTAAATCCAAGCTCTTCAGCTATGTTTGCACTGCCTCCAGTAAAAGCACTTGAATTCAGAGCAATTTTTAAATTAACTGCAATTGAGGGAACTGAATGAAGTTCAAAATAACGCCACAGAATAATCTGCTTAAGAGTTGTTCTCAGTCATCCAAACACATTGTGTTTCTGTGCTACTCTAGCTGAAACCACTGTCTTAAGACCTAAAGCAAAACTACTTGTTATTCTCCACACGTATGAAGAAAAAAACAAAAAAAAACAACAAAAAAAAAAACCCAAAAAAACAACCGAAACTTTTTTTTTCCCCTTAGATATTCCAGGTAAGATGAAAAAAAAAAAAAAAAAATTCATCACACTCGTTGTAGTTTAAAGACTTCTTAGTACTTTTAATAAAATAAGAAATCATGTCATTGTACTGAGAGCAAAGAGCACATTTTTATCAAGATCAGCAAAAAGTAGGAACACTTCTGAGGTTACCCTATGTGTGAGCGGGGGGTTGAATATCACTGCTGTGGAGAGACTGGGAGTGTGCAGAAGAGTATGGAAATACTTACACTGCCATGTAATCGTAGAGCACGTTATCGCTGACCTCTGAAAAGGCTTTATTAAAAACTTCCACATCTGGGAGCGACTTCCAATCGACGGATGCCCAAAGGGGGAGATCTCTGAGGAGTAAATACCTCCACAGCAAGGGGTCTTGTACAGCCGCCCTCCAGTAACAACTCGTCCTCCCCAGGCGGCACAAATCTTGCGGGGAGAGGAAGGACATGATGTTCAGCTGCACGTCGATCTGAAAGCAGTCGAGAGCAGCGTTTTTGAAGAAGCAAGAAGAAATTCGATGCTCATACACACACACACACACACACACACCCCTCATCCACCACCAGACCCCACTCACCGGCAGAGCCTGCAGGGCGCACACCTCCTCCGCCTCCTCCGGGAGCGCTGGAGGCGGGGGATCCGCGAACGCGGCGGTACCGCCGCGTTCGCGGATCCCCCGCCTCCAGCGCTCCCGGAGGACGCGGAGCCCCCCCCGTACGACCGCTTCCAACCCGCCCCTCTCCCCCGCTCCGCCGTCCGCCATCCCCCGCTGCCGCTTCCCGGGCCCAGCGCGCCGGCGCAGGGGGAGAGAGGGGAGGCGGGAAGAGAGGAAAAGGTGGCTCCGCCAGCGTGGAGGAAAAGCCGTCATCCTTCTGCCTGCGTGTTTATCACACCCTCATTTATTACCATTTCTCTCTCTCTCTTTTTTTTTTTTTTTTTTTTTATTTAAGAATTACTTCATCAGACTTTGGACCTGTGGTTCCAGGAGTTCGCTGCATCCATGTTTGTTTCGGTTTGTTTTTGTTTGTTTTTTTTTTTAATGCAACAAAAGCGTACATTTTTATAAGAACGGCCGGGAAAGTGTGCTCTTTGGACGTGAGGTTTCTTGCAGCACAGCCAAAAGAGTTACTTCAGTTGTGGGTTTTCATGAAGTCACACAACATTTGTTTTGCAGTCGCTGTGTTCCACCCTTGGTCTTTCAAAGGTCCCTCACATATAGTCACATACTTTGTTAATGTAGCTTTGCCTGTTTCTCGGAAATCAAGTGACATGCTCTGTGATCTGCAGCCCAGGCCAGCGTCAGAGACAGGATCTATTGTCCCAAGGCTTTCCTGATGCCCTTCTCCGCAGTGTTGCAGTCCCCAGTAGCACATTTCTCCACTGTACATCATGGCCAGTAAGTGAGTGTCACTAAATACACCTGCAAAAATAATTCACATCAACACTACAGCTCTGTTCTAAGCAAATACACACCTTGTTAGCCTCATTTTTTTTTGTCAGTTACACTGGGGAAAAAAAACAAAACCAACCAAAACCAAACACCACCAACAAGGCAAAACAAGCTTATTAACGAGGCTTAAAAAAAAACCAAAAAACCAACTGTAAGATAAGTGACCCTGCTGAGAACCTGGATCAAAGCCTGGCTCATTACTTTATCCATTTTGCCCCTCTATGATGCTATGAAGATTATCATACAAATACTGCTAAAATAATCAAGTAATAAGCTGCCTATTTAAGAGAATTTCAGTGTTACCCATCAAGCACAAGTATGATTATGTGTATTTATTTGATAATACTTTTGTGCCTCCCACAATGTAAGCCTAAAATAACATTGTGTTTGAGCACCATCTTAACTCAAGTTAACCAATCTCAGTTTTAGTGCTTGAACAGAAAGCCAAATAAGTGCCAACAGTGAGTGAAAGAAAAAAAAAATCAAGCTAAATTAATCCACAGATCAGCTACTGCACTTGGCTTTTCATTGTGGCACTGAACTGGATCAATTCTACTTCCAGATAAAATTGGGCAAGAAGGTGCTCCATTCCCCCACTGTCAGAACTGAGATAGTTTTCAGTGTGTTACAACACAGATACCACATCCTCAGCACAAACTTCCTCCTGCTGCATCACCCTACCTGCATCACACTGATGCAGCCTCAGATCCTCTTGTAAATACGCTGTAATCATGAATTTAGATAAACCTACATAAAGCGGAGACAAACTTCCCACATCTAACCAACCATGTACTTTCTACCTGTGTAAAGTCTGAAATTTCATGTTGGTATCTGTGTTCTCCTGCTATACCTAAACATGAAGACCAGGATGGAAACATCTAGCACGCTCTGCAATTTTATGCATGCTTTCTACTTGTCAGTTGTCAACTGTACGGCAGCAAAATGCATAGGATGAGCAAACTCCCACTGCTTCAGTATGCTGCCCTTCAGTGCACTCAAAAACACAGAGAAAATGAACATTACAACCTCTCAAAATCCAGGAGTCAAAGGAGGAGGCAGTGGGGAAGAGCATTGCTGCCTACTTACCTGTCTCTCATCTGTTATGTTATTTTGTTTTAAAAAGTTTCAGGTTTTTAATACAAACTAAGTCAAACAGCAAAAATACACAATAAAGCATTTCACATAGTGGAGCACTTAAAAAGAGCAAGGGACTGTGGGGTTTTAGAGTAGATTTGGTTGGGTTTTTTACCTTCACTGAGCAATTTAGCTGTGTCTTTATCTTGCAGTGAGGTATCTTCATTTAATGCAAGAGAGCATCTAAAGCTCAGCATCTTCATCAGGTAATGAACTCCATCATTAAGACACTATACACAAAGAAAAAAAGACCTTTTAGTAAAGTTTTGATTAATTTAATTATACCCAGAAATACTTCTGGCTATTAATTTCCCAAAGCCCTACTTAAAAGAAAAAAAAAAGAAGCTGCACTTTAAAAGAGATCAGTCACACCTTAAATATCAATTTACATGCATGTAAAACTTTTTAAATTCTCCTTTACCTTTTTAAATATGGCAATGTTTTCTCGTAGCCATTCACTCCTTTCTTTTACTGTATGACAATACATGTATAGCAGGGCTCCTTTTCTCCAATAAAGACATTCTAACAACTCTGCACCAAAGATGTTGATGAGCTGAAAAAATCCAACAAACAGGGCTTACCAAAAAGTAAAATACCTGAACTATACACCTACACATTCACACATGTGAACAGTATTAAATCTCTCACTTTAAAGACTGTACTTAACAGCCCTGGTCGCTGGGCTAGTATGGCTAGTACTTTGGATTTAATATGACAAAGGCACACAGCATCATGGAATGCCGGCAAGAAAAATTCTGAGTATGTAACAAGTTATTTGAAAAAGTATTTTCAGGAATCAACACTTACAGACTAAAAAAAAAAAAAGAAAAAAAATCAATCTAATTTAAATTCTGCACTTCAAACCCAAAAATACTACTGTCCTGTTTCAGACATTTTATTTTTAAGTAATGAAATTATTAATTCTCTGGCTGAATAATGTTCATACTCACTTCTTCATTTATGTTGTATTCTCTCACTAGGTCTTCTGGTTCTGAAAGGACACAAGTAAGTTCTTTAACTTTTTGCAAGGAAGATTCTTCTGGAAAATACTCATCTACAAGCTGGTTTTCCTCAAAATATGTAATGTCTAAGACAGCCTATAAAAACAAGAAGATGCACAATGTAAAAACGCTACAGGGAAAACAATCAGATGGTGTTGTGTATTAACACATAAACTTGTTCCATTTATAAAAAATTACACTTTTAAGGCAACTTTTAAAATTTAGTTCACAGAAGCAGTATGTTAGAAGTATTTTAATATTCTTGACAGAGAATATAAACTCAAGCACCTTTCTTTCCTCACAACACCAGCATACCCGTTCTCGTTGTCTTCCAACCCAGACAGAAGCAGCCCTGAACTTTCATGATGTTCACCACAAATATCAGTATCTTTCCACTATCACTTTTTCTACACCCAGCCCTCTCCTATGTCCTGCACAGCACATTTCCTCTAAACCAAGTTCTTACTGCTTTTAAATGTACTACCTGTGTATAAAGCTGCACAAGTGTGGAAGGATGTTCTTTCCCTTCATAACACAGATCCTTCAATTTGTCCAAAGTAGCAGAGCCTCTTGTTAAGAACGTATCTAAAAAAGAACACAAAGCTTCCTTAATACTGGAAAGCACTCGGCATATCTTGCTTACACCCCCCTTCCACTTCGTGTTTTTTTTACCCATCCTTGTGGCAGCTGAGTAACACCGCGTTCACATCTTAGACATCTTTAACACCTAAATTGAGGGCATTCACGGTTACGGTCTCATTTTTCAAACCCAGTTCCACACACTCCACTTGCACACAGGTCAGATGCCGCAAACACAGCTTCCCAGCGCCCAGGCAGACATTACAGCCCGCAGCCGCCCTGCTCCCCACGGAGCTCCCAAGCGCAGGCCTGTGCCGGTGCTGCTGGGCAGCCGGGTCTCTCTACAAAGGAGAACCGAACCCCCCGTAGCCGACCCGCCGCCGCCTGGGCCCGCGCCCCCAGCCCCGCTCCGCAACCGCGGGATGCGGCACCGCTCGGCGGCAGCAGAGGGCGGAGCGGGCCCGCAGGGACGCGGCAAGGCCCGGCCCGGCCCGGCCCTGTCCCCTCCCTTTCTGCGGCCTCTCACCGTCTCCGCCAGCTCGCTTGAGGGCTGCCAGCCGCCGTCCCAGCGCCGCCATTCGCGGCCGCAGCCCGGGCAGCGGCTCCCTCGCCTTGGCGTCTCCCGCTTCCGCCATCGCCTCCGCCACCGCCGGCTGCCACTGCTCCCCGCGGCGCGGCGGCGGTTCGGGGCGGCCGTGAGGGCGGGCGCCGGCGCCTGCAGTTGGGGCGGGGGGAGGTGCGGAGGCGCAGCGGGGCCGGGGCTGGGGCTGGGGCCGGGGCCGAGGCCGTGGAGCGGGCGGGCAGCGCCTTCCCGCTGCTTTGCGGAGCCTCTTGAGCGCAGGGTCTGGCAGCCGCCGGTGGGGACGGAGCGTGGGGGAGCGAGCGGTTCCCCCGCCAGCCCTCACGTCCCCTCCCCTCCCCTCTTTCGCTATCGCAGCGGGGCCGAGGCGTCAGCGGCCTCCCCGGATCTCTAGGCCAGGACGGCGGGGGGAGCAGGGCGCCTCGGGGCTCCCTCAGGGCTCCCTGAGGCTGAGCTGCCTGGCAGTGAAATGGTGGCCAGGCCTGTGGGGCCAGCCCTGTGGGTCCCGAAGGTTGGCACTAAAGGTTTATGTGGATTTTACGGCTCTTTTATAACAAACGCTTATGGGTTCTGTGTCAGGGTCTTCGGGGAGAGTCCTTGGCACTTGCTTGTTTTGTGCTCTTCAGCCTCGCCGCGGAACAGGTCTTGTCCGTAAGCAAACTGAGATGAATGCTGAAAGGCAGCAAGTTGTTTTGGTTTTGTTTTTTTTTTTTTTTAAAAGACAAAACCTGTCTTGTTTATCATTAGGTCTCTATTGGTGGTTTAGTTTGTTTTTTTGTTACATGTTACTATTGGAGTACTTACGCTGTAAAATAAAACTGTAGAAATATAATTAAGTCGTCATAACTATGGTATTAAATTATTAAACCACATACCTTTGGTCAGAGGAGTGAGACTTTGGCTCCAATTCTTTGTCCAAGTTTAAACTGCACAGTTAATGAATTTCAGAAGGCCTATGTAGCTTCAGCATTCTGAGGGGAAAGTTTTTCCTTTGCTTTTTAATGAAATCTTGTTACTACCCCACAGTAAAACATCAAATATTTTATGGTGTAGATTCAAAAGTGCTGTATTTCACTAGATTGCTTCACTAGCTTTCTCTGTTTCTTTGATTGTCTGGAAAGAGCTAACACCTCAGTGTCTGCTGGAGTAATATGTTGTGAGCTCACAGAACCTGGTGCATTTTTTTAGCTTGAATATTTTAAAAGCATTGACTAAAGACCTTTTCCAATGTTCAAGTCATACAGTGTTAATTCAGTTACTGCCTGTGTCCCACCAAAGTACTTAAAGCCAGAAAAACATGCCTTTTGCTGAAGCACTTTAGGTAGAAAACCTGTCAACTTAGAGATGCGTGGTTTTGTCCGTATTGCATCTTACAAGACTTGTAAAACATGTCAAATACAACTAAAAACGGAACAAGCAAAATTGAGTTTACTTCCAGAAATGGCTTGATTTCTAGAAGAAGGCTTTTAATGTTTTGTTTGGATATTTACTGTCATTTATTCCTGTGTGGTCCATAGCCAGATACAATTTTACATCTAAGCAACAGCAGTTAAAAATATCAAAAGTGCTATGAAAGTGAAGTATTATCATGTGGGAGTAAAGGAGGTGATGCTTCATGTTTTAAGTGAAATAGGTTACTCTCTGTTTTGTCAGGCTCAGGACTGAAGAATGGGCATGCATTAATACATACCTGCCCTTCTAAAGAACCTTTGCTTGCTTGGGCCTGCCCTTATTTCTTTTGATACCTGTTAAAATTCTGTGTTGCTTCCTTAGTTGATTTCTCTGTTTTCCCACGAGTGGGTCAGCCCTTAAGAGTGCAAGTCATGTCACCCAGACCTCAAGATGTCTCTTGTAAAGAAAAAAACAAAATACAACCAAAACCCCAAATCAAAACAGAGCCCTGACTCATTTGTTAAGGGATGTAGCATCTTTTTTTCTCCCTGTGCTTCAAGCACTGCTGCTGTATCTGGTTAACTGTAGCTGTTCTGAAACCTAGATGTACCTGCAGTCAATTTTTTTCCAGAAATTATCCTCTCTTTTTTAAAATACACAATAAAATCTGTCAGCAGTGGCTGAGATGGAAGAGGTACATTTCTGTTAATACCAAGCTGGTAAAATAGAAGGTGCTATGAATATTTTTTAAAGGGGAGTAATTCCCACTTCTCAGAGGAAAAGAGGACCCAGAAGACGCCCTCAACATGATGATGCTGTGAAATATGTCAGGGAGCAGAAGACATCTCTAGTGGTTTCCAAGTGTTTTTTTCTTGCCTGAACGCCTAAATCCTCTCTGTTGAGAGCTCATTTGCAAGGAACGGGGGCGGCAGGAGTTCTTGGCAAGCACCTGAGAGTCTGCAAAACCTGGATGAGCACCTGGGCTGAGGCAGGGGAGGGAATGGCCTCCTTGCTGCAGTGGGCAAGCCCTTGCCTCTCCTGGGTTCTGCCTCACTTCTGACTGGAGAGGTCTGGAGAGCCCTGAGCCCAAACAGCTCCAGGCTGTGCTATCTCCCACACTAAACCCTCAAAGTGTGATTGGTAGTTTGTGGAGCTACTGGTCTTCTTTCAACACCTTGTGATGTGCTTTGGTCTGAAGAATGGTGAAAGACTGGGTGTGTGATTATTTGAGAGAACAGTGACCTGAATTTACCCTATATTTTGTTGGGGGTTTTTTTGCTTAAAACCCTCTTGCATTAAATCCCTGAGAGACATGTGAAAAAGAACGGCCTGGTTTGGGGTTTGCCACCTCTCACTGTTGTTTTCATAGCTGGGGAATCTTAAAATTAATTCTCACACAACAATAACATTACATCCAGTGCTTTTCTGAAAATTATCAGTATAAGAAGAAACTTTCTGGGTGATACTATGTTAAAGCCAAAAAACATTTAACTCTATAAAATTACTATAGGGAATAGTTACAGTATGATAAAATTATCTCAGGTGAAGGGGGTTGTGTGGGATCTGTGATCTTTCAGTGGCTGGCACTTCAGTTCCTTCAGTGTCAGGGAATGCTGGAAGGAACAGGAAAGCACACCAGATCAACGTGGTTTAAAGGCTGGTGCCATAGGTTGAATTTTGGGTTCTTCAATCATGGGAATGTTTACATGGCACCAGATCTGCTGGTGCAGGATGGAGCAGAACTGTCCAGAAGAGGGAAAAGAATTGTTGGGCAGGAGTTGGCGGGGCTCATCAAGAGGGTTTTAAACTAATTGTGAAGGGGAAAAGGGTTAACACTGGGCCCACTTGAGATTAGCCTGGGGGTGGCATGGTGATGCTAGGAGCAAAGCCAATAGCTTAAGTGCATCTATACCAATGAATGCAGCATGAGCAATAAACAGGAGGAGCTGTATGCCACTGTGCGGCAGGACAGCTGTGATGTAGTCCCCATCACAGAAGCATGGTGGGATGCCTCTCTGGAATACTGCAATGGATGGCTGTAAGCTCTGCAGGAAGGATTGGCAGAGAAGGAGAGGCGGTGGGGTGGCTGTGTAAGGGAGTGTTTTGAATGCACAGAACTTGATGATGATAGTGCTGATAAGGCTGAATGTTTACGGGTAAGGATGAGGGGAAGGCATATATGGGAGACATCCTTTTGGGTGTCTGTTACAGACCACTCAGCCAGGATGAGGAGGGAGATGACGCATTCTGCAAGTGGCTGGCAGAGCCTTTTTCTGGTGGGGGACTTCAACCTTCCAGACATCTGCTGGAAGTATAATGCAGTGAAGAGGAGTCAGGCTAGGAAGTTCCTCGAGCGTATGGAAGATAACTTTCTGACACAGGTGGTAAGCAAGCCTCCCAGAGGAAGTGCCTCACTAGATCTCCTGTTCACAAACAGGGAAGGACCGGTGGGGGATGTGGTGGTCAGGGGCTATCGTGGGCTTAGCGACCACAAAATGCTGAAGTTTTCAATCATAGGTCAAGTAAAGAGGGTGGTTAACAAAACCTCCACTGTGGGCTTCTGAAGGGCAGACTTTGGCCTGTTCAGGACACTGGTTGAGAGTGCCGTGGGAGGCACTCCTAAAGGACAGAGAGGTCCATGAAGGCTGGACAGTGTTCAAGAAGGAAATCTGAAAAGCCCAGGAGTGGGCTGTCCCCATCTACCATAACACAGTGTCAGGGAAGACAACCGGCCTGGTTGAATAAGGAACTTTTACTGGGACTTAGGAAAAAAAGGAGAGTTTACCTCCTTTGGAAGAAGGGGCAAGCATCTTGGGGTGGGTACTGGCGTCTAGTTAGGTCATGTAGAGCAAAAATGAAGAAGGCAAAAACCCAAATGGAGCTCAATCTGGCTACTGCCATAAAGGGCAAAAAAAGATTTTACAAATACATCTGTAACAAAAAGAGAGCCAGGGGGAGTCTCCATCCCTTATTGGACATTAGTGAAAACCTTACAACCAAGGATGATGAAAAGACTGAAATGCTTAATGCCTTCTTTGCCTTCATCTTCATTAGTGAGACCAGCTACTCCCAAGGTATTCAACCCCCTGAGCTGGAGGATAAGGACAGAGAGTCGCACAAGCCCCCCATAATCCAGGAGGAAGCAGTTAGCAACCTGCTTTGGCACCTGGACACCCACAAGTCCATGGAGCTCAATGGGATTCATCCAAGAGTATTGAGGGAGTTGGCAGAGGAGCTTACCAAGCCTCTGTCCATCATCTAACAACAGTCTTGGTTAAGAAGGGAGGTGCCAGATGATGGTAGGCTTGCCAGTGTGACACCCATCTGCAAGAGGCACCAGGGAGAGAGGATCTGGGGAACTGTCAGCCTGACCTCAGTGCCCAGAAAAGTTATGGAGTGATTCATACTGAGTGCACCCACATGGCAAATGTGGGACAGCCAGGGGAGCAGGCCCAGCACAAGAATGAGATCAGGAAAGGCAGGTCCTCCTTGACCAACCTGGTCTCATTCTATGACCAGATGATCTGCCTAATGGAAGAGGGAAAGGCTGTGAATGTTGTCAACCTGGACTTTAGTAAAGCTTTTGAACACCGTCTCCCACAGTATTCTCCTTAAGAAGCTGATGGCTCATGGCATAGACATGTATATGCTTTGTTAGGTAAAAAAATGGCTACATGACTGGGCCCAGACAGTTGTAGTGAATAGAGTTAAATCCAGTTGGCAGCTGGTCACCAGTGGTGTTCCCCAGGGCTCAGTTTTGGGCTCTGTTCTGTTCAGTATCTTCATTAATCATCTAGATGAGTGGGTTGTGTGCTTCCTTAGTAAGTTTGCAGACAACTCCAATTTGGGTGGGAATGTTGATCTGCTTGAGGTTAGGAAGGCTCTGCAAAGGAGCTTGAACAGGCTGGATCAGTAGTGGCCCAAGGTCAGTAAAATGAGGTTTGAAAGGGACAAGTGCCAGGTCCTGCACTTTGGTCACAACAACCCCATGTAATGCTACAGGCTCAGGGAGGAGTGGCTGGGAAGCTGCAAGGCAGAAAAGGACATTGGGGTTCTGTTTGACAGGAAGCTGAACATGAGCCAGCAGTGTGCCCAGGTGACCAAGAAGGCAAACAGCATCCTGGCCTGGATCAGGATTTGTGAGGCCAACAGTGGAAGGGGAAAGATGGTGCCCCAGTAGTCAGCACTGGTGAGGCTGCACCTTGAGTGCTGTGTTCAGTTCTGGGCCCTCACTACAAGAAAGACATTGAGGTACTGGAGTGAGTTCAGAGAAGGTCAACCAAGCTGCTGAAGTGTCTGGAGAACAAGTCCTGTGAGAAGAAGTTAAGGGAACTGGGAATATTTAGTTTGGAGGAGAGGGATCTGCAAGGAGACCTTACCACTTCCAACTACCTCAGAGGAGGCTGTAGTGGTAGCTGACCTCTTCTTGCAAGGGGGTAATAATGGGATCAGAGGAAATGGCCTGATGTTGCACCAAGGGAGGTTTAGACTAGGTATTAAGAAGAATTTCTTTACTGAGAGAGCAGTTAGGCATTGGAATGGGCTGCCCAGGGAGGCAGTGACATCACCATCTCTTGAAGTATTTAAAAACCAGGTAGGCACTTCACACTTCAGGACATGCAGTAGTGGGTGATACAGATATTGATATATTTTATTGGGGGGACAGGGGATGTTGACAGTGTGACACAGTGGTCTTACAGGTCTCTTCCAACTCTTGCAGTTCTGTGATTCTCTTTTTAAGACTACTATTACTAATAAGGGAAGGTATATGGTTTTGGCTTTTTAGAGTCAGGCACCACTCCTGCATTGGTGGAAACATAACAGGAAAAGTGTTGAGGTGCATAAACAGTTGCGGATGATAGAAGTAGGAAAGCTGTGGTGAATTTGTCCTTCAGACCCAACAATACAGCATTACCATAACTATACTCCTGTTATTTTGGGTTTGTTTGTAAATATATCTCTGTGTGTATGTTAATGTACTTTTGTGTGAATGTAAAGTAGTTTCTGTGGATTGCTACAGTAGATTCTGTTTTTTCTTTCCTTCCAAAACAAATAAATCTTCCTGTCCTTCTGAGATATGTATATGTAAATATGTATGCTTCTAGACAACAGACTCTCTGTAACTATTTAACTATGTAACTTAGGAATTATTTGTGTCCTGTTTTATTCCATCAGTACTTACTAACTGTTCTCATATATGTAACTATGAAACTGGGCTCTCCTGACACTGCTGCGTACCTGAAAACTTTGAATGTATTAGAATATTTAGTGTCTTGGATAGATATAATCTATCTTCCTTTAGAAGCTGTGGCCTCTTTTATTTTTGAAAGTTAAAGAAACAATACTTGAACATAAGTGTGTTGTTCCTTTGTATGTTTAGAACTATTCAAACTAGGAAAATGTTAACTTTAATAAAATATAAGGAATTGTCTAGAGAATATACCTATGCACAGCAATGGTTGATACACTTTTATCATTATTAACAATCCCAGAAACATTTAAGTTGTGCAAATGTTCTTGAACTATGACACCTATGTGGGGAGGTAATGAAATTTTATTAATTCTTGGAGAAAGCCAAGAGAGAAATTTTGTTGCATTCAATCACAGAATATCTGGAGTTGAAAAAAGCCATCAGGATCATCCAGTCCAGCTCCCTGCTTCTCACAGTACCACCTGAATCTAAACCACATGACTAAGAGCATCATGCAGATACTCCTTGAACTCTGACAGGCTTGATGCTGTGACCACTGTCCTGGCAGTCTCTTCCAGGGACCAACTATCCTCTCAATCAGGAACCTTTACCTAATGTTCAGTCTGAACTTTCCCTGATGCATCTTCATCCCAATTTCTTTGTGTCCCATTGCTGGTCACCAGAGAGAAGCAATCAGCACTAGTCCCTCTGTGAGGAAGTTGTGGGCTATCATCGCTTGGCCTACTGATTCTGTGCTGTTTTGATCTCTAGAAAGAAATCTAGAAGACAGAGGCTCTCTTTTCAGCAAATAAGTCCTCTGTCCAGAGGATAATAAACCTGCTGGTGGAGGTAGATCTGGGTTACTTACTGCTTGCTTTGGTTATAAGCTGACTCTTGAATGTATTTTTTAAAAAAATACTATGATTTTGAGAATGAGTTTTTACCCTTACTTTGCAAGCATGAATAATGTGTGCTCTTTGTAAATATTTATAGGTAATTTAGTTTTTTGACAATTGCCTGTGAATTTGATACAGGACTTATAACCAAGACAGACATGAATTGACTTAAGAAAGATGAAGTAGTCTTATTAATCTACACAATAGATTTCACAAATATATTTGCTCTCTGATAAATTAACTAAATTAGGGACATACTTGTAAATCTTTAAGTAGTAATGGTGTATTTTTGTTAACAAATGAGAAGTGTCTTATCTTCTTTGGTGTTTAAGAACATGCAAACTTTTGTAGAGTACAAAAACATAACTAGCTAAGTTAGGGACAAATTTCAATTTATTTTGTGTTAAGTGTGAATTCAGAATTTGTGTATGTGTGGTGGACATAATGCTTGTGTACCTGACTTAGAAACGAGGCTTTGCTTTTATGTTTTACTTCTAGTAATTAAGGAGCACTTTGTAAAGGTTAATCCAAGGTATTTGCTCTTTTTACTTATATATGTGAATGACATTTGGTCATATTTGTCTCCTGTGGATTTGAGTAACAGAAGTCTGCTCAAAATAAACTTGAAGTTTTCTTCAGGTCCATATTGCTTCATTTTCCATCAGCTAATAAACTTTAGTAAACTAATGAGTGAACTGAAGAGCTGTGCTATCTGCACACTGTTCTGTGGAGCGCCTTAGTAACAACTGGGTTGTTGCACTCAGTCCTAGATGTCAGACTTGCACTATAAACTGTCTTAGCTGAGCATTAGAAGAAATGTTATTAAAATGTTTTATAGAATGTTTCTTCCTTCACATGTCTTTCATCACTGTATTCTTCAAAGCAAATATTTATGCTCTTGAAAATAAGGAAAAAAAATTGTATGTATGCTCAGAAACTATTAAGCAAGAGTCCTTCCTTATTGTATATGAGCATCATGACTTCGTTGTCTCTAATAATATATGTAAAAAAGACAGTCAGTATTGTCGTACCACCTTCCAACTCTTCCTCAGATTCGGGAAGGGAGAAACAAGTTCTGTCTTTCTTTTATTGTGAAGCTTTCCAATAATTCAAAAAGTGGTGTAAAATTAGAATATAGTAAGAATAATGTTAAGAAAGTGGAAGATAATTACCAAAGTTTTCCTCCATGTTTGTGGGATTCAGCACTATGAAATTATTTGCAGAGTTCAGTGTCATAGAAGATGTTGTGGCATTGAGTGGCAACAATGTGGCAACAACTATCAAATTCAGTTGGTCCCCTTAAAATACAGTTATGTATTTAGTCTCAAATATGCATTTGATATTTGTGCTGTTGATGCCAAATGTGAAAAAAAGGGTAACCTGTAATGGAATTTTACTTTTGTGTCAATATATGTAAAATGTATGTATTCAGGAGAGGCATGTGAACACCATCTATTCATAGATACTGTGGGTGTGTCATATTTTGTTTGCCCAACCATGCATGACCATTCTTTGTTCCACCTGCTTTCTACTCTAGCTATAGTTCATGTGGTGCCCTATAAAATATAAACCATCTGCTTTCTTACAGTGTGGTCACTTGCAAGTGAGACAACATGATGCCTGGTTTGCATTTAAGTAGGTTCTGAATATACAGGATTATTTTGCAATTTGATTTTTGTTTATTAGAAGTGGCATGCTCTGAACTTCAATGCTGGAACTGCTTGCACTCCTGAAGTGACCTGCCTAGAAGAAGGGAGTGTTACAGTGACAAAGAGGAGCTGCTCCTTGCTGCTTGAGGGAGAGCTGAAGTAGTTGATTTTTTAAAAAGTAAGTATAAGTGTACAGTCTTTTGTAGTGGAAGGGAAGAGTTTACTTGCAGTAGGCAAGGAAACCTGTGTTTTTCTATTGTATAGAATTGTGTGTGCTGTGGACACCTTCAACCAGAATTGCTGTCACAATTATCACAGAAGTGTCACAGTTGGAGAAGACCTCCAAGATGACCGTGTCTATGTAATGATTTATGTGGTCCTGTACATGCCGGTCTGGAAGAACTTGCTTACAGCAATCTTCACCCCAGTCTTCAACTGGTTACTGTGTACTGAATTCAGGATATTACTTCACAGCTGACTTCCAGCTAAGCAGGGGTAATGTCATTTGGTCAAAAATCTGACCAGACTCATGTGCCTAACTGCATGTCCCCATGTTTAATTGTATTAATCCTAGAGTCATGTGATGGTTTGGTGTGCAAGGTCAGCTCACTTATCTGACTGAATGCTGCCCATTTTTTCCATAGACCTAGTCTGCAGCTGAATCACCAGAGCTGGGTGGCTATAAGCTGAGACTGTAACTTCCTTCTGAAACTGTATGTGTAACTTATCTTCAAAGAATCTTCATCATCTATTAGTAAAGTTTGTGGCACTATAAAAGGTTTTATACTATTAATTGCCTTGGATCATAGTAAAATTAAATCTACTCATTGGGATATTGAGTTAATCTTTGTAGCACATAACATTAAAACTTTACTGGTTTTGGGAGGTTTCTCAGGGGGGAAAAAGAAATATGAATCCCAGGATGGACAAGAAGCAATGTGTACATAAGGTTTTTTTACATAAGACAGAAGTGTCATGTATTAGTTTGGCAAGCATTAATTTTGGAAGAATAGTTTAAACAGCTGCTTTGCTCTCCTGTCCTTTCTTCACACACTTTTTGCTCTGTAAGTAGTGCTTATGTATTGTGGTTTTCACATGAACATGACTGGAATGCTCATCTGTGTTAAAAGCCTACGCATCCTATTTTGTGTCCTACAGTTGAATATTCAACCAACAACACCTGCTCTTACCTTGCTAGGGCAAGAAGTCCCTGTTTGTTGTAAAATAAGTGAAGCATCTGTAGTGATCTGGTTGTCTTGCTGGAAATCTACCTAGGAGTGTGACCTTTTCAAAGGCATAGGTAAATAAATGTAAGCACACTCATTTTTAAGACCTATTCTTGTTAAATTTAATTCATCTGTTACAGTACAGAACTGCAATGGTGGTGAACCATGATAACAGTAATCAAGGTTTTACCCTGTGAAATAAATGGGGAATCCAAGATTGTTGACAGATTTTCTCCTTCTGGATAACTTGCAAGTTGGGTGAAATTCTGGAAGTGCTTGCATGAGTTCCTTAGCTATTTAAATGCACTGCAACGTGCTTATCACTTGGGTAAATAATCTAGAGTCATGTGAATTACACATTCTAAAGCTGCTTTAAAATCTCCTGGGAATCTGAAGCCCTTTTTCATATTCTCATAGTAATTAGTTTCAACCCAGTCTTTCTAGTTACTACTGGTACTTAAAAATCTCTATACCAGACTTGCTACAGGAGTTGTACCTCATTGGAGACTGATAGTCTTAACTGAGGACAAGCAGTGGTGCTGGAGGAAGACTGATGTCAAACACTTTGAATCCCTTTCTGTTTGAAAGTTCAGACACAGTGTGCCACCAACAAAATCAATGCAGTCCAGTTTTTAAGGGGATGTTTTGTGGTGGTGATGTCAATCTTAAGTGGCTGTGTTTCCTGGAACTCTGCAAAACCGAGAAAGCACAGTACAGAAGTCTCTGGTGAACAGTTCATAGAATCATAGAATCATAGAATAGGCTGGGTTGGAAGGGACCTCAGAGATCATCGAGTCCAACCCATGATCAATTACCACCACAGTCACTAGACCACGGCACTGAGTGCCATATCGAGTCTCTTTTTAAATATCTCCAGGGACGAAGAGTCCACCACCTCCCCAGGCAGCCCGTTCCAATGTCTGATCACCCTTTCTGTGAAAAAATTCTTTCTAATATCCAGTCTGAACTTACCCCGGCACAATTTAAGACCATGCCCTCTTGTCTTACTGAGAGTTGCCTGGGAAAAGAGACCAACCCCCGCCTGGCTCCATCCTCCTTTCAGGGAGTTGTAGAGGGCAATGAGGTCTCCCCTGAGCCTCCTCTTCTCCAGGCTGAACAGCCCCAGCTCCCTCAGCCTCTCCTCGTAGGATCTGTGTTCGAGTCCCTTCACCAGCTTGGTTGCCCTCCTCTGGACCTGTTCGAGGACCTCAATATCCTTCTTGAACTGAGGGGCCCAGAACTGAACACAGTACTCGAGGTGTGGCCTCACCAGGGCTGAGTACAGGGGCAGAATCACCTCCTTGGACCTGCTGGTGACACTGTTTCTGATACAGGCCAGGATGCCATTGGCCTTCTTGGCCACCTGGGCACACTGCTGGCTCATGTTCAGCTTCCTGTCAATCCAGACTCCCAGGTCCCTCTCTGCCTGGCTGCTCTCCAACCACTCTGTCCCCAGTCTGTAGCGCTGCATGGGGTTGCTGTGGCCAAAGTGCAGGACCCGGCACTTGGCCTTGTTGAACCTCATCCCATTGGAGTCAGCCCATCTCTCCAGTCTGTCTAGGTCTCTCTGCAGAATCCTCCTGCCTTCCAGCTGATCAACACTTCTCCCCAGCTTGGTGTCATCAGCAAACTTGCTGATGATAGACTCAATCCCCTCATCCAAGTCATCGATGAAGATATTGAACAGGACTGGGCCCAGCACTGATCCCTGGGGGACTCCGCTTGTGACCGGCCGCCAACCGGACGCAGCCCCATTCAGCACCACTCTCTGGGCCCGACCCTCCAGCCAATTCTTAACCCAGTGCAGAGTAGGCTTGTCCAAGCTGTGGGCAGCCAGCTTTCTCAGGAGGGAATGGCTTCAAACTAGCCCCTGAAGCCAACCATCTAGATCTTTGACTAGATGTTTGGAGCTGGTAAAACTAAAAGGAGAGGCCTGAGAGCTTTGCAACAAGAAGCTGAGTGCTTGTAAATGCCGGTAGCCTGCTGCCTAGGCTTAGGCATTCAAGCCATTTTTCAGTGTGTATTTGTAGAACCTGCTTTAAAATCAGACAGATATGAAAGCCAGGAGGGAGCTGAAGGAAATCTCCATATTCTAAGCCTAATTCTAAGAGGCCATATAAGAATATGGATTAGAAAAGCATTCATTTTAGACCACCTTTATAAAAACTTAAAAAACAAATGTTTCAGATTTTGCCATATATCTGCATGAAAGATAGGTTATTTACTAATTCTGCTCATCATTTGATTGCAACTGAGAAATGAAATGGCTGTCTGCTTTTCCTGTCAGATGAGTAAGGTTTGGACCATTTAGAATATTAACGAAGCCATGAAGAGCTGCCTGCTTTACAGTTTAAGCTGTTCTGAACTCCAGATAGCTCTTCTTCCACCAGCTGGCTGGACCTGGGCAAAACAGTTCAGATGAAAATGAACTGGTGCTTGGTTTTGTCACCATACACAGGGAACTGGCTGTATTATGAGTGGATGATATAAATACACGGGCTGGGGTTGCATGAGTTTGTTTGCATGCTATGCTTTTGTAGCTAAGAAATTGAGCTCCACACCCATGAAATGGATGACAAAGTCCAAATTTCAAAGAGGAAACCAGAGTAACAGGTGAAACTTGCAGACCAGACACATGTTGCTGCTTCTCTTCATTTCCTAATCTGACAACTGTCCTGTGGTTTTGCAGGACAGAGTACCTGCAGGGAGGAATGGGGTGGGGAGTGAGCTGCTTACTGTGAAACATCTGCAAACACAGATCTGTATGATCATCTAAGGTTGTCTCTTTTTTTCTGTAAGTTGTGTATCAAATAAATGCATGGAAAAAGTTCTATTCTCTAGTAGTTTTACAAAGCCCTCCTAGGTTCTGAGTTTCAAGTAGAGTCTTTTTGCTGATAAGATTTGTTTGAAAGTGCCCCGTGGAGCTTGTTAATGTCATGTAGCATTGCAGAATCTGGAAAAGCCTGTTACAGTAGTGCTACCAAGCATGAACTGACATGCACTGTGACAGCTGTTTAGGATTCTTGTTCACAGGTAATTGTTTCTACAGCTCCTTCTGTTGCATTTACCTTTAGTCTTTTGCAGCACTATCAGTACTGAGTGTAAAAATATCCTATTCTTTCAGCTTCGCCAAAGTGGGTGGAAAAAGAAAAAAAAAAAAAAGGAAAAAAAAAGAAAAGAAAAAAAAGAAAAGAAAACAAAAAAAAGAAAAAACAAAAAAGAAAAAAAAACAAAAAAAGACAAAAAAGGAAAAAAAAGGAAAAAGAAAAGAAAAACGGAAAAAAATAAAAAAGAAAAGAAAAAAAGAAGAAAAAAAGAAGAAAAAAAGAGAATAAAGAAAAAAAGAACAAAAAAGACAAAAAAGAAAAGAAGAAAAAAAAAGAAAAAATAAAAAGAACAAAAAAGACAAAAAAGACCAAAAAAGACAAAAAAAGGGAAAAAAAAGAAAGAAAGAAAAGAAAATAAAAGAAAAGAAAATAAGAAAAAAGAAAACAAACAAAAAAAGGAAAAAAAGAAAAAAAAAGAAAAAGATAAAAAAAAAAGAAAAAAGAAAAAAAAAGACACTTTCATGTTCCATTGCATTCTTGCAGCAAAAAAATCCTGGCAAAAATGAGGAATAAGAGACTAGTAGGGTTTTCTGAATAAGCATTCAAACTGGTCTCCATAAGGATCAATACACAAGCATATGAAACTTGTGCAGCTGACATCTACAATTATCTACTGAACGTGCTTTTTTGTTTTCCCTCACTCCTGCTGTAGAAGAATGATAAGTCACTTACCCTTTCCCACATTTAGTAGACACACTGGCTGTCACTGTTGAAGGTTATGACCATTAACTGATGCAGACAGTGTTGGTAAATATGTATTACTAAATATGTAACATATAAACATGAACAGAAGTGCTGATCATGCTGAATAACAGACTGTTGTTCTATTTAAACAAAAATGACACCTTAATTTTAAGTGCTGTATAATTACACCTTGTAAATATTGCAGTTTTGAATTAAGACACAGCATTTGCAGTAGTCAGTTTGACTTTTTTTATTTTTAAGAGTACTGAACTAAGTATTTAACAGTTGATTAAAGTGTTGATATTTCAGTATCTCTTTCTTAGTGCTGTCAGGTTAATAAGTGAGTAACTTCCTGCAGTAACTTTGTCTAATTTTGATCAAGTATAAAATGTTCGGTGGCTTCTAAGAGTTCTGCATAGTTGCTTATCTGATCTTGTAGTAACAAAGTGATATTCTGACATGGTGTAGAAACTTCTGTATCATAAACTAGGACATCTGTTCTGTATCTGAAAGTAGAGCATCCTGCCTAAAATTTGAGAGTGCTGTAACAGAAACTGGACTAGTATGAAACAAACCAACAGAAAGTCCCTTGATTGTTTTGTACAATATGGATCTGCTCATCCAATTAGAGGTTTTTATTTTCTTTATTAGGTGAGCTCCTATATTCTACTGATGATATTCATTGTAACAAAAATATTTGTTGTCTTCCTATTGTCTGCACAAGAGGTCCTCCAGGGATAATGAACTGCTTTCACCAAAGGGTTTTTTATTGTTCCTCATTATATAGTTTCAGTACCCTTTCATAATTGGGAGTTGCCTTTGATCTGGGCTTAGGACTATAAAAAGAGAAAATGTTGCCAGAGTTCATCAGCAAAGTGATTCCTTAACAGCTCCGTAGTCCACAGGTTGTTTCCTTCAGAAAAACCTGATCCTGTGGTCTGGTCTCTCATTTACTTTTAAATTTCCATAACTCTCTAGAAGTTGTTGGGTTTTTTTGTTGTTGTTGTTGATTGTTTTGTTAATTTCTATTTTAATGTTGCTTTTGCTGTTTTGTGTTAATTATGTATGACCTTATATTTGTGAAATCCCTGATGATTTTTAATGTCTAGTTTTCACTAGACCTCTAAATACAGATTTTTCATTATAATGACCTTCCTTTCACCTGAGCCTTGTTAATAAGTTGAATATTTAAGTTCACATGGCTTACCAGTGTAATCATTGGTGATGCAGGGACAGTCCTTTTGCCTTCTAAACTTGGAAATTAGTTTATGTGTTCTGTGTGTGTTCTAGTTGCTGCATAGTTTGTGTGGCTCCATTTGTGATTTTCGTGCCTTAGTGACTAAATTTTCTTGCCAAATTCCGATGTATGGGAAGGAAATGTAAATTGCTACATTTTAATTAGCTTAAATCTAAGTATAAGTAAATCTTAAGAAATTTATCTAGAAACAAAGTTGCTCATCTCAGAGTTCTGGTTCTTTCCATTGAATAGGTAAACAAATATATTGAAATAGTCTGCCTATCTGCTAACACTGTGGAGGCTGCTTTGGGAAATATTTCACTATATTGCAATGCTGACTTTGACATCTCATTATGCTTGGTACTAGTATAAACGAGTTATGTGGTGTATATAATGATTAACCTGTGTTAGCTCCTGAATGCCTACCTGCTGACTTGGTTTTGGCACCAAGGGCTCAAAACCCTCCTAATACATATTTGTAAATGCTGTTGAACCTTGAAAGTGCTTGACTTGCATGCTACCACCATAATATGAAAATAAGATCATATTAAAAATAGTCTCAATAATTCTAGAGACATTTTACCTGTTGTCTGCTTAGCTGTAGACCTTGTTTTGTGCAAACCTTTAAGACAGCTAAAAAATTTAGACTGAGTAGAGGATCTATTGTCCTCCAGAAACTACTTCAGAACAAATTCCTTCATCTGGTCATTTAGTTATGTTTGGAGCTTGTCTAAGACAAAATAAGAGGCTTGCAGTTCAAAGCATGTGGACCTCACACAATTAATTATTTAAAAAAAACAACAAAAGTCTCAAGTAGTTGAAACCTCATGCAAAACAAATGCTAGCTGGGTATGTAACAAGTACTCAAGAGTTATCATTTTGCTAAATTTGACAATGTATTCATCTAAAGGGAGGTATTTCTTGAACGGAAGAGAATAAACTTCTTATAAACAAGTTTTTCAATGCCTAGGGAATTTTGTCATTAAAGGAAACATGCCTTAAGGAATTTACATGTCTACATGAAATTTAGGTAGGAGAGGTTAAGACATCCAGTCCTGTAAAACTTCTTTGATGTTTAGTGCTGAAATAATACAAACTGTGCTGTTATTTTGTTTTTCATCTCTCTATTCTTCTGTAATTTGTAGCTTTTTACATCTGGAACTGTGTCAGACTTGGCTGACTAGCTAAGTGCAGTGACTATCTAGAAGAAAAAACAACCCAAAACCTTTTCTGACAGTGAGTTGTCTCCAGCCCACTTGACTGACATCTGCAAGGTTTATTATATAAACTGTAATTACAGCTACTACCACCTCTTAAGATGTTTAATGGCATGGCAGGGGCTATGGAACAGCACTTGCAAGGCTGCAACATTGCTCTGAATAAAATGCACTAGATATGCACAAACACTTTGGAGATTGGCAGCATGTTCATAAAGCCTTAGTTTCCGTATTGTAAATTTTCCTGCTGTGTGTTGATGCCACCATGGATAAGTTCAGAGGGTTGGCAGCTGCGTTGGAGACTACCTGGAAACTAAGATGAGGAGAAGCATGACCTTCAAAAAGTGTGACTTCCTGTTATGTGCTTGGGGCTGATTTATCTTTTCCTGCATCCAAGTAGCTTCTCATTTTTTTTTCTGTGAATCCTGCTGTTGCACCAGGCATCACTGAGGCATGTACTGATTATTTGGGGTATATTTAGAGAGCATAAATAATGGTGGAGGTATGCTTTGAATTCTTCTTCACAGAGTCAGAAATGCCAGCAATTCATATCACGTGGCTGCTTAAACAAGTGTACTATTCTTGTAACATTTTCCCACCCAAACATAGCATCTGAACACCCTGTGGAGACCATGTGCTTACTGGAGCCTTGTTCTCCCTGAGGACTGCACACTGGAAACTTAGCCATTCCCAGCCTTCGCCCTTAAATTCCTCTTGATCTTAGTGAGGGAGTGACAGGGCAGAGATTTAAGTCAGCTTCAGAGGGAGACATCTGTGATGGTGCATCTGAGTCGTCCATCAGTGGAAGGAGCAGCAGAACAGGCTGCCCAGGGAAGTGGTCAAGTCTGTCCCTGGAGGTTTTTAAAAAATGTGTCGTGTGCTGCTTAGGGGTATGGGCTCAGCAGTGCTAGGTTAAGTTGGACCTGGACATCTTAAGGACCTTTTCAACCAGAACGACTCTACGATTCTATGATCAGAAAGCAAAAGGGGAGAAAACCCCCCCGCTAAACACTGTTTATAACTTAAATGCCTTTAACATTAATGGTTTTGTCCTCGTGTGTTTTCCGTGGGTCCCAGGCTTTTAGATCCCAGACCCCGCTGACTGCTGCCGCGGGGTATCAGTAAGATGTGGGAGATGGGGCTCCTTCTCCCAGAGTCCCCACGAGTGGGGGCCACCTGGCCCTGACCCCGCACCCCGCTCCGTGGGACAGCGCCCGGGCCGGGCTCCCCAGGATGGACACCGGTTCCCCTCCGGCGGCGGCCCCTCGCTTCCCCCCGGTTCCCCTCCGGCGGCGGCCCCTCGCTTCCCCCCGGTTCCCCTCCGGCGGCGGCCCCTCGCTTCCCCCGGGCTCCCCTCCCGCGGCGACCCCGCCTCGGTCGCAGCCGACGTCAGTGGGCGTTGGGGCCGAGCCCCCCCCCCCGCTCTCTGCCTCCCTGCGCCCGCGTGATCCGCCGTCCCGCCCGCTCCCGCTCCGCTCTCACAGCGTTGGGTCGCAGCAGGCTTCGCGGCCGCCGCCTCCTCAGCTCAGCTCAGCTCAGCTCAGCTCAGCCCGCCGCCTCTCCCTCCTCTCTCTCTCCCCCTCTTCGAGAGCCGTGCAGCGCGAAGATGGCGGCGTACAAATTCCTCCTGTCGCCGCTCCGCCGCCGCATCCTTCTTCCCGCCGCGCGGGCGCGGGGCGCCGGGGCTGAGGTAAGGCGAGGCGAGGCGGCCGGTGCAGGCAGACAGACCCCCGGTCACGCCGCTTGTCCGCGCCTCCTCCGCGTCACCATGCCCGCCGGGCCTTCGCCCCCGCCGCCCCCGCCCCGCGGCCGTGACCTTGGTGGGATACCCCCCGCATACCCTCCGCATACCCCCCGCATACCCACCGTGCTGGGGGTCGCCTCTGCCCGGAGGTCGGCATCTCCCACGGGTCGGGCGGTCGGAACCGCAGGGGGAGGCGACCGCTCTGCTGCCCCGCAGAACGTCCTTGTGCGCGGCCGCGGGGCAGCGCTGGGCTCTGTGTGGAGTGTTGGAATTAGCGTGAGGGGTTTGGCCCGGAGAAGGACACCGGGGAGGGGAGATGCGGCCCCGGCACAGGCCTGGGGACCGGTTGAGATGAGGTGACCTTGAGGTACTGGTTCCGGAGGTTTAATTTTTTTTTTCTTCCTTTTTTTTTTTTTTTTTTTTTTTTCTCCTTTCCCCTGCCTTTGGCATGGCATAACAATGATAGTGTGCTGCTGTGTATTTCAGCCCTGCTGTCGCCACGTCGGACTTGTCTAGAGATAGGCTGCAGGTGTAGGCAGGGAGAATCCTGCCAGAGAATCCCAGGACCAGCTCGGTTGCTTTGCTCATCCTGGGGCAAACTTCTGCCAAACATCACGGATCTTGTGGTTGCCAGCCCACGTGTAACCACAGTGACGTTATTTTTTTTTTTTTTTTTTTTCAGCTGGAATTGTTTCTGTGGCTTTTTTTCATTTTAGTTGAAAAAGCTTCTCTACTAATGCACCTGTCTAGTCTTTGTGATGTCTTTATGGACAAATAGTAGTAGCTCTTTAAATCTTTGTTTTTCTTAGTTACACTTTGCTCTTCAGTAAAATTTAGTTTCTGTTCTGTCGGTCATCCTAAGAGCTCATCTGTTTCCATGTTCTCTTTTAAACCTGGGCTGCTGGAACTGCAGTCAGCTCCTGAGGTCTCAGCTCACTGTGCGGGTGTGCAGGGGAGCACAGGTGATTGCTGGCATCTTGTCACCCTGCAAAGCCACTGCTCTTACACATCAGGGTGGGTGGGAGAGGTACTGCAGGGAACATAGGTGGTGCAGAAAGGCTGCTACCATCAAGACATCCAACCTGGGGAGACACTCACATGGAACATTTGCTACTCTGTTGTTTCCCCACTGTTACAGGCAGTTGGAGAGATTTTAAAAAAAGGTACCATGTGATCAGTTTAAAATATTTTCCTGTATTGGTATGGGAATAGGGCAGTGGCCTGGCCTCCTTCCAGCACTGGCCTACATCTGCTTGCAGACCTGTTGTACAGGGGCTCCTGAGGCTGCCAGCACTTACTACTCACTGTGTTACTGAGTGTGACCAGAAGGGACGCTCTCTTTCAGTCTTCCTGTCACTGTGAAAAAAATGTCTGAAAGAAACGGCCGTATAATTGAGCATAGGGAAGACTCTTGTGCTCTCCTGGCACTGTTCTCTATGACATATGTACTGGTTTTCTGGGTATTTTTTGTTTGTCTGTTTTTTGGGTTTTTTTGAGCCCACCAAAGCAGAACGTCAGTGTTACCACTGGGAAAGAGATAAGCCTCTATTCAGAAAGGTTTCCTTAACATTCAGTATAAACTCTTGCAGCCTTGATTGTATAGAGAAGGCAGTTTTTGAAATATTAAAATTGATAAAAAAACACTGCAATGGTTGTAACTAGATCTTAAGACAACTCTTGAGGGAAGAGTTAGGCAATTGTCTTTAAAGCATATGTAGATTAGCTTCTTTATTATTTACTTCTTATTCTCCTTCTTTCGTAGCTGAGAAGTGGAAACACTAGTAGGCAGTAGTTTAACTTCCAAAAACTTGCAATTTGTAGAGACTGTGTCAGTGAAGTGACTTAAATGTCAGTTGTTCCTGGTGCCTTGGAAGTACTTGATATAGACTTAGTGGGAAATACTTAAGAAAAAACAAAAGGTAGCTGTGACCAAAGAATATAGTGTCTGAGTTATAATTGTTATTGTGTAATGCACCGTGAAGTCAAATTCTGGGGGTGGTATTTGTGTTGATTTCCCTCCTGCCTTTCCTATTTCATCATTTGCTGGGGTCTCCCTTGTTGTGGGCAGTTCTTCAACAGCACAAAGAGCTGTAAGACTGTAAGGAAGCTGGGGGAAGGTTCACTCTGTCCAGGGGAGCCTGCTTACTATACAGCCAGCAGTGTTCTGTACTTCATATTACTTAGTGACAGCAGTTTCTGGTTATGTTTAGTGTCTTTGGAGCTACAAGTAACAATATACAGGTTAAAGCAGGCTTTGGATTGCTCTAACTTGTGCTGAGGAATTGTTTGTGAATCTGTTTGCAGTAAGTCAGAATTTGTGAGCAGTTTAGGATGTAATTCAGAACCCTAAAATCTATTTGGATAATGTCAGATTGATTCAGCTGATATTAAGCCTAAAGCCTTCATAAATTCATATAAAGCTTGTAAAATATGGTTCATGTGAAGGAGAGACAATAGGGTCCTTATTTTAGAAACCTGAACCCTTCTCTCCTCCCCTGCAGTGTGTAGTCTTCACTATATTCACAGTATCTTTTTTGTGTGTGTTCCACCCCTTTCCTAGACTGAAGGATGGTCATCATTATAAGGGTACTGTACAATGCCTTTTATTCATTCACTTATTTCTTTTTATGTTGTTCCAGATTTGTGGATGCTATTTTTCTACCAGCTGTCATCACAACACTAAATTTTATACTGATCCTGTTGAAGCTGTGAAAGATATACCCAATGGGGCAACTATACTTGTTGGTGGTAAATATTTAAGTTCTTTATGGGTGCCATCACGTGTTCTTTTAATGAGATACATTTACTGCTTCACCATGCTTAGTTTTATATTTAATAATTTGAGAAACCATATACTTCTTTGGGTATTCTGAACAAGCGATTTCCTTCTCTACTAATGAGTGTCAGGCTCTTTCACTCAGAAACCCCCAATTTGTTTCTTAGAGGAGAGAAAAAGTCTCAGAAAAATATTTATTTTTCTTTCCCCACTGGATTTACCAGTTTGAATGCAGAAAATCCAACTTGGCTTTTTTAAGCTAGCATTGTTATTCTGGATGGTGAAGGAGTAAAATTTGGCTTTTATAATTTTTATGGTAGGATTCTCTGTATTCTGTGTCTACGTAGTTGTTGGGTCTGTGGGACTTAGACCAAATCACCTAACTTGTTTAGGCTGTAGCAAGTGAAGATAATACTGATTTACACTGAATGGGTATGTGTAGCATTACCAGAAGAATCAAAAAGTTGTGTCATACTCTCACTGTGACTTGAGCTTTTGAATATTCTAGATGATTTCCACAATTTTGTGTTGGTCTTACCTACTGGAAGAAAAGCAATCTCTCTGTTTAGTAGGTTGTAGGTGATTTTTAGTATTTAATAAGTAATTAATGTAATGCTGTAGAACATAGGAAACCTCACTGGAGATGTTTAAGGAGACAAAATGCCAGGAAGAATGGTTGGATTTTTTGCCTACTGGAACAGAAGAATATCTGAGACTAATTGGTTGGGAAGAAAGTGGTAGAATTTGTAGTTTGTGTAGTGGGTAGTAGCTGCCTCAAATGTGCCATGGTACTTTATTTTAGGCATACTGAATTCATATATAATAGGTAGCAGTGTGAGGCACCTCAGCCTGAGTGGAGATCTGAGTTTCTGTGCTTCCAGTTACACATCTTCCCAGGAGCATTAAGAGTCCCAGATTTTTATCACCTAAGGTAAGCTATATGTGAGAACTTCTGTTTGGCAGTGTTATGTGCAGCAAAGAACAGAGGTTAGCTGGGCAGAAAGAGAAAGAATATTGAGTATAGTGATTAGTGCACATGCTAGGAGAGCAGAGCTCCTGTAGCTCTTCTCCAAAGGCCATTGGTGTGTGAGCAGATACCTAATAGTTTAATGGCTTTCATAGAAAGTGAGAACTGTCTGTAGTGACTGGGAGACTCCAGTACTAGGGTGCAACTCTTCCCAGAAGCATTGGTTTATTTAGTCAGCTAAGGAGCTTGTTCTACTCAGAAAATATTTTTAATTAAACAGTGCATATCTGATTAACCTGTGTTCTTTCAAACACTTGTTACATATTCAATTTTGTTCTGGTGTTTTTTGTTGTTGTTTTCTTTTTTGTTTTTTTTTTTTTTAATTTTGTTTAGGTTTTGGATTGTGTGGGATTCCCGAAAACCTCATTGGGGGTTTACTGAAGACTGGAGTAAAGGGAATAACAGCAGTCAGTAATAATGCAGGGTAGGTATTGCTAGAACTGTAGTTTATTAAGTACAGACTAAATGTTTCATTCATGTGGAAAGGATGATGTGTATGAAAAGCCCTATTTTTCATCATAATAATTTTTATACTAACCACACAGCTTTGTTTGGAAGGTTTATTTTTGAAATGACCCCAGGAAGTACACTACTGTATGTATACTCCCCTTTGTCAGGGACCAGTTGTTGCTGCTGTGTAATGTTGCAGTCATCTCTATCCATTTAACTGAAATTTCTGACTTGGATGCTTTAAGTGTAATATCAGTTAGGGTTTTTCTGTGTATATGTAAATTTTTGTAATAAGGATTATTTCTTAAACTAAAATTTCCTGCTTTCTGACCTCCTTATTTTCATGCTATTACTTTACAAAACCCAAACAACAGAAACAATGTAGAATATTTATGGTCACAGACTAGAGAAGTTCTTTAATGGTCTTGAAGTTTTTAGTTTATTTTTTTAAATGTTTGCCTACTAGGAAGTTAATGAGGGGTTGACAGTGAGACTAATTCTTTTACATATAATTTATCAGTTTCTCATTAACACTAGTTTTTACATAAATTGTTCGTTTTTACAGACTCCACAATACCTAATGATCTTCAAAAAAGAAATAAATACAGCCACTTATGTTAACATACAGTGGTAAAATACAAGTGAAATTAAATAAAAATATTAATATGCAGTATAAAATGACCTATAATTGAAATCATCCTGGTCAATAAAACTGATAATCTGTTCCTTGAAGTACTGTTGGATCACTGGCACCTACAGGTGGTTCAGTGACTTACCTTTAAAAAAATTACCTTCAGCAATGTAATTCCTGTGTAATTTAGTTCATTGTAGATGTAAAGGTTATGGGGAGACTGATGTCTCTTAGTGGTGTTGTACTTCAGCAAATAGTCTTTGATTAGGGAGCTTACCTTAAATTCTGTTTTTCTGTGAAATAAGAAGTCTTCTCACAGCTGGATGTAGAAGGGTAACCGAACTGTAAGTAAGGTACTTAGTGAGCATTCTTAGTATTTCTTCTTTGTTTGGTTTTTTAAAATTTTTTAAAGTATTGCTTACTTTCAACAAAAGGCAATTTCTGAGTTATTACATTTTCTGTGAACATTTTACTTTTGGATTCTCTGTTTGTGATGAAATACTAACGACAATGTTGAATTTTTTCATGTAACTTCATTATTGCTTGCAATTGTGGGCTCTTAGGGTTGTAAGTTTTGTGTTTGTTCTGCAGAAGCTCAGCCTCTATCACATTGAAGATCAAGAGCTGTAGGAGAGAAAAAGTCAGTGGGAAGATGTTTTTCTTCTGTATCTCTGTTAGAATAACATAGGCATCTGTTTATGTGAGCCAGGAAGGTTTGGGTGTAAAGAACTTTTGTCCTGAATACAAAATAAAAGCAGATGTCAAACCTTCCTCCTTCAAATCCAGAAAAGTTAATTATGTGGGATTTATCTAACAATGCTTTGGGCTGTTTTCAGCTGCATCATTGAATCTCCCATATACTTGGTTCATCATTTTCTACCCCAGTCTGTTTTGTTATTAGCCTGTTTTTATTAACATAGGTAAAACCAGGGTAGTATTCAAAAACCCGAGATGCAGTTCATACATATACACAGTCCACCTTCTGAAGCTGAAGTTTACAATATGTTCAGCATAATTTTTATGTTTTAGTGCTTCATGCTTTTCATTGGACATTCGTGGATATCAGATAGGATTTGTATTGGTGTTGGCACATACATAGGCAAACTCAGGCTCCTGTGGGAAACTGCTGCTGGTGGATTGTAAAAAGGAGAGAGGAAGAGACAGCAAAACTTTTGAGTGGAAAGATCAGTCACTTAGAGTAGAGATCATTCCTTCTCATATTCTTATTTCTGAATGACACACATATATAGATGTATATATGTGGATAGAAAAATTACACAGATACTTATGGGAGGAAGGTGAGTGAATGTGAGTAAAAGGAAAAGAGAAGTATTGTGCAATAGAGTGGAAAAGACAACATTTATTTTGAAATTAAATTAATAATAAAATACCATTTAATCTGCTGTTCCTATTTATTATATTATTGTTACATGGACCCTAGTCAGCCGTAGTTGGTAGGGTTTGGGAAACAGGTTAAAGCACAGATGTAAAGTCAGAATCCTTATCACAATGATTAGTACCATTTAAGCATCTTCTAATACAATTTAAAAAATTATAGTCTTGGCAAATACTGCAATACTAATAAATGGATTTGAAAACTGAAGAAGCAGAGCAATCATGCACCCTGTAGCAAAAGTGTTTAATTGTTTTGTAATCTCAGGATGTCAGGTACTTTGTGGAATGCATAATTTTCCACTTTCCAAGATGCCTGAGGATTCAGTGTGTTTGCACTGTTGTGCTGCAGTTGATGCTCTGCTGTGTTTCGTCTTCCTGACTGCAGCTGCTCCTCTCCACCTCTTCCAGCAAACCAGAGGTAATTGGTTGTGGTCAGATTTTCTCATCCTGCATGGCATTAGCATGCAGCTTGTAACTGGAGCAGGGAAGGAGCCAAGCATGTAGACAGACAACTTCTTCCCTAGATCAGTCTCTGAATATGCATTAACCACAAAATGTGTTACAGAGCTATCTGTTTATAACTGAAATAGCAGCAGTGTAGACAGCACTTCGCTTGTATCTAGGGGAAAGTAATTAGGAAGCCTTGAAGTGCTCTTGCCAATTCTCTTTGGAGGGAATAACAGAATCATGGAATGGCTTGGATTGGAAGGGGCCTGTCATGGACAAAAGCACGTTCCATTAGAGGGTTCAGAAAAGCATCAAAATAGTTGTCAGTGTCTGGGAACAACTTTAAAGGAGTAGGATTTTCACAAGTTCACACACTACCATTTTGTGCTGCAGTGTAACAGGGAGAAGGTCCTTCCTGCAAATCCTTGTCAAATCACACTCCTGGCAGGTAGAGAGCCCTTGGAAGGGCTTGCCAAGGGCAGCTTGTGCATGGTGTGTGTGGGTATTCTCAGGACCCCAGTAAGAAACACTGCACTGCTAAAGTCACTGTTTCTGTGCATTATGCTAGTGCATATGCTGTGCATTACATAGTGAAATGACACCTTTGAAAGTAGTTACTCTTTTTCCAAGCCAAACAAGGTAAAGTGTTTGAAAATGAACCAGCACAAATATCCACTATCTCTGGTATTTACACAACTTGCTGCAAGGGAAACTGGAGCTTGTGAACCAGGGAGATAATGAAAGATACCATGGTGGGTGTGTGCTCTTCTGAAATACAGCCTCTTAGATTTTCGTTTAGAACTTATTTTGCCATTGTCTTTTGCATTTTAAATATTTCTTTACATTGTGGTATTATTAGCCCATTAAATTTTGAGATTTCTGTCTCAGCAAGCTACTGAACTACATTCTATTTAGATTTGGTTTGCTCTATATATGTCTTTATTTTAAACCTTGATTCAGTAAATTCCTAACATAGTTGTTATAGTATACGGTACCTCCTGCATGTGGCTGTTTTTTCATCTGCTTGTGACTTTGTGGTGTCTTGTTGAATACTGACTTTAAGGTACAGTGGACTTGGACATTTCAGGTCAGCTTATACTAAGACTTCCTTAATACAGGCTATCAGACCTGTTGTTTCAGGTGTTGCAGCAAAAACTATGTTCTTGTCAAAACTGCCAAATGCTAAAATGAGAGTATAGATTGGCATCATATTAATATTTTAAATTATTTTTCTTGAAAGGAACAGGTAACTAATTTTGAGTATAACCATGTTCTGAGATGAGCATTTAAGTTCTATCACCTCAGTAGGCTGAATTTGTTCTTGATAAAAATTAAGTCCATTACCTATAGTAGCTGCAGCTGTGGTCAGACTTGTATCAAATGAACTACTTCCCTCTGGGCTTTATGTTCTTTTGAGATTTAAATCTGTATTCTTTTCAAATTGATAGTTTTGAACTTACAGTAAAAATAGAGACATCACAGTTAATATCTTAATTACTAATCACCTGGGTGATTATCTGAAAGGAGATTGAGAACATGCTGTCAGATTATCCGAGATTCAGACTTGCTGCTTAAAAGGCATTACAAGCTTTTTCGACCTTGAAGAAGTTCTTTTTATGTTATGATGTTATGCATTAGTAAGGAGAATACAACTTTGACATAAGCATTTGAACTGTTGTTCGTGATGCTTGAGTGCACTGTCATTTAGGTCTGTTGAACATAATAACCTTGTTTTCCTAATGGACTATTTGCAGTTGCCAAATCTCCAGAAGAGGCACTAACCTCGCATCAGATGGAATGGCAGACTTAGTACACACCATATTTTAAAGCACAAAATACATTTTTATGTTCTTTAAAATATTTTTAATTGAAGGAAGGATTGATAAATGTTATGTATGTAAAATTTTAAGGTTATGTAATTTTTTCAGTCATTGGTTTGAATTATATGTTTTTGTCAAAACCACAAAGTCTTCCGTCTTTGCCACACCCCCTGTTTGTTCTTGCATATGTATATCCTGTGGCTTAATTATTCCATATTATTACTTATATACTTATATTCCATATTATAACTTATATGCTTACATGTTTATATATGTTACTTAGAAATAAAAAAAAAAAAAGTAAAAAAATACCATAAGGTAGAAGTTGCATTCCAAATTCACAGCAAGTTGGGAAGTGTTTCACATAGCATAGGGTGGTTGTAATGGCATAAATTTGACAATCTCTTGATTGAGAGAGCTAAAATGTTAGTGAAAACATCTGTGACAGACTGGGAAAAAAGCTTATTTGTACACAAATCTATCATCAAGATGACTGGCAGAGTATTTTCCATTTAGTGCACTTTTTTTGTCTATGCATGAAAAGTTCTTTAAACATCCTAGATTAAATATATATTCAGAAATTAAATACAAGGTCATCAATGACTCATCTCTTTTGGTGGAGAAATAAGTTTGGCTTTAGGTAAAATCCTGCACATGGTAAGTTGCCAAATTAATGAGGCAAGATATATTAGATATCTTCTGTGTTAACTAATTGATGCACTTTACCTTTTTAAATCATCTCCATTCTTTTTGTTAAGAATCCAGTCAGATGCTTTATTACAGCTGTTAAATTGGTGACATTCTGTGAACTGCAAATCCCTGAAAATCTGGCCAGGTCATCTTGCTAATATTAGTGTGAAGGTTACTTAGGATTTTGGCAGAGCAAATTGTACTAAACTTTGCACTGCATGGAACTACTGAGGAGTCACCTGTGCAGATGACTTTATCGTGGTGATTAAAAATGAAAATGACAAAATAGGGATAGAACTCAGTGTGTTGAGGAATTGAGTCAGCTTAGTTTTAGAAGAGCAACAGTAGAAGTTAAATTTAGCTTTCAGCCAGGAGACTTTTGAAGTATGATACACTCATGATGAAATTGAAATATTTATTGGGTTGAGTCTGCTAGACTTAATTTAATCACTACACTACTAATCAATGAATAGAGTTGTTTTATTGTGAAAAAATTACAAGATGCCATTTTATACAAGAAGGGAATGTGGAAAGAGGACACCTTGCTCCTGACATAACTATACACTGTACATTACTTGTCATCTTCAAAAAATTCTCATTGGGGCAAATAAACATTGTGAATTTGCCTAATTTACCTTTCTATGAGCTGAATCAGTTTTCCTCTCCCTGACTCAGATTTTTCATCTTACCCTCATTCTATGTACCTTCTAGAAGTGGGAGACAGAAAAGGAGGAGAAAGAGAAGATGATCTGAACTGGATCCTTAACTATTCTCTAGTATAATTCCTGGGGGATGGTTGTGGATACAGTCTCACTTTTAGGAGCTAGATAAGTGACTGGGAAAGACCAAGAACTGTTATATGGCTGATTTTCAAATCTGTTTTACCCTTGGTATGCCTACACTTCTTTTTGATGTCTTCTGGCGAATGCCATTTGGTAGGCATCTATTAATTTTCTGCTCAAAGGCTAGAAATGATGGCTTTTTGGTACTGCCAGGCTATGCTTTATGGGTTTTATTGTGGACCTATGAGTGTGCATCTCACATGATACTCAGACAATACCACCAGCTACATATATCTCTTTCATGTGGGTCAAGTTTCATGCCATAATCAGGTGTTCCTCTGAGCCTGAAAGCTTAAAGATGTGCTAATAAAAAGTACCAAACAGGTAGTGATGGATACATTCCTTTTAGCTGGGGACCATATGTGGACTTCTCCAGGAAGTATTGACCTGTCAGGAGGCATAACTGTTTGTAACTTGCAGCAGATGAAAAGCTGATGTTGCAAAGCAAAGCAGATGAGATGAAACCCCTTTTAAGTGGAGAATGACAGTAGAAATTATTTCCCACTCCTAGCTTCTTGCCAGGAAAATTTCTGTCTCTTGAACAGGTCCATCTGTTACCAAGTTGCATGCATTGCTATGCAAGACTTGGACTGGCCAAATGCCTAGAGACATTGCTGACTAGTGTCTTTACATGAAGCCTTCTACCAGGAGCTGAACCAACCTTAAAAATGCTTCATTTTAGCAACAGCAAGTTGCTGGAAGCTGGTTTCTGCCCAAGGTTGAGCCTTGCCTCAGGATTCTTACTGCATGCTTTTTTTTCTCAATTCATAGTCATCAGGGGTGGTGTAATCACCATCCCATCCTTCCAATCCCTCAGTTGTGGGAGAAGGTCAGGTAGGACACCATATTAGGTCCTGCCTGGCCAACAAGTTTTAATTCTATGAAAGTCAGTCTTGATTGATGTCAGTCTTTCATAACCAGTAACTTCTGGTCTTAGTGGGATCTTTCAGGACTATAGACGGCAGGTCCTGAAAAATCTATGAACAAGAAGTATAGAGAAAGACTTCTCTTCAGGAGATGTGGAATGGAGCCCTTACGCCAATTGATGCTGTTTGCCAGCAGTTCCCACTGTTCCCAGGAAGGGCAGCCAGTCTGTCCTGGACACGGCCACATGTCTTAGTCTCCTATAAAAGCCTTTACAAAGGCAGAGAGATAGGGAAGTGTAATTATCTTGTTTTACTCAAAAAAAAAAAAACAAAAAACAACAAAACAACAAAACCAACCCAAAAAACCCACAACCCCAAAGCCACCTTCTTCACCTTGACAGCGTAGTGTGACATTCCAAGTCTTCTTTTTTTCTGCATAAAAATGCAAATTTCTGTTCCCTGCTTTTCCGCAGAATCATGTCATAGAATGGTTTGGGTTAGAAGGTATGTTAAAGATCATCTGGTTTCAACCCCCCTGCCATGGGCAGGTACACCTTCCACTAGATAAGGTTGCCCAAAGCTCCATCCAACCTGGCCTTGGACACTTACTAGTAGGGGAAATCCACAAATTCCTTGTGTAACCTGGGCTATGAGTCTCACCACCATCACAGGAAAGAATTTGTTTCTAATACCCAAATCTATTCTCAGTTTGAAACTGTTCTCTCTCTTCCTCTAGCTACATTCACTTGTGAAAAGTCCCTCTCGAGCTTTCCTGTAGCCCCTTCAATTGGTACTGAAGACTACTATAAAGTGTACCTAGAGCCTTCTCTTCTCTCATCATATCTTCATAAGAGAGGTGCTCCAGCCCTCTTCTGATGATCTTAGTGCCCCTCCTCACTACTTGCTCTAAAAGCACCGTGTTCTTTTGTGGACTGGAAGTAGGAAGGAATGTGTTGCTAGACAACCACACATCCTTAATTGTGATTTTTTTTTCTTGTCCGCATCCGTATAGTGGAGAACTTGGATTACTTACGTTCTTGATCAGTGCTGGGTTAGATATCTTTTCCTGTATATGTTTCATTTATTCTGTTGATTTAGATTTCATCTGAATACCAAATGGGGAAAATTCTAGAGATGTTAACAGTTTTGCTGGCAAAAGAACACATTCTCTGTCTAGCTTTAAAGTGTATTTTCCCTCCTCCAGCAGCATGCGTAACAACTATGTCGACTTCCACCACACCTTTTTCCTTCCTGCCTTGGGCAACACATTTTTATTGCAAAAAAACTTTGTTTCATTTTTTAAAATATTAATTGAATCCAGCTTTTAAAATATGTGAACAGGATCTGTTCTTTCCGTGCAGTCAGTACAGGATCTTTTTTTCTTTTTATGTTCACTATTTGATAGGAAGGGCATTACCTGCAAAACAGATGTTTTTGGGGGTAACATTTTCAGCATAAACATACTTTAAGCTGAAAATTTCAAATAAACTTTTATACCTTAAAAAACCCCCAACAAAACAAAAAAGAAAGCAGCAAAATATGGAAAGGGAGAACAAGTAACATACAAAATGATGTATCAAAATATTGCATTGAAATATTGCATTGAAAGAACTTTCCCTAAGCCAGATTTTTTTTTTTTCTAGGATCGAGATGACAGGTAAAGAGCAAAGGGTAGGGAGGAGTGAGAACAGCGTTTTTCACTGCTGTGATGAGGATGAAAGGAAAACTAATGTGCATGGAAAGTGAAAGGGTTGTTTCAATTGGAAGTCTGAATGCAGATAGCAACCTTAAAAGTGGTAAACAGCACAACTTGTCTTTTAAGAAATTTTCATCTAAAATAACATACAAGATGAGTAACAACAGTTGGATTTTTGATGCTGTTCTGAAGATGAAATGTGGTAGTTGAAGTAATTTTGTGTTATCAGGCAGAGCCTCTTGTTGTATGACTTACTGAACGTAAAATTCCTCCTGTCATTGTCCTCGAGGAGTGAGAGTGTATGGCCAGAGTGCTCAGTGACTGATCCTCACTGCAGTTTTAAATATATTGAGTGCCCTTGAGGTGAGGAGAAAGAGTAATGTAAGAAAGGAGGAACAACTTGGAATGAATGTGGCAGAGAATATTTCTGTGTGATTTTCTACTTAGTTTCCGTAGGAAATTTTGATACCTACAGAATTTTGTTTAAGAGAAGGTACCTCTCTGTAGCAGATGAGGAGATCACGAGTATATGTATGGGTTCCTGGAGGATAATATGCAAAATCCTGGTAAGGACAATCTGCTCCAGGTGAGCTTCTGACACTGTAGGTCAAGTAATTACAGTTTTTAGTGAAATGAGGCAGAAATTTTTTTAACCATTAAAAATCTGCTGTTGACGTTCTGTTGCCATGCTTTCCTCATGTGAGTGAGCACTAAGTCATTTTGCTGTCTGCCTGTTTCTGTTAGTTTGCAAAGTCTCAAAGTGTTAAGAGCAGCATTAACCACCTGAATGGCAGAGAAACAGCAAACTCTGCTTTGTCAGCAGTTCAAGCTTCCCATCCCGATTCTTGCACTACAAAGCACTGTACAGTTCTGATTAACTTCTGTACTTTTGCTATACTGTAATATAGTGATACAAACCTATTAAACTGTCATCAGGTACTGGCTGATCTGGTATCTTTGCTTAGTACCTTTTATAGTGAAGTGATGTCAGGTTTTGACAATTTTCTTGTGAGAGGGATTGTCCTGCTTTGAGTTAGCCTATACAGAAAATTCTGTCATTTATATCTTTACTCCTTTTTTAAAATCCCTGTCTTTGCCCACAAGATTTGTCTTTCAGCTCTATTTCTAGATCTTTTAGTTTCAGCAGCTGCAATTTTTCCTGTAGGGAGTTATAGTTACATAAAGTTTTTTCCAGGCAGCATACATTTTATTCTCTAGGCTTTGTCACTGCACCACTTCTACCATTGTATCAAAGTTAGTTTTTTAGTTGTTGTTTTTAATTAGGTCAGAGTTGGGGTGTGCAGAACACTTTTATATTAAGTCAAATTATTTATATCTAAAGAACATACTATAAATTCAGAGAACTAGATCAGAGAAGCTTATTTCACTTACTGTCATGCAGTTTCCAAAATGCCTGAGTGGGCTATCTTCATAAAATAGTCTTAACCCTAAAATAGTCCTTTTTTTCAGTGCAGTTTGGAAGTCTTTCTGACTGAACTCTGCTCATATATGCAGCTATTATAAGTAAGAGAGCAGGTGCTAGTGCTGCTCTTCTCAGCCTCTTTCCATCACATGCAGCAGTGCAGCACACAGAACAGTCACAGTTGGAAAAGACTTCTAATATCACCAAGTCCAGCTGTGATGGACTGCAAAAAGCACCATGCCCACTAGATCATGTCCTGAAGTGCCACATCTATATGTTTTTTTAATACTTCCAGGGATGGTGACTCCACCACCTCCCTGGGCATACCATTCCAGTGTCTTACTACTCTTTCAGTGAAGAAATTCTTCTGAATACCCAGTCTGAACCTCCTCACTACTCCAAACTAAACTAAATTCCAATTCCCTCTGCCTCTCCTGGCAGGACATGTTCTCCAGACCCTTCACCATCTTATTTTGTTGTGAAGAGGGTATTTCATGTGATAAAATTAGATATAAATATTCTCTTACATTGTATACAAACCAGCACTACAAATGTGAATGGGCCTTTCTCTTTGAGCTCCTAAGCAGTCAGTTGTCTTGTTCCTGGAGAGCAAGAATTTAAACAAAAATTTGAAGCCACGCCATGCCATATGTCACTTGTTATTAATTAGAAATAAGTAAAAGGAGTACATAAGTAAAGTAACACCACTTGTTATGTTGGTATTTGTAGCTGTTACATGCAAAAAGTCTTTAAAATGCAACTTTGGATGTGTTCACTGTCTAGAAAGAGATGAGGTCTGAGCACCAGACTCCTACATGTGAATTGTAATTCTGATGTTCTCCCTTCTAAAAGCTGGAATTTTATTTTATTTTATTTTTGTCTTAAGCAAGTTTTTTGAAGAAGAGGGGAGATAACTTTATCCTATCTTGTTGAGTCTAAATGTAAAGCATATATAATGTTTTGAATGAAACAAAACTGTTATAAATGCTGAGTGTTGTCTGTTTTTCTACACAGTGTTGAAAACTTTGGACTTGGTCTTCTGCTTCAGACTAAGCAGATAAAACGTATGGTGTCATCATATGTTGGAGAGAACGCCGAGTTTGAACGCCAATATTTATCTGGTGAGCTTGAAGTTGAGCTTACACCTCAGGTAAGGAGTGTGTCTAGGAGACTGATGATTTCTTTCTTCATCTGAAGGACTGACTAGAATAATGCCTAAGTACTCTTATAAGATTGTTTTACAATCCACATGTTTTGCCTGTGTTGAGATATGCAGTGAAGACAGCTGGCATTTGCCATTTTAGTGTCATAGGCTGCAACTGGTCTAAAGAACATGACTGCTTGTTTTTGTGAATTGCTTTCATGGCTTGTATATATACATACACATGTATGTATATTTGTACAATATATACATATATATATATATTTGGCTTTTTGTACAATGTTTGATTTCTGGTAGGGCCTCCCGGATGTCAGAAAACATGAATTATGCTCACTAATCTGGCCCATATAAAGAAGAAAGAAGCTGGGGAATTGCTGAATTTCCCTATCGGTTGCAGTTGGTGTGTGCTTTTAAGGATTCTGCGTGTGCAAGGGCTGCCATCTAGTGGTCAGGAAGCAAATTAAGATATTTGAATTCCTTCCTCATTAAATCTTAACTAAATTGATCTCTGCATAGTGTTGTGAACTAGTATTTACAAATTTACTTTTTTGCACCATAGTTTTAACTCTCCTAGCACTGCCAATCTACCTAAATGGCCTTAATTCAATGAGATCTTTAAAATCATGAGTATCAGTCACATTCTGTTGCGATATAGTTTTGTGACATTAGAACTCTACCCTAAAGCATGTTAGTGTGTGACAGTTCCAAGGGTAGCACATAACCTTTGGACTTTAGACAACTATTGACTGAAGTGTATGAAAAAAGCAAGTCCTAAGCTATTATGGAGAAGAGACTCTTGGGCTCCATTGGTTGGGCATGTTTATTAGAATCCCAGAGGTGAGCAGAAAAACTCCTTTTATACCCAGTCATCTGATACAGAAATAACAAGGGACTTGTCACATCTCATGTTTCAAAAGTCACAAATCTCACCTTTTTATCATCTCATGATTAGTTTTTTCTTTCCTACGTAATGCTCAGTGTTTTCATCTGAAAGACCTTGAAACTTCATAGACATGTGATTGACTTTGTGGACTGCACAGGCAAGCAGCCTGCAAATACCATGTCTGCAGTGTGCAATGCTAAAATCAGTAGGGTGAATTAATGACTAGCTGGAAGATGCAGAGATTTGAAATATTTATGTCACTAGAAATTAGCCTTTCGGAAATAGATGGGTCTGAAAATGCTAAGGCTGCTTGGAACACAGGACTTTGTATCATTTCATGGTTTGCATCTCTTTTGTAAACCTACCAGAAGTCATTGTGTTTCATGCAGGATGGCTGAGGAAAATTCAGCCTATGTTTTGGAGGCCATCAGTCTAGGTAATTGTCCATCATTTGATTGATGGACAATTTTCTTTTGATTCCAGAAAAATACAAAAAAATGTGTGAAGGACAATAGTGAAAAGCAGGCAGACATATCTTTAGCTATAAATTGATAATTAAGGCTATTCCTAAGGAGGAATTTGGACTATTAATATCCCTCATACAGCCAGACATAGAGTACGATGCAGATGGGGTGGTCAAATAGAGTAACATGAAGGTCAGTCAGCTTCTTGGTATTCTCAGCATGTGCAGCCTAGATCATGGCAGTCCCGCTTTCTTGATCTGCTGTGCAAGACTGTTTCATCTTGAAGTGAGGTATGAAGTTTTCCTTAAGATGCTGGAGAATGGAACATCAGTATGTAGGACTATTGTAAAAGAAAAACTTTCTAACATATGTAGTCAAGTTGAAAAGAGAAAAAGAACTCTTGTAGTCTTTTCAGAGTAATGTATTTGGAAGCAAGGAGAAGAGGTAAAGCAAAGTGCTGAGGTTTTTGAGCTGACATGGGGTTGTCTGATAATGTGCTCTTGAGCACACATCCAGTACCAGTCTCACAAAGAAGAGCTAAAATAGATGTGACGATTGTCTGAGTTCAGAAGGAAAGGCTCCAAAGGACAGGATATGAAAAGAAGCTCATGCAAACAATTCATCAAAGTTTGATTTGTTCTCCCAAATGACTATTTCTTAACTATGTTTTCCCACAGGGTACACTTGCTGAACGTATTAGAGCAGGAGGAGCAGGAATCCCAGCATTTTACACGAGTACTGGCTATGGGACGCTGGTGCAGGAAGGTGGTGCACCTATCAAATACAACAAAGATGGGACCATTGCCATTGCTAGCCAACCAAGAGAGGTAAAGCATCAGTTTGTTACTGGAACCCTTCTGCTTTGAAAACTGGAACTCTTACTTATTTGAAAGACAAACAGTAGTTTAAGCACCTACTGGTGAAGTTTAACCTTGGTATATTGAAAATACAGGACGGCTGTGTCAACACTTTACTTGTCCTCCCACTGCTCATTTCAGCCCTCTGTGACATGCTTGAAAAGTTTTTACAGTTTTAGGGTGACTCAGCATCAAGAACTGTTCCAAGTAAAATGTTATCTTGCTGAATTACTCTACTTGACAGTTCTCCAAGCTGGTTCACTGTATTTTCAAATAAAGTCTTCTACCAGGCACAGTACAGATGGAGAAAACCTTTGTATTAGTGGGGCAGGTACTCCTTAAATACTGTCGTATGGAGTAAGCAGCCCTTCAGCTGTACCTGAAGCTTTAGCATTAGAAGAATTGAGAAACTTTTCTGTTAGACAGGGAAGAGCTCACTTGACACAAACTTTCAGGAGGACTCTTGGCATTTGCTAAATGTAATTTAGTTTGACTATTTGAAATGGCAAAGAAATAAAAATAGCGTGGCTTCCAGGTGAGAAACAAGAGCTTCATATTGAAGTTGCTTGTACAATTTGGAGAAGGGAAGGCATTTCTCAGTGTCATAGAAGTACGTGAAGAAATAGATGGGCCTAATGGTGTATATTCCAGTTAGGCAACAAATGACTTTAAATTCATCCACAACAACATCTCTGAGGTAAATTTTTCCCTCTGTGATTTTTATGCATTTTATACACGGCTCTTTTCTGTATCTAATCATTAAGCTAGTCTTTTTTCCCCTAATTTCCTTCCTGAATATTTCGTTATGATGTTTACCATTTGAAGTAATTTTTTGTTTATTAAATAATTTATAATTTTTATAACTTTGTTTTTCTACTTTTATCATTTGTGGAACATCCTCTCCTATTCTCCTCAGTCTTTTGGGAGGCTAATAAACATTTCATTAAATTCATGCTCCAAATTTTTTAATGCAAAGTGTCATTTACAGAACTGAAAAACTAAAATCTCATACAATTTTGTCACACTTCCTCCCTCTTTCAGAAGTCTTAAATAGCTCTCAAGTAGTATTTGTGTATACTCTAACATTCTACAATGCTAAAAGGAATGCTATTTCATGTTTCTATAGGATTAAAATACTAGCTGTTTGTCAGTTATGTGTTATGGTCTCAGGCACGAGATCACCGCAAATATTGATGCAGAGAAAACCAAATGAAATTCAGCCTGTCAGATGATGCAATTTGAGTATTCTGTCTCAAATTCACTTCATCTTAGGTTGGGATTTTTGGTTGTGAACTTCTTCAACAGTTCTGCTTTAGTACTTCATCTTTATGTTAGCTGCAAGATGTCCAGGACAAAGCATGTATAATTCCAGTAGATGGAGCAGCAGGAATGTGGATCTGATTCTTTGAACAGACACACTATGGGAGAACAAGGGTTTACAGCCTTTCTGTATTTTGCATTTGAGTTAATATTTTTCCAGACAAAACTTAATGTGCTACAAAAAGAATTCTACATATAATAATTGTAAAACTACCCCCAGAAAATATATGTAATATGGGAGATATGTTTGAAGCAACATATATTGTCTCCATAGGTGAGAGAGTTTGATGGTCGTCACTTTATACTGGAGAAGTCGATTACAGGAGATTTTGCTCTTGTGAAGGCATGGAAGGCAGATTCTGCAGGGAACATAATATTCAGGTATAACATGTTTATCAGTGGGTAAAGATTGTTTAATGGTTTAGGTAATGAAAGAGAAGGAGAATCCTCTCTCCTGTGTAATGGCAAAATAATGTTGTACTGATTTCACTTTATTTCATATTGCCTTTCCCTACAGTGAAATTTTTCTGCTATAAAAAAGAAAATATAATTGCTTTTTTCTAATGACTTTTGAGAATCCAAACATAGCTCCAAAATAAAACATTAGTAGTTAAAGATGAGACATAGCAGAGAAAAGTCACTATGATGGCTGTGGAGAAATGTAGTGACAAAGCGTTCATTCTGATTTTTGTGTTAATTGGGTCTTTTTCACTGTGTAATTGAAGATCGAAGAAGTGGAGGTTCATGTGTGTCAGAAGAGAAGGAAGCTGAGTCAGACTCCTGGACAGCCAGTGATGAGTAGACTTGATTCTGTCCCCAGAAAAGTGTGTTTAAAGTTGATTTGATCTAAATGATGTAGGCAGAGGCGTCTTATGGATCAAGACACCTTTAGTAATGAAAAGTTTGGGCAATACACTAGTGTTAACATCTTTTATTTGAGTTGCTTTATTTGTGTTCTGGTTTGTCCTAAAATGAAGCAGGAGAGGTTTGCCTATGTTTAACATTTAGTTTTTATTTTTTTGCTTTGTGGCTATCAGAATGAAAGGTAAGTGTTATGGTAATCAATTGCAGTTTTCTACAAGAAGATAGTGAATAATGCAGTTTGGTTTTATGTATTGAAACAGTCAAAAAAGCAACTGAAAAATATGTGGATAAAATAATGCCAATAAAGTAATGCTTTTTGGTGTGTGTATACATACAGTTATTTACATAAATTTTTACCTATATACCTAGTAGATTTAATAGTAATAATATTAAATTAAAATACTTGAAAATTAAGAAATTTTAAAATTTTATTTTACCCAACTCTTGACATCTTGTCTTACTTCCTTGCTAGACAAGGTGGTTTCTGATTGAAAACTGAAGCACTTGGATTTGGTGGATGCTAAACTACTTTTTTTTAGGCTCTGGAACAGGAGGACAGAAAACATTCATAGAATCATAGAATAATTAAGGTTGGAAAGGACCTCTAAAGGTCATCTAGTCCAGCCCTCTTGCAGTAAACAGAGACACCCTTAACTGAATCAGGTTGCTCAAAGCTTCATCGAGCCCCACCTTGTATATTTCCAGGGCTGCGGCTTCAGCTACCTCCTTGGGCAACCTGTTCTATTTTTCCACCACCCTCATGGTAAAGAACTTTTTCCTAACATCCAGTCTAAATCTACTCTTCTCTAATCTAAAGCCATTCTTCCTCATCCTGTCACTACAGACCCTTGCAAACAGTCCATCTCCAGCCTTCCTGTAGGCCCTCTTCAAGTACTGTAAGGTGCTCTGAAGTCTCCCTGGAGCCTTTTCTTCTCTGGGCTGAACAACCCCAGCTCCCTCAGCCTGTCTTCATACAGGAGCTGTTCCACACCTCTGATCATTTTTGTGGCCCTAATTTCCACTTGCAAGTATCTCAGTGATGTATCCTGCACTTCTCTCCTAGAGTAAGGAGAGTCACAGAATCACAGAATGTTGTAGATTGGAGGAGACCTCTAAGATCATCCAGTCCAACCTTTCATAGAATCATAGAATCGGCTGGGTTGGGAGGGACCTCAGAGATCATCAAGTCCAACCCTTGATCCACTACTGCTGCGGTTACCAGCCCACGGCACTGAGTGCCACATCCAGTCTCTTTTTAAATATCTCCAGGGACGGAGAATCCACTACTTCCCTGGGCAGCCCATTCCAATGTCTGATCACCCTCTCCGTAAAGAAATTCTTTCTAATATCCAACCTAAACCTTGGCACAACTTAAGTCCATGCCCTCTTGTCTTGCTGATAGCTGCCTGGGAAAAGAGCCCAACCCCCCCCTGGCTCCAGCCTCCTTTCAGGGAGTTGTAGAGAGCGATGAGGTCTCCCCTGAGCCTCCTCTTCTCCAGGCTGAACACCCCCAGCTCCCTCAGCCTCTCCTCACAGGACTTGTGCTGGATCCCTTCACCAGCCTGGTTGCCCTCCTTTGGACCTGCTCCAGGACCTCAATCTCCTTCCTGAACTGAGGGGCCCAGAACTGGACACAGGACTCGAGCTGTGGCCTCACCAGGGCTGAGTACAGGGGCAGAATCACTTCCCTGGACCTGCTGGCCACGCTGTTCCTGATCCAGGCCAGGATGCCATTGGCCTCCTTGGCCACCTGGGCACACTGCTGGCTCCTGTTCAGCTTCCTGTCAATCCAGACTCCCAGGTCCCTCTCTGCCTGGCTGCTCTCAGCCACTCTGTGCCCAGCCTGGAGCTCCCCATGGGGTTGTTGTGGCCAAAGTGCAGGACCCGGCACTTGGCCGTGTTGAACCTCATCCCCTTGGAATCAGCCCAACTCTCCAGTCTGTCCAGGTCCCTCTGCAGAGCCCTCCTGCCTTCCAGCTGATCCACACTCCCCCCCAGCTTAGTGTCATCTGTGAATTTGCTGATGATGGACTCAATCCCCTCATCTAAATCATCAATGAAGATATTAAACAGAACTGGGCCCAGCAACCATCCCTGGGGACACCACAGGTGAGTGGCCGCCAATTGGATCAGCACCGTTCAGCACCACTCTCTGGGGGCCTCCAGCAGTTTCTAACCCAGCACAGGGTGCTCCTGTCTGAGCCCTGGGCTGACAGCTTTTTCAGGAGAATGCTGTGGGAGACGGTGTCAAAGGCTTTGCTGAAGTCCAGGCAGACCACATCCACAGCCTTCCCCTCATCCACCAGGCGGGTCACCTGGTGATAAAAGGAGATCAGGTTGGTCAGACAGGACCTGCCCTTCCTAACCCGGTGCTGGCTGGGTCTGATCCCCTGTCCATCCTGTAGGTGCTGTGTGATTGCACTGAGGATGATCTGCTCCATGACCTTGCCAGACACTGAGGTCAGGCTGATGGACCTGTAGTTTCCCGGGTCCTCCTTCCATCCCTTTTTGTGGATTGGTGTGACATTTGCCAATTTCCAGTCGTCTGGGATGTCCCCAGTGAGCCAGGACTGTTGGTAGATGATAGAGAGAGGTTTGGTGAGCTCTCTTGCCAGCTCTCTCATCACACTTGGGTGGATCCCATCTGGTCCCATAGACTTGTGGGGATCCAAGCAGCTCAGTAGGTCACTGACTGTTTCCACCTGGATTACAGGGGGGCTGTTCAGATTCTTGTCTCTTTCTACAAGCTCCAACCAAGCTTTGACCAAACCCATAATCTACACCTGGATTACAGGGGGGCTGTTCAGATTCTTGTCTCTTTCTACAAGCTCCAACCAAGCTTTGACCAAACCCATAATCTAACTACTAAACCATGTCCCTGATGACCAGGTCCAAATGCCTTTTAGATGCCTCCAGGGATGGTGACTCCACCACTGTCCTGGGCAGGACATCCCAATGCCTGACAACCTTCTCAGTGAAAAAATGTTTCCTAACATCCAGCCTAAACCTCCCCTGATGCAGCTTCTGTCCATTCCCTCTGGTCCTCTCACAGTCCACTAAGGAGCAGGCACTGTTTCCCTCCTTGTTTCAACCTCCCTTGAGGTAGCTGAAGAGAGCCATAAGGTGTCTCCTCTCAGCCTCCTCTTCTCCACACTAAACAAACCCAGTTCCCTCAGCCCTTCCTCCCAGAACTTCTACTCCAGGCCCTTCATGAGCTTTGTTGCTCTTCTCTGGACCCACTTCAGAACTTCTATGTCCTTCTTACAGTGAGGGGCCCAGAACTGAACACAGTACTCAAGATGTGACCTCACCAGAGCTGAGTACAGAGGGATGATCACCTCCCTATTCCTGCTGGCCACAGTGTTCCTAATCCAAGCCAGGATACCATTGGCCTTCTTGGCCACCTGTGCCCACTGCTGACTCATTAAGTTGACCATCAAGCAATACCCCCAGGTCCCTTTCCAACTTGCAGCTCTCTAACCACACTTCCCCAAGACTGTACCTTACCATGGGGTTGTTCTGACCCAAGTGCAAGACCTGGCACTTGTCCTTGTTAAACCTCATACAATTAACCTTGACCCATTGGTCTCACCTGTCCAGATCCCACTGTAAGGCTTCCCTACCCTCCAGCAGATCGACACAGCCACCTAGTTTGGTGGCATTTGCAAATTTACTGAGGGTGCACTCAATCTCCTCATCCAAATCATTAACGAACATATTAAAGAGAAGAGGCCCCAGCACTGAGCCCTTGAGGACACCACTCATGATTGGTTGCCAGATAGATTTAGTTCCAATCACTACCACTCTTTCAGACCAACCATCCAGCAAATTTTTTTATCCAGTCAAGGGTATCTGTATCCAAGCCAAGTGCCAGAAGTTGCTGAAGAAGAATTCTGAGAGACAATGTCAAAAGCTTTACTAAAGTCCAGATAGGCAATGCCCTCAGCTCTTCACTCATCCACTAGGCGAGTCATCTTGTTGTAGAAGGAGATCAGGTCAGTCAGACAAGACCTACCTTTTGTGAAACCAAGCTGACAGGGCCTGATCACCTGGTTGTCTTGGGTGTACCATGTGATGGTACTGAAGATGAACTGCTCCATAACCTTTCCTGGCACTGATGTCAAACTGACAGGTCTGTAGTTCCCCAGATGATCCTTTTGGCCCTTCTTGTAGATGGGCATTGCATTCTCTAGTTTCCAGTATACTGGAACCTCCCCAGTTTGCTAGGGTCTTCCTCCTTGAGCTTTTCTTTGTTTGATCCTGAGCTTCTGCTGTCTGTTTTTGCTTGTATATATTTACTTATGATTACTTACCTCTGAAAAATTCTTCCGTTCTCCACAGAAGCAAACTGGTTGCATTGTCCTTTTTAATTTTCTTCAATTTATTATTTTTTATGTCCTGTGGTCTTTCTTTTATGTCTTTTTCTCTCCCTCCTGCTTCTTTCAGAAATCTTCCTATGTCTGTTACATTCACACAGCACACTTATACCGCTTACTGTTTCTATATAGAGTGGATACCTAAAAATCTTGACTTCTTTGAAGTGTTACTAATCAAAGATGGAATATCATCATCCAGTGTCATATTCCATCCAGAGTATTGATAATTTAGAAGAGTTTGATCATAATAGGAATGGACCCATTCTGGTTTTGAATGAGACATTACTTGATGGCCTACAACAAAGAAGCACTGTTGCACCTCATAGCTTGTGGGAAACAACAGAGAAGGAATTTGTAATAGGTTAGAACATTACAGCAATGCTTCTGTGATCTAGAGGGTGAAAAATAAGATTTTTTTTGTCATTGTGCTCCATACTGAGTGTATTCACTACCAGTGGGAGCCTTCCAAACTTTTTTTATTATGTGAGTTCTGATTTTGTTTGCTAAGGTGTGCCCAGATAGACATAGGGTCTGTGTGTACTCACGTCTGCCACTGCTTTCACAGCAGTCTGGTAGTATTTATAGTATGTTGCCCATGACACTTTTTTTCTGTGGGGCCAGAAAGAATAGAGTAAGTGGCATTCACACTGTTAATCATCCTCAAGCTAAGAGCTTTTTTAAATGTAATGGATGTACTTTAGGTAGACCTATTTGGACCACAGGCACACATGAGATTTTTTTTTTCATCAGACATGAAGCTATATAGTTTTCTTGCTTGTTTTCTGGTTCCTTTAGAAAGAAAATTTTTAAACAGGGTTTTGTACGTGGTACTTCATGTCCCCTTGCTCTTTTATTTCACACAGCATGCTGTGGCTGCTTTGCTTCCAGGCATCTTCATGCTGAGTGGACTATTCTGCACCACAAGTTTTGCTCAGTAAGAGCTGGCCCAGTAGATAATAATTCTTAGGTATAGTGCACTATTACCAGGATAAATAATCCTATACTCCTTCAAAACATAATGAAATAATGACACTTTATTCCTGTCCTAGCTGAAGGGACTCATATATGGGCATTTTTGGATCACCTGGTTTGAATTTAGAGATTTGGCGTTATTGGTATGAGCGAAACCTGGTGGGATGAGTCCTGTGATTGGAGCACAGAAGAGATAGGGCAGAAGAGGCAGTGGAGTGGCCTTGTATATAATGGAAGGGCTGGAGTGTGTGGAGCTCACAGATGGCAATGGCACAATTGAGAGTCTCTGGGCAAGAAGCAAAGGACAAACAAATTATGCAGATGCTGTTATGGGCATGTACTACAGACCTCCTGGCCAGCATAAGGATGCTGATGTCCTATTCTTTGAGGAACTAAGGGATGCTTGTGAGTCAATTGCCCTTGTCCTTATGGGCATCTTCAACTTCCCAGAAATCAACTGGTAACAACATACATCAAGCACAACCCAGGCCGGAAGATTTCTAAGCCATCTGGATGACAGCTGTCTGGACTAGGTCACAAAGGACCCAATTCAGAAGAGTGTCCTCCTTGATCACCTGCTCTTCAACAGAGAGGATGTCATTAGTGAAGTGGAGAACAGAGGTCATCTTGGCCAAAGTGACCATGAGGCAATTGAGTTCAAAATCTCTGTTGTCAATAGGAAAACTGCCAGCAAAACTTCACTGGACATGAGGAAAGCAGACTTCAGACTGCTCAAGGAGCTTCTGAGTCAAGTTCTCAGGGAGAACAGTTTTGCAGAAGCTGGGGTTCCTGAGTGCTGGTCACTCTTTAAACATCACCTCCTAGGGGCATCCCAAAATGTTGGAAGTCAAGCAGATGAGGCAGAAGACCAGGTTGGCTGAACAGGGATCTATTCCTATGAATCAAGTGAAAAAGGAGATGTGTATGCCCAGTGGAAGGTAGGTCAGGTGACATAAGGAATAGGGAGATGCTGCTGCCTACTAAATGGTGAAAATTTGAGTGGCCTAGGCTCAACTGGTGCTGAGACTGGCCAGACCTGTGGGGTACAATAAGAAGAGTTTTTTCAAATGTATTAATTACAAAAAGCAGTAGAAACAACAGTGGTCCTTTGCAGTCACCTCACCACTAGGGTTATAGATAAGGCAGAGTTAATGCATTCTTTGCCTCTGTCTTCAACACTGATGGTGGATCAAGGGGGGATCAATACCGAGAACTGGAGAACCATGACTGCAACAAGGATCAATCCTTAGCTGACCCTGAACGGCATCTGCTGCTACAGTTAGATCCTTACAAGTCCATGGGGCCTGATGAGATTTATCCAAGAGTCCTCAAAGCTGATGTCTAATGTCATCACTAGGCCTCTCTTGATTCTTTTTGTGAGGTCCTGGCAAGCTGGATAGACCCCAGTTGACTGGAAGCTGGCTCATGTTCAGTATTCAAGAAGGGCAAGAAGGAGGACCCTGGAAACTACATGTCAGTTAGTCTAATTTCAGTGCCTGGTAAAATTATGGAAAAAGATTATTCTGGGAGGTATTGAAAAAACACCTGGAGAACAATGCAGTCATTGGTCACAGCTCGGAGAGATTCATGAGGGAAAAGTCCTGCTTGTTAAACTTTATTTCCTGTTTAATAAGCCACCCAGTTGATCAGGGGAAGCCAGTGGATGTAATATTTCTGGACACAGGGAAAGCTTTTGATACTGTCTCTCATAGTATCCAGTATACAGCTGGACAACCATGCTGAATGATGGGTGAGCAACTGGCTCACAGGTTGAGCACAAAGAGTGACAGTGACTGAGGTAACATCAGGCTGGTGGCCGGTCACTAGTGGGGTCCTGCAGGACTCCATCCTTGGCCCATTCCTCTTCAACATCTTCATCAATGATTTGAACACAGGACTGGAAGGAATTTTAAGCAAGTTTGCAGATGACACAAAATTGGGAGGAGCGATCGACTCCCTCAAGGACAGGCAGGCCCTGCAGAGGGACCTCAGCAGGTTAGAGAGATGGTCAGTCACCAACCACATGAAGTTTCACAAGGGCAAGTGCCAAATTCTGCACCTGGGATCGGACAACCCAGGTTGCAAATACAGAGTGGGGAACAAGTGGCTGGAGAGCAGCGTGGTGGAGAGGGACCTGGGGGTCCTGGTTGATGGCAAACTGAACGTGATCCAGCAGTGTGTCCTGGCAGCCAGGAGAGCCAACTGTGTCCTGGGGTACATCAAGCACAGTGTCACCAGCCAGTCAAGCGAGGTGATTGTCCCATTCTGCACTGGTACAGCCTCACCTTGAGCACTCTGTGCAGTTTTGGGCATCACAGTGTGGGAAAGACATCAACCTACTGGAGAGTGTCCAAAGGAGAGCAACAAGGATGGTGAAGGGTCTGGAAGGGAGGAATTATGAGGAGCAGCTGAGGTCACTTGTTTTGTTCAGTTTGGAGAAGAGGAGGCTGAGACCTCATTGCAGTCTATGGCTTCCTCATAGGGGGAAGAGATGGGACTGGCAATGATTTCTTCACTCCTGTGACCAAAGACAGGACTCAGGGAAATGGTAAGAAGCTGAGTCAGGGGAGGTTTAGGTTAGATGTTGGGAAAAAGGTTTTTCACCCAGAGGGCAGTTGAGCATTGGAACAAGCTCCCCAGGAAGTGGTCACAGCACCAAGCCTGCCTGAGTTCCAGAAGCATTTGGATGATACTCTTGGGCACATGGTGTGATTCTGGGGGTGCCCTACACAGGGACAGGAATTGGACTTGGTGATCCTTGATGATCCTCCCACCTCTGCATATTCTCTGATTCTATGAATGTGCTTTGTTAGTCTGATGCAGGCATTGATTCTGCTTAACAGAACACAGTGTATCCAGATCTTAGGATCCTTTGGAGGTTTTCATGCTAGGGACAACACCAAGGAGTGTCACTGCTATTGGGGATAGTCTACCTCCTTTGATCCCCCTCCCTTTTCTTCTGGTACCATTATGCTTTAGAGTTGTTCTAACACAATATACTTTCACTTTACAAGGGGAGGTGTCATTTAGTGCAGATCAAAGTACACTCTTGACAAAGGAACACAGATACTGAAGGGCTAACCTGAGTCAGAGCCCCTGCACTTGCAATCATGTCAGCTCATCTCTTTATGCTTCAGGTGGTTCTGCAGTACATAAATTCACCTCACATCTGAGATTTCCTTTCATCTCTGCAGCATTAGGTACATAGTGGATGTAGTTTACTGGGTTAGTCTACAATGAACTGGTTTGCTGTCTGTACCTCTGGGAGACAAGCTGTTGTAATGCCTTTAGGTCAGCATAGAAATCCATCACTGGAACAATGGACTTTGCAGACATCACTCAAGCTAGGTCTTCAGAAAGCTATCTTAACATAAAAAGGCAGACTTGGCTAGCTAGTTTCTAGTTTACATGACCCAAAACCTGAACATCGTTCTGTGTTGGAGAATAAATTTAGGCTTTCTGTTTTTTCTTCTCCTGGGTGATGTGTTCTAGAAATCAGACCTTTGATCTTGTAAAAGACTTTTTCTTCTTTACTAACGCAAGAAGATTCTAAATTGCATAAGCTTTCATGCATATGAAATCAGTTCCATTAACTCTTGTTAATTAGACATTGAAATATTTTCTTGTGACCTTTTCCTCTGGGTGAAAATTATTTAATATCAGTTAATTTTACTGGCAGACCAGTAACTACCCTGTTGAAAATTACTTTGGCTCAGAAAAGTAGTATGGATCTTGGGATGAAATGCTGAATTCTTTGTTTCCACATCTTCCTTCCCCATCTGTATCCATTCTCTGGGTATTTTCATTCAGTTTTTGTAACGCTGTTATTCTTTTCATTTTACACTCTACCTATTTTATCATAGTTTTCCCTAAATCACTACTAGTTAATGTTATGTTAATGCACTAAGAACATAAATTCCTTTTCTTAATGGTTTCATTTTCTTACATCTTTATTTATGCAACCACAGAGAAGACACAGACAAAAGATACTGTACATTCTGTGGCCTCTGTTAGAGGCTTCGCAGCTGCTATGTGTTGCCAATATAACAGGATTTCTCCACGATATGTGTCTTTGGATATAGCTTTGATTCTGCAGGTGTCTGCAGTAGAAATCCTCGTAAATCTGCTCTGTAGTCTCAGGATTTGGCAGTTTCCATTTGCTATCTTCCCGCAAAGCCACGAGGTGGCGGCAGCATCCCAAAATAGAGAATTGAGGTAGCACTTAAGGCGGAGGGTTGTAATCGCATGGAAGGGTGAATACAGGAGATGTTGGGAAACAAGGATGGGCAGGAAAAAAAAACATTCTTCCGTGGAAAGGGGGTGGGCAAAAGGAGGTTTTGACTTTTTTTGAACCCTAGCTGCTTAAATTTTTGTGGAAAAAATTCAATATTTCAACTTTTTAAAAGAGAAAAATTCTGAGAAGTTATCAGCAGTACCCCACTAAAATACACATCATAGTCACACAATTTTGTTTTCTTTCTGAAAAACACAAAGAAGGGCTGACACAGGTAAGGTGTTTTTTCTTGTCCCCACTAGGATCTCAGTGCATGTTCCATGGCTGTATATGCCATGTGTTACTTGAATTCCCTAGAGGTTCTTTTTTCTTGTTCTAGAAATACTGCATGAGAATACTTAGGATGATTGCCAGAGTCTTGCAGTGGGTGTCAAAACTGGCACAGATTTTTACTCAAGAGAATTGGATTAGGTTTACTGCTGTGCAAAGTGCTGTCCCTAGGCTTGATCTGAATTATGAAGGCATATGTGGTAACTGAGAGGTTGCAAGGCCCTGTGCTGGCCTCCCCTGTGGAGAATAATTTTGTTCTTTGTCCACTGAACTGATAGAGAGGTACTTTGTACAAAGCTCAGTGTGCTGCTGCTCTTGAATCTAATAAATGAAGATATCAGTAGTGTACTCACTTTCAGTTAAGCAGTGTGATAATTAAAGTCAAAAGAGCTGTAATAAACATTTTATAATGTAGCAAAGTATGATTTAATTTTGTATGCATCTTACATAAGACTTTTGTTCCCTCCTATTTTTTAATGTGTCCTCTAGCTACTTGGAGTCAAGATTTGTGATGTTCATATTATAAATATACTTGTAGTGTCTTTTCTCTGAAAAGTCTTTACTCATACTATTCATAGCTTTTAGTATTTATTAATTTTGTTCTTTTTTCACAGGAAAACTGCAAGAAACTTTAACCAACCTATGTGCAAAGCTGCAAAGACAACTGTTGTAGAGGTAGGGAATTGAGACATAATAAACCCCATACCTCTATAGACAAAAAACCTCTTTGATTTGAATGGGCATTGTGGGGACATAGTTCTTTTCTTGACTCACTGTGGGATTTTATACTATTTCATAGTCTGTCTCTTTGGATTTCCTACTCCTAACACTATGCTTTGTTTTATTGGTAATTTTTGCATGGTTCCTCAGATTATTGTTCAGGACTTTATGTCCTTTTTTCTTACTGGGCAGGTATTCATGTTTGCTGAGATCAGCCTTTGAAAGGGAAACATGGCAACAACACTCAAATTTATGAAACAAAATAATAGATGGATGAAATAAGAGGCAATAGGCTTAGGCTGTGCTCAAAGGCGCAGTTTAAGCTAAGAAAACCTTCTTATAACGATAAGTACATAACAACATAGATGGCTCACATAATGAATCAGTCACAGTAGCAGTTGCTAAAATTTAATAAATTGCCTAAATATCAGTCCAAAATGAGATACAGATATTTGGTTATGCTTTGAGAAAGAGCATAGACGAGGTGATCTAGAAGTTTCTTCCAATCTTTGTTGTTTTTCATTGATGTCTAAAACAGTAATGTTTAAAAACATAGAGCACCCTCCACTGGAAAGACATAGCAATATCCAAAAGATAGACTTTTCTATTAGCTTTTTCATCGCTCCCTGGTAAGTCTTTTTATATGCTTAATAAAAGCTAAGTATGCTTTTGACATTAAGATCAAGATGTACTGATCTACATTGTTTCTAGCAAATTCTAAGTGGAGGAGGCTTGTGTTTCTTCAGAGTATTTGTTTTGGTTTGGGTTTTTTGGTTTGTTTTTTAGTGACACCACACAGAGGTGGTGTCAAAAAACCACCTCACAGACCCTCAAAAACTGGAGCAGTTTTTTGGGTTGTTTTGGTTTTTTGTTGGGGGCTGGTTTTTGTTTTGATTTGGTTTATTGGTGTAAACTTATCTGGAAAATGTGTTTGTTTTGGAATCATCTCGGGATAATAGATTTTGAAACTTAAGTTATTTCTTTGTATTTTACAAATCTATCACAAAAAACCCCATAGAATTTGTCACACGACTTATATTGACAATTCAGCAACATTACATGAATTTTCACAGATCGTTTTCAAGAAAGGTTTAAAATATTTTTCCATTTAAAAATGAAATAAAGAGCCTTTCATCATTCCCTTTCCTTCTAGTCACTTGTCCTTCATACTTTGCTCAGTCTGGCATTTCAAGAATTTTAAGTAAATCAAAGCCTTCCACCTACATCCCATCTCATTCTCTTTTTCTGCTCTTCTATCCATGTGTAATAGGGTAGAATTTTCTTGTCAGTGAGCAGCAGTGATGTGACATCCTTCTTGTTATAATTCCATATAACAGTTTTTAGTAGATTTCAATGAACTGTGTCCAGCACAAGTCTTTCTGTATTTTCAGTCTCATTTAAAAACGGGCAAGCTTTTTGTAAGATACGTACGTTAATATTGCTTTACAACTCCAGGTTTTTATGGACAAATTGAGGCAAGAGGCATAAGCAGAGATGTAGGACAAATACGTGTTTTGAGGAAATGCAGTGCCTTACTGGCTTAACCTTGAATTGTTTTTCTTGCAAAGTAGATTTCAGAATACTGTGTTTAGATTTAAGAGTTCAAGCCCTGGGAACTGGAAGGATACATCTCAATATGGCATCTTGTATATTCTTTTTACTGGGCATTGCAGTTGCCTAGAGGTGAATACTGAGGAGCTGAAGCAAGTGAAAAGTTTTGCATACCTCGTTAGTTAGCACTGTTCAGGGCTGAAGGATGAAATTCTCAATCTCACAAGAAGTTTGTGTAGGGTAGTAGTCTGGATACTCTCTTGCCAGCAGGGATTTCGGAATTCTGGCATCTGTTCCCAGTTCTGTTTCTGTTTCTCACTGTGTTCTGGCAGACAGTCCTAGAAGGAGAGGTTTGAAGCCATCCTTGCTCCTTGCCTTCAAACTAGCCACAACTGGGACTTGTCTTCAGATTCATGTAATGATTAATTAGGATTTGTGGTACTGAAGTTTCTCAGTCTAGCTCTCTCATCCTGACTTCAAATGTAGTGCTTTGTACTATTATGTACCTAGACTTATGCTGCCAGCATATGTTTATCAAAACCAAAGCATGAAGTTGATCAGGTAACTAGCAAAAAATTAGAGGCATATCCTTCCATGTTTCTGATTTTTGAGTTGCTGAAATTTTCCTTTAAAATTAATGCTATAAATACACAGAAGAAGCAAAGTGTTGTTTCTTGTAGCTACTCTAATAGGTTATTTATTTCCATTTTCTGCTTATTGGTTTTATCCACTCCTTTAGAAGTAATCTCTTTTTCAGGAACAGAACCTAATTTGTTAAACTTCACATTAAAAGGATTCATTCTAGGCTGTTCAATTATGTCACTATTAAGCTTAATCTCACTACACTCAGTCAGTATCTAACTTGAATTTTGGAAGACAGATTTACTCGGAATGCTTTGATGTAAATAAAACAAGAAATGGAAAAGCCATCCTTCTGTCTGTGCTTACTCCAGTGGTTAATCACTCTCACTGGTATAAATATGTCTTTTTATTGTAATTAGTTTGGCTCTAGGTTCCATTCAGTACTTCTACTCCTTTCTGCTAGATTAAAAACCTTTCTGAAGCTTGCATTTCTGTGTCACTGAGTGGCTTCTTAGTGCTATTTTTCTGATGAACAGATTGAGGTCTTAATGATTCTAACTGTAGAACATTTTCTTCACTTTGCTATATGATGTCCTTCTTCTGACTGTTTCTTTCTGAAGCTTCACAAATGTGACCACCCAGACTGTCTTCATCATTGCAACACTGCCATAGAGAGTTACTCTACAGTCCTGCTGTTTCCTTATTTGCATGCCTGTACTCTGGTGATCATTATACAGCATTAGTTGCTTACACCTTATTGATCTGTTTCTGGCATACATGAGGAAACGTGTAATAATAGTTTTATAATGTGCGTTCTGTAAGTATGGCAGTTATTTCTTGATCACATGTGTGTAACTTGTGTTCTGTTATGAAATGTGTAATGTTTGAATAGACTCAGTGTCCTTGTTCTGTCTGATACTGACTGCCACTTCCTTCTTAGGACTTACTTTTCCACCACTCTTCCCCCCCACCTATTTTAGTTTCTGATCATTGATAAAAATATGGAATGATAGTTGGCGTAGTAAGATCTCTAGCACAAAAAATGAAAACTACTGGAAATCCATTCTGAAGGTATGATAGAATCATAAAATTGTTAATGTTGGCAAGCACTTCTCAAATCATCAAGTATCCATGAATTTGATGAAAGTGGGAAGTGCACTAGGAATCAATTGCTTTTGTTACCTGTCCTTCTGAGTTAACCCAAGGAGCTGTGAAGTCTCCTGACATGCATACACAGTAAAAATGTATTTTTCTTAAATTTATTAAAGCTGTTGTTCTCTATTTTAAAGTCAGTGTGACATTTTACACTCCTAGCTGAAGTAAGGACAGACAATTTTTGTAACAGTTCAGAGGTGGGAGAATTTGGCAGTGTGAAGAATGAGAGTACAGACCAGCAAAAAACCACCTCACAGACCCACAAAGTGATAGTTATTGGTTGCTTTAAAAACTCACCCATGGTTTGACTAGCAAGCATGTGGAGAGGTTTCTGAAGGAAGAGACAGTCAGGTTGTTTCCCATTATATCTGTGGCACACATGGTAGAGTTGGTAATTTTAAAAATTCCCCTAGGATGAATTTCAAATCTAAGAGTCTTACCCAAAGCCTTGTTTATGTTGACTAGTCAGGTCACTAGAAATGGTCAGGAGTAGTTGTTCAGCACCCTTCCTGGTGTAATTGTAAACATTAATTGTAAACAACTAATGAAATGCAGGAGGTGTTTACTGGCATGCATAAATACTTTGGACTACAACATGCATTTTTGTTGTTCATCTAGGAAGTAGAAACTGTTGACTTTCATGACAATAAGGATGTATGCTGAGGCACAGACAACTGGCTGTAAAGATCCAACTGCATCAAGTCCAATAGAATTTATATTTTCACTTAAAGATCATCACTCTTAAATGTCAAAAAGAAGTTTTCTACTGAACTTCATGATTCCTATTATTTATAAGGGAACCTTTGCTGAGATAAAGGTTAAATAATCCAGTATTGGCATCCTTAGTTAGTGTAGCTTTAATGATGCCAGAGTTCATTTTTTAGTTCTACAGTGTTTCATTTAAAAGAATTTCTCTGTTTATCAAGTCTCTTCATCTTGAAGAACTTACAAGAGTTACATATGCCATCAGAGCTGTAGCTGTGTTTGGATTTGATCCCTCATGCATGCACTCAGCCTGAGGCTTTCAGTTCATTTTCAGAGCTATAAACACTTTCCTGCTCCTACTGCAAAGGCAGGAGTTTAAAGAAATCAGTCCATCTACAAGGAACTCAGTGGTGGCAAGTTGTATATAAGCCACTAGCACTTTTAAAGGTACAGAGGAAGGGCTTGGCTTGTGTGATCTTATATATGTGGTAACATTTCCAACATTCTGTTGAGTGAAGGACACATTTGCTGAGTTCAGGTAGTGACACTACTGTTAGGCCCCTCAACAGACCCATTAGATTGTGACTGGGGACATGAAATGTGCAGCAGCTTGGAGATACAGAGAACCCTCCTGGACATGTGCCTGGATTGCTAAGATAAGGTATGTGATATTAGAATACTTCTTAGGGCATCTTCCTGTAGATGATACTGTAAGAAGAGCCCCACAGGGAGGTAGAGCTTTTGGTGTTAATGCCTCTTTTTAGAAGATGTTTGAAGCAATGCAAAGCCACAGGAAAAAAATGTGGTGAGTCCTTGCCAGATGTGGTTGTCATGACAGCACAGGAGAGGGGAAGGATGATACCTCTTGTTCTCTGCAGTGGAGAAGTACATAAATATCCATACAGCCCCAAACATACCTAAGCTGTTGTGTCTTCTCTTGCTGTTGTTGTTCTGTGCTGTGATACCAACTCAATACTTCTCAGTGGTCAAGTGGTTTGAGATCTTGTCCACTGCCGTGATGTAAATCTTTTGATAGTGGTAATAGTCAATATATTTGGAAATACTTACTGACTGGCTGTTTGAATATCAATTTGAACAATTTTCATGTTCAGATTGCAGATGGCTAAATATATCTCCCTATGTAAATATCACTTCCACCTCAAATAATACCAAGGGAGGAAAAAGAAAGCATAAAACTTTCTCATAAAAATGCATTAAATAAAAATCATTAAACCCTGCATTTTATCTCTGGTTGCCTAGTAACAGCACAGCCACATCAGTGAGTGCCATTATCTCAGGTATAATGAACTTCGCTGCACTAAGAGAGAGAAGCAGACTGAAATAAATTATTTGTATCCTGTTGTCTGTGCTAAATCATGGCATTGGGGTTTTTTTTTAGGAAACGGGAAAATGAGCTTTTTTTTTTTTTTTTTTTTTCCATCTCTATCTTCAACTGCTTGAATGTCAAGACTTTCCTCAGATGCATAGCTCTGTTCTGAGGAAGCTTTCAAGGTTTATGCACTTACAGTTCAGTGTTAAAAGCTGTAGGTACGATTTTAAAGTGAAAAAATAATCTAAAGGAATCTTTTTTTTTCTTACCTGTGTTGCCGAGCCATGGATCTTGAAACAACCCTGGTACAGAGAGCAATTCTGGATTTGGGGTTGGTACAGACTTTGCATGAGGCTGTTTCTCAAAAACCGTGGGTCAGGATTTGAGCCAAGGAGGGCAGTGAATTGAGGTCCTTCTGTGCAAATGATGTAACCACTGCACTGTGGTGTTGCAATGCCCTCTTTTGGTAATGTTGAATTGTTCAGTTTTAACTCAATATGCACTCAGGGGGTTATTGCTGAGCAGATGTCCCAGGCATCTGAACTGGGGTAATGTTTTGTTCAAGAATCCAGTTTGCCCAGTATGGAAACTGAGCTGCTTAGTCCTACCACTGTACTAGAAGTTTCTAGCACAAGTGACAGTAGAATTCTAGTTGTCATAATATATTAATTATTAATTATATATATAATATATGTCAAAATATAATACATGCAAAATACATATTACATGTGTAAATATATATTTTAAGTACAAAAGTCTTTGCAACTTAAATATCTGGTTGGTTAGTCCAGGCTTTTGACTGCATGATTGGATATATATGTCTAAGTTTTGCTAAATCCTAAATCAGAGATACTTGCGTATCTGAGTTTAGGTAAGCCATTTATTGAGTATAGACATTTTAGTATCCTTTTCCCAGAATACCTTAGATGAAAGGTTTGAGTGGAGACATGTGAGATAGTAACTGTGAAATGCAAGCTCATGATCCTTAGAAAGCATAGCATGGAAAATTGCAAACTATCAGGGCTGCCTCCTCGGAAGATCTGATTTGGTGAGTAAAAAGACGTAGTAGATGAAACAAACACAGGAGGAAAAAAAATGAGAGAAAGTGAGACCAAGGTCAGATTTATGAGACTAACCATTACAAAACCCAACAAAAAAGCTTAAGCACATAAAAGCAAACTCATATATATCCAAATATACAAAATATAGAAGCCAGAGTTAGAGATAATGAAGTCAGAGAGGGGTTGGAATTGAAATCCAGAGACTACTAGTACTGATTTTGAAAAGCAGCTTTTTGAAACATTTGCACACCATTGCCATGTTAATTTCAGTTTGCCAAAAAGAAGCATACTCTCAGACTTGAATGCCCATTTGTTGTTTTTATGTCCCTTCATTGTATTTGCTTACTTGCTTTTGTGTGTGCATGTGTACATTTAAAGGCAAAACAGAAAACCAAAACATATTTACATCTATTGGATGGCCTATCTTATGGTTTGAGAAGTACTGGAGAAGACTGGGCTAGAAGGGAGTTTGTAAGGTACTTCTTTTTACATTTGGTTAATATGCTTCTGATTTTCTTATAGGTGGCAGTTTAGTGTAGTGTTTTTCCTGTGATTGCTTTTCTTTTATATATAGCTTCTAATTATGCTGCAGTAGGGAATGCTAAGTGGTTAAAATTCCAGATCACATTATTGCTGAATGCTGTTCAGGTAGTTTTACCTATGCACAAAATTGTGCTGGAAGAGTTGAATTTATTTTTATCTGTCATAGTTTATTCCTTTCAAAACTGATACTTTCTTGATTGAGTATCCTGAGCCTTCTCAGCATTCAGCTACAGAAGTTCATTGCAGACTTGAATATTCAGTGAAAAAGTCTTTTTATCCTTGTCACATATGTTAAGACCAAATACAACATTCAAAAAGAACAAGCTAAAACAAGTCCATGGATAATCAGCCAATACTGCAGATTGTCAGAATGATCAGCTGATACTTCAGATTACCAGGAAGTTTATGTGCCAGGGAAACTTGATGGAAAGCCTATGTGCACTCCTTAACCTTAATTTAGATGGTTTTTTTCTTATAACTTGTAGAAAGACTTTTATACTGTGCATTTGAGTAATATTTCATTGACAATACTCATGTACTGTATCATGTGATTCTGAGAATTTATAGGATATTAAGTACTCTAGATTTAACTTTTCATTGTATGTACTAATATGTACAATAAATTAAGAACTCTTATACTGTGCTTCTTTCTCTGTACTTTGTGTGTAAAATGTACTAATGAATGAATCAATGATATATTAGTCTTTACATTTTAAATCACACATGATTCTATCACTGAAAAGATGTTGCAGAGAAAATTTTAGGCATTATCGTAATTTATATCCATATGTACTTTCATTTGTGTTTCATGAGGAATAATTTGTTTTATGTGCTATTAGCATCTCTGGTGGACATTTCTCATTAAAAAAAAGAACAATTTGACATTCAAACTGAAAAACTTACAAAAAGATCACAATGTAATTGCCTGCTGACATGAAATGCATTTATTCAGGTGGACAGCATATTGAGATTTGAAAAGCTGTAGCCTTGTCACTATTTTTGCAGTGACAATTTTTGAGTAATCATTTGAATCGGTAGCTCAGATTTTAGTTTTTCAGCATCCTACTCTGCCAGAATTATTCAATGAAGACAGCGAGTGTTTAAAGGTACAGACTGAGGTGCCAAGTGTGTCTTGACTACAAATCATGCTATTTTTTCGGGCTGCAGAAGATGGTAAAAGAATGCGTGAGGACCACAGAGTCATTTCCTATTTCTGTCTCTCGGTGTTTATTGAAAGTCACGTAGTGTTCTCTATTTTCCCAAAACATTGAGTAGTTCTGTAGAAAACCTGTACTCGTGAAGTTCAGTGTGCAGAAGTGTTCTTGTTATTGTGGTTCAGGTCCAGAACCAGGCATCTGCTGGTTCAGTTTCAGGTCAGGTAACACCGAACCAGGCATCTGCTCACTCATCCGTTCCCCCACTGTGGAATGGGGAGAAGAAAACCCAACCTGAAGCAGGGAGGTTTCACGCAGCAGTTATGGTGAAAGAGTAAATTTAATTTATCACCAGTCAAATCAAAACAGGACAAAGAGAAAACAAAACCCAGAGCTGAAATACCTTTCTCCATCCCTCCCAAATGGCTTTGTCCCCAAAAGCTCCACCTCTTTCCCCCCAGTGGCTTAGGAGGACAGGGAGTGAGGTTTAGGGTCAGTTCACTACACATTTTTTTCTGACACTCCTTCCTCCTATGGGAGAAGGATTCCTCATAGCCTTCACCTGCTCCAACACGGGGTCCCTTCCACAGGAGAGTCCTTCATGAACCCCTCTGACATGAATCCCTCCCACCAGCTGCAGTCCCTCAGGAACTGCTCCAGCCTGGGCTGCCCAGAGTCGTGGCTGCTGTGGGAACAGTCACCTCCCTTGGTGCAGGGTCCTACACAGCTGCAGGTCCTCTTCTGCACCACTGTTGCCCCTCACAGTCTACAGGTCCACATTTGCTGCACTGTGCTTCTTCTCAGGCTGCTGCACCATGCTGCTCCATGGGCTGCAGGGGCACAGCCTCTCATCTCAGCACAGGCTGCAGGGACAAACGTACAAGGTGGCTTTTTATCCTCTCTGTTGGAATACCCCTAGGGTTCCTTTTTCTTACCAGAGAGAACCAGCAACATACTTTGTTACAAAATAGCTGCTCATATATTGTAATCTTTTGTGTATTGTGTCTTTTTGTATGTCATGCTCTGGTGTGATCTGATCCTTAGAGGTATTCCTTGTATTCTTGTATTTGAAGGTGGTTTAGTTGGACATGTATTGTCTGGAAAATACAAGCAATTCCTTTGTGTTTGGTGCAGTTAAATCTTTGTTGTTTTTTTTTTTTACTTGTCTGCTTTCCCTTCATTACTTCGGTTCTGCTGAGTTAATTTTTGAAATTAATGCTTAAATTTATCTCCTGATGTTTGAGTTATGTTGCTCTGAATGCACAGGAGATGAGATCTCTTTAGGTCTCTTTATTTGCCAATTTTCCTAGTAAAAAAATCAGATGTTTTATGGAGATTAAAACTTTTTTTTTTTTTTTTTACATTTTGATTCCTCTTGATAATATGTGAAAAACTTTAATAAAAATATCAGTTGCTTATTATTATAATCTAATCAGTTGAAAGACTTTCAGTCTAATGTAATTTGAAAATACATATTGAAGTCCAGGAGTAATGTACATATTGTTTGCAAGCATGTTAAATATTAATTCATTTGAGTTAATATTGTTAGCAGCTACTCTGTTCAGGAATAGAAGGATTGGGATGTGGTCAGTTACTTTGTTGAGCAGAGGTACCTAGTACAGGTCAAGAGGTTTTGCCATTAGCTCTTAACAATGAAGTCTATGTTCATTGATTATGGAATTTTTGTTTGCTTGCCTCTGACTATTCTGCCATTATCTTAATTATTTGATTGAAAAAAATAATTATGAGTGTAATCTAAAAAGATACTTCCAAAAATTGCTTTTTCCACATTTGAGAAGGCAATTTTATATGTATTCCATGTGGGTGGTTATGTTTCATTTTGTGTTAGGAACTTAGGTGCTGAATACGAAGTGGGCACTTTAGAAGTAAAAGGTAAGAACATTATTATGTTCCCCTTTTTGTTGTTACTGCTATCATCAGTATAGTAAAAATTAGTTCTGAGCAGTATGAAATCACCTCATTTAATCAAGAATGCACCAGGTGCAAAATTCGATCAGAACCAGTAGGAGTTCATTGATGGCTCATGAAAACAGCCAGATTTTAAGGGTTTAGGAAGGAATTATCCTTAGGTGTACCTGCTGCAGGAGACTGGGCCTGTTGCTTGTACTAGGACTGTTAGATTGATGGATCTTGAAGTATTCTCTTATACTTCTAATTCCAGTTATTTTATAGTAGAAAAATATTGTAAAATCCAAAGTAATCCATTTAAGGAAGCAGGAAAAAAGCTATCATATAGCCCCTTCACTGTTTGATGCTTTCAGAATGATGTAGACTTAGTTGTGCGAACTGTTGGACAAGCAATTCCATTTGCAAAGATCTTGAGGAAAAAAACTGCAAGTTTCAGAATTTACAGAAAGAGTTCTTATAGTATGTATTTACAAGCATAACTGATAGCAGACACTTATTGTTGAAGTAGGCATTCATTTATCACATCACTTTCAATGTGATTTAAGTCAGTCTTCCTAAATGAGGTTTTGTTTTGGGTAAAACTGCCTAGATATAGGGGGAAAAAAAGCTTAACATACAATGAGAGGTGAAAAAAACTTTTGAAGATATAATTTTGAGGGGATTTTTCCTCTGAGAAATACCAGTATCTTCTGACTTAGGACATGTTCTTGAAATTTACAAATATCATGTATACTGGCTGTGCTGAAATATGACTAGCTTAAAAATTTATGAAGAAACATAGCTCTCTGTATATGATAGAACATTTCCAGAGGTTGTTGGTTAAGTTTTTCATATTGTTTCATGCATGCACACAGCTTTACATATAGATAGCTTTTGCAGATAGTCTAGTATGCTTCCTTCTTGCTTTGTGGTTGTTATCCCAGAACTGCTTTACTTGAGTACCTAGAGCAGGTCATTTAGTGCAGTCTGTTTCCTTCTTTCTTCTTGGCAGCTACAGCATTGAAGAGGAAGTTAAATGCATGGAATGGAAAGGAGCAGTTGGAGGAAGCAGACAGCAGGTGCAGAGAAGTATGCAAAAGGAGATTTAAGCCTGAGGAAACTTGAAGGGGAGGTAATTGAGGAGACTTAGAACAGAGAAAACAAAGCCAAAATGAGTGTAATCTATCAGGAGCTCCTATCATATGAGGACCACATGACAAAAAACCTAGAGACAAACCTAGGAGATTTCTGTCAGCTTTGGTTCCCTAATGATATGTCTGATATGACATACTGACAAGATATCTCGCTGTTTTTCTCTGTGGTGTTCACAGTCTGCTAGAAACCAGGGAAAAATACAAAGATATGTAGACTCTTCATTGGTACGGAACAAGCAAGTAGAGAACAGCTGTGCACTGTTCTGTATTACTAGGGGAAAGAAGCACACAGTGAAATTACAAGGGATAATGAGAAATGCTTTTCATAATAGCAGAAATGCAATGATAGAGTGTTTTGTGTTCCAAGAAAATTATTAGACAAGTTCCTGGTACATCAGAAGCAAGGTCGTCTATATCCAGCCTCCAACAGAAGATGACCTTAAGCTGCTCATTTCTAGGAGCTGAGAAGATACGACTAGAAGTACCATGCTGTCTCTTAAGCTTTAGCTCTTTGCCAAGAAGAAGGGTTTCTCTGAACTAAATGTACCATCAATATGATGCTCATCAGTCTCATTACGCTAAAGGTTCTCTGGTAAATCTGAACTTTACCAATTTTTACTGTTTTTTTGCCCCTCAATATGCTTAGGAAGACATTTAGTCCAAGGCTGATGTGAGCATGATGTGATTATTGACCAAGACTTACCTTTATCAGCTTTATCAACTTACCTTTGGTAGTTGCTTGCTTTTTAAAATTGTTGTAGGATTCTCTTCTTCAGGATAGATATTGACTGTCATTTCATTGTCATAGGAGTTTGGCAGGAACAGAAATTTCATGGTCTGGCTGTAGAGTCAGAAAAGGACAGAACTGAACTCAGAAGATACTCTGTGATATTCATCTGTGTGTGTGCAGGCAGAACTGAGTGAATATTAACCTGCTTTGCTCTTTCCTCTAGCCCAATAAGTTTGTGTAGTATGTTCTTAATTTCCAGTGACTTGTCTTCTGAATGTATTTCACTCTTTTACAGTATCAAAGCCTTTTGTGACTGATGACTCTTCTTGTTTCTCATTAGCCATGGGGAATGGCTGATCAGAGTTTCGGTAATCTTGATGCAAACAGGCACATACAACTTGTCCATACAGCCCTTCTGTTTTGTTTTTTTTTTTAATTTAACTCATGATTTTAGAAATGTTACTGTGAGTTTTGCAGTGACATCTTGACTCTTCTAGAAGCACCCTAATAAGTTTGTCCTGAGCATTTAAGGGGCTAAATTTGATTTCATTCTTTTGTTGTTTTGGACATTTGACCACATCTGATAGTTGTAATCACAGAATCAACAAGTCTGGAAAAGAGATGATCATTGAATCCAGCCTATGACCTAACACCACCATATGGGTAGACCATGGCACTAAGTGCCACATCCAGCCTTTCCTTCAACACCTTCAGTGATGTTGACACCACCACTAGCCTGGGCAATCCATTCAAATGCCTGGTCATGTTTTATTCCGCTTATATTCTGCTGGGTATTCATATTATTTCAGTTTGAAGAACTGAAGTGTACTAGGATAACTTAAGATGGTGATAGATTTAATAAAGCCAGTGTAAAAATAAGCTTCTTAAAAATGTATAGTTTCTACTAACCTCTCTCTCCTCCCGTCTCTTTCTCTCTCATCTACCCATAGACATGCATTTTCAATTTTTTTTCCCTGTAATCAGAAATTATATTGTCATTTCTGGTTATAGTTTAGTTTTACAAACCTTGAGATTTAAAACTAAAACAGCTGAAAACATTTCACATATTGTAAAAGACCTAATTAGAATCATTAGGCTGCAGAAATAATCTTAAAAGTACATACTCAAAAAGGTGTCTTTTTTTCAAGTGTTTTGGCACATATGGATGTGCTGTTGTAATTTCCTAGCCAATTTTTGCTCAAGAAGTAGAGTTCTGTGATTCTACGATTCTTTGTCTTTGTTTATTGAAGTCCAGAACCTTTGAAATTTCTTTTCTGCCTCTGGAAGCACTTAAAAATTCTGAGATGAAACTGTAGAAGAGTAGCTGAATTTCCATAAGCAAAAATGAACGAAACTACTTTAAAAAGGGAAAAGTTGATTTGAATTCGTGAAGGAAGTGATATTGTGAAACAAACGACCATGGATTCTATGAGTGCTGATAGCAAAAGGAATGGCAGAAGGAATGGCTATGATATGAATCATAGTGAAGAAAAGCTTTTATATTTTGGGTGTCCTTGTGGATAAAGCAGTATTTAGAAATTACTGAATTTATTCACTCGTCTCCAATTGTCAGCAATCATAAAAGATGCAAGAGCATTTGTATCCAGTACTATGAAACTCTCAACACAATTAAGGGATTTTTGAATCATGCAACACACTTCCTGGGACAGGGAACTTGGCCAGTATGGTTTCTTGAAGTTACTCTTTAACTTTACCTGTGTAGCAAAGATGCAAACACTTTTTACCTTCTAGTATGTTGATGACATTAAGATGTAAAATGAACATGTGATCAAAGCAATCTAGGTGGTCTGCCCTGATTAGTTCCCCCTTTATGTTTTGCCAGGCTTTATGTCTCTTGTGTGAGAGGTATGCCACATGATTTTAGATGTTTACAGGGATTCTTCTGTACATAACAAAATAAAGCCTGAGGCAAGATAAATAGAGAGCAAAAGGAATAGAAAGGTAGGTAAGATAGAGAGCTGAACAGAAGGAAACCTTACACACATCCTTTTAATTGTTAATATGAATGCTCTCCTGCATGTCTCATTGAGGCTTAGGCAGTGGATATGTTACAGAAAAGACTCATAAAGGATTATGAAACCTGAAAAGGAATTGCATATGCCCAGGTATGGAGCTCTATTTTTGCATTATCATTCTTATCCAGAAAGATGCTTGAGTTATGAGTTACAGTGGTCACAGAAAGTTAAGTTGTCTGTTCCCATGGCCATCAGATTTCCTGGTGTCACTTCTTTTGGGCACAGCTTCATCTGTGGTAGCAGTTCTGGTAATGTCAGAAGCTGCTGGCAGCCCACCTAAAGTGTTGCAGCTGGAGTTGTTCCTTGTGAGTAGAGTTGGGAGAGAGTGTTGGAGCAATCAGATGACTGCTGTTTCCAAAGAGACAAAATACTAACCAGTTAAGGGAATGGAATGACTAATAACTTATAGGTTAAATTATATATTCTTTGTATTCTGTGGAGGGTTAAATATAGTGTGTCAAGGCTTTTGACAGCGCAATTTTGTTAAACTTCATTGAAATCAGCTAACATAACCATCATATATAAGGAAGGACAGAAGGCTGATCCAAGAAAATATGGGCCTGTTAGTTTGACTTTGGTACTGGGAAAACTGATTGAGCACATCATCCTGAGTACCATTATGGGGTATCTGAAGGACAACCATGTGAAAGCAAAATTACAAGACAGAAAATTCACTTTATCCTGGCCCAAACTAGGACACTAACCTGATCTCCTAACTTTCTATGATTCTATGATTCTGTGATGATGCCTTCTATGACAGGCTGACCTGATTATTGGAGAGAAGGGCTGTGGATATTGTCTGCCTTGACTTTAGCAAGGTCCTTGACGCAGTTTCCCACAGCATTCTCCTGGAGAAACTGGCTGCTCATGGCTTGGACACTCACACCCTGCACTGGATAAAAAACTGGTTGGATGGCTGGGTTCAAAGAGTTGTGCTAATTGGAGTTAAATCCAAATGGTGTCCTCCAGACATCAGTGCTGGGGCTGCTCTTTTTTAACATCTTCATTGATGATTTGGATGAGGTGATAGAGTGCACCCTCAGTGAGTTTTCAGATGGTACTAAGCTGGTGGAAGTGTTGATCTGCCCTTGTACTCAGCCTTGGTGAGGCCAGGCAGCACCTTGAATACTGTGTGCAGTTTTGGGCACCTCAGTATTGGAAGGACATTGAGGTGCTGGAGAGGGTGTAGAGAAGGGCAATTAATTTTATTAGAGGTGTACAGAACAGGTCTGATGAGGAGAGGCTCAGGGAACTGGGGAAGAGGAGGCTGAGTGGAGACCTTGCCACTCTCTACAGCTACCTGAAAGGAAGTTGTAGTGAGGTGGGTGTTGGCCTCTTCTCCCCAGTGACTAGTGACAGGACAAGAGGAAAGGGTTCAGACTGAGCCAGAGAAAGTTCATACTGGATGTTACAAAAAATTTCTTCATTACAAAAGTGGTGACGCATTGAAACATGTTGCCCAAGGAGGTGGTGGAGTTGCCATCTGTGGGTGTTTTAGAAAAGCAGGTAGACGTGGCACTTTGGGAGATGATTTAGTTTTTATGGAGTAAGACGGGCGTTTTGAAGGTCCTTTCCAACCATGATAATTCTATGATTCTGTGATCTGTGTCAGCAAAGGTTTTGGGTTTATGATTTCAGGTACTGCAGGACATGAGAGTAGTTTTCTTATGAGAAAGCTCAAATTGGTAGCAATTAGTATTCTTCAGGCCTAATTTTTTACCGGATAAGTGAAGACAAACTTATTTAGAAAAGGTGAATTTAGGACTAGTGCTGATGGCAGATGATCTGGTTGCATATGGTTACCTTGACAGGCTTGTCTACCACTTCATGTCCATTTTGAGCATGTTGTGACACCAAGAATGCAGTGTGCCTCAGCTGTGTGCTTCAGGATTTTTTTATTTTACCCTGTAGTTTGACTTAGCCTCCACATCAATTTTTAAATTTGTGTGTAACATAATAAATTTCAGGTGAGAGAGAATGGATGCAATTGCACTGGGTTTTTTTGTGAATACAGTAGACTAGGTTTTAAAAATACTGATTTGATTGTCTTTTCTTACCTGTGGGTGGGGACTTCTAGATGAGTGATTCTGCTCTCCATGAATATTGAGGTTGGTGTAGCTGAGACTGTTACTGCCTTACCTTTACCACCTTACAGATTTCACAATTGGTCTCTTCCTGTCTGTTTACTCACAGCCTTTTTGGGGGGAGTATCTGAAACTGATCCTGTCATCTTCATTTTGTTCATTGTTCCTCCCCCTCTGCTCTTTTTAGAGTGGATTTGTTTGCTTACTGTCATGCTACAAAACACCATAGGAAGGTAATTGTCTGACATACATAATAGATTTTATTATTGATCGCATTGTGCAGTAACAGTAGGATGTCAAATTGAATTTTGAGCTTGTTAGTGTTGCTTCACTGGTGATGGCTGCTCAGTGATGTACCCTTATTGATATGTACCCCTGCTGGGTCTTTATGGGATTCTTAGGCTTTGGACATACCTGAAAGTTTAATTCGTTCTTGATGGTGAAGCAGTTTGTAAATCTATTTTACTTACTTTGTAGTAGATTGTTTCAAATATTATCTTTGGCCTGTTGCTTTAACATTACACATTTTTCTTGTGGTCAGATGCAGGTACAGCCCTAATGGTAGTTTCTGTTTTGTGGTAGAGGGAGAGGTACTCTCTGCACGTCTTGATTTGTCAGGGAAACCACCAGACATGCCAGAGACTCTCTGATGCAGGAATCTGGCCATAGCAGGATGTCCATCTAGAACACCCTGAGGTCAGACATAGAAGGAAGGAAAACCCTGTTGTTTGTGGTGCTTCAAATAGGGTTAGGGTTAGGGTTAGGGTTGACATTTCAAACATACTATGTATTCTTCAGTGCCATTTTGTGCTGAATGTTTCATTAACTGTAGATATTTTTAATCTTCACATGTTTCTTGCACTCAGCTTGCAGTTCAAATGTTTTTATTCAAATTTTATTTTTGAGTATACCATAGAGAAACATCAAGCCAGCTTTTGTGTTTGTATCCTTAAAATTCATACTTCTGCTCTGTACTCTTGACATTTTTTACCAGCCGCTTGTTTCCTTTTCTTTAAATGGAAATCATTTGTAGGTACAAACAATGCTTATGTAACTGTACATAGTATATTCCTGGAAGATGGTCATACAAAATGGTCTATTAAAACATAAACTACTTTCAATTTTTATGTAGAAATGTCACTTGAAAGAAAAATAAAAGAATCTAAAATAACCTATTTTAAGGGGTGTATTGTTTTTGTCCTATTCTTTAGTTTTCTTTATTTGATCCATTCTATATTTTAAACTTTGTTGCTAATAAAATCTCTCACTGAATACTTTTTTCTGAACATTTTCACTTTCCCTTTTCTCTTTGTAGGTGGAAGAAATAGTTGATGTAGGAGCATTTGCCCCTGAAGACATTCATGTTCCCAAAATCTATGTTGATCGTCTGATAAAAGGAGAGAAGTTTGAAAAGAGAATTGAAGTAAGTAGCCGAGCTTCTTGGTCATAATATGTTTGGGATGTACATTAGACTTTACAGGATTTTTACTTTAGCCGCCACATCTTAGCATTGAGAAAATATTGTGAGAGAGATGTATTGAATTTTGGTAAGTAATGGAACTTAGGTAGGTACTTAGGTAGTTAGTAGTTAAGTGAATGGCCTGAAAATTGAGCTTTGTTTCTTGTACCTCAGCTTCTCTGGTTCTGTCCCTGAATAACTTATAACAACTGTAGTCCTAGATTGCTTTAATGCAGTGGAAAATTTTATGGAAGATGCAGTTTCATTATCCTTCTTCCTCTGAAGATACAACCTTCTTCCCTTCTGTAGACACAACAAGGGGAACACCTAGACCACAATCTGAATTTGACAAGAGTCTTTTCTGTTGGAGAGCTTTTGACCTGGGCACATAGGACTGGTCTCAGCCCCTTTTGTGCCATATGTTGAATTATGTTATACTGAAAAGGTCATGGAGGCTTTCTATTCTTTTCATTAATCAGAAACTTCTTTAGCAAGTGGCATTTCTGGTCTTAATAGAAGTTATCAATAGTTATTAAAAATTGCTACAATAATATTCCATACCTGAAAATATCAAAAAAGTTATCATTATATAAGGGTTCTTTTTCTTTTGTGATGTTATGTCCCTCTGTTCATTTCAGTGACAATATTCTTAAAGTGCAATTGGAAATCCTGTATTTCTCCAGTGTCTCCACACTCCGGAGGTGGGAATTATTCAAAATGTCAACAGAAAAGCTGGTGGAGCGGGAGATATGTGACACAAAATAAGAAAAGAAAAAAAAAATCTTGAGAAAAAGATTGCACAGAGAAATTTTAATAATTAAACTTTTATGATTAAAATTGAGTCACAAAGTCCTAGAAGTTATGCAAGACCTTTTCTCTGTGTAAACTCTTTAATGAATGTGAAGCTTTTTTTTCCCTATCCATCTGTTCGCTGTTCATTCGGCAAAAGCATATTGCATGTTGTTGAGTTTTGGTTAGAAACAGATGTGTCGAGCCATTTTTTTTTCCTTCTTTTTTTTTTTTTTTTTTTTTTTCCTTTCTTTCTTTTTTTTTTTTCTTCCCCTCTCTATCTGGACATGTTGTATTTGACTGCAGTTAATGCCCTGTTTCCTTCTTCTGAATGGGTGCAGTATCTCACAGCAAAGCTTTTACCTTTCATGAGAAAAATGCCTTTTGCATTTATTAACCTGATGTTCTTACTGCACACTGGCAGTGGGTGAAGAGGCTGTCCAGGAAAGGCTTTTATACAATACAGATACCTTGTTTTATTTGGTGCGGCTGCATAAGTAAACATACCTACATGGTCAACTGCCCCCTTCCCTCTATTTTTAAGAAAAAGAGTACGGAGGAAGGAGAAGCTGCTCTAAACTGCACAACAAAGGGTAGCAGAGAATAACTTAGTTCATGCGATTTTCTAATTCTAGCAGTGGTACCTGTCATTAATAGAAGTAAAGGAAGGAAATGGCAGATTTATTTCCTCTTTCATGTAAGATTATATGTCAAAGACGTGGCTTTACATATGAAAGCATTATGTTATGCAGTAGGAGGAGAGATGAGGAATAAAGAGAAGCTGCTTTGTCAGAATTGTTACTGACTTTAAATAGCAGTTCCTGCCTAATTTGGCTCAGACATGGTGTCTCTAGTGCAAGTCATACTTTCTATACAACCTTCTCTCTGCTGCAAATAAGCCCTCAGATTGTTCTGACTTTTTCCTTAATGTGCAAGTGAAGCAATAGCCAAGGAATAAAAAGGAAATTGCTGGGAAATTCAAGAGGGTTGATATTGGCCATTTCTGAATGCCTTAGAGGAAAGTGACTCCCAGTGTGGGGAAAAAGACACTACAGAAGTTCTTTTGTTGTGATGAAAAGGAACAGGATAATTTTGCCTGATGTGTTCAGAATGGCTTGAAGTAGGAGAGGATGTCAAGTCACATGATGCTGCCCAAAGCATATTTATATGCATGGGAAAGATGAACAAAGAACATAATCTATGTAAACAGTATTTTTTTTAAAAAAGTCTTACAGGTTTCTTGAATGTTGTAGCATTTTCACTTGCATGTTATTTAGAAAGCAGCAGTGTAAGGCCAGAAAAACTCAGGAACAAAAATCAAGAAGATTTATGCAAGATTATACAGGTTTATATTGGAAAACTTAGTTGCTTCACTCCCAGTATCTTTAGATGACTGGCATTTGTATGTCTCATACATATAAATCTAGGGTAGCACCATTGAATTGAATGAATGTGGAAAAGAGAGCAATATTTGTATTTTAGCCTGATGTTTTACAAATCTATTTATGCATCTCTTGGGTAAAAAGTCTCTCACTCTGACTTGCCAGTATTTGAATTAATATTTGGAACCTTCTTAACCAGTTGTCTATGTATCACATACTCTGTCAGCCTTGGAAACACAAAGAAACAACATTTTGATCTAAGGCTATCACTGGGGATATTTGGTGACTACATTGGCTTAAAAAGCTTGAAATGACAGATTTAAAGGTCGTTTTTGTAGAAGGTATATAAATAACATTATTCTTAGACCAAATAAGTCAGTGCAATCACAAACTGGGTTTTGTGTCTTGAGAAGGAAGAATCTGGATTCTAATCTTTATTTATGATTATGTCTTTTTTTGCAGCGCTTATCAATCCGGAAGCCTGAAGACTCAAAAGCCAAACAAAAACCAGGAGACAATGTGAGGGAGAGGATCATCAGACGGGCTGCTTTAGAGTTTGAGGATGGCATGTATGGTATCCTTCAGCTGTGCTATAAGTTAAACTGGCAACTCCCCAGAATTATAACTGCAGCTGTTTCGTTTAAGACAGGCTAATTACCATGATTATTGTCTTTCCCAGAGCCTGAGATTCCACCATTTTATGACTGAATTATTGAGTAGATGGTTTATTAAGAGTTAGTGTACCTAGAGTTTTTATTTGGTCATATCTGGAGTATTTGTTAGTGGTTGAATATTGTGCAAGAATTTCTTGAAAAAGTTACATATGTTGGAAATGAAGCTTACTTTCACTGTGGGTTTTTAATCCTGTAAAGCATTTGGCAGAATGCAATTAGACAGAATGGCAAAATAATTCATCACAAGTATGAGGCATGTATCTAAAAATGAACATGTTTGTGAAAAGAGCAGATCTCATCTAATCTAATCTAATCATAGTAGTATGCTTACTTTTTCAGATTTACTAGTTTGAATATGTTCCTGTTTGTGCCTTAACCAATTCTGTTCAGCCAATCTAGGTATTGGAATCCCACTGCTGGCAAGTAACTTCATCAGTCCAGACATAACTGTTCACTTACAGAGTGAAAATGGAGTCCTTGGTTTGGTAAGAGTATCTCTTGGTCACTTACTGCAGTGTACTTACCTTGTAATGTGTGGGTTTTATTCATTGCCCACCCCCAATTTTATTAATTCTCAATGTAGTGCAGGAAGTTTTTAAGGAATTGCTCATTTTACTATTATATTAAATACATGTGTTTCTGGGAAGGAGTGAGAACCATCAGTAGTTTGCTAGACACGAAGCCTTGTAAGTTTATAATTTCAAATAAAGCTTAAAGTAAATATTATTTTCACTGTTATATCATTTTATGAAGTTATACCACCATATTACCTTGCTCTGAAAAATGCCACTTTGTTAAAAAAAAAATCAAACCAAAAAAACCCAAAGCAAACCAGAACCCCTTGTTTGTGTTTTTAGTAGTACTAACAGTGTCTAACAATATGTCGAGCAGTCCTGATGTTACTTGGTGTAAATTACCAAGTGGATCATATTGTCAGGAATGTTTTTCTGCTAAACACAAAAAAATGCATGTCTGTGATTATCTCTTTTCAGTAACAAACATCAGAAATAATAAAGCAGTTATGAATTGTATCTCAAATATATTTTTATATAAAGCTGGCATGCATCTGTGTTTTTATCAGGGTCCTTATCCACTTGAAAGTGAAGTCGATCCAGACCTGATTAATGCAGGTAAAATGTTTTAAATAAATGGAATTAATGGAAAATTATTATTAATTGTTAATCTAAATTTTTGGTTTTGAACAGTATTTGAACCCAAAATTCTGTTGTATTTACTTAAAAATGTTAATGTATTTGTATATTCTTGTAAGTGAAGGTTGGTTTTGATGAATAGAGCTGTTTAACGTTTTAGTTAGAGAGCTTATGCTTTGATGCACTGTAGTAGGTACTGAAGGAAACTGTCTTCCAGGCCAGGTAGTAAAGGGTCAAATCTTCCTTTCCAGAAGTGAGGTTGTTTGGTGAAGCATTAGCCAGGGCAGGAAGGAAGCTCTTTAGATGGTACCTGGAATCCTCTGCTGCAAGTGTCTCTTTTTGCCACTTTAGGGGCGCAGTGCCAGTCCCCACATACTGCACTTGCTCATCTGTTTTGGTACTTTTCACCATGCAGTGGTGAATCACCCAAACAGTGTAAAAATTTAAGTGTTTTATGGTTTAGTACTTCTGTCTGATTTCTGTTCCTTTCATGGAAAGTAGTGCCTGCATCTGTTCTCTGTTTCCATGTAAAATTACTTCTATGTTTTGCCAGACAAACCAAAGTGGGTCCTGACACCTTATGAATTCTCATAGATGTGAAGGGTGTAGGTTATAGATACATAGCTGACATCACGGGGTAATTTTTTATATAGGAAACATGAGATTTATATTTTTCATTTACATATACATATGCATACATATGTATATATGTATGGTGTGTATGCATCGATATAGACAGTACCTTTCTCAGTGGCTGTTAGCAGATACAATCAAAATCTGAGAAGTCAGAGGAAATAAAACACTGACATTGAACAAGCTTCTAATTTAGTATCAGGCTGCAGTGAAGCAATTGCTCACTGAATCAAAACATTTGGTACCTGACTGAACTAATTGAAGCCATGATCATACTGCTATTGCCCTTGTTTCAGTATTAAATTTTATATAAGGAATTATTTAAGGCATTCTGAATTGAAATAAGAAATGATTAAGGAACTGAGTCCAGCATTTCACCAGTAGCTAGGTAATTGTTGTGATACACTGCATGAAGGAAAATATCAGAGGCCCATGAGAGCTGTGTTAGAGCTTGAACTGAAATTGAGGCTGTTACTTTTTTTAGAAAAAGTATTATTGAGGATGTCACTTAAAGAACTATTTAAAATAAAACCCAGTACTATAAAAGATGAAACTGTATGCATGCACATCAGAATTTAAGTTGTAAATTAGAACAAATGAACAAATAAACACTGAACAAATAAAGAAAGAATAAGCACTGACAATGGAAAAAATATCCAAGGACTTTATAAATACTCTGAAAAAACATTGTGCATTTATATAGATGTTAAGACAATCTTGAGTTGTTATTCATGGCTGATAAATATTTTTATGAGATAACCTTGCAGGGCTGAAGATAACAAAAGACATTAGAATGCAGGATGGGAAGTCAGATTATTCTAGTATTGGCACTCCAGTGTCTTCCTCTGCAACTGCAGGACACAGGACACAAGAAAGGTGAACCTCAGCTTTACTGCCAAAATCAGTATTCTTATCATTGCTGAACATTCAGAAGTTGCTAAGTCCCACTAACACTTTATTGGGTTAAGAACATTCTGAGTGTTTTCCAACCATATTTATCAGAGCATATGAAGAAAATAGAAGCTAAATGGCAAAGAAATAGGATTCAGTTCTTCTCACATTCATTGGCTGGAATGGTCCAGTACTAGCTCCCAAAGTCCACATTTTCATAATACTATCCTGGTTTGGGCTTTTGCCAAATTTTTATCTGCAAATGAAACTATTTCTCTGAAATGCAAGTGGGTTTTTCATTAGCTGCATTTTCTTACTATCTCATATGAAGTTTATCTTACCTGCAATTGAAAGGTAGACTCTTGTTATAAAAGCATAAATGTTTAAAAGTCCTGAGCTCCAGAGAGTGTTTTCAGTAAGTGGGTAGTGAAGTGCTCTTATTACATTATTCTGTGGTCCTCAGCCTGTGTCTCTTTCTTCTCAGATTTGCCTTAGATTGTCACTTCATCTCAGGCTTCTTGCTCCATGTTGCTGCTTGCAGGCCATGGTGTCTCTCCCACTGCCTTGCTTGTTGCATGGTAAAGAAAAAAAAATTCAGGCAGTCTTTGCAGCTCTGGATATTAGCACGATGCTTTCTTGTGATCTGACTGCAAGACCACTTGTATGACCTTCTCTACTATTTTGTGTGTCAGAATTTAGCTTTCATACAATGTTGTGGCATATAATATACATCAAGTGAACAATGAATAAATTAAATCAGATATCTTAGGTCTTGAGTGTTTCCTTCCCTGTTCCCATCTTCTTAATTAACTCATTGTCTCTTTTGCCCTCTTTTCTGGAAACTGTTTAATTTCCACACTAATGTTTTCTTCACAATGACAACTGGTGCTTAATATTTCGGTGTGTTTTTTCTTTCAAGTTTCCTATACTTTGTTTATAATTTCACCTTTCACTGTTTATTATGCCTTCTTAGAGGCACTCTGTACACACAGTTGTTGCTTGAAGTGATTCAAAGTTCTGGCAGAAGACGAAAGTGTGCACTTTAACAAAGCAAGAGTAGACTAGATCTTCCATTTATTTTTCTGTTCTCTATATTATTGTCACTCTAGATTGTTCTGGGCTGCTTGCTCTTCCTTGCAACTTCCCTGTCTCGTGAAGATGATGTTTCTCTATTTCAAAAACCAAGTTATACCTCTTACTGCTTCAGTGGCTTGAACAGAAAGTTAAAGTCCACAGAGATTTCTTGTCCTCTGGTGTCAGTGATGTCTTGCCTCAGACTGCAGGTGGTCAAAGAGCGGGGCAGTCCTATCATAAAAAACTGTAACAAACTGCTTGACAGTTCATTATGATTGATTAGGGTTATGTGTGTAATCAGGTCCAAGGTTATACAGAATCCAAAGGAATTTCAGAAAAAAACACTTCTTGGCTAATAGCTGTGGCTTCACTTGTCAAAGAGACAAAATGCATACATACATACTATAGCTTATTTCTTTTACAGGTAAGGAGACAGTCACTGTTCTTCCAGGTTCTTCCTATTTCTCTAGCGATGAATCATTTGCAATGATAAGAGGGTACGTAACAATGCAAACCCTGATCCTTTGAAATATGAAAAGAATAAACTGAATCAGTGACTTGAAATCATTATTCATTCTTTGAAATGTGTTTAGCATTTAACAACCTGTAAAATGATCATGGGCTTAATCAGTGATGGTTTGCAGAGAATTAGGTCTAGCTATTGGAAATAGAATAATACTGTAACTAATAGATTCCATAGTGAGGTTCTGTCTACCACCAGCTGGCCATATATAAAGACATTCTTAATTGTGTTTTAACAGCTACTTTTTTTGTCATTTCCTAGTATCTAATCTGTACTTGCATTCTGTATATTCTCTTTGCTCAGCTTCTAACTATGAGCCTCATTCCACCTCCCTAATGGAAATTCACCATCTGCACCTGCTTTTTGTTTGGTTTTTCGGAAGGAAGTTGGATGCAAACAAACACTAAGTCCTGATGGCTCTGATAATGAGTGCATATAAATATGTGAAGGATTGCACTTAAAAGTATGAGTTTAGAGCTGATTGACTGTGCATACAACTAACCAAAACCAGACAAAAGTAATAACATTTCTGAGGCTCAGTAGGCAGACAGAAAAATTTGCATTAGTGATACATCTAGAAGGGAAAAAAAAACCAAAGTACATCTGTGACGAAACGGTTGCTACCTCTGTGGTATGCCAGTGTTTTTTTATTGATGTAATGAGACTGTGAACTTCAAGATTGTTAATCTTGTTAAGATTTGTGGACTGTTGCTTGAACATGATATGCTAATTACACACCTTCTGTTGACAGAGGCCACGTTGATTTGACAATGCTTGGAGCTATGCAGGTATCTAAGTACGGTGACCTGGCCAACTGGATGATTCCTGTAAGTAGTTTTTTGTGCTACAGCTATTTCACTGTATTTAGGATAATACAAATGTCTGAGGGTCAAGCACAGGAAAGAAGGGCTAAAGAAGAATGGGGTCTGTGAAGCTTGAAGCATTGAAATAGAGGATAAGTGCAGCTTTGAGGTTAACAAGTTTTCTTGCATACTGCTAGCACCAAGCAGTCAGGACGTCTAAAATTATGCTTGTGCACTGTGAAATGATTTATGTAAGCCTTTTGCCTTCTTCTGGAGTTTTTATGTTTCAAATGTCACTTTTTTTTGATGAGGATTGATGATTTTTCTGGAGAGTAGCAACTCTTGTATAGTTGTACCCAGAAAAAGAACTTGAAGGAAGGTGTAAAATAGCATGTAGCTCATCATAGAATTACTAAAAAAAGTGTGTTATTTTTTTCAGTGTTCCTGTCAAAGGATCACAGCACTGCCATTTTGAATATGTCTAGAAGGAAGCAATACTGTTGTTTTTACCTGAATAGTCATAGAGTTTTCAACTGTAGAAATACAAGCTTTAGAAATAAAATGTAGAAATGCATGTCTTTCACATCATTTACAAGTTTGATATTTTTATCGGCTTTCAATATAGTTTGCATCAGAGATATCTAGAAACAAATTTTCTTTTTAGACAGGGTTAAGGTAACAAGGTATATTTCTCTCTGTCTTAGCAGTGCAAAAAATCTCAGGAAAATTACTGAAAAATGAAAGCTGGGTGAAGGAGGAAAAAACAGCACATTTATGTCCTGTCTCATGGGAAACTTGGTTGAGCCCAACAGTCTGTGACTCCTGGCAGGCCTGTGAGTGCGTAGGTGATGGAGGGGTGGCTGGAGCATAAGCTGCTTTTAGTGAGAGGGGACAAAGACAGGGTCTGTACAGGCAGACCTGGGAAAAAGATTTATCTGCAGGGATCTGCCAGGTGTCTGTGTGAGCAACTGTAGGTGATGTGAAGGGGTTATGTCTAGGTCAGAATTTGACACACTGGAAATAAATCTATAAGAAAACAGTCTTCCTTTAGGTGTTTTCATAGCACAACTTTGTTTTATGATCACACAACTGAGAACAGATGAACTGCTGCTGGCTGGATCTTTTCAGACCCCACTGATAAAAGTGCAAGTTTTTCCAGGACTCGTTTCTACTTGCAGTGTCATCCAGTTAGTATTGTGAAAAATAGAGCCTAAAAATTGGTGCTGCAGTTAGTGCATTACTGTGGGATACTGTGTGTTCTATTTTATTGCTGTTTTATGTCTTTTGATAGAACTCTGTGTTTTAAACATAATCTAATAGTCAGATATACTGTAGCAGCCCAGATATGACATGCATTAAGGTAGTACTGGTTAGCTTTGCATTGTTCATTTCAATTTCTTTTTTGTCTTGAGTTACAAAAACTTGTCAGCTGAATCCAAACTAATGAAACCAGTCTCTACAGAAGAATGTATAGATACTTGACAATATAAGGGATAAATCAAATTACATTTTTAACCCTAGGTTTGCTTTTTGAGCACAGGCAAATGTAAGATTCTCTAAGTCTTCAAGGAATTGAAACCTCAGGTAACTAAAATTGGAGTTCATCTGGTTTATCCATGGCTCTGTATCTCAAAGATATGGATAAGTCACCCAAACTCTAATTATATATTTTGAATAGCTAGCTTAAAAAACTTCAGTGAACTATTTTTTCAGGTGATTGACATAAATAAGCCTAAGTAATTTACACTGTCAGTATAATACTGCAGGTATATGTCACTGAGTAGCTGAGTGGGATATTTTTTCCCGCATGTCATCGTAAGAACTCCTTTCTTCCACTGGATGAAGTAGTTCTAGTTTTGTGAAAGCACTTCCTTTAACTTGTGGTGACTGTGATACTAGTAGAAATCACTTGTTTAGGTAGTGACTTTTGAACATTATTCTGAATTATTACTTCCTCTTTTACAATTTTGAAGATACACTAGAAAAAATATTAAAAGTTAAGTTGTTATAATATAAACTCAGGAATTTTTTTAAAGTAGGATTTAGACATTTTCTTACAGGCACAGTTCAAGATTATTTTAATCTTTGTAATTTTTATTTCAACTGTTAGATAAATTCCAGGTTTTGTTTGGCTGGGTTGCCTTGGACTGAAATTGTCTTTTTACTTCTGAAAAAATGAAAACTACCATATAAATGTGTTACTAGATTATCCTTTGTATTCTAGATTACTTAACTTCTGAGATTTTTTTCTTTGACAATCCTTTGGTCCTACAAAAGTGATGTTTAGTGTTCAATGAATCTGGTAAAGCCTTCTGTTTATTCCAGCTGTCTCTGAAAGGCCTATTAGAAAGCAGAAGGGGTGGCTTGAATTGCAGGTAGGAAGAATTGCTTTGTTTGCTTTTTTTTACTTCTGTAAATTGAAGTACCACAGAAAGTTTTCTTCAAAATACCCAAAATAAACAAACAGTAAATAAAGGTTCCTGCTCTAAGGTATTTATAGTAAACCAGCAAAAATACATCTCTAGTGATTTTTCATGATGCAAAAATGAATGATATTTCTTGATGTTTGAAACATCAGTGCATAAATTTCAATGCCAAATTTAATTTTAATCTGATATCTCAGAATATAAAATTTCTTGCAATTACATCTGTGCTAAATGTAAGAGCTATTCAGTGGAGTGTTCATTCTTGAAAAACAATACCATGAGCCAGAGTAATTCACTATTTGTTTTCTTGTTTGGTTTCATTTTACGTGGAGTGAGGGTTTTGGTTTTGTAAGGGGTTTTGTGGGAAATTTGTTTGTTTTGATTTAGTTGTTTGGGGGTGGTCTTTGTTTTTCTTTTGATCCTATTTCCATTGGATTTTCCTAGGACTTCCCTTCTATATTCTAAAGCTCTTTAGAAAGCAGCATTTGGGGATTCATTATAGTATTTGCAAATAGAGCTGCAGAACTTGCTAGATTAAAACTTGCAGTTAAAATCAACATCTGTTGCCATTTTCTCATGCCAGCCCATGCTGCTTTTCATAGTTTTGTCTTTTCTGTTTGACAAAAGCAGTCATGCTTAACAAATATTTTCTAAGTGCAATAAACTTTTTTCACACAATTCATTTATATTACATACAACAACGTTTTCATGTTGTTTATATACTGAATAAAAAATTACTTTTTTCTCAAGGTGCATATACAGTTACCTGTAGAGAAAGGGTGAAATAGCTCTTAAAATATTCAGATAAACTTCGAAATGTAGATATTTTCCACATACATTTTCCCAGTACATTTAGTTGGCTGTACAGACCTCGTTTGAATCCTGTTAACATCAATTTCCAAAGACAGGTCACAGTTGGAGACTATGAAAATTATTTTTGTGGTGTTTTAAATGTGCTAGTAACATCTAAGTTGAAAAAGAAAATGCTTAACAATTTAAATTGCTTCTAAAAACTAGAGCTTTTTTCCTAGATTTAGAGTGAACAAAATCACAGCATTCACAGACACTGCAGGCACAAAAACCCCTTAAAATACCACACAGTGTTTCCAGAGACTAAGTAATAACCACTTTTATGCTAGCTTTGCTTCATGCATTTTTACTTTCTTTCAGAATACTTCCTGCTGTGTAGAAGTTAAAGTCCTTTTTCACATCATGATGTTGAAATTTTTTCACAGTTTTTGTGGTGTGTCTTTCAATTCTGATAAAAAGATGAAGCCAGCATTTTGCATTAATTAACTGGATTAATTTGCAAACATCTTTCTGGAAACATTGAAGCCTAGATTGTATTGTGAGTTTTTCTCAAAACTGTGCAGACTTACATATTTTTTCTTAAGTGCTTTATGTTGTCTAGAATATGCTGATTATAGATTTGTGTCCTTATGCAAGCGCATATTTTTTCATATCTGGAGTTGCTTATTTTGCTTATGAAGATGCTTCTCCAGTCTGTGCAGTACTAGATTTATTAGTAATAAGTACATTTGCAAAACAAGATATAAAATACAGCTTTGGGTAGCTGTTACTTGTCTTTTTCTTACCTCTTAGGTGTACCTTTTTACTAACATGCACCACATGGGTCCCTCTGATTTTTTTTTCTATCCTTATTTATCACACTTACTAACTTTTGTCTGTCTGTAAATACCGTTTGCAGTGCGTTTGTATTTGCTTCTCAGTAAATATGCTTGACAATACTCTATAAATCCAGTCAAGAGCCTTTCTTATCAGCAATTATTTCTCTTTAGTTACTTTTGCTTTTGATATCCACTGGTCAAATGGTTCTTAATCTGCTTTACTTATGTGTTATTACTAGCCTACACTGCAGATTTTAAAAATGCGATTAACCAGCACATAGACATTCAGATTTTCTTGCTTTTCTTATAAATAAGTTGATGTGTTACTGGTAGTGAAGTTGACTTACAAGCAAGATGCATCTTTTTTTAGTCACAAGATTTGTGTGCGGTGACAGAAATATTAACTTTTCTGAAAGCTTACTTAAGGAAACTTTATGGTTTTTTATTTTAGCATTTTTCATTTAATTTTGTGTTTAGATTTAGTTTAACTCTTTCTCAACTGCTGTAGCTTTTGGGTTCTTGAATTGTGGGTATTTGACATTTCAGAATCAGGTCATAAATAAATTTCATGTTTGAGTAAATACCATCAGAAAGCTATTTTTTTCTGTCCCGCGTGAACTGGATAAAATTTGAAACCTAGTGTTTATATTTTTGTATTTTAATTGCATGTATTATTAGGAACTGAGCTAAGGAAGATTTATTGCAATAATTACAACCCTTTCATCACTCTTATCTGCTGATTTCTAAAGGAGAAAGTCTTCTTACTAGTCCTGTGTGTCACATTTGAAACTGACACATCTGTGGATACAGACAATGCCTATCCATAGAGAGAGACCTATGTGACTACTGAATGTTAATAGTGAATATAGACCTCTCCAGAAAGTGGCAAAGCATAAAACTTTGAAGTGGTCCTAAAGTTACCCTTTTGACTGCAGCATTTGCACCATTGATGGTGATGATGAAGTTATGTTTTATCCACTGCATTACCTTCATTGCTGCTTGTCTTTGTGTTCTTCATACTGTTCTAGTTGCTTTGAGCTGTCCCTGGAACAATTTAATTATTTCCTTTCCTAAGGACGATGAGACTGGCAGTGGATTCTGTACTTACCACCTGGTCTGTGACCATCAGACAAGACCATACTGACTTTCTTAAAATCTTTACTCTTATCCACCTTAGCTTGTTCAAGGTCTTCTAGAGGTATGTCTGAAAATTTGTATGGAATGGGAAGTCTGCATGAGCACTGTAGCTTAAACTAGAAACATTCATTATCTTATCTAAGAGTAGTTTCACTACTTTTGAGCATAGTGTGAGGCATATGTATTGTTTCTTTTATTTAATGGAGAGAAATTTCAGACTAAATGCTATTTATTTAGTATTAGGGCATTTGGCAATCTGTGCAAGGACTCTTAACGAGGAAGTAGCTCACTTGTTTTTCAAATGGCTATGTACACTTTCATCTTGGCTGTCCTTTGATACTCTGTTTTAAATGGATTTTTTCGAGCTTTTATTTCATCTGCATTCAGACTCTGCATTTACCTCTAGTAAGTTTTGGCAGTAACTCGAACACATCATTAACATCTGCTTTGCTGTACAGTTGATGTGATACAGATCATGGTCTTTTAACATAACCACATCAGCTCACATGAATTTTATCCTCTGATGTTGGAAGTAGCTGTAAAATTCAGTCATGGAAGAAGAGGCCTTCCCCTTGAGAATACAGAGGAAAGGTTTAAGACACCAGCATGGATTCAGTAACATAACAGCATTTGAAGGCTCCTGCATTTTTGTAGTTTCTCTCAGCCACCTCATTTTAGTCTGGTTTTTCTTATAAATTGTTTCCTATTTGCTGTAGCATCTCTCTAGCTTGCAACAACATTGTGGAAAAACTTCACATTCTGTTGAAAAGTACCTTGACTGTCTCCCCCACATTACACTATTCATAAGCTTCTCTTGGAATGCCACAGGTTGTCTTGGGTGCCACAAGTGACCAAGCCAACAGGAAGGTTTCCTTTAGGAATTACTGTTAGGCTAAATTATTTTCTCAGGCTCTTCAGTGGTGTATTTTGACTACTCAAATGATGTTCCAATATGAAGACATCAGATGAGAATACATGTACCCTCTCAGATTTTCTTGAAGATACCCCAATACCACAGTAAAAAAATAAATTTTTCTTGCAATAAGTAGGCATTATAAGAAATTCCACTAGCTTTGTGTGCTTTTGTGGATGTGAAGAATCGGAAGAGATGAATAGGTTAATTAAATTTTTTTAAAAAATTGAACCCTCCACCAAGTCCATGAGTTTCCCTCTTTGAATCCCAAGATTATTTGGACTATGACTTAGCAAGATGAGCACAATGGGAAAAGCAGAAGTCTTCCTTGAAATATGGACCTTCTGTGGAACTAAGAAGCTGCAAGGAAGCTGTCTGCTTGCTTCTGTCCTCTACCTCACCCTCTATATAAATACTGCCCTCATGGGACATCTCAAGAAGGTCATGGTTGGTAGAAAACACTTCTAGCCTTACTTCAGGTTCTTGATGTTGAAGTGGGCTTTGTAGTTGTGCTTCACATTACTAGTGCTCTACTGCTGAAGTCTTTACTTCTGGTTTCTTCAGCTAGCACCATCACTTTTATTGTGAGCTAACAAAAATCACCTTAGTTAAATAAATGAGGTAGGGAACATGCAAACCCTGGACCTTACCAGCATAAGAAGGAGCAGATTACTTTCAAATATACTTCAGCAATTTCTTATTCGAAATACCTCCTTTTTTTCTTTTAAAAATTTTGAACGACAATTTAGCTTTATATGGGCTGTTACATTATGCTTAGATGCCTTATTGAGTAACAAGAGTGACCAGTTTTATTGTCTGCAATTTTCCCTGTTCAATAAATAAAAATTAAGATTTTATTAAAGGAAATTTATTGCTTCCACTGTAGCTAATATCCAGCACTATTAACCTGGTTTATATTTCACAGGAGAGGTGATGATTGCAAGCAGTCTTAAGGGAGGAGAAAAGGTTTATTTTTAGGACAGACTGCCTATTACAAGCAAAGTATTCAAACAAAATAGTTTCATTTATGTCATGTGCAATTAAATCTGCTATTAAGATTTAAAAGAAATGGGAATTGCTTGTTGCTTGTAGATGTGCAGTGTTTTTAAATATCAGAACTGTTTTTGTTTGCATGCTTATCCTATGCAAAAAGGAACAAAACTGTTGAGAATCACCTTTTAGTGTTGAGTATTTTAGTTCAAGTGTTGGATACAGCTGGCCCCTGTGCCACTATGGTGGAGAGACACATGCAAGTTCTGGAAGTTTGGTAGGTGCACCGAGAGTGATGCAAGGCTCTTTTATTTTGGATATTCCTCAAAATAAAGGGCTAATTGGAGTTCATGCTTAATAGGTTAGCTTTACCAGGCACCCTGCATTGAGGAGTATGTTTGCCTAAGAGGCGGAGCACATGTAGCAATTTAAGTTCCTAAAATCTTAACTTGGATTTTCCTGACAATGCATAAGCAAAGGGATGAAGTTTCTTCTCTCAGTCCTGTATGACAGTTTCTTTTTAAGTAGACTTGGCCTTCATTGACACATATTCAGATATTTCCTAGTTTCTGCAACTTTTTACTGGTTTACAGAACTAAAAGGTCTGGAAAAGGAACAATGCTATTGTCAGGTCTGCTGTATTGATAGCATAATCTTCAATTCAAGCATATTTTGAGTGGCTGGGGAGATAATGCATCGTCTTCAGCTGCTCTGCATTCTCTTGTCAGTGAGCCTCTGGCAGACAAGTGAGAGGACACTAAGAGCAGTAAGTGCATTGTAAGAGCTCTGTACTTCCAGGTAGGATGGAGAATGATCTGAGCAGTGCTAGGATGTTAACATCAGAGATAAATCTCTCGTTCCTTGCAGGTTTGTATTTGCAAAGAAATATTTAGGATTAATGTTAATTCATGTGATTAATACTAAATAATACTTTGACCTGAGTAACTGTAGAGGGGTTGTTTCTAGATATAGGAATTCATGATTTATTCTTTACTGTGTAAACAGTAAGAAAATATTATTGTTTGTAGAAAGTGTGTGTGTGTATATTCCCTTCAGTATGTCAAGAGACCAATAAGTTGCTAGCCCGGCAGCCGTAATGAGATAAGTCTCTTACATGTTTTTTACATCATCGACCATAAGCACTAAAATTAGTAATGAACCAAATCACATAGGTAATGAAAGAAAGCCCAAGAGGAAAGCTTTATACTAGGATATTTCCCAGTCTTTTGACTGTGTACTTGTAGGTTTTATCCATAAAATAGTGTACCTTGCATTACTCTCAGAATTTATATTAATTACAGAAAATAACCAGTCAAGAGAACAAATGTAAAACACTATGGGACAGAAGTTAATGTATTTTAATCTGTAAAATTCCTTGCCTTGTGTTTCCTGATAACCTCCCCTATGTTACAGGTGCCTTGATGTTCCATTCCCCTTTCTTCCTTTCTTAGCAACTCTGGATTGGCCTATGAAGTTACTGCCTTGTTTAGCTTTTAGGGTCTTGTTGACAAAAAAACATGTGTTCTGCTCATACAGATAGAACTTTGTACTTATGGTCATTTCCCATCAGAAGTGTGCCAGGTCTGGACCTCTTCACTTCCAGGATCAGCTGCCTGCAATTTAAGGTGCTGGAAGTGGACAGAGGTTGAATGTTGTAGCACCATGGAAAGCAAAAACAGATGTAGCTGAGAACCAAGCCATTATACAGCTGCAGTGATAATCATTATAATTCTGATACTGTAAGAGAGGAGGCAGAAAGCATTGCTTGGTTTGTGGGGCAAGCAGAATTGAATACCGATCCACATGCATTTGCCCATGTTTATAAATTACATCCCCAGACATCTGGAATTGAACAAAACAGTCTCTTTGTGCTGATGCAGTGAGACAATCCATGGCTTTCTAGATTGGCATGTGGAGAGTGCTAAGATGTCCTTGTTGCTGCACTTAGTAAGCAAAGATTGGATCTTTGAGGAAGTGAAAACATTTCTACAGACAGCAGAATGAATACATTGCTTTTCTAAAATCAGAACCATTGAAACTGAATTTCCTCCTCAGTGTCAGGACTTCCATTGAGTCAGTAGTACTACACAGGTTGAAGTTACAACTCAGGGTACCAAGCATAAGAGTGGATCCTTAGTCTACTCCTCAGTCTTCTGTTTGCATCATATAGAGCCTTGAATGAGCAGGTTTTGCTAAGGTGAAGTTCTGTTAGTCTTCTTATACAGTGATGATGAAATAGGTAGGCTTCCTGTGCAGGAAAAGGCAAGTATCTTGTGCTGTCATTGCAGCCAATGTATTACTTTCTTCTTTTTTTTTTTTTTTTTTTTTTTTTTTTTTTTTTTTTTAAATTTTTTAACAATAAAAGTATTACATTTCCATTTAAAATTTAATTTTAGGGTAAGATGGTGAAAGGAATGGGGGGTGCCATGGACCTTGTATCCAGTGCACAGACCAAAGTGGTTGTTACTATGGAGCACTCAGCCAAGGTAAGACTGCCACTTCTTTCTGAGTAAGTGTTTTGTGCTATATTTTAAAAAAAAAAAGAAGAAATAAAACCAAACATCTTTCATTCTGCTACTTTGTGAGGATTTGACAGTTTTGCTATTAGTTATGAAGGTGCAACAAGGAGATGGGTTAGTATGGTTCCTTTTCCTCTTGTGAATCATTCACCATAGAAAAAAAATGAAATGCTTGAAATACTAACTTGACTTTTAAAAGCTGCACACATTTTTGTTTTTTACTAACTTCATGCAATTTAATGATAGTGGCAATTGCCAGAGTTACAGTAGATGCTACCCCAGAGGTTTTCCTCTTTGCCTCAGAATAATTTGAAAAATGAGGTTCCCGTTGTTAAATGCTTGTTATGATGGAAAGTTATTTACCTCTGAAATTGCCAGTCAAATTGGTACTGACAGCTTAATAGAATAGATCTTTTTGGCATGATGAGATGCAGACTGCCTTAAATCATTATGTGCTAAGGATTAATCGAAGTTTCTTTGTAGAGGGAGTTTTATAGATGTAAGAAGTCTCCCACAAAAGGTAATAGCAAACTTGAAATTTGAAACTTCTAAAACAGGACTGTCCAAATTATAACAAAAATAAAGTGAAGGACAAAAATCTGTATTTTCAGGGAATTCTACCAAATGTATGCAAATTAACTTTTTTTTTTCTTTTTTTTTTAAAATTTCTGTTTCCTCTTAGTCCAAAATTTGGTGTGTATGCAATAAGAATTAGTTGTGTATTGTTTAAGGTAGTTGTCAGAATGGCTGAGGGCAACCCTAAGTAATTTGTATAGTAAACTATGTAAACAAATATATAAATATGAAAGGTAAACTTAACGGTTGAGTGTTTTTTAAACATGATTGGAAGAATGAATTTTCACTTTTTAAAAAAATGGTTGAAAAATATAGTAGTTTCATAATTTATACTAAGCTCCAATCTCAAGGGGCACATTTTCAGTAACGGGGCTGAGTCTGGCCCAATAGTTTTCACATGCACATGTATAAATAAGTAAATGAAAGTACAGAGAAAATTTATCTATATGATTCATATCCCTGTCACAGTTTCCCCAAACCTGAATATGTAATTATCCATTTCTTCAGACACATACTTCAGGTATTAATGTGACCTTAATAAATACTCATGCTAAATTTCTAGTTACTGTGGAATTTAGTTAGGGCTCAGAGTTCACATACAGTGTAATAATTCATACCAGTTTTTCTCATAAAAGGACTATTACAAAAATCTTTTTTCGGTACTGTGTTTAAAAGTTGTTTGCATGTTGGTTTTTTTGTCAATAAGAGTACTGAAGCCTGAAACAGATGGAAACACAGAACAGATTCACTGTTACAAAGAGTCCAGGCATAGACTTACTATTTTAGCCTATGTCTACATAACTTGGGCTCTTAGGTACATGGGATGACTGGTGTGCACTTCTAGAAAGCCAGGAATAGGCTTTCACAAATTATTTCTTGTGCTCTTGTGAAAAGCCACAGCAAAACTAAACCATGTGCATGATTTTTCATATTATTTTTATTTTTAAATGGAGGCTACTCTTGGCATTCTTTCCTTGTACCTAGCCTAGAAATGAGTTGTCTACATCATTCAGAAAGATAAAATGGAAGCTAGTTTTAAGCACCTGATTTGGACATGACTGCAAAGTGGAGCACTGAATTGAAAACTCCAATCATTATGAATAGTTTTGATTTAATGTGTTGTGGAAGGTTAAGGACATTTTCTTCAACAACAGAATTTTTTACTTAAAGCAGACTGTAACACATTAAGGTTTTATGTATCTACACATTTGTCTTTTCCTTCATCTGAACAAATTCTGTATAAACTCAGACAGTAAAAAATAATGTATTTTCATTTGGATTCCTAATTCTGATAGCACCCTGGTAGATGCCTTCCAATAGTCCCCTTTAATACTAACTGATAATAAAATAATCTTCAGCTCAAGTGTTAAGAAGTAAATATGTTAGTTCCTAGAGTCACAGGAAGCCATTCAAGCTGTCAAATCTGCAAGTCCATGCATTTCAATCTCAACTGGGTACCAAGAAGAGATGCTCATTTCACATGGCTGAGAAGTATACCTGATACGTTACTGAAGATACTAAAAAGTCACAGATTAATCTTGGCTTTCAGGCAAAGTGCCAGGAATGTGCTCAACATGGACAAGATACAAGTAGCTCATTTGAAAGTAACACTGTCTCAAGTCTCATTAAATAATGGTTTCCCTAGGTGTTAAAGTAGTGGTGTTTGGTGCCTCAGAAAAGGAAGTATATCCTATTTTCCTCGAAATACATCCTATTTTCTGTACTTAGTTCCTTTTCTGTATTTGTATGCTGATTTCCTCTGCATAAAACAGATAATGTAACTTCTGTGTAGTACTTGAGAATATTGCACTCATCTCTTACTCTGATTTTGGGCTTTCCTGGAGAGATGGAAGGAATGGGAATTCAGTGTGAGTTAGGAAACTGCATTTACTGTTTTCAGAGCATGACAATGCACTTGAGTCCTAGGGGTTTGACATGCCTTTGTGTATGACTGATCCTGACATACTGTTTGTGATGAAGTATAAGAGGGAGAAATGTCATGCCTTCAATGTCTCTCCCTAATTTTTGTCCTTTATGGGAGGTCCTGTGTATCTCCCATCCTCACACAGCAACAGGAAAGGCTGGTGAGTAATTAGAAATATGCAGAACTTCTAAATTCAGGAGCCTGTTCATGGGCACTCTGAGATTCTTGATAGTCATCTCTCCATATCTGGGATTTAGCTAACAGCTGTCCCAAATGGCCAGACATGTAATCTGCCATAGAAGTGATACCAAAGAGTGTTCTGAGTACACTGAATGTTTTGATAACACTGAATGGGTACAGCTCTGATTTTCAAGTATGTATTTGAATTCTGAGTAAGTTGCATTGTTTTTGAAAATTAATGCTCGTCTGTATATTTTTAAACACAGGGCAATGTCCATAAAATCTTGGAAGAGTGCAGTTTGCCACTTACTGGGAAACAATGTGTAAACCGCATCATTACAGAGAAGGTAAAGTACTTTTCTTGAATCCTTGCCAATGCTTTTCCTCCCCTAGATGTAAGAAGGGAGACTTAGTAAAAATAGTAAAGCTTAGTGAAAATGAAGGGTATATTCGGTATCTGTTGCCAGCAAAGGGCAAAGATTCCACTGGAGTTCAGTTCCAAAGGTCTGAGGATTGTTTTTTCCTCTTCAGGTTCTCACCATTGACATCTAGTGTACTAGACTGTACTCTTGGGAAACTTCAGAACTAAGATGCCAGACATGAGTAGTATGGAAAGTGTGTATCTCCTTATTTTTCCCAGAGTATTCCTGCAAATTTGCCATGTGAGATGCAAATTCTCAAATACAGCTGTAACCACAGCTCATTTTTTTCCCAGAAGAGCAACTAGTTATCATCTTACTTGGTGTATACTACAGACTCTTGGGGAGCAACACAGCCTGTAGCTATGGCAGGACTTTAGTTCTTTTGTCCTTACTTGATCCCTTTTGTGAAGCAGTTTACTCTCCAGTGCAAGTACATGTGAACATCTAATATTTTGGCTGTTCAAACTGCATAAAGGATGTTTTCAGCAGATGATAAGAGACTTAACATTTTTGCTATAATCCTACACTCCCTTTATTATCAGTGTTTACATATTTAAGGGCTTAGAGTAGTCCCCCTGTGAGCTACCTGTCATACTAAATAGAAATGCATCAAAGGTCCTGATGTAAATTTGCTTTCTCCTGATGCTATGTTGCTGTAATATAAAGGTTTTTGCTCTCCACAAAGTAAGAGAAAAGACAACGTGGAACATTTTCCAGTCTTCTGTGAACTAGCCACATACACATATAGGGTACAAAAAAAAGGGAAGTGAGCAAGAACTGTTGAAAAATAAGCAAGCAGAAATTTGAGACTCACTACTTGTGTCAGACTGCTTGTCACCAGAAGGTGATGCAAATGGACAACAGTACTTTGATAGTGTTGTAAATTCTGTTTCCACACTACCTTCCTGGTGTGTGTGTTTCTTATGACCAGCTTGTCTAGGACTTCAAGGAGCTAAGGGGTTTCAGTTCCATAATCAGTCTTGTGCTCAGAGGACAGCTGAACTTCAGTATGCTTCTGTGATGAGCTTAAGAGTTGGCCTCCATTTCAAGTCTTTTGCTGCTGACACTTTATTTTTTTAAGGAAAATTGCTATAGACCTTATGGTTTCCATGGCAACTAGCTTGCAACCTGTGTATCTCCCTCTGATAGACACCATTAAAGTGCACATCGTTTTACAGGTGATTTTATTTCATGCAATTGTAAGACTTGGAAGTGGAAAGCATATCTTATGAAGACATTAGAATGAACACCCTTTGCTCCTTTCAGCCACTTTCTCCCAGACTTGCTGTTCCAAATACAAGAAATCTTGTCACCTGAAAATACTGAAGTTTGTACTGGGTCTGCAATAGCTGTGGGAGAAGCTTAAAATCTAACAAAGGTATCAACTACTCTGTATCTCTCTGCTAGCCTTAAATCAAAACAGAAGAATCACAGAATAGTAAGGGACCTCTGAGGATCATCCAGTCCATCTGGAATGAGGGATACACTGTCTTTGTCTGTTTCCCTTTCCGATATCTTGCTGAGCATTGTCTTGCAGCAAGACTATCTCAGCCCTTTAATTTGGAACTCCCACTATTCACTGCATTGGAGCAGGAGGCATGGTCCTTGTTTTATGCAGTGAAGAACAGTTGCACATTTTCCCCAGAAAACTAAAACACGTCCTATTTTAGATTCAGGTACAAATAAATGTAGCACAAACCTTTATTGGTTAGTCATAAAAGTGAAAGCAATTGATAATGGCATCTTTTGTTATGGAGAGAACATCATCTTCTTCAGCACACAATTTTGTATAATATTACTACTTGCATCCTTATTTTCTGCTTTGGTAATAAAATATAAATTCTTTGCTGTTTGAACCTGACAGGCTGTGTTTGATGTGGATAAGAAGAAGGGATTAACCCTTGTGGAAATCTGGGAAGGACTGACAGTGGATGATATTAAGAAAAGCACTGGCTGTGACTTCACCGTAAGTAATTTTTAAAACAAATATAATAAGCTCAGTGTCCACAAATACTCATCACAAATATTCATGAAGACTTTACACACAAAATAATTTTCCTCCTTGCAGTAAGATTACTTGTGGAACGTACAATGGAAATGAGATAATTATGGCTAGCCTAGTATGGTGGTATTGGAAGCATTAGAAGCTAAGAAAAACAGGAATGAGAGAGAAAGAAATGTGCTAAGAGTGAAGGACAATTTTGAACAGGAACTTTTATTATGCTTTGAAGAGAATGTTTGAGATTGATGAGGTTTGAGAGGTGAATTAATATTTGTTTTTTCACTGTATTAGTTTTCTTAACTCTCTGCTGCTAAATTTTTGTGCTATCTTTGGGTAAGATTTTGAGTCTTCTCAGTCACACATCCGTTCTGTATTACTAGTGCCAATCAGTTAAATGCTCTACTGTTGATTTCTTTTTCTCTCCCATTGCCTTGTACAAATGAAACATAGGTGCTGCATTAATCCAGAAAGCCACTACCTTTTGACCTTCACATTCATTTTTGAGTGTCAGTTACTGCTGACACAAAACTGATTTATTAATGGAAATCTGTAGTGCTTTAGATTATAACTGATTGCATCTGTATGGTTGATAACATACAGTTTTGTTATGGCCTCCTCCATGCACATTATAAATTATTTTTCCAAGTTATCAGGTCTTTTGGGATGAGCCACCCTTCCTTTGGTGAGAACAGCAAGTATGACAGCATACAAATTCTTCTGTAAAGCTAGCTGGGCAATGTTTGTAATGAAGTATAATACTCCTCCTCTTTTCAGAGTTTCATGGCATGGCACATAATTGAAAGACTGCAAATATCCATTTTGGATATCCTTATGGATACTAAGGCTTTGAGCATACTATTGGCAGCAAGTAAAACTATCTGAGCAATGAGCCTGTGGAATTTCATTAATTTTCTGTGTCAATAAGAAAGCATTTCTGGCAACCAATATGACAGTGTATGTTCTGCTTACAGAGCTTTAAATAGTTTAAATAAAGACCTATTCGCTTCTGAAAATGCATTTGTTAACAGCTATCATCCAAAATTAAAGCATAAAATTGACTGTGTAGGTTTGTATCTGTTGCAGTCACTTTGTATCATTCTTGCATATTTAATTTGGGAATTAACTTAATGGTGAATTTGAAGGTTCTATGCTTAAGTATTTAAATGAACTGAAACTACAGGAGAGGACTTCTGTTGTTGTAAGACACCAGCCCTTAAGTATTCCAAACCTTCTTGTTTGGAAGGAGTTGTTTTCTTTTAGGTTCAGCTGGCCAATATATATGTATTTAATTGAACATTGAACAACTAAAGCCAAGTCCAGCTGCCTTTGCTCAAGGCAATGAAAACAGACGTAAACAAAGAATTCAGAGAAAGGAGTGATAAGCTTAAAATAATGGACACAGATGGTGTGATAGGGCAAGACTATTAGGATCAAAGAAAAAATAACCACTACCCACTGTCTTGTAGTGCCTTGCTGTAAATGTTACAGAAGGAGTGGTATAAATTTTGAGACTTTAGTGTAGCCTGAAATTGGCAATTGCTAAGAGTTATTGCAACAATTCACTGGTTTAGGTCCCTGGGATCTATCTCACAAAGGGATACACAGTTTACTACTTCTCCCAAAAGCAAACTGCAGACCAGTCTGCTTTGTATGGCTGCTGTGTTCGTGCATGAAGCCATGCTCTACTGAAATATCTCTGGGCATGAGAAATACAGATGCTGCTTGTTTTTTTTCCTCTGCTGAATAATGTTTCCTGGCCATGGTGACCCAGTCCTTTCATTGAAATCTTTATTTTTGGATTTCAAAGCTTTCATAGACATCTGTGACAGCAAGAATAGGTCACTGTTGTTTAATAGGGGACCCCTGATGGCCTTTTTTTTTTTTATATACACGGCAACAGCTCCTTCACTTAGTTTTGGAGTTCAGAAAATAGATTGGAGAATCGTGATAGGCATTTGTTCAGAAAGCAACCTCCTCAAGACTGCCTCAGGCTTCCTTGCAAGAGTATCAGTTGTGCTTGTGATTATTTCTGTTCACTGAATGAGACATCTTGTTCTTGTTTATATTGGTGACAGGAACTTTTGTGATACTGTATTGCTGCAGTAAAAGCATTTTTGCTAGTTTGATACAGAACTAATGGGTGGGAAATGAGGATTTGACCCTTTTCTAGCAGCTTTTTTCAGTGGACAGGGTTAATGATCTGAACTAAATGAAGCACCTCTCTGGGCTGATTACAAGGCAGATTTTAAAGGCTGGCTATACCTTTATATATAGCTGTCTTTCCCCATGGAGATTACTCCATTTTTGGAGAGAACGTTGTAGCCCATATAGCTTTCTTTGAGACACACTTGGCTATACAGTCCCTTTTTCACAGCCTTGTGAAAAGCCTTACTTACTTGGAAAAACATCTCCTAAATTACATTTGCAACAACAAAATATGAAAACATGATTTCAATAAAGATTCAATATTCAAAGATTTCAAACATGATTCAATAAAGAAAACATGATTTAGAGACAGCAGTCTTGATTGTAGACTGGCATCATATAAAAAAATAAACAATTTGACCTTGATTTTACTGTTCTGTGAAGGCAAAATGCTGATTTATCTTGCATGCTAAAGCCACATTTGCTGTAACCTAGCATATGGATCACCTTGGCAGGTAATCTGTTTGGGTTTGTACTGGTTTCTGTTTGGGTTTGTACTGGTTTATACTGTTGATGAGACCATGAGAGAACAGACTAAGAACCATACTTTTGCAGATACCAGGATAAATCTGTCTAGATAAAAATTCCAAATCCCACATCTCCTTCCCCTCTTTTTTTTATTGTCCTTGATGCAACAGCTCAGTTTTACAAAATTATCTCAATTTAGGAAGAGCATCTGCCACGGAAACATTAGGTACCTGAATAGTATTTCACTAGTGTATGTTTAAAAAGAAATTGACTGTCCTAACTTGAAGCCAGTGAGTGCAAAGTAACAGATCATACAGTTTTAGTTTCTGGAATCAAATTTTCCTTTGAGGAAAAAGGTTATTGCAGGATTGAGTCAATTTTTAAATGGATATTTTGTTTTTTCCTGGTCAGTCACCCCCTACTGCAAAAGTCACAGTAGGAACAGATTCTTGTACAAAACCTGATATTGGAATTGTGTTGGAATTTGCGTTTTTTTCTGCAATTTCAAAGAGTTATGAGTTAATGGGGGGTTAGTAACTTAAATTATTTTAACAAATATACTTAGAAGGGTCATATTTGTTGAGGGGCTGTTTCACATTTTTGAGAAGTAACTTGCCTTTGCATATCTGCTAAATTCACTAGAAGTTATCAGGACTCAGCATCTTTCAGAATGAAAGAAAGGCCTTGAAAGAACTGCTTGCTATAAAGAAATATTATGACACAGTCAGAGGGCTGTTTGTGTATAGGAAGAGGCTAATTTGAGTCTGGAAATCAGGGAATCAACAAGTTTGAGTTGCAGGGAGCCTCTTGAGGCAATATGTCCTCCCACCAGTTCAGAGGCTGTTAGAGGGATGCCCAGGCAAACTCCTTCCACTACACATACTGTGTAAGAATGTGTTGCTTAGAAGGTACTGTCAGAAAGTAGCAACCTTCCAGATGCTGTGTACTATAAAACAGTCTTCATTAAGCACATTCAGCCTTTACCACGTTGACTGGCTACTGGGGTTTAAAGCAGTGGACTCAAAGGGCTTTCTGCATTTTAGACTTGATTCCTCCTTGCTTTCCAAAAACAAGCATTTTTCTGCTTATTTAGATCACATTGTATTCAGAGGGAACAGTTGTATTTGGTCTGAGTTGTGAGTGGTGCTGGGCTCTTGCCACCTATGTTATCTTCAGCAGGCACTGTGACACTGCAGCACTCATGGGGATTGGACTCTTTCTAAAGCAGGTAGTGGTACACTCAAATGATAGCTGTTAGCATCAGATATGCAGACGTTGCATTACATGTAATACGCCTATACAAATGTAAAACACTTGAGGTTGCAATGGCATCAAAATTTGCAACAGCATAAAATCAATTATCTCCTCCAGTAATTGCCTTTTGTCGTTATTTGCAGAATATAGATTTTAATGGTGCCAGCTTAATCCTTTTTTTTTTTTTTTTTTTTTTTTTTTTTTTTGTTTGTTTTTTTTCTCTCCTCCTCCTTTAATTCAGTGGAACCATCCCTGAGTGAGACAGAAATATGTCCAGAGTAAGTGAGGGACATAGTCACTTCAAGTAAGAAATGTTGAAACGTTTCTGGAACTAGTCCAGGAATGCTGCTGCACTCCGGGAGTTTCTTCAGGCTCCCTGCATTTGTACCTATTACATCTATTTATTATACTAGTTCACGCACAACTTTTGAAAAATCAGTGAACAGTTTCCATCCACTGAAAACATTTCATTAGCATTTGATACAGTAAACACATTCTTCATGAACTAAGCTTTCCTTGGTGGCTACTGTCGTAAATTTATAAATTATGATACCTAGAGGCTGGGGGAAGGATAATGTAGAAATCGAACTAGTACAGGAAATACAGCCCTCTACCTCTAAAAGAAATGCTTTAATGCTTGGAAGGGTCTTTATATATCATTGTTTCATGAGATAGCTTCAGTTCTTCTAAGTGAAAAAGATGGGATAAGGAGGCAGAAGGAATGCTGTATGTGATGTTTCACTGGGACGCATTAATCAGCTAGGAGAGAGATTATTTGTATAACTGTTTTTCATCCTGAACAAGTAAGATCACACGAATTAGTTTTGATCTTCATCCTAGGGTGCCTATTTAAATAGGCTGGGAACAAGAGATGTTTGAAGAGGTCTTCTGTGGGGAGCTTTTCCTCAGGGTATCTTTATAGACCTGCAGCCAGAGCTCAATCAAATGTTAAGCACTGATACACTTTAGAGTCTTCTCTGTATTCTTCCCATTTACACCTGTTTCCTCACCTGGTGAGCTCTTTAGGCTTTATTTCTTATCTGGATATCTTATGATATCACTAACAGATTTTTACAAGTATATGGAATTAAAACAATAGAATGCATAAGGGTGTCCTCATGAAAAAAATGAATGTGAATAGAAGGCAAGTTTTTTTTTAAAAAGTAAAATTAGAAGTATTGAATTATTTACTCATCAAACAAATAATGAAACCAAATGTATATCTGTACTGTAGGTACAGTATGTGTATAATATATTTACACATTTGATTGTATATGCTAATACACGTGTTCCAAAACTCAGTTTACTAATTCTGCACAGGCCCAGCATTGACAGTGTCCTGTCTCCTGGTGGGTGGGGAGGAAAAGCAGAATGAACTTCATTATTGAGTAAAGAAGCAAAATCATCATTTTAAGGTTTCTTGGCATGCTTGTCTTAATTCTAAAGTAGCGATTCAGTCAGGTCATGAATATAATCTGTTGTTGCCTGTAAATCATTAAGGGTGTTGATGCATTAATGCAAGTGGATTAGAAGGTAATGGCTGAAGTTGTTGTCCATCTGCAGCAATCTTTTCTGTGTGGCAAACACAACTTCACTGTACACAAACTGCGACCATTCAAGGGCCAGTGTGTTAACTAAGATGCAGACTATTTCTGAGTTACCTTCCCATGCCATTCTGTAAGCTGCTTAATTGAAGAGCTGCTTCACCTGAGTTCAGCTATCCTTTCTGCTGGCACTAGGAGCCATCTGAAAATCCATTTCCCATGCAATTTGAAGGGGCAAGTACAGGTTCAGCTATCCAGATTTTATCTGCTTGCATTCTTAAATCAGTTCTCCAACTCAAAATAAATAAAATTTATATACTCAGTGCTAGCAACACACATATCTTGTATTTCTGCATCAGAAATTTAGATATGTGAATTTTTATCTCTGAAATACTGCAAATATATCACTTCAGAGAAATACAGTGTCTCTGGTCCTCAGTGGAATGTAATTGACAGAGGTGGAAGGGAATGGTAGGTTGTTCTGCTATATCTATATGCTAACTGTTTGTGATTTTTGTCTCCTTTTCACTAGGTTTCACCGAAACTAATACCAATGAGGCAGATTTAAATGTGAAATACAGTCTGGGCTTAACTTGCCAGAAGACTTGTTTCCAAATCGGAGCTCAGTGAAGAGAAATGTATGCCTGTTTTGCTATTTTACTCCTTTTTGTTTTTTAAGGGCTTTGTAAGTAGTTTCCAGATAGTTAAACTCAGGCTGTGACTATAAGCCTAAATTTTATTTTTCTTTCATAACATTACCAATTTTAATGGAAAGGTGAATTTATTCCCTAAATACTAAAATGTCAATGATGATTGTAAAAACATTGCCTTGTAGACTCTGCCAAATACTGCATTTTTTACACAGCTTCAGGAAATGACCACACAAAACTTATGTTTGTCTCTGCTTTTCCTGATGTCATTAAACTTATAGTTCAGTCCATTGCTATGGAGCTACAGCACTTACTGTGTCCATTCTCCTGTAACAGTGTGTGTGGGTTTTTGATGTGGTCTATAGCACATGTATGCAGCTGTAGATAGTCATCAAGAATATGTACTTCTCTTTTCCTGAACCTTTCAATGAGTCTGACAAAACTGCTTATACCAGTGAAAATAATTGGATCCTTAGGTCTGAATGTATCTATTTCCACATTGTGTGTCTGTTGGCATTTAGATGCCTACACCTTCCAAAGTCCAACTCTGACCCCTTCTATTTAAATCATACAAACTAGGATGAGTCTCATATGAAGGAGGAAGATCAAAAAGTCTCTGTTCTCACACAGACAACTTGTAGCTACACAATTGTTCCACATGAACCACTCTTGCTCTCCAGATAAAATCCTTCTCTCAAGCTCCCATTGAAAGGCAAATGAAGATTGTTTCTGGAGAGAGGTCTGTCCTTCCAGTGTTTCATAGAGAAACAATGGAAGAGAATGTGGTGGGCACTGGGAATATTCTTCTGAAGAGAGTACAGTTGGTTAATGGTAAAAAGCAGTAAGTTTGCACCACTTGCCAGTCAAGGCATCAGCAAAAAATAAAGTTTGGAACCCAGTGGTGATAACTAGAATTAATGCCTAAGAGACAATCAACATGAAGCTTTTTTTTCCATACTGGTTCTGCTATTATTAAAGGTCTTCCTTTCCTTGTTATTAATGACAAAATTACTGTTATTTTTGCAAATAGGTAATATGACAGCACTGGGCCTCACACCCCAAATAAGCACAGTATGTCTTTATAATACAGAGCATGAATTGACTGGAAATGTTCTCCCCAAGTAGATGTTACGTAATTATGTCAAGATATGTTATGTTAACACCTGAAACAACATGGATCAAAGTGCTCCAGAGTATCTTAGTCCAGGATTAGCACAAGTTAGTTTTTACCCACCTTTAAGTTTCACCAGTTTTCTTTGTTCAGATGAACTCTCTCTTATTTATTCATTCCAAATAAGTAGCTTGCTTACAGTTTGGGCATTTGTATTGCTCTGCTTATGGAGGTTTTGCAGATTACAGGTCTCTTATTTAACAAAAGTTCACTCAGTATGAAACAGTTCTTTCTGAAAAATCCCAGAGGCCTCTTCCCCAGTCTATAAAGACATTTCAGTGACAATTCTGACCCTTGTGCTGTACACAACAAAAGGTGTCTATCTTTGCCTTGAGGGACAAGGATAGGTGAATAGCTACTCTGAGGGAGTGGTGTGATCCCTGAAGGTGTCTTGTTCATTGGCACTCAAGGCTCTCTTAGAGAATACCCAGAATGGATGCTGTTTTTAGGGGAGGAGTATAAAACTATTATACATTGGAAGAGAGTTACTGTTAACTTATACAGGGAAAAAAAAGGTTATATTTAAATAGATGGGGAAGTCTTAAACCCATAAATGAAATGTTCATCTGTTGCAATTACTGATACTATTAGTTGTAGGATTGATGAGTTAATTACAGCAAACATTTCTAACACATATAGAGTATCAGAAGTATCTGAGGGCAGCATTAGGCATATCCTGCTTCTGTGATAGGGTTATGCTTTGCTGGTATACGCACAGAAGCCATAATTGTCATTATTATATGGCTATAAAGAGACTAATGACCTGATAATGTCTGGGAGTTCCACACCTTGTTTTCTGAAAGCAAAGAATTAGGAGCCAATAACTTGTAGGTTTCAGCTTTTCCAGTTCTCCACTTACGGCCTTGAAAAATGCCACCTGGGCTCTTTGCTGTGTCTCCTGTTGCTGAAAAGGAGATGGCTTTCTTCCTACCTCACAGGGATGTTGTGAGGAATAACCAGATAAGGTCTGCACAATAGTTATTTTTTCTCTTCAACTTGGGGATAACACTTGATCAACAGTGTGAGAGAGTACTTGAAGACTGTCACACTTGCTGGATGTTTGAGTTTTGTGTCTTCTCTTATTTGTATCAGTGTGAATGCAAGACAGTGAAAGTCAATATACTCTGAAAACTGGGGGAGAAAGGAGAACAGGCTCTCTCTGAATACAACAATGGTGCAAATACCTGTATTTCACACTTTTTTTTTTTTTTAATCTTGAGGACAATATACTGGGGATAGAATATTGGTATTGTTATGAAAATGTAATGTGTCCACACATTGCAACAATCTCTGATTCCACTTTTTTAAATGATTTGTAAAGTGATTGTAGTAGAAGTAGAAACTGAAGCACTCCTAAGTATTTTGCTCTCTGTGGATGCAAGCATGGTTTATAGTTGTGATGATCAGTATTCCAGGGATGAGAGCTTCGTATTCCTTTTTGGTGGCTGAGGGTATGCATGAAGTTTTATTGGAATATCATCACTGAGGCCATCCTCTGGCTGACAGCGATTCAGAATACATGAACAGTTGACACTTTGTCCAGAAGACGACGATTCTACTATATTATCATATTGGACTTACTTCACTTTATATTTTATTGACTTTTTTCCCAAAAAAAAGCAAATTAGAAAAATGAAGCATTATAGAAAACACAGTTGTACTGTAAGCCCTGCAAACTAAACTGCAAAGTGCTTCTATGTATTTGCAAAGCAATTAATGAAATAAAGATTACAAATCTCGTGTTCCATCTACTGTTACCATTTTTCGTGGTGTTTTCTTCTGCCAATACACTAAAAGATTAACTTGTGTTCACACCAGCATGTCACACCTGCCACTTCTTGGCTGAAGATGGAGGGATTTGATGAACAGAAATAATGCACCTCAAAACTTAGCTAACAGCTGGATTCTCCATGTTCTGCCTTCTCACTGTCGTCTCTGCTGGGTCATTTTCAAACATAATTATCACATCCATTTTTGTAATTACCTGATTTTCAGTCCAATGAAATAATGAGCTACATATGTAGTCCTTAGAGAAGTGGGTTTTTAGCCTTTCGATTAAAACTGATGTAGATGACACATGGAGCCAAATTCTATTAACCACCTGGTGAATGATAAATTAGATTATTGCAATGTGATGAAAATGCTTGTCTGTGGATAGTGGGGTCATACTTCTGTATAAGTCATAAGGTCATGAGTACATATGTCATCATTCTGTCTTCATAAGTGTCATTAGAGAGCAGGTTGACAAATGAGAAGAAAAATGCTTAGAGTCTGAAAAAACCCTTGATGATTCACTCTGAAATGAAACTCTTCAGTAATTAATATGTGTGGTTAAAAATCCAATAGTCTGTAAAGGAGGGTACAAGGTAAGTGCCAAAACCACAGAGATAACACACAAGTCTTCAAGCTCTAAAATCCACTCATACAAATTTAGAAGTTAAAGTTTTCCACTGACAAGAGGAGAGAATTGGTTAGAGCTGTATCCAAGCAGTTTTGTGGTATCTGGTATGTCTTCTCTTGTTGCCTGTTTTACAATATCCCATTGTGTCTTTAATGTGCTGCAGTGTTCTGAGCCCCTCTTCTGCCTCTGTCTATCCGCTGCTATACATCAGGAGTCTTCGCTCTGATTATGGATACAGTGCAGGAATATGTCAGTTTTTAGTGGAACAACTTCAGGGGGCATCTTGAGAGGGTGAAAAATTTCCCTTTCTGAATGTATTTACCTAACAGATTTTGAAACTTCAGCAAAGGTGAAATTAGCTATTCTGTTTGTGTTGTGAAAACTTGTAGTGCCTGCTTCACATATTTATTTTGAACAGCCTGGAAGAAATCCTTGCCTTCAAGGCCAGTGGGTTCCCCATCTGCTTCCCAAGGTACTTAGATTTTATTCTTTTGTGGCAAGCAGGTTGAGGGAGGTTTTTCTCCTCCTCTGCTCTGGCCTGGTGAGGACCCATTTGAAATATGTGTCCATTTCTGGCTTTCCTGTACATGAAAGACAAGCAACTACTGGACAGAGTCAAGCACAGAGCCACTAGCGATCAGGTGACTGAAGCACCCACCCTGTGAGGAAAGGCTGAGAGAGTTGGGTATACTCAGCCTAGAGAGCCTTCATCGATGAGGGGACTGAGTCTACCACTGGCAAATTCATGGATGACACTAAGCTGGGGGGAGTGTGGATCAGCTGGAAGGCAGGAGGGCTCTGCAGAGGGACCTGGAGAGTTGGGCTGATTCCAATGGGATGAGGTTCAACACGGCCAAGTGCCGGGTCCTGCACTTTGGCCACAACAACCCCATGGGGAGCTCCAGGCTGGGCACAGAGTGGCTGAGAGCAGCCAGGCAGAGAGGGACCTGGGAGTCTGGATTGACAGGAAGCTGAACAGGAGCCAGCAGTGTGCCCAGGTGGCCAAGAAGGCCAATGGCATCCTGGCCTGGATCAGGAAAAGCGTGGCCAGCAGGTCCAGGGAAGGGATTCTGCCCCTGTACTCAGCCCTGGTGAGGCCACAGCTCGAGTACTGTGTCCAGTTCTGGGCCCCTCAGTTCAGGAAGGAGATTGAGGTCCTGGAGCAGGTCCAAAGGAGGGCAACCAGGCTGGTGAAGGGATCCAGCACAAGTCCTGTGAGGAGAGGCTGAGGGAGCTGGGGGTGTTCAGCCTGGAGAAGAGGAGGCTCAGGGGAGACCTCATCGCTCTCTACAACTCCCTGAAAGGAGGCTGGAGCCAGGGGGGGTTGGGCTCTTTTCACAGGCAACCATCAGCAAGACAAGAGGGCATGGTCTCAAGTTGTACCAGGGGAAGTTTAGGTTGGATATTAGGAAAAGATTCTTTTCAGAGAAGGTGATCAGACATTGGAATGGGCTGTCCAGGGAGGAGGTAGATTCTGCATCCCTGGACTTTTATAAAAAGAGACTGGATGTGGCACTCAGTGCCATGGTCTGGCAACCACAGTGGTAGTGGATTAAGGGTTGGACTTGATGATCCCTTTCCAACCTGGATGATTCTGTGAGAAGGCTGAGGCAGGATCTCATAAATGCTTACAAATATTTAAAATGCAGGTGTCAGGAGAATGAGACCAGACTCTTCTCAGTGGTGAACAGTGACAAGACAAGGGGCAATGGTTACACACTGGAACACAGGAGGTTCAACTGAAACATAAGGAAGAACTTCTTTCCTGTAAGAACAACAGAGGACTGGAGCAAGCTGCCCAGAGAGGTTTGGAGTCTCTGGTATTGGAGACATTCCAAACCTGTCTGGATGCCATCATGTGTAATCTGCTCTGGCAGGGGGGTTGGACTAGATGATCTACAGAGGTCTCTTCCAACCCCTAACTTTCTATGATTCTGTTTGTATTATTACAAAAGCAAGTTAAACATTACTGGGAGCAATAGCATAAAACCCAAGAATTTCTGTTTCAGTGCTCTGGCCCCTGATCATGCAAACCAGAGCATTGCCTATGTCAATTACTGTTTTTGGATAAGTTCCCAAGTATTACCTTTGGTTCTGTCAGCTGGAAAGTACCACAGTAAGTAGGTAGAAAAGAGAGTTAAAGACTTGTGTAAATGCAGGAAAAAACATGTTACAAGCAGCATCAAATCTGCACCGAGAACGAGAATTCTTTTGCATAAACTGAGCAAAAGCAGCATGAAAAGCAAACTTCCATGCTGCCCCAAAAAATAAAGGCAAGCAACAGAAGCACATTGGTACCACCTACAGAAAGTATACATTAAGTCTAGGACAAATTCAGTCTCATCTGTTCAGGCGGTGGATGAAGAAAGACTATAAATTGTATCTGATGCCCATATTCTACAAAATAACACTTCCCCCCCTTCCCCTCCCCCTTTTGAAAATCTGTCTATATGAGCAATTAACACTTTCTCTCAGATATGTCCAAGAACAAAGCAAGTTGTGCAAGGCTATAGCAGGCAAAGCTGCCTTGTCCAATAAATATCTCTGAAAATACAAACTTTATAATCAGGCATTCTGACTTGCCAGTCATTTCTCTCTAGTTACATCCTGCATTTTCTCCCATGAAACTTTGCTTTGTTCCTTCTGGCATCTTTCTAATCCTAAATGAGTACCTCCCTTTGCCTAGAGAAGACTTCAAATATCTTCAGTCTTTCTGCTTGCCTGGGTTCATTTCTGGTGGAAGGAGAGAAGGTACAAGGGTGTCATGTGTCTGCCAATCCCTGCCAGCAGGGAACTGCAACCAGCTGATGCGTGCTGGGCTGTATGGCTGCAAGGCTCACACAGATGCTCTCAGCCAAAACGTGGCTACAATAAATGGTGTGGGCAGAGATGGTCCTGGGGGATGGCATTGGTGTGACAGAGCTACCACTGAGATCATCACGTCTGGTCTGCTGGCCTGTTTCTAATGCTCATGCACCTCCTGCCAGGGAAAAAACCAAACAAACAAAGCCAACATGGTGCATTCTTCTCTCTTATTAATTTCATTTCAACTTGGAGATCACGTGGATACCTGGTTTTGAAAAATTAAAGTAACGCATTCCTATGAAGTGGACACATCTTGGGAATGAGCTGGGGGACGCCAGGTCCTGGGCATACTCCTGTCTGCAGCACCTGCTGAGGCAAGGAGGAAGGCATCAGGCTTTGACATGGCCCTTCTTAGATCCTAGAGGCTCATCCTTGCTTAGACAGCAGCAAGGGCCAGAGCTATACTTTTGTCTATCGTGGCTGAGAATGGCTCCCCTGAGTCTTCTTTGGAGCAAAAGGCAGGCTGAGATCTGGGACTGAAATGGCATAAAATCATATTCCTGCATGGCAGAAACAGTACTGAAACTTCTGGTTCCATGAGGAGATGCTTCTGGTATTGCTTGTTCAGATTTACATTCTGGTATTTCCTGATTACTGCTGTACCAATTAATAGTGACATTTTCAGATTCTTCAGGCAGCCTACAGTATGGAAAAAATCTGCATAAATCTGCTAGCTAGAAAGCTGAAAGATAGTGAAATTAGTCTGTAGCAGCATATCCATTAAAAGCAATTCAGCATTTTTAGGACATGTTAACTGCTGCAGTGAACAGAAGAGTCTGCAGATCAATATAAAGTAAACCACAGCTTTGCAAAATCCTATTTATAGTTTCCAAAGTACTCTTCTTTGGTTGTCCAGGAAAGTCATTGGCACATCAGTGGGTCAATAGTTAAAACATCACAGACATGTTTGGGTATGGAGCTGCAAAACTCACTCAATCTGAAAAAAAATCAAGATATGTTAATGAGAAGGAAAAAAAAAAAAAAAGAGAGAGAGAATATCAGAGGTCATGTATATTGCCAGAGAGAAAGCAAGGAGGGCTAACAGTCACAGATAGCTTCACTTCAAAAGCAGGAGGGGTCATGGTTGGTAATTAATTATCCAAATTACCACTGTTATGTGTCTCTACCGAAAAAACTGCCTGACCCTTTGAAAACAATCCAACAGAGAATGTATCAACCTGAGATCTTGTTTCTATGGGGATTTTAATTGCACGACAGATTATTTGCAGCAGAGCTGAAAGGGGTGGCGGCACCAGGGAGCAGCAAATGTAAGCTGGGTACAGCAGAGAAGGAGCTGCAAGTGAAGGGCCCCAGACATGGTGTAATGGCACTGCTGGTCCTGGGGCACCACCCACTGCAGGTCACTGCTCCTGGCTATTCATTTGGGTAGGATGCTTTTGGGATATCTAAAAGCAGGTTTGGTTCACGTGTATCTCCAAATTGAAGAGGATTATGTTTGTGCTTGGGGACCTCTGGGAGTGCAGGCTTAGGGGCAAAGGCCAGAGGAACACAGATGATATCCTGACCTGAAAGGGCTTTTTGACTCCAACAGTGTGGCCAGGCAGCACCTGACAGCATCCAGGGAAGGCATTTGTTTGCAGGACAGACTATCCTCAGGGCTGAGCAAGTGATGGTGGGATGGGAGAGCTGGAAAATGCTGTGCAATGCTGCTGCTGGTGCAATGTTGCTGCTGGTGCAGTGTTGCCCCGAGCTATTAACCCCCAACTCGGTCTAATTGATGCTGTGCAGAGCTGCAGGAAAAGGGGAGGGGCACTTCACTCTGTTCTGCAGAGATTTTGTGTCATTTCCCTGAGATGCTGAGTGCTGAACTCCGGCTTGGATGGCACATGTCTGAAGGCTATCGTGTTCCAACAGAAATTCATGTTCTCCTAACATGACAGATTTTGGCAGTAGCTGACAGTTTTACCCCAAGGGGACACCAGTTCTTAGTATGCAATAATACTGTGCACAGCATGCTTGCTCTGGATGGGGCAGATGAGTGTGGGGGGTGTGTGTATGTAGGTTGCCAGCACAGTTTTGGGCTGGCAATAGGCATTAAGCATTAATTACTTAATTCATTAATGTAGGGAGATAATGGCCTAAGGATCCCTGGATTAATGCTCTCACCAGTGAGTCACAGTAAAAGTTTAAGCCTGTGGCTTTCAAGATCCAAGACGGATTGCATTAAAATCTACAAATAAACTAATAAGAACATAATCTAACTACTGTATTTAATTTGAAAAGCTCCATACAAATCCAGTAAAAGAAGCATTCAGGAGAAGGGCTTCCCTGTGACCTGCTGCCACTTAGCATTCAAAACTTCATATAGTCACAAAGTGCTTTAGAGTTTTAGAGGATTTGGGCAAATCAAACCCAGCAGCAGCCATTCCTCTGTATAATTATTGAGGGCCAGGTAAGAGGAAATGAGCTCTAAGTCCCTCTTCCCTGTTGGCACATGAAGCTTTTGTCCATAAAAATTACTGCAGCTTAAGCCTTGCTAGTTTTTATTTTATTTGGAATTTTTAAGGTGAAAAAAACCCTCAAAAACCAGTTGGCTGAATAAAGCTAAGGAATGTGGCTGCCTGTATCATGGCAGGAGGAGGAGGTCGGTGCCCCATGCCGAGGCAGTGTGCAATCAGTCAGGTGAGCAATGGGAGGGCTTCAAAGAGAGCCCTGGAAATGTACACTGGAAAATGTACACTCAGCATATCTTCACCTACAGAAATGACATAAGGTCAAGCCTTAGCTGGTTTCTGTCACAACAGACTGCAGAGAAGGAAACCTGATGTGTCCTCTTGGGTGAGTTAAACTGTGGGTCTAAAATGAGCATTAATTCCCCTCCAAAGCATGGTTTGCTGGGGTGGCGTGGGCTCCAGGTTTTGTTGCTATTCCCAGCTGTGAGGGTCTCAGTGTCAGGGGAGCTAGTGCACCCCCACCAGCACCTTTCCACCATTTTGTTGACATATGTTTTTTAAGGCATCACAAAACCATGGAGATCATTAAGCATGAAATGGAGCTGTAGCAGAGATATTTTTCAAACAGAGGGCTCTTAATTATGTTTGACTGGTTAAAAGTTAAGCAGAGATATTTGCTAGTCCAGTAAACAAAAAAATCCCTGCAGCTGAGAACCATCTCCAGAAATCAAACGGAATTGGCTCTGCCATGCTGCTTCCCCATGGTTTTCCTTCCCTCTCAATCATGTACAAAAACAATATTTGTATGTTACTCCTTGTGTGTATTTTACCTTGCCTTGTGTGGGGAAAAAATACACTGTTTTCTTTTTCCTTGAAACAAGGTACATTATTCCCTGCTCTTCAACAGGTGCTAACAGTGTATGTGCATGTCTGTGAGTACAAGATAAGGGGGTAGAAGATGGCTATCAAGCATGTTACAGTGATACTAAGTGGCATGGGGCTAGAAATGCTGCGGTTTAAAGTTTATAATCATAATAATTTAAAATCTCTTCGGCCAGGTCAGTGTCTTCTTACCAATCTTGAAATCTTGAAATGGGACCACACATCATGTTATGAGCCACAGTGCCTGAAAGTAGTGTGGTTTGCTGTTGAACACTTAAAATGAGGGAAGGGTGAGGCAGCAGGTAGATGTTTGAGTTTCAGAGTCTCAGAGCATTTTAGACAACCATGAAGTTTTCCAGTTACTGTTTTGGACAATGCCAGAGCTGACAGAGCACATGAAGTGCTGGCAGGGCAAGATCTGGTTTCAGTAGTGGACATGTGCATTACTTCCCATGGATTACTTTTGGACAAGTGAAAGTAGTTATTTCTGATTAGAAAAAACGAGGAATATGTGTGATACCGGGGCCAGGGGTACTGCTGTGAGCCCAAGGCCACTGCTGCCCTTAAGCCAGGTGACATGGCAGACAGGGACCTGCTGAGGGGCCAGGGTGAGGATGGTTTGTGTGCACTCAGTCAGGGCTTTGGCTTTTAATCAGGCTCTGGAATTGTCCTTAGGGGATCTTGGTACAACAAGAAACAACAGAAAATGTGAGAATACCCAAGAGAGACAGCTCATTTTAAAATTCAGATGAAGTTTTGGAGAGGTGTCATTCCCATACTCTTAATGCCAGAAAAGCAGTTTCTTTATCGCTTTTGCCCAGGCTGAAAGAACACCGGTGAAACTTGTTTTCAAGGATATTTTTGGACAATGGCAGTAGTTTTTCTGTTTCCAGAGGAGCTTTGGTGGGGATTTTTTTGTACCTCCCACCTGATAGAATCATCAGAAGTTCATCTTCTCACTTACCTTTTGCTTCACCACTTAATGAGCATAAAGTACATTTGATCATCTGTATATTTCCCTGATTAAATGCTCTTTTCATAATAAAATATAAAGAGACTCTCCCAGGGGTGGTAAGTCTGGCACAGTAACAGTTTATTCCAATGCTACCATTCTTTTGATGAGAGTGAACTTCCTCAAAGAGAGCAGGTATGAGGGATGGTGCAGCCTTCACCCATGTCTCTATAGCAGGCGCATTTCACTGATATTTATAGCAAAATGGACTTACAGAATGACTCCCTCAGACTGCTTTCCCAAGCTGCTCATGATGAAAGCCCTGAAGTAACCCTGGAGAAATGATGAAGATGTTACATAACTATTTCTTGGGCCTTATGCTGCATAGAGAATTGCAGGGCCAGAGAGAACTGCTGCATGAAACATGAGGAGAGGCACATGTTCCTGGGGGTTTCTCACAGAAAATGATCCTGCTCTGCCACAAAATAACACGAGATTAAGTGCTCAGACTGCTCTCAGCAGAAAATGTGAAAAATCCCTAATTTTTTTCTCCTACACAAGCTAAATGCCTTCAGCCATGCTGTCTGATTTCAGGCACCAACCATGCTCAGCTATGCCTCTATCCCCACTGCCCTTGATCCCATGACTCTTCATCAATCACTTCAGTGACAAATAAATACTACCCAGGGAAACTGCAACCCTCGTAAAATCCTAGGAGCAAGTACAAGAAGAAAATAAATGGGATGTCAGTTTTCTTATGTTTAGTAAGGGTCACTGCAGCAGCCGAGCACCCTCCCAACCAGCTTTCTGAGCAGATGGTCCAGGACCCTCCTGCCTCAGCTTCACAGGGCTGCATCACCATGCACTTCTGCAGCCCTGCCACAAAGGTGGCAGTTTCCATTCTTTCTCTCAGCAGCCTTTCATCAAATTATATTATTTATAGTCTCGTGTCCATTCACTTCATCTTTACTCTCTAACAATAAACTTAACAATGCCTTTGCAAGCCTTTGTTAACTGCTGAATACTGCGGAGTGCTGTGTTTCTGAGCTAACAACCACTTTAAAGAGCTTATGATTTGTCTCTCGGGCATGTTATCTTGCTATTAGCTGCAAGTAGTGATGGAGACAGTGTTTTACATCTGTACGATTAAGAAGCAACAAATTATAGACTCTTCCCCAGCCTCTTCCCCTAGCTCACCAATCTCTGTTAACTCCAGGAAAAAAATGAGTAAGAAATCATTTGTTGTAAAGATCCACACAAAACTCTGCAATTCATATGCTTTTTAATATAACAACTGAGATTTTTAACAAGATGTGGTTGAAATTCAATATTCCTTTTCCTGGGAAGGCTCAAAAATGTTGCTGTTTGCTTTCACAGGGAAATGAAAAGAAAGCCCAAAGCATCAAAGTTTTCTTTACAAAGCAAAATAAAAAGCAATTAATTTCAAATCAACCGTTTAGAAGATTTTCACTCAATGAAATAGATTTTCTGTTTTCAATAATTTGTTTTCAAGAATTTTTTCAATATAAAATAAACCACTTCACAATTAAAAGCCACTTAAGAATAAAAAATATGCAAATTTCCTTCTCAGTGCAACTGAAGCATTTATTTTCAATTTATTTGCAAGTAAAATAATAAGCTTCTAGGTATTCTCTAGCAAGTTGCCAGAGTTAGGGTTAGGGTTAGAATTAGGGTTAGGGTTAGCTCTGTCTGACCTGGCAGTGTCTTTCAAGTTGCCATCTCCTCAGCCAAATTCTTTGTGCTTTCTTGCAGGTTTCCTTCATGGGCAAACCAAAGGGCAAAGGCAGCAAACAGATGCAGACAGTTGAACAAAAAGTGCTGACGTTCTCCCTCCCCAGTGCTGAAGAGATTTTTATCAGCTCCCAAAGGCAGGGGAACAAGTTTTTTTAAGTTTTCTGCCCATGTTGACAAAACTGCAGCTTTTGGGATTCTTAAATGCAATAATTCTATAGCTTGGGTCTTCAGCTGAAAAGCACAGCTTAGTTTTGGACAGCCTATGCTGGACAGTGTGCTGAGGAGAGGGGAGAGACAACTGCTCTAGCTCCCTGCTGCCCCCAGCCTCTTGCCCTGCTGAGATGCTGGTGCTTTGCCAGCATCTGCAAATGTGCATCCCACTCACTACAGTATTTTCAGAAGTGGTGTGTTCATGGGCATGACATCCCTCCTCAGTGCTCTGAAATCTGCCTTAAACACAATTAATAGTTTCTGGGTACCCAAAGGGGTTGCATCATTGTGAAGTCCAGTTCCTTCTGTAACTTCTGCATCAATACCTTAGCACCCCTTGCTTAGTTTGGTAAATAGTCTATTTCAACTAAATTAATATATTGTTATGGTTTAAATAGGACAGGCTAGTTTTGTGGTACTGATACAAGGACCTAGAGAGAGTGTCTTTAGGATTCTGAGGGAGCCAGGAGGGGCAGAAGAGACAGGGGTCAGCATTTCCTCTTATTCCCTCCTTCCTGGTTCCTTCTTTCTTGCTGCTAAGAGATCCCGGTGAGGCTCCTGTTTCCTCATCAACTTGCCATGTGCTCTGCAGAATCTGAACTCACTGAGTGCAAGGAAGAGCCTTGGACCCCTTTTCTGAGTTGGCTCTGCCACAAAGAATCCCTGGACACTTCTGTGATTGGTGAGATCATGTTATATATAATTATATACATTGTTCCTCATCTCATGTGTTACTCTCTCTCCCCTGTTCCAATAAATCTGTTCCGGTTTTAATTTCCAACCTTTAAGTCTCTCTTCTTTATTCCCTTTTTATCTTCCCTTGGGAGGGGTAGTAGAGAACAATTCTGTACTTTGTTTTTGGTTCACCCTGGCCAGTAAACAGAGACAGGATATTTGGTGCCTAAAAATGTGCCTCTAAGTTTTCATTGATAATATTGGAAGGTTGGAAATTGAAACAAACCGTCTTCATAATGGCCTTTCTGGAAGACCTGTTATATCATGCCTGCTTAGACCCCATTTTAAAGCTCTCAGAATACTGTCCTATCTCCCCTCTGTGTTACTTTAATATTTCTTTCAGGTACTGATTTCTGCTGGGATGAGTTGGGTTAAGGATTCTCTTGGGCAGGCTGGAGGCTATGTTATGAATCTTGGCATTATAAAAACTGATTCTGTTTCTTCCACTGGTGAGTTCTCCTTGCCAGAGTCTGGAGGCCTTGGGAAGGGCTATTAATTTACCACTGCTGTGCCTGAATGCATTCCAGGGGTGGTTCATTGCTAAAAGTTTGCTCCAGAAACTGCCTCCTCTGGGTCTACTCTGGTACCTGCCTACCCAACCCAAAACAGCCCTTGTCCCTCTGGTAACAATCTGCAGAAAGCATTTAAAGAAGTCAGACTGCTCGGTGAGGCACGAGTCGCTGGTCAGAGAGAGAGCTGGCAAAGGCAGGAACAGCACAGGATAGTGATTCAGGCTCCAAGACATTTGTTCAGTCCAAGTCTCTGAAATATACAGTATTTAAGAAAGGATTATGTTTGTGATGAGGGTGAGTCACTGACAGCATGTCGACTCTGGCACTGGGACAAGGGAGCTGATATGGTGGAGCTGGAGGGCAGAAGGCTCAGCAGCTGGGATGGATGACCAGGGATGGAGGCACTGACAAGATCACTGGGAGAACAGCTGGCATTCACAGAGAGAGCTGACAGTCAAGGAAGTTTTCTGTGGTGATGGGGAAACACCTATAGATCCCAGTGAGCTGCCTCAAAGGAGGTCTCTGTTTCAAAAATTCAGAGTCCCTCTCCTGTGTACTCCCACATTTTGGGAGGAGGGGTATTTAGGGGTGATAATGAGATGGCACCAGCTGTCAATGACCTTGCTAACCCACCAACGAAAGCAATATGAAGACAGTGTGTTTAACCCCCTACAGGATTCTGTCTCAGCTGTCGAAAAACTGGCTGAGGAATGCAGGACTTCTTTTGAGAGTCTGCATAATAAGTTATCCAGGATGCAGGAGGAGAATAACACCTGTCCTTCTCCTGAATGGGGCCATGTGTCAGCCATCAGGAACAGATGCTGTCCTAGAAGACCAGCTCAGGGCAGGCAGAACTTAACATGAGGTTCTCTGTGGTTTACCCTTTGTGACCATGGTGAGGACATGAAGAACATGTACATCAACATCTGCAGATGACACAGAAAATTCACCACTGCTCTGTGTGCAAGAATACTGGAGCTGTAAGGTAATACCACTGGACATAATGTTTCCAGAAGGATGGCTGCTCTGGTCTCCCAAGAAACATCCACTGGCCTAAGCAGATGAGTCTCTGACCCAAATGTGAGTAGAAGAAGTAACTATGAATCTGTCATACAAGACCTTCTGCTGAGTGTGGGTGCTGTGCTCAACACTAGAGGGGCCCTCCCTTCAGCCAGGATGATGAGATTAATAATTTAGTTTATTGGACAGTATGGATTCAGTGGCCTGGCACAAGAAAATCACAGAGGTGCACTGTCCTTGGTGCACTGTGCACCTTGATGCCATCAAATCACAGAAAGGCAGACTCCAACATCACCTCTGGAGTCTCAAGAACTGACTGTATTGGAGGCTGAAATGAGCCTAACCAGGAAGGTCTGGGAGACCCCCTATGTATTGACTCTTCCAGATCTCTCTGCATCCTTGGTATAGAATTTCTCCAGAAAGGGTATTTCAAAGACCCAAAAGAGTATAAAATGGAATTTCGTGTTGCAGCTGTGGAAACTGAGGGCAATAACCAGCTTTTTACCTTGCCCAACCTTTGAGTCAGCCCTTCTGTGGTGGGCATGATGAGGGTGGGAGAGCAGCAGATACCAACAGCGTCTATTACAAATATATGGTAGCAGGACCCTTCCAACAGAGACTCCCTTCTCCACATACATAGCCTGATTCATCAACTACAAGAGCCAGAGAGACTCACTCACCCTTCCACAGTCCCATATGGCCAGTGCAAAACCCTCCTGTAGAATGGAGATTAACTGTGGATAAGTGGTCTGAGAGAAGTTACATCATTGATGGGTGCTGACATCCCAGACATCTTGAAACTACCCTATGAACTGGAGTCCATGGCAGCTAAATGATACACCACTATTGACATCTCTGATGTGTTTTTCTCCACTCCTATAGCAGCTATGACCTGCTCTCCATGGCCACTGCCTTGGCATTCAAGTTCGAGCATCCACTGCCCCAGCCACATCCCACAGCTTGTTTCCTAGGAGACTGCTCCAGGCAGAAATGCTGGGGTCTTTCTGGATGGCCCTGGCTGCAGCCCTGGAGCTGTCTGAGTCCCTACACATCCTCAAAGCCACTGCAAGATGCTCTTTCTGGGGAAAATCAACTTCTTGCTCCAGGAAGAGCAGCAAGCTGTATCAAGCAGCATCCCAAGTCCTTCCTTCCACCAAGCTTGGAGAGTGCCTAGAAGATGGTCTTGCATGGCCTGGACAGCTCAGGGGCTGGCTGAAGATGGGAGGGCATCAGTAGGTTTTGAAGAAGATGGATAGCAAAGGAGAAGACTTGGCCTGCCAGAAGCAGTTTCTTCCCCTCTGTCATCTTTCCCTGAATGCACTGTTCTTCAGCCAGCATGCTATCTCCAACACATTCCCAGTCTGCCATACTTCCCAAGCCCACTCCTCTCTCCTCACTCTGTTCTCATCCCTTCTTCACTGCTTGCATCACCCAGTGGGCATAATCTCAGCCCTGAGCCAGGAGGGCCTCAAATGCCTTCCGCAGCACGAAACTGCACTTAGTTCCAATTTGGGAAAAATACCCGTTTCGCACTTTGTGTTGGCTGGCACTGGGGATATCCTGCTCTGTTCCTGCCAGGCCATGGCATGGTGTTACTGCTGCAAGCAGACAGCATCATTCTGTCGTCTGCTGCATCCCTCTGCTCCTACTGACTCTGGTGCAGTGAGCTCAATCTGAGCCTCCTTTGTAGAAAAACCATCTTCTTGCATGAGTTACAACCAGCTTTATTCAAAGACCAATCACAAATTATTCCTGCTGGTGTTCTACTTTTCTGCTTGAAGGCCTGCCTGCAGCACATCTTTCCCATTGCCTGGCAATACGTTTACTTCCCAGATTCACCTGCACAGCATGTTCATAGATTCCTCAAGTAACAGCAAGGAAATAAAGCCCAAGCAAGATCTGTAGCTGGATGTCAAGCTCCTTACCCAGTTACTCCTGCAAACCTTGGGGCTTTCAAGATCCCTGCCTCCTGGATCACAGGAAACTCCATTTTCAAACGCACACACACACACACACAGGGATCCCATCAGTAGCTGGCCTAAGAACAGCTTTGTGTTTTCAACTGCTCTCCCTGTGACCTCTCCAGCCCCCTCTGGCCCATGTCCCCTTCTTCCACTGCACTATCACCACCATCTCTGACCAGGCACGGTTTCACCCCTTTTGAGTGTCTCTCTCCCATTGTGCTCTTACATCTCTGTCTGAAGCCCCACTTGGCAGGTGCTGGACATGGGAGCCCTTACTTTGCAAAGGAGACTGGACTGGACTGATGCATAGTTTACTGTGAAAATTGGAAAATTTATTTCAAGAACAGTCAACTTCAGCACTAGTGTGCATTTATAGGACTGGGTAGTACATGGATGACCCTTGACACTGAGGCTGCCTGTGGAAAAGCAGACATTGCCTCAGAGGGAAAGGGTTGTGGTATGCTGCAGTCTGCATTGGATCATGTCTATCGGGCTGCTCAAGACTTTTCGTCCTTTAGGAACTGCATAAGCTCCTTCAGCACACTAAAGAATTTCGCCAGCTTATCTGGTGGAAATATGCAGCTTGTAATTGACTCTGATTGTGTTGGTGTTGAGCTGTGAGTCTGCAATAAGGTTGAGGTGAGGACTTCCTGTGGTGGTGGAGTAGTTGTTGCTCCTGAATATATTCCCAGCTGTGTCGTGATCCAGTTATAGAAGCTCTGCGTGGAGGTGTAGACTCCAGGCCGCCTTGCTCTTGCACAGCCTCTCCCCCAGCTGGTCACTCCAACCAGCCAGTAGTAGTCATTAGTGTTATCTTTGCAGGCAAGAGGACCACCGCTGTCACCCTGCAGTGGAGAAGAGAAGGTGAAGGTGGTGTCAGGTGGGCACTCTCAGCACCAGGGCTGCCTCCTCTCTCACACCACCTGCCTGAGCTGTACTTGCTTCACAGAAAGGCTCTGCTCCAGTACTGGAGCTGACAGAACCTTGCCTGAGAGGGGGTTGAAGGCTAGTAAGGTAGGGTTTTCTGTCCTCTGCACAGACATCCTGGATGTGCAGGAGATGTGTATTCCAGATTCTTGGGATCTGGACCCATGGGCTGCCAAGAGCACTGAATAGGCTTTCTGAGCTTCTGAGACAAGTGTAGCACTCAACAAGGACATGCAGCTGGAGAAAGGGAGATGAGCCCCAGCAATGGTAGGGACCCAGCAGTGGGAAGGTGACTTGATGGGCAAAGCATATGCTGGTCCCTTGGGAGGCTGTGACAAGGCTGGGGTTTGGGTTGTGTGTGGGTGCTGGAGACCTGTAGCAAACTCCTACCTGGCAGGTGTCAATTCCACCCTTTGCATAGCCAGCACACAAGTTGTACTTGTGGATTTCCCCTTTGTACCACCTGCTGCTGTTACAGCGTTTGATGTCAATAAGCTGGACCTTGGCTTCCTGTAGCATATCGCTTGTGTCTGTAGCTGTGAGCACAGAAAGGAGTTAGCACCCAGCACCTTACAGCCACTTATCCACCTCTGTGTAAACCCCTTGCCCAGGCCTTGGCTTTGCATCTCAAAGGCCATGTGCTGGTGTTTATCTTCTGTCTTAGTGTGGGCAATGGGTCAGACCCACCCCTCTACAGGCACATGTCCCCGCATCCTGACTGGCTTTGGCCTTTGTCCTTGGGAAGCCCAGGCTGGCTGCCCAGCATGCTGAGCTTGCACTCAGGACACAAGTACTTTTTGGGAACTCACATTTTTCCGTGGTGACACCCCAACCACTGACATAGCAGACTTTCAGCCTCCGCACTCTCACTGAGGCATCGGGCACGCAGGCAAGCTGTATGTAGGAGCTGCACTGGACAGGCTGGTCCAGCTCCAGCAGCGCGATGTCATTCCTCATTGAGATGTTACTGTAGTCATCATGAAGCAGCAGCTGCCTGACGTTGCGCACACTGGCCTCAGGGCCCAGCTGACTCAGCTGGGTGGCCCCGATCACCACGCGCCATGTGCCGGTGTCCCTGGAAGGCAGATGGAGAGGTGGGTCAGAAGGAATGGAACCCTGTGCCACAGCAGACCAGTGGCTCCCGACCTTCTGCTACCCAAGGAAAAGAGGAAAGCAGGGATGCAGGAGGTCTGGCTGCTGTAGTGTGCCTTCAGTTCAAGGTACCTGGGGGCTAGAGGCTGACAGAAGGCAGTGACAGGAGCCCAGACTTCTCCTGAGCAGGCTCCAAGATGGGCTGGCAGTGCCCAGTTATTGCCCATGCTACAAGGAGATGGGAGGTGATGCTGGGGACAAGGGACATCCCCCTTCCCTGGTCCTTCTTACCTGGTGCCATCGAAGCAGTGGGCTGCTGTGAGGACCCACTGTGGAGTGATGAGGGACCCTCCACAGGTATGCCCCGTGCCTATTTTCCAGCGGTTCTGGATGCTGACAATCCAGGGCCAGGACCCTGTCTGGGCGTTTGTGCCACCCACGATACGTGAGATGCCATATCTAGATGCAATGGGCCGGAGACCACAGCTCCTGTGAAAAGAAGCTCATTGAGTGTCCCACTAGACAGGTTGCTGCTGCTAAGGCTGAAGGTCAGCCCTCTCCCCTACCCACAAAGCGCTGCATGGACAGCAGGGCCGGGGCCCCTGGGGGCCGTGCATCCACCAGACCTCTCTCCGCTGTAGCCCCGTGGATGAGCTGTGCCAGCAGCCAGGTGCTGGTAAGGCCCCGAGGCTCTCCACGGAGCTGTGGTGTGGCCAAGGGAGGCATGGAGGCACCTTCCAGCCAACCCCACAAGGGCTGCCCAAGACCCAAGATCCCTGGTGGAGCCCCAGCCTCTTACGAACAGCTCTCTTCTGTGCCGTGCACGGTCAAGCACAGGGCCAGCAGGACGACGAGCAGGAGCAAAGTCATGGCTGCAGGGTGTCAGGGTTTGTGTCCAGCGAAGCAGCAGTCAGGGAAGTGCTGCAGGGCTGATGTCACAGAGACACCGTCTCCAGGTGGCATCCTCAGGGGCAGGGGGCAACGAGGGGTTCCAAGAAGGAGGAGAAGAGCTGGGGGATGGGGGGGGGTGTGAGTTAGGGGCCAGCAGGGCCAGCCCATGGCGGGAGTCACATCACTATGAAAGGAACTTGCAAGAGAAACCCCTAGGTGAAGCTCAGTTTCTTCTCTTTGAGCTTTGGACACCAAAGCCATGCAGAACTTCCCAAAGCTGTAGAGAAGTGTCAGCACTAGCTTTGTGGGAAGTAATGGGCCTGAATGTACATTGAATAGATTTAAACACTGAGACTCAAAGAGACATTAAATAGGCCTTGTTGGGGTGGTGGGACCGGTTGATGGATTCTCTGTTGTGCAGAGCTGCTATAAGCTTCCAAGCCCCTTGGAAGTCCCTCTACTGCAGTGGTTTCTGCTTCATCTTCTGCAATGTTCTCATGGCAGCCTCTCAGAGCTGCAAGAGCTGGGAGACAGACAGATTCTGGGAACAGCTGGGTGTGGGAGAGTTGCTCTGCACGATGAGGAGCATAGCCACCCCAGCACAGGGTGGCCCCAAGCTGAGAGCAGTCTCCTGGCACATGAGTGGCCTTACCACAGCCAGCTGAGGTGGCCTCAGCAGCAGTGTTCAAGCTCAGCACACAACTGTTGGGCTCTGTGGGGTGAGCATCGTCCTGTAGGCTGCTCTTTTCTTCTGCACCTACTCACTCAGCTACATTCCCCCCATTTCATAGAAAAAACATCTTCATCATCTAAGTCTACTTTTCTCTAATTTAAAACCATTGTCCCCTCATCCTATCTTAAAGGTCTTTTCCAACCAGTACAATTTTATGATTCATTGATTATATATCCATGTGCAGGTGCTGCAGAAGGACAGTTGCTGTGGCTTCCACAGGAGACCTAGTGAGACAGGGGAAAAGGGTAGAAAAGCCTTGCCTTCTGGGGCAGCACTGGCAACAAAAATCAGACTAACCTATCTTAACATTTGTCTGATTTAAAAACAGTCTTAAGTTAATAAATGCATTAAAGACAAAAATATTCCATACTAGGATGATTGACCTTTGGTCCTTTAGAGGAAAGACATTAAACTATTTGGGTCTGTCTTACTTTAATATCACTTCTACCTCCTACCTTGGTAAATAGATTCACATGTTATGGTTTTCCTCCAGTGTGGGGCACTGTTGGAAAAATCCTTTGCTGAAGGTATGAATGTCATTAATACTTAGTAAAAAAAGGTTTGATTGATTTGTTCTAGAATCTGTTTTAACATGTCTAAATTACAGTGTTTTCCAGTCTAATCTGTCATTTTTTAGAAGAAAACCTTCAGCTGATGTTTTTAATAATTCATTTATTTCCTAAAGTGTCTGCCCATAAAAACTAAACTTTTCAGAGGAACTGGCTTTGACTAATGTGGAGCTGTAGCCTGTTTTCTTTAATCTATGTCTCAGTATTCTTCTTGGCATCATCAGAAGGGTAGTCCTCTGTTGTAGCACCTCTCAGGTAAATCCCTTTGTGGCTGAAGAAAGTACAGTTTTTTGTTTTTTTTTTTTCCAACTCCGGGACATTTCCTCAGAAGTCCAGTAGCTGCAAAAAATTGCAAGATCTTCCAACTGCAAGATCTTTGTTGGCCCATGATACACCTACTATCTCTTGTTTAGTGGGAGGGGAAAGGGAGGAAAATCAGTCTCAGACAAACAGTAAATGGTGCACGTACTTCTCCTCACACATACTTGTGCTCATTTGCTGTGTCTGGCAGACTCAGGCCTGGGGCTCTGGGCTGCTCCTCTTGTGGCAGGGTGCTGGGAGGCTGCATGGTGCCATGCTGATGATCTGGGACCCCTGCAATGTTCAGAGGTTTGTTGAAGCTGGTGAAAACTGAGTGCACATTAAAAAAACCTGAAATGCAAATTATCATTCAAATCCAATAGTAAGAATAAGGCAAAGGAAGAAATATAGTTATTCTCTTTTAGAAAACAATTTCTGTTCTTCATCTATTAGCTCATCATTAACCTGACACTTGTGTTTTTAATGTATTACTTCTGCTGTATGTGGCTCTAGAGACTTTTGAAAATGTCTTTGAAATTAAGAGTCTTTGGATTGGAGAAATAGAGATTTGAACGAAACATAATGGCTCATGGCTCACTTTATTAAAAATCATATTATCTTCAAACTGAAGTCCTTTATCCAAGTTATATACTGTTACTACTTATTGCTCATACCATCAATGTGTCTTGCTGCCCCAAACCCTCATGGTGTGAAGGGATTATAGAAAAGGGTCCTCTCTGTCTCCACACCTCTTCTTCCAGAGACCTGTGTTTTCCTCTTGTTTATGCACACTTTGTGGGCAAGCCAGCTACCTCATCATGTGGAGCTAGGATTAATCCAGTCAGAAAGAGGTGAAGGCATGTTCCCCACAGCATAAGCAACCAAAACATGGCATGCCTGGCATTAGGAGCTCTCACACAAGTTGCCCAGGATGTCCCTTCCTCAGGAGCAGTGGTGCCCTGCAGCTTGGGCAGAGCTCTGCAAGAGAGCCATCCCCCTCATATGCACAGCACCTTGCAGCCATATGGTGACATTTGCATCTTCATCCATCACTTGCTATAATGAAAATACAGCATTTGTCTTCTATGAAAGTCTTGGCATTTCTTTACCACTATTATGCTATGTAAGTATTTTATTCTTGTGACATTATCTGGGCTAATTAAGGTTTGCTCTACCTGCTTCAGCTGTGCAGCAAAGTAACAATGACGCTGCTTCAATTCCTGACTCTTTGAGATTGTAACAAAGGAGGCAGGAGGTGCCAGGAGAGCTGCCAGCATCCCCGCAGCCTGCCTCCAACACTGCTGGGTGCTATGCAGTACAGATCTCCATCGGGTGCTCGGAGCAAAACTGTGTGCTCAGCTGTCACTGGCACCAATGTGTCCAGCAGCCCCAGCAATGGAAGAGGCACTGCTCCTGAGCATATCTGCATCTCTTTGTAAATAAGGTATTATAAAAGAGAAGAACTGTGTTTATATGATAACTTGCAAAGCCACCTTTCTGGAAAGCTGGGGAAGACCAGGTTTGCATCATCCTGAGCAATGGGAAAAGCACTCACCATGCATATGAATGCAGAGAGTGTCCATAGGTGGGTAAGACTTGCCCCCATCTCCCTTTCCTAGTGTGCAGCTTGGGCAGGCATACATGAGATGGCTCTGTGAAGATGACCCAGGATTTTGTGTGATTCCAGTGTCTCCATTTCTGCAGATGGCCCAGGTTTTATCTGGAGCTATTTGCTCACCTCCCAACTTCTTCTGGGTGCTGCAAATTGTGTCTCCTAACCACCCTGAGGTGTACCAGGGCTGCACCAAATACCATGAGGCCACTGTCTTGGGTTAGCACAGTGGTCTTTTGGAAGTCAGGGGGGAGGAGCATAGGAGTGGCTTCTGTTAGAAGCTGATGGAAGACCCCCAGGTTCCAATCCCTGCCCTGCCTCTGCTCAGGGCCAAGGAGATACAGGAAGCTGGATGTGCTTCTGTGAGTAACATATTCAAGAAAGGGAAAATGAGACTGTAGAAATGTAAGAGAAGGACCTGCAGAACAGAGTAGAGAATTAAGTGGGAGAGAAATGCCAGAGAAAAGACATAAAGTGAAGAAGGGGAGTGAAAGGTGCCAAGAAGATTATTTCCCCACAGTCCAAGGTGAGATGGCAGCTGTCTCCCTGCAGCCTATGGAGGAGCATGGTGGAGCAGTGTCTGAAGGACCACAGAGGGGTAAATGCAGATTGGTGTCACAGTTGGGCTGCGTGAAGAAGCAGCCTGTGCAGTGCTGCAGAGAGGGTCAGATGTGGCTCTGTTGCCCCGTGTCAGAGGAGGTGACTTCCCACAGCATCCATGACTCCGTGTGCAGCCCAGGCTGGAGCTGATCCTGAGGGACTGCACCTCCTGGGAGGGAATCATAATGGAGGGGTTCCTGAAGGACTCTCCTGAGAGGGACCCCGTGTTGGAGCAGGGGAAGAATGTGAGGAGTCCTTCCCCTGAGGAGGAAAAGTGGCAGAAACACCGTGTGGGGAACTGACCCTAAAGTCCCCCTGCCCACCCCCTGTGCCCTGAGGAAGAGGCAGAAGGGAAGTAATCCAGGCCTGGGAAGAAGGGAAAGGGGGGGTGGGGGGAGAGGGAGAAGGTATTGAGATCTGGCCAGGTTTTATTTTTCTCCATGTAGAGTAAATTAGGTTTTTTCTTTCCCAAGTTGAACCTGTCTGCTTTTGCCTGTTACCATAATTGGGGAATGCAAACCTCCCTGTCCTTGTCTTGATTAACAAACCTGAAGGTGGATTTTCTCCTCCCTTTCCTATGGTGGGTGTTGAGGTGCGTGGTTGACCTAAACCATGACAGCCACACACAGGACATAAACCATGTGGCTGCTACCAAAGAGCAGTAGTATCCTATCAGGATGGTTTTGCTCATGGAAGAAAATGCAATGGTAGGGGGAAAATGAACTGCAGATGAGGATGAAATATGATCTCCTGCAGCTTCCACAAGTTTTATCAGACTACAGGGAAGAACATTTTTCTTCCTCCATGCAAATGGCAGCAATTTTCTCTAGCTTTTATGGAAGCATCTTTTATACAGATGCATATATCAATATATAATACAATTCCTGGACAGTTAGGAATGCTGCAAGAGTCATCAGGATTTAAGGACAGAGAGCCCATGTGTGTAGAGGGTTCAACAGCTGGAGTAGGTTTGTATTAATGAAGTGCTTGTCACCCCAGCAGGAATCTAATTCAGCCAAAGAGATAAGTGCCTGAAGTGTGCCCTCACAGAGCCTCTCTGGCACTAGTTAGCAATGCCATGCCCCAGTCAGAGCTTCATGTCTAGTCAAAGGACTTCTTGGAGAACACTGTCAATAAAACTGGAGATATTTTTTTTTCTGCTATTCCTTCTTGGAGATTGAGTGTTTGGAAAATTGAGCACTCCTGGTTTAATGACAAGGCTCTTCCCCAGTGTGAGGCCAAATTTCCCATATCTGCCTTTAACATCTCACATATCTAAGTAAAAACATAAATGTCTTAAAATCACAACTTTGTTATTTTTTTTTCATTAAAAAAGGTTGAAAAAAGACTTGATTGGAAATGGAGACAATTGGGTCTGACAGGCTATGTCAGTGAAAGACAAATTCAGTAATAAACTGTGAAACGATCACCTCTCAACACAGCCAGACTTCTACTTGCCACTGCAGCTAATGCACTTGCTGCCCATGTTGCAGTTGGAGAGACCCCCTGAGACCCATGCCAGCAAACACCAGACATGCAAAGATCTGCTCCAGCTGGAGGCTGGCTGGGTTTGTTATGGGGAGTGTGAAATGGAATTACCCTTACCATTAGAAGGGGACTTTTCATTGCTGTGTCTCATGGGGAAATATATACTTGGGAAATAAATTATTGCCTTGAATTAAAACATCAGGTAAAAGGCAGGTACCATCATGCTTTACTTGTTACTACTGAAGTCCCTCTGACTTTGTAGTCTCTTTGTTTTCTCTCATTAGCACAACTGGTAATTGTATTTTTGAATAATTGTAACATTTCCTCTGTTGAGCTTAACTGGTTTAGCCAGGTAAAAAAAAGGTTAGGGGGGGTGTAATTGTAAATATATATATAAATATTTAATTAATAAATCAGAGAATCATAGAATCATAGAATTAGCCGGGTTGGAAGGGACCTCAGAGATCATCAAGTCCAACCCTTGACCCACCGGAGCACAGTTACCAGACCATGGCACTGAGTGCCACATCCAGTCTTTTTTTAAATGTCTCCAGGGACGGAGAATCTACCACCTCACTGGGCAGACCATTCCATTGCCTGAAATAATTAATAAATAAATATTTTAGGTGGTTAATGCTGAGATAAGGAAAGAGCTCTTTGAGTTGAAGGATAATATAAGCTCTGGATCAAATGGCTATGCATTGGTCATGAATAAATTTATACAGTGAATTAGAAGACAATTCCTAGTTATCTGAAGAAGCATATTCTGAAGAACTCATTTGGTCAGGGAAATGGGGAATTTGGGCTTGTTCTAAGATGGAGCTTTATGGCCCCATGCAAAGGGCAGAATAGGTGGAGGGAGGAAAACGTGGAGAAAAGGGATGAGGCTTGTGCTGTAAGACCTAGGGGGCAACACATTAAATCCATAGGGTTTTTGAAGAGACACTGGATTTCGCTGCTTACACAATACTTGTGCTGTCAGTACCTCATGTTTGAGTTCTCTGGGTTGCTAGGAAGGACACTTCTCCTTCACCTTCCCCAGCACTGGTGACTGGTGAATCAGGGTTAGAATCACAGAGTCATCATGGTTTGAAAGGACCTTCAAGACAAGCTCCAACCATCAGTCTTACACCACCATTACCACTAAATTATCTCCTGAAACACAACATCTACCCATTTCTGAATACCCCCAGAGATGATGAATCCACCACCTCCTTAAGCAGCCTATTCCAATGCTTCACCACTTTTCTGGCAAATAAATTTTCCTAATACCCAATCTGAACCTCCCCTGGCTCAACTTGAACTCATTACCTTTTGTCCTGTCACTAGTCACTGGGAAGAAGTGGCCAACACCCACCTCACTACAGCCTCATTTCAGGTGGATCAGTAAGATCTTCCCTCAACCTCCTCTTTTCCATACTGAATAGCCCCAACTCCCTCAGCCTCTCTCATAAGACCTGTTCTCCAGACCCCTAACCAGCCTGTCTGCCCTTTTCTGCACCCTCTCCAGCACCTCAATGTCCTTCCTATACTGTGGATAGGAAGGGACTGTGCCTGCAAGTGCACACATGCACCATTGCTGCTCTGCTGTTCACTTCAAAGGAAAGTCAGTGCATGTCCTCTTTGCCTCTCTGCTTAAACCTGTTGCCAGGACTCAGTCTAGACAGGAGGAACAACTAAGGACTTCTCATGTCTGCTCTGGTATCCTGATCCTTGTCAGCTTTTTTGGTTCATCTAGGAATTTTTGTTTTTTTAAGGTTTTTGCAATAACAGATCAATTTGCAGTTACTGGAGAGCCAGTGGTGTGTGACATGAACCTGACCTTTCTGTTGTCTGTGATACACCTGTGGGTGTATCTTGGTTTATTATTATAGGCTTCATGTTTGTTGCAGAGAGGGATGCTCTGTGGCCTGCAGCATGTTCTGGAGGATGAGCGAGTGTTGAAGGGGCCCCCCACTCATGGCACTTGCTGCTTGGCACCGTGTGATCATGACAGATGCTGTAATTTCTTATTTCTGTAGCCACTAACCAACACAGTTTGTTACCCCGTGAATACCTCTGGAAAGCAAGAGATGCTTTTGTAAGGTTTTTAGTCCCAGGTGAGTTTTTTCAAAGGGTGAGCCATCATGCCTAAAATTACTCTCCTGTCTCTATCTGCTGTGAACTTTTTGCCTGGTGTTCATACATGAAATCATGAAGTTCTATATAAATTAAGATTTTTTTTTTTGCTTAGAATTAACTTTCTCTCTAAAAATGCCAACTTTTATCAACTGGGCCTATGACAGCTCAAAATACAACATTCACAGAATGTGAACTGTTTGCACAAAAAGTTGCTTTTTATCTTCAGTGTCTCTCTAACTATTACCAGTGTGCTGTCTTTGCCTAAGACATGATTGTAGAGTTAAGCTTTATCCTATAGGAAGTCATAGGACCTACTGCATGCAGCACTTGTGGCATTAAATGCTGAAGCTCATTCTTGGGAATAGAAAACCGCCAAGTATGGGCTATCTTCTTCTGTTAAGTTCTTAAGGTGTAGGCAAATGTCATTGGATGGAAAAATGTGTCGGTTTTGAAAAAAGAATATGGTTATTTGGACAGTGCACACTGAAACAATACCAAATTTTCAGAGAATTGAGGTTTTTTGTGAGAACATAGTATGACTTTATCTGAGAGTGTGGCCTGTCCTAAAAAAAAAGTAAATTCTTTCTTTTTGTACCTTTCTGTACTCCATGTTTGCATTTCTTTCCTGAAAACTTCATTCATAACCCACCACTGACTGAGAGAAAAATCTGGCCTAGAGTTCAGCAACTACAACTTCAAAGACTATGAAGAAACGTTTATCAGGCAGTATATCCATTTTCTTACTACTTGCGTTACCTACCCTGCACAAAAGATTCCTCTTCTGCAAGCAAGAAAGATATGAAGCTTCCCACCTGACATCACCAGCAGGCAGACTTCCTTAGCCCCTTTGCACTCCCTAGTCAATTTGTAATTTTTTTGTTCATGGTAAAAGACTGAAATAAAAACCTGATAAGAAAAATGTAGTGAAAGCTCTGATTCAATATCTGCATCCCTGGTCAGTCAAGAGCTCTTCAGATCCTTGCTGCCTCTCTCTTTCCTCCTCTGTTCTCTGCTGGAGCAGGGTACAGCAGGAGTATTAAATTCCAGTGATGAATTTTGGTTAGCAGAAGATGAAAGGCCGAACTAGATTATCTGTCACAGAGATTTCTTTTTGCAAGGTCAGAGAGAAAGTGAGAGCAAATAGTTCAGCAAGGAGACAAGTTTGAGTGAGACAGTCTTTGGTCAGTTCCACTGTTCCAAAGCCTGGAGCTATACAGATGCGTCTTTGTACATGACTGTGAGTAGATGTGGTGTGTCAATGGCAGTAGTTGTCCTTTTTTCAGAATAATATTTCCTTTTGACATTTTTGTCTTTCAGTAAGGAAGAATTTTTTGTATGGGACACACAGCTGGGAAATAATTAGCCCTACCTTACATTATGCTTTTAATTTTAAGCACTCTATCCTGGCCAAGCTAATGAATTATTCATGTATACCTTATTAAAGAAATCAAATAGGTCAATGCATTGTTCATAACCATGGCTAATTATTACAATCATAGAGGTGCGCAGGACCATTTCTAATGCTAGCTATTGTTTAGGGCCTCTTTATAGAGCCTACAAAGAAATTGTGATGAGAGATTATTAAAAGCCACCCCTGTCACATCCTGCCACCTGTCTAAATGTGGGTCTTTAAAGTCAGCATCCTCTACAAAGGCAGGCAGCTGCTTCCACGTGTGCATGGAACTGTGTCTTAAAACAGCAAAACATGCTGTGCCATGTGAGGTCTTTCTGGGCAGCTTTGTAATTGTCCATAAACAAATTCAAGTCAGTGTGAATTCTTAGGAGCACTTTTATCACTCTTCCCAGTTTGCAGCAAACCTGCACATCCACTCCCTAAAAGAAAAGCAGCTTTCTTCGTCTTTGAGTATGCTTTCAAGCCTCAAAATGTAATTCCCTCTTTCTAGCAGGAACATGCAGCAGTCACACAGTGAAGAACAAGATCAGCAACATCACTCATGGACTTTGGGGTCACTAGTGTAGAATGAAGGCTTGTCCAGATTACCCAGGCAGTGTATGCAGACCAGTATTACTTGTTTATTCTCCAAACTCATCTATGGTTCATGGATGTGAAGGCTCTCATACACATGCATGAAGACACTTGCTCTCTGCTCCTATGCTTATAAGCTCTAGAAACAGTGGCTGAACAGCACATTTATCATACACTATAATGCACCTGTTTTTGCTGGTCCCCTTGAACATCCCGGTTCTTTGTGAACATCTGCTTAGCAAAAACCACAGGGTACACAGTGCCAGCCCAAAGCAGGCTGTGAGGATGGTGCTGTGAGAGGCCTATGGGTTCTCCAAATGATACGGCTGCAAAATTATTTCAAGAAGACTTTGAGTCTATAGAACTTGATTGGTTTATAGCAGAAGTAGGGGGCTTGTAATTAATTCTTCTACAGTATTAATGACATTAAACAGTCTTTTCCCAGGTGATCTGAACAGAGGTTATAATTTCCTTCATTACATTTATATTTACAACAGAGAATAAACTTTAGAAGACACCAAATAAAGCACTGTGCATCTGCAGGGGCTCTAATGCACAGTGCTAACTTTACTTTTCCTTTCTGTGTACACATATCTAGTCAACACTGTACAGATTTTATACGTGTTTTTACAGACTCCCCATGATTGTAGTATCTGAAGGGTTTCCATGGTAGTTCAGTCAGGCACGGACCATTCTGGAATTGTGCTGGGGGAGGTTCAGGTTGGACATTAGAAAGAATTTCTTTACCGAGAGGGTGATCAGGCACTGGAATGGGCTGCCCAGGGAAGTAGTGGATTCTCCATCCCTGGAGATATGTAAAAAGAGACTGGATGTGGCACTGATGCCACAGTAGCTCCACACAGTCTAGTAACTGCAGCGGTAGTGGATCGAGGGTTGGACTTGATGATCTCTGGGGTCCCTTCCAACCCAGCCAATTCTATGATTCTATGATTCTATGATGACTTCTTAGAGGAAAACGTAGTTGCAGAAAAACATTTTAATTTATAAATATTTTTATTTAGATTCAAACTTTTTAGTCTTTCAAATTCTACTAATGTTGCAGTTCTGGTGGCAGTAATAAAGAGCTGTGAAACTTATGCTGGGTCATGTAAGAGTAGGGCTGAACCTCTTACAGAGACTGCAGTGATGGCAGCACTGTCCACCAGTGCTATCTGGAACTAGAACCATGAAAAAAACTGCATATTTCAGACTGAACTTTTCTGCCTGCAGATATGCAAAGAGGAGCCAAACCTTCCTGAGACATCAACTCTAGTCTCCCACTGTCCCTGTACACCACTTCATGGTTTCCCATTCACATGGCTGCCAACCCCCACCTGAGCCTATTGCCTTGTCCATTGTCCAGGCTGAGAGCTTGCTCCAGAGCCTCCAGTGGCTAAGAACATTCCTCTTGCTTTCCACCTGATGCTATTTCTGGCATTTTCTAACTTTCGATATATATATATAAAAATATATATACATACTGCCAAACATACCTCTGGGCATTATGAATTCTTCTCTCTGTGATTAGTTTATCCACACTATGTTTCAACAGAAAAATTCCATTTCTCCTTGCTGGTGGTTTCAATGACTAACTGCTTCAGGATGCTTCATGCCCTCACAGGGCCAGCTGCTCTCACCCATCTTGATGTGCACCTGCTCTAGTCAGCATTTGTTCATACTGCAGACAAATGGCTTTCATTCTATGGCTTTGCATTTAAAAATCATATTAGGTTAGCAATTTGTTTTCTAAATTTTGTAATTATATAATGAAATATTAGTCACTGGATGAGGTAAGCCCATAGCCTGATGGGTTGGAGATCTGACCATACTTGAGTGTGTTCACGTTCACCCTCTCCATCCTCAGGAATACTTTGTTTTCCCTTGCAAATCAGTGTTCACAAATTTTTAATCCAGCAGAGAACATAAATGGTGCTGTGGGCTCAGACTCTTCATGATGGGGTTTCCTTATGGACAAGCTTGCTGTGGGGATCTGGGCAGGCCTTTGGGGTCAACAGTGTCTTTCCAGGGAAGAGCAGGGACCCAGGCTTTTGATGAAAAATGTGGCAGATGAGGAGGGAGTTGAAGGGTTTAAACTGGTGACTGCATTCTTGAGAGATAAATCAGCAGTTTTGGGGCTCCTGAAGTACATTATACCTTGAACCATTCCCCTGGCTTATGGGCACCAGTCCAGTCATGGTGACCTGGGCACCTTCACCTCTTCCGCAACATGGCAGAGCACGGGGACCTCAACCTGCCTAACATGGTCTGGGGACTCTCAGTCTGAAAAGCATGAATACTAGGGCACCAATTTATGTTGCACCATTGCCATCAGCAGGGTGAATGTTGCTGAAAAGGGATGAGCAAGTGGTTTGATGTTAACTGGAATACTTTTCTAGAAATCAAGGCAACAGACTTCCTCAAAATAATAGCTTTGCTGTCTGGGAGCTCATCTTGCACTTGCTTAAGCTGTCAGTTGTGGCTAATTCCTTTCCTGCACTAGGGCTGCCTGAGGAGGTGAAACCAAGCACCCAAGTACTTGTTTGAGAGTTTGGTCATTTGACCATTGTGGAATCAGAGGAGCAGCTTGGGAGTAATTATCGCAGTGAAACCTCTGTGTATGCATTTGAGCATGTGCATCTGTCTATAATTTCCACCCAAATAATTTTTATTTCTTGATGTATAAAAGCTTTTGAAGTTTGCTGTTCATCTTGCATTGTTCTTTTACATGGAAAAAAAAATCACTCTCCAACTCTGTCAAAAACAATTACTTATGACCTACTGGAGTAGGTCTAATTTTTCATTTTATTTTATCATTCTGCTTTATACAAATTGCAAACTGGAACTGTTTGTTTAGTTACTCAAACCAGGGTGGTTTGGCAGTTTTCCTAGGTACTTTGAAAGGCAATGTGAAATACAGACTAGAGAGTTGTTCTCCAAGACGACTTGTCCTTCCCATGCACAGGGCTGCCAGCAAGCATGGAGGCACCCTTATTTTGCTTATTCTGACAACTTAAGTGTATTAACTGCTTAATATACACTGTAAGAAGGGTAAGTTTTAGGACTCTGTAGGACCAGTTTGTTCTCAGAGCTGTTTTACTTGATGAGTTCTGTTTTGTTTGATGCAGACTGTAGCGAGCATCTTCTCAGAAGCTCTTAAAAGAGCACCTCTCATTGCACCAAAGGGCTGCACTCTGCCAATTTTGGGGCTGTGGCAGAACAACCATGGCTACACGGTGCTGGAGGGCAGCTGTGTGGGCATCTGGGTAGTGCTGTGGCAGCTCTTAGGTTTGTCACCCAGATCTGGCAGCAGGACCAAGCACACAGTGAAGACACTGTGGGAAAGCGTTTGTGTTTCCTACCTACTTTACAGCAACCCCCCAGGTAGCTGACCTATCTTTAGAGCCTGAGGATGAACAATAGTAATAGTAATATTATTTTTCCCCCATGACGTTTCTGAACTGTGCTGCCATGTTCAAATGGGAGAATAATTAATCAAAAAATAAAAATAAAAAATCCAATCGAGGCCTATATTTTTTGAGAATTTTTTATTAACATGAGTCATTGAACACTTAATAGAAACTATTGTCTTAGTTGATACAGAACCAATGCTATACAGCAGAAGTTCTATTAGCTGCAGCTGTGTAGATTCTGGTGCTTTTTATTGAGTCAGAGACTCAGGATTTGAACAATACATTAGTGCAAAAGGAAAATCTCATCATTGTATTGCTTGATATGGTGATCCATCTGTAATTCAATACCATCAGTCTTATATCAGATGGTAATGAAATCATTGTGAGCCAAGGTATGGCTTTGTTTTTTCAAACTGAATGGAGGCCTTTTCATCCATTTTTAAGGAGCTGTCCTTGCTAAGAGTACAGAAATTGCTTTTACTTGATCCAATTTTGCATTAGGACAAAAACTAAATTTCATGCTACATTTCATTTTCAGATGTGGGATATAAAATCGTGAGCTATAAAAGAAACTCATGTACTGCTCATACCCTTTGTCTCATAATAAAACAACAAAAAAGCATAGAGAGACATAGAAAGTTTCCTAGGGAAAAAAGCCCCAGCACACAGGGGTGAAATCGAAGCCCTGTGCATCTTCATAGTGAATACAGTGTCACATTTTTTTACTTCAGGAGGAGTTTTGCCCACTGTTGGATGGAGATTATATTCCCTTGTCTACCACATACACCTTGTTTCCTGCCTGCAGAAAGCACCATCTTTCATCCTCTGCTCTGGTCAACTGATGAATGGCTGGCTACTACAGGTGGAAGATACATATTTTGTGTGACCCCTGTGTCATGTGCTATAAAGACTCGCTTTGGCCCACTGATCTATTATTTATTTTCCAGATATTACCCAGACTTGATTTTGAGAGACCAGAATGTGATGGTTGAACATCGATGTCTCTTGGTCCTTTGTTCCAGCTGCCAGCATTCTGACCTGCCAGACTTTCATTCCTCATATCTCTGAGGTGGAGGTGTCTGACATCCATTCTTGTTATTTGTAGTCTGTGGCAGAGACAGCTTGTCTTTACTGATGGTTGTATTTCAGTGGGTGAAAAATGAGCCCTTATTTACTTTCTGAGATCTACAGTTCTAGGAAGCTCTAAATTTTTTTACCAAAGAAAAAAATACACAGTAATTTTTACATTATGTAATTCATTTACCATGCTAAGACTATCAAGCCACATTCAGAAGTTTGTTCTTTTCCTCTGGATAATGATTAAACCTCAGAAACAGTAGAAATATCACCTAGCAAAGGTCAGTTCTGATTACTCACCTTTTCTTTGAAAGCATTTAAATAGTACACTGATGGAAAGACATCATCTGAGCTTTTCCAAACAACACAGAAGAAAATTCACTACTAGAAATATTAGCACATTGATACACTGATGGAATACTACAAATTCTGACCATGTCAGAACAAACCCAACTGAAGTTCTTCAATAGACCCACATTTCTTTATTATTTTGTCAAGACTATATAAAAAGTAGGGGGAAAAAATATTAGAGATCAGCATCCCTTCAGAAAACTCATTCAGATTCTAACTAAGCACAGCTGAAAGCTCTTGATATCTTTCCATTATATGTACATAAAAAAATCTCTCCCAGGCACAGTTGTGTATCAGAACAATCCTAACCACTGTAGCAGCTGTGTGAAACAAAAGTAATTAGTCTGGGGTGCCAGACTAAGGGATTCCTTTCTTTCTATGGCAAAACTGGAGGGATTTTTGCTTAGAGAGATCAAACCCCAAGAATGGCCTTATTGAAATCTAGACCTGCCCTCCCAAACAGAAACCCAGAAGGCTTTTTATGCTCTTCTGGATCTCATTTTGTCTATAGCATGGAGGCCATGTGGCCTGGCTGACCAAGAGTACTAATGCCTGCTTGGAAAACTGTGACTGACTTCCCATCTGCAAGCCTGTGGTCAAAGCTATATACAGATGGTGTCAACAGCCTCCTGCCCAGAGCCAGGCTGCCAGCCTTGCCACAGTGACAGCCCAGTGCAAAGGGGTGCTTATCTTTAGGGTTCCAGCCCTTCCCTTTGGATGAGGGTTTGTTTGTGCCATGGGAAGGTTGCTGCTGATGTTAAGCTGGAGGCAACAAAGGGAGATGCTTTGAGAGGCTCCTAGCAGGACTTTGGTATCAAGGGGTGTTAAGATCTTATATGTGGATTTGTGGATGTCCACACACAGAGGAGTAACTTTTTTGGTCCTAGTTAGGATTTATATATATATGTATATATATATAAAAATTAGTGAGTCACACAGGCTTTATTTCTCCCTCTGTGTTTCCCCCCTTCCTATTTTTCATCCTCAGGAGGCTTGAGAGACAGGAGCTTTATGTCCTAGTCCTGTAGAAACAGCAACAGTCTTCCTTCCTTCCCTTCTTTTTGCAGAAACCCCAGAGCTGGAAAATCTACAATGATGGGCACACTGGAGTTGATAGAAGTTTTACTCAGCCACGCCATACATGAGCATTAATAGTTTTGTAGCAGTGTTAGGTTCACCTTCATCTTTCAGTCTTACCAGTGTGCTGAGCATCTCAAAGCAGGCTAACGAAGTAGAATATGACATTGTGCTCATGGTTTATGTTATGATCAGGAAGTTTTCAGGTGGTCTGGCAACTCTCACTTTTTTCCTGCAAGAAAACTTCTCTACTCATCCACATTCCCATCAAGTCTGGTATAGTCTCTCTCAACTCTTTTTATCTCTGCTTGAATATGAACATTACAGGAAGCCTAAGATTATACAGCATGCAGCAACATGCCTCATGGCTGATACAAGCCATTCCCATCTCTGCTTTGCTAGCTGCGCTTCATCCTAAAAAAAAAGTTCAAAATCCTAATTATCAGCTACAAAGTCATTGCTAGAATAATGATGAATTATCTGCTTCAGTGACTTCTCCAGCCCTCAGAAATCTCCATGCTTCAGGAAAGATAATATATATGGGACAGGTTCTTGGCTACTTGAGATGCACAGGGCATCTTCTGTTCAGTATCTCTGTAGAAAGAGTGGAGAGTGGGCTGAGCAGGAGCCTGACTGTGAAGTGTATAGCACATTCTTTTCTAAGAACAGGGGTTTGTACTAAAGCCAGTGCCATGGCAGGGAGGTTGGAAGTAGATGAGAACTAGATGAGATACAAAGTCCCTTCCAACCCATACCATTGTATGGTTCTAATGCATATTAAAGAACACAAAAAACCAACCAAACAAAACCCCAAACAAACAGAAAACCAACCAAACAAGACACCTAGCCTTCTCATGTGAGTATTAATATGTATATATATATACATATTTATACCCTGAAGCAGGGCAAAGGGTGGCCCAGGTAGGCAGGAAGATGATGTGATCTGTGATTAAGGTACTGTCCTTGGGCTTTACTTCTAGGTTCCTCTCACCCAGTTTTAAATCTTTCTGGACCTGGCTATCCCATCTGTAAAATGATGGCTTGAGATGCTGCTTTTGTCTTTCATCCGGATAAAATGAATGATGTTAATGGATTATTTGAAGGGGCTATGGTAATATATTGACAGGAAAACTAATACCTGCTGTCCAATCTATGGCCCAACTTTGTTAGTATCCAACTAAATGCATAAATATCTGTCACAGTTTGAGTGGACCTGGGTTACTTTTTTGGTACTCCTATCAGGACCTAAAGAGAGGGTCTTCAGACCCCATAAGGATCTGAGAGGAGGGAAACACAGAGGGCTCTATTCCCTCCCATTCCCTGCTCATGCTCTGTGCAGATCAGGCAGACCTCAGCTCCTCTTCTCTTTCCCCTGCTCATCGCTTCGCTGCTGTTCCCCTGTGCTCCTTTACCCCCAGCTCACCACTGCTCTTCAGCATCCACATCCATCAGGTACTGGGAAGAGCTGTGGAGCCCTCTCCTGAGTCAGCCCCGCTGCAAGGGCCCTCAGGCCCTTATCCCTGCTGGCATTGAGATCAGATTGTATATATATTTGTAAATTTGTTCCTTATCTCATGTGTTACATCCCTCCCCCTGTTTCAGTAAACCTGTTCCAGTTTTCCTTTTCAACTTTTAAGTCTTACCCTCCGTTTATCTTCCCTTGGGAGGGTGGAGAGAGGGTATTAGAAATTCTGTCCTCTGGTTTTTCGTCCAGCCAGACTGCTGAAAAGTGACAGTATCGAAGATTGTTTTCTAGAATTACAAATGGTGTACAAGTAAAGAATTCAAGATACATTTAATTAAAGACCTTGGACCAGCTCTGGTGAAAGTCCCCATAAGCTGCTCATTACCATATTTTTACACTGACTAAAAGCTTTTCCATGTTCAGTGTTGCTGCTTCATGCTTAAATGAAAAGACTATTGTTTCTACAAAATGGAACAAGTCCAGAGCATATGTCCCATATGTGCTTGCCTGAAAAGTTACCACAGTCATGCCACACTGTGCTTACAAATGTGACCAAACCATTGCTGCAAACCAATGCAGTCCATGCCCGGGATAAACCTTGAACAATAGGCTGATGCTGAAAGAGCTGCTTCGCTGAAGAAACCACCCCCTCACATTGCTTACCACAAAGCAAAGCCATTAGATCTAGTTTTACATATAGCAGCTCCTTTTATTTTGTCTCTGAAAATCATATTGTAAGAAATCAGCCTAGCTGAGATTTAATAAAGCAGTTCTGTTATACTGTGTGGTGTAGAAAACTACGTTGAAGGAAAAAACTTAGCAGCAAAGAGTCTGTGCCCTTTCCTAGTGGGTGTCTTGCTCAGGAAAGAAAGCTTTTGCCTGTGAGGACTTGCCATTCCATCACTCTCTGGGTGCTTTGGAGTCGTGTTTCTCACATCTTAGATCAGTAAACTACAAAGTTGTCAAATTATGTACATACCACTGTTTGGTTTAAAGAAGACAAACTGTGGCAATGAGAAAATGTTACCGGTAGTAAGTACAGTGGTGTGAAATTAAATCAGTCATGTTAATACTGGAAAATCTGTTGTGATTATCAGGCAAATAGAAAGTCCAGGGTTTATTCCAAATTAATTATACACACAAGGCATTCATTCCCTTCGCTGTACACACTAGCTATTTCTACATTATCCAGTCAAATTAAACTATGCATAAACCTGAAGTCTCTCCTTTCAAATGCTGTTTAATATGCCAATAATGACAACACAGTTTCCTGAGGATGAATAACCAGGGGCTTGCTGGGCACTAATGGGCTAAGGTGTGCGCAGTAACATTCACACCCTTCTCATTGTTAGTCCCTGGGATAAGTATGTTCTGATTATCACTTTGTAATTAGTTAATAAAGGCCCTTTCAGAGAGGAAGAGAATCACTTTCTCTGAGAACAATGTGCATCATATCTATCATGGGTTTATTCATTCTGGATGAATCTGATTCTCATTTAAAGAGGATGTGTTCTGGGAAACTAACATGTCTATTGTAGTGTCTTTGTTGTTCTAACAGTGCGAAAATAAAAGATGGTGGTCATTATTAATTATTCTAATCTGAAACAAATTCTAAGAAGCAATTTACATCAAGTATAGAAATTGGAAGTGAGAGAGAGACATTTTCAGGGAGACATATTTGCATGTGTAACTTCAAGATGACATAATTTGAACTAGTATTTTCACTTTATCTTGTCCAGAAATTGAGTGATGCTTGATTTACTATCCACTATTACATTACTATTTAGTATTGAATGTATTTTTAAATAAATGCTTTGAAAAATATCTAGCTTTCAAAAAGAATTGTCTTGAGCTATTTTAATCTAATGTATATGTTGCATGGCATTTAAGTGCAAGCTGCCAAGTCAAAGGTTTTGGAACTCAAAACAATATCTGTGCTTTCCATGTCACACATCATAGAGTAAATTCATTCAATTCACAGAAACAAATATAAAGAGACCTCATTGGAGTTAGGTGAAGTTATTGTTAAATGTTAAAGAAATACTGAGAGATAGGATTTTCTTGAGTTTTTTCATTTGGTTGGTTGGTTGTTTTTTTGTGGTTTGGTTTGGTTTTGTTTTGTTTTTTCCCCAGCAGTACTTGGGCTAGGTTAACTGATAAACTTCTTGTTAGAAAACAGATCATATCCTACCTCTGTGGAAATCTCATTAATTTAAGCTGTTCTCCAGAATACAAGGAGAATTAAACCTAGTGCGAATTGTCTTAGTCCCTGAATAGTAGCAGCCTGATCTTCATTATTAAAAGGCTCTTTTCAAGATACATTTAATTAAAGACCTTGGACCAGCTCTGGTGAAAGTCCCCTTAAGTTGCTCATTACCATATTTTTACACCTTTGTCAACATTGTGAAATGGAAGTGCTGACCACCTTGCTGGCACTATTTGGCCATATTATAGGTTCATATAAACAATGAACAAAATGCCTTTCAATACCATCAGATCAGCAGTAATCTATTTTAATTACAAGTTCATGCTGGGAAATTAATGGGTGCACCTTTTTAGCCTTTTACTGAGTAACAAAACCCAAAAAAGAGGTTGATTTGATGGAATGAGCTCAGTGGAGAGCCACCAGAATGCTCACAGGCTGCACCACCTCCCCTGCAAGGGGAAGCTGAGGGACATGGCTGCTTCTGCCTGGAGAATGGAAAGTTCTGGAGCAGCCTTCTCCTGCCTAGAGGCTGACCCCTGAGAAGACAGCGCCAGGCCCTCCACAGCAGCACAAGGCAGCTGAATGAATGACTGTGGGTCTGAGCTGAATCAGAAGCAGTCCACATGATATATAAGGGGAAATTTTTCCCTGTGGGGACAGTTCACTGGAGCAGGTTACCAGCAGAGCCACTGGGGTCTGCATTCTTGGAGCTTTACAAGGCTGAGCTAGAGAAAGCCTCAAACCACGTGCTCTGACCTTGCTGCCACTGTTTTGAGCAGGCAGCTCCTCTGGGGACCTCCTGCCATCCCTTCCAGGCTGGGTTAGCCAAGCCATTTAGAGAATCCACAGGCATCTCTGTGCTGGGCCTGTTTGCTTCGTCCTGCCCAGAATTCAGTAAGCTTTGCAGTCTCTTCCTGTTGTATCCATGTATGAGCCTTATTTATTTGTGCAGTCTGTTTTTTAAACCAAGTTTATAGTTTGAAATCCTTGCTAGCCCCTTTTTCCACTCAGTATCTGACTCACGCTGTGACACACTGTCCTGTTTTGAGAGGACCTGGACAAAAATTGCTGATGGCCGTACTGACCCGAGACATTCTGGAACTGCCCCAGGTGCTCTCGGGCTGTGGCAGTGACAATGCAGGGGGAAGAGAGGCTGGGCCACACGGACCCATCACAACACTGCTGCCCATGGTGCTCCAGACACAGTAGATGCTCAGAGAGCCTTGCTCTGGCCTCTCTGGCTGGGATGGGGGCTGTTTGTTTTGTTACCTCTGGTCCTGCAGAAAGCCATCATTCATCAAGGCAGGTTGCCTTCCCCTTCTCCCCAGGCAGGACCAGCTTGGCAGCTTCAAGGCTTTTGTAGACTGTCACTGCTGAGTCTGGTTTGTGACTTCACTGGCTGGAAAGTAACTACTAACTGAGGAGTGTGGGTTCCATATTTATATATGTGTGTATATTTGTAGTTAAACATCATCATCAGTACTACTAGTTCATGAAATTTATTCTAGCATTTTCCCCATTTTAAAGTCTGTCTCCCTTGTTCCCTTTTCTGTCTTCCCCTGGCAGGGTAGTGGGGACATAACAGAGAGCATCTGTCATCTACTTATTGGCTAACCTGTGACACAAACACACTCCTGCAAATTTTCCTGCTCAAAACTTCACATTTTAAGTAATACTTCTCTCTCACAAGCTAAGAAGCTAACTTAGATGTTTTCTCAAGTGCTGTGAACAATCTTTTTTTTCCCTACAAACATCTGAGTATACAACATGCTTTCCTTTCTCTAGGTGCATCAGTGTGGGCAGCCTTTAAAAGTCAACTGGATCTCTGGGCTCAACAGAGCTCATCCTGGATATGCAAAGTTATTAGCTCAAGTGAATATTTCTCCTTCTATAATTCAATTTGCTCAGCCTGGGGAATATCATGCTGGGGATTCTGCTGTGCATATCTGCTTTCTGTTTATGTCTCAAATGTGTTACACCTTATTTACAGTCTTTGGCTTCTACCATGCAAACCTGTGTAACTGAGTGTGTTTTGTGTTTTAGCTCATTGTTGAGGTTTTAAGCAAGATGCTTTGCACTGGAGCTCTAATACTATAGCTGATGATGCTTTTTCAAATTTCAAGCAACATTTTTCTCTCTTATCCATAACATTCTAACTCATTAGCCAGTTCATGTGCTTTGAAGATATTTTAGAGCACTCATTTCTAATTGTGACTTTGTAAAGAGCAAAATATGCTACCACCATTCAAGACTTTGAGCCAGTTACCTTCAGTCACTTGATAAATTAAATCAGCTGTCTGATAAGCCTTATTTTCCATAAAAGCACATTGACTCAAGTTAATTATTGTCTTCCTCTTACTCTTTATCAATTAAAGCCCTATGATAGATTCTACCTAATAACAAGCCAAAGGGTCTTTGAATATGCCATTTCTCCAACTACAACTAAAGAGCACTGACTGAAAGAAAAGGAAAAAGGAGAGCAAGGAGCACAGAAAAGACAGAAAGCTGAGAATAAGGTCAAAAAGACTTTAATCTTTGAAATTAGCTCTATCATCTTCTTACCTGCAAGGCAAAAACATTCACTAAACATTCGGAACGAATAAAGAGCAGCACTGCAAATGTGTTGCCATGGCAGATGTAAGGTGGGTCGTTAGGTGGGACTGAGTCTGCTACAATTAATTATTTTATTTCCCATTATTTTGCCTGCTATTGCTATCAAATAAGCCACCATCTGTCATTCTGCTTGCTCTTGATGAAGTGTGGACAATGTTTCAGCTCTTCCAGTCATCAGGCATTTTCTCAGGTCTCTCCTAAAATTTTTTTATGTACAAAAATCAACGTGTAGAGTATCTCTCAGAAAATTTATTTAATGACCTTTGAAAAAGGTATCTGGTCATGTTGACTCAAGTGTGACCTGGTGGGCTGCTTTTATTACTGCTGTCCTGGGAATCATATTGTCACTATGATCAAAATACTTCATCTAGTACCTCACCCTGCTTTTTTTTTTCATATGTAAGGCATTAAATGTTTATGGAAAGGCTATTACTTATGAGGTAGAAAGAGATATTCAGCAAGCCATTGCCCATCTTTCTCACATTACTATTTTTTTCTTTAAACACTTAAATTGAATTTGTTTTGTTCTTTGTCCTGCCTGCCGTGGATTTTTATCTAAAATTGTTAACCTCTCTTCTCTTATTACACCTTTCTAAACTGTTAAGCTAGAAGCTGCAGTGATTTTTTCCTATTCCTCTTTGCTTCTTTATTGTATATCTAGCTTCTGTCTGGTGTTCATTTATACAATAAGAACTTTTGCTCAAAAAAAAAAAAAAAAAAAAAAAGTTCTCTGCCTTGACAGGAGCTTTCTGACCATATAAAACTTTGCTTAAAGAACCAGGATATTTGTTCTTACTCCTTCTCTTTTTCTGATCTTTTCTTTCTGATGAAGTTGCCTAAACCTTTCCTCTCATACAAGAAAAGAACTGTCTCCTATTTCTCAATACTGACACTAATCCATGAATCTTACCATGCAGGATACAGAAAGAACTGGAACAGATAAAACTTTTAGACCTTGAAAGACTTCTAAGTGGCAATGTAAATATTGAAACCCTTGGGAGAAGAAAATCAACTTTGTTGAATGGTCTTTTAAAATTAAAATAAAATTAATTAACATTTACAGAAAGCTTAAAAAAAATCACATAGAAAAAACAGTTGTCAGTCTGAAGGGATGAACAGATATGGATGGGATCCAGGAGCTTGCCAGGTAGAATATAAATCTAAGATGCAAAATCTCAGAATAGCAGCCTGACTAAGACAACACTCTTAACTTCTGCATGTATACTGTGAGTCTGCAAGGTGGCTGGAGAAGGCTCTCCTGTTGAGTTACAAGGTACAGACTGAACCCCCTTGCTGAGACTGAACCCCCACACATAGGAGTGTAGGTGCAGCTGGATCCAGTCTTAGTCTAACACTTGGTCAGTGGTTTATGCCTCAAGGATAATGTCTATGAAGCCAACTATCAGAGTCAGTGTTTGTCTGGTTCAGAGTCTCACAAAGACTCTGTTTCTGTGACTGTTTTGCAAAGGTGAAAAGCAACATTTGCACACTTCAGAGCCCCACCAGACAAGATAGTCAGCATTGCTTCTTTCAGTGCTGCGCTAGGGGCTTGAGTGAGAAAGGTGCACAAAATTGTAAAGAAAAATAATTTTTTGAGGCAAGAGATATTACAAGTTCAGAATGGTCATTGACAGATGCACTCAGTACAAAAAATTGAATTTGAGTTACTAATTCTCAGGTAAACGTGCAACAGAACTGGAAGTACAAATATTACCAAAGAAGCATCCCTTTTTGGAGAAAAGAGAAAATTCAGGCCCATTGACCTGTCCAGGTAGTTAGAGCTCTCTTCTTCTGAAAACAAAGGATTCTAAAAAATAATATATATTTATTGAGAAGGTCATAAATCATGTGCTGGCTTAGTCTTAGCAGGCTAGTAAGGCTTATTAGCTAGGGGGCAGGGGTAGCTAAGGGGGGCCCAGAAACTTGGGTTGCATCTCAGATTAGCTAAGAGAAAGGACCATTGCTCCCACCCCTACTCCTTACCCAGTGTAACATAAGAGCACTGAATTAGCCTGCAGTCTCGTCTAAGGCTGTGTGCTAGATATATGGCCAAGGATCAGCTTGCACTCTTGTTCAGTTACAGTTACTTTTGAAATAATTAAGACATCCATTTTCCCACCTGTTCAATCTACGTGTATGTGTCAAGCGTAGAAACAAAGAAAGCTAAAAAAACCAAAAGTAAACTAACTTGTAGGTGGTATAACCAGCTTTCAAGCTGCTGTCCAGTCTTTCTTATTATTATTGTTATTTTTTGCTCTGAACAGTAGTTTCAAGTCCTTAAGGTGAGCAATGGTGCCTGTGACACATAGTGTAATTGTTCCACCTACATTTTTCCACCTACATTATACCTGCTTTGTTCCTCTTAACCAGGTTAAAAGTAATGTTTTTAACATTTCAGACATGCACATCCTCCCACTAGATTTCTGTAAGCCAATTATATTAAATGTCTTCTTGTAAAAAAGAAATTTCCAATTCTTTTTCTTCTTACTGCAAGTTCTAGTAATTGGAATGCTCTTTATTTTCACTTTTTCTGTCATTGTAGGTCAATTAGTTCATGATTTTCTGAGTTAATGTCTGTGTTACATTTGCCTCCTTTGAATACTTACTTACATTTTTAAAGTACTGCCTTCCCTACTGCTCTTCTTGCCTCCATTCCCAATAATTGTTAGCGCAACCCAAGAGACACTGGTCACTCAGTCTTTAAAAATACTCTTCTGTTTAAGGCTCTGAAAAAAAAACCACATTTCACTTTAGTAATATGACTAAAGATGTGTCTCCAGGATTTTTATCTTGTTCCCACCTCATCCTTGGGGACAGAAAAAATGGAGACAAATCTGTCTAGTTTTGCTTGCTATTATACTATCCCAGAGTGTCTCACCATTAACAATGTTTTTCTGGATGTCTTCATAATTCTATCTAATTCCTGCAGTCCAAAGAAAAAAAATCAGGATTTGTGCTTTTCTCCTCCAGAGAGACAGCATTCACTATCCTGTTGTTCTTGTGTCACTGAGATGAATGGTGTATAGTCTTGGTATCAATAGTGGTTATTTGTAATCTTTATATGGCTGAAGAGCTTCCTTTGTTGATGCTTACTTAATGTCACAAGGATGCCTATCAGTGTACCTATACTCTGCTTAGTTGAGTTTTGCTTCCTCACAGAAACATTTCTTGGCAGTTGACTTTCCAACAGCCTGGAAACCATCTAATGCTTCCAGATGCTGAGGACAGCTTCTGTTTCTCATCTTTGACTATCAGTCTCCAGTCTGGACTGCACATGAGTACAATTGCTGGGGTATGTAAGAGGATAAAATCTTGTAGATTGTACTGGATTTCAGCAAGAACTTGAAGTGACTTTATTTTGACATTTCAATTAGCTGTTTATTGAAAGGGTCATTTGGTCTGGACCAACACTGGTATCTACCTAGCTTTGTAGAGTGAAGAAAACCAAAACTAATAAAGGTCGCATCTGGAATTTCCTCAGTAGCATGGCTGAGGACCAGATGGTCACAATTTTTTCCTCCAGCTTTAGAAACATAAGGTGCCAGTGGGGTTCCCCACAGAAAACTTCAAAGCACATCTTTGTTGTTTATGCATAAGGACATAAAAGGGATGCTATCAGAGGTCAAAATCAATCCTATACTGATATATTGTTCTTACTATTTTGCTTTTGTCTGTGGGCAAACTAGTGCAATCATAGGAATGAGAAATGTTGGAAATTCCTGTATTTGGATAATGACTGCTAAATGCCCTTAAGAGAAAATACTTCCTTCAGAGAAATTCCTTTGGAGGAAGGGACTTTAATAACTGCTTTTAAGATACACACAGGGCAATTTTTGTTTTAATTAATATCATGACACCTTAATTGGATTTTGAACTGCACTTTGGTGTATGAGAAAAGCTTAGCACCATGATTATTTTGTAAGCAAATAGTGATATTGCAGTGCTATGAGGCATGATATGAAGCAGAACAGAAGAGAAAGGGAAGGAATTGTACATAAATGAGTATAAAACAGTGAGGCCCCAAAATCAATCTGGAGAAACAAAGTTATATTTGAACCTTGCAAGGCTGTACTATGTATTTTGGGTGGCAATCTATGTCCCTTGTTACACCTAAGGCTGTAACTTCTCTAAATTTTGAGCATCTTCCTCCCTAGCCATGCTTCTGACAGATTCAGGAAAAGTTCTCAAAGGTTTTCAGAAAGAAAAAAGGAAAAGAATCCAAAAATACACACAGCAACTCCCTCGGAGCTAGAAGCTACATGCTTGTGTGAAGATTTCCTCAGCTTATGAAGGGAGAAAGAGGCAACCTCTGCCCAGCCTGGGGTCCCTGAGGGACTGCAAAGCTAAACTGCATCACATCCATGTGATCCTTTACCTAAAGACAACAGTAGATCTGTTTCCATGTTGACTGCAGTTCTCATGCCTTAGGTATTCCTTGGGCAGAACAACTATGAAAGCAACTATACTGGGGAGCAAACTAGTGAAAATGGGTACCTATGTGTTTCTGATTTTTTTTTTTCTTTTTTTTAACCAGGACACTGTGAACTGCAAGCTAGAGGCAGCATGCTTCAACAAAGTGAAGTGGTTGTGAGATACGGATAGGAATGAGAGAAAGGAAAGATTAAGAGAAGTTGCTAAGCAACCAGGGAAAATTATTCTTGGAAATGACATTTGGACTGAAAAGGGCCAATGTCTGATCTAAGCCTTCCTGCAGCAGAGGGGTTAACCTAATAAGAGTGCCATCCACAGTTATCTGCAGTGGGCTTTTCACTGTCTTAAATGGAACTTACTAAATAGCAAGAGAACTAATTTGAAGATGGAAAATCTGTAACTCACAGAAGTGAAACTGGCTAAGATAAAACTAAAGGGAAAAGGTAGAATAATTATTGCTTCCAGCAACAAGAGCCCAGACAGCAATGTTTGAAGGAATACATACCTGTTCAGCCCATCAGGTTGAACTCAGTATATTTACGAGTGTCATGTTTGGTATTTTTGATTTATGTAATGTGACACTATGGTAATGTGTTGGAAAACATAACACCATGCAAAAAGGAACAGAATTATAATGGACTGCAACAGTCACTTACAGAGTCTCCTGACATTACCACACACACAGCCTTATAGCACAGTCATATTTGTGTGCATAGGGTGCACAAAGGTATGTATTCAGTGTTACACTGGGAAGGGCAACATCTTTGAAGGAATCTGGGTTTTAGATGAACTCTACAGCAGTGATGAGGCACCTAATGTGCCACTAGTTTCAGTGGGAAATTGAGTATTTGGTATCTCGAGGAATTGGCCTACCAATTCCTACCAAATAGTTCCTACCAAACTGTCTAGACTCTCATCTCTAATGTTAGGCAGAGTGAAGAGTGAAGCTTTTATTACTAGTAGGTCTGAGGATCACAATGTGTTATGGACAACAGCCTGAGCTGGCAATGTCCTTTATATGACTGTTGATTGCCTTATGGCACTGTGAGGACAGAATTACTATCTTTTGGTGAAAGAACTGCAAAAGATCCAAGCTGAGTTGTTGCTGTCACCTTGGCACAAGGAAGCTGTGGGCAGCCCCAGGGAGCAAAGAACAGGCTCATACTAATATCATGAAAGATATTTTTTCTATGGTCCTAACTCTTAACATGTCTGATTGAAGCATATTGCCTTGCACTAATCTTTTAATCTATCTGTGTTTTTGGCTAAGTGATGCTAAGTTTTGTACTAACTGATTCCAAGAAGCTGATTTTGCACCTTTCTCTAGTAAGGTGAACGTTTACACTGGTATGTAAATCCAATGAAGTTAGAGGTAGCTGCCTTTTTGTTTTGAAACCAACATTTTAGCATCAGCTGATCTTCAAAAATTAAAAACATTTTTGTGTTAAGGTTAAATGGACACATCCCCTTTTCCTATCCCTGTAGCCTTAGAGATAGTCAAGGGGAGTTGACATCTCTGATTCTTCAATTTCTTGCTTACCTATCTTCTACTTTAATGCATATTATATACTTAGATCTCTGCTGCACCAGAAAAAATAATGCAAAACAGTGCATTTTTGTTGTCAGCAAACAGCTGACATTTAAAGCATGCAAAATCTGAAAATATTATGTCCTGCATCTGAAAAAACAGTAAATGTTTGAAATCATGAACAAATTTTGACTAAATAGCCTGTTTTTATCTGCAGGGTCTAGTTAATGTTCTTTAAACAGTGCTATAAAAGATGGCTTCCCTCAAAAATGAAAAAAACAGGTAGGAGCAGAAAAAGTTGGCAAGCTTATGTTTCAGTTTCTGAAAAAAAAAAAAAAAAAAAAAGCATTGAAGTGCAATTTATAAATTCTAAAAATCTTGAAGGACATAGTCACCAAGAACAATCTGTTCAGCTTATTTGATTTCTTGATAAGTCATTTTTTAATGTGGAAGATGATTTTGAATGTGTAGTTTTTCTTTCACTCACAGAAAAATCAAAGCAGTTTAGCAAATAAAACTACTCTTAAGTTCTGATACATATAATTTAAATGACTTCCAATTTCCATCCGAATGTTACTTTGATATATCACAAATATGAAGTTTCTTAGACAGGAAATAACACTGTTTACATTTATGTAAGCAGCTACTGAACTGTAAGTGGTTATTCAGTCTTATTTAATCTTGTGAAGAAATTGTATGAATCCTTGTATCACCAAGAATTACAAAATCAAGTGAAAGAGCTAGAGCAGTTGAAAATTCACATGTAATTATATAGCTGCACAACATGAAAAAAATTGTCTTTGGAAAATAGAGAACAAGATTAAAACGCATGACAGCGTGAGTGACAACCTCTTCTGTGGTTTCAGTGTGGTATTTTGTATCAATTCATCCTGACAATATTCTGCAGGTCAGACTTTTGAGTCAGTCTGGTATAATTTGAGCATTGCAAATGGGGCTTGGGTGCATGTCCATTTTCACTGGGCTTTCCCACACCAGAGCGCTGCCTCTGCCAGCCCATGGCATAGCAGCCTGGTGGCAGAGTGACAGTAAGGTGTGAGAAATCACTGCCAGCCCATAATGATACAAAACTGCTAGAAATCATCAGTAGCAAAACTTCAGAAGCTTTAACTTTCGTATCAAATTAAGCCAGTTCTGAGAAAGTTATATATATGGATATGGGTATGGATATAAAAGGCTTACCTTGCCTATGGCCAGTGTCAGCAAAGCCCCAAGCAGTGACACAGGAGATGAGCCAGCAGCAATATTGCCTTTACTTTCCCCCTGAGTTTTCACACCAGAGGAGCTGACTTGATCCAGGAAGCAGCACTGGGATTGCTTTAATACACTGTAATTTTTATCAACAGAAAGAGTGCTCTGACCACTCCTGTTCTAGCTGAGGAGTTGTATCTAAATGGCATAACTCTGGGGTCATGGTGTCTTGGCATTAAAACTGTCTCTCACTCCGGGGAAATTTTCTTCCAGAAGGGCAGCTTTGTAGCCTTTTCTGACATTAAAGCACTGTTCCTACACTAATGGGACTGACCTGATTTTGATTAAGTGCTGGTAGTAGTATCTGCAGTCATGAAAACAGAAAAAAAAAAAAAAAAAAGTAGGTGAGGAAAGGAAAAGATTAAAACTTTGATCAGAGTTTCTGCTGGGTTTTTTTTCCTGATTTTACCTAAAGCACTATGTCTTTACAGCAAGGTTATCAAGTGAAAGCACTGTTTGTTATTCCTGTGCAGTGCAGGGCTGCAGTTCAGCACCCTGTGACAACCCCATTGGTGTGACCCTGCCAGACACCTTGAGGGGTGATGGGCCATGTGCTGGCGTGATGGTGAATGCACCTGCTCAGCCCTTCCCTGACAATGGCAGGAGACAGTCGTAGATTACAAGTCCCTCCATCAATGAAACATAGCATTAAAGAATTAAACATTTGGAAATACAGACATGTTTTTTTTTCAATGACAAAAGTCCCCAGGGAATGCGCTTAAATTTAAAACAATCAGAAACATAGAGTGAACAGTTTTCTAAAGTGTTACAGGAAAACTTTATATTTGCATGCATCCACTGTCCTGCTTTTCGTGCTGTTATGGTATCTAAATATTCAGGAAAAATATTGTTAGACTTTAGACACGACCAAGCAGTAGCTGAAGCACTGTGGCTAGTTTCATAGGAGGCTGCAGCCTGCCATCTAGGCAGATTGGAGGTTCACAGCCACGAGCAGGCTCTCTGTCAGCACATTTTGGTTTTCAGCTGTAGGATATCTGCCTGCCTTCAAAGCTCTGCTGTGGCCTTTATGTCCCAGTCTTGTGCACACCCTGTGGGAGTCCATAAGGTTGGTTGCCCCACCAAGGTGGCACTCCCTGAGGAATGGTGGCTGCTGGGCATGCAGCCTGGTGCCCAGGAGAGAGGGCAGGCTCAAGCAGGTCGTCTCCCTTTGGAGAGCTCTGAGGGATGCTCCATTTGGGAGGAAGAAGCTGAGAGCCTCCCTGGACTCAGTTGATACACCAAACCAGGGTGAAGGCCGGGACTTTGGAAAGTACCTGGGTGTTAGATGTGCTGCTGTTTCTTTTAATTTGCCTTTGCATTAGGCAGTCACCTGGTGCCGACTGAAAGTCCCATGGTTGCTTTTAGATGGTAGTGTCAGAAGTTCTAAAATTTTCTTTACAACCAGGATCAGCTGAAAATCAACATCAGGGGTTTTTTTATGTGTGAGCAACAGAAATTTAAGCTTTTTAAGCTGTCACTACAGTTGCATTAGTAGAAGGCTGAATGCAGGACTGTTTTATATCATATGACAGCACTTAATAGTTCAAAAATTGAAAAACATAATGAAATAGCATGTGGTTTAACTTGCTGAAAAGCAATGGTGTCCTTCCTCCATTCTGTGCACTGTAACAGTAATGCAAGAACCACAATATTGGGGCCTTTTGGAATAAGGATCCTAAATAGATTTGAATCTGGCAATGTAAGTAATATTTTCTTCATCTTGCTTATGTTTTTACACTGGTATAAAATAAGTATCGCATCTAGGTACACAAAAACATCTGCTGCCTATTTGCTTATGTGTTGATACTGGCACTCAAGCTTGCTTTTGGCTGTTTCCTCCCCCTCTGGGCAGCATAAATACTTAGGAAATCTGGCTGCTGCTCCCCTTCACCATCACTTGAGTTTCTGCACCCTTGCTTAAGATGGGGTGTAGGACTGTCCCCCCTTTGCGGACAACCTCTTTCTCCACAGGGCATGATGCTGGAGATCTTGCCTACCCTCTTCCTAACACTTGCTCCTATCACATCAAGATTTTAGTCATAAGATGTAACCATTTTAAATTACCAGACATGGTAATGTTTAATTACAATTAAAAATTTTCAGACACCAACCCAGGGAGTGCCTCTCCCCTGGAACTGCTTTTCCCACCTCCCGAGGGATCATGCCCTGATGCCTGTGAGGGCAACACTGCCCGCAGACCTGCAGCCACAGCCTGCCTGGCTTTTCCCCCACCAACATTCCTTGTTCAGTAGTTCTGTGTTTTGCCTTTTTCTGTGTGTACTTAGAGTAGCAAAGGGTAACCCCAGAGTAACCTGGGTAGAAAATCTGCTCCTCATGAAGCATAGTAACACTCATTGTTTCTCAGGGGGTTGAGGCAAATCTTACGCTTCTAAGTTTTTCTGAGTTTCAGTTAAGGGTTTTTGTTTTAGTTAAGGTTTTTTTAGAGGCAGGGATCAGTGCTTCTGTCAGGGCTGGAGGTGAAGGTTGTAAAGAAGAAACAGGCTCAAAACAGAGAGGAACCTCTTCAGATGATCTTTTCAGAGAACAAATTGGCTCACTTTTTAATTTCTATGAGAGAAGCACAAAAATAGGTTTCTTGTTTTGCTATATGGGTAAAGGTGTACATATTTTTATGTGTATATGTTCACATATATATAAATAGTCTTGAATTGTTCTGAAAAACTCTTCTTTGAAAGCAAGGATTTAGAATAATGAAGCAGCTGGAAATTAAGAGGGAGGAAAGACATCCATGCTATTTAAAATACTAAATTTCATTTATGGTCTCTTTTAAAAACAGGACAATTGAATATGTGAACGTTCCTTGTAATAAATAGATGTATTTTTATGTGCTGCCAGATTACCTCATTGGAAAGATACCAGAATCTTAAAAGCAATCATGATCTGGTTATCAGTTACAAATTCTATTGATTTATTTTTTAAATGAAAATGTAACTGGGAAGGTACAATATTTGCTTTTAAAAGATGACAATTGTACTGACTTGTGTGGGTTGAGAATAAAAGAGGCAGCTGATGGAAAGTCTGCAGATCTGATTGAAGAATCAAACAGAAAATTATCCCTGCATGAGCTGAAGCATAGACAGATAGCCCAGTTAGCTGTGTTTATGATGGCTGTTAGTGATCTGGGACCAGAGAGGACACAGGGATTAGTAATATTTTATTGCTGTTTAGGGAAATTTCAAATAGAGACATTATGATCCTTCACTGGTTAGACCTTTACTGGGGAATAAGAAATTGCTCTTCTAGATCACAAGTAAAGAAGAAGGAACTTTTCACAGATGAGTTTTGCATGTTGATTGGGAATTGGTACCTCTAGAGCTGTCGTGTACTTTATGATATAGAGTACAGGGACAAAAGACTACTTTAGGCATTTTTCCAAGTCACATAGTCTGGAAAAAACCTGTTCAGATATTCAGGGAAGAACATATATGTCATTGAGAGAAATTTGAAAATCTGCACCACCGTTCAATGGGAGGCAAAGAAAAAGAAAAAAGTTACCCACCCTCCCAGATACTAACTTAACTGCTGCTGGAAGAGGTGTACCAGGGCTAGAAAATCATCTCAGAAATGTCAAGCATAGACATTTCACAGGTGCTTTTCTATTTCTATGGCAATGAGAAAGAAAAAGCAGAAAGTGTAGCATTTAAGGTACAGAGAGTTCAATGGTGAGCTATGTTGAAGGGTCGAGCAGCACAGCCTGTTCCCTGTTGCTGAGGTGTTTGTGAGGCACCCCAGGAGGGGGAATGTTTGCCATCATCCTACCTTTCATTGTTGGTCCAATGAAGAGAGGGTACATTGGTCTTTGCCTCTCCCCATCCTACCTTTCATTGTTGGTCCAATGAAGAGAGGGTACATTGGTCTTTGCCTCTCCTCTCATGACAAGCTGTGGCATGGTGGATTTGCAGGAAGGGAAGGGTGTCTGGTGGACCCTATGTTTGTTTAAGGAGCTTTAGGAGGGTATGGGAAGTTGCACTTTTGGAGCTGGCATAAACCAACCTGCAATCACTTGGCTGATGCTCAGGTTCCCAGGTGCTACCATCCAGCCCCACACTCAGTGACTTCTGTGCAAACCCTATGGTTGTGTCTAGGTTTCTTGAAGTTCATCTTCCTTTCAGGTTTCTCAGATGATAGATTTAGTTATTATTATTTGGCATCCAGTTATGCCTAGAAGTGGGATGGTATAGCAGAGTATTGACGGAAAAGACTGCTTCCAGCTTCTTGAAGGGAACAGCAACACACAGACCCACTGACAGCCCTTTTTTTGCCTATGAATTAAATTAGTTTTACTGGGATTGATGCAAAGCAGTGTCAAAATCACTCTTTTATTAGCCTCTAATCTGTCTCCTTCTCTATGCAGCACTAAACTGAAAAACTAGGAGCAGTCTCACTAAGATGCTGAAGAAACCGGTATGTATGAACAAGCTGAAGGGTAAAAGATGAAGACAAAAAATTCTCTCTAAAAATCATAGGCTGCTTCTTTTAATTAAAATAGCCAACTGAAATAAAGATGTGCCATTTCCAAAGAGCTCACCAGAGGCAAACAAGTGCACATGAAGCATAATGTCTTATAAAAAGGATTAACTACTGATGAATAATAAAACTTTTGGCACTTCTAGCTCATCCTTTAAATAGTACTATATGGAAGGTTTATCAAAGAAAAAAAAATTTAAAATTGGGTGCCTTGAATTATTTTTTTACTCTTCCAATATGCTGTATAAAATGCTGTGATCCAGGAAGGGTATAATAAACAGATTTATTTCCACTGTAAGCCTCTTAAACTTCACACTAAAAGTATACACAAATTTGTAAAAAACACACATAATGCAGGTGAGTATTAAAACAAGTAAAATAGGTTCATGTTTTCCACCTGTCTCATTCTCCTTTTGCAAAGGTTTTATCCCAGAAAAAACCACCTCATTCACATCTGTGTATTTACATATAGAAGAGAGACATTCAGGCTTTTCACTTTTCTAGAAAGACCTAGAGACCCTTTGGCTGCCTGGGTAGGAGGGATCCAAAGAGCCTTTCCTTTTGTTTTAAAGAGGACCAGCTTCTCAATTTTAGCACCTTGTACCACTTTGCAGGGGGGGAGCAGAGAGCAGAAGACAGGTGCATGCTGTAAAACTCAATCAGAATTTGCATCCCATATTAAAGGAAAAGATATTTCAGCTTGCTAATAGTACCAGACATCCGATTAGTCCCACAGATCTGGTTGAACTATTCACAAGATTTTCTTTTGTAAATCATAAATAAATTAGACATTTGGTTTTTGTCTGTTTCACAGTGATAAGGCCAACTGGAATTTCTTGAACTGCTGTTTGACTATGCTGGGTTAAAAAGGGGGAATGGAAAAACAAGACTGGTTCTGTGCTTCATTAGATCTCAAAGATAAATTATATTTTATTTGTAAGCACTCAAAGTTGCAGTGAAACATGATCTGCAGAACCAGTGTTAACAGGAGTGCCTATCTAAAATCAGGTAACAAATCCTAAAGTTTTTTTGATCCAATTTTTAGCACAAATACAGGATTATAGTATTGCAATAATTTACCACATAGAACAAAATGCTATTAAAAAAAAAAAAAATCAACATTATTCCTTACAGTTTTATGCTTTTTTAAAAATTAAAAAATAGCTGCTTGTTGATGAGAATTTTGATAAATTATCATAGAAGTTTAAGAACTGTCTTAGAGTGGCTCTGTAGAAAGGTAACTCTTAAAATCAAGACAAAAATATGAGGTAAAAGGGGATGGCCTAGTAAGCCAGAAATGCTCTGTAGGATGCAGGAAGATGCTACTGATACTTTTCCAGAAGGATGAGGCCCACAGAAAAACAAAACCATGTATGAAAGAAGGGTCAGTTTGTTCCAGCACCAGCAGGAACCCTGGGGACATCCCAGCATTTCCATGCTCCATCCTTACCTGTTTGTCAGCAGGACTTCCTTGATTTCAGTGCTGAGTGATCTGGCACTTCCTACACAAACCCCCGCAATTTCAGAAGTGGAATGAGCTCTATTATTTTCACAGGTTTTATGGGTTTCCAGTAAGAGTAAACTAAGGGTGGAGATGACATATTAACACGAGGAAGTGTTTGCATGCTTTTGTATCCCACAGATGTTAGCTCTGCATCTGAAAAACACTTAAAAAGCGTTAAAAAGGCTCAGGGAGGTTAATGCGTAAACAGTAGCTTTTGCTCACAAAATTTCAGCTTCCAAAGCAAATTTCACCTTAACTAAACCAGTAATTCTTTGCAGGAAAACAGTGCTATCTTTCATGCTTGCATTTGGCAAGCTGCACTAGCTTTACAGGTTTTATTTAGAAACACAGTGTTTGCCAACATGACACGATCTACATGCAAGTCTCTTTACCTCAAAGAGAAAACAGCTCTGAAATGGCAAATTTGGGCAAATTTTGGCAACTACTTTAACAGTGAATTGTTACTGAATATGTTTTCTGGCTACACAATTATTCTGTATTCCAAAAGAATTCCTGCTGATACAGCTCAAGGACAGCAGACACAGCGGTACTACTTTTATAAGCTAAGGCAAAGCCTCAGAAAAGTGTTAGCATGCATCCACAGCTGTCACCTAAGCACTGACTGATTTAAAATAGATTAGTCTTTGCATGCTGATCATTTGGCAGGCTGAACCGAGATACTTAGATTATTTGAAGTGATTGGTTTCCATTTAATTGATAATGCTGTGTTTGTTCAGCCCAGCCTCCTGTTTGATGCCAGGGGTAGGTGTTTGGGCTCCAGAGATTTCCCTCAGCCCCCTCCCATATATTGTGTGTACAAGAGTTGGCATTGCAGTTTGGTTTGTTGCTTGGAGACAGCTGCAGGGACACACAGTGGTATAAATCACACCTGACTCTGTTGCTAAGGAAATAAGACCATCTCCTGCTTTTCCTTCAGGCCTTGGAACAAGAGAGGCAAACAAATTCATATTTAGGATATTTAAAATATTGCTTTAATTTAACAAAAGTGAAAACAAAACTACATAATGCACATCTGTAACAGCTTTCCTGGGGAACAAACACTGCATTTTCTCTCTTCTGGAGATGATTACTGGAAGTACAAGATTCAAAGGCATTGTATGGTGGAGGAGAATAATTAGATGAAATCTGGATTTGGGGCATTAAAAACTCAATAAACTTTTCAGAGGGTTTTTAAACTTGTAGAATGGTGCCTTTCTGCTCACACTCTTGTTTATAAAATAGAGTTGAGGAGTTAGTTTTCCTTCTGAAAGACCATAAAAGAAAAGAATTTGTCAAGCTGAAGAAGAATCACAGATACAACTTGTTAAGTTAGCTAAGAAAATATATTTGGAGAACAACAGTGAATCTGTGAACATATTTCTCAATCCCTCTTAGCTTCCCCTTAGGAATCCTTCTGGAGAGGAAACTGGGAAGTGGTGTGAGAGCAAAGGCTGGTTGGATGGACCTGTTGCTGCTGCTATTCCCTCAAAGCAGTGGAAAGGAATCAGGCATCCTTTGCTCTGAATTATTCTGATATGCTTGGTGAAAGTGGCATACAAATAGCTCCTCTTTTGTAAACATGACTTCACAACATGCAACATATGTTATTTTGCCCTTTTTCAAGATGGACTTTCTCATCTTCTATGATTTTGAGAACTCCTGTAGGTCCCTAATCATCACAACATACCACACCTGTGGGTTCATTCCATTGTGTTGGAAACAAAGTTCATCACTACAGAGAAATATATCCTGGAACTTTTACTTTTGATAGGTATTAAGAGGTTTAGAAGTACCTAAACATTTAGAGTCTGTTACCAGTACTAGCACTGACTTTCAAGTCTCATAATTATTTCTTTATGTCTCATTTATTTATTTTGATTTACACAACCAATAAAGGAAAAACCCAGCCCTGTTCCTAAGCTTCCTCATAACTTTTGAGATGTGTCTTAACCTTCTAAATCTTTATCATACATAGCAAAAGCAACTGCTTTTATTCCTTCCTATGGATTTTTAAAGACTCCATCTTAAGTGTCCATTGTTTATTCTCCCAAGAAGTTTTGCCTTCAAAGTTCAGGAAGGAGAGCTGGGTGATCTACCCGTGCCCACAATAACTTTCTTTAGGTGAAACAATAATGTCAAACAATACAAATATTTGCCAGTAATTCCTCCGTACTAACGCAGGGCAAACTGATAACCAGTAGAGGGTCAGGCAGTGGTGGGTCCTGCAGCTGTCTCCATCATGGAGGATTTTGGAGCTGTGGGATCTCCTAAGGCACGCTGTAGAAGTAACAAAGCAAAAATCTGTCCCTGCCCAGGATTTCACATGCACATTTAACCATCTGAATACTATCATGCTGATCATTCTCTGAGGTTAATATTTTGTGTTGCATTAGTGAGTGGAGGTCCCTCTTACCATGTTACTGTGAACAACACCTGACATGAAGAATAAGGAAAGTGAACTCATAGAACCATAGAAAACTTTGGGTTGGAAGGCACCTTAAAAATCATATTGTTCCAAACCCTCTGCCAAAGGCAGGGACACCTCCCACTAGACCAGGTTGCTCAAAGCTCCATCCCACCTGGACTTCAAAACTTTCAGAGATGGGGCACCCACAACTTGTCTGGGCAACTTGTGCCAGTGTCTCACCACCCTCACAGTGAAGAATTTCTTCCTAACATCTAATCTAAATCTACCCTCTTCCAGTTAAAAGTCAATACCCCTTGTTCTATCAACATATACCATTTTAAAAGTCCCTCCCTAGCTTTCCTGTAGGTCCCCTTCAGGCCTGTCCTCCACTGTGTCAACTACACCCCACATCTTGCTTTTGTCAACAAACCTGTTGAGGGTGCACTCAATCCCTCTGTCTGTGTCACTTACAATGTCCCAATACTGATACCTGAGGAATCCCACTCATCACTGATCTCCATTTGCACACGGAGCCATTCACCACAACTCTTCGAGTGTGACCATCCAACCAATTCCATTTCCACTGAGTGGCCTATCTGTCAGCTTCACGTGTCTCCAGTTGAGAGAGAAGGATTTTCAAGAACAAGGAAACATTGAGGGTCAGGGTACATAGTGCAGCTAGACTGTCTGCTCAACTACTGCAAGGTGTTTTGCAGGTGCTGTGCTGTAAATGAATTGCTGGTACAATTTAAAGTAAATTACTGTTCTTTCTCCTTCCTCCTGCCCCCTTATCTCTTGCAGACACAAGCAGTTTTAGCAGAGAGATTAATTGACTTTCATACTTATATTTAAAATATTTTCTTTATGTGTGTACATGGAATGCAAGGCATTCTTTCTATATCTAGCAAGACTTTCTTTTTCCAAGGACTGGGTGCACAGTGAAAGGACATTCAGATTATACCAATGTACTTTAATAAGTTGTTTTTTTTTTTTTAAGATATTATTCCTCAGTCTTCAAACCATTTATCCACTGCTGGCACACACACAGATTCTGAAATCCCTTGCTGTCATGTTTTTCTTAATTATTATTCTTCATTGTCATAGAGTTCCTCTCCATGCAGCAAAAGAAGATGGCACTTCAAGCCAGTCTCAGCTGAACTTCTTTTACTCAGCTAGCTTATTCCAGTAAAGAGAATTTCTAGAATATTTTATGGTGAAAAGTATTGGAGAAGAGAGTTGGGGGGATGTCAAATGGATTTAGATATTCCTCTCTCAGAGTGCTGAAATTCCTCCAGTGTGGGTGATGAATCATGTCCTAGCTGGAATTCTAGCTGCAAGTATGATTGCATTAAGCATGTTTCTCAAAATGGCTTTGCTGTTCCTGGAAGCAGTAGAGTTAGAAACTACTTCATTTGCCCTCCTGTAGGCCTTTAGATGATTAAGAACATATGTCTTCACAGAGGTCAAGAACACTTTAACCTGGGGTCCCCTGTTTGCTTCCAGGGAAGAAGAACTATGCAGGAGATCAGTGTGTATTTCTGACTCTCATGTGCAGTGGAAAAAGCCTCCTGCTTTTCCTTCTCCTTTCACAACACTCTGGCTGTTTAGCCACAGTATGACTTGCAAAGTTCTTGCTACATACCAGCAAAAGTCAAAACAACACTCTGAAGGCTGGCTCCTTCATGTTTGGCATGGAACCTCTCATCGACTTCAAAGGGGTGAGTATTTTACCCACCGTGTTTCCTCAGTCTGTGTGTGCTTCAAGTTGTTTGTCATCCAGACTATCCACAAACCTCCTGCTGCCACTCCCCTGACAGCAGAGGAAAATTCTCTAAAAAATGAAATTCTAAAAATGGGACAAAGTTTTGCTGGCTTTTTCTCTTCATGTGGCTAGTGGAATAATACCTCAATGCTCTGGTGACTCAGATGGCATATGCCTTGTACAACATATTGGTCTATCTTTACTACTTAGTTGCTGCTGAATATACTGTACTATTTCCACACAGAGATTTGCAACAAAACACTCATGTCCTGAGTCAAAATACATTTTTTTTCCATTCATAAATATGTATTGTCTGATTTTGATATGTTTGCAGATGTACATTTGTATAAATCTGTTTTTGTACATGGAACTGCATCTCACCACAGTTCAGTCCAGAAAGACTCTTGTTAGAACAATAAGCTACTTTCAAATCTTCAGATCAAACCTAGCACGTAAAACTACAGTAATTAAGACTACATAAATACTTCATTAAGTTCTACCACTGTGCTCTGCTCAGAAAGATCTTTTCATTTGTCTGAAGACCAGTGAAACCAAACGCTGGGATTTTTCTCTCATCAGCCACTTCCTCTTCCACTTGTTCCTCCTTTGTTTCATGGTGCTTTTGGTGTCTCTGGGGCTATCCCTGGCAGCAGCTGTGGGCACAGCCCATCCATCCCCTGGTGCCCCAGACCCGGGCTCCGTGCCAGCCCCAGAGCCCCAGGCACTTTCTCTGCACCACAGGCTGTTGGTGCCAATGTTCCCAGCACTGCTCCTGCCACTTTCCTCCCAAGGGTAGCTTAGCTTCCTCCCCATGCGTGTGGGCTTCACAAAGCTGTAATTACAACAAAGAAAGCACCCTGGGTCTCCCCTTCATTGGAAGAAAAGGGCATGCACACTAGCAGGATGAAGTTCCTGATTTCTACAGCAGCAGAAATTGTGTATCTGTTGCTTTGCACACATAAGGAAGGTTATTTCCTTGGAAATCTTGTGGATCTTGCACATCTGTGTGCAGATTACTGCAGAATTTTTTCAATTTGCATTGTCTTGTCTGTGTGGGCACCAACTGACCTCCCCAGGGTCTGGAGCTGACGTGATACTACATGTTGTAGCACAGTTGCAGTCTGGTCTGCTCAGCCCTATCAAGAACACATGTTGAAAGCAGCTGGTGTACAGAAAGGACAGAAAGTGTTTATTCCTGTGAAGAGTTGTTTTTCCCTATTGCCCTGAAAAATTGTATTGAAATGGCTGAGTATGTGCAAAGAAAGCAGAACATGTAAAAGACCAGATTTATTTTATGGTAAAGCAATGGTACAGAGTTCAGGCTATGGGTCAAGGGAAGGAGCTGCCCAGCTCTGCCATGGGGAGCACTGGGGCTTTGTTTTGACATCACCATCAGGGTGATGGTCATGGACATAAGGGTTTTGCAACTGACACTTTGAATTTAACCTCTGCTTTTTACCAAATAGCCTTCTGCCCTTAAAAAATAGAAAAAGAAATAGGAAAAAAAAAAAAGTGATCTTTAATGCTAGCAGTGGGTGGTGTGAGGGTAAGGCATGAACTACCATGTTCCTGGCCCTAGTGCTGGTCCTGCTGGCAGGGGCACAAGCCCTGCATTTCTCTCCAGCTGCTATCCCAAATGGTCCCATACCTCCCACTGCTGTCCTGCTGGGATCCTTCTTGCCTGCCCTCTATTTGATTTAGCTGATGGCAAGAGGCAACTTTTGAAGTTGGTCAGTGTGTATTTTTCAGCAGGGCTCAGGATGTCAGAAAAACGTGATCAGACTTTAAGATCCTGAATCCAAAAACCAGATGTGGAAACCCTCTTAGTTAAACTAAGACCATGTGTAGGGGCTTTAGTATATCAAGGTCATATTCTGATTTCCAGGCCCCTGCATCCAATGAAAAATAATAAAAAATGGGCAAAATGGGCAGCCACTGATAAAGTACTGGCAGGCTGGGAGCAGCACTGTATAATGCTGCAACCTTCAGGAGCTGCTGGAAATGTGCAGCACTTGCAACACGTTGGAGGGTGGCTTCCAGTCTCTCCTGTCTGAATGAAAGCAGCAGGAGGAGGCTGGTGGGAGCAAAACTGCACCTTTTGCCCTTTGTATTGGTTTGTGGTCTTTGTGGGTTGTGTGGAGAGAAGTCTCAGGTGGCCTTTTTAACCCTGGTCTTTCCCAAGAGAATTGAGCAAATATTTTACAGCCTAGGAGCTAAAATGTGTAACTTTCTATTGCAAAAACTAATGACATTTAATATTAAGGGGATTGTATTTTTATTAGGAATTCCTCATATCTTTTATTCCCTTGGTGTCATACGGATCATTACATTTTCAAACTAAATTATCTTTATAACCCAGAGCTGCACTGCATTTAATGAAACTGCTTTAAACAACTTTTCATTCTGGGAGCAAGTCATGATGCATGGCAATTAGGGCCCAATCCTGTGGAAAGAAAATTCTTTCAGAAACTGATGCCTGATTTCTGAGTTCTAGCTAGAAATATTTACAGCCTTTTGGAATGGCTCATTAGGTACAGTGCAGTCAGGAAATTAAGGTGTAGGATTTAATTTGCCAGGTAGGTCAAGGGTGAGGGAGCAATTCAAAGCAAAGTGGAGCTGAGTCCACAGGAACTGGGAGGACCTGAATGGCAGGGACCAATCTGATAACCTTCTGTGATGGCATGACTGGCTGGGTAGTTGCAGGGAGAGTAGTGGATGCTGTTCACATTGACTTCAGCAAGGGTTTTTTTTAGTACTGTCTCCCAAAGCATCCTCATGGGAAAGGTTAGGAAGTGTTGGTTAGATTAGTGGACAGTGAGGTGGTCTGAGAACTGGCTGAGTGGCAGAGCTCAGAGGCTTGTGACCAGTAGCACAGAGCCTAGCTGAAGCCCTATAGTTACTGGTGTTCCCTGGAAGTCAGTGCTGGGTCCTGTCCCGTTCAATGTCTTCACAAATGACCTGAGCAAAGGGACAGAATGTGCCCTCAGCAAGTGCACAAACTGTCAGGGCTGGCTGATAACACCACAAGACTCTGCTGCCAGTCAGTGACATGACAAAAGGCTAGGCAGTTGGGCTGAGAGGAACCTAATGTAATTCACCAAAGGCATAATGTAGGGTCCTGCATCTGGGGACCAATAACCCCATGCACCAGTACAGGTTAGGCGTTGATCTTCTGGAAAACAGCCCCATGGAGAAGGACCTAGGAGTCCTGCTGAGCAACAAGTTGACCATGAGCCAGCAGTGTGCCCTTGTGGCTAAGAAGGACAATGGTATCCTGGGGTACAATAGGCATAGTGTGGCCAGTAGGTCAAGGGAGTTTATCCTCTGCCTCTACTCTGCCCTGATGAGTCCACACCTGGAAAATTGTGTTCAGTTCTGGGCCCCTCAGTTCAATAAAGAAAAGAAACTACTGGACTGAGTCCAGTGGAGGGCTGCGAAGATGACTGGGGGACAGGAGCATATATCTTAGGAGAAAAGGCTGAGAAGCCTGGATCTGTTTAGCCTGGAGAAGACTGAGAGGAAATGTTATCAATGCTTATAAATATCTAAAAAGTAAGTGTCATGAGGATGTGGACAGACTCTTTTCAGTGGTGCTCAGTGATAGAATGAGAGACAACAGGCACAAACTGGAACACAGAAGTTCCCCCTGAACACAAGGAGAAACTTACTTACTGTGAAGGTGACAGAGCACTGGAACAGGCTGCCCAGAGGTGTGGTGGAGTCTCCTTCTTGGTGATATTCAGAAGCCATCTGGATGCCACAATGGGCAACCCATTCTAGATGAACATCCTTTAGCCGGCAAGTTGGACTAGATGATCTGCAATGTCCTTTCTAAACCCCTTCCATTCTCGGGGTCTAATTCTCTTCCTAACTGTTCCTCTAGAGACAACAGGTTCACCAACCCTTTCCTTGGAGTTGATGCACTGCCCTGCATCTTGTACTGTCCGACCTGATGGAATGGCCAAGCTGAAATAACTTCACTACTTCCACCCATCATGGGATATGTGTAATTAAAAAGGAACATTATCCCCAGCAAGCATTGACTGCAGCCTGTGAAATGTGGCTAGCATACCGATTCCAGCAGCGTGCTAAAATCCTATTAGTCCTGCTGACTTTTCAGCACCTTTTGGGAGTGCTTCATTACCATGCAAACAGCAAGAGCCTGTTTGTAAAGCCTCATCCATGAGGCAGAAATGCTTTTTTTCATGAAACATGACTCCAGTTGCCAGGAGTGGAACTGACCACTCCTAGCACTCTGCAGCTCCTGCTGGAAAGACTCTGTGCCATCCATCATCTTATTTAAGAATAGAAAACACTTTTCATCTCCACTGGCCTAGGATATAAATGCAGTAGATGCATCACATACTAACAAACTGATACTATTTTTCCACCCAGGGGATCAAAATCCCATTGAATTTAGTGGTGTATTTTCATTATTTTATTTTTGATTCTTCTACAACCAGTACAGAAATAAAAACAATTTGTTTGTTATTGCTTAATAGTAATTACTTAAGCAGACATTATACATTTATTTGCTTTAACTATTTTCTCACTTAATGCAGTTCCCATTTCTTTTAGGTTCTTTAGAACAGTATTTACTATGGAATATGAATGGTTTGACTGATGTTTGCTCTTTTAAAAATGATCCTACAGCAAAGAAATGGGAAATACATAATAGTGCATATATATGCTGCTCAGTCATAGCCAGAATTAATTACAAGATGTCATTCTGAATATCTTGATTAAAAAAAAAAAAAGTTATAAAATCTGAGAGTCCCTTTTTATTACATTTATTTCCCAGACCTTAATAGGAGATTTAAAAGTACTTTACTACCTATCTAGAAATACTATTTTCCTCTTATCCCTCAGTTGCTTAATACCCTAGCCTGTACTTCTTAAATGGATGACACAAACAAACTGACTGCATCTTCTGTTTCTGGTGGTCCACTGTAAAATTCTGCAAGCACTTTCCACTTCAGATTATTTTATCTGTTTCATTCCTGCTACCCTCTCTGATTTTTTGGTTTGTGGGTTTGTCTTTTCCTACCATTTTGTTATAACATAATAAACACTGTCAATAAAAATAGGCGCTTTTTTTATTTATTTCATTCTCTCTTGCATTGTTAACAGTTTTTACTCTGTCTTGAACATTCCTAATTTGTTTATGCTAACTACAACACCAAAGGTAAGATCTCAACATACAGACAATCTGAATTCTTCTGAAGTCTCTTGTATATTATCACATTGCTTTTCAGTGAATATTTTTCTTAGACTACTCAAAATTTTCAGTTCATACATATGGCACTGCTTTCTTACAAAACTAAGTAGAGTCATGGGACGACCTGACTACTTTGAAACTTTTTGAATTTTCTTTGCTGCTGCTGGAAGACAAAATTTACAGGGCAGAAGCTGATTTGGGGCTTTAAACTCTTTTTTCTAATCAAAGGCAGACATTTCCATATTGATGGTCTTTTGTGAACATGTCTACAGTAAGTTGGGTGGCTGCATGGATTATGATCAGCACTGGAGCTTGTTTCTGCATTGCCTGTGGTAACTCTGCCACTAAACTAGCTCATTTAGCTCTTGTTTTTGTTAAAACACAGTTTTATAACCTGAGAATGTGCTGATATGCAAATGTTTGAATCGAGCTTTCTGTGCAAGCTAAGTAATAAGCTAAAACATGAAGCCTTCAATTCACAGAGACACTTGTTCAGGAAAAAATACTCATGAGTTTCTATTGAAAAATTTTAAGCATTGTCAGTTCTATTTAGAAATAAAAAGTATCTTCTATCTTTCCCTGTACTGAAGTTGTGTTGCTTGTTGTGATCTTAGATGTTGTAGTTTTGGCTAGAAAATAGAACTTTTTGTGTTCTGCCATTGCTGCTCTTGGTAATGCCTTGTTGTCTTTGCAGTAATGCCGACATAAATGAACTTGTTTGTTTTTCACTAGGTAAAACTGTAGTCACTGCTGTGTTTTTACACAAACATCTCAGGTGAGACACAGCTTGACTCTGAACAACAAGTTTAGAAAAGGCAAAACCAAAATAAACCTTCTTCCAGAAAAAAAAACCAAAACAAAACCAATCCTTCTTCCAGGAACAAACCAAAACAAACTTTCTTCCAGAAATCTGAGAAGTGCTCTTCAGAGAGGAGCAGCTAAGGTGAAATTGATTTTCACCTAAGGACTGGATACAAATAATGTAATTTGTCTTTCAAACTGTTTATTTTGAGTTTCCAGAATTTGGTAACTGTAACAAACTGTTTTACCATACACTTCAATTATTTTATTCTGTTCTAATAGTAGATACATTTTGCATTTTGGGCTTGATCTTTGTTTTTGTTAAGACATACATACACTCCTGGGTTCTCTGTATCTTATTTTAATGTTTTGGCTTTGGTTATAAAGCATGCAAGTAACATATACATTGAATTTTTCTGTTAACCCATAATTTTCACAGGCTCTGTAGTTCACAACAACAAACAGGGATAACATTAACATCTTGACATTTGTTAGCTGCCTAGAACAAATTCTCAGATTCAGTATCAGCACCAGCCAGGATGCTCAGATTTTCTTAGTAGAAAATAACACATCAGAGTGCAGAATAAACTACATCTTCTTTTGCTTGAAAGGCAGAAACAGACATATTATTTCCCATAAAATGAAAAAAAAACAAAAACAACTATTTACCCTGTTCCTACAAGGTTTTTTTTCTGTCTACTCAGAAATATTGGAAGCAGTTTTCGTGGGATGAATATTGCTACGCAGAGATTTCATAAAGAACACAAAGTAAAAAAATTTTTTTAAAAACCAAACAAAAGTAGCCAGATGAAGTAGGACACAACAACAAAAATACTTGTCACCCATTCACCCATATGGTCATCTTGCAAAATTATCTCATTCAATCTATGTGCTTACTTTTACTCTTTAGAGTTTTATATGCTTGTCTTACAGATTTAAATTATTTTTTACACCTGGTAGCCATGAGGAATAACAAAGTTGTGGATGACACAGATTGACTACATGCTCATGTAACAAGAAGACAGGTAGGAGCTCACCTGAAAAGAACTGGAAGGGTTTTGCTGCCCAGATGTGACTGATGGCATCATTTAAAGCCATGAGAGCTGCAAACATGGGATGGCAGCTGGGATTTGTTCTGAGAAACTATCGGCAGTCACGGGCAGTAAGAATGAGGAAGAGATCAAGCCTCAGAAACAGAATTCACTGAAAATTTTCAAATATTTAAATAACAGCTATTCTTCTGTTCAAAGCCTCATTTTGCATTCATTAGCAATAGATTTAGAGTAGACACTAAATAAATCACATATAACAGGAAAATTACAGAGAGATAATGCCCTATTAAGCCACTTTTTCTTTACCTTTCAGAGTAGCATACACTTTATGCAGTATAGAGAAAAAGATCCTGTTCCTCCTTTGTTGTTTACATGATTAAAATAGATGCCAAGGACATATGAAAAGGCAAAGTATCCGACTGTTAAAATTACAAAGAATAATGGTAAATGTTTACCATTAAAATTATAATTTTTAAGAGAATAAAAGCAATGGAAAGCCTTTTAAAAATGAAACTAATCCTGAGTGCTGAAGCAACATTCCTAGTGGCTAAATTACGCTGTTTTTCTGTTCCATAGAAGCAGAGGTGTCACTATTCATCCATGCTGTTACAGCTGCAGACTGTGGAGAGCATAATACGTGATGAACAGATAGTACCATTTTCAATTTTCCTTTGACAAAAGAAAGTGATTTTTATTTTTTTACTCTTTTTAAATGTGATCAAAAATTGTATGGATGCTCTGATTTTGATTTGCAGCCTGCAATGTTTATAAATCAATTAAAATTTGTAAAATGACCAGTAAGGATTAGGCAAGACGAATGAAGAGTTTTCTGGTTTGTTTTGGTTTTACTTTTTTTTTTTAGCTCTTCCTGAGCACATGCTTAGACAAATACTGATGTTTCAAACCACTGAAAAGTTGCATAAAGCTAGCCTTTTATTTTATGTCAAAGCTTCCACATTAATGTTTCTTCAGGTTACTGTAGAAAAGTTTCCTACTTTATACCCTACAATAGCTTCCTTTCCTGTCCCACTTCCTTCCAAATTATTTAAGACTGTATTCCCCTAAGTTCACAAAGACTCAGTGACAGATTTTAAGCTTGCTATTTCAGCCATTACAGTGCATGAGAACATGATTAATGTGGGACAGGTTAGAAGGGACTGGTTTTTGAAAAACAGATTCCCCATGGTTTGAAAGTCCAGACTATGAAGAATCTTACTTTGAACTTAAAAAAAACTCCCAAAGATACAAAAACTCTAATTACTAGTGATAGCAATGGCCAGCAGGTTATTAGACAGCATGGAGGGGGACATTTACAGTTCTTCAGTGAAGCAGAAAGCATTACTGAGAGACCTGGAATCAGATAGTTTAGGCATTATTATGCATAATAATACATTTTAGTTATGTGTTTTGCAGATGATTTTTTTATTTAGCTCTGAGCTACGCTCAAAATTTTAGAGACTCGAAGGTCATCAACAGTATTAACAACATGTTTAACCACTCAAAAAGATGTATACTTCAGTTCTACCTTAGAAAAGAGAGAGCACATAGAATGGCTAGTAATCCATTAATAACATTGCCACTTAAACCAATTTGATCCAAGCATGTTGATGAAAACTTTCATTAGTCCTTACCTGAGTGCTCTTTAGAACTCTTGATTTTTTTTACTAGTATTTCTCTCCTTTTAATGTGATCAAAGAAATTAACAATCTTCCATCTTTAGGTGGTAACTAGAATATGTATTTGTCTTTTTTTTGGGGGGGGGTTGTTGGGTTTTTTTTGTGTGTGTGTGTTTACTAGTGCCAGTCATATTGGAAGGGGCAGATTAGCATCCAAATAATTGGGAAGCAATACTGCAAAAATTAAACCAGTCTCAAGGCTCAAGGACTGTTTGCTTACTCATCTCCCCTTTTAATGTACTACTCAGATCAGAGTCAAAATCTCCCCCAAGGTCAACCATCTGTTCAATTTCTCCAGTTAAATCCTACCTGAGGAGCTATTTCTATCGCAAAAAGTGAGCCAGCAAAATTTTCTTTAATTAAATACCTCAGAAATATTAACTCACTTTAAATAATATAAACCATACCTTTATTTTGTGGGTGAAGGAAGAGCTTTTCTTCATATTTGCTCTGGAAACTTGGACAGAAAGATAAAAGGTTATTTTTAGTTGTTCTCTGCATTTTTATTTCCAAAACCAGCTGTTACAAAAGATGCTGGGTAAGAACACAAGCTACAGTACCACAGCTGACCTTCCTAGGAATTCAAGGTGAACTGTCAATTGATCTTGGCTCATACACAGCTATCTCCAGGCACTGTTTTTGATATGAGCTACCAGATGAACTTTCACACAGGTATCAACTTTGATAAAAATCGAACAGTCACGCTGAAAAAATCAGGTTTGTTGTACTAGTTCAAGTGCACTGATCTTTATCAGGTTCATTCACACATAGATCTGGAGGCAGTCGCATGAATACTTTGTTAGCTCACGTTTAAGATGCTTCTCCAGGAGACAGGTTGCTAATGAGAATTAGAGATATGACTTTGGATCATCCTCAAAGTACAATAAAAAAATTGTTGCCAAAAAGACTGCAGCTCTCCAAGGAGTGTTCACAGCACGGAGCAATGGTTTTTGGGTTTTGTTTTTGTTTTTTGTTTGTTTGTTTGTTTTTTTTTTGGTTTTTTTGGTTTTTTTTTTAAATGTGAGTAAGCCATCGCAAAAGAAGCTTGTTCCAGAGGCTGACCAGCCTGCTACAGCAAACAGCTGCGAGTCGCACCGAGGCACCAGCCCCGAGGGCATTCCGCCAGCCCAGCGCCAAGGTCAGGGTCCTGCAAAGCCTCAGGGCTGCGCAGGGCAGCAAAAGCCACCCAGTGCCACCTAGTGCCACTCAGTGCCACCCAGTGCCGCTGGCCGCAGGAGAATCCCTCTGCGGTCACAGCTCCCTTGTCGGCACCGAACCCCCGGGCTAGCTCTGCCGCCTCCCCTCGCTCCGGGAAGGCGAGGGGGCCGGGCGGGAAGGCGGGGGCACGGCGGCCGGTGCGAGGGGGCGGGAGCCACATCTGTACCCGCCCTGGGCCTGGGCCGTGACCCTGCTCCCGCCCCCAAGCCCTCTCGGCTATTTAGGGAGCGTTCGCACTCCCCAGCACCCGGCGCTACGGGCGATGCTGTCCGACGCCGGCAGTACCCGCAGCTGAGCGGCACCGCACGGCACCGCACGGCACCAGAAGCAGCAGCAGCAGCAGCAGCAGCAGCAGCAGCACCAGCAGCACCAGCAGCAGCAGCAGCAGCAGCAGCCGCCGCCGCCGCCGCAGCCGCCCCGAGGGGCCTCACGCATCCCGGCGCCACAGGGAGGCGGCCGGGGATAGCACCGGGGACCGGGGGGGCGGTTCCGGGCGGGGCTGGGCCGGGCCAGTGCCAGTGCCGGGCGGGCTAGAACGAGCGCAGGCAGCGGGCGAGCGGCAGGGACAGGGACGGGGACAGGGACAGGGACAGGGACAGGGACAGGGACAAGGCGGCGGCATGGCTTCGTCGCAAGGGAAGAACGAGCTGCGGTTCGCCGACTGGATGGCCGCTCTGCCGGGCAGCGTCCACCGCACGCCGCTCACCAACCTGGCCATCCCAGGTAGGTGCTGCTGGCTCTCCTCCTGACAGCTGCCTTTCCCGGGTGCGCTGCGCCCCCGCGGAGGGGAGAGCGGAGCGGGGGAGGCATCCATCTCCGTCCTGCTGCCCTGTGGGGGGGTCTGGGGCTGCCCTGTTGGGGGGGTCTGGGGCTGCCCTGTTGGGGGGGTCTGGGGCTGCCCTGTTGGGGGGTCTGGGGCTGCCCTGTTGGGGGGTCTGGGGCTGCCCTGTTGGGGGGGGGGGACGGGACGGGCCGGGACACTCGTCCGAGACGCCCGTGGGCGGCCTCAGGCCGGGTGTAGCGGGGCAGGTGAGCGGAGGATGCCCGCGGGAGGTGTCCCTGGTGTCCCCGAAGTGCAGCGAACTTGTGCGGCGATGGCTGAGGGAGTGCAGAGGCTGGATCTGGTGTATGTGTGAGAAAACAGCCTCTTCCCGGTACCTCTCACGCTAGCCTCACAGTCCGCTTGCTGGAACTCGTGCATGATCGGAATGCCGTGACTTTGCTTGCGATCTTGTACCCAGTCTGGGCCTGGGGGGCTGGGGGAGAGTGCGGGGCCGCCGGCGGGGCAGGCGGAATGCTCCGCGCTGCTACTTGTCTGGTGATCGCCTTCAGATGGCGTTCAGTCTCGACCCCAATTTAGGAGAGATGAGACACGGCACCTCGTGGTGCTGTGAACTTCACTCCTTCCCTCTCTCTCTGCGGTTTTTTTGGCAAGGTGTTAACTAGAACTGTAGGCACGCAAGGTACCTCTCAGAGTCCAAAACACGATTATTGGTTCGGTGATCCCTAGTTTGAGGGAACACTTCACTTTGCCAGATCTCTTTACCAGAGAATCTTGTCCCCTCAAAGATGTCTTAACAGGGATGAGGTTTCAGAGATGCTGGAGCTGTAATGCCTCTTAAGCTGCTTAGCATCCAAAATCTTGTGTTCTTCTAAGTTTTGTGTTGCAAGCTGTATATGCTACAGAAATTTTTGTAGCACCAGTCAAAGATATTTTTTAAGACAATGCAAGGGAGTATCTGCTTACTAGAGTACATTTTCTATAGTTCCACTTAAACACAGGTATGCCCTCTAAGAATCATTGGTCTTTTAGCTTCTTACAGTTTACACAAGCCATGTCTAGAAATTTACTTGCTGCATTAGGTTTTGCTATTTGTTGAATAGATCCTGTGTAAAAGTGTGTTACTCCAAGGTATACAAGTCCAGCATCTGGAGCTGTTTAGTCAATTTATGTTGGCTCTTTAAAAGTTCTTGGTGTTCTTGGTGTTAATAACACAAAGCTTGAAATGGTCTTGCAGAATATTGGCTATTATGAGAAAACAGTCTCTGTTTCATTGGGCTTTACAGGATAAATATATTAGTTTAGAGACATTTTATCAGTTTTGGGAAGATCATGATCAAACTTGCTTGCTTCTAAATGCAAGAAATTAATTTTGATATGCATCATCTTTAACTGTCTTCCTTGACTAAAGCATCATGAGGCTGGCATACCTGTCATTGGTGCATGATCTCCTCAAGATCTCAGACTTGTTTTCTCATAGTCTCTTTGTAAAATACAGGACAATTTTTAACAGTGGTCATTTTTCAGGGCTTTGGCAGTAATAATAAAAGCTTTCACACTTTGTTAATTTGTTTAAATAAAAATAAATAAAAGAAAAGAAAAAAATACACCAAAAACCCCACCTCAAAACCCAACAACACCCCCAAAAGAACCCCACACTAAAAAAAGCAATAGCAAAAAGAAAAGGAAGAGAAAAAAAAAATTACAAACTCCTGTGGGCTATAAGTGCTAGTTAATCTTAGCACAGCATTAAAGAGTGGGCAAGTTCAGTAGCCTGAAAGTGCAGAGATTAATGCCTTAATATTGGCAGAAGGGTTTTGTTCACGTGGTGGCTGTGCACACAATTATTTTTTTTTGTAAAATTAGCAAAACACCTAATTTGACTAGTATAGCATTAAGGCCTTTGAAAATTGCTCTTCTGTTACTGTAAATAGACACAAATCTCATTTACATGCTTATTTCACTTTTAAATGCCAGCTTGTGCACACAGTATTGGAGAGGAGGGTGAAATATTTCATACAAATTTGTCAGTTAGGGAGGCTGATTTGCAGGCTGCAGACATCAGTGCAGTTTATGTATTATCCTACAATGTATTATTACATACAACATGCAACATGAAAATATACAGTATTATTATAACGGCAACCATGGAATTGGTTTCTTCATTTATGAAGAAATAACCTTTGAGGCATTCATAATGTTTATTTGGAAGTTTCCTCCCATGTGACATTGACGATGAAAACATTGATGCTACCTGTGCATAACAGCTACTAACATGTAACTGCTAATCAAGAAGTTCAAGCAAACAATGTGTAGAATACAAAGCTGCCATGTCAAGTCTTCATAGTTTTAATTTGTGATTTTTTTTTTTCAGCTGTTTTGGAATATTAATATGTAAGTACAAATGTGGTGGTAGAATTACTTACGTATCTTGTGAATAGCAGTTTGTTTACATGGGCTTTTTTGTTACCAAAAGAAACTAACAGAACATTTTTAGTTTCCATTTTTTTTTTCCCCCTATCAGGATGTGTAAACTTCTCTTGTGCAGTAGGAATATAGATTTTTACCTTAATTCAGCAAGAGAGAATTCGATACCAGAGACAGAGTAACAATCCAATGCTAATGTTGAAGAAACCAAACTATTAGCTCGAAAATGTTAGAATGAATTTTCCCAATTAAAATATCTTCACTTATCCAATGCAGAGGATATGGCATTATATTAGGGAAAAAATGTTTATGAAAGATAATCAGTACACTTCTCATTGTTTAGAAGGTGTGCTGGGAACTGAGACATACAGTGTTGTTTGTACACATTTATGTAGTGGTTTAAGTGTTGCAACGAGAAGCACAAAACCCATAGTAATCTGCCATGATACTATTGAAGGCACATTATGTTCATAGTATGTCTAAAAGCCTGACTGATCGTGCATTTCATTTGTTTCATTAGTCGGTAGTTAAGCTTATGCAGGCACAATTTATACTGTTTATGACCACTTACGCTTCCATAGTGAGTGTTGAATCTGCCATAGTACTAACAAAATTCATTTGCTCATTTCATTATCTACATTTCAAGCCAGGTTGTTTTGTTTTCCTAAGGTCAGGAATCCGGCAGATGAGAGAGATATCTCTGATACAACTTGTGCCAGCTTTGTCAAGCAGAAACTTTTTCATTTGGATTTCTTCCAAATACAAGGATAACACCTCTCACCATGATGTTTTCTTCTGTCATTATGCTGTCTATGTCTGTGTTGTCTTGCAATGCAAATGGCAGATTTTCCTTGAGTAAAGGTTCGTAGCAAATAATAGTGTACAGTATTTGGAAATAGAGCAATCTTTTAGCTTCCAGAAAACACCATGGGGTTTTCCAGAAAACACCAACTTTTCTCAACTTTTCTGTTGCTACAACAATTAGAACAGTTAAAGGATATGTTCTCAGGGTTTCAGCCCAAGGTGTGTGTCTCGTAGTGTTTATAAACTGCCTTTTATGTCGAAAGATCTGCCTGGCTAAGATCACAACACTGGCTAAGAAAAAGGTGGAGGATTGTGTATTATTTTTGTTGCTGTTGTTGTCTGGGTGTGTGTCTGTTGGTAGTTGGTAAAATGTAGTTTTGTTCAATGACTGTGCTGCTTTAACCAAAAAAAATTCAGGTTTTTTGTAGGCAATAGAAGTTTATAGAAGTGAAATCTTTGTACCCCCAAGCTGAGGCTAGAAGGTGACTGTATAGGGAGCCCACATATTCTGCTGTGTTATTGCCCTCTTAATTGAGGTTGAGGGTATGAACTATGTGCAGTGCAGTAAAATCAACATCCGTAGGCAGCATTTACTTATGAATTGATCCATGTACTAATCACTTAACTTTCTTATTGGCAATCTGTAGACATGGATCTAGTTTTATATCGGTCTGGGGTTTTGTATTACTAATGTTTAATACATGTTTCCTGCTTCTGAGAAGTCTGTAAGAACAATACATGACAGAAAAAAGTAATTCCCTCTCCCAGTAAATAAACTCTCCACCAAAATTGGTGCTAGTCTAATATCTACTCTATGAGCAATCCTTGTATGTGCTAGGGATGTGTCTGTCCTTCGCTTAACATACATTAAATCTTCTGAATAAATTTAAGACCCAAAATATCCCCGGAGTGCATAATTTTGAGAGTTAGGACTCTTCTTTTCATGGCTTTTGTTTCATAGGAGAGTTTTCTGCTTTCTTGGAGCAGATGAAACCTTTGTCCTCAGCATGTGCTCTTGTTGCCATGAGCAATACAATCAATTGTAAATGAAAAATATTTTCACAGTGATATCACCCTGGCAGCTGGTTTTTTAATGTCATTTCTTAAGAGGAATACACAGGACCTGGCTGGCTTCTTTTGTTTCTTATGAGATACATATATTTTTTAATTTTGACTTATACATTCCTTTGTCTATCATCCAGAAACCAATTGCTAGGCACAAGAGAACTAAATAAAAAGCTGTTAACGGGTGGGGTTTTTCTTTTTGCTACCCATCTTTAGAAAGAAATTCTGAGATTTGAAATTTGGATTTCCCACTATGCCACCATCATCATGCTTTGAAAAGAAAGAGCAAGACCTCATAGGTAATTACTTTACATAAATGCAGGTTGTGTGTATTAGATGTATTAAGAGATGGAAGATGGTATAGGGAGACTTGGGAAAAGCCTGCATGTTACTGCAGCTGGGATATTTTAGCCATTTTGTGAATGACAAAACTCTTGTAATAATGTGACAGCTCCATTTCAGGTATTTTAAATTGTTGTCTTCTGTCGTAATATCCTTCCAATTTTTCAAGTGATCACTTCTTGGGTAGTTTGCATTCCCAGCTCCATGGGAAAATTATTTCAACATAAAAGAGGCTAGAAGTTATTCCTTGTTGGTTAAATAGCTACACAGTATTTTCACTGTTTAATTGTTATTAGAGAGCTCCTTAATTTTGAGCTTGAATTGCTGATAAATTGGATGTTAGAGTGAAGAGTGATTGTCTTTGAGAAGCTCTTGGACCTGTTTCATCCTGCTCTGCCCACTAGTGGTCAGCGAAGTTCCTCCACTTTGGTTGCCAGGGTCCGATCCTATACGCAGTTAGCTCTGTCATCTGTAAACTGATCTGTAAACTGATGGCAGGTTAACTTACAAATAAATCTATAATGGAGGTTGCCTGTTAGCTGTGGACATGCACGTAAGTATTTGAAATAACTGCTTATTTTTTTCAGTGCACCCTGTACTCTGTTTTAGTGTTCTTCTACTTGAAATGAGTATTTTGTGCTTTATTTGCTGCTCAGAAAATGAGCAAAGAGCTCCATAACTGACATTCCTATCTTTTTTAGGACAGCTGTCTTCTTCTGTGTTGATGGTTGTCTTTTTACATTACTTTTATCCATAAAACAGTTTCTCACTGGCCCTGCCTGTGTTGATGTGTCATTTCCAACCTCATCAGAAATATTTATGTGATAGTTTCCTGTAGCATTCACTACTAATTTCCCCTGATGTGACATGTTTCTAGCATTCACAGAGCAAAGCTGCTTGGTTCCTGACACCACCATAGAACTCAAATGGTCTAAGCCCTTCAGTTACTTGCCCATTTGCTAAAAGAAGTAATTTGAAGCTGCTTTTGCTTGGTTTCTCAACAGGAACTGTTAATTTAGTCCAGCAATCTCTGTCCACTCTGTTTCCAGCAGCTTGGTTACAGCAGAGCTCTCTCCTTCTGAGACCTGCATTGCATCTTGCCATCATGGCAGGTGTGACAGAGGGAATAGTTTTATGGACATCTGGAATCATTCCCCTCTTCCCACCTCAGTGAATTTGTTTCATTTCATCTCTTTGCTGAAAATTGCCTACCTGTTCTCTGTATCCAAACTGCCCTTACCTTCTGACAATTTTTAGCTTTGTGTTTAGTATGTGTTTTATGTTTGGTAACCTCCTACAGTTCTTACTGTGGCACAGCTTGTACTGTGTCTTTCACACAAAGTGACACTTTGAAGATGCTCAGGTGCACTCAACTGTTCACGTAATTAAAAATGCAGGTGCAAAGTAGATAAAGTCGTAGGGACTATAACTTCACTCCCTAAGAGGGCTTTGCAGTCTCTTATACTGCTCTACATGGAGATATTAATTAAAATTTTAGCTACTTTATGAGTTAGAAATCAATTGTATGTCTTTAATAAGTACTTCTCAGATTCAGTAAACAGATTTGTTTGACAGTTCTGGTTTTCAAAAAGCAGACAGTTCCAGAGAGAATAACTTTCATGCCCATCTTTTCGTTTCTTCCGAGCAGGTGAATTACAGGTCCTTAATTTGTGAACAGATCTGTTTGTACAGTCTTTATAGTAAAGCCCATGGGACACTGAAGAATATAATTCAGAATAAAGATAGTTCAAAATCTGGAAGTTTGGATTTTATTCTAAACTTAAGCAATAATGAATGGATTTTTATTTGACCTTTGTAGCATACCTTTAAAAATCTTATACAGCTGTTCAAAAGAACGAAAACAACATGGTACCAGCTAGTAAGTGTACAGAAATATGGAAATGCTGGGGTAAATGTGTGTAACAAATGCACTGAAACACTTCTTTTTCAAGTGGCTTGCCGGAAATGGGAATTGCTAGAAATTTCCTCCTAGGGGCTGCTCATCCTCAAGGAGGGCAGGAGAAAGAAGATCCAGGGAATTACATGTCTCTCAGTCTGACCTCCGTGCTGGTGAGGGTTTGTACTTGGGATTGGTGAGGCCTCACCTTAACTGGTGTTCTAAAGAAGGGCAACGAAGCTTATAAAGAGTCCCTTGAAGAACAGCTGAGGGAACCAGGAGAAAAGAAGACTGAGGGGAGACTTTAATCAGTCTCTACAACTCCGTGGCAGAAAGTTGGACCCAGGTGGGTGTCAATCTCTTCTCCCAAGTGTAAAATGATAGAAAAGTGGAAATGGCTTTTAAGCTCTGCCAGGGGAGGTTTAGATTACATGTTTGGACAAAATTTTTCACTGAATAGGCGGTCAAGCACTGTAACAAGCTCCTAAGGGAAGTCATTGAGTCACCATCCCTGAAGTTATTTAAGAGACATATAGTTGTGGCACTTAGGGATGTGGTTTACTGGTGGGCTTGGCAGTGTTTGGCTTACAGTTGAACTCAGTGGTCTTAAGGGTCTTTTCCAACCTAAATGATTCTGTGATTGTATGATTTCAGTGATGTATAAGTTTTCTTCTTGTTTTCATGTATTTGTGCTTCTTACAGGAAGGTACTGGTGCTCTGTATGTTTGTGTAGCTAGTCCACTTGAAGTCATAGTTCACCTTTCTCATTGGACAGAGGTAGCAGAGAAATAGTTTGTGTTAAGGAGTGGTTGTTTAATTTTGGGTTCAGAGATTATTTTTTGGACCATTGGCTGAACAACAGAAATATTGAGTGCAGTTTGTAATACCAGTAGTAACCCCTCCTTAAACAGTCAGTCATCTGTTAAAAATGCAGATCTTTCTTCCCTCATATATTCATGCCTGGTAGATGGGGACTAAATTATAGAATCATGGAATGGTTTGAGTTGGAAGGGACCTTAAAGATCATTTAGGTTCAGCCATCCTGCCATAGGCAGCGACATCTTCCACTAGAGCAGGTTGCCCAAATTCCCATCCCTGCTGAAAGGTGCTGGGTACTCCCAGCATTCTTGGCGTTGTGGGTCCTCAGTCTTCATCATCACAGGTCCAAGTGTCTCAAGAGATTCTTCATTCTGTGGTTTTCCTACTGTAGCAAAATGTTGTAGCCTCCTGAAAGTTGGTTTTCTTGAGATGAAATGGAGTATGTTGTTTCTTCTCTTTGAAAGCAGAGATTTGGTCTTTTTCTGTCTATTTTAAATCCATCTCAGTTTTCACTGTAATGTAAATTAAAACAAATCAATAGAACAGTTTTCAGATGTTTTGCCACCTTTAAAAATATCTCTCTTCATAATAAATGAAGTTTAATCTTAGTTTCATGTAATCTCTTACCTGGTTGGTTTGCATACCTCATGCTTAAATACTTCATCTTAGGGTTTCAGTTATGAAATAAGATATTGCAGAATACCTAGAAAAAGAGAGAAGGAAATAAAAAGGGATTTCCCTGGTTGTGGTTCAGGGCTTTGCTTTTCTCTGTGTGTGACACACAGGAAGTTTTGGATGATTGGATGTTACAACATATACTGCTGCTATGCAGACAAAAACCTACCCATGAATTTTAGTGGATTGTAATTTTTCTTGTGACTTTAAAAAAAAAAAAAAAAAAAGCCATGAAAGAAGAAAAAAGACATGAACATCACTGAAACAGCCTGTGCTTTAAATAAATTCTGTAGTTACGGGATTTTCTGTTTGGGCTTTTTTTTATTTGTCGTTGGTTGTTTTGGGTTTTTTTTGTATTTGTGTTTTGATAGAAGATTTTTGTAATCTTTAAAACACTTGCCCTATATTTATACTTTGGCAACCATGTAAGGTGGTTTTGTAACTATGAAAGGTTGCTAAACTGGGACTTAAAAGTGAGAGCAGAAAAACGTACAGTATGTAAGTAACATACACTGCTGTGCAACCAAAATGTTGGCTTAGAGCCTCAAAGTGTCTATGTTTGTTTCTGCTAAATCCTTTTCCTAATACTGTATTCTTAAATAATGCATGCATCAGACTAGTCTGGATGTTCTGACCAAAGCCAAATGACATTCATACATCTTCTCAGCCAGTGTGTGACTGGAATTGTCTTGTGATACTTCACTCAAGAAGAGAAATGGAGTAGTTCTAGTAATTCTCACTGTCTGTGAAGCTGTGATCTTAAGACAAACAGAAGTCTTTGCCATTTTCCCTTCTTTGTAGGCTGGGGGTGGTAAACTCAAGAATACCAGTGATATTAAGGGTGACCTTGTTCTGGGTTAGGAACTGTGCTCCATGGCTTGTGGAACACTTCAGTGACCCCCGGGCTATGCTTTGAGATAAAGGCTGTTCATTTGTTTTACCCTACAGAGCTCACATAACCTTTGGTGAAGTGTGGCACTTCATCCATGTGAATGCTACTTAGAAGTTGCTTTTTCAGCAGAGGAAAAGTTTGAGTACATACTGCTTCTAGTTGCTAGTGCAGGAATCCCAATATGTTTGCTATTTTAGGATTAGTCTTATTTCTTTCTTTTGAATTCCTTAAATTTTGTGAGACTGCTTGTTCTAGTAGTATAGATCATGTTCAGAAATCCTGTCTCTAATGTCATGCAAGCAGGGGGGTGGTGTTCCTTATATATATCTGGTGTGCAGATGTGTGTCCCCATCATGTGATCCAAAAGATGAGGTTTTTGCATTGGTTCCCTCAGTTTTTCAGTGTCTGCTTTGACATCTCAAAAGTGGCTTTTCTGTGTATGTTGGACAGATCAGAAGACACTTTGAAGCTACTGCAAAAGACATCTGCCATTTGTTTTTTTTTTCGTTGCTGGAAAGCAAGGTGGCTACTGGATTACACTGTAGTAGGAGTGAATCACTGGTCAGTGCACTGGTGTGAGCTTGGGTTGGGTGAAGCTGGTTTTGAACAGAATTCCCCAGTTATCATCATCTGCAAAAAGGAGGATGAGGGTGTTGACTGGAAGTTCTCTTAAGTGGGACCTTGAATAGCAAATGCTATGGGTTTGTCTGCATTCATCTCTGTATCCTCACTGGACTAAAAGAGGTGTTAGAAGGTTGCATCATTGGATCCCCAGGATCTCTTCTCAGCAGCTGCACACTGAAGTTTGTGGCTCTTGCTGCCTGTGCATAACGGACCTTGGATACACCACAGGTGTCAGCAGTGTATTTTTTGGTTAACAAACTGCATGTTAAATTCAAGACAACTTGGCCATGTAAGTATGTGACTCTAGATCTGGAATTTGCTGTTTGGGGCAGTGTTTGTAGGTTGGCTTGCTTTCTGTGTTGTTTTTTTTTTTTTGGTTTTTTTTTTCCTAAATTCTTCAACTTTCCTGACAGTTGGTATAGTTCTCTCACCATCTGCAGGGCTAAAGTGGAGGCTTTTCCAATCACATGGAGGTGCTTAGTTTTGGTGAACTCAAAATCTTAAAGCATTGCTCAGTTGGAGTTCTGACTTACCCTGCCTCTGATGCAAAATTGACAGAGAGAGGTTGCCTCAAAAGAGTCCTGTCTGGGATGGGAGCAGGAGGCACATGTATTTTGACTTTCTAGTCATACTTTAAGGCTTATCTAGTAGTGCAGACTCCTGCTGTGAGAGGGAGCTGGACTTGTGCCATTAGCCAAGTGTTATTTAGTGCATGTGCCTAGTGAGTGTTTTGGGAAGCATTTTGTAAGCTGACAATAAATAAGGAGAAATCAATCCAGATTCAGAAATTTTTGGATGTAGCTTTCTTATAGGGGAAACAAGCCAAGAGACACTGTGAAGGACACGAACAGCACATATATACATGAATGCTGTTGCTTCTGGAATGTGGAGAAAACTGGGATTTCTAAGATTAGTTTTAAGGAACTATCGGTCAACAATGCAAGCTCTTTTGGCTGTAAATGGTGTGAGTATGAACTGATAAAACCATATGCAGACTTGTTTGACAGCTAGGTTGATGTGGTAGTGGTACTGAGGAGAAATAGTTTGCTTTTGTGCTATTATGTATTTTGACCTGTTGCATCCTCCTTTGCAGAGATCAGAAAAGTCACTGAAAGGTTGGCTGGTCAGGTCCATCTTACAATTTCAATTCCTAGCTGATTATATTCTGCACCACAAAATTCTTAGTTTCCTTTGAGGCTGCATTCTTCACAGAATCGGGAGTAACATCTGCTATCAGAGAGCAACTTCAGTTTTGCATGAGAGCCCAGTCAGTACATGAAAAAATCAACAAGGATTAAACTGAGCCAGGGTTACGTGATGTGGGAGTTGCAGGAGTGGAGATCCAAGGCCAGAGCAAGAACAGCTATGCTAAAGGAGATCAAAGGTTCTGTTAGTTTAGTCACCTGGCTGTGCTGTCTTCTCTGGCCCTTGTCAGGGAAAGTGCTTAAGGATGAGGTGAGAATAAAGGGATGTCCTTCCCCCTCCTCCCACATATCCCTTTACTCTTCTGGCCTGTGGATTTCTTGAACCCAGTTTGCATCCAAATTATTGTTGTGTAAGCTCTGGTAGCTCTCTAGGTAGAGCTATGTCCCTGATAGGGTCTTGCCCTGGTCTTGACTTCTGGAGCGTGTGAAGTTTGTACAGACACAGGGAGTGGGCTAAAGAGGATTTGTGTCAGTGTGTCAGTGACAGGAGAATGTGAATGGGACAAGACAGGATTGATGCAAGTTTAGGTCCCTGCTATTGGAATTGCTTAGGTTTTTATACTGGGCAGAGGAACAGAACCTGCCCCAGGAACAGCAAATGCAGCCTGAATGCCTCTTCCCAGCTGAGCATGGATGGTCAAGTTGGTTGTCTTCTGGAGCCTGTGAATCTCACCCACTACTGTGGAGATGCAGGGCCATGGCTGGGGGGACTTAATTCTCCTAATGCTCAGTAGCTTCCAGCTATTTACAATCCAAATAAGTAAGCATTCCCTGCTCTGGAAGAAACGTATATTTATGAATTGCCATGTGTTGTGCCACTCACCCTAGAGGAGCTAGCACTTCCTAGGGCCTCTTTCCAGCCCAGCCTGCTTCTCGAATAAGTCTTCAGGCAACAATAAGCTTCCAGTGTAATTTTCAGAACCAGATTTTATCTTTTTTTTGGTATTGCTTTCCCAGATGTTTCAAGAGAGATAAGGGTTCTTATTCTTTAAAGAGCCTTTCTAGGCTGTGAATTATCTTGAATTTGATCAGAGAGGGAAGGTGATGGTGTTTTGTTGTAATTTTAAGGCTTTAATAATTGTTTTTGTATTTCAAATGCTATTCAGGATTATTGGTAAACAAACTTCATGCTTTAAAAGCAACTTCTTAGTCAAGTGAGACAATAATTCCCTTTTCTTTTATCATTGCTATTGTCTACAAGGGCATGCTGATCCTGGAGCACAGATGCCAAGAACCTAAGTGCAATTCCTTTTATGTAGCACTGTCCTTCAGGTTTATTTTTAACTCTGGGTCAAATAGAGGCTAGAAATGCTCCACTAGAGAAAATATAAAGTCAGTAAAAATATGGAAAAGTCCTCTTCTAATATGGGAATCATATTTTAAAAGTGGGGACAATCATGTCTCTCTGCTTTGGATAACAACTTGTGAACACTGTTTTAGTGTTGGGAGTGAAATAATGTGGTTTTAAAACTTGTTCCAACTTCCAGACAAACCAAGAAAAATCCCGGAGGAAGGGAAGGAAGGGAATGCACTTGAAGTAAGCTTTTTGTACGAGTTCAGCCCAGTTCACAGTAAAGTTTGGATATGTGAGGGTTTGGGGGGGAGGGGTGTTTAGTTTTTGGGACAGTTTATGGGATAATAGAATTCATCAACTGCCAGGAGAAATTTTGGCATTAGTCTGGCTGGGCCTGCTTCTTCACTGGCTTGCACCAGGTATAAATGCAGATCTGCATGAAACATCACTAAATCACAGCTGTAACTCTGTTTTTTTACTGTGTGCATTATGCAGCATGGAAACAACTTGGTTAGCTTGGTTAGCTCTTGATGAATAAATTGCTCTGACCAGCTGAATAAAGCGTCGCTGATTAGATGATGGACTTCAATACAGCCCTCTAAAATACCCAGTGCAACTCATTTGTCAGAAGGATGAGTACCAGCTTATGTTGCTTCCAGTCTTTAAGTGAACCATTATTAAATAACTATATGAAAGAAAAAATAATGTCTGTAAAGTGAAAAAATTACAAGCTTTGCAATTCACCCTTGTCCAAAATTTTCCATTGTCTTTGATTATGAAATAAATACAAATTAGTGAACAACTAGAGAAAAGTGGGGTTTGGGATTTACCTATTGCATTTCAAAGTCAGATGAAATTACACTGACTAATAGTGATAGATCAGGCCCTTAGTTTGTTACAGCAGTGAGTTGAGGAACATGCAGAAGAGGAGGAAAGAGCATGGAATCTAACTTTTTTTGAGGCAGTGCACCACTGAAGTACCACTGACTCATTTTAGTTCTGGTCTGCATTATAATGATACTGCAGCCATCTGGCCTTTCACAGGCTGGCTCTTTTTTTTACTGTGAAATTAAAAAAACACAAGGCTTTCAATTGTATTAACATAATAGTATGCCTAAATATCTAGGCAGCAGTATTTCAAAAACAAGATAGCATATGTTAAGACTGAAAATATCTTCTCGGATGTTCGTATCATTGAAGTCTGAAGAACTCTCAGACAAGTAAAGTTTGTAGTTTCTGGGTTTTGTGTCTTGGTTCAAATGTAATGGTCTGTTACTGGAATTGAGATGTGTGTAGAAACAGAAAACATTCTCCAAGAAAGGACTTTAAATGTGGTGTATTTGAGACTGTGTATGGTTATTTCACAACAGTGGTATTGGTCTGTTACTAAGGCTCTCTATATCTCTCTTAATCAGCTTCTTTAAAAACACCAATCCTCTTGCTTTGGTCTCTGGTCTGGTGTTGGCTGGATTTTCATGTCACTTTACTAACTCTAGGATAGTTTGAAAGTAAATAAATAATACCAAGTTTCAAGGGGGGGTGGGAGGGAATGGAAACTGAAGAGCAGCTGTGAGAACCACAGTGTGCATATGTGTATTGCATTAAAGGTAAGGTTTTATGCAGTTTTTGATGCCTGGATTGGAAGCAGATAAGAGCACTAAAGCTGGATATCACAGTGAAAGTGACCAGTGGGTGATTTTATTAGCCCAGCTGAAGTGTGTAGCAGATGCATGTCTCTATCAGGGTGTAAAGGCACTGATGATTGGTGGTATGTCTGGTCTATGACAGGGTTTCTGATTTCTGGCTTTTGCTGATGCTGCCAGAGGAGAAATATGACATCAGATTCAGTGAAGTGGACTTTGAGCCAAATAAATGTACTTAAGGCTTGTCTAAGTGAAATGGTCAATGCATGGAAAGTGTGTGCAGCAGTTAACCATCTCCATGGCCTCCATACTAAACACAAATTTTGAAAGGATCGATAATCTGTATTATGACAGGATATTTTCTGTGTTTCATGGACCAGAAAACTAAATGGCTTGCTAAAAATGGGGCAGGCTGAGGCAGAATAGGAAACTGATCTGAGTTTTATAGATCATAATTTAGTGACTTAGCCTTTGAATCATGCTTTTTCCTAAACAGTGTAATTTAGAATGATGTATTCTGCTCTGGCAGTGAATCACAGTATAATAGAGGACAAAGAGGTATCCAAAGCTTCTCATGACAGCTGACACGCTACATTTTTATGTCTTATGTAAAAGACTTTTACACGAGACTTGCGTGGTTTGCACTTTGTCATGCCAGCAAGGAAGGGAAACATTTCCTGCAGGAAAGCAATACAAGTTCATTAGTCATCAGAAGGTGTGATGTGGAGTGTTAGATTGCACTGCCCATCTGTGAGCTGGTACCTGAAGAGAAAGACCAGGCTATACCAGATCATAAGCAGTTGTGGAAGATCCCCACAGGTTAGAGGGTGAGGTGTGGGAGATGGGGTTTCTGGCCTCAATTGAGAAATGAAGTGTTACAGCAGCTTCAGCTAAAAGGGAGGTTTCAACCTTTGCAGCTGTCTGGTTAGTGTCAAGTTCTGAGTTACATTAAGGGTTGTCAATGTTGTCCTTTGGAGTTACATATGAACACTACATTGCTACTGCTGCAGATGTTTCCTGGTGTCTCCCAGCAGCATTTCTTTACCTTTCAGCAGGTAAACTATAGCCAGCTGGTTTTATCTGTCCTTCTAATCCATGCAAAGATCCAGATTTTTTTCCTGATTGTTGAACAAGTTGCCAATCACCATAGTCTTTCATGTATGCTAGTGAGGAGTGAGACAAGGTGTGAGTACCCAGAAGCCTCCTTTAGCACTGTCTGAAAGCTTGAAGGCACCAGTAGTTTCATCCACCCACCCAAAATCATGTAAGAGAGAATATAGGAAGTTAAAAGTGAGATAAATATACTGAAGGCTGGAGGGAGGACAAGCTGTTTAGATTGCTACCCTCAATCACTGCTGGCAGATGAGGGAGTTAATGCTAGAAGATTAGCTCTAACTCTTCACAGAGTATTGCTTCAGGAAGTGTCTAGTGCGCAGCCCAGAAGTTGTTTGGCTAATTTGGTTTCCAAGACTTGAGCAAAAGTGAAGGAAAACGTGTGCTCAGAAAGAGGGGGCACAGGTATTACTCTGTTCATAGGCAAATGAGTGAAATTTACAGCAATGAAAAAACAAATCTTGCTGATAAGCCACAGAATAAAACTTGTTTGCTACTGTTCTGTTGTGTATGACACTTGTTAAAAAAAAAATACAGTCTTGGTAGTAGTATTTGCAGCCAGTCTGAATGAGTTTTAGGTGGAGACAGCAGTAAACTGATAAAATTGGCTTCTGGGCAGGGTGTTTTTCACTGCTGCAGTGTTTTGGATCCTGTTGCATTTAGTGTTTTTCATTACTAACCTAGATGAGAACAAGCTCATTATGGAAATACATGAGTAATAGCAGTTGAAAGCAGCACATGAAGAAGACAGTAGCCCATACAGCGAAATGAACTTTATTTGGATAAAGATAAACTAATAGGTTGGGGCTGAACTGTAGAATTGTTCAAAAGGCAAATGTTTTTTCTGAAGAGGGATTTAAAATGTGATAATACAGGAAGAGACCAGGAGGGTAGCAGTGGCTGTGATTTTGACAGGTGAGGCAGCTTGGAAGAAGTCACTGCTGCAGGCTGCAGCCAGGTACGCAGAAGTATGTTGTGTTTCTTGGAGATGGTGGTCTGGTGTGGCTGCAAATGTGGCATGGTATTCATTGGCACTGGAAATACAGAAAGAGGAGCTGGAGGTGAGATGATTAATACGTCTAAGATTATGTGTCTGTGAGGACTAGTGAAGCAGCTGGGTGCAACTCTGGGAACTGGGCTGAGATAAATAAGAGGTGACACTAACATAGAAATATATCAGTGGTGGATTAATTTACTACATGATTCAAAGAAAAGAAATTGGGAAAGATCCCTCTGACTTCCTTTAAACATGGATTGGGAAGAGTGCAGCATTGTAAAACAAAGTTATCACTCCACCAGATGAGTGCCCTGCATGATCTCAGAATCCTTCTCTTCCCATCCTTTACTCATCTTCAGGAAACCTGCAATATAAGATAAAAAAATACACATTATTTTTCAACCAGCCTCAGTTGCAGTAATGAATGCTAAATCACAATACTTGTATCTTTTTTTTTTAATCTGTTCATAGTACCTGTACATACTATCTTCAGTCCCTCACACAGTCTTCACTTTACTGTTGTAAAGACATTATGCCTTTCAAAGAGTATTTTAATCTCAGTGTGTTTCTTTTCTCCATAATGACAGTTCTCTGGTTACATAAGAAGAGGCTATTGCTGTGTAATATGTCAAAATGGGATTTCAAAGCCTGAAGAAGAGCAAGTGGTGAGGAATTGGATATGCAAACCAAAGGGAGGACAGGGAAGCTGTCAGGATCAGGAAAGGAGGCTGAAATCTTTACTGCTCCTTTGCCTTTAGCTCTCAGTATTTTTGGAGGTCAGTTGAAGTCGTTGTCCTGTACCTATTCCATGAGCTGATCTTTTAAAGCTTTTAATGACACACTAGGGTTTATGTAATCCCAAGGAGATCACTTGCTGCACCAAGACCATGGAGAAGGTTTGTGTTAGAGACCCTGTGAGATTCATGGTTTTTATGGAATTCTCTTCCTATAGAGTATGAAAATGCTTCTGAGTCTGATTAAATAATATGAACAGTGGTGTTTCAGGATGGCTCTTCAGTTGGAACATAACTCTGACAACATGCTCTGAGGGTAGTCAGAAATGAAATATAAATGTAATTTTTACTCCATATATATTCAGTGTGGAATTAAACTGCATTTTTAGCAGTGAGACTGATAGTGCAGCTGATAGATTGAGAAGTTAAATCTCTTAAACATAGATCATACAATTTTTTTGCAGAAAAAACCCCAATCTATCTCAGCATGAGGTTTTGGGTTGCTATAGAGTCTGTTGATTGGAATAAGTCTGTGGCTTGAACTGATTTATTCCTCTGTGCTATGCAACAGTAGAACATAAATAAACATTACTTACTGTGGCCTCAGAGGTAGAGATGCTGATGTGAAAACCCATAAAACTGTTGTATCTTTTTCAATAAATTCCATATTGTCAGGAAAATAAATGTTTTTCTATTTACTGTCACACACACACACAAAAAAACCCCCTACTTCCTTTGATGTATAAAAATAAGCATTTTGTCATTAAAAAATAAACCAAAATTTCTTGAGTCATGCTCCAGTTTAAATGTATTGATTTGGTAATGGCAAGATATATCAAACACAGAATTTATTTCAAACCAAAACCACTGTATAAACAGCTGTACTGCCATGAGCCCATTGTCTTGCTCTCCAACAGCTGACCATATGCAGAGTCATAGGGATGAGCACAAACAGAGACAAGCTGCTACCTCCCTTGTACAGTCTTGCAGTTTCCGGATATGAAAAATGGCACCAGCTTTGTTTTCATTTCACTGAAATATTTATGCATCTTTTAAGTCTGTTAATGATGCTGGATGGAGAGATGCATGCTTTTTCAACACCATGGCAGGTGTTCAGCTAGTTGTATTCAAAAACTAAGGTGAGAGTAGTTTTCTATTCTGAGTTCTTACAGATCTTGAGGGGTTTTCTAATTTCTGTCTGTGTCATTTTACAAATAAAACATTTTTTGTAAAAGATTAATTTTCAAGGAGCTGAATGATCCTGTACAGGATGCTGTACTCCATTGAAGCTCCAGATATTAGTCTCCTATGTTAAATCTATTTATAAAATAAACAGATCTCTAGTTGAAAGCTTCCCTTTCTGTGAAATCTATAATTTAGACTTTTTTTTAAAAAAACACAACACATATTAAATACACGTGTTTTTGGCGAGTGTGGACTATAGATCAGAAGTAGGACTCTTGACAAAGAGCCAAGATGAGCTGGAAATACACAAGAACTAAGTACATTTCTGCCTTCAGTGTTTTAAATCCACTGCTCTTGTGGAGCTGATTGTTGTAGGCTGATTTTGTTGAACAGCCTGTATCAAGTACTAATATGATTTCAGTATGAATCTGTATATATTGTCTCTTAATCCCACAGTGTGTTTCTGCTGTGTAAACCAACCATGTAAAATTACTTTCCTCTAAAATAATACCTTGCAGTCATTCTTGAACAATAAAATGTGAAGTTTGAATTGACAGGTGATCACACATAGTAAATTTATATCTTACTGATTTAAGTTACTGAAAATATTTTAGGAAATGGATAACATGTCTTGTTAGCTTAGGATCAATGATCTAACAAAAATCATCCTTTTTCTATAACCTGCAGGACCTGGAAAGTGGTAGTATTGCCACTTTGCTGAGGCTTCTGTTATCTTTGCCAGAAATCAAATCATTATCACTCCTTTTTATTAAAAAGAAAGAAAGAAACAAACAAGCAAACACCCCCAAAAAACCAAAAAAACAAACATACAGAAGGCAGAGGCTGCTCCTGACTAGGTTTTTTAAGAGTATTCCACTACAATGCCAATTTTGCAGTGTGTTTCAGAGGACATTCTACCTGCATGGTTAAGTTTGGTGAGTTCATGATCTGAAGCAGTGAGCCTTTTTTAGTAGCAAAATTTTGGTTTTTAGAAGCCAGAAACAGGCAGTGTTATCTTAATATGCAGAGAATATGTAGGCCAACACAGCATGCTGTCCAAATTAACAAGGAGTGATAATTGCGGCATTGTTAATCAAGGATGTTTAATCATAGCTACAACATTTTCTTATAACTAGATTATTTTCTCACTTTACTTTTTCCTTCATAATCATTAGACAATAACTACACAATGTATAATTGAGTAGTCTGTAGACTTGCAGAATGTTAGCTTTCCTTACTCTGTCTTTTGACAGTGAAAAAGAAAAATTTCATAATGTTTTAAAGATCAAACCATTATTTTTTAATATTGGAACTAGGTAGTTTGTTATTTTTCATCCTATTATGGCAGAAAAAGTGGTATTTGGTAAGGCATTCTCTGCATATTTTATTTTTCCTTCATTAAACCTAAGATCTCAAATAATGATGGTTTAGAATGAATTTATAAACATAAGAGTGTCATGAGGTAGATTGAGGTAGACAGAACAGCGTGTAGCAATGAAAAACATATTTTCAGCTCTAAGTTGTTAAGTTGTTTTTTTTTTTTTTGCTAAGGTATAATTCTTCTAGTACCACAGTTGCTTAGGGACAGATTGTTCTCAGTATGTTTTACAAAAGTGAAATTCTGAAAGCTTAACTCATACCCTCAAAACAGAAGAAGTCACAATGTGAATAAAGTACAATGTGGCTGTAAGCCTGGTTCAGTAGGTTAAAAACATCTGGGATATAGTAAATTAGAGGTATGAGAAGGTAGTTCTTGAATACAGTGACCCAGTGAACTTTCATGAACACTCACATAACCTTTCTTACCAGAAGCGATTATGTGTGTGAAACTGACCTGTGGGAATTTACTCACCACTGCACAGAGGAAAATAAATTCATGAATCTGGATGATAAATAGGCTGTGAAATGCAGACAGCATTATTAATCCCAGCCAAATCCAGTGATTCAGAGCTAACTGTGGACAAGCTAACTGTGGACACATAAAAAGTGAGTTATATGTTTGGAAGCATATAATGCTCTGTCATTCCATGTCATTCTGTGCCCTGTCAATAGAAATAGGGGAGCATAACTGGAGGGAGGAAGGACTCTCCACTGGTCAGTGAGAACTGGGTTAGGGCTTGCTTGGACAAACTGAAAACACACAAATCTGTGAGCCCTGGTGGGGTGCCTCCATGTGTGCTGAGAGAGCTGGCTGATGTTGTTGCTGAGCTGCTCTCCATCATGTTTGAAAAATCATGGAGAACAGGAGAGGTGCCTGGGGACTTGAAGAAAGCTAGTGTCTCTCCAGTCTTCAAAAAGTGCAACAACTATAGACCAGTCAGCCTCACCTCCATCCCTGGCAAGGGATGAGCAGCCCATTCTGGAAGCCATCTCTAACCATTTGATAGAAAAGAAGGTTGTCAGGAGTAGCCAGCGTGGATTTACTAAGGGGAAATCTTTAACTAACCTGATATTCTTCTAGGAAGGTGTGACCAAATGAGTAGATGAAAGGAGGGCAGTGGATGTCATATATCTTGACTTAAGTAAAGCTTTTGACACTGTCTTCCATAACATGCTCATAACAAAATTCAAGAAGTGTGGGATAGATGCTTGGATTGTGAGGTGAATTGATAATTGGCTCAACAACAAAGTTCAGAGGGTCATGGTCAGCAGCACAGAGTGAAGTTGGAGGCCTCTGGCCAGTGGCATTCCCCAGGGATCAGAACTGGATCCAGTTTTGTTTGGTATCTTCATCAACAACCTGGATGAAGGGATGGAGTGTACCCTCAGCAAGTTCACTGATGCTGTGAAGCTGGGAGGGGTGGCTGTTCCACCAGAATGCTGTGCTGCAATCCAACAAGATCTGGACAGGCTGGAGAGCTGGGCAAAAATCAGCCTCAGGAAGTTCAGTAAGGACAAGTGTAGAGTCCTGTGTCTGGGTGGGAATAACACCAACCACCAGTACAGATTAGAGGATGTACTGCTAGAAAGAAGCTCCATGGAGCTAGGTATCCTAGGAAAAGTGTGTCCAGCAGATCTAGGGAGGTTCTCCTCCCTCTCTACTCTGCCCTGCTGGGGCCACACCTGGAATTTTGGATTCCACAGTTCCAGAGAGACTGGGACATACTGGCGAGAGTCCAATGGAGAGTTACAATGGTGATTGAGGGACTTGAGCATCTCTCCTATGAAGAAAGACTGAGAGAATTGGGGCTGTTTAGCCTTGAGATAAAAAAACTAAGAGGGGATCTTATGTCCATAAATATCTGAGGGGTGCATGAGGAAAAGGCCAATTTCTTTTCAGCAGTGCCCAGTAACAGGACAAGAAATAATGGGTTTAAGATAGGACATATGAAGAAACATGAGAAGAAACTTCTTTAATGTGAGGGTGACAGAGCACTGGAACAGGCTGCCCAGAGAGGTTGCAGAACCTTTTTTGCAGACTTTCAAAACCCATCTGGATGCAGCCCTGCTCCAGTTGATCCTGCTTTGGCAGGGTGGTTGGACTAGATGATCTCTAGAGGTCCTTTCCAACCCTTAACATTCTTTGATTCTAAGAACTCATTGTAATTCGGTGGAAACTTGAAAAGCTGAGCTACACGAAAAAAAAACACCTATAAACCACAAAGACTGTGGATCTTAAAGTTAATATACACGAAAACTTATTTTAATTCCTCATTTATGACACAAGGATTGGACTCCAAGAAGCAACTGGTGGTACCTGTATATTTTTTGCCTTCAGGGTGCTTAATGGCAGGTGGTGATTTACAGATTGCAAATATTTTTCTGTTGTATTTAACATATCTAGCAAGTACATACCTGCCAGTTTGGAATCTTGATGGCATTTGCTCGTATAATGTGCATATGAGCTTACCTTAATGGGACCTGATGGATTTTCAAATGTGCCTGGAATTCATGGAACTCTGTAGAAGTCAGTGCTGAGGTCAATGCACATGTTTTCATAAGCTGGCCTATGTGAACATTCAGTAAATCTATATGGGCTTCCCTGAGGACACCAAGTGTTCTGTATTTTCAAGGCATTTTGAAAGTGGCTCCATTATGTGACCACGGTTGTGATGCTTGTCCTTCTATAATGTAGGGCAAAATGCTGTCTGTCTCTGGCTGTCCTGATTTCACTGTATCTTCTTGAATTACTAGAGAGGGCATTGAGTAGGAATAGGATGTAACAAATGACTGCAAGGATCCATCACGGTATTTTTAAGAAGGCTATGCATGTTGCAAGGTGAATCTTTAAGCTTCCATTTAAAGGAAGAGCCTGCATGCTTTTTCCATTCATATATATATGTGTGAAAGAAAAAGAATTGATTTAATTTTTTTTCTTTGTGTATATATATATATATATATAGCGCTAATCAATTCAGGTTTTCTCCAAATGTTGAGCTAGGCTTTCACCTATAGTGATAATCTCGGATATCCTCTGCATGCAGGTCTTCAGGATAAAGCAGTAAAAATGCAGTCTGACTTTTATGCTCAAAGTTAATCACTACTTAATTGGAACATTGGAGCTGGCAATATTCAGTGTCCTTAGCTCTGTGTCAGACACCAGCTGTGCCTCTGATTTGAGAGGTGGTTATTAAAAGTACCTGAAAGAATAACTTCATCAGATATTGTAACCAGCTAAACACAGAGCTGTGTAGCTAACTAACCTCCTCAAAGGTGAGTGAAAGTAGTAGTACTACTTGTACCTGCACTGCTTGCTCACCTTGCCTCTGGAGAGATGCTTTAGTGATTGTGTTTTTTTTTTTCTTCAGTTCTCCAAGTTCTCTCTTTGAAGCATGTTAAAAATGGGCTCTGAGGGGCAGGTTGGTCCTTTCCCCTGCTGTGCATACTCCCAAGCTCTGGAAGATTAAAGCGCCTGAGCTTGGTCTGCTCTCTGTATGTGGGCAGAGGTCCTGCATGCTGAAAAGAGTAGATAACAAGCAGATTATTTTAAAGTCTTGGTGAATTTTTACAGTTAAATAATCTAACACTTCCAAGAGGCCAGCATGTTACTACTTTTGTAAGTCAGCGTCTGGGTAGACCAACCCTCGTGGTAGGAGAGCCAAGAGTGACCCTGGCAGCAGCTGTTACTCTTCCTGCAATGGGACCATGTATGCCAACCCAACAGGAACTCTAAAAATTAATTTTCTCTTAATTTGTGACTACCACCAGTAGTGTTATGGTATTCTCTTTTTCTTTCTGTTCACTCTTTGTCTGTCTCTTGTCCCTGTTTTAGATTGTATCATTTTCAGTGCAGAGGCCACCCTTGTTTTAGCATGATTAAGTCCTACACTGGGATACTTTTAGTAAAATCCTAAATTCTTTTTAGAAAAACAAACAAAACACAAACCAATTTCAAAAAAACCACAAAAACAAACAAACAAAAAACAAACAAACAAACAAAAAAATCCACAGGCTAAGGGACCATGCTTGGTGTTGCACTAGCTGATGAGGTTTTTTGATGGGTGCATGAGAGGGGGCTTTTCAAGAACTGAAAGACTATCTTAGGTCAAATTCTGATTATTTTGAAGTCTGCCTTTTGAAACAAGGCAAAACCTTTCCTCCCCATGAAAACATATTGCCCCTTGAACGACTGAAGAGCTAGGTTTCTTGTTATCCTGAAGTAATTGATTAATTAATAGATATAATAATTTGGACATGCATTAATCACAGAATCACTAGTCCTTGTAAGTTGGCTTAGTCCATAAGTCAAAGGCCATAAGCTTTCCTTGTGTTCCTGAGGTACAGCCAAAACTCTATTCAGCCAGGCTGGTGGTCTTCACTGGTGGCTTGTCTTTCAGGTCATGGGGATGGCTTACTCCTGTGCCTTTAAGACGTCCTCTTTGAAGTATTGCAAGCCTTCCCGGGCTCCTTTGCTCTTCAGGATTTTCTCTCAAGGGACACTCTCAACCATGTTCTGAAATAGGCTAAAATCTGCCCTCTGGAAGTCCAAGGTAGCAGTTCTGCTGACTTGCCTCCTTGCTTCTCTAAGAATTGAAAATTCTATCATTTCCTGATTGCTCTGCCCAAGATGGCCTCCAACACTTACATCCCCCACAAGATTTTCTCTGTTAAGAAACAGCTTTCCCTGGTTGGCTTCCTCCCCAGCTATGTCAGGAAGTTATCTTCTACACATTCCAGAAACCTCTGGGACTGTTCCCTCTCTGCTCTGTGGTATTTCCAGCAGGCATCTAGGAAGATTAAGTCCCCCATGAGAACAGGGGCTAGCAAGCATGAGACCTCTCCCAACTGCCTGTATAATACTTCATCTGTCTCTTCATCCTGTTGGGAAGTCTATAACAAACTCCCACCATGATATCTACCTTATTGGCTTTCCCCTCCATTTTTATCCATAAACACTGAACACTGTCATCACCATCATTAAGTTCTAGACATTCTTGACAACATTCATTGCATGGACACCAATAAATATGTGTATGTTTTTTTCTGTGTTTGCTCATTCAGGTGGTAGCTCCCTGTTTTAAGTTCATAATGCAATTTGAATTTCTTTTGAAGGGTGCACAAGGTGTAAGGGACAAACTCAGTGATAAATGAACAAACTAGATAAGGAAAGCTTCTTTAGGAACTTCTTATGTAGGAAACCCTCAAAAGATGAAAAAAATATTTTTTGAGTAAATTCTCCAAATTCTGTTTTCCACATGTGTGGCACTGTTGAACACCTGGGCACCCTACAGGAGGTGGTGCAGCTGCAGCAGCAGTACCTGTTTTACTATGACAAAAATCCATGTGGGAACTCAGAGAAGATACATAAGTTGTTTGCTCAGGTACTTTCTAGGTACTGATTACTGTATTATTTGACAAAGAAAAGGCTGTATTTGTCACGGTAAATTATTTTTATTTAATAGGTAGTTAAAAACTTCTGGTAAATTAAGGTACCAAGAAAAGTTAGGTACAGCTACCAGATCTTTGCCCAGGCATTCTACTGTAGTGTTCTGGACATCTGCATATTCAAAAGATAAATGACTGTATTTTCTTTCAGTTAATTTTTTCTATACATAATCCATCTGATTTGGCTGGGAAAAGCTGCTGGGAAAGCAAACCTGAAGAAATGGGGATGATGTTCTGGTGCAAGGTGGCTTTAATTCCCTGTATCCTCTGTGTGTTGAGAGCTTCAGCCCTTCCTGCTGAGAGTGGCTGCCAGGCACTTGCACCAAGCTCAATGCTTTGGTCTTGCATGTTTGTAAAATTACACTTAAACCAGTAACTTTGTCTTGGAGTCATGATCCTTATTAATAACTCAATGTTGATGCTTCCGCTTAGATTAAGACTCTATAGGATTTAGGGCCCCAGGTCAAATGCCATCTCTGCCTTTTTCAGTAGCTATAGCATGCCTTTGGCAAAGCTCCCAACCGTGTGTGGACAGCAGGGCAGAGCAGTCTTCTCCGGGACTCCTGAGTGTTAACAACAGCTTCACACAGGAGCTTCCCTGGAATACATGTATTTTACCTGGAGACTACATCATCGGTCATCTGAAACAAAATAAATGCCTGTATGTAAAGCCTTCTCTATGTTTCCTTGGCTGTGCTGAAAATCTGCACTGGAGGTTATTAATACTTTGTTTCCGTTTTGGTCCCCTTGTCTTCTGCTCTTGTCTGGTCTCCCCTTCTACAGATGATCTGCTTTATTGTATTGTCTCTTCCTGTCTTTTTCTTTGAGGTTTTTCCATTTTCCATTTATGAGTTATGATTTTCAGTATCTTCTCCTCTCCCCCCTCTCTGTGACTGCTGAATATTTGTGCTTGGTGTGATGGTTAGGAACCATGGCAAGGCACTCATCTTTAGTCAGGAATCATTGCTAAGTATCAGTAATTACTTTCTCTGGATATTTCATCATGAGTCAAAGATATTTCTTCTTGAGAAAAGAGTCATGGGGTGAAAGTAAAGAAAATTCAGAGTGCGGATGCACTGAGACTGGAATTTGTAAGATGATGTGGTCAGGTTACCCACACTAACCTGCTACCACAGTTTGCTTCCAGTTCCGGTGTTGTTCTGGTGGGTTTGAAGGGATTCAGAAATGGCAGTGCTTGTGGAGAGGGAAGCCAACTCTCAAGGAACAATACCATGAAGGATGTGTGCCAGGTCAGAAGTCTACAAAGGACATATGGATCATATTTTCCAGCTGAAATGAATGATACCTCTTCATCAGCTGGACCAAAGGAGTCTTACTTAATTTCACTGTGATGATTCTTTAGAAGTGAAACTTTTACATGTATAGACTGAAGAATATGTACACAAGAATCTTGTTTGCTAGAATTTATTAGAGATAGGGAAATCTTTCAAAGTGTAGAATACAGATGTGGAATTGAACTTGTGGCACTGAAATGGGCACTCTCTTTGGACAAACTCAGCATCCTTCTACTTCATCAGTTAAATGCTTGTCATAGTTCCCAACGTTGCTGTGATTGTTCTGTAAGACACTGCTGGATGCATGCTAAGGACATTTTCTACTGAATGGAAGCTAATAGAGCTTTGAAATATTGATGAATAAAATATTAATTTTTAATTTCCCATCAGTCTGTACTAATTGGAATTCAGTGTGCTTTTGTCCAAGACATTTTCTGACATCATATGGCTTTCTGTGGTGGCAGATTTAAATAAGAATGGAGTTACAGGATTTTACTTCCACAGGAGCCCAAGTTGTTAGGTTTAACAAGAAAACAGTTTTGTTTGCTTCTGTCTGTACTTACATCAGTTACCCAAATTCTGCTTATGCATATTCTATGATTGTTGCCACGTAATGCCACTTCCACTGACCTAATGCAGACATGGGTCTTCAAAGCTCATGCCACAAGCCATATATTAATAAATGTTTATCCCATATGAACTATGATCTCCTGTAAGCACAGAAATGAAACTTGTTGGTGGCTAGTTATGTGTTTGTCCTTGTGTTGGATCGGTGTTGTGTTATGGCTTCAGTTTTGTATACCTGCAGTTGTACTTGTGGTTTGGAACACCTGAGCCAGCTAGAGTGATGGTTGCCTCTCTTACATCTTCCTTCATGCTTTGGTTGTCTGATGGTTTTGCCTAATTAAGATTCACTCATTTCCATTATGTCTGTATTTGGAAATACAGAAAGATGGTCACAAATTCTGGTTTTTGTTAGTGGGACAAAACTTAAAGTACAGTGGAAAAAAAATTTTAATCTCAGGTTTTTGTAGTCAAGTGTTTAATTTAAATTTGATAAAATTACATTGAATGTTATAGGACTCTATTCTACCAGGACAAAGGATCTTGTTAACACTACAAGAAATAGTTGAAAAGAACTGAATAAGGTGGAGAAATGTTTCCTTCTTCCCCAGGAAAATACATTACCCAGTGACTGACACTCTGATATGTGCCTGATTGAGCCAAACCACAGTATATTTGGTGCTTAGAATGCGTTTTGGTTTGAGTGAGAGTGAACTGTATTGAACAACAACCACTCAGTAGGGGTGGCCACAAGAAGTTTCTAATAATAGGTCACCAAAATATATGCTTCACTAGTGGTTATACAGAAGATCAGTTTCCATTTGTGCATTTGCCATCAAAACATTCATGTGAGGCCATCTCTGTGTCTTACAAGTTTAGCCACTCCACTGCAAGAGAAGATAAACTCGGACTCTTCTGCTCTTGCTTCCTTAATGTTTTTTTCCTGCAAACTGCGGAGATGATTGCTGGTATGTGCATGGTAATAAAGCTTGTCAGGCACAGCCAGCCAGAATACTTCTGAATTCACATTTAATTTATTCACAGCACAGCATGCAGCAGAGCTGATGGATGCAAGTTAATGTGCTGTGCTTTAATGAGAACTGTTTTCCTCCCAGGTTTTGAGGTTTATGCTAGTTTTATTTGTCAACCTGGTCAGAGCCATAAGGAATCATAGCTCTGTGCCGAAATATTTTATTTACTTAGCTGATGCTTTTGCCAGAAGAGAAATCTGTGAAGTAATTAAATAGCTCTGCTTCTATTTTAGAACAGGATTTTAATTTTTTTTTTTTTTTTTTTTTTTTTTTTTTTTAGCCTGCTGTTTACAATATGTCCTTGTCAGTGTTCTGGAACACAAGTATTACCTAGATAAAAATATTCTGTTCACAATTTCTCTGTACTTGTGGAATTAAATTTTCACCTGTCTTTGAAAATTGATCCCCTCTTCTCATTCCCTTTAGAGGTGTATATTACTGGGGGAAGGGGCAGGAGGAGAAATGAGTAATATGAAATGCAAATGAAGACATTTCAGTGAGACAGCTGCAAAGTCTCCTGTTAAACTACAGATTATATAGCTCTGCTCAGGTTTTGAAATCCAGTTCATGCCAATTGACTTCTTGTGTTACAACTCAAGTCTTTTAACAGTGGCACTTCCTTCTCATCAGCTAATTACTGCATCCATAATGAAAAGCAGATGAACCCTAGTAAAAAATAATAATAAAAAAGAGGTTATGATGCATGACTAGTGAAACAATTTCTGTCACATGGTGGTAATGTGCAGGGGTTGGGAGGCATCTGAGAGCATCATCCCTGCAGATGGATGTCTGGTGACAGCCCTTGCAGGTCTGCTGTTCCAGCCAACCTTGTCCCGAGTTGGCAGAATGTGTGGACACGCTGTCTCTTGCAGCAGTTTTGCAGGTTGAACTGTTTAAATAAATTTAAGTGTCCTCTGAGAGGCTTTCATTGATTTATCTCAAGGTAGCTAAAGTATTATTTTAAGACTCACTTGTACTTATGCAGAAACATTGTTTCTGTAGTCAAAAAAGTGCTTGGAAAGGAATCTTTGAGCTGGATCTGACATCTGTTTGTGTTAACCTTTAATGTCTAAAGCGTGTCAAACTGAAGGTCAGATTGACCTTTGTCTTCACCATTGTATTTTGCATTATGTTGTCTACAAAATCAAAGTCTGTTAGACATGCCACCGTTTGCAGCAAGAATGCAGCAATGTTAAGAATGCGTAGTTCTCTGTCAGTTTTCTGACACCATTTGTGACACAAGCTATTGTCTGTTTGGATACAAATGTGTAAGGAATTACTAGGAAGTAACTGATAGATGTTGAGAAAGTGCTACAACTGACTTCAGTTTAAATGGATTTGATGTTAATTATATCTACTCTCTTTTTTTGCTGGTAATGGTAGGTTTGGGGGAGTGGAGATGGATGGGGAGGGGAACGTATGGAAGGGGATGTGCCGCTGAACATTACTGGTTTTGAGAACAGGGACAACCAAATTTGTGTCCAGCTCTTCACTGAGGGACTTCAGAAAAAGAGATACAGGGGCTATATACGTAAATAATAATTCAGGTGATGTAATTCATAGAAAGTACAAGGTTGTGTCAGTGTTGTAGCATTTGTTCAAACAAATTAAAAAAAAAAAAAAAAAGTTGGTTTCTAATGGTCATGCATATGGAAAGAATTGCATAGATAAAGCATCAGCACACCTGCCTATGTGTGGTGCTTTTTATTTATAGGCATCTTTCCTTTCTCTTGAACCATGATCTTCCTGTTAGCATTCCCTGGATGCCAATAGCGTATGAAAATGTATGTTTACTGTGTGGGATTATGGAGGTGGCTGGAGAAGAGATGGCTTTGCCTTCCAGCAAGTGCCACCTCTGTAGCAAGGGATTCCACACAGCTTCTAGGGTTTATTTCCCATTTTAATGATAGAAGCTTAGATATTAGAGCAGACTGAGATGATTATCTGTTTACTTGGCAGAATAAAAGATAAATTGCTGCCATGTATTCCCAAGTGGTGCTTCCTTGTTAAGAGCTGGCAGCTGAGTTAGTTACCTGTTAATCAGGAATTAATGGGAATGGCTTAATGAAGAAGCTTAGGGTCCACAAAATTATTAAAAGTTTAAGAGGTTTGTGTTTTCATTAGCCTTCTGCTGTTCAAGAAATAGTCTTTTAAGTGCTTGGTTCCAAATTTCTGTCCAAGGGTGTCCAATCTGACATTACCGTTATTTTTATTGATGCATTCCTAGGAATTCTGGGTCAATTCATTGCTGCCAGTGAGTGTTTTCATTGTGTTAATTAGATTTCTCTTTTGTTTGTTTGTTTCTTGCTTGTTCCATTATCAAATTATTTTGGCAGTGTTTTAAATTTTGCTGTGCAATGCTTGGTTTTATTTCAGAAATGGGTTTAGTGTGTTGGAGCACATTTTTTTGTTTCAATTATCGCCTGTGGAGTTCAGTAGCTGAGTGAAAGAGATGGACTTCTCAGTGTTTGGAATCCTCCACCTAGTTGCCTACAGTAGTTAAAAATGCGTAATGCCTAGAAGTTTGGGAGTACACGTCTTCTGGGTACAGTGTGTAAAACTGAGAACTAAACAGTAACATGGCTTCATTTTTCTTTGTTTTAAGATTTAAGATTTGACCTCTATTCAGTTCCATATCAGTTCCGTATTCAGTTCCAACCAAATTCCATGTCTTCCTATTGCAGTGGTTTCCTTAGGGCTGTGATAGTCCCAGGCATGTAGAAAAGATAATGTCTTTCGAGGACCAGCAGCCTTAATTGGAAAAAAATTGGATAAATGTTTAGGTATAAAAAAAACCTTTCTCCAGGCCTGAAGTGGAAGCAGTAGACTTCGAGGTAAGTACAGAAATGCAAGATGACATTAATCTAATGCTAGTGCCATCTAAGAATAAACGCAGCCTGAGTAGCTCAATCTGTGAAACATGAAAGTGTCACTGGATATCAAATGGAGTCCAGCCTGAGCATACTCCAAAAGATTTTTTCCCATGGAACACTAAGGGCTGGCCCATATGAGCACTGTTCTTAAATTGTGGGGAGAGAAATACAAAGATGGCTTGTGTTTTTTGAGTAGATCCAACAGTGTGTTGTGGGGTGATATGCTGTTTCTCCCATAGGCTGTCTTTGTCATAGCTTACAGTGAGCATTCAGGTGGGGTCTGTGTTGGTTCTCTCTGGGCTTTGTGTGGCTACACAGCTTCCTTTTCACCATCCATGTGGAGCAAATAAGCAAAGTGAATGGTGTGTTTCCCCTCAGGCGTTCTGCAGGACTCACAACAGCAATGCCCAGTCTCCTTGCTTTCATCCTTGCCCACACCTCCCTACCCATCACATCAAACACAAGCCTCTCACCCCAGCTTTCAGAGCCCACCTTGCTTCCACCCAGCTGGTGAGTCCTGTTAGCCATGGTAGGTGGGTTCTTGCCTGCACTGCTTTTTGGACCCATTTATGGCCCTATTTATGGCCCCTTCTCTTGAACCGCAGTCAGCGTTACCACAAGCACCATCCCCTTTTGTCTTATGATTTTTGCTATATTTATGCAGGGCAAAAGCACTGTGTCAGAATGGTAGTCTGTGTCTAGTCTTTCCCTAAAATTTAGCACTACAGTGTTGTAAGAGCATGAGGAACTTAACTAGCAATTGATGATCTGTGACCTTTTTTTATGCTATGAGTTATTATCTTAATGTTTCTTTCATCTCTCCTCTTTTGATTTTTATTTCTACTTCATGCATTTCTTTTTATGCTAAGATGGTTAGATCCTTGCAGAGATACAGGCTGTCTGTGATGTTTCTATGTAGAAATGAGACAGAATAGAAATGGAGATACTGATGAATAAAGGAGAATACATATAAAACAACAACAAAAAATTTAAAAGCAAACTGAAACAAAACCAAATAATAAAAAAAAAACCCAAAGCAACAAACTGAACATTGCTGATGCTCATCTTGAAATATTGAGGGTCTGGATTTCCAGACTTTTTGCAGTCTTAACTGTTGTCACCCCAACCACACATACTCCCTGTCTCTTAACTATACTCCTTCCTCTGGACCATGAGCACCTTCAAGTCACAGCTTAGTTTCTAAATAGGGGGTTAAAGCAAAAACACTTTAAGTTTGTGCATCCAAACAGGGATTATATGCCTTTTGGGCACTGAGCTGTTAGTCCATGAGACTGACTCATTTCTGGGCAACTCACTGCTTTGGAGATGCTGTGGTAAGAAGTAAGATTCTCTGCTCTTTGCCTGTCTGACACAAAAGGCTTTTCAGGGTCATAGTTTCAGAATTTAAACTTCTAAATTTCATGTAGATGGACGTGAAATTCTTTTAGGTATGACTTTCAGCATCTTGAGACCCTAAGTTGTCCATTAGTAATACAAGGATAATATTTCCCTCCCCTTAAGGATTCAGTCATTAATATTGGGGGTATGTATGCTGGAATTCATTTCACCTAATTTTACCTGTCTTAAGTGAGCTGTTCATCTCATTTGAGTGGAGGAAAAGAGTGACCTTCAGTGGTGAATTATCCTAACTTACATTACACTTGTACATCTGGAATAAGTAAGCACACACAAAAGGTCCCTCTCTTTCTCTCTTATCTCTGCAGGAATTTGAATGACCAGAACCAGTTTAGGTGAAAGATTTAATTTCAATTGGCTACAGTTGGGTGAGGTGTTACCAGGTGATAACGTGAAACAGCTAAGTGGGTGTTTATCTGTGTGATGAAATGAAATACCAATTCTTTGTTGCTCCTAGGAAAAGCATGTGCTTAGCTGAGAATGGTTTAACTGCTAGAATATTATAGAGATTTCCCATAATTTTTAGTTTTTAATGCTGAGGATGAGATCTGCATCTTACTAAGATCCTGGAAATCTTCTCTATGTCTAAATATCACTGTACATTTACAAGAACAAAATAATAAAAACATTTCTTTCTTTTGTCTTTGTTTCAAGTAGGGTGACATAATTTTATCAAACTGCCTCTATTATTGCTTTAATTTAGCAAACAGAGATTGATAAGTAAGGTTCCTTTTCCAGCCAAAACGTCAATCAGACGTGCATGCTACAGAGTACTGTATAAATTAACATTTTAACATCACTATTGTAGTAATTATTCCGAGCATCTTTCTTTTATGATACAACAAAAGGGATGACTTTTTGACGAGTTTCCAGACTCTAATTTTCTCCCTCTATAAATGTGCTATTCTGACATCTCTTTCCCCTCTGGCTGTGCAACGTTTCTCTGCGGCTGTTACCCAGCTGGAAACTCCCTCGTTTAGTTACTGAGCTGCCACAATAGAGGGCAGGAAGGATCCAAACAGCCTTTGTGTATGTGAACAGGTTGCTTTGAGTGTTCAGAGGATCTGATGAATAGACAAACATATGATTTGACTGCTAGAGAGATTATTTGATGGCAAACAAAAGGTCACATACCAGCAAAGCTGTTAACTGGTGGCATGAGGGTGGGGACTTCTATTCTGCTCACTATTTATTTTCCTCCTACATTGAGGGGAAATTCTCACTGAGGGGAGATTCTGTCTCCATTGCAGCTGCTTTTGCTGCACAGGGTGAGCAAGGTTTTTGGTCGGTGTGCTTGTGTGCAAGTACTCAACAGAGCATGCATTGGATGGGGATGGATTTCAGCCCAGCCTGGCTGCCATATGTCTCCTTCTCCTCTCTATGGGCAATTTATGTGTGGCATCATGTACAAGCCTGTGCCTGGCACTTGCCTCATAATCCTTGAGCACTTAATTTCCTGACCACAGTGCAGTGACCTTGTGTGCTTCTTTGTCACTGCTTGACTGGTGAGAATCAATCAGTGCTACGAAATTTTGGCTTTTTGTATACAAATAATTGAACAGGCTTACTTCTGGAGTTCTTCAAATGAGGCTTACTTGTGGAAGAAGGAAACAGTCGTAGGGGTGGATTTGTACCTTTGCACAAAGACAGAGAGGTATGCTAGTGAAATAAGGCAAAAGGCAGAATATGTATTTTATTTTGCTTGAAATTCTGCCTTTTTTTTTTTTTTTTTTTTTTTTTCTTTTTTGACAGCTAAGCACCTAGAATGAGAAATACCTGTGCTTGAAATGCACTGCAGCAGAAAAAGAAGTCATTATATTGCCTGTCTTTGCCTAGACAAAGTAACTTGCAATTCAAAAGCTTTTCTTCTCAAGGTTTTGTGCTGATTATTCTTTTGGCTTTCATTCACCTGCACCAGGTTTACTTTTTATTCTTACTTCTTAGGGGAAGTTGTGGCTCACATAGCTTATCCAGCAAAGTCAGAAAGCTCTGCAACTAGTAACTGGACTGCATTATACCTGCCTGGAACAATGCTCAGAAATCAACTGCAAATCCTAAAGAGCTGTATAGTAGTGAGATCTGAACTTTAGTAACACCAGGAGCTATATTGCTGTTACTAAAGGCAGAAGTGTTTAATTCCTGCCTCTTTGATAGCAATGATGCTCCATGTTGTAGTTAAGCACCACCGGGTTTAAAACTGTCCATCTCACCTTAAGGAGATGTCACTGACTCCCAGCAATAGACAGACTGCTGTGAGTCAGAGTTACAGAGGTCATTGGGAAGAGCAAGATAGAAGTATTTGCTCAGAGCATTTTTCAAAGGAACTGAAAAAGGTCAGTTTCTGTGCCTTGTTGAAACGTATTTTTAAAAAAGTATTGGTTCAAATAGCAAAGGAATTATTTTGTTGTTTATTCATTATTGACTTCAAGGATGAGGGACTTTTTAATACTTTCAGCTGTTAGTCTGCAAGTGTCTTTCAAAAAAAACAGTACTTAGCTGGAAAACAGATATGTCATAATTCATGATGCATAAAAGGGCTTTTTAAAAATTTTTAATTAGTGACTTCTGTAACTTTAAAGCAAGTGAGTGTTGACAAAGATGTAAAACTCTGCTTCATAACAAGTGCATTGCAAATTTTCTAGACAGTGATTATGATGTGTGAATTAGCGCTAATTAAAGCATGTCACTAGCATAATGTACAAAATGGCTGATTGCCAGTTGCAGGAACAGATTTAGGAGCTTCCTGCAAATTTTAATTTTTTATGAATATGTCTAGATTTCAAAACATGCCCTCTGATAAGAGGTATTTGTTCTTTGTTTATATGTGAGTGCCATTGCTCGTAACAGAAGATTACAGATTAGATGAGAAATATTTTGCCATGCAATTTTTTTATAATTTATTTTTAAAATATTGAACGTTTTGAGTGCAAGAGTGAGTGATTTATGATTCTGAGCACAGCACAAATAGAGCACAGCACATGGGCTCTGTCTGATCAGTGAGACTCTAACTCTAGGGTTAGAGTCTGTTCCTATGGAACAGAATGGAGCACCATGTGCCTCCCAAGATCAAATGCTACATGGTCTGCAACAGCCATGGTGGCTGTGTTTGGCTCTCTGAATGGGCAACAGCACCAAGGGGCTGCTCAGCTGCCCATGGCATACAGAGCTGTGGGCTGGAGGGCAGCAGTGCAGCAAGGTGGCTGTGGTGGGGTGTCCTTACTGTCCATGACAGGTGTTAACAAGAATGTTGTTAAGATGCTGAGTGTCAGGAGTAGGTATTGCCTCAACTAAAACTTTGCAGTGCCTACTTCCTATGTGACACTTTCCTAGGAGACTTTTAAGGGGAGAGAGTTTATTCATATCCTCCATTTTGCAGAACTGACAATTGAGTGATGAAGAAATTTACACCAAAGTGAAGTGCAGAATTTGTCTTTCCAGACAAATTTCTTAGTAACAACTGTGTGTTGGAAGGTCTGGGGGTCCTGGGAACTTTTGCTCCATATGCAGTGATGCCCTGGCAGGAGGATGGTTCTACATCCAACAGAGAGGTTAAAGTTGTGGAAAAGCTTTTTGATCAAAGTTAAATAGGAAGATCTAGGTCTCTGTCCAACTGTCCAACTCAGTCCTCATTTCCTTAATTGCATGTGGCTTGCTGGATTGGGTTTTTCCCAGTATAGATGCTCCTAAAAGAAGTAGTAAGGACTTTATTTTGAAAAATATTTTACTCAAAATTCATCCAATTCCTGAATTAATATATATGTTGCAAATTGGAAGTAAGAAGGAAAAAGAAAGGCGCTGTGATAAGAACTCAACTTTGACGGTCTCCTTGAAAAATGGCAGTAAGAACAGTATGGAATAGTTTGTACTGTGTTTTGCAGAGTGGAGTGGGACTGTTGTGATGCTGTCTGCCAGTGCAGAGCGTGCATTATATTACAGAATTATGTAATGGTTTGAAGCAAAACAGGCGGTCCAATTGGTGGCCGCTCACCAGTGGTGTCCCCCAGCGATCAGTGTTGGGCCCAGTTCTGTTTAATATCTTCTTTGATGATTTAGATGAGGGGATCGAGTCCATCATCAGCAAATTTGCAGATGACACTAAGCTGGGGGGGAGTGTGGATCAGCTGGAAGGCAGGAGGGCTCTGCAGAGGGACCTGGACAGACTGGAGAGTTGGGCTGATTCCAATGGGATGAGGTTCAACACGGCCAAGTGCCGGGTCCTGCACTTTGGCCACAACAACCCCATGGGGAGCTCCAGGCTGGGCACAGAGTGGCTGAGAGCAGCCAGGCAGAGAGGGACCTGGGAGTCTGGATTGACAGGAAGCTGAACAGGAGCCAGCAGTGTGCCCAGGTGGCCAAGAAGGCCAATGGCATCCTGGCCTGGATCAGGAACAGCGTGGCCAGCAGGTCCAGGGAAGTGATTCTGCCCCTGTACTCAGCCCTGGTGAGGCCACAGCTCGAGTCCTGTGTCCAGTTCTGGGCCCCTCAGTTCAGGAAGGAGATTGAGGTCCTGGAGCAGGTCCAAAGGAGGGCAACCAGGCTGGTGAAGGGATCCAGCACAAGTCCTGTGAGGAGAGGCTGAGGGAGCTGGGGGTGTTCAGCCTGGAGAAGAGGAGGCTCAGGGGAGACCTCATCGCTCTCTACAACTCCCTGAAAGGAGGCTGGAGCCGGGGGGGGGTTGGGCTCTTTTCCCAGGCAGCTATCAGCAAGACAAGAGGGCATGGACTTAAGTTGTGCCAGGGGAAGTTTAGGTTGGATATTAGAAAGAATTTCTTTACGGAGAGGGTGATCAGACATTGGAATGGGCTGTCCAGGGAGGAGGTAGATTCTGCATCCCTGGAGGTTTTTAAAAAGAGACTGGATGTGGCACTCAGTGCCATGGTCTGGGAACCACAGTGGTAGTGGGTTAAGGGTTGGACTTATCTCAGAGGTCCTTTCCAACCTTGCTAATGCTGTGAAAGCTTCTCTTTTCTCACAAGCCACTCACATCTTCTCACAACTGGATCAGAAATAAGCTATTCTGAACAAGTCCTTGCAAATGTCTTGAAATAATAGATACTTAGGATGGCATGGAGCTACACTGTGCAGAGGAAAGGGATGATAATGCAAGTTTGTACTGTGATACTCCTGCCGGAGTAACAAGGGCACTTGCTACCCAGAAGAAAAAGGCAACACAGAACTTATTAGAGAATTCAAAGGAAGCATGAAAGAATTTGTGCTGACTTCGTCACTTCACTGTGTCAGCTTTACCAGTATCATTAGTTGTGCATTTATTGCAGATAACAGTATTTTGGCTTATAGGCTGAGGCAGTGTCACATTACAGCCAAAACACAATCAGGCTAGGTGAACTGCAGTCATTACTATGCTTTTCAAAGAAAACACAGCTTCTCTGGGCACATTAGGGATGGAAAACATGCCATGCTCAGATGACTTTAAAAGTCATTTACCAATTTGTAAGGTTTACTGTATAAAAGTTAACTTTTGAAGTAGGGGGGTGAAAATAGCTGAAATTAGTAGGACAGCTTAATTAACTGAAATTCAAGGATAAAGAGACGATCCAATTACATGCCAGGAAATTACTATGCAAAGTTGTATTTGTGTAGTGTTAGTATGAAACAGCTAAACTAGTTATTGTTTTTAAGGATATGAGCATATTCAGTGTAAATTAGACATATCTTGAGGCTGGACAAGTGCAGATCAGGTGACTGTTTATTCAGTTAATAGTACTGCCTGTGCTTTTTCATTGACTTCTTAAAGCTAAATGTTATACACTAAGAGCCAGATCTCCAGAAATCTAATTTGGGCTAATGGGTCATTAAAGCTATGCTGATAAATACCAACTGGGAACCTGGTGTGGACTGTAGAATGGAAATGTAGAAAATGGAACACTGCTCTTTTTTTTGTAATGTGTTTCATGCATGTGTTAGTCCTCTGTATTGTACAGAGGTTTATTTGATTGCTGTATTGAATCAAGCAGGGATACTGTTAGCAACAAATAATGCAAGAATTGGATTGAAATTGGATTCTAGGCATAGTGTGTTTGACAGGACTCTAGGTTAATCAATTGTGCGGGGCTTTAAATTGCCTATTCAGTGATGGCAGAAGAGACAAGAGACAAGGCAAGCATTAAAATTTTGATCCCTCTCTGTTCTGTGTCTCTTTACTTGTCAGCATTCTGTTTGCAAAATGAAATCATTCTCTATATTTCTGGACCAGAGAGGATGTTCACCAGGTGGTGTGGCTGATAGACATGTTTTGCAATCCTAGCTAAGAATTTTCCTGTACTGACACTTGCAGCACTCTACCTGTATTACAGTGTGGAGATTTTATTTGACCTACCAGCTAAAATAGCATCCAAGTGAGTCCCATTTCCTGCCTGTTTGTTGAGACTGGGACCTTTCTTTAGGCCTGTAGTTTTTTGCTGTTTTCTTTTCTGTTATTTAGTGACATCTCCAGGTCTTTAAGGTCAAAAATGAAGAGTCACTTGTGTGGATAGGAAGATAATTCAGAACCTCTGTGGATGAAAGGGTGAGAGATTATCCTACGCTTCTATCTTGGAGACTCTTAAATCTCTGCTGAGGTGTAGCCCCTGGCAGAATGGGGATACTGCCTCATCACAGCATGGCCAGTCTGACAGTGCTTTCACCCAGCTTGGATAGGATTTAGTTTTAAACCTCCTGCTTTGGTTACAGACAGGTTACAGACAGGTGTATCTATCCACACCTCACAGTCAAGAAATAAAACCACAGGTCATCTTTCCTTATATTTCCATTTAGTAGTGACCAAGTAAATAGAATTACAAAATGATTTATGTTGGAAGGGACCTTAAAGATCATCTAGTTCCACCTACTCTGCTCTGCCCTGGTGAGACCTCACCTGGAATACTGTGTCCAGCTCTGGAGCGCCTAACACAAGAAGGATGTGGACCTATTGGAGCATGTCCAGGGAAGGGCCATGAAAATTATCAGAAGGCTGGAGCACCCCATGAAGGCAGGCGGAGGGAGTTGGGGTTGTACAGCCTGGAGAAGACAAGGCTCTAGGGGAACCTAGTAGCAGCCTTCCAGCATCAGAAGGAGGCCTACAGGAAAGCTGGGGAGGGGCTTTTTACTAGGGCAGATAGTGAAAGGACAAGGGCTAATGGTTTTAAACTCGAAGAGGGGAGATCTAGGTTAGAGATTAAGAGGAAATTCTTTAGTGTGACGGTGGTGAGACACTGGAACAGGTTGTCCAGGGAAGTTGTGGAAGCTTCACTGTGGAAGCTTCCCTCTGTGGAAGGCTGGATGGGGCTCTGAGCAACCTGATCTAGTCAGAGATGTCCTTGCCCATGCACGGGGGTTGGAACTGGATGATCTTTAAGGTTCCTTCCAACCCCAACCATGCTATGATTCTGTGATTTTGTGACAGATATAAGGAAGCCTTCTAGAAAGGCTTTTTCCTTAGTATTACTCTCCCAGGGAGTCATGTTGTACAATAGCGGTTTTACGTAGCAAAGCTGTGCTGTATTTGCAGACCTCTAATTTTGAGAAGGCTGGTGACACCATGATATGGTGACTTGGTGGAGGGACTATGTTTATGATCAGCTGAGGGAGCCCGTGTGCTTCCTCATGGTGATGCTGCTCCAGTTGCACATTCTCTTGCACCTTGACCAGTTATAGCAAAACAAACTATCTGCAAGGGACTCCCTGAGCCAGAGATGTTCCAATTGTATGTGCATGGCTGGTGACTTACTGAAGTTAAATCTTCAGATGCATTTTTTACAGGAAAAAGGAAATGTTTTGGGAAATATGACATAGTGTTTTTCATTTGTCTTTCCAGACCCAAAGGAAAATTATTTTATTTCCCTCTAGTAAATAGGAAATAAAACTTTACAGTATCTTTGCTTGAAGCTGAAGAGATCTTATGTGAAACACACTGCTAGAGCACTTTGATTGGGGACCATGTCTTACATTCAGCACAGTGGCTAAAAGAGTTATTTTGTTTGTAGCAGTTTTTCATGTGACAAGCAATGTACAAAAATAAATAGAGCAGTGTCTGATGTGGATATTTGAGGATAAGGAAAAGATAAAGTAAGTTGCAGAGCAAGGGAAATGGTCAAAATATTAATACCTTACATGCTTCCCTCTTCCTCCCATTCCTTTGGAGTGTTTTGCATCCTTCTGTTATCTCCCAGCCTTGGCATGGTCAGTCAGCTAAGTTTATATGGACAGCTTATTAACTGTGGTCTTTTAGAAGGATTTGTATTGAAAGCCTTTGTGAACTGTCTCAGGAAAGGGAATAATATTTATTTCTTCATCCTCTTTCCCAGCTTTTTCCCACAAGAATCAGATGAATTGCTCAGATTTGCCCCAGCTTTCAAGATCAGTGACTGAGAAAATGAAAAGGAATCTAGCGTGGATTTCTTCCATGAAATAGAGGAAACTCTATTAATTTTGTCCGTCAAACAGCCCAGCCTGGCGTTCTGATAAACTGACTGCCAGGGCACTCATGACAGTGCAGGATATGTCCTTAATCTATGTGTTCCAGATGTCCTTGCAGCAGAGTTTAATGCTAGTACAAAAACACTGAAAAATCTTGCCTTTTAATTCCCTGTGGAGATCCATCTCAGATGACAGTAGCTTTCTTGAAGGGATCTTAAAAGTAGAAGAAAACCTATTTTAAGGCATCATTCTTCCACTGGCTTTGCCATGCAATCTCAATTTACTCAGCTAGACCTCCTGGTTTTCCTTTTTTGTCCTTAAAATAATGGGTGAAAATGCAGACATTGTTCAAGTAATTGCTGTCAGCTACAAGGTCAGATTTAATAGAAAATGCTGTACAGTTTTTTGTGGGGGGTTTGTTTTTAATAAAAAAAGAGAGAAGAAAGAATACAACAAAGTAAAAACTATACTGAAGCTAATGCATCTGTCAGTGCAGACATTATTTAGGAAAGGGCTATACAAGATACGCCAGAATAAAAACAAACATCAAAGAAGAATGAAGAGGCAAGAGATGGGGAAAATGCAAAACCAAATATCCAAAATGTTCTGAATTGCTGAAAAGATGCAGTAAGTGGCAAGCGAAAAATCTCTGTGATCAGAAGCAATTATTTCAAGGGGTATTTCTCTTTTTGCCAAGCATATTCAGGATTCTTTTCCATGAAAAGAAATAAAATAAATAAAAGTACAAGAAACAAAGGATGTCTGATCTGATCCTGTTTTAGAGTGTGAACACTGAATTACTTCTGGTTATGCATTATAAGTAATGCTTTATGTTTCCCTGTGCTTGGTAAGGAAGAGATATGAACAGATCAAAAGCCTGTTCTCATTTTATAAGCCTCTTCAGTTGCATATTGCCCTTCAAGGCTGTCCTGTCAATAGTAGCATTAGGGTATGAACAAGAATTATGATCGGAAGGCAGTCACGGTGGGGAGATCCCATTTTGCATGCTCAGCGGAGCTGCCTGGGGTCATCACAGCTTCTTGCTAGTCCCAAAGACACTGGCTCACAATTGAAGTGCCATAGATGCCCCCAGGAGATATGGCTTGGATGCTGATAGCATACTCAGCCAAACTGAGCTGCTGCTGGAATAAAATACACACACCAAAACTGTTCCTGGCACATTGATTTTATGCTCAGAATCAGAGACACCTCTTGCTATTTTTTGCTTCCTGAAATGTTCATATTCTTATATGCTAGTCCCTGAATCACGAAAAAAAGCTTACAGGGTATATCTGAGATTACTGTTTAACTAAGACTGCAGATCTGATAGGGATCTCTGATGCTTCTGAATAAGCAGCAGTGAGGTTGCAGAGCAAAGAGAAAAAGTAGCACAGTAGATTTGTTTGTGGCATTCTCAAAAGAAGCAAAAACTTAAGAGAACTACCATACGTGGAGAGCTAGTGATAGATAGGAGTTAAAGCTCTGCCCCAAGTATTTTATTTTTAATTGTCTATAAAATACAAGGTTGTATGTGATGTTTATTAATATGAAACAGAATATTCTAATTAGTCTTCTATACTCAGTCAAATTCATAAATCAGAAGGCCATGCAGTCTGCCTATCACAATGCATGGCCAGTATCATGCAAGTGTTGTTCCTTGACTGCAGTTGTTGACGTTGTAACTTTTGATTGTTTTTAACCATGTTTTAGGTGCTTGGTCAATCCTGACATAAACGGGTCTTTCTAAACATTGGGAGTTGGTCTTACTGTGTCAGCAATAAGAGCTAAAGCACTAATTTCTTATTGCATTAATCCTGCTGGGTTTTAGCCTGACAGGTGAAATGAACTCCTGTTAAAGACTTTGTGCTGTCTGCTCACAAACCATCATGAAGTAATTTATAGTTTCACTTGAGTGCACAAATAAAAGCAACTTTTTAGTGGCTTATTATAAGGCAGGTTTTTTTAATTTTGAGGCTTTTGCACCTTTAAAATATTCAGTGCACAAACATCTACTAGGGTTGGGGTTTTATTTTGCATTTGCTATATGCACAGGTAGTATCACTGCCTTCCTCCTCCAACTTTTCTTCTGTGTACAGGTAAGAGGTTTAGGTGACATATGGAAAAACCAATGGGGAAGGCACACCTACTGATTCTCGCAGTCCTGAACATGGTAATTTTCACTTCTGCATCTATAATGCAAAAATGCTGCCCCATGCTGCTTCCATTCAGATGTCTGCAGGAGATCTGGTGGCCTGACTTGCCCTGGGCAGCACAGCTGGGCATGGCTCCAGAGACTGTGGGAATGGGTAGAGCTGGGAGCTGTGTTGCTGCCCAGAGCTTGCCAGGCTGCCCGTCTGGCCTCCGGCAAGGTCTCCACTGATCTGATGAAACATGAGAATTAGCCTGTGCTGCTCTGCACTATGGCCCCATATTGCAGCCCTTTTTCAGGTTTCCAGTGGTGAAAATCTCACATTTGTCTGCATAAGGACTGGCTTGTTTAGAAGCTATACTTGATGAGCTTAATTCACTTAATGGTGAGCTTTTAGAGTACAGTAAGCCCTTGGAAAAGCCGTGCTATTCAGGTACTTCTCCATGTGCTTTTCTTACCCACATGAAGTCTGCAAGGAAATCTGTCTGAAGGTGGCTTGACTGGGAAGAGGTGGGAGGCTGTCTACACTTAGAAGTGGTGCAGAAAACTTCATAGCACCTCGTCCTACACAAATAATTACAGGACAATAAGGAAGTTACCGAGTAAGAGTGGAAACATTCTCCTGGGAGGGCAGCATTTCTATTTTTCTGTCAAAGCATAGCTTCTTCATCAGAATTGGTTTCATGATGTCCATCTTTATGAATGTGCTCACATTATTTGAAGAGCTGTAAACACAATTACAGCCTATTTTTTCTTTTGCTTTTTAACAAATGAGAATTTTAAATGTGGAGTTAACTGTGTTCTAAGAGTTACAGGAGCTGGTCTTTGCATTTGCAGGAGGGAGCCACAAGAGACTGAATGTGGATACTTACGTGTACACTACACATATTAGTAAGCACTGAATAATGAGTAACCTAATCAGGTTACTTGAATATTGTTATACTGTGATGAATGTTAGTTATCTTAGGTCTTAAAGCCAAGTGGATCATTCTCCACTTACCAACCTGTTTGATTTTAGAAGCGAGTTCCTTAGGGATGAAGCAGTGCTTAGGTGAGGCGACTAATCTTGACTCAGTCTAATGACCACAAATATTTGCCCAGTGCAGGCACAACCACAGTCCCCAAGCTGTGTCTTAAAAATCAACTTAAAATGGTAACATCTTTGGCCAGAATGAGCAATAGTTCGTCATCACCACAGAGATTACTGGCAATATCAACTGTCATAGCCTTCTCTTACAGGCAGTTGTCACCATGCTCAAAACACAATAACCTTTACCTTCTGCAGGAGGGGAGGAGGGAACTGGAGGGGGGCTTTCAGTCCTTGCAAGTAATGGAGCAGGAAGAAAGCAAACATTTCCTTTCTTTTTACCACATTATCACTGTGGGCAAAATTACCCCACAGTATCACTTAAAGGCAAAAGGGGATGTAAGTGGAGTAAGAGAAGAGTTTGTTGGAGGCGATAGCACTAGGGCAGACTGGGGAGTGGATGCTGATGGGGAAATGTGATTGTGCTAGCTTCGCAGCAGTATCTAAGTTCTTGCAAAGTTAATAGAAATACAATTGTTGCTTTAACATCTTCATTCTCTGTCACTCCTGTTACCTTCTCCACTTATATTCTCAAAAATTACCAGAATACATTTTCTCTTTTGTCATTGTACCTTCTTGCTCCCCAGTAGACAACTTCAATTTAGGTGGCCTTTATGTAACTCCAAAGCAATTTGGAAATTTGTTATTCTGAAAGAACCTAAGGAAAAAATGTTTCTCTTTCCTGCAGACATTTGTGCACATTGTTAAAATTAGATGTGCTTAGAATTGGGGTCTGGATTTATATTTTATTGGTAATCTCCCATTGATAACACAGGCTAATTTATCCCACTTTGAAACAATTATAAGGCTTAAGAGTTGAAAACTGTTGACTTTATAAGATACACCTGTCAGGATAGAAAGTTGTTTGTGCTGTATGGCCTGGGAAAAGATTTGTTTTAAAAATTGGAAAAATTTCTGTTCATGCTATCTCTCTTATATTTCAAGTTTGTCTAATGGACTTATTTTAGAAATGTCTTGGTTTTATTTTGGTTTTTTGTTTTTCTTTTTTCCAATAGTAAATTCTGAATTTTATGTAGAGAAAGTGAAATAGCTCTTTTGTTTTCACTGCTTAGGAGGGGGTGATTTAATTTAATTTGTTATGTATGGGCTGGCTCATCACTTATAAAATCAAGCTTATAAAATATTCTTTGTGATGAGACAGTCCACTTAAATAAAAGCCAAATGTTCTTACATACTATAACGTATTAATCTCATGTAAAGAAAAGTCTAACTTTTCATTTTTAATTAAAATCTCAATTTTCATGCTGAGACCAAGTTCCAAGAATGTGTTGTTGATTGGCTTTCTAGGATTGGGAGTAGAGCTCACTGCTCTTGCTTTCCATTCAGAAGGTCTCTTGGGCCTTCAGAAAGCCAAAAGGTATGCATGGTCCTGCTGGTGCTGCAGGCAGCCTTACCTGAAAAGCTGGTCTGATTTATGGGTACTACTTGTGGGTAAGGAGCTGAGAAATCCCATGTGACTTCTGGAGGCTGAGGTGGGGGAAGGAGACTGTAGGTGAGGTTCCTCACTAACTGGCTAACTGTGATTGTTTGGCTGGTTGTGACCATAGGGTTTGGATGGATGGCCAGCTCAGTCTCTGCAGGCTTCTTGATTCAGACACACATTAGAAACAAGCCAGTGGGCCTTTGTGTATAGTTTATACATGTTCTCTTGTTCTGACTCCAACCTGGTTCTCAACTAGATATTTGCATTACCCTGGGTAGTATCTGCTTCTCTTCTCATTCCTTTGGTCATGGGGTATTCATAGGTGTCTGAGTCCTGAGCCCTTTTTTTCGTGTCAGGTGCAAACAACGTGTGATGAGCACCGAAGCAAGAAACAGGGCAGTTACCTGTGGGGAAGCTGAGTCACTGCACAGTGTGTTTTTTCTTTCCCAATTGTTTTTGTTTTATACTCCTTCGCTATACTTTTACCAAACAAAGTTTGTCCCACCCAAGTTGTTCAAATGCTAAAGGTAATGAGAGGGTGAAGTCTGAAGCTGCATTGCTCTTGGAGAAACCTTTTGACCTTCTGATGTGTTCTGGCTTTTGTGGGGAGAACAGTGCTCAGCCATCTTCAAAAAAAAAAAACAACCAACAATACTGAGCTACCTGACTCTAGTGGTCATGATTAGGCTTTGCTGTTCCCTGAAATAGTAGTGTGGCTAGGTAAAGACTAGGGTTTTTTATTTGATTGGTTTATATGGCCTAGGTAGACAGTAAGGAAGAGACAAAATGAAGTTGGGAGAACATCTGCATTGATCTCTTGTGTGACAGAGGTCATGGAATTTGTCCTAATTGTTCTCCACAACATTCAAGTAAGGTGTTGTGATTTGGTGTCAGTCACTTTATAGCCCTCTTTGATAAGGATGTTTTCAAAAAATAGAGAATGCATAATAGCATTTGATATTTCAGCAGTAGTCACTAAGGGATGTCATCACCTGAATATAGGAAGACAAGAGCAGGTAAAGCTTTTAATGACACCTAAAGCGATGGTAAGAGTCCAGTTCCAACAGCTGTTGGATATGTCCCAGTGCAGGGAAAGGAGGAGCTTGAAGTCCATGGGAGGAGGGGTTTAAAATATGGCAACAATTGTGAACCTTCAGTCCTCTCTGTGGTTTTTGTGTGATTTCTGGATCTTCAGGATGTGACTGCTGCAGTGAGGAGCATGCTGGGCAGTGCTGTTTGATTCAGTAGCTCTATTTTAGGTACTGTTTCCCATGCAGTTGTTAAGGGGGATGTCCAGAGCTAACAGTGAGGAAAGGGGAGGCTGAGTGAAGTCCAGCTATGCTTGTCTGCTTTGTGAATGGTATCTTAAAACTTAGCCACCAAAACAGCATCTTTGCTGTGCCTTTTTGTAAATTGCTGTGAGACTGAAGATTCTGAACTAAAATATGGTCTCCCTGAGGGGCCTTTTTCAGCACTGAGCCAAATTATTTTTTAAATGGTGGGCTTAGCCCTCCAGGGGAGCCATAAATGTGCTGATAGCTGAATTGTAGTGGGTTATATATCCCCAATATCCCCAATTGTCCTATTAGGGGAATTCAGTAAAGAAAAGGGAAGACCATATTCCATAGTAAAAGTACTAGCAGCTGTTTTCTTGCAATCTAAGTGACACTGCACATAGTGTTTGGCCATATCTAAGGCCATGAAAATTTAATATCTCAGTGGTTTATACTGGCCTCTTCTATTTTTTTGGATCATGGCGGTGCTGACATTTTAAGTGTCTCTTGATAATTGCTTCTAAGATTGAGAGACAGTACGTAAAACTTTTGTATCATGGGGGAAGAGGCAATAAGCAGACAGAAAAAAATTTCATTTGAAAGGAGTTCCAGAAGCCGTCTGGTCAATCACTGCTCAAAGTTGAACTAAATCAGTTAGACAAAGCTTCCAAGCCAAGTGTTGAGAAACAGGGATGCAGGGTCCAGCCCTGCTGGGTTCCCACACCAGGGTTTAACTGGTCTTGTGGGGAAGCTGTTTTTTCCTTACATCTAAAGTAACAAGTCTTTTTCTGTAGAGCTGCTTTCTAGCCAGTTTGTCCCCAGCTGTGCTTAAGGATGGAGTTTTTCTGTCCTGGCTTCATCTTGTCTTTGAACTTCTTAGGGTTGCTCTCATCCAACCTCTCTGCTGTGTTGTTGAATATTCTCTGAATACAAGCTTTTCCTTCCAAAGCATTAACCTCTTCCCCCAACTTGGTTTCACCTGCAGACTGACTGAAGGTGCACCCCATCACATTGTCTGTGTCACTGATGAAGATGTTAAACAGAACTGGCTTGTAATCAGCTGTGATTTAAGACTTTGAACCTTCTGCCACAGCCTATTGAGCCTGATGGTCCAGACAGTTTTTCGTATACCTTATAGTGCACTTGTCTAGTGAGTGTCTTCCCAGTTAGCATATTATATTCAAACATATTATAGCAGACTCTGCTAATAGCCTTGCTGAAGTGAAAGGAAAATTTCCTTTTCCTCAAAGCCATCTTAGAAGGCAATTGGGTTGGTCAGTCATTATTTTCTTCTGCTAAATCTGTGGTAGCTGTTCCCAGTCACTTTTGTACCATTCAAAAGTTGGACATGGTTTCCATGAAGACTTGCTTGGCGATTGAAATTAATCTGTCAGATTGTTACTCCATGGGTTTTCCTGCTTTCCCATTTTGAGAGTAACTGTTGCCTCCTGCAGTCAAGAAACCTGTCAGAGGTGAAAAGAGCAGCCTTACAGTGATCTTGACCTGATCTATTGCATGTTCAGATGAATCCTTTCTTGTCCCATCCACTTATTTATGTCTAATTTAGATTGTTGCCATTTACTAATAATAAGCAGTTTGAAAAAGACAAAGTACATGGGATGTGTGAGATCAGACCTTGTGAGTGAAGACTGAGGCAAGGAAGATGCCAAGTACTTCACTGATTTCCTTGCTCTGCATTACGAGGTCTCCCACTCTGCTCAGCTGTAGGCCAGCATTCTCGTTGCTCTCTTCTGCTGCTGATGGAGCTGTAGGAAATCTTTGTTGGCTTTCCCATCCCTGTTGAAATTCAAGACAAGCTCTCTCGCATTCCTCCTGTGTTTCTCCCAGGGTCCCCGAATACACAACTGTACCTGGCTTTCTAAGTTAAGAGTTGTTTTGGCAGTTATCCATTCAGCCAAATTTGCCTCCTTGTTTTCTTCCACCCCAAGGTGGATTGTTCATGTGCTTTAGAGACATTGTCTTTCAATTTCAACCATATCTCTCCTTGGCATTTAAGCTAATTCTCCCTCTGGATACCACTTACTAATTTCCTGAACAAGGTAAGACTGCTGCTTTAAAATACAGAAGCTTTACTCAGTTATTCGCCTTCCTTGCTCTCCTCAGTATTTTAAATTCTTGCACTCACTTCAGTTACTCTGGCTAAGGCTGCCATCAACCTCAAGTCCCCAGCCATTTTTTTCCTTAATTCAAACCATGTCCATCAGTGTTCCTTCTTCTGTGACCACAGAAAAAAAAAAGGTTTTGATGCTTTCCAGATTGCCTGTGCACTGCTGTTCTGCTCTTGCAATAAATGAAAGTTTCCTCATAAAAACAGGGCCTTGAAATTTGAAGCTTCTTTCAGTTGTTTAGTCTTTGTCCATTTTCTGTTCCTGACTGTCCAGAAGTAGCATATGCACACTATTTTTACCCCTGGTTTGTGATCCTGATCCATAAGCATTCATCCTTGACTCCTTAAATCAAAGATATGCGGCATTGTTGAAATAGTGGGAAAGCAGCATGAAATATTAAGGAAGTGCTAAGCACTTAGTAAACTGGTGAGAAAATAATGTTTGCACACAAGAGGAACATCAGTCTACTCCTCTCAAGTATGACTTGAAATGAATCATTTCCCCCCTCATTTGTTTCCCCATGTCTCAGCCTGAAATCCCTGTGGTGTAGACTGTCCCATGCTTCAGGTCATTGAATACCCTGTCCTATTATAATAAAGATAGTTGATGTGCAAGCACTACTAACTTCCAAAGTTTGCAGGCACCGTTCTATTAATATTTCTGAATGTACTCTGCACCTGTCTGCAAGGGTGCTGAGATTTGGCTATACAGAGAGAGAAACCAGAAATCCACTTCCCAGTGGAAGAGTATGGTAGGATTATTCCTGTACACCAAAGCGAAGCTGGAAGGAAACATGGTTGCTAAAAACATGGGCATGTTCATACAGGATCCTCTCATTAGCAGGAACATGGTGATTAGGGGCATAGCAGTGGAAAAGCTCATACTGTAATTTGCTCTGCCAGGTGCATGAATTTTGAATTTCCATACATTACATGAGTAAACTTTCTTAGGAAAACAGTGCAGGATGAAGGCAAAAGGACCTGGGGGTATTGGTTGTTGGGAAGCTCAACATGAGCCACTGTATGTACTTGCAGCCCAGAAAGCCACACGTATCCTGGGCTGCATCAAAAGACATGTAGCCAGCAGGTTGAGAGAGGTGATTCTTCCCCTTTACTCCACTCTCATGAGACCCCACCTGGACTACTGTGTCCAGTTCAAAGTCTCTCAACACACAAAGGACATGGAGCTGTTGGAGTGAGTCCAGAGGAGGGCTACATAGATGACCAGAGGGTTGGAGCACTGTTCCTATGAAAACAAGCTGAGAGAATTGGGGTTGTTCAGCCTGGAGAAGAGGAGGCTCTGGGGAAAGCTTCCAGCATCTTTCCGGTAGCTGAAGGAGCTGCAGAAAAGCTGGGGAAGGATTTTTTATAAGGGCAGGGAGTGACAGGATGAGGGGGATCAGTTTTAAGTTGAGAAAGGGTAAATTTGGAGGAAATTTAGAAGAGATATTAGAAGAAAAATCTTCACTATGGGGGTGGAGAAACACTGGCACATGTTGTCCACTGGAGCTGTGTCTGTGCTCTCCCTGAAAGCATTCATGGCCAAGTTAGATGGAGCTTTGAACAACCGGGTATAGTTGGAGGTGCCCCTGCCATTGGCATAGGGGTTGGATCTTTCAGGTCCCTGCCAATGCAAACCATTTCATGAAATGTAAATGAATACATGGTGAAAATAAATATTTAAATGACCAGTTCAAATTTCTTACACATATGGAAGTCACACTTACTTACACTGCATTTTTCATTCAGAAGGAATCTTTACATCTGCTTTGTTTAGTTTCAAACAATTTAAGTCTTTTTGTAGTATTAAATAGGGCCCATTTGTTAGAGTTACAAAAAAGGGACATGGCTTAGTGAGGACTTTCCAGAATTAGTTAAAGTGTTGGACTTAATGGTCTTCAAGGTCTTTTCCAATCAAATGATTCTGTGGAGGTTCTCAGTGCACTGTGTACATTTCTCCCTGTGTTATACATAGGAATCCCCGTTCTTAGGCTCAAATATGTGCATGAACACCTTAATTAAGCAAAAATATTTTCTAAACTATTCTGCTTGTAATATTCCATTGTTTCTAATTGTGGTGTTTCCATCACCTCCTACACTCTTCTCTGATTTGTATTACCAGTAGATAAAGGCTACCTGCTGACAAGTTGTTCACCTTGGTTTTCTGTTGTAGGAACTGTGCTGAATCTTTCGACTTCGGTAGTTTTAAGCAACATTTGGCACTGTGTTGCATATTGGCCATGATGGTTAAGTGTAGCTGTCTCATCTGCAACTTCAGATTGCCAGTCTCTGTAGATTAGACCATAAAGGGCAAATGCTTTAATAAAATCTGATACCATTTTGATCCCACTGCTCTAATAATAGATCATGTTTATACATGTACTTATTCTGCCATAAAATCCTACTGAAATAAAAGGGACTTCAATGGGCAAAGTAAGGGTTTGCAAGATCTGTGCCTTGCTAACATCAGAAGCTATGCCTTGTTTTGAGCAAGACTGGATTTGCTTTGATGTCTAGATTAGTGGAGATTACATTGAGCAGTACATTTAATGTATCTCATTGATTTTCCTGTAATACAGTTGGAACACAAGTCACTGCTCTAATCATCATTAAAATTCTGTATGCAGATCGGGTCCCCTAGGATATCAATGTGTAACCAGATACTTCATGAGCTAATCAGATTCTGTGAGGAATATGTTATCACTTCAACACATAACAGTAGAAAGCTTAATTGAAATGGAAAATGTATATATGTTTAAAGTAAAATGCATTTTGAAAAGCCAACCATGGAGAATAAAAAATTTAAAGACATTTTTTAGATTAAACAAAGTCAGATCCAAGCCAGAGTGTAAGATGATTTGTCATGACTTGAGTTATTGTTAAAGAAGAAGATGTTATAGCTGTCACTTCAGTTTATAAGGTTTGTTCCAGTTCAGTTAAAATAGCATCACCATCAGAAGTGACTGACTAGCAGGATTTCATTAATGTGATATACTTATTTGCCACAGCATGCATGCTTCAGAAAGGAATTTTGAAAGCACCTACAGAAGCATCAGTAGCAGTCTCAAGTCTCAAGGAGCAAGACTCATGAAATTATTTTGATGCTAGAAACTGGATCTTCGAGACCCTAGTGCTGCAGTCCATTTAAGAAATACAAGTTATGCTGACACCAAAGAAGTTTTGCAAGGAATGTGATGTAGGCTGAGGGAGCAGACCTGCTTGCTGTGATGAGTCTGACCAAAAGCATCCCATCCAGCTGGGACACTGCCAGCAGAGAACTAATTGTAGACAAGGGTAGTGCTTATAGAATCATAGAATAACTTGGGTTGGAAGAGACCTTTAAAGGTCATCCAGTCCAGCTCCCATGCAATAAGCAAGGTCATCTGCAACTAGATCAGGTTGCTCAGAGCCTTGTCAAGCCTCACCTTGAGTATTGCCAGGCATGAGGCCTCAGCTACCTTCTTGGGCAGCCTGTTCCATTTTTTTCACTACCCTCACGGTAAAGAACTTTTTCCTAACATCCAGCCTACATCTACGCTTCTCTAATTTAAAACAATTGCTCCTCATCCTGTCATTCCAGGCAAACAGTTTTCCCTTGCAAACAGTCCATCTCCAGCCTTCCTGTAGGCCCCCCTCACATACTGGAGAGTTGCTATTAGGTCTCCCTGGAGCCTTCTCTTCTCTGGGCTGAACAACCCCAGCTCCCTCATCCTGTCTTCATATGAAAGGTGTTCCAGCCTCATCCATGACCATTTTTGTGGCCCTCCTATGGACCTGCTCCATCAGGTCCATGTCCTTTGTGTATGGAGGACTACAGAGATGGATACAGTACTCCTGGTGATGTCCTACCCTAGCAAAGTGGAAGAATCACCCCCCTCAATCTGCTGGCCATGCTTCTTTTGATGCAGCCCAGGATGCAATTAGCTTTCTGGCCTGCAAGGTGGACTGTTGTCACACGTCCAGCTTTTCATCCACCAGCACCCCCAAATCCTTTTCTGCAGGGCTGCTTTCTGAAACCTCATCCTTCAGCCTGTACTGATGGTGAGGATTGTTCTGACCCAGGTTCATGACCCTCCACTTGGTCTTGTTCAACCTCATGACGTTCAGCTGGCTCCACCTCACCAGTTTGTCCAGGTCCTTCTGGGTGCCATCCCATCCCTCTGGCTTATTGACAGCACCACTCAGCTTGGTGACAGCTGCAAACTTGCTGATAGTGCACTTGATCCCACAGGCCATATTGTTGATAGAAATATTAAACAGTACAGGTCCAAGTACGGGCCCCTGAGGGACACCACTTGTCACTGGCCTCCATCTGGACTTTGAGCTGTTGACCACTACCCTCAGGATGCAGCCATTCAGCCAATTCCTTATACTTATTAGTCCACCCAACAAGTCCTGATTTCTCCAACTTGGTGAGTAGGATATTGTGGGGGACTGTGTCAAAGGCCTTGCAGATGTCCAGATAGATCACATTCACTGCTTTCCCCTTGTCGACCGATGTAATCTCTTCATTGTAGAAAGCAGCAAGATTGGTCAGTCAGGATTTGCCCCTTGTAAAGCCATATTGGCTGTCTTGAATTACCTCCCTGTCCTCCATGTGTCTTGCCATGCCTTCTAGGAGTATCTGTTCCATGATCTTCCCTGGCATAGGACTTCACATGACTGCCATGACATTTCAAATATCATTGAGAGTGGCTTGGCAACTACATCAGCCAGTTAACTCAGGACTCTGGAATGTATCTCATTAGGTCCCATGGACTAGTATACCTTCAGGTTCCTCAGATGGACACAAACCTTGTCTTCATTTACAGTGTAGGGGTACTTTGTCTCTCTTATCTCCATCCTGTGGTCTAGCAACATGAGAGCCATGAGGAGACAGGTTGCCAGTGAAGACTGAGGCAGAGAAGTTGTTAAGAATCTCAGCCTTATCCTTGTCTGTTGTTACCAATGGCTCATTAGAGACAATGCACTTTCTTTAACCTTCCTTTTCTGGTTTATGTACCTGTAGAAGCCTTTCTTGGTTTTCTCTGTGTCTCTTGACAAGTTCAGTTTTAGCTGTGCCTTGGCCTTTCTGACCTTGTTTCTACACAACCAGGCAACATCCCTATACTCTTCCCAAGACATCTGTCCCCTCTTACACTGCCTGTGTATGTCCATCTTGCCTTTTAGTTTGACCAGCAGGTCTCAATTCAGCCATGCTGGTCTCTTTCCTTCCTTGCCTGATTTCTGTCAGCTGGGGATCATGTTTCCATAAAGCAAGAAAAAGTCCCTTACAAACGAATGTGTTTGCAGATGTCCTTAGCTGTATCAGCTGCTTTTGTGTAAATGCCCAAATGCTGAACATAATACAGTGGCAGGTTTTTTGTTTTTTAGTTGCTTTTATTTTAATTGGCGTACCTGGAGACACAGGTAATTTTGTATAGCAAAGTGCATTACAGGTTTGGATTCAACTTTTAAGTTGTGAAAAATGGTAAATTGTACGTGGGCATGTTAAGAAGTATGACTTTCTTGTGCATAGAGCATGCAGTGGAATTACTATATTTTATCAGTGAAATACAATGCCTGGGTCTGTCTGTTGTACTTATATAGCAAAGGAAAGCAAAAAATTTTAGAGGTGGATTTAAGAAGAAAAACAGTATTCAGTAATATTGTTGATGACCAGAGAAGACTTGAAAAACAGAATAGTCCAGAAGGGTTATGTGTCCTTGGCGTTTTTCAACTCTTTATTTTACATGGCTTGGTTTGTTTTTGCCTTTGATTCTGCAAACTAGATGGTGCACAATTCAGTGTGTGGGGTCAGACTTTCATTGTTGGCTTTAGGGATTTATTATGTGTCTAGCATTGCTAGAGTTACACCAGGATTGCTTTGATGTTCAGAGCCTGCTGATGTCAGTGATCTTAAAGACCAAAGTAAGAGCCAGAAGAGAGTGAGGTAGCAGCCAGGCAAACAGTGAAACAGGCACTACATTTCCTTCAAGTTCCTGGGAAATGCTGGAGAGGTAAAGGCTGCCAGACAACTGTAACATATTGAGAAAAATGGCAAGAAAGGAGGGTGATGGTACAGGTCAAAAAACTATCTTTATTACAGAAGCATCACTAATGACCTTAATATTTTAATATAATGTTATTTTCCTCTGTTGTGTTTTTAGGGTCTCATGACTCATTTAGCTTCTACATTGATGAAGCCTCTCCTGTTGGGCCTGAACAGCCAGAGACCGTCCAGAATTTTGTGTCTGTTTTTGGGACTGTGGCTAAAAAGTTGATGAGGAAGTGGCTGGCTACACAGACCATGAACTTCACCAGTCAGTTGGGGGCAGGTATACGGTATTTTGATCTTAGAATTTCCACCAAGCCCAGAGATCCAGACAATGAGCTCTACTTCGCACATGGTTTATTCAGTGCCAAAGTCAAGGAGGGCCTTGAAGAGATCAATGCATTTCTCACTGACCATCCAAAAGAAGTGGTCTTCTTGGACTTCAATCACTTCTATGGAATGCAGAAATACCATCATGAAAAGCTTGTCCAAATGCTCAAAGACACATATGGAAACAAAATGTGCCCTGCTATATTTGCCCATGAAGTCAGCCTCCAGTACCTGTGGGAAAAGGAACACCAAGTCCTGGTGTTCTACCACAGCCCAGTGGCTCTGGAGGTACCATTTCTTTGGCCAGGCCAGATGATGCCAGCTCCTTGGGCAAACACAACAGACCCGGAAAAGCTGATTCAGTTTCTTCAGGCATCGATCACTGAGAGAAGAAAGAAAGGCTCCTTTTTTATATCTCAAGTAGTGCTGACGCCAAAGGCTAGTACAGTGGTGAAGGGGGTTGCTAGTGGTCTCAGAGAGACGATCACAGAAAGGTAAGTTTCTGGTGAGTAACATGTGCTGAATGTGTGCTCTGGTAATGCTGCTTTTCTAATCCTTTTTTTTTTTGTCCTTTTAAACATGATTTCTTACCATGGGCGCTGTACATCTTGCCTTAGATTTCCTTACTAAGGATGTGAAAAAAATCTACCTGAAATATCTAAATCATTTAAGCTTTTATTTATGCATTAGGCATCTTGTCAGTAATTATTTTTGGGAGGTCATCAGCACAGCCTGACATTACAGAGTTTGCATCTGTGCCTGCCTCTTAAAGACATGGTGCTTTTCTCTGCATACCATTACACAATATATCAAAGATATCAGGACACCATTAGAGAGATTTGCCTCCTAACAGACCTTCATTTATCTTACAGGAAAGAGGCTGCAGACCATTGTAGAGGCTGTGTACATGGAATACTGTGTTGACAGGTCATTAGTTGTTAAATTACAAATAAAAGCCATCTGTGCAAGGCATGAATTGTTTATACTATATTGACTTTGATAAATGACAGCCAGTTTTCAGCTTAAAGGCATGTATGTGTAACTATGTTCTTGGCTACTTGGTAGGAAACTTGAAATGTAATGCCTAGACACAAGAGATTATTTTTTTCTCCTCAAAAAAGACAGGTCGCAGAGTGTGAAAAATTATATTAAGTATCAGTGGTTTGCTGATGTTGCGTTCTCTGCATGGATGTTACTGTGCCAGGAAGGTCTACTGGGAATACTGTCCCCTTCTATGGGAAGAATGGTGCAGTCAGTACCTGTGACCCTGCAAATAAATGTTCCTCATTTCTGAGAAATGTCGAACCATTTTTATGTCAGTCTTCCCAAGAAATTGTTAGCTAAAAAAAAAAAAGAAAAGAAAAAAAAAAAGGAAAAATTTCACCTGAAACAATAAAACACTGACACAAAAGGTTTTCTAATCAGTGGAGTATGATTCATAAGTACCTGTGCACTTTCATCTGTTTGTTTTTCAAGTGGATTCTGGATATGTTTGTCTGTGAGCTCTGACTAACTTGAACCCCTAAAACTCCTAGTTTGCCTTTCACTACAGGAAATTTACACTAACTTGAAATTTCAGTAAACAATCAGGCCAGCGTACCTGGAAATGCTGTTTTTTTCAAATTGTAACTGGGATTTTCACAAGGACAAGTTTATTTATAAGCGATGTATAAACACATCTGTTGCATCGTTGCATTTATTTTTTTCCCTTGCATAACTCTTTTAACCACTGAAAAAGAAATGGGCCTTTAAAATTATCTCAAAGCTGTTATTTAGTCTTCCAAGTGTGGCATCTCATTTTGAAATCCTACTACTTACTACAAAAATACACTGCTAGGAAGACACAGGCTTCAGAGCGTGTGTTAATCTTTGCAGAAACTGAGCTTGTATATTAACTGCTCTGAAAGTAAGCATCACGTGTAGTCAGAACTGCTCCTCACTTGATGATAATCTTATTTAAAAAATAAAAGATTAAAAAATAGAAGAAAAGTTAAGCAGCTAAAGGATGCAGCACAATTAGTGTAATTATTTTCAGTCTTGCTGCAAGAATCTTTCAGTCACTTATGTAATCTTCACTGAAAGAGACAGGGCATGTGTTCTAGCTGCACTGTGTTTGGTGCTCTGAACAATCTCATAATTATTTGCTAAAAGATTATTCTGACCTTTTCATAATAAATACACAGATTAAAATTCCACTATTGTGTCCAGGTAGATAACATACGTGCTTTCTTTCTTTGCTTGCTGCATAGAGTTGCACATTTTATACTATTTTCTGCTTACTAATAAATGCTGGTAAAGACCTTTGCATTAGGAACGCAGTATCTTGCCTTTGTCAGCAGTTTGGTAACAACTCTTGGGTGGAGTTAATCCCATGCATTGAACTTTGAAGATCTAAATACAAATGGGAAACTAATTCTGGTGCAGGGGTTTTTTTCCTCTAAATTAAGTATTATGTTTAAGAAATGTTCTTTGGCATTTTCAAATCAAACCCTAGGTCATCTCTTTCCCCCCTCTCCAGCTGTACAGTGTCTGTTTTTGTTTACATACTGGCTTAACTCTGAAAATCCTGAGTATGTTTAAATCATTTTTGGAACCAATAAAGATAACAGGTTTTGGTCTCTGAAGCTGTTGCTCTTGAGATTGTTTTACCATGAGAAGAGCAATGGCCACCTGAGGGGGAGGCTTTCTTTCAGTTGCAGCATTTGTCAGGCCAGGAAACCTGCAAGCAGAAACTTTACAGCAATTCATACCCCTTTCTGCTACTTTGTAGGTCACATTTTGAAAGAGCACAGTGAAATATACCTCTGTAGCCAACTCAACATGGTTGGTTTAATAGCTCATTGTCACAGCAGCTTGTGATGGTGGAGGTCCACATGTTCAAACTGCAGTAGAGCAGTTTTCTAGTACAACACATTTCAAAAAAGAGAAGTGATGTTGTTCCTCATCCTGTTTCCCACAGTACAGAAGGAAAGAAAGAAAGAATGAAACAAACAAACAAATAAACAAACAGTTTCATGCTCCTAAGACTGATTTCAGTAGAATATATATCAGGACTCTTTTTCACTGGTAATGCTTGCTCACAGGCTTTACTGCTATCAAGACACATAATACTCTTTGGGACAATAATCTGAAAGAAAGAGAAATTATAAAGTCATCAAGCTTTCTACCCTGCATCAGTGCAAGACAGAAAAGCTATTTCTTCTAAGTTCTTCCTAGGACCACAGCTTAGCATTGAAAAACTTTATAATGCAGCTTTCATTTTCATTATGTGAATCGCTCTCATGTGTGCATGTTATGGTTCTTGGATTTGATTAAAAACTTTGAGGACTAACAATATGTTTTCAGACTTAACATTCTGTCACGCACAATTTGGATGCCAAGAAATACTCTTTGATTAGCAAACAGTATGTACCAAACGAATTACATTCCCTCTGCTTATTGAATTAAATTCACAGTGCGGCAGTTGCCTTCAGTCTGTCTGGAAGTCTGTCATGATGCAAGTTTTTGATGAGTGTAGAGCTGCTCTTCATAATAATCTAGTTTTTCTGATTTGCAGTGAAATCACTGGTTTTGCCTCTGACACTGGAGACAAGCAGAATATTCTCTTTTTTTGTCTGTTATGTTGAATAATCCTCTTTCAGAGGATGAAAAAATCCTGTGGTAATTTTAAAACTTTTAAGAAACAGAAAATGCATACCCAGCCTATTACCACTTAATTTCCAAAATAATCTCTAAGGATAATGTTACCTGTAGCTCACGTGTAACAAATTTTTTACCCATTATGCTAAATCTTTTCCCTTAGCAACTAAAAGAAATTAAAAACTGTTAAAAAACTGTCACATGAGGCTGAACCTTTAAAGTGGAGACAAAGCGCCACACTTTTAACAAAAGGGGTGGTAAATAGCCCACAGAAGCTGTCTGGAGAAAAGACATTCTGTGTACAGTCATAAACTAAGCAGGGGCAGATTTATTTAGCTATCTAGCAGGCAATTATTATATGACAAATAATCCCTCCGGTTTCAAGAAGTAGGATTTTTTTTTAGTCAGTTACTAAGGACACACTCTTTCTCCAAACAGCATCTCAACCACTGAATTTTAAAATTTTTTTGATGCTGGAAGAGTGGGATGTGATTATGATTGTGATCCATGCTTGATACTGAGTGATGCCATTCTTAAACTATTTTATGTTTAAAAGGAAAAATAACATAAATGGCAACTGCACTTACTAATTGCCTAGGTATCCTTCCTGTTTGTCACCTTGATGTCTGTCTCCATTATGGGCTGCAGAAGAGCAACAGCTCTGGTGAGTTGGTTTGGGTGTAGGACTCTGTGAGCCCATAGCACTGCAAGTGGCTTAGGAAGCTTTTATCTGCACGAGAGGCTTGTGCAGACTTGATCCCTCACTAATTTGTATAGTACAAATACATTTGTCACTCACTGCATTTGGCTTGGGAGGGAGCTGGAGTTTTTTGTTGTTGTTGGCTTTTTCTTTTGTTTTGGGGTTTGTTTTTTTATATCACAAGGGAATTTAAAGTACTCTGAGCAATAAAGACAAATCCTTAGTATGTCTATTCTTCCTATCCTTAATTATTTTTCTAGCCTTTCCACACAAGGGGCAATCACGGTGTTCATACACAGAGCAGCACAAAGCACTTGGTTTCATTTGATGCATCCGTCTGCCACATCACCAGGCCTGCATACTAAAATCTTGATGGGCTGTGTATGCTCAGATTGGTTTTAGTGACATTTCATCATCAGAGCATCTGTCTGCACAAGGATTTTAGTGTAGCATTTAGCATTTCGTTGGGAAGTGCTGGGTCGTTGTGTCTGATGTCTTTACTCATGAGCCTAGAATAGTAGTAAAGTGTCACAAAATACAAAAGCACATGATTTTTTAATAACTTACGTAAAATATTTATGTACGTATATGTTAGCAGCCTGGGTGATTTAGTCCAGAAAGGAGGTTGACATGGTGATCACCAGCTCTGTGACCACCAGCAAGAATTTTGGCTTGGCTTTGGGGTTTTGTTTTGGGGTAGTTGGCTTGGTGTCTTCTAGGGGCTGGGTGGGACTGTCTCAAAGTCTTTTCTTCTGTTTGGCCTGCTTGTACGTTTTATCATGTTATGCACCAAAACACTTACAGTTACAGTCTGTGGTGTGTGACTACTTGTAAAGATATTTTATGTGGTCCCATAATCACACTGAGCACAGTCTAACCATGCATTTACAGAAGGCAGCAAGTGTTTTTCTGCATGAAAAGGAAATGTGCACTCCCCCATCATTGCTTCTGTAAGCTGTCACTAACGTCTGCTTGTCTCAAAGATTTCATGCTTCAATCTGCACAGCTGTTGTAGTGAAACTGCAAATGGCTCATTAAATGAGTTGTATTTTCTTAGATTTTCCTAGCATTACTTAGATCACTAAGGAAACTCTACAGCTAATAAATGCTAACAGGTGCTGAGCCCAGGGGAGATACACCTGTTGTTGCTCGGCCTGGGTCTGCCTAACTGCTTTTAACCTTGATCATGCAGGGAACTGTTCCTTGATGGGCTGGACCTTCTTTTCATTTTTAAGGTCCAAAGTGAGCACAGAGATTTTTACACAAGCCTTACCAGATTTATCCACAAGATAGCTTTCAAGCTGATTATGAAATTCTGAAATGCAAGGACATCTAGTACAGCTCTGCAGTCTGAGGAACATTTGTGAAGCAGTAATCCATGTGATGAACATCTGGGTCTTTTTTTCCTCCAAGCTGTTTCTGATGAAACTTATAGGTAGACTGTTGTTTCAAAAAATATTTTTCAGCTCAGTCAGGACTTTTCTTTATTCTTTTGTAGTTGGCAATAGTGCTTTGGATGGACTGGCCACAAGGCTCATCTACTGTAATTCCCTCTGAGTAACCTGGGCTTCCCTTCTGCTTATAGCCAGCATTAATTGTCCTGGCTGTGCAGTTCTTCTTCTCAGAGTACATCTTTTTTTTTATATTTTTTTTTTTTATTTTTTAATTTTTTTAAGTATAATGTGTTTTTCTGCAGGCTCATACTTGTGAGCTACTGTCATCTCTAACGTATCTGCTGATGTACCAGTGTGTTGTGTGTTGGGTCACATGTGCTGTCACACAGATCTCCCCTCCCCTTGCACTGGGGTGTAAGGTCCATCTGCCTGGTCCTTGACCCTTGATACAAAGCAAAACCTCAGATGAGGCTGATCACCATCAGCATCTTGTGTAGAGGGAAGGGGACTATAACAGTTCTATGGTGACTGCAGCTTGGTCTGTAACCCACAAGAGGAGCATGAGGCACTGCAGGGAGCTCTGTGTCTCTTTGTGCAGATGTTGCACAGTGGTCCAGCATGACCAATGGGTGGGCGTGGAGGTGGGGGGGAGGGAGGGTGGACTATGTGATTTTAAAAGTCCTTTCCAACCCAGATTATTCTATGATTCTGTTACCTCTTTATTATGGCGTATGTCAAACAAAAAATTTGTTCTGGCCTCACTGCAGGAGGATTTTACTTCATTGTTGATGCATCCTCAGCAATCCCTGGCTGTACTTTTACAACCTACATAATGCATTCTCTAGTGTACCTTTTCTCTAATAGTCTGGGATGTGGTTTATTTCATTTGTAGTATAGCAACCCTAGTTCATTGATGTGGAGCTTTCACTAAATAAAATATGAGTAGTTACTAGTATTACTGGAAACATGAGACTTGTCAAAATGTCTGCCTTTTTTGGTGTTGATCAGAACCAGTAAGAGCCCTCCAAATCATCAAAACATTTTTGTTTTCAAAGCCAATTTGAGATCATATCAGTTGTATAATGGTTATTTTTATATTTATTTTTTAAAGTGTTTGATCTGTCGTTGCTAGATTTATTAGATGTAGCAGCAAGTACATGTTTATATAAATTGTTTCAACCCAGTGATCACAAAACAATTTGTTCTTTTTTCCCATTTATGCAGCTTTTTATTGAAAACAGCAGATATCTGGAAGTCTACTGTTGTTTTCAGGAATTCATCTTTCAATGTTTTTCTCCAGGGAGTTGTCTATTAGAGCAAAATCATTTATGTCAAAACATCTTAACTTGTACTTCCATTCTCTCTTGTCTTCCTATTTATATTAGTGTTAATTGCAATCCTTAGTGCTGGTTCTATATTTGCAGCTTTTCATTTTTGTATTTAGAAATTGGTCTTGAACATTATTTGATAGGAAAGGTCAACATTTTGTATTTCCTTTCTCATTAAAAACAAAATCACATTTTGAAATGCCGGGGTTTATTGCAGTACAGCATTCTTGATTTTGGGCCAGATGTAATTAAAAACAAAATGGATATTTAGGAGTTAAGTACCCTAATTTTTTTGTCCAAAAGTGAAATGGCCTGATTGTCCTCTTTGAAGCATAAAAATTATTTGAAGTCAAAGCAGACAGCATTATAGTAGATGTAGTCTAGAGTTAGAAGTTTGGGACTATCCAATGTGGAAGAGTCTGACTCAGCTTTATGACTGATCTGAATTTTCCTGTTGGTTGTGATATGTTGCCATTATTTGCATCATCTAATAATTTCAAGGTTGCTGATTATAAAGTTGAGTTAAAAGAAAAAATTACTATTAGCATTTGATTACAAAATCTGCCAGTAATGGATGTTAAAAAGATGGCCAACAGGTCAACATAAGTATCTACCGGAGAGAAACTAGCAGATTTTATTCCCTACAGTGCATTCCTTCACAAACTGTGGTTAAGTAAATTGTACTGCTGTTACCGTAGTGACAGGCCCTTGTGAGCTGGTTAAAACAATTGTATTACTCTTGTTTATCTGCATGTTAAAATTGCTATGTTCAATATGAAGCTTGGAAGTTAGAGTGTTTGAATTGTCAGGATTCCTCTTAGAGCCTTCTTTGTGACTCCTGGAGTGACTTGGGAAGATGTTTCATAAGAGATGTAACAAGTCAACTCGTTCAAGCAGAGAAGAGTGATCTGTGTAATCTCTATAGCGAAATTGCTCAAGGACTGGCATGAATGTTGCAGACATTTATGCAGATCAGTGAATACAGTGGTTTAGAGTGGAGAGCAACAAACATCATGCTCTTATCTAAAAAATGGCAGGGGAATTATCTGAGCCCCCCAAAGCTTTCAGATGAAGGCAAGACCGAAGAACTTAACTGGAAAGTGAGAGCTGAAGGTGCAGAGGTCCAGGGAAGTTAGTATAAATGTTGAGGTTTTTCCAAAGGTGGATGATGTAAAAAAATCTTCATTTGTTTTTTAACTACTTCTATGGAAATAAAACAGGAAAATTGGGGGACTTCAGTAATGCAGCTGGTAAAGTGTTAAGTAGAATATTATCAACTAAAATGGAATTTGGGAATCAGTAATGTAATTGTAACTGTACCAGATTAGAAGTATCAAGCAGAAAATAATCACAGAATTGTTCTGGTTGGAAAAGACCTTTAAGATCATCAAGTCCCACCATTAACCAAGCCCTACCAACTCCATATTCCTAAGCATCACATCTACAAATCTTCCAAACACCTCCAAGGATGGTGATTCTGTTTCCTCCCTGGGCACCCTATTCCAGTACCTGAAAACCCTTTTGTTGAAGAAGTTTTTTCTCATATTGAATCTAAATCTCCTGTGGTGACACATTTCCTCTCATCCTGTCACATGTGGCTTGGGAGAAGAGACTGACACCCATCTGGGTCAGATGGTAAGGTAGTTGTAGAGAACAAGAAGGTCTCCCCTCAGTCTTCTTCTCTCCAGGCTGAACAGTCCTGATTACCTCAGCTGCTTCTCATGGGACTTGTGCTTTAGACCCTTTAGGAGCTTCACTGCCTTTCTTTGGACATGCTTCAGAACCTCCATGTCCTTCTTGTAGTGAACACAGTACTCAAGGTCTGGCCTCACCAGTGCTGAGTACAGGGGCAGAATCATTGCCCTCCAATGCTGGTCACACTATTTCTGATACCAACCAGGATGCTGTTGGTCTTGGCCACCTGAGCACACTACTGGCTCATATTCAACTGGCTGCCTATCAACACCTCCAGGTCCTTTTCCTCTGGGTAGCTTTCTAGCCACTCTTCCCAGGTCTGCAGCATTGCCTAGGATTGTTGTGACCCAAGTGCAGGACCCAGCACTTGACTTTGTTGAACCTCAGACAGTTGGCCTTGGCCCATCAATCCATCCTGTCCAGATCCTCCTGTGAAGCCTTGCTACCCTCAATCAGATCAATACTCCCACCCAGCTTGGTGCCATCTGCAAAATGACAGGATGCCCTCAATCCCCTCATCCAGGTCATTAATAAAGATATTAAACAGACATAGTGCCAACACTGAGCCCTGAGCAGCATTCTTCAAAGAGCCTGGTACTCTAATATTTCCATGAAGGAGATTGGATTTAGCTGTAGGAGACTGTTAATGGAGTTTGCTCATGAAACAAAGTAAGAAACTATCATCATAACAGAGGAAAGCTGGGGGTATCATACATCAAGAACTGGCTGCCTGCAGTATTTTAGAAATGAGCTGGAATTGGTATAAAATGCAAGGTTATAATCATGGGAGCATCTCATCAGCTGGGGAAGCCAAGATGCTGGAGGGTCCCCCATGGCTGGCTGACCCCTCAGGAGAAAATACATGGGAAGAAAAGCAGTGTCCTCTTGATACGAACCAAAGCTTTTCCAGCATGCACAGAAAGGGGGTGGCATTACTACCCACAGTGCAGCAGGTAGGATATCCTTTTTGATATACTGTGCAGTTCTGGTCATTGTATTCTGGGGAGTAGATTAAAATTGGCACAGAAGCAGTGAAGGACTACTAACCAGGATAATCAGGGAATGAATTGCTGAAGACATTGAGAGAGATTGTCTTGTTTACCCTAGCACAATGAAGCCTGAGAGACTCTGTGATTACTGTCTGTAAATAGCACAGACGAATGAAAACGAGGGAGGAAAAAGAACAGTTTCATCTGAAGGCCAGTGATCTCACCAGAGTAACAGTTATACACTAAGTTTAGGCTGGAAGTGAGAGAAGAGCTTCCTGCCATGTGAGCAGTGAAGTTTTCCAACAATCTTGCAGCTGGAAAAGCAGGAGCGAGAAAGCTGACTGCCTTTAAGAGGAGTTCTATGAACTTTGAAAGAGGAGCAGAGATCATTAGCAGATTCCTCCCTTTTATGGGAGAACATCATGACTGCTAACCTTTTCAAAGGCAGCTGTGCACAGCACTTGTCCATGCCATTTGCTTTGCCACTGGAGATAGGAGGACAGGACCACATGGCACAGTGTTCCTCGACCTGCTGGGCTGCTTGTGGGAGCCCAGGGAATGGTCTGGTCCAGAGGCATGTGAGGAACCACCACCCTGGGATGGGGAGGCATGCACCCTTGGGGCTATTTGTTATGGAGAAGATGGAGAAGCCTATGCTATGGGAACAAATCCTTCTGATGTGGGACCACCTTGGCAGAAAGATAGCCTGGTGAGCTTGTGTCTCCCAGCTGAAGCCACAACCAACATTTCTCACTGTGAAAGGGCAGTGGCTGTTCTGTAAAATCACCTGGGTACTGTATTTGGCATAATTATAATTGGTTTTGTATACAGAGTTTATCATGTGAATGCTTTGGGCTTGTTAACTGGGTTGTGAGGAGAGTAAGTGGAAGGAATGAGGAATAGCTCAGGGAAGGCTGCTGCTGGTACATGATCCACAGCAAAGCCAAGGATGCTATTTAGGAGGATATTGCCTGTGGGATGCAGCTGATTAACAAAACTGGTTTAGCTGTGTGTGTGAGGCCAGAGCTAGAAGCCAGAAAGGGTACAAAAGATAATAAGCAGCTTAGCCTCCCTCTCTGGTGAGCTGAAGCAGCTGTTGTAGAGGAGCTAGTGGGTGTGTGACAGTCCTAAACCCTGCAGTCCAGGTGCTGGGCTGGGATTGCTGGGTGGAAAACCATTGGTTCCACTCACAGCAGTGTAGTCAGGACCCTCAGTGCCATCTCTCTGTCACAAGGGAAATGCTAAAATTAGCTTTGCAGAAGGCTTGGTGGAGAAAGAGGTGGGTTGGATTCATTCCATGCTAAAAGGTAGTTGCTAGAATAATCAATGGAAACAGCAGCAGGAGGGAGAAGTGGTGCCTCAGATGGAGAGGTACTGCAGAGAGGAATTTTGATGCTAAACAGAAATTTACAGGAAAGACAAGTTTGTGAGCACAATTGATACTGCTTGTAAAATCTGATGACTAAATGTATTTGAGGAAGTTATGTAGGAAACATTTCATCTTGGTATTTTCTAACTTAATGTTTTAGAAACACTTTGATAGTCAAAATGTTTTGACAGTTTCAACATAACATTATTTCAAAATGACACAACTTAAAGTTATTTAAATTTTAGAAGACAAAAAATTATGAAAATAATGTTTAATTTGCTGCATTAAACATTAACTAGACATTTAATTTTTTTAATTAACTGAAAAATTGCATGTTGCTTTATAATTTGCCCCCTACCATCTGATTTCCTGACTCATTTTAATTACAACATCACTCAAATCAGAGCTGAAATTATGCTCAAGTTCTACTATTTGGATGAGCAGCCTGAAGCTCTTACTTTATTCTCTACTTCTTGCTGCCCTTGTAGCAGCAGTGTAAAAAAATTGCTTTATCCCTTTTTTTTTTCAAAGGAAATTATTTCTGTCATAACTTTCCATTTAAGCTTTTTTTTGGTGTTCCACAAATGAAGCAGATTTCCACCTTCTCTGAAGAATCAGAAAAGAATCCTATTTCTGGAAATGCTGCAAGACTTTTCTGCAGCTTTCTTTGATTCGAGTATGGTTACTTGCTTTGCATTTAATATCAATTATTCCACAGTTTGTCTGTCTGAATAATATATTGTGGAATATACTGAGCAAGTTACTATGGCAAACAGCTGTATTCAGTTTTCTAGACTTTGGTTGTATGTTTTCTAATACCACAGACTGACTTTGATCTTCACTTGATGGGACAAAATAATTGGAACCACTTAGAGCTGTTTATCTGAAAGAAAATGGAAATTGCTTTGCTCTGTATTCAGTAGAAAAGGTTTCAATAAAAGAGGATTCAGATATAGGTGAGAGTTTAATTTTGAAGCATCTGTAGGAAGAAAACATTAATTTTGTAGCCTACACCATTAGACTGTAAGAAATAGTACATATTTTACAACTATTTACTGATCTAATTTTATTGTAATATCTGTTTCAGTGGGAGCTGCAATGATACGTGAAATTGTTACAGGCCATGTAGGAGTCATCGTCTTGGCTGACAGAGTTTTCTTAAATGAACTCTGCCTGCTACAGAGTTCTGAACTCTCTGGCTGCTCTTCTTTCCCTAATAGTGATACATAGCTTTTTGCTAACTTTTCTAGTTAGTAAAAAATGGTTTCCATTCAGATTTGTTCTGCTAATATATCTGTGTTCCAAAATTTCTGAGCAAGACTAAACACTGGTAAAAATCACCTCTTTTTGCTCTGGTAAATACTGTGTCATTGTTCTCCTCGTTTAATCTCAGAGTGTTTCCTCCACACACCCCTTCTTTTTATTAATTGCTTTTTAATCTCTCTGATTTCTTACATCATTGAAGAATGTGAGTTTTGTAATAATGGGCTGAGCTATTAGCAGCAAGTGAAACTCCATGTCTGGAGTCCCTTACCAAGTTCTTCAGCAACTTAACTGACACGTGGTTAACACGTGGTGACAGCTCTTGGAGAAAATTAAGCCCTTGGCTTAGTTTTCTCTGTGCACGAAGTTCCAGAGACTGTTTCCATAGTCCACACCTGTCATTTCTGTGAATTTCTTCTCTTTTCTTCAACGGACAGATTTCTGTGTGGAACTGGGACCAGAACTGACTGTCTCAAGCACATGGAAGCACCTGTGTAAATGAGTGCCCACGCTTATCTCTGGGCCACAAAATGTTGGAAGGAATGACAGATCTCTCTGGTTTTTCTACTTGCACCACTGTTACGAAAATAGGAGATGTTTCTCCCCAGTGTGTTCACTAATGACATAACTTCTCAGAGGAGCAGTTGATGAGCTTGTCTAAGAGAATCTGCTGGATCACTGAGGAAAGCTAGGCTTCCAACACAGGCACCGGCAGGGCAGGCAGTAGTTTTCCTGTTAATCCATGGACTGTCATAGAATCATAGAATCATAGAATAGGCTGGGTTGGAAGGGACCTCAGAGATCATCGAGTCCAACCCTTGATCAATTACCACCACAGTCACTAGACCACGGCACTGAGTGCCATATCGAGTCTCTTTTTAAATATCTCCAGGGACGAAGAGTCCACCACCTCCCCAGGCAGCCCGTTCCAATGTCTGATCACCCTTTCTGTGAAAAAATTCTTTCTAATATCCAGTCTGAACTTACCCCGGCACAATTTAAGACCATGCCCTCTTGTCTTACTGAGAGTTGCCTGGGAAAAGAGACCAACCCCCGCCTGGCTCCATCCTCCTTTCAGGTAGTTGTATGTGGAGAGTTTTGCAGGGGAGTGGCTACGTGATAGGGGGCACGACAACATGCAGCTGGTCAGTGTATAAAGTTCTAGAAACCGCAAGGCGCCGCCTAGCTACAATTACGTCAGTAGCTACGGACCAATTATAAGCTTAGCTTTGTAACCTGCACCTTATAAAAATGCCATGAATGTTCAATAAAGTTGAGACTTGTTGACCATGATAGCATGAGACTCGTCTCCCGTGGCTCCGGTTATCCAACATCTGGCGCCCGAACAGGGACCTACCCTTTCTTAGAGCTACGTTGGGTGCAGGTCTATCTGCAGGCGTAAGGCTTTCCCCGCCCGACGCGCCCAGAAGACGGCGTAAGGCTTAAACCGCCCGACACGCCCGGAGGATTACATCGGTGATCTCCGCCGCTACGCGCTGCCGAAGCTTGGGGGGTTGCAACGGTACCGTCACGATGGACAGGCAAGCAGCGTATGATTTATTTACCGCGTTTCTTAAAAAACGGGGCATTAAAGATTTAGACCTAGATAAGGACCTTCCGCACCTTTTAAAACATGCAACATCTCACGGTTTCTTTAGCGACCCACACTCAGTTCACGATTTACACGAGTGGCGCCGCTATGGCGACCGGCTCTGGGAGTTAGTCCTAGATGATGATAAAATAGCTAAAAAAGTGAGTAAGTTGTGGAAGGTCGTACAGCATGAACTCTTAATGTCGCAGGCAGAGAGACGGGCCGCGGACAATGCCCGTCAGGCTCACGCGAAAAATTTAAATTACACAATTACCGACCCCTCTGCGCCAAGTCCCCCCGATCCCTCCGCGCCAAACCCCCCTGTTTTTACCTCGGTTGAAGTGCCCGCACCAAGGTCCCCGCCCGCGCCATTTTTGTCACCCCTTGAGCATGCGCACCCGTCGGGTTACACTCTCACTGCGCCGCCCCCCCCCGATGCCACGAAGCCGCTCCTCGGAGCTGCTTCGGACCTCGCGGAGGCCGCAGCAGAGAAGAGACGGGAACTATGGGCTAGCCTCGCGAGACAGGGGATCGAGAACTGTGACCTCGCCTTGGTCGAGGCGGCACAAGATCACTCGTCTCTTTTAGCGTTTCCTGTCGTTTTTAACGGGGACGGGCCAGATGGTGCTTTGCGTGCCCAGATTACACAGCTCGATTGGAAGCTGTTAGCGCAGCTACGGGCCACTGTAGTACAATTCGGAGTCACTAGTGAGCCTGCAAGGCAGATGATTGATTACTTGTTTAATTCGGCCGTTTTACTCCCTGCCGACATTAAGGGAATAATTCGCCTCATATACACCCCCCATCAGAAATTAACATTTGAGAGCCGATGGAGGGAAGAGGCAGCTAATAGCGCCGCCCAACGGCGCCAGCGAGGAGACCCTTTACATGGCATTACAATAGATGAGCTCATGGGTGAAGGAAAATATTTTCTTATAGAACGTCAAGTGGCACTAGGGGTGGAAAAGCTCAGGGAGGTCATGGCAGTTGCCAAAAGGGCAATGCAAAAGGTCCGCGAGCCTGGAGGAATCCCCATGTACATGGGAATTAAACAGGGTCGTGAGGAACCTCTTGGGACCTTTGTAGATAAGATCATAAATGCTTTGACCAAGGCAGGTATCACAGATCACATACAGGATGCCCTTGTTAAACAGGTTATTATTCAGAACGGTAATCCCATCACTCGTTCATTAATAGCCACAGCCCCAGGCAATTGGACAGTCCAAGATATTTTGGATAAGGCTGCAGCAATGCCTGCAAGCAATCAAATCTTTTTAGTCCAGGCCTTACAAAAGATAGGGGACTGTATAGACAACCAGGCCAAAGCTCAAAGTCAGGTTCTGGCAGCCCTTGCACCCCTCCAAACTGCCGCATCGCAGCGCCGACCGGGAACACCAGGAGGCCGCATGAAATGTTTTCGCTGCGGCCGCCCAGGTCACATTCGCCGCGAGTGCGACGCCACAGGAGTTTGGTGTGAAAAGTGCCAATCCAACACTCACAACAACAGCGCTTGTCGTCGTCGCTCGGGAGACTCCAAGAGCAGCGCGAGGGCGAACCGCGCCGAGACACAAGTAGCGGCACTTATGGTGGCAGGGCCGGGGATGGCGGCGGTGCCCAGCGACCTCTTCCCGCTGGTGCTCGGCTTCCTGAGGCAGAACCGCTTCGAGGCGGCGGCCAGAGCTTTCGCCAGGGAGGCGGCGGCGAAGGAGCAGGACCCCAACGCCGCCTCGCTGCTGGAGATCTACAGCGACTGGCTGAGGTCTCCAGGGGCCCAGAAGAGAAAGCTGGTTACCAATGGCTCCCAGGTGAAGAGGAAGCCACCCTCCAGCAGTGAGAGCAGCTCCAGTGAGGAGGAGGATGAGACCACCCCAGCCAAGAAGCCAGCTAAAGCAGCAGCTGTGCCCAAGACAAAAGCAGCAACACCTAAATTGAGAAATAAAGCTGCCCAGAGGGCCACCAAGGTGGTCAATGGAAAAGCAGCAAGCAGCAGCAGCAGCAGTGAGGATTCTGAGGAGGAAAAGGCTGCACCAAAGAAGGCTGTTCCCAAGAAATCACCCCTGCCAAAACCTGCAGCCACTCAGCCATGTCCAGGGAAAAACAAACGTGCCAAGGAGAGTTCCAGCAGTGAGGACTCATCTGACAGCTCAGAAGATGAAAAGCCACCTGCAAAACAGAAGCTCAAGCCTGGTCTGTACAGTGCTGTGCCACCACCTCAAGCTCCACAGACAAAGAAGGGCCCTGCCAAGGCTCCTGTAAAGAAATCTGAAAGCAGTGACTCTTCAGACAGTAGTGAGGAAGAAGAGCAGGTGACCCCAAAGGCAGGAGCAATCAAAAAAGTAGTGGGTAAAACAACCCCTGAAGCTGTGACTACCAAGAAGGCTGAATCCAGCTCTGACAGTGACTCAGATTCTAGCTCTGAAGATAAGGGAGGGAGTAAGCTCCCAAACTTTAACCAAATCTTCCAAATCTTTTAGAGCATCTTCCTTGTTCTCTTTAAGCTGATACTCTTGGACCTTTAGTCACTATATCTGGGCTACAGTACAAACTGGGGAAAAGGCAATTCACGTAGAGAGACACTTAAGCAGCTGTATGGCGGTCATGGGACTGCCTCAAAAAATAAAAACAGACAAAGAGACTGACCCAACCCCTGGCCAAGAAGAAGGGGGTGAGGCGGAAAGCGGACACTCCCACCCCCACCACCACCGCCATCATCACCACCGGCGGGGAATCCTCCCCCTCGGCCACGCTGCTGGAGGCCAAAGCTGCCAAAATCCCTGCTCGCCGGGAGAGCGGCCGCCCCATCAAACCCCCCAGGAAAGATTTACCGGATTCCCAGAAGCACCAAACCTCCAAAAAAGGGGAAAATTATCCGAACAGCTCAAATACTGCAACGGGATCCTCAACGAGCTGTTCTCCAAGAAGCACGCGGTCTACGCTTGGCCCTTCTACAAACCCGTCGACGCCTCCGCCATGAACAGTCCACTGGCCCGGAGACGACACCGACTCCAGACGACGCTAAGACCCCTGCTGGCCCCGGTATTGCAGAGATTCCAGATTGACCTCTCCTTTGAAACCGAAGAGGATGTGGAGACTCATGTTATCCCCTCTTTGGACTCTCTGCAGTACAGATACAGATTGCCTCCCTATTGTATTGTTTGTTCTTCTTATGAACATCTTGCTTGGGTAAAATTGCGTTGTGGGATGTGTAACAGGGAATTTTGGATTTCCCAACGTAACTTACGATTTATCTTTTGTTGCTTAGCATGTGCTTTGGCTAGGGACAGGCAAGATCCCTCTCATGCTTTGGCTGCCTTGACAGGAGACCCCTACCCCGTAGCGATACGTAGAGTAGAAAATAGAGAAGATCTTTTGTTAAGGTTTCTTAAGTGGCATTTGCAGTATAGTGTAGAACAGCTTTTAGCAAGCGTTGATTCGGTGTTGTTAGATTCTGTTTGTGGGAAAAATATTTATGTTCCTATTGCATGGCAAGTGGAGCCCCAGGAGTGGGACGACACTTGTCGTAGGTTCCAGCCTCGCCGGCATCGTCGCCCCTTGGGGAACGATTCGGACCCCCTTTAGGACCAGCAGAAAGCTCGAGAGCAGAGATGGTTGTATTGAATGGTTAACAGGTCAGAAATGATTGTTGTATTAGTCTTGTTATAGGTATCACTATAGGTTTAAGTTTTGGTTGTTTTGTTTACTGTTATTTACCTTTGTGCCAATTTAATTAACACCACAATCACCTTTTATTACATGTTTATAAAGGTGTCATGAAACGTAAAAAGTTCAACCCTGACATGTACCCTCAGAGACCCCAAGAAGCATCATGAATATTTTAGTCATATGTTATAATCCTAGGCCTAGGTCTTTTATATATCAATTCGGTAATCATGAAGGAATTTCCATCGTGATGGGAGCCAGTGGGGTTCGGGAACACCTGTAAGGGGCCCCTCGACAAAAATTCTGTCGGACAGGTCTTCCCTATCCTCCCTTTGGCCTTACATACTGATGGACGCCACACCGTATGATAAGTTAGTTAAATAAAATTATGTTGGTAAGTCAAGTTGCTTAAGGAAATGTTTTATCGTTGTTTGTATTCATAGGTTTTGCATGTTTTGTCGTTTGTATAAAACCCTCTTTGTTATAATAGTGATAGTTATTTTGCTTTTGCTTTTGCCTTGTGTATTGCAATGCATTCAAAAAATGATAGTATCAGCTTTTGCAAGTAGCAAGACAGTAATGTTAGCTAAAGAAAACGGGGGAAGTGTGGAGAGTTTTGCAGGGGAGTGGCTACGTGATAGGGGGCACGACAACATGCAGCTGGTCAGTGTATAAAGTTCTAGAAACCGCAAGGCGCCGCCTAGCTACAATTACGTCAGTAGCTACGGACCAATTATAAGCTTAGCTTTGTAACCTGCACCTTATAAAAATGCCATGAATGTTCAATAAAGTTGAGACTTGTTGACCATGATAGCATGAGACTCGTCTCCCGTGGCTCCGGTTATCCAACAGTTGTAGAGGGCAATGAGGTCTCCCCTGAGCCTCCTCTTCTCCAGGCTGAACAGCCCCAGCTCCCTCAGCCTCTCCTCGTAGGATCTGTGTTCGAGTCCCTTCACCAGCTTGGTTGCCCTCCTCTGGACCTGTTCGAGGACCTCAATATCCTTCTTGAACTGAGGGGCCCAGAACTGAACACAGTACTCGAGGTGTGGCCTCACCAGGGCTGAGTACAGGGGCAGAATCACCTCCTTGGACCTGCTGGTGACACTGTTTCTGATACAGGCCAGGATGCCATTGGCCTTCTTGGCCACCTGGGCACACTGCTGGCTCATGTTCAGCTTCCTGTCAATCCAGACTCCCAGGTCCCTTTCTGCCTGGCTGCTCTCCAACCACTCTGTCCCCAGTCTGTAGCGCTGCATGGGGTTGCTGTGGCCAAAGTGCAGGACCCGGCACTTGGCCTTGTTGAAGCTCATCCCATTGGAGTCAGCCCATCTCTCCAGTCTGTCTAGGTCTCTCTGCAGAATCCTCCTGCCTTCCAGCTGATCAACACTTCTCCCCAGCTTGGTGTCATCAGCAAACTTGCTGATGATAGACTCAATCCCCTCATCCAAGTCATCGATGAAGATATTGAACAGGACTGGGCCCAGCACTGATCCCTGGGGGACTCCGCTCGTGACCGGCCGCCAACCGGACGCAGCCCCATTCAGCACCACTCTCTGGGCCCGACCCTCCAGCCAATTCTTAACCCAGTGCAGAGTAGGCTTGTCCAAGCTGTGGGCAGCCAGCTTTCTCAGGAGGATGCTGTGGGAGACGGTGTCGAAAGCCTTGCTGAAGTCCAGATAGACCACATCCACAGCCTTCCCCTCATCCACCAGGCGGGTCACCTGATCATAAAAGGAGATCAGGTTGGTCAGACAGGACCTGCCCTTCCTAAACCCGTGCTGGCTGGGTCTGATCCCCTGTCCATCCTGCAGGTGCTGTGTGATTGCTCCCAGGACGATCTGTTCCATAACCCTGCCAGGCACCGAGGTCAGGCTGACAGGCCTGTAGTTTCCCGGGTCTTCCTTCCGGCCCTTCTTGTGGATTGGCGTGACATTCGCCAACTTCCAGTCATTTGGGATGTCCCCGGTGAGCCAGGACTTCTGGTAGATGATAGAGAGAGGCTTGGCGAGCTCTTCTGCCAGCTCTCTCATCACCCTTGGATGGAGTTCATCCGGTCCCATAGACTTGTGGGGATCCAAGCAGCCCAGTAGATCACTGACAGTTTCCTTCTGGATTGCAGGGGGGGTGTTTAGATTCTTGTCTCCTATAGGCTCCAGAAGCCAGCTGTCCTCAGGATTGCCCGTTTCACTGTTAAAAACTGAGGCAAAGAAGGCGTTAAATACCTCAGCCTTTTCTTCATCTTTGACAATTACATTCCCGTCCATGTCCATTAAAGAATGAATGTTTTCCTTGCCCCTCCTTTTGCCACTGATGTATCTGTAGAAGGACTTCTTGTTATCCTTCACAGAGGTGGCGAGATTTAGTTCAAGTTGTGCCTTTGTGTCTCTAATTTTTTTCCTACATAACTTAACTGTATTCCTGAATTCCTCTTGAGTAGATAGCCCTTTTTTCCATAACCGGTAGGCCCTCTTCTTGATCCTAATTTCCTTCAAAGTCTCTCTGTTGAGCCAGAGTGGTCGTCTTCCCCGCCGGCTCGCCTTTCGGCACACCGGGACAGCCTGTTCCTGAGCTTTCAAAACTTGCTCTTTGAAGAATGTCCATCCCTCCTGGACTCCTTTGTTTTCAAGGGCTGTTTCCCAGGGTATGCTCTGGACTAGTCTTCTGAACAGGCCAAAATCTGCCCTCCGGAAGTCTAATGTAGAGGTTTTATTGACAGCCCTCCTTGCATCCCTGATTATTGAGAACTCTATTATTTCGTGATCACTAAGTCCCAGACGCCCACCGACCACCACATCCCTCACCAGCCCCTCTCTGTTTGTAAAGAGTAGGTCAAGTGGGGCTCCATCCCTGGTAGGCTCATTTACCAGCTGCATCAGGAAATTATCCTCAATACACTCTAGGAATCTCCTAGACTGCCTCCTCTCTGCTGTGTGAAATTCCCAGCAGATGTCCGGCAGGTTAAAGTCACCCACGAGAATAAGGGATGACGATTTTGAAACATGTCATGTATTTGTTCATAGTAGCATAACTATGTGTGTTACAATGCCTTCTTCACTCATGATGTAAAAACTAAATGCATTACTCTCTGTGGTAGTAGTTAAAACTTTAAGCTCTGGTATTGCCCACTTCAGTTCCCCACTACATTGGCAAAAAAAGTAGCCAAAATACTGCACTTGACTCATTAATGAGATCTTTTGTTCTACAGAGTTTACTGTCTCCTTTCTCAGCTGTCTGGCATTCCTAATGTTATTGGCTAGTGCCCCAGGTACAATGGCTAAAAACATGGAATCAGGAAAAAATGGGTTGTTGAACATTAATCATCTCCAGAATTACCATTTGCTACTTTTCAATATCTCATTGCAATTTTATACAAGCATAGAGGTGTAAGTTCAATTAATTCAGATTAAATACTCTTTGAAAAGAGGGCAGGAAAGGCCCTTTTAAGCTCATTTCTGCCTACCCCTTAAAAATGAAACCCAGAAAGCCAACAGTTCAATAGGAGAGTAAAGGCACCTTGCCCCTGGTGATTCTCTAGAAGGCACCTGGCCCCTGTTGACTCTCCAGAGTACAGTGCTATAATCATTTACATTAAAATATTCATCTAACCCCAGCACAGTAGTCTGATCAGATGCATTCTCAAAACTGTGTAAAACAATTGGAGGTGACTGAGTTGTAGATAAACATTTCAGAAGAATAAATCAAGGGCTTTTGGATGTTAATGTTAAGTAGTTCTTGCAACATGACATCTTATGCAGTGTAAAGTCCATTCCCACCTGTGTACCTTTGACACTATTAGTAACAAAATTTAACCCAGCATTGCCCACATTTTCTGGTTCTGATCAGTCTGCCTTGGTAGTGCCAATTTTATGGCCGCACTGCTTCTGCCTAGAAAGGATCTGACGGGCAGGGACATGAATCTAAACAGTTTCTTCCCAACCTGTTCATTTTAAGATCATGTAAATCTCTGTACTTTTGTGCATTTTTTCCCTTGGTTGTGTCAATTCAGCAATTTTGGAGGTCCTATTGTAAATCAAATATCATCAATTATTTGGGCCATTTGGGACAGAGGGATAGCAAAAATGATCAGTTGATTTCTGTTAATTCAGACCATTTCCATGTTCTGATTTTTTGTTCTCTCAGCACGACTAAGAGAATGGTAAATTTTGAGGGACCAGAAACAAGCAGATGGCATATAAAAAAAGAGGATCTTTTGGACTAGTTTTACCACAGAGAAAATTGTGGTAGAATGATGTACTGTGGAACGGTACCCAAGGCTCGTGGTCTGCAAGGGAAGCCAGTTTAGTGATGAACAGTAAATCACTAGTGGGAATAGTGTGAGGACATAGTGAACACTTGAGCAGCATGCCTTAATGGGTATTTTTGGTGGGATTTATTTTTGAGTACTCTGGTTGAAGCTAATGAGAATATGTAACGGAATGTATGTAGATGGTCTGAATACAGAGGAAGGTTGTGACAACATCCTCATTGGGGCCTTGCAAGTACTGATTAAATTGAACATGTAGCAGAAGTGGTTTGTATGGTTGATCTTTGTGTAGTTGATCCTGCCTAATTGTAGGCTGAATGAACTTGAACGACTTTTCAAGGTTCTTTGCAGTCAGGATTTTTATGATTCAGTGACACATGAGACATCCACTTCTCCCACTGGAGCAATGAATTCTCAGCATCCTTGAAAAGCCAGAGTCAGGTGTGCTGAATTACAGCTCCGGAATTAATCTGTTCTTGCAAACATGCTTAAAACTGGATGGAGAGGAGAAACTAAAGAGCATGGGGATTCAGATTTAGGCTTGTGTGAGTACATCCTCCTGCAGAGGAGTGCTGTTTTCCTTGAAAAATAAAACCCATTTGTAAAAGGCTGCAGGTAGGAACGGTGTGTGCTTTGCTGGGGTGGGGTGGAATAACACATCACTCTGCCCTGGAGCAAGTGGACCTGCTTCAGTTCTCCCCGGTGCTTACTGGTTATGGGTGCTTAATGCCAGGCAGCACTATACGCAGTACATGAGACCAGCTTCTCACTCTGGATTAGGCTGTACTGGCTCCCTGCACTTCAGAAAAAAGCCCCACCTTGTTCTCTGCCTTTAGTGAGCAAACACTGCCTGAGCAGCAAACAGCCCTTTTGTTTACAAAGCTTCTTTGCCTCCTCCCCTCCCTTGAAAGCTCTGCAGAGAGGAGCAGCTGTTTTTCCACAGAAGGTCCTGTCTTGAAGCACTGCTGTCCTTAGTCTTCTGTCATACTATAGCACTTTGATGACTCAAACATTTAAAAAAAAAACAACCACCCCTCTGACCTAAAATAGTCCAAGAGCAATTTTTTTGAAAGATCATTTTAATGCAATTAGGTCATATTTTCTTTCTGAAATCTTAAAATGGGGTTCACAGTTATGCTGTTGAACTGAAGCTATTTGAATGTTTAATTACTGTTTTTAAACAAAATTCAGGATTGTTGGAGTCAACTTGAGATCTTTGATAGTTTTTAAAAAAAATAATAAAAATGTTTTGGATATTCAATAGCTTTGGAAAGTGCTGAAGGGCTATACATATTTTGTAGTCAAGAGCAGTGTTTCTCTGCAAAGTTCTTTAAAGCATCAGAAAATGGCTCCTGAAACAAGACAAAAACTTAAAAAGAAATGTTGACACATTTCTGTTTAAACGAGCAACCAAAGAGCAGGAAAATAGAGGTAATAAAATAACTGTCAAAGCTGAGCCTAGTTTTTACTGGGTTGTAAATGCACTCTTCACTATAGCAATCTATATGAGAAAGTACGCAGCTCCTCAACAAAAAAAAACTTGAAAGGGTGATATAGGGCATGTTAGCATGCATGATGTAAGCCATCCTGATACTCAATCCATGCCCAAATGATTAGTGCCTCTGGCTGGTCTAGTGAGGTGTCACCTCGTGATAAAGGCCTTGGTGTCAGAAGAAATATATCCACATTAAATATCTCTGCACAATGCAGAGGCATTGTCCAGGTTAGGTGGCTTCCCTACTTCCCAGGTCTTCTCTACTGTGCCCATGTATCTTGGAGAAGAGAGAAGAGACTAAAGGACAACCACATCATCATCATCGTGTCTTGGCTTCACGAATGAAGATTTCAGGTCTCTCTCCCCACGCTTGCTGCAAGCGCGCTGATGGCTGATAAGGGCACTGGGGGACAGGCAGTGCGGCACAGCAGAAAGTGAACTGTGAGGGGACAGGCACAGCACGGTGCTTTCTGCCCTACAAAGTTATTGCAACAGTGACCAGCAGAGATCGCAAGACCAAATCCTTCTGTCTTTTCTTCTCCAGACTGATTCTACGTGTGTTCCCAAAGGAGGCAGCAGTGTTATGGATGGTGTCTCCATATCTCCCAACTGGAGGCCAGAGGGGACCACTGATGGCAGTCAGTATGGCCACAGCTGAGGGATTGTTTCAGGGAGTTCCTGTATCTCCTCTTCGGGGCTCTTCTGTTGTGGCAGCCGGTGGCAAGTTCACCACAGAGCACAATCTTAGGGAGGTGGTGATCCTCCATCCTGGAGATGTGCCCTGCCCAGCACAGCTGTGTCCCAGTATCATGGCCTCCGTACTGGTGACCCCTGCCTGTTCAAAAACAGTGACATTGGTCACACAGTCAGTCCAGTGGATGTTTAGGGTTGTACAGAGGCAGCACTGATGGAAGCGTTCAAGGAATCGCAGATGGTAGCAGTAGATGAGCCATGATTCAGACTCACGTAAAACAGTAGACAGTGCAGTGGCTCTGTAGACATTGATCTTTATACTTTTCTTCAGGTGTTTATTGCTCCAGACTCTTTTATGAAGTCTTCTGAATGCACTGTATTCCTTAGCTAATCTGTTGTCTATCTCTTTGTTGATCTTGGCATCCAAGGAAATAATGCATCCCAGATAGCTGAACTGCTGGACTGTCTAAAGCTCTGATTTGCCTTTGGTGACGTGGGGATGATGGAAGTCTTCCTGTGGTGCAGGCTAGTAGAGAACTTCTGTCTTCTTCAAGCTGACTTCCAGCCCCAAAAAATCTGCAGCCTCTGCAAAGCAGGATGTTATGCACTGCAGAGCTGCTTCTGTGTGAGTAGCAAAGGCGACATCATCATCAAAAACCAACTCTGAGACCTGGTGATTTAGGGTCTTGATGTGGGCCTTCAATGGCCTTAGGCTGAATAGGCTCCCATAGATACTATATCAGATGTAAATGCCATTTTCTTCCTCGAGGCCTGCCATGGCCCTTTGGAGCATCGTGCTGAAGAAGATTGTGAATAGAGTGGGTGCGATCACACAGCCTTGTTTCACACCATTGATTATTGGGAAGGATTCAGAGAGTGCATCACCATATCTGACTTGGCCCTGCTGATCCTCATGTAGCAGGACGATAATTTTGAGGAACTTGGGGGGGCATTCTAATCATTCCAAGACTTGCCACAGGCCCTTTCTACTCACAGTGTCAAAATCTTTAGTGAGGTCAATGAATGTCACATAAAGACCTTTGTTCTGTTCCTTACACTTCTCTTGCAGTTGTCTGAGAACAAATACCATGTCTGTGGTACTCCTATTGGCTCTGAAACCACATTGGCTTTCAGGTAGAACTTCTTCTACTATAGCAGGTACTAATCTGTTTGAAAGTATTCTTGCAAGGATTTTTCCAGCAGTGGAGAGCAGAGATACACCTCGGTAGTTGGAGCAGTTTGACTTTTCCCCTTTCTTCTTGTACAGTGTGATGATGACTGATGAGAGGGGGAGACTCCACTCTTCCTCCCCACGCAGCTTTTGCTGAGGCACACAACTCCTCCCTCTCAGTCTCTGTGGTAAGGCAGGCAGCACCCCTTCTGTGTGTGTGTCTCAGCATTACATGATGACTTTTCAGCCCTTAAGAGTTGGAAGTGATTTCTTCTGAGAACTGGGACTGTGGGTGCCAGGGCTGTATTTCATAGTTGTGGGACTCTGCTGACTTTGGTCAGTTTAAGGGCTGACAGTGTTCTGCATCTGTCAGCTTTTGCAGCTGTCTGGGTATTTGTCACACATCAGCATAGTACTTTTCATCTTGTATGCCCTTCTAAACATTTACTCATGGTGCTGGAAGCTCAAACTGATCAGGAGGACTTCTGATCAACTCATGCAGCTTTCACTGCATTATTTACTGAGGTGACAGCTGAAGCACAGGAGGTCCAGAAGACCTGAGTTCCCCCTCAAGAGCGCTAGAGCTTGCCCTGCATGCATTTTCAATAGTGCCATAGATGTTTTAATTACTAACATGACCCTGGTTTATTAGGAAAACCCATTACACCAACACAATGGAGCTGTGGATGTTGTTACAGTATGACTACATTGCTGTAGTTAGCAGGTAAGAGCAGAGATTACTAATCTTGAGTATCTAAACATGTGGCCCATACTCAACCCATACTTAACCCTTGCTGGGTTCTAGTACCAATGGTACTAGAACTTCTGTGAGACCTTTAAGCACAGGAGAACCAGGATCTGCCTGACACACAGGCAGTGGTGTTGTCAGGGTTTGCAAGCTGCGAGGCTTGCATATGTTCATGCACAACATCATTTCTGTACATTGCAAGAGTATCTATGAAAGCCATGGTGCATACTGGGTTTCTGTGAGCACAGTCATGGAGGTGGCTGCCACACAGCATGGTTTGTGTTCCTCTGACTAAAAAAAACTTAGTGAGAACAATTACTAGTTTGAGGCATGCAAAGACTCAAAATTGGAGGAAGAGAGAGCAAGGTTTGTGATGCTATCACAAAGGCGTCCTGATTAATGTTAATGCAGGTTCATTTTAGTAATTATTGTGAGATACTTGTACAGAAACTGAGCAATGTGTGGTTTCTCAGTCATGGATGTAATCCGCTTGAAAGATTGTACTTTGGGAGGAACATGGTTTGTATTAATGTTTATCATAAGCAAGAGTTGAATAGCCTAGATCAGTTCTTTCAGGTTACTGGAATCTTTTGTTCAGGTGGGTTGTTTTACAGAAGTGTGTTTCTTGAGTAAGTTCATTCACTTTCTGACTGAGTCAAAACACAGTTTCATGGACAAAATATTTCTGTGACTTTACCTAATTTGCATGTGAGCAAAGGATCATGTATCTGTGTCCTTTGTCAAATAGCAGTAAAGTGTAAATAACCCATTTAACTGCCAAGCCTCACTGGAGATGAAATAGCATGGAAAGCTGAGTTTAAGATAGATCACTAATTGAAAGGAGGCATGACTATCTGTTAAAGGCTGACTTAATACAAAGAGTAGGAGAAAGAAAATAGTATTTCATACTATATGGCTGAGTGTATAGTCAGCAGACTATATGGTCTGAAGACAAAAGTACATCAAAACCATCATCAGAACAAATAAAGGACACCAGAAGTTAATTGTGCCTCTAGGGGGTAGTAGAATATCAAGGTTATCAACTTAAGCAGATGAAAGGAAGGAAGAAAAAAATCCATTGCTGCCTACTGAAAGTCAGTTCCCCTTTAAACCTGAAACTTTCTGAGCTTAAATAGCATGGTATTAAAGGCAAAGGCAACATATTGCCACCTTAGAAGTTCAGTTCCTTGTCTCTTTGTCCAGTGTTCAACACTGTCTCCTGCATGTGAAGATGCAGTGGATTTTTCAACTGCTCTGAGCTGCCTTTTATCAGCTTGGTGGTTTGTGCTGTTATGCTGAGATCTGTCATGGTTCTGGTTTCTTACAGATGTTATTCAAGCAGTCAACGCATTGCTGAGTATATAACACCTGACCTGTGCCTGTTACAGTTCCAGGGAGTGCTTTTCAGGATTGAATAAACTTACATCAAAAGATACTTTCTGGGTACTTATATAGCAGAGTGCTTAAGCTCAGATTTATGGGCAGGTGTGCACATATACATATATGTCAGTCATATTGAAAAAATGACAGTGATAAAATGTGTTCCTGGGATTAAACATGGGTCTTATGGTGAATATAAGTACCTTTTTCAGAAGTAAAACCTCATTGTCATGCATACTCCAGTAAAATCACAGAGGGGGCTAATTATATTTTTTTTGAGTACTCAATTGTTTTTTTTAAATGGCTGATTCTGGTAGCAACTGAGAAGTACAATCTGCGTCTGACAGTAGTTCTGTTTTCTTTAGATCTGTTTTTCTAGAGCTTTTGGGTTCAGCATGTTCAGCTTAATTTAAGTTACTGTCAGACCGACATTTTACGGGTTCCTTGCCTCTCTGAAAGAGGCTGTACAACATGTTGACTGAGGTGGAATGACAGATTTACAGATTTTAGAGAAAAGGGAGAACCTGTTGTTAATCTAAACTGACTGTGGCCCTGCCCAGTCTGTAGGTTCTTTTATTTAACTCAGCAGCCCAAGGTTAACCAAGAGTATATTTTTGGAGTTGATTTAAAGACTCCCAAGTGCTGCAGACCTTGTCAAAGTCTTTGGGAGTTTGTTCCAATGGTCAATTACCTGTCCTCTGAAAAATACCTTTTCTTTAAAAACTTAATTTTCTCTGAAAAATCTGTACCTTATTTTCTTGGAATGCTGTTAACTTCTGTCTTCTGAAAAGTGGATCTTGCTGCTTGACTTCCTCAGCAGGACTGGGAAGATGTTTATTTTCCTTATTTCTTTTTATTGTTCATTTATATTTTCACAGTGTGAGAAAAATTTCTTTGTACTCACACAGTTAGGTAGAAATCTTTTGCACCCCGGTGTTCCTGTACTAAGGGTCTGACATAATTAAAATATGCCATCTTGGAGAAGAGTTACAATGACATACAATGGCATTGTTTTTATTTCAATTACTGGCTACTGGTAACTATAATTCATGGCTGAGATGTTAATAATGGGAGAGAAAGGCTATTCAGTATATGCTCTAGTGTGTCCCAAAATATTAGTTTCTAGTATTTCCTTGAATGTATCAAGCATGCTTTGAAAATTCTTGAGCTGTCTATTACTTCTTTTTCCATAAACAATTCCCATGGGGTCATATGGCTGGATGATATTACAAAGGTTCATGCCCTTGCACTTAGGCAAGATCAGTAATAACTGTGAGCCCATATGGTCTTCCTTTTATTCTTCTCTACTGAGAAGTTGAAATACAATCAACATACTATTTTCACAGAGAATGAAAACTATAAAAATGAGAGTTTTCAGAAAGCCTGAGCAGTAACCTGTGTCCTTTCCCACACAGTTCCATTAGAAACAAGTAAGATCAATGGGAGCCAGTGCTGGAAATCTTGCCTTGATGCATTTGTCTCACTGCTTTATGAATAATTATTGTTTCTGTTTCTCTTTAGGGCTCTTCCTGCCATGATGCAGTGGATCCGAACACAGAAACCAGGAGAAAGTGGTGTGAACATTATCACAGCAGATTTTGTAGAGCTTGGTGACTTTATCAGCACAGTCATTAAGCTCAACTATGACCTGGATGAAGGTGAAGATGACACTACTTGATAGTACTATAATTTGTGGGTTGTTGCATAAAAATGAAGTAAAAAAAAAAAAAAAAAAAAAAAAAAAAAAAAAAAAAAAATTTTAAAAGGCTGATCTTTCTGTAACACATTGAGGTGTTTTGGGCTTCAGTGGGTGGACATAAGGGAAATGTTTTAATCAGTTATGATCATTTTTTACATTTGTGTTTCATGTGAAGAGCAAAACTACATACGTTTACAGTGTTTGATAAAAGAAGGCCATTTACATTTTTTCTGTGAAGTACCAAATGTGATTCATGTTGTGTCTTCTATGGTTAGGAACAGTGCCAGGAAATTTGCTGCTTTTGGAGCTATGGGATGTATTTTGCCTTCTGCCTGCCCACAGCAGGATTCCTGGTGGTGTGAGCATTACACTGAGACACTAAGGACAGTACATCTGACCTGAAAATTTTAATTTGCTACACCTCATTTATTAGGTGGTTTAACTGATCATATTTATCAGTGAAGTACAGGTTTAAATGCCTTTGTGAAATAAGTCCAAAGTCCTGCCTCTAACACATACATAATCAGTGGACAGTAAATGTGATGTGTTTTGTATTTTCCATGGAGTATGGAGTAAATCCTGCTTGCTTTTCATTTGCAAAATGGGCTTTTCCAATGCCTCTGTCCCAGGTGAGTCAGCAGATGTGTGGCACTGGCCTAACTCTATGCTAGGAGCTGCCAGTGCATTTTTTACCTGGTTCTAGCAGGAACAAAGGCCAGCTTGGAGCATCACTCCCTCCCAAGGTTAATCTTTTCTAAGCACCTGATCCAACATCCACAGAATACAATAGGAAAATTTCCTGTATTTAGCATGGATTGAACACAGGATCAGTAAACTGTGTGTACTTTAAGGTCGTGGGATTTTGTCCCATAAGTGAAACCTGCTTTCTGCAGGATTAAAACTTCACTTAAAAAAAATAGTCCAGGCTTCCATTTAATGTAGCTACTAAAACACTTCTCTGCTGTTAAAAAAAAATAAATCAGTGGCAGTTTCATCAGTGAAAAATGGCTCTACTAAAGAGCATAGTGGTTAAATTTCTAGCTAATAAACAGCACTGTATAGTTCTTAAATTGTTTGGACATGGGTGTAATACTGTGTAACACAAGCTTGGAAGTCTACTGAATGGCACTGTTCTAACAGCAGAATTGCTGATCCCATTCTACTTTTAATGAAACAAACATAAAGCTCAAGTATATGGAAAACTACATGAGTTACAAAACACAAGCATTGCCACTGTATGACACCTATCTGGATACAATACAATCAGTTATATTTTCTGGATACATCAATGCACAGGCACACAACTTTGGCAAGCAGACTTGTCATTTGTGCAAAAGGATAGATGCTATCATGTCCTACAATTAAAATGTTCTTTGAAATATTTCAGTGTTTTATGGGATAAGATTAAGGTCAAGTTTCCATTGATGATAGTAGAACATGAGAATAGAGAGTGATATCATACTGTCATTTTCTTTTTTCTATCAGATAATAAGGACTATCATGTACCATCAGAGCTTATAAAAACAAAAATGGTCTTATCCGACAGGTAGATTAAGGGAGGGCTATAGGTTTTTTTTTCAATATTTTTAGTTCAGGAAGAGATGGAATAAAAGGAACACTTGCTGCTATTTTGTACTGAGAGGATGCCTTGGAAAAAGTGTGTGCGTATTATGAAGAAATATTTAAGTGTATGTGTACTATAAAGACACATTTAAATGTATGTATATGATACAAAGACATCCATGCACATCTGCATAATGATATTATGCTTTCTGGACACTGGAATATTATAAATTTTGTTAGAAAACTGTGCAGTTGTTAAAAAGTTATAATGCCTCTTTCAGTAGCAGTTTTTTCTGTACAGTTTGGGACTGTAAGATCCCCAGTGAAACCTGTGATCAAAGACAGTTAGGTTTCTTCTGAAAACTTTACTCAAACTACTCCAAAAATTCACCAAGACACACGCAGAGCCCATATTTACGTTGAACAAGGGGTAGGGTCTGTAGTGCTTTCACCCATGTCCAAGCAAGATATGGGGTGGTTTGATCCACGTTATTTCCTGGTTTCACAGGCTCTTCAAGCAAAAATTTGTGTAAGACACAAAACCAAAACTTGAGCATATGTTTTTTTTTAACCCACTCTATGTGGGTGTCCCACACAGAAACATTAAAATGTTTGCTTATTTATTGGCAATGTGGTATGAAATGCTCTTTTCAATTTTCTGTCTAGCTGGATTTGTTTGCTTCCAGATTATCCCTGCCATCATTCATCTATTTAAGTGTACTCAAATGAGTTAACCTATTATTTAAATGTAGTGAAGTAATCTGAACCCATGGGAGGAACAATATATAGTTTTTTTCCTTTGGTTTCTCACTGAAATTCTTCTCAGAGCACCAACAACACTTGAGTTCCTCCTGGGATCCCCCACTGAACACACACACACACACACAGCACACTGAGCTTTATGCTTACCCAGAGGTGTGCTCAAAGCAGCTGTTCTGCTGTATTAAAGAAAAATGTGTGTGTGCCTGTAAATATGAATGAAGCTATCTTGAGCTTGTTTTGCATTGTTATGAAGTATTTGCTTAGTGTCAGTTTTATTCTAATTGTCATTTGGGTGCTGGAAAATAAAAGCTAAGCAAAAAAAAATCCTCTGCCAGGAAGGATAATAGACAAATCATATAGTGTCTCCATTAATGGGGGAAAAAAAATCTTCACAAAATGCCACATTGGGTCAGAAAATACATGTTTTCATTTAGTTGTCAATCTCCTTTCTGCTGAGAAAGCACAGCACTGTGTTAGGGAAATGTAAACAAACTTGCCTTAATTATGAAAACAAAAAAGTGTGGGAGGGGATCATGCTATCCACGCTTTTCTGGGGATTTCATCTGCAAGGCCCCAAAGCTGTAAACGAACTGTCCTGATAGGAATGCACTCCCTATTGACACTGTTTGGGACATCTTGCAAGAAAACAAGAAGCCAGAAGGGACTATGCAGCACAACTGGACCGACTGAGAGCCCAGTTTTGCCACCCCTGTGCAGCTAAAACTCTTATAATTTCAACCAGAAATGTGCTTGTGGAGTTGGGTCAGATGACCTGTCTGACCTTATTTGTCCTGGAGGTATTTACACGTGTATCATGAGGAGTCTGGCATGGGAAGTTAGATGACTGTAATCAGCCCATCAAAAGAAATATTCTACACTATTGATCTCCATAAGCATCTGTTTACACAAACTGTCATGTCTTTCTCCACCAAAACATTTTTTTTCTTGTTGTACTTGTTTTTCCTCTTATTGTGTTCATTGTATACAAATCAAGTAGTATTATTTTCTGACATCTCGCATGATTACTCCATCCTTTCTTTTCAGTCATACTTGAAAAACTGTGAGTGTGCTGCAGGACACAGGCTTGGACACAGGTTTAGCCACAGTTGGTATAAACCTGCCTGGCTCCATTCTTCAGTTTACACGAGCTGAGATGTCTTTGTTGGTACTGATCCAACGTGCAGTGATTTGGACCAAAGAGCAGGTGGTCCTGGGGTCTGATTCCTGCCTTGTGTGGAGAGGGTGAGGTGAGAATCAGACCACAGGAGCCCAATTTTAAAATCAGTGGGTTATTTGCATTCACTTGCTGCAGGTGACATTACTGGTTTTGTAGGGCCTGCCATTTCAAGCCATTTGTTTAAATATACACATGTGTGTATATATATATACATATATATATATATGCATATGTGTGTGAGAGGGAATGTGTGATCCTGTATGCTGATCTAAGTCTTTCTGTCATACTGGTACAAATCTAGGCCATTTCTGCTAACTTCGGAACAGTTACTGAAGTTTTACCCTGGGATGAGAGGGAGCAGATGCTCAGTGTATAGTAAGTATATGCTGTGTTGCAAAGGAAATTTAAAATTGTGGAGATTACTTCTACAACATAAAAAAGTGGAGTGCCCTGAAAACATAGCTCCAGTGCTGTTTATCCTGAATATAGTATGTGGAGCCTTAGCTATTAGCAACTGAGTAGGCTGTTTGGTGATCTCAGCAGTTTAGTTAACACCATTTTAAACTTCTACAGTCCTTTTCAGTGAAGTAAAAGCTAATAGTGTACATGATGTACTTGGCATACCTCAGTGGCAGCTTCTGTGTTACATACAGTCAATGTGTTCTGAATTGTATATGTTAACCCAATGATGAGATTAAAATATAATGTATAGTATGTGCAATGTAGTGATTACAAGTATGTTGGAGTTCAGTGATCTATGTAGTTTTTACTGTGCTGCTGTTTTGTAGGAGTGTATGTATATGGGAGTATGGATTGCCTACAATGTACAAAGAAATAGTTAATCCTAAAGGAAATAGGCAGTTACTTAACCTGCCTAATTCATTTGCATAATCTTGTTTAAATCTTGTGATTATCAGTTCTGATTTCAAATGTTATTGGGGATTGTCCGTAGGGCTGACTCCGTCACCTTTCGGCACTAAGGAGTTAAACTTGAAGTTACTTGGAGCTCACTTAGATATTGGTAATTCAAGAGTAGGATGTTTGCCTGGTCAGTTACCTTGATTGTACAAGGTGGCAAAGACATGGTTTCTAGTGTGATACAGATCAAATCACTTCTGTGCACACACAGCTCTTGCTGATGCCAGTAGGAACTGAGACCATGTAATTGAATGGCCTAAAGTTCTTCTGGGATACAATCATGCTAGGAGGGTGGTGGTACTCTGGCTTTGGGGATGTCCCTAGATGCTATGCAATACTGCTCATGTCCCATGATGGAATGTAGCTGTAAATTTGCAGGAAGAGCTTTGAACTCTGCTCCAGTCTAGGTCAGACTGTAAAAATACTTATGCAAAAGATGATAAATGTCAAAGGCTGAGCAGCCTGGCCTGGCCTGCCCACATACAGCATTTTGCTTTCAGGAGCCATGGCAGCTGTAATTAAAAAAGCTGCAGTAATGTCACAGCACCTGTAAGGACCTAGTGCTCTGGTTAGGAATCTATACATTGCTCACAAGCATGACCTCTCTACCATTCTCACAGCCAAGTCTAGTTCTCCCTTAATGGTTTCTGCCTGATGCTAGTGGTAATTCTGAAAGACATACTGAACCTAGGAAGGATTTGCCCCATGCCTGGCTGGTTGGACATTAGGCAGAGCTTGTCTGCTCTGCAGTACATTTATTTGGTGTTAGGTAAGCTTCAGTCAGATCCACCTGAAGAGTGATTGGAGGGAAGGCAGAAGTCTGATTTCAGACCCTCTTCTGTTACTGCTGTCTAGTTACAATGCAGCATATTCCCTTTTTTTTTTCTTTGTCTCGTGCTCCTTATCTCACCTTGTGCATCCACATCCCTTCAAATGCCAGCTGTGAGCAACACTGCTCAAAGTGAGTGCTGTAGGCTTGTCATCCACAGTAGTCTGTAGCAATCCACAAGTTCTTACAAGATGTGAAGCACGGGGCTAAAAGGTGTCAGTGTCTTACATCTAATGCCCCAGAATGATCTGTCTCCACACTCAGAGCTATGTATTTATGTCCTCTTCAATGGGCCTCACCTTGGCTGGTGAGGAATCAGTTATAAACTTTCTCACTCCAAATTAAGAACAGCCATGAATATCTCCTAAGATGGACATGCCCTTACATACTTTTTTCTGCAGTGAGATGACAGATACTGGATTCTTCCCTCAGCTCTGGGTTCTACAAAGAAGCTTTGATTGTGAGAAATTCCTTGAGTAGCTGAAATCAGCTTTGCTATGAAACTGGCATCCTTAAAGCAAAATCCTGGGTTTATGTGTACTTATTATTGAAAATAAAACATACATGGTTAAAAATATAATTTTAAAAATAAAAATAAGAGATGTCTGGGCTTACCAGGACAGCTGTTAAATTTTTGACTGATTCAGTCATCAGTAGCTTTAGGATCATGTAGGTGATGATTTGGATGTTATTGCCACACTGCCTCCTGACACTGTTCAGGGTCACTGTACAGAAGCCTTATTATTCTCAATGAGCATGAATGCATTTGATTGACTTTTCTCCGTTTCCGTGGGAAGGACGATTGTGTAACACCACAGACATGGAGCTCCCTGTGTGTTGTGCCCACAAAGGTTCACAGAGCTGCACCTTTTCTTTTTAGGATACATTCAATGGTACTTCAATAAATGTTGTGTAAAAAATGCCTAGAGTTCTGTATAACAAATGTGAATTTTTATTATAATGTGTATTTAATGTAAAAAAAGGAGTAATATGAAATCCATTTCTTTGTATCCAGTGAAACATCTAATAAAGCTCTGGTACCTGTATTCTGGGTTTATGGCTTCATTGCTGATTCAAGACTTCGCATATAGGAGGCTTCTTAAACACAGTTCTGTGATACGAGGTGGACTTGGATGTTAGACACAGGCTATGCAATTATGTTCACAGAATGTTAGGGGTTGGAGGGACCTCAAAAGATCAAATCTAACCCCCCTGCCAGAGCAGAGTCACCTACAGCAGGTCACACAGGAACATGTCCAGGTGGGCTTTGAATGTCTCCAGAGAAGACGACTTCACAACCTCCCTGGGCAGCCTGTGCCAGTGCTCTGTCACCCTCACAGTGAAAAAGCTTTTTCTTGTGTTTACATGGAACCTCCTGTGCTCCAACTTGCATTCATTACTCCTTGTCCTATCACTGGTCATCACTGAGAACCTGGGTCCATCCTCCTGACACTCATCCTTTTACATATTTTTAAACATTAATGACATTGCCACTCAGTCTCAAAGTAACTTAAATAAGTGGTTTTAATCAAGTTTAAATCTGACAAACCAGTGATTTAGATAAGGAATTTTAGTCTTGCTTTCCCCCTTTTAGTATGCTGAATCCCAAATAAAATGTGTATCAACACTGAAATCTATGGATAGTAATTTCATAGGATCATAGAATCATAGAATGATTTGGGCTGGAAGAGACCTTAAATATCATCCAGTTCCAGCCACCCACCCTCTCCAGGAATGCCTTCCACTAGACCAGGTTTCTCCAAACCCCATGAAACCTGATATTGAACTGTTCCAGGGATGGGGAATCCAAAAGCTCCCTGGGCAACCTATGCCAGTGTCTTGCCATGCTCACAGGAAAGAATTTCTTCCTGATGTCTAACCTAAATCTCCTCTCTGCTAGTTTAAAGCCATTGCCCCTTGTCGTATTGCTCTGTGCCCTTGTAAAAAGTCCCTCCCAGCTTTCTTGTAGCTCCTTCAGGTACTGGAAGGTGCTCTAAGGTCTCTCCAGAGCCTTCTGTAGTCTGGACAACCCCAACTCTCTCAGCCTGTCTACATAGAAGAAGTGCTCCAGCACTCTGGTCATCTTTATTGCCTTCTCTGGACATAGAACACAGATGTTGAGCAACTTCTTTCTACCAGATGTTGCAAGGACCAGGAGTCTCTCAAAGAGAGATTAGACTGATTCATGGAGATTCAGGCTGTTCTCCCACAGAAATAATTGTACTGTAAGTCCAGTGCCAATGGATTCACTAATACACTGAAACCTAGAAGCTGTAAAGGGTATTCACTTCAAAAACTTCTTGCTTCCTGGACTGTACCATACCCACAGGCTGGGGTTACAAACAGGTTATTGAGGCATCTGGGCTTTCACTTACCAGGTGCAAGACTTCTCATGTCCTTAGTGCAGCTTCCTAGACCCTACTGGGTTTATGTATAGCAGCAAAGCATTTGGCTCTAGAGCCTCAATCTCCAAGGGATTTGGAAAGAAATGTGTCATGACAGCCTCACACAACCATAGTAGCTCATAAAAGAATGACAAAAAGAAAAGGATTTTGATTGTTTATAAAATACCTCATTTGGACAACTTTTTTTTTGCAGAAACTGTGGAGAATCACACAACATAGAATAACAGAATCACAGAAAATTAGGCATTGGAAGGGACATTTCTGCCCCTGTACTCAGCCCTGGTGAGGCCACAGCTTGAGTCCTGTGTCCAGTTCTGGGTCCCTCAGTTCAGGAAGGAGATTGAGGTCCTGGAGCAGGTCCAAAGGAGGGCAAGCAGGCTGGTGAAGGGATCCAGCACAAGTCCTGTGAGGAGAGGCTGAGGGAGCTGGGGGTGTTCAGCCTGGAGAAGAGGAGGCTCAGGGGAGACCTCATCGCTCTCTACAACTCCCTGAAAGGAGGCTGGAGCCAGGGGGGGGTTGGGCTCTTCTCCCAGGCAACTTTCAACAAGACAAGAGGGCATGGACTTAAGTTGTGCCAGGGGAAGTTTAGGTTGGATATTAGAAAGAATTTCTTTACGGAGAGGGTGATCAGACATTGGAATGGGCTGCCCAGGGAAGTAGTGGATTCTCCATCCCTGGAGATATTCAGAAAGAGACTGGATGTGGCACTCAGTGCCATGGGCTGGTAACTGCAGCGGTAGTGGTCAAGGGTTGGACCTGATGATCTCTGAGGTCCCTTCCAACCCAGCCAATTCTATGATTCTATGATTCTATGATTCTATGATTCTATGAAAGATCATCGAGTCCCACCCCACCCTGCCAGAGCAGGGTCACCTACATCAGGTCACCCCGGAACACGTCCAGGAGGGCTTTGAATGTCTCCAGGGAAGGAGACTCCACAACCTCCCTGGGCAGCCTGTGCCAGTGCTCACCCTCACAGCGACAAAATTCTTCCTAATATATATATGGAACTGCCTATGCTCCAGTTTATAACCATTGTCCCTTGTCCTGAGAAAAGCTTTATTCTGTCCCCCTGGCACTCTCCCCTTACATATTTATAAACATTAATGAGGTCACCCCTTACTCTCCTCTCCTCCAAGTTGAAGAGTCCCAGCTCCCTCAGCCTTTCCTCATCAGGGAGATGTTCCACTCCTTCAGTCATCTTGGTGGCTCTGCACTGGACTCTTTCAGGCAGTTCCTGGTTCTTCTTGATTTGAGCGGCCCAGAACTGGACACAATATTCCAGATACAGCCTGAATAGGGCAGAGTAGAGGGGGAGGAGAACCAATTTTGACCTACTAACCACCCCCCTTCTCATGCACCCCAGGATGACATTGGCCTTCTTGACCACAAGGACACATTGTTGGCTCTTGGTCATCCTTCCACCCACCAGTACCCCCAGGTCCCTTTCACCTGTGCTACTCTCCAACAGCTCAGTCCCCAGCCTGGACTGGTACCTGGGGTTGTTCTTTCCCAGATGTAAGATTTTATACTTGCCCTTGTTCTAATACGTTATATTTCTCCCTGCCCAACTCTCCAGCCTGTCCAGGTCCCTGTGAATGGCAGCACAGCCTTCAGGGGTGTCAGCCACTCCACCCAGTTTTGTGTCACAGCAGACTTCCTGATAGTACACTCTATTCCCTCATCCAGTTCATCAATAGATATACTGAATAGTACTGGTCCCAGTACTGACCCTTAAGGGACTCCACTAGAAACAGACTTCCAACTAGACTCCATCCCATTGACTCCAACTCTCTGGCTTTACTGAAACTGAATTAAAATCTACTGAAATTAATAAATAAATAGAAAAATATCTGATCCATAGTAAGGGCCTTGAGTAGGAGTTTTTTAATGATTAACAATTTTTTTTATTAGTATTATTTTTAGGACTAATAGGCCCCCAAAATTTGTATATGCTTTTTTTCATAGTTGAGCAGAAAAGGGAAGCCTTCTTGTGCTTTAAGTTATTTTTTTCACCTTTGAAAAAGCTAATAATTGGATTAAACCAAACAGAAGAAAGTTTATTAAATCCTGCTGCAGAGATCCAAAAAGGTTGGCCTCTCTGGAAGACTTTATCCATTGGTGCTCAGAGTGGGAAACCTAACTCACTTAATCTTTTTACGTTTTTTTCTGTATTTCAGTATGGACAAAGTACAAATTATTTTACAGTACTAAATAGTAAATGTAAGCTTTCATTTGGATCAGTGTCTATTGACAAAGCTTCCATCTTTCCTTTAAAATGGTGGAAGTGATACCCAGTTTTCATACAGTGAAAACAAAACCTGCCCAGAAATGCAGACAGCTGGATTTAAAATCTGCATCTCTTGGGAGAGGAGAATTTGACCTTGTGCTGGTGGAGAGGAGGGCAGGGGGAGTGGCATAAATCCCAGAAGATGATAAGCTGGAAGGGACCCAAATGCAGGGCTGAATTTCACAATGCTCTAAACAACATGTCCTGGGGGGCTATGGTGTGGAAAAATAAATATATTTTGAGAGTGTAAAAGAATCTTAAGGACAGGGGGATTTTTTTCACCAAAAGGGGAAATTACTGCCGCCGGAGGCATCATGTGGGAAGTGACTGGGTCTGAGGTTTGGTAAATCGGAACAGTAAATCCACCACGCGTTTTGTTATGGTGGGGGGCACAGATGTGAATACCCTCTCTGGCTAGTAAGCCAGTTTCAGCCCAGACAATATAGCCTGAAAGACATTCCTGAGCACCTTCACCTTCAAATAAGCATTTTCAGGGCAGATTCTGCTATGGAAATAGAACAATGAGCTGCAGGCAGGTGGGAACTCAAAGGGCTTGGAGGGCAATTGCTCTCTCACAGCATTCAGATTAAGAGAGCTTTAAAAAACTCCTGTGCTTGATTTACATGATACATGGGGTCCTTGCTCATTAATACCATGTGTTATTAATGATTAATGTGATCTATGTCAATACACTGTCTTTACTTGTCCTTGCAGTTTGCACAGCTAAGGAAGCATCCTCCTCAGAAGCAAAACTTATAAACATCTTAAAATAAAGCTTGTACAATTTGCAAGAAGGAACTGGAGGACAAAATCTGGGGCTTATTTTAGATACCTCAGGTACCATGTGGATGGAACAAGAATAAATCTCACTTTGGAGCACAAAAGACTATTGTTAGCCAATTGTCTAAGTCTTCTGGGTTTGGTTTGCTAGTAACTCAGAAAAAAATGTGAAACCCATCTTTCAGCTTGCATTCAAATCCAGGAGGATGGTACCTAATGCTACTGAGCAATACCGCAATGAATTGCTTATTCCTGCACTTCCAAGCCCACTGCAGATCTATCCTGCAGATAGGGTGCTGCAGGTGACAACACTGACACCATCAGAGGTTTAATGCTTTCATCTTTCCCTAGTGCTGTACTCATCAACCTGGCAGTCTGGCCAGAGCCATCAAAGATCTTGCAAAAGGTTTTTGAGGGCTTGTTTCCTGATAATATATACCATTTATTACCCTGCAGTATTGGGAAGACTTGCCTACATTTATTAAAATACTTGACTCAAAATCTGAGTGAACTCCCTTTCCACTGTATCATGTATCTGCAACCCCATGAAATTCACCTCTACCCTTCCTCTAATTACAGCATTAATAAAATACAAAGTAGGAGAATATCTCAGGAGTAAAGCTGCTGGCTGTACTTTTACATGCTTAGGCCTTGTAGCTCATGTAGAGTCACTGCAAGTTCCTGAAGTAGCCAATACATTTCAATAATCCAATTGGCATTGAATTGTTTCAAGAATAAGTGTCTGGTTTTATATTTTAACTGAAATTAAATATGCAATTATCAGTGAATACAGGCAGTGAATGGGTGTAGCCTATTCTACTGGTTACTGAGAAATGTGTATTTGTCATTTTTGTACCTTTCAATCCTCTAATGACAATCCACATCAGCACTGAAACAAACTGTAAATAATGGTACAATAAAACACATTTGCTTTTGCGATCAAAAAAGCAAAACACAGTAGGGAAAATGAGGAAAGAAATAGGAAAAAAACAGAGTACAACATTATGTGTTCATCTAAGCAGCATCTGCATCTTGAGTAGTGAGTGCAGTATGGCTCACCAGTCTTAAGGAGCATGGCACAGATCTCAAAATAACTCAGAGAAGGGCAAGAAGGATAAGCAAAGTTGTGGCTAACTTCCACCTCAGGAAAGACTAGGTGAAGATTCTTCAGGCTGAAGAAGAGGCTGATATGAGGAGGAATGAAAGATGGCTATGAAAACACGAGTGATATGGGAAGGGTGGACTGCAACTGGTGTCCCACAATCAGAAGAAGGCAATAAATGAATCTTGTTGGAGGCATGGTCAGAGCAAACAAAAGGAACGGATCTCACCTGCTGTGAGCTCCTTTCCCAGGTAGGCTGGAGTGGTTGTGGAAGGTTTTCATCAACCCAAAAGGAGACAAGGCAAATTAATGAAAAATAAGTTTATTGAAGGTTACTAAATATACAGACAGTGGATTCATCTCAGGAAGTGCCTAGCTGCAAATAGCTGGAGGCTTGGAAGGTGCTTAGGAGATGCTTCATAACAGATAGAAAAAATATTACTTTTGATGGTAAATAAAGCCTAGTCTTCCACATAAATCAAAATCCAATATCAGTTGTCTAGTGATAAATAGGAAAACAGTTAATTCGTACAGTACAGATGTGAAAGTAAACTCTGCTTGGATAGCTCACCCTTGAACACCCCACTGATTTGTCATTATAGGGTCACAGAATTATGCTGGTTCATTTATTTCCATATTTGATCCTTCCTAATACCCTTTGCTAGACAGATGCTTGAAAACATTATCTTGGAGGAAAAGATCCTGCTATGCCTGCATTCATCTCTTTGATGTACTTACATTTGTTACTGCCTTGCTGTTCACCCAGCCAGGATTTCTGTAAGAGCATGTTTTTGGGCTAAAGATTTGCACACATAATTTACAGCAGAGTGAAGAGCCAGGAGTACTTCTTAGCTGTAGTCACAGCTTGTCACAGGGCCTGGTATTAAACCCTTCTCTCTGAAGTCCAATCTGACAAGCTATTGTGTCTTCGAGTTCTGTGTTCAATGAAATAAAGACAGCAGCAGCCCTTCCCAGTTGAAAAGTAAGCTTCCACATTGAATGCTTTGGGATGATTAACTGCGTACTTATACAAATAGGTAATCATACCCATGATTCATGAACTTGCACAAAATAGCAGTGCTCTAATTAATCAAACCTTTTAATGACTACTTTGTCATGTGCTTGAATTACTGCATCACTAAAGCTCTAATATGGGCTGATCAGGTGCTTTATTTGTAATATGAGGATTATTTCTCCGTACATCTGTTTCTGCAGACAATGCACTATGCAAAAAATCAGGTAATCTGCATTGTCCTTCTTACAGCAGTAAAACGTGTAAGCTTAACTAGGCTGCACCTTTTTGTATATGTCCATAATTGGCATGCATGTACTTGGGAAGGAAGGGGGAACTTCTTTCAAACTAGTCCAATTCTGCATGCAGAATCCTACAGCATTACTGTAAGCACTGACTACATTATCCTAACTCTGGGATTTTAGGTTGCATGTTGCAAAACCAAAGACGAAAGCAAGAGGATGGCTGGGGCAATCAAGCTGCCTCGTCTTTGAAATGCAGCAAGGCAAAGCTGGTGTATCTCAAGACTAGTGAAAGTTAATGGGCACTGTTATATCACACATTGCCAGCTAGTCCTGGAGGTACCCTGGCTTTTTTAGTGGTGACTAATGCTCCTTGCATTTACAGCAGAAGAACATGGAGCACCCAGTTAGCTATTATGGACCACCTAAGATAGAAGAATTTCAGGATTTGGATGTTATTGGCAATAATTTGTTTAGGGCCCTGCGCTATCCCACCACTCTGTCCACAGTCAGACACATCAGGTAGGCTCTCACCTTTCCAAGGATTCAACTAAATGGTTGTAGTTATATAAATTTGTCCGCAGTTTAGCACGATGATGCAAAATCAGCAATTTAAAACCAGAAATAGGAGTAGATGTAAGCAAATACAACCCCACCCTTCCCAGAGCCACTTAAAGTTTGTTTGTTGGTGAAGGAAACAACTGTGGTTGCTGCTGCTCTCAAATGTTTGTCATCCTCTCTCTGCTTTCTTTTTAATAGAACTTGAGTCCTAAACTGGAGCTTCCTAAAAAGACTTCACAAAGAGAAATGTAAATCAATGATCAACAGTTAGGGCTGTTCTTTCCCTGTGTTGAAAGTCAGTTGTGCAAAGGCTGCAGTTAACAAGTAAGTGTAAAGTGCGTTAATCTTCCTGTAAACATAATGTTTAACACAGTGGAGCTCTGAGAAGCTTTTCCCTGATGTTCTCTTTGTGCAAATAAGATTAGATTTTTGATTAAATAATGCATTTTTAACAGTAAAAAGAAACTTAATTTAAAAGACTGATGTGAGAACTTGTATATATGGTATTTAATTAATTATTCAGTGACTGACCAGCTATTTTTTTTTCCACCCTTTTTACAGATGCTCAGAAAAAGCTATTGGCCTTTACAAAGAATTAAATCAGTAGGTCAGAGAGCTGCACTCACAATTTTGTAGTAACTTTTAATACAATAGCATTTGTGGAAATAGAGAGAATTGGACCTAAATGTCTCGCTTTTCATATCAAGCCAAGTGTTAGACCAGCTACTGCTACAAAGAGTTCTTTCTTCCTCTATCTTGGGTTGTTCAGAGCACATTTACCTTCCAAACAGAAAACCCTTTTTCTTTTCTCAGTAAAACAGATGTTGATTATCCCTGCCTCTTACTAAAGCAGCATATGTACAAGCTTATTGCCTGGCATTCATCTGTGTTAATGTCTCATTAGTGTTTAATTACACTGAATCCAGTCCTGTGTTCAAAATAGTGCTGCTTGGGCTGATCGGCAAGTCCTGTACTAAGACTGTTGCACTAGCATTGTGGATTTTACAGGGATTGTGCAGTCACTAACTGTGACCTAAGCTACCCTCAGGCACCTCTACTTGTCCTTCTTTTCAAACCCCTAAGTCTAGTATTGACCTTTTTTAGTGGGGAGCGGGACAAGAAAACATCCACTTTCAGCACTGTGTCTCCCCACCCCCTATCTTTTCCCGGTCCAAAAATGTGCCTGTGAAACCTAAATATAATGAAGTTTGATAGGATTTAGAGGATCTGAGTTGCATCAGCCTAGGATAATTCCTTTCACAGTGTTGTTCAAGGACCAAATCAGGAGAAAATGGGCCTTTGGAAAACCAACAATGAATGTGCAGTGCAGGCAGCTGTGAGGGGCAGTTTACCTTGGAGCCTCCAGCCAAATATTCAAATGTGCTTTTGCTATACTTGGAAAAATTCAAGACTTAAATCAAGGTGGGTGTTTTACAGCAGCTTTGCAACCTATACAATCCTACTGCTGAACACATGTAATGCCAGATCCTCATGTCCCTAACTGCTGCTCTTGCAAATGCTCAGTGTGTTATTTACAGTGCCAGCCACTGTCAAGTGTGTCATGACTCTGCTGCTCGATTCAGCTCGATTCAGTGCTGTGATCTAAAAGCTATATTGCCATGGATTATAAAACACAGTAATTCTTAATGCAACACTGATCCATATGGTAGCCCTGGACTTGGTTCTGATACTATGGCACTAAATGGCAGTGCATACTTCCTCTTGCAAGGGGTGATGGTGAGGCAGCAGATCACTTACCTGAAGGCAGATAGTAAGGGTCTGCTGTGACTTATACAGATTTAGTTTTCATGGGTATTCATAAGGACCTGAAAAAGATCAGTTGTTACTCCTGTTTTTAAAGATTTAATAGTGCAATTGGGCTTTAAGTGGTATTTAAAAAATTAAATGAGTATTTTAGTAGCACCTCTTCAGCAACCTTGCTTTGTGTTCAGCAGAAAAATGTAAGCCTGGCTATAAACACACATGCATGCACATATACAGGAGGCAATATTTATGTTAAATAAAATGTGATTTCTCTTGGGAAAGCATTCAGCACAACCTTGCTGTTGTACAGTGCTGTTTGCGTGCTTCACCTGCAGCTGAATGTGTCCTACAATTCTACAGTTTATTCTACTTTCAGTATTATTTTACTTTATTTAATTAGGTAACCATAAAAATTGACTCTGGGTCACATAGTCTTTCATTTTAGTCAGACTGTGAGGATTCTAGAAGAGGAAAGACTTTATACACAGCTGCTATGACATATGAGCTTTATCATGTCTAATTAGATAGTGCACACTTGGGGCAATTAGTATTTTTTTTAGGCAAGTCATTCTTCTTTCCTCAGCCATTCTAATTTTTCCACAAGATCTTTATGATCATTGAAATAATAACATGAAATTTCTGTCAATGAAACTGAATCTCACCTAGTTCATTCATAAGAAAAATGAAGCTGAGTTAATGTGGTGATATCAAACCCCTGATTTTATGATTTAAGTATCCTGTTCAAAAACAATTAAAATATTTCTTTCCTTTTATCCCCTTCTTCAAGGTCTCTATACTAATCCCTTCAATCCATACTCACCTGCTACACTCACTGAGTCTCTCTGACATTTCATGTACAGGAAGCTCCAACTGACTTGATCTTAATTATTTTTTTAACTAGGAAAAAAAAGTGCCAGCCTCTATGATTTAAAAATATTGAAAGAATTGAAATATTAAGAGTCCTTTACTATTCTTCCCAATACTCTGCTTATGACCTTGCTTTTAAGTTTGGCCTTTTTTAGTTTTTTTCTGAAGGAGATGACTGTTTATATTTACAGATGGAGCTAACCTCAGGTGTAGCATTCTGTAATTCCACCCTGCTGCTTCTGTGCAGCTTAAAAATTCATATAATTGGCCATTTGCTTACCTCTATAGAGCAAAAGTAACACTGCAGTGTCAGCTGGACATTAATGACTTAAATTGCCTTTAATGAAATGGAAGATACTTTGCATGAGCTTCTTGGTGGGGGTGAATAGCAGAAAAAAGAAGGCAAATCTCTGATATATGTTGCTTAGTTTGTTTCTACAGGTTCCCTTGGCTAAGTTAATGCAGTGGTGCAGTCGGCTTCCATCACAAGGCCCGACACCATTACCAGTGCTGAAAAATCTCATTAACAGTATCTTTAGAGGGCAAAGTTGTTATTCATATAACACAGCCCATAGGTCTGATGATTGCTGATCCAGCACTGTGTTTTCAGCTCATTCCAGATTCTCTCACCATGACTGACTTCAAACATTGAAATAGAAATAGGCAAACCCACAGTCTGAAAATATCCCTTTAATAGTCCCCAGAAGGCCTACATGCCCCTTCAGTTGGCTGTAAAGCATCTTGTGATGCCTGATCAGAGAGGGACATGATGGCAGTCTGGAGAAAAATGTGGAGGAGAAAGTATCACTAGGGCAGCCCAAATTGCTTCCAAGCCTCTGTGCAAATAGGGTGGGTGAGTGGATGTAGGGATGAATGGAGAACAGAAACAGTGGAGGACAGTGGCAGCAGGTCACTGATGCACTGTAAACTGGACAAGCAAATGTGAGTGTCACATCTGGAGTGGTTATACACTGGGAATGTGTATGGGAGCTGGGAGCCTGAACTGCCCATACCCAAGCTCTGAGAATAGGAGGGTTTAGCAAAGTGTGGGTAGGAAAAAAAGCCTCAAAATGCCCTCAGTTAGCAGTGTTGATGTAGCCAAGTGTGGCCCAAGTGTGATATGTTGGTCATGAGATGTCCTTGCTATAGAGTTAAAGCCCAGAGGATGATGTGGGCTTGTATTTTCATGAGCTCCCTTCCCGTTCAGTCTCCTTGCATCCTGCATCCTTGTGGCCCAGAAGCACAGAACAAAAGATTTCTGATACATCCCTTGCTTCTGCACAGTGCATGTGAGTTTATTGAGCTAGCAGGGAGCAGAGAGAAGAGAGGAGGGTCCACGCTGCACTCAGCTGTGCTACAACATGAGGTGAGAAGCAGAGCTGGTGGTCAGCAATTACCAGTGCCTTTATCAAAGAAAGTAAATAACTTGAAGATTGTGTTGTGGATATAGAGGTGAAAAAGAAATTTTTAAAATCGTGAATAAACACTTGAGTCTAAAATAGATGAGGAAAAGTAAGTACTCACAAGTAAGTGTGTATATGTTTTCTACAGTACATTTTAACAACAATTTTAAAAATAACTAAAACTAAGTAAAACTACAACAACAAAATAACAGCATGACCTACTGGGGCCACCTCTTGAATCCCTCAGGATGCAGGTAAGGCTGAAGACAAGTTAAAAAATGACTCACTGAGGACCTACTGAGATTTTGGCAGGCAAAGAGGCAGCCAGTGACTGCAAGGACATCCATCCCTGAGAGCAAGGAAAAAGTCAGTACAAGTGTGTGTGTTTCCTCATGGCTACTATAGAGGATATAGCTTCATGAGTAGATTATGTAGGCATAATGGAAAGGCCTCTTTATTTTCATGGATATGCAAGCATTTATAGTTCAGCTATAGAAGATCACGGCTGCCAGCTGCAGCTAAGCTGGGAATTGGGTAAGCCTGAAGGTCTCACCACAGGCTTTGAAGGAACTCAGTGGAAAGAGTGAGAAGTAGGGTGTCAGGCAGAATGACTGCCTGAGCAATGTGACATAGCATGCAGTTTTTCTCCCATCTTCCTACAGGTGTTCAGGGAGCCATGCATGCAGTTATCCTTGGATACAGAGGTAGGCACATTAAATTTCCACAGACATCTGAGCTCTGCATGCTGGTCACATTCAGGTAAATGTTCATGCAGCAAGTTTTTCATACCACTCTCTTTGAGACACACAAGTGTCAATTTACAGCATGAGAATTAGAGAGCCTCAGTGGAAGCCTAACCATTAGCATGCAAAGGAGTTTCACTGTCCTCAAAGTTCCCTGCTCTATGTCTTACTATAAATGAATCATGAATAAAACATTCTGAGCCGTGAAGAAGAACACAGGTCCCATAATTGAGGGTAAGTGATGTAAAGATGTCATGACAACACCACCAACTCCATCCCACTGTAAGACATGGAGAGTGACAAAGAAACAGCCATCTCTATTCCATCAGCAGAGCCTTCTCAGGCTATCTGCCTTTCACAGGGGCACATGTGCATGTGCGAAGCATCATTAAAAAAATCTACAACCACAGCTCCTGGCTCTGCTTCTGGGATGCTAGACTGGGAGTTTGGGTCCATGCCAAGGCTTGGTGGAGAGCTGAGAGCATGACTTCCTAATGCAACTCCTCCATTGACTTTTGGATGTCATCACTAAATTATGTCCAGCATTGTACAGAATTACCCCACCACAAAATATATATATGTGTGTTTCTTCATGTTTGCAAAACTGAAACTAAAAAGGGATTGACTTTGAGATAAAATTCCCTTCAGGACTTGTGGAAAGCTATGGTAACTTATAACTCTCCTGTCCATGGCAAAAATGTCACCATCCAACAGGAATTGTTGTGTAACTTGCTGTCTGTAAAGCAGGTGCCTACAGGGCTAGAGACACCAATGACAGAACAGTGATATTTAGTGTCAGGCAAAGGAAGCAACTCACTATTTCCAGATTTACCTTTTTTTCTGGAATACTTAGTTTCCTATGTGAAGAAGGACCTGCTGCTCGCTCCTCTACTTCTGTTGTGGATGACCTGTAAAACAAGTGCACAAATACGCATGCACAGGTCTGTCATTCCAGCTGCAGCTCTGATTATAAGGATCTAACCATACACTTGCTCAAGTTTCTTTCTAAATCCATCGTGATTGGTAGTGTGTCGTGTTCCTTGGAAGCAGCATATATCAGGTCACAGAGTGTAATTAAAGGCAATTAATACAATTACTCACAAATGCGCTGCTGATAATGCTGCAGATGCCATCGGGGCACTGTGCTCCCTGATGGTGACCCCCACAGGCTGAGCCTTTATGTTCTCCTGTGTTGTCATCAGGGTTAGACCAGGGGGCTGGAAATGGGAGAAAACCACAATTTATTATTCCTAACTCTCCTCGCTGAAAATTTCAAGTGTATTACACAGACCCTAAACCCATTTGTCTATTCTTTTTTCTATTCACTGAGTGATGGAGAGTAAAAAGGAGACAAGGGTGAAGGTTGCCATGGAAAATGGTCCTAGCTGAAATGCTATTGAGCATTTATATATAAAAAACATATTTTACAGTAGTCTGTTCGGCAATTAAACGTGTACTAAATGTGTTGATTTCCCCTAATGAGTTTTATAATTATGGAGTAACTATTTAAAGGGACTATAAATCTGAAAGACTTGAACTAGACTTTTTGTTTGGAATCCAGCCCTGTCTTTCCCTTTTGTCTCAGCTGCTGCCAAATAATTTACAGTTCAAGAAAGGCTAATGGAGCTTTAAACAAAGCACAGATGCTGCTTACATTTCCTTTGTTGGGCTGTGGTGAGAAAATAGCCACTGCTTCCAGAGGAGGAGACGTATATGATTACAAAAGTACCTCAAGTCTCCTGCTTATCTGTGAAACAGGCACACCATAAATCATCCTTTGTCCAGTGGGGCTGCTTTAAAGAGCTCAATCCTACCTGAATTCACTCTCCCTCCTCTGGATTTATTTTTGTCAAGTGAGGTCTGGCATAGCAGGATGACTGTTAAACTCCTTTAGGTTGCTAAAGAGAGACCGACTGCTGTAAACTCATTTTTTAAAGCTGTCTCACATAGTGGGTTATCTTTGGATCACCTTGTGAGTCTGGCAATGCGGACACACTAAAGTTCAACATTTCCCCCTCGCACCAGCATGAGACAAAAAAATCTCTCAGCTTAGCTGAATGGTGTTGAAACCATTTATAGCAATGCAGTTGTGACTGAGCTCATCAGCATCAGGTCAGGGCTGCCCCATGATTGCCTAAGTGCAGGTTCAGCAGTGCTGGAGTCTGGGCAAACAACACTGTCCTGCTGCAGCTGATGTCTCTGAGCTCTGCCTACCTTCAGGACAGCTCCTGTTCCTGCTGCTGCTGGGATGGGTGCACTGGGAGGCTCAGGCAAGCCAAAAGCTTCAGCAGGAAGGGTTGAGCCCACCTTCCAGAAAGGGGAGTCTGTTTTCTGGGAAAGATGCAGTAAGATTCATCCCATGTGTCACCTGGAGGACGCTGACTGTTGGCATATGTCAGTAGTTGATGGTCAGCTTCCCTGCAAGCAGGTGTGTTAGTGCCTATTTGGATACTTCAGGACATGAATACAAATGAGGAAAATTAAGCCAGCCAGCACACGCACCTTGCAGTTCATTCTCAGATTTGCTGAAATGTGGGTTTGCTGGCTCTGGGACCTTGTGGTTCTGTCAGACAAAGATGGGCTGTTGTGCAAAGCCGAGGCTGATTTTTATCTCTTCAGTAGTCTGCATTGTCCTTCATTGAGGACAAAAAGAGGCTGGGTCAGGTGTGTACCAGACAGACAGAAAGATTTCTAGGCTGACAGTTTTCATGAGCCCTGTTGTGAAGCATTTGCATGTCAGCTAACAAAAGCCGGGGCTTGATTTTTAGGTATGCTCAGAAATATTGCTGGTAAAAACACAACAGAGTTGCAGCAGAGAGCTTAGGCCCACTCACAGCTCAGGGTCCTCTTCATGCAGACCTTGCCCACCACCAAACTTCAGCCTGTTTGTGGCCTGTAGGGCATTTTGGAGAGGCATCCTTTAGATGGCTGCTGTAACTCAAAAAAAACAGAAAACAGAAACCAGGTCTCTAAGATATGATACTTAGTCTAGTTGTCCTGATACCAAAGGGAAAGTAGCTTAGAATAGGGCATTATTTCTACACTGTATTGTACACCATACAATGCCCAGCCACCCTCCAAAACTTTCACCCTCTGTGTGGTTTCTTCTATCCAGCTTTGGAGATCAAATCAGGCACAACTCAGGTATGTATCCACTGTTCTCAGTTCCGTTTCATCTCAGCTGCTTCAGTTCTGCTTCCACCCTCATTGCCCTCAAACACACAGTGAGTGGGTGGGTTAAGGAGTCCTGAGATGGGGACTGGAATCTCTGGCTAGCCTGCCAGCACTGTGGTACAGGAGCTGCCCTTCAGTGAGTGTCCAGGATCGTCACTTTAAATGTCATTGCAATGAACAACTGAACAGGAACTTTCCTACTGAATTCAATTACACATTATCTTCATATTCAGAGCACTTACATGACTACTGGGAAGACCAAGATATGAAACAACATGCCATTGGGGAAGTGGAGAGCTTTAATCCAACTGGAAATGGGCTACCATGGCAGGTTGGATGAATGCATTTTAGTTTCCATACAGTAACCAAAAGAGTTTTTGTAAGAGTGCTCAGTGTGCCATCATCCACTGCATCGAGTTTGTAGAGCTTTGCATCCTGAATCTTTTGAGAGCTACACATTAGCATGTTTGCTTGGAGAATTTCCTTGCAGATATGGCTCTAGTCACAGAGGAGAGGCCCCACAAGCAATGGCTAAAGGCTGGTCTCCTGTCAAACCTCCTCTATCTCATGGGAATTGTCATGAGGTGTGCTGAGGCTGTTTTCCAGATGGATGGCACAGTCATGAGTGCACATTCAGGTTGCTGGGGAAAATGAACATTAGAAGAACTGCAGTTGGGGTGGCTGCTGAGTCACCAGATTCTCAAAGCTATTTCCGTCTTCCAGTGTTAGAAGCTGAAGACAAGATGTGAAATTTTACATTAATCATCAGTTCATTATACATATTGGTTTGTATCCACAAAGCCATTTAGAAATCAAGGATGTGTTGATTTGAGCTTTGCCTCATTTCAATGTCCTGAGGCCCCTGAACACCCCTATGGAACCTGGCTGGTGGGCTGTACAGCTAAAACCAAATCAGCCAGAGTTTCACAATGCAGTTTGACACTGTCCTTTAATGTCACCTCACCCTGTACAGACATGGCAGCAATGCTGATGTTTTGTAACCAAATCCGACATCAAGAGAAAGTAAGGAGGGCTGGAGTAAGGCTCCTTTAGTGCTCCATATTTGTCTCTTTTATCATGATAATATTACCAATCACAAAGACACTCGGAAAACAAAATCCATGAGTTGTGAAGATGAATCAGCACAGATCTTGATTGGTATTAGTGTAAAGAGATTGCCTAGAGATCAAATAAATTAAAATCTCTTGCTCTGTTATTCCTGATTCATCTCACTTCTCAGTGGGCAGTTTTTTAAAATTGCAATTTAAAACATTTTTCTATGACAATGTTTAATGCATTCTCTATTTTACATTCACAGTTTGATTTCAATACAGAAAAGCTTTAAAACACTTTGTCTGTTGGTGCTCCCTAGTGGTGAAGTTTGCATACAGTAAAGCTGCTCCTAATTGTGCAGTTCTGTATTTTAATTGCATTAATTTTAAGTCCCTCAAAAGCCTTTTGGGGGCTATAAAGGTATTCATACATATAAGGGTTTGCAAGACTGCTCTTTCCTGTACCACAGAGCCTTCATGATGTGAAAAATATACACTGCAACAAATAAATCCTTTTTCCCTCCTAGGCTTTGCTTATTGATGCCTTTAGCACTAACCTGCTATGTAATTTTCCTACATAAGGTGAGATATGACACTCTTTCTGGATCAGACAGAAAGATATTTCTGTAACAGCCAGGCACAAATGCAGTCAGGAAAAGGCACACACACAAAGAGGCATGGAAAATATTTGTGCCCCTCAAACCCATGCCCAGAGGCCTTTTCCAGCAGCAAGTGGTGCAGTTCCCAGGAGGGCGGATGCTCACGTGCTGCGGTCCATGGCTCCCTGCTCCTAAATTTGCTAGGATGGGGGAAAAGTGCTGGCAAAAAGGACTTCAGTGAATGCCAAGATGGCACCAATCCATGCCTCTTTCTTTGGCAGGGCTTTACCAACTGGAGAACTATCTGAGAAAGGAGGAAACCCCACAGCCACTCTTACCTGCAAAATAGCTGAACATAGCCAAATGGCACAGCTCCCTAGTGCAGCAGTTGCTACACATAACCATATTCTCCCTGAGCAATGATATTTAAACCAAAAAAAGACTCTTCTGATAGGCATGGTACAGGAATTACTCTGAACCTGACCTGACAGGTAAAGCCTTGCAGAATGGATTTTCATTGGTAAATCCTCATTGCATTGATCTCCTTCAGCACAAATTTCTTAAAGCCTTTGAATACCCCAGCACACTCTGGCTTTTATGTCTACACAGGCAAATGAGGGAACAAAAAGAGAAGCTGGTGCAATCTGTACAGATCTGGTATCTTTCAAATTCATATATGTAATATATATAAGCATATGTATATAGATCTTAAACACTCAAACTCAGAACAACAGTGTTATCTCTGGCTCATTTGTGTAAAAAGTTGCTAAGGCCATATTACAAGAAAGGTAGTACCACACCACCACTTGTGCAGAGTTGATAGTATGTTTTGGTCCAGAGAAATTGCCATGAAGCCCCATACAGTAAAGGACACGGCTGACTGTTATGGTTTAGATTCTACAGAGAAAGGGAAATTGTCCTAGGACTTTCAAAGGCACCAGAGAAAACACTGGAGTCAGAAGATCATCTCTTGTTGCACAGAGGCAGTGAATCTGAGAAGGGGATGGGAATGCTGGGACAGGACCTGTGATTAGAGATGCACTCAGTTCCCTTCACCTCTTCCCTGTGGGGTGGCTTAATCAAACAAGGTGATTACCAGATGCTTTGGCTGAAGTTTATCAGACTTTTTTGATAGTAAGTACAACTGTTTATCAGGGATCCTTATTTCTTTGAAGTTTTTTCTATCCTTTTATCTATCAGGCAAGACTATTTTCAGCACCATGTTCCCTGCTTCAGGAAGCTGAATCCTAGCAGCAGACTGGCTATAAGCAAATTGAAGTCAGTCCATGAAACTGTACAGAAAAATTTCAGTTCTCAGTGTTCATCTTAAGTATGTACATTACTAAACCTTCTATTCTGATACAAGGAAGTCCAATACAGCAGATGGCTTTTGAAGTTATAAAGTGTATTTCAAGTGGCCTGGAACACAGCTTTTTCCCCATGTAGGTTCATCAACCTTTGTGAGCTGGTTCCCTAGGAGTTTCCAAACCCTGCAGACAGGCCATGGGCACTCCAGATTCTCTTGCTGCCCATGGGATGCCCTGGTTCAGTATCAGGGAAATCAGCTGTGGCACAAGATAGTGTCTCCTGAACTCTTGATATGCTCACAGGTACTCAAGGTACCACCATCTGCATCAAGTACAGATACAGATGCAAGGTTATTTGTTACGTGAAATGACAGGTATTTTCTCTTGCCTTTTCTGTAAAATTCCTGCTCAACTATTGGGCACAAATGTCTTGCAGCTCTGTTGTCACACCTGGCTGCTAGCCCTACAGAAGCTTTATAAATTCTCATAGGAAAACAAAACAGAGATGCAGCTTCCATTATTAGTTACTGTGTGCTGTCTCAGGGATACTGAATCTCCAGCCCTATTTGTTGTCTCAGACTTCAGCATCCATCTCTTTCTCCAGTTCCAAGAGAGTTAATTTTCTCAATGATCTTATGACTAGGAGTAATTTAGGATGTGACTGCAAACAGAGAGACTATGGTCTGACTGGTTACTTGTCCTTTGCTGCTTAAGTGCCTTACAAGCATGGAAAATGGGATTTAGTTTCCCTAGAATTTTGTTTTTCCCCTGTGTGGTAGAAAAAGCCCTCACTTTTAAGCATTTCAGCACCTGACAGAAGGGGTGTTTTTGCTGCTTTATGGGAATGTGCCTATTTGGTAGTTGTGCTCAGGTAATCCTGTGGTTGTCCTTCAGCCCATCAGACACGTCTGGGTGTTAGTGGGGGTCAGATCCAACGTGACCTCTAAAGGTGAAAAGCCTTCATTGAATTCCCAGGTTATCTGTGGGATGAAGAAGAGGCAAAACAGCAACCTGAAAGCATGGGAATGAAGGAAGGTGCGGAGCTGGGGTTTCCCTCCTTGGGTCCAGCCTACCCATTACCATGGGGTGCATGCAGTAGGGGTGAGGCTCAGCAAAAAAAGGCCAGTGTTGGGTCTTCCTGGTGATGCAAGCCATAAATGTGGTTTTCATGGCTTAACTCCCTGATCTGTAGCAAAGACACCTGAACATGTTTTCAGAAGCAGTGGCTGGTTTCGTAGGCTGCTGCCCCAGAGTGAACTTGGTGCTGAACCCAACCACGATGAAGTCCTAAATCAGGGGCTACTAGTAATGCACCAGGTGCTCCAGATTGTCAATTAAAGTCAAGGAGCAGTAAATTTCCTAGAAGAGAGCTAACACCTGGCTGTTTGTTAGACTAAGCAGCCAGTGAGGGCAGCTACAGCTTAACACTTTCAAATCCTGCAGCGTAAAATCTTAATCTGCTAACACAGCCATTGGACAGAAGTTGGTTTTTTTCTGCAGCAGCCTCTGTGCTGATGCAATCCCTCTTCTCAAAGCCTTTCCCTTTGCTCTTCAATCCCACACCTCCAGATCAGCGGTAGCAGCCTGGAGGGGAAGGCAGCAGCCTGGGTTTCCCAGTGAGGCAGAGCACAAGCGACAAGCAGCTGGCAGCCCGCCACTGCTGTGCCACCGCTGTCATCAGACAGCCCAGTGATGGACAGTGTAAATAAGATATTTTATGGTTTGCTTTCCTTGTTGCCACAGGATATGTCAAAACAACTCAGTATTTAAGCCATTCAGATGGCCTTTTGTGCTTAAAGGTGCCTTAATTTTTGTTTTGTTTCAGTGTTCCTTCTCGTGGGGGGGTATATAGGGTGATAAAAGTTTAAATAGGAGGAAAAATACATCACTGAATTATTGAATTAAGTGCAAAGTGTATTTTCCACACGGTCCTGACTTGTATTAATTTTTTATTGTCTGTGTGGAGGTGACAGATTTCTCTTGTACTTTATTTTCAGGCAGATTTTGAGGGGAAGATATTTCTAGGTAATAGTACAGGTTTACGCTCTTAAAACTCCAGACTTTTCCAGAGAGCAGGTAGTTGAAGCCACAATGGTGGGGAAGGATGAGTGAGCGGACACTTGGTTGTCAGAAAGATCTGTGTGAGGTGAGGAGTGATGTTCTGTAAACTCTTGCTGTTTGTCACCCAGAGAACGAGAGTTAGGTGGTACCAGTCCATATAGGTCAATTTTATTGGACAAAATAAATGTTTTTTACTGTCCCCACACCTAGGAGATCTGGAAAGCACCAGGGAATGTCACTTAAATTGAAGAACTATTTGCCACCTTCTTTCTGCTCTTTCCCCTTTACAGTTCTAGAGTTTCTCCCCTGAGGAGAGCTTTGGTGTGAGAACATAGGCTGCTTCCAGACAGGGGTCAGAGATTGACCTGGGAGGATAATATGTTTTTTCCAAGTAAGAGGAAACAGATATAGGGTTAAGTAGATGAGGAGTGACCTTGTGAAACCTAGCTAGAAGCACTACATTCTCAGGTAGAATACTCATTGGATTTGTCCATTTCCTTTGAGATAGTATTTTCCCATTCTTTGAAAAATGGTCTTTTAGAAACACATTGCAGCAGAGATGTTATATTGGGAGTGTTATATTGGTTTGCTGGAGAAATGTTTGTTGTACAAATAATGAAACTGAGGTCATGGATACGTGCATGGGCACTCCTGAAGTCTAAGTGCTGTAATACTGCATCTATCTATACACTGGTTTGCTCCCAACTTGATTCCAATTACAATGTTTTGATCTTTGGGGAATATTACACCAGAGCTTGAAACCAGAGGTCTCACAAGGCACAGAATCAAAAGGATGTGAAAGCCTGCAGAATCACAGTTCTGAAGAGCATCTTTTGGTGCTAATGCCTATCCATGTGAAAATCAAACATAGGAGGATGGTTGTATGAGCCATCATTTGCCTTATTACTAACTAAACTTTCTAAGTGTTATCTCTGAGCAAAGTAATTTGATTTCCTCATACTTCTAAAAATTTATGAAGAAAATTTGCAAGTAGTTGACTTTACAAGTAGGACAGAAAGTGAACACGAGGTGAAGTGTCAACAGTACAGTATTGCCTGATGTTCAGACGCCCTAACACATCCTGCGATATAAAGGAAAGATGCATATGCAGGTGCTGGTCTCCAACTAGGGCAAAAGAGAGTGAGATTGATCTGAGGATATCCTGCAGAAAAACCTGGGTGCAATGGAGGTACATATATCCATGAGAGAGATGTTCTGCAGTGTCCCAAGGTGAGGTGACACAGTTGGGAGCAGCTGTTTTCCCTAGTCATTTTGGTTACATGAGTGCCAGCTTTGTTGTTCTGATCCAAAACTCTCATTCCTCTGATCATTTCTCCTACCTGCAGATGAGCTGATGGCTTCCTGGGTCATGTCAGAAGTTGCATGAAGCTATGCCAAAATATAGGTCAGCTCTTTGTTGCTAAAGTCCATCACAGAATTATCACAGCTGGAAGGGACCTCTAGAGAGCACCTAGTCCAATTCTCCCCCTAAAGCAGGATCACCTGGAGCACATTACACAGGCCTGCATCCAGGAGAGTTTTGAATATCTCCAGAGAAGGGGACTCCACAACCTCTCTGGGCAGCCTGTTCCAGTACCCTGGCACCCTCAGAGTAAAAACTTTCTTTTTACATTTAAGGGGAATTTTCTATGTTCCAGCTTGTGCCCATTGCCCCTCATTCTGTCGCTGGGAACAACTGGGAATAGGCTGGCTCCATCTTCCTTGCACCCACTCCTTAGATACTTGGAGACAATTACAAGGCCTCCTTCCAGTCTTCTCTTCTCCAGGCTAAAGAGTCCCAGCTCAGCTCTCTCAGCCTTTCTGCAGAAGAAAGATGTTCCAATCCCCCAGTCACTGTTCCCTGTCTCTCTTGAACTGGGGAGCCCAGAACTGGATGCAGTATTCCATCTGGGGCCCCACCAGGGCAGAGCAGAGGTAGAGAATGACCTCCCTCAACCCACTGGCCACACTCTTCTTTGGGCAGTCTTAGGATACCCTTGGCCTTCCTGGCAGCAAGGGCACACTGCTGGCTCACAAATACTTTACTTACCTGCCAGGACCCCATGAGCCTTCCTCTCCAAACTGCTTTCCAGCAAGTCCACCCCTAACCTGTACTGGTGCTTTGTGTTCTTCCTCCCCAGGACCCTACACTTGCTCTTATTAAACCTCATCAGGTTCTTTTCTCTGCCCAGCTCTGCAGCCTGTACAGGTCACTCTGGATGGCAGCACAGCCCTCTGCAGTGTCAGCCTCCCCTCCCAGCTCAGTATCAATCATGGAACCTGCTGAGGATACACTCTGTCCCTTGTCCAGGTCATTAATGAACATCTTGAACACCAGACCGAGCACTGACCCCTGGGGGACTCTGCTGGTTACAGGCCTCCAATTGGACCCTGCTCCACTGATCACCACCCTCTGAGTTCTGTCACACAGCCATATCTCAATGTACATCACTGTCCACTCATGCAGCCCACACTTCTTGAGTTTCCTAATGAGGATGTTAAGGAGACAGCATCAAAAGCCTTGCTGAAGTCAAGGTAGACAACATCCACTGCTCTCCCCTCATCTAGACAGCCAGTAATGACACTACAGAAGGCAATCTGGTTGGTCAAGAATGATTTCCTTTGGGTGAACCCATGCTGACTCCTTCCAATGACATTTTTTGCTTTCACATGTTTTGTCATGACACACAGAATTATTTTTTCCAACACCTTGCCAGGGACAGAGGTGAGACCAACCAGCCTGTAGCTGAAAGTAGCCTCATGATCACAGGCCTGGTTCTCATGGGGGATTTCAATCACTCAGATATTTCACACAAGGACAACAGAGCCAGGCACACACAGTTAAGAAAAAGTGTAAAAATAGTTTCTCTCCATGAAGATTTTAGCCAACTGCTTTAGACACCTATGAGCACTGGCTTGCAGCTCACAGCTGTGTTTGGTTTCTACAAGGCTAGGACAAGCCAGTCTCCTATTTGGGGTTCCACTGAGGCTGGAGGGGCTCCCCTAAGTGAGCTGGAAGTGCTGAAGGTCAGGAGATGCCCTCTGAAAGGTTGAAGCCACTATTTTTCACATAACTTTACAAAACCCAGCCAGCAGCAACTATGGAGACAGACTGATTACTATTTTGATTTCTTATGACAAGTTTACATGGTTTAATAAGGATCCAGCAGAACATCCATTTGCTAATTGTGTCCTCAAGTTGTGTAATAACACTTCCTTGGTCACAATTTGAAAAAAACAAAACAAAAAGGCTGCACAGGCAACTGGAAAATAAAGCTATGCAGGAAACTGTGAGTTGTTTTTCAAGGATTTCTATGACCTTGGGTCCCAATAAACTGGGAAACATGTTTTGAGGCCTCTTTCATCTTGACATGTTTCTGCCAGCCTGATGGAATGTGTGGGATTCATTGCATCATTTCCCTCTGGGTGGGATGCAGGCTGCTATTTGTGAGGTTTTGTTTTCTCTTACAGACTTTCAGATTATTTTTCTAGGGCAAACTACTTCCTTGGTTTGTGCTTGTCATTGCTCTTTCTATTTTGCATGGGTGTATTCTCTCACTTTCCATTTTAATTCCTGCCCTGGCACCTCAATCTCAGGGTGATGCCATCACTATAGGGCAGAGGCTCTCAGCAGCTCTTGTCTGCTGGCTGCACTTCCCTGGGCACTTTGTGTGCCTGGAGTTCACCATGGAGGGCAAAAATCTGTGAGTAACCTCAAATGTATTTGGATTATTGCATTCTGTTGGAGCCCAAATTTTTCTGAGAGGTTTCAGCAGCAGACGTGTATTTTGTCCTGACCTGGACTCTGTCTCCTGTTTCCTAGTGAAAGCAGTAATGAATTATGAGCATGCCTTCAAAGTGAGAGCAGCAAGGTTATGCAGCTCTATCAGCCAACACAGAGACCTGCAGTTCATAGAGACATTATGGCCTGAATGCAAAAGTATTTTTATTCCTCTCAGCTTGTGTTAGGCAGCTACATTTGTACACACAGCTCTTCTTCCACAACTTGCTAGAGCATGTCTCTCTGGGCATGCTGGTGGAGTGGCAGTTTTGTTCTGACCATTTCTGCCAAGAGACCACATTTGCCTTCATTAACGGGTAACCAAATCAAACAAACCTCCAACCTGTCATTTGAGAGACTGCAGCAAACCCTGCCAAGGCCACACCAGCCTGCAAAGTTGACTGACTTTGCAGTCTTACAGTAAGCTAATAAGGAAGCTTTTTTGTTAGATTCAATGAAGAGAAAGACACATGGGGAAGTGTTTTGTGGGGTGGGTTTTTTTGTTTTTTTTTTCCTTTAAAATGTTGAATGACTCTCTCATATATAGAAGTTGATAAGCTTCTGATATATTAATTGGTCAACGTTTTGCTCATAGATGAGAATAAAGAATATTTTTATATGTACAGTACAGTGAAAGAATGAACAAAGTTCTGCAGTCCTTAATTTTTTTTTTTTAATTTTTTTTTTTTTTTTTTTTTTTTTTTTAGCCAGCACTGCCTGTCAAAGGAGCCAGGGACTCAGGTAAGGAAAAAGATTAAATACCTGTTCTCCTCTTGGTTCACTGGCAAGACTGCTGATTTCTCTGTCATCAGGTTTACCATATTTTGGGTTTGATTATACTTAACTCTCTTTGAAAGACCAAATCACTGATGAATTGTTGAGTGAGAAGTGCTCTGAGTTTTCAGCATGACAACTGTATTAAGACTTACTGCCTTTCTTTACTAAAGGAGGAAGCAATGTTTTGACTTGACGTAACTTAATTCTTCTCAGCAAAGAATAAAACTCGTAACAACATGTGTGATTAAAAACCTAAAATAATTACACATTGCATTTCAAATTTTTCAAGATTAAATCTTTTGGAGTATTATTTTAAAGTAAATACTTTGATTTTATAGCTTCCTATTGGGCTGGGGAATTTTGGGATCAAAACAAAATCATAACATTTTACTGTAACAGAATCTCCTGATGAAAGGGAAAAAGCTTTTGCATTTTTCAATAAATGAATAGTTTGTCCAGAAGAAATATCTTCCAAGTTTACTAAGCATTCCTAAAGACTACCTATGCCTCATCAAAAAAGTTTAATTGACCACTGTGAAATAGACTAACTGTTCTGTCTTCTGCTGTTGGTAGAAAATCCAGATGAGCTCTGATTATGATGATTTGCAATTTAGATAAGCTAGTCAAAACAAAGAGCTGAAGGAAGAGTTCACTGCAGCAAAACATGCAAAGGGGGTTTATAGGCAGGTAAAAATGAATTGGTTACAGGGTAGTAGATGGGGCTGCTTACTCTTCAGGTCCTCTTTGTGGTTTTAGATGTTTTAGAGGAAGAGCTGTCTCATGCCTTTATTCTTATTCCTAGAAATTATTTTTGAGAATACATCTAAGCAATGAATAACATCAGGTCTTCACTTGTCACATTCAAAATTATTCTTAAGCAACTTCTTGAACAGAAATAATGCACAGTCATTACTAGTACTCTAGATAAATAAGTGGCCAAAAAAACCCCAACATTGTGACTTCTGGTCCTTAAGTGTTAATTAAAGTACTGATAAAAGTATATCGTGTTATTGCCCCTTTCTGGATACATTGCTTAGCAACTTTGTATCATGTAGCAGACTTAAACTGTCTGCAAATTACAAAAGAATTCTCACTATACAGCTCAACTGTAAGTAACAGTTTCCTTAGCTTTTGGTACCTGTCTGTGTAGTGTAGGTGGTCACCTTCATTATGCCCAAGAAGATGTTAATGCATCTGATCCTGCTGAGCCTGGTGATTGGGAGCAGCCAGGGGTGCTACTGTGAACATTACCCTTGGGGGTCATGGTCTGCCTGCTCACACACCTGCAATTATGGCACACAGACAAGGCACAGGTAGGACCAAACTACCTCATTACTTCTGTGTTTCTATTTATTTCCTGAGAAACTATCACTTCTGGGGAGGGGGACCTGTGTCTGAAACTTCAGTTTCCACAATACACCGGGAAAAATTGTCTTATCCAAGTGTTTACCAAATCACAAGACTTAAAAATTACAAAATTATGTGCACAGAGCTCTGCAGTGCCTCCAAACAAACCTGTATCTGCCAACATGTAGCAAGGAGAGAACACTGAGGTCCAGCAATGGCCTTGCCAGAAGCATGGGTTGAGCAACCAACCCCTGTGATCATGTGGGGATGGTGCTCAGTGCCCTGCCCTGGGAGCTCTGGCTGTCACAGAGCAATGCCATGGGGGGGCTGAGCTCCAGCAAAGCAAGCCTGCAGAAGTTTCTACCTGTATGACTAATTTTATGACAACAGTGAAAATCAAATAAAACTCAGCAGCACCAAATTAAATGCAGTTCAATGGAATACTCTGAAGTTGTGAGAAACCTCTATTTCTTCTGGCTCTTCCTGTAGCTGTTTTCTGGGATATTTGAAGTGACATGACTCAAAAAAGAATTGCTCTGTAAACTTAAGGCATAATTGGATTTTTATTTTAATCAACAGTTTGCAACTACCTGTTTTCTCAACTGTTTTCATTAGGCTCAAATAATTTTCTATACCAGATTTCACCCACAGAAAGAACATTTATGATCTATGATTCATTCCTAGCATAACTTGCTAAACTTTTTTAGGCAAATAAGAATGGATGAATATTATAGCCAAAACTTCTGTGACCAGCTGTGCACAAAGCAGGAATTTCGTGCATGTAACCAGCAAACGTGTCCTATCAACTGTCAACTTGGAGACTTTGGCCCTTGGTCAGAATGTGACCCATGCATTAAAAAACAAGTAGGTAGAAAATGTATTATGTGGGTTAGAGACAAGAAATTATGCTTAAGTTATCTCTGTTTCAGACATTCAACTTTATGGCAACTGATCTGAAAATAGAGTTTAAGTTAGCAAGGGAAATTGATTATAACATTAGAAGAGAAAAAAAGTCAACATAAGTTAATCAAAACAGAAACAGTGATTTTATTAGTATAAATCCATTTGTGAGAATTTTCTTCAAAAGTGCCAATGTTGTATCTAGCAGTGAGTTTTCCACATAGAAGATAAATTAATCTGTAGAGTTTGCATGTTTGTTTAAGCAGGAGAAAGTAACAGAATCTCTCTGTCTTCTACATAGCATTCTATGTGTTCTAAAGAAAAGGAGAAGGTCAAATAATATATTAAAAAGAGTTAGCTGACAAATCTGAACCAGCACTGGCTAGACATGCTCAGGTTATGCCTTACATTGAGAGTCAGAATAAGGTTGAGATTGCTTTTGAGAAATCCAGAGCACCGTTTACCAAGCCTTTATAACCTACACAAAAAACAGGGGTGAAAAGTCAAGTTAAGTGGATTTCACCTCACGAAACCAAGCCCTGGCAAATACAAGGTTGTAGGGAGTACAGGGGGGCAAAGTGCAGTTTGCTTGGAGTAGTTACATGGCTGGTGGGTCTGAGTTTTGAGGCTGATCATCATAGAAGCTCTGAGTTTCTATGCAGACAGTCTACAGCTCTCCCCTGAATATCCTGCTCAGCTTCAGAAATTCATGCCTGAGAAGCAGGCTTGAAAAACCTGTCAGATAAAATATAATTACACGCATACCTCGCTTTTCTATGGTCATACAAGACAAGAAAGACACGTAGAGACTGTTCTAGGCATGAGATGTGAACCACCCTATGGGCTTCCCATCCTTCAAATTAAATGGAGAGTGTGAGAGCACAGCAGGTAGAAACAGAATAGGAGACAGAAGATGAGCTGCAGGAGCTGAAAGGGGGCATCACGCTCAAGTGAACGATTTTGCTGGGATTTTTTTTGTAATTGATATCCCCTCAAGGCTGAGTTTCTCACCTACACATCGATGTATAGAAGAGCTGTTGATTTTTATTAACTTTAAATATTGATGCAACAAATTTGATGTTTCAAGCAAAAAGCTGGTTTACTGGGCTGTGATCCATTTTTCTCTCCAAGCTGTAAAGATCACTGTTTGTGACCTTTATAAACAACCATCAGAATGGAGGACGTGACTTCTAAGATAAGTGTGAAGGCTACAGTAAGCAAGCTCCCAATGAGGGGGGGGGATGAAGAGGCAGAAGTTCACACAAATAATATCATTATGGATCCCAAATAGAGTACAAGGAAAGGTTATCTTAAGATAAATCTCTTTCAGCTCTAGTGTTGTTCCTCGCACACTTCCTTCATAGTCACTTGGCTACTGATTTTTACTGTCTGTCCACAGGAGGGGAGGTAATGGAAGTCTGCAAGAAATTGTACTTTTCCACTGGAGACAGTTCTTAGAGGAGGAACTGTTCAGTCACATGCAGACAGGTCTTGTCAGTAGTCCTTTGAAGTGTACTAGGAAAAAGATCTGAAATTATTTGTCTAGCAGCCTTCAGCTTAATTATTCTGTGTGAAGGGTACAGACTTGCAGAAAAAAGAGGACCCAACGAGATCCAGATTTTGGGCCCAGACCTCCTTTAGTAATACAAATTTTCAGGAAATCTAATTTTGTCCTCCCCAGTCAATCATCCAGTATTCCTCAAAAAAAACCAAGAGGCCCCATGTTGGCTCCGTGTTGGAGCCAAGCCAGCTGGTGTGGGGATGAGGACACATGCAGTTCCCTGCTTGACTTACCTGGGATGATGGCATGGTTACAAGCCTACTTTAAGGGTAAAAATAACTTATTTCCTTCAGGCTCTGGTTTTGATAAAGCTTGAGCAGCACTGAGGGATGTGGTTCTGGGCTGGGTGAGGGGGTAGAGGGACAGAGCGACAAAACCATCTTACACAAACAAGCCTGATTTTAACTCTTCCACCTTTCAGTTTCGTGTCCGGACACTCCTGCAGCCATCCCAGTTTGGGGGTCAGGCCTGTGCAGAGCCACTGGTGGATTCCCGCTCCTGCTTCCCAACTAAGCTCTGCAACATAGTGGAAGTTGATTGCAAGAATAAATTCCAGTGTGAAAGTGGTAATGATAATCTTCATTGCATAATTGCTGCATTAGTAGATAGTGAAAAGATTAGGTACTGGGATAAAAAGGGTCAAGATGATCCAGATCGTGTAAGTTCCATGCACAAACTCCACAGAAAAGGAATAGGGAGCAGTCTCCTTGAGAACTTCATATGTATTAGTAGCAGCTTATGTTTGCAGTTTCTTCTGTAACTAAAAGTAAGTCAAATACAACCTCTAACTTGGGATGTCAGCATGACTATGATAAGTAGACAGTAGCACTCTTCCAATAATCTTTTTTGCACAAATTCTTCACGAACAAACATACATAAAATTTGTCTGAGCATAAACTTGCTATTAAATTTGTGGGTATTTCTTGTTTGCTTCAATTTAAATAGGCCAGATTAGCTTCAAAATAACTTTAGCCACACATCCTTTTGCTAAATCTTAAGTTAAGCCTTTGCAGCTTTGAAGCAAAGCACAACTGGCAGAACTGCACCAACCATTTCTGTTTGGAACAATTCGAGCTTTGCCTCACTGTTAATTCCCATAGCAAGTTCACACGTTTACTAGTGAAAAAGAAGGACTTCCCTGTTCTGCATTCAGACTTCATCAATCTTTGTGTCAAGTCTTCTGCTACTGCTCTTTCTCTGATGCAGGTCGCTGTATTGCAAAAAAATTGGAATGTAACGGGGAAAATGACTGTGGGGACAACTCCGATGAAAGAAATTGTGGGAGGAAAAGGACCGTGTGTAACAGAAAGTATGAGAGCATCCCAGGTGTGCAGCTAATGGGCAGTGGGTAAGCCAGCTTTCCTTGTGTTTCATAAACTTGAGATTGCTATCTCTCTGATTTACATAGTAGATACTCCTCAATTAGAATGTGAGAATTCCCATTAAAACACACAATCTCTCAAATTAAAATTAATGAGAAATTATAAAAGTGCAACGAAACAGGTGTGTAGAATGTAAATATGGTGTGCATTTTCCAGGTTGTCTTGCATTTTTTCCTTGAATTTTGAACTCAGTGCACTCTAGTAACATCACTTATGGTAGAAATGGAGAATTGCTTGCTCATTTTCTCAGGCCACATTTAGGTGTTTCTCTGCTGAAGAGTGACTGTCTGATGCTGACATTGGGATTACCTAGAGGGTTAGGCACTGCAGTAGAGTAGGAAGCAGTATTGCTACTACAGTGTTTTTCAGGTCATTTCAGTGTGAATGGGATGTTTTTGTAGAGGAATTTCCTTCCAAGAAGTAGCAAAACCCAGATACTCATACTTTTTCGTTCAAACCTACAAAATCTGCAGTGCAGACAAATGCCACTAATATTTCATGTCTGTGTGTTTCTCTGGGATCATTCAATCTCTGGAAATAATTTTTTTGCTAGATTTCACATTCTGGCAGGAGAGAGCCGAGGGGAGGTCCTTGGCAACTCGTTCAATGGAGGACAATGCACAACAGTGAAGCACAATGAGACAAGGAAATCATATCGTGTTCCAGCGAACCTCAAGGCTGTCAGCTTTCAGGTATTCTCAAGCAGCAGCTCCTAGATGAAAAACTGTTGCCATGACCACAATCCAAGCTATGCACTGAAGTCTTAGGCAGTAATGTCTTAGGAGAAGATTTCTCAACCTAGTGAGGCCTGAACATGCTTCACGTAATGTGTGGAAATGGGATAAATGGAGTAGTCAGGGTGCTGCTACTCACTCCTTTCCAATCTGTGTTTAGTCACCACTGCACCATGTATCAGTATCATCATGGTAGATCTTTACTTCTCTCCTGCTTCCCTGTGTCTACTGCTTGTCTTTGTTCTCACTGGGTACCAAAAGTATTGCTCCTGACTCTGGCCAGAGGCTTGTTCAAATCCAAAGTTCATGTCAGGCTCACTGTTGTAACCTGGCAGTACCAATGGCTGTCCTATTTCCAGCTTCCTTTTAGTCAAATGCAGACTTGGGTATCGTTCCTCCTCAAGACATTCCAGCCCCTTAGTCCTGCCTGTTCCCAGCTCCTCCAAAGAACAGCAAGACAGACACTGAGTCAGGGAGGTGGGAGGTACAGAGTCTAAGGAGGATTCTAGTAGGACATTCCAAGGACAAAAAAGGACAGGCTTGTATCTTATAAAAAATCTGTGAATCACTGATTTTTATTTTTTTAAAGACTTTTAGACTGATATTTAGAAAATACTTCGAATACCGTAATTACAGCACAGCATCTGTCTGTGTGCACATCAGCAGGTCCTATATGCAGGAAATAAATAACACACTGGGAGGACAGGACATTAAAAGCTCAGGTAAAAGATGAAGTTTGAGCTGCTGATTATTCCCATGAGTGCTGTGAGGTTTTGGTATGACTTTAACAGCAGCCATTGAACAAAGGATATCCTAATGTGTTCCATGGAAACTGAAGTTGGATTGGTCATGACATGCAGTTTTGTCAATAAAGGTGAAAAGTTATTGCATGCAGAAATACTCAGTGAGGCAAAACAAAAAAAAAAACAACCTGGTTTGCCCAGGTCTCTTTAAAGCTGTGTGGTTTATTAAGTTACTGATGTCCAATTTGCAGACCTATTAAGGGTTTGTAAATCTCACCTTTGAGAGTGCATCTGCATCTTTTAATACTTAGAGTAGCCTTTGATACATGAGGTTCATTAGATCAGACTGTCATCTTGGAACTCCAGTGTGCTTTCGTACAAATGCACAGGACTTCTTGGGGAGTGGAGGTGGACTGGGGAAATAGACCACCTCATCTCCCAAGGTCCTTAGCAGCCCTACTAACTAAACAAATCTCAGGGAGGAAAAAAACAGTTACTCTTTCAAACATTCACAGGGATTTGCCTGAGTTTCAGGGGATGAATAATTTCTGAACTGATGCTACAGTTGTCTTTGTAAATTATAAAATAACACCATGGTGTCTTGCCAGCTTGATTAGACAGGTTTGCTCCTGGTTTCTCTCCACCTGTCCTTAGTGCATGTTCTTACCACCATGAATGTTCTTACCACCATCATAAGGGTGCTTATATTGCAAGTGTACTCACACTCAGGAAGAAAACCTGATTTATCTGGTAATTAAGAAGAAAGGACAGAAAATACCAGGGTCTTGAGCATCTACAATATAGAAATAGAACATTGTCAATGTGTGAACATATCATAAAATTCTGAGAGTCTCTGAAAAGTGTGTGTGTTAAACATTTATTGAAAATTATTCCTAAGATTTGGGTCATGGAGTAGAGAATTTTAGAAGGTGTTACATATTTTGTTGGTTTTTTCCCCCTTGGTAGGAACACCTACTAGTAAATCTACTTCTTCTCTTGTATTTACTTGTCTATTAACCTTTCTCAGCCTCATCTTTCGTGTTAACAGCAGTATTTTGTTTTACTGCCACATTGCATATAATCGATTATATTTCTTCCATAAGAAATTGAAAATTCCTTGCTTAATAGGTTTCTGGTTTGTGTTATTTGAGCAAAAGCATTTTGGTTTACTGAGTCTCCAGGTAACAGATGAAGAGGATGATGTAACATCAGATTTCTACAATGACTTGACTCCTCTGAGTGACAGTGATCATGGAAGCAGTTCATCCACTTCTAGTGGTAAAAGATCTTCTGGTATCCCACTCTTATTTTCAAGAAAGACAAGGGTTGAAGTCATATCATCTTCCTCTTTCAAGAAAGCCATTGAAGCCTCATATAAGAAGGTAAATTGAACATTGCCTCCAATTTCTTCCTTTCATTTTATTTCTACCTGCTCATTTCATAACTGATCTACCAAAGGCAAGGCATTAGAATTGCATTTCTTTTTTTAAAAAATAACACTAGAGGTTTTTTTGTCAAACCATCTTGGCTTTTTTGTCAAGCAGGGACAGATACGATTTTGTGGTAACACTGCTCATAAGCAGAATTAATACCATAATATTTGGGATGAAAAATTAATTAATCAGCATGTTCAGATTAAATCCTGCTTTGTTAGAAAAATTACAGTTAAAACTGTTTGTTTCAACACTAGTCCAGCTCAACTTGTGTTTGGCTGCTTTTTGTCAATGAAGTAGTTTATAGAACAAACAAACCCAAATTTGCGTACTCATGTTCGATTTACATCAGGCTTTGTTTGGGAATAATCATCTCTGGTATACTAACATTTTGTATTAATACCTGGTACTCATAGATGAAGCTTGATAAAGGCAGCAGTGTTTACCACTTAATTAAACATTTACCTAGAAATTATTTGAGACTTTGGAATCCTATTTTCTGAGATTGTTCTACAAGTGAGGGTTTCCAACATTGTTCGTGCCCCAGGGATTTAACATAGAAATTACTGCATTTGACAACTGTAAGGTAAATTGCTAGTAATGAAAGCACCTAATTGCTAATAATAAAAGCTCCTAAGGTACTTTTACTAGTGGAAAATGTAAATGTGAGATTCATGTCAAACAGAAATTAATATTCAACATGGAAGTGCATGCTAAAACCAGGTAAGGTTTTAGAATTAATATTTGCCAAAATGGCCTGCAATTTTATGTGTCAAAACTGAAAAAATTGAGGATCAAAACCTGAATTGCCTGTATATCCTAAAAATTATCTTATCACAGTATATTTTAGGAGTCAAATGGGATCTGGATATCTTTGCATACTTATTCTCATGACAACAAAAATCTGAAAGCACATAGGTTATTTTCTAGTGTGCACACAAGAGCACTGAAATGAGCAATGCAGTGTAGAACTCAGAGCTGAGGTACAGCTTGTGTGTTATGTTGCTCAGTCCTCTCTGGAAGAACTATCTGTCTGCATCTTCTAAGTCAAGTGACCTTGGAAGCAGAACTGGAGTAAAGCTGACCTACTGGCAGCAAATTTCAGCAGAAGAACCTGTGTCTAGATCAGTGGCAAACTGTTTTATAATGACTATTTATTATCTGCCAGTTAGTCACTGGCTTCAATTTTCTGCCCTCCTTTTGCTTTTGATCTCTTTTTGGAGGTGCTGTGCCTTCCATTTGCCTTGTCACTTTATAAATCTAGTTCAGTAGATTCTATTCCTCTACTTTCTCTTTAGTTAAAATCCCACATGAACAGCCTCTAGTTTAATTTCAAAAATATGTGAACTGATTGCTTAAAAAACATCAGGCTTTCTTCTAAATGTAAGAGATACTTCCATGTTTTGAATTTTCTATTTGTTTACTTTGCCTCTCACATTAAGAGCCTGACACATGAACTCAATTAGATCTTTAGTTTAGTTTTAGTTTTAGTTTTAGTTTAGTTTTAGTTTTAGTTTTAGTTTTAGTGTTTTAGTTTTAGTTTTAGTTTTAGTTTTAGTTTTAGTTTTAGTTTTAGTTTTAGTTTTAGTTTTAGTTTTAGTTTTAGTTTTAGTTTTAGTTTTAGTTTTAGTTTTAGTTTTAGTTTTAGCAGACTGGTAAGTTGTGAAGGTTCATAACAGGGAGTTAGTACCCAAAATACTCACCCATGGATGAAAGGCTATAGGCCTATAGCCTTTCTGCTGAAAACTTTGGTTGACTTATTAGTTGATAGTGTGTTTTTTTATGGCAGGAATTCTTTTGCTTTCTCTTTGGTAGGTGCTCAAGGAAGTCCTGATTGCCATCAGGTTGCAATATACTCCCACGAGGCAAAGGAGTAAGGATCATTGTTTTCAAGGCTCTTGGAAATTCCATCACTAGTTTGTTCATGGTTAAAGCAGCATGATACAGAGGATTAGTCAGTTATTATTGTGTATCTGAGGACATTCTCTTGGGTCCTCTGCTTTCCGCACTTAACTGCCTATGAAGGTGCTAAGGCTCCCCTTTCCTTATTTCTAGAACTCCAACTTTATTAGAGTCCATAAAGTCATTTCTGTTGCAAATTTCACAATGAAACAGTCAGATCTGCAGCTGTCAGACGTCTTTCTAAAAGCACTTAACCACCTGCCTCTGGAGTACAACTATGTTTTATACAGCCGAATATTTGATGACTTTGGCACTCATTACTACACCTCTGGGAAGATGGGTGGTTCCTATGACATTCTTTATCAGTACAGCTCTGAGGAATTGAAGAACTCAGGTATGTAATCTTTAAAAATAATATATCATTATTTGTATACCAGCTGTCTTTATTACTGCTTTTAGGTCTTACACCAGACAGTAAGCTCTCCAACAGAAAAAAGCCATTTAGATTTGCATAGACCCAGAAATTACTAACACTGCCTAGATACAGACCAAGAAGCAGCTTTTCTCTACAGTCTCACTTGGTAAATGTCATTGTGTTCAAGGAAACCTCTTAAGACCTCCAGATGAAGACCAGAGATGCAGTCACTAAAATTATTTGGTACTGACTAGATATTACTCTAGAAATATTCCCATGACTGCCAGACTGTAAAAAAAAAAAAAAAAGAAAAAAAAAAAAAAAAAAAGGGGAAATCTAAGGTTAAAAGCCATGAGCCATGAACCTTAATGCCAGTCCTTTATCTTACGTGGATATAGGAGAGTACCTATAGGGGATGGTAACAGTGACTCAGGCCAGTGACATTTGTATCTGGGGCAGCAGTTGTCTGCAGTAGTGAAGTCTCCAGTGTCAGATGAAGAACAGGGAGACCTGCTATGGTTTGCCTTGATGTGGGAGCCTGGCTGCTGTAGTATAATGTAAATATAGTATTGAAAATTCTCTGCGGCCTTTCCAGGACTGTCAGTGGATGAATCAACGGAGTGTGTCCGAACAGAAACAACAAAACGTGTGTTATTCAGGAAGAAAAAGAAAGTCAGCACCAGATGCACCACAAACAAGATGACTGTGAAACACGAAGGTGACCATGATAAGAAAAGAGCCCATGTCTTACTGTTTACCCTGAGAGATACCATTCCCCTTACCTAGGTGCCTTGGGTTACCTTCTGGCTTTGTTGAACTACATATGGTCTTCCACCACTGTCAGAGGAGCCAATGTTTTTCTGTTTGTCTCTGAAGCAAGCACTTGAAAATATCATCTTACTTTCAAAAGAAATTATGGTGTAGGAGCACTCTTTCACTGCTCTGGAGAGCCATTATTTGGGGTCCTGTGGCACTGTCTCTTCCATTCATTTACGGATCTAACAAACGCTCCCCATGGGTCCAGGGCTAGTCATGGTGAACTGGGAAGTGAGCACAGCTTAAAACATGTGATCATGACTGTGCCTCTGAACTTCTCTAAGGGTTTCTCAGGGCTCATTGAGACAGTTGATCAGATATGACACATTCCCCGACCTTTATTTCCCCTCTTCCTCATGCCAACCAGACATCTTGGTGCAGTAGTTCCCTGGCACTGCCAGAAACATGTCTTAGGAACTGCAAGATATTGGTACGTTTTCTGCTGCATCACTAAACACAGAGTTATCATCACGTTTTTGTCCTCATTTTATGGTCAATGTCCATTTCGGAGGTAAACATTTACACCTAGCACTAAAGATCCTGCCTTGTAGTTTGTTCCTCTAGAGGAGTCTGCTATATCTCCTGCATTTTCCACAAATGTCTAGTGTAATCTTGAATATCTCCATGGCTGTGGTCTCAGACACTTTCATTTGGAAGACTATGACAGGCTTTTGGAATAGCAGGGTTTGTTTTTCTATTCTTAGGCTTCATTCTTCCAAGGGCAGCTCCAGAAACTTAAACATAGTATATTCTTTTGTAACCTCTTACATGTCTTCTTAGAACTGTAGTTATATCCACTGGTTTTGGAGGCCTTTTTCTGATGATACTGTGATTAAATCCCCTTCAGGTTCAATTTTGGAGTCAGCGGAAAAGTCAGTCTCCCTGGTAAGGGGAGGCAGGTCAGAGTACGCAGCAGCTCTGGCCTGGGAGAAAAAGGGGGCTTTTCCAGGACACACAGTCTTCACAAACTGGCTGGAATCAACAAGGGACAATCCCATCGTGATTGATTTTGAGGTAATGGAACAACAAAACACTGAGATAGTAAAGCCCTCACCAGTTAGCAGAGCTGTTTAGAGAGCTCACAGGTATTGTGATGGTGCTGTGTGTGATGTGAACGCACGTATGTATGGGCATAACGTAAACATTCACAACATTTATTAGAACTACTTCATGTGCATGTCGATTTATAAGCCACACCAGGTTTGCACCCTCTGTGGACAGTAAGAGGAAGGAACATGAGTGAATAGCTCCAGCACCTGCAGGAATGGGCATGAGGCAGAGGTTAGTTTCTGTGCAAGAAAGGAGTGCACAGTGCTGACATCGCTTTCCCCCCCCCCCTTTTTAAAGCCTGTGTTGCAAGGTATGACACTTAGCTATACTGAAAAAATGCATCAGTCTCCTGATAACTCTGTCCTGCTGATTTAAGGCAGTGCCCAGTGCTGTTTGAATGTAGTGAGGTTCCTGGGTCCTCTGTTGGCACAGCAGCTGCTTGCTGGCAGTGGCAAAGCCCTGGAGTCAGATAGCAAAACCTGCCTGTATGCAGCATGTGCTGAGCTCCTGAAGGCAATATAGGAATGTGTCACATGGCAGGGATCATGTATAAGCAAAGCCCCCATCATCTATGGTGTCCTGAATTTTTACAGATGCTGTCCAACCTGGGTGGCTTTCTACTGGTTCATAGAGCCCTAAACTGGGGAAATAAAATCAGTATAAACAGGGTAATAAAGATGTATAGCACTGTCATGGTCCTTTAAAGCACCCACAACTTCCAGCTTACCTGGCTTCTGTGTAATATGGCTTCATCTGTTGGCTCCAGTGCCTTTGAAATCCTGCAGCTTCCCACAGAAGGACCCTGCTGTGCCTCTGTAGCTGCTTATTGAATGTCTGTCTACCAGGTGTCACCCATTGTGGATCTGGTGAAGAATGTGCCATGTGCTGTGACCAAGCGTCGCAACCTGAGGAGAGCCCTGAGGGAATATGCAGGGAGGTTTGACCCTTGCCAGTGTGCCCCATGCCCCAACAATGGCAAACCTGTGCTTTCTGGGACAGAGTGCCTCTGCCTTTGCCAGGCTGGCACCTACGGCAAAAACTGCGAGACACGAGCTCCTGGTTACAAATCAGGTACTTGGGGTGACACTGCCATGATGCAAATATGTCCTTCAGGTATCTTATTTGATCAAATCTGAGTCTGACATAACCTTCCCTTAGCACATCTCACCACACGGTGATGGTCAGAAAGTATAAGCATAAAGGTAGGATTAAAAATAAAAAATCAAACCGAATAGTCATGGCTTAAAAGAAATTTTAAGACATAGTAAATGTTTCCTTGGCTACCTAATTCAGATAACAGGAAATCAGCTTTTCTGCAATAAGGTTGAGGTTGAGATCAAGGATAACTGATGGAAAAATTAAGAAACTCATTCCTTTGCTTTCCCTTCATCCTGCTATGCTTAAGACTAAATGGCTAATGAAGATAAGAATTGTTGACTACAACATGGAAGGAAAATTCAGTTATCTTAAGGAAAAAAGAACATAATCATCATTCTGAAGAATTTAAAGAAGTTTATGCAAATAGGGTTTTGAATGAAATTAGCACTAGTGCTATAGTTATAAAAAACAGAAGAGACTTGCAGTGCTATATTTATTATTACATATATTTATATTCCAGGATCAGGAGGGGACAAAAGGGAAAATCACTTAGGCAGCTACAGGTTTTCCTGACCCCAGTAAATATTTTGAGAGAAACAATGAAACATATGCAGATAGAGATGAATGTAAAAAGTATATTGAATGCAGAAAATAAAGATTATGAAAAAAAAAGTTTTATATAACTTCACAGTGACACAGATTAAATACCTCAGGGGTTAATACAAGACAGTAGTGTTTTAATTTAACTTGCAGGGGGTGTAGATCTGGCGTTTAGACATGGGTTTAGAGGTCAGATTTATTTGAATAACTCCTTAAATACTGAGCTAGCTAAAATTATTGTCGTCACAATGAAAACTCAGACATCTGTGTGTTCAATACAGGTAGAAAATAAGCTGCTTCTGGTTTTAAATGTTACAATCAAAACTTGAAAGGGAGATATATTTTAGGTTTCCTTGAAGCAGCTGGAATTTGGCTGACCATCTCTTTGGAAAACTTTCTAGAGACCTACTAGAGAATCTAGAGACCTACTAGACCTTTCTAGAGAACCTACTCCTTTCACAGTAACAATTTAAAATCATCTGAAAATGGCTGTTATGAATTTATCAGCATCACTTTCACATGTGACCTCAAGACTAGTGCTATATATAGTACAGGTTTATCAAAAGATGGGCTTTCTATTTCTTTCAGTTGCTGTAGATGGCCGCTGGGGTTGCTGGTCTGAATGGAGTTCATGTGATGCTTCCTTCAAAACAAGAAGGACACGTAAGTGCAATAATCCTGCTCCAATGAACGGTGGGAAGCCCTGCGAAGGTGAATGGGAAGAAGAAGAGGACTGTTATGTTTCTGTGTTCACTGACAGGTGAGAAAATGGTAAATCAGAAGATCTCCATAGTCATGGGTCATAGTTAAGGAGCCCGACAGTATGACTCTGTATCTACCAATGAGAAATAACAAATAACTCTCCTGTCTGAAGTTCTGTGGTGAGGCTGAGAGAAGGAAATATCTGCAAATCTTCACAACTTGCTTCAAGTTTGGCTCTGTTAATTGTTTATTCCTAGAAAATGGCTGACAAATTACATACTAACATATGTCTATAGATCTCTTACACTTCTTTGCAGAGGTTCTAGTCCAAAGCCATGAAGCATTTATCTACTTCTGTTCATGGGAGATCAGTTTCTGGTTTTTTAACATCAGATCCTCTTCACTCAGAGTTTAGGGCTGAACTCAGTTTCAGAGAGGATTTGACTGAAACTTGCAAGCTTTTCATATACCTGCTTTATCTGATGTAGAGTTTTGCGTGGCTGCAATTTAAAATCATAACGCCAATCCCAAACTGGCTTGGTTTCTTGCACCTTCAAGAGCAAGGCTTTTTACAGATTCAGTTTTTCTACTGACCAAAGGCTGAAACAGGATTTTCATCATCCCTGATGTAAGGACTACAGAGAAAGTTCTGGAGTGGGTGGGAGAGGATTAAAATCAATCAGTTCTTTGCTACTCATCTCAGTTGGACATCCAGGCTGTAAAGCTCCATTCTCACAGAGACTACCCTCTTTTAACCACTGCCTGATGACAACAGGTGGGTTTTGACTATGCTGTCTCAAACCCACCCAAATCACTTGTAAATTCCTCCATATGCTGTTCTTTGCCTCTATTACTCCATAAAAGTAATTAATGAGTTATCAGAAAATAAATTGTAGCCCTATATCTATCACTTTTTTAGTGGTCTCTCAATCTGCTTCCTATCAAGACCTGCAACTTTTGATATCTGCCACCTTTTATTTAACAGAATAATGTTTTTTCACTGTGAGTAGAGAATGGGAGGGGAACAGGGAATATCTTGCTGCATTCCTCTCCAAAGCTTCAGACCTTCAGGTGTCATTGGTGACGCCAATATTTAAGATACATTCTTCCCAACAAATTATTACTTTTCAGAGGTGCTCCTTGTATAAATGATGATGAAGCCAGAAGAGAAGAGGATGTCTTGATTGATGAACCTGAGACTGGATGCTCAGTGCCAGAGGCACCAGAAAATGGCTTTATCAGGGTGAGCATGAAAAATGAGTGATGCAGAGGAAAAGGGTAGTAGTTGCAGAGCTGCAAAATTTTTCAGCTTCTTTGCAATGCATGCCTGATACCTAGTCTAGCTACTGTGCTAGTGAGTATGTTGCTGTGTATGTGTCAAACTATGGGACTCCAGTCGACTAAAGGAAGGAAAGAGAAGGTAAAATCCATTTCAAACAATGTTTCTTCCATCCTTGTTTTATAACTATGACCTCAATTAGTGCAGCTGGACAATTATTATATAAATGAGTATTCATTTATATAATATATAACTAAAAATATAAATGAGTATATTTCCTCCTCATATTTCAGAGAGGAAAACCAAGCATGGTTTTCATATAACTTTTTTCATTGTTCTGTTATCATAGATTTTTGAGGGGCTTTTTGGCTTCTTTTTTTTATAGAATGAAAAGAACCACTATGCTGTTGGGGAAGAAGCTGAAATTGCCTGTGTGAGTGGTCATGTCCTCAGTGGCTATCAATTCTTTCGGTGTCTGCCAGATCAAAGCTGGATGCAGCAGCCTGTTGAATGTCAAGGTAAGAGAGAGAAAATTAATTTAGCCCAGCAAGGAAACAGAAGTGAAAGAAGAAGAAGAAAAGTACATTTCAACACAGATTTTAACAAAAGAGTCTGTAATGATGTTTGAAAAGATAATGTTTTAAGAAGGAATTTCATGTAGAGACGAGTCTACTACCCACCAAGTCACTACGTCATTCCTCTTTCAATTCAGAAGTGTTGCTATTATGTGCTTTGTAAGGATATTGAAATATGCAGTGATTTAGAGAACCTTCAGATGGATGCAGTGAGGTCCTTCTCTTGTCTAGTTTTCAATATCATTAGTAGAAGGACTCATCTTTTGTCTTCAGACTTACATAGACATCTTTAAGTAGATGACAGTTATGCTAAAGAAAGCATTCTTAAAGAAATTGATCTAGCAGTTTTTTATATTAGAGAGATTATGTGTCGCTAACCGTGTTGGAATAAGTCTTGAAAATCTACACAATCAATCAATGCCTTGAAGTATTTCTAGTTCAGCTGAGAACTAAAGATCAGAACTGGCCTGAGTTTACTAACAGGAGAGATTCTAGAAGTTTTAAAATCACCACAGAATGGTTTAGTTTGGAATAAACCTTAAAAATAATCTAGTTCCACGCCCACTTCATGGATAGGGACATCTTTTACTTGACCAAGTTGCTAAAAGCCTGGCCTTCAGCACTTCCAGAGATGGGTTTTCTAGAGCTCAGTGTGAGTTCACTGACTTAGTGTTCATGTTATTAAAAAAAATAAATAAAATTACCTGAGTACACTTCTGAGCTTTCTATTGCCATTAATTTTAATTGTTTTCCTAGTAACTGTTTTGTTAATAGCTTCATTTACAAAAGAAATATTTTTAAACTGTAAAATTAAATTACTCACACTACTATACATTAGATAGTCATTGCAAGTATTTAGTTATTAACTGAAATTTTTTAAAAACTACAACAGTGCGGTTAATATTTCCTGACTTAATTATGCTACATATTTATTTGCTTTGAATGTCAGTCAATGTGTGTCCTTATGTCTCCTTAGATGTAGCATTATGACTTGCTGTAAATATCCACATACCATAAAACCAACAAGAATTATACTTGTTTGTTACAGCCTCGTCATGCCTCAGGCCACCAGCATCTGACAGTGTTACAATTTCCCCATTTAAGCAACACTATAATATTGGTGAAACTGTGAAGCTGAGCTGTCCTGCTGGGTTTATAGTCACTGGTCAAACACAGTATACCTGTGGGAAAGACCTGTCCTGGACACCTCCTATTTTGAAAACTATTATCTGTGATAAAGGTTAGTATGCCTGCAAATGCCTCACTGTTTCTATACTGCTGGTATTAACAACACAGTTTATTTTAACTACCTAGAAGTAGGAGGCAGATGACTGATATTAATGCATTTTGAGACATGTTCATTAATTTTGGTTTTATATTGTCCCTACAGTAGTGGCATATAATTTCAGGCTCAAACTTCTGCCTTAAGTTCAGAATTTTTGGATGTAATGTACTGCATGCTTAAATTCTGTTCTCTTAAAAAAAAAAAATCAAACCAAAACAAAACAGAAAAACACAAAACCAAAACCAAACCAAACCACAAACAAAATAAAACAAACCAAACCTCCACTGTATTAGCAAGGCTTTATGAAAGTAAAGTAGGAAAATGCATTCTGTTGAAACTTCAGTTACTCTTGTTGTGCAGGATTTTACAGTGATTCCTGGGAAGACTGGTGCATACTTTCAGAATCCACAGCACCTTTTTAAGAGGGAAACACAGAATAAATGGAAATAAATCCATTTTAGGCTTTATGGCAGGAGTCCAAGACATTTCTGTTCACTTTTTTACTAGCTACAATAACTCTCACTCTTTTGTTTCAGATGAACAAACTAAATTTAGAGGATTTTGCAATCCAGGACAAAAGCAGGTTGGATCTCAGTGTGTTTGTATGTCTCCAGAAGAAGATTGCAGGTAAATTAGGTACTTCCATTAGAAGAGGAATAGTAAGAATTTCTCCCCCGGTAGAACAAACGTCCACTGTGACATAAAACAGGAGGAGTACTCCAAGACATTGGAAATTGCAGACTACTGTCCATTTGGATAGTATCCAGCAATGTCTCTCTCTCCAAACGACAGTCCTGTTAATAGCGCATGAAATATATGAACAAAGACATTAACAAAATGGCACACCTAGGCATATCTTTATAATCTCAAGTACCATATGCAAATGCAGATCCCAACTCCTCCTCTTGACAGAATCACAGAACCACCAGAGCTGGAAGGGACCTCCAGAGGTCACCTGGTACAGCTCTCCCCATAAAGCAAGATCAGCTTGACCACATTACACAGGACTGTATCCATACAGGGTTTTTTGTGTCATTGTCCATGCTGACTTCTTCCAGTGACATTCTTTGCTTTCACATGTTTTGTCATGATGTCCAAAATTATTTTTTCCAACACCTTGCCAGGGGCAGTTGTGAGACCAACCAATCTGTAGTTCCCTGTGCCCTCCTTCTTGCCCTTTTCAAAGACTGGAGTGACATTAGCCCTCCTCCAGTCTTCAGGCACCTCTCCTGTTTCTCAAAGATGATGGAGAGTGGTCTAGCACTAATATTTACCAGCTTTCTCAGGACTTCTGGATGAATCCCATCAGGGCCCATGTATTTATGGACATCCAGTGTGTGTGAGATTGACCTTTTTCAAATTAACATTCTGTAAAACACACTGTTTCAGTCCCCAGAGCATATAAAAATATGTAAGAACTGGATTTACTGTCTCTTTGCTCACCTGACCTGCACAGATCATTAAGCCTTCAAGTATGAGGCTTTAAGTAGAGGCTTGTCCTTCAGGATTTTGGACTGGCCAAGGTGGAAATGTGGTGTGGGACTGGAAATCATAGAATCATAGGATCTTAGAATGATTAGTGTTGGAAGGGACCTTAAAGATCATCTGATTCCAACCTCCCTGCATGGGCAGGGACACCTTCCACTAGATCAAGTTGCTCAAGGCCCCAGCAAACCTGGCCTTAAACATTCACCCCTCACCTTGAACACTTCCAGGGAGGGGGCATCCACAACTTCCTTGGGCAACCTGTGCTAGTATCACACCACCCTCAAATTAAATGATTTCTACCTAATATCTAACCTAAATCACCTCTCTTCAAGTTGACACTATTTTTCCTTGTCTTCTCGCTACACACTCATGTAAAAAACTCTGCCCCAGCTTTCTTGTAGGCACCCTTCAGATATTGGAAGGTTGCTCTAAGGTAGCCATAGATAGGAAAAGAGAGTATGGATTGAACATGAACTGGGCTGAGTAGGACTGAGATCAACACATATTCTACCACAGGACTCATATGTGGCCATAGGATAGTCCCCTGGCATGGAATTAATCTCAGTCATGTCAGTGCCCAAATAGCCAGGTACCTTTTCTCTCTCAAGATTCCTGTGGTCAAAAGAGAAGCATGTTCAGAGAGAGATAGATATTGTCAAATGTAGATAGGCCAAATCCTCTAAAACTAGAGAGATTTTTTTGACTAAAGCTGTAAGTTTGACTCAGGAGTCTAAAAAAGGTGAGATGTATTGCTCTTTCCCTCTGGGATATGACTAAGCTCCACAAAATTACACTTCTTGGAAATGCCTGCACTTTCTGAGAACAAATCCACTCAGGAGGCAAGATCAACACAGAAAGAAGCTACCATCAGTATGACTGAGTTTGCCTGTCATTGGTCCCAAACCAAGTGTGCCTCAGAGGCAGTCTTCAACACACAGCTGCAGGGCTGCATTAACTCTGAAAAGTCACCCCAGAGCCTGTGGGAATTTTCCACATTTCGCAGAGGTAACACTATCTCCAGTTTTTGTGTGTAAGTGCTTGTCCTACAACTCTCATCTGGTAGATGGGCCCAAAGTTTCCTCATCTCACAACACTATGCTGCATCAGGTCCAGGTCCTGCAGTAGCTAGGACAGCTTGAGGTCTTTAGGCAGATACCCACTTTGGACATGGCTTTGCTGCATTTCATCTGATGCTGGTGGAGCATTTAGAGGCATGGATTTGCTCCACACATTGCTAAAATAATTTTTCTTTTTCCTTTGGGCCAGCTACTATTCAGAAGAGATCTGTGTGCTAGATGCTGTTTCTGAGCAGAATGTGACCAAGTCCAGCTGTCAGTATTCAGCTGAAATGTGCCTCGGAGAGCAGTCATTTCATTTCTTGCATGTTGGACCTTGCCATGGTGATTCCATCCTGGAGTGGTCCCTTGAAAGGGCAAAGCTGTCTACAAATAGCGTGAATAAAGTTCCCTGTGGCTATGACACCTGCTATGACTGGGAGGAGTGTCCAGGTATGGCTTCCAAGGGGTGAGATTTATCCATCACTTTGGATATAAAAATAAAATGTGTTGACTCCTTCACTGCTCCAGGAATGGGATTTACAGACACTGTAGTCCATCTAAGCAATTTATGTCAGGAGGAGTGTAGAAGTGTGGTCAGTCACGTGTCTCTACTACCAAGCATTACACTCAGATGTGAGCCTTTTCCCTTAGGTGCAAGTGCTGAAGTGTTGACACATCCCATTAGTAAGGTATGAAAGGAACTTGGAACCAAGGAAACTTTTTAAGGAAAATTAACATTTGAATCTTTAATCACAGAAACATAGGCAGCAATGCTATCACCCATTTGCTGTGGGGCTACTCTAACCCCTAGTTTGTACTTCAGGAGTTAGTTTGGGCCACAGCTTCTATAGTATATAATTAAATTAGGAAATTAAATCATGACACAGGATAAAAAGCAAGACTGGAGCCATCAGGTTTAGTGGGATTTTAATGGTAAAATTTGCAAATACCATATGTGAAAACTGTTTTTATTGAGAGTTTTAATGAACTAGCTAAGCTGGTGAAATCCCTGAGAGGATTATTTTATAAACACTGTTGTGCAGATGAGCTATTTACTGTGTAACTTGGTGATAAGACCAGTGGGTTTTACTGTAAATGTCTGAAGAGCTGGCTGGCTCAGGGCACATCGAGTGCTTGCCAGGAAAATACTGAGTGGCTGCCACATTCATTCCTCCATTTCCTGCTGAACCAAAATGATACCTATCACACCTTCTCTGTGTATGAGAAATAAAGTAATCTACAGCAATCCTAAAAGCCTGTTTTGAAGACTCAAGTTTTCTGAAGCACAGGTTTTGAATTAGGTGGCTGTAAAATGGCCACAAGATATGTTGTTCCTTGTGGGGCTGAAGCATAGGGCATAAGCAGGTGTGTTCATCAAGGCACATGCTGTATTGGAGACTCTAGGTACCTTAGACTCCTGGAAAGGTGGTTGTAATTATTAAAAAATTAAATAAATACCAGGCTTATTACCTCCAGAACCTCTAAGAACTTTAGAGATGCTCCTGCTGTGGAAGTGGCTTAAAGCTGGATTCTGTGCCAGCGTTCTTCTCTCAAAAGCCTACACAGAACCCCTGTTCAGTGAGGAAAAACAAGACAGAGAGGAGAAAAATACAGTAAATGAAATAAGTTTTCATTGTGGTGCTCAAGATTTTTGAATAGGACTTTGCTCCTCTTCATCTGCACTAAAGTCTTCTTTCTCATGAGTGTGCACAAACATTTAGGAAATGGAAGTTTTGTCTTTCCTGGGAACAAGTAATTGCTATATGCACAGGGACAAAAGATACTGCAGTAGCATGTGAAAGCAGTTAAACATAGGAAAACACACATTTTTTTATGTTTTAAGAAAAGGAAAGCAGAAACTTTGTTTCCTGCCTGGGGAATTTCTGGGAAGAAAGAGCATAAGGAGACTCAATCTGATTAGATCAGAAATGGGTAATGAAATAACTGGCAACACTGAGCTTTACAATAGGCTAACAGCAGGTAGTTTAGCATTCATAAAGAGTTTTAATGAAATAGGAGCTGACACAATATGGACCTTAAAAGTCCATTCCACATAAATGCTGTGTGCAAGGATAATTGGGAACAGTAAGTCAAATTAATACCTTTTTATTTAGAAGAAAGGTCAGGGAAAGCCAGTGGATAAAAATAGTTAGATATTTGATTTTCGTTTCTTTATGGGTCACAGAAGAAAACCGTGATATTTAAAGCTGCTTTTGTATCTATTCCTAATATCCTACCATCCAGTGTATGTGCATCACTAACCTCCAATACTGATTTTCTCTGTTGGACTTTGAAATGTTGTCAGATTATAAAATACATTTTTAGCCATGACATTCCCAGCTAAAACTCCAACATGTTCATTCCCAGAGACACAGACCAAGTGTTCCTGCCTGATGCCTTACCAGTGCCCCAAAGAAGAGAGCCCCATTCACTGCATCCAAATGGAGTCAACAGGGAGGAGAAGGACAGTCAGCCACTGCATGCTGGCAGCCATGAAGTGTGCTGGCATCAGACTGGAGGTGATGGAGCATGGGAGCTGCCTGGCATAACCTGTCAGCTGTCCTGACAGCTACCACCATCATCTCACCACATGCAGGCTAAGACACCCTGGAGAAAACTTGACTGATTATGAAAGCACAAGCAGATGAAAAACAGGATGAAAACAAATAAATAAATAAAGTTCACAAAAAGTATTTTTGGGAGAGGGGTGGCAGTAGGCTTTCTATCTGGGGTGTAGGGGATAGGGAGTACAGAATTACCCTTCTGGTGATTCTGGATGTTCAGAGGGAGAGAGGAAGGGGAATGGATGAGAAGGGACACATCCGACCATTGTCTTGGTCTACCCAGGTGCTGGATGAGATTTTTCCTATTGTCAGACACTTGTCACACTGTTTGTGGACTTGTGACTGCTGTGCACTCTGATTGTCTTGCTGGATGTGTACTGGCTGTCTCATCCAGGCATTCCACATCCATCTCATTGCACATTCCCTCTGACACCTAATGGGGCCATGAAGAAGGGTACCTATCTGGGCACTCCACAGTATAAATGTAGGGAGAAATACAAAATACTGCAAACTGCAAATGTACAATGATTGTGTGAAGTCTTCAAAATCATTAATTTTTTAAATCAGGGTAACTGAAGGGATGAAATGTTTGCTTTCTGGGTTGGTTTTCTGGTAGACACTGTTGGAGAATTTTTATGGTACATGTCAAAATGAATTAAACACATGTTTGTGCTTAAGTAGAAGAGAAAAATTTAATGGATAGTACATTAGGCTGAGTTCTACCACAATACTGCATGGCTGTGCACAGTGTGCAAAGATGCATCACAAGCAGGTTCTTTAAAAACACGGCAGCACAAATCCTGAGACCAGTTGTGTAGGGCTTCTCAGCCAGTAATTCTGTGAGCTCACCCCCCAGTCCAGGTCTGCTGCACACATATGATCCCTAAGCTTGATGCTCTGCCTGCTCCCTTTCCAGGATGGCTGCCAGGTAGTACAGAGACTGTTTCTTCTCTTTCAGGGAGTTTTTCCTTCTCTGGCATTTCTACTTCCGGCCAGTTTAACCCCTTCTTGTAGTGGGTCTATTTGCCCTCTGTGCCAGAACGTTCTTTGATCACCAATCACCACTTTTGAGAAGTCAGTTATAATTTCCTCTTCAACACTCAGAATTTTACAAAACTGATGACTAGAGACCTGCCTTTGAAGAAAGGGTAATCTGAAAATTACTTACTTTCACCAGCAGTCAGTAGAACAATGAAAATCAGGGAAAAAAACATGAGAAGTGTCCACTGATTAATAACCTGCCCTATGTATAAATGTTACACCTCACCCGGGGCTAGGAAAATTCACTTGGGAGCTGGGAGTGGGTTGGATATGAAATGGTTATTTTTCTTTCAAGGAGGTATCAGACCCCTATGTTTGGTATGTTGCCAGCCACCCTAAATTAGCAGCTGGTCTCAACTGGATTGAGCTAAAGGAACAGAAACAATCCTGCTGCTAACTGCAATAAAGCATTATGATTTAATGCTTTAAATGTGTAGCTGTCACTACTGTTTATTAAAAACTGAGATAGGTTTGCCTTTGTAGTTCTATAGCTCATTCCTTGAACTGAAGGTACATGCTAATATGCTTATGATGGTCTGGGAGAGAACTGCAAATTTGATTGTGACTGGAATGTTTTTAGTATCCTTATTTCTTCTTGCTGGTTGTGTTCTCTGAGGGAATAATCACTCAGACTGGCTATGTGTACCTTTTGCTCCCTCAACGATCAATTAAGATTTCTTGCTTCTGAAGTTCTAACCTTAATACTAGCTTTTCAATCCAGAACTCTGATTTCAGTGTGACTGTCTAGCAATGCTTCTGATAGGAAGAATTTCTTTTTTCCCCTAACACTTATCTCCATAATAAATTATCAGGTTAATTTATTTCCTGGCAAAGAGAAGGCAGCCCAGATGTCTCTGGCTGCCACCATTTCTCCAGTACCTCTGGTTTCAGAGTGCTTATGTGCTCTGTGAGTGCTTGCATTATGCCTTGCATTGTTCTCTCCTGCTGGTGGGAATAACTCACATAGTTTCTGTTTTACAGCTGAGCATTATAGCACACAGTGGAGACATTACCTGCCACTCACTAATAAGGTGGTTATTCACTCATAAACTGAATCCAGAGGAAATCTTCAGTTTGCTGAAATCAGTGAGAGTTTTGCTGTTGGCTTTGGCAAGGTCAGGGCTGCAGTCATGAGGACTTCGCATTTGTTGCTGTGATCTGTCACATGGGCCCCCAACTCTCATATCAAAGACTACAGCTCTTTAATGTTTCCTGTAACATCTGTTTATCTTGGATAAGCTTTCCTCTTCTACTGTGTTGCCTTACATTAGGTAATGATAGAGTTTTCTTGTTCACTGGTGGTGGGCTATACTGTACCTTCTTTGTCATCTTAAGCTCTAAGTAATATAATCTGGCTTGATGGATCATTGTCGTGGGTCATAAATTATAACTGTGAAAGGTGAAGCAAACCTGAACTGAATCTGTCAAGGTAATCGGGATCAACAAAGGCCTTGTCCCTTCTCAAGGGACAGCAGGTTCCCTGCTGCACAGAAAAATCCCATCTATTTGCTCTTAACATCAGAGAGGAGTCATTATCCAAATGAAAATAATGAAACTTCCCACTGATGCAGTGTTCCATACAACATCTCATTTTATCTGATTTTTCACTATCACAAGAGAATGTGAAGTATATGTAGAATACACTACCCCAGTGAGACAGATGCAGCTGTCCATCAATGGCTGGACAATTAGCAGTTGATCTTGTGTTCTTCTGTATAAATAGTCATTGCAATTTTATATAGAATGGAAAATTTTTCCAAATATAGAAGAGAACTGAATATATATATGCTGAACATACATATAGTGTCTGTTGCAATGTTATCCCTATTCAGCCTCAGAAAGTGGTAATCCAGAGTTTTCTGCAAAGGTTTGAAGATAAGGCAGATATATAATTTAAATAGTAACCACCAAATTTTCACTAATGGGCCACTGCTTAATTATAGCATTTACTGTTTCTTATGAAAGGAATTTACTGTTTCATACAACTATGAAAGATAATCTTTTGTTTTAAATGTTTGTGTCCTGAAGTCTCTATTTCATCTACTATGCAAGAGGTAAATATCTCTTGACTTGAGAATTTGGTGCAAAATATGGCTATGACTGTTGAATGCAAAGTTGTTAGATGCAGTGTGCACAGAAGAATGTGGGTATCTGAGCTTTTTCTTCACTTTCCCAGTGATTGATAAACATATGCTATGTTGCTAGTTTTTCTCTCTGGGTTCCTGCAGAACTCACAGCTGCCCAATGCCTTCATAGGTTTGGACTTTAGACAGTGCAGAGATGCATCTCCATCAGCAGTATAACTTATGGCAATCATGATAGATCCACCTCAGTGTATTCAGTTTATGTATCTAGAGCAAAAACTATAGAATATTTCTTCTCACCTAGAGATCCCTGACCAGTAGACTTTGATTAATTGCTTCAGAAAACAGAATTACATAATCAGACAGAGCTATATCTGTAACAGAACTGACTTAACTCTACTGATGGAATGTTACAGGAAAAAAAGATGCTAAAAGTAGCATTGTTTATAAGTTAAAAACTTGATTAGACCTAAGAAAGCCCCTGCTCAGAGTTGTTAATTTTACCGTAAGGGGTATTTCAGCAAGCTCCCAGGGCTCTGTGTGTCCATGTGTGGCTAGGCATCAAGATTTCCAACATGGAGAGGTTTGAGTTCTCCCTGGCTACTGGCAGTGAGGTGGCCTAGAGGTGTATGTCTGCATCAAAGCTAATAATCTTTGGCTGTCCTTTTAGTCAGTGGAGGAGAGAAACAGTCCCTCAGAGGATAGGATTTCTGTCTTCTAAGGTAGATGTCTACAAAGAGGCCAGATGAGTCGTGCCCTAAAGGTACCTGTCTTCCTCTGTTGAGTCTGAAGGGAGTTAGGGGGTGACTAGGTCAGATACAAACATTTGGGGTTTTTTTAAATAGCCCTCCCTAGGGTCCCCTTACATTCTCAGTTGGGAGTCACAGCTCTTCAACCTGCTAAAAAAGCTTTTGGAAGCTGTTCCTCCCATAACTTGCAGAGCAGCAGAGCCTTTCACCCAGCATCATCCCTAGGTGACCACTTAATTTCCCTAAACTACATAAAGTATCTCAAGCATCAGGGTCTGATGGTGCCTCCCCCAGCCTGCCCATGGCCCAGGACTTAGCCTCCTGAGCCATTATGCCCTGCCCATCAGATCTTACTGATACGGATCCCTGCCCATGAGCCAATGTCCAGGTCTGGCCCTGGCCTGGCCCAATCCCTAGGCAGGTGCCCAGGCTGGGGCTGTCTGGATCCCTGAGTGTGGGTGGGAGAGGCTTGGGGCTGCCAGCTGCTGCCTGATGCACTGCAGGGGCTAGGTAGCCTCCAGCCCCTGCAGCACCCTGACAGGAAGGCAAAGAAGATTTAGCTGGAAATCATGAATGTGTCAGCAGCTGCAAACTTCTAATGACTTTTCCTTCATTGGGAATAAAACGTAGCTACTGGGGACTCTCTCCCTCTACTGTTCTCTGCTTCTGGGAGCTTCCTAAAGTATTAAAAACCTTCTTCTTCTATTTGAACTCTCTGTGAGAATAGTGTAAATAGCACAGCTGAGAGAGATGCTAGGTTTTACCATGGTAATATCTTACTTTTCAGACAAACCAACTCCAAAAGCTATCACACAGAAGTGATTGCAAGTAACTGGGCACCAAGGAGTAATTTCAGGCCCCTGATGAACAAGAAGGTCTTGACAAATGCTTTCCTGGAGGCTTCAGGCCCTGGTCAATGTGACCCATGTGTTAAAATCCACTCAGGGAGAAAATAATGCTGATTATCTGTAGTTTCCTCAGCTCGCTGTCTGTTTGCTTATATCTCAGGAAGGCTTTCTGACTTGGCACTGCAAAGCAGCTGATCCGTAGCTTCAAATTACCTAAACCAGAGACAGATGTAATTAACAGAAGAGTAGAAATCAGAAGATTGCTTCCTGGAATTCATCTTGTCTAGAGAGAGTTGAAACTTATATAAGCTGTCAGACTAAACTGGTTGAAAATACTTGATTATTTTTTTTTCCTAATTTCCACAATTAATGTTCACAATGCGCGTGTAATCAGGGTGATGCAGGTTATAGGAAGCAGATGGCATAAGTGCCATTGCCACATTCTGTGTCCAGATATGAGTCACTGAATATGCTGCTAGTCACTCTGGGGAAGGCTTCAGTGCAGTGCTAGTTTCCACAAATAATGTTCACAATACACTGAAGCCCACTGATATCCCCCCAGAAGCTTCAATGTTTGCTGCCTGCCACCTCCTGATTCTTCTCAGGGGAGCTCAAGGAATAGTTGAAGTTTGGACAAGGCAGGACGTACCCTACACATCTGTATGATTACAGTGGAAGACTGTAAGAATTTATGAGTAAGTTTGGTGTTTCCATTCTCTGAGATTATTACTGCATGAGAAAAAATTGCCCAGAAGTCCTGAAGTCGTGTTATAAAATAACCCTTTAAGAGTGAGTCATATTTACAAGTAAGGGTGATGTGATCACAAACCTGAATGTGTGACAGGTAGTGCTAGATTGCATTGCAGAAAAATGGTGGCCTTAACTTACCAGGAAAAGTATCTATGGAAAAAAACTAAAACCAAACAAAAAACCAAAACAAATAAAACAAAAAAGTAAAAGCAACAAAAAAACAACAAGCAACTAAAACCAAACCAACCAACCAACCAACAACAAAAAAAAAAAAAAAAAAAAAAAAAAAAAAAAAAAAAAAAAAAACCAAAAAACTATCCAAGGACTGTCACAGGCGCAGGGACAAAAAGCCATGACACACCACTCAGGCTCTTATATTCAAAATATGTGCTTTAGATTTCAGGAGGCAGAAGTGAACTGGCTTTTATCAAATTTGGGAACAGAGGTTTTTTTCTGCTTCATTTTAAATTTTTCTCTTTTGATACTGACAGGTCTGGAGACATCTGTGTCCTTGTCAAAGTTGCAGAGAGAAGAGAATGAAGCCACATTGTCAGTATGTGGTTGAAAATGTCTACATGACCAATAACCCCTCCTTCAGTGTCCTGGTCCCTGTAATGAGGACATTTACATATATTATTGAAAAATAAAGTCTTCAGTGAGCATTGAAAGGAAACTGTGCTGCAGGTAGGATACCTGCTACCACTGGCTAATGCATTAAGTATAACTTTCAAATGCTTTGATTTAGGTCTCACTGTTTCAAATCTGAATTCCACAGTTATCCCTTGAATTCATGTAAGTTCTGTGACTGCTGGTTACAAAGCTTTGTACTGCATGTCATGACTTCCTGATTCCATTTGAAGAGATCTGGAACACAAAGATGAGTCTGGCAAATAAGTACTACTCTTATGAAACCATTTTGGGAGCTATTGGTATTAACGGTGATCATCCAAGACATAAAAATTAGCCAGCAAAAAAGTGGCATTTTAGATGTGGACCTAGCAGTGGCCTAAATTTCTGGAATTGAGAACTGCTCCAGTATAATGTAGTTTACTTAAGACTTCATTCCGCATGCAAGTTCAGGGTATTTTGTGGGGGTATATTTTCAGTCCTGTGTTCTGAGAAGCAGCACAATGGGGTCACCCATAATACTGCAGCCATTTCTGTCCTCGGTGAAGCAACCTGGTTGTGTCTGTGTGGCTTAAATGAAGGACTGGCAGGTTGTGGGTGTCAGGACAGGGCACATGATATCCTTGCTGTTGAATTATTTAACCCAGATTTAGTCTGTGATAGCTAGTCTTCCTAGAAGAAGAATTTGTCCCAGTTCAATCACTTCCATGGATCAACTACTGTTTCCAGCAAGACAACAGTTTTTATGGCCAGGGATGAGCTGTTTGGATGTGAAGTGACCTATACTCCTTTGCCTCTGGGACTGTAAAACGAGTCTTGTCCAGTTTTATTTACTGTTATGAGCACTGGGCATCAGCTCTTTCCCAGGAATATCTAGACATGATTTACTTTTTTCACATGCCCATGTCTGTTTTGAAACTCCCTAGTATGCACTAGGGACAGAAAAGAGTCCAAAGGGTAACTGTTCAGGGCCAGAGAAACATCACAGTTTTTGAAGTATAAGTGAAATTTGGCAGTACTGTTTCAGTCATTTGGGATCTGTGGCTGGGAAATTTTAAGAAACTAAGATCTTTTTCTGTATTTGCCAAAATCTCAAGCAATAATTTATATGTTCTATATGTTTGGTCCTTCAAATTCTCTTAAGATACACCTGCACAGTATAACACCTGGTAGTACCAGGTGATGATTTTTGATCATAGGATCAAAGCTTTGGTTCAGTTCACTAGGGAGTCGGTTCTTAAATAGTACATGTGAAATCCCTGGTTATTTTCTTCGCATCTGTGAACACGTGGTTGTTTTGCCTGTGAAATTCCTCTGAGAGTTACTGTGTCAACACTTGTTGTGCAACTCTTTTATTTACAGTATAACAGGGTGAGAACGACAGTGGATTTTCCCGTAAATGTGAGATTGTTCTTGGCTGACCTGCCAAGGTCAGAACTAGAACCCTGCCAAGAAAAAGCTGGGTAGCAGCTGCATTCTGTACTGGCTTGATAATTGCATTTAGGCATGAGCACAGGTATGTGTCTGCACACATATGCAAAACCACACATTCACTGGAGGGACTGAGAATTCTTTAGCACTGTTGCAGTCCCCATTTTGGCTGCAGACAGCTGCTGTTCTTGTCCCTGTATGTACAAACCTAGTGTCGGCTTACATTTTAGCCTTATGATATAGATTCTCTCTTTCTAATATCAACATGACACATAAATAATAAGAATCACTTTGAGAGAAGCAGCAAAACAGCTCTAGTAAGTCCTTACCAGATGCAGTTGTGGCTGGTACTGCTGGCCGTAGCTCTGTTTTTGTACCATTTCTTCTCAGCTTAAAACCTGTCTGAAGTCTCAAAGCACTGCCCTGTGCTCCAGTTATTCCACCCTGATCTCTGCAGGGCTTATTAGTGCAAACACTGTATTACCCTAGTGCAGGTACATGGCTCCCAGATGAGACCATCTTGTGCCTTAGACAGCTTAAAGAGCAGACAGTAAATATTCAAAGCCTAAGGCCACCTATGGGGTGGGGAAATTCCTTAGGGGAATTTGGCCTTCTTGGAAACAACTGATAAGCTTCCATAAAACCTGGCAGAGGAAACAATGTAGAGATTAAAAAAAAAAAGCCAACCATCTCACAGAAAACACCCCTAAACTCCCATGCTGAGGATCACAATACCTCTTGCTATTGTTTCAGTGACTGTATCAAGGGCTAGAAGAAATCTGTAACTTGACTGGAGCTTCAGGAAGAAAGACAGTATCTATTATTTGTGTGCTGGGAGCAATGCTATGTACTCAAAACATAAATGTCAATTCAGGAAGATACCAGCAAGTACATGTCCTGGGTGATGATTCGAAGAAATGCATTCTCACTTGAGAAATGCCAGTCATGGCATCCTTTTCTATTTGGAGAGGATCTGTAGCCAGCTTTACTGCAACATGTGCCTGGACAAATAATACTAGTAAAATGTTTTAATTTGCTTTATGCATGTGGCAGTACTTATGTAGCTCTCCTCAGCATAGAATTTGATCACTCACGTAGTAGTTCTCAAAACATAAGAACACTGCTTCTGATTGTTGTTTGCCTTTAGGTTAGTATGGTCTGTAGTACAAGGAAGTTCAGTTATCATCATACATTGCATAATTATTCAGGAAGCAAATACTACATTCCTAATTACTGTAAAAGTCTCAGTGTAATTGCTGTCAACAATTAAGTAAAAAAGTGTGACTTTTCTTTAACAGAAGCTGCTAACCTAAACTATTCAAAATTACTATTTGAAGCTGTTTGTCACTTCTTCCCTATGGTGTAATTTTATTTTGTATATTCACAATTAATATGATTCTTGAATGAGGCTTGAATACAATACAAACACATTTACAGAAATGCTAATGTGAGTTGAGAGTTTCCCCTTGGCTGCTGTGGGGCAGGACTCTGCCCTCTGGCCCTTGATCTGAAGAAATGAAAACAGCTGCCTTAGGAAGATATGCAGGAGAGGGACCTGGAGGCTGACTCCTGAGCAATTAGCATGTCTCCCACATTTGTCCAGAAGATCTGGAGTAGCAGCAGCATTCTTCTGCTGGCCAGAGACAACTCGTCTGTGTTTTTCTTCAGAGAGAGAAAGAAATCAATTGCATTATATGCCTGTGGCTCCCATTGTAAGCAATAATGGCTCTGCTGTTAGTTACAGTGCCAGCTCATTGCACTGAGCAATGCAGCAGAGCCACAGTGTGGTGGAAAGGGAGATGTTCTGTACTAATTTTATGAGTAATGTTATAGTGGTGCAATGCCTTTAGGTGTTGACAGGACCATGGCAGACAGTTATTGATTAAGTCACTATTGGGGCTGGAGAGAAAACAAGGAAATAATGCAACAGCTCCCAGGCAGATGGGCAAAATCATGAGTTATAAAGACCTGTCCTGAGATAAACTGCAAGCATGTTTCATCAGGTCATGATGTGGCAAGCAAGGGAAAACAGCAGGTGAAGCCTTACAAGAAGAAGGGTGGAATAGTGGAAATGCACCTAACAGTGGAAATTAATATAACAAGAGAGAAAAGGCACTTCACAGCAGTGGGCAGTAATATATCCTGTCAACATTGTTTAGATAATTTTGATATATTTAAGTTATGCTTTCTTCAACATATTTTTGTTGTATTTAGTGATGTTTTGATTTAGGCAGGGCACTAAACTGCTTATCCATAGTCACCTGGGAGGACGCTGTCCATGGATTAACATCAGGGAGTTCTTCAGGAACCACAGCCTACCATCTCACGTGCTTCTCACTCTGAAAGGTAGAGGATACGTATGTGTCTGAGGGGTGAGCTCAAGGAGCTGTGACAATCTCAAGGGGATTTATAGTCTCCAGCAACTCTTAGTTTGACAACAGCAGGTTAGAGGACATCACTTCCTCTCCTGCAGCTAGTCTTCAGATGCCCATTGATCCCAAATCTATTCCATGCAAGTAGGCTCCCATCTGGGAAGAAGCTGGAGAGCTTCTCCCATGTCACTGTAAGACAAAATGTCTTCAGTCATAATTTGCTGCTAGCAGTTAGACCAACGAGGCTGGTGAAGGGACTAGGAGGAAAGTCCTGTAAGGAGATGATGAGAGAGCTAGGGTTGTTTAGCCTGGAGAAGAGGAGACTCAGGGGTGGGAACCTTATCACTCTCTACAGCTACCTGAGGGGAAGCTGTAGCTAGGTGGGGGTCAGGCTCTTCTCCCAGGAAACTTGTGACAGGATGAGAGGGCATGGCCTGAAGCTGCGCCAGGAAAGGTTTAAGTTTGATATCAGGAAGCGTTTCCTCACAGAAAGGGTGATCAGGCATTGGAATGGAGTGCCCAGGGAAGTGCTGGAGTCACCATCCCTGGAGGTGTTTAAGGAAAGGCTGGATCTGGCATTTAGTGCCATGGTCTAGCTGATGTGGTGATATCAGATCATAGGCTGGACTGGATAATCTCAGAGTTCTTTTCCAGCCTCAACAGCTCTGTAAATGTGTGGGTCTGTGGAACTACATCAGAAGAGCTTTATTCTTTCCCTTGATCCTGCTAGCTACTGGACCATTCTGCTTGGGAAAACTCCATGTGTTACGTCTAAACAACTACTGCTCTGTGCCACTCCTACTGTGTCTTTTCCAAGCTTTACTTCTGGTGCATCTTCCTTTTCCAGATGGCCATTTTTCAGAAAGGGAGCCTGTCACAGGGCCATTTGAGCAGGAGTCTGTCTACCTGTGTTGCCTCTTCAGTACTAATTGAACCTGCTGGCTACCTTTTAGCAACACATAACAGAAGGTTAGATGTCCCAAAAGCAATGATTCCATACTATCTTTCATTTTAAATAAGGCAGTTGGATAGAGGAAGATTATCTTGTCTTGCTTCCACCATCTATGGAAGCTATTGCTATCCAGTGGACTCATGGTCCAATAACATTTTGGGCCAGTTGCCACAATCAGAAAGCTAGAAATTAGACAAGAGAGTTGGGAATAACCAAAGGGAAACACCTGGCTGCTCTCCAAACATGCTACTACTGAGCAAATAATACGGAGCAGACAGTTGATTAAATTATTTTGGCTTTTCTTCTATTTTTTTTTTTCATCTATAAACTGTTGTCAAAAATCTATGATTTGCTCAGAAACATAGAGTGTCATTAAGTTCCAAAGAATATAAAGGTCAGGAAGTCCATTCAGTCAGTATGATGGCAACACTTCCCTCCAACATAGCTGCCTCCAGGAGGAGTCTCCGAGGGAAAGCATTCTGCTCCTATTCTGGTTTAATCCTTGTGGACTGGCTTAATCCTCATTGTCAGCAACACAGGAAGCAGATTTCCAGCTGAGGGTAGAGTTTATGTGAGGTAACTACAGGCACAAACATGACAGCCAAGACAGATGTTTTTTAGTAGGTATTTATTGATAGTTAAAAATAAAATCTATTTTTTAAAAAGCATACAGGCTTCCTACTGATGGTTCTGCACTTACTTGATGACCTACTTCCCATTTTTTCCCTTTGTCCTTGTTTCCATTTGAGAACAGTCAGAATGGATCAGACTGTCTGGACAGGTACCTGAACAGGCTTGCAATGTAAACCATATCTGAGCAAAAATCTCACTGTCTGTCTATACTTCATAGCAAATACTTCACCTGTGTAAAGAAAAGGTGCAAGAGGCTTCTTTTATTTTGGAACAGTCTTAGGAGATTGTCCAGTGGTACCTCCAGAGGGTCCTGCATGTGGAGTGTCTCCATTTCTGTCTCCATATTCCATCTTCTGTGAAGATACACTTTCCCTAATAGCTGCTTTTGTGAAAGTTTTGTTGTGGTGGAAGACCTCCATGTGCAATGGCTTGGAAGCATACTAGTCTTGGCACAAACATAAATTCATATGACAAATGCAACTGAGTTAGCTGTGCGTACAAATGTAGCATAATGATATCAAGTTATGACAATGTGAAATAGTGATTTTTCATGAAGTAGTTCTGTGTACAGGGAGCTGTGAGCATAGAAGGCCTCTCATTACTTTAACAGCTGGCTCTACTATTAATGCACATTGTTTTAACTTTTAAGAGCCTCAGGCTCAATGACAGGTTCAATGCTATGTATACTATTCATTCAGCTCAATAAGGCAGAGAAGGAAAAAGCTACTCTATTAAAAGAGAAGAATCATACTTCTTACTCTGTAAAGCTTGTTATTTTTTTTTTCACTCTAAATCTACTCAGTGCATGCATATGTTAGTGAAAAATTATTTACGGTGTTAGATGCTGTATTTGATCATAATAAATGCTATTTGGCAATCGAACTTCAGCAATATTTTAAAATTCTGATGGAAATGTGTAGTAAAGTTGCCAGAGCTAAGTCTGGGGTCTAAGCAAGAGCCCTGCCATGAGTTGTAGCAGTGAGTGTTGCTCTGCCTTACAGAAAGCCTCAGGCCCTCACTGAAAGCTCACCAGAACTGATACACACACTCTGATCAGCTGCAGTGAGCTTCAAGGCCAAGATTATATTTGATGAGGTAAAGTTTGAAAAACATCCTACCCAAGAGCTGACACATTTTGACATATCCCGTGGCAATGAGTAAAATGAACTGTAACATATCTTATTAGCTTGGCATGTCACAGGGCCTTATGCTGACAAGGGTGACAGTTTCTCCCTGGCATTTGAGCTTCCCAATCTCACACTCAGTCATGGTCCGATGGGAAGCAGAGCTGCTCACTTCTGCACAGATCTGGATGCCTCCCTCGTCGCACGGCCTGTCTTCATCACAAACACAGATGTTGGATTGCACTAAGCAAAAGCACAAAGGAAAACCACTCAGGTTGGCATCTGACTCGACGAAAACCAGACTGAAATTTTTCCAGCAAAACTGTGAGATTGACAGCAATTTCATGAAGGGTGCTTAGTTCAAGAAAGGCATGGACCTGTTAGAGGGGGTATAGAGGCTGCAAAAATTATTAGAGAGAAAAAAAACACCTTTCTGATAAGGACAGGCTGAGACAGTTGGGATTTTTCAGGGTGGAGAACAGAAGGGTCCAATGAGACCTTACTGAAACTTACCGGTACTTAAAGGATGCTTTGTAAGAATGACACAGACTTTTTAGTAGGGTATGTGGTGATAGTATGAGGAGTCATGATTTTAAACTAAAGGAAGGTCAATTTAAAGTCGGTGTAAAGAAGAATTTTTCTATTATGAGGGTAGCAAAGCACTGTAACAGGTAGCCTGAGGAAATAGTAGATGCCCAAACCCTGGAAACATTCAAGGCTATGTTGGATGAAGCTCTGAACAACCTGAAGTAACTGATAATGTCCCTGCTGATTGCAGGGGGGTTGGACTAGATGACCTTTAAAGATCCCTTCCAACCCCAACCATTCTATGATTTGGTGATTCTTTGATTCCTTTTCTAACCAGAATTATCATTAGATGATACTTAGATTAAACTGAAAAACCAGAGGTGGAAAGAAGTGGTGCACTCTCAGTGCACTGCACTGTCTCAGAGAGACTGGTTGTGCTCATGGGAAAACCTTACTTAACATGCCTGAGTAACTCTTCTCAGAGACTTCTCTGACACTACTGCTTGAACCGGTGTGTGTGTGTACTACTCCAGAGTCTGACAAAATGTAAGGTGACAGATCTGACCTGGACAATAACAACTGCATCATGCAGACACTTATAGCCTGTTTACATACAGGCTGTTTCACTAAGATCAGAGGATCTACTTCTACAAATAAATAGGTGTAGCTTTATCAGTGACAACAGCTAAATAATCAGATAAAAAGGTCCCATCTGAAATCTATTTTTCATAAACGTATCTTTTCTTCAGTGTTTTGGATTTTATTTTGTGGGGGGTTTTTTGTTGTTGTTTTGGTTTGGATTTTTTGGGAGGTTTGTTTGTAAGTTTATGCTTGTTTGTTTGGGGTTTTTTGCCTGTGTTTGTATCTGCTGAAGCACCACCCAGTTTTGATTATCTTTTTTTATTATTTATTTTTGTCATTTCAACCCTGCTAGACAAAACAGATGAACTCCTATCGAGTAATCTTTGTTATTTTCTAAATATGACAACAACTGTGCCTCTATCTAGGGTACTTCTGGAAATCTAATTTGTTTCTTTATCTTCCCATTTCTGGCAGTCGTCCATTAAATGCAAAGTAGTGTGGCACACAGGAAAATTAGATCAGGGAATTAAAATATTTCCACGGTGAAATCTGTGCAGGCAGCTTGCAAAAGGCTGGGACTATTTTCTGAGCAAAGATGATAATAAATAAGAGAACCATAAACAAGAGAAACCAGGCATAGGCAGTAAAGTTCAAACAAAAGCAAGTGTTTTTCCTAGATAGTGTAGAATAAGACAGTCAATTTCTTGCCAAAAGAGGCTGTTGGGGAGACTGCTTTGAAAATTTCAGGAATACATTAGACATCTCTGTAGGCAGATTTACTGTGTTAAGGAATTTAAAACAGTTGTATACAGTGAAAAAAAGAGTAGATCAAGGGTTTTGCCCATAACTTTCTGAAGACCAACATGTTAACCCACTTAACAAGGACCAGGAACAAGCTTTTCCTGTAGACAGTGCATTTTCTTATTATGTCCTGCAGGGTACCTGCCATATTTGGCCACCAAACACTGGGCTGATGATCTGAGCCAGCTTAGCAGTGCCTGTTGCTTTCAGGACAGTGTGGAGATACCATATCAGGACAGAGCTGCAGTTAATGTGTAACAGGGGATAAAGATTTCATTTTAGTCACATAAACAATTTTGCTTACAATCATGAAGAACGTCTTACCATCACATTTTTCCCAGGAACGGCATGATCTACATGATATTTCAGACCCCTGAGATATTTTGCAGTTTTCTGCATCAGTAAGAGAGTATTTCCTGCCCATGCACTCCAAGGCATGCATCTTGCAAACAGTTAGAGATGTATTTCTCTTGGTTCTTTGATCTGTAGCACAGATGTCCAGGGAAGGACTGTAAGCAAAAGCAGAGTTAGCACTGTTTAAATGTATTTTATTTTGGTACGTCGTAAGTAGAGCTGAAAGAGTGGAAAATACTATGGTTCCAGTTTGCCCATTCACTTGTCTACTGCCTAAGAGTGCAGCAAGGGAAATGGAGACACAGAAATGTGAATAATTCAGATGTCTTCCTTTTCCACAAGATCCTGCAACTCAGCAGCATCAGGATCCATGCCCTCTGAAGTATAGGGATATTTCTGGGTGTTTGCCAGTGACCTTAGAAGCAGTGAACTTTAGTTAAAAAGAGTCTAGATCTCAATTAATCCTTAATATACTATACATGCATGCACCTAGGTGCACATAAAGAGAAAAGTTTCAGATACACACACATGCAAGTATCTTAAAATATTTTAAAGTATTTCTTAATTATAAGCATTAGAATACACTTAAAGATCTTTTCTTTGCTCTCTTATAGAAGCCTCAGCTTTTACTGACTAAAATGTTACAACCCAGCATCAGAGACAAAAGATATTTCTGGAAATACACTTACTTCTCCACAGTCATTAAAACCCTGTTTTATTTATCCAGGGAATTTTCTTGCTTATTTCTTAAAATCTGGATATTGTTGTAACACCCATAAAAATTAGCCTGTAAAAGTAGTAATAACAATTTTTGGACAACCTTAAACAGTGTGTGCCTTGGCGACCATACCAGGAAACTGGTATCATTTTTGTTTCATGTCTTAAGTGTAGGAGAGGAAGAAAAAGCCCATTCATTCTTTCTGGATTTTAACCTCAAATCCCAGACTTCTCTGATTGTTCTCAATGCAATCAGTGGCATCTGTGTGGAGTGAACTTAAAAAATGCCTCTACAAAGCATGCTTGTCCTCTCCTGGATGTTCCTATCAGCCACAGATCAGGTGCTCTACAGAGTACGGGGGAGCAGTCACGATCCCAAGGAATTACAAACTTTGAAATATGGCTCTAAAGGCTTATTTTCAGCAGTATTCCTGCTTTTTAGCTTGCAAACACTCCCACAGAAAGTTTCAGAAGGTCAACCTGGGCAGACAGGCTGATAAGGAACAGCCAAATAGCCCTAATGAGCTCCATGAGGATGCCTGAAGGGGTGGGTAACAGTCACTGGCTTGTCAGAGTGGGGAAGATGACCTTGGAGGAGGTAAGATCTACTTTTTTTCTTTTTTTTTTTTTTTAATTCTCCCTTGGAATTAGGAATTGAGTTTTGGTAAATCTATAAATAAAGTATTGAGGAAAAGTACTGGCTCCAGCCTTTGGCAATTGTTCCTTCAGAGATGATTCTGTAGCCTCTCAAAAGAGCAGACTTTACAGAAAGTGTAAACTACTTGTAATCTAGTGCACCTTTAAGATACTTGAAATTTTATAGAGCTCACCAGCTGAGCTTTAAAACTTTGCTGCATCTACCTGCAATTGAGAATGTCTTCAAAGACCATTAACTGTATTACATTTCATACCTTAGCTGACATCCTCAACAATAATGGGTCCCTTAGCTGCTAGTCAACATACCAGCCACTAAATCCCTAGTAAGGGGATGTTTGTTGCCTGGATTTTCCTTAGTGCTTCATTTTACATGAAGAATAAGGTTAACCCTCTTTTTCTGAGGCATGAGAAGAGGACAGCCCAATGGATATGCAGCAACAAGCAGCATATCCCATGCACTTGTCTGCATGATACCATTTGCTCATCTGGCTGCACAGATAACGAGTTAGTGATGCACAGATTTAAAATGCAAAAATTATCATTACAGGCAGAGGTGTAATAAAAACTTAATCTTTATAGGCCATCTTACATTTGGAAGAGCATAGTGTGATTCAAAGAAAGAAGTGTCTGGAATTTATTAGGAACTATCCTGACCCTAGTAGTTCCTGTGCTGTGCCTGAGAATAGTATGTGTGTTGGCCCTCAATAAGGCTCTACTAGGAGCTGTCTTAGCAGTATAGGAGCTCAGGTGCTCAGGATCAGTCCATGAGGACTGGGCATGATGCCTGAGTGACAAATTATTTCTCACCAACCTGCTCTGGGGTTCTCATTCTGTCCGGGTGGTAGTGGTTTCTAGTCACTTGGAAAATTAAAGGATGTAAGAAGTGTCTGAAACCATAGCATGCTTGAATTCCCATGTGAATTCAAGGAATTCAGGAGCAGAGACTGCTGCTGAAAGTCACTGCCACAGGAGAAAAAGCCAAGTTACTTATGCTCCCTGAGGAAGGGCTGATATCTATTTATATGCCTTAGTCCTATAGCCTCAACAGGCTGGCAGATTACTTTGGCAGCTGATGATTTATCCTTCTATTATTAGATGTGTTATTTCAAGACAGAGGGAAAAGATGGCATCAGGTAACAGAAATGACTGTTATCTATCTTCCTGCCATTTTGAACATAATTATAAAAAATATGAACAATCAAGTAGTAGACTAGTATAACTGAAGCCTGAATGCATAATCGAATGTAATTAATTTAACTTCCAAGGTTATTGTGACTCTGCCCATGGCCTTGTCTAGCACTGTGGCATCCTCTCATCTTGCAAATGACCTCAACATACCCGTGAACCAAAGGACTGGTTGTTTCCTGATTTTAATGAGTATTGTGACAAAAAGAGTAGGACGAGATTATTTAAAATATTTCGGCATTTAAGGACATGAATAGGGTCTTAAAAGAGTTGTTACAAACCTGGCACTTATGTCTGTATGCAAGCTATTGCCTTAGAACCTATGGAAGTGTCCAGTGGATTGCCAAACACTGAACTAAGCTCACCAATTTTAATTTTGAGATGTTCTAAGTGTGGTAATTTTGACTTGGAACCAGAGTCACCATGTAGGGAACTCTTGAACTGTGGGGCTGATGGGAAGTACACTTACTCCACTGAGAAGTTCTGCTATCTTGAAAAAAAATTGAGATGGCATACATTTCTTCTGTCTACAGAATAAGGATAGGAGAAATTTGGTCTGTTATGCTAGAGTTTCCAAACTGTTCAGGTCCTGATGCTCAGCTCCTGGTCAGCATTTCATATGTATAGCTCACACCTATTTTGATGACTTAATTGGAGACTTCATCTAGTCTGTGAAAACCAGCCCAGATGCTGGATTGCTGAGCTCTTTGGTTCATCTGACCATCAGCACCAGATGGCCCTTACTATTACTGTGGTTTGGTTCTCTTACCTCCATGAGAGAGTTTCTAATTTGCTTACATTTCTCCCACATTGCTTATTGCAGTATATAGGTTACAATCAAGCAGGAAACAATAAACTCTGGTCTGCATGTCATGAGGTCAGGAAAGGTGGCGTGACTAGTCACTGCAAACTGCTGTGTAAATGGAGATAAGATTCTTATAAATCCATTCTCTCAGCTAGGAAAAGAAATCTGCTTTATTTCACTAGATCACTGGTTTGATGGTTAATGTTCCAAAGGCCTGTGTTTTAACTTTTCCTCAAACTTTTAAAATTTAAAAATATCACTTCATCTTTTTTCCATTTATTTCACAGATCAAGTGGAGCTGAAATTATCCCTTCACCATCTGTCATCCAACCAAATTTCATTGCTGCTAAAACCCACTGACAGCTCCGACAAGGCAGGTAAGTAATGAACAGGTCATTGATTGAACAGTAAAGCAATATAAAATATCTCCTTCTATAAGCAAAGCTTTCTCATCTGTCATGGACTGAAGGCTTAACAGATTTAATTGGTCTTAAACAGAGTGAGAAAATCACTGCCAAATTCAGTCTGAACTTACCCACATTCATAGGGCATTTTGCACACACATTGCGACTGATGCACTTTCTCCCATGGCTGACATTTAGGCTCTGTCACTTCTGGTTTCACACTGGGTACTAAAGTAGAAGAACACAGACACTGCTTTGAAGGGTCAGCAAAGCAAGGGCTGTTAAAGGTCTACTCTGAAATTATCCTATCAGTTGAGTTTAAAAAGCACCGAACTACCCAACCATGACATAATGCCACATCCTGCATATTCTGTAAAAGATACAATACACTGTGTGAAGTTACTAATCAGGAATTTATCCATGGGTCATCAGCCAGATGGAAGGAGAAGGTATCATGGTCAAGATTAAACATTCGGCTGCCCAGACAGGTTGTGGAGTCTCCTTCCCTGGAGACATTCAAAACTCACCTAGATGCATTCCTGTGTGACCTGCTGCAGGTGATCCTGCTCAGGCAAGGGGGCTGGACTAGATGATCTTTTGAGGTCCCTCCCAAACTCTAATTTTCTATCATTCTGTGATTCTGTATTTGACTGTTACCAACACTATTGCTGTTAATACTATCAAAACCTAGTTATTCCACCATGTCTATGAACACATAACTGATTTTTTTGCATTCTTATATCATATTCCTTCATTTTTTTAACAGTTGTTCTAATTTTTATTATAAGCTAATTGCTATGCTTTTTTGGTTTTTAACATTTGTATGAATGCGGTGCTGAGGCAGGTATAAGTTATGTCTAAAGATGGAAGCATTTGAAACTGGTTCTAATTTTTATTGGATTTTGAGTACATGATGTAACAAAACCCAATGGCAACTGGTCACTGAGACGAGACCTACGAAGTAACTGGCAACAGTACTTCATCACTGGTACTTTAGCAGTTCAGCAGCAGTGAGCTCTTTTATGTGCAGCTATGTTATTCCTACTTAAATCCTCATGCATGTGAATGTGACCCGACAGTAGATCTGTGCTGTGAATCTCACTGGACTGATGCCTTTTGAGGTCTAAGACTTACTGTCACCCACTTCTTCCCTCAGACCAGGTGACCTCAGGCCACAGATGGCTGATAAGGAAAAAGCCAATATGAAAAGTAGAAGACATGCCTAGTCTTCTACAGCAGTGGCTGTTAGTCCCTAGCAAGGGTCTGCCCAGGGATATCAGAACATCTGGGACTTAGGTGAGGTTGTGTTTGGCCTGAAGGGACAAGCTGCTTGGATATCCATACTTCACTGACCAGCACCATAGGAGTACGCAATAGGAAGCCTTGTCTGTCTTCCACAGATGGAAAAGATGTCTTGGACAGAGCTGCTGTATCCTACAGCCCATTTCCCTCTCTGTCAGTGCCTAACAGCATCAACACAGAGGTTATCATGAACCTGAAGAGGCATTTCCTTCTTGCTTCCATTTCCTGGAGATTTACTCCAGATCAGCTATGTGACCCTTAGATAATCAAAAGGAGTCATCCAGCCCTGCCCTTCTCTGCCAGGAGAGGCTGAGGTTCACTGAACACCTTCCAGATAGAAAGGTGCAGCTCAAATGGGTGGAAAATGAAGTATATAGTTGTGTGGCACAATATGCAGCATACATGCCAGACAATCTTTTAAAATATTGCTAGTGGCAAAACTTCATAGTAATAGGGTAGTGAGAAGCAAAAAGCTATAAGGAAACCTCAGAAGAAATGTCTTGAGGAATCTTGTTTGGACCTCCCACAGAAATTTCACACTCAAGTTTTCCATATTTTCTGCTGGTGATGTAAGTATGCTTGTCTACCACTACATCATCAATAGATCTGTCTATACCTTATCTACATCATCAATAGTCTGTCCAGGAAAGACACTCTTGCACTGCATTTGGAGAACTGCAATGGCTTACCTGGTCTCTTGCACTGGATAGTTTTCATGTCAGGAGACCACTTGAGACTGGGCTCACACAAAATGGACTGTGCCCCTTCTAAGTGCATACCATGTGGACAGGACAGAGTTATTCTCTCACCAATCTCATACACAGGTTTCCATGGCTCTCCTTGCAAACCCCCCTCCAGGATGGGCAGGAGACAGGCAGTTTCTAAGGATTGAAACATTTGAGATAGCTGCAGTGAGTCAGTGGATTGCAGAAAAAAGTCTCATATTTTATCTTCTCTTGAATTCCCTAAAAACCTGAAAGGTAACTGATTTTCTTGTAGAAACATATCCACCATGTTAGCACAACATACTTCTGTTACATCAGCCAAACATATACAATACCAAGGACAGACTGACAATAGCTTCTACCACCTGCAGATCCAGCCCTCTTTGAAGAGAGCTTCTCTGTTCTTAGGACCCAGGTTTTTAGACACCATGATGCTACTAAAAAGTAGTATCCTAGTTAGTTCATACTAGAAAGCAACATTCTAGAGAAAGCTCATACACACGGGACCCTGTGAGACCATGTACTGACACACAAAGAGATGGTATTTAAACAGCCAGGACTAACCTTTGTTGGCAGTCATTTGGAAGGAGAAAAGGATAGTGTTGAACTATAGGTCTGAAAATTCCCAAGTCTATCAGATCACACTTAAAGCTGGCTCACAAGTAAATTGTGCAGTGCAAAAATGAATCCCTAATGATTAATGATTGAGACAGAGGAAAAGAGTGAGGTGGGGAGATCAGCCACAACATAAAGTGATCATTGGAGTTGTGCTCTTATGACAAGACAGTTTATGAGAACTTCATAGCTGCCCAGTGCTGCACATTGTACCTTTTCCTCAGCTGGCCTTTGTCATAGACTCATCCCTATAGTCCTTGAATATAGTCACAGGACTGAATTAAGCAATAAGGCTTGACTCCACAGGAAGTAATTCCTGGACAGGAATTCGTCTCCCTTACTTCCAGACTTCCATAAAGGGAGTTTATGGCCACGTTTTATTTCAGAATTACAATATCTAGATTGAAAATAAAAGTCAGTTTAGACCTAATTATGTGTACAGAACTGGGAAAGGCAGGTGTGTATTTCAGAGATGTTTCACTGGAATTCAGGAATGGAGTTGTATTTCAAAACAAGAACCAGTTAGACGTACCCCGGCAATGTCTGTCTCCAACCTGCCACTGTAGATTACTTCCACACTTAGCAACAGGATCACCAACAAGAGAATATCCATGTCTGCATGCATAAACAACGCTTTTCCCAACAGGGTATGAGTTTTCAGCATTCTGAAAGAAAAGGAGCAACTGAAACCTTGGATATTAAAGTCTAAAATACAACAACAACACTGAACTCCCTTTTGGTTCTGGAATGCAGAAGCTGGGGACAGAGAGAAGTATTGCTGTCACTTATGAGAGTGTCTGGAATACTGGGAACACATCTGGTTATCAGTAGTCAGTAAATGTGATCAAAATGGAGATGATGACGTGAATAAATTGGTGAAATAGGGACTATGCAGGTGACCTTAACTTAGCAAAGGGAGGGTTAGAGTCGAAGGTACCCTGTGATAGGGGTCTGGCAGTGGTACTTCAGTGACAGGATGCTCTCTTGAGCATTAACACACAAGTGGTCTTCTGACAGTTTACAAACTGATTGTAAATATGGCTGTTATCAAGCATTAGAAGGGGAACATAAACCCTTAGATAGACTTCCAGGGGGATGAATGGAGAGTATATGGATTTGCTAATTCTTAGGATGGTGTGTTAGGTTCAACAGGCCATGTGCCAGGTCCTACACATGGGTCAAAACAACCCCAGACAGTGCTACAGGCTTGGAGAGGAGTGGCTGGAAATCTGCTCAGAAATGGGGGTGCTGTTTGACAGATGGCTGAATATCAGGCAGCAGTGTGCCCAGCTGGCCAAGAAGACCAACAGCATCCTGTCTCATATCAGGAATAGTGTCATCAGCAGGAGAAGGGAAATGATTGTGCCCCTGCACTCAGCACTGGTGAGGCTGCACCTCCAGTACTGTGTTCAGTTCTGGGCCCCTCACTACAGGAAAGACAACGAGGTGATGAATCGAGTTCAGAAAAGGGCAACAAAGCTGGTGAAGGGTCTGGAGAAGAAGCCTTATGATGAGTATTGAGGGAACTGGCTTTGTTTAGCCTGCAGAAAAGGAGGCTGAGAGGAGACCTTATTGCTGTCTACAAATACATGAAAGGAGGTTGTAGCCACGAGGGTGTTGGTCTCCTTTCCCACATTAGTACTGACAGCACAACTGAGGAATGGCCTCAAGTTGTGCCAGGGGAGATTTAGATTGGATATTAGGAAGAATTTCTTCACTGAAAATGTTGTCAAGCATTAGAGTGGGCTGCTCAAGGTAGGTGGTCGAACCACCATCCTGGAGGTGTTTAAAATATGAGTAGATGTGGTGCTTAGGGACATGAGTTAGTACCAGACTCAGCAGAGTTAGGGTAAAGTCTGGAATCAATGATCTTAATAATTTTTTCCAACCAAAATTATCCGGTGATTCTAAGTTATCAGCTTGCTAAAGGTTAATATGATATGGTCACTAAGAAAAGATTGGCTCGAGGACACAGTCTGTCCTCATTTTATATCCCATTCTATTCTACAGAGAGATCTTATGAAAAATGGCGATTAGTCCACAAATTGCAGGGTTTTACCTTTATTTTGTGAACCAAAGATATCAATGTGTGACACAACTATTGATTACTAAAAAAAAGAGAAAAATTAGCTGGCAAAAGAGGGAGCACAAACCTTTGGATATTGCCTCAAATGTGTATAGGGTAAAGAAGAAGTAGATTATTTTTGTCTGTAGGTACAATGGTCCAGAAGTGCAAAGATTTTGTTCTGGTTTTCGGGGTGGGGCATTTTTGTTTTTCTTTTATTTTTAGTAAGAAATCTTGGCTATCGTTGACTAAACTTCAGACAGGGAGAAATGCAGAGAGAACTGCTCTATAGTAGCTCTAATACTAAGCTTACCAACATAAACACAGATTTGCAAGTGAGTATCTGTATTAGCTGCAATAGAGACATTGCAGGTAGAAACAGGACAGGTAATACAGTAATAGAAATAACTTACTTGAACAAATCCATTTTCCAAGAAAGGAGGAGGTAAACAGAATTCTTTAGGGGTTATGGATAAATCAAAGCAGTGTGGTTCAATTAAACTATGAAGCAAACAAAAGTAAGATTGAGTTTTATTTTAGCCTCTCTTCCTTTCAAAATTATACACATTCCGTGAAGCCCATTTTAAATACTATTACATATTCCATTTACATCACAATTACAGTTAAATTATGCACTGACAGCTTATCTGAGAGAGTTCTCTATAATGGTATCAAGTTTATTGGCTTTTACCCCACTTTCTACTCTTACCTTTTATCAGATTCTGAATTTCATTTTGTTTCAACTTAAATATGAATGCACCATTCAGAAAAAAATTTTAAAATCTTCCTGTAGTCATGCTCCAAATGTTTTGGATTTTGGTTTTTTTTTTTACTGCTTACCGAAAATGCTGCAACTCTTCATCTTCACATGGTCTGTTTTCATGCTGCTCTCCTATGCAGGCCTTCCCACCACCACGTGGGGAGGGGTTGTTGCAGGTTCGACTCCTTGATTTCCTTCCTCCTGAACAAGGACTCCAGGAAGACCAGCAGCTCCACTGTCCATCAATACCACCTATGCACCATTTGGCAATATGTTACATTAAATGACCCTGCTGGTGGTTTAAAGGCACAGGCTGTTCAAACATCATGGTGGTGCAAATGGCATTCTTACAGAGAATTCTAGATTGCAATTATCTAATCTTTCACCTTTCCCAAACTTGCCCTTAACATAAGTATAATTCAATGAGCCTATGTGTAACCAAAGTCTGAGGGAACATAAAAATAGCTGTAAGCTACAACTAATTATAAAATTGAAAAGCAAAAATGTTTGAAGTTATTGATATTCACTTAGTACATATTTACAAATTGTTATGTTTTGAGAGATCACTACTTTCCATTGCATTTAATAACAAAAATAAAAACAGTTCTTTGCTAAGTACTGTTTTGACATACTAACTCAAGACTCAGGTTTAGCATGCCCTTCCCCATGCTGTATGTCTGCTGCAATATCTGATCCAAGCAGCCACTGCATGTCAGTCCCTCAGACAGTCTGTGCAGTGAGACAGACAGGAAGCAGAAGAACACACTTTGCCACTTCTAAACTCTTCCAAGTTTAAAGAGTGCTGACCTGTCTGATCCTGCACGAGAGTTCCCAGCTCACAAGCTGCTCCAAAGGTGTAAGGCTTGCAGTAGCATACACACTGAGTTCCTTCCACGGCTGCCTCACCACCATTCTGACAAGGCTGACATTTGCAGGGATCATTTTCAGCCATATATTCTTCAATGGCTAGTTTTAGGAAATGCTTTTTGACTGTAGAGCAGGGTACTTCTTTCACCAGCTCATATAACGGTGTTAGCTGCAGACAGTGGGGAAACATTTGTATTAAATAGTTATAATTGGGATACAAGAGTTTATAAGCACATTTCATTATGCAAAGTAATTTGTGATGTATGCTTCCGCACACAGGAGTTGACAGATGCTCTAATTTGCTATCTAGCTAACTAAAATCTTATGTCAGTATTTCATTAGTCTTTTTCTGAAAAGTCAGCTCTGCTTAACAGCATCACTTAAACCTAGTGGTATATCAGTCATGTTTAAGCATATTTCAGCTATGAGATTAACACCGAGATGAAAGTGTAAAGCTGACCACCCAGCTGTTTGCAGAATAAAAATCTGGACATTTAAACAACCCATTATTTAAACCCCTTATTGAGCAATGATTGAAGGTAACAATAAGAAAGAACGTTTTGTATTTCTATTGTCTATTTCACAATATTCTGTGCTTTTACATTTAATTGAAAACTTCCTGAGAAAAATATTTTTGGTTTATACCAGAAGATTTCCTCAGTATGTGGGCATTTCCCAAACAGGATTTAGACAAGGGAGCAGCGAATACAGACATGCCCAGCTTCATCTGCCTTCCAGAATCTCCAGTTATGCTAAACTTATGGATGCAGAGAGGAGAAGGGATAAAAGGGATGCCCAGAAGTTGGCAAGCTGAGTGGAAGCCACAGAGACCTGCCAATATGTATGTCAGGAAATGGGCTATCTCAAATCTAGGCTTTATTCAATGATAGGGAGACCCTCCACTCTTAAGCAGAACTCCATTAAAATCACTGAAGGCTTGTAAGATTTTAGGTATTGATGTGTCAAAAGACAGATTCTTGCCTCAGCTAATCACACTATTTTCACAGCATTTTCCCTGAACTCTTTTTTATTATGTGATATGTAAACAAGATTATTGCAGACTGATTAATCACCAGCTATAGCTTAATCATTTGTCCTTTGAGGTAATCCCATCTACTCATCTCTTCTTCAGGAAAAAAATCTTACCTTTTGCTTAATTACTCTGGGATAGTCTGTCACTGATCTGGCCCAAAAGGAGTATTTCTGACTGTTCCCTGCAGGATTATTCAGCTCTAAATAACTAAGGCCAGCAACAGCACTGGGGCTTCCTCCTTCTATGTATGGTTCTCCTTTGATCTTATTACCACTGCTTCCTGCAGATTCAGGATGGGGAATACAGAAAATACCAGGATTGCTATATTAACAAACAGAAATGGAAACAATACATGTAAAAACAATGTTAGCAAGCAGTGAAAGGACTCATTAGTGTAGATTAACCACCGGTGCCTGGATCAAGAGCTCCTACATTGATAGTACATAAGAAATATCTGATCTTGCAGATGGCTTGACAGCCCTGAATTAGAGTGTCCAGAAATGTACTAGTTACTGGCAAAGCATAATGAATGAACAGTGAGTGTTGGAGAGCCTTTTAAACCAGGCACTTGGTTTCTGGGTTCAATGTGTTAAAATTGAACTCAATAAAACTATCAATGCCTGCTCCTTGTTTTGACAGCTATTTAAGAGAAGATGAAAGCTGGAGACTTGACAACTGTTGAACATTTACCTGAGGAAGTCTGTAGAAGTTCTTCCAGTTTGGAGCACTTTACTGTCTTCTTTTTCACAATGAAAGCATTCCAGCCTGATGTGGTGCATTCGTACATGTCTGTTAGGCTCACACCTGCAGATACATTAACAATTCTGTACACATAAACTGTGTTGCGTTCATTTCAAAGTTTCTCATTGATGTGAGAAGTTATGAAGTGTTACGCCTAAATTAGAAGGCAAGTAATTAGCACGTCATGTGGGAAGGTTCACATGTTGCTAATGCCCATGGATGGAGGCTGAGAGATGGGAGGTGAATCTGGAAAGTTTATTGTTTCTTTTATCTCTTTTCTCAGCAGTCCCTAAATCCCCAGCACTGCTCTCCACTGAGCACCATCATACATGTTACTCAGGTATTTGCTCTGTTTGTAATTTATTCTGTTTTTACACAGAATAAAACTGCTTTACACAGCTTTACCCAATCTTCATCTCTGAGTAGCTTTTAAGATTTAACATTATTTGACACTTAGTTTGGCACTGGAATTCAAGTTAAGCCCTGAGGAGGTGCTGAACCCATGATCAAATCTTCGCTACACAGAGCACTGCAGGTCACAGACATGGATCTAGAACCAAATGTGGTTTGAGCATTGTTTCTCATCTTTCTTTTGCCCACAAAGAGAATGGGATGACTAGTAAAAGTATCTTACTTGATTTTATATATTACCTAGAACAAGCAAATTATTTTATACTCTTGCTACCACACTTTTTTTTTTTTTTTATGTTTCTTGTAACATATACTCTATGTACTCTAACATGTACTCTACCTTCTGCTTTCATTTTGTCAGTATCCATATAAAAAATAACTTTGTAATGTCCTCCTAGAGATCCAGAGTGTAAGAAATGAGTCCCAAATTGTTCAATAAGTCTTCGGTAGATGTTGTACTCGTAGACAACTGGAAGGTTGGCCAGTTCCTTCCAGAAAGGCTCCGCAAGAGTGAGAAAGTCAGGCCGGTTGTTAATAAACTGTGCAACCTCCACGCTGTTCTCCACTACCATTAGCTGCTTACTCTGAGGGGAGGAAAATACATCAGTCATGCTTCATGTTACTATCAGGGTGGTTGCTACTGGCCAGATAACATTCATGTTACATTGGGTACTAACCAGTAGCTTTACAGATCTGTTCAAGATGTCTAAGCAACTCAGTGAATACAAAAAAGAACACCCTGAAATTAGAAAATATCTTTTGAACCTTTATTTATTTATAAGTGCTGCAGCAGCTTTCTTTTCCTCCTGTGTACCTGAAAGCTAGCATACCACTCCTCAAAGCTAATGGCATTTTCCAGAGCCAGTAGCCTGGCAGTAGCAGGTTAACAAGCCTTGACTGGAAGCAAATCAAAGGCACTAGAGAGGTCTTCTTTGCCCCGTGTTTTGTTTAGAGAAGCCTTTCTTTGTAGCTGCTCTAGAAAATCAGAGGATGCTGTGGAATTATATACTCCTATATACCTGTACAATACTGCTCATCTCAGCCTCTCAGAGCTGCATTTGAACTCTGTTATGGTAAGTCTCAAAACATGTCACTGTTAGTGTCCTAAAATGAGTTTGTCCTCTGTCAGTTGGAGGGCCATAAAATGTATACATCTTTTACTTGGTTTTATCTGCTGTGAGATGGAGGTTATAATTCATAATTGAGAATCTCTTTCCTAATGGAGTTCTATTACTGGAAAACGCATTATAAAATAAATGAATTTTAGAATAATATATATTTAGAATATATATATATTTAGAATAATATATATAGAATAATATTATAAAATAAATGAATTCACAGAATTATTCTCTTTTTTTTTTTTTTGGTGGGGTGGGAGGGTCCAAGATACTAACAGAGGTAATAGGAAAAAACAAAAAGGCTATAAATAATTAGAAAAAAATTTAAAAGATTGATCAGTCATGAGAAGACAATGCTCTTCTTCATCCAATAAGGAGGAAAACAGCTGGTAAAATAATAATTTTAAAAATTACTAATAAAGAGTTAAAATTGATATTTCACAAAGGTTTGATGTAATTATTTTTTATGCACTTTGTGTCAAAAATATCTGAATATAAGAAATATTATCATCTCACTAAAAAAAACACATTTTAAAATTATGAAAATGCTTATCCAAAACACTAAGCCAAAATGACATTTTATGCATACCTTTAGACTGTGTTGCTGAATTTTGTTCTGTGAATAATGATGTCCACTGTTTGACTTTTCATACCTCTCCATGTGTTTCATATAAGACCAGCTACTGTTGAAAAACTCATAACTGAAATCATTCTGAACTTTAACCTAGATGATGAAAGACAGAATTCTGTATAAAGAGCTTCATTAAGGATGTTAAAAATGATAGCTGATAGAGAAAGAGCAAATCCTTCCTGATGCAAAAAATCCAATGTGTTTTTCAGGCTGAACCAATTTCAGATTTCATAAAAAGCATTGAATATTATTGGAAAAGCTTTATATATTTTTTATAGTTATATGTTTGTATATTTATCTTATGAAGTAAAGTACCCTAAGGATTGCTTGGCATTCATAGAATCATTTTGTTTGGAAAGGACCTTTTAGACCACAGAATGCAACCACTAAACTAACTCTACTGCATCCAGTACTAAACCATGTCTCTAAACACCACATCTACTTATCTCTTAAATACCTCCAGGCTGGTGATTCAATCACCTCCTTTGTCAGCCAGTTCAGTGTTTGATAACACTTGCAGTGAATAAATTTTTCCTAATATACAATCTAAACCTCTGCTGACACAACCTGGGACCATTTCGTCTTACTCTAGCACTTGTTACTTGGGAGAAGAGACTGACCCTCCCCTGGCTACAACCTCCTTTTGGGGAGTTGTAAAGAGTAATGTCTCCCCTCAGCCTTCTCCTCTCTAGACTAAACAGTGCCAGTTCCCTTACCTGCTCCTCATAGCACTTGTTCTCCAGACCAACTATTCTTTTGATAAAAGTGAGACAAAGCACATATCTGAGACAGTGTCTTCCAACAAAGCATATCTTCGCAAGATCTCCACAAAGGACATCACCTGTTCATGACCATAACTTTTCTTAGGATGATTCAGGTCACTACTTATGCTAAGGAGATGCTTTTGTATTCAGTCTAGCTGTGTGGGAATTAGAAATCACATTCAAGGAGTCATAAGTTGCTTTTCTTCCTTTCATTTTTGGAAGATATACACTAGTTTGTATTTCAAAATAAGTGACTGCAGAGAGAGAACAGGTGTCATTCACCTACATTTAGGGAAATCTACCTGCCAAAAGACTGTTCAAGCTTTGCATAAATAGTTTCAAACTGGAAAAGGGTAAATTTAAATTAGATATTAAGAGGAAATTCTTCACTGTAAGTGTGGTGAGAAACTGGAACAAGTTGCTCAGAGAAGTCCTGGATGCTGCCTTCCTGGTAGTGTCCAAGACCTGGCTGCACGGGGCTTTGGGCAAACTGGTCTAGTGGATGGTGGCATTGCCCAGGCAGGGGGGTTGGAACTAGATGATCTTTAAGGTCACTTCCAATCCAAACCATTCTATGATTCTTCTAGTTTTAATCATTACTCTAAATATAAATCTGCATTTAATGGAAACGTACCTGGAAAGTATAAGCAAGAATACTTTCACTTAACCTGTAGTATTCTCTCCCATCACCACTAAAGACCTTTCTGCATTGTCCTCCAAAACTTTTTGTATGAATGACTCTTCCCCTGGTCTCACCAGTAGTGGCATCAAACCTAAGAGAAGCAAAACAAGAAACAACATTAAGACAGACATGTAGCACATTATTTTACAGTAAACAAAAATTCCAGAGCCATTATAACTGAGTGTTGTATCTGCGGCTGAAGGTCATAAGCTGATTTGCCCAAGAAAAGGGGATATTGATGGACAGACTTCTATACCTGCAGAACTGCAGTGTGCATAGCATGCTACAATATGGATAGCAAAATGTTGCTCTTGATTTGTCAATGAAACACATATCAATATCTCTTAATGTTAAGACATTAATATCTATCACAAATGATAGATATGATTTTTATAATTAGATATACATCTTATAGATATGAGTTATTATTATCATTATATATTAATTTTTTACATATGAATTATATATATTAATTTAATTTTTACTATTTTTCCAGCAACTAATGCAACAGATAAACAAAAGCATCCATTCAAAAATTGTTTGGGACATTTTTTAAATATCTGAATTATAGCACATTACAAGTGATACAACTATACTAAAGAAAATGAAAATAATTACCTTGCTAGGTTGCAGGCAGGATGTATAAACGTAAATCCAGATGGACCAACAGTATTAAATGCAAAAGCAATCAACAGAAAAGAATAAACATTGCTGGCTCATTTTTTCTACACTGATGATCATGTGTTATGGGTTGACATTTCATTTCATATCTTAAAAGATATTTTTCAGTAGGAATTTGTCAATAGGAACAAAAGATAAAAAAGCTTTATTCTGTGCTTCAGATCAAAGAGTCTGTACACTTTTGCATATGAGACGTATTACCACAGGCCCAACAAGGCTATCTTGTATTTACAAGCAGCCAGAGCCTGTAAATACAACAAAAATGCCAATGGATTTGTCACCAAATTACTGAGCCTGGCTCAGGACATTACCCTGTTCCTGTAAGTTCTGAATTTGGAGGAGTTTTATCAGTATCACATACGGTCATCTTCTCTTCACATCGATCTTCATCTGCACCATCTTCCTCACAATCCTGATCTCCATTGCACACAAGATATCTGCTAATACACTGACCTAAATCAGAAAAAAAATGTGTGGGGAAAGGAAGTGTTAGTTCATTTAACAATAAATCACTCGAAGTCAGAGCAAAAATCCCACTTACCTACTACATTAATTAGCTGGTTCACTCCCATGATGAACTGTCTGTGCCCAGGAGGGCTTATGAAACAACAGTAAATGTAGACATAAAGAAATAAATTATAGTATGCTTGAGGGAACTGCAGCCATTCAAGGCTTATGATATGCTAATAAAAATGTTGAATTCTAGATTTATTTCCTGAGCTTTCATCCTTTGACCCTGTCACTTGTGATTAACTGTGATTATCATTTTGGTAGCACCAAAACATGTTTATCATGTTCCTTTGTGATAAACATCTACCACCTGAGACAATGTGCTTTTTTGTGAAGATAATGGAAGACACTTGTATGTGAGGACTATTTTGGGGACTGTTAGTTTCCGTGACCAGCTGATTTCCAAGATATTTGGATATAGCCTGAAACAGCTTCAAACAATCAGATCTAAGGTTGTATTCCTTATTTACCTTCTTAAAATGAAAAATCTCTACTCGTTGTCAAATTAATAAGGCAGAATGACTTAGAGAGGCTGCCAGGGCTACAGTATATTATCTGCAAGGCTCTCCAACACTCCAGATTAAATTAAAAATGCATAGTTGAGGCTGGAAAAAAAGAAACATACTGCTAAATCAAATTAGTCTGCGGGGCAAGGGTTCAAAGAAGTCATTGCCTCTTTACTAAAGTTCAAATATAATAAGGTTACTTTCTTAAATTTATGACCAGAAAATAGTGAAGATCTTGGATAGTACCTGAGAAACACCTGAACCGATCACCACAGCCATCCTCTGTTGGGCATCCCCTTGTGGGGGTGCATGGTCTTGTTTCAAAGGAATCCCCAGAGCAGGGGTTTCCCCCATACTGTCCATAAATGGATACTGTCCGTCTTCGAATCTGAATACAAATCAAGGGAGATTTCAGAAAATCCAAAGGCAAATTAGGAATAGTTTACTGATGCAAAGACAATGCTACCATTCTACTACTCTAAGGAAAATAAATATTCACTTTTTTTTCTCAGAACAAACACACTAGGTATTAACACAATAATGTAACAAACTCTTAAATTTATAAAAAGACAACTATTCTATCTATGAAGTCTTTACACTGATCCATAAGCTTGGCTGCGTTGTTACAACCTGATCTGTATCTAAAACCAAGACACAGCTGCTGACAAATTTGAGTTTTGTTTCACTATTTTAATATGACCAATTATGGGTGATAAGAATTTGCTGAAGTTCTTCAAATTAAACAATGTCGTTAAGGAAGATGATAATATCCAACATCAAGTGGGCTACTTTTGCTTCTAAAAAGAGAAAGTACTGTCTCATGGCACATCTTTAACTTTTACTAATCCCTCCATGACAGATGCAACATCAAAGTAAAAGGAAGGAAAATCAAAAGCATCTTGCACATACATAAAGCTGCACTGTAAAAACCATCAGCTTATTTTCACTGAAGATGCTATGTTGCAGTAAGGTTTTCTTTCATTGAGATGTGGCTCCACTAATGAAAAATCCATAGAATTGGCACAAACCAGCATCTTTAGAGAATGTCTCAAATTGCCAAATAGTTCCACTGTATTTTTTGGAACCATCACCAACATAAAAAGTGCACCAATTATTTTACAACTTGAATGAATATCATAGCCTTGAAAGGGAAATATCTGGGACAGATTAGGGGATGTCCCTTCTGAGTTCTTTGTTCTTCAGCTTTCTTATTTTGCTGGGGCTTTTGTCTGACACCTGGTCAAGGGTTTTACAGATACAAGTCCTTAATTACTGGGAAATAAGCATATGTAAGTGAAGTCATGAAAAGTACAGAAAAGGTTGTGTCTGTCTATACCTGTTTTTGAGTACAGCCATCACACTCAGACCAAGGGCCAAAAGAATTCCAGTGACAATGGACTGGAGGGGAAGTGCTGCTTCAGAAGTATTTTTTGACATTAAAAAAAAAAAAAAAAAAAGAGAGAGAGAGAGAGAGAGAGTAAAATAATCATGGCTTTCCATCCATAAGTACATAAGCACTAGTGCAAAACTTTCCTAAACAGCAAGGCAGGGCTTCAATAACAACCACTTGGATTTGCTTTTCATGTGAAAGAATGAAGTCTCAGCTGAGGCTTTGTGGTCACTGAAAAGAAATAACAGGTACATTCACCCAGCCTGGAGAGCAGCAAGGACTTTCTGCAGCAATAGTAGATCAGCTTCACATTGCAAAGTGTAGAGATCTCAGACCACATCTGTTGACAGGCAGGGAGCTGCCAGGGGCTCTGTGTGTCATGGTGTGCAGCAGACCTTCCCGTGGCAGATCTTAAGTAGACAGTTTGCCCATGGGAGGCATTAAGGGTGCTATCTGCCCCTGGAACTGGGGCTGGCTAGAGGTAAGCTATGTTGTGTTTTGCAGATGTGTGCTGCTGTGGCTCACATCACTGCTGTGTGCTCTTTTCCAGAAGGGCAGCTGACTCCCCTCAGCAGAGGTAAGGGTCAACATAATGCCTCATTCTTATCACCACTGATGGCAGTGGCAGTGCTGACTCTAAATAGTGTCTCCTCTCCCTGTAAATATATCTGAAGAACCCTTTAAGCCCTGCCCCAATGCATGCACTCTAAGAAGCTGTCTGTTAAATTGTACAAGCTTAGTCTTCAGCATGTAATTTGCAAATGAAATATTCACCTGGAAAAAATGGAAAAGAAATTTGAAACTTCCAGCAGCAGAAAAATCACCAGCACCTGAAACAGAGGAACAAAGGGAAACTTCACTTTTCTGCTTTTTCTTTTAGCTCATGCAGCTGTTCCAACTTTCTCCAGTCTTTCTATTAGTTAGCTGAAGAACCAAAGCATCACACTGATTTTCCTCAGCTTTGTTGTGAAAGCTGTTTTTCAGTTTTATTTTTTCTTGCAATACTACCTAATTACATTTTCAGTTAAGTATTTCTCCATATAAATTAATATTTCATTGCACTTGCCATATTCACGTCATCAGTACAAATCAAGTAAGTAATTGTCTTACCTTCATGTTAGATGAAATATGCAGATATCCAGAAATTACCACAGAAAATGCACTTCCAATCAGTTCAGCAGCCAAAGGAGTCAGTCAGTCTGTCTGCTACTGTCTGTTCTCACTCTGCCTTAGTATTCTGCTTTTCTTTCCCTAAAAAGGCTGAATATTGCCAAGAACTTTTAATCTTAACCCATCTAGTCCTCTCTAGGGACACAGCCTGCTTTGGGAGCTGCTCAGAGTTTTTAAGACACATAAATCAAGGCTTAGATGTGCTGATTGGGCCTGGCACGAAGTAAAAAGAGATGTTACTGGAAGAACAATTATGTTTTCCCTATCTTCTCTCTCACAGTTTCTTTCCTCTGAATACAACTTTTCAGAGATCCCAGGCATGTACACTTCACCACAGCTGAGACCTAAGCTTCAGAAGGAAGAGCTGCTTTAGAGTTGAGCTGATATTGCTAAGGTTTACTTTTGTTAATGAACCTTCAGTCTCCACTTCTGCAGTTATGCTGATGTTTGTGTATCAGTTCATGGACTGAAAATCGAGCTTATGGATCTGAATGAAAGTTTTGGCCAACTCTGTCATGATCCTGCCTATGCAAGACTTTCCAAGATCATACACAGACGCTGTATTCAATGACACATTAACTGCTGGCTTTTTGTGGGGAGTTAGAGCACTTTTTTTTCCTCTTTCCTCACCCTGCTACACCCTTATTTTTTCCTTTCACTTTTTTTGCTTTCCAGAAGTGATCCATTCCAGTAACAGCAGGAAAATGCCACTGCTGGGAGAACTGACATGAATTTGTCCAAGAGAAGCCTGGGTGAAGACCTCATGGAAAAGCAGCACTCCTATCTGCAGTCCTCACCACTAATGTGGTGGGACACCTCCCATGACTGGAATGTTGTCATGGGTGGCTATGCACTATTCAGGAAGGACAGACGAACCAAGGAGAAGCGGTGGTGTTGCTCTTTATGTGTGAGAGCAACTGGAATGTACTGAGTTCCATCCAGGGGGAGAGGTAGAATGGGTTGAAAGCTTGTGGGTAAGAATTAAGGTTCATGAAAACGGGGATAAAACTGTTATGGGCATCTACTATAGATCACCAGGTCAAGAAGAAGATGCTGATGAGGCCTTCTATAGTCAACTACAAGTAGCCACAAGATCACACTCTGTAGTACTCATGGATGACTGCAATCATCCTGGTATTTGTTGGAAAGACACACAGAGCCAGGCACATCCAGTCCAAAAGGCTCTTGTAGTGCATTGATGATAACTTCCTGATGCAGTGAGTTGAAGAACCAACGAGGAGAGGTGCACTGCTGGACCTTGTATTAATGAATTAAGAAGGTCTGGTTTAGAACATTAAGGTTTTAAACAGCCTTGGTGACAGTGACCAAGACATGGTGGAGTTTAGTATTTTACAAGGAAGAAGGGCTGTATGTAGGACTACAGCCCTGGACTTCCTCAGGGCTAATTTTGTACTCTTCAAGGATCTACTTGCAGGAATACTGTGGGCTAAGAGTCTGGAAGAGAGAGCAAGAAAGTTTTAAATATCACTTCTTCAAGCCCAAGATAGGTGCATTCCCTGGAGTTAAAAATTGGGTAAAAGCAGTAAGAAACTTGTGTGGATCAACGAGGAAGTTTTGAAGAAATTCTCATGGAAGAAAGAAATTCACAGCTGATGGAAGAAGGGATTGGTCACTTGGCAGAACTGTAGAGATGTTGTAGGAAGGCAACAAGAGGGCCCTCTTAAAACTCAAGAGGGTCTCTTCAGAGAAGAGGAGAATGAGGGGTAACCTCATTAATGTTTATAAATACATAAAGGGAGAGAGCCAGGTGGATGGTGCCAAGCTCTTCTCAGTTATGCCCAATGGTAGGACAAGAGGCAACGCTATAAACTTGAGCATAGGGGGTTCCACATAAACATGATGAAAAGTCTTTTACTGTGAAGGTGACAGAGCACTGGCACAGGCTGCCCAGGGAGGTTGTGGAGTCTCCTTCTCTGGAGACATTCAAAACCCACCTGGATGCATTCCTATGTGACCTGTAGGTGACCCTGCTCTGGCAGGGGGGGGTTGTACTCAATGATCTTTCAAGGTCCCTTCCAACCCCCAGCTTTCTGTGATTCTGTTACTTGAAAATTTTTCATATACTACATCTCAGACACTACATATTTTGAACAGTTTAACAGAGTCCTCAGGAAACTAAATCCTTCATGTCACAGCATTACTATGTGGTGAATTTGAAACCCTGCACTTTGTTTCCTTAGGAAGAGGCCTAGATCTTGGGTCACATCCACGTGAGGGATGCCTGTGTTCAGTCCTTGGAAGTCAGCAACCCCAGACCCAATGTAACTAAGCCAGAGGCTGTCTTGGGGGCTTTTCAGTTTTAGTAACTATGAATCTCTTTAATAGTGTAATTAATACACTTTCATAACTTCTGTACATATTTTACTGTTTTTGATTGAAATCCTCATGGTCCTAATAAGTTTTTGACAGATTTTTGTTACATTGTCAGTGATCATTTGCCTATGAAGGAAATTATTTGAACCAAGTTAAGCTGTTTAATACCTGGAATGAAATAGAGGAACTCCAAAAAATATTTTATCTCTCCTACCATATGTCTTGATCTTGCAGTTATCTGTTTTAATGGCTTAGATAGCAATTTCACTTCCTGTAAGTACATTATTAGCTATAATATCCCTTAGGACAAAGATATGCTGTAATTTTCTCACAAAGAAAACATTCAAGTAAATATAAAAGAGGACAACTGTATCTAGAAAATTAAGTATGTCATGGTGGTGGTGGTGGTGAGGTGTCTGCTCGTAATTAATGTTAGCAAAATCATTGGTAGTAATGAATATCATATTCAAATGAGCTTATATTGGTGGAATTTCTTCATGCAGTAAGCATTTTAGTAAGACATAAGCATTAGTCTGGTAGATGGTGATAACAGTTTTTTAGCACACATTTTCAGATACCTCAGCCTAAAGGCCTTATCTGCCTTAATTTTGGAGACAGTATTCTGCTTCTTTTGTTGATCCTGGCATCACCAGTAACAAAAGCAAAGAGACTGAATCAACATGGTGCAAAATAAAAGGAGGTCAGAGCTGGATTTGTTTCACTCCTAGGACTGCAAATCCACAGGTCCTGTGGCACTTTACTGATTTGCAGTGAATGCATGTTCAGTGTCCTCTAACACAGTAGACCCGTGAATAATTGATATTTCTTCCACATAACAGAGTACTTAAAGTAACTTTTTTCTTCTTACCATTTAGACTCTAGATTACTAGATAATTTTTTTGCTTTTGTGTGTTATTGATATTTAAGACTACGCAGAGATGTGTTATAAACACACTGCAATTTTTGCAACAAGAGACTAGGAATCACCTAGCATAGTCTCTTCTCACTGAGTGGCACTTCTACAATGACTTGAATTATAATAAAAGGCACAGTTGAGGAAGGTCCCCAGTTAATTCCTCTGACTTCAAACTTCACGGTAGTGAGATATAGAGTACAGTTTACAGAGAAGATGGGGCTAATTTCCTTTCACTATTAGCAAATATGACAATAATCTACTAACCATTTAGTTAGCAATGGGTTTTATCATAGCAACTATAAGTTCTTGCTAAATATTTCTACTGTTCATTCTGAAATAAACTGTCTTTAGACTTAAAAGCAGTGTTTCAGGAGGGTTTGAGAGTAACAAAGGGTTAGCTGTATGGCAAGGCAATGCTTGTCCTGCACCAAATGATAATTCTAGCATTCCAGCACAAGAATGATTAATGCAATTCTTCATTTGCTGGGTTAATGATATCCTGCCTGGTCTGGAGACAGCAAGAAATGGTATTGTCTGTATTCTACTTCACACTAAGGTCAGCCAGAATATAATTATATCAGCGATATTTCCCTGTAGACTTCCAGCCTTTTATAGGATTGATGCTAAGGTTACTCAATAGTTTACCAAGCTTTAAATAGTCTTGTGTTTTCATTGTCCAAGTTCATCATGTATTATAGCTCTAAAGACAGCCTGTGTTCTGTGACTGCTGCAAATGCCAAGGATCCTGTGACAACTGAGTGGAGAAAGAACATCTTGTCATTCTGGTTTTAAATTGTGAAATTGACCTGGAGAATTTATTTTGTTTGTTTCTCTTTGCTAATGCCATCTCACTTTTTTTTTTTTTTTTTTTTTTTTTTTTTTAAGCATTTTAATTGCCTGTTTTGCTTTTAATGTATTTGTCAGCTTTCAAGGATTAATGACAATGCCTTGAGATGTTTCTTTATGAAATAAGTCAAATAGCATTAGTGTTGTGCTAACTGTAATGCAAATTATTCTCCCTCAGGGATTTTGTAGAAGGACATTGCCTTTGCCTTAAGTACTGGAAGCCACACTCTGCAGAAACTATGCCAAACAAACAAGGGATGTGAGAGTTCTGGTTTGAACAAACTGGTTGGGAGAGCAGAGCTTGTGTTATTATAATTCAAAATTCAGGAAGCTTCAGTAGTGTAATAAATCAAACTTGTCTAGAGCAGAGACATTTCTGCCTGTGTGTACACAAAGGTCATCACTGCGCAAGCAAATAATTACTCTTCTTTAGAGTTAGGTTCTGATCTTTGGATACAAGACATGGTGAAAAAATTTAGCAGCTTGAAATTGCCCCAAATGCTGAGTTACCATCCTGTTTTTTCCACATCTTCCCCTGCTTTCACTTCCAATCCTCACCATGTGTTCCCTCTGCATAGCTGGCATACTGCAGCCCTCCCTGTGAGCCAGTTTAATTCATTACAATGACAGAAAATAAATCCAGAAAAAAAAAATGTGGGTGGTGTTTTTCTGTTTTAATGAGTTAGAGCATTTCCCAGAAAGGTCTGCTAGGGAACAGATGCAGGGAGAGAGTAAAAATACACAGCCATGAAAGACAAGAATGGGAGAAAAAAGATGGTGGAGGGAGAAAAGTAGGAGAGCCTTCTGCTTGAAAGCACAGACAGCCCCAGCAGCAGCTCAAGTGCAGGTGAACCACCACCTTGCAGAACTCTTCTGGTTCCTGCTCACCCTAGACAAGCAGATGTAGACCTCTCTACTGCTCAGTGCTTCACAGGACTCTCCTACAAAGAATAGTGGCATCTGAATTAATCAACCTATCTAGTGATTAGTTGCCCAGACAGGCCTGATTTAAATATTAATTAAAGCTGAATATTTGTTTTTCATTGCTACCATTACTATTACCTGCTTCTCTGAGACATCCCACTTTCAGGCTGGAAAAACTGGAAAGGCTCAGATCATGTGTCTTTGGAGATGGCTGCAACCAAAGTGTGAATACTAAATGGGAGTGAGGTTTTCAATGGCCTTTGCCACTGACAGTTGAGGACATGTTTAGGTCCACTCTGAGTTCTTCTCAACATGAAAATCATGTCCAGAGAGCTCACAGGGGTCAGAGCTCACCTGCCAGATGTGCAGAAGCAGAGGTACTATGTCCGCAATAAATCTAAATGCTTTCACAGGCCTGCCCAGCAACAGAGAGCCTGACACATATGTAAAATAAATGTATTTCATGTACCAAAGATCTGGTCTCATGATTTTAACACTAAAAAAACTAACACAACAAGAGTCACATGAAACTGGCTAAAGCAGAGGCACCATTGAAAAATCATACAACAAAGCCACATGCAGAATATACAGGGGTGCATCAGAGATTGAATCACACTGAGGATTGCAGGACCTGTTCCAATCAATTGATCCTCAGAGACAGACAAGATCAATTTTTCCACACATATCCAATAATCTGTGGTTTTGTTGACTTTTTTTCTTTTGCTCATCTACATTGTTTAGCTACGAATTTAATTCATACTATTTAACAAATTCATAAGCAGCTTTATATGACTGCCTAAGAAAGCAGTATCTTGAGCTGATGATCTCTTTTAGCCTGGTGTCTTTGTGCTTTTCAAAATAGCCTCTCCTTATTGTTCTTTGTAGAGTGAGCAAAACACCAAAAATCACTGTCATGTATGAAATATTTTGACACTGTTACGATTTAGCAATGATTCAAAATTAGTTAATTGAAAGACTGAATTTTAGCAACACTTAGTCATTGCCCAATCTAATGATTAAGTAATTCAGTAGAATATGTTATATCAGCTATTTAATTATAAATTTGAGTATGCCAAGATTCATACTAACTTCCTCCAAGGTATCCTAAACTATACGATAATAGGTATGCACACAAACATACAGACACAGACAGAAATATTTGGGCCCAGTGAAATACAGACACCCACTCTCATGAATGCAAATGTGTATATTCAAACACACAGATAAGTAGAGAGGCTAGTCTATAGTGAAAATTTCCCTCAATTATGGAGTAAATACTCAAAATCACAGAAATGTCCCAATTCTAAGATCACCACATCCAACTGTCAACATCCTCCCTCTAATAAAAGTATATCAATATCTGTGTCACCCACTAGAGCATGTTCTGAAGGCCCTGACCTATATGGTTTTTAAGTACTTCCAGGGGTGGTGACTCCACTATCCCTGGGCAGCCCATTCCAATGTCTGACTTCTCTCTCAGCAAAGAAACTCTTTTTCATATCTAGTCTTAACCCCCCTTAGTGCAACTTCAGGCCATATCCTCTGGGCCTACCATTATTTACTTTAGAGAAGAAGCCAGCACCCACTCCCCAGCAACTTCCTTTCAGGTAGCTATAGAGAGCAATAATGCTTCATCTCATCCTCCTCTTCTCTAAATTAAACAGTCCCAATTCTCAGCCTTTTTTCACAGGACTTGTTCTCCAGACTCTTCATCAGCTTGACTGCTCTTCTCTGAACCCGCTCCAGCACCTCAATGTCTTTCTTGCAGTGAGGGGCCCAGAACTGAAGGCAGTACTGGAGGTGCAGCCTCACCAGAGCTGAGTACAGGGCACCATCACTTCCCTCCTCCTGCTGACCACACTAGTCCTGATATAAGCCAGGATGCTGGTGGCCTTCTTGGCCACCTGGGGACCCTGCCAGCTCATATTCAGCTGGCTGTTTACCAGACTCCCAGGTTCTTTTCTGCCTGGCAGGCAGAAAATGCAGCAGTATACTTTGAAGAGGTGGTGAGATTTGAGGAGGATGAACTCTCCCTGGCCGCCTGTTCTCTTTGTCAGCAAATGGTCCTTGAGGAGTTTGTGTCTGAGAGGTGTCCCGACTCAGCAGAGATGCTGGTCACAGCCCACTGTGATTCAGGAGAGCTCAAAGAGTCTAACATGGAATCACTGATCATAAAGTAAAAAAAAATTTACTTCTGTCAGGTACTTTTCCATGCTGGCCCAACTTGGATATGAACAACCCAGTACTTTTCCAGCCGTTGTGCATACACAGAACTTGATAAATTTTTGAGTTCTGGTATCACCCCTTTTTGGGCCACCACCCAACTACAGACCTCTTAAGCCTATTAGAGGGTGACTGATGATGCCTCTCCAGATGATCAAAGTGAGAGCACTGGCTGGGTGTGCCATGCTCCAGTCCAGTTTTTCCAATCCAGATACCACTGTTATCCTGGGAGAAGAGAGGGAGCAGGGACCAGGCGGGTCAAAAAGTTCTGGTACGCTTGCAGTCCATACCTGCCTTGCCTCATGTTGCTATGTGGCCTAAGGGGGGGTCACACAAAGTACCAAGTGGCCCAAGAGCTGGCCAAGGGAGTTGCACCAGCAGAGCCATGAGCAACCCTGCCCATACTTTTATATTTCTGGTTCTTTCTGAATCAGTGGTGTACGTGCATTATATATTTTAGAATTATTATTGTAACTAGTTGGAAAACTAAACTGCTAAAAGAAGAAAACTTCTTTCATCGAAGTCCATTAGTCTCACTTGAATATTTCTCAGTATCTTAAAATTAAACCCTAAAAAGTTTTTAAATAAGAACAAAGATTCCTCTGCAATAAAGGAGAGTTAGGGAAGAAAATGAAGGCAGGACTTCCAAGAAACAGACCTTACCAGGCTGTCTTTTTGAACTATAATATTTTTAGGATGACCTGAAACTCATTAAAATTTTGCCAGCTTACTCAAGAAGTCAGTAATTAACTCTAACTGCTACCATGAAACTTTCTGAAATGAGCTTTTACAGATCTTGCAGCCATAACCCAAGGTCAGCAAATGAAGTAAGCTTTTGCAAAATTTCAGAGACAAAGGAGATGCAGAGCATTGTGTAGAAACAGAAATTATACAGAGATGACTTTTGGCCACCCTGATTCTAGAATGGCTCTTCATACAATTACCATCAAACTATAGTAAAAGAAAACACATAGCAGTTATAAGAAAAAGCTGATGTAGTTGCAGAGATCCACCTGAGCTCCAGAGAAATTTAGGTGTGCTCAAGATTGTTACTTCTACAACAACCTTGTAAGTCCTTAAAGTTATTGTGATGTACTTTTTACAAGTTATACTGGTTTCCAGCTGTATTTGCAGTTCAATCCAAAGGAACAGCACTAAAGCACAGGGTTTGCTCTTGCTTTTTTTTTTTTTTTTTTTTTTTCCTTTTTTTTTTTTTTTTGCCTGTGCTATTGATTTTATTTCCAGATAGAAAATTCTCAAACCATTTCTGACTAGCATGCAATGCAATTACCATCATGTGCCAATTTTGATTAGCATGGAAAAGGTTGATTCGGAGTTCTCTAAATCAGAAATGTTTTTATCTCATAGTGGAGAACATGTCACCAAGTATTTTTGAAAGAATCTGCATACCTGGGGATGGCACTTGTTTTTAGTTAGCCAGTGGACACAGCCCATTCTCTGCTCATTTGACTGAATGACCATCATGAGAGGGATTTTAAGTGTGGTGTTTCTAGTACAACAGAGGTTCTACAGAAAAATTAACATCTAGGAAAAAGTATTAAGCAAAAAGCAATGTCCAGACTTTTCAGAGTATGCAAATGTCTTTAAGACCTCTATAAATTATCAAAAAAAGAAAGAAAAAAAAAAAAAAGAAAAAAGAAAAAGGAAAAAAAAAAGGAAAAAAAGAGAAGAAAAAAAAAAAAAGGAAAAAATAAAAAGAGATAAGCACTGATTATTCCAGGGAGACAATGCAGAATGCAGGATTTAAGGCTTGCTTTAAGAACAGGTGAGGAAGCCTTCTGTTTTGTTCTTTGTGTGGTCTCATGTAAAGAGAGGCACAGACTTCTGCCTATATATTTTTTACTATATATTTTATCTTCTGAGGCACTGATGAAGGCAAGCAGGAAAATATTGCCACATAAAAAAAGGGGATCAGTCCTGAGAAAGCTTGAGAAGTGCTGATGGTCAGTTTTAAATGAAGTCACTAACAAACTTGTAAAATGTTTGAGAGACCCAGAAGAAAAAGTCAATTACATATACTGTTGCTTCAAGGATTACCACATTTCATCCTGTTGCTAAAATACAGTAAGACAGAATAAGCAGGCTTGGACTCGTCACAGTTTTGTGACCTTTTTACAGGGCAACATTTCCTCAGGCCTTTTTCCCTTCTCAAGCAGCCACTTTTTACACGGCATCTCTCCCTAATATATGTCCAAGGACAAAAGAAAAACATTTGCAGCAATTAGTTTACAAGTACTAACTAACATGGTAAATCAAATCTAAAACTGTAAGTACTGGAACGTTCTCCACTATCTGCCCAAATGCCAGTGAATCTGAGATTGCCCTGCTTCATCCAGAGGCAGCCTTTCAGGGACAGTCAGGTTGCAAGATGTAGCTTCAGCCATAGCAATGGGAGCTACTTAACTGAACTTTTTGGAAAACATTTCTTCCACATCTGTGGCCTCATCAGACAGACCAGTAACACAGTGGTGCACACACAGCCTTCCATCCAGAAGACTGTCTGTGCAGCATGTGCTTATCTAATCCAGGTCTTGCAGAAACAGTATTGTGGGTTGTAGTCAGCTAAGAAAAAGTTCAAAAAGCTCAATTTCTTCTCTGCGTCCTGTCTCCCCCCACTGATTAGCCCAGGCACTGGTTTGTCCTCTATTTTTATTAAAGTGCAATGGTATAAGAGGGAAAATTGTGCCTGGGTGTAAAGGGAATCCCCTGATGGAGACAGCGTGTCTCAGTTCCAGTAAATACCATGCTGAAAATGCCTGATACAGGGAAAATATATTCCAAAATAAACAGAAAAAAACATTTGTAACTGGGCAGTTGAGCTGACCTTTGTTAAGCAAAGCATTTGCATTTATGGAAGATTCTCAGCTGGTAGAAATGAACTAAAATGCAACAGTGATTTTGATGAAGGAATGCAAAGTTATTTTCACTGGGGAAACAGAATTTATCTTTGGTAAACAAAAAACTTCCATTTGTCTACTCCTTCCACTCCAAAGCCTTTTTTTCTTACAGTTTTATGTCTTACATCTGAATATTAAAGGCAAACCTTACAATTCCTTAGAGGACAAAGAGTGCTATGCAAGTAATGAGTTTTCCTACTTTAATGTGAGCTTATATTTTTATTTCTAGGTAAGGGACAGAGCGACCAGGTGCAACAGTGATTTGTGGTAGTTGTAGAACAAGGCAAATGCAAATTCTTCAAGTGAAATGTGAGATAAAGTAAATAAACAGCAAATAATATATTAAGTTTATTTTACTGTTTTTCAGACCAAATGTGAGTGCCCTAGTTTTCTCCAATATTTTTTTTTCTGTGACCTTCCACTTTACTGCAGAATATGTATTTTTCCTTGACTTTTAGAACTAAAGTAAAATTTGAATTGTATCACAAAAATGACAGAAATATAGAGGTTGGAAGGGACCTCAAAATACCATCAAGTGCAACCCTGCTACCAGAGCAGGGTCACCTACAGAACATCAAACCAGAACTCATCCAGGGGTTTTGGATGTGTTCCTATGTTCCAGTTTGAGAAGTAAGTATTTCTGAGAAGTAAATGCCTATTTCTGAAAGAAAATCTGACACCTTCTGTTTCCTTAATGCACATTTTATGCACAGCTTTGTATTGATTCACACACTTGGAAACTTCTAATTACAGCCTCCATGAAAAATTGAAAAATGTACTGTACCATGTACATGCTGTACCAGTGCTTTTAACACTAATAGGTGCCAAAACTGGATGGGTCTTGTTAAACTGAATAACCTGCTGGCCTTTGGAGACAGAAGGCACTAAAAGGCATACATTTCTCCCTCCATTCTCCCTCCATTTCTCCATTCTGGTGAGGATTAAAATCATTCACATATGCACTTGAAGCATAGCTGACTAAGACAAGAAGGGAATGTGATGGCAGAGATACACCTAGGCAAGTGTGTAATTCCACACAGAAAGTGAAAAAATTGAGAGGCTAAGATAGCCAACTCTTGTGAATCTAAGTTCAAATTTAAGATGGCTGCCTTTCCTGAGCTTCTGGCAAAGACTTCTACTCTAACATTTCTGCAAGAAAGGATTTTTTCCAACCAGATGAAATTATTTTTCTTTTCCAAAGACTAAGCCCATGTGTCATTCAGACCAGAATATTTGGAAGTATAATAGAATCTAAATTGGAAATTGTGTTTAGACACTTGGCTCCCAAGTTAGAAAATTTCAGCCATAATGTCAGCCATAATAGGCTGTGTCTAGCTATGAATCAGACAAAATTTTGATTATTTTTTTTTAAATAAAAAAGGAAAATGTTGCTAATACTGCTAAACCCTTTAATGTATATAACCATAAGCACTGAGAACCCCCTTAAAAAGCAAACAAAGAACACCAACCAAAACAAACACCCTCCAACAACTAGAGAAATTTTAAAGCTCTGAATACGCTGTTGCACTGTGCAAAATGTGTGTTCCAGGTTCACAGCTAACTGTGCTGAACAGAGGTATGCTGCCCCTGTTGCCCTAGGCAGATGGAACAATAAAGAAAGGTTTTAGCAGGTTTTCTGGCAAGGAAGAATCCAGGATCATCCCCAAATATCTTAAGGTTAAGATTAAAGGCAGCTGAGGAAATGAATGGGGAGTGATTGCTCCTTCTGCTTGTGGTGACAGCCATGCTTCAACCATGATCTACCAAGTGTAAGTGCCACCCCCCAGCCATTTGCCAGTACCACTGTCTGGTCTCTCTGGTCAATGCTAAACATTTGTAAGAAAATAACATTGCTCTTCTAATGTAACTTGCGTAAGCCAACTGCTTATAAGCACTGTAGAAGATAGGGTATGTGATCATCAGTATGAACCTATTCATGTCATCATAAATAGAAAGGATGACTGACTATGAAACTTTCTAATTCACTATTTGGAAAAATACTCAGAGGCTTTCTTCACTGTGAGTTCAAATAGATGATTTTTATTATTACATTTCAGTACTGACTTCTGTGTGCTACATCTGAGGTCACATTTTGTACTGTTTTTATGAAAGGGTCTCAATGAAAAGAAAGTATGAAACTGTGAAAAAGAATCTCTTACTTTCCCATTATGGACAGGCTATAAGAAGTAACAGTGTCAAAGGTATTTTATACACACAGTATAAGCTCTGTTATACAAAGACCTTTATAATTTTATATCATTTCTAATATATTTTACCAAGCAATTTTGTCAGTTAATGACAGCTGCTTTATTTAATTCTTTCCATTTTCATCTTAAATAAATAGAAAGTCTTCTGTATTATAATCATTATTTTCTCAGCAGGATTCAATAACTTTTTCATAAGCATTGCTGTTTGCTCATATTTTCTGTTATTGTCACAGAGATTTAAGAACTGCGCAGATAATATTGGTTTTAACTTATTAACTTAATTTACTGTTACTCTTTTTACTGACTTCTTTAGCGGAAAAGTTTTAGTTGAACTATACAGTCATCTTGTGGTGACCAAAGTTTCTGGTTCAAATTCATAATGAACGTTTTCACACCTAAAAGAATCTGGGTACTATACAAATAATTGTGTTTCTTGTGGCTGCTTGGTAACAGCTATTCAGTGGAGTGTCTTCCTCGCTAATTCCAAGCAAGGTCTCTGCCTCTGCAAATCAAGACGACAGCCAGGAACAAAAGCATCCAAACTAACTCACTTGAAAATGTTGCCCTTTGATTCCTCAGTTCTGTCATCTTCATGAGACATTTATACCTAGGTCAAAGAGCATACTGAAAGGCATTTCTGATAATAAATAGTATCAAGTACTGTCTAGCTTGTATTATAAATGAAGACTGAATCTACAGTATTCCTATCCACCCTGTACAGGATGCTACACATGTGCAAAATAAGCAATGCTGTATCAGACAGAAATTGCTTGGTTATCAGTCCTGTCCTTGCCACACAAGTTCTTTTCAATAGATGGAAGCTGTATGCAGGAGAGCGTGGATACAGGAATGCATGGTTTGGAATCAAAGCCAAATGCACTGAATTCTCTCAGGATGCTTGCTGTGGATAAAAAGGGATTGGCTCTTGTGATTCTTCAAATTTATACTGAGTATGATGCCTACAGAATGGAATACTTAGTTTGGTCAATTGTGGTCACCTGCCTGGTGTGCTCCTCCTCAAAGAAAAGCTGCAATGTGACCCCTTTATTGCCTTTTTGTTTCCAGAGAATAAGATGTTTTCCAGAACCAAGCAATGGTCTTGGTTCTACGTAACATTCTCTAACCGTAACCATAACTCAGTTATAACATTGTTATCAGTCCTAGAAGCAGAAACTGAGAAACATACTGTTAATTTCAGCAAGTGCAGCTACTTAAAAGAGACTTAACTGAAAACTAGAATTATGAGAAAGAAAATTTGTTGTCCTGGATCAAATCAGGACATGAAACAAATCCCACCGTGGTCACAAGGGACCGTGTGGCTGTACTGCACCCTGGTGACTGAATGATGTAATAGCATGACACCAAACCTGTGCAAAAAAACCCACCATGGAAGTTATTTGATACTCATACCCACCTTTCTCTCTACTGCCTAACTAGCCCTGGTTTTAGTTTCCCTGCCCGTGCGCTGGGCTAATCTTCAAGACTACTCTGCTTTAGTTGTGGGAAGGACTGGAAGTGGGAGATTCTTCCAGTTGCCCAGCAAGTGCCAGGTCAAAGGAAGGTTGTCAGGAAAGTCTGTAGGGCTTGAGTGGGAACAGCTTGAGTTAGAGGCCCTTGTATCCCAGAGGACTGAAAATTAAAATGTATGGGCATATCCCGTGCTGCATTTTGCTTCAGTTTTTCAGTCACAATGTGATGAAGAAGCTGCAGAACACGGTGATATAAGATACAGAAAGGCACTTGCCTCAGTAAACCCTAAGGCAAAAACATAACAGTATCAGTGCTTGCTGACGTGACAAATTTTCTCCCATCACTGGATGTGGCTGGACCACAAGTGCACAGAAACACTGACTGCAGAGACTGCTGTTTCCTGTATCAGTGCTGAAATCCAGACACATCTCCTAAATTTTGGACTACTTCCAGTGCATCGAAGCAGAAAGGTAAAACATCCAGTGCTGACCTGAGGCTGGTGCCACTCTGGCAGCTGCCAGTACATGCACGTGTGGGTCTTCAGCATGCCACATACACTACAAGTGGTGAGATCTGTCCTCACCAACAACCCTCATGGGGCCTAAGAGCTTCTGAGATGGTAGTAAGTCAGCCACAGCTCTGTGCATTCTCTACCTGAAAAGTATCCAGTGTTCCTGAACACTAGAGGCAACTGCATGATGATACCAAATACGTTTCTTGCCTAACAGGTCTGAAGACATGTAAAGGACCATGACTATTTTTATTCCACAAAGGACAAGAATAACAGCTCCAGCAGAATACCCTTGCAGGCAGCCAATCCAACACACTTCCTTTGGAGGCTGTTGCCATGGCATCTGTCCAATGCCTTCAGAGCATACTCCAGACTTCTGAGATCTAAGATGGAAAGAGGAAAGGAGGCACAAGTTAAAAGACATAGAGCAAGGTTGCTGGGAGACACACAACTCCAGTCCAGCCTGTGGGATGTATTCATGCTGTTTAAGCTAGCTGTGGTTTATTTTGCTTTTTTCTGTATGGTATTTTAACTACAGGACATTAGTTCCTGTTTTGATTGCAAGTAAGACAGAACTGCTATAAAAATATTTTCATTAGGTCAGCCAGGGCAAAACTGATTTTACCTAAATTCAGCCATCTATAAATCTCCAGCCTAAAGGGGCTGTCTCGGCTCCTGTTAGAACTAATGGACTAAGCTTTCCCTCCCAAGGATGGTTTTCCCAGACTACTTTAGACACCTAACTTAACTTCAGATCATTTACCCTTGGAAACACTCATTTCTCTCCAGGTCCCTGGATTGACCTAAATGCCTGATTTTAAGATGATGTAAAATGTGTGGACCTCTGCTGAGGTGTTGTTTCAAATCTAAGAATTACCAACCAAAACGTTGATCTGAGTGAACACTGTGGGCCTCACCTTTGTGTGTATATAAATCATAGAATCATAGAATTAGCCGGGTTGGAAGGGACCTCAGAGATCGTCAAGTCCAACCCTTGACCCACCGGAGCAGTTACCAGACCATGGCACTGAGTGCCACATCCAGTCTTTTTTTAAATGTCTCCAGGGACGGAGAATCTACCACCTCACCGGGCAGACCATTCCATTGCCTGATCACCCTCTCCGTGAAGAAATTCTTTCTAATATCCAACCTAAATCTCCCCTGACACAACTTAAGACTGTGTCCTCTTGTCTTGTTGATAGTTGCCTGGGAAAAGAGCCCAACCCCCCCCCTGGCTCCAGCCTCCTTTCAGGGAGTTGTAGAGAGCGATGAGGTCTCCCCTGAGCCTCCTCTTCTCCAGGCTGAACACCCCCAGCTCTCTCAGTCTCTCTTCATAGGGCCTGTGCTCGAGTCCCTTCACCAGCCTGGTTGCCCTCCTTTGGACCTGCTCCAGGACCTCGACATCCTTCTTAAACTGAGGGTCCCAGAACTGGACACAGGACTCGAGGTGTGGCCTCACCAGGGCTGAGTACAGGGGCAGAATCACCTCCCTGGACCTGCTGGCCACGCTGTTTCTGATACAGGCCAGGAATAACACAGCTGAAGTAAAAAAAAGACGTTTTGCCCCATCCCTCAACCTTAGCAGCACATAAATTGGCACCAAATTAATTCAGCAAGCCGCCACGCTCAGAAAACAAATAAATTAATGTTAAGACAACTGTACAAGGCTCTGTTTCCAGAGGTGAAAATGCATCAGACTGCCTCACAGCTCTGGGGACCATGGGATGATCCCTTTTTCTGTAACGTCAGCTCCGTGTTACAGGGGTTCAACTCTCTACACCTTCAAATTGCAGTCAAAAATGCTGCGCCAGTGGGGCAGCTCCGCGCATCAAACACTTTTGTCTCCCGACAGACAAACCCCAGCCGGTACCGCCAGGAGCAGCCGGACCACGGCCTGGGATCCACCGCCATATCCCTCCCGCCCGCCAGTTCCGGGGTGGTATCACCGGAGGAAACCCAGCAGGACCCCGCGGTCTCAGCCGCCACACCGAACCCTTCAGAGGACCGGTCCGTACAACAGGCCAGGCCAGGCCAGGCCGGGCCGGGCCAGGCCCCAAAAGGCCCACACTCTGCGGAAGTCCTTGGGCCTTTACGGGGGGCGGGAAGCTGCCGGGCCGGGCCGGGCCGGGCTGGGCTGTACCGGGCCACCCCCGGAAGTGCTGTCTGGGCTGTAGCGGAAGCGGGGCGGAGCTCGGTCTCTTTGGTGCTGGCGGCCGGGGAAGATGGTGAGTGCTCGGGGCGGGCTCGGGGTATCCGCTGCCATCTGCAGCCGCGCCGGGCCCTCCGGGGCCTTTGGCGTTCTGTGCAGTGAGGGTCGGCCCTGCGCACTCTTGCAGCTAGGGTCGTCGGCGGGAGGGCGCTGCGGGGAGGCTGCTGCGGGGCCGCGGCCTAAGGGGTTGGCGGCGGCCGCCGCTGCTGGCCCGGGAGCGGAGTCGAGGTGGGGTGGGAGGCCCTGCAGCCGCCCGGGCGCCTCCGGGGTGTTCGCCGCGGTCGTCTCCCTGCTTACTTGCGGCCCGGGTCGGTCTCGTCTCTCCCTCCACGTCCCTGAGGCAGTCGTATGGATAACGTAAAGGGGGTAGCTAGAGCCTTGTGCGGTGAGTGTGTGGCGAGTTAGGCGTGTAGAGGGCAGAGCAGTTTAGCGCTGATGGGTTATGAATTTGGGGGAGAGGGGAAGGGAGCTGAGAGAACCGCTCTACTAAATTTCAGCACGGGGAGGGGTGGTGATACGCAAATATGGCGACGAGAGGCGCAAGGAAATGGTTCCTGAACATGGAAGCTGCTTGTCGGCGGAACCGATTTGGTGCTTCAGAGTTCTGTGTGCCTCGGTTGGTTTTAGTTGACTTCTAGGATTTGCGCGTGTTTTTCAGAGGAGCTTATTCACGTGACTGGTAAGCGCTAGTGGTATTTCCAACATGCCATGTCTTGAAATGCTTTTCAGACGAAGGGTACATCGTCATTCGGTAAGCGACGAAATAAGACGCACACCCTGTGTCGTCGATGTGGGTCCAAGGCATACCATTTGCAGAAGTCCACCTGTGGGAAATGTGGCTACCCTGCAAAGCGTAAGAGAAAGTGTAAGTAGCGAACTTCTAACTGTTGAATTTAAAAAAAGGTTTCTTTACCTTCTTCAGTAACCTGACTGTTTGTCATGGTTTAACCCTGGCCCGGCAAAACAACAGATTTAAACCGAGAAACAGATTTATATATTAATCTCTCTCTCCTCTGATAAAGGAAAGAGAGAGAGAATAAGGAAGAGAGACTTATGGGTTGGAAACTAAACTACAGAACTTTAATGAAATAATAATGATAAATAGGAACAAATTACTAAATATATACAAATATACAGGAAAAATGATCCCACGTTCCTCCCCCCTTTCCCCAGTAACTCTCACGTCACCACCGAGGCTGCAGGGCAGCCCTGGGAAAGTCCAGGCTGGAATCCTGGAGTCGGCAGCAGTCAGGAGCTGGGGGCAGGAACACACAGATTCAGGCTGGCACGGATCAGGACCACAGGCAGAGGGACGGATGGAATCCTCTCAGGGTGCTGAAGGAAGCAGGGAGGGCAGGAAGGAGTAGAGAGAGCCTTTGACCCTTGTGATCCCTCAAATTTATACCGAGTATGATGTGTATGGGATGGAATACTCTGTTTGGTCAATTCTGGCATCTATCTTGTCTGGTCCTCCCCAGAGGAGGGTTTCAGGTGGGACCTCGTTGCTCCTTCTGGAAAGCAAAATGTTCCTGAGAGCTGAGCAGTGTTCTTGGCTCTGCATAACAGTCTCTAGCTGTAACTATAAACATGGAGTGTTATCAGTCCTAGAAGCAGACAGTGTCTGAGAAACTTGCTGTTAACCCCAGCAAGTGCAACTACTTACAAGAGACCTAGCTAAAAGCAAAAGTACAAACCAGAAAATCACCTTTATCCTGGCCTAAACCAGGACACTGTTACCCAACCAAGTCTCACCTTGCAGTGTTCAGAGCTTTTTTTCAATAATAATTGTCTTAACTGTATTTTAGCTAACATGCAGTGTCGCTACAAAGAAATTGATTTAATTTATAATTATTTTTCGCATCTGTGCAAATGCGGCGTCTGACTTCCTCTTAAACATTTGGATCAAACTATTAACTTCTGTGTTTTAGATAACTGGAGTGCAAAGGCGAAGAGGCGCAACACCACTGGTACTGGTCGCATGAGGCACCTGAAAAAGGTCTACCGGCGATTCAGGTATAGAGTCTTGAAGCCTTGAATGCATGTCACTTACTGATAAAACGTATCACTCAAAGCTAACATTTACGGGTGTTTAGTACATGTAATGCATTTATAGGTGTTTACTACATTTAATGTTGTATGGTCCTTTGAGGATTCAAAAAAGCCTTGTTTACTCTTAATAAATGGGGTGTATAACAATCATTTACACTGAAGTTTGGGTTTTTGTAAGAGACAAATCTTGAAATGCATTCCAATTTCATTTTGCCTACAGAAAAATACTAATTCAGGGCTCCAATAACTTAATTAGTTGCTAACTTATTTGGAGCTTGGTTAGCAGTAAGTTCCTATAACATCACATTCTGAGTTACGGGTTTCTGAAACTTGTTACAAAGCTGTAATTAGTATTTATGAGGCATTATTGCAGATCCTGTCCTGTCAAATTCATCAAAAGTTCCTCTTACCCCAGTGTTTTAAAACTGAGCTTTGTAGCTTCTGGCCTAATACATTAGAAAGCTGGATGAAAAATACCAAGTAATTAAAGAGTTTTGACAAATGTAGACTGGATTTAACAGTGAAAAGTAGAGGAGTCTTTAAGTTCATTATGAGTGTAGCTGAAGGATTTGTTTAGCTGTTAGTTTTGGTGAGTGCAGTCTTTCTGGCTGCAGCCAGAAAGTCCCTTCCTCTCTGCAGCTCGAGTCTGCTTTCCTCTGGGTGTTGTTGAAGCAGAAATGTCCTTCCCAAAAGTGAGCAAAGTTGAACGTGCTTTAGCAGAAGAGCGCTGAGACCAGTCTGCTTGTTCCAAACTTATAATCTTTATTAAAATGTCTCTGTAATGATTAGAGTGAATTACTAAGATATGCTGTAAAAAGCTGGTTGACTTGATCTAAAAAATGTTAGGAGAAAACTTGGAGTAGCAATCAGCTTTTCAAAAAGTGGTAACTATTTCTACTTGTAGGAATGGATTCCGTGAGGGGACCACACCGAAGCCGAAGAGAGCAGCTGTTGCAGCCTCCAGTTCATCATAAAGACTCATCTGTTTGTTAAAATAAATGGTCTTATCCAGAAAAATTTGTCACACGTGTCTTACGTTTTACTTCGGTGAAATGTGGGATTCCTGAAAATACATATGTTTACACACAGTTTCTTGATGGTATGTTTTGAAGCAATTCATTAAAACCTTAAATTGACTTCTCGTTCCCTAGCACCTCTGACTTGACAATGACCCTTGGGTGCACTGAACTTAAAAAGAGGTTTTTGCGTATTCAGTAGAGCTCACCTGCTAGAGAAGTGGAATATTGTTACTATAGACTTGTCCTCTTTGCCTCTTGAGTTTCATTGCACCCTAGCATGGAGAGTCAGAATTTAACTCAAAGATGGTAACTTAAATAATAGCTCCACATACTGTACTGGGAGAGAATTTGCTGACCCCGGAGTGAAATGGACATTTTTCATTGCTCTCTGATGTTTGACGTGTTGCCAAAAGTATTGCTCACTCAGTGGCTCATTGCTTCTTGGGCAAAAAGAAACTGACATGTCTGGAGCATGTCTGCTGCCAGAGGAAGGGATTGGAGAGTACATCAGAAGTTAATCCGACTGGCAGTTGACGTGGGAACCTGATTTCACAGAAAGATCTGAGTTACCTGCTGGGCTGTGTATGTGGTAATACATGGTATATGTATATGGTAGGTATATGGTGTAGTGTGGTAAGGAAGTAGATCGCTTGGGGGTGCCTGTGAACTGTGGAGGGGTGCCCGATTAATTTGTACCTTGTGTGGTGTCCTGTTGGGCTGCTCATCTGGCTTTCAAACTGCTTTGATCAGGTGAGACAGTTTGGGGAACTGCACTAAGCACTGCAACAGTTTAGAGGATTTTCAGATGTGCTGAAGAAAAGTACTGAAAGCAAAATTTCTGTTGCTTTTAAGTTTCTGAAGCTGTTTTTAACTTTCAATTCCTTTTGTTCTAGCATGAATTTCTAGAAGCAGTATCAGTACTACTTCAGTACTGAGGCATCAGCAGTTTACACTGACTTGTGCGAATTAGTGAACAGATTTTCAACCACGCTTGAAATTGGGAGTGTGCCTGGCTGCATTTTATTTATATTTCTACATGAATTATGTTAATACTTTTGATTACTTGACTGTCATCTACTTGGGCTGTTCCTAAACAGAAATCTTTCCCAGCTGTTCTCTTGGCACTTAACAGGAATGCTATTCTCACTCTGCTTTCACCTGGTCCTGGAAAAGCCTGGAAGTAAATGATGGTGAAGCTGTTAGAAGACACTTCATGCACACTACACATCTATGTGTTCCCATGGCTCAGGAGTGCAACTGAAATGCTCTTTTTGGTGAGGCACTAGGAAGCACTTATATGTAGGAGGAAGTAGTCATAAATGTGTCTCTGGTGTTACCCTCAGTAAAAATAGCTCTCAAAACATCTCGGAGGCCAGCAAGGCTCTATGGGCTGGTAGAGCTGTGATGCAGTGGGACAGGAGGTGTTCTGACTGGGTGGGAATAAAAGCCTGTGCTTTGTCAAGTCTCAAGGTCATTATGTAATGTGATGAGGGATTTCTGTTCTGAGCAGGCTGTTGGGCTGGCCTACTCAGTATTTACTACAAAGGCAAGTGCTCTGCTCTGCAAAACATGCATTTGTGTAACACAGCATATTGAGGTGACTGATAGAAATGCAGTGGCTTCCAGTAACTTTGAAAACTTCACCACCACTGCTAATTTTCCCTTCAGTTTTCAAGTCCTTATTTCTTTTATTTCAAAATAGGTGTAAATGCTAGGATCTGTCGGGGATCAGACTGAGCCCCAGGTACTGGCCCAGCTGTGGTTTGGCCAGCCCCTAAGGCACCCTCCCATTATCACCAGTGGCCTCCTGTTGGACTAGGAGGGGTCGTGAGGGCTGCCAGCTTTCCTCTTGGGAGTTTGCCTGGGGACTCTGGAGAGCATCAGCTGCCCTGTCTGGATGTGGAAGGTCCAGGCACAGCCTCCTCCGGGTCCTGTTGCTGTTCTTGCTCCCTGTGTGTTAGAACAGAGGTGCTGAGAGGGCTGCTGGGACACACACACACACACTCCCCCACTCGAAGGGCTAGGCTGGGAGCAGGAGGCCCCCTTCAGGAAGCAGTAGGGTCACATAGAATCAGAATTGTCACAGTTGGAAAAAACCTCTAGGATCACTGCATCCAACCATCAACATCTGCCCCCAGTAAAATAAATAAAATATATTTGGGGATTGTACATTATTTTTTGAGGTCCCTTCCATTCCCTAACAATCTGTGATATGTATCACCATGCCCAGTAGAGCATGTTCTTGTGTGCCTCATTTGCATGGTTCCTGAATACCTCCAGAATCAGTGACTCCACCACCTCCCTGGGCAGCTCATTCCAATGCCTAACTGCTCTCCCAGTAAATTAATTCTTCCTCATATCTAGTCTTAACCTCTCCTCATGTAACTTCAGGCCATTTCCTCTGGTCCTACCATTATTTACTTGAGGCCAGCACCCACCTCTCAACAACTTCCTTTCAGGTATTGTAGTGAGAAATAAGGTCTCCTCTCAGCCTCCTCCAAACTAAAAATTCCCAATTCCATCAACCTCTCCTTATAGGACTTGTTCTCCAGACCTTTCACCAGCTTAGTTGACCTTCTCTGAACTCACTCCAGCAGCTCAATGTCTTTCTTGTAGTGAGGGGCCCAGAACTGAACACAATATTTGAGGTGCAGTTGGCCTTGGTAACCCTCATACAACTGGCCTTGGCCCACTGATCCAGCCTGCCTGGAGATCCTTTTGCAGAGCCTTTCTACTCTTGAGCAGGTCAACAATCCCACCCAACTTGGTATTGTCTGCAGACTTACCAAGGAAGCTCTCAATCGCCTCATCTGTATCATTAATCAAAAATACTGAGCAGGACTGGCCCCAAAACAGTCCTGGGGAACACCACTGCTGACCAGTCGCCAACTGGATTTAACTCCCTTGACTACAACTCCCTCGGCCAGGCCACAAAGCCAGGTTTCAATCCAGTGAAGAGTACACCTGTCTATGCCATGAGCCTCCAGCATCTTGAGGAAAATGCTGTGGGAGACAGTCACAAAAGATTTATTAAACTCCAAGTAGAAAATATCCACATCCTTTTGGTCATCCACTAGGCAGATCACCTGGTCATAGAAGAAGATCAGGTTGTACAAGCAGGACCTGCCTTTCCTGAACCTGTGCTTGTTGGGCCTGATTCCCTGGCTCTCCTGCACTTGCCACATAAAGATACTCAAGATATTGACATTTTGACTTGTGAAACTTCATCCCATTAATCATAGCCAAATGCTCCATTCTATGCAGATCCTTCTGCAAGGCCTCTGTTCCCTCAAGAGAGCAAACAGCAGTTGCCAGTTTGGCATCATCTGCAAACTTGCTAATGGTGCATTCAACTGCATCTGGATTGTTGACAAATAAACTGAACAGAACTGTCCCAAGTTCCGATCCCTAAGGATGTTTGCCTGTTTTCTGGCAATATTGTTTACTTTTTCTCACAGTTCCCCAGGGAGGCTATTTGCAAGATGTGGCTATCAATCTAATAATTTCACACACAGACACTAACAATGAATGTTTTTTCCCCAAAAGAGTAAAATCTTTTTGTGCCTTCATCTTTATTCTTTACAAAGCGTAAATATACATATGCTTGGAATGTAAAATATTTTTTAGCACAATGCCTCATCTCATTTCATCTTCTGCTGATAGTTAATGATGAATTTTTAATTATGAAATGTCATCTTTTTTTACCCATGTCACCATGGGTATAAGCAGTAGGCATTTTAGCAAAGCTTGTTAACAATTATTTCAGGGTGGTTAATTAATATGCAACTTTATTTCGAACCTGGTAAAGAGATGATTTTTACTTTTGCCTCTTGCAGTACCATGATGATAGGCCTTAGTGTCCACCATTTCTTGTCAGACCACAATTTATTGTGGTTCTTAGTCACGCTAATCCCACAAAAGGGATACCCTTTGCAGGAACTGATCTGCAATAAGCTAACTGAAGAACAGACAAATGAGCAAGTAACATGTCACATACACATGTACACCATCATGTTGCAGAAGAGCTTGATGACCAGCACAACCGAGCTGGAATTGGACAATGCCTTAGTAACATCTCTATTGTGCTTTCTTTTAAGAGCTGTCTTACTCCTGCTCCTCAGGAAGGAAAAGAGGGCTGCACACCACCTCTTCGGCAGGTGTCATGAGAAGCTGTTAAAAACACAGGACCCAGGGGTGGTAAATGCACTATAAGCTCTCATTTGCTGTTTTTGTTTTAAAGGCAGTCTTTTGAGCTGTTCCATTACATATTTTTAAGTCCCTGCATTGCTACTTGTCTAATGATTTGTGTGGCATTGGTATTAAATATCTGGCAAAGATAATCTATCATTAACTCAAGGAACAAATGAATGAATGAATGAATGAGTAAATGAATGAATGAATGAGTTCACTAATGGTCACTATAGCTGACAGAGTGAATATTCAGTCCTTTGTATGAAAGAAATAAAACATATAGTCGTTGTTGTTCCTTTGGCTGAAAATGTTCTCTGCTTCAGTGGACAATAGATCTATCAAGTTTTACACGGAAGCCTTTGTTTCATTAGTAATATTCACACATGTGCACCTAAAATAAGAAATCTCCCTTCTGAAAGATTCAACTAGATTGAGTAGCAAACTGCAAGAATTCAACAGCCTGAAAAGTCTAGAAATCTTAGCCTAGTGAAGAGAAATGTATCACAGTTTCACACCAGCTTTTTAAAAAGAGATTTGTTGCCAGTATCCACCCAAAGTGTTAACAGTGCTTCCTGAGGGAAACAATAAGTGAGGGAAATGTACTTTCAAATTGCCAGTAGACTGCGGTTCAGCTATGCTGACATGTGAGACCTTCCTGAGGGAAAGAGGGCTTAGCTGAACATTAGAAAAGCATTCTCCTAGTCCTCCTAGATGTTGCTTTTTGTGCTTTGCCTGCCTTTAGGGCCTTTCTGGTCTTTTAAGACTGACCAAGGCATGATAACTTCGCAGAACTAACTTTTGCAGGCTGACTGAAGCAAAAGCAGAATTGCAGTATCTCAGACTCCCCTAAAAATACCACTTAATTCTTGTAAGAAAATAGCATGATTCTTTGTCTGAAAGAGCCAATAAAGGTGATCTATTAGGGCCAATATCAACAGGTGAGGAATCCAAAGTAAAGAAGGAAAGCAGTTTTTTTTTGTTATGTAGCAACTCCAGGGGTGGAACCAGGACCTACTTTCCTGAGCTAAAGCAGGCTGGCTGAACCTAAGCCTCCTTGTTTAAAGTTATGCCAAATGACATTCTGTTGATGTCTTTCATTTCTCACAAGACATCTCATCCCACTTCAAAGCCCTTGACTATTTGAGGACAATTCAAGGTAAGTTAAAAGAACGTTATCCCACTTCATACTGCTGCTGCTTAGAGACAGCACCTGCAGAACTGTGACTGCTTGTTATTTCTGTGATGAAGCTGGGACCACTTCCTTTGATCGTTTTTCTTTTTCGAAAGAGACATCTGCTTGATTCCACTGACAGCAATGCAACTTCAGATTCCTGAGACTCCTGGTTAAATTAAAACTAGATTGGCTTCTAAAACACTACTAAGGATATGCCTTTAAATGTGTGGCAGAACAGCAAGCATAGTGTGCCACAGAGCAGCCTGTTTGTCTAGCATGGTGAGAGTGCCCTCCCAACCAAATGGAGATTGCAATTAGCACTTTATGGTTTCTGGCATGTCTGGACCACTGGAGCTGGCACTGGTGAGGTATGTGTACCACTGTTTACCTGCCTGGATGCATTCCTATTTGACCTGATGTATGTGACTCTGCTCTGGCAGGGGGTTGGACTCGATGATCTTTCAAGGTCCCTTCCAGCCCCTAGCTTCCTGTGATTCTGTGATCTAATAACAGAACTAGTTCACTTTCTGTGCTGACTCCGCCTTCTGTCCATCTCATGTGTTTTCTGTGAGACACTTAGGACTTGATGTTTCCAAGCTTATGGCATCTTTCTCCGTATCAGCCAGCTAAATATGGAAAATTCCTTCTTCCTATTTTCACAGACTCACAAAATTGTTGGAAAAGATCTCCAAGATCACCAAGTCCAACTGTCAACCCAGAAAGAAAAAATTACCATGACCACTAGAGCATGTCCTGAAGTGCCTCATCTATGTGGTTTCTGAATACCTCCAGGGATGGTGACTCCACGAACCTTCTTGGGCAGCCCATTCCAGCACTTGACTGCTCTTCCAATTAAAAAAATCTTCCTAATACATAGTCTTAACCTCCCCTGGTGCAACTTCAGGCCATTTCCTCTAGTCTGACTGTTATTTACTTGTGAGAAGAGTACACCCACTCCCCAGCAACTTCTTTTCAGTTAGCTGTAGACAGCCCTGAGATCTCTCAGCCTCCACTTCTCCAAACTAAAAATTCCCAATTCCTTCAGCCTCTTCTCACAGGACTTGTTCTCCAGACACTTCACCAGCTTGGTTGACCTTCTCTGAACTTGCTCCAGCACCTCAATGTCTTCTTGCAGTGAGGAGGCCAGAACTGAACACAGCACTTGAGGTGCAGCCTCAGCAATGCTGAGTACAGGGGCACTATCACTGCCCTAGTCCTGCTGGCCACACTATTTGTGATAGAAGACAGGATGCTGTTGGCCCTCCTGGCCATCTTGGCACACTGGTGGCTATATTCAACCACGTGTAGACCAATACCCCAGGGTCCTGGACAGCTTTCCAGTCACTCCTCTCCAAATCTGTAGCATTTCCTGGGGTTGCTGCGACTGAAAAGGAGGACGCAGCAGTTGGCCTTGTTGAATCTCATGCAACTGGCCTGCAATCCAACCTGTCCAGTTCCCTCTGCAGAACTTTCCCACCCTCAAGCTGATGAACACTCCTACCAAACCTGGTGTCATCTGCAAACTTACTGGGGAAGCCCTCAATTCCCTTATCTAGACCATTGATAAAGTTGCTGAACAGGACCAGCCCCAAAACTGAGCCCTGGGGGTCAAGCACTAGTGACGAGCTGCCAACTGGATTTAACTCCACTCAGCACAACTCCCTGAACCTGGACATACAGCCAAGTTTTAACCCAGTGAAAAATACATCTGTCTGTGGTATGAGCTGCCAGCTTTTCTAGAATGCTGTGGGAGATGTTGTCAAAGGCTCTACTGAAGTCCAGGTAGGCAATGTTCACAGCCTTCCCTTCGTCCACAAGGAGGATCACCTTGGTCATAGAATGTGACGAGGCTGATCAAGCAGGACCTGCCTTTCCTGAACTCATGCTACCCGGGCCCGATCCCCTGGCTGTCCTGCGCTTGCCATGGCAGATGAACCTGAACTCAAGATGAACCTTTCCATGAGTTTCTTGGGAAGACACGGCCAGATACTGACTTAACCTTAACACTCAATGCATCTCATAAAATCATAGAACAGAAACATAGAATGTTTTTGGTAGGAAGGGCTTTTAAAGACCATTTAGTTCAACCACCCTCCATGGGGAGGTGTCCGCCCCACTACAGCAGGTACCCGACACGGTCGCTGAGGAGCGCCTGCCTTTTCCCCCTGTCCCGAAACCCGGGTGAATCCCTTTTGCTCCTCGAGTGGGTGTGGAAAATTGGGGCTGCCTCCCGACTCCTTACTGCTCCCCACAGCCCTCGGGACTTTTCCTCCACATCCCGCCCCCTCGCCTCTCCCCGCCGGCAGCAACCGAACCCCTGGCAACATCGGAGGGCAGAGCCGAACCCCTCCTCTCCCCCCCCCCCCCGAACCGCAATGGTTTCTCCCCGGGGAGGGCGGGAAGGCGGTAACTGCAGAGTTCCCTTCCGGGTTTCGGTGCGGGCGGGCACTTTGTGCTTGCTCCTCCCCCGCCGGCTCTCGGGCCCGTCCCTGCGCGGGCGGGCACTATGCGCAGACTCGGCCCTTGGCGCAAGATGGCGGCGGCGGATAAACAGAAACACGAGCACGGGCGGGTGAAGATCGGGCACTACATCCTGGGGGACACGCTCGGCGTCGGCACCTTCGGCAAAGTCAAGGGTGAGCGGCGGGCACCGGGGCCGCCGCCTGCCCCGGGGAGCGGCACGGCTCAGCCGGGCTGCGGGGGCAGCGCGCTGTGCGGGCGGAGCGGCGGGGTCCTCCCCTCTCGCCGCCGCCTGCGGTCCCCTCACGGCGGCCGATCTGCTGGGGTTGCGAGGCCGGCGGGAGTGTAGGGGCTGCCGGGCCGCCTCCGCCGCGGCGCGGGCTTATCCCCCGCTCCGCCTCCCGCCCTGATCGCTGCGGCGGGCTGAGAGAGAGCTTCGCCGGGGGCGACGCCGGGAAACCTGAGCTGAGGTCCTGGCCCTTCCCGCCGGGCCGGCTGAGTCACCGAGCTGCGGCGGGCGGAGGGAGGGGGTTCTCGGGGAGCGGCCTCAGGCTGCCCGGAGCAGCCGCAGGAAGGGGTCTCTCGGGCCCTCAGCGGGGCCTGGGCTCGGCCGCGGCGGGGCAGAGGCGGGGGCGGTGTGGAAAGGGCGGGGGGAGTCCTGCCAGAGGGGCTGGCGGGGCCGGGTCTGCAGCCGCGCAGGGGGAAGTGGCGGTGGCTTGGGAGGGGGGGGAGCGGTTTTCTCGTCTGTCTGTAGAGAAATAATAGGTGGAAGTCAACGGTGCTGCCTTTATTGAAAGTAGCACCGGTTGGGTTATGAAAGGGGGCTCTGAATCCTTGGGCTGTCTGGAACGCTGCGTTTTTGCTGCACCAGTGCTCACTCTTGGTGTCCTTAGGAGGAAAGCAAGATTCTCTATGAAAAGAGAGAGAAGTACAGAAATATGAAACTTAGGAAACTAAGTGGAAACTAACAGTCACCAGGGTTTCACCAGCTCTTTACAGCCGCTGCGATCTCTTACTTCATGATTCTCTCGAAGCATTGTCAGGAAATGCCACACCTTAGAAGTCTACTTAGATAATAAAGTTGCTGTTATTTATTTTAGTCTTTGTGAATCTCTTCACCCCATGTGGCTTAGAATATGAATTAACAGCCACGGGGGAGCGGTGACTTGCAGCTGGAGTACTGTTCTTTTCCTTTGCAACTCAGCACGTCCTTAAATTGAGAGAAAATGATACACGGCAGAAGACAGATTCTGTTTCCTCACTGAGGTTCTGCATGGTCGAAGGGAGGAGACGAGTCAAAGATCTGTTTGTTTTTTTCCTCATTGCACTGCAGAAAAATAAGGTTGCTATACCCGTAAATGTCCTCACATGCTCTTACATTTCAAGGAGTGCTGTTACACTACTGCTGCTGTTCTTGTCTGTATTGGAAAAAATATATCTGAAGTTGAAAGTGTAAAAGATTGCCAATTTGGGGATCTACTGTTAGGATTTTAATACATTAGTGAATGTTACTCCTGTTAATATTTTGTGAAACAGTTAATTCACTCAAATCACTTAATTGAAAAAAAACTCGGTTTTTTTTATTGCTTTATTTCCTTAATATCCTTCTGCCTTCCTTTTTTTAATTGATAGGTATTCTTTTAGGCTGGTTTGTGAGTGTTGAACACATGAGGAGTACACACATGCATGTATGAACATATTTTTTTGTTAAAGGTAGGGGAGAAATCACCTTGTAGTGAAATGCAGCATCATTCTGCGTAGAAAATACCTTCCATGAAGTGCCTTGGACATTTATTTAGAATTTGGAAACAAGGCTTGGTGTTCATGTGCTAATGCTCTATTTGCATACACAAACTGCATTTGATATTTTGTGGGTTTTTAATGTTGGGTTTTTTTTTTTCGTATCCCTAAATGATGTACTATGTTAGCTTTTTCATGCTTTAGCTGTACTTTTAATAAGAGTTACTTTATCAATGATGCAGTGGTTGAGCACATTTTCTCCATTTAATACCAGATTTCTGAATGGGTTTTTTTATAATCCTCATAATTTTCTTTCTCTGCTGCTGCTGTTTCATCAATTGACAATAAAGTGAAAAACTAACATGTTCATTTTATAAATTCACTTAGGGCATGATAAGGAGGGTCAGGCCTCTTGAAAGTGGATTTTTACTTTTAACAGCAGTGGCAGCCCAAAAAAATTCATCTAGAAAACCAGTATGTACTTAGTAATTGTTAAAGCTCTCCTGCTGTCAAGGAAGATGTGAGAGAAATCCACCCTGCTGGTTAGCCTTCTACCCTCCCACATAGCTACTACTGATTTTTTTTTTTTTTCTTTTTCCCCCAGTTTTACTGTTCTTCTGTATGTGCTATCCTGAATTAAGCACTGAGTGGCTCAGTTTGCTTGGCTGTGCCTTAGATGGGCAGTCATGGAGGAGGTAGCTGTTTCTAGCCATCATTAGGCAAAGCTGAGATGCCACAAAAGTGAAAAGCTATGGGGTAGGGTAGAACAGAGTACTCTCACAATTGTGTGAGATAGATTCCTATTTAAACTTTAACAGGATTCAATGTAAAATACCTATCTCTAGATTTAATTGTTTTTTTTAAATCACACTGCTGATGTTTCCTGCTAGAACCAAATGCAAACTTTTTTTCCAGATTTTTTTTTAAACAAAGTTAGCTTTCATTAAAAAAAAAAAAAAAAAAAAGAGTAGTCAGATTTCCAATTATTTGTATTGAGAAAATGAGGGGTACTACTTAAGGCTGTAACTATACAATAATTGTTCAAGTCTGTAGGACTAGGTTTAACAATGCTGGTCTGTGTAGACTGCAAAACTGATGTAAATAGGTCTTCTTGGCCAGGCAGTAGAAGTCCTGGAAATGAACAGTGAAGATGAGGTAAGTATCTAATGTTGTGCAGCACTGTGGCTTTGAACAGCATTAGCCCTTTTTTTTTTTTTTTCTGTTAGTGAAAACATGTTTAGCTCATACTTCTAAAGACTACTTTTCTCTGTGCCTTGGGGTTGTGTCTTTTATTTGCCTCTTGCAGAAATCTTTTGTTAACTGCAGCATAGGCTTCTTGTGCTTTTTTTCCTTCAGACTTCGTGATTAGTACCTGTATTTCATAAGGATGTTCTTACTCTGGATGGCCTTGCAATCAGTTTTCTTTCTGGTTGAAGGTCTGCCAAGCTGAGTTTAGATACTGCTTGATCCTGCAATTTAACAGTTAGAAGAAGGCACTGCTTTGAGCCTTTGCCACCGTCTGGGAAATCTTTGTGCTACGCACAGCCATGGTAGCGTAGGCAGCGAAGGCAATTGGTACTATCAGAGAATAAAGACATATAGGGCAATACCAGGTTTGCAAAGTGAACTTATTTTTGCAGTGGTTTTGATGGACTGGTAGCTGGTTGAGGATTAGGGTGACTAATGTAAATTTATTTTGATTAGTTATACTTTGTGAACCATCCTTTCTATAGGTAAAACTTCTGTCGAGGTAATACAGAGAAGATTTCAGAAAGATAACACAGGCTGCTTACTTTCCTACATGATCGTATCATCTGAGGTCTTGCTTTCAGTTCTGTTCTTATGCCAAATTAAAACGTAGTCAGCAGTCTGTTACCAATTAATGTCTGCTGGTTTCCTAATAACAGATTCCTTGAACCATATGCATGCATGCAATTCTGTTTCATAAAGTACATGCTTATTGAAAACCTGTATCTTAAAAAACCTGAATTCATTATAATAAATTGAATTTTAAAAGGTAGGCAAAAACCAGTGAAGAAAACAGCAATTCAGTTTTAAGTTTCTTAAGCAAGTGAACAGGCTTTTGGGAGTCTTTCTGTACCTGCAGAAAACCACAGTATGTTTTCATTACAATAATTTATTCAAAGTTGGCAAGCAGAGTTGAAGAAACAAAATTTTGTTTTCTCCCAGTCAATGGATAAAGTCAAGGGCTAGCAATCTTGAAAGCTGTGACATCTAGGATTGGTTTCAGTCAGATGCAAATGTTACTGTTTAATTTGAATGAAAAACATGTTTTGAAAAACTACTCTTATGTGCCTTGCATGTTGAACGTAGATTGTGACCAATAAATTACATTTGTTTTTCTGAGTTCTAATCAAATATCAGTTTTCATCTAATCTAGAACTAACAAATCAGAAATGAAACAAAGTGGGTGAAAAATGAGGATATAATGCATGTCAGAGCTGAGTATCAATAAGATGAACTATAGAGTTGCTCAAATATATATGCTACTTACTAAGTTAAACATCATCTTAAGTGTACTTGGTAAAGCAAAGGAAGCTGCAAATTTGTGTAACTGATTTTCCATAAGCTTTTAAGGAGCTGTTTTCTACCAGCCAGAATTAATGTTATATTTTATCTTGCTGAGTAAAGATTTTTTCTGATTTTTAGCTGATTTTAATTCAGTTCATCTTATGATAGGAAGAAACTTTGGTATTCAAATGGAATAGTTGCTGTTCTAACATTTTATGTTAAATGTTTCATTACTCCTTAGTACAATGTAGGTGATAGAATTTGTTGGCATCATTTAAAACTTCAGTTATGTTGAAACTGAAGAAAACAAAAAAAAAAGATGTGATTGCCTTAATTGTAGATGTGTTTGAAAGCAAATAATTCTCATAGGTGACATGATTTTACAGTTCTAGGCATTTGCTTACAAATGCTTTGAGATCTGTCTAGAATTTGTGGTGGGTTTGGACTTCATACATTCTTCTGCAATTTAAATGTGCCTGTCCAATATGTTGGTTATTGTGGCCATTTTTAGGCAAAGGCTTCTTTGAATGGGAGCATGTGTTTTTTTTCTCCTTACAGTGGGAGCATCTTATCACCCTGTTGGGATTGTTCAAGGTCTTGGGTAATCTTCTGCTTGGTTACTTCCCAACAGATACTTGGACAGACTGCCTTATTTTACACAGTGCTATCTTTTTGTAGTAAGAATGATTATTCAGGTGCTTCTTATTTCTGCCTTCCATTTAGGAATTCTCATTTGAATTGAGAACAGGCAAAAGACAGAAGGGAAGTTGGAGTAGGATAGAAGAAGTGATGGTTTTCAACCTCTCCAAAGATAAAGGAGATTTGTGCAATGCTAACATCTTGTATTTCTTAGCTGCAGTCGAAATGTGCAAATTAATATCTTTATGGAGCCATTGAAAACCCTAATGAAAACCTTTCTTGTTCCTTGCAGTTGGCAAACATGAATTAACTGGGCATAAAGTTGCAGTGAAGATACTGAATCGACAGAAGATTCGCAGCCTTGATGTTGTAGGAAAAATCCGCAGGGAGATTCAAAACCTCAAACTCTTCAGGCATCCTCATATAATAAAGTTGTAAGTTTTGTTTACTATAATCTAGTGTATTTAAGCAATAATCTTTCTGCTGTTACTGATCTGAAAATATACTTAAAGAGCAATAGCATTAACAGCATAGTGTCAAGAAAGTAACCAGCTTTTTTCAGTGTTCTCTGTAATGCTTTTTCACAATACTGTTTTCTGCAGCCTGGAGACCTTCCATTAGATCTTTGCTCACAAATTCTTTGGACTGGTATATAGAAAATAATGGCATGATAGATACTTTTAGTAGCATCCACTGTCTTAACTGTGGTATTGGTGTTAGCTTTTTTAATTGTCAGTGTTGTCTTAAGACCCTGCTGCCACTGACAGATGTCAATGCTGTGCACCCCCTTTAGTTTGGTATCAGCTTTTATGCTGAAACTAAGTTGGATTTTGTAAGGTCGATTAATGAAGTTAGCTTTCAGTGAGTTAGCTTTCAGAAGACTGTTGAGCTGCCTCGTCTGCAAACTTGCTAGTGCGGCCAGTTAGAGTTCATGAGTGAGTCTGTAGTATAAAACCCATAAGAAAGAAAACAGGAAGTGTTTTCTGACTGAGAAAGGGGGTGGAACAGGAATGTGTACTTGTGGTTCTGCTAAACTGTTAAGTCATCTTAGCAGGTTTCAGATGACAATCTCTTTCTCAGGCAATTGAGGAGAGAAGTTTTTCACCCAAATGTTGAGAGAAGGGACAAGATGTAGGAGGTGATGGAGAAATTGATGGATCCCAAATCAGCCTGTATTTCTAAAGCAAAAAGCTTATTAGCCCGTGTGTAAATAGCACTTGAGATAATTGAGATTTGATTAATACCATTGTGCAAATAGACTTGCTGCTTTAGGGTCATGCTACTCATGCCCTGAGAAACTGGATTGGGGAACTGCTAGATAGAAGCTCAAGGTGTTTGGGATAAAGGTAAACAGATTTCTTCAGTTTAACATTACACATTAGGCAACATCTAGTTTGGAACACTGCTGTGCTTTATGAAAAATATCATATATTACCTTAATAGTATGTACAATTCCAAGACTGTCTCAATAAGTTTTTCTTTCTGTACTACACTTGAAACAAATCCTTTTAGAGCATATCTTCTTGTGGTTTTTGGCATCCAGCAAAAGAAAGCACCTTGTTTTCCACCATAAGATCTCCTGTTTTTGCTTTCTGGTGATCTGTTTTGTGTGATTTGCTACCCATATTTATGTTCTAGGTTATCTAATTATTCCAATACCTTCTCTTCCACAATCAGAAAAATGACCAGACCACAGACAAGCAGGGCTGTAATTTATGTATTAAGAGGATTACAATAGAGTATCTAGTGTTTTAGCCATGGCTTCAGAATTTTGTTGATGTTCAAGTACATATGGTACTTCTAACAAAGTTATTAGAGAGAAAAATTAATAAAGATAAAGCATATTGAACTAGATTATGCTAGGTAACACTAACTTTGAAGATCTTATTTTGATAACAGTTGATGACAGCATCAGAAGAACATTGAGATTATTGAAATGCTACACTGTAGTACTAAGCTTTTAAAATAGGTACATACATGTGTATGTGCTCATGTATATTCTCCTAGACCATCTTTGTTCATTGCTGTTTATGTAATTCAGGAATAATTTGTGTCAATAAGCTAAAGAACATCTGTTTTCTTTTTTGTCTCAGAGCAAACAGTTTGAAGAGTGGCGCAGTTCTGTAGTACACATGTGAATTCAGTCATCTATTACAAGTCACATTTGTATGCTTGAGTGTAGTACCTTGAAACATTCGTTTTCATCCAGTTGCTCCTTTCTGTCTTCTCAACATAATATCTGAATTTTGGCTGAAGTGTTACAAGTGTATGTTTTCTCAGTTCATTAAAACAACATCATTTGTGACTGCTGCATAGGAAAAAAAATTAAATAGCCTCTTAGTTAAGGATATATAGGATAAATTCAAAATTTATTATTAAATGGGCATTTCAGCCATAAACTCTGAAGTGTCAAAGTTGCTTTTTGAAACTTAATTGAAGTAGCATGATAAAAACATAATAACCAAAATGTTATTCTTTTTAAATACTGATGGCAAATGTAGGTCTCCTTGTAAAATATAATATTTATTAAAGGCTTTTGTTTTTTAGTCCTAAAGCACAGTTTATGACAAGTCAGGTCTTATGCATGTTATGGTTGAAAAGTGTGTATATTTTAGACATTAGAAAAGTCCTTTTGAATTCCTTCCTCACCACAACAAGCTGTCTGATGGTAAAAGCGTACTTTATTTATCTAACACTTTGGACAACTTTGTTTTTAACTAATTACCGTCTTTTACCGAGTGTGAGGACTAACAGAACCTTTTCTCATCAGGTACCAGGTCATCAGTACACCAACTGACATTTTCATGGTGATGGAATATGTTTCAGGAGGAGAACTGTTTGATTATATCTGTAAAAATGGAAGGGTAAGAAGTAGTCCAACTCTCTAAATCATTGACTTCAATTCTGTTACTGCTTTTGTAACATTCCTGTGTCATCCAGCACTAAGGGGGCAGACAGGTTCTTCTTCAGGATGTGTAGCAGAATGATATAATTAAAGCTTTATTTTCTCAAAAGGGTATTGTGATTAGTGTGGTACAGAATTTAATGAGAATGGTACAGGATTTCTACAAGCAAAATCAGTGGAGTACAGTTTATAAGTCGTGTAATATGGAACTGATAATAGAACTCCATATTTCTTTATCACCTGGACCCTCTGCACATTGGGTCAAATCTTAATGCATGGTTTGCTGTATCAGTGTAACAACCACAGTCTAGACTTGAATTGTATGAGAGAATACGAGTCACTTACTCAGTCCTTGGAGGAAGCAGAGGACAATTGGGGTGTTCTTAGCCACCAGGAGGGTCACAGGGATTGTTGTCCAGCAGCCGTTCTGGTCTAGGTTTGCCACTTGTGACTTGTAAGTGCTTGATTTTATGGACAGTACCCTGTGTACTGTTACACTTCCCTGGTCTCTGGAGGGGACCTCAAGAACACTTGGCTGGCTGGGTGCCTGGCACCTTGGTGCTGGCAAGGAAGGGAGTAATCATCCTGGCACCCAGAAATCTTGAGGCCAGTAGGGTGGGGAAGAAGAAATCCATTTCATTGGTCTGCTTGGTTCATAGGACGTTCAGGGCCTGATAATAAGGGAAAAGGAACTAGTACCTGACTCCCTTGGTCACAGGGTAGTAGTGGCTTTCCTCATGAAATAGTGTTAATTATGCTAATGACATTGCTGGGGCTGGGAACAGAGGGTACTGGTGAACAACCTGTTAAGTGACGGTTTGATTTTATGTATTAAGCATTAATTTTTTCTGTTAGCAAATAAACTTTGTCTACATCTTGTTCTGGAAGTAAAAATGGTTATATGTTAACAGATGTTTCAGATCTTTATGTATATATTTGACATGGTATTTTTCCTTTCTATACTAATTTACATTTTCTGTGTACAAAATACATTACCTGAAAACTAGTTCTTCAGTATAACTCATTTCAGAAAAACTACCATTGTGCCCCTTATCTACTCTTACACTAGTAGAACTGTTTATGTGAAAGCTCTGAAGTCATTCAGCAAGTGATCTAGATAGCTAGGATACATTTAGTTAGTTTTGGAACAAACTTGGACATGGGCTGTTTGTAGGAAATGCTCAGCAAAGTCTGGTGCTAGCTGTGACATACCGTCTGTGCTGATAGCATAAATAGGATCTGAAATTTGCTAATTTTGTGCTGTGTGTCAGCAGCTTTTTTTCAGCTTAAATCTTACATTGTGCTTAAATGTGAAAGTTTAATCGGTTACAATATTAGAATGAATTAATGGATGGTAATGTTTCTGCTTACTGAGTATTTACTAACCAGTTTCAGAAGTGTGACTGGGAAGTTTCAGTGACTTTTCTGATTTGGTGGTTATGTTTTATTTTAGTCCATTTTAGAGCCACAGTACAAACAAAAATGTGCAAGCTATGAAGCACTCTACTTCAAGTTCTGATAATCTGCTATATAAAATATCAAAACTATAAATGATAATTTCAGGTCATGGGAGGATTTCCTTTAATTCATATAAATGAAAACCAAGTTATCATCTATGCTACTTAATTGTTTAAAACCTTTGTGTGTCTCAGCTTGATGAGAAGGAAAGCAGACGTCTGTTCCAGCAAATCCTTTCTGGTGTGGATTACTGCCACAGGCATATGGTAGTACATAGAGATCTGAAGCCTGAAAATGTGCTGCTTGATGCACACATGAATGCCAAAATAGCTGATTTCGGTAAGCATTGCTCTCTCATCTCTGGTCACATTTTTGGTATTATTTAGATCTTTTTAAATACTCCAGGAAGTAACGAAATGTGTGTACTTGAATATTCTGGTGGTGGGACACCATACAAGAGCCTGAAGAGTATGAATGAAAAACAAAACGTGATTCTTACATATGTTTAGAACTTGTTTTCCTCTCAAGCTTTTTTTAAAGTATTTTCTGTGTCTGTCTGAAATTGTGGACTGACTTGTTTGGTTTTGCTTAACAATACTTTATCTGAAATCCTAAACAGACTTAGTTCCTGAACTTTCCACTTCAAAATTTTCTCATATTGTCTGTTTTGCCATTTTTAACATGGAGATGCTTAGCTCTATTGAAAGCACAGTGCAAGGACAGTTCATATTTAAGAATCACATTGCTGTATTAAAATAAACTCCTATACATACTCCTCTATGAAACTACTGTAAATTAACTCTATAAAAGATGTGATTGAAAAAACGTAATAAGAGCATTAAAGGTAAAACAAGAACAGGTAAGTTTTTAAACTAGTGTTTTTTCTGTATACCTGCTTAAACTCAGATTAATGTTTATACTATATATTTGTAACATAGCTGCTGAGAAGACTGGCATCTAGCTCTTGGAACTACCTGAATCAGGAAACTTGACCTTGTAAAGATAATAAGGTATCCATACTGCTGTGTCATTGTGATATATCCATTGTAGGCATAATGGATAATACATGCCCTTGTAAAGCACCTGGAGATCTCTGATGAGAGGTACTAGGCAATGCTGAGTGTTCCAAGTATATTTTCAAAGTATGGTGTTTACATATGTGGGCACTAGGAATCATACTGATTTTTTAGTGTGTAGAAAATACTTGTGGTGAAATGGCTGACCTCGTGAAGAAGAAACATACAAAAAATACAATCCTGCTACTTGAGTGGCAGCAAAGCTGTAGCACTCAGTTTGTCATGACTAGTTGTGTTAAACAAGTGCTTAATAAAAGCTTTTGTGTATTAGAATCTGAAAGCCAGCCAAGTGGTACTGTTTCATCTTGTACCTGTCCCCATAAAAGGGCACAATTCCTCTTGGAGACTGAATTCTCTGCCTTATGGTAGTGTTGATCATGCAGCCTAGATTTAGGAAACTAGGTGTGATTAACTGAGTGCCACAGTTGGCTGACGTTCTGTTTTGACATTCAATTAACACTAATTTACATTACTAGTGATTTGTTCTAGGTGTGATATACATACAGTGTGAAATAATTTTGCTTTCTGGATTTTTAGTAGTTGTTCTTGTATACTTTCAGGTCTATCAAATATGATGTCAGATGGAGAATTTTTAAGAACAAGCTGTGGTTCCCCTAACTATGCTGCTCCAGAAGTAATTTCAGGAAGGTAGTTTCTTTTATATCATGTATATGTGTGCATGTACTTCAGTCAAGTTGCTGCTTTATTCTAAAGGCTGCAGAACAAATAAAATGGACATCCTTTAGACTTGATGCTGAGAAACTGTGGGCTGAACTTTTATTTAATTTCTTTAATTTTCTTTAACTTTTCATGAGCATTCGAGACTTCTATGAACTAGCTTTGAATAGTTATTGTAAGGTGGAGATGATGTCTGGTGTCCCAAATTCACTATGTATTCTGTGTGCCTGAATTGACTTAAAAATCTCTGGTTTTGGATACCCACTCTAATATTGCCTCTTGTTGTTTGGAGGTCAAATGTCTTTTTTTATTCAAACAGTAGCAAAGAATACATGACAAGTATTTGGGCCTGCTGGGGCCTACAGGAAAGATGGAGAGGATATTTTTTTGAGGGCATGAAGATGGAGAATGAAGGAGAATGACTTTGAAGTAGAAGGGTTAATTTAGGCTAAGACATTAGGAAGGAATTCTTCAGTGAGACAATGGAAGAAGTTATGACTGCCCCATTCCTGGAGGTGTTCAAGGCCACGTTGGATGGGTCTTTGAACAACCTGGTCTGGTTCCCACTATACGATGCAGGGGTCTTGGAACTAGATAATTCTGTCTACCTAGGTTCTTTCCAATTATGATTCTGGGTTATATGGATTTGAATGTTGCAGCATCACAGATTTGGAGGATAGATGGTTTTGCTCATATTCTGCTTATAATAGTAATAACAATGTGTAATGTGATCTTTCTTAGGAGTAGGTGCAAATTTCTTCCAGTCTGCCGTTGTCTTAAATTGCATTTGTGGATTGTTGTTATACAGTAAGAGAGGAAAACTATGTACTTGTGTCCTGTTACATATTTGAAGGAGAAGTAGACTAAAGTAAAGGGAGACATGGCATAGAACTGATGTTGTACTTGCAGATTTGTTGTCTCAAGTTCATACCCTGTTATTTACTGTGATAGTGTGTAAGAAAGTAGAGAAAAAAATGTTTGAATGCATTAAACACAAATCACTAATAGCTAACTTTTTCCTAGGTTATATGCAGGTCCAGAAGTAGATATTTGGAGCAGTGGGGTTATTCTCTATGCTTTGTTATGTGGAACACTTCCATTTGATGATGATCATGTGCCAACCCTTTTTAAGAAGATATGTGATGGTATCTTTTATACTCCTCAGTACCTGAATCCATCTGTAATTAGTCTTTTGAAGCACATGCTGCAAGTGGATCCAATGAAGAGAGCAACAATCAGAGACATTAGGTAAAACAATAACTGCTTTGTCACAGGATGCTGGAATTAAAATCTTGGTGCAAATACTCAGAACAGATAAATCATTCCTGCAATTTGTCTGTTTTGTAGACTGAGATGAAAACTATAGGTTCTGGTGCTTTGGCTTGAGCTCTGATTCTGATCTCCAGTGATCAGTGAAGTACCTAGTGGAGGTCTCAGTAAAATAAATTATATACATTGCTTATAGAAAATTCGATAAACTAAGTTTTATAGCAAAGCTGTTTACTTGTAGGATGGTTTGCACAACTCAACACTATACTGAGTTTTCTGGGCAAGAAATATTTACTGTTAAGAACTATTATTCTGTACTGTAGATATCTGAGAAGAAGTTACAGCTCTTTAATCTGATAACTACTGTTTCTATTAAAATTTTAATCATACACTGTAACATCATCTGTGAATGCTGTTAATGTTTGACATGTGGGATATCAGTTGCTAGCTTCAAAACCCAGGCATGAATCTGTGTACAAGTGATAACTATTGCATTAATTATAACTGCAAGTTTGGAGGTAGGTTTCAAAAGAAAGTCCTGGAACTGACTCTTTGATAAGTGTACAGTGGGTCAAATGGAAAAAAACCCAAACCCAATACAGTTGGTATCTGATAAAGCTGTACTTGGTGCAGCACCTAAAATAGGTTTTCCTGTTTCCCTTGTAAAATGCTGTAAGAGATGTCTGATTAACTACCTTAGTGAAAACGCTTCTTTTGGAGTTGGAAGTCAGAAGCTCAGGTATTTTCATGTTCTTTCACTAGAACAAAAGTGGTTCACTTGTCTCTTGTTACTTTGTTGCAGCAGGAAGTACTTCCTCCCAGAAGTCTACACATTATAAAACTTGAGTGGAGAGAAACTTTTATCAGTCGTGTTAAATAAGTCTGGCAGAGAAGGGATGTGAAAAAGATGTTAAAAATATTAATTACAGAGCTGTTAGCCATAAAACATCATCTCACAATTAAAAGAACAAACTAAGTTTAATCGGATACCTTAATTCTTCTCGGAGGAATGGTGTGTGCATAATAGTGGGGAGGCCCACTGCCAGGAATAGTAACAAAATGTTCTGCTGGCTTCAGTTTCCCACTTAGGGATGTGCTTTTTAGTGGTACAGGGGAAGATTTTTCTGCTTCCAGATTAACTGGGTGCTTCAATAAAAGTGTACTGTGCTTAGTGCATTTGTGTTGAGAGAAATTCTCAGGATCACACTGATTAGAGCTTGATCCATTGTACTGGTTTTGTCTGGGACACAGTTAAATTTCTTCAGAGTAGCTTGTGTAGGGCCATATTTTGGATTTATACAGAAAATAGTGTTAAAACATGGATGTTTAACTCCACGTTAAAGACTAAGGGCAGTGAAGCTGAGAGAGAGTGTGAGATTAAGAGACAAAGAAGTACTAAATGACAAAGAGAAACTGAGTCCCTGTGATAGAACATCCCTTCTGGTCATGATAATAATTTATCTGTCCTTGATTAATTTATCTGCTCTGTGCCATGTGTCCTTTGTGGGTGTACATGTTAAAGACTCATTTTGGCTTTTGTAGTTTGCAGTGCTCTGTAGGGCTTAGTGATGTTTTGTCTGGGAGATTTATTATTAAAACACTGGTCTTGAGTTTAATTTATCTGAGCTCTGCATTGAAGCTGTTACTGTACTTTTGGAACCATCTCATGGAGATACTAATTACACTTATTTTTGTCCTAGACATTTTTGGTGGAGGAAATAAAAAACAGCACCTCCACTACTACCACCTTTTGTGATGTTTTATCCCTTGTTACAGTTACTCTTCAGTATGGTTAACATCCTTGGGGAGTCAAAATAGTGGTACTCCTCTAGAAATATTGTTTAGGCTTTTCAAAGGTTATAAGGTATTTGTGAATATCATCCATGCCCCATGGCAGTGTGGTTATGGGTGGCAAGGCATGTGGGAGAATATGGGCAGGTATCTGAACAGCCACCCATGGTCACCTCCCATTGTCTATGACTTCCCTCTGTAGCAAGTGTGGGGTGCTATGAAGTGAAAGAATGTTTGAAAATGCAAATTAGAAATAAAAATGCCCTGGTTATATGAAAGGCACAACTTACCGAACTGTGCTGGGTCCTGGCCTGCACCTACTGAACAATGTTCAAAGCTGTTCAGCACCTTAAAGGAGCAGAGAGGGTTTCTGGATCTGAAACAGACACTGGGCAAAGCCAGAGTCCTGGCCTTTAACTGTACCAGTTGCCACAGTAACTCTAGAGAAACAATAAAGTGGAAGTTGGCTTGTTTAATAAGGGATGAAGAAACTTCTAAGAGGGAGCAGGAGAAAGAATGAGAAGTGGCAGCCTGGTCTGCAGTGCAGCAGTCACCAGAATGAGGATGAGGAAGAAAATTAAATCATAAATGAGAGAAACCACCTAATCCCTGTCCCTAAGTGAGCTGTGAGATAAGCTAAAAGTTTTCAGCCATGAGCCAGGTGGGCAGATTCTCAGCTGGTTCCTCCAGTGCTGGGATATTGTGGCCTAAATTCTGGAGTTAGAGGGTAATGAAGCTTGCAGCTGGAATCCTTTGCTAAAGATAAGGTCATTGACAAAGGGATTAGAAGAGAAAGGGGCAGGAGTCCTTACCCTTTAGAGACTCCTGTTGAGTGTGAAAGACAGCTCTATCCCTTCAAGGAAGATATTCCAAATTCCCTAAGCAAATGGACCATGACTGAAGAAGTTATTCAGTATCCAGGTATTTCAGTATTTGGAAAAGGACTTTTTGCAAAGGAATGTAGTGATAGGAGGATGGGGGAGGTGCTTTTAAGCTGGAAGAGGGTAGTTACAGATTATATTTTAGGAAGAAATTCTTCACTGTGTGACTAATGTGACACTGGCACAGGTTGCCCAGGGAAGTTATGGATGTTCCCTCCCTGGAAGTGTTGAAGGCCAGGTTGGATGGGGCAGTAGTCAACCCCATGGCATGGGGGGCTGGAACAAGATGATCTTTAAGGCCCCTTCCAACCCAAAGCATTCTATGATTATTTGGCATCAGCATTTCTTAGTTTTATTATGTGTTATTTTGTGTGTATGTGGGGAGGGACAACTCAAGTGTATAAGTGTAAGACTTTCAGTTGAAAATTTCTCAAAACTAAAAAAAGTACACCATTTATATAAAAAGCAGGTGGCTGAGGTACACAAAATCAGTTTTGGAACTTGGGCAGTTGAAACATTTAAAGGAAAGAAGATACTTTCCAGTCTCCTGTAAAATGTCTAGGAAAATATTATGGAGGGGGATTAGTTTCCATTATGCACTGCTTTATTGTGCTACACAGAAGGGTACCTGGACTGACAACTGTAATTTGTTTGTTTGTTTTTTTGTACAGAGTAAATTTTTTTATTTTTAAAATAATTTTAAAATATTTGCTTTATATACATACAGTCAGACTTTGTTTATTTTTAAATCTAGGGAACATGAGTGGTTTAAGCAGGACCTTCCGAAATACTTGTTTCCTGAAGATCCATCATACAGCTCTACCATGATTGATGATGAAGCCTTAAAAGAAGTGTGTGAAAAGTTTGAATGCACTGAAGAGGAAGTGCTAAGTTGTCTATACAGCCGAAACCATCAGGACCCTTTAGCAGTTGCGTATCACCTCATTATAGATAACAGAAGAATAATGAATGAGGCCAAAGATTTCTACTTGGCTACAAGCCCACCGGATTCTTTTCTTGATGATCACCACCTGTCTCGCCCTCATCCTGAAAGAGTGCCATTCTTGGTAGCTGAAACACCACGTCCTCGCCATACTCTGGATGAGCTCAATCCACAGAAGTCAAAACACCAAGGTGTAAGAAGAGCTAAGTGGCATTTAGGAATACGGAGTCAGAGTCGACCAAATGATATCATGGCTGAAGTCTGTCGAGCAATTAAACAACTGGATTATGAATGGAAGGTAATAGAATAAAAGATCTTCACAGCACACAACAGTAAATTTTTGTTTGCACCGTAGTTATATAAGCTTGAAGTTGGAAACTGAGTTCTCCTGTGATGGGAAATAATGTCATGTGCCTGTGCTGACTGCTTGTGCTTGCTGTGCAGGAGGGGTTTTGGGGAAGGCTATTGTTTCTTGACAGGAAGGAAAGTCTTGCTAGCCTATCTGACTTTTCTGTTGGAGCTGTAGGAATGTTTTTCTGTTGGCTAAAAATACACAAGCCAAAACCAACCCCCGCCGCTTCCTTAAAACCCCAATTAAAACTCCGATGGGTAAGCCTGAAATCACTTAATACCAGTGAATTGAAACGACAAAAGCAATATGCTGTGCTTCTCAAGTAGTTCTGGTAACTAACACAAATCTCTTTTTTACTAGGTTGTAAATCCCTACTACCTTCGTGTTCGAAGGAAGAATCCAGTAACAAGTGCATATTCCAAAATGAGTCTACAGTTGTATCAGGTCGACAGCAGGACATACTTATTGGACTTCCGTAGCATTGATGGTATGTGAAGATTTACATAAATTAATGGAGTAGTATGGGGAAAAAAATCTGAATGCAAGCGTGTCTTAATTTACTTACTTAGAAGTGAAGTGTTGTCCTTTATTAGTTTCCACCAATCTAGATCTGTGCTAGTGTTTCTATATTACTTCCTGATCTAGCATTTCTGTGGTCAGATAGTTAGCTGCTTCATCCCTTAAATAGCAGCTTTTTTAGCTGTATCAGCTCCTTAAGAGATCCATTTGTGTCTGCACAAGTATTAATACCACTAGTGTAAAGGGTACAGGGCTGTAAGCAGTGAGATCTGGAAAAACCTGAAGTCTCTTTGGAGCCTCACCCCTACATTCCAACATTAATTTAGATCTGAAGTAATCATGTGACTCCTAGTGAGGTTAAACCTTGGCATCTTGGCATTTAAATTGGACTTGGACTGTACATTGCTGTACTGGGTCTGCCTGTTCATAGAGTTCATTTTTTTCTTAGCAGCCTACATGGTGCTGTGTTTTGGATCTGTGACTAGAAAGGCTGTTGGTAACACACCAGTGCTTCTGTTCTTGCTGAGTGGTGCTTGCATAGGATCTAGTCTTTTTCCCTACCCTATTGCACCCAATGAGTATAGCTGACACAGCTAGTGGTGTAGCTGACATGCTTAGGACATATATGGCATGGAAAAAGGGATTTGGGGTGAGTGTGGCTGGATTACAGTATAGGATGGCAAAGGCTGTGTCTTATGACAGTTGAATGTGATCTGACTTGGCAGTGCAGTTCCTGGCACATTCCCTCCCACTGTACAGGTGCTTGTTTAGAATAAGTGGTACTTGATACAGGGATCTAATAACTTTCCTGTACTGACTGCAATTATAGGACAAAGGCCCTCCCTGTTGGAGCAGAGATGGCTGCTGTGCAGCTTGGGCAGGACAGCCTGCTGCAGTCCTGGGTTCAGATCCTGAGGATGTTCAGTGCAAGGGCATGGATTTGCCACTTCTTCCAATAGTGAAGCTGATTTGCCTTCCCTTTCCCTCCACCATATCTAACTTTCTTACCAAACTATAGTTACAAGTTGCTTTTATGTCATAAAGCAATCTTGTTTTCACTAATTTCTCTTGGATATTCTGGTGCAGTTGTGAGTCAAACTAATGTGAAGGATTTAATACTTCAGCAGATTATCTTCAGTATGAGGAGGAAATACTTCCATCTTAGAAGTAAACTTCTGAAAGTGAAAGATAAGTTAACGTAGATGCTATCAATTAAGGTGTCAATTAATTGGAACAAAAATACAAATAATAAAGGATAGCCAAATGCAAAGAAAACAAAATTAAGTAGATGCTAGAAGGAAGCGTTTCTAAAACATTCAAACTGTTATTTTATTTAATCTTATGATGCTGTCCTGGTTTTGTTTTAAATAAATTGAACTACTAGCTGCTTAAAGTACTTCATGAAAAATATGGCAACTGCTAGCATAAACCAGACTAACCCTAACCCTAGAAGTTCTAGGGTTAGAACTAAATGGTTCTGAAGCACAGTCCAGGGATAGTTTGCATTAGGATGTATGCTTCTGTGCATTTATTTAGTATCAACTATATACAATTTGCCAAAGCTTTTTATGTATTAAGATTCCAAGATTTAACAAAGAAGACTTAGAAATGTGAGAGAGGTGTTTGCTGTTCTTATAACTGATTTGCCTTCTCTCTCCCCTTGTCCCCTAGATGAAATTACTGAAACAAAGTCTGGAACTGCAACTCCACAGAGATCAGGGTCTGTGAGCAACTATAGATCCTGTCAAAAAGATTCAGATGCTGATGCACAAGGAAAATCTGCAGATACGTCGCTTACCTCGTCAATGAGCTCTTCACTTGACTCCTCTACAGCTGACTTAACTCCAAGACCAGGGAGTCATACAATAGAATTTTTTGAGATGTGTGCAAACCTTATTAAGATACTTGCACAATAATTTTGAAGATGGGCTTATTTCTTTTACAGCAATAAGCATGCCTAAGTCATAGTCAGATGCTTCCAGTTATAATCAAGTTAAATTAACTAAGGCTCTGTAAAAGCTAGCCACAGAATGCAATTTGCACACGGATTGAAATGATTACGGGCAGTTAATGTGTATTATTTTGAAGCTGGTGTGAATTCTGATTTTCTGCTGCCCACTAGCATAATACAGGTACAGGAAATCACATGCCTTAGGGGCAGAGTTCATAACATTTTACATTGAGTGCACATTAGGCTGCATATAACATTTAAGTTAGATGAACCTTCCTGGGTTTTTCACTGCTAATATGTAGAGCTGATGCAATGTAAGTAAACGTACACTTACTAGTTCAGTGACCAAAGTATGACTTGTTGGTCACTATCTACAATTGTGCCTCACTTGTTCAGAACTGTCAGCATCTTCTAGCAGCAATGTGTTAAAACTGCTGCATTTCTCCCCTCTTATTTGACAGTAAATGATAAAGAATAGTTTAATGTGTTACAGTGTACTGCTTTTAACAAGTGATGTATTTAATTAAATGCATGCAAACCCAACCACTTGGAAATGCATGTAGGTGCTCCATACTCCACTAAGGGTGAAATTCTGTAGGCTGGATGTAGAACAGTTGTTGAGTCTACAAGAATGACAAGAGACTTAATGCTGAGAAGCACCCTGTGGGCTGAAACAAAATGTTGCTCTGTGAAAAACTATCAGCGAGCTCCCAAGCTGTGCACACAGCTTGGTGTGGTAGCAGCACAGCAGCTTCTCACTGCTACTGCAGGCTGAGAAGCATTTTCCTTTGAAACATATGCATGCAGATAAGTGCACAGCCTAAGGGTTGTTGCATGCTCATCCAGATTCTGAAATTGGCAGTTTTAAAAAAAAACATGTTAAGGCTTTATACAGCTGTTTAACACACGTTAACTTAGCATAAACTATATGCAATTCACTTTTTGATTATGTATATAGGTTAGGTTTTGCCAGGCAACCTTTGTAACAAACCTTGCTGTATGAATTAATTGTGAGGTTAAATAGTCCAGCTTCTTGGATGAGCATTGAAAATTGATCATGACAACTTCAGTGCTAATATCCAGAAACTTAACAGTTGATGGCAGTTGTCAATAACAAATCCTTCTGCATTTGTGTTTTTTGCAGTGTTTCAGGAATAAAACTGATCCTGATATCTTAAAATCACAGCTGGTACTTGCACAGAAACATTTAGTCTCTTGTAAATAGCATAAAATTAGCTACAGCTCCATTTTCATTTAGCACTAATAGGCATAAGCAGTAAACTGTATGTCATAAAGTGTTTAGTTTTGCATTCAAGAATTTATGTTCTCTTCAAAATAATATTCATGACCTTATTGGTTTCAATGGTTGCTCTCCTAGGGAGAGACTGGAAATCAAGGCATTACTATAAACAGTGAAATCTGGACTCTAAAAATAAATGGGGATTTTTGCCAGTGACTTGAGATTTCATACACAGAAAACTGCTAGCTACAGATAAAAAAACAGTTTAATCCAAGCCTACTGGCTTCAGTCCAGAAATTCATCTGTTACAAACATGCACAGAAACTGAAGAAACATAAAGCTGCTTTTAAGCCCTAGAACTGCTGTAACTGCGTTCTGAACTGGGCAAAGGTGTGTTCTGTCTAGTATGTGGGTACACGTTACAACTTCAGTTCTTCATCCTCATGTGTCACACATGGTCCCTGTAATGCGAGGTTGTGCTGTTGTATCTCAAAGTGGAAGATTTTCCATAGATAGACCTTTGGGTTTAAACTCCCAAGACTGAGGTCAACATGAGGGGCCAGCTGCAAACCATACTTCTGAGTCCTGTCTCTAGTCTTGTAAGAATTAGTTTTGATGTACTGAATAAATTCAGTGAGTTTATTTTTCTTACCCTTTTATTTTGAAATTGTTAAATATTGCACTTGTACAAGTATAACAAACGCACAGTTTTTTTAATTGTAGTAATTCCTCATTTGGAATTGGTTTGGGATCACTCTTGCATATGTTCAACTAAGTATTTTATAAATGGTATCTGCTTCTGGTTTGCAAACTTGTAATGCTGACCACAAATGCAAGGAGTCAAGGAGCAAACAGCTTTTAATTTTTATATGCTATTTTGGCCCTATTGTGCATTAATACAACCATGATTTTTACTTTGTCTTGGTATCTGGAGGTTAACATAAGTTTCTGACAGAAGTGTAGTTTTAAATAAATTTTATTGGCATAATAAATTGGTTTTGGCCAAAAGTTTTCTGATTGAATGGAGATTTTTGTAGGGGATGGGGAAGGGAAAAAGGGGGACTGACAACCTAGTTAAACCCCAGAACAGTTGTCTCTTGTGTGACTTTCCTATGCTTTGTAGATCTTGCTACTGAAATGGCTTTCTTCACATGTTCCTACTGATCTTGTAGACCCTTTTTTAGCATCACCCTAGTATTTGCCAATAGGCTGTGAGACAAAAGTTCACCAAGCAAGCTGTCGGGGTTGTAAAGAGGCAGCTTATGCAAATACACAAATCAGTCAAGTATGTTATTCTGTATTCTTAAGCTTGCTCCCTTTGGAGTGCATTGAATTATCTTGCTTTTTTATTTTAACTTTTTTTTTCAAAAAACATGGATGAACCTGATGTATCCATGTGCAATATACTCACTTGGTAATGGATAAAAATTCATCTTGGTGGTGCAATATTTAAAATAAAACACCTTTCATGTTTGTCTTGATAGGAGTGTTTAATACAAATTTGGAAATAAATTTTATTTTACCAGTTGATGATCACTGTAAGGTTTGAAGTCCTGTTCTTTAACAAAGATGTGCCTACTTCCTATGTTTTTCTTTTGACAAAGCTGAATGGCAAAAATGCTTGTTTATAACTGTGTAACTTTTTAAACTTTCAAAACTTAAAGCTAAGTAAACATGAAATACTGAACAACCTTGTTTGGAATTGTGTCCATGGTGTCTTTTAGAGTTACATATGTTAAAAATTAACAAGACCTGGACTCTTGGCACTTGTTTTTAAAGCAGGAATAACAGCTTTAGGATAAGCAGCAACAAGATTGCTGAACAAATTCCTGCAGAACTTCCAGTTGGGCAGGCCTGGCCCTGGCTGGCCATTGGCGCCCACATCCCATAAACCTTCCTGCCAAAAGGAATTTGAGGTGTAAAGGACACTGAATACCTGGTATAAAAGTTCCCGTTTGCACTGTCCTGTGGTGACTGCCCTTCTCTGCCATCTTCCATTCTGTTCTTTTGATGCACTGTGGGCAGTTCCTTTGTCTTGATACTTTATGGGATATTTGTCTTGGTATTTTGTCTTGATATTTTATCGGATAACTGAGGTTGGAAACTGCTGCTAAGATCAAGTCCAACTGTCAACTCAGCACCAGGTCCATGCCAACTAAACCATGTCCTAACATCCCATGTCTACACATTTGAACACCTCCAGGTGCAGTGACTCCACCACTTTCCTGGGCAACCTGTTCAAAATCACGTGGCCACTCTTGCCATGGAGAAATTTTTCTTTGTACCCAATGTGAACCTCCTCTGGTGGATGGCACAGGATAAATTGAACATAGGATTCAAAATATGGCCTCACTAGTGCTGAGTACAGGGGTATGATCGCTGCTGGCCACACTATTTCTGATACAAGGCAGGATGTTGTTGGCATGCTTGACCACCCTGGGCACACTGCTGGCTTGTGTTCATCTGGGTTTGGATCATCACTTTTGGGTCCTTTTCCACTGGCAAGTTTTCCAGCCCCAATCCTGTAGCCTTGCTTTGGGTTGTTGTGACCCAGCACTTGTTTTTGTTGAACCTCATACCACTGGCCTCAGCTCATCAATCCAGCCTGTCCAAGACCTTCTGCAGAGTCCACCTATCCTTAGGTAGATACCACTCCCTTCAAAGTGGCTTGAGGGTGAACTTAACCCCCAGACCCAGATCACTGATGAAAATATTATTAATTATGACGATTATTAATTATCACGAAGATACTTGCTCCTAATAGTCTTACATTTTTCTTCCTTTTAGGAAAAAAAACAAAACAAAACAAAACAACCAAACATTTTAAGCCTTGGTCATTTTTCCATGCAGAATTTCCTGCCCGGAGCTGCCTCCACAAGAAAGGGTGGGTGCTTGTCGAGCAGTGGCAGCTCCCAGCTGCCCTTCCCGCCCTCCCGCTGCCCTGCTCCATCACCAGGAGGAGGTACCGGCCACGGAGCTCCGGTGGGCCGCCCTTGCACCTGCGGTTCCTCTACCGAGCTGCTGCGCCATGCTCTCTGCGCTGCCGGGGCGGGAGGCCCTGCCCGGGGAACTACAGCTCCCGGCGGCCCCAGAGGCCGCTGGAGCCGGGAGAGGAGATGGCCGTGCCGGTGCCCCTCCTTCCCTTTCAGCCGCCCCGCCCTTCCGCTTCCGTGCGGCTGATGTGAAGGATTCTACGGTCTTTCGGTTTGTAGGAGAACGGAGAATCGCCGAGCGGAGGGCGGCAGGTAGCGGCCTCCCGCCCGGGGCTCCAACCACAGGGGTGCGGGGTGGTGGCGGGGCCCACTCGTTGGGGAGGCGGAGCTCCGTCAGCCCTGGCGGACCCTCGTCTCCTGCCGCCTCCCCGTCGGCTGTGCTGGGCCTCGCTCTCGTCCCGGGGCTGGCTGGGGAGCGGCCCTGCCGGGCGGCTTCTCCGCGGGCAGCCGGGCCGGAGGCGTTGAGCGCTGCGCAGCAGAGGCGTGCACGGCTCCTGCATCTCGCAGGGGTAGCTCCTGAGGCCGAGCCCTTTCCTTTCCCCTTTTGTCTGGTCTCTGGTGTCGTGGCTTCAACGTTACGGGGCTGTCTGATGTGTCAGAGCTCATGTTTGTTTCTTTTTTTTTTTGCCTGGTAGAAAACATCTTCCAGATGAGCTTAATAATTGTAGTTGCCTGCCTGACACCTCTGGCGAAGTTGACGGACGGAATTTGTGCAGAGGAGTGTCAGCCAGTTACAGGTTTAGGGTTGAGGTGTATTTTTATTTCTATGAATCTTTTGGGATTGAGTCAGCTTTGAAAAAATAATTGCACAGAAAAATGTTAGAAAAAAATCACATCTGTAACATGTGGCAGATCTCTCAGTTGGTGAGAGAAGATGGCCCCAAGTTGCAGCAGGGGAGATTTAGACAGGATATTGTGAAAAGTTTCTTCACTGAATCTTAGTCAGGCAGCAGAACAGGCTGCCCAGGGAAGTGGTAGAGTCACCATCCCTGGAAGTATATAAAGGTCTTAAATACTTAAAAATCGTGATGGTCTTAAAGTTTTTGTCAAATGAAAATCATTCTGTGATCCTATGCTAAAAAGCTAAAGTACCTAACTACTGAAAATACATTTTTCTCCAGTTCTCCAAATGGCTTCTTTTGGGTGGAAGAGAAAGATTGGTGAGAAAGTTTCAAAAGCCACGTCTCAGCAATTTGAAGCAGAAGCTGCTGATGACAAGGATCTGGCTGATGAAGATGATGCTAACTGGGTACATGCAACTAAGAGAAAGAAGGAAATCCTCTTAGAAGACTGTGTGAAGAAGAGCAAGGAGCTGAAGGATGAAGGTGCAAGCTTGGCTGAAAATAAAAGGTAGTAACGTTGTCTTACGCTTTTTCATTGACTGAATAAATGTTAGATGATATTTCAGTGCATTTGGAAAACACTAGCAGCTGCCTTCACATTTTAAGTATTCAAAAAACTGATTATTTGTTTCATTTTACCTTTACCATCTGGTACTGAATGTTGTTTCTTTTTACGGTGCTGGCAGTACTGAAGTGAAGTGTGTATTGCATCTCATTTTTGTGTGTTCATGTAACAAAAAATGATATGAGGAGAGAGATGAGAATCTAATAGGAGCTGAAAGTTGAAAGTGTAAGTAAGATAGCTACTCTGGTAGCTTTTCCTCTCTTGTAAGTGTGTCTTTTCTCTTATTATTCACATTTTTATTATTGCAGGTATGAAATATATAGGCAAATACTGCAAAGCAGCTAATGTGCTGTTAATCTCTAATGCTTTTTGAAGATCACACTCAAGTAGCTGCGTTGAACATCTGACAGCAGTACTGAGTTTTTGGAAGGATATTGCAAAGATTGTCCTATTATGCTTCAACAAGAAAGTACCTTTGGAGTAGGAGAGGATTAGAAGAGGAAAAGAGAGATTATAAATTACATACTAATTACATAATTTAGCTAAATCTTCTCTGAAGGGGGGCAAAAGAGTTCCAGGAATAGTCCTCTTAAAATCTTCTGAGTGCTTGATATCTAAATCTGCATCCTGACTTTATTTGGGTCAGCATCTTGCCTTCATTCATTGGCTCAGAGCAGATGTAACATTAATTTCCTGGCAGAAACAATTCCACAGTAAGTGGAATTGAATCAGTATGCAGTCCAGTGCTGTTAAATTTTTTCTGTTAAGACATTTTGTCCCAGAAAAAGGTTCCCTTGGTAGCATGGAAGAGAGAACAACTTGGAAGTTTTAAATGATGACATAATTTATATTTCATCATAACAAAACCAGCAGTGTGTTTGGTCTGGTCTGATTTAAAAAACAGTAAGTAAATAAAACTTACCTTCAAATAAAGCATTCTGTTTAAATGCAGTTTCCACTTCTTACTGTTTATTAAAATAGTGACCCTGTTTGGGGTGCAGTGATTCACTTCTGTACATACTTTTATGTTCCTCGGTTCTGTAATTCCTAAATAGAATTTGGAAGTCTTCTAAAGTTAACTTCAGATTTAACCTAAATTAAGCTAAATCAGTTTTAAGTGTGCTGCCATCAGTACCTCTAGTGCAGTAGCTGCATAGGTCAGTTACAGTAACAGCTGAAAACACAGAATACAGAAATTAAGAGTCTTTGTAACACTGCAGATAAACTGTACTGTGATCTACAGAAAGGTAGGTCTGGTCTGTCCTTCTAGAATACAGAAACTATGTTTTTATGCTTGAGAAAACAGAAGAAGTATTTCTAAATGTTTTCTACATGTGGTAATTACTGATGTTTACTGAATTTACATATATTAAGCTGATTAATTTTTGTTTCTGCCTTCTGATCTACCTTTGCCTTTCTTGTATACTGCTGTAGATGATGTAAAGCTTTTCTCTATTGATTCTGATGTTCTTTTTTGATTATTTGTTTTTGTGTATTATGTAAAGTGCTATAACTCTTGAATAGCAGCAAGTAATCTGTTGTGTATATGGTTTAGAGCAGGGAGATGCACAGTGATGCATATTTATTTTGAACAGCAGGTAATTTTGTGTGCTTTTAATATCTTAGGTTGATTTTAGAGGCTAAGTTTTCCTTTATCTGTTAGAAAGCAAAGCAAAAGCTTAACCCATCCACAGTAGCAGCATCAGGGCTTTTTGGGAATTTAGTGAGAATCATTTCATCAGAAGTGCAAATAAGAGCTACTGAGAAGAAATACATAAAACAAGTATGAGAAAGAAGTAACAAGAAATCAAATGCAGCTCTTGGGAGGTTTTTCATATTGTTTTGTATTAATGCTCTTATATCTGAGGCTTAGCAGAAATTTGAACTTGAAATTGTAGTCTTAATCAGTTACTCTAACACACTGTACATTTTGGACAATGATTGTATGGTTGTATGCTGCTGTCAGACCACATAACTTTAAGGCAGATCTTCTCTTTAAAAAAAGATTTCACATAAATTAGAGGGTAAACTTGAAGTGGGAGGCTTTTATTTAACAGGTGGAATAGTTGACATACCATTGCAGGTAACTTCAAGGAAGTAGAGTGAAAGGAATGTTTTATTCTCTTTGTTGAAAAATGGTTGCTGTAATTGTGTTTGACTTACATGCTCTATTTCTTGAGTATACATTTGTGTAATATGAACAAGCTCGTGTAATTAATTAAATAGTTAGAGTAGATTTTTTCTTGAAATATCAAAGTGCTAACAGTTAAAGGAAAGTTTGAGTTGTGCTATGCACTGTCTTGGGAAACGGATGATGCCTATTTCATTGAGGAAACTCAGACAAAAAACAAAGATTGAGCACTAGAGGATAACTAAGGTAACTATCTTAGTTGGTGTTACTTGTGGAATGAAGAAGAGGATCCTAAAAAAAAAAAGGCTTAAAAAGAACAAGAGGCTAAATAATGGAATTTTTCAACTTCAATTTTTATGGAAAAGAGGCTGCAAGGTAATGTGAATGGCAAAATCAGTATGATGAAAGATGAATTTTATAAGGACATCCACTGTTCCTAAGCCAGAATAGTCATTATCACCTTTTTGTTTGGTTAATTCATTAGCTTGTTTTTCTGGTAAGAGGAAGCAGTGATGGTGTTTCACCTCCACCATGGTTTTGTTAGTCTCTATCTATAGAGGAAGTCTGTTTCTGTGGATAAGCAAGTTCTGACTATGATGTCCATAAATCCTTGGGCCCTGATGAGATGTGTCCATGAGTCCTGAGGACTGGCAGATGTTGCTGCTAGACTACTCCCCATCATCTTTGAGAGGTCGTGGAGAACAGGAGAGGTGCCTGAAGACTGGAGGAGGGCTAATATTACTACAGTCTTCAAAAAGGGCAAGAAGGAGGGCCCAGGGAACTACAGGCTGGTTGGTCTCGCCTCTGTCCCTGGCAAGGTGTTGGAAAAAATAATTCTGGGTGTCATGACAAAGCATGTGAAAGCAAAGAATATCATTGGGAGTAGTCAGCATGGGTTCACCCAAAGGAAATCATGCTTGACCAACCAGATTGCCTTCTGTAGTGTCATTACTGGCTGTCTAGATGAGGGGAGAGCAGTGGATGTTGTCTACCTTGACTTCAGCAAGGCTTTTGATGCTGTCTCCATAACATCCTCATTAGGAAACTCAAGAAGTGTGGGCTGCATGAGTGGACAGTGATGTACATTGAGATATGGCTGTGTGACAGAACTCAGAGGGTGGTGATCAGTGGAGCAGGGTCCAATTGGAGGCCTGTAACCAGCAGAGTCCCCCAGGGGTCAGTGCTCGGTCTGGTGTTCAAGATGTTCATTAATGACCTGGACAAGGGACAGAGTGTATCCTCAGCAGGTTCCATGATTGATACTGAGCTGGGAGGGGAGGCTGACACTGCAGAGGGCTGTGCTGCCATCCAGAGTGACCTGTACAGGCTGCAGAGCTGGGTAGAGAAAAGAACCTGATGAGGTTTAATAAGAGCAAGTGTAGGGTCCTGGGGAGGAAGAACACAAAGCACCAGTACAGGTTAGGGGTGGACCTGCTGGAAAGCAGTTTGGAGAGGAAGGCTCGGGGTCAAAATTGTCTTGGGGACAAAATTACGGGTTGGAAACTAACACAGCTTTAATGAAACAGTTATGATAAAAAAGTTCTGCGCACCATTCTCTAGCCATAAATATAGACATTGAGTGTTTTCAGTCCTAGAAGCAGACATTGACTGAGAAACTTGCTGTTAATTTTAGCAAGTGCAGCTACTTACAAGACACTTAGCTGAAAGCCAAAATTACAAGACAGAAAATTTACTTCATCCTGGCCATAACCAGGGCCACAGTTGCACAAAGAAGAGTGTGCCCAGTCGGCTGAGGGAGGTCATTCTCTGCTTTGGTGGGGCCCCAGATGGAATACTGTATCCTGTTCTGGGCTCCCCAGTTCACGAGAGACAGGGAACTGGGAGCGTGACTGGGGGACTGGAACATCTTTCTTCTGCAGAAAGGCTGAGAGAGCTGGGACTCTTTAGCCTGGAGAAGAGAAGGCTGAGAGGATACCTCTTAATGTCTACAAGTGTCTAAGGGTGTGTGCAAGGAAGATGGAACTGGACTTTTCCCAGTAGTTCCCAGTGACAGGACAAGGGGCAACAGGCACAAGCTGGAACATCAGAAGTTCCATTTAAACATAAGAAAAAAATTTTTTACTTTGAGGGTGCCAAGGCACTGGAACAGGCTGCCCAGGAAGGTTGTTGTCTCTTCTCTGGAGATACTAACAACTTGCCTGGATACAGTCCTGTGTAAGGTGCTCCAGATAATCCTGCTTTAGGGGGCGAGTTGGTCTAGGTGATCCCTAGAGGTTCCTTTAGCTTCAAGAGTTCTGTGATTCTGTGACTGACTTGTGTTTCTGAAGTGAGTCTTGGTGCTTTTAGGGGAAAGGAATAATGGGCTTCTTGGGGATCAGAATTTATACAGCCAGTGGCAAACTCAGGAGTGCCATGGGTGAATGGTTTTGGAGGTGATAGCCCTGTATGGGTTTTCAGACTTGTGAGAGCTGTCTGAGGAGTATTTGTACCTGCTGTAATGTGTGTGTATGAACCTGTTAAACTGAGAGTGAGACACACAGTAGAAAAATGATGCTGAAGACAATAGTTTCCAGTCAAAATTTTAGGGTTTTTATGGATTGGAAAATGGGGAGACTGCCAGAAACAAGTGCTTGAATTAGGTTGATTATCCCAGTGGTCTCTTATTGTGGAAGACATGGCTGAGTAAATTCTGACCTAGACACTTGACCAACAGACACTTAGGAAGATGAGGGAGTGAGTGAGTGAGTGATCTCACTGTCAGAAGCTGACAAAAAGGCAGATATGTAGAAGAAGTGACACATTTGTGTGGTACTTTGATGTCTGGGCAGTTAAGCAAACATACAGTCTTTTAGGAAGCCATATTGATTGAAAGAGTGTTGATTGAAAGAATGGTGAATATTTTACTGTAGAAATTGTTTTTACATGAAAAACCAATCAACCAAACCCTCAAACCAAAGCAAACTTAAAAAAAAAAAAAAAAGAAGAAAAAAAGACAGAGAAAGGAAAAAACAAGTATAAAAAAACCCCAGCAACAACCTAACCAAACCAACCATAATCCAGGTGAGATTTTTTTGCGTTGGTAGTTAGCTATGCTTTTTTAAATCCAGTACAATCCAAAACGATAGAAGTTCATGAGCTTAGTATCAGTGTCCTGACCACAGCAGGATGCTGTCTGTTTCAGTGTTTTTAGACTGGTATGCTGGTAGTTTTTGGACACTTAAGCTTAAGAACCAGTGTAGGGGAGATTAAATGATGAAGTATAATGTCCACAAACATATGTCATGCACAGAGCTAACAGCAAGGAGAAGATAAAACTTTTGACAGAGTAGTAACCTTCTTTGTAATGCCTCCGTGCTGTTACCAAACTTCAGACGTTTTTGTAGCTGCTCCAGTAGGTGGAGATAGAGTCCTTCTCATTTTACCCTGAAGGTGTGCAAAAATTGCTTCTCTGAATAGTTGGTTTTGTTTTACAAATAAACAGTACTAGATTTATATTCTTACTGAATTGCATTTAATTTTACAGTTTTGCTAAATAAAATTTAATCCTGCTCTTGCTTCTGATGTCATGTATTGATTCCTTCATATTGCATTAAAAAATCTCCATTGCTGAGGCAGCTGCTGGCTTGTAGCAATCGTGGTTTCAACTGGAATAGTCTTTGGTTTTGGATGAGTTTATAGAGATTCAGCTATGTTAAAATGAATAGTTGGTGTCACTTTGTCACTTGATGTGTAAATTATAGTCGTTAATAAGGTTCTACTCTTTATTTTGCAACAGCAAATAAAATAAGGACACATCAAAGTACTATGAGCATACCAGATAACAGGTCGATTTTAATGATTTTTTTTTGTAGAGGCATTAATTTTTGATATTTTAATTTCCTAATTATTACTTTTTTATATTGAACTTCTGTAAAATGCTACATAATCCACATTATAGAAGTCGGGACTTTTTTTTTCCCCAGATGCTAATGTGGTAGCATAACTTCAACAGGTGTAGTTTGGTTGCTTAGCTATATAATCTGGAATCAAGTCTGGTTTTTTCATTATATGCTGTAAGGTGTTAAGTGTCAGATAATGAGATGTACATTCCTTTAACTGCAAAGTGTGTTTAGTGCTGTATTTAAGTTAACTGTTATAAATAGTAGCATATTAAGCATATTAATAATAGCATATAGCAGGTGGAGAAGAGTAATACCTGATCGGGTTATTCTCCAGGCTCAAGATTGGCTCATCTTGATATACAGGAAATCAAGAAAAGGTGGTAAAAGTTCTACACGGAGCTCCTGACAAAATCCAGACATAAAATGGAAATATACTAAAGGTGGGAGCAGAGTCATGTGACCCAGGAAGACCATAGAGACTCTTAAGTATGCTTTGCTGATGAGGCTTGCGTTGAGGATCCCCAGGCCCACGAGACCAGAGCAAAAGGTTAGATCAAGGTAGGTTTAGCCTTGGTGGAAGAGGGTTAGACTATGAAATGTTGAGATAAATCTGACATATACAAGTTCCATAGACCCTAAGGCGTATGTCTGTGAGTTCTGAGAGAGTTGTTTCGTGTGATTGTAAAGACATACTGATCTTCATGTTTAACAGTGCTGGTGGTGGTTCCAGAGAGCTTTGAGTAAGCAAAATCACTTCTAATCTTCACTAAGGGTAAGAAGGAGAATTCAATGACGTATAGGCCCACCAACCTCAAATCAGCCTTTGGGAAGGGAATGTAGCAAAGAATTCTGTAAATGAGTTTGAAACGCAGGAGACACAAGAAGGTTATTGGAGTAGGTGGCATGGTTTAGCACAGGGGAAATCATACTGGGCCAGTCTGTGAGATAACAGATTGACCAGAGCATAGTGTGTGGACATTCATTCCATCCTTGTTGATACACAGAACACAGTTGGAGAATAACCTGGGCAACCTCCTTTAGCAGACTCAGCTTTAAGCACAGTAATTGGATGATCTCCAGAGGTCCATTCCAATCTCGGCCATTCTTTAATTTTATCCTATACAGATGCATTTAGAATACAGAAGGAATGTTCAGGAGACTTTTAATTTGGCTGTACAGGTTGCTGCTATGGAACATTTCCTGGTGGGTGGGAAACTTCTTTCTGTTTCTTGAATTTATTTTTAATTTTGATTCACTAGTCCATAAATCTTTGTTGGAATACTTTCTGTATTAGAGAGAAATGCAAAAAGATTTTTGCAGTCTTTGCTCTGCCTTGTTCCCATCTCTCTCTGATAACTGACCTAATTTAAAACAAAGATGTAGTTTGAAAGTTAAAATTGAAAGGATTAATTCAGTAGATAATCTGGGAGTTTACAAATCTAGCTGTTATGTACCTGGCTTTTGGAATAAAGTCTAAAGTTCTGTTAGGCTGCTGCTATATTGCATCATGAATGTTGACTCATTCCATAAGAGTGATCCAAAAGCCTTACACAGTTGGATTTTGTAATTTAATGTAGAGAAAATCACTGAGAAATGCTTATAATAAAACTAGGAGAATGTGTTAAGTACTCCTGTTGTTCCTCCTAGGCTGAAAAACAGCTGTTTGGTTTTGTTGTCTTGGATGTAACGATGAGCTATTCTACATAGCGCTTACATCGTTTCAGCCTGAATGACCAATACCAGTGTAATTCAAATAAACTGAAAATTTTAAATCTCGGTAATTATCTTTGATTAGGTTGAGTGTTTTCTAAGAGAAATGCAGAGAAAAGTAGGTTTATCTCTTTTAAGATAAATTAAATTGCATAATACAAAAAGGGTCTTGAAATGCTCACGACTTCTAGTCAAAATACCTGATCATGTTGTAATATGTTTCAGTGCTTAGCTTTACACTCTATATCATGTATATATAAATATGTATAACTTTCTTGCTGTTAGCTTTCTTGAGAAAGACTAATTTTAATGAGCAGATCATGTGTAAGGCAAAGGGTGTTACAAACTCTAGTTCTTGAGTGCAGAACACATGAGTTGAAGCAGAAAAGACTGAACAAGTATGGACTTCTTACCTCCATTTTTGGGAAATGCACATGTTGCAGCTTCTCCTTATTAGTCAGAACATACAGTTTGTTTTGCAGGCCTCGTAACCTTTCTACAGAATGAAAAAAAAAAAAAAGATAATTTTACTGTGTTTAACATCCTCCCGTAAACTGCCAGGTGAAGTAGCACACTGTTTTTTGTCTTTAAGTTAATTTTTATTGCTAGCTTTATTGTTTTTCCTCACTGACTGTCAGAATTATTGTTCCTGGTGATGCATATAGTTGTCTTCTCTCATTGAGGAGGATGTTCTTTAAAGAATATTTGTTTTAAACAGTCCCTTTTGTTTAAATTACAATTTATCATTAATTTATCTATAATCCTCTTGTTTTGGCAAATACTATTTTCCAACAACTGTTTATTATTTGGCAAAAACGGAGTTTGTTGTCTGAGGAATTGAAGCTGTTACTAATTTAGTCCCGATAATTCTGAGAGTGTTTGCAAGCAGAATTGTAGATTACTTAACCTGTATGCAGTTTGAATAATTTTGAGAGGATGTCTTTCTTAGAATTATTGCTGTATGAGGATGTTGAATTGTAACATTGTAATATCTGTCTGTATTTGAATATGTGCATATTTATGTAGGTATCTACTTGTAAATAGAAACGATGGAATATTCACAGAAAAACTGTAGAAATACATTTTCTACTTAAGAAAACATTATATATATTTATATAATATTAATTTATGCCTCTGTATCATCCTCTATAGTTTTAAGCACTCAGGGGCATCAGGGAAGATACAAACGTGTGTATGTTTGAGGTCTCTTCACCATACAAAGAAGCCTCTTTGTCCTCATGTCTGTACTTGGGGTTAGGTACCTGGTAAATTATAAATTGGGCAGCCTGGTAGCCTGGTAAATTATAAACAGGGATACTTAATTACTCTTTGTAACTTTTTCTACCTTTTTCTTGTGATCATCTTTGATTTTTCTTTGAATATGATGTACATATGCTGTGCAGCCTTTGAGATACTTTTCCTCAGCAACACTTAAAACCTTTTGCTGCATATGAGTGACAATAAATGCATACAGCACCTGTGCACTCTCATTTCCTGTAAGCATTGTGTTGAGCTGAAGTACTCCAATTCAGGTTTCTCTCACGGTAGACTTGTTTGTTTCCAGAGCTCATCTCCTAAACCATCTTTGTTCCTTTTCTGTTGCTGCATGTTACTGCTATGAACTGGCTGGGGCAGGGACATGTTGGCAGAAACCCAGCACCATCACAGTCCTGCAGAAGCCAATTTCTCTAAGCAGGTCTGTACTGGTGGATGGTGGCTAGAGATTCACATAAATGCTTTAATGCAGAAGTTGATCTAGCACGTTAATATGTTTCTGACTTGAGCTAAGATTTTGCCCATAACTTAATTTATCAGCTCTTATATTTAATACAGCTTTTAAATGTAGAGAATTCTAGTCTTTATATACTTGCTATAATACAACTTAGCAAAATCTAGAAATTTACATTCATTCATAGAAACATAAAATGGCCAGGGTTGGAAGGGACCTTAAAGGTCATCTAGTTCCAATCTCCCTGCCATGGGCAGGGACACCTTCCCCTAGATCAAGTTGCTCAAGGCCCCATCCAACCTGTCTAGGATGGTGGAGGTATCCAGGGTGGAGGTATCCACAACTTCCATGGGCAACCTGTTCCATTGCCTTAACACCATCATAGTAAAGAATTTCCTCCTAATATCTGATCTAGTATCTCCCCTCTTCAGGTTTTAAACCATTGCCCCTTAAACCTCTCACACCACACCTGTGCAAGAAGTCTTGCCCCAGCTTTCTTGTAGCCCCCCTTCAGGCACTGGGAGGACTCTGTAAGGTCACCTTGGAGCCTCCTTTTCTCCAGGCTGAACAATTCCAACTTCCTCAGCCTGTCTACACAGGGGAGGTGCTCCAGCCCGCTGATCAGTTTATTGGCTCTCCTCTGGACATGGTCAAGCAGGTCTGTGTCCTCCTTATGTTGGAGACACCAGATATGGACACAGTACTCCAGGTGGTATCTCACAAGAGCAGAATAGAGGGGGAGAATTGTCTCCCTTGACATGGTGTTTGTGCTTCTTTTGATGCAGCCCAGGACCTGGTTGGGTTTCTGGGTTGCAGCCGCCTATTGATAACTCACATTAAGCTTCTGGTCCACCATCACCTCCAAGTCCTTCTCCTCAGGGCAGGAGGGACATGTAAGTGCTGAAGTGTGCCCAGAGAAGGGCCACGATGAGGATCAGAGGGCTGCAGCACCTTACCCTTGAGTACCAACTGAAAGAGTTTGTGTTATTCAGTCTGAAGAGAAGGCTTTGAGACCTTACTGTATCCTTCCAGTATCTGAAGGGGGCTACAAGAAGGTGAGGGACTTCTTAGGATGTCAGGTAGTGATACGACTAGGGGGAATGGATTCAAATTAGAGGGGGGTAGATTTAGATTAGATTTTAGGAAAAAGGTCTTCACCATGAGGGTGATGAGATTCTGGAACAGGTTTCCCAGAGAGGTGGTGGGAACCTCATCCCTGGAAGTTTTTAAGGCCAGGCTGGAGAGGGCTCTGAGCAACCTGATCCAGTGGGAAGTGTTCCTGCCCATGGCAGGGGGGTTGGAACTACCTGATCTTAAGGGTCCCTTCCAACCCTGAAAATTCCATGATTCAATGATTAATTATCTAGGCAATTTTCATGGAGAAATATGACTTCTGGCCTTTTCCACATACTTTGCTTGACAGATGCTGGCAATAGTTGCTCTGCTGAAGCTGTCACAGTGTCCAGTATTGCTTGTGTGATGTCCTGTGAGTTGGCTACTGTAAAATAGGATTGTTCAATTTTTTTAAAGTTAGGTTTTTTGATCTACAGTTAAATACACCTAGTTGCTTGTACTTTAATAATAAAACATTTGTATTTAGAAATTATTTTTTCATATTTGTTCTCTTCATAGGGAAAAAATTATTTCCTAATTCTATTTTTCAGTTGCTCTTAGGCAAAGCCTACTTGTTATTGTTGACAAAGATGATATTCCCTTCCACTGCCTTTGTGTTTTAACTTTCTTTATGTTTTATGAAAATTAATTTTGAAACAGCAATGCAGTATCCCCTTGCTCAATCCTCACTGAACGTGATGTGTTCCTGTTGACCATATACTCTAAAATTAAAATGAACTGAATTTACGGGATCATAATTGCCCATCAGCCTATATTTCAGAAGTTCTTCAGATACATAGGATATTGCAATGCATTTTGTTAAATGATTTTAGTTCCAAACTTGTATTTTTGTTTCTTTAATGGTATTGTCCATGTCTTATGGCATATTGTGAATGTATCCTTCGTAACAGATATCCTTAATCTGGAAAGGGTGCTTGTCAGTAAAAAATTGAATAAAAACTCTTCAGAAGCAGCATTTTGGGCTGTCGGGCCTTTTCAAGGTTTAGTTCAGATAGTGGATGGGAAAATCAAGAGCACTACATAGTTTTTTTTTTCTTCCAGGAAATATTTGGTGTTACAGGACTGGTAATTGTTAGATTTGATTTCACAACATAGTGTATTACCACAAGAAAAATTGTGAAGGTCTTGTACATAACATGTGGTCATGAAATTAATTGTATTTTCTAATACAATGAGAGATTGTATTAGAAATTGTACCCTAACTTCATGTAGGTCTTGACTTTGTCTACTGCTTTTCGGTCTGTTCATTTATTTACATAGGAGTTAACAGTTATCCACAAAGTAGACTAAATAGTTAAATTTTATCAGTGTTAGTTGAAAGCAGGGGCTCGTATACATGCTACCTACCTTTGGTAGTTCACAAGTTAAGTATCCAGTCAAAGGTTGCAATTCCATCACCAGTTAAGCCAATTTTAGTCAAGGTCAGCATGACCCAGTGCTCTACTCTGGTTTGCACTGCTTTGCAATAGTCCCATATTTTTATTTTACCCTGGGGGGAGCCATGAAGAACTGAAGTTTGCTATTTTGAAGCCAGTTCAAACTGACATTTTTTACAAGCTGCCACTCTTAGTGTGTATGGGACATGTTTTCACACCAGTCTCAGGAATTTTATTGCCTCTAGCAGCCAAATGGCAGACCATAAAATAACTTTGTTTTGTCTTTAACCTGTCATCTTGTAATAAAAATCTAATGCAGCAGACTCTCGTTTAAGCTTTTTGACTTCTGCAAAAATTAAGAATAATTTTAAAACTTGAGATTTTTTTTAAAAACTACATTTTTTCGACAAGAGATGTTGGTGATGACATAGATGTTTCTAATTGTCTTTAATCTGTCAGTGAAACTTTTCTGTTTGTCAGAAGGCTGACTTTCCCTGGTATTGCTCACATATAACTTACTTTACTGGACCTGTTATTTGAAGTATTTCATGTTTTAAAATGGAATTGTATTCTAGTGAAGTATTTTTCAGTCTTAAAGATCATTCCTGGTCCGAATTTGATAATAATTATTGAGAGTTCAAAAAGGACTTAAATAAGGGCTTAATATAGGAAAGCTTTGTGTATTGTGTTTTACAGGGTAGTACCACATGTTGAGAATGAAAAAAAAAAATTCCATTTAGAAGACAAATTTTGGCTCTTGCTAGACCATCTTTCTTGGCCAAATTGAAAAATTATGTGGAGCATTGCATAAATATGGGAGAAACCTTTAACCTATATTTTTTCCTGTGTAATTTATAGTTTTTGTATATATTTTAACTGATTATGAGGGTACACAAGTTGTTTAGTTTTGATCATCGTAATCTGATACTAAATTGCGATTGAGAGACATTTTAAATACTTATCAAAACTGGAAAAAAACCCACAGATGGAACTCTTAAAGCTATCAAGATTTGATTACTTCCTTTTTTTCTCCTCCAGAAGAGATATTCTGTTTCACAGATGCATTACAGCTGTGTGTATTATTGCAACAAACTGGTGTCTGTTGGCTTGCTTACTTTTCTGTGTTGCAAATCTGTGAGTACATTAATGGAAAAGGGAGCTCAAAATATTCTTTGTAAGTGTCCCCTGATAAGTAGAGCATGGGTTTTAGGTAATAATTTTAGCATTTAGGGTCCAGAAGCATAGGATACTGTGAACTTGGTGGCTTAAATATTTCTCTCCAGTAATTCATCTAGGTAAAACCATCTGTAATATTTATCTGGTTTTTAATCTAAGTTTTTGTTTGTTTTGGTTTTTTCTTTTCCACATCTCATGCTGTGCTAAGGGAAAAATGGAAGAAGGTAGTTCAAACGAGTTCTTGCTGTTACTTTTGATTGGCACTATTACGTGCATGCAAAATCACACTGCCAATGAAAGTCATCAATCATAGTTGGTTCTTGTGAGGTTGCTTATCCGTTGAAATGTAAGAGAATTGTAAATGACTACCTCTGTTGTGGAAGCTGAAGCATAAGCTTGTCTCATCTGCTCCTTTACAGAGCATTTTTGTCCCGTGACACAGGCTCACCAGTTTTTGTTCCTGCAGTGCTGGTAGTCAGAGTTCTCAGAAGTCTTCTTTCAACTTGTATGTTTATTATTTGTATGTTATTGATCTTGGATTTTAAAGTCTCTGAACCATCCCTCCAGTTCTGGATGGTAACATCTATACAATCTGCATATGTATATATTATGTCTTTGGAGGTAGATAGAACTGTTTACTACCTGTCTGTGCTTCACTTATGTCAGGGGACTTGATTTTTGCTGACTGGTATTTGCATTGGTACTTTATAACAGTTGTTCTACATCAATACTTCTGATTATTTCAGCTACATGGGGAGTTTTATAGGGTACGTTCCTTCTTAACTTACTGGTACTTTCATAAAAAAGAAATTAAAATCGCCCTTTAAGTCTCAAAATGCCATGGGCAATTATGTGTGTTCTCTGTCTTTATCTCCTTCTCTCTGTTTTTGTGTGTAATTTCTGTCATTATTGCTCTAGGATATTATTACTTATGGGTCAATATGACTAAACTTTGTAAAGAGATTAGAAGTAATGTCAGGAAAGAAAATGCAGGGGAATGATATTGTTTGATATAGATAACAAGAACATGTTAACCAGATGCAGTGGAACTGCTCAGAGTAGAATATAAGCAGACTATTGCTTTTTGTGTGTCATTTCTTCCAAAAATGTTTTTCCCGTTCATACTCTACCCTTGAGCATCATATTTGGACACTTAAGTCATTTGGAGAACGACAGAGAAATACTGGTATCTGATTCCCAGAACCCTTTTCTGATACTTTTCTTTCAGTACTCTTGCCAGCTTTTGACTTCTTGCCCTAGTTTCTATGGGTGATTTCTGAGAACTAGTAAGAACATAACATGAAGTAAGAGAGACCAAGCTGTCAGCTATCTGTGGGCAGGTAATTAAAAGGTTAAAAGGATTAATTACCAGCCCAACTAAAAAAAAAACAGATGGTACTTGTAGCTGTACTACTATGTTTCTAAAGACTATCTGAGTAAGTAATTCTGAGAACCAGAACATAATGTCAAAATTGCTTTAAATTCAGCTTAACTGCTTTCAGAGGGAACTGCTGCTGAAACTATTTTGAGGAACTAAAGCTTGTATCTAAAACTGGTCAGCAGTAAAAAATACATAACTTCTCTATGGATATATTGTAACTATTGCAATATCTAATACTGAATTTACATTAATTTGCAGCTTTTGTTGGGGTACTAAAATTGTGAATTGATTTTACTAAAACTATACTTCTCTCTTGAAACTTGTAAGGTTATCAGAGTTTGTTCTGGCAGGTTCGGAGTAGTAAAACTTGTATTAATGTCCTTGATTTGAATTTCCAATCTGAACCTGCCCTGGTAAAACTTGAGGCCATTGCCTCTTATCCTATCACTTGTTTCTTGGGAGATGGTCTCCACACCCTGCTATAACCTCCTTTGAGGTAGTTGTAGACAGTGATAAGGTCTCTTCTCAGTCTCCTCTTCTTCACACTTAACAGCCCTAATTTCCTCAGCTGCTCCTCCTAAGACTTGTTACAGAGCCATTATTTCCTCTGTATCAACAGCTATTGTTAGAACTGCCTTTTTACATAGTTATTCTTTGCTGTGTTTAAGCCATATTATGATCATTCTCCTTTATTATTTTTCATTTTTTTCCCCACAGTCCAGCCCAGCATCATCTCCCAGCTTAAAAAGAGAAGTCTGTTCTGTAGTCAAATTCTGGTTTGTTTTTTTTCTCTTCATTCCTCTTTCCTTTTTATTTACGTTGTATAATTACTCACTACTGACTTTATCTGTTTTCCACTAAAGTTTGAATTTGACCCCACAGTAGATTAAAATTGTTCTTTCTGGTGTTTCTGGTGTCCGTGGACCATTCACGTTCATCCTCTGCTATGAGGATGTCACAGTTAGCCATGTTCTTTTTAAAATGTTTTCTTCTTTTCTTCCTTAGCACTAACAGTATTTGTCCCTATTCTTCTGAAAAACCTAGTCATAGGAGTGTCCCTCCAAGTATCTAAGAGTAACCAGAAGTTACATTGCCTCATCCCTTCTCCTGACACTGTACTCTTGGGATTTGCTCACTTTGTGTGAATTTGATAACCACCTCATCTCTTCAGTGTATCTTCAGATATTTCCAGTGTCACTCTAAGCATGCCTTGTCTCAATCTGTCCCTGTTCAACCAAAGCTGTTGGAGAAAAGCTGCAAGGCTCTAGATCCTGTGTGATGTACAGGGATATTTTTTAGTATTATACATATATGTGTATATGTGTGTACATATATGTATATATGATTAAAAACGTGATCTTCGTGTAACTTGAACAGGGTTTGTTTCCTTTTTTTTCTTTTTTCTTTTTATGTAGAAGCCCCCAGTTAAATATGTTTAATGGCAATATGAATTTGCTTTAATTATTTTGTTTCAGAGTTTAAGTGATCATGTTTTCCCAGAAGTGGTGTTGAAAAAGTGAAGAGTAAGCATGAGATATTTGTTTCCAAAGTTTAGCAAGCTGTAGTAAAATGTTAGAAGTCTCTATAGCTCCCATATGTTCAGCAGCACGTCTGAAAAGAGCATTTTCAGTAATTTAGGGGAGTTACGTGATTTCATATGCTGTTAAATAAAAAGCAGTAAGATCCATCAAATCTTCTACACTGAAGCCATTCCAGATGTATACAGTTCTCAGTAATTTATTCCTTTTTATGACATCACAATGAAGAGGAGAAAAAACTAAGTTCTCATTATCACTGTATATTTTTTGGTAGCGAGATGTACTATTATACTGAAATCACTGTGGGTAGATAAAATTAAGTATGCTGTATCTCTGTAATCACATAAGTAGTAATTGAACACTTCAAGGGGCAGGTAGTCTTTTCTTAAAAATGCTATATATCACTGGTGTTCAGAAGCTTGGTTACAATGTATGTACAGCTTAGAGTTTTACTTGTGCTGGAACTATTTATTTTGTATTCTACAAAATCAAGATATGCACATCATTAATATTTTGTGACTTCTTTACCACTACATTAGATAAATTTCTATAGTAATCCTAGACATCTAAAAAGTAGCGGGTCTGTTTGTTGTAAGATTGTATTTTGCTTAGAATTTATTTAAATTTATCCAAGATAATCATATTTCATCTTAAATCATTCATCACTGAGATTGCTGATAAAGACAGCTATCCTTCAGAGGTACCATGTTCTTGCTATGAGTTTTTATCACATTCAGATTGACACTTTGAGCAATGATGACCCCTCTAGAGAAGTAAAAATGAAGATTCCTGAAATAAAACTTTCATATCATCCTGCTTTTACAATACTAGTGTTGTTCCTTCCTTTCTGGTTACTGATGTTATTACTATTTGCTCTGTTTTCCAGTTGTCTTTTTCTAAACTGTGTTGCTACCTTCACAGTATTATGCTTGCTGCATGGCCAGGACACAGACTAGCTGAGCTAAGGACTTCCCTTACTTATGTGGATTTTATTATGCTGTGTCTGTGCTAGGTCTTGAACAAAACTGTAGTCTTCTACCAAAAAAGTAGTTCTTGCTAGCTAAATGATAGTTTCCGCCTTCTACTGATGTTTGGAAAAAATGAGGTTTCCCTTAATGTGAACACCTGCCCATGAAGAATGATCTGAGATGAGAAATACTTAGCTGGTGGCTAAGCCTTGAGGAAATGTAAAAATTTGTTAAAATATTCTTTCATATTTGAGTGCAAAATGTAGTTATTGGTGTCATTCACAAAATAACAATAATACTGAAAAAGGAGACAAACTGAATCTTAATAAGATACTGACTTCAATTGCAGTGCTTTTCCAATCTACTTTTCTATTCCCAGTTGGTTCAGAACTTTCTGAAGTTTCCATGTGACTGCTCTGGAAAATCTTGTAGCATAATACAAGCTAGAGGACTGAAAAATGGGGAAGGGATTGAGAAGGTAGAACAGGGAATAAGGGAAGGTAAAAACTGTTCCCTTAAGAATTGAATGTGAAAAAACTACACTACAATAAAATTTCAGTGTGTGTGTCTATTAAGAGTGTTTTCATACCTTTGAAGTGAAATTAATACAAGTATAGGAGCTGTATAGCACATTTGGATTTTGAAACAGAACAGGTGGCATACCACAGGCTCAATAATGTTAGTCTGAGACCACCTTTAAGGCTGAAAGACTGCGCCCCTCTAACTAACAAGTTTTTAATATTCTGTTACAGTTCTTCGTTATGGTTCAACATCATAGTCTGCATTTTTCAAAATTTCACATTTGTTGAAGACAAAGATCTATTTTTTACTGGTTTTGGTCAACTGTTCTAAATTTTTTTTTTTTTTTTTTCTGGGAAGGTTATGAAGTTGAGCTATTTCAAGATAGCTGTTTACTTTCAACTTCCTTCTTATATACCCGAGTTATTCAGATGTCTTAATGTCTTACAATACAGAAATACGGAAGGACAACTTCTCTGTTTCAGTCTTTTCAGACCGAAAACAGATTTTAAAGGGTCATACATAGGTCATACATGAACCCATACATTGACGTGTTGGGTGCAGATTATGTTTCTTTATGCCTGACGAAGGATGATTTTAACCCCAAGGGGAATTGGACTTTGTGCAGGATTTCTAGTGTGAAGTTGTTGTTGCATTGCCATTTGCTTAAGGCCAGCTGTACAGTAGTAGTTAGCATCCATTTGGTCAGAAGAACAGATAGTCCAGTTCCTTAGATCAGAACTGTCTGTCTGTATGCAAGACATCTGTCTTACAGATAAGTGGTTACAGAAATCATTAGTAGTAATGAGGTACTATGGCACTTTATTTAGGACAGCGTCAAGATATAAATAGAAATATGTAATATATTTAAATACAGCGTGACTGTAATATTGTTTTAACTACAGGTACAGAGAAGCTATTCACAAGTGGGATGAAGCACTTCAATTAACTCCAGAAGATGCTACTCTTTATGAGATGAAATCACAGGTAAAGCACATCAATTCTTTATCCGTTTAGAAATTAAAATAGAAAACATCATACTTGTGAACAAATAATCTCCAACATTGTTCCGTTATTATGCGAGTAAATTATAGCACAATTCAGGTTTTCCATTTTCCCAAACACAAAAGGGTATTTTTTAACAGGGATAAAATAATGTTGTTATCACAGGCAATGACAATAAAAAGTATCTTTGTTAGGACATGACTTATGATGTAATGATGTGGAAAGAGCAACAGACATATTTAAAAATTCTAGTGGGAGGAGCAAAGAGAGCTTCCCTGTGATAGATTAGCAAATTTGACAATCAGCTTGCTTTTTCTAAAGAGTTGTCTTAATACTTATCAACATTAAACAGGGATACTGTGTACAAAACACAGTCCAGTGTTTTTATTTTAAGTATTACATAGATAAATAGTCTTGGTAAAGAGCACTGCACAGTATACTTACGATGTCTGTTCATCTGAACCCTTATTTTAAAGCTCTTTTGAGGAAAAAGACTTGAAGCCATCAATGCCTCATTTAGGTTCTGAGGTCACTTTGTAATTATGGTGTGTCTTTGTGTGGCTTAGATTGCAGAAGTGCCTGGATCCATTATTTTCTTTGCATTGGGAAGCTTTTGTCTTCATCTGTATATAACTGTACAAAAAACCATACTTTTCTCCCTGTTTTAAATAAAAAAGCTCTCTGCAAAAAATTATTTTAAGGATTGAGGGTAAGCACAGGAAAATTATGGCTTCTTTCAACCAGCTGGACAAATTAGAATGGGAAAAATAATTTTTAGGAAGGTAGCTACTCATACAATGGATGAAAAATATATTGGTTAAAGTTAGGAGAATTAAAATCATGGTACTTCAGTGAAAGCTTTATGTAACTTTTAGCAAGATTGCTGTACTGTCTAGTTTTAAAATACTTGTTGTAAATACTTAAATACTTGTTGTAAATCTTTTCTTGGATAAAAAACAACTTTCCCCCCCAAAAAACAAACGAACCACAAAAAACAAACCAACCAACCCCCCCAAAAAAACCTGATCAAAACCCAACAAATCTAAACCCCCAAAATTGCTGAAAAAAACCCAAGAAGAAAAGATTTTCCGAGGTGTTGTGAGGGTTTTTTTGTTTTTGTTTTTCTCTGGATACTACCTCATCTTCACAGTCATGTTACCTTTGAAGTAAAGAAAGTTTGATTCTGCCAAAGAATCATAAGCTCTTTTCAGTACAGTAATGCTGAAGGAAGCCTTCATTTTATATAGCTGCAGGTTTAGATTGTAGTTGGGTTTGCCTTTTTTTGCCTAATGGCTTTAAAGGTTTTTCTTCATGAATTATTTTAGGAGAAGTGTACATTGGATTGCTTTGTCAATGCAGAATATGTATATAAAGGATGCAGACATGTTATAGGAAACTCAGAGGGTGTATATGAAGTGTTTATTCCTGACTTGGTTTGTTAAATTGAGTAGTGTTGGTAATAAGATGAAGTAATTTGTTTTACTTCAAATTACTAAATTTTTTTAGTGTTAAATTTTTCTCTCATTCTGTTTCCTACACAGTACTGAGAAGTAGACATTTGAGCTCCCCGCTTTCTCACCAGCTAGATTGGTAGCCACTTTCTTTCTAACTTCTAAGCCAGAAGGCATATTTCTTTTTAGAAAAAAAAAACTGTCATGCATTTTGTTCAAAACTTGTGGAAATTCTACACTAGTACTTTCTCTTAATTTGGACATACTTAGAGAGACTATATTAGTATTAACAGATCTTTATGATTTAGGTGCTTGACTCATACATACCTCTAGAGTTCTGTGGTAACAAAACATCTTAAACCTCCATTGAATATTTTCTTGTGTTTGGATGCTTTTAAATTAATGATAGTTTAAATGAAAGATCTGTCTGGCCTAGTATCCTGACAGCTTCCAGTTGTTGATGTATGGGAGGAGTCATATAAATATTACAACATGGGTAGTCATGGTACATTTCCCAGCCTACAGCACATGCTGGTCCTGGGACTTCACAGTGTTTAGAAATGCTTGGAAGATTTTTCTTCAACAAATCTGCCTCTTTCTGCTGTCATACAACCTTTTAGCATCAGCAGAGCTACGTACCAAGGAGTTATGAATCTTAATTGGGCACTATTGGAAGAGGTAGAATAAATCTTTAATTAGCAGCCTCCCATATTCAAGCCATTCCATGGTTCTATGGTTTCTGTAAAGGTTGTTTCCTTTCATTTGTACATTCAGTTTTTAACTCTACTAGGAAATAAATTCATCTAAGACATGAAAATGGTATTGGTCCCTTAATATTTTTACTATAGTTTTAAGATTTAACTCAATCTTTGATAAAACAAACCACCTATTATGATTTCTTTTAGTTCTGGAAGAAATGGTTCTGGTGCTGGCTTCTTAACACAGATATTTTTTTTTAAGTAATCAAGTAGCCTTATTTTGCAATTAGATTTTTTTTTTTACTTAAAATCAGGAGAAAGCTGTTATGCAGGAGAAAGCATAAAAACAGTCATGCTCAGTAGACAAATGGTTTTTGTTAGGGGTGGACTTAACACTGTTCTTTGCAGTATATATACTTGATATTCTGTCACTAGCCTAATCTGCTCCTCTGTTGCAAGAACAATTACAAGTAAATGTTTATGCAAGCATTTAATATCTGTATTTTTGTTAACAAATAGCTGTCTTGTAACAAATCTTTTTTTATAGTCTTACGTGAATGCAGAAGTTAAGCTATCTCTCCAAAAGTACTCTATGTAATTGAAAGTATACAAAAATTAAATATTTTCACAGTGGGAATTACAGGGGCACAGGGAATTCTGTTAGTTTACCAGGGTCTGAACTATGATGCAGTGGTTTATGCAGGTGAATGCAGACTACAACATTCTTCAATCAGTGATGCATCTGCAATACTTCATACTGAGGGGTGGTTGGTTATCCTGCCTCCCCCTGCCCACGTTTCAGCTTAATGGCAAAGGTGAGTTGGACAAAAAAAGTCACGCAGCTTTCATGCTGACCAGGAGGAGGTGAGAAACCAGCTGTGTGTCTCTAGATTCATCTTGTAAAATGACAGGCATTAATTTTGAGTGAAACCACTGTAGGGTCATGATAACTGAAATAACAAAGGAACTCAGGCTTCTGCTTCCATCATGCTTTTGCTTCCTTTCCTGAAGAGAAGAGCAGTGCTGGGCAGTTGCCCTTCATGAGTTCTTCCTGGTTTCACTTTTTGATGTTGCATAATATATGTTATACTGTGAATGAACGTGAAAAGTTAACACACAAAATATTTTGCATTTATACAATTATTTTTTGAATGCTTTTAAAAAACCATCTAATCTTTATATTGGTAACATCTCTTTAGAATATACTAGTTAATTTCTTTTTACAGATGTTTAATTAATGACAGTTAATTACTATTACAGATAGTTTTTACAGTTTGACGTTCTTACTGGTTGCTAATTAGTATGTTGTGCAATATACCTTTCTACTTTTAAGAGCACTGAGATGAGCTGTAAAAATCTAATTTTGCCGAAATAGGAATATATAATTAACTAAATAAATACTTTGGCTAATATTTAAATTATAATGTCTTAGAGATGGCTATGCTATTACAGTCCAGAACGGGTACTGCAGCTGTTATTGTATAGTTAAATGAGAAAGTTTTGGTAGTTCCAGATTTGGAAGAACTGAACACCAACTTGAGCAAGGACTCAACCAGCACTGGGCCTCTGAAAATATGGCTGTTGTGGTACATGAATCACAAAATACAGGGGATCATTTGTGTTAAAAATGACTTTGTGTGATCTGTGAAGACACTATCATCTATATGAGTTTTCTTTCTGCAAGGATAAGTCTCCTGATGAAGTAATTTCTTTTGAGAATTAAGATTGGATAGAGAGTTTTGCATGGGCTTGACTATCTGACTATCCTGATACATTTATTAAGATCATCTTACACTGTGCAATGTGGCAGCTTCCCAGTTCATTAGTATTTCCTTTCTTAGCAAATGTCTTTCAGCATATCTGAGGAGCAGAAACAGCGTTTAGAGTTCCCAGTTGTCAATGACACTTTCAAGAAGTGTGTTTCCAGAAAAACATAGGAATTTCAGAATTGCTCAACTGCTTCAAAACCCCTTAAAAGTTGATATTTTTTTCCACTGCTCTCAGCTACTCTTTGATACATGCAAAAGCAGATTAATATGGTGTATGGAGAGGTTAGGGGTGGACTTAACACTGTTCTTTGCAGTATATATACTTGATATTCTGTCACTAGCCTAATCTGCTCCTCTGTTGCAAGAACAATTACAAGTAAATGTTTATGCAAGCATTTAATATCTGTATTTTTGTTAACAAAACAAAGCCAAAACCTCAAAGCTTTGAAGAAGCCTAACAGCAACAGCATAGCATTGATTCTAGTGGGATACACTAATTTTTAAAGTATATTTAAAGAAGTGTATGAAGACTGCCTTTATTAATGACTCACTAAGACTGCTTGAAATTTATTGTGGGCTTATTTTCTTAAACATTGACTGGATCAGTTTATTGCTCCTTTGAATTTCAAAGACTGAGGAAGCTTTTGAGAAATTCTTTGAATTTGGGTCTGAGTTTTTGTATGCAGGACCATGTGGGACCCTTCTTGGGTGAAGAGAGAAACGGAAGGACTTACTTTATGATAGGTATTACTAAACTCTATGTGAAATTAGGAAGTCTGCTATTCTACACAAATAGGGAGAAGTTACTTGGTTAGTGTTGCTTATCAAGTGATACTTCCACCTCAGGTCTCAGATAATATCAAATAATATCTGTATTAGGATTCCTAATGTACACACTACAGTTGTTTATAGATATTTATAGTAACAAGTAAATATAAATAAAACCAGTCAGGTTTATCTCCATTCAATAAGCTTTTTGGATGTTTGACATCAGTTGTCGGAGGATCTAGTATCTGTACAACCCTCAGTTTGCATTCATTGAACAGGGGACCAGCATTTCAGATGTATGTCTCTTTTTTTTGTTTGTTTTTTTGTTTGTTTTTTTTTTCTTTTAATTAAAAAAATGGGCCAAATCCATCATACTCATATTTGGTCATTCCATTTCCCCTCTTCAAAGGTTTTATTAACCTTTAACTCAGTCAAGAAATAATATGGGCTTCCATCCATCCTTCTTCCTGCTTAAGGAAGGTTCCAAGGTTCCAAAGACATGACTGGACACCCAAGCCTAAGTTTAGATTATAAAAAATCAGCTGATAATTACTGATTATTTTTAATTTTTTCTTTTTTTAAGTGGGATGTAATGAGAATAGCTTTCCTTCAAAACATTGGTTTAAATTCCAGAAATCCGTGTAGCAAAAAGCATTGCTGTTTGGAGCAACCATAGTTCCTTTATAGCATGGATAAGTGGGACTGCTTATGAGTAGAAAATATTTTATTCATCAGTGTTTCGAAATGAGTTTCTGGATGGAAGAGGGAATTGGGTCAGTTCCACTGGAATTTGAGTGTGTGTATACATAGTGATTCACCTTCTAGCCAGTGATCTCATCTAAACCCAAGACTTACTCAGTTTCATAACACTTCCAAAATATTGTGGGTTGGGCAGGATGGGTCATCCTACTGCCTGGATTTTTAATACTTGTTCTTTCTCCTGATGACAGTTGCTATGTTTGGGGTTTTTTTGCCACTGTTTTCTTCTAATCCTTAATCTGTGTCATACTTTCTTTTTTTTTTTTTTTTTTTAAAGCTAGCTCTATGATAAAACTAACTCATTGTAGTGACATGGATGTTCTTTGTTTTAATGCATGAGATAATTGTAATTCTGTGATGGAATAAAAGAAGTTCTGCAGATCTACTGCTGAACATCTTTTTAAGACTTTCCTCTATAGTAATTTTAAATACATAAGTGCCTGACAGTCTGGAGACGGTTTTTATGATTTGTAAGGTTTTTTTCCTAATTGTTTGTTCCTCATATTTTTTTCCTAATTGTTTGATCAATTTATGAATGTTTTCTAATGGAGTATTATCACTACAATTGAAAAATAAATATGAGGTGAGATTACTTAATCATGAAAGTTGAGTCCCATCCTGCTAATGGAGTTTTCAAAACAAAATTAACCTGACAAACTAATGTGAGAGAAACAGGAAAGGAATAGAATCCTAGTGTGTCAGCTGTTAAAAGGGTGCTCATAAGGAGAGCACACATCCTCACCTCAAGTAATGCTGGCAAAATCTCATAGCTTTCTGTCATAACTTTTTTCAAAATAGATTAAAGACCTATTTGGCTGGTAGGATTGTTTCAATTATGAAATCTTTCCCCAGGATAATTTTGTTAAGTCAAAGCTTAATGTCTTCATACCCTCAAATGACAAGGTTATATTTGTGCATTCTTCTGAATGCGTGACTACTTGAATCCGTTTAAGCTGATGCTAAAACAATGAGGAAGACATTTAAATTGAGTTTTCAGTGGCACATAATTCCTCCGTGAAACACTGTGCTATTTGGTTGTTGAACAATACCTTAACTAGCTACTCTAAGAAGTAAACTTGTGTTTAAAAAAGAGATGTTCCATTTGAGTACTGTATTGCAATTGTTTGTGACCTTTTTAGACTAATGCTTCATTGCTTCTATTTTTACTAGTAATCTGAATATTTTGTAAGAAGTAACTAGCAGAGGATAACAATTCTCTCTGCTATCAAAAAGACGTCACCAAAGCCACATTAATGTAGGTGTGAATGTAACTTGAATCAGAAGATATTCTACAAAGTTACTAACAATGTAATTGTGTGCTTGTCTGGATTGATGTTTGTGATGGCTTGCAGTATAGAGTCAGTTATACTGAAGTGGTGCATAAAAGATTAAACGAGGGTTAAGAGTTTGTTGCATCAAGCACAATAGAGATTGCAAATAACTCGCCATGCAGAAGAGTTTACTTTACTCTTTTGAAAGGAATTCAACCAAATCAAAGGACATACTTGTTTTGGAAAGAGCCTGTAGGATATTTGCTTGTTTATTTTGCTTTCTACAGAATTTCAAATGTTTGTTTCAAAACAGCTACAGGAGTTATATGTCTAAGTGTAAACAAACTTGTAAAGAAAATAAATTATGGTGACAAAGAGATAAAATTGAGCAAAGGTAAAAGCAGCAGCAGCTGCTCAGGTTGGGTGTAGGGACTGCTACTGGTTTCCATGTTCGTGCTTCAGTCTTATACCTGAAAAGATAGGTGAGTATGCAAAGATAATAGCTTACTGATGAGCTCAAATATTTCAAGCATATGGGCTAAGGTGAAAGAACGTCTGGGGCCATCTTGGTAAGAGGCAGAAAAATGGACCATTATGCTGGTGCCATGTTGGAGCACACAGAATAAGAGTATGTAACTCAAAACAAGGTGAGTGAAAGGAAACTAATAATATAGATTCTTAAAAATTATACTGTCACAGTAATGACAGCATGACAGATGAAACGAGGATGATTTGGAAAGGAGTTATACAATTTTTAGAGTTGGAAGGGATCTTTTACGTCACCTAGTTCCAACCCCCCTGCCATGACATCTCCCATTAGATCAGGTTGCTCAGAGCCCTCTCCAGCCTGGCCTTCAAAATTTCCAGGGATGGAGCTTCCACCACCTCTCTGGGCAACCTGTGCCAGTGTCTCACCACCCTGAAAATGGAGATTTTCAGATATATATTTTTCAGATTTTTCATATACTTATCTGTTTACTCTTGTGAGGATAAACACATTAAGAGAAATTTAAAAGCTGTCTGATAGTTGCAGGATAATTTAACTTTGGTAGCATATGCACCTATCCAATAGTAAAAATTTGATGCAATTCAAAGACTTGTGGGTAAGAGAAACTGCACACAAAAATAAAGTTGAACTGAAAGTTTTGGAAAAATACATAATATGAATTACAAACGTGCTTACAAATCACAGTCAGAACTGCTGAGGAAAAATACATGAAAATTACATGAGATAGAACTGTGGGTTGTTTTTTAAAGATTGTTGGGTACTTGTAACTTGCAGTGCACATCCTATTAAATAGAATTAAAGAGGAGCCATAGCACTAGTCTTTAGAAAAAATTTAGTATTACTAAAACAGCAGGAGTATGGATCCAGAGGATTTATAGAAAGTTAGGCTTCCTTTGTTTCTTGGGTACAGAATTACTTTCTGGAGGAAAGCTGTTTGTCTTTTTTTTTTTTTTTTTTTGCTGTACTCACCCCAGTGCTGTTTGAGTAGTTTATGTTGATTAAATACTGAATATTTTCGCATTTGATTCCTCTTGCGCTCCAAACTTATATTTGTCTGTTTAACGTGCCTTAGAACAGTAAGGTTAAATAAAGGATTTTTGCATTTCAGCAGTAGTCCTAATATGTTCAAATATTATTCATCGTGCTTGTGGGTCAATTACAATGAAAGTGGTTGCCCACATATGAGTCTTACCCTTGTGGTTGACATTCTCATCATACTGTAGGTATGCAGTTGTCATTTGTTTCTTATACTGGTATCTATCACCATAGTATGTGGGTGTCTGAAATCATGATCTCAGAGTGATGCAGGTCTTCAGGTAATGTGCCAATCTCATGGTGGTCTTGGAAAAATAAGGCAATGCTTGGGACATGTTATGTGTTGTTAAATATAATTTAAAGGCTTAGTTATGGAGAGTAAATGTGAGGAGTAGCATACTATGGTAGTAGGCTGACGCTAACCTGTACTGCTGAGTAAAAGAAATTTTCACTTTTAGAAACCACTTCTTACATGTTTTGTAGTGTAGGTGACATCACGTTTAAGTTAGGCTTTGCTGTTGCAGAATGCTTACCCTCCAGTAGTCCTTGTTAAGGGTTGTTTCCATGCTGCATTACAGAGATTGTTTCCTTAATTCTGTTGTGCACTGCAGCTGTATTTGGTAGATTCTGATCTTCTAGTGAAAAAGAAAAAAATAAACCCATGGAGTTTTTCAACAATACTTGCTTAGTTATTGTGTTTACTTCTCCACGTTTGTCCTTCAGCATATTGTTGTGCTTTTAGAGTGTCGGGTTTGTAGGGAGGAAGGGAGAGGGAGGGACACCTTCAGAAGCAATTAATCTGCTTTTAATAGAGTTGCTTAAACAGTTCAGATGAATCATTCCCTAGCATATGAATTTTTCTTCATGGGTTATGGAATGAATCTGGGTGTCTATCTGAGATTAGACAACTAATTTATAAACTAGAAAATTCTAGGTAAGATGAACCTTTCCTAAGTTACTGAAAAAAATGGGAGGTTGCCTGGGTAGTCCCAGAAAATTTAAATCTGCTTTCAGTTTTTCTTATTCTTGCTCCTCTTATTTATTTTTCTGTCATAGGTCCTGATGTCTTTACATGAAATGTTCCCAGCAGTGCATGCAGCAGAAATGGCTGTCCAGCGAAACCCACGCTCTTGGGATGCCTGGCAGACTTTGGGACGTGCACAGCTTGGATTAGGAGAGATAGCACTGGTAGGAAAACAGACAACATTTATATGCTACATGTGTAAACCACATCCTTTGAACTGTATGTGAAACAATTAAAGTACAGAAGTACCAAGATAGCTGCATATTCGTTCAGGTTAGAAAGTAGGCAAGGTAAAGGTTGTTTTTATCCCTGGTGTGTCCTTCACTTTGTTATTTTTCACAGATGCTTCCTGTGTGGTTTTGTTCCTGGGCTTGTGGAAGCCTTTTGTGTTATATACTATATTTATGTGGTAACCTTATGCAATAAAATAATTATGTTGATAGCTGCACATACTCTGTTCTAGATACTGTGCTGCTGCAGCACAGCTCACTGTAGTTTAAAGACTGAGCTCCTGTGATGTTCCAGTTGATACTCAGTTTTATACATGACTGCTAATAACATGCTAAGAAGATGTTTTCCCTATCTCCCACACTCATGCTTCTGGTGCATCAAATAATGTGTGCTTTCATCTGTTTTTTGACCACAAATGTTGATTGAAGTTGGTTCTGTTTTTAGTAAGAGAGCAAAAAGGTCAGAATGTGCTGCAGTGTCTGGAGTGCATCTTTTCTCTAGCTGCAGCTGTACACCATGGTCCTGGGTTGGCTACATGATGTGATGCAAAGGGAGAGTCTTCCCCCTGTCAGATCACCCTCACCTAGATAATGTAACATATATAATGTAACAGTTTTCTGCTACTTAGTCTGTGAGTGAACTTCAAAACTCAGACACTTTCACAGATGCCATTAGAAAAATAATTCTTGAACTCTCAGGTAAAAGATACTGATGTTATTTTATTTCTAATAAGAACAGTTGTGTGTTGCTTTGATACAAAAAATTTTGTCATTCATTTATAGTGTTTTGCAAAGTTAGAATGTTAGGACCAAAAGCTTTAAAGAATAAAACAAAATTACGATTTCTTTTGAGGTAGGGTAATAGATCATGCAAAACCAGTTTATTTTTGGAATGTAGTAAGGAGCAATATTTAAAATAAACCCAAACAAAAAAAAAAGAAAAAAAACACCCAACTTATAATTATGATAATCACCTAAGAAAAAGCTACACTGCAGATGAATAGTGTGTTGCTTCATAGTTTTACAGTATCATAATATGAAATATTTAGTATAAGTTTATGTATGCCTGCATTACATAACTGGTGGCATTCTGTTGCTGTTATGTTGTAGTAGATAAGTTTAGATCTTCCCTGTCTGGATTTCCTATTTAGAAATCTCTTTTTTTCTGAAGTTGCTCTTCTAGTAATATCTGAGATTCAAAGTTTTATTTACTAGGTAACTGATGCTGCTTATTCTATAAAAAATGTCTTTTGTCACCGCAGTGTTGAATTATAGATACTGGTATGCTCATACAAAGTATACACCAGGTCTGTTCAGCAAATCCTGTAAGCTTTTTCTACCTTGGCAAGTTACATCATACCAATAGGAGTGGATATCTTGAGTTAAGAGTGCTGGGGACCCAGTGTTTACAATATACTCATCTTGGTTTAGTTCAGAGTCCTTCAGATGCTCTCTTGGACTGTGTTGTCAACCTTAATCAAAAAGGAATCTAGTTTATGTAGTCTGATTCTATGATGCACTTTAAAGCATTTTAACTGGGAATGTCAGAGATTTGCATCAAAGCACATTATTCACTTGGAACAAAACACAGGTGCTCCTGTAATTGCTATATTGACCTTACTCTCTGTGAAGAGAGAGGAGGAGTTATCACCAGCTAGTTTGTCCTCTGAATGTTTTTGGAGCCCATGGCTGGGCAAGCTACTTTTGTTGTCTTTGGTGCTTTAGTACTGATTGTTTGTACTTTGTGGCCTTTTTGTCTTTAGGGCATACTGAACATTGTGGTAAATATGTTCTCACATACAAAGAACGTTGGGAGTTATTCCTAATTGTAAATAATGTTACTATTAATTTTTGAACCAAGCAATTTTAAAGGAATCTTAAAAGGTTATGACTGGAGGACTCTTAAAAGGTTAAATGATTTCATAATTATTGAACCTGTGGAGGCTCTTTGACCATGTGATCTAAGTCATAATTATCCTTTTTTCCACTAGTCTTTCATTACTATGATTTTTCTAATATTTCACTGGATTATATTTTTTACGAAGAAAAGTTGCTAACACATAAATGCCACGGCTTTTCAGTAATATTGAGATTTGGGAATTACTAACCTTCTCACAAGCAGCTTCTTCTACTTATTTGTTTTATTTCTCCTCTGCAAAAGTATGTCTTCTCTACTCACACCCTGCCAAATGGCCCATTGTAAATATTTTTATTACTTGCCAATGAATGATGCATTTCTCTTTAGGAAAAAAAGAATTTACTGTTTTTTGATTTCAAGTTTCCCACCAGGTCTAATATAGAGCTTCCAAACAAATGTAATTTACATTATCTGCAGCATAATATGTTAATTTCTTGCCAACAAAGGTAGACTTGGTTTGGTTTTGTCAAACTTGGGACAGAAGGAGTGAGATGAATTAGTTTCTTTTTATCTTTTTTAAAAGCTGGTTATCTTTTTTTTTTTTTTTTTTTTTTTTAATTTACTAACAGGTTAATTCAACAGTAATACTTAAATGTGAGCAGGCAGAATTTTAGTATTGTAAAGGCAGAAATTCCTTAAATTCTACATATCAAACTGCAAATACATACCCAATTACACTTCGCAACATGAATGTATATACTGTACAAATGTATTCTTGCAATATTTCTGTCATTCCATTACAAATGTTTGCTTTTTTAAATTTTATTGATTTTATTTGTGATGACAGCTTGAGCAGTAGCAATTTTACACTGATACCCTCATGAGAAAATTCTTCCTATGAGAGAGAGCAAGCCCCACACTTTTCTTTAAACTAGCTAACAAAAACTAAAATTAAAAAAACCAGCATTTAAAAAAAATTACCAACTGCAAGTGACTGATCCTTCCACCCTGGAGAAATTCATGAGCCATCCAACATGGCCATGGGCAGCTGGGTTCAGGTGGCCCTGCTTGAGCAATGGGTGGGCACACATGACCTCAGAAGGTCCTTGCAAGTCTCAGCCATTCTGTCAGTCTGTGATTTAAGCTTACCCTCTTGTGGAGTGGGGGCCTCTGTAGTGTTGAAGTTTACAAAACTGTACAGATATGTAAACATGAACAAGTGCATGTTCTTGTTTGATGTTTTGAAGGATGTGGTTTGCTGTATTGGTACTAAGCAGTCAGTGGTTTAGCAGTCTTTAAGTGTGATACTGCATTTTGTAAAAGGAATCAAGCCTTGACAATATGAATCCTCAAATCAGCCCTTTTATTCCTCTTGAAATAAGCAGACTTTTTTGTATTTCTGTCCTACCAACTCCATCTATATTCCAGCCACGTACACATTCTAGTGCATAGTGTTTGGGTAGTATTAACTAAGAGAGAAACAAAATGTTTTGTCAGCTAACGTGGGGCTGTGTTAAAATCTTTTCAACAGCTTTTAACAGTCCTACCCAATTATAGGTAATACCAGGTACTGCCCAGTAATATCAGCTTCCCCAAAGGCCCTGTGTCAGACCTGCAGTCTCCATCTAGTATTTTGTGGATGTCATAAATATATTTTGATAACCTACCTAATGATTTTTTCTTTCAATTAATGAAAATATCTTCTGCACAGAGGTGTTATTTTCAATCAAGAAAGCAGAAGGGCAAGCAAGTGTCCAAAAGTTTAAATGCCCTTTCTGCTATGTTTCTAGACAGGCCACGTGGTTCTTGTAAGCATTCCCCACATAGCTGCTGCCTCCTGTCACTGACCTGTGTCATCTGCTCAGAACTTTTGAGGCTGTAACCATGATATAAACTCCATCTTCTCAAGATTTATACCATGTGATTAAAAGTTTGAGTTAAACCAAATGCAAATTATATTGGAAACAGGAATTAGGGTCAAAGTTGTTTTACTATTATTTTAAAATTCCTTGTAATAATTTTAGCATTATAATTTGGTAATAGAAAGGTAAATGTCTTCTGTCTTTCTGGATTTTCCTGGTTTACAAATTAAGAGCAGTCAGGCTCACTTCAGGCTTTATTTTCTTGGGCTAAATATGTCTATTTGTAGGATGAGAGCGATTTTTTGTTCCCTCTATCATCCTGGGTTATGTCCATGCATGTAGTCAACAAGTACAGTGTACAGATCTCTGTGGAAGAGCAGCTTGGTGCAGTGACTTCTGCAGTGTCTTACAAGTGCAAATGCAGACAGACCTGTGAAGAAAGAGAAGGTTGCCTATTACAGCAACAGTAATACTGATAGCATAATCACCATTTCTGTAATTTGACTTGTATCTCTTGTTTGCTGAGCTTGCGTAGTATGAAATCCTTCTATTACCAGCAGAAGGATTAATTGGCAGATTCCATTAAGGCAGGTGAAAAGTTGCCATTTTTGAAATTCATTTGTGTACATTTGTTTGCACATTACAACACTGGATGGAATTAATAGTTCTTCATGCATCTTATGGAGGCTGGCAGAACTTTTCTCAAGTAAAATGCAAATCTGTATTATTACTGTTTTCTCACCTTACAAGAAGACTTCTGTACAGCATCACACAAGATTTTGGTGGCCATTCCATAACAGACCATACAATCATAAAGGTGGAATACAGACATGCCTCTGTGTACATAGACATAAGTCTGAGTAGGTATGGTCAGCCTTACTGTTACTGTAAACACAGTTGGGTTTCTTGGTCTAGCATTTTTCCAGTATTGTAGCAGTACAATGGGTGCTTGTTCTTAGAACAATTCTTCAAGTTGAGAGTTTTTCTACTTTTGCCTGATTATCTCGGTGTGTTTGCTACCTTAGGCCACAGGCCTGTTACAGAAAATGCTTATTACAGGGCTAGGATTGCTGTAATATGAAGTATGTATATGGAATGACTACATACTTATATAAAAGCAGCAATATTAGTGATACTGCAAATCCTAATTATCCCTTTTCTGTGTTTCCTTAAACCATCCCTGTCTACTTTGCCTTCCCGTACATCTGATGATAGGAGAAAAGCAGGACAGAAAAACATCAAAGCAAAAATTACATTGGCTTTTACTCTTTTAATTAACAATATTACTTTTGGCATGTGAACTGTTATTTTAACGTACCTGGTTAGTTCATGTATTCTTGGTACTTGCAGACTCTGGAATGCATAGCTGTTTTCTGGTAACATTGCTAGTGAACTTACAGCTAAGGGAGGATTATTCCACTCAAGACAGCCTTGAGTAAAATCCCTTTTGGTTTTGCTTGAATGATGTAAATAATTTTTTCTCTGTTGATTTCTGTGATGAAGTGTGTAGACTGTGAAGTTTCCAGTCCTTGTTTCTTCCCTTTTCTGTCTGTAGGCAATCCGAAGTTTCCAGGTATCCTTACACATCTTTCCAATGAACCCTGAAGTGTGGAAAGAGGATCTTTCCTGGGCAAGAAAACTACATCAACAACAGAAGGCAACAAAGATGGAGGCAGTGCAGGCACTGGCAAAAGAAAATGACCTTGCACAAGAATCAGTCCCAGACTACGACTTTGAAAGTGATGAAATAGTGGCAGTCTGTGCTGCCATTGCAGAAAAGGAGAAAGCTCTTTCAGGAGCTAAAACGGTGGTGATTGTGTCTGCTTCAGGCACAGTGGAGACTGTTACTGAGAAAGAGAATTGTCCTACAAATCCTGATGAAACCCTTTTCATCAGAGCCCGATAGGGCAATCTTATGGGTTGCCATGCTGTTTTAAGAACTAGTGTTATTTATTATATGGGGATTAATTTGGTTTTGCTTTTAAACACTGGGAGAGCCTACAGAAGTTAAGGAATTGAAATTTTATTTCTTTTGTAAATTGAAAAAGTGCTGACCTGAATTGTTGTTCCATCCATATTTTTGGAGAGAAAAGCCAAGATTTAAAAAATCTTATGAACAATTGTAATGCTAAATGCTTAACTACATTTTAACAACTGCTTTTATCTTTATGTTTTTCAGAATTTTACAAGTTAATGTCTGTATTTTTCCAGTCATTAATATTGTTTTACTTAAACTGTAGAAGCAAAAGGGATTTTAGAAAAACCTGTTTCAGTTCTTCTTAAACATTATTTATCCTTCACCTAGAGAGTGAACTGTTCTCTTTTATCACAAGTCTTTATTTTCATTAAGATTACTTTTTTATAAGGAAGTTTCCTGTGAAGCAGAGAGGGATTATTTTGGGGAGAGTGTGTGATTTGGCATCTGATTTGTAGCTAAATGAAACCAACGGAAGGCTTTACATTACTTTCATTAGTGAATGAGTTAAACGCTTTCTGATTAGATGAAAGAAAATGCTATACCAAACAAGCCCCTGAATGCTTAGTTATTACCTAATGTTTCACCAGAATAACAAACATTCAGCTGAGACTAGAACAGTCCTTTATTTATATTGAGTGCTGTGCTACAGGCATCACCAAAAGTAAAATGGAGGAAGTTGGAAAAAGGTATGTTTGAAATATATTAGATTTTTATTTTATATATTACCTTTTCTGTCCAAGTGCAGCCAATGTGACAAAGGGAACCAATTTGTTTTCCTTATTCTTAGGATCTGCTACTTAAAGTATGTTCTTATTGAACTAGTTTTTCAGGTCAGCATTGTCTGAGTCTCCCTCTTTATCCTTTTGGGTGTTGTGGTGGGTATTCACCTGCTTACTTGGAGGCACAACACAGAAGATTTATTTAGTGTTCATTGTTCCTAGGGGGAAGGTGGTCACTTGATTCCTCACATGAACACTTCAGGGAAACAAAGTCAGGATGTTTCTTTGTGCTCTGTGCTGCGACTAGCCTCTTTTCATTGTCTTGGAGACATGGTCACCTCCTAACTGGACTGGAATAAATTCCTGGAGAATTCAGGATTGAGAACACATAATTTCTTCTTGATTTTAGAATAACAGTTGTGTAGAGAAGCAAAACATTTTGAAATCAATTGTCTTTGCATTTTTCATATCTGATTTCTATTTTGAAAAGAACATGTTTTTAAAGGAAATAATACACTTGAGAAGCAAAGTGATTTTCACAATAGAAAGTGTATTGTAGAAAAATTATCTCAGAGTGTAATTTCAGTTGAATGTCTTCTTTTAAGAGGACACTTACAATCTTTGAAGAAATTAATCACCCCTTTGAAAAACTTAATTGCCATGTGTTTATTAAGTTTTCACTAGTTTTTGCAAGACTGTTCCTGAATATATTTTTGTATAGATATGAATTTTTAGATCTCTGCTTGCATGCCCACAGACACAAAAAATTTACATTTAATGTCTCCTGCATATTCAAAATTATTATAATTACAATGAATAAAATATATTAAGAAATTTTAAAAAAACATCACCATGCAACAGTTTTACTTGTTCATTCAGTTCAGAAATAGATCCTAAATACTTACTGAACAGGACTTTGATTAAGATATGGGTTGAGAGATGGATTAAATTGTCCCAGTTGAGGAATTTCTTAAACTTATTTTACCTAACAACTTAAGTAACACAATCTGTTCAGCTAGAGGAAGAGCAAGTGTGAGAAAGATTTGGACAGATTTCTTCAAAGACATTTTCTGGCTAGAAAGCAAAACCTGTGAGAAGTGGTAAGGTATGTTTTCATTCTTCAGGAGTTTAGCTATAATCCAGAACATCTTTTCTTTCTGTGTTTTTTGCTTGTCAGTGTTGTTATTTACTTGTACAGGAATGACTGCCTTCCTCCCTCCAGAGATCCCTGTTATCACAGAATCTGTTTCCACTGAAATGATTCACAAAATTCCTATTGATTTCAGCACTGTTTGGCCAAACTAATGGAGGGGTGTCTAAACCACCTGGCAGAATGGCTGTAACAGCTTTGAGGGGTGGTTGTTTCAATCTATTGTACTAAATGTGTTTCCCTAACACCATTGTACTAAATGTGATTAATTAGGTTATGAATTCCAGATATTGTCAGGACCATAGTGTCCTGTAGAGCACTGTGGAGCAGGTAAGTTCATTACACTGCTCTTTTCAAACTGGGAAGAAGTTAAATAATCAGTGATTTAAATATTGTTTTTTGTATAGCATGCCATGTTTTGCATGTTGTGGATTTTTTTTTCCAATCTGTTTTAATAAAATGTTATCTTTGCTGCTGCTTAGTGATGCCTGTTTATTCTTTTGGTTATAACAAAAATAAAGATGGACACTGACCATTTTAGAATGTTACTCATTTAATCAGTTGGCATCTTCTGTCCCTGCTGAACATGTTAAAGTACTATAGTAAAAAAAAAAAAATCTCAGAGAGAAAAGTTTAGTAACAGGTAGTGATCAGTGCTTTTAAACCTCTGAGGTATCCAAATGAGAGGATACAAAGGATTGCCATCAATGTCTGTCTGTGAAGCATAGTCTCATTTTACCATCAGGAATTTATTTTTTATGGCTCTTCATCATCACTGGTGGCAATGGATGCAGTAGTTTCTATGTATTTGCCTTCCATTTTAATCATTTATTAAAATGCTGAAGTGTTGCTATCTGGTTGAAGAAGAAATATCACTAACAAAAGTAGGTTGGGTGGATTAATTCTACTTAATTTACAATCTACGATTAAACTTTTAAATACAGTTTTTCCCTTTGTGTCAGTTTTATATTCAGTGAAAAGATATACACAGCCTCAGATGGCCATTCGTTTGCCTTGTGCTAGATAAGTATCTTAGAATGAGTTGAATTGGTCTCCCAGGGTGCCTGATTATTTCCATTGACTACAAAGGAAGCTGCAGGTGACTGACTGGCAGCTAACTGCAAATGCTGAAACAGGGCAGATGAATTCCACCCTTACAGCAGATGGAGATAGGAATCTTAAAAAACTGAACATGGATTATACTGAGAGAATAAATCCTTTTTGACAATACTAGGATTTAAGCTAGAATTAAAACAAGTATGGATCAGGTAACAACAGTGACTCTAATTTAGTAATACCATAAGAGACTGGATTTTAAAAGTCGTTATGGAGAAGAAAAAAGCAAATGTAACAGTTTAATCTACTCTTCTAGTTCCTGAAATTTGTCTTGGAATATCTATTGGTGTTTGGGGTTCAAGATGAGAGAAGTAGCAATGGAAACTTACCTAGCCATACAAAGTAAGTGCTCCCCAGATCCTAAAACCAATGTGAATGAGGTAAAAGCTAATGCTGAGAGCAGGTATTTATTTTGATGTCATATAATAGCTATGTAGTAAGTATAATTACAAATGGGGTACAGGAAAGCAGAAGCATGTGGGCTCAGTTTATTGACATACTGCAGGTACCCAGTACTTACTGCAGGTAGGTATCAAGGTAACATCATGTTCTCAAGGACTGGTGTCCTTGTCCTGTGGCATGTCCAGAGGGGGATAGTTGAGATACAGGAGGAGCTTACGAGCATGGATGATAGCTGGATCCTTCCAGGTGGGCTGGCTGGTTTTGAGGGCTGATGTTCTAAGAGCTACAACTCTAGGACCACTTAGTTGGAGAGGGTAAAAGGGTGAAGGGGAAGGATTAGAGGTGGGGAGTAAGTTGACTGGGTTTAGAAAGCAGGTGATACAATATTCATTTGGTTTCCAGATCTGGTACAGCTGGTAGGTCTAGAAAAGGCTTAGGAATGCAAAGGTCTGCTGGTATGTAGTGACTTGACTTATTAGTATATCTACCTTGAGTAGAATAGATATGCAGTTGTGTCTAGAAGCAGAACAAAACAAATTTCATGGTTTGGAGGATGTTTGGTGCTATTAGAAGATAGAGTACACTGACTTCTAGTGCTTTAGCACTGTGCCTATATCACCCTTTTGGATTAGGCAGCACTAGTTGCAAAGCACATATGTAAGCTTGATTTAAAACAGGATCCTATAGCCCAACCATATGGTACAAGCCCTTTGTCAGTATAGCCTATGCCCCAGTCCTAGGCTCAATAGTAATGCTATTTTATACTACTGATCAGAGATTCAAATTAATCTACAAATGTCCATAGAAATTGATGTCTCCTGCAGACAGGAGACATCCTGCCTGTGGTGAGCAGATTATCCATACCAAAGTACAGAGGCTTAGATTGTTAGGGCTGAGGTTTGGGGCATGACATTGGGGTGGAAGTTCTGGCATTACCTTGGATGGAAAGGGTTCTGTGAAAGGGTGGTCTGGGATGTGTGGGCAAGAGAGACTTCTGAAAGTGAGGGAGTGGCAGTGCCAGTCACAGGAGTGGCAGGATGGAGTCAGGAAGATGTAATTTTAGTATGAGAAATTTTGGAATGGCCAATTAGTGCATTTTCTGTGAACACAGAACGCTGGGGAAAGTGGATACAGATGTTGAGGACAGGCTCTTTTGGGGGTATATTGGATCTCTGAGGGCTGGGAGTGGAAGGGAGCTATTACATGTGAGGAGGGAAACCCTTTTGATTGTATGGGAAAAACCCATCATATCTATCAGGATAATAACCTCTTCCCTATGGCAAAATTTGCACCTGTATTTTATGAGGCTTGTTATGCTTAAGGAGGCTGAGGAAGAATTCAGTAATGTCTTTGTGCTGAGCATGGAGGAGAGTGCTAGAGCCATGCAAGATTGGCAGGCAGGTGAAGATGATGTTACAGTCTGTGACCCTAAACAAATGCACATGTGCCCAGCCCTTTTAACCATCTGTGTTCACAACTGGGCAGCAGTTGTGCTTCCATCCTGTGCATTTATCTGCCATTGAGTTGTGGCAGATGATTCCAGTATTGCTCAGGAGACTGTTACCCACAGGCTGGCTGGGAATCCTTGAGTCCCTTACTGAGGGAGTTGGTGGTGGTGGTATGTGCTGTAAGTCCAGTCTGCTGCTGACACACCAAGGCTGTGGGCAAGAGGAACACCTCAGCCTTACTGTATGTGTTTGCTAAGGGAAGGTAGGTTAGCTATTTAAGGCCTGTTCTTGCTTTCAGCTTTTCCAGACCACATGTATTTTCTCATCATTACTGGTGGGAAATAGGAATTATAAGCTTAATAAAATCATAAATTAAAAAGCCCCAAACAATTAAACCCAGCCATTCCTTATTTAAATACTTGTTCTACACTTTAGGTATCTAATTCTGTCATTGTGTACAGTACCCATAACATTGGTCTGCTGCTTTGGGACAGCTGCAGAGGTGTGGTCCAGTGGTGGTACAGGTGGCAGTCCCACCATCCCGCTCTGCCAGGTAGTTTCCTGTCTTGTGAAATGGGATGAATGTATTCTATTTGTTGGTCACTACTAAGCAACACACTTAAGTGGTTTAATTGCAAAGAATTCAGGCAGATCTTTATCTGTAGCTGCAGTAGTAACTTAAGTAATACTGTTCTCCAGCTTCACTGGTGGAAAGGTGGCACCTGCTGCAAATATTTGTGAGTAGTTTTAAACTTCATGTATCAAGGCAAATAACCTCAACTGCTCTCCTGTTGAAGGAAAATAATAGACCAAGCCTGAGGTTTGAGTATACTCTTTTGCTTGATTCTGTGAGAATTTTCATGTCTCTGTCAGTGGTTTTGGGGACATTTTTGAAGATGACTGCCACTTGATGATCAAGCTGTGCTGTTTTGGAGGCTTACAGAACAGCGAGTGTTTTGACACCATTTGAGTGCAAAGCATTCCAAGATGGAAGGCTTGTTATGGTTGATGAGTTGGCACTGCAGGCAGACTCATATAAACTTTTGAGATCAAGCAGAACATTTCCATTTAATTGTGATCTCCAAAATTACTTTGGTCAGTACAATTGCTTAAAGATATCAACATACGGCTCAAGATTACAATAAAGCATTTCACATGAAAACACTTCAAGCAGCGTAACATGCTTAGTATTCAACAAAACATCCTCCAAATACCTGTACAGAATTATTTTAATGAGCAGTGTTTCTGCTCATTAGTAAGATCTAACCCTTATCACATAAAACACAAAACTCCTTTATGCCAGTGGTTAACAGCTGGTTTTAGTGATGTGTTTGCCATTAAAACTCTAGGAACAAACCATTTTCAAGAGCTGCAAAACCAGGATATGTTTCTATATAACCTATACTTTTAAATGAAGAGTCTGCTTCCATAGTTTTGTACACCTATTTGATGGAGTATCAGATTACACACTCATGAAAGTCTATTTACTATTTAAAGTAAAATGATAAACATTATGAAAAAATACGTTTTATTACATCAGTGATGCTTTGACTAATGTGGATATTAAGACTATTACCAAGGGTTGAAAGTTAGGCCCTAATATTGAAAGCACTTCTATATATCCTTAACTCTACAAGTAAGGAGCCTCCCTGGCAGCAGAGGGACAACTCCAGTAGGTGATGTTAAGTGTGTGCCTTAGTGTGTGCAGAACATGGACCAAAGTACTCAGAGAGGTGCAGACGTGTTATAGAGAGAAACATTCTCGGTACATAAATAAAATCTGTCTTTTTAGTATCTACATATACTGAAAAGGAGTATTCTTAACTGAAAGTACATGTTTTCTTTTTCTCTCTTAATAAGCATACATATTCCCATTTCACTCAGAAAGTGCATATGTATTCTCACCTAGAGAATTACCTCATCAGCTGTGAATCTAGCGTAGACAGCAAATCTAAAACCAAGAATATCTTATCAGCAGGAAATTCTGGGGGAAGAGAAGGCTGGCAATCATTTCTATATAACTTGTATTAACAAAAAACCTTCTCACAGAGAAGAATAGACATTTCAATATTTTGAATCCTGATATATATACAATGGTAAAAATTCACATTTTCATGCTTTACTGAGACACTTTAAAATCCTTCCCCAGGCAGCTCTCAGAGTAGCTATGTCCAGTTCATAGCAGCTGCCTCACATTCAGCTCTGGTACCAAAAGCTACAACTCTTGATAGCTGAGCAAGCACGGGGAGATAAAACACAGTTCTACCAGATGTGGAAAGGGAAAGAAAGAAAACATGAAATGGTGGGTCTTTCTATTTCCAGAGGCCCAATAGCTCTCCTGTGTCCTAGAACAAGACAAGGCAGCTCATGTTTCCAGTCCCAATAGACCTGCCTTGTACCATTTCTCATGTAAATATCCCCAAGTGCAGTGTCTGTTGCACACAGTCCTCAGTAGTCTAAAATAAATGTACCCATCACAAAACAAGCAAAAAATAGCCCTTTGGAGCACAGCTGAATCCCTCTCCCCTTGAATACACAGAACACCTATCTATTGCACCAGTTTTTTCCAATGTACCAGGAAGTATCCCCAAAGGTTGATGCCTTTCATAGTTATCTATATACATTTTTCTGATAAATTCAATGTCTCTGTAGGGAAGGTGACCTGCAGAGGACTGCCCTTGCATGTAGAGCTGGCCCTGCCACCAGAGCTGATCTCATTCACCAGGAAGACGCTCTCAGAGTCCTGTCCCTGTGAGGAGTCTGAGGTCTCAGAGCTACGCTGTGTCCTTACGGATGTGGTGTCAGTCTGAGCCAGGCTGGCACCGGGGCCGGGCAGCAGGATGCGCCCCCCGGTACTGCTCTCACTTAACTCTGGAGGATAGAGCAGGGTTTGTGAGGTGCTGCTGATCTCCCTCAGCTCACGGGAGATGAAGGAGGGTGACTGACTTGACATGGCAGAGGAGGTCCTGTGGCCGTCCACGCAGTTGAAATTGGCTCCCGAGTGCTGCCTCCGAGCCCCTCCGATGCGGCAGAAGAGGCATTTGATTTTCTCAATGGCTTTGCTGAGCACGGTTTTGCGGAGCAGGATGTAGATCCACGGATCCAAAATGGGGTTCACCGAGGCAATGCGGATGGCTTGCAGGTCAGGGTTTTGCTTTGGATCCTTCACTTGCTCGGGCTGGTACAGCTGGTTCACGAAGACACGGACCTACCCAAGGAGATTGGGGAGGAGAAAGACAGTTATACACATAAATCAAAAAATCAAAGTTTGCGTTTCAAAGCAGAGATCCACATTTGTAGCTGCAAGCTTCGGCAAGAGAGGAGGGTGGCAAAGCCACAAATCTCAGATTGGCAGCCATGGGTTTACTTTTGGAAAATGCAAAAAAATCACAGAGGTTCATCTGCTGTAAATTGGCCACCTTTGTTATCATCAGGAAAGGAATGGCTCTTTGTCTCCTTTCCCTCCTTGAGCCTTGCACTATCAGCAAGAGATCTGACTGACAAGAGCCAATCTACCTGTTCCTCTACCAAAGATCTAATAATTGTTTTTTTAGAACCAAACCGAAACACAGATCATAAATCAAATACACTTAATTCTGGAAACAAGTCCAAAGCTGTTGATTCCCAAGTTTAGAAATGCATTTGCTGCTATGTGTTCTTACTGGAATTGTTTGTATACTCTTAGCTATTTGCTTGTTGCAACATGATTTGGGAAAAAAATTTAAAAAAAAAAGAAAAGAAGAAAAACCGAAAAACAATAGGTCCCCCAGCCAGGAGGCTTTCAATAGCTTAAGACTGCAACACTGGACCAGAGTGCTCTCCTACATGAACCAGCATATTGGTCCTACTTACAAAACCACAATAATATTGATGAAGTGTTCAAGAACCTAAGGTGTTGAAACTGCTGCATTAGGTTTATATTTAATTAGCAATTTTAGTTTCTCATACATAAAATTTAAAACTAATTAGGTCCTTATCGTCTACACAGAAATATCTCATTTGGATTCTCCTTTGAATCCAAGGTAATACCAGTAACTGCTCCCCTATCCTAGTTAGCAGCTACTTTTATAAATGCTACTGTGAATAATGCACAGTCCAATTCTTTGATATCAAGTGCTATGTTTTCGGTGTCACTAAGGAAGATGACAACATATGATTTTGTTATGCTGATCAGTCTTACATAGCTGCTCTCCATTTTAGCAAAGCATACACAGTATCCAATTACAGAAAGAGCTGGAAAAGCCAGTGATGTTGTTTTCTTCTGATTTTTTAAGGTGAGTCAAAATAAATCCCTTTATTGTCTTCTTATTTTGATACAGTAGCAAAATTATCAAGGGTTTTTTAAATCTTGGACTTTGACTCCAAAAAATAATCAAGCCTTGCCTAGCTAGTTGAAGGTTATTGATGAGAAGGCAGTCAAGAACAGACCTCTTAAATATTTTTTATTAGAAGTTCTGTATATCAAGCCAAATCCGGCAAAAATAAAATTCCATTTGGAGAAATTTTCCGTCAGCAGGGCAATGTGCTGGCATTCAGCTTGTCAGAATGCAGTTGCTGAGCTCCATTAAGTATGTGCTCCATGTGCTATCCATGAGGTGTGTTTAAAATAATGCAGGGTACCTCTTTGGAAATCCTATGCATACAGTGTCTCTCAAAATTATTGTCAAATCAATAATTGCTTATATTTTCTGTCTTAGTATTTTTATCTAGGTTTATGGGTAAAAAAACCTGCCCACAGAATTCAAAATATGTGAAATCTTGAATGTATACAGGAATAACCAAGTTTTATTACCAGTTACTCTTCTAGTGATGTCTAACACTGCATGGGTCTTTCTAACAACTAATTTATTTACTTTATTTTTCTGTTAAGCCAAACATGCAATTCAAGTACTTCAGAGACTTTTATTTAGGCATTTTTATTTTATGAAGCTTGACTTGCTTTAAAGTATGATTCCACAGACAGTTGAATCAAGGGAGGTTTAGGTTAGATGTTAGGAAAAGGTTTTTCACCCAGAAGGCAGCTGAGCAGTGGAACAAGCTCCCCAGGGCAGTGGTCACAGGACCAAGCCTGCCTGAGCTCAAGAAGCATTTGGATGACACTCTCAGGCACATGGTGTCATTCCGGGGGTGCCCTACACAGGGACAGGAGCTGGACTTGGTGATCCTGATGTGTCCCTTCCAACTCGGCAGATTGTATGATTCTAAATTTTTTCATTATTTATTTTATATTAGCCTCCTATCCAATATCCATTAGCTATATTCATACTTCCAAGTATCACTGGCTGACAGAAGGCCAGCCCCTCCAGAGCCCAAAAATTTTAATACCTACAACTTGACTGCTACTCATTGATGATTCCTTAAAAAATGCCCTTAATTAAAAATCTCTCGCTGTTTACTGGGAGAGGGGGAGGATGGTGGTAGTGACAACTGACTGGAGGACGCTTTCCTTGAGGGCACCACTAGGTGGCAGGGATGTCCCACAGTCACAGCCACCCCAGGGACGTCCCGCGGCATCCCCAACGGAGATCCCATTGTCATCTCTCACACGGATGCCCCACGGTCACAGCACCCTGTCCCAAAGCCAAGGCAGCACCTGCATCCCAGAGGAGACTAATGAATTGAAACGGGAAACGACGGGTTAAGTTTGCAGGTGAGGAAAAGTTCTGTGACTCGAGTTATGTATGAGCTTGTGCAAGTAAAGCTGCTGTTAGTGACACCCCCGCTGAACCTGAAAGGCATTGGGATTCCTGAACCTGGAAGGCTGAAAAATGAGTTGACATGACATTGTCTGGCATCAGCTAAAACCTGTTCTTGAAATACCTGCTTGACCATTTTTGTGTGTTTTTTAAATCCTCCCAAATGATAGGAGGTCAAGTGTGGAAATATACAAAAGCAAAATATATAAATAGCCAAAAGTCAAATTTCCCCAGAGGATTTAACCTGTGTCATAACAATGTTTCTTTATGCTGGTCCATGTATTTGATGTGTTGATAGCTGGATAAATATATGCCCTGAGAGCCGAGGGTCCAAAGGACAGTGCTGTAGGAGTGTAGCAGCTTATACAGCTACAAGCAGTCACATACCGGGAGTATCAGAGGTGAGACAGGGAGGAACATTTACTGATAAATTCATCCAGATCACAGAACCAGAAGGCACTCTTTGAAGACAGCTGAAGAAGTACACAGTCCAACTCTGGAGACCTGACTTTTTTTTTTTTTTTTCAAACTTGGAACTATAGTTACACATCAGTGGTTTAATAGCGGGATTGTTCTTTTGATAAGCAGCCTGTGAAACTGAGGTACCTGTTTCACATTTCTCCATCTACCTGGAAGACTTTACGGAAAGAATAAAAAATGTCTTTAAATGCTGACTCTGTGACTGAAAAGGACAACTGCTAATTGCACAGCACAGCTTGCTTTATGTTATCTCTGTGGATTTTGCTTCCTTTTGACTGGTACACCGCATACAGGTTGAAGATACATAAAATGGACCTATTTAGTGGAAACTGCACAAAACTGTTTCTACTTCCCAGAAAGGTCTCGTGTATTTTATTAGAAGACCCTCTGAAGGTCTAATGTATCTATCAGTTAAGAGCTACATTTTAATCTCAATAATGTAAAAATTAATTTGCATTGGAATACCAGTTTTATAATTTCTTTACACACTGGTAATACACCATTTATTATTGTATCACCTACAAAAACAGCAAGAAATACATCCTACAAGTCTTCTGCTGAAGGATGTAGCATGATGAAGGATATTGTTTTGCATCTTGTAAGTGGAATCCCCCACCAAACTGGCAAATCTGATGCTGAAGTTTGTGCAATTTGAAATCCTAATTAAAGAAAGAAGAAAACGAGAGCAATTCAAATCTCAAAAGAATGAGTTATATATGTTAGCTTTGTAGCTGTAGAATTCCTACAACGTATCTTCTAAGATATGTATTATGTATGTATATTCTAGTATTTCTAAATAGTAGCAGATTGTTTGCAATTTCTTTAAGAAGCAAACAGCTCCAAGGTATGTTGAGTTTATGCTCAGTGATAGGTGTTTGTAGGATCAGAGTCCTGTGTGCTGCTTTTCCTTTTTGGTAGCTACAGATGCAAGTCATGATTTCTAATCCTATGAAGTACTGTGAAATGACTTGTATCATTACAGTCACACTGGTAATTGTCTTCATAGCTTCTACCTGCCTTCAAAATCTCCCCACATGACGATAGGATAAATTTAAAAACCACGTGGTAGTAAGCAGGAACAAGTTTTTCTGCTCTACAAGCCAATAACCTTTGCCCTTCAAGGGCTTGGTGTCTACTCCATTGCTAAAAAATCATGCTGGCTACCTTGCTGTTGCCTGTGGACAATCCCTGATCATTAAAAAGTTGAAAAAAAACAAGCCAAAAGAAAATCCAAACTTTTAGATTAATTAAGCATCAAGTTATAAATTCCTTATTTCATGCAATCCATCACATTTACAACCTGAAACACTACATTTTATTTTTACTTCACTGTAATCACAGTGTTCAGTGGCCAGAATAAGTAAAAGATCACCACTGTCAGCAGATCTGACAGTATCTGACAGACTGCAGAGTTAATTACAAACTTTGAGTAATGTGTGCCCATTTATTCTTGATTTTTTTAAAGGCCAGATAACAATTTCAACTCTATTCTTAGCAAAATGTCTCTTAATATAACTTAGTCTCTATTTTAACTCCATCCAAATACATTTTCTACAACTCACAGTATTTTAAAAGATGAGATAACCAGTGTGGAGTGCAGACAACAGTAAACACATAATTTATGTATTTTCCTCATTTCATTCTTCAACTATTGTCATATTCTTCATGGCTTTCATAACACTTTCTGCTAATGAAGAACACACCATGTTTTACACGAAGTTTCTTTTCACTAATGTTTTTCATTCAGTGTTTCTTTCCTTAATAAATTTGATCAGCCATCAGTATCGTCAGGTTCATTCTATGCTTTAGATAATCCACTCTGATTTTGTTTTAGTACTTCAGCACTGTAAGATTTTGGTGATTTTACAAATAAATCATTAAATCACTAAACAACCCTACTTGTGAAATGAGTCCTGAAGCATCTCATTATTAAAAACTGCTGTTCTCTGTGACTCATCTTGCTGTTCTTTAACCATTGTTTAAATCAAGACAAGCCTTTGCTTTTTATTCCAGGCCTGTTTAATATTTTAAGACTTGAAAATTTTTGTCAGACCATAATAAAAGCAGCTTGCTGAATTGCCTCTGTCTGCTATTTTACTATGTTGTGAAAATATGAACTCTAAAATGTTAGAGGGCTAGGTCTCTCTTTCAGATGTTGCTTTGCTTCCAGTTATGGCTTTTTCAGCTGAAATCATCAGTAGGAAGTCAGCTCATCAGGAAATTTCAGTTTCCCACAAAGCACCCCTCTGAGCCTGCTTTCTGCATCTGAATCATGACGCTGCCACCACCTTATCACTTTCATGTGCTTGATGTCTGCCAGACTGTCCTGTTACAGCCTCTCACTCAGTGAGGGCTCCCTAAAACTCCTCCAAGTCATGAAAACGTCAGTATTATTTACCTGTCTGTGCTAGTGCTTTCTACAGGGATTTATAGCATAAAGGACATATAGCACACCAAAAAAGCATATAAGGCTATAGCTTATTCCCACAGTGGGAGGCAAATGACTTGTAAACTCCACTTAATAGTGAAGAAATTTAACCACAGTGGACAGTCTGATGATGTGTATGTGTGTGTTTGTGCTGGCTTTTTAAAAGAAAGCTTCCTTTTTTTTTCTTAGTCAAAAATCTAAGTGAAATGACAGTGTCTTATCTAACTTTAGACAGAGAAAAGATGTGCTGCTTTAGCAGGGAAAAGCTAACTTCTGTCAACACTCCCAAAGTAATACTGCCTTTTAAAGTAGTGAAATCAAGGTCTGAGAGTGCTTTCCAACTTCATCAACTGCGCTTTCACGTAGCTTCTGCCATATACAAGTTTTTCACTAGCTACTGTTTAAATAACAAACTTTTTGCCACACCCAATTTGATTAATTTAACTGTCAACAATCCAGATCCCTTTCTGGTAGCCTCTCACTCCCGATTTTTTTTCCCTTTTTATATTCTGTAAAAGAATGACTAACTCCACATGAACAATTTCATTTTACAGTTTACCTTCAGCCTTCTAAGCCTTTCTTTAGCTGTTTCTCCAACAGGTTAAGGTTTGGCTTTTTTATGAACCTCACTGAAGTCCATCAGCTGATATCCTGTATCATGTTACAAGATCATATTTCATTCCTAGAGCCCATTCTCTGCATCTACCAGCATCTCTTTATAAAACACAGTATTATTATGTGCAGTAACTGCTATAATGCTAGTTTAATCTAATTAAGTACTGTCAGTCCTTGCTATGTTGTGCTTTTGGCTGCTCCGTGACCTGATGCCTGCCGGTGCAACTTACCCCACAGCCTCTGGAGCTGGACTTGGGGCGGGCTGCGCACGGTTCGGTTCTTTCATCTAAGGCACGTGCACCCCCAGAGCCACCCTGCCTGCAGCTCAGGCAGCACCTCTCAGCCTCCTTCAGATGTTAAGCAATGAACATGCAGCACCATGCTCGGTCACACCACGGTGCGACACAAAGTGACAGCACTGAAGGACAGACTTTGGCGACAGCAGAGCCACACTTCACTGGCTCCTGTTTATGTTAGTAATGTGGCAAAACTGGCCTGACCCTTGCGATTACAGCTCCTGTGATGCAGAGGAACAGACTTCCTGACCTCAGAAGTCCTGTTCACATGTACTTCTCTAACCTCCCTTGCCACGGTACATACTATTTGCTTTGCATCCCCATCTGCGCAGCAGTATTGACGCACATTGTAGCCCCTCTACCACAGAGAGATTACCCTGTTGACAACCCCCCGGAAACAATGCATCTAAGAACACTTTCTGTCTAAAAACTAGTGCTTGGCTTCCTGGGCTGTATGTTGGTAAATGGCAAATAATGCAAGCCAACTGTTTGTTTAATGTCTCTGAGCCAGAGAGGGACAGAAGTTTGCCAAGTTTTATTATAGTGGGTGGCAAGTGAGAGCTAAGCCTCCAGTTCGTGGGTCTGGGTGGTTGTTGTTGTTTTGTTTTTTTTTTCTTTGGAGGAAGGACTTAGAAGAAGAAATAAGTAGATCCTGCATGTTCAATTCAATTACAATAATTGTATCAGCCATTTCAGAAAATTAGCAAATGGTTTGTGGTTATGTTGCCTGTCCTTTCAGAATGATCCCTAGGTTATGTGGGCCAGATTCCTCCAAGTCTCACGTAACTGAGAATTACACCACTGGGTGGTTCCCCTGAGTTTACAACTCTCACAGTGGGGAAGTGCTGGAGGGATTTAAGAGTGTGGGGATTACCTCAGAGATGGTAGACAAATCCCCCCAGAAGAGGAAGCTCAGTGTGAAGCACTCTGCATTTTTCTGGTGCCAAATGAACTGAGCTCTCTCCTCCTTCTTAACATCAAGGACCTCTGTGCCCTTCAAGAACAGGGAGCACATTTTTAAAACACAATAAACATACAGAAACGCAAGTCAGACCCAAACCTCACTCATCACAAATTAATTTTGCAAATGAACTTTAAAGAGCCTTTACCTCTCAGGAGGATTTTTGCTGCATGGATTCCAAATGAACAGTGGAAAATTTATTGGGAATTTTTGGCACTGTGTTTTAAGAAATCCGAGGAGGCTGAGATTTGGGATAGGTGGGCTTCTTTTCTTGTAAATATAAATCGATAAAACTTCCTATCACTACACATGTATGCTAATAGCCTTTAAGTTATTATAACAGTTTGCAGCACCAGCTAAACAGGAGTCTGCCCCACAAGCACAGACTAGGAGGAGACAAGACTCAGCGGTGTGGGTGATGGAAAAGAAGAAGGGTTGTACAACGTTACTCACCACCAAAGGAATGGAGCAGATGACCACCACCAGGGAAGTGGCAATGAGCAGAATAACCATCTGGATCTCTGCTCCAGCCATTCGACGGAAGCTCCGGCGCCTGCGAAAGTCTGATAAACGGCTAGAGGTGGTGTCTGTTCCCAAGGACATGCGTCGCATGAACTGGCGGTGCATGCGAATGAGAGCCACGCACACCAGGATGTTGCAGATCACAGTGACCATAATCAGGAAGGAGCTGAAGCCGGCATACATGTAGGAATATGCTGCATGGGTGGCTTCTGTCGTGCGCCAGTCTATGAAACACCAAGTTTCAGGGAACTGCAAGGTGGATCTGCCGAGTCCCATGCTGGGGAGAGCACAGAACAGTACGTTGGACGCATAGATGGCAAAGAGCGTGAGCCCTGCCAGCTTCTTGTCTACATAATGATTGTAGAAATAGGCATGGTTGATGGCCAGGTACCTCTCTATAGACATGGCACAGATAATGCTGAGGCCAGAGAGTCCAAAGAAGAGAAGGATGAAGGAGCTGTACTCACATAGTTCTTGTCCTCCTGGCCAGCGGTTCTGTAAATACGTGGCAATGGTGACTGGACTCACCAGGCAGGTCCCCAAGAGATCAGTGACTGCCAGTCCACAGACCAGGGTGTAGAAAGTGGTCTCCTTCTGCTCCTTCCTGGACTTGCAGAGAACCACGATGGCTATGAGGTTGCCCACCACGCCGAAGATGAACATGACAGTGGGGATGGTGACGGACTTCCCGCCCGCGGCCCCACTGGCGGTCCCATTGGCAGAGCCGTTTGCAGGTGTCAGGATGGTGGGGTCGAAGGACATGATGCCCAGGCTGCTGTTGGGGAGCTGAGTGAAGGTGAGAGCAGGGCAAAAAAGCAAAGCAGAGTAAGAGAGAGGAGAAGGTACCCTAGCGTGAAAATAAAAATTCAAGTAAGGGAGAAGGAAAAAACCAAAAACAAGCAAGCAAAACAAAGCAAGCAAACAAACAAATAAAACAAAGAAGAAAAAAAAAACCCAAAACAAAGGAAAACAAAAACAAGGGGGGAAAAAAGGAAAAAAAAAACCAGGAGGGGGGGAAAAAAAGTGATATATTTTTGTTATAAAAGTCGCTAAAAGAGACGAAGCGAGGCTCCGTCCGGCAGCTGCCGGCCGCAGCCCGGGGAGCCGAGTCTGCCTCTTCCTGCCGCTGCTCTCCCCGCAGACCGCAGCGCTCCTCCGCCCTGCCCGAGGGGGATCGGGGCGGCCCGAACGCGGAGCGGAGCGGAGCGGAGCGCAGTGCACCCGCCTCACCGCCTCTCGCACCTACGCCGGGGATGGCTCAGCTCGGCGCTGGGCGGGCGGGTGGCGGCTCCAGGTGTCCCCGGGGGCGTTGCGGGAATGTACCGGAGCGCGTTAGCCGCCGCTCATCCCCTCCCGCCGGCCGGCGCGGCAGTACCGTGCGGTCTGGGGAGCGGGCTCCGTCTAACTCTTCGCCGCGCTCCCGCCGAGTTTCGCCGCGGAGGGCGGAGGCGGCCCGGGCAGCTCCCGCCGCTCCTCCCCGTCCTCTCCCCCCATTGGCCGCGCTGGGGAGGGCAGGTTGCGTGGGGCCGGGCGCGGGCAACTCCGCCCGGGGCTGCCTGCGGGACCAGGCGGGGCGTGCGGCCCTTGACGGCGGTGGGGTGAGTGTGTGAGGGGACAGGGGGTGCCGGCCGTGCCGGGTCACTTGGCCGCGCAACCCCCACTTGGCCGCTCAACCCCCACCTGGCCGTCTGCTCCCCCCCGCCAGGAGACTCCGTTTGCCAACCTCGGGCCGTCCCTTGTCTGTAGTGGATGGGAGCGAGCGCTCCTCGCACCTTCCCTTGAGGAAAGCTGTGCTTGGGCGGACGTCCCGAGGGAGCCGTGTTTGCTGAGGAGCTGGCTCGGCACAGGTCAGGCCCGCCATGTGCTGCTCGGAGCTCGGGCCTCGCCGGGAGTGAGCCCCTGTCACCCCGTGCCCTTAGAGGAGGAGGGGTCTGCTGCACCGGAGCCTTTCACACAGCAGGTAGCAGAGACAGCCGCCGAGCCGCTTATCACAAAGATAAGGACAGGTGGAGCCAGGTGACAGCACCGCGCGACAGCTGGCAGCGGGCGCTTTGCATCAGGCGAGCACGACCGGTGTCTCCCGCAGCTGAAGGGAAGGTCTGGTGCTGCCCGGCCTGTGTCTGGCTTCTCTTTGTGGGGTTGCTAAACACAGGAAGTGTGCGTGTAGGTTCGAAGGAAGTGTTCTTACGTTTGTTTCAAGAACTTTCTTTGTTTTGACGGTAATCTGTCACTTTTATGCCATCGAAGCCTGTGTGGTCACCAGGCAGTGGTGGTGGTGTAGTCTCTGGTCCGGAAATGTCCCCCCAAACCTACCAGCACAACAGGTACACACATGGCTGTTTCTGCTGGGGGGGAAAGGACTGTTGACCCGTGCTGATGCTGTTGGGTCAGGGATGGAACTTCACATCGTTGTGCTGTATTGGACTCCCAGATCCTGCTGTTCTACTGCCCATTCTCATGCAGTAAGTGGCCCCTGTTTCTACCAATGTCACCAAATCTGTGTCCCCAAGCATGACCTTTATATCCTTACAAGACCCTCTGACATAATGGTAAAATGTATTAGAAAAGCCTCATCTTTTTTCAGTCTTACTGTCCTCTTCCCCTCCTCATTTTTCAAGACTGTGGAAGTGATGCCTGCGGACTTAATAGCATTTGGTAAAGTCACAGTAATATCCTAACATATGGACAGTAAAATTATTGACAGAACAAAATGTATGAGAGACTCCAAGCATGTAATATGGGAAAGAGAGCCAAAACTTTCCATTTTCAATGCTGTATAAACAAACAGGAAGAAAAAGGCAGTTAAAAAAAAATTAGCAGCTGTTTAGTGTTGTTACCTACCTGCCTTGAAAAGTAAAATTTACTTTTAGGCAAAATAGTTGGTGTTGAAATAATGTGTGCAAAGCTAAATTATGGTAGTGGTGGCTGTCTGATGAAGGGCTCAGAGAAAATATACAGACTTTTTTTTAAAAGTTTTTCTAGTACTGACAATTCTTTGTCTTTCACAAAACTGGAAAATCATTTTGTCAGAAACACAAAGCTACAGGTGGGAGTTTAGGTTGCTCAGTTAGGTTTGCCTAACTGTAAAAAAAAAAAATTTAGAAACTTTAAAATACTTTCAGAGGAAAGCATAGCGCAAAGTTACTTTTTCTTTTCTTTTTAACAATTCTAGCTACTCCAGGAAAGCTAACCCAGGTACAGAACAGGTTCTGAATTCATGCAGTGTAAACGCTTTCTCAGTGGTCTCTTTCTACACACTGGAGTACTCAGGTACGAGAGGGTACAAGTGGGAGTAAAACAGGTGCAGCAGTCATGACTAGTCTGGAAAAAGAATCACCTTTCTTCCCTGAAGTAGTACAAAGATTTTTAGTGACTAAGAGCAGATGAAATGCTTTGTGATTTTTTGTTGCTGCCTCTTTTTCACTGTTTTTCCTACCTGCAGATGCAGTCTCATGAGGTGTTTTGACTTTCTCATAACAGACTGTGTGTCTTCAGAAGCTTTGAACTGCAGTAGAGAGTGCTCATGTCTTATACATAGGTATGTATACATGTATGTGTATGTGAAGGAGTGAATGCTATTTTTCATTCTCTAAGCAGTGTTTTATAGTGGATCCACTTAAGGAACTAATTAAAAATACAGGGAAGCCAGGAAAATCAATGAAGTAGCAGTAGAAGTATAGTTTTGACAGCGAGGCCAGTTTTGTGAAATTGTTCTACAGAGAATATGATAGAAATCAATGACTGAATTGTGACAGAAGTTTTATACAAGCTTAATGTATCTTCCCATTGTGTAAAACTCCCAGAGTTATTAGAACAACTCAGTAATTCTGGGAGTTTCCCTTTGAACTAATGGTTCTGATATCTAGAACTCACAGTCAAGATAAGAAGCATAATCATACCAAAACCCTCATCTCTAGAACAAAGAAGAGACCTAAAGCAGAACTGAGAACCTGCAGAAATTCCACTTGCAACATGAGTACTCATGCTGTCACAGCAGCAATGTCACACATAGCATTGAGTAAGTATCAAAGGACTTCTATTTGTGCAAAAATCACTTAGATGAGAAGTCAAAATATCACAAAGAAAAAATGAAAACATTGGTGTGATAATCAGATATTAAAAAAATAAACAAAACAAAACATCTGACTTTAAAAATAATGGGTTAAGAACCCTGGACAATGAAAATCATTAGAATGAGCTTTTAATTGCTTCAGAATAAGCTTTTTCTTATTTTAACATTGCTGTTTTTTTATGAGATTAACACTGAAATACATCCAACTATAGAAATGCAGCCAGTATAGCCAACTACTATAGCTTGATTAATTAAGTAGCTGTGGTCATGTTTCTAACTTGGTGAAAGATTTAAATTAGCAAGCTTGACTTTTTTTTTTCTTCTTCTGTGGTGTGGTAAGAAGTTTACATTTATTTAGCATGGCTCAGCTGTCAGGTGATATCCTTTAACCAGCCAATGGTTCCAAAACCTTACTTGCATTGCTCAGGGGCAGCTGACACACAGACAAATCAACTACACAAAGGTGTTTCTGCTGTATGTAACTGTGATTTTAACACCAAAGTTTCCATGCAGGCATGTGGATTGAGGGGTATTTTTTTGAGGTGGTTCTATATGCTCTGCTTCCGGAGGAGCTATGTGTTCAGAGGCAATAAAAGTGGATATACAGTATAGAGCCAATTTTGTAAATTTTGGACTGTTCTTCACATGCTGCAGGTCTGAAAAACGTTATGGATGTTAAATTCCCATTAAATATTTGGTGTTCAATAACACTCTTGATGTACTCAACAGTTTATCAACTTGTTTTTGTTTTTGTTTTTTTTTTCTTAGTTTTTGTCCTGCAGTCATGCTTTTGACACAGCGTTTTTCAGGAAAAAAATCAAGCATTACACAGATCTTTCTGCCAAAATAAAATCATTATTTATAAACGATGGAAACAGACTGCACCAAATGTTACATTATAGTCTTTAATTAATCACTAGAAAGAAAAAAAAGAGTAAGTTGAAAAAGTATCTATAAGGAAGTGTGCTATTCTGTAGAATATTCAGTGGGCTATTCAATAGAAATAGCATTGTAAGTAGATAAAATTATATTTTACAATGTGGAATATTTTCCATACCACATATTTTCATATAAAATCACTGCAGATATTAGCAGTTTAGAATTTGTTTTAGGAATTCTGGTTACTACTACTATGACTAGCAATATTACTAGTATTTGTGGCAAATTCCCATTGTACCTGATAAAACATCTTGATGAATGGGGGGATTTCCTGGGCAGGGAAATTCTCTGGGGACTGAGAGCAGTTAGTCTTCCCTGCTGCTCTTCTCACTGTATGACTGTTCAGGAGAGAACTGTGAACTGCTGCTGCTGATAGATCTGGTGGTGCACAAGCATGTGAGGCACCTCTGTACTCCAGTAGGACACTATCGTGCCAAAAAACAGCTTTGTAATTTACTCCACAGTCATGTGTTCTGTATTAGTCAATCACACTACTAAAGTTTGGGGTTTTTTTCCTGTTTCAACAATGCTGTTAATCTTTATATTATACTGAATGACTTTTTGCTCTGGCATGTTTGTTGGTGCAGCAGTATGTAGTTCTATTTTAGCAGTTGTGAAGTCTGAATGAAAGTTAAAATACTTTATTTTTTCCAAACCAATTTTTTTAGTGCATTATAGATTAAATTTTCCATCTTCATCAACTGTTGCTTATATTGTTTTTTTCTGGTACTTTTTTTAGGTTTGGCAGTTCTTACTTGCCTGTCAGAGGCCAACAGCATAAAAAGGAATTTCATAGAAGAGCACTAATAATTAGCTGTCCAATTTTTCTTGTTTTAGAATCCTTAAAATAGTTTTGGCTATTTCAGGTTTTACCTGATGTGTAACATCAGTAGACAGTTACATCAGATCCTATGCAGAAAAACCGTGTTATGAATTAAATTCTTCTTGGGCAAAAACTGTAGCTTCTTTACTGAAGTAATCTAATAAGTTTTTATAACATTTGCTGGGTTGATTTCAAAGGGATCTCTAGAATGTATTTTGTAAGTAATAGTAATTGGAGATTCTTTTATTGTTTTAGCTTTCTGCTGTTGGCTTTGTGTGGTGGTTCAATTTGTTGTGATGAGGCACAGTAATCAATCCACCGTGGCTGCGGTGGAAGGAGAAACAACCCAGCAGTGCACATGAAGTAGTTACCCAGCAGGTCCTATTTGAGCCTAGCTGTTCTGCAGAGTTTCCGTGGGAAGACCAAAGGCTTTGAGGATCCTGTCTGTACCCAGAGATTGTATTTGTGTGCCAGAAATTCCAACAAAGTAGCAGGCTTCTTACTAATATTTTTCTTGAGGGGTGAAAAGGAGACCCGGGAGTATGTTTAACAGTCCTGTTCTGTAGCTTTGAAGGCAGAACTGGAGCTATGCATTTCTGTTGAAAGCTGAGACTTTCATCAAGTATTAAAAGCTGTGTACCAAAGGCACCTGTGATGAAATCAGTGGACCTGTGATTTTTGCAGCCAGATTAACAGTCATGGAAGTGGTTCGACTCATGAGATGGTTTTGTAACATTCCTTTCTTCCTTGTCATTTTTTGGTTTTTTTTTTCTTTTTTTTGGCAACACCTTCTTGTAAAATCAATTGAAGTTTCTCTGGAAAATTTACTACTTCTGCACAAATTGTGTTCTCCATTTCTATCCTACAAGAAAACTGTCACTAATTTTGAGGTGAAATTTGTTTTCTTCTGGAGGAACTTTGACTATCTGCAGAAACAGGGCAGAATCCTTTATAGTATATGTTGAGACAGTATGCTTTCTCTGCAGCAAAAGGCTGGCTTGGGCATAAGATTTGAAGCTAGATGTGAGTTATGATCAGCTGAAAGTTTAGTAGAAATTTCTTCTTGTACCATCCTGCCCACTGCGGGGCTGGGTTTGAAAGTGTTTCCAGCTGTCAGGATGAATTCACAACTAGGAGTGCAATGCAATGGATCTTTCACTGCTTGGTGGAATGAGTTGAGGCTGGGATTTTTATAAGACTTTTTATAAATTTTCCTTTTTATAAATGCTTACCATTGCAATTATTTGGAAAGATTTGGACGCTATGTAGCTACCGTATTTGATCAAATCTTTCATGAGGTGAATTAAACTTTAAAACCTTAAACTTTGCATTCTGAAAGATTCCATGAGCAAGAAAAATAATACAAACCAACAAGCTATTGGATAACTCTGTGTAAATCAGCAGCTTGGTTTTTAGAAAAATCTACTTAAGCTTATTGAAAAAAGACTAGTTTGGTGGCAATTATTAATGAATTAGGCAAGCCAGTTATCTTTCATTAAGAGGACACTGGCTGCAAAATCACTGGACTAAACACCAGCTTTAGGAAGCCTGGAGCCAACGATGAACTATATTTGCAGCTGAATGCTTTTAAGAAGGTCTGTAAGAAGTTTTTAAGGAAATGTTTTCTTGCCTGTAAATTCTCTGTTATTCCAGCAGAGGGTACTTTATCCTCTAGGAAGCTAGGTGTGTTGAAGGAAAGGTAATGTGACGATTCCCATTTCCTTTTATTTGAGATAAGAAATAAAAATTAACTTCAACAGACTGACCTCATCCGATTTACGAACGCTGAAACATGCTGTTCAGTTACGGTGTGTTCTTAGGTTCCAGTTCTTAGGAACTGGAAAAGGCAGCCAAATTCAGCAGTAGTCTTGTTTCTGTTCTGCTACCAACTGCTTCATTTGCCCTTTAAGAATTATTGCAGTTTGCTTATGCTAAGAACAGTTCCCTTAGGAGCCTGAGATGCTTAAGAGCTTATTGATTTTCACTTGTCAGCTGGTAAAGAATATCGAAAGTCAAACATTTTTTATGCCGAATGCACAGAATTGCTTCAGCTGAAGAGTATATGACTTGTGTAGTGTTTCTTAAAGATTTTGGCATCTGGAATAATGCAGTTTTGCCTGATTTTAGCTCTTAAATGCAAGGATCTCATAGATACAGTACTGAGACACCACTTAGAGCCTGGTGCAAAGCTGGGAGTAGTTCTGCTAGTGGTGATACCTTTCACCCTTCTTTCTGCCAATGCACCCACTGCTGCAGCAGCTCATGTTAAGGAGAATCTATATTTGTGTATTGTTGTGACAGTATCTGCCTGCATCTGCTCACTGTTGTACTGATTGTATGTGGTAGCAAGGGGGATGCACTTTCCAGGTTCTCTTCTCTGGTATTTTACTTTAAATGAGTTGTCATGAAGGAGTCCTTCTGATAAACTTCTGTGGCTATACAGTTCTGAAGTACAGCAGATGCTCTTCTGACTGCAAGAGGATGAGGAGTACAGTGGCCACCTAATCTTTGAAAGGATGAGAGAATGATTGTGTGGATCCACAGCTGTTTCCATGGTTCAGAGAAGCCCTGTTACTCAGAATGTTTCCATTTAAAGTGGTGTTTCAACTCTTTGTGAATATTAGCCTTCCTACATGGTTTCTAGAAAAAGTAGTTTGGTCCACTGGTTGTGGAAAGAAAAGACAGGTTGTAATCTGAGAGCAGCATGAAGAAAAGGAATTATGAGTCTTTACCTCATGCTACTTGCGGCCCCTGTGGAACTTGCAGCTGGCAGAACAAATTTTCAACACAGCCATTGTTAAATTTCCTAACTGAATAGTAAATAACACAACAACAACAACTAATATTTATCACTTTATCCAGAATCTTTATCTAATCAGTGCCATGATGCATATTTTAATTTTGAACATCTGTATAGTTTCCCCTGGAAATAAAAATTAAAAAGGGAAAAGGAGTACTCCTTTAAGAAACCTGGGAACATGGTTAGTTTCAGTCATGTCCATGTAAGTGATTTCATGCCTAGTTTGATCTTGGTGTAACGATCAGTCCAAGTTTTCCCTGTGGTGTATGGGACTTCTTTATTAAAACAAATATATGTCTCAGTTAGATAGGCCTGTAAGTCAAAATCAAATCTAGCTGTATCTGTCTGTTAAAACTTTTTTTTAATTTTTTCTAGCTTTGCATTTGCCTTTAGAAATGACATGCTATTGTTTCTATGTATTGGTTAAAAAACCACACCAGACTACCAGGGATTAATAATGTATCTGAAGTTTTTAGAGTGGTAAAGGTATAACCAATTAACTTGATTACACTTTTAAACCCATATTCTATAGGATCAAAGGAATACAGAAAAGCTTTTATATGCATAAGTAAAAGATATGTGTCATGTATTTCACTGATTATAAAAGAGTAGGCACTTCAGTTACATATCTTACTTATAGAGGGTAATACCAGGCCTAAGTACTGATCCAAGACTGCTGTTGTCTAAACGCCTGACAGCCAAAGAAGGTGGAGGAGCGTGGGACAGCTTTTCTAGTCATACAGAGCATTAGTGTCAGCATTACTTGCCTGTCCCTTACAATCTCAGTTGACTTTGTTGCCCTGCAAAGTGGAAATAGTTTTATCTGGAGGAGCTGGACACATTTATAGTTGATTTAATGTATTTAGTTTGAACTTTATACTGTTTCACTGGTTAGCAGCTTGCAAAAAGCTAATGTCTGGTTAGTTAAGGTTGTAAGCTTGCCACAGGTAGAGAATATATAGCAATTAATATACTTTAAATAAGCATAAATAAAATTTGAACCACTGCATTCTAATATAAACAATGCACCATTAATTAAAGGTATGCATTGCCTTAATAATATTTTTTACCAGTTTATAAGTCAGTCTTCATATATACATTAGCATTTGTATAGCCTATTCACTAATATAGCATCTGGCTGCAGCAGAGTAACAGACTGAAACAAAAATGAGCTCTATTCTCTTTAGAAATGTAGATAAATAATAGTTTTAAATAATATAAAAATTGAATTCCTGATGCTGTTTTCTTCACCAGCTGCAAAGCCTCTTACTGTCGGAAAGGCATTTAGTGTGTTTGACATTAAGGGTGGGGGAATGTTTATGTAATTATAAATGTTGTACTTGCAAACACGCCTTTTGATTGCAACAGCCTGAACTTCCACATGTCAACAAGAATCCTAACGTTTCATAAGATAAAGCTTGGTTTATATACCTTGGCATTGCTGCTGCTCTTTTCTGTGTAATTTCAGAATGTATATCTCTAAATTGTAGCTGAATTTTACATGTGTGCACGTTTCAGATGAGACATTTAGATAACCTAGGTATTCTTGACTAAACAGTTGCTACAAGCTACTGTATGCAGCTGTAACAGTTTTGGTATTGTGATGTAAACTCAAATCGCACTGAGTATGAGTAATTACCTGTGATCATGCAGGCTTGTGATATCTTGTGCAGTGTTGCTGAGCCTTGTATTAATTTTAGAAAAGTTGTTTGCTGAGGTCTGAAGATTTCCAAGGAACATTACGTGATTTTTTTTCTAGTTAGGGAGCATGAAAAGAGTCAGCTGCACTACAGTGTCTCTATAGTGATTCACAACTGGTTTTGTTGTTGTGGCTTTTTGTATTTGGTTTCAACTGGAAGAATTATTGAGGAACTTGAGGATGGATTGTAGGAAATGGAGTGGCTGCAGTCCTTATATAATCTGAGAAGGAAGAAAGAAAACTGAAGCTGCCAACATGTCATGTAAAGGATCACACTTTAGGACAGTTTGTTTTAGTATGGTAAATTGTCTCTGTGCTTCCCATCTTATACAAAATGACTTTCACTTGCATGATGCGTTGTTTAATCCTGGAAGTGTCTGGGCACTTTTCAGAAAAAAATTCCATTTCATAATTAGGTTTTGTACTGAGTATTTCTGTGTTATGGGAGACTCCCTTAATCACACTGACAAGAAAGAAAAATGAAAACAATGCAAAGAACCAATGCTCCTTGTTGGATAATAATACCCTATGGAGATCTCAAAGGTCTGTGCTATCTCATTTTTAGTTGCTTTTTGGATGTCTGTAGTATGCTTATTGCAGTAATGCTTCAACCACACCTACCTGAACAGGTGCAAGTATAGCAGTGCTGTGGGACACCCTCTCTGACATCTCAGATCTGGAAGGAATGTATGTGATGTATCACTCAGTTTGTGGATATGTATGCCATGTGGAAAGCATTCCTGCATGCTGGCTGTCCTGATGCATATTAATTAGGCAATCAGTGTACTCCTATGATGTAAATCAGATAGTTTCTTGGAAAAGTACTGATTCATACTGAGCATCTAACCCAGTATCACTCATTAGGGAAATTACAATGTGTTGTAAATAATCTAAAATAATTTTAAATGTATTCAAGGAGAGAGATACACATACAGTGTTTGATTTTAATGATCAATGGTTAATCATGTTAATTTTATTAGTGCGATGAGAGAAGGGATATTATCTCTAAGCCTGTGGAAAGATGGTAGCTTTCAAGAAGACAGCTGGTTTGGCTTACAAACTGTGGAAAGTTTGGTGATAAGGCTGGAAATTAGGAAAAGAGGAGCACAATGGGACCATGTGGAGAAGTAGAGTCGCAGAAAACTTGTTTTGTATGTTCACTTCTTTCCCTCTGAACTTCACTGCTTTTAACTTCAAAAGTTTGTTTTCACTCTTTTTCCTCCTGACTTTGTTTAATCACAGTAAGCGCTCTCAGTGCTTCTGGATCTCTTCTCTAACTTACTGGGCACCACCCTCACATAGAAAAGCACATGTTGCTGCACCTTAGAGCTTTGCAGTGCCTATGTGCTCAGTTAATTAACATCATTAAGGTTAGCTGCTTAGGCAGCCCCTCTGAAGAGGAGAGTTACATAGCAAATCCCAACAAGCTGCTTGGTAGAGATCTTGAAATGTCCTGCAGATAGGGGAGTGCCTTAAGCAGTGTCATTGTCTGGGGCTGGGATAGCAAAGTCTCAGGATCCCTTTCCTGAAATTAACCATAGAGCCTTTTTTGTTCAAAAGCTCTGTTCTGCTCCTTACTTGCCACTCCCAAGGCATGCTATGTGCTACCTCAGCAGTTAGGAGGTAACAGGCTTGTGTTTGGTTCCTTCCTCTGCCTGAGGGATCTGTAGTCAGTGTCTCCTATCTCCCAGGGAAGTTTACTGGCTATAAAATACTCTGAAGATGGATGGTTGCAGTGTCTCCTTTTGAAGGTGTTTTGCTTTGCGTGGAATAATTAAATATTAATTGAGTGTGCACAAGAAGATTAGCTTACAGATTAGCTCATACCTCTGGGAGTCCAGAGACATGGGTTTTAAGCCCTAGCTCCAGGGAACACTTGTCATTAGTCTTGCTATCTGTCTTCAGCCTGGTTTTCTGAGGATGTCCTTGATTAGGATGTCACATCTGAGGGAAGCTGAGGAATGTGGAACTATATGTAGATATGAACAGAAGTGGTACTGACTGAAATTAAGATAGTACTGGAGATGTCAGCTATCTTGAGCAATATCAGCTTTGTGTGCTGATATTCAGGGTTGAGTAGCAGTGGTGATGCTGAGTATCTAATTTCAGAAATTAGGCACCAAAGAAAGGAGCTAAATCTTACCTATAGTATAGTTATACAGATCTAACCATGCACAGCAATGCTGAAAATATAAGATATTTTTAAAATCCTGTGTAACCTCGTGCTGCACTGCTTTGATCCTTTTTGTGTTGAATGCATGTCTCAAACCTCCTATTTGTTTATTCTTTTCCATCGCTTCCCATTTCCATAAATGTTGCCACTTATTTTTGCCAGAATCACTCAGTTCCTTTTTTCTAGTTTCCATGTTTAAAACTGGTCCTTTAAAAATGCTATATCATATATCTGTTCAAAGCTGATTATCCTAGGAATAGTTTCTGTAGTTCTACTTTTCATCACATTTTAACACCATATTAACTAACGTGATAATGATAGTATCCTTGTTTTTTCTGTTAACTTTTTGTTTCCTGCAGGAACTAGTAAATCTATTTTATCTGAATTATTATCCTAGTTTTTATCGATTATTTTTTTAGATAGTAGTCGATAATTATATTTGGAAAGAGTAAAGGGTCATCAGGTATCTTACACAAATGTGTAAGATTTAAATAGTAAAATTATCTGTACCAATCACATCACTTATCTGAACTCTTCTAGTGTTTGAGAACTATGCAGATTATAACACTTTGTTATATTTCCTTAGTAATAATTATGTTCATTAAGAAAAAATACTTTTTCTCATGATTCTCCTACGGGTTCTTAAGGAATTGTTGTGATAACTGAATTGTATTTTCAGTCTGATAAGATTTTAGTTTTAATGTACTAAGCATATAACAGTGACCACTTTGCTGCAACCCACATTTTTTTAGCAGAATCCAGAAATGGTTAGGAAGGCTAAACTGGTCATAGTAGTTTGCTTTCGTTGTCAGAAGGCTTAGATTGTGACAGTGTTCTTGGTAAGACTCACTCTGTATCTAAGACAACCCCACATAAAACCAGAAATTTCTATAATAAAATGTGTGACTTCTGTAAATGTCTAGTATCTAGAAATAGTTAATAAAAAAGGTGATGTTGCAGCTGTGAATTTTTGGAGTAGTTCCTACTTAGAAAACATAAATGCCAGAGGCATCTGTAGTGACCAGTATTTTGAAAAATGTGTCTGTGATTGCAGGACCTTACTGGCAGTTCTAAGCATAGTGTTTTGTCTGGGAATAAGATGAGAATGTGTTAGAGCAATAGCTAATATTTTATAAACTATGAAATCTGGTCATAAGTCCATTGTAACAGTAATCAGAAAAAATGTTTAGATGTCTGAAATGTCACAGTGTGTGAGATTAATGGGCATTTTAGTAATATGGAGAACTGCAGTATCTATTTTAGTAGACCAGCATGAACTTTTCAAAATACTAGTCATTTTATCTCTGCATATACAGATATTAATATTAGTCCATTTTAAAGAAAATGGTTCATCATGACATTCTAAGGACACCAGTAGAGGTAGTTTTGACTAAATGCTTTCCCACTGAAATAAGAATGTAATGCATTTGCATTCAGCCCCAACAGATATTTTCTATCCCTCTCAGCTGTGCAGAGACAGTAAGGAGCACTTATTCTTTTATTACTTTTGTTAAATGTTTGTAGTGTTATTTATTTTTTCCCCCCATATTGAATTAGCCCAACAATAGTAAGTGTAACATACGGTTTTCATTCAGACTAATGTACTCAGTTACTGTAGTCAAGTTGTTTAGCATTGCAATGATTTTCTGTTTTCAACTGTCAGATTAGAAGAAAATGCTTCTACATTTTTTACTCTCCAGCTTCCAAATAATTTAATATTAATGAGAAAATGTGATTCATTTTGTGAACTTATTAGTACCATGTAAAGAAGTTGTGGTGCTGGTCTTAAGTGGAAAATGAATGTAGATATGCTTGGAATTGCCCAGTTACTAGCTTCTCTCTAATTTACCCCCAACAGGGAAGAGGTCAGAGAGTTTTTGAGAGTCAGCCAAGAAAGTGTCATCATAAAGGTTTTAAAATGACAAATAAAATTCCATCAGTTGTGACCTGTTTCTTTGAAACTGTAGTGATCCACAGGGGAGTGAGCTGTTGGAGAGCAGCACAAGGAAAAGGGACCTGGGGGTGCTGGTGGAGGGAAGGCTGACCATGAGCCATGTGCCTTTGTGGCCAAGAAGGCAGTGGCATCCTGGGGTGCATTAGAAGGGGGGAACAGGGAGGGGTTAGCAGCTTGAAAGAAGTTCTCCTCCCGCTCTATTCTGCCCTGGTGAGGCCACATCTGGAATATTGTGTCCAGTTCTGGGCCCCTTAAATCAAGAAGAACCAGGAACTGCCTGAAAGAGTCCAGCACAGAGTGACCAAGATGACTGAGGGAGTGGAACACCTCCCGTATGAGGAAAGGCTTAGGGAGCTGGGGCTCTTCAGCTTGGGGAAGAGGAGAATGAGAGGAGACCTCATTAATGTTTATAAATATGTAAGGGGAGAGTGCCAGGAGGACAGAGTCAAGCTTTTCTCAGGGTTGACTAATAATAGGACAAGGGACAACAGTTATAAACTGGAGCACAGGCAGTTCTATATAAATAAGAATAATTTTTTCACTGTGAAGGTGATAGGGCACTGGAACAGGCTGCCCATGTGAGCTGCTGTAGGTGACCCTGCCCTGGCAGGGGGGGTTGGACTCAATGATCTTTCAAGGTCCCTTCCAGCCCCAAACTTCTTGCAATTCTATGATAGGCCTAAGGCAAAACAGGCTGAAATTGTGCAGTTCTAGTCCTAGCTGGTGTTTTCGGAATATTTGTTATTGGAATGTTTGCTAACTGTGGTTAATTGACGATATGTTGAAAATATTATCAGCCACTATTGTGATGAGATGCACAGATTGGCTAAAAGTTCTGCTATTTTTTGGACAGTTATTCCTCCACAAGCTGTATGTTAGGGGTTGAATTTTTCTTTTATGTAAACTTTCTGTGTGTTCTTCCTGCAATACTTCACTTTTGTTTTTTTCAAGCAGCCTCAAATTTGATTTTTATTCTCTGATTCATTCAGCTGTATTCGTATTTCAGAGGGACCTGAACAGGGAGCATACCTAATAGAAAGTAATGTAAATTTAGTATAAAGTAACACTGTTTAACACCTACAAGCCCTGACACAGAGTTTCTTGTTTCATTTTAAAGACTTATTCTAATCTTTTTCTTATACTGGCTGTGATTTATAACTCCTGCTACTTTGGGTTGTTCCTGGAAGTAATGTTAATGCAATTTGTGTAGGGAACAAGGGAGTTAAAACTGAACTGGATCATATCTCCTGTCTTGAGATCACTGGTTTTAATGCCATTTCTGAACTCCAGTGGGGCATGTGGTTTTGAGAAAGATTAAAGAGGGGCATAAAATAAGGACTACATCCTGAATTTACACTATATTTCCTCTATGCACTTGAATCTAGCCTTCAGAAGCTTGTTTAGCAGAATGCTTAGTAGAGGCAGCAGAGCTCTTCAGCACTAATGAGGTTCAGAAAGATAAATTCACTTCATAATAAATTCATGTTACTATCCACTCAGAGCAATTTTTATGTAGGCAAATGAAAAATTAAATATTTATAAATAAAATGAACTGCATTGCAAAACAAATTTCAGTCTTTAAGAGGAAGAGGAAACTTTCTAAAGATAAAATTGCTGTTACAGTAACTGGAAGGCTCAAATATTGCACAAGAGATTTAGACTGACAGCAGATGTACAGTTTAGGGAAATGATCAACCAAGCAGCCTTATTTCCAGTAGACATAGTAGACTTGGCAGATTACTTGTGGCGATTATAACCTCAGGATTGGAAGTGTGTAGTTTTTTGCCTGTTCTTTGTGAACTGTGCTTAAATAGCATGATAAAAGATGCTGCAAGTTTCTAAGAAGGGAGATCAAACCTTAGTAGAATGTCTTCTCAAAAGGAGTATATACTCTTACCCTTGCTCTTTGTTTCTCAACTTGCACTTGCTATTTGATCTTCAACTTGTTCCTGAGCCTTTTCCATGCTTTCTTATTGCTAAGAAAATTTTGCTTTAAGAAAATTTTAACAAAGGATTTACTTGATGTCTTGCTGAAATCTGCATTTCAGAAACTTTTGTCTGGTTGGTTTACGCTGATAATTTAAAACTTTCAGCTTCAGATTGTTGAAAGGCAGACCTTTGCCGTTGTAGATCTTAGATTACAAGAAACCTACCAATATGGAAATTTCACCCGGATGATGACTCTATGCATATCTATACTTATTGATCTATACCATGGGGATTGATAGCAATTATAATATATTTTGTATAATACTTTGGTCAGGGTGACAGTCTGAAGAAGTATCTGAGAGGAAATGCATTGCTTCTTTTCAATATGGACTTTCAATGGTGCAATGAAAGAAAGAGACAGATTTTGAAATAACTCCTTGGTTAGGTAGCCTCAGTTTTGCTTTTCTGCTTTCCAAGAATGTTTCCCTGGTTAAGTCCAGCATTTCCCTTTCTCTCTTGAGTCAGAGGACTACCCATGTTGCTATTTCCTTGGTAATTAGAAGGTCATCGCATGAGTTTCTTCATCCTTTTGCTTCCGAGGATTTGTTTGGTTGGGTTTTTGATGTGTCAACATCTCTTCATTTGTCAGAAGCTCCTGTGAACACTGAGTCCTCTTGGGTTTGCCTCATGTCTCCAGTATTCCTAATGGTCTGTGTCTCTGTGCTCCTGGACACTGTAAGACCAGAAAAATGACTAGTGTTTTTTGGTGGGGTTTTTTTTTGGTTGTGTTTTTTTTGTTGTTTTTTTTTTTTTACATTTTCAGATTTGTAAATACAGCTCTCTTTCTTTTGCCACACTTGGTAATGTAAGCATTTCTGAGTATACGTTATTTATAATGGCTTTTGTTTATAGTAGCAGCACAGTACTGCTGTGTTGTTTTAAAAATTTAAATTCTCCTTGAGAAACTTGAAAAGATGAAAAGATGGATTCATAAGATTTTTGTGTGTGCCATGAGTTAATTTCTGATGTTAAAATTTTGAAACAGGTACTCCCAAGAGAACTGGAAAACATAGGGTTCTAAACACTCACTGGTCATATTTCCTGCATCAAATATTTTATTTGTTTTAAAATCTAGTATAGTTAACAGACTAAATATGCCACTTGTCTGTAATGAGGGCAATAGACTATTTCCTGGATCAGTAGAGAAAGCAAACAAATTTGATATGGTGGGATTGTAATTTTATTGCATACTATTGAATGTATGACAGCAGGAGAAACAAAAAGAAGAGGAAACTCAGAGGCTTATGGGTGGGTGGTATTATGTAAATGTGCCATCTGTTTCACGTGATATATTTTTTTTCAGCATGAAAATTGAGACTAGTCTGACTGGAAGAGAGCACAGCTATGTAAAACAGCAATATACAGCAATAAAAATAGGTTTCATATATATATATTTTAAGACATAATGCCAATACTTTATATGTTTGCTGATAGCTAGAGATTTTTTGGGATGGAGAATGGACAGTGAGGGTATAGGGCAGGGGCTGAAGTCAACTCATAAAGGTCTTCAAGAACCTTGTGCCAGCAACAGACTTGATGCAGTGTGGTTTCAGGGTTATCTAGCATGCTTGTAGGCCTAAATCATGGAATTGTCAAAGTTGGAAAAGACCTCAAAGATCATCTAGTCCTACCATCAGCCTAAGTCCTTCTGTCAAAGCAACACCACCATCCAAACTAAGCCATGTCCTGAAGTGTCACATCCGCGCATTTTTTTGACCGCCACCAGGGTTTCCACCATTTTCTTGGGCATCCTGTTCTAATGCCCTGTTCAGTATTTAATTAAAGAAATTTTTCCTAATGTCCAATCTAAACCTCCCCTGGCTTAACTTGAGGCCATTTTTTCTATCCCTGTCAGGAGTTACTTGGGAGAAGAGACTTGAGCCCCATTTCACTACAACTCTCTTTAAGGAAATTTGTCCTCTTGCAAAGCTATGTGTATTTCCTTCGCATTTACAAGGCCTTCTCAGCAACTGTCATAATTTAGTCACATAACTTGTGGTTTTATTGTTCTTGGGGATTTTTAGATCTCTTTTCTATTTAAAGAGAGAGGAGATCAGGGGGTGTATTATGAGTCTGGTTGGTAGGACCAGGAGGTAGTGTGGCACAAGCCCAGGAAGTTGTAGTTTGTAAGCTCTGCGACACAGAAGTAATTTGGTGTTTGTGTTGTTAGACTGGCTTGTGGAAATAGATTTCAAAATATGAGTTAACTACTGGAGAGACAGGGAAATAGCTCAAAATGTAGCTGTAACCACATGAACAATGGGTCATGCAGCAGTGAGCCACATACGAGTTTATTGGATATATTCGTGTAAGGAATAATGTCCTGTCTATTACCTGGTTTGCACAGAGGTATGCTGAACATTTATTTATAAGAAATCTGGAAGAGCTGAAGCTGTCATCTCAAGCTTTACAAGCATCCTAGGAAATATTAAACAAATCCTAACAGTGCAAAAATATATGTATCATTATTTTCAGTACTTCCTGGCATGTAGTATTTTTCTTTTGTTCCAAAAGTATGGAGTTACTTGCTAAGAATAATCTATGGTGGTTGCCTCATTGTGCTTAGACACTCTGCAGGATCAGCTGTCAGGGTTTTCAAATTATGAACTAATAATAATAAACATAATTAAAGTTTTTACAAAAAAAAAAAAAGTCATGGGACAACTCATCAGGGCTTCAGAAATTCTATACAGTAGTCATTAAGTGCTTTTTTTTTTCAGCTCTCAGGTTCCATTAGTATAAATTCTGTAGAAGCAATCTAAAGTCTTATTAAACTGTTACTCTAGCAGCTGAGTTGGGATTCAATTGCCCATGAAGTTTATGATTTTGGTTTCTGAAATTTTAAAGATGGACCTAGCTGGCTGCAGTAATGTAATAACAGCAAGGACAAAAGTCTCTTATGTTACAAAGCTCTGCTGTTTGCAAAGAAGCCTTGCACAGGCAATTGAATGGTATGCCAGAAAAAGCTTACTCCACAAGCACTGTGGGAAAAATCTCATACTATGTCCTATTGACTATATGAAGTTAGAGATATTTAAGCAGTTTTCATATGATTTCAGTAGTTGTATGGTGTTGTCTAGGTTTCTTCTCTAATGAAGGGGCAATGTGGAACTGCCTTCTATTTTAAGCTACGGTTGTATTACCATTTTCAATTAAACTAGGTGCAGACTCCTTTTTCCTACATACAGATTTTTTTCCGTAGGTGTTTGTTGACTCATGCTAGGTTTTATTTTTCTGAAAGATTGTTGCCTGGAGTGCTTTCACTTGAGTTTAGAGAATAATTTTCACCTTAATCTGTTTCCTGATCTCACTGAATATTAACATAAAAAGGCCCTGTAGACGTGTGCAGCCAAGAGGTTGTTTCTTTGAGTTTAAGAGTATTTCAGGTGCCACAGAGACATACCATGAGAGCATGAAGAATTTTATTCTGAGAGTGCCTGTCTGCCTCCTCTGACCAGAAAAAGAAACTTGATAACTTATGGAAACAATACGCTTTATTCTTAAATGGAAAACTAAGTGTGATTATTCCTGGTCCCAAATCCTGTGTTTTAAATGTATTATGTAGAAGAGGAGTTATGGTGGGATATGGTCAGATACCTGTAAGAAAACAGCATAAATTTATAAATCAATTTCCATTACATTGTCTAAATTGCTATTGCTCTGTGAGGCATGAGATGTTTAAAAAAAAAAAAAAAAAAAGTTTTTATTCTCTGTTTGATTTGGGGAGGTTTCTTTTTTATTTTTTAATACTTAGAATTCTTTGTGAAGGGTCAATCACAATGTTTCTGTTTTGGAGTCAGTTATGCAGTAATTCTCTAATATGTCTTGACTGAAAAATACTTTTCACAATATGAAGCAGCTGTAAATCAGAGTTGAAAAAAATACGAATCTTATTTTACTCTCCCATCTGCTGATGAATCTCACTTGTTGCTTACAACTTTATTCTTTGAACTAACACTACTGATTTCACTTAATTGCCACAATAAACTCCGTTGAATCAAATGAAAGCACTACATCTATGGTATTCTGTTTAATTAATTTCTTTGTTTATCTTTTGTAATTTCATTTATCTTTTAAAAAATTCTGTGGTACAAAAAAAAAAAAAGTATTATTTTATAGTAATTCAGATTTCCCTCCAATGAAATTGTGGAGAATGTGTTTGATTCTGCAAAATGTGAATAACCCATGTGAATAATGAAATTAAGTGAACAGCTATAAAATTTGTGTCAGACTTCATAATGAGCTCTGTGTTTTTAAAGAACTAATACTGTATCCAGTGCCTTCAGTATTACTGCCTTTGGCTATAATGGGGGAAAACACTAAATTAGTTAAGATATCTGCACTTCATGTTTCTCCTTCAGTCTTTTTGTGTTTTGTACTCTTATTTCCTCACTGAATTTGGTTTAATTTCCCAGCTGGTTACTTTTTCTTTCAACCTTTCCCTAGGAGTTTTTGGAAGTCTGCAAGATATGAAAGAAATTAGGAAGGAAAAGTCGTGGCTTGTTTTCGACAATGTATTTTTCCAAGAAGCGTTTGTGAACATTTATCTTTTTTTTCAGTGGAAAAAATACTTTCATGATCATCGTAAGAAGGTGACAGTGCTTCAGCCACTGACTAAAAAAATGATATAGTATTCTTTTACTTAAAAACCTGTCTTTTTTGTACTGTAAGCACTATCAAGATATTACTCATTAATCAGTGGCTGGAACTGCAACCCTCTTCCAAGGAACAGAAACGGAATAGACTGGGAACTTTTTGTACAGACATATCTTCTGGCCAGATGTTTTTTTACCATGGAGGTAAACTCCTTGTGTGCTTTGGCTCTTATTTTCACTGCTCATTCTGGAGAAACAAAATAAAGGAAAAAAGAGGCTTAAAGAAGCATGTTTTTGAGTTGAAGAGAGCTACTCTAGAGCTTCCAGTTTTCACCATACTAAAGAACAAAGACACATCATTGAAGCACTGGGTAATAAAATGAAAAAATGGAAAATGAGTCTGTGAGTTTAAAATAATTGTAGTGATACAACACTGTGAGGCCTATGCCAAGGCACAGAGCGGTGATTTGTTCATAGTTTTTGTTTCCAGTGTCCTGTTATTAAACACATCTCACCAAAACATTATCTCAGTATCAATAGACAACATTCTTAATTACAGTCCCTCTTGTGGTAATCCCGATTCAAATCTTTCTTGTCCCTGTGGCCCTGCAAAAACCACATGTTCAGCAAGTTATCTACAAGAGCTGAATTTTTGTTCAGTATAAACTAGTTAATTCTTTGGGCCAGCTTACAGTTCCCATTTATTGCCATTTATACTGAATTGGTTCATCCATGTGAAGATCCATTTGTTCAAATGATACTAAAATGCGTGTGGCCATTCTATTCTGCTGAAGAAAAAAAGGATTTTCTCAGATGTTTCTTTGGCAGAAGTAAATCTTTATTCTATGCCTTTTAGGAACGTAAGTGCATTAAATCCCAGAGACTATAACCTTAGATCCCAGAAAGTATTACCATTTTGTGCCTCACAAAATTTATATGTGTTGTCATTGAAAAGTAAGATAGTTGTTCCAGCAGCTGATATTTTCACCTCAAAATACAAAACCATTTATTGTTAAATAGTTGTTTTCTGGCTTCATTAGATTTATGAAGCTGCAACTACACTTCACAAAACTGTAGTTTTTGAAACTATTATATTCTTGTTTATCTATGATGTGTTAGCTGCCATTGTCTGTTATTTTTCTATTTCTGATGACAGGTAGAAATACCGTTACAAAAAATTGTTTGAAAGCCTGGTTTTACTGAAAGCAACAGCGGCTACAGCTGTCAACTGTCATGGGACCAAGATTTCAACATAAGCATCCTTTTGGGAAGAGGATTCCCACTTAGAACAAAATAATCTTAAAATTCTTCTTCAGAATGAATTTTACTACACATCAGCACAGAATGCTAAAGTGCAACATAAAGAAAACAGTTTAGTCTGGGTCTGGACCTGAACATTCCAGAGATATATTTCATCCTCTTTAAGCTGCATGGCATGTTCTTGATACATACTTCTCTTGTTTATAAACCATTCTAGTACATGATAAATATGCAAAATGCTTCATAGAAGAAACTATTTTTGTTGATGTTTTAGAATTAAACTATTGACATTCATTGATTATCTTTGATGGGCTCAGTCATCATTAGGGTATTGGTCACCAATCTCCCACACTGGGTAAATGCCATTTGTGGCTGGTAACATTAGTAGAGATTTGAGAGGTAACAAAAGTGTACAAATCATTGCACATGTTTATATCAAGCAGAGATGTTGATTTTCCTTAGTTTTTGTCTGGATTTTTTTTCTTCCCATTTTTAATGCACTATTTAGGTATTATTAGATTATTGTTTCACTTGACAGCTATGTTGCTTTAATTTTTTTCTCTTTTAATGGCTCAGCCTGAGGATGAGTGTCCCAATATTAAAAGAGTGACATGAATGCAATAAAGAAGGAGTTATATAACAGGACAACTGTTTTTATGAGTATTGTTTGATTGTTCTTTCATTTTGGAGAGCTACTATGGAAAGAAGATTGCCAAATAAAGCCTGTACAAGCATTAAGTATACAAACTTTGCACTTGACTGAGACAGGTTTGCTGTTTGTTCCACTTTCCTTTTATAGCAAATGTTTCTTGTGAATAAAACAAATGACAGTCTGAATTTGCAGGCTTTCATTCAACAGCCAACACATAGCTGGTGTTTGCATCTTTGAAGTCACTTGAGTTGCTTATGAATCTAGCACATATGGGTTCTGCTAGGTTAAAGTCCTGTCAATACATCTAAATTTCCCCTCCATTCCTTCCTCACTTTAATTTATACACTGGAGCATTAGATCACACAATTTCTATAACTTTACATCTTGGGAAGTGCATTGTAGCCTTGGATCTTCCCCCTGGTTGCCTCACCCTCATCAAGAAGTTTTTTTATCAGTCTTATTGCAAATGTAGTTGAATTTATTCATGCAATGAGGAAAATGGGATAATAGAAACAAAAAAACAAGTACAGAGGCACCAGACTAATTCAGTTTTAGAACAAGATCTTTTCATTCTTAGAAGTTGGAAAGAACAAAATAACATCAGAACAAAATAACATGTTGGGGTTTTTTTGTTTCTTGCTTTGTTTTAGTTAATGACTGGCTGTGACTGGACTAAGATTTCTTTATGTCTATAAAAATATATGTTGTGATGTAAATAGAAAATGATCTCCTGGTTAGAGAATGTACCTAAAACTGTGTATTGTTAAAAAATTTTCCACCCAGAAGGTGGATTGCTTTTGAACATCAGCACTTAATGTTCTTTAGAAGAGCAGAATCTCACACAGGAAATGAATTAAAAATATTTCTTATAAGATGAAGATGTGTGAAGTCATCTTGGAATGAGTAGATTTCCTGTGGCTTTTACATACTAACTGCAATAAAATAAGCACTTTTCTTTTCTCTTTATGATCTTAAAACTCATGCAATTGTATTTCTGTGAGTAAGACACATAGTTAAATGTAAAAAAAGGCAGACCAAACTGAATCATAGCATTCCCTATAATGAAAAGTACTGTAATAGTGCTACTGTCATCAGTGGGACTATTCACTCTCAGAAGTTGTACAGATGGCCCTTGCAGTAGTCAGATGGACTAGAATTTGTTCAAAAGGAGGGTTTTTGCAGAAATTGCTAGCAAAATGCACTGTTCCACACTGAGGGGCATATTATGTAAGTTATGTAAGTTTTTTTCCTGTGCACCATGATGTACTTACTGGCTAAGGTCAGGAATTGTGTGTATATATTGGCAATTTCATCATTTGGCAGCTCTGTGTTCATCCAGAGCCTTTCCATGCATAACGTAAATTTTAAACAGACTCAAAACTGAAACAGTTTTCTGCATGATTTTTCTTCCTTTTTCTTGGGTGATCTCAGATGTGCTTTCTGGTGTAATAGATCAAAGTGATCTGCTGTTGCACTGGAATACTTTAAAGGGTGCATGTGGCTCTTGAATATCAATATTAATCAATCAGGAGTCTATACAATCTGGAAGAGCAAATTGTACAGTCCCTCTGCTATGGGATATTATAATTTTCATATACTTTTGGAACCACTATAGATCCTTTAGATTACCAGTGCTATGACATACGAACTAGCAATACTTGCTGTTTTCTTTTCAAGGAATGGGATGTCACTTGTAATCTATGGTCAAATCTTGTTACAACAGAAGTTTGAGTCAGGGTTTGGATTGGTGTTTGTGGAGCAGGACCACCATCTAAATGTGGTTCTCATTGCACTGAGCAAATCTTTCAACTGTGTTGTTAACTTTGAACTCTTGCTACACAGGCATTCAGTTACTGAGTTGGGTATTGTTGCTTATGTCTCACCTTGTTCGCTTTATGGGGCATCCACTCAACATAAAGCTGGAAGGAGGATTGGAACTAGAAATCAAATGTTCTCCTAGACAGGAACTCTGCATCTTAACCAGCTACCCGTCTTTTCTCTCTCTCTCTTGTTTTTTTTTTTTTTTTTGTTTGTTTTTTTTTTTTTTTTAATCTGATGATAATCTGAGTGGTTGGGTGTTTTCCAGCCTTTGCTTTTTTTACAAAAAAACGAGGATAGAAATCTCAGGGGTAGAACAAGTGGTGTAAAAGATGTAATAAGTATTCATATCTGTAATAGGAGAGTATAGACACTTCCAGAATTCAGAACATGTAAATATCATTCCTGGTAACTTTTATGGCAAATTTCCCATTGATTCATTTTGGCCAGGAATTCACCTTGAAAGAGAAGCTGAGGCTGAGGTGGAGAGAGAGGTTAATTGGCCTTAGCTGTACTTGTCAGCAGTGAAAGTATAAATGGGTTTTCTGTTGCACACTATTGTCTGGAATATATGGTATGCTGTGGTAGCACACTGTGTGCCATATGCCTCACCCTTTCATGTTACGCTCACTCATTTTTAATGACTCGTTCTGTATATTAAGTGTGGAAACTGTTCCAACAGTGAGACTGGCACATTCTTTACACAGCTGAATTGACACATTTGAAGCTGCCTCTGGCTACTGCTTATAGACTGCTTTGCCTTGCTTTTATGGAGAATATATTTTGCCTAATTTTAGTCATGCAAATCCTGCAGTGTGATGTTGTCATAAGTCCTTGCGCAGCAGAAGGTGCCAGTCGGCCTCCATGTCCATATTTGGCTTTTATGTTGTTGCCATGTACCATCTCTGACATCACCTGGATGTCCCATGCGTTTCATTTTGTGTGAACTAAGTGCATTAGAGGGATTTGCTTCAAGAGGGAAAAATATCTATCCACTTGGGACTTCTATTGTGTTGGATAATATATTAGGTTGCATATTAGAAAAAATTCTTCACAAAAATAGCAGTTAAACATTGGAACAGGCTGCCCAGGGAGGTGGTGGAGGCACCGTCCCTGGAGCTGTTCAAAGGATGGGTAGATGAAGTGCTACAGTGGACTTGATGGTTGGACTTGATCTCAGAGGTCTTTTCCAACCTTGATGTTTCTATGGTTCTATTATTCTAATGACAATATTGAAAAGTATTTGATGTTTCCTCGGTTGTAAAGTAAAAACAAAACAATGGAAGTTAAGAAGAACCCAGGCCAGGTGCTGGTAATCAAAGACAGGGTTCTAGGAGTTGCTTTAGCCTAGCAAGCAGTACTCATGAATCTTCCTGGCAATACAACTGTGTCTTTGCTGCTTCATTTCCAGAATAGCACCACTGCACCCTGGTCCAGGCCAGCTGTCTCTCTCCCAGGAAGGTTTTGGGAGCTGGTACTACCCAAATCCATTTTTAAGATGTGCCTTCTTTGTTTTGCAGTCTAAAGCACTTTAGCTGTAGAAACCAAGTAGGTTCATTGCCAGTTTCTGTCAGTATCAGAATCAAAAGAAATGGTCACATTTAGTACATACATACATACATATAAATGCATGTATGAACAAACACACATGCACATGTGTGCACAGCTCCCCTTTCCCCCCACAAATATAGCCAAGGAATCTTAGTTCTATCACAAATAAATTTGTAAAGCTTCATATGCAATTAGCAATTTATTTTTACTGTTGGTGGGATCTAAAAGTGTAAGTCCTGTTAATGTGCTTGAAAGGTGTGCCTAAAAGTCTTTTTGGGGAGCCTTAATCTACAGTCACTCTTAGAGCCACTTTCTGGTCTGAGTTCCTGTTTTTCCACCTTATTATAACAGGATGCCTCAGTTTTGAAGCTTTTAAGTGTGCCATTTCCAAGGTCTGTGCCAGCATACCTTTGCTTTCATTCAGAGTACTATTTTAAACAAAGCTTAATGTATTGTGCTTTCACCTTTCAGTAGGTCGGTTAATGCCATGAGAGGCCTAGAATGATCTTCCTTGCTCAGGCTTTACCTTTGCCAGTTGCACATTCACATCTCTATTCCCCATGTTTATCTAGATTTTATAGTTGTGTTCAGGGTGTCATTGTTCCTTACATGATCAGCAACTTTAACATTGACCTTTGATAAATGGATAATGGTAATTTCTTGTAAAATTTTTTTCCCTGTTTCTTTCCAGTGGTGTTGTGCCACTTCCTAGCAGCTTCTCTCTTAGCTGTCCCCATTGCTGATGCACAATGCACATCACTCCTTCATCCCTCACAGACACAAAGAAGAGACCATGGTAAGGCTGGTTTTTTGGCTGATTTAGTTCAGTAAGCTGCAGTCTAATTTGGCCATTGCCAAGCAGCTGAGGAAGTACACAGAGCAGCTTGTGAAACAGACAGTAACCTGCCTCCTAGGTTTGGCTAACTCCTTATTCCTAATTGGTTTACTGTTCCATCCAAATTTTGTTAGCACTCTGTAATTCTTCATTTTAAAAAAAATTGCTTCATGGCATATAGAAAGAAAATGACTGAGTAGAAGTGTTTGGCTTTAATCACATTTTTGCATTATACAAATTAATTATGTGTTAAATATGAAATATCTCTTTTAAAAAGAAGTAATGTTTTTATGTCAATTATTGACTTTATTCTTTTGTTATAAAGCAAGAAGAAGGAAAACATTCATTTGATCTCTTTCTTCATCGCGGTGTTCATTTTTCATTATTGGTCTGTTTCTTTCAGAAGCAGAGAATTTTATTTTTCATCCCTCTGATTATTGTATGAGGTTTCCAGTCCTTTGATAATTTGCATTGCTTTTTTTTTTTTCTAAATCCTGCCTAGTTCTGCAGTATTCTTTTTGAGACTGGGTAATCAGAAGCACAAACAGCATTCCAGATGAAACTCCACCACTGATTTATATCATGGCATTACAATACTTTCTCTATTATTCACCATCCTATTCCTTATCCTTCAAAACATCATGTCTGCTTTTTTACCACAACTCAGCAGTGAGCTGAGGTCTTTAATGAGTTTTCTACAGTGATACCAGACTGTTTTCCCAAGTTTGCACAGTTAATTTAGGATGATGAAAGTATTCACTTCCTTTTTTCTTCTGTCCAATGTGGGTTATTTTGTATGTACTAACATTGAGTTTCATTTGCCATTTTGGTGATTACTTTGGTTTCTCTTGTAAACTTCTCACAGTCCTGTCTGGACTTGACCATCCGAACTAACTTTGAAACACCTGCAGTTTTTTCTTGCCTACTACTCATCCTTTGTTCCAGTTCTGTTCCAGTTATACATAAAAAGAAACAAACATCTTGATCTTATACTGATCAGCTTAGATTTTCAGTAAAGAAGACCAGCCACATACTACCTCTCCATTATTTTTGTGTGTTAGCTGATTTTTATTTATGACAATACTTCACAACTCACATATTTAATATACTGTTTCTCAGATGACAGTTTGAAAGGGATTTTGTCAAAGCCTGATTTTTTTTTTCTTAAGTACCAACCAGCTCATTCATCCTCCTCTCTGTTGATTTGTAACATTAACTCTTGGTTTCTCAGACTGTTGCTGAATAAATCCACTTCTCTAACTGTAACCCCTTTCTCATATTTTTCAAGGGAGGCAAGAGTTCTTTCAGTAGTAGAGTATGTGACAGTTATAGGGTACAAGGTAAAACATGGCTAGAAATGTGTCGTTCACATCCACATTTTTTAAGCTGTTTTTAGACACCTCTCATGATGCCTCTCAAACCATTTCTCTCAGACCTTAACCTGTTGTTAATTTTACAAAGTGTTTCTGAACTATTGAAGGCTGTCATATGACTTAAACCTAGTCATGGCTCCAGAAACTTAAAAGAACGGATTCTTTGCCTGTCCATCAAAAGGATGGGTTTTTTTTTTTTTTTTTTTTTTTTTTTTACTTATTATTAAATCAGAATATCTGTATTTTGTTTTTGTTTTTAATTTCACCTTCACTCTTTTCTTCCTTAGGGTAAAACTCCTCAATCTTTCTTTCACAGATTACTCTATCTAGGTCTCTAACTTTTTTGTTCCATGCTGTACCATTTGCAGCTCATATTCAACTAGTGTAAAATGCAGCTCCACAGTCTGGACACAGATCACATTTTTTCAGTGTTGACCAGAGACAAAAAAGGTCATCACATAAACACATCACAGGAAGGCTGTTGCAAGCAAAACCACTGTGTGTGTCAATGAGCAGGAATGCCCCAAATCTACTGTTCTGACACACCTGCTATATTTGAGTTTAGTAATGCAGGAAATATATGAAATATATGGCCATTACTTTATAGGTCCCACATGATGTCAAGTTTGCCTTTGAAGAGAATTGGGTAAATTGTGGTACAGAATGCTGTTTTTATCTGCTACAGATTGTAGTGTATTTTTTGATTTGTAATTTTAAAGAAGCATCAGAATTTGTAGAATCATTTGACATTCACTGTATTTAGACTCAAGTGAGCTAAACCTATCTTATAATTCAAGTAAGAGGTCTACAAGCACAAATATTAAGCTGTCTGTGGAGTACATTGAGTTTTGACAAGGGAAGAATGGCACAAGGAGGCAGTTTGTAGAGAGGCATCAGAGGAGCACAGTACACTGGAAAAAGTTAAAGGGATGAAGCAAAGAAGAAGCACTACTGTGATCCTGAATTACAGGTCACTGTGTGCATTGTTGTCCAAAGGTGTTCTGATTTAATTCTGAATAAATACTATCCCTTGCCCAGACAACTGGCCCACACATTAAGGATGAAACTAAAAGTATAATACTTCGCTGAACTTTTGCTGTTAATTTTTAAATTTTTGGAACAAGGTAAATAGAACTAAACACTGTCTTGCAGGTGACAATGCAGTGCTGCTTTCTGCAAGGACTTTACAATATTTCTTTGAACATCCTTGCTTTTTGTTTGCCGTTTGAGAAATTATTACACAGTGACCAGCATTGTTAACTAAGTGGTCATTTTTGTATGACAGTCAACTGAAAACAAAAAATTATCAGGTTAGGTAACTTTTGGTTTGAAGAGCATGAATTTTATTTATAGCTCTCCATTTGCCTAGCTTTTTAAAGATCCTCTGATAGTTCTCACAGCATTTAATCTGCAACACTGTGTCATCTGCAGATTTTGCTGTTGCATTTCTTGTTACTTTTCTCAAATTAGTCATTGTAATATAGAATATTGGATGTCCTACCTCCAACTTACTAATGTATTATTCTCTTCTGTGTACTTTTTTTCAGATTCTGTCTGTAACATGCCAGTATTTTATCAGCTGCTCAGTCTTCGTGAAACTTCTGACAACTTGGGTAAAGAAGTATTAGAAGGTAGAATTAGTATTTTGCTGCCACTCAGATATTGACACAGATTTTAGGATTGCAAAGGTTAATTAGACTAGGCTCTAAAGTTTCATCAATTGTTTTTCTTTCTTGTGGGGACTGGGAGGAGGAAGTATCTGCATTGAAGTCTTAAGTAGGAGAGCAATTCACATGGACATGCCCAACAAGAATTAAATATTTGTGATGGTGATAACCACATAACTGTGGTAGTGTGGAGCTGAGCATGCAATGCAATGTATGTCTGGAAAACTATATAAACATAAAATGACCATAAAACCACCATGATGTAGTTCTCTACCCCACTCATCATTCTATTTCCAAGCCAGTTGGTTTCTGTACATAAGCAGTAATAAGTCTTTTAAATGCAGTCTAAGTACTGTGCAGATGATTTGTATTAGGACAACATAATAAAATTTAACTTTTAAAAAAATATGTAGTTGTTTTTTGGGGAAGTTTGTACTGTGGTTCTGTTCCATACCCATCTGTTCCATGGGCTTTTGGAGTATACATAATCTCAGGTAGATAGCTTCTGATCTCTTGCATTTCAGCTATGACTGATGTGCACATGTCTTTGCTCACAACACTAGGATATGAAAAGTATGTAAGAATTGTATTGCACCCAAAGCATTTCTATTATAGCACGGATAATATAGGTTAGATGCCCTTTGCACATGATACGGAGTACATATTTGCTTATTATGATATGCTGTTATATTTGTATTAACATTTACTATCTGTTTTGCTTCTTCCATAATCAGCTGATGTGTCTGAGAAGCAGCTTCATCTTCCTTGGTTTTCTGTGCACAAGTCTCCACTCCTTTCTCTAAATGTATCTTGCTAGTCTTGTTAACTATAAAGTTGATTTTTATCACCTATTAGCTCCTACTAAATATACAGAGATGCCTTTCCAAAGATAAAATTCTCCCACTTTTCACCAGTTTGAACATATGTGAATTTTGGTTGCCTGTATTTATTTCTCACCCTTAGGACAATGTTTTTTGAAATGAGATGTTTATGCCTACAGACCATACTTATGCAACACATCTTGGCAGGTACAGAAGTGATTACTGTAATTAAGAAAGGAGGGTCCAGTGCATAATGCACAAGTAAACACATTCAGAAGTAACTGCTCAGCACTGAATTTAATTTTGTGACCATGTCTCAACCGCTGGTGTTTTGCATAGCTCTGAAATTTCAGTGGCTCTGTGCCAGTTTACAGTTACTGAGGATGTGACCCAAAGTATTCAACACTTATTTTTCAGGACAAGACTGATTTATGAAGTCTGATGGTCTCTCTCTTTTTTCCTTTCTTACAACTAACTTCTAACAAGTAGCCTTGTCAAACTGGGGTCTCAAAACTCATCCCTGTGTACTAAGAGCCCTCTGTAATTATGGCTGAGCAAAGGCACTTTAAGGTACATCTAAGGATGTTACCTAAGATGTTATTAATGTAGCAATGGTTACCAGCTTTGTATGAATTATAACATTGTCTTGCAGAGCACTGTGGCAGAGCAGTACACTTCTTCCAGGAATGGAGTTATCTCATGTGGAGATACTTCACTTCTCTCTGCATGGCACTGCTTTGTCTGTATATTTATATATATATATATATGCTTTTTGGACCTCTCTGCTAACTCTCCTTTTAATGCCTGATTCAGCCTGTGTTTTCCAGCCTTGATTAATATGTATTCCTCTCTATGTATCCTGGGAAAGATGATCCTCTAAAATCCTGTGGCTGTCTAGGAGAGGGTTGATTCTCTCATGTGTAACAGCTATTTCATTCTGTTTGTGCAAAATTAATTCAGCTGAGAGCATTTTTTAACCAATGTATTCCAACATACATCTCAGTGCATAGGCTTAAGATGAAGATGCTGAAAAGTTCAGATGTAGGGTACAGGAGCAAACTCAAATGTGAAATCCATGCCATTATAAAAGTCCTCAAAGATAGGAAATATCTATAAAAAAATGGTTTGAGCAATTTCCATGACGATGCCAAAAGAAAATACCTTTGCTGTTTTAGTTTTTCTTGTAAGTATAGCTTACACAACATCTGTTCAACTCTTATACCAGTTCTTTTTCTATTGCACCCTTATGCTCAGATGTCCATCCATCTCAGTGGGTGCTTTTTCCTTTGTTTTATTCCTATTAAGCTAGATGTCCATATTTGTAAGACTAATTTGGAAATGTGAGGCAGAATTTCTCTCATAAACAAATGGAGCCTTCTGTACAGAAAGTGGAATGACAAGGTCTGGGGCTGAGGATGAGCCAACTGTTCAGAAAAAAAATGTTTGTCTTGAGCAGGAATATTAATCCTCCTTCCCAAGGGGAAAAAATTCTGTTCTGCTCATTGATATCTGTACTGATATCTGTTGTGATGCTAGACTACTGGTCATGAAATGGCAATATTCAGGTAACAGATAATTCAGAATGTATACTAAAAACTGGGGACAGTGTGGAAATAGGGTGTAGAACACATGTGAAGATGGACTTGCCAGACTGGGAGAAGCAGCCCTTGTGTATGCTGTTCAGATTCCTGAAGAATCAGGAAGGCCAGTTTCTGAAATACTGCAGTAATGCTACAATCTTCTGCAAACAGAAGGGGCATCAGTGGTGAATGCAAAAATCCATAGAATCCGAGTTGGAAAGTACCCATGAGGATCATCAAGTCCAACTTTTGTCCTTGTGAAGGGCACCCCCAGAATCACAGCATGTGCCTGAGAGTGTCATCCAAATGCTTCTTGAACTCAGGCAGGCTTAGTGCTGTGACCACTTCCCTGGGGAGCATGCATGTGAGGAGTTTGTGGAAAATTATTGACATTCATAACCTTACTTTTTTAAGACAAAAAGACCTTCAAGAATCTTGAGGAGTAGTAATTTTACAGAGAGGCAAGGGGGATGGTAATCTCATTTTTTGGCCCATGAGTAATCTAATTTTAACTTGCATTACTGACAGGTTCCTATCTTCTTGTTCCTGACACCTCAGTTAAACACATTGCTAGTATAAGGTGAGTATTCAGTAGTAATATGTGCTTCTGTAAAAGTTATTTTAAAGGAATGTGAGAAAAATGAGTGGAGCTTGCTGTCACATGCATTATGCAAATGGTCTTTCTCCCAGAATGCTGATAGGATTCAAATAGCCTACTAGCTTTCCCTGAGCACTACAGTGGCTTTCCTTTGCATGAAAAACAACAAGCCTGTAGAGGAATTTAATTTCTCAGCTCATTCCTTAAGTAGGCATCACTCATATTTAAATACATATATAATGAGTACCTGTTTGGATTCTGTAGTTAGGTTTTACCTTGTCAGTGTCATTCCTGTTTGATTGTAGCTGTAATCTGAAACAAGGAAAACCACTGAGCTGATGCTGTTTAAGTGGGTCAAACCTAGGGTACAGTTTATCTATGTAAGTAGGTTTGGTTTCCTCATTTAATTGAAGGAAGTATAGGTATTTTGAGCACATGCCAAAAAATATGAGATGAAGTTGCTTAATCAAATTAATAAAAAGATTAACAGATGAATAATGGGATATAAAGCTCATGAGTACATACACCCACATAGTTCCAGCATCTACCTACATTGCAGTGTATAGGCAGTCTCACAGATATATTCATTCTCTATATCAGAATCAAGTGATTGTTTTCCATACTGAAAGCTATCTGACATCTGGAGAAAGAGTAAATGGCTAATGTCTAAATAAGTAGAGTGAATCTCCTTTTTATCTACCCACTTTTACATTAATTTAATTCAAATTATTTCAGTAGCTCTGCTTCTAACCAGGCAAGAGGAACTCAAGTCTTTAAAATTTTAGAATGGTGTGAAGTCCCTGTTGAGCCAACCAGTGAGGATAACTGGTTTGAATAGCAGTTGACATTAACAGTTTTCTGGAAGAAGCGCAGAGCTAAATAACTTTGGAATCATCAGACTTGTAGAATTTTATCCTCTTTATGTTGTGGTACACAGTAGTATGAATTTAGGTTGTTCCACTCACCTTTATTTCTTTCAATATTTTAGTGACCATCTGCTTCTGCCATGTTTAAAATTAGGCTGTATTTATCCTGAGAAGGAAATGTGACTTCTGTGCTTGTAGTCTGATAACCCTTAAGACTATGGGTGTCCAGAAATGAATGTCATAATAGTTGTCCATAGAGATAAGCAAAGAAACTTTTATTTTTTTATTATTTTTTTTTTTAATAGAACACAATGCATAGGTCTATTCCTATTCTGTTGTTTCCTGGGATGGAAAAACTAATTTTACCAATTTTTTCTGAAGAGAACTACTTATACAGAAGAACTGGTTAAGTCCTTGGGGACAGGGTTACTTCTGTGTCTTACTGTGACATTTATAATAATAAATATTGGAAGGGCTCGTCATTCATGATAAGCCCACTTGCTAAACAAGTAGAAGACTGCATACACTCTGTAAACTTTGTTCTGTTTCTGCAAACATGCCTTGCTAGAGTATAATTTATACTGTTTGTTACTAAGTCCAGTATAACAAGACATGGATTCCTGAGTTAATTATGAGAGATTTCCAATTTTGACTTAGAAAGCACACAGGCTAGATTGTCTGTTGTTGTGAAATGCTACAGAAATCAAAAGATTTATAAACCTACAAACACTGATGCCCACAAATGATCAATACATGAGCTCCTTATTTAGGTACCTTTTTTCTCCCAGGGGTTTATGATACCACTGTTACTGTTCTTATGAGAAATTCTGGGAAAGTAAGATCATTTAAAATCAGATCATCACTTGCGACTGATGGTGAGTCAGGCAATCAAGGTGAATTATTTTTTGGCAACTATATAGTCTAATTTCTAAGAATGTAGTTTAATGTTCCAGTAGAGTAAGCATTGGAATTCCCTGACTTTCACAGAAGAAAGATTCCATCTTTATGATATGTATTTTATGTAAAATCCATGAAAAGTCAGAGCGCCATCTGAGTTTTAATTTGTAATATTTGAGAAGAGGCCAGAGCCAAAATATAGCTGCAATGGTTATCAGCTCTGGAAATCTATATACTTCCTGTAGCATAAATTTGTCACTATCTTAATCTTTTTCCATCAGTTTGCAGAGGTATTAACCTGACACATTAACAAAGACACTTCGTAATGCAGTTTCTTGAGTGGGAGGAAGGTCAGATAGAAGTATTTCCATTAACATTTCCAAACTATATTTAACCAGGTAAGAAGAGATGTACAGTTTTAAATATAATTTTTGTGACTTTTAAATATCTTTTGTGTTATTATTTTTTGGAAAAAAAAATGTGTTGAGCCATAGCAGGCCATTATAATTATGTCTGCTTATATACTATTACAGTATGCAGTTCCCAAGTAATGCTACTGCAGAAACCTAAGAGGCTGAGGAGATACTTCATTCATCTCCTATGTAGACAGGCTGAGAGACTTTTGGTTGTTCAGCCTGGAGAAGTCTCCAAGGACACCATCTAGAGACCTTCATTACATGAAAGGGCTACAAAAGGTAATGGTTTTAAGCTGAAGAAGGGCAGATTTAGGTTAAACATTAGGAAGAATTTCTTTACCGTGCAAATGGTGAGGCACTGGCACAGGTTGCCTGGGGAACTTGTGAATGGCACATCCTTGGATGTGTTCAAAACCAGTCTGAATGGGGCTTTCAGCAACCTGGTCCTAGTGGTAGGTGCAGGGAAGTTGGAACTAGATGATCCTGGTCCACTAGATGGTGGACCAGGCTTTAACAGTGATTACAGCTCTGTCTGACTAGACATGTCTGGTTATTGACTTATGGAAGCTAGGGAGGACTCAATAGAATGTAAATTAAAAAACAAATCTGGAGGAAATGTGATAGGTTAATTTCACTGCTCCAGGGACTAGTGGTGCATTTGTATATTAGCGTTTGCAAGCTTCCTAATTTTTGCTGCAATCTGTTATTTGGATAAGACTTTTTTTTTGTTAACAGACAGTTTTTACTATAGTTCTTAGAATCACCAGGAAACTACCAATAAGAAAAGTTACCTAATTACCTGCTGTGGGTTTTTTTGTTTGCTTGTTTGGTTTTTGCTTTCATTTTTCTGCTGCTGCATGCACTCTGCTTCTGCTGCAACTAAAATTTGTTTCTTGTACACAGTTTCACTTAATAACAAATTTCACCATGAATTTCAGCATATATTCTGCTCTTTGGGATTATATGTGCATAACAATGTCAATCCATTTAGTGAAACTGAGAGTAATGAATCACAGACTTGGAGCTGCTGGGATTTAGTGTTGTCTTAATAAACTGCTCTGCATGATTTATTGTTTATATAAGCATTCGAAATCAGCTGAAATAATACAAGCTACTATAATGTGGCAGCTCTTTTTTCCCAACTGTGGATATTGATAACAAAATCACTATTTTGAAAGTTTTAAGCATATTAATCTAGAGTTTGTGAAAAGCTACTTAAATCCGCTTTGACTGGGCTCTGCAAAATGTACTTCTACTCATGACATCTACAGACTATACACTGGATATATACAGGTACTAGTTTATTGATGAAATGGTGCATCTTGAAGCTAGAAAAATGTAAGATGACCTGTGTTCATGACCTGTGAATTCACGGGGTTTAAGTTGTACCTACAGAGATGTACGATTTGATATTTGTAAAGCACATGCACAGGAAAACAGTTTGCTTTAACCAAATGGAGTGTCAGTAAACTTCTTGTGAAAAAAATATCACAAATAGAAATTTCTCAGAATAAACTTTGCAAGATATTTAGTCAACAAATCTCCTAGAGGATTTGGCATAGTGGTATTTTGAAAACTGTTAAAGAGCACTGTTAGAGAAAGGGTCTTATGTCAATACTTAGCATGCTCAGAGTTTTGGTCTTTAGTTCTTTTATGAGTCAATTTAAGAAGTTTGAGTACTTGCATTAAATTCACTGATATTGCTCAGATGCTTCAGGTTATTCCTCTGTCAACAGAACAATCTAGATAGAAATCTAAGCCCTGAGCTCCAAGCTGTTAGCTGGAGTCATAGGGCTCTGAGGCTAAGATGAGTCTTATAAACTTCTCGTTGTTAATAAACATTATTCCATAGGCTTTTATGGGTAATGCATTATAACCTTTCTACCTGAGAAAGGTTCTGCCTTGGCCAAATAATTAAATTAAGAACACTTAATAACTCCTTTTTTCTAGCTCATGGCTGTAGCCTTCACTTGCATTTTAAATTAGAAATACCCGATAACTTCCTCAAGTACAAAATGAAAGGAGATCCATTGCATTGGCATATGCTGTAAGCAATAATAATACCTTACAGCAGTTCTGCCTTTAGGCATCCTGTTCTATCCAGGACCTATTATTTTTGTTTTCTTCACATATTCCCCTTACTCCAAAGGTCACAGTCTGAGGTCCTTATGGAGTGATATCCATGTATATATCCACGTATATCCGTGTACCATGTGTTCCTTGTGTAGATGAGTCATTACTTCTCCACTGAAGGTATGTTCTGTCGGGCTTCTTGCAATGAAGCAGTGTCCCTTTTCCCAAGCCCACTTTTAGGTCTGGGCTTTCATAAGTAGGAAGCTACCTGGTAATTAGCTATGTGTGGAGTAGGTAAAAGCAGGTTAGTTAGAGTACAAGGCCAAGTTAGGAATCCAATTTTCTGCCCGCCAGCCTTTCAAGTATCAGAAATAGGCAATATCATTCAAACTAATCTCAATTTTGATCCCTTACCATCATAAACAGCTTTCCATTTTGCTAGCTATGAAAGGCTTTGAAAAGCTGCATTGGCAGTATAGAGAAGATTTCATAGGCAAAAGCTGAGACTACCAGTGTACAGAGACAAAGAGAGACAGTCTTGTATATATTTTTTTGATAGACTGGGTACTTACCAGCTTTATGGCAGTACTTCAGAGTGTTGATCATTGAAATATCAGTGGACCTCTGAAGGTTTCTAGTCAAAGGCTGTACTCAGAAGAATACCAGCACTAACATTATGGGAGCAATGGTTTTCTTTGTCTGAAAAACCTGCAGGGGTGGAGATGCCACACCTTCTTTGGTTGCCTGCTCCAGTGCTCTGCTTTCATATATATATATTTGGCTTTTTTAAAGCAAGTATAATTCACAACTGTAGTTTAGCTAGTATCAAGTCTAAAAATATGTAGCAGAATAAATAATTGATACTGTAAATGCATGAACATTTTAGTCTGGCATAAGCTAGTGGTGCTACTAAAGGAAGCTCCATTCTCTCCCAATTCTCTAGTGTTAATTCTTTCTCAGCAAAAAAATACAGGTGACTCTTGATCTGGATCAGTTCTTCAGTCTGTGGTTGTGAGGATGTGCACATTCTGAAGCTGTAATGGACAAGAGCAGGCAGTGATGCAGCATAAAAGGAGTACTGGGCAGAAGGACCAGCTCAGTTTATTTCAGGAACAGTACCAAATTATGTACTGTTGAGTACATTCTGAAAGAAACAGGTAGACCATGTGGTATAATATGGCAATGGAAAAGCTTGCAGAGTGATGGTTAATGCAGTCCCATTATCCATTTCAGCTCTAAATTTTGAAAAATTGTAAAGACTTTAAATACCATGAAATAATTGATTTATAATTGGCACTGATATCTCTTAATTAGGTTGAATGGGGGTGGAAAACATGCATGTCAAAAGTATAAAAGATTTTGGGTACATGAAGGAAAGTTATTTTATTCCACTGTTCCAACACCAGCATGTATTGAGAAGTATGGGAAATAAAAACAGTGACAGGTTTGTCCTGTCTATTAGAAGCAGCAGTAGCACTGCAGATATAACTGATTCTTCAACTTCTTCACAGCTTTTGTGCATCCAGTAGTTTTCACAGCTTTCTGAAAGGGCCACAGGCACCTTAATATGAAGGTCTCTAGAAAATTTCAGTATCTTGTAGGAGAGAATATCATCCTCTGACTTTGACAAATTGATTTATAAAAAAGGAATACGAATTGTAACAGGTGAAACACTGTTCTATTATGCATAATCCCTTATAATGGATAGATATGTTCTTATGTTTTATTTTTAAATTTATTATAATTCACAGCTCATCTAAATAATCTCCAGACTGAAAAACTGTCCACTGTTTTCTACTCATCCTTTGATGCTTCAGGGAGAAAATGGAGAAAAGTATTTCAATAGCATTTTAAAGAGTTCAGGCATTGCAAATGAAAAACAAGAAGCTTTGGGGATGAGATAATCACCATTTTCATATTTACTTGTTGTGTGGCAGTCACTGTGTCCTCTGCATTTTGTTCCTGGAAGAAATGACAACAATGTACATGAAGGAGATGTGCATGTAGTTTTCTTCACTGTGAAGCAACAGAAAGCTGTTAGGTCTGTCATGATACCACTGATGCACACTTTCTTCCTGATATTAGTCAAGATTATAGACTTACGTTTCTGTAACTGATTATATTTAAGGATGCAGTCCAACCCTTATTGAAGCTGAAGGAGAAATGTGATTGCCTGAAAGGGGCTTAACACTGCAAATGAACTACATGCTGTGTGTGTTTCTAACGATAAAGCCTAGCTGAGAGTCTGTTTTGTAGGTAGCATTCTAAGGGCCTTAATTTAAATTCTTAACTGTGCAACCAAATGGACTGCACACTTCAGAAAAATGTGGAGAATGTTTGTCTTGCTATGCATCATAAAATACACCACTTATATAGTGCTTAAAATAGAGTAACAAACTAAGCTTATCCTACACCCTAAACTAGTGTAGCTGTGTTAGCTACTGTGTTAATTGTAGTAGAAAATAAAATAGAAGAATATGGCAATATTTAATCTTTCAAGATGTATAAATGCAATTCCACAGTTAGTTATTTATCATTAGATTGAAACCTGACATCTGATGTGTTACAGAAGTTAGTGTTTGCATTTGCTTTCCACAGGCTTCATGTCCATCTCAGTCTCTCCTCACATGAGTATTTCTGATAATACTGAAATTCTGCCAAAACAGCTGAGGCTGTATTACTTCTAAACAGTATTATCTCCATGAACTTTGTGAAGCTAGGTAACTCTTCATTTTATCAAGTTAAAACTAGTTTTTCAGAAGCATTAAAGCTATTTTTATAGTAAAATCTTAAAATCAACTCTTCCTTAAAGAACAGGCATGCATGAAACTTGCACTATATTAATTGTCTTTAAAGAGCATATTGTGTCATAACTTATGAACTCAAGAGTTTTACAAAAACCAGTATAGCTATGTAGTTCACTGATACAGAGTTTGCCTCTGCATTAGTATTTGGTGGAGAATGTCTTTAAATAGACTTTTGTGAAAATACCAAAATGTAAAAATGTAATCCATATATAGTAACAATCATATGTGAAAATTTAGAAATTTTAAAAAATTTTACGTGTTTAAGCTTATTTCTCTACTACCTTCTTATATGAGGAATGTCCTGTGCAGATGATGCAGCAAAGAGTTCAGATTCAGTCCTAGCACTGGAGATAAGCTTGACTTCAGTGGGTATAACTAATGTCTCTGAAAAAAATGTAATCCATTACCAGCCTTTATACATAACCTCACAGAAATGGCTGTGACCTTTCTATTTTTTTTGTGCTTGTGAATAACAAAGGTAGTTACTATATAGTTCCATCTCTTTAACTGCCAAAGGCAAGAATGGCGCTTCACTTATAATTTCTTTAAATGTGAACAGAAAGTAGAAGAAGAAAATATTTTTCTTTCTTTTTTTCTTGGCTTTGTAACTTGAGAGAACTAACCACCTTAGAAGTTTGAACTGGTGGGAGGGCGACATTGTAAAATGAGAGAAATAGAGAAAAAGCCAAGCCACAAATAACTGCAAGATAGTTATCCCTTAAGCCCGACAGTTAAGAAAGGAAAAAAAAAAAAAAAAATCTCTTTTCTGAGAATTCAGAGGGGGCAGAGGAAATAAAATGGGTGAACCGCAAGATGGAAAACTGGTTCCAGACTATGATGTTCTTAGTGACGCAAACTGAAAAAGGTGCTGTGGCACGACTGAGCTCTCCTGAGACCTGACAATAGTAATTTCTATAGGAGAAAAACCACATGAAGACAGTGAGTAAGGGAAAGTTTAATACTCAAGTAGACTGGGAGGGCTGAAAATTCAAACTGTTTTTTTGAAAGCAATTGGATGTCTGAGTGGAAAACAATGAGGTCTTATCCACAACTGAAATGACGACAGAGCACATACTGAGCGTTCTGCACAGCAGCTGAAAAATTGAAGGGAAAAGAGGTGTAGGGGAAAAGATAATTAATATTGTAAAAGGTAAAAAAATCAGATTTCTTGGGTGAAAGCAGGACGGTAGAAAGAAAAGCTTAAGGACTATGTTCACAGTGCAAGAAGAGAAACGTAAGGTAGGGGCTGGTTTTCATAATGAAGAATGGGTCAATTCCTTCATTAAGTCCTGGATCAGTTACCTATAGTTCTATAAAAACTGATGTAAAAACAGAGATCTAAGACCCTCTGTCAGCCTTTGTGGAGGTTTAACGTTACTATCCAATTAATCAAAAGAAGGTAAATTTTTGCTTTTCTTGATCAAGAGACATGCCTTGCTTAAATTAGACTGTGAATCATGGAGACTGACAAGAGATGCTGGAACTGTCTTTTTGCCATTTGCCTTTATAAGACACATTTTCTATAAAAGTTGAATATGATTCTTCAATAGGATTATTGTAGGAGAAGTCTGAATGATAAATTTTTCTTTTCTGTAGATACCAGTAAGTAATTTACCATATTGTTACTTTGAATGTTTTTTTCCAGTGAGAGGTTGGGAACTGTCTGTACGAGATTCCCAAGCTGTCACTTTGTTCTGAGATTCACATCTCAAATCCACATGAGCAAAATGCTTACTAAAACATACGTAGGTCCCTCATTTGCCCCATAACTTCTTTTATCTCTTTCTGTTTCTTTCTTGATTACCTGAGATTTTCTTTTTGGTTGTGAAGGCAAGAACTCACAAGAAAAAGATAAATTGTTATATTATTTGTGCATAATTTCCTGCTTGACTAAGATGGCAAATTTACAAATAACTAGGTATGACTTAATTGAATAATTTCATACTTACAACCTATAATGTTTGAGCAAAATTGTGAGTGTATGTGATTTTCCTGTTAATGAAACGAAAGGTCACTGCATGGCACCAAGGAACACTTCAGTGCCTAATACTTCACATTTAGATAAGTCCTTGCAACCAAGATAGGTTGTAGACAAGGAACAAACTGAATCCAAAGTGAAAGAAAGGGTTAAGAAGACTCAATTTTAAAATGAGATACAGATTATATTTGCCAGAGTGATAATACAATTTAAATTTTAATGAATGTAGATGACTTTAATGATAGATCTTTCAAAACTAAGTAAAAATTTAATTCCAGAAATCTTTCTATGATTGAACAACAGGCAAGTGCTGTTGCCTAAACCAACTGAAACTTTTCACTGACAGTTTTCTTTATAAGTACGTGAGTGACATAGTACTTTTAGTTTCATATTTTTCCCAATAGAGTGATACATTTCACCATTTTTTACCTTTACAGTTTTTCCATGTGGGTAAGCAATTTCCTCTTATCCTCCCAAATAGACTGGTGATGTTGTAACAAAGTCCAGATAGATCTTTCCCTGATTCTGCAATTTTCTGTTGCCTTCAGCTGTTTTCTCTGTTTCTGCAGTGGAGAAGTATTGCTCTCTGTTCCCAGGTAAGGACACAAACCATTAAGGTTGCACACACCTCATACTGGCATTTGAAGATCACTGGCATCTTGTTCTTAGAAAAAGATAACCTGCAATTTCTTCTTGATTGATGCACTACCCTCGAGCACGATTACAGCAACAACCATGTCCTCTTTTTACATCTGAGTATGGAAATAAAACAATTTCTGATGTAATCTTCAGATTAAGTCAAGCCTTAGAAGACTGTGGCTCTTTCACCATATGTGTAAATGTCAGATTTAGTCCTTTCCTTAGCACCAGACAGACCTAGATCCAAATTTGGACCATGCTTCTGTCAAATACAAGAAGTTATATTTACCTTCTGTAGACAAATAATGTAAATGTTCCTGATCCTGTAGGAGATCTCTCCTAAACTTCTTTCACCCTTTCTTATTGGCTAATAACCTCTGGCATTTTTCTATGTAATCCCAGTGTCTCCATGGCAGAGATGAGAGATAACTGGGAAGCCCACACAGATCATGAAGAAACTAGCTGATCGTGCCAGGTGAAAGAGGAATGCTGGTATCTTACTAAAGAGGCCTTCACATAGCAATATGTGAGAAACAAATTGGAATGATCAAAACCAATATCACAAGATGGTGCCCACTCCCACATAATTCATGCTCTTTTAAAGTAGATATATTGCTTACAGGTTTGATCCTAAATTTTGATCCTTGGAGGAGTGGACGCACTTGATTCAGCAGTGAGTATTATCGCATGCTCAACTGGAAGACCAAAACTTTAACTCAAATTGTTTTGTGTGATATCCCAGCAAGTGATACTGGGAATCATCAGGGACTTAAAGTTGTTTGTGTGTGAACCTGGTCTGTTGAATTTGCATGCTCTAGACTTACAGGAGTTTACCTTCAAGAAGTTTAACTCATGATCCTGAAAACTGAAGTCTAGGTTATAAGTACAGAAGGACCAAGACAATACCTCAATAAGCAGGAAGAAAGAGAAGAATACTTTATAAGGGATTCCTGGAAAGTTTATGTATATAATTTGTTTCTTGTTTGGTTACTAGTTAGATTTGATAATTATTTATAGCTTTATAAACATTTTTCATTATGAATATCTGTCTTTAGGAATTAGACAAAGTATATACTAGAGGTTTTTTATTTCACATTAAGTGAAATAAATATTTTGCCTATTAAAAGCATGTATTATTTTGGAGGTGATGGTGCCTCCAAACATCCTCGAAAGCCAACCATATCTTGAGATCAAAAGAAGCATAGACAGCTGGTGAAGGGTGGTGATTCTCCCCCTCTACTCTGCTCTTCTGAGATCCCACCTGGAAGACTATGTCCAGTTCTGGAGTCTCCAGCATCAGAAGGATATGAAGCTCCTTGAGTGTGTCTAGAAGAGAGGCACTAAAATGATCAGAGGGTTGGAGCACTCCCCGTGTGAAGACAGGCTGAAGAAGTTGGGGTTGTTCAGGCTAGAGAGGAAAAGGCTCCAAGGTAACCTTATAGCAGCTTTCCAATAAGTGGAGGGAGCCTACGAGAAAGCTGGGGTAGGGCTTTTTGTATGGGTGTGTAGTGAGAGGATAAAGGCCAATGGTTTCAAACTTCAAACTTCAAAATGGGGAGATTTAGATTTGATGTTAGGAAAAAGTCTTTCCTGTAAGGGTGGTGAGACGCTGGAACAGAGAACTTGTGGCCATCCCCTCCCTGGAATTGTTTAATACCAGGTTGGATGGGGCTTTGAGCAATCTGGTCTAATGGAAATTGTCCCTGCCCATGCAGATATGGGTGACTTTTAATGTCTCTTCCAGCTGTAGTCATTCCATGATTCTATGATTATTTTGTATACAGTTAAAGTGCTTATAGCTAAACACAGCTCCTCTCACATTTGTTCAGTATGTGATAGGAAAATATTTTGGTTTACTGAACAATAAATTATTTTTGTTAAATCAATTACTAACATACTCTACAAAGAAATCACATTAGTAATACTTCCATAATTTTAACTGCAATTATGTTTTTATGTCAATGTTTTAACTCTGACACTTGGTAAAAATACCATAACCACATTTTTGAATCGTTAACTTGTACTTTTCCTAGTTGAAAAGCAAATATCTATCACAAAACAGTATCAGAGAGAATTATGGGAAGTTTAAATCACTTCACTTTGTATCTCTCATTCTGTATCCTAGTATCTAAGGACTACTCTTTAATTACAAGAAACTCAAAAAAGAGAAGATGTGGTAGAATAGAATCTTAACTGAGATTAATTTCCATTGCCTCAGAGGGTTCAGATGCTATCAAAAAACTAATCAGTAATTAATTTCAAAATGTAACAGACCAAATCAGCCAATACAGTCAATATGAGAATATTAGAAGTGTTCTTGGAGGAATACAGGAAATAAATCCTTTCATGCCTATTGCACAAGGAATCCAAGTCTTCAAGATTTACAAACGAGGGCAACCAAAGTGTTTCTGTGGAAAGTGAACAAGACGCATAGTAAAGAAGTGCTTGCCTGTGAAAATAAAACTTGTAGAACTGCATAGAAAATGCAGTATATAATTTTCTCTATGTAAAGATGCTGCCTAAGTAGAAAACCACTTATGAACAATTTATCTGAATGCAACAGAAGGACTCCTGCTGGCCTCTGAAAGTTTTGGATTAAACATAACACTCCTAAAGAAAAGTTTCTGTTAGGTGATGTTCACTTTTTCATGGTTTTAGATAGTGTGACTCACTATGGGCACGGTATAGATACTAATTGGGGAAGAGAGATTCTAACTTGTTTAACGATAAAATTAGTATAATAGATATTGTAGTTAACCAGCAAAGTTTCATTTTAATACTTAAGAACCTAAGAAGTATTTAATTGTGAGTAGTCATTTACAGTTGTGTTAAAAAGTTTTAATGACATGCAAAGCTTAGCAGCACATATCATGTGGCATGCAGTTTATTTTAAATCCTCTTGCATCATGGCTTTCAGGATCAGGTCACTCTAAAGATATATTGTAGAGATGGGCTACGTATTTTAATTGACAGCATTTTCAGTTTTAAAAGTCTCTTCTAACAACTGTAAGAAACTTAACATGCATGGCTATTGTATACACCAGCCTGTTGGTACTAAACAAACATACCCCTTTGTGTTATAGCATGCAGGGATGGTATGAGGGTAGAAGGCTCTCATATAAAATGGAATTCAACAAGGTAGAGTAAATGTTGGTGGGCTGAATTGCCTGAAAATGATTCTCTGGTTACATAGTACACTTAGTGCTTGAGTCCCAGTCTAGTGGATATTACTTTGTGTTAATCCCATAAAATTCCAGACAGAAATGTACAATTTTATCTCCAAATCAATTGTACAAATCAAATGTACAAATGCACAAATGTACAATTTTCTACATCTAAATATGTACATGTATAGCTCTTTATGTAAGTAATTTTGAAAAACTTCAAAAACATAGAAGTGAAATGTCACCAGAGATGCTAGCAAACACTATAGTTTAAATTCTTCAGTCAGTTCCTGAAGTAGTTTGAAAAGAATATGTGGAATTGAAGAAGGTGTTCAGTTTTGCACAACTAAAGAAAGCTTCATTGTTAAACAGCAGTGTATAAGATATTTTGTGGTAGTCTTTATTTTGTTAGTAAATGGACTTACTACATCAGGAAAGAGAAACTTTAATGAAAAAAGCATACCTTTTGTTATTCCAGAACTTAATGCTTGTCAGTCCTCTCTTTCACTCTTTCCTTGTCACTGCCCCTTGGGAAAACTTTCCGTGATCTTGAACTTTTCTTTCCATCAGTAAAATCTCCCCACAAATAGACATTGCTACTCTGTTATTTAGTCTTGAATATATTTTGTATCATCTCACTTTTTTTTTCACCGTATGATTGTAAAAACTAAATCAGTTGAAAAGTTCCTTGGCTATAATTTAATTCCGTATTGTTCTTCTATATATTCCGTATGTCATCTTCTAAGTTCTTGCTATTAGTTCACAAGACGAATTCCTCAAGAATTAATACGTAATTCTTTCATAAGTCCGGTTTCTAGTAGTTTGGCTGATGTTTTAAGTCACATTGTAACTGCAAGTGCATAAAATATCTTTAAACAGCTGTTATGAAATTGATGCTTGTTTCCCAGACCTGTGAGATTAAATGTTATACTATGTGTATGCTTACTTCTGAGATCCCTATAGTAACTCAAAATCATAACTAATAATAATAATAATTAATAATAACAACAATAACAATAACAATAACAATAACAACAACAACAACAACAACAATAATAATAATAATAATAATAATAATAATAATAATAATAATAATAATAAAGTATTTTTGCTTTTAATATTTTAATACTCTACTGAGAGAAACCAGTTCTGAAAGTCAAGTGCTCTCATTTCTATATCCTAGGTCCCTGGCCATTTTCTGTCTTTAGTTCATCCTGGCAGTCTTGATGTGTTACTGCCCCCATTTACGATGTTTCATTGGCTGAGAATGTAGAACATGTGGTTTTGGCTGGATTAATTCCTGAACTAGCTGAGACACTGTTGCATAAGATGCATGGGGTATTTTTCTGCTGTGTCATCCCCTGACCTCAGAGATGAGTAGTACTGAACCAGTTCTCCTGTACAGGCATTAATGCATGTGTTTTGGTTTTGCCTGGCTGGAAGACTCTTTCGGCACATCACAATTTTGTCTAGGCAGAAAAAAGCATGAAATGTTACAGGTGACTTGGATAACCTCTAGACGGCATGTGCATGTCTGTTTGTTTGTTTGTTTTGTTTGCTTTTTTTTTTTTTTTTTTTTTTTTGTTTTATTTTTTTTTCCCTAAAGATAGAAATGGCAGACAAAAAGATCCTTTGCACTACATTGCAACTGTTCTTTAGCTGGGGCTGATTCAAAATTCACTGCAGTCAGTTTTAGGGATATGTTTCACTGACAGGTCAAGTGCTAGAATATCCTCAGTATGAATTGGAATAGCTCTAGTTCTGAGGTTCAGTTGGCACAAGACGGGAAGAATTTAAATCTGGCTGACATCTATTTTTGTACTACATATTTCATTTGTCCTCTTCTAGCCGCTTATTTTTTTCTTCATTTGCCTAATACAGGACAAGAAGAAGTGGAGTTAATATAATTAAATAGTATTTTCATATTATTTCTTACAGTGATCTGTATGCATCTATATCTGCTTCCTTTATTTGTCATGTTACTGATTTATGAGTTGAAAATTTAATCACAGTATTTTTCAGTAACTGCTGAAATTCTTCTTGTCTTCAGTGGCACTCTGAAATATTTCAAAATGCTGCAGAACTAGCTCCCTGCTAGTTATCTTCTGGAAAAATAAGAGCTGGCAATTCTGCTATGTGCTTCAGAGTTTTAAAGAAACAATCGTATATGCTCCTTAATAGATCATGAAGTTGTAGATCTTGCATAGGTAATAATAACGAGATACCTTACTAATTCTTTCACATCCCTTCTGGTCTATCCTATCAGCAAATCAAATTGCAGATAGTAGATCTGTATACTGTTCAGTGTTTATATTGTCCAAGTTTATGTGAACTCCAGAAGTTTAGTCTGTGCTTTTGTCTTCAAAACTGTTCTACAGAGTATTGTGAATAAATGGTTGACATGAATAAGTTGCCCAAATGTGTGTGAGTACATTAAAGTGCTATGACTGCTCTCTAGCACTGGCTTACATGAAACAGCTCAGACAGTAACAGGATAGGCAGGTGAATCTTTCCTGGGATTGTTCACTGGAGCTGTTTAATTTTTGAGTATAAAACTGGATAATCAAGTTCTTGTTTAACACCTGTGTTCCACTCTGAGCTGTTCAAGAATTGTTCCATTTGCAACAGATTCTGGCATTTGACCTAATCCCATCAGCACTGGAGAATCACCAGAAAATTAATTATTAACTTATGTTAAAAAAAACTACAGTCAAACAAAATCTCCCTCAACAGCAACATAGAAAAGAAAGCAGCTTAAACTAAAGAAGGCAGCCTTGGGTAAGCTCTAAAAGGCAAGAAATAGGGAATAGGTCCCTGTTTGGAAAGATTCTGAAGAAGAAAATATTTGAAGCGGTAATGATTTTCCCAGCCAAAGCTTGGGTCACGCAGTCAGCCACAGAACAATGAATCAATACAGTATATCAAGTTCTGGACAACGTAAGTAAAGGCACTCTCACAAATGACGTCAATCAGGATTTTGACATTACAGTGATTTAAATCCCTGTTCAGCACATGCCTAAATTCAATCCTGTGACTCAGTCAAGTGGATGAGATTAAAATTAGGCAGCTTCTGCAGAAAAATGGTCAAAAGCACTATTTTTTTTCCTAATAATTAATTTAATTCTCATTTTCTTCCCTCCTACTCCTTATTTAAAATGCAAATATTTTCCCGTTGATTGTAGCTAAGAGATTGTATTTTACAATTAGCTAGGTTAATTGTATTTTTTTCAATAAAATATTTGTGTCTTCTTAAAAACTTGTGTATTACAAGTACACACTTGTGTTTGTATAGTACATATAGAAGATGTATAAGATACATCAAGGGTATATGTCCATGTTGTATTTTTTTTCTTATAATCAAATATAAAGCCCTCATGTTTTTAAGCTGTCTTAAACAAGGATTTCTGTGTCATGCCAGGTCTGTTCTTTGTAAGAATAGGAGGGCTGAGGTTTAGAAGGGAAATATGATTAAGCAATAGCTGATATGGAACTAGGTGTCTTCAAACACATATCTACAGTGAATCCAGCATGGTGTGTGATAAAATAATATGATATTTGGCTAGGCTCTTTAATAAGAGCTGGAAGTCAGAGCAGGAGGGGCAGAAAGTCTGGCACAAAGGAGGTGTTGTGTGTGCCTCAGACTCTGTGGACTCCCACAGCCTGCAGAGACTCAAGTGGTGTCTAGTTCAGAAGCTGTAACTTTGTCACTCTATTAAATCAACTGTAAGGAAGAGCCACATTGTGAATCCACTTTCAAACATGAACCATTACTAGTGTGGAACTGTAGCTCTCAGAATCCATTCGGAATTTCTTTATTTTTATTTTTTAAAAGTATTATTAATTTATTTTTATTTTTACTTTTAACATTGATTCTGCTGAAGCTACTATATCAGACAGATATTCTGCTTTGTGTAGCAAGTACTTCTGCTGAGTGCTGTGTTTGAGTCATTGCTTCTTTGCTTGTCTCAGCTGGAAGATATTCTTTGTGTATCTCATAATGACCTGCTCTGCTGACTCATTTAGTCTTTTGAAAAGGACAGTGCTGCTCTTTCCAGCTAGTAAATCAGACCATGTTGGGCTGAATGATTTACACACTAGCTTTGTAAACAAATGCTGCCGGGCTTGAATTTTTATCTGCTTTTAAAGCCACTTCTATATCGTTACATATGGGATACACAGATATATGTTCCATTATTGCCTATTAGGTGTTGTGTGGTAATAATTCTGTGTGTCTGTGTCTAAAGCTGATCTTTCTGGCCAGTTCTGGAGCAAGGCCCAAGAAGTAGGACAGAGGACAGGTAAAATGGCTTTGGTCCAAGGAAAATGCTGTGGAACACAACAAGATGCAGGAAGAGAATTCTCCTCTGCAGCAGATGCCTCAATGACAACTTACAAACTCATGAAAAATCACCACTCCTGCTAGGAGTGCACTACTGAGTAAAACTGCTCACAGAGCAGTTGAGCCTATGGCACAAGCAACCCAACATTATATAGCAATGCATCTCTATGAAGCAGTAGTATAGGAAAGTCCTTGGGATGGTCTTGCAATGGAGTGCCATCAAAGCAGTAGCAAAATTGTCTGTGGATGTGTTCTTTTTGTGCAATTGATCCATGCATCTCCACTTCTGAAAACAGTATCTCCCAATGGAAGCTGTTAAAACATACCTAAAACTCAAGGGGTCTCCAGCTTCCTTTATTATCCCTGAAATTGTCACTGATTCAAAGAAAAACCCAAAGCATTCTGGAATGTTTATTCCCCTGGTTTTGGCAGTATTATGCTGTTGCGGAAGCTCTCATTCTGTTAAATGTCTGGAAGACCATGTAGATATTACACATAATTACAGCAGCCACTTCATTTTTTCGTCTGATCCAGCAATCCAGTATGGTTTGTGCAATCCAGTATGGCAAGAATTAACAAGACACATCTGAGGAAACGTGAGACCAACCTCACAGCTCATAAAACAGATACTGTTGATCAAATAAAACCATCTGCAAATGTTATTTTTCTTGTTTTCGATTAAGTATGACACAGATTAAAGCCTGGAACTTTGTGGGGTCTAGACAGTGCCAGCTCCTAAAGAGATGCTCAATGTGAGTACGAGGATGCAATTAGCTCCTTTCACTTGCCTATTTTTGCCCCCAAAAGCACCAGGCAGTGTGGTGTCTCATTCCTTTCAGCCCACAGTTCTTCAGAACAGAAGTAGATAGGATGATGACTCTGCAGGTGTGGGCTGTGCTGCACCTTTTCTATCTAGAAAAGCATTAACAGTAACCATTTACCAAGCTGAGAGATCAGGTAAAGAACACACTTTGTAGAATTCTTCCTACCCCACTCAGTCGTGGGGACCTTGTAACTCCAGACTCGAACAGCACATGTAAGGCAATAGAAAATAAAACTCTCAACTATAGGAGTAAAGGGATCTCTTTTTTGCTAAGTTTTTTGTTTTGGTTTGTTTGTGGGTTTTGGCTTTTCTTTTTTTTTTCCTCTTTATAGAAAGAAGAAATAGCTGATCTCTGCTCTGTGCACAACACAGGTGATGTCTGCTGCATATCTCCTGTTAAGTGTCTATAGGAGGAAGGAGGCAGAAGGCATCATGCTAGGCTTCAATAAAACATGGTCTAGTCTGGCTTCACAATGACTCTTTGTGAGAATGACTTTTTAAAAAACACTGTTTTAACTGTTTCAAACAGGGAAAAAATCATACTCCTACAGACTGTGGGAAATACTATGATTTCTATGATTTTTTCTTGTGATGGGAAAAACTTAAAACCAGTTGTTACCCTTCAGCAGGGTGTAATAACCTACCAGCTCACCTGGAGCTGCTTTCTAACCCATCAAAAAATCAAGATTCAGTGACCAAAAGGGCTTCTTTTTTTTATAGCAAAGTGATAAACTGTCACGTGGATACAAAGGAAAAGAAATAACTTGGATTTTGTGCTCTTTCCCCAGGAATTCCTATGTATTTTTCAGTTTTGAAAATCATTCATTGGGACCTCAAGGAGAGATTATTCAGTGTTTCTGACAGAGATGTATATGCTTTTCTGTAAAACAGAAAGCAATATTTGTGGATAAACATCTGAGCATGATGTTTGTCTTTTTTTTTTGCAAGAGCATTGCTTTGTTGACTCATGTTCAGTTAGTGATTCACTATAATCTGCTCTTGGACAAAACATATAAACAAGGTTTATCCCTAGGGATAATCTTATATGAGACAGTCCTATATACTGAATTTTTCACTTCAGGGCTTAGAGTCTGATTCAGAGGAAATCTTGATAGTATTTAGTTTTAAGTAAGTGAAAAGAAATGTTCTTTTCTCTGTTCAGGTACAGGAGTCTCACGTCTGTAGCATTACTTGGTCCTTGTATGTTGCATCCCCCAAAGCATTAGTGTCTGGTTTTTTTGGTTTTTGTTGTTTGTTTGTTTGACTTTTTACTTTAAGAGTTGTAATTGATTAGACTGGACACAACCCTGCCTGATGAAAGCAGTGTACTGTGACGGGGATGAGTTTGGAAGCTGATCAGATTTTTATCAGCCATTCCTTTTCCTGAACGCCTGGGAGGGCTATGGGAAACATGCACATTTGTAGTCTAAACTTTCTGTGTAGAACTTCTGCAGAGCTCACTCTTTCCTTATATTAACCAAAACCAGTGCAGACTTGGGATCTTCTTCTTTCCTCAATGGCACTCACTGAGGCTCCTAGCAACACAAGCTCAAGATTTGACAACAGCAAGCTGTACGGTGTCAAGGCTGATCCTGGTATGTTCCCTGATGTTGGTGAGCAGCCTTGATAGTCACTCAGAGCCAGCAGACTTAGATGTTGCAATGCTGGACATTGCAGCACCTCACTCTCCAGGGAAATCCACTGTTACAGTGCACAAAAGGATTTTAATAACTGATGAAAGAGGGAAAATGAGAGATCTTGTTCAACCTAGCATCTCAATTGTCTGATTCATAAAAGCTTATTAAACACACATTGCAACAGGGAGTGGAACTAAATTTTGCTTGTTCAATGAATATTTAATTTGCTCTTAGAAGGCAGAGAAAATTCAAAGAGTATTAAGGCAGCTACACATGAGAACATCTTTATATAATCATGTTTAGAGCATTGTCTTGGTGGGGAAAATCAATTCCTCTTGGGCACAGGAGGACATGCATCTGGTTTAGATTGCAAGACAAACTCTTTAGTCCATAATAAAGGAGGAAATACTAACTTCCAGATACACTTACAAAGTGTATGGATCTTCCCCACAATATCTATTAAATGTTTTTGAGAATCAAGACAGACAAGATTTAGTTGTGAAGGAGGTACCTACTCACTTAGTGAATACTGTGTCCCAGTAGTGGCCACAAGTATAAGATAGAAAAGTGTAAGAACGAGGTGGGTAGATTTGATATTAGTTCTTACCATAAAGCTGTCCACCAGACATTTTCATCTCAGGGACTTCATGTACTACATGTATTTCTACATAGTAATCTTCATTAGTTTTCTATAAAACTGCCTGGTGACTCTTCAATCCATTTAAACTTTCAGTGTCTTAACGATGCTTTTGACAACAACTGGATGGCTCAGTTACTTGTTGCATGAGGATTCACAGGCTTTGTTTATTTTGAACCTGGTTCTTGCTAGATTCATTTTATACTAGTATAATCTGGACTTCAACAGGTATGTATATGTGCAACAGCAGCCACCTGTGGGACTGTTCTTGTAGAGAACATGGCTCAGAGCTCAGACTCTGAAAATTCTCACTGGGATTTAGGAAGCTCTTGGTACAGTCAATGGTTTGTTTGTCTAAAGCCTTCTGTCTTTTTATCCAGATTTCAGTCCTCCAATAAATGTGTAGAAGTTATCAGGGCAATTTACAGGTTTGCTGTTCATATTAGATACAGTCACATTTTGTTGATATTTAAATAATTTCAGGTTGGGGAAGCCTGTAACACCTAGTAAATGCATGAAGGTAAAGATATAGCAATTATACCAGGTTTCTAAGAGTGCTTGGCATGTGGGACATATTTTCAAGTTTTAACCAGTAAATTAACAGCAATCCTTTCACAGTAAGTGATTATGAGCAATTCTGAGAATAATACAGAATTTAGCAGCATAAACTGTAGACAAGGATGAGCAAGTTTTGAAAATATTTACCTTTAGTTTTTTGTATTTTTCCATGTTTTCTATCAGAAAATCTGGACCTAAGTAAAAGATCTGAGTGTTTGGAAATCTCAGCAATTGTCTCTGTGAGTGTGTCCAAATTGCCTGATTTCTCATGTAAAACACTGAAGGCAATCAGCAATAAAAAGGCACGCAGCTCTTTCTTTCTGTCTTTCCTTTCTCCCTTTCTAAGAGATCATACTAAATCTCATTACAGCATTAGCTCATCGTTTGTAGGTTAAAAAACTAGATATTTAGAATGTCAGCCTCCAAAGATGGTGAGGATTTGGAGCTGTACCAGTTCTATGAGGAAAGCTGTGAGCCTATGAGGTCTGTGCTCACAACACCCAGGCTCTTCAGTTCTCACATTCAGTCAAGTACCTCAGAACTTTGATTTCCCTTTTAAATCTCTCCAGAGCTCCATGAGCTAAGGAAGTTTTAAATTATTCTTCACACAGATTTTCCAGATTCATTCTCACTTTACACAGAATGTGAACAAGAAAAGGAAAAAAGAGGTTTTTTTATTTTTTCTTTAATGATCTTCAAGTGTTGTTATATTCAGTTCATAAAGACAGAGTGGCCAGAGGCAGCACTGGGACTATTAACAGGAAGATCCTGTGTGTGTTTACTTCATTATAAACTATCAGATACTTTTGGCATTGTAAAAAAGTACAGATTCAACTTTTCGTGCAGACATAGTTTTCTGACATGAGACCTTCCTTTGGAATAATAATCCTAAAACTGGGGGCATTCTTCTGAAATGTTTGAGGCCTCTGTGTATTTTACTTTTGCTCCGTTAAGTTCACCATGTCATCTAATGCAATACCAGTTCAGACTGATAACTGGCTACTAAAACCAAATTATTTAAATGTAGATACAAACATTCTGCTTTTTTCAAGAATCAACAGGTAGGTGCACGGGCCATAATGATTTACTCAACCATCCAAAGGAACATGGTAGATTTGAATGGTTAATGTACTTAACTTTAGGTAGCACAGACATAAAATTATTGATCAAAAAAATGATAGTAAACCTAGAAAAGAGTGAAGAATTTCTGCTGGAACATTTTATGGTTTTTTGCAATAATTTCAAATATACAGAAAGTACAGAAATAATCAGTTAGGATTGTTCAAGCTAGTAAAAAGGTTTTTGTTTAGCTAACTTTTTCCATATCCCCCGACATAAGGATAGCATAAGCTTTAAGTTCTGTATTCATGATATGTATTTTTATAAAGTTATGGGATATCTGGAAAATGGAGAACTCTCTGAGACAGTTTAAGATTTACAATGCTATTATTGAAACAAGTGACACTATTTTTTAATTAAGAGTAAAATTACACATTCATATCTAGAATGGCGAAAGTAGATTTCTAATGTAACATTCTGAAGTAGATAATTCATCTGTGATTATATTCATCCCAAGAGATGGTTTGCTTGTGACTTAAGAAAGGAAGTTAATCTAGTCTAACCCTTGTTTGGCAAATACATACTCAAAATGAGCTCTGCAGAAAAAGTATACTGAGTCCTTCAAATGCAGTCTTACTTCAATTGAGAGATGGTTTTTTTTGTTTTGAATTGAAAATCCCAGAAAAAGCCATAGCTTGATGAGTCTGAGACAAAAAGACTTTCTGGTAGTAAAAGTACATCTTTTTAGATCTCCCCATCATTTAAGCTGTTTAGTCTGTTTCTTATTATTCTTATTTTCCTGGCAAACCCCAACTAGGAATCCATATACTATTTGCAATTCAAATATAAAGAAAGAATCCAGTAAGTGATCACTGGTGATAGAAGAATGCTGTATGACAGGAGGTACTGCTAGTTATGGATTTTAATTAATTTTTTGATAGCATATGCAAAACTAATACTTGTGCTTTTATTAGTCTTGCAGGATTTCTTCTTACTCATTAAAAATGTACTTTAAATTTTGTTCCTGTTGTAGAGATAGTTGAAATTGTATGTCATGTTTAAATTACAATAGTATGCAGGAATAAATTCTGTGTTTAATTACTATAATGTAAAATTAGACAAACTTTAACAAATTTATTAGAATACTCCTCTCTTTATTGAGGCAATACAGTTTTGTGCTCCAATGGCACCCAGTCTAAAGTAACAAGCAGAGGTTACATCTGTTGTTGCTAATTAAACTTTCTCTTGATTAATTTTTCGCATTAGAGATGAACCAATATATATATCACGTTTGTGCCATTAAACTAGTTTCAGAACACATTGTATGCAACGTGCTTCTTGGGAATGCCAAGTACTAACTCCTCATCAGTGCTTAGGAGCAACAGATCATATTGAGTGCTTGATCTCACAGTTTGCCAAATGATAGTTGGTAAGTCCATTGCCCAGGACATCCACAGATAACTGTAACACAGAAGAATGGCAGCTGAGGCCAGGTTGCATTTCTGTGGCAGCTGAAAAACCCCAAAGCCTGGGCAATATCTAAACTAAATCAGAAACTTTAAACTAATAATCTTTAAACTGAAGTAAAAAATAAAACTTCAGAGAGCAGTGGAGGTTTTTGATTCAAAACTTCACTTACTTAAACCTTCATAGTTTCAAAATTACCCATTAATTAAAAAAGTTTTCAAATTACTTCAAGTAAAAGTATCTCATTCAGATACTGCACTAAGAAGGTACTAAGATATAACTAAGAAGGCATGCTGCTAATTTCCTCTTTAATTTTCTTCTCTGTTTCACAGACACAATTTCTGTGGAACTTCCTTTAATCATCTGGCATTACTACCTCCAGTTCTCTGGCAGACCATGTAGTTAAGCCAATTTGCCTGTACTGATAGACACTAATTGGCACTTTATTTGAGCATTGCAAACAGTGCAGCTGTAGCTCATAAGTGCCATACTAATTTGAAACATTAAAGTATTTCACTGTTCAGGGTAGCAAGAACTCACAGACAGCAGTGGCTCTCCACACATAAACCTCCTCTTCTGCTAGCAAGTAGGTCCATGAGCATCTTTGTCTGTGGAAAATGGGTTGTTGTATGCACAAGAACCCACATAGACTGAAATCTGTAATCTTTAAAATTTCTGGCGTATAAATTACTTCCTTACATGGAAGTAAGGCCCAGATTGTATAAAATGGACAAACAGAACCAAAACAACAATTGACAACAAATAAACAAAACCTTCATGAAAAAAATGTAATTTTCTAACATATGCTAGTAATTATTGTATATTTTGGCAGTACCTCTCCTTGCTTAGCAACTCTAAAATGAGACATTTTGGATATTTTCTTCAGTGATTTGAGTGACTTTCATTAACTGGAAGTTGATGACTGTGTCAAAACATCATTATGTTTTCTCCAGCTTTCTTTAATGCAGTTGCTTTAGTGTTTTTGGTTTAGCTTTTAAAGCCTAACTATGTCCACTGAAATCAGAAAAAAAAAAAAAAAAAAGGAAGAAAAAAAAGCCACAACAAAATATGTTCTTTGATTTGGGCTATACTTAATATTGCAAAATATTTGTTTTATGTTTGGGGTTACAGAGAGGATAGCAAATTGTAATGGTCCTGATCCTGTAAATCCTTATACATGTCCATAGGGCCACTGACATCAAGGGCTTTGCTGAATTAAGTAAGAGTTTCTTATACTCACGAAAGTTTGCAGGATGAATTTTTAAATGACTGTAAGCTGATTATTACAAAATCTACAGCTCTAAAGGGTTCTTAAGCAACTTCTTGCATGACTTATTTAAACTCTGCAGAGACACTTTTCCTGTTGATTTTATACCACTCATATAATTAGGAAATGTGAATACTTTTGTTTCTTTAAATAATGGCTATCTGGCTTATGTTGAAATCACAAAAAGAGAATGCATTGACCCAATCCCCCCGTAGAAGTGTTATATCTGGAAAAGATACTACAAAAATTACAAAAGATACTAAAAAAAGATAGTACAAAATACAACAAGTTAAGATACCAGTGACTTGCTTCAGTTCTTCCTTTATAATAACAAAACCAACAAATTCCAAAATTAAACCGTAGGTTTAATCGTATAAAGACATTTTTTCAGATGGGAGCTGAACACTTCCTGCACAATCTGGAGTTTCTGTTGCAGTTGATTATCTCACAAGGTGCTCAGACTCTTCAAGATGCTAAGTTTTCAAGCTCAAATAAGTGTTTGCTAATTTACTTTGAAATGGGTTGAGCACTTTTTACAGGGGATTTTATCTGAAGCAAGTTTTGAATTTTCATTAATTACTTCTTTTATTTAAATTAGCTGTATTTACAGAACTTATTTATTTTTATCTAGTAAAGCTTCTGATCCTTCTTTTACTTGAGATTCCTTAAATGTAAAAAAAAAAAGTAAAAATTGTCTTTTAATTTTATGGAAGCTTTTGTACTGTTTTTTTGAGAGGAAAACAGGAAGAACTCTTACATTGTGGCATGATATTGTTTTCAATAAAAAGTGTATTACTGTTGAATCTTAAAACTGGTACTAAATAGAAAAACAAAAAAACAACCTTCAATCGTATTAATAGAATTTAAAACAAAGAAGGAGCAGGTACGAAATATTATTGTATTATTTTAAATTATTTATTTAAAATTGTTTATTTCATTATAATATTATTTTAAAGGTGCTGCAGAACTCATAGTTTCTGGTAAGCAAAATTCTTATAAAATTTCTGTATTCTCAGTTTACATGGTTGAGAGGTGCAATTTATCCACATTATGTATGGTCAATGCCCATTATTCTTATTCTCAAAGTCTGTAGGCATTTCTTCCAGGTCTTTTGGAACATGTATAATTTAACTCTCTCTATTGTAAATATTTTCCAGAAAGTTACATGATACTGCCAAGTAGTCAGGTAGCATGTCCATCTTTGTTTCCATTTTCATGTCCCATGTTTACGTTTTGGAACTATATAGTCACTTAAATTATAGATTTAAATAGAGTTTAGAAGTATTTTACAAATAGAGCTAGTGACCTTCATGTTTTTCTGGAAAAAAAGAAAAAAAGAATGGAAAACTAAATTTTTCTCAGGGAAAGAATGTTGTTAATCAGAAACATCAGATTTGACCAGTACTTACCAGGAAAGGGTTTAGGTGAAACCACAGAGCAGTATTATTTCATGTTGAGGAAAAGTTTTAAAAACATAAAAGATCAAAGCAAAACTGTTGTGGATATATTTTGAATGTGGAGAAAATGTCATAAAAATGTGAACACTTCCATGATACAGAAATTAGAGAACAGTTCACATTAAGCTGGTATGATAGTATTTTGTATCTCTGAATCTGTCCATTCAGAATTGAGTTCAGAACTTGTAATGTAGATGACCAAAAAACCTGAAAGCTCACTTGAAGGAAATGTAATAGTGGACGAGGTAAATGCCTTCAGGAAGGCAGGCAGAGAGATTTCCCAGTTTATAGAGAGGTTCATCTCCTATTGCATTCCTGCTAAGTTGAGTTTGCTGTAAACCACTTTCTCTGATCCTTGGAAGAGCTGCACTAAATAACAAGCACTAAATTTTGGTGTTTAATGTACTTTATATTATTTGTGTACACAAAATATACAAATGCAGATTATAATTTCCTATGAGCAATATGTTTACTATTTGTTGGCAGAAAGACAGAGAAATTAACTATAGCATTTATGAGAGGTGTTAAATGGGGAGTGGTATTCTTTCCTAGTTAAAATACAGGGATGGTAGTCTGGAGATATGGCTCTGCTTGTAGTTCTCTCAGGAGAAGACCTGTCCTAATATCATGCCTTCCCATCTCTTCTTTGCCTTTTCATTTAATACAGTCTTGAAAGCATACATATGAGCAAAAAGACTTTAACCTCACTGGTGTTTTGGGATGCTGTTATAACACACACAAGCAGTGGTTGTACTCCACTCCTGTCTGCAATCACTTCATCTCCTAGAAGCATGTATCCAGGTTCCAAATAGAAAAATAAATATGTTTGTAGTTATTTTACTTGTATTACTTAATTAACAAATGAAATTTAATTAAAATTTAGTAGAAGAATATTGATATAACTTTATTCTAAAATTTCAAACATAGAATTTCTTTCATAGAATCACAGAATAATTTGGGTTGGAAAGGACCTCTAAAGATCATAGAGTCCAACTCTCCTACAGTAGGCAGGGAGACTCTCAAATAGATCAGGTTGCTCAGAGCCTTGTCAAGCCTCACTTTGACTATCTCCTGGAATGAGGCAAATTATTTAACTCTCAGTCTGAAAAGAGCTTTGAATCTTTCTATTAGAACTGTAGAATCATAGAGTCATCATGGTTGCAAAATACCTTCAAGATCATCAAGTTCAAACATCACTTCTGCATCACTAAACCATCTCCCAAAACATCATATCTGTGAGTTCTATTTCTCACACTCAGAGAGTTTTGAATTTAGGACTGGTTTCTTTGGAGTATTGCTGGGAGGAAATATGCCTAGTTCCTGCGGCAGTGTTTATAAAAGGTACATATTTAGCAAAGCACATGGAGAAGCACTAGTACAGACACTGAAGTTTTTGCAGCTGATACTCAGAGCTTCACAGTTCAGATTATCTGCTGCTTAGCCTCAGACTATATTAAATGTGTTTACTCAGCTTTAATATTTCTTCCCAATGTCCTTGTGAAAAAGAGGGTTTTTTATCCTTTGCTGTATGAGAAGGCAGTGCACACTCTTGTTCCTGAAGACTGCTGGGCCAAGAGATTGCCAGCCACTCTTGGCCAGAGATTTGAACAGAGACTGCATGGAGTTTACACTAGTTCACATTCTACAATGATGACTTAATTCCAGGGAGAATTCTGCCACCTCCTTGCAGCATGGTTTCAGGGAATTATATAAAGCTAGCAACAACTTATTCTGCCTGGCCAAAGAATTTCAGATAAAAAATGAGGCCTTACAGGAATACGTGTGACTATTTCCCTTTTCCATTTTCGGACTACCATAATTTGACAAATTATGCCATTTGTCAAATAAAAGACATCACTGGTGTGTCAGATTGGAAAAGCAAGATTATCAATTAAAAATGTACTATATTGTAGAATATGGAAAGAAATCATTACATCATTCAGGATCTTAGCGTACTTCTCTCTTAGACTGCATTTCATTGGTTATGACAGCTTCTCAATGCAAGCTTAATCTTGCATCCTTGCTATGGGACCTGATATTCTGTAAACTCAGAATGATTTAATGGAAAAGGAGGCACCCTGCAAGGTCTTTAATTTTTCCTCTCCAATTAAAGTTCTGTTTCATAGATGTTTTGCCAGTATTTGAGTAAGAGTTTGCTCCCAGGCTTCTTTTTTCTCTTCTACCAGCAAATTTTCTTTAAAAAAATAGCATAAAATATGAAAAATGCATATATTTGTGTAAAAGGAGACAGGGGCCAGGACAATATGTTCAGTTTAGATGCAAAAAGCAGAGATATAGAGGAAGGTCATACCCCGATAAGGAAAGTGTTGTTAAGTGAACTCAGTGGAAGAGTTTGTTTCAGAAGGTGCAGTTTGCACACTGTAAGTTTTGAAGTAAGGCTAGAGAGTGAAAGATTTTCTGATGATAAAAACTGTCCAGAAGCAGAAAGCAGCTTTGCAGGTCCTTGACATTTGTGCAGTAAAGTCCATACTGGAACAGCTACTGTGAAAACTATTGTTATGAGCTGTTAGAATAGTGGGTAATGAATCCTGTGTAAAAATGATATTGCTCCAAACATTACAGATACTGCAGAAGAATCTCAACAGGGTACACTGAAAGGTCTCCTCTCCTCCTTGTAACACAGAGTTCTTGTCTATTTTCCTTGTGCACTCTGAGTCAGAAAGTATTAAGTAGAAGCAGAAAAATGCTTGAATAATTCTTGAATTCATTACTAGTGATGTACTTTATTGGTATTAAAAGGGCAATCCAAACACAAGGCTCTGGTGCTCTGTGACACCTGCCTTTAGGGCCCTCAGCACCTCAGGTAGTGGTATGGTCTAGTTGACTCACGCCATAGGGGAACTTTCAGAATGGGCTAAAATGTTTCTACATCTACTTCATATAGAAGTGATCCCATCTTTCAGGCAAATGCTTTAACTATTGTCAATAGGAAGAGGACACTCAACACCTTTCTCTTGGATTTTGGGCTTCATGCAGAAAACAAACTCCTGAACCCACACCCATGCAAATACACAGGACAAGGGAACTCTGTTGTGGTTACCCCAGCTGGCAGCTAAGCACCACACAGATGCTCATTCTCCCCCTATTCCTGGTGGGAAGAGGGAGAGAATTGGAAGTATATAAATGAGAAACCTCGTGAGTTGACATAAAGGCAGTGTAATAATTGAAGACAAAAAAAAAAAAAAAAGCAAGAAAAAATTAAATAATAAAGAGAGTGAAATAAAATCCAAGAAAGACAAGTAATGCAGGTGAAAACAATTGTTCACCACCAACTGACTGATGGCCAGCAGTGTTCTTCCTACCAAACTCCAGCCCAGTTTCATTGCTGAGCATGATGTTATATGGTGTGAAACATCCCTTTGGCCAGCTGGGGTGCCTGTCCCTGCTGTGTCCCCTCCCAGCTTCTTGTGCACCCCAGCCTACTCACTGGTGAGGTTAGGGTTAGGGTTAGGTTTGAGAAGCAAATAATACCTTGATGCAGTGTAAGCACTGCTCAGCAATAGCTAAAATATCCTTGTATTTTCAAGACTGTTCCCAGCAAAAATAAAGAAAATATCTCCATACTATCTACTACGAAGAAAATTAACTTTACCCCAGCCAAAGTCAGCACAACTCTCCATATTCAAGTCTTCATAAAGCAGGATGCCATGTGAGTAGGGGACTTTCTGTTAGCTCAGCATCTCTGCTCTCCATAATGCCTTCCTGTGGATAGGTGGGTTCCTGAATATTTTAATGGCTTCAGGTGTCACTCTGCCCCATATGCTTTCTAGTGTGAATCCATTCAGTAGCCTTCAGTCAGGAGGTATATGTTTGCCTCTCTGTTGGCTGTTCAGATAGATTGAGGTAGTTATTTTTCTTAATTTGTATGGACCTAGCAAAGGTTAAGTTAGGTATCTGAAAATCAGACACATTAGCATTTAGTTTTTATTAACTCCGAGTCTCAACAGCCTACATGTTTAGGTTTCCAAATCTGACCAATATTGAGTTAGAGTTTGGAATCAAGCTGGTGTCTGATAGTTGCTTTCCAGTGCTTACTAAGAGGCTTGTTACCTAAATGTGTCATTTGTTTCTCCAGTACCCCTGTCAAGCTGGGTGAGTACACACGTACAAAGGACGCAAGCCAACATATACAGTTATAGTACCAGTCTCATTATCCAATATTCATGGACATGTTAAACATTTTTTATTTATTTCAGGAGGGTTGGGTGGTCACTGCCAAGCCTTATTCTGCCTTTTCAATTGTAACAGAGAATTATGATAATAATCTTAATACTCTTACTTGTCATGTGATTTGTGCAGATTATTTTATGATATCAAAATGCATTTTTTGGCAGGTGTTGGTTTTGCATCACATAGTTTTAGAGTCTCATCTCTCATTTCATAAAAGGGCATTTTTAGCTCTCAAGACAGTGAAAGCAGAAAGAGGGGAGGAAAAACTGTCAATATGTCATTATATGGGTGTGATCAGCATGAGCTCTGAATTACCAGCTTTTGGCAATATTTTCATAAAGTGACTTGTCACTAGAGAAGGACAGGGAAGCATGGTATTTCTTTGTATGGTGTCATAAGATGCTCCTCTGATCTCAGTGCCAGTGTGAATAAGGCATGATAAAGCTTTCAGATTTTACTGGCACAGATGAAATTGCAATGAACTATTGCAGAGTGGCAGTGAAATACAATTAATAACATTATGATTTGGACTTATGTCAACATGTTTGCTTTCCTTGGAGTATGCTGTTTTGCTAGATTGTGAGGCATGTTATTTATCTTGTCTTGGGTTTTAGTAAATGCAGACATTTCTATTTCACTGTATATCATTAGATTCATGACAATTGGAAAACTTTCAGCAGGAAACAGAAGGATGGGAGGATAGCAGGCCGTTATATTTCCCTGGAACTCTTCAAGTTCTGTTAACTTCATTCTCATTCAGGTTCACAAGTTGTTTATGAGGAGAAAGAAAAAGAAAATATGAGTTTGTAGCTGTAGTGCCAGAAGATGATCCCATTTGAATGAATCTTTTTTATCATCCTGTCAGCTGCTGTAGGCCCTGACTTTCAATTTGAATAAGAAATTTGTTCAGTTTTTATTATGCAAAACTACACATGATCAGTTGGGTCATGGACACTTGCCACATCAGACCTTGATGAAAAAAGGTACAGCAGATATCTTTCACCCCAGGTATAGGGGCTGATGGAGTTCATCTGACTCTGTTGCAGACTCTGCAGTCTGATATTGCTGCTTGCCATCACTCCACGCTCTTTCTCCTAATCCATGTTTCAACCACCATCTCTTTCTCCTCTTCCATTGCGTTTGCCAAGCAGCTGCTTAAGAAATCTCAGATGAATTCAGGATCTAGCCCAGCATTTCAGTTGGTTGATGTATTTCAGCTGTAGAGAAAATGGGTAAGTCAAAGCCTGAGAAATAAGGAAGTGGGGAACCAAGCTCAGCTTCAGCAAACTTTATGAGCAAACTTTGTTGAACGTAACTTACTAGCCAGGTGGTGTTGCTTAGAGGGTAGAATTTACTCTGAGATCAGGATAACAAGGCTGCTTAATATGTAAAGATACAGGGTATTTTCTTGCAGTTTCAGACTTCTGCATACATATCATGCTATCTGTTTACAGGATTGCATGGTCTTGTTAGTTGCTAATATGAAAGTCAGCCTAGGTTTAAGTAAACATACAAATCTTGCTCTTAGAATTCAGTGACCTGTTTTACTATCTATTAATATTATACTATTAGACCTTTACTAATACCTACAGTCATTTAGGAAAGTTTAAAAAAACTGAAAAAACAAATAAAAACTTCTTCCACTGAATTGTGTGTCTTTCTTTGCTGAACAGTGAGGACATGAGGAGAAAATTGATATGCCCTACATAACTCACACTGGTGAGCTGGGATTGTGTAGAAAGTGTATCTTGAAAATCAGCATCCTCACCTGGTAAGGTACCCTCATATAAGAATACCAACCTGCTCAGAAAATAACATTATGTTGATAAGATAGCTGTTGCTTCTTTGTTTTATATGTTTAAATAAGGGCTATGTGGATTGATTTATTAGGTTTTTATAACAGTAATTTTTACACATTGTTGGTCTTATACACTTAATAAGTGTATATGTGACTTATGTGCTCATATGTGGCTATGTGACTCAGCTGCAAGAGCATAATTGTTATTTGCATAAATATGTATTTAACATATAAACATATAAAATTAATTCCCTTAGAAATTCTAAATCCTTTCAAACAGATTCTAGAACAAGTCAGTAAATAAAAAATTGGACACTGTATTCTGCTCTCGTGCTTTTGATTCTGCTCAAACCCAAGAAAAATAAATGTATTTTCATTCTTTGTAGCAATAACCAATGAGGCTGATGAATTTGGGTAAATTTGATCTGCTGACATGCAGTATCTAAAAGAACTGTTCATTAAAAAAAACAACAAAAAACAAACCAACACCCCCATCCTCAGCTTCTCAGCCTGGATTTTGTATCACTAGAAACTGGAGTACAAATGAGCTTTTAATTAGATTTGGTATGCTTTTTCAAAATATTAATGTCTTGATTTGTAATTTATTTTCCATTAGTGTTTTGACTTCTCCTGTTGATAAGGAGAGTCAGAGAGCTAATTAAATAAGCAAATTATTTAATAATTAACATGTTCTCGTGAGACCAAAATGCAGAAAATAAAAAAACCTCTTCATGTTAAAGAAAATTATGTGGCTTACAGTAAGACTGGAAAGTCCCTCTCTGAAACTGCATTAGCACCCTCCTTCCTCAAATACTTTATCTTCCTGCAAAGTCCTTGGGTCAGCACTGCATGGCTGATATGATGTATCTAATCTAACCAGCAATATAGGAATTTTCCTAGTAACTATTTAATATCTTTCCATAAAGGAGAAAACTGGGATCCCCAGAGTTTCTTGGCTGACAGAATCTGCCTATTTCAAAAAAATAGGGTAGGTAGGCCATGTTGTCTTTGGAAGTCTGTCCCCTCTTAACTAAGACAGTAGTTTATCCTGGGTGAATACCTTTCATACTGATAATATTTGGTGAGATGGGTCTGACCTCCAGAAAGCTCTTTTCACATGGTACTTAGGACCTAAGTTATAAGCAAATACAGAAGAGATTACGGATGACTATAGTTAACTGTAATAAAGTTATGTTTATTCAGTTCATATGCATGTAAACCTGAAGTCTGATCATTAACATGAAGGTATATTTGTCTATGTAATGTTTATGTATGTTTCATTCCATTATCATAAAACGTTTTGTTACTAAAATTGTTATCTCTGCATTCAACCTTCTCCTAGAAATACTGACCCTTCTCTTATAATAAAGTGAGTAAGCTTTGGCAAGGTATTCCCTGGCAACCCTGTTCTCCAAGAATCCATTAGTTATGTTATGACATGCTGATGAAATCCAATATGATTCGGTAGAAGAACTTACAGAAACTGTCTTCTAATCCAGTTAGTTATTTAATGGGAACTTGCTTTTGCGTATCTTTTAAAATTTAAATGTCTGTTGAGTGCAGACCTTTGTGTTATTTCTGTAATTCAGGAGCTATATCCTAAATGTGCTTAGTGGGGCAGCCCAGCAGCATTCTAAGGTGAGTGCACCTGCATGGATGGAGATGACTGTAACATTTAGGCTAACATGTAGCTGAAGTAGTGAGCAAGAGCAAGAAAAATTCTCCAAATGTTCTAGAGAAACACATGTCCATAGAAGTAGAATTCCATTGAACACCTTCCAAAAGGACTTCCTTATATTTTTCATCTCTTTCATTTTGTTCGATCTAGATCTGGATTACAGCTCTCAATCTAGCTCTTCAGAGCTTAATTTCTCCCTTCATTTCTCCCCTCATTTTAACTTCCATTTCTCCAAACAAATGGACTTATTCTAGGCAGAGTTGTCTTGAGATGTCTCAGGCAAGTGGTCACAGCTGAACTTTGCCACCCAAAGGTATGGCAAGCTCTGTTCAGGCTTCTCCCCTCTTATTAATAAGGGAATAAAGCCAAGACACAGAGAGAGTGAAATCACCTTTGGTTTTGCTACTTCTGCTGCAAAGGTCTCTGTGTTTCTCATCAAATCTCCATTTGGAGTTGTTGGTGGCAGCATTTCACCATTTTTGCCTTTCCAGCACAGGGTGGCTGCTTTACAACTGCCCTCGGGAAGCTGCCCTAAGTGGCTGTCTTTGCCTTGTCTAGAGCTGGTCCTGATCCTCCATGTGAGAAATGAACTGTGCATAAGATGCCTGAATTTCATCTATTTGTGTACATACGTAACTACTTTACCCAGGGAGATTTAGCTTGCATTGCTCACTCAAGGAAGGTCAGGGTATCTCCAAGACAGTCACAGCAGAACTGTGCCAAATTAACTTTCTTCATGGGAGTCTTTAAAAAAAAAACCTTGTTTATATTGAGCAAACAACTTTCAGGGGAGGAAAAAGAGAACAATCAGTTATTCATGCAACAATGTTGGTTTGGTTAGAGGAAATGTTACTAAACCCTTACAATTCCTTTTGAAAGCTAGCCAGAGTGAAACACAGAAGTAATGTTAAGTTAAATGCAATTTCAAGTAGCTAGCAAAAAGAGGCTTACCGAGGACAAATGTCTCCAAGCATTTGGAGTGGCTTTTCTCAGACAAGGAGCTATGGACTAAAACTTTGTCATCATATCACAGGCACAATAAAAATGAAATCTGCAATATTTAGCCCACTTAGCAATTTTCAGGGTAATTTTAACTTAGGGCATATTTAAGATTATTCCTTCTGTGTGATCTCTTTTGTCTGATGTGTCTTTACCTGTCCTTATCTAACACAATTGCTTTTAATTAAGGCAATCTTGATGAAGACTTGGCAGCTGTTGCAGTGGGATAAATTGCAATCAAGTTCTAGAGTGCAGAACTGCAGAGTGGAAGGAGACATGAGAGTGCCAATTTACAAATGATGCTCAACATTCTGCATGTCCACATTGGAGCTGAGTGTGTTGTCACCTTCTCCTGATATAGCACTTAGGCCTGGATTCATCCAGTCTAAACTGAGGCATTTATCTGAGGCATCTTAAATAGAAGCTTACTTAAAGTTGCCTTCCATGTCTAATTGGCATGAAGCAAGCATCTCCAGAAGGTAGTTCAGCCCACTTGGGATCTGGTTGATTCCTGCTGGTTACCTTAGCTGACTCCCTGGTCTGCACAGAGGGTGAAGAGTGACTAATGTGCCTGTTTATGTGCCTTTACTGTTAAAGGGTGAAATTTAAGCCAACACACTTTGCTTTTTATTTAAACCTGAGTTAGACTCTGAGGCTTTGCATATATTGAATAGAGAGAGGTAGATGCATGAAGCTGAGACCTATAGCTGCCAGTGTGCCCTGCAGAGATTTGCCTCAGCCAAGGAGAGCTGTGTGCATCAAGGTTACACTGCTATAACACAACACCCACAGCTCTAAATCTAGGCATGTTACTTTGCCTACACCTTGCCCATATAAACATAGGCATTGCATACTGTTTCATATCACTTAGGAGGGCAGACAACTTCTTTTGGTCCACTTATCTTCTTGAAGCCCAGAAGAAAAATCTGTGTATGGCTCTGAATCCCAGAGGGTAAAAATGTGCCAGGGTTTCTTCTCAATGTGAAAATTCAGACTGATTTCCCAAGGAGAAGTTTTATAATATATTTGCCAGACATAGAAATTTGGTCAGTGTTTCTGAATACATTACTAGCACAGTGCTCTCGGCTTGAGGATTTGTACAACAATTTAGGTCTAAATCCACACAGGAATTTATGTGTTGCAGTACTGAGTCTTACAATGCCAGGTGGTGAGGCACAGAATCTCTGCGGTGGAGTCCAAAGATGAAAGTGGCCCTGGGTTCCCTCTACAACGCAAATGGAGGAACAAGTTCCTCAAAGTCAGACTGATACACAGCAGCTCACTGAGCACTGATGCATACGCGTTGTATGTCTGGAAGTCTGAGGAGAGCAGTGTGGCTGCAGACATTTGCTGTTAAATGTTATGGGAACAATAGTGAATATCCTAATAGGTCAGAGTCCAGTGAAAGATTAATTTTATTTCTGGCATGGAAGGATTTAGAGTACTCTTCCTATTTCCCCTGAGTCAGTGTGTGTACCCATGGCACCAGTGCAGCTGCTGATTGAATATGTTGCCACCTTATTAACAAGAGGCTTCAGTTCTGATGTACTATTTAAGTACTTCACCAGCAGGGGAAAGCCAAGGGGGTTCTTCCCAGAAAAACAACAAGCAAATGGGATGATGTTGGAAACAAGGCATGAGGAAACAGAAGCTGTTTTTGGTTTGTGTGTGAAGGTGCCATTTCAAGGGCTGTAAAATTCCCAGAGAAGTCTCTCAGTGACAGGAAGAGTGAGTGGGCAGCAATTTAGATGGGGGTGCTCACGCAAAAATCACAGGAGAAATGCTGGCAGCAGATCTGTTCCTTTTGTTTGGGCCTGTGACACAAAGTGGATGTGGTAGGCTCAGTATTCAGGAGGGAGTATACAAATAATCCCTTGACTGAAAATAGTTCCACCAAGATGTTAGTCATTTGGGGTAGGGCTCAAACCACAGCATGCTGATCGAAGAAATCTTGGGGCCTTGCCTAATCTAAAAAATATGAAGCAAGAGTAAGAACCAAGGTCTGGATAGCTGCTGCTCTGCACTGTGAGTGCTGTAGCATATGTCTAGATTTGCTGTGGTATAAGTCTACATAGACAATGCCACCTACAAATAGAGGAAATTGTTCTGTATTTATTGCACAGCTGAACAATATGCCTTACTCTGTTTCACTGCAGCAGACAGAAGTGATTTTTCTAAGTATTTCTGTTACTATAATTTACAATTTAGGCTTAAAAGTGAATCTGCAGAGGTCCAGGAGAAATTGCCATTGGTTAAAAGCAACAAAACAAAGCCTGCACTTTTAGTTGGAGGCAGAATCACCTTCTACTATGCAAATGGGGGAAAACCACCAAACCCACGATAAATCAAGAAGTTAATTAAAACCCAAGCTCAAGGGTTTAAGAGTCTGCTTGCCTCACAAGGGTAATACAACAGTGGGTTGCTTTGCACATGGACTCTTTGCCCTGCTGCTGTCAGAGACCTAGATCTAGACTTGAGTCCATTCTTCTTGGGCAGGTGATCTATGTACAAGCACCTGTGCTAAGGCTGTGCCACACTTTCCCTTCCTGAAAGAAAACATGACCTTGCTTTGCATGCATGGATTCATTCCATACATCCTGAAGTACAGAAACTTGTTTTTACTATCGGTTAAGTCTGGAATATAAGTCTGGAAGAAGAACCTCACAGTATGCCTAGGATAGATACCAAACCTGTATCCCCAAAAGCTGGCAACAAAAATAAGATGATCTCTATTGTGAAGAAGAAATCAGATTCTAAGTCTCTCTTTCCTGTCTTTAATTGGTCTAATGGACAAAGAATAAACAGGGCATGTTAGGTAGTCTGATTTTAACATAATTCATATTTTCTCCTTGTTTTTCATTTATATTTTTAGCAGGAATTAGCAAGTATCAAGACAAGGCTTCTTGACTTGGCTTTCATTATAACAAAAGTCTGGGGAAAGAAGATCTCAGTTGTTTCTTTCTCTTTCAAATATTTTCTAACTTTTATTGAGAAGAGCTTTTAATCTTTTACGAGCAGTCTGCATGGTTTTTAGTTCTGAGGGAATAACACAAATTGTGGCATTTCACAATGGTTTTCACTGAATTCTCCTTTTTTTCTAAATGGTGATTTCTGTGAGAAATAATGACAATGATTTGTTTTAAAATTTTAGGTAGATTTTATTGTATCAGCAAAGCATAATAGTTAATATTTCATGCAAAAAAATATATCAAATCATTGGTGACATTCTATATGCACCTTGATGATTCCTGCAGCTGTACCAGTACTCTTCAAGCTGTGACTGATATTTATTGCACTCAAACATAGTTCAGACTCCTGTTGCTTGTGCTCTCCTCATTCTGTTTTGTTGTGATGTTTTGTTTTGCTTCTTAAAGATAAAAAATTAAAACTGAGTGATATCACAACTCATTCTGCTACACTGGAATGACATGGGAGAATATGCAGAACAATAACTGCATCATCTTTTTTTTATGAAAGTGGTTTTGTTTGTAGAAGGAACAAGCAAAGCAGATCATAACAGATAAAATTAATAGCAGAAGCAGGTATAACACGTCTTAATGTTGGGAGATGGGATAAAAGCAGGACTGAAACAAGCAAAATAAGACATTTGGTCAACAGAAAAAGCTTGTAGTGAAGGATGGGTCCGTTCCTTCTTAATATTTTGAAAAGACTTTCTATTCTAAGAAATTAATAATCTTGAAAATGCTTTTGTACAGATGTATTTCTTGTAGACAAATGGAATTATGTCCTGACACACTTCGTAGACTTAAGAAAATAATGTCCCAAGAAACTTGTTTGAAAATATTCATAGTCTGTGTGAGTTGAATACACAGTGGTATATTATTCTGCTAAGGGTCATGACGTACCTGGACAAGTTGATTAGTACAGAATAAAGTAAAAATACTCTATTTTTATAATATTGGTTTTTAATCTGGTCTGCTGATAGTGATCAGGATCATTTCAACTTCTGATGAGGAAAGTCTGGTTGAACATGGCATCCCTTGGTGAATTAAAACAAAACCATGCTCAGTTTTCTGGGACCTTCTCTTAGCCTGTTTCCTAGTTTGGGAGAGAGGATGATATGTGCTCTGCTGTGTATGTTCCAGGATGAGAACAGGACTTGAAAGAGTATGGCAGCTTTAGATGGGATGCCATGGCTCTTTCTGTGTGCTTGGGTGAGATTGTGGGTGTGTTTGTGTAGGTCTCCATTGTGTGACACAACTGTAATGACTTTGTAAATGTATTTCTGTGGGAAAGAAGTTTAAATATCACATTCCAGCATGCTTCAAGTGAAATGCTGATATTTGCCTTCCCAAATGAATGGTGTCCTTTGTAGGCATGTAGAAGCAAGTCAGTCTCCAGTCAGGTTGTCAAACACTGAATGCTGTTTAATTGTATTATTATGTTTAGAATTTCACTCTCCTGTTTCACAAAGCTGTGAGGGTGCTTGTTTTTGAAGTACTTGCCCATGAATTGGTAATGTTGAAGCTCTTTTTGGTTACCTTAAACTCAATTTAGAGTCAGAAGGTTCCTCAGTAGGAACAAAGACAGCAATGCAGATGAGATAAATAAATGCTACCTGCTAATACAGTGATTCTCATCAGTGCTCATAATCTCTGTCATTGGCAGAGAGAATGTGTTTCTGGACAAAAGATGATGCATCTCTGCTGCACAGCATGTCTGGTATGGCTCAGTACAATATGGAATGTCCCATTGTATGTAAAAGACACTTGTTAATGAAGCTCAGTTTGTCTTCTGAGTTAGTTACCTGTTCTGCCAGGGCCCACACAGGGGCTGCGACATAAACTGAATCATAGCAGCATGTGTCAACTTGTGACAGAGGGAACCACTGAAATAGAAAGCAGACACTGCTCACACCCTGTTTCCTGGAGCAGTTGGGCTGAGCTTAGTTTCTGTTTATCTTGGGGTAACCAGAACACTGCTGGCCAACATCTATTTCCAGCTGTGCTGAATACTGCCATGCTTGAGATGAAGTGAATCAACAGTAAAGGAAGGGTTTCTAAGGTCTAAAATCTCCTCCTGCAATGGAAGAGTGTGCTGGACGTTCATGATGGCAACAGTGTTATGAGTTCTGTAAAAAACAACTCTACAGCCTGAAGTTCCTGCTGCAATAAAGTTACCTCTTGTCGAGTGATACATATAGTGGCATTAGGACGTATATTCTGAGGCCTTAACACAGCTGTCCCTTTCATACTTTCTATATGCTAGGTATACTTGGACATGGTGTCTCCTTTTGCTTTGCTATCCACAACACTATGACATGGTGTTTTGAGCAGAGCGTTCAAAGTGGGTTTTAATAATATGGATGAGCACCAAGTCAGAGTTTCTACAGGGTCACAAAGTAAACTCAAGAAGATGCCACTCTGACTTATGAAGGAAACACTGTAGGAACCTCTAGAACCAGACAACAGTAGAATTTTCTCTGCTAAAGTTTTCCCCTGACTGCAGAGATGTGGATTTGCCAGCTCAATCACCTGTTTACATTTTCTTGAGTACATAACAAGACCCACACCCTCTTCTTTGGTTACAGCTACCTTTGGTTGCTTCTATCTTGCCCTGAAAATGTTGCTTAAGTTATGCATTTTAAGTGAGGAGGCAAAGTAGCCATGTACAGGGAAGCAATCCAGAGTTCAGAAAGCTTCTTTAAACACTGCAAGGCATCTGTGTGTTTTACGCACTGTGCTTCAAGTGGTCTGGTCGTTTTCATAAGTAGAACAAAGGCAAATACAAAAATAAGATCTGAATTTATGACCTAGAAAACCATGATGGTTAATAATGCAATCTTTGAAGCAATTGTATACGTGTTAACTGGGTCATATAAATTTGTGGTATGACAGCTCATACAAGGAAGTTATAAATAGATGGCAGGAGGAAGTAGTTTAAGAAGTGACAAATAAGAGCCACTGTAGACAGAAATGTGACCTTTTAATTCTATTCTTCTCCCTTCTTTCACATTTTGCAGCAAAAGACTTCCAAATCTGAGACATTGATTTCAGTAACAGAGAAAATGCAATGAATTTGTGCTATTCACATCCCTGCTTATAGCAGATTCAGTCCAGCCATGGAAGCTTAGCAGGGATCTGGAGACTATAACTTGTTGGTTGGGGGGCTAGTTCAGAGAGCTGAAGGATAACAGCCCATCCCCACTGAGTAAAAATGTAATTTTGGCATGTGAGTGCCTCAGTTCTTTGCTAGCACTATATTTTCAGGGTTGAAGATGGGATGAGAGATGCTAAAATTCTGGATGTTTCTCATTCTTCTCAGTGGCCTGCAAAGAAGAGAAGTGACACTATGACCTTATGTTTTCTCTTATCTTTAGAGATCATTAAATCCATAGGTAAATTTATTCCTATACACATAAGGACAAAAATTGGGGTTTTGAGGTATTTTCATGCTGTTTGTGATGCTATGCAAGGGGGTGGCTTTAAAATAAGATAAATAAATAAAGCCTCTAGCTATTAAGTCATGATATCTGCCATAACTAAAGGTGTTAACTACTGTGCAACCAAAAAAAAAAAAAAAAAAAAAGCGATTTGATTTCCATCTCCAATGGTGAGGGGCATTTTACTTCTCCTTGTGTATGGAACTACCAACTTATACTCCTGATAGGTTTGTTCCAGAGGTAGCTGCAGGTTAGCAGTGACTACCGAGATTTTTACAAAGCATTACAACATTGTGTGTACTGGCATTCATTTACATAAAGGACATTCTATAATCTAAATATGGTTTTAAGCAACCTATAAAACCCCACCAACGAGTGAGATTATCTTTTGCCACAGCATTTTGAAGTAGATTCATCTAAGAGGATGTAAGAGGTCTTAGATTTCATAAAACCAATATTCTCTGCATTAGGCATTAGGCAGGAAAGAATGAGAAGTTTCAAGTCCCCAAAAGATCTGACATATTAAGTAAAATTTTAAAACATCTGAGAGGTAGTTTTAATTTTATTTTATTTTATTTTTTTTATTTTTTTTTTTTTTTAAAGGTAGCATTGCAAATACTCTATTTCAGAATGTGCAACAGAGAAAGGAACAAAGAGTAAGTTTCTCCTACTGTTTGGCTTCAAATATGCTTTCTTAAAATATGCTGAGTTACTGATGGTTTCATTTAATTTTGCTTTGGAGATGAAGCATTCCTTGGTGTGGTAAGCCAGCATAAAGCCAGGTATTACTTATCTGCTGCTTATGTGAAGGTATTTGACATGGGCATATGCAGAGCTGACATCTCCCCTGTCCTAAGGCTTCCCCTAACTTTCTATTGATGGCTTTCCTCATTCAAAGTCAACTCTCATTTTCATGATGTTCTTCCAGCACTTGAGGGGCTACTTTTCATGACTCTCAAAGGCCTCATTTTGCACATAGTCCAATGCTTCATGTAACTCAGAGCCTATTCCCACTGTGCAACACAGTACGTTGCAATCATACCTGAGCTAATGGTGCCCTGGAATCTGGAGGAGGATGGCCACGTCAGCACAGCGATGCCAAGCTCATTACCTGGGTGTGGTATCACACTGATGCTGTTATCCTGCTTCCAGGACACAAGCTGGTAACCTGGCACCCTGCTATGCCATGTAGACAGACCAGTTTGGGTATGTGCTGGCTCAGGATCTCTGCTTTGCACACCCTTGCACAATGCAGGCATGCTTTCTGTTCAAAGGGCTCTGCCCAGCTCTACACAGAAGATCTACACGCTCAAATTACGCTGATGTTAACTTTCTCTAATTATCCCATTGTTTGATTGAGTGCAAATAAGTCTTTGCTGGAATACTAGGAGTTGTTTTTACTTGCATACAACCTCAGTGGAGCACAACATGCTGAGGACACCTGAACATTCAACCCTCATAATGTTCCTGGCTTAGCCACACCTTGTGAAAGCATTTATATAACAAAACTGCAAAAAGAGAGAATATTACTAGATTACGCACTGAAGTGATTCATCTCAGGTGCAGAACTTTGTGCAAAAGCCAAGCTAATTGTGTATGACATATTTTCTTATATGCAGAATTATTTACATGTTTTTACACATCTTCTTGTTACAGCACTGATGATTGTCCTGTCTAGTCTGTCCAGGCAGTTTGTTTCAATGCAGTGCTGAGTAGAGAGCTTTAACATGAGCTTCTGTTTCTATGAAATGTATTGCCCTTAGATAGAAAATCTGTGCTATTGTTTCCTCTGTTAAAAGAAGGCAAGTAAGATGGTAAAGTCCATTTTCTGAAAGAGTAAAAAGTCATCTTGACAGTGCCCACAGCCTGAACCTTGGGAGCTGTAGCCTCTCAGCATCTCCTGGCATCCAGACCTTGTCCTTACTTACTTTCAGTACAAGTAAGCACATCTAATGGGACAGACTGGTTTGTATAGGTGAGGAGAAAAGTCCACAGACTGCACAATCATGTGCAATAGAGAGTTCTGTACACTCTATACTAACACATGAGCAGAATGACAGAATGAACCTGGCTTTGTGTCTCCTTATTTATGTCAGCTGGAATCACAGAAAGAAAAGGCAAAGACTGCAGTGGTACATAGGGAGTGCATAGAGGTTAAAGGGAGGGAAAAGCTGGGACAACCATGGTCATGAAGAGCAGTTTGTTGTCTGAGCTGTAGGGAACTGCTGCTTTCTCAGCATGACTCAGTAATCTACATCTACATGTTTTATTGACATTGCTAACTGTAACTGGTTCAGCTTCCTCCCCTTACTCTTTGTCCTGTCTTCCTCTTAACATTTTACTTTCTGTCTTCTTCAGCCTCTCATCACACTGCTAAATTAGCTCTGCAGAACTCTGTGCTCTAAGACTGGCATCTTGTTCAGAATTGGCTTTAAAGATGTTCATTGCAACATTCTTTGGTACAACATGTATCTGTTTACCAGATACATGCTAAATTGCCTGCAAAGGAAGGGAAAAGCAGTCAATGAGCTAATGGTGTGTTCTGCCAGTTTTCTTCAGGTATGACGGTCAAGTCTTTTAAACCTAGCACACCTAGCCCTAGGGCAAAACTCTTGAGCATAACGATTACAACTGATGAAGTGGATGGCAGTCAGTCCTTATGTATAGTAAAACATATGGCTAGGCATACCACATATCTCCAAAGGTCATTCATGACTTATTCCTGTGTCGTAAGTCTAAATAAAAAAGTCTTAAAGCTTGCCCCAGAGGTATCTGACTGCATGGTGTCCCAAAAAAGCCAGCAGTCAGAGAGCAGCATCATCAGCACGAGTCTGGGGACTTCCCCACCCAGAAGACAAATATTGCAGCGGAAATAGCGACTTTCACTTCTAAAAGCAGTACACAAGTAAGGACAAGCACAAGAGCAGATGCTGTCTGATCATTTTACAATGACTGAAAGAGGAAAGGACCTCTCACTTAGTTAGAGATTAATCTATGGAGTGTTTTATTTTTTGTAATTATTTCTTCCCAAATCCTTTTTGTTGTGCTGCTAAATTACTTCACCATTTTGAAAAATGTTAGCAGATTTGCATTGTTTTCTGTTTCTGGCAGTGTAAGGAAGTGAAAAGTAACACTCAGTTGAGCCGTTATGCCAGCTGTGACCCTTGAGAGACATTACAGTAAAACCAGAATTGATTTGGCAAGTGTGGAGTCCACTTCTCACTGCATAAAACTGATAAAAACACAGTCATTGTTCAGATTTTAATGATGGTGTTAAGTAATAGAGAGGAAAAGACTAGCTATAAATACACCTAGCAATGTTCTTTTCTCAGAATTTGGGATTCAATGCCTGTTGAAAGACTCCATTTGACTGCCAAAATCTCTAGGTGATACATTGCACTCTTTGGACCACCTGTATAGCAGGTATTAATCAGATTAATTTTTCTGGCTTTAATTGTGCTAAGTTCTTTTACTGCATCTGAGAATTTTGGATTAGAACCAGTATGAAACAGATAACCACAGGTCTGGTGCGAAGTAGCTTACTTCTTCAGCATCTATATCCCACAGTGATATTCTAATTGGGCAAGTACTTATGTACTCAAGATCTCTGCCCAATGTGTGGGGACAACCAAGTGCCCGAGAATATCCATAAGCTTTTGTGAGATAGCCAAAAGAAAGTGTTAAAACATATGGGTAAGTTCTGTGTGTGTGTGAGGAGGGAGTGTTGTTGGACTGCAAATTCTTCAGTTATTTTGGCATTATAGTCTTTCATTATACATTGTGCTTGGTTTGTTTTTTGCTATACACCTACCATATTAAACTCAAATGAACTGTAAGCTTTTGGAAGCCATCTTTAAAAAAAAAAAATTCTTTGATACTACAACAGTAATTGAGAATACAGAATTCTGAAGTATTAGGTCCAGGCACAATTTTTTAATGTAAATTCTCTTTTCACTTGAGAGCCTCACAGTGAGTGAAAACTCTGCATGAAGATATCAGCTGGGGACCCAGTGCTTTTCTGTTTTTGTTGTTTGTTTTCTTTTTATTAGCATTTGGTCTTCCATTGTGACATCATCTTCAGTGTTAGCCCACACCCTAGACTAGCATGTGCATTTGCAGATGTGCATGTATACTGGCAGAGGTGTGTCAATTGGGCATAATGGATGCTGATACTGTGCTTGGCTCTGGTCATTATTAACATTTAATTGGTAATAAAAACATCTTTTAATCTTCTAACAACAGTGTGGGATGAGTATGGCATGTAAGAAGAACAACAAGCAATATGGCAAACAAGGATATTGGGAATGCATACGAGAACCAGATTCATAGAGTCACAGGGTTCCTGTCCTTAATCTTCTTGCTTTGTTGGTGATTGTGGGAAGGTTCACACGTGAATCATGCAGTGGTCTCATCCTTACTTATCTGCTGGCAGCCTCTCTGAGAACATCTTTGAGAACAAGCTTATTGTAGCAGAGGCCCCACCTGAGAAAGAAGAGGATTCTTAGGCTATGTCAACCCTACTATTCAACTCTGTGCAGGACAGCAGTAAAAAAAGCCAGTCCAACAACTGGAAAGCATAGCCAGGTCCGCATCATACTGGATTAGAACTAATTAACTTTACAGGAAAAAGGGCTATTTGGCAATATGACAAAATAGCTTTCAGGCTCTGTGGTAGTTTTTTTTGCATGGAACTGCAGAAATGCTGGCTGTGCTGCAATGCCCTTGAGTTCTCTGTGCCCTAGTCTCATCTATATGGCAAAATATTTTCTGACTGCTTCTTAAATTTCGAGACCTAAGCTGCCTCAAAGTCTCTTGCGTCAGACCTCCTGCAGTGGCCTTATGCAAAAATGTAATTTTCCAGTGAATCTGTGTTCCCTTTCGTCTGGCTTATCTCTCCCCGAGAGTCCTGTTATGTGATGATAGCAACACATTCCCCCAGCGACTCTTGGGAACAGGACATTCCAGAATTTACAAGGAATTGGTGTGGCTGGGGCATATCATATCAAGCCACTTTCAGTGGATCCATTGTAATGCTGTGAACCATCAGGGAAACAAATGGCCTGGGGGTCAAGATTGCAGAAACAAATACAAAAGATGTTAGAAGAACATCTCCTGATACTCAGTGTAAGCACTTCAAGACTGAAAAAGTAGATAATGTTTATAAGGAAGGCTTTGCAGACTGCCACTTAACTCAGATGCCTGTAAAGAGTGATCTGTAGAGACTGACCACTGACAGCTAGGTGCCAATCAAAACACAAATTCAGGATTAATTCTACACTTTATCTTCTCTTTGGAGCACTATTGAAACCAGAACTGGCTTCAAGACATCCCATCTCAGGATCTTGAGCATGGAAAGGTTTTTTTGTTTTGTTTTACTTGTTTGGTTTTTTTAAAGATTGGTACTATTTGGCGTTTTCTCCTGTCACAACACTCTATGAATACAACAACTTTTTGGCACTTCTATGTCTAGATCATTGCTTACAACAGAGTTTAGGAGAGTGTTAGACACCCAGCCTCAAAGAAGAATGTGCCATGTAAGCAGGCACGTGCAGTACCATGAACTGGTACTTCATTTTGCTGTCTAGTGAAACAGAAATGTTTCCAGCAGGTGCTTGGGAAAATGCTTCCTGAAATCTACCTAAGGGTATACTTGGACAGTTATAGGTAGGTCTGATCTTGCCCATTCAGTGTGTAAAATCTTGATCCTAGATGAGACGGCGGTAATAAAAATGTGTGAGCTGCAAAGTCTGGCTTCTAGTTTTCCTTGCCTGAGTGGGAAATTTCTAGTTCAGAGAAGGGCAGTCTTCTTCAGTACAGGCAAGGAAAGGGAGGTGCAATAGGTCACAAACTACTGGTCGTTCATCCTGTCTCACCTCCTGAATGGAAAGTCAGGTAGAAGGGCAGCTGCAGACTCTGTGTCAGGAATATTGCCAGACTGTTACCCTCACAGTCCTTATACCTGCCCTGTTTGGCATGGGACACATCCACCAGGGGTTTTCTGCAGGGAAAATCATGCACTGCTGCATATGCTACATGCATCGATGTCATGCACCAATTCATGCTCTTACTTCAGAACAGGGATTCTATTGGGATTGGAAAAAGGTGTTTTCACCTCTGCCAAGTAAACATTTTGAGCCCTGTTGGTTTTGCATACAGCAGCTGTGTTTTTTCTGCCTGAAGCACGCACCTCAGTCTCATTAACATTATTTTCCATCACTAGCTCTTCCTAAGCTGTGGAAGGTGTACTGGAAGATATCTGATCATTCGGGTTGGAATGCCTGAGTTAGAAGGTCCATATAAAAACAAATACATAAAATCCTTAAGTCTGACCTGTGTAAACCAAGTAGAAGGTTATATTGCTTGAGACTATGAGAGGTACTACTCTACAGGTTACGAGGGAGCCTAAGTTAATGTTATGAGATAAATATAACTGCAAAGCAAACCAGTTCAGATAGTTTTATTTTTTTCACAAGGTGGCTTGTAAGTGGATACAATCTCTTGAAAAGCAATAGAATGGAAGCAGAACAGGAAAATACCCATACAAACTATCACTCTCAGCTTTTGCTATTTGTCTTATTATGCAGGTATAAGATACCCTATAAAAACATGCATTATAAAGTAAAATATCGTCCAAGTTATGCTTGTTAGAATAAATCTCTTTAATTCCTCCCTTGGAAAATGCAGACATCAAATATAATTTTGGTTTTCCACACATTTTTAAATTCCAGAGTGATTCCAGAGTGATGGCTTTCTTTCCATCCTCTGACTTTCAGCTTTGAATTAGTTTACCCTCATGTCTATAACCAGAGAAAAATAAAAACTAGGTGCCCAGGAACCATGGTATTTCTGGTTTCCCCCCCTGGGCTGCTTGTCTGTAATCCCCACAATATCCTCCTAGTCCTCTGTGAACATGCACATCTCCTAAACTCCCTCTTTTCCTAGGGAAGTTGTTTCACACATGAAAGACTAGATTTTCAGTATGTCTGACAGTCATAACTAGAACCAGCTTTTCAAGAGGTCAACGCAGCCAGATAATCTTCAACCTTTTTGTGGAAAAAGGAATTGTTAGGGTACTGTGTCTCTGACTGGGGCCAGGGGAAGACACAAGATCCTCTGAAGATAAGGTCTAGATAGGTTTTATCTCCATTACTGTAATAAAAATACACAGTTTGTTGCTGGATAAAGATGTCAACAAACAGTAAGACAATGAAATGATTCAGGCTGACTGACATTGTTGAAATCAAGGTGCCACAACTAGTTCTTCTATAGACACTCTGTAACTTTGGCCAAGTCACCTATTGTCATGCTTTTGTGGATAAGTAGGAGTTATGGATAAATATGCACTTGCAGATCCAAGAAGTGTACTTGTCATTAAGTTTTAGAGCCTAAAAATATTTAGATAGGCTTTCCCCTTAACCTTCCATCAATAATCTCTCCTTTCTCCCTAGACTCTGTCTGTGATGTCTGCTTAGATCAGCAGGTCCTCCAGTTGGAAAGTGTCCCTGAATCTCTGTATGAATGGACAGTAAACACAAACAGATTTCATCTGGTGCCCCCGGGCTTTTTGGTAATGTGTTACAAACAGTAGCACAGAAATACAAACTGCTGAGGAAAACGTATAGGGCTTTCTGCGGGGATCTCTTTGGAATGTTTTTCATTCTTATCTTTAAAGAAATGACTGCTTTTTTTTTTTTTTTTTTTTTTTTTTTTTCCTTCCTTATTTGTAACTAGTTCTCATGAAAGAAAGTACAACAGCATGTTTTGCATTTGTATACTAGCAAGGTGAAATTACTGGCTTGCATGTCACAAACCCATAAAAGTTTTCTAAGGAGTGTTAGTGTTAGTCTATTTTAGGACTGTGGGATGAGGCTAGAGAAAGATTAACTAGCTGAACCTCAAATTAAGCCTAATATAGACACAGTCTATTGCTATTTACCTTGACTTTGTAACAGGCAAGGTTTACGGTTGATCATGACTGACCTCACATTAACTTCATATTGTAATCAGACTTATTTGTATCAACTTGTAGGGTTTCAGTAGAACTGCTTTTACAGCGGGTGAATATCCTGGCTTCTGCCAACTACTGTGAAAGCTGACATACTGTGCTGCTGTCTCTTGCAGTCTCTACTCAAGTTTGACAAATATATTTGCTGAGGGTAAAAAAATAAACAAAAGTTTCTTTACTGGTTTCATCACAGTCAGACCTGAAGTAAGCTGATAGAAGTTTCTGTGGAAGTTTCTGACATGGATTCTGTGCTGCAAAATGTCAGAGATTTAGCTTATATTCATCACACCTAAAACTTGATGAACTCTGCCTACTCTGAACTGTCTGATGACATTTTTAAAATATTCTGTAATCTTCAGCATGTTGTTTTGTGATGACCAGGGAGGATTTATTGTAAAAAAAAAAAACAAACATTTTACAATAAATTATCCTTTACCATATGTAGGCTGGTCTTCTGAATACATGAAGGTTTAAGTTAATTTTGAGGGTATCTCTAAAGATGCATACACATAAATGTGTCCAGGTTTAATTCAGGAGAGATCTGTATTTTAGACAGTTTTCTTTTGCTGATCTGTTTTCTACACTTTGATGTATGGGAGCTCTTGGAGCTCTTGACATTTTAGACAACGCTTTGTATCAAAGTTAAATGCAGTGGGGGACAGGAAAGTGCTATTCACTTTGATGGAATCTATCTTCATGAGGATCTCAGAAGAAGCATGTGCAAGTGACTCAAAATGTTAAGACAAGCATGTTTTTCTTTAAAATGCTGTGTATGTGGCCTTGTGTAAGGAGGACGTTTTTGAACATACCATTCAACACTGACTTATGGATGTGCTCCTATGCTTCTGACACAAGTGCTGCTGCTTTGGACCATCTACCAGAAATGCTGTGTGTAATCCAAGCAACAGAGGAAAAAAATCTCTTTGCATTTAGAAACCCTTTGAAATAACATTTTTTCCACAAAAATAGCAACGGTGCATTGGGAAGAATTAGTTTTAACCTGGATTTCCTTCCTTTCCCAGTAATTTGAGTGAAGTTACTCTTCTAGTTGTCCTGAATTGCTGCAGTCTCCAAATTTAATTTAAAAGCCCTTGCACATTTTTTAGAGGAAAAAAGGATTTTTTATTTTCTTATGTGAAGATCTCTTTACAGAGTTATTGTTCATGATCCAGATTCTCACTTTTGCACTGTGCTTTTATCTGTGTGGGTTTTTTAACAACGGATTTAAAATGTTGTAAATGGAAAACTTTATTTCTACTTTAAGCATACTTCTTGTTCACATGGCAAGAAGCTGTGAATCACCCTGAGTGTAGGTTCCAATCACTTGTCTCTCCTCTGCTCATCTTAATAAGGGTGGCAAATAAGAGTCAGCATGGAGACTGAACAGGGAAATGCATCCCACATAGGAGAATCAAAAGGAAAAATTATCTCTTTATGATCATTGTGACACTAACCAGCATTTGGAAATTTCTTTAAGATTTCCAAGTCCAAAGGCCTAGTTAACTATTACTGCACTCAGAAAAAACAAACCATCAAGCATTCATTACTTTAATTTACTATTGCTAGATGTACTGGCAGTGGTCACAGTTCTTCTGAGACAAGTGGGAAAGTTGCGTTTTCTTGAAGACATTCAATGACAAACATACTAATGCTGTCAGCTGAGATTAAAGACTGTTCTGGAATTTATGGACATGTTTATGGTTTGTATCTTTAAACTTTGATATGTGTTTCTACTAAGTCAGTTTACAGCTCAGCCTTGTAAAAAGCCCAGATTTCCTGGTTTATGTGTTTTCATTTAAAGTGGGTTGTGCTTGATCCATCTGTTTGATGAGACTGTTGTGCTTTTGTTTTATTAGTAATAAAACTTCTGCGGGCAGAACATGGCACATGGTTCTGGCAGTTGCGGGAAACACTATCACTAACTCCTGAACAATAGGTCTTTCTAAGGACTGCATAAATTGTTCTTTGTAGAGCAGACAACTAAGGTTTTAGATAGTCATAAACAGTGAATAAAAGAGGGAAGTTTGGGGTTAAAGGGCATAAGAGATGACTCATATTTCTTTTTATCATGGTTGAGAAAAGATACACAAACTGCAGATCAAAATTATTGGACTTTTGCCTCAAAGCAAGCATGCTGTTTTCTGAAGCACACCATCTTTCATGGACCGCAGACCTCAAAGAGTACCTCTGCCTCCTTCAGCATCTGGGAACTTATCTATTTAGCCAAAAGGCCTTGAATTGCAAGTCTAACTTATTTCAGCTAAAAAGATAGTATCACTAATTATCATGTAGTGCAGACAAGATCAAGTTTTGTTTAATGGTGTGTCAGCTGGAACACTAATATCAGATTGAAAGTGGCCTCAGGACTGAAATAGTCTATGCTTCCCATAAGACATGGGAAAAGTTTCCTGTGTGTCACAGCCTTCTCCAGTCCATTATTCACAAAACATTTTCTGAAGCCCTTTAACAAGTCAAGATCTTTACTACTAACTTCCAAAAGTCACAGCAAAGCAATTTGCAAAAGGACAAGAGCAGGAAAGATAACTGGCAAGCCAGTGCTCACAGTCATGCAAGAGTAAAGGGTTTTTCAGAACAGTTTAGGATATGAATGAGTCCACTTCTGCAGGATAATGCATCACTGTCTTCTCTTCTGCTGCCAGCGGGGCTTGTAAGAATACTCCTTCCAGGTTTACCAATGGTTTAAAAAAAACCAGTCTAACTAGACATGTGAGAAAATGTCAAAAAACTTAGAGTTTCCTATTCAACAAGGACTGTTTTTCTATTCTAGCAAATAACTCTCAACTTCAGAACACAGTGGAGATACCACCTTCACATTTCCTCCACTAAAATCTGAGCTGTCCATCCAAAGCCAAGAAATTCATAATGTCTTTCTGGGTGATCTACATAAGTGCTAAAGTATGGTAAATAAATAAATAAAATACATGTCCTTAACACAATTCTTCTAAGATAACTAAGGTGCAGGTATCTGTCCTTCTGCATGAGCTTTGATCTTCATATGGTGAAAATCACATTGGACATTCTAATACAGATTTTCTTAATAGTGCTGTTGTTTCAGTACATTATGACAATCACAGTCTTTGGCATGACAGTAATTACTGGTACTAGGACTAAACATATCACAAGACTTTTTCAAGGAATCTTGTTGCCTTGCATTTTACTGTAAAAAAATACTGTGCTAAAGCAATAGCAAAGATTGGTCAAAAATTTTTCCTGGACCATGATACTGCAAATTCAATATGTAAGGAGCAGGGGACAGCATAACGGAGATTAGTTTAGGGAGGATCATATTTTCTAGATCCTTCTGATTCAACTTGTTTCAAGACCTGCATGCCTCAGAAAGTGTCTATCCATGTAGATATATCCTTTGGGAAGCCAAATTGCATTAAAAGCATTTCTATTATCTTCTTGAGAACTTTTCTGAGTGAGGTAATTGTTCAGCATATTGTGCTGTTTTTAGGATGTGGTGCATGGGAATAAGAAGATTGTTTTGAGAAAGCTGGAGAAAGCAATTTTTCTTCCCTATGAGGAAACATATAAAGCACACAAACACATATATACAAGTAGATATAAAGTCTGCATTATTACCATTTCAAAACACATTTAGTCTTTGCAAGTGTTTAAGCTGACTTTATTGAAAGTGATAGGGAGAGATGAATTTCCTTGAGAAGAAACCTCCCAGCCCTGAATTAGCCAATGAACTCCTAAACAGGGCTTTCTGTTGCATTTCTGCCAGGGAAGCTGAGATAAATACCAGACAGTTTCTTTCAAGACCCAATTTACCCAATGGTAAATCCCATTTCTTTCCCCCATAAACGTATTACCAAAGGTTTCAAGTGAAAACTGGAAGAGGAGATGTATCAGATTAGTGAAAGAGGGAGAAAAAGCCTTTAAATTTTAGGACTTGACTGCAAAGATGGTACTAGAGTGAATTTTGACTCTATCTTGCTCTTCAAAAATATTTCCTTTGGTTCTGAGATACTGATCAGCATGCTATAAATACCACAGATAGTGCTGATATTACTGACAGTGGTGACTCTAGGGATACCCAGAGGTTTGCAACATGCCATATCAATGACAGAGCTCTGTGTGGAAACTTCATAATTTTTTCCTCATGCCTCCCTTTTAGCTCTGGATTTTTCCATAACAGTTAGAGATTCCAAAGGAAATAAGAGCACAAGCAAATAAATGAATGGACTGTGGTTAGAAAAGGAAATGTTTATTCAAACAGTAGAATAATGCCTGTTGTAAAAGTCTGGATGCTTCTCTTATGTTGCTGTTTCTGAAAACATGTAAATGCATAATATTTACTAGTGGTGAACAGTATCCAAGAAGTCTTCAGTTTTATACAGGATTAATTTCTCAATTCCTATCTGCAGGTTTTTGCTAAAATCTGTTGCTTGGTAGGCTTGATCTGTACATGGCTATTTGCATTCTAGTTTTTCAGATAGAATTTTTGAGTTACTAGGAATCAATACAGCCCATATGCTTAATTTTATGTGTCTACTGGTACTTTTTACTGCATAATAGATTCAGCATATTACAGAACCAGATAGGCATGAAGAAGAAATTAATCTGCTTGTTTTAAATACATGTATTTACAGTGTGTGACATTGTAAATAGAGTGTTGTTATGGTACATGACAAACATTTTCCTTATACAAAGCCGATCTGCTTAGAGCTAAATGTGATGTAAGGTCCTTCAATTTTGTACACTAGAAAATAACTGACAACATAATTTTCAAGAAATAACTAATGACCAGCTTGGAAGAGAGAAACACTTAAGTATCTTTTTAAAGAAAAAGTTATTGTTACTTTCCCCAAATTAATACTCCTTTTAGCAATTCCTGACAGTATTATTTGCCTTAGAGGTAATGAGATTGATGTACACATTCTGAAAATAATAATAAAAATAACAATTGAAGTAATAATAACATATGTAACTGATACCTGTTACACTATGAATTTGAGACCAGGTTTTGCCTTTCTTTTTGAGTGTTTAGGGAGAACCACTCACCCCTTGATTTATGTACCATTGTTTTTCATTCAAAAGTCTGTCTGTTCATGAGAATCTGTCTCTCGTTTTAGAGAAAAATGGATAATTTTGTCTTGAGATATTAAGTTCCGTTTAGTTTGAGATTTGGGAGTGGAATGAAGAAGAGCAAGAATGCCCAAATACCACTTGGTGCCCCTGAGTATGAGACTGGATCACCTAGGACATTGCTGCCAATCAGGTTAACTTTTCCACTCTCAGATCTTCCTTGCAACACAGTGGCAATAAGTAAGAACATGGAGCTCTCAAGAAATCACCATCATTCCTTAATGATGAGTCAAAGAGCTGCAAAATCCTTATATCCCTCAGGGAGCAGGGAAAGTGCAACTGTGCAAACCCAGGCAAAGGAACAAGAACTACAAGTTCCATGAACTGGCACAAGAACCCGTCGCACTGGTTTGGCCTATTGTAACACAAGAGGGGTAGTTTTTAATACTGAAACTAAGTTCATAAAAAGATGACAAAAGCTTTTAAATTGTATTTAGACCATATCTTTATATTTGGAAACAATAGTAGCTATGCTTTTGAGTAATTCTATGGACCAGACTCTTGCAGTAAGGAATAATATTCAGATTTATTTTATAACCATATCATGTATGCAATATAAATCCCCCTGTGAAGAAATATTCTGGCTCATAAATGTTGAGAGTGAAGAGTGGGAGCTGAGGTTAAACACTGAATATTTGAAGGCTTGTCTTGCAGCACAGCAGAGAAACAACATAAATGTGCTAGTTACTGTAGTTGAACAGTCAGAAGAAGAAGATATTTGAATTAGTATAAAAATGTAATTTCTCACCAGGTCTGGTGAAGCACGGGGGCTGAATGCTCTGTTGCAGGCTTTAGTACCACTTAGAAGAGGGAAGAAGGAAAGATCCTGGAGCTCTAGGACACATTTTGTGCCTTTGCACAGTCATCCTGGGAGCAGAGAGCAAGACCCAGGTTTCCCCTTTACAAAGAGAAACCACTGATTGTTGGACTGCAAGGCTGCACATCCTCCTGCAACGTCCCTTCTACCTTACAAATTATTTTCATAATGTGTGTTTAGTGGACATGGTAATGTTTGGTTGATGGTTGGACTTGATAATCTTAGTGGTCTTTTTCAACCTTTATGATTCTACGATTCTTTCTGAATTTACGGAGTCATTCTTTGCAGATGAGGAAGAGGCTTCTCCAACATAGCAGGCTTACTAGCCCAAGCTGAACGCCTATGAGCCTTTCCTCTGGCATTTCACAAACAGGCACCTCACAGGTGATCATGCCTCTGACCATAAAAGGGAGTTTCTAACCTGGGGTGTTGCCTCATCAGAAAAGGCATTCCTGTGCAGCCACATATTTTACAACACTTCGTTGGCATACAGATATGACACAGTTAAGAAAGAGATGCAGTTTTAGTGAAAAATAATTCCTCTGATAAACAATTCTCATTGCCATGCATCTACGTTCATGGAAGTAAAGTCTCATAATGGTGCCAAGTCCATGCCATGCTGATAGAGAATAGTATGCTCCCACATATATATTTTTTTTTCCTATTTTCAGGATCAACATGAAAAGCAAAATGTAAAGTTTCTTCTAATCCCAAGAATTTTGGTAAACTATGTCTGAGTCCAAATCCTTCAGTTATGAGTAATATCCCAACATAAATAGCATTGCATCCATAAATGGATATAATTGTAAAAGAACAGCTACATGATCCCTCCTGGACTGCACAAACATTTAAATATTTTCGGGTGTAAAATGGGACGTAAGGTAGAAGAAAGTTATGCTTAAAAATTCCAGATTTCCAAAATCAGGACATACAATAAAAACAGACACACACACCTTAATAGTATACTACAAATACAAGCTGTTCTATTCAGCTGCTCCCAGTTTTATCTGTGTTAAAAAATTTTAGAAGGAAGCTTGTCTTCCTTTTGATATGCTGATACTCAAAAAAAACATGTGATCTTCTAAGATTTTAACAATCCTTACAAGTTTGTGGTAAATACTCATTTATTTTCCACCATTTTTAGCTCATACCCTTGCACATGCACTGATGTCTGTGTTCTTAACCATTTGGAAACGTACTTCCAGTAGGCACAAGTTGATATCTCTGGCTACTGCTTAAAAGAGCCGGGAGCTGGACTTCAGTCTCATTTATGATTGACAACTGAATATAATTGAAAGGTCAATAGTGCACTACCGAAATTTCCAAAACACTGTATTTTAAAAGTCTTTAAATCCATATACTAAAGCTTATTAAGCATAAAATCTCTTCAACTGCCAGCTGATATGGCATAGTAATTCTTCAGGCTCAAACCTTTAAAGTAGGATGGCAATTGTCAATATGCCTGGGGCAACATTAATTCACTTTTCTTGTAAAATTCCTATAATCATTAAAATGCATTATTATTAAGTAGTAATATACCAAGGAATTTGTTTTAGATAAAAGAATAAGTTAATTTACCACAGTAAAAGCAACAGTGCCTGAAAACTTACATTTATAGGCCCTCAGTGAACATCTCGATCATTACCTTCTGTCAGTCCATAAACTGATACTTACTAATGCCATTATGTTCACTTTCATGCATTGTCCTTCATGATTTATGTAGTATCTTATGATTTAGACTGCCCTCCATCTACAGAATGGAGACTCTGGTTGTCAGTTTTCATCCTCTCTCTTGGAGAAGTGGGATTGCAATATCTAACTTTTAGGCAGGGAGGAGGTTTACATTACATTAGGAGAAGGTACTGCTGCTCCCTGTGTACCTGCAGCACTCATGTAGAGTGTTCCCTTTGGCTTTGGAGTGGGAGCACAGAAATGATGTGGGGATGCACTGGGAGAGGTGGAAGGCGAGAGCACCTCAGAGGGATCAAGCACTTGCTGAAGGCTTTACAGGAGTCCAGCCAGACCATTTCCAAACTGTTTCCATCTCTGGATTTTTACCTTTACTAGTGCTGCAATTTACCTATCAATTACATTGGAATAAATCTATAAGAGGTTCACTGAAGTTATACTATTATAAATTGAGTTTAAGGAACTGTGATAGCAAAGCTAATATCTGTGTAACAACATTGGACTAGTTCTGTTTGTTACAGATTCTGGACATGCACAATGAAGTACAAGCTTATCACACTTGTTCTGTGTGTTAATCTTGTGATTAAAGAAAAATATCAGCAATCTAAACAGCAATGGAACAAGAACATTGAAGACTTGGATGCTCTTTTAATGATATCAAGGGAAAAAAAGACTTTTTTAACCCTACTCTATAATACTGGTCCTGATATCATGTTCTGGGGTAGCCAAAACCAGTTTCTTTCAGTGTTTCTGTTTGTTTTTATACTGACACAAAAACTGCAATTTATTTTTTGTGATATAGTCCTTCTTTACAGTAGAAATGGCTTCTTAGAAAAAAAGTATTGTAAAAACATTTGCATCCAGGCCTCGTTTCACCTGGATATTTGACAGTTTGCCCAGAAATAAGATTTTTGACCTTTGACTGCTTTCTTTCACTGTTTCTAAACTGATGTGTAGTGTGGTTCTGACTACTGTCAGGGATTCTTTTTAAGCACCGTGAAGAAGAGATCTTTGGGAAGTTTCTAAAGACAAACCTCAATATGATATCAGAGTTGTCTGATATCATACAGAATTGGGAATTATATAAGAGTAATAGAGTTGTGTTGAGATTTTTGGTGGATATTACGTGTTACAATGGCACAGAATCACAAACATTTGAGTAGCTAATAGTATTTGGCTATCTAGACATCTTGTGCAACTTGCATTTTCTTGCATATTTACACTACTGTTATTTGAAAAATTTTTGCTTCTTCTACTATGAAGGTCAAGGCAAGGTGAAAAAAAAAACCACTTGCTCACCAGAAACGTAGAGTGCTGGGCTAGCACATAACAGAAAAGTTAGCTACGGTGTGGTCAAAACCACAGACAAGTGCTCTTTTACAGACAACTTGAGCTCAAATTATGTCTCAGAGAGGTGGAATGGTCAGCCAATTATCAGCTAATAATAATGCTACTATTATTACTGATAACAATTGGATAAGCTCGTACCGTACCCTAAAGTTCATGGGAGTCTCAGACACCTTTGTTGGGACTGAGAGACTTCGTCCAGTCTGGTGGAACCAGATTCTAGTGGCAAGGTGTATTCTCTTCCCTCATTGGAACTTTCTTACCTTATTTATTGCATTTTCAAATGCTGTTACTCTCTCCTACTTCATGCCCTATTTGTTCTGAGCCTTACCACCTCAGTTCTACAACCCCCTCTTGTGTCCCTGGGATTTTCCACTTTGAGTGTTTTCTGCTGTGGACACAGAAAAAAAAGCCCTCTGACAAAAACAACTGAGCCAGATAATGATGACTATCAATTGTCCTTCTTTTCAGTCTCACCTGCCTTCTTTCTTCCAGTTTACATTTTACAGCATATTTCCAGGAGTACCAGTCCCCCAGACATCCTCAGACATCTCTGGCAACTCAAGTCAGTCTGTTTTTTGCTCCAGAATTACAGTGCCTAATCTCTGGATTAGCAGCATTTCTTCTAGGTTTTGGTTTGTGTTATAAAAGCATGGGAGAAAGAAACTGGAAAGGTGCTTCCCTTCCAGGAAAGCACAAGATAAATTTTAACAGTGAGTGGTGTGTGTGGCACAGGTCTTGTGGCACAGGACTTTGTGATGAACATCTACCTGATTTTTCTCCTAAAACCTTTTCCTGAAGTCCTTCAAAAGGCTAATTGTTACTGTGATATCTTAGTTTACTTGCTGGAGAAGTAAAAATATAATAATGTATAAAATGTTTGCAATATTGTGGTGAGTGCTCCATTCTTACTGATCCCTAAGCTATGTGAAGTAGTACAATTTTTATGTTCGTATTTTATTAAGCATTGCATTTGTAGGTGGCTTTTCCTGTCACTGTGGTTTCTTTAAACAGTAGTCTGTGACAATGTGCATCAGACTTTGCGGTGTCAGTTGAAAAGGAAAAAACACTGAGCAATGACGTCTGATTGACATTCAAAGCCAGACACATATACCTCAATCAGATGCTGATTTGAGGAATAGTGGAGGTTATTGAATCCAGGGCTGTAGAAAATGTTCTTGTTTTCTTCCTTTTGATGCAGGCTCTCAGTAAACAAAGTGACAATAGTGCAAAGGAAGTGTGCTGTATTACCACGATGCTCACGGCAGCTGTAGAAGGAGTTTACAGTGTTCTCTCTTTCAGTGCCATTTGTGGTCTCCAAAAAGCACGGAAGTTAGCTAATCAAAAAAGCAGATGAAATTGTGTTCTTTGTCAGTGTACTAGCAAAATAAGACAAACGGTGTTGATGTGGATAGTCTTTCAAATAAAAGCATACAAATGCAAAAAAGCAAACAAATGCACAAAGACATTCTGGCATCCTTGTGGACATGTAAGGGCACTTGACCAAGCAGTTAATCTTCTAATGCATCATTTCTAAGTCTGTGAGACTGCCTCGTTAAAAAACATTTATAAGCATATATTAGAAATATACCTGAAATGTCACATGTTTCAGGAGAACATGTGTTAATGACACTTCACTGTAAATTCCTTACCTAAAAGAAGTAAGGGCCTACACAAATATCCAGTCCCAGATGTCCTCGCTGTGCTGGGTAATATTTTCTCTATTGCTTCTAGACACTGAATTTTGAAATATTCAAAGTGATGTCTAGGTGTAAAGTGAGCCATCATGGCTAGGAAATTCTTGAATGAAAAGTGTGGAGCACAAGTGCTGAAAACTTGAGACCACATTTTTGGATATTGCATTTCTGTGCAGCTGGGCACAGGAGAGCTGGCAAGCAGGTTTGACTGGCTGCTGACTTATCCGAGCATCCCACGTGTGGGCAGGCCTGGCACTGTGAGTCACTGCAAGCTTCCCTTTCCCTTGGGTGTAAAGTGCAGAACTGAGAGAAGTCTTGGATGTCTGATAAGACCAGATACTTATGGACAAGCTTTCCTGTAAACTAAAATAGGTGGGAGTAATTACACCCTAGGGGCTTCTAGATGGGCTGCTAGCTTATATTCTTGCACAGGGAGATGGGAAAGACAAAAAAATTGCACGCATGTGCAGGGAAATGACAGGTAGAGAGACAAACTTTTCTGCACTGGCTTGCCTCTTTTCTCCTTGCCATCAGAGAAGAATTTGATTGCCAAGCTAATTTGTCTTTTAAACTCACTTTAAGAGGTCATAAATGAAGTCATTGCCGAGGATACAGCCATTGCAGAGGAAGCAGTGCCAGGATCCTTTTATCTCTCCGCAGACTGCATGCTTCTGGAATAGCTATCCAGGCCTCATGCCAGGTCTGCCCGTGTGTGGGTGTGTGAGAGAGCGGGTCATTGCCTCAGAGGCTGCCACAGGAGAATTGTCCTCTGCCTCTTGCTGAGCTGGAAGATGTTCTCCTCAAGGCACTTAGTTCATTTACTTACTGGAAATCGCATACACACATAAGCCCCCCCCCCCCCCCCCCTTTTTTTTTTTTCTTTTCCTTATTTATCTATTTATTTATTTATTTTTCTATATGAAGAGGTTTCTATTTAAATGAAGTTTTTGAGTCTACAGGAATTGTTTTGCAGTAGGTGCTAAGCCTGTATGAAAAACTCATGCTGTTCCAGTGCTTTTATATCCACAATGTACAATTCATTCCCTTACATGCTGATGTTGTTTCTAAGTGGTTTTTGAAGAAGGCTGCAGAATGAATGTACAATGTAATATCACATAATGTAATAGAGGATGCATAATATGGTCTAATCTTGAACCAAATGTCAACAAAAAGATTTGATTTGTGTGATATGTTCACAAACCCTAGATAGTCCCTAGATAGTGGTATGACAAATACCATTTTTACTTTTAGGTACTAGCAAACAAAGGAGATCAGAAGTTTTTGTAAATTTATAGAAGGGCAGAAAAACAAAAATCCAGAGGATGAGAACACAGCCCCAGGTGACACTATCATATGACAAAATTAGTTTATGTTAAGAACAATAATATCCTGTAGGTATCCTGTAGGTATGCTGTTATCTGTAGACTACCTTCATATTTACAACTATAAAACCACTCTTATCATAACACCTTATCCTTTTCCTATCACCATATTCTAAATGCTACTAGTTCCTACTGGGATCTGAAAAATGTTAACCTTGTGAAAAACACCAGAGAAAAACATGCCATGTATAAATTAATTATGTTTGGTCAGTCTATGTTTGGTTGAAATGACTGGAAATTAGTCAGTGGTGCATGGAAGAAGTATCTTCATTTTGGTGTCCTGTATTTTGTTTTCTTTATCCTATATAACAGTATCAAGGTACTAGTTTGTAGAGTACTGAAGGCAAGTGAAAAAGAATCGTATTGATCACTGTTCATTAGATCAGCTATTTAGGAATGGGTTTGTTGAGCAAGAAGCTTGCTTTCAATAAATTCTTGAGTTTCAACAATAAAAATGGATTCTATAAATCAAATTTTTCAAAACACATATTGATGGATGAAGCCTTTGTAAAAATTAACCGAATGAGGCAATCACCTACCATGCCTCTTGATTGTTCCTTGCAAAAATCCCTCTTTTCAAGCAGACTTCTGCTTGCTGCCAACACAAGTAGATAGTCCCTTCCATCCATTGCTTACACTTAATCAGAGCCTAGGCAGAATTATTGTCAGTGATTTTGGGGAGAAGAAAAAGGGAAATATATAAAATTACATTTTTGGAAAAGATATGAAATATTCCCCTACACTTCAAAATGGCAGCATCTCTTTTTCAAAAAACAAAAGAAAATAATTATTTGATCATATTCTGTATTTTCCTGCAAATTATTCTATGAAAATTTTCAGCTACTATTATACATCACAATGTGATACAGAGCTTGGTGAGTAGCAGAAATATATATTCACAGATGAAGTTATATATACATGAATTATTAATATTATAAAGATGGTTTAGTTTTTCTGTGTTAAAGGTTATAATAATTTCAGTCCCATACTTTCTTTCAAAGCATCCTAGCACTAGAAAGCCTGTGCATTAGGGTAAGTCCCTGTCAACCCACACAGAGTTCATCTTACTTATTTCTTTTTGTCCTGAAATTCTCTTGCAACAGATACTTGCTCTCAGGGGAGTGATCTACCCCCAAAACTTTATATATATTTCTCCAAGCATGTTCTGAATTGTTTGTAGTAGATATCTACCTCCTCCCTTTGACTGCAACGGCAGCTTCAGCAGCTACCTAGAACAAATAATGCCAATGTTAACAAATAAACACTTAAAAATAAACAAATAAACAAATAATACCCCAGCAATGCTGAGCCAGCATTAAGTAAGGTAGGCCTCATCTTGAATGACCAGAATTGCACAAGAGTGGCCACCTCTTAAGAAAAGATAAGTATGAAAATATGGAGGTGAAAGAGGGAGAGACAACTCCATGTGTTTATATGTATGTAAAAAAATAAGGTTTTAAACTTAAGACCAATTCCACAGGTAGAAAACAGCATTCAAGATAACTGCAGAAGAGGAAAGGGGAAAATTAATTTTAAGACTGGTTCTTTCAGACAGAAAATAGTCTCAGGGACATTTTAAAAGCAGAAGGCTACCTGCAACATGCCTGTTTTTTGTGACTCTCCTGTTGATTGCAGAGCATGTGCCACACAGAGCCTGGATACAGAGAAGCTGAGGCACAATTAATGTGCTAATTATAGAGGTCTGGTGTGTCTTTCCACTTTGATGCATATTCTCCTTTGCAGTCCTTACCTTTTTTTGCTCATGGAGTAAGGTTTGTCATAATCATGTGGAAACAAAGAGGAATGTTTGGAAAATCAGAGCAAGTACACTGCATGAACCAGGAGCATTTTATGTACTAGAGGGCAAGCAGCATGTGCCAAAACAACTTAGGAAGAAACAAGTGCCTTATAGGCAGCATAAAATATTAGCTAAAGGCAGAAGTATTCTACACTTTTCCCAGCTGATCTCCATTTTCTGTTCTTATGATAAGAAGTTCTCAAATTCTGGGGAGTAATGCAGGTTCTGTGGAACTGTAATGGGATGCTATGTACAAAATATTAACAAAATAAAAGAAAAAATTCTCTAGATTCCTCATTTTTTACAACCACTATCTCTGTATTCATAAATGAAATTATTTCAAGAACTAATTTTTGGAGAACAAACTCCCACTTTAAAGTTGGATTTATTTATATAGCCATATTCAATAATTATGAGACTAGTTGATGTTATTACCAGAACTTGTCCATTCTTTTTATTTTGAAGATGGAAGAATATCTCAAAAGTTAAGGCCAGCATTTTCAAAGTACCCAAAATTCAGCTATTTCTATGTGATTTTCAGTAAGTCCCTTTCATAAAAAAATGCAGTTTGAGTATTTGGGTTCAGTTCCTATAAACTGAAGAAGACTTCTAACCTTTTAACAAGCTAAGTGTCCACAATAACTGATATATTTTCAAAGCAGCTCAGCACCTCTAAAACTCTACTCTGAGTGGTTTCAGGGTGTTTCTAAAATAGACTAAGTTGAATCACTTGAACTCAGCCAGTGGATGAAATCAAGTGTCTCTGTTGCCCAGTCTAGTGCCAAACCCACCAGCCTGTTTCTTCAGAGGTCCTGTAGAGATTTCCAATTGACAGACCATGAACTGTAGCTAAGCAGCAACCATCAAAGCCTAAAAACATATTTCTCTATATTGGTTTACAAAACAGGGCCAGATTATGAACTGAGTAATCATGTATTATCCAGCTGCCTTGTTCAACAAGCATCCTGGAATGAGGGAACCAAACGTAATTTCAAAGATATTTGTTCTACATATAGCTTCTTTTCCCAGACACATCAGTTTTGTAGCGTCAAGAATCTCAGACATTTTTTTTGTTCATTTTTATTATAGAAAATTTTGTTAAAGGGTATTCAACTTGTGCTTTCTATTCTCTGCTATTCAAATCTGGGATACAAATCATAGTAAAATAAAATTCAAGGGATTTTTAAATTGCACTGGGGGTAAACTATGTTTTCAAGATTCCCCTTAGGACAATTTTGTGTTTTTTTCATTCATTCATTTTATTTCATCTTAAGGTTTTTCTCATGAGCTCCTGGAGAGAGTGAGAAGTGGCCAGATTACAGAATAACTGGGTCAGAACGCAAACTGAACTTGAAAAAAGGGACATATAGACATAAAGATCTGGACACAAATTTGTGAGTACAAATGAAACAGTTAGGTTTTAATAATCAGGAAGATGCCAACTACTGAAATTGCATTTTTTACGTCTGGGGGTCATAGTGGATCCTGAGCTAAACACAAACATCAGTTTGTGTCTGTGGAAAGGCAAGGACCAGACTGGGCTATCTAAAGAAAGGCATAAGCTGTACCTGTACTTCACCCAGTATTACTAAGACCTCAGCAGCATTACTACTTGCTGCTGTTGCAGTAAAAGAAGATTTTGACTTTCTGAAAGAATTAGCAGGGACAGCAATGAGAATGATTACAGGTGTACAAGGTACAACTGAATGACTTAAAGTGTTTAACTTGAGGAAGAGAATATGGAAGTGGAGGAGAGAAAGGCAGAATGTTACCACATAAAAAAAAAAAAAAATAAAAAGAAAAAGTGATGGAAAGATGAGCAAAGTATTTTGTCTCCCTCTTCTCATGGCATAGATCCTTCCTATGTCTGTATTTCTCATGGTCTGTGGCTAAGAGATATTTAACTTTGAAATTACCAGAGCATCAGTTGCCTTGACTTGCCCCCTTACTGACATGTCTGCCTGACAGTGGTCTCCAGAGAATAGGATGTCTGGGGAACGTGAAAGTGATGTTTTTCTTGCTGTATTATAAAGCTCTGTGACTCAGGCCCTAAAGAATTAATTTGTTTCTTTAGTCACAGAATGAACATATAGAATAAGCTGCATACATTGCTTTGTTATAGGATTGAGAGACATTAAATTAGTGTGTGTTTAACCCCTGATACTGCTCCTGACATCATTGGGATGTCAGCTGCATGGGCATAGCCTAAAACTTCCAGGCTATTAATTACAGATTTTAAAATGAAAATAACAGATCTGCTATCCCAGTTTTCTTCGTGCATGAAATACAGAATGACTTCACTGACTGAACAGTCATGGTTCAGCATAAACAAGCACTGAACCAAATTTGAACCAGGGATTTAGAGTGAAGATTTCTTTTGTTCCCATAATCATACTCATTTTCTCTGAATAATTTAATTACTTTTTACATGTCAAATTAGTGTGAGTAAACATTAGATAGTCCTTCCTGAATTAAGTAATATAGACTATCCACAATATTTTGTGTTGTAAACAGTTTCATAGAAATTATTTCACTGCAAATATTCAGTACACTTCAGTCTGATACTGACCTCCGTGTCAATACAGGTTATAGAAAAGTGTATTTTGTGATAGAAAACACTGCTGCATAAAGTAGTGTGACATAACTATGGGAATTCATGAGGTCCTTAGGTTAAAATACAGTCACCCATTGTTAAAATAACACAAAGATGTGCTTTCAGTGGAAGACGGGTTGCAGCAGCATATCCCATTTTCTAAGGGAGTTCAGATCATTTGTGCTCTCCTTCTGGTATTTTAGTTTACAATAACTTAGTCTTTGACCAGGTTCAAACATACCTGGTAGAGAAGAGATTTAAAATCACTTGTACTTGGCCTTGTGCAGCTTGCAGGGCTATCCTAGCATAGACCATGCATACTGCTTGGCTCCAGCCTCACCAGGTTACAGTATTTGTTTTTCTGGAGGAAAATAAATGTAAATACAGGCTATGGACAAGAGCTGGAGTCAGGGCATTAACAAGCAAACATGGGACACAAAGCTGTGGGGAATCAAGTTTCATTGTGCTGCTGCTTCTCATGAAGCTGTTTGTTTTTCAGTGATCAGTCAGTGTGCCACAAAGGTCACAGATAGCTTTTTTTGTGGGCAATCTTTATCTTTCCTTTCTGGAGGCTTTGGTTTGTATTCAAAACAAGAGAATAGAAACAGATGTGTATAACAAACTGGCTGAGGGACATCTGTGCTTTAGCTCGAAGGCTGAGCAGCTATTTATTCTAACATTGTCTAGAGCCAAACAAATGGGACCAATCCTCCTTCCCATCCTGTCCAAGTCCAGACTGCTGAGCGTGATGCCAGAGTGCTCCTGAGGGAGACAATCTCAGCTCTCCAGGGTCCTTGTCTATGTCACAATGTGGTCCTGAGCCTGTCAACCCATCCTTCCTCTGTACTCTGTTTGGGGATGATGGCATTTTGGAATTGCAGATAGTCCATGCAGTAGGAGAGCCATACTCCCTGGTTTCTCTTATCTTGTCTGCTCCACTTCTATAAACTCTCCATTATTCTTCACTCACCTGACTGGTCATGAGATTCTCTGGGGATGCTTATGAAGGGACTGATTTTTGCTCAGGTCTAAACATGCCCATCATGGTGAGAATGCTGAGGACAGTGAGGAAGCTGTGCTACTGCCAGTTCTCTGTAACACTAATAATAATCTTGTGATTATGAAGATGTGTAAATGTGAACAAGTGACTAATGATGAAGCCCATTCTGGTGTCATTAATCTTTCTACTTGAATGCTTTTGACCACACAGCTGGGGCGGCTGCATGTCCCTGCCTCTCACATCTTTGTGAGGAATAATTTATTGAGCTAATACAGTCTGGCATGCGGAAATGGGATGCAGGAAAGTGTTTCTAGATGAACAAAACCTTTTAGAACATAACTCAATTTAATTTTATCTGCATTATTACAGGTTGGAGTGATCTGAACATATTGTTGAGCTCACACTTGGGCCCTGATTTGGACTCCTACTGTATGTACCGTGAGAAACAGAGTGACTTTTATGGCTCTTCCTTTCAACACAGCAGAAGTCTGAATTCGCTCCACTGATACTGAATTGCTCTGGTTTTAATTTGCTATGAGAAAATCCCACATTTTTCTGTGGCTGACTTGCATCCTGCAGAGATCATGTCCCCCTCACCCTCCCAGCACCTCCAATTGATGTTGCAACTGGAATAATGCTTAGAACATTTATAGTGCATCTTTATTCATGCTTTTTATAAACAGTCTGTGAACAGCTTTTCCTTTTCCAGTTTCACTGTCTACATTTCCAGGCCACCCAAAGGGATTGTTCCTCTAAGTTAGGCCTATTTAGCTTCCTTTGAAACTTAGCAGTGAGCTAAGGTTGACTTTTTTTTGTTTTGTTTTGTTTTTTTTTAAAAAAAAACATGTGACTTACTTTTTTTAAGAAAACTTTTAACTTTTTTTAAATGAAATAAATCCACTGCTCTAAATATCAGTTCAAAACCACAACATAATGAAATAAAGCTGTAATTCACATTTAGTGGCACTGCTATCGGTACATAACTCAACAAAGCCTCTTCTGTCTAGCCAAAACTCAATAAGTTAAAGATAAAAGACTTCCAAAGACAGTTTTGAGGTAGGGCAAGACTTGGTTCTTTATTATTTTTTTTTACTTTAGGTGCAGGTGAGCTTGGAGAGGATCTCCTCCCTCAAACAAAAGCCTAAGGCACAGAAATTTATCTTAAGCTAGAACATATCTAGTATATAGGTTTAAACCATAAGTCTACAGTATGAATAAATATTTCATATCACCTCTTTTCATTGTCCAGCACTTAACAATTTATTTGATCAATAAGCTTGCAAAATACTGAAGCCAGGCCCTTCATAAAGATGTTGTGCAGATTGCACTGTTGATGACAATATGCATATGAAGTATGTAAATTGTTGAAAGAACCTTGAAAAACCTCATAAGTAGTCTTAACATAATGGAAAAGACAGCATGAGTTGTTGTGTTTTCTGAATAGACTCTAAATAGTCTCACAGTTCTGGTGTTGAGTTTATTTGAGAGACTGTCCTTTGCTAGACCATGTGGTTGTAAAGAGTTATGCTTAAAGAGCTTTTAGACTACAAAGCTCACAAACGAAACAGAGGTGGTAGTTGCTCTCAGCAACTCCTTTACATACCAGGATTCAAATTTCATAATACAGTGAAAAGTCAGAAGAGCAATAATACAAGTAGACTGAAGGAAAGAGATGGAAAATATAGTGATCTTAACTATAATAATGATATACCATTAGATTATTTTTTAAACCCTTAGTGTTAAGTTAATTTTCCATTCTTTTTATTTATCTCCAGATGAATATGTGATGGAAATGTATTTTAATCTGATATAACTACTTAATAGAAGATTATTTTAAGTGTTGAATTGGCATGCCAAAATCTGTTAGCTTTGTGTTGGTTGCTTAAATAAATCAGACAATCATAAGAAAATTAATGCTTTATAAGCATTTAACAGAATGAAATACATTTGTAACTCAATTTCAGTGTATGTGTATGTATATATGCACACACATGCATATATACACACACATATATTCACCTGAAAACCTAGGATACATTTGTGTACTCTCTGCTATACACACAAACAGAAATATAAATAGATTTAACATCTTTGATTTTCTTCTTTATAGCTGCATCTGCCCTAACAAGTCTTGGATTTCTCATGGCCTAGTGTGGTCCTAAATCTTGAGGGTATTTTATGCCATGACTACTCCTTGGAAAAGATATTACTGAGGTAAACCCACTTTTCCCGACTTATAGCCTGGGTTACCCTGAATTAGAGTACATAGGACATTAAAGAGACTTTTCTAGCTTATGCCTGACAACTACTGAAATTATTTTGCAAATAATCGAGTTACTTTTCAAAGCACAGAAAAACTTGTCTAGTAGAAAATGTCAGTTGACTGAAGCTTATGGGTTTGTACAAGCTCTCCAGTAAAAAAATAATCTGAGTGACAAAGAGAACAAGAGTAAATAACCATTCAAATTCTTACCTCTCGTGATGGTGAGTCACTGCACAAATGCTTTCAACACGAATCCTTTCTCTGAATCTGCATGATTCATCTACACATGGTTTCTCAATTGTCTTGGATATACACTTCTGAGAGCCATCTCAAGAGATCCACTGGAGTCTTCTTGTTTGGAAGAGGATCAACTACTGAGACATCTATAATGGATTTCTGTCTTAATACCATCCAGTGAAAGTCTTTCTCCAACAACATTAGGTAGCTTTTTACAGTGCTAGACTCTTTATTGTTTAAAACTTATTATTGAAAGCAGCATTTTCTTACAGATCAAATAAAATTGAGTTCTTTTCCTACCTTCACTGGGCATGAAGACCAATGGAATGCTATCATTACAGAGTTAGGATTTCCTCCTTTTACTCTTTGCTTTCTTAATCTAAACAGTACAAGTATTTCAAACTACTCATTTTACACTGAGGAAAGTCCTTGGAAAGTGCACCAAATTTCTTAATCATTGTCCAGTTGCTAGCATGGTGGATGTTAAGCCTAAATCTGTTTTTACAACACAAAGATATTAAAGGTGCAACAATTGATTTGCAGGAATATCTTGCAGAAGATCATCACACATTGACATAAAACACACACATATTTTCACAGCATGACAGTATCCCTGTCTGGCTATTTCATCACAGTGAACTTTAGGGCCTTCAAATAGACTTCTTATATCCTGTTTCTTTCCAGTTGAAAGAAATTATACCAAGACTATCATGAATTAGTATTTTCAGTTGCATAAAATATGGTCCTGGTCTGAAGCAAGTTGGGCTAATCACCAAAATGGAACTCTGTAGTTGTCTCAGAGCCTTTCAATATCTATGGACATCTCAAGGAAACTTTATTTAGTAACAGGTCAGGCTGTTGAAGAATTTATTGTGAATTTTCTCCCATTTTAATGTTATTTCAGTTGTTAATATTTATTTTGGAATGTATCTGAAATAAGACGTTTGAGTAGATAAATATCCTTACAGGTCTATCACTCATGATTTTCTTTCCAGACAAAACTACAGATAGGAATAAAAATTCAACCTGGAATATTCAATGGCAAATAAAACACTAGACACACCATCTTAAAAAGAAGTTCAGGTTACATTGTACTCTAGCTGATGTGGGTGGCAAAATCCTATCAACTTCTACAGTACTGTTTTACAGCTTCAGGGCTTGTAGGTAATATGGACCAGTGCTCCATTAACTGAATATTCTTTCTTGCAACATGCTAGTTGCTGTATTTCAATTCAGGTGAGACTTCCTCAGTTGCACTGTGGTCTGTGTGACCAGCTCTGTGTCTCAGTTCAGAATGCTGCATGCTTCATCCCCCTTGTTGGGAAACACAGCTTGCAGGGGCTGGTAAAGAAGAGGCCCCATGTCTGCCTTGACTTGTCTGAGCTCCTCCAGTACCTACCCTGCTGTACTCTCACCTGAAAGGGAAAGTAGTGGAAGGCTAGAGCACTAAACAATAACAGGATCCTTTAAATGCATTAGTTTTACGTCCTTTTGTCATGTCCGTTTCTATAAGAGATTTGCATGTAGTTTTTTCCTCCCAAGTTATTCATATAAAATCGAACAAATCTGGACAAATAAACTATATTGAAATGGGAAAAGGGTTGTATGAAAATTATTCACTTCAGGACATCCAAAATGTACTGTCAGCTACTATGAATGCTAGCTTTGTATGCATGTTGATACGGTTTGCATCTGTAGGAGACTGGCTGTGTACTGTTCAGTTTCGTAATACTCAGGCATGTCTTTATCTAATAAAATATCTCATCTTCCTCTGCAGAAGAGACATTACAAATAATCTCTCAAGTCAGGAATTTCCAATATTTAAAAGTGCTTTGACAATGTGTCTTCTGAGGTTGCAGTTGAAATAAAACACTTGTACTTGGATCCTAACAGCTGCTAGAAGTAGGCCAAGTGTATTAAATGTGAAAGATTTAGCATGTTTCAAGCTTCTCTATGAAGCTGTAATATGAACAAGACTTACAAATCCCAGCCTCTCCAAATGAGTAAATTCAGACTTCAAGATTGACAGCTTCTCATTTATTTCATTAAGCTTTTAAAAATGTATCTCCAAGTGTTATATGTAATTGTCAGACACCTTCCTTTTAGCTCATAATATATCAGCATGGGTATAACAAACATAAGTATGCACCGATTAGCAGATTTATCTCTAAACATTTTTACTGTGTGTTAACCGCATTATTTTTAAATTGCAAACATGATTTATATTTATAAAGTATAAACCAAACTATTAGTTTATATTATGTATAATCTAAAATAATTTATATTTTGTATAAATTACTAATTTTATATAATAAACTATTAGTTTATTATTTATATCAGCCTCCATAGCAGCATCTATGCCATGTTTGACAAGAGACCTATTAAAGACATATGTATTTTTAGTAAGTAATTCCAGTGACAAAATACTTAACCAGTTCCTAGCAGCTGGAGCTGAACTGGTTACTGACAATTAAATTAAACAGAGAACTACTTGCAAAAAATATTTTTGGTAGTTTGCTTAGAGTTTCTCAAAGTAAAATCTTTCAAGCTTAAGCTTAAAAATAAGTCTTCTTAAGTTCAATCAGATAGCACCCAGAATGCACTCAGAACTTGTGCATGAAAGGGGACACTTTGTTCAAGTGTGACTTGTCCTGCTGATTGTGTGCTCACTTGGTTCCCTCAGTAATATATAATAATTGTGTTTATCTTGAAGCAACACTGTTCTTGGAACAGTGCATGACGTGATTCATGAATGGAAATGAGAAAGAGCACTTGCTATTTTTTGCTGTAGGAAAGCCTACATTTCCTTCTAGAGTAGGAGCCTCACTACTTTCTTTATCCAACCCAAGAGTGTAGGGTTGAGAAACTGGATTTTAGAGCTTGTGAAAACTCTGGCCTTATATTTAACATCTGTAGTTTTCATGTAGAAAGTGTTTTACCTAACAGGTTGGTGAAGACTGCTAGGTGTATAACACTTTGATTTACACCAAAAAATTTCAATGTTCTAGTTAAATTTTTCAGAAGTTTAGGGACATCTTTGGAAAGATGAGATGAAATGAACAAGAATTTTCTTAACAGTCTGGATCACTGTTTCCTGTGGGCAAAGAGTGCATTATAGTGACTTCAGTGAGTTATAAACAGGAATCAAAATCACTGCTCTACTCTGAGGGCAATATCACAGGATTTAAAGCTAGAACCACAAAGAAAGAATGAATACTTCAGAAGACAGGCCTTTTATCTTTCCCTTCTGATCACTGAAATTTAAATTCTCTTATTATACTTCTCCAACTGGCAGAAGAACCTATGAGAAAAGATGATATTCTGGACCTTGTTTTCACCAAGTAGGAGGGGCTGGTGGAGAATGTGGAGCTCAAGGGCAGTCTTGGATACAGTGGCCATGACATATTACAATTCAGGATTTTTAGGATGAAAAGTAGGGTTTGCAGCAAGCTCACTGCCCTGAACTACAGGAAAACAGTCTGATCTTTTCAAGGGTCTCCTTGGTAGAGTGTCATGGGATAAAACTCAGGAGTGGAGAGGAGCCCAGGACAGCAGATCAGTATTCAAGGATCACCACCTCAAGCCCAGAAGCAATGTATGCGTGAACAAGGAACTTTTGAATATATGTAGATGTAAAAATAATTTCTACAGAGGGTGGAAGCAAGGACAGGTGGCCTATGAGGAGTACAAAGCATTGTCTGAGCCACCAATGATTAGCGTCAGAAAGTTAAAGCCCAGAAAGAATTAAATATGGCCAGGGACATAAAGGGTATGAAGAAAAGCTTCTACAGGTATGTTGGTGGTAAAAGCAAGATTAGGGAAAATTTGGGATCTCTACCAAAGGAAATGGGAGACCCGGTGATGCAGCATGTGGAGAAGGTTGAGGTACTCAATGACTTTTTTGCTTCAGTCTTCCCAGGCAAGGACTCTGGCCACTACACCCAAGTTGCAGAATGCAAAGGTGGGGATTGAGAGAAGGACGACTCCCCCATTGTAGCAGAAGAGCAGGTTCAAGACCATCTAAAGAAGCTGAAAGTGCACAAGTCCATGGGACCTGGCAAGATCTATCCATGGCTCCTGAAGGAATTGGTGGATATTGCAAAGCTGCTTTTCATTACATTTGAAAAGTCATGGCAGTCTGGTGAAGTTCTGACTGGAAAAGGGGAAACAGACCTCCCATTTTCACAAAGAGAAAAACCAACATGCTGGGGAACTACAGGTGTCTGTGTCTGGCAAGATCACAGAGCAGAGCCTCCTGGAAAGATGCTAGAGCACATGAAAAACATGGAAGTGGTTGGTGGCAACGAGCATGCCTTTACTAAGGGAGTTCCTCAGGAGCTGGTGCTGGGACTGGTGTTGTTTACCATCTGTTTCAGCAACATGGGCAGTGAAACTGAATGGCCCCTCAGCACATGCTAAAGCCAACAAACTGTGTGGTGTGATAGACACACTGGAGGGAAGGTATACCATCCAGAAGGACCTTGACAGGCCTGTGAGGTGGGCCCATGCAGTCCTCATGAAGTTCAGTAAGGGCGAGCACAAGGTCCTGCACTTTGGTTGGACAATCCCAAGCACAAATACATAATGGCAAACAATGGATTGGAAAAAATCCTGAGGAGAATGAATTGAGGGTGTTGGTGGATGAGAAGTTCAACACATGCCTAAATATGAGCTTGCAGCTCAGAAACCTTTGTCCCACAACATTCTAGAGGTACTGGAGGCTCATGGCATAGGCAGGTGTACTTTTCATTTAGTATAAAACTGGCGTTATGACCAGGCCCAGAGAGATGTAGTCAGCAGAGCTAACTACAGTTGGCAGCTGGTCACCAGCGTTCCTCAGGGCTCTGTTTGCTGTTCCCCAGGGGATGGTTCTGTTCAGTATCTTCATTAATGATCCAGATGAAGGGATTGAGGGCTTCCTCAGTAAGTTTGCAGACAACACCAAGTTGGGTGGGAATGTTGATCTGCTAGAGGATAGGAAAGATCTACAGAGGGACCTGGACAGTCTGGATCAGTGGGCCGAGGCCAATTATATGATGTTTAACAAGGCCAAGTGTCAGGTCCTGCATCTGGATTACAGCAACACCATGCAATACTACGGACTAGGGGAAGAGTGGCTGGAAAGCTGTCAGGCAGAAGAGAACCTGGGGGAGCTGTCTGACAACCAGATGAATATGAGACGGATGTGTGCCCAGATGGCCATGAAAGCAAACAGCATCCTGCCTTGTATCAGGAATAGTGTGGCCAGCAGAAGGGAAGTGATGATGCTTCTGTTCTTGGCACGGTTAAGGCTGCACCTTGAGTACTGTGTTCAGTTCACAGAATCACAGAAAGTTAGGGATTCCAAGGGACTCAAAAAATGATTGAGTCAAACCCTCCTGCCAGAGCTCTGGGCCCCTCACTACAGGAAAGACATTGAGGTGCTGGAGTGAGTTCAGAGAAGGGCAACCAAGCTGGTGAAGGGTCTGGAGAACAAATCCTGTGAGGAAAGGCTGAAAGAATTGGCGATGTTTAATTTGGAGATGAGGAGGCTGAGAGGAGACTTTATGGCTCTCTATAGCTTCCTGAAAGGAGGTAGCAGGGAGATGGGTCCTGGCTTCTCTCAAATGAACAATGATAGAGGAGGTTTAGACTGGGTATTAGGAAGAATTTCTTTACTGAGAGAGGAGTTAGGCATGGTCTAAGCAGTGGAATCACTGGGAAGCAGTGGAATCACCATCCCTGGGAATACTTGAAAACCATGTAGATGAGGCACTTCAGGACATGCTCTAGTGGGCATGTTGATAAGAGATATAGATAAATACATTTTATTTATTTTAGTGGTAGAAGGGCTGGGGGGATGTTGGCATCTGGACGTGGTGATCTTAGAGGTCTTTCCCAGCCCTGACAGTTCTCTGATTCTGTCTCCTAGGCTGCATCAAAAGAACCATGGCCAACAAGAGTGAGGGAGGTGATTGTCCCCTTCTACTTTACTCTTGTGAACTCCCCACCTCGAGTATTGCATTCAGTTCTGGAGCCTCCAAGACAAGAAAGACATAAACCTGTTGGAGTGAGTCCAGAGGAGAGCCACAGAACTGATCAAAAGGCTGGAGCACTTCTCCTATGAAAACAGACTGAGGGAGTTGGATTTGTTCAGCATGGAGATGAGAAGGCTCTGGGGAGATCTTGTAGCAGCTACCCAGTACTGGAAAGGGACTACAGGAAAGCTGGTGAGGGACCTATTACAAGGGCAGGGAGTGACAGGATGAGTGGTAATAGTTTTAAGTGGGAACAGGACAGATTTAGGTTAGACAGTGGGAGGAAATATCTCACTATGACAGTCGTGAGACACTGGCACAGGTTGCCCAGGGACATTGTGGAGGCCCCCTCCCTGGAAGTGTTCAAAGCCAGGTTGGATGGGGCTTTGAGTGAGCTGTTGTAGTGAGAGGTCTCCCTGCCCATGGCAGGAGCATTGGAACAAGATGATCTTTAAGGTGCAAAAAGCACCTTTAAAAAAAAGAAAAACAAAAAGTTAACTATTCTATGTTTCTTTGATTTTATAGATCAATAACTGGAAAAACAGAACTGCAGAAAGAAAGCGGACACTCATCAGGGAAGGAAAAAAGAAGGGAAAGTTATTGTGGGCAGCTGACAAAAATATATGTTCTAGTTTAGTCATACTTTACAAAATGGTCATCTTGAAAATTTCTGTGATGATTAAAATGTTTGGAAATACCAAAAGTTTATAAGAATTAGGAACCAAATAATTCCCCTAGCCTTCAGCCCTGGTTTTTATTTCTAGCATTATACATAAGGAGTTTTTCCCTGTGATAATAGATATGCATCACTCCTTTCAATCAGGGAATCTTAGTTATTCATAAATCCTAGAGGAGAACTTCCTTAGTAGCGTACAATTTTGATAAACAATTGAAAGTAAAATTAGATGTTACAAACACTTTGTGCTCAAAGGAGTTAGTTTCTGGTTTTGTACTCCTCTGGATAATAAATAGTGGAGTTCAGGCTTGTTCTATTTTTAAAATCTAGTCAGGTGCATCTACATAAATGATGTACTTATGTATGTATTTAATTGTATAAGATGCAAGTTTTAATTGATGTCAGCCACTGACAAAGATAGCAGCAAAACTTGTTTGTTGTGACTTGTCTTCATTTTTCCATTACTCCACATTGTGCTGCTTTCATGGAAGATAGAATATTACCATTTTTCAGAACACAGCAGCACAATTTGAATTTAGAAAGTGTACAAATAAGTACACAAAAGAAAAAAGAAAAGTGAAAAAAAAAGAAAGAGTGTACAAATAAGAATCAAGTAAAATCCAGTTGAAGTTTATTTTTATCTGTACTTTAATGGAATTTTCATTAATGTCCTGCTTTTTCTAAATTATTTGTGCCCACACCACACATAGATATTATGTCCTGTGTGTTAATAAGAAGGAACATATTCTTCCTAGCCCTAGATGCTTGGTCACATGGAAGTGCTGAGAGAACAGTTTCCTGTCAATCCCCTGTGTAAGAATAGAGTTGCAGCTACATGCCCAGCACTGTGTTTACCCCATGGCCAAAATTAAATATGAAATGTAGACAGTATGAATAGGGAACACAAAAAGATATGTCCAGTTGCTCCAGAATACTGTCTTGTCTTGTTTTAGCTAATGCCTGAAATGTTAAGAATAAAATGTTGTTTTACCAAAAATTCCTGCATTTTCTTCATAATGGTGGTGCTGAATAAATCAAACTTTTGTGTTTAATTTGAAACAACTACTTTCAGGTACCTTCTTTGAAAGTCAACTTTATTTTTTTATTTTGTTTTGGTTTTTTTTTTTTTTTTGAACCAGTGTAATAGTGAGTCTCATGACATTTGGGTATATCTTATAACCCAAGATACTGTTGCAAATGGTTCATTGTATGATGGTATCTTGATATGACATCCGAAGCAGTAAATCTCCAGATAAAGTGAAATTGTTTGGCAGAATACCAAGGGGAATGACGCCTAACAATAATCTTTTTTGTTAGAACATTCGTTCAGGAAATAATTCATGATAGTTACAAATGAATTGCTGCTATCTATAGTTGCTCTCTCCATTTAGATTATTATAATGCTGAGAGATCCCTCTTAAGTGAAAAATTAGCAGACTTTGCTTTCATTTAGACTTCTTCCTGATTCCTTCTCCAGAAACTAAGTATAGAAATGGTCTCTTTATGATCTATCAACTATAAAATAGCAAACACCTTCTGACTCGGTAAAGCAGACAGTACTCCTGCAGAATATATAATGTCCTAATGAGAATTTCCAGTGCAACAATTAAAAAGCTGCTGATGGGGCTTGGGCTCATCTTATGGTAGTAGAAGTCTTCCTAGATGCTAGTTGCTAGTAACAGCTGAAAAGCCAAGGTAGTAGCTAGCACTGCTGATTCTGTTGTCCTCCTGTACTCACCTCTTCAGCATCTGCACCCAGGTTCGTGACAACATAAATGATTTTCCCACATCTTCGAAAGAGCAGTTCAACTTCATTTACTTCTGGTCTATACCAGTGGTAAGAGCTATCAATAGTAGTTACTACTCCTTCATCTCCCTTTCACTGACCATGTTGGAGCCTGATGCTATTTATGAGAAGCTCAGACATCCTTAGGCATAGCACCATCCCTCAGATGAGCTGGACAAAGGGCAGGGCCAAGAGCAGGTTCATTTGCTTGATATTTTTCTGTCTTTGTGCATCCACCTGGCCTCTTGAAACAGTATGGCCTCAATGAAGAGATACAGCTTGCCCTAAAATCACAAAATCTTCATACTTTTCCTTAGGAATTTCAAGGAATGTCTCAGCAACATCTTCCATGAAAGCAGCACAATGTGGAGTTAATGGAAAAATGAAGACAAGTTACAACAAACAAGATTTGCTGCTATCTTTGTCAGTGCTGGCCTCAATTAAAATTTGCATCTTACACAATAAAATCTATGTTACAAAACCAGCACCACCAGGGTTTTTAATATGAGCAAAATAGTGTATTTTTTCTTTGTCTTATGCTTGGAAATGACTGAGTCTTGTTGGATAAATTTTCACAGAATTTTTCAATGGAAACAGATATGAAGAAGAGAAAGTTTATCTCAGCTTATTGGCGCATGAAAAAATGCATTTTCTTTTTCTTTTTTTTTAAAAGTCTCATAATGATGTAATGGAATTGATTTTTTTTCACATCCCCATTTTCACTGGAGGGATCTGGGGATCCTGGCCCCATGACTGAGACTTGGAAGGCATCTTGATATGGTTAATGAGAACCAGATCTCTTATGGCAATAGCTACTGCAGACCACTGGAAGATGCTGAATGCACAGGCCTGAAAGTGCCAGTGCTCTGCCTCTGTCTCTGCCAGTCCTCATAGATGTTTGTCTAATCTATTCCCAAAAGCTGGTGATGGTGATGATTTCCAAGTGCACTCAGGCCCTGCATGCCAATGATTAGCTGTTTTTAAAGTAAGATAGCGTTATTTGTGACTTTTCTGCAGTGAAAGCATGGTACCTTTTTGTCACATTTGATGAAAGAGCTGTTATCTTTATCCCTTTCCATTGCTCAAAGCCTTTTCTGTACCTGAAAGAATGTATGTGCTGGATCTCAGTCTTGTATTCAGTAGCCCAACCAACCAACCTTATTTCATGGAACCATAGAATAGTTTGGTTGGAAAAGACCTTAAAGGTCATGTAGTTCCAACCCCCTTGCATGGTCAGGGACATCTTTTGTTAGAACAGGTTTCTCTAAGACCTATCCATATTGGCCTTGAGCACTTCCAGGTAGGGGCAGCCACAACTTCACTGGACAAACTGTTCCAGTGTGTCACCATGTTCATAGTGAAGAATGTCTTCCTTCAGCTTTTTCCCACATCTCATGTTTTCTCATGCTCTGAATGTCTGACCACTCTCCTCTGCACTCCTGTTATTCACACTAAGCTATAGTGGCACCCCAAATAGTACATGGTACTGGGGCCTAGACAGTACTAAGTATCATGATGGTGATTCTTTTTCTGCCAGTGCTTCACAATGATCTTTATATCCTTTTCCTCAGTGCTGCTACCCATGCTGGTTGTTCCTGTGTACATGCAGTTGACACTTCTTGTCTGCACAGGATATCCTGCACTTGTTTGTTTGTCACAGTTGTTATGATTTCTCATTTTTTGCTCCAACATTGTGGTGCTAACTGTCAACTTGTTTCATTACACCTGTAATAAATCTGCTGTCTGTCCTCCTGCCCAGTCATCAATAGAAATAACCAACAGGACTGAACCTTGGGCAGCTCACCATTACTCATCTTGCTGATACCTTCTGTAGGAATATACATAAGAATATAGTAGCTGAAATGAATTCTGCAGTGCCTTCATTCTAACCTCTGTAAAATAGCTCAGTATTGACCTTATTCAGTGATTGTTCTGAGAACTTTCAGAGTTAATTACTCACCAGTTCTGAGATTGCTTCCATCAGTTATTTTTGCATGCTATTTTTTCCAGGCTCCCCTGTTTGGTTGGTTGGTTTTTAAAATCTGTTGGAAGACATGAGCTAGTCTCTAGTTCACTCTTAATGTTTCTATTCTGAGATGCTACTCTTTTCCACTGATACTAGACAAATGTTTTTGTGAACATTGGTACAAAGAAGACATTGAGAGCTTTGGCTTTCTCAGAATCTTTTGGCAATACCCTTTCAGTCCACTGAATATCTGGCCACTGCTATGCTTAATATGCTTTCTGCTTCCAGAAAAAAATTCTTCATCTGTTGGGATGCAACCCAGAAATGTCTCCTATCTAGCTGCTCCTTTTGCCACTGATGGATGGCAAAATATTCCCACAGGTTACAAGTACTTGTTGAATAACTCATGTTTTACTGTTTTTCTAATAAATATTCTTTTCAGACATCTCACATTTAACACTGGTGTGACAGTACAGCAAATAAAGCATCAGGATTACAAGAGTGGACATCTGTTACATTTGGCAGCTATTATTCAGAGAGGAAGCTGGATTAATTTCTTATAAGCAGTTCCACAAATGCAGGCAAATTGTCTGGAACTAACTCTTTAAACAACTTTATGGAATAATACTGGACAGAACACTAAAAACTTTAAAATGAGAAATCATCTGCACTGAGGGGGAAGAGGGCCTTTTATAACAATTCATGCTCAGCACTTTTTAGAATAAGTTTTCTGACTGCTTGAAGTACAGGGCATAGGAAAAAGGAAACCAGGTGGTAATTTTGCACGTGTACACTGAGTAATTAACAAAGAAGTTCTCAACAGAGGGCATGAATGTGTCTAGTGTCACATGCCTGATATTAAATCCTAGTGTATCAGAGGGCTAAAAATAGAAAAGAAAGTAATTTTGCAATGCTTCTTTGGTTGGTCATGTGCTTGTTATCACATGTTGACTGACACAAAATAGCCTGCTGGTTCATGGTCTGTGACTGGTGTAGGTTTCTAGACTTATAGCTTATTAAGTTGAGAAGACACCATGACCTCATATAATCTCTGTGCCTCAAAGAGTTTTAAGGCTTAAACTCCATAATACTTGACAGTAGAGAGGAATTATTATTTTCTTCAGCATTAAACTTGCTGAAGATTTACAAAAATTGGAGGGGGGTGTGTATGACTAGGAAGTAGTACTCTTCAAGAATGTGTATTAAAACTAGGAACATATTTTAGATGCATCAAAATACTGATTATCCCTTTTGAAATCACTCACTTTTACTCTGAATATAGAAAATACTGAGCAGTAATCACAGTCATTTAATTTTGCTAAGCAGTTACAGCAAAGTATAAAGATGGATAAATTTAGGAATGCATCCATCTCCAAAGTTGCCTGAATATATTTTTTATTATATTTCAAGCTCTGAAATTTCTTTCTTTTTTAATTTGTTTATATTTTATAATTTATTTTGAGGGTAATAGTTTATTTTGGAGGGATACTTGCAGTATCAGAATAACACTTAAGCTACTGAGGTGTAATGTCTTCACTTTATTTTGTTAAAAACTTTTAGAATAGTGGAAGGAAATGAAATGTAATTTATAAATTATGTGTCAGGCACTTTCAAGGTGCCTAAAGAAGAAAGAAGAGTCTGAAGTGGAGGGTTTGACCTCTCATATTCCAAGACTCATATTCCAGATTATAATCTTTCCACCTTTCCATTTATCCTAATTCACAGTGGACAAGAAGGTACTATTTATTCAGAAAATTATTTTTATGTGCTCATTACAGAGCAGTCTAGCTCACTTTAGAAAGTGTCTTTAGCTGCATTCCCAGTTTAGCAGCCTATATTAGTATTTATTTCACAGAATCACAGGATCATTCTGATTTTAAAATCATTGAGTCCAACCATAACTGATCTTGAACAACCATTAACTTAACTCTACCAAGTCCAGTGCTTAAACCATGTCCCTATGTACCATATCTACATGTCTTTTAAACGCATTAAAGGATGTGTTTGTGCATTAGAAGGGGTGTGGCTAATGGGATGAGAGAAGTTCTCTTCCTTCTCTACTCTGCCCTGATGAGGCCACATCTGGAATATTGTGTCGAGTTCTGGGCCCCTCAAATCAAGAAGAACCAGGAACTGCCTGAAAGAGTCCAGTGCAGAGCCATCAAGATGACTGAGGGAGTGGAACATCTCCCTGATGAGGAAAGGCTGAGCTGGGGCTCTTCAGCTTGGGGAAGAGAAGAATGAGGGGAGATCTCATTAATGTTTATAAATATGTAAGAGGAGAGTGCCAGGAGGACAGAGTCAAGCTTTTGTCAGGGGTGACTAATAATAGGACAAGGGGCAATGGTTATAAACTGGAGCATCGGTGGTTCCATATAAATATTAGGAAGAATTTTTTCACTGTGAAGTTGGCAGAGCACTGGCACAGGCTGCCCAGGGAGGTTGTGGAGTCTCCTTCCCTGGAGATATGCAAAGCCCTCCTGGATGTGTTCCTGTGTGACCTGATGTAGGTGACCCTGCTCTGGCAGGGGGGGTTTGGACTCAATGATCTTTTGAGGTCCCTTCTAACCCCTAACTTGCTATGATTCTGATTCTATGATGTTGATTTGGCCACCTCCCTGTGTAGTCTATTCCAGTGTTTAATTACCCTTTCAGTGAAGAGACTTCTCATATCTAATATAAACCTGTTCTATCACAACTTGAGTCCATTTCCTTTTGTTCTATTACTTGTTACTAGGGAGAAGATACCAACCCCCACCTGGCAACAATCCCCTTTTGGTAGCTGTAGAGAGTGATAAGGTCTCCCCTCAGCCCTCTTGTCTCCAGACTATACCCCACTGCTCTCAGATGCTTCTCAGAAGACTTGTGCCCTAGACCCTTCACCAGCCTGGTTGCCCTCCTTTGGACCTGCTCCAGGACCTCAATCTCCTTCCTGAACTGAGGGGCCCAGAACTGGACACAGGACTCGAGCTGTGGCCTCACCAGGGCTGAGTACAGGGGCAGAATCCCTTCCCTGGACCTGCTGGCCACGCTGTTCCTGATCCAGGCCAGGATGCCATTGGCCTTCTTGGCCACCTGGGCACACTGCTGGCTCCTGTTCAGCTTCCTGTCAATCCAGACTCCCAGGTCCTTTTCTTCGGGGCAGCTTTTCAGCCACTCTTGTAGTGTTGCATGGGGTTGTTGTGACTCATGTGCAGCAACCAGCACTTGGCCTCATTGAACCTCAGACAGCTGACCTTAGCCCACCAGTACAGTCTACTCAGAACTTTTCTGCCCTTCCACTCTACATAACAAAAGGCTACGAGTGTTTTTAAAAGTGATGAGATCTTGTAACTATTAACAGTTATATTCTTATGGGAGAGTTGTATTCTTATGGGAAAGTTGTATTCTTACGGGACAAAATATTAAAAAAAAAAAAGCTATCCAACATTAAAAAAAAAATAAATTACAAAAATAACAAAATAAGGCACTAGAAAAGTATTTACCCCTCAGTTACATTTAAATATTTTTGCACTTGCACCTAAGTGGAACTTGTGAGCTATATCAGTAGCACTTTTCCATAGCCAGTGCAAAAATTAGATATTTTAATGCAAAGTTCATATGAAAAAAAGGGGGGAAGGTGATTTAAAGGGGATTTCCAAAAATATTTCATAGCAATGAGTAACAAAATATTCATATGTAACTCCTAAGGAACTTTTCCTTGCTACAGTTAACTGAAGCCACCACAATCTTTAATTGTTTTTACTTACATTATTCTCATGAGTTAGAAACTATAGTTTCAATTAAAAACAGGGACCTGAGAAACATTTTACTGCAGTTTTACTTTTATTATAAGGTTTTGCAACCTTTTGAAACCTTAGAAAAATCTGGTATTTTTGCTGGAAGAGTCCCAGATCATGGCAAGATTATTGAAAGGACTGTAAATAACAACTTGATCATGAAATGTGATGAAAAAGAAAGAAAAAAAAAACCCACACCAATAGCAAACCAAAAGATAAATAACAATATTTTTTCTTCATTTCCTGATTGTTTTTTTTGGTGGGGGTTTTTTTTGTTTGTTTGTTTTTTAAGGGGGAAGATGAAATCAAGCTAATGAGTTTCCAATGCTTTATTTACTAAGATATCTCTTGTGACTGAGAGGAAAGATCAATGAGAAAATGAGAAAGAGTGCTGACTTAAAGCTTTTAAAGTTTTTTTTTTTTTTTCTTTCAAGATTGTAGAGACCCTGAAATAACATTGCGTTTTGAAATTCTAATTCCTAACAAAGAGTAAGGCTGACAGGAACTTCTGGAAGCCCCTAATCCAAACCTCTCTTCAAAGCAAGATGATCTTCAAAGTTAACTGAGGTTGTTTTGGTGCTTTTCCCAGGAGAATAACAAATATTGTCAGGGATGGCCACTGCACAGAACCACATAATTATCATAGCTGGAGGGAACCTCTAAAGATCATCTAGTTCAGCTCTACTACTTACACAGTCCTGCATGCTTCAAAGAAACAGCTTGTTAAGGGGAGGTTACAACCAGATTAGGTTCTTTAAAGCTTATGAATCTCTCTTAGTTTTATACTTTTATTATTTCCTGTGCTTATTTCCTTTCCTTGCTGTACTTTGATGAAAAATATTTAGATCATTTGGACCTACATAAACTGAAACAGATTATGGTTTCACTAAATCTTATTCTTGTAAAAAATATCTAAAAATAAAACCAAACCGAAAGAGCGGATTACCCTGTTCACACTAAAAGGAATCAATCACCCATGACTCTGAAAGATATTAAAGATTTTTATGGGATTGTAACCTCTCAGCAACCACAGATCAGTGTCAGCAGGTTACTGTTTGTTCTTTATGTAGGTTCAGTCATGAACATTGTAGTCTGTGGATGGGAAAAATGTATCTGGAGATATATTCAAGGAAAGTAATATAAAAGCATCTGGACAAGATAAAATAATCTGGTCCTCCAGATGTTGTATGGACATTTTAAAGGATGGTTCCCATTGGAAATACGGGAATAAGACTTACTGAAATCAGCATAATAATTCATATGAAAGTATTGAAGTTATGCCATTAACCATCCATTGAGCTGAATCAAAATTTCTCCTTTTCTTTAGTTATGTCTTCAACCTACATGTGTCTGTAGGTCTTTGTTTCTTGGTGGCACTCACTACCAGAAGTACCAAAACAGCAGCAGAAATATTTTTCAGATATTTCTGATTTAGAAAAAGCAGGAAACACTGAGAATTTTTCAAGATATTCAGGTATCTCATGAAATTTCAAGTTAGCTGACCGAAGACATGATTGTGCAATGTGAACCACTAAACAGAGTGTGTTTATCACTGATCATTATTAACAAATCGCAGTCTGATTATACAATCATTGACTCATTTAGTTGACATAGCTGGAGACTTTAAATGGTGATTGTTATGGCAATTGCACCTCCATTGTTATGAAATTGTTTGTGACTTGCTTATCTTGATTATTTGTTGTTCGTAACTTGAGCTCTGTGATTCGTTATTGGACCTCCACTGGTACAGTTTGCCCTTTTTGTCTGAATGATTGAAACTCTGAGATTTCTGAACAACAATTTGAGTTTCAATAGATGTTATCAGGTGAATAGAAGCCTATCCTAAAACTGATTAAATTCTTGAATATATTTCTACTTCATTTGCAACCTTATATATCACAGGCAAGTAAATTCTGTGATTAGAGACGTTCTAGATCTAATACTCCATAGAATATTTGGAGTTTGTTTTTTTCTTAGTGCTTGCATTGGGTTTACACATCAAGGTTGTGGCTGCAAGGGTACTGCAGGAGCATGATATATGAGATACAAGATGCACCCATGTTGGACAGAGACAGTTCCAGCTGGCTTCAAACATGAATCCACCCCTGGCCAAAGTGGAGCCCAGCAGTGATGCTGCTTACTTATCTATTTAAACAATAGTTTAAAAAAACTGCTCTGTAGCATCTGTATGACAGAAAATGTGGGAGAAACAACTCCGTAAGCACCAAGGTCAATGCCAAGGCCAGTGAAGAAGAAGGGGAAGGAGGTGCTTCTGGGACTGAGCAGAGATTCCTGTGAAGACTCTGGGGAAGACCATGGTAGTGCCAGTTATCCACCTGCAGCTCAGTGAGGATGGTGTCAGAGCAGATATCCATCCTGAAGCCCGTGGAGGACTCCAAGCAGGAATATGAGGATGTGCCCTGAAGGAAGTTGCAGGCCACTGAGAGACCATGTAGGTGCAGTCTGCTGGCAGAAGCTGTGGCTCAAGCAGGACCCACAGAGACTACTGGAGTAATCTATTTCTGAAGGACTATACCCCATGGAAAGAGCCCACACTTGTGCAGTTTGGGAAGAACTGCAGCACATGGGAAGACCTCATGATGGAGTGTTTCATGAAGGACTATATCTTGTGTGAGGCAGTGCAAGTTGGAGCAGGTGAACAGTGTGAGTATGAAGGGGCAGTAGAGAAAAAGTGCCCTGGGCTGACTGCAGCCCCATCCCCCTGTGCTGCTCAGGGGGCAGAGAAGAATGCAGAAGAGTTGGGAGTGAAGTTGAACCTGGGAAGAAGACAGGACAGTGAGGGTAATGTGGTTTTAGGATGGCATTTGTTTGGTTTTGGTTTTTTTTTCTTTACATACTCTGTTTTAATTGGCAATACATTAAATTAATCTTCCCCAGGTCAAGTCTGTTGTGCCAGTGGTGACAACTAGTGAGTGATCTCCTTGTCCTTATCTCATTATATATTAGATTCTTTTATGGTATTTTCTAAACCTGTCCTGTTGAAGAAGGGGAGTGAGAAAGTGAATGTCCACCTGGAAGCTAACTAAGGACAAACGACCACAATGATCTTTCTTCAGCCTATTCATTCATGCTGACTTTTTAAGACTGGCAAAATCACAATGTACATATTAAAAAACTAACACTTTCTCAGCTTTTATACATAACTGCAATAAAGATGAGTATGCAAATAGCTATGTGATGATGTAATACATAACTGAAACCCCAAATTTAGTCCTTTACTAGTAAAGCAATCATTTCTGCAATGATTTTGGTTGCTTGCTGGAGCATCTTCTTGCTCTGTTAACATAGGGCTGTGATTTCCTTTGGCTGGTACAGCACAAGCAATACTCCAGATACCATCCGGACCAGAACTTACCTCTGCCTCTCTGAAATGCAAAGCCCATGCAACAGAAACTGTCTGCCAACAGCACATTTACAACCTAATTAAAATAATAAATAATAGCAAAAAAAAAAAAAAAAAAAAAAAAAAAAAAAGGACAAAAGCAAGTAAAAGCACTTTATTTACAAATCCAAACAGCCAACATGGTTACAGAAGTTATGAGCAAGGATGACCAGAGATAAAAGTAAGCCATGCATGTATCTGCTTCTCCAAGTCTATTCTTGCTGCTAGTGAGCTTTTCAGCCACTCACTAAACTTGCGGCAAGCATTACAATCTTTAAATCTTAAACTTGTTGTCCATTATGACAGCTGCAGTTTCAAGGGAGAACAGGACATTTTCTACCCATTTACTTTGTGTTTTAATGAAGGATTCATTCAGACTCATATCCTTTGCTATTTCAAATATTTTCCTTCTCAAATAAGAACACATTCCTTTTCTTAATCAGGAGACAGGTTTTACATACTTATGACAGGATTCTTGACTGTCTTTGCACTTATTTAAAAAATAAATTGGCCATCTACCTTTATAATCTATCAACCTTTCCTCAAGGTCAGGGGATGTTCATAAGCTATTCACAACATTTCACACATTGTTCTTCATGAAGAACATATAACTTATTAATTACACTCAAATGCAACCATACAAGTAGGAATACTGGATGTCGCCCATAGAAAATTCTTGTGATTGATGGGAATTGTCAATATTCAAATGGAGATAGGTCTGCGTCCTTGACCCTCCAGTATCTTGCTATGCCTACTGCAGGGTGGCCTAATTTCACCATGGTTTCCACTTTTTATGTCTCTGTTATAATCTGGGCAGTTCCTTTCTGGGGCTGAGCTTGAAGGAAATAACTTCCATTTGCACTACCAGAAGCCCCTGAGCAATCTGATAGAACTACCCACACAGCTCAGAAAGTGAGTCCTTGCTCAAGGAAACTGGTGATTAACAAAGGCAATAGTATCCAGAGGCAGTCAGTAGCTGTTGAACTTGAAGTGCTCCACATCAACATCACCAGTAGTGTGGCAAGATCACAGGGCTCAACAATATGTAAATTACAAACAGAAGACTGTAGCAGGTTTTCACTCTATGTTCTCCCAAATTCATGGTGAAAGGAATACAAATAATAAAATACATATTCCTTGTCACTTATGGATGTATTTGGTTTTTTGTTTGTTTGGGAAGGGAATAGTTAATGAAGCCACATTATTGTGAGTTTTTTAGTATCTTCATTACTCAACCATTTGCACTCCAGATATCCTTGTGAAATTGTATGCAGCTTGTTTTTGCAGGCTATGTACTTAAGGGACCTTAAGCAAACTGGTGCCTTTAATGATGGCTCTCCTGCCAACATTTAAAATGCAGTGATTCATCTGATGGATCATTTAAATTGACTTAAGTAAACATAGGCTTCCTGTAAAAAAAGCAAATGAAAATGGAAAAGCTCAAGCACCATCCTAGATTTTCCCATATACAGGAAGAATGTATTTTTATGTGTTTTCACCTGTAGGATGGTACCTACTGGTAATATCAGGAGATGTAACAGCAGAAATGCTACAGACTATGTCTTCCTCCTCAGTTTCTCACAGATAACTGTTACATCATCACAATTTAGTGTCAAAATATGACTGAGAAGTGAACTTGCCAGGACAGTTGGCCACTGTCTTTCCAATATGGAATTGAGAGTTTTATTTTAAAATTCTGCTTTAAGATGTAGACAACTATGAGAACTGTACACCTCATGCACTGATTTAACAAATTTTAACACTAAGAGGATGGCTACATTGCGATTTATGTTTTGCTGTCTTACAGTAAAACCTCCAGCTCACTGCAACCTTGACTTTTGAGCTTTAGTTGTCCTCAAATGTCAGGACATAGATCTGTCATACATCACCCCTGTCTGCCCCACTGTGCTGCAAATGGACACAAAATGTCCCCAAGACCCACCTCTTAAACATGAATATCTCCTTATCACAGGAGAAGTGATAATTCAACCAAGTTTGAGTGAGAAATCATCCCATGCTTTGTCATCCAGCATCAGAGATGATGAATATACCTGATTTTCATCCTACATATTCTTCTGGCCCTTCATTTCATCCATGTGTAGCCTAAAGCTTTTTGAGATCTTCTAGTCTACTTATTCAAAGCATGACCTAAGAATGCAAAGGTATTGACTCTGAAATTTTCTCCCTCAGCTCTCTGATGATGCCGAGTAGCTCATTATTCATTTGCACTACACTGGCACATAAAGACATGAAAGGTGACCAGGGACACCAGGACGTTGCTGCCTTCATGGATTCCAGCAGGGCTGCCCACTGATGTACCTCTACTGCTCTCTGGCTGATCTCTGGTTATGAAATGTAAACATAAGCTAACCTATATAACAGTTGAAGGTATGTTTCATATAAATTCAAACAGTCTTCAGAAATACTCTGCTGAGTTTCCCAGTTGTATGTGAAGCCGTGATTGGTGCAAACTGGGTTTAGCATCACCCTAAGAGTGTTCAATGATAAAGGCAAAAAATGAACTGGCTCACACACAGTACCTGCATTACTGCCTAATGTGGAAAGCATACTCAAAGGTGCTACAGCATGTCCAAGTAGGTAATGAACAAGCCTCTTATCACAAATTGCTGCATTGGATTTGAGGTATGTTGTCAGGTACTGTACTCTGTTCTCTGCAGTTAAGCTCATTTTAATCCTCTAGGTTTACTCTTACTTAGGTTAGCATTGGGAAAACAATGAAGAAACTACTTATTTTTTTTTTTTAGTCAAATCAAATGAATATAGAGGGCCAAATTATCAGCAAGGAAAAGACCAGCAAAGACAATTAAGCTAAGAGTTTGATCCAATACACCTAATAGAAACTTGATCCTGGGAAGCAGATAATGTTGATTCTGCTAAATAGGAGGAAATTAATAATTTGAATCATATTTCCTTCCAAAATAATTTAGTTCATTAAAAAAAAAACCAAAACAAACACCTTCTTTTATTATATCAATTGAATTATTTGGAAAGAAGTTAACTGAACAGTACATTATAGTTCAGTTTCAATTGATCACATTTCAGGGTTTGTCAAATTGTTTCCACATGATCTTTCACACAGCCCAGCCTGTGCTTTTTGATAGATTCAATGTGTATTTTTTTCTGATTATCTGAGTTTTAACTATTGGAGATTCTTCTCCTTCACCTATGGGATGTGGCTCCACCACCTTCATAGGGACTGCTATGTAGACATACAGAAAATTCATCTCTTTCCAGCAAAAGTCTAGGGTGGGATTTGTCCCTCAGCTTCAGCATGCCATCAGTGGAACCTCTCTGCTCCCATGCCACAGAATTTTGCAGCCTCACTGGTTCATTCTGACACTGCCCACATCTCCTCAGCTGCTGCAGTGAACATGTCCTGTACCACCCCAGCCATTAGCTGGCAGAGAAATGTCTGACCCTTCTTCCTCCAAAAGAGGAGGAGGGCAAGGAGGTATTTATTCTTGACACACTAATTCATAGCTCTTTCACTACAGCCTCCTTCATTTCCCACCTTAGGATGTATGCACAGGCACTGTGAGACAAGATCTGAGGTTTCTTTCTTCTTTCCAGTTCTGAGAAAGATGCAAGTTGAAAGGTTAAGCGTATGAAGTATTTTGAAAGAAAAATTTTAAGAAAATTTTGAACCACACGTGCCATTTGAGCCTTCTAAGTAAATATTTTACAGATTAGTAAGATGAATTATAAAATCAGGGGCCTTAAAGTTTAAGAAGATGTATATTTGTACTTTGTGTTCTATAAGAAATTAAAAATCTGGTGATATTGTCATGATTCAGGATGAAATGACAGCTTCCATTTTTCATCTGTCAGTAGTTATATCTACTCAATCTGCAAAAAACCCCTATCATTCTCATTCTGCTCTCAAAGAGGAATGGAGCTCAGCTAGAAAAGCAGGTTTTATATATACTTTTATAAGGACAAGCAGGAATATCAATATTCAGCTGACTCCAGAAAGCAAAATACTAAACTGAATTTATTAAGGCATGGTTAAATGGCCTCTTAAATTTTTGAGTTTTACATTGTGGTAGGGAAGGCAGACAAAAAGAAAACTGTGACAAAAAGGATACACAATTTAATTGATGTGTTGTATTTATTTATGTAGTTCAGTTGCATGTACAAAAGAATTGCATTTGTATTTGTATTTTATCTTCAGGAGCAGCATGTCAGATATCAAAAGTAAGAGCTGTTAGGATTTTCTCAGAGGACAATACTAATAACAGTCTAAGGCAGTGTAAAAAATGACAGAAAAAGTAGATAATAGTCACAGATGCCTAAAGTTACATATCTAACTTTATTCACTTTTTTTTTCAGTTGAATCTTTTCAATTTAATGAATAAATTCTATGAAATTGGATACCAGGATTTCCTTTCCAAGCTAAAATGTAAGGAAGACATTAAAGGAAAATAAGAAATTTGGGAATCATCTACAGGACAAGCAAAGTGGTTTATTCACAGACATGGAAAATAGAGCAATGCACAAATTAAGCCTTCACCATTAGAGTATAAACACCTCAAAATATTTATTAATTTCCATATCTAAATTCTTGAAAAATTTAATTCCTGGGTTTTGAGTAGGGGTTGCCGTACCACAAATGATTTTAAGAAAGGGAACACAGTCTGCCATGAAAAATGGAAATTTACTTTAAAACTTTACATCCACTTTTAACATTTTCTTCTCTTAAAGAGGAAAATCAAATTCAAATAAATTTTAGGTTGAACAGGAATTTCATGTTGACTCAGTTGCCAGTTTTTCCCACAACAGAGGGAGGGTCCTGACCAGAAGTAAAACGTTGTTTTGAAACTGTCACAAAAATAGGTGGTAATCAAGTGAAGTTAAAGGGAAATCAAAAATCCACATGCATGCACACACACACACTCTCGCACAGAGGAATGTATTTTATGCCACAGAAGGTCAGCCTATGGAGTTCTTCGATGCAGTGGCATCTATGATGCAGAAATCATAACTGAATAAGTAAGAAGAGAGGGATTAAGTAATCCAATATAGTGTGTATATCAGTACTTCATTCTTAAAGACTAAGACACATGAATACTTTAAAAGAACTTGTGGTAGACTTTGCAATGACATACTCATGATGTTGGTAAAAAAGAAAAAAAAAGGAGGTGTGATTGGTGTGGAAAAGTGAGCAAGGAATATATGCTTAGCAGCATATACCTTAATTTCTTTTAACACCTGTTGGATTTTCTTGAATGTCGGTTAGCTTCACATTGAAAATTTAAGGCTTTTATGTCTTTCTGGATATTTTCCAACCTATTGTTATAACCACCTTGTGAATGAATGACTTGTGATCAGACCAGAAACTGGAACTGTTCAAGCTGTTTATAAGAAAAGTATTCAAACTTTCCTTTACTTAACCTTAATATTTCCTTTAATAAACCACTAATTAAATTCAAGTTATTTGGCTAGCATTGACAAAAGTACAGTTTTAAAAAATTTCAAAAAGACTATACCAACTTCCAAAATATTAAACACTCTTTCTCAATTATGTCTAGAAACACAGTACAAGACTCAGAAGCTTCTGGACAGTATTTCAAAAGTGGACTTTAAAAAGTAATTTTTTGCAACTATGAACACTGTAGGGTACTCAACTTGATGTTTTCCTTTGGAAATATTAGGACTGTTATGTCTTTTCCTACATGATATTAGTTTATTATTTTAGCCTAAATGTGTTCCTGTTCATTCAGATCAATTTAAGTATGTCATATATTTAAGAGAGTCTATGGTCTTTTGCACCATTTTGACGCTCTACTGTATTGTCCCTTCTTTACCCTGTGAGAAACTCTAGTGATTTTTCAGGAAGTTTACTGTATCCTGTCATGTCTTATTTGAATTGGCAAAATACTAGTCACTGTATTTGAGTGGTTAAACAGTAAAAAACAAAGGATTATGCACAGTCCAACCAAAAGTTAGGTTTCCTGTCAAATTGCTCAACTGTATTCTCTTTAGCATATCATGACATCACCATTAAGCAGTTATCCTGTCATCACACAGTATTGGAACAAAGACAAAGCCTGAATTTATTTTGCAAAAACAGGCCAAGTAAAACGAAGATTTGTGCTTGATTGCGGAAAAAAACAAAAACAAACCCACATGTTTCAAAAGGGTTTTATGTGTTGCAAAGACATAAAAGGCTGCCTAGGTTTCAATTCTTACTTTTTTCTACTGATAAAGGGTTTCAAATGGTAAGAAGTCTTTCCTACACAAGTGCCCTAGCTGTGGAGAGAAAGCAATATATCACGTGGAGCCTCTGTGAGTGTGCAATACATCACAACCCAGAGAACGATATTTCAGGGGATGTTCAGGGATTATGTTGCAACAGGATCAGAAGTCTGGGGATGAGGGTGGTGCTGGATGCTTCCTGCCTTTGATTGTTGCAGATCAGCAGGGGCTGCCAAGCCTGAACAAAGAGACAGAGCTGATATAGACCAAAGCCCTAGAGGCCAGCTGCAAACAGAGACAAAAATTATGAGAATTTGAGGAATTCTCAGTCTGTTTTTACTTCAACATAGGATATAGGCAAATAAAACTAACTGCTAATGTGACAGATGGTCAAAGGAAAGAGAATGGGCACAAATAAAAGGGCTACAGAAGCTGAACTACACAATTTCCTGATGGAAATCATCTAGATATGAAAGGTAAGGTATATCTCCCTCAGAAAGAAACGTGTGGACTGGAGATAGTGTTAACTTTTAAATGGACATTTGAAGACATGATGGAGGTGATAAGGGAAAATTCCACAAAGACATTATAAAAATCACAACATCGGTTGATCTAAAGCTGCTAAGAACACCTCATCAGCGGTGGTCTTGTATTTTAGTAAAACTTAGAATGCTTAGCCTGTGCTCCTGGAAGGACTTTTTTATACCCTGCTTTTTTTTTTCTTTGTGTTCACAGTTTTCAGCCAGAATGTCTACATGACCAGTTTAAATACTTAGCTCTTCTGCCAGTATTGTCCTGTAACATAATCAGCCTTTTTCTCCTGGTTTCCACTTCATTAGAAATTTATCCACAGCAAGCACATTCTTCATTTTTGTTTAGCCTTCATTTTCCTAGATTAGCCAAGGCCTTCTAGTATCTTCAACTGGGCATTGAAGCCCTCAGAACATCTTAGTAGCCAGTCTCTGTCTGTGTTTGGTGTATTTTGAATCTATTGAACATGGATAATTAGAGCACAAAATAAATTATCACTAACATCTTGCATAATTAAAAAATAAATAAAATTCTTTCTGAGCAAATCCTGGGAATTTTCTTGCCTTTTATCATAATTGCATTACTTTGAAATGTCATTATTACCTGTGGTCAGCTCATTTCTGTGTGTTTCTTTCCTCTTGAGATAATTCCATCTGATCACAAGCCTCTCTTCTTTGGTCATTTACTGTATTCCTAGGCCTTGCATGTCCTAGAAATAATTAATTCATAAGGAATGTCATTTGTTCCTGTGCACCCTCCTACTTCTGGAGTTGAGGTTTTAAATGCAAATATTTAACATGTAGCTGAGCATAAGAAACTCCACCATGATTCAGACCAGTATCTTCTCCCTAAGATGCACCAGCTGTCACTTCCTCTTTAATATTCCAAATTCTATATGTCTGCTGAAGAAAACAGCATCTAGCTCCTTTCTCCTTTCCTCCATGCTCCTGATTTCTGCTGCTAAGTTGACTCTTCTCCAGCAGCACTCTTGTCTTTCTTTAATTACTTTAGCCAAATATCCATGTGCCTCTGCCTTTTTTCTATTCAGAAGCCTGAGTCAACACTACCAGTTATTTCACCTTATTATGTGGCTTTGCCATAGTTGACTATGTTGGGTGGAAATCCTTTTCTGTCCTACTTTTTATGATCCCTGTGCTATGGAGTTCCTGCTGTCTGCATCACTCAGCCCTGTCAGCTTTCTGCCCACACCTGAAAAACCTGAAATTTGTTTTTGAATAACTTTCAATCCATCTATCACCCACTTCTCTCATTATGTTGACAGTTTCAAAGATGGCAAATTATGATACGGCTCATCAAGTGATCCATATGTATATCTGTGAACAGCTGTCTGTTCACAATCTTATCACCCCCTCTATCAGCAGACTGATGTTTCTCAGTTGCTCTGTTACTCTAGTCCATCTCCTTACCCAACGACCTGTCCCCACCTTTTCTCTCATCTCAAGCATGTCCTTTACCATTTGCAGAAAAGTTAAACTCAAAGTAATTTGTGGTTGATCTGAAATAATTCTGCTCTCTTCTGAGCTTTTCTTTATGCTCACATTCTTCCTCACTCCTTTAGCCTGTTTTTGTATGCCCCTTCAGGCAGAAATAATACCATACATTCCTTTTTCTGGCCAACCTTAAGACTCATTTCAAGAGCTTTGAAACACAGGATCTATGATTTTGGAAAATGCTGTGGGCTAGGATAAGCCTGTCCTTAGCACAGGGCTGCTCTCTTAGAATATCTGACTCAGTCTAGCAGCTCTTCGAGCAAGTCATCCTCTGTGACCAACACTGGCAAAGGCAAGACATTTAACCAGCTCTTCTCCAGTCACCAGGACTGGGCACAGGAGCAGCAATGATGTGACACTGGTTCCTGAGGTCCAGGAGCAGAGGCAGCATCATCTGGGAGCATGTAGCTCTGACTCCACCATGTCAAAGCATATGTGGCCTGCACACATGCCAGCTTTAGCATGTCTTTAACTTGCTTGCTCCTATAAAATGAACATAAAAATATGTTTTCAGAGAAAGGTTCAGCACTGAAACTACATCTTGTACTTTTGTTAAAAAACCTCTTTAAATGTGATCCTTGTACTTTTGTTAAAAAAACTCTTAAAGAATGTGATCCTTTTGGGTGTTATACCCTGTAGTTTTCTGATGCTTTATCTGAATGTTATTTGTATTATGAAGAACCAGGATAAATCCTTCATCATGGCCACCAATGCTTTATGTTTTTCTCTTCTCAGTAAACTGTTATTGCGTGTATCTGAGCCAGGTGACTGCTTAGCAGTTGAGGTTTACTTCTGCTTTATCCTTATGACTTCAGAAAAGCAGCATAGCTGGTCACACAAATAGGTCTTAAAGATACATTGCAAGTGGATTCCAATAAATATTTAATCCTATTTTCTCAATGGTTAGATCAGTTTCTCCTCAAAAGTCATTACCATTAGAATCTTGTTAAGAATGACTCCACATCATTCTGAACTGTTACAAGTTCTGTGAAACTCCTCAGTCCTATGTTCAAAAAAGAGTTGGTACCTAAGCAAAAGCAGCCTGAAGAGACTGAGATCAGGCTCTTATTATCAGTGTGAATGTCTTCATCATTACTTCTGTGAGAAAAATTATGAATCCAAGTATCACCTCCAGACCACTGAGACAGCAGTCTCAGTCATAACATTCCAGTAGCAAAATAGGAAAAATACGAACCTGCAAATACAAGCTTCTGGAGAGCATGTGACTCAGAGCTGATGCAAGGATTTCTAATTTCCTGGGTGAATAGTCAGTTTAGTTTGAGCAATGCACCTTCTGGATCCACTTAATGTTTAAGGCTGTCCAGATTGACATGCTACTGGGAAACAAATAATCCACGTGTGCAGTAAAATACACATGTAAGTGTACCTGTCAGAGAAGGATTGACATTTTCATGCAGTATGGTAAAGTACTTCATTACCTTAAACTTCTGTTTATAGCACTTTCTCTGCTATATTGTAATGCCTTGTGTTACAGTATCTTCTTTAATAGAACCCAAATGTTGCATCAGCATATAAATATTTCACTAATATTGAACAACAATTTTGAGCTTTGTTGAATGCTTTCAAGTGCTCCAGACATGATTTCTAGTTTATGTGAAGAAAACAGGTTGCCTTCCATTTCAATATGATGCAGGCACAGACCTGTGGATGGTGATTGTGGCTATGTCATCGAATTTAGGGGCCAATCCAAAGGTTTTGGAGAAACAAAGCAGAATAAGCAACAGAAGTCCAGGGCAATATAATAAATCTTTACATAAACATAATTCCACTGTACCTTAGCACAGTCATTCAGAGGCATTCAAGTATTTCTGCCCAGCTCCATATTGTGCCAGGTAGGTGACTCAAGCTACCTCTGAAGCAAAGCTTCAGGATATGAGCATCACCTCACTAGGATGATGAAAACCCTTAGTTACAGGCAGGGCCGAGATGTCACAGATGCTGGCAGTGCCAGGAAACAGCCCCCACTTCTATTGATAAGTCAGGATAGGGATGGCTGGAGGCCTCAACCTGCAAAGGCTGATGGACATTTAGTTTCCTTTTTTTTTAATTAAAGATATTTTAAGAGACTGTCCTAGCTGAATTTATACTTATACTTCATAGATTTCATTTATACAAAGGACCTCTCTGTCAGAAGAAAAACTAGAAGATTAAATAGAAACTAAAGGTGATGTCTTGATTAGAGTCTACAAACCAGAAACTATGGAGAACTTAATTTTATTGTTTCGGAAAAAATCTTTCGGAGGTGTAGAAGGTTGTTGTGAAGTCATGGAAATGGTGTCCACCTGAAAATTATGAGAGTCCCAAGATTTCTCCAGGTCTGCCTAAGGTAAGTTGCAAGTTCTTTTAACCAGAATAAAATATGGCCAGACAGAGAGGAAGAAGCACAGTGCTGGAAACTGCACCTAAATCATGTAGGTTCTTCCAGAGAGGCCTCACTTGATGAACCATGTCTGACCCCGGGGCAGAAGAGACAGATTGCTGCATGCTTCACCTGTCAGGAGCCAGCCAATAGCCTGGGGATATGACAGTGAAAACTTCAAACAGCCTACAGTATCACTTCAGGGCTTAGACAGGTAAGCCAAGCGACCAGGAACTGGTCCTGCTCCAATAATTAGGTGTTACGGAGAACAGTAGGAACACCCAACCCATAGTTTCCCACTCCTCTCCCATCCTGCATTTATGGGGTCTGGTTTAGACCTGGTGTGAGCTCAGACATAATCTGCCTTTACAAGTTCTCAGCTCTGTCCATCTATGAAAGCAGACCAACTTTCAAATCGCTGTGCAGGCAAGAAATGTGAAAACAGTCATGGTATTATGGTAATTCTCCTGCTCTAATGAGGGAAAAAAATAAAGTAATTCAGAATGACACTTGTGCTTGTGTACCAGAGGGTATCAGCCAGAAAGCATCATAGCAGGTTAATTGAATCTCAGGTTAAGTTCTATGTTCAATTAACATTATAACAAAAGGCATAGTATCTGTGTGGCTTAATATGATCTGCTTTTAGAGACCGAAAAGTCTCTAAACAGTCTCTCTCTGATTCCTGTGTTTTTTAATACAGATTTCTTATTGAGCAGTGCTGGTAAATCTTGTGCTGAGGAGCAAATACTGGTCATTGCCATAGAAGGAATGACATGGAAAAAAAAACCTAAAATAGGAGACAGAAAAACAGCATAAAAGAGGAGTAGGAAACAAAATAAAACAAAGAAGTAATGGAAAAAGGAACTGGCCAGCAACCCACATTCCCTTATCTTTGCAACAGGCAGTTCATAAACACATGTATGCACTTTAGATGAGCAAGGAGACATCCAAAATAGAGATATGGTAAACAGTAAAAACAACATCCCAGTCATGATGCTCTGTGGGGCAGATACTATAAGAGCATTTCCCAGTGACTTCAAGGTCATTTGGTTGCATATGGCTGATGTGGACTCAGGGGCCCTTAGAATCCACAAAAGAAATGTGGCAGGCAGAAAGTAAAGTATCAGCCATATCAGCCATAACTTTGCCAATTATACATGAAAAATGTCTATCTGAAACAATCCCAGGCTCCCTGAAAACCCCCTTCTCACTCCCTCCACTCTTGTAATAGCTCACAGCATCACCCACACTCCTTCAGGCTGCCTCAGGGGCAGGAGACCTCAGAAACAGGCCAGCCTCCAAAGTAGCTCTTTGTGGTAGAAACTGCACTGGAAATTTCCATAACTGAGCTGCCACAGGAAAGGAATAATCTGAAACCTGTTAAGTCATTGAAATATGTGGCCATATGAAAAGTGAAGGCCTCCTGTTGGGATGATGGGACTGGCACCAGCTCTACATTCTCTCCACTGCTCCTGGCCAAGAGCAAAGGCCATGTCATTACAGAGCTGGTGACTAAACTGCTCCTCACTTCAGTTCCCATTTTTAAAGGTTGGCTTATCTGTTTTGCTCACTTATCAAATTAGAGGGTTATGTAAATACAAATGACGACAAAATCAGTGCTAAAGTTCCTCCTGCACTGGCTAACCCTTGCCTTGAATGACTTAGGTTATCACTTGTAGGGGGATGAAAGCACCTTGATATAAGAGGTAGTTTTGCCAAAAGTAGACACAGGGGAAGTGAAGTACTGCCCTAACAATGGGTTCAACCATTCCACTCCTTCATCTTACACAAAAACATGTATAATGTAAACATAATAATGAAACCATTTTCCTTTTCCTTTATATTTTATTTGTATTTTCTTTCTCTTGTTCTTGTTCTTTTCCTTTCCCTTTTTAAAAATTAGGATAGTATTACTCTCCCGGGTCCTAAGTGCAGAAGCAGGAGCAACCTGTTTAGGCTGGCTGCCCAGGTCCTGGAAGCTGTGGACAAGACCCACATGAAGAAAGATCAGTGCTGCTCCACTATTCTTCTCGGAGCAGGAGAGAAGGTTTATTTGTGGCTTATCAAGTTGTGAGTCTCAATAGCAAGAAAACACTGGACTGCCATGTGAGAGTGTAGTGGGAAGGTGAAATTCTTGACAATGCTTTGCTATAGAGTCTTTGCTGTAAGCAGAAACTAGCTTAATTTATTCACTGCAGGCTTTGACTGCAAGTGTGCTGTTTTACTAGCAACCCAACACCTCTGCTCCACCAGATCCAACTATGTTTATATACTTAAGTTTTAAGAAAAGATTCAGTCTTGAAACCATACTAATCCTGGTCATTCTCCTTATCTTTTCAGATGACTCTGGCAGAGGGCAGGTGCTTTGGTGTGTTCAGTAACACTCTCACTCCCTGACGGTTTCTGCAGAATCTTTGTTGCTCAGTGGGTTTTCAGTGATAAATGACTCATATTACTCTGAACTGAAAGTAACTGGCCTTTCCTCTGCCCTGCTTCTGAAAAAATGCCAAGGAACCTCATTGCTCCACTTTACATAGCTTGACTATATTTAGTATGTAGTATACCACAAACACAGCCTTTTGCTCAAAGGATGCCATGAATTCAAGCTATGGTCTCAGTCAGGTGCATATTAACAAGCCTTCACCTGGCTGTCCACCTTCCTTTCTTTCTTAAATTTTCACCACTGTGTCCCTCGTAAGAGCAAGGGCCACGAGCTGTATGGGAATAAAGGAGAAAACTCAAGCAAGACTTTTTAGTAGACATATTTCATATAATAAACTCTTTGTCAGACTTCTTCCCCACAGTTTTCTCTCCTCATTCAGAGAAGATAAGTGAGTGGTTAATATGCAACTTCATTTCTTAATGAAACAGGGGTATTTTTTTGAGTGCAATTACTTTGTGCTGGTTTACCACTTGCAGTTTTCGGGTCTTTCATATGAAAGAAAATTAATTTATGGAAGAGGAAGCAATAAAATGTGCTCGCTAAGAAGAAAATTGGGAGATTTTTCACCAGGATACTTTTATTTCCAATTATAGTAGATTTATTGGTGAAAATTAAAGCTTTTTGTGGGAACATGTTCAGATTCCAGTGGAACCTTGATGAAAAACATACTGTTGTTCTGTTTATTTAAACATGTTAACCTGACGTATTTCTTGCTATAGACTGGAAATCCTGGTGTGGTCATGCTCTTTCTAAGCACCACCAGGATCTCTTGTCTTTAGCTACATTGTCCCAGAGCCCTGTGATCCTAAGTTCAGGTTAGCTTATCAACAGTCTTGTGGACATGGTACAAGAATTTGCAGGCTCTTGGGCTTTAGACTTTAGAAGCTTTGAACCTTTCAGAAAGATGAAAATGAAATGTAATACTAATTTCAGGAATCTGGTATTATTCAAATGGCAGGTCAATGGAGATACTCAGCTTGAACATGGCTGTTGCTGCTGGAGTCTGAACTGTTTTTCCAATGTTTTTCAAATGGCAAACTGAAGAACCTGACTTCAAAAAATGTAACCTTATGTTACTTTTTAAGGTCAAATATTAGGTGTGAGTTAGAGAGGTCCTGGAAGGGTGGACCACATGTGGCAATAGTGTGTGATCTGCCTTGCTGTTTTTTTAGAAAGGGGGAAAGCTAATGAAGTGCTTACTTCAGCACACTGCATTTTCAGCTTTTACTCTTTGTAACTTGAAGGTATGCAAGACCTTCCCAGAAATGGGTTTGCAGAAACAGATGCCCAATGACACATTTGGAAAACACCTTGAAAATAATTTCAGTGACAATTTTAGAAGCTTTGCTAAGAAACTTAGACACATATTTCAGTGGTGCTGACTTCTGATATCCTGGAAATTCAAAACCTCAAAATTATGCTCACAGTTGGAAGCTGATCACTACCAGTTTCTGCCAGTGTTTCTCTCTGAAGCATTACCATTAAGAGGCCTGTGACAGCTTCAGCACATCTGTGCTTACAATTTTAACTCCAAAATCTCTATTCTAATTTTATCTTTATTATCTGAAGAAATGCACAAAAATAAGCAGACGCATTTGGAAAAAAAATATTAGCATAAAGCTAGGAACCAGTACATATTCTTCAGGAATCCATATTTTCTCCACTGAGTTTGGAGGATCCTTTTGCTCAGTTCTATTAAAGGGAACTAGCAATTACTTTGAACCTGAAAATGTTAATGTATTTAGACCCAGTGCAAAAATGCTGCAGTCAGGAGACACACTTTCCTCTTTTAGAAACTGAGATCTTGTCCTCTGGGAGAAGGCGGTGGCAGCTTGCTGCCTCCTGGGAGGGGGACAGCTTTGACCTCCCCATCCGACACTCTTTTGGGTAATTCAAGAATTTTGATGATGGGTTTGGGGTCAAGCCATGATCATTCCTTGCCTAGTAGGAGAGCCCACATGATGCGTGAGACTACTAAAGACTGAGATGGTAAAATGGAAAAGTCAAAGCCTTTTAAAAAAGGCCACAAATAAAAGTGTTCCTGTAATGACCAAATAACTAAAACTTGTCAGAAATTCCAAAGCTGAGAGAAAGACACTAAAGGTGGCACTGCTCAATGAAAAACTATATAGTCTTTCCAAAATATTATTTGCTTTCTTAGTCTGTATGGAGCTAGGCATGATAATTCCTCCCACTCTGCCTTGCTTTTTCCTTACTTTCCTTACTTTCCTGATTGTATGTAAAAAACATTAAAAAAATACGAATTAATGGATATTACAGGAGAATGATTTAATGGAAAAGTTCACTCTGTGGACTTCTATTACTATATGCAACCATGTCATCTTAGTGAGACTGATTTACAGTCTACATCTTACTAATCAGAATGAGTCATTTAAATATAACTGTTTGCAAATTAACATTGACCCTCTCTGTACACTGGGCAGCGACTCATAAGGGAAGTTCAGTATTCCAAACAACCCTGGAACCACTGAGAAAAAAAGTGAGAAAATTTACAGACTAAAGATTTACTGGTAGATTGCTATTTTAGCTTATTTGTGTATACATGCATATATGACTGTATTTGATAGAAATATTAATTTATTTTTAATGATGCAGGTAGAGAGTTCTTTCTCTTTACTCATTAGTGTGCATATGTAGATTGCCAGCATTTTCTTTCATTCCTTGTTTCAGTTTAAGGTATAAAGAACTTTGTGGAATACCCTAGTGATCTTCCTACCCTCCTTTATTCACAATGATGACGTGCTTTAAGAGATTAATTAGAATTCCCTTCTTTTTGTGTGTGCAAATCATAATGAAATGCAGATGTTTGGTATTCTCAGGTTTTTTTCAGTGGCTGCATTTCAGACAGTCATATTCACCAGCAGAACTGTTAAAAGTATTACTCTATTCCCATTGGCAGCCACTTCTAAGTGCATTTGGTCTGAAATAATGTTTGTTTCCATTATTTACTCACAAGAAAGCACAGTCAAAAGGCTGCTCATATTTGTGTTGTATAATCATTTGACCTTTCCCTCCTGTGCTTAACTAAAGTATAGTTTTCAAATTAAAAGCATTTTTGCCCCATGTTACTTATTCCAGATGTTGTGAATAAAAGAGTAACTTACCAACCCACCATGTTGTCATGCATTTATTGTAAGACTTTTATCAGTAATATTTTCATAGATAACTAAATTATCAAGAGTTATTCAACCTCTCAAAATTAGGAAGCTCTCTATTTACGGTCCTGAGAACAGAATATTCAGCTTTAATTGACCCCAGAAATTGTTCTTAGCTTAAAGTCAAGTTAAATGACATTTAAGTACCTGATGCTATTTGTATGAAGCTGATGAACATGTTGTAAATGTCAGGAAGACAACTAAGACCACAGTGACCTGCTTTTTGAAATTATCTTTAATAGTATTTGATTTGTATGGCAAGAGACTTGCACTCCAGAATATTCTTCACATTGGTGGTGTCATGGCCATGTGCATGCTCCTTGTCTGTGGCAATGCAAAGGAATTTATATGAGCTTGGCTTTCTTTTTTTTCACTGAGACTGAGCTAATTTGAATTACTTCACCTCTGCCCAGTGCAGTGAGCATCCTCACATAGAGTTACCACAGCTCAGACAACAAACAGTAGCTTGCTAAAGAATGACAGTGAAATCTATTTGTTCATGGCTGTATTTCTATGCATAGCCACAACTGGACCAGATCTTGTCTCCATTCTGAGGTTTTACTTGTGAATCAGGCCCTTGGAAAGGGAAGAAAATGCCTGGCACAGAATCTGAACCAGAACTGAATGATAAAATACCTTATAAACAGGTTACAGTGAACATTTTTGGTCCAGGCTGTAACATCCTTATATACAATTATTTCATTTTATCTGTAGGATTTTACTTATGTATCAAAAAGACACTTTCTGCTTGAAACAGAACTTACCTGACATGTAAAGTTTTGTGCAGGGCTTGACATTCCCATGACAGCAGTTAAGGCACAGCTTAAGGTATGACTGGTGATGTACAAGAAAATAACTGAGTTAGCATCAAGGTATTCCTAATCTCCCTAACAGTGTAGGGAGACATACCGTGTACAGACATACATTTACACCTTAGTCTTTAGCAAGCCCTTGGAGCACTCATCTTCCTGGTGGCTTGCTACAGGCAAGGGTGCCCCCAGCTCCCTGTCTGATAGTGCAGGGTTCCTGCTGAGTCCCTGGGGCACAAAGATAGCATCCTGCCCCTGCCCATCCTCTGGGCTTGGCACGTTCACTGGGAACAGCACTGTGAGCAGCACTGCCAGAAAGAGCACAGTACTTCACTCCCTGATTAGTTGTGAACCTCACACCCCTGACACAAAAAGTGCTAATTTCAGTCACGAGTGGGACAAAAGTGTTACTTAGCACATGTACATTTAAGAGGCTCTCAGGTCATAGGACTGGTATGCAGTGCCACAGTGTGTTATTGAAGACAGAAGCTGATTAATCTCATAACAAATCTGTTCCAGATAAAACAGAAAACAAATCAAAGTGACTTGTTATGTAAACCGGGAAATTTTTGAGCTTGTTGTTTGCCTGCTGTTACCCAGCTACTGCCTGATGAGAAAAACAATCACAGGTGAGTGTGATTTCCTCCAGCACCTTAGTTCTCTATGCATATAATAAATAGCACTCTTCAATTAGATTGTGGGAAGCTGGTATTGTAACTGGAAGTTCATTCTTTTCCTACACCACTGACCCCCCAGTCTCCCAGATACCTATGACCCAACCAGAACATGTATGCTGCTTTAGTGAGTTGTCTTAAGAAGAAAGTTGTCTTTCCTTAATATCTGTCTGGTCCTGGTATCTTTCTGCTTACATCTACTGAATAAAAGTTTAAGCAGCCTTGATCCAAAAAGTGAGCCATGCATTGTTCCTTGATGTGCTTCTTTCTTGTCAGGCACTAGTGGTAGTGAGCTGCTTCACATACAGAGTAGAAGCTGTGCATTCGTTGATGTTTAACTAATCAATATCTTCATTTGGCTGTTTGTTTCTCTGCTCATTTTCCATATTTCCTTGAACTTATGGTATGGTTAATCTTGACAATATTAGGAATGGGTGGTAGTGGAAATGTTGGAAGGAAAAAAAAAATTAAAAAAGAATGTCTACTGAAAGATAAACACCTCTGAGGGCATGCAGAGACCTTCGGATAATTTTCAGATTTCCAAAATGTAAATCAACATAAATCCATATAAATTTTATGGCATGAGATGAAGCAGAAAGTAGGAAGGACTCAGGGTTTATTAGACTACATGCTATTAGATCTAGATTTCCACTAGGATACTTTTTCTCCCTTTTTAATTCCTCATTTCACAATCTCTGTAAGTTTAAAATTCTCTTTGTTCTCAGATCAGCCAAGTCAGAAAAATTTACAGCAGCTTTTCATCTGTCAGTTGTAGACAAAAGACCATAAAATATATATTACACAGTAGAGTTTTGCAAAATTATCTCATATGCATAACATTAGCTCACTTGGATTTTTTCATCAACATTCTGTTTTCTAAGAACTAAGTCACTGCAACTTTCTTCCTGGACCAAACTGCAGGAGAAAAAAAAATCTGTATTGAAGTTGCATGGAATTTGTAGCTTTGTAGAATTCCCACTTAGAAATGCATGCTGCAAATTATGCAAGACTTCCACAGAGTATAAACCCCAAGAATAACCTTTGTGCCCTACACAAAATGTTTTCTTTTTGTGAGACAGTGAAAAGAGGAAGAGAAGAGGAAGAAGAAGTGAACACTCAGGTACTTGTGAAGTGTAACAATGGATTGGTAGTTCAAACCCAAGAGTGCCTAAATACAATTATAAAATGGGTCTGCGTAGCTATAAAAAGAATAAGTAAAAAGGATAAAAGCTCTTTGAATTTCCAAGTCTGCATCACAATGATCTTTTGTCAGGTAGTGCATAATATTTCAAAAGTCTCATAGTACACAGCTATACTTAGGTTAAAAAAATCACACAATTCTAAGAAATTTTACTGTGACCCAGGAAGTCTTACTGCTGAGAAAAACAAGTCATTCTTGTTTTCCAGTATGTTACTTTCTTCATCAAAAATTGTCTTTTCTTCTAGAAAACACTGCATTTATGAGCTGGCTAGTGTTCTTCTGCATGAAAATTTATGACCTGTTCTGTTAAGTTTAGCTTTTACTGCATCATTCACATACCATCTCTCAATCTTCTCATCCCTTTTAGATTAAATACTATGCCCAGAAAATCTCACCTGGTCCATATTTTTTGCTATCTTTTTGGCCTTCCTTGAGGCTTCCTTGGGCTTTTTTTTTGTCTTGAGATGAATTCTTGTCACTTGTTTCTAGCAGATGAGCATTCCCACTCCAATCATAAAATCTGCTTGGTGTATTTGAGGCACATATGTATTCCTGACATGAAATTGCTCAAATCCTCTCACTACCTGTTTAATTTAATTGCAAACAACTTCAGTAATACACACAAGAAAAATTTTACTAGCTTTATGGAAGTCATAGTTTTTGAAGTCGAGACCAAGATATTTGGTATCAAAACCCTTCTCTAATCATCTTAATCACAACGGATTCAAGCTTTGAACTTATTTGAAACTGGTAGCAATGCAAAGACACCCATAGAAAGGAATATATCTGCACATAATCTCAGGAAATTTGGCTGCAAAGTAACAGTACTTAGCAAATACTAGTTTTTCATGGGAATGATGTATCTCATAGTGAATTCTGGTTCCTCACATGGTGTATATTTCTGTGCATCTGCTGTCTGAGCTGCAAATCTCTGAAGACCATAGGGAGAATCTATGATCCCATTGGTAGTGTCTCTTTAGGTTTGCTGGGAGTTGTGTGTAATGCAGAATTTCAGGCAGCTTGATTTCATTTCAAGTATCTGAAATTCAGAGCCTTGACAATATAATGAAAATACTGACAAATTCATTTTACACAATTTGGCCAGTTCTGGATTTTGAAACACTTCCATGTGCCAACAGGAAGAGAGTGAGAAGAGAAGGAACATTTGTTAAGCTTGCACAAGAACACTGATGCTAACAAGCAGACAGGGAATGAACTGAGAAGCATTTGCAGAAGCAACAGTACAAAAAGGATTTGCTGTATTACTGATCACCAATTCCCATCCTGCTTTAAATGTAATTTATACCATTAGAATTTTTTAATTGGCTTATAATAGGAAAGCAGAGTACTTTTTAGTCATAGTGCCCGTTCTTCAGGCTGTAGGTACTTAAGGCTTCACCAGCATCCTTGAGTAACATCCTTTTTCTCATGTATCAGTCCCCTGTGACATGATCTGCAGGCCAGAAAATCTATGTGTTCAAGGGCTTTTTCTTCCTCCATTTACACTGCAGAATTTCCATAATGGCAGTATATTTGGGCATAAAAAGAAGTATCTGGGCTACACTCTTTATTCAAAATAAGGCTTTGGTAGAAGGAGCACTCCAACAACACTCGTGCAAAATTGAAACAGAGCGTTGTCTCCAGGAGCATATTTTGTCACCATCTAACTACTGAGAGTGTTAAGAGCACTGGTGTTGACTGGTACAGTTTAAAATACACTGTTAATAGTTCCAAGTGGATTTACCCAGCATGTGGAGAAGATAGAAATGAACAGAGTTGTTTGCTAATTGAAAATAATACGATCCATTATTGACTTTCACTGGGTTTCCCAGGGGCATTTCCTTCCAGTAAATGCTCCCAGACAAATGAGGTGTAGTGAATTTTGTCTGTGCTTAGAAGCATTAGTAAATTATTTTAAAATCCATATTTATTTGAAAAAAATAGTGAGGGTAGGAAAAGGAATGAAATCCTCTGTCTGGAAAAACACCCTTTGCCCCTAATTCTTCTGTCAAGGAAGTTAGTAAGAGCAGGATCAAACCATGAAAGACTCTTAATTAAGGAAGTGTGTTCCTTACAAGTGTTTTTTGAAGTTTTTAAAAGTAGAAAAAACATTGCAGTAATGTCTGTGGATAATTAGTATAAGAAACCATGTGTTCCTTTTTGCCAAATATTACATTACATGGTAACATCGTTGTTCTGCTTCACAACAGGATTTATTAGTTATTTTTCTGGAATGTGGCTTCTACCATTATGAGGAAGTCCTGAGCTATGAGTCTTCTTTAAGGGAACTAGACATCTGTTATGGTCCAAGGTAACATTTACATTTATTTTGGTTTGAATCTCCGGTTCCAAAACCCTTGGAAGGGTTGGGTGAAAGCATATTTTATTTGTTAAATGACACAAGCAAAATGATGGAGCCAGGCAAAAGAGGAAGAGAAGAAAAGAAGATATAAGAGAGAGAGAGAGAGAAGTGGAGAAAAAGGGTAAGAAAGTGGGAAGAAAGAATGAAAGAGAGAGGAAGAGAAAGAAGGAGAGAGAGAGAGAGAGAGACAAAGTCACCACCAGAGGCCCAGCTGTCCAACAAGGTTCTTCAAGATGGTGCTGATCCTGAACAGGGTCTGATGTGAGGTGGTGGTGGGTCAGGAGACCAAACAGCCACAGCATGGACAGCCACATATACCCCCGAGTCCCTTTTGTTCCAAAGGGGCAGCTCTCAGTCAGCTGCCACAGCAGGCAGGGGCATTGGCATCAGAGCCACTGCAGACAGGCTGCCTGGAGGGGAGATGCTGCAGAAGGGTGCAGTCCCCCACCCATTCATCAGTTCTTATCTCCTTCCAGGCATCACCCCTGTTGTGCTTTGGCCAGGCCAGGTCTATCAGCATCAGAGCCATTGCAAACAGGCTCACCTGGAGCAGGGGGCTTCCAGCACACAGTTCTTATCTCTTTCCAGGTGCCACTCCCCACTCTGTTCCAGCCCCCTCAGCCAGGTACATCAGCATCAGTACAATCAAGGTGGCTTCCTCCACCCTGGCCAGGGTAATCGTGCCTGGAGGGATGTCCCAGCATTGCAGGCTGGCCCTCAGAAAAGGGGAGCAGTCTCCACCCAGCCATTAGTTCTTAGTTCTTATCTCTTTCTGGGTTTCACCCTAAGCTTAGCTCTGGCCAGGTCAGGTCCTCCAGCCTAGTCAGGGTTATTCACTTTAAAATTGTTCTTTTGACACAATTGCAAATCAGCAAGGTCAGACTCTCACAACATCTTTTCACTTATGGAGCAGAGGGAAGAATTTCAAGACCTTTTTTGCACTTTATTAATTCCATTAAATCGCATTGCCCCTTGCAGCTCCTAGACTGATAATCCACTTTCTATTCCTTTAATATTTCTAATCATGTTATTTTCCTCAAAGAGGCTAATTAAAGCCTATAAAGTAAATGGACATAATTCTTACATTTCTCAGTCTCATGACCTGTTAACAAAAATGACAGATGGCCACTGAAATTTTATTTTCCCTCTGAGACAAGCCATCATGCCAGGAAACAGGGCTGACTTCACTGTAAAACTTTCTGGGTGGGCAATCAGCTTTTTTTTTTCTCTGCTTAATGCAATCTTTGGCATGTGGAAGTCCCTGCTGGTGGCTATGGTTTTTAAGTGCTTTCATTACACCAACTCTCCATGGAATGATGGAAGCTGTAATCAAAAACGGTGTTTCTAGTTAAGAAAGGTGGGGATGCTGCTGGTGTGGAGGTGAATTAGAATTATGTGGACAGACCCAGAATTGGGATGGGACTTAAAGGAGCAGCACATCTTTATTTGCTGGCCTGTCATCTCTGACCGGACCACTCAAAGGAAGCTGACACAATGCTGCAGCTGCTGCGTCTCCATGTGCCTCTAGAAGAAAAAGTTAAATTCAAGGCAACACATAAAAGACCAATATACATCAGGTAACTCTAACTGTGCTGAAAGTCTACACTTGAGAATACACCCACATAAAAGCAGATTTCTATGATTTCTCTAATGGAAACTGTCAATTAGAGGGGTGAAAGCACTTTACTTATTTATGTATATGCCTGTGGACATATGAAAATATGGTGTGTACATGTGATATACTCATCATTCCCAAAATTTTCACAATTGCCTTGAGTAAAGGAATGCTACTACCTCAGTAATTCTAGTGTTAATGATAGCAATATTTTCTAACCAGTGTGGTGATCATAAGCAGAAGATGAAAGAAAAATACATTAAGAAATTAAGAAATCAAGCTGACTACAGAGGTTGAACAATGAGTCAACCATATGAGAAATTAAGGTCATGAAATTCTTGCATGCATCTTACTCAGGCAGTTGCCTGGAAGGTTAGCAATGAAACCTGAAACAATATGAAACTGGCTTGGCTTTTTACTTCTTTACAACTCTGAAAATCACAGCAGATTTCTCAAAACAGGCCATGAAAGGCCTTCAGGAAAGCTGTGTGTTGCCATGACTCTTTCAGCTAGCAGAAACCAGAGCTGTATGTCCAACAACACAATGCAAGCAGAATGAGGCTTTGCTCACTGTGGGCTGGCCACTGTACAGCTGAATTTTCTTAGCTTGAGCTGAGAGGCATTGCTGGTGAACCATGGTGCCATGCGCTCATAGCTGAAGAAGTCATGAAACAGGACCCTGCAAGTGGACAAAAACACAGATTAATGAAATACTTGCATAAGATTGGATGTGAAGCAATAAGGCAACCTCAGTGTTTTTTTCTGTTTCTTGGGTCCTACACCAGCACCTTCCAGTAACCTGCATCTGCTGGCTTCCAGTTTGTGGTGTGGCTTTTTGGCAGACTAATTTTCCCTTTCACTCATGACGGATGATGGCTTTCTGCTGAGATCAAAAAGCTCTACTGTTGACTGGCTACTGAAAACTGTAATTAAATAAACCTCTTCTCTTCCACAGTGAGAACAATCCTTAAACATTTCTTTTCCATCTTCCTAGCATGTCTCTTAGACACCCAAGTTTGTTGCCTTTCTCAAAAGACCTTGTTAAAATTCAGTAAACTCTGAAATGATTTAGAAGCAGAGCTCATTTACACATACCAGACATTTCCAGCAAAGTTATCTGCTTCTAAAGCTGTTATTTAGACTCTGCTCATGGGGAAACGAGGCATGTCCTGAGAGCAATTAATTTAATCCTAAAATAGGCAATCTGAAATAGGTCAAGTGAATCATGGGCTGGAAGCATCTATTTGTCTCACTTGACTATAGAAGATTACCCTTTCTCCAACCCAAGAGATGTTTGTAAAGAAAACCCTCACTCCATCTGGATGCATCTGTATCAGAAGTGTAGAGAAACCTAAGCTGAGTCCATGCAGGGCACCTTTCATTTGAAATAGTATACACATACTCTTGAGACTCTGCCTATTCCTTAAAGGTTTATTAATCTCTTCTTTCCCCACTCTCCTCCCCAAATGCAACCCCCAAGTACACAAATTGGTTTTGCTGCAGGTGAACATAAGTGAGATTCTGTACTACTCTGGGAGTATTTACTGGCACAGGTTGGTGATAGCCTAAGAAATCACGGCCTAGCATTTTCTTTCACCTGTTAGATCTAAATAACCTCTTCCTTCCTTCCTTGACTGTTCTTTTTCTGAAGAGAGATTAAAAAGGAACATATCATAATAGCCTTTAATTCTTCTGAACCAACTTTTCTCATCAGGAGCAACATTTGTTTGCACAAAACTCACAATTATGTCAAGGTCAGACTTCTTGATTTTCACATATATCATCACTTTTTGCAACAAACACAGGACAGTTCTGAGCTATCTTTTGCCATGATTATGTTATGCTTTGTATTCTCAATCTGATTGTTTCAGTGGAATGTTTTCTTCTTATGAGAATTAATTTATTTGTAAATAATAGGTAGAGAACCTGCTGGCTATTAATTCCCCAAGACCCTGCTGAGAAAGCCGCAGTCTCCTATTATATGCAGCCTTCCTGAATATTTGGGCTTTTTCTTTGGCTGTTCAGCCTATCCACTTCCTTTTTTACATGTGCTAATAGTTTGGGAAAATAAAATCTCAGAGCTAGGTATTAGCTGCACTGGGTGTCCTATTAGCCTGTTAGCCTGGGCTTTTCACAAGGCTAGTCATTCAAGGAAAAGTTTTCAACTGTCCCATTACCTTCAACCATCTGCTCTCTGCACTGCTCAGCTCCACAGATCATGATGTGCCTCTTCCAAACAAGTGGGTTCTCCTTTCCAGACACACCTGACAGAGCAGCTTTAACCCTGGTTAAACTCTGCTGCTGTGACCCTCCCATTCTCAGTGTTCTCCTGGGTTAAGTGAGCTCTGTAAGCATGGGTATGACATCCAGGAGACACACTAGACCTTTACTCACCAGACCTCCCACACTGACTCTGTGGAGGCGGGTGGGCTTTGTGGTACCTCATGCAGACATGTAATTTCTGAAAAGTGTCTTCTAAGGGATGAGATGCAATTTCTTTTCCTTCCTGTATCAGAGTATTGCTAATTTTATATCTTATTACATTTATTCTTTTATATGCTCATATTACCTTACTGTCAGCTCATAAAAGAAAGGCACTGATGTGAACACAGGTGCCCATGCAAATATTTTAAAACAGTACATTCATATATAGATTAGTCACTTTCTGAACAACAGCATCTGAGGACTGAGTTACCTGTATTGTCACAATACTTGCCAATGAAACAGACAAATAATCACTGCCTGAAAGTTCAAAAGATTTAATGTCAGCATTGAAGAAATGCCCTCAAAATCCCTCAAAACACTCTCTCTTATTCTATAGTTTAAGAAAGACAGTTTAAACAGCTGAAAAATCTCTCTCTCTTCTAAATATATAATGTCTTTAATGTGACTGTTAAGAAGCTTTAAGAACCTGATTCCCAGTACCAGCTCAGCATTTCTTGTTCTTCTGCAAACTATGTAAAGGAAATAACACTGCCTACCACTCTCTTTCAGCACTTCATCTATTAACACTAACAAGAAGTGACATTTCAGATTATTCACACAATTGTATGTCACCTCTGTCCTTTGAACAGAAGTTTTGTGCAGTACTTGCTGACCATCACCTGACTGGTGTTTACACACAATGGCCTTTGTATTTATGAACCCTTATAACAGATCATATAAATAAGAACAAAAGGTAAAATCACACTTACCACTGGTAACCAGCTGATTAGATCTGCAAAAAAACTTTTCAGTCAGAATTCATCTTGGCTGTTTGTAAAGTTTGGGTCGAATATTATTTTTTGGTATTTTTTCATCTGTAGAAGGACCATATGATGAGGAGTCTCTTCCCTCCTTTGCATTTCCCTCTTTTCAGAGGGAAAGGATTCCTAAGTGCATTTTAATGGTAACTTAAGCTGATCAAGCTTTCTACACATACCAAACTCTGCCCTTTTTGCTCCTATCTACATCTGTGAAGAAAGTGTTGATGCCAACATCAGGAAGCATGAGATCATATGAGGTTTATAGACCAGAATGGCACCAAATGTAGGAAATTGTGTAGTTATTTCCTTTACTAAGTACAAAACATTACATTTATTAGTCATTTAATTATGATTTCAGAAATTAATTTGTAATGAAGGAGGGAGGACAATGTTAATTAACAACTGTGGAAGTGGTAAACCTGTATTTATTCAGGTAAGTCTAACCTTTCTGCATATTTGATGACAAACTTTAAAGAAATATTATTTCATAAAGTATGCAATCTTCTTTCAGAATATGGGAATGAATTCTCCAGGTGGACATGAAAATAATTTGGCCATTAAGTGGCACTACCTTATTCTACTTACGGAAGTTCTGCATTCTGAAAAGCACAAGCATTTTGACCATGATTCACTAGATGCTTGTATGTTACCTATAAACATATTACGTAACACACTGCAACAACGAAACAAGGGGATTAGCAAATGCAAGTGCAAATTTCTTTGAATTTGACTTTTTGAGTAGTTAGTTCAATGCATTAGAATAATGCAATTTCAGTTCTTTGGAGTATTTGTAGTTAATACTGTATGTGGAATATATGCTGCTGTATTTTAAAATGTTTTCTTAAACCATACCTTTTCAATTAAAAGTCATTTACTTTTTTTTTGCTGTGCACCAATGCTGTGACTTTTTCAATTGGTTCTTTTACCTAATTTTTACCAGACATATTTTGTTTCTGCTTAATCACTGTAGATCTAAAGTCTTCATTGTTTATCATCTCTGATTCTAGAAAAGTCATGTTTATCATAATTTCTAAATAAAAAAAGGAAAGAAGCTTCAGATTTCCATGCTGGTATTATTATTGTTCAAGTAAGATGATAAAAATTGCTTTACAAGTGACTAAATCTGTCACTTCAAGATATTCTCTCTATAATAGAAGTATGGAAGTGAGCTATAATTTTTTGCAAATAGACAGCAGAAAAATCTACATAACCAAATCCATTCATTGGCGATGACAACAAAGAATCCAAGCTAAGCAGTCTCAAGAACTTCATTATTGCTACACTGAACACAGAAACAGGAAATGAAGGGGCTGGTTATATAAATGTGTGTAATACTTTGGGTAGAATGAAATTCACATGGTTAGGCCAAACATTATACAAGTAGATCTACTGGCTTCATAAGTGGCATACAGACGTAATTAGGATTTCTCAATCTTTGTTTATTAAACTCTCCCCAAACTAGAGATCTCTAAACCAAAACCCCAAATGGTGAGATACAATTTGGTAATTTGCATGTGTAGTTTATATGTATGTTAGAAAAAGTCCAGCTTAAATTTGGTCTCTAAAAGAAACTTTCAGAGATTCTAGAGGATCTTAAAAGTTTTAAAAAACTTACACATTATGATTTTTATGTATTTACACTTATATCACCTATATACATGTTTTAATAAGGTTTTTTACAGATATTACCACCACGATAAAACATTTATATATAAATAGAAAGAATAGTACAGGAAGAAAATTATAACTAAATACTATAATTTATGAAATATTTTTTGGGTATTTTTTTTTAAATATTGGGATTTTTTTGAAAACTGCAAAACTGTACCTTGGTAATCTAATCCACAGAGGGATTTTTCCTATCTATGAACACCCCAGAAAATACCTATAGAGAAATATAATACTTAAAAGAGTAGTCATGTTTTCTGTCATCTCTGACTTGGGAACAAACAGTACGAAATGCTCATTAGCTGCAACACAAGGATTCAATAAAAAAAGTAGAGTTGGCCAGTGGGCGGCAGTTCCAGAACATAACAAAATGTTGAAGTTTCAAAATTTGTTTTCATTCTGGGTTAGAATGAAAAAAGAAACCATGCAAACATCTTGGAAAGGAATTTTGTTGAAACACTCCTTTTTAAATTGAAAAGGTCTGTTATCTTTTTTTTTTTTTTTTTTTTTTTAATATTTTTTTTTAATGAATCTTGCCTGCTGCGACTGCAGCGACCCAATGACACCTCAGCAAAACGTGGGGCTTGACAAAACCTTGTAATTCAATAAAAATAAGAAGTATTTATTATCAAGTTTTCTAATGACTTCTAAGGTGAGGTAACCAACAAAATCTGCTACTATGCTTACAAAATGCAAGTCATTAGGTGTTACAGAATCCTGGATTCGCACTTTAAATCAATGATCTAAAAATCATAAACTAAAAATCTTTTTCTAATTTAAAGAAAGGATGGGCACATCTGGATAGACAAAAATAGGTCATAATTTCCATTCAGCTATCTGGACAAAATATGAATGCTTTTATCATCATCCTTTCCCACATAGAGGTGAAACTGCTCAAATACAATGTGTGATGAGAAGAAGCTAATTTTATGACTTTCTCTAGCACTGCTAAATCGCTTATTCTTTCTAATAGCTTAGGAGCCATTAACCACACTAAGTTAATTGCTGAAATCTGCTCACCATCAGATACACTTGCTCAGAACCCTCCTTTAAAGAAAAAGGTGCCAACAGTTTGAATGCTTGTCATGGTGTCAGATGATTTTATTCTGTCAGCATGTAATTTTTCATATTTCTGATGAGTTTTAAGTAACAATCCGAAGGGCACACTCTATGTGTGTGGATTCAGCTGTAAGACCCATGGCTTGGTGGAGCCTTTGGTGGTGGCAGAGCCCCACACTATTTGTCATGAATTAGGGCACTTTGTGGTCTCACTGTAGAGCCCAGGTGTCATCATGTAAACACAATGTCCCTTGCACTGAAATTCTACCTGAAAGATCATTCTGACGACTTTGCAGTCCTCAGGTACACCTTTGTACTCTACGAATGGAGGGGATCTCCCTCTAGGGGGGATGACTCCTAATTTGGGAGTCTAAATTAAGTGTCTAAACTTAAACAGTGACACCTCTGTAAATCCAAGAACCTAAAAAAAAAAAAATCAAAAAAAGCTGCAAACTTCGGCTCAAGCTGCTCTGCCCAGGCCACAGAAGGCAAAGGCAGGGACTTTACAGGTACAAGGACAGGGACAATGAAGAACCACCTTTGCTAGGAACATACCACTTTTGAGACTAAGGAACATGAAGGTGCACAAGCCCATGGGACCTGAGGAGATGCATCCACGAGTCCTGAGACAACTGTCTGATAAATTTACAAAGCCACTGCCCATCATATTTTATAAGTTGTGGCAGTCTGATGTAAGTTCCCACTCACTGGAAAAGGGGAAACATAGCCCCCATTTTTCAAAAAGGAAAAAAAAGGGAGATCCAAGGCCAGTCAGTCAGTCTCACCTCTGTGCCCAGCAAGACTATGGAGCAGATCCTCCTGGAAACTATGCTAACGCACATGGAAAATTAATTAAATCATGGACATGATTAAAGACAGCCAACATGGCTTCACTAAGGGCAAATCCTGCCTGACAAATTTGGTGGCTTTCTCCCAGGGTGTACAGGGTTGGTGGATAGGGGAAGAATAACTGATGCTCTCTATCTGGACTTGCACAAAGCATTTGACATAGTTTCACACAAAATACTGGTCTCTAAATTGGAGAGACACAGACTTAACAGATGGATCACTCAGATGACAAGGAATTGGCTGGATGGTCACCCTCAAATACTTGTGGTCAATGGCTTGGTGTTCAGTTGGAGACCAACAACAAATGGCATTCCTCAGGAGTTGGTTCTGGGACAAATGATGTTTAACATCTTTGTCAGTGACATGAACAGTGGAACTGAATGTACCGTCAGCAAGTTTTCTGGTGACATCAAGATGTTTGGCACAGCTGACACTCTGAGGGAAAGGGATGCCATCCAGAGGGACCTTAACAGGCTTGAGAGGTGGGCCCATGCCACCCATCTGAAGTTTAACAAGACCAAGTGCAAGGTTTGGTAAGTGCCAGTCAGGGCAATCCTATGCACAAATACAGGCTGGGTGCAGAATGCATTGAGAGAAGCCCTGAGGAGAAGGACTTGAGAGTGCTGGTCAATGAGAAGTTCAGGTTGATTGGTCAATGTGCCCTTGAATCCCAGAAAGCCAGCTGTAGCCTGGGATGCATCAAAAGAATCATGGCCAGTTCAGGAAGATGATTCCCCTCTACTCTGCTCTTGTGAGACTCCACCTGGAGTACTGCGTCCAGTTCTGGAGCCCCTAACAAAAGAATGAGATGGAGCTGTTGGAGTGATTCCAGAGGAGGGCCATGAAAGTGGTCAGAGGACTGAAGCAGTTCTTTATTATAAAGACAGGCTTTGAGAGTTGGAGTTGTTCAACCTGGAGAAAAAAAGGCTCCAGGGAAATCATAGTGACTTTCCAGTATTTGAAGAGGCTACAGGAAAGCTGAGGAGGGATTTTTTCACAAAGGCAGATAATGACAAGATAATTTTGTAAATTGAGGTTGGTGAGAAACTAGAACAGGTTGCTCAGAGTAGTTGTGGATATTCCCTACTGGAAGTGTTCAAAGCCAGGTTGGATGGGGCATCAAGTGAGCTAGTCTATTGGGATGTGTCCCTGCCCATAAAAGAGGGTTGGAACTAGATGATCTTCAAGGTCACTTCCAATACAAACTGTCCTGTGATTCTGATTCTTTTCTTGAACCTTTTATTTGGCAGCTGTTGTTGGCCTCTGACTGCAACAGCAGAAACTAAGTAAGCCCTTGGCTGAACCCATGCAATCATACATTGCCTTTGCAGGTGGACACATCCTGTTTTCATACCACGGGTACAGTTTATTAGTAATCTGCTCAGATATGTGAGCAACTTATCATCTTGTCTCTCAGTGCATTTGCTTTGCTACAAAATGCTCTAGAAATGCAAGGATCTTCTCTCAGCAGAAATTTTTCCCTAGTCTTTTTAATCAGGTGTCACCTTATACTCTCAAGTGTGCAGGTAAAAACTTTTTCAACAATTTCTTTGAAACAATCTCCTCATCTGAAGTTGATGGTATTCACCTCTTTTATATAAATAACACCCTTTCTTTGCATCCTGTTTTCATTTTGACCTCAGCCTCCATACCAAAGGAAGGTTCATGAAGAAGACAGGTTTCAGTGTGATCCCAACTACAGGTCATAGCCTCAGCGTTAGCACTGTAAGGTATTATACAGAACCTCAGAATAGTTTTCATTTCATCCTTTGGTCCAAAGATATTAAGGGCATCAAACCTCATCTGCTCTTTCTAATCACATGTTCTTGTGGGCTACTTTGAGCACTAATGTTTTCTGTTGAAATTTGTAGTCTTCTTTGTATGCATTTATATCATTAGGAGCAATGATTAGACTTAACATTTTTTAAACCAACAATGCTTTGAAATGGATCTTCATCACATATCAGACATATTTTAATGCAACGAGTGGATTACACAGACCTTCCCAGGGCTTAGCCTGAGAATGGGGATTGAAAGGTGGGTTCTTAATTGTGTTCTTTCAACATATATGTTGCAAGTATATTGCTTGTACAAACCACATGAATATTTGATTTTGACTGTCCTACAGAATACGAACATGCAATTTCAGTGTGCAGAGCCAACTGCTACAAGACAAAGATGTATTTGGGCAGCATCCAGCTAGTGGAATTATCTTTGATAGAGAAGTTGAATTTTTTGCTGCCCATGTGAGTTACAAATAACTTTCTGGCAAGAGAAAACCACTAAAAAAAGCATCATGAAACTGATACACTCTTATCCAACATAGCTGTATTTGTAGAAAGGTGTTGGTACCTCTAGAGGCTGGGCCCTAGGGAATTCAATTACCAGATCAGATTTGAACTAGTTTCTGTATTTGGCTGTGACTGACAACACCAGCTAGACGTTTTGCTGTGGCTCACATTTCTACTAGTGCCTCATGGCATCTTGCTGCACCTTGGTGTTCATAAAAATACCATAAGACTGTTCTGACCTGTATTTTATAATGCATTTCAAAAAAAGAATATACCCTATGCTCAGAGATAACACATCATTGAGAACTAGATCCCATATAATGAAAATGTGCAGGCCCAAGAAAGGGACATAAGGTATTGTGAAAGCTTAGATGGTGGTAGCCACCACACCATTGAGCCCAAAATCTCAGTTCTGAAATATTTTATTGCTTAAAGCTGTTGCAGAGAATTAATATAAATCCCTCTATAAACTCAAATAAATTAGGACTACTAAATCAGGTCAAGCTTGAAAGCAGAATAATGCTAAGATGCTCCTTGAAAATTTTTTGTGGGGGAGACAGGTGTTGAAGAAGAGCTAGGGGAGAAACACAGAGGCCATAGCTCCTCCTGGAATAAGATTTAATTGGTCTCTCTCCCTGCCTCCTTCGAGCATGTAGTAGAGAGTCTTGGTGGACTGAGAGAGGAGGAAAATAATCCTCAGGAATATGTAGAATATAACATATTACCATATAGACATCTTGAATTAAAATTAAACATCCTGAATTTAAAAGTGTTATTTCAGTTTCCAGTGACCCACCCTTAATCCTTTGTTTTCCAACTATTATATGAAAAAGTAATTGCTAATACACTCCACATTTTTAGTATATTTAACAAACCTCATGCATAAATATCAGGTTGGTATGAATTCAATTTATCCTTCTTATCCAGACGACACTCAGTTTAACTTTACTTCTGATTACCCTAAATCATGGCAAGAAAAAGGTTTCAAATCAAAGGACTGGCCATAAAATCATTCCCTTGTGTCTTTGTCTTGTGACTGTTGAATACATTTGGGGAAAAGAAGGCTGTGGTGAAGGATTAGTCATGGCTGAGGATGACATAAGTTGGAGGTAGGAGGTGGTTCATATCAGCAGCTCTCTGTGTCTTCAATGTCAGTTGTGCACCCCAGCTCAGGGGCTTATGGATTCTGAGTCACAAGGGGCTGGTGAGGAATTTGTCTACGGTATTCAAGTCAAGGCTGTACCAAAAGATGTATGATAGGTCTGGCATAAATGCTGCTGAGGAATCAAAACTCTTGGCACTGTCAGAAGACAATCACACCAGACATGCTGAGGCAAACACAGCTGGCCTGCTCTGGGTGTGAGTTGTCTTATGGCCTCCACAGAATCCTCCACAGGGTGCAGGTCTTGCTGGGAGATGTCAGCAACACCGGCAGCACCCCTCCTACTGGGTACATGGAGGGTAAAGCTTGTTTTGGGCTTGTGGCCATTATGATATGGCTGGTATGGCCATGGATTCCTTTTGGGTGTGTGGGACTCTTAAGTGGCAATGTCAGAACAAGTTAACTAAATATTACAGAGAATTTTAGGAACAAGAACATAATTTTGCCAATACCCATTCAGAGTTTGTGGTGGTTTGAATTCTGCTTATGGTGGCATGTGAGTTAATGATGTCATATGCTATGAGCTACATAACTGCAAAAGATCTATTGTATTATAAATGTTACAATATATATGGTTTAGAAATTGTGCATTTGTTCATGTATATGAATATAAATCATACAGCTAATTTGTGGATATGAAAAGAATGAAAAAAGGAATTACGCAATTCACTTGCAATTCTTGCATTTACTTAATCAGGAATCATAGAATCATAGAATCATAGAATAGGCTGGGTTGGAAGGGACCTCAGAGATCATCGAGTCCAACCCTTGATCAATTACCACCACAGTCACTAGACCACGGCACTGAGTGCCATATCGAGTCTCTTTTTAAATATATCCAGGGACGAAGAGTCCACCACCTCCCCAGGCAGCCCGTTCCAATGTCTGATCACCCTTTCTGTGAAAAAATTCTTTCTAATATCCAGTCTGAACTTACCCCGGCACAATTTAAGACCATGCCCTCTTGTCTTACTGAGAGTTGCCTGGGAAAAGAGACCAACCCCCGCCTGGCTCCATCCTCCTTTCAGGTAGTTGTAGAGGGCAATGAGGTCTCCCCTGAGCCTCCTCTTCTCCAGGCTGAACAGCCCCAGCTCCCTCAGCCTCTCCTCGTAGGATCTGTGTTCGAGTCCCTTCACCAGCTTGGTTGCCCTCCTCTGGACCTGTTCAAGGACCTCAATATCCTTCTTGAACTGAGGGGCCCAGAACTGAACACAGTACTCGAGGTGTGGCCTCACCAGGGCTGAGTACAGGGGCAGAATCACCTCCTTGGACCTGCTGGTGACACTGTTTCTGATACAGGCCAGGATGCCATTGGCCTTCTTGGCCGCCTGGGCACACTGCTGGCTCATGTTCAGCTTCCTGTCAATCCAGACTCCCAGGTCCCTTTCTGCCTGGCTGCTCTCCAACCACTCTGTCCCCAGTCTGTAGCGCTGCATGGGGTTGCTGTGGCCAAAGTGCAGGACCCGGCACTTGGCCTTGTTGAAGCTCATCCCATTGGAGTCAGCCCATCTCTCCAGTCTGTCTAGGTCTCTCTGCAGAATCCTCCTGCCTTCCAGCTGATCAACACTTCTCCCCAGCTTGGTGTCATCAGCAAACTTGCTGATGATAGACTCAATCCCCTCATCCAAGTCATCGATGAAGATATTGAACAGGACTGGGCCCAGCACTGATCCCTGGGGGACTCCGCTCGTGACCGGCCGCCAACCGGACGCAGCCCCATTCAGCACCACTCTCTGGGCCCGACCCTCCAGCCAATTCTTAACCCAGTGCAGAGTAGGCTTGTCCAAGCTGTGGGCAGCCAGCTTTCTCAGGAGGATGCTGTGGGAGACGGTGTCGAAAGCCTTACTGAAGTCCAGATAGACCACATCCACAGCCTTCCCCTCATCCACCAGGCGGGTCACCTGATCATAAAAGGAGATCAGGTTGGTCAGACAGGACCTGCCCTTCCTAAACCCGTGCTGGCTGGGTCTGATCCCCTGTCCATCCTGCAGGTGCTGTGTGATTGCTCCCAGGACGATCTGTTCCATAACCCTGCCAGGCACCGAGGTCAGGCTGACAGGCCTGTAGTTTCCCGGGTCTTCCTTCCGGCCCTTCTTGTGGATTGGCGTGACATTCGCCAACTTCCAGTCATTTGGGATGTCCCCGGTGAGCCAGGACTTCTGGTAGATGATAGAGAGAGGCTTGGCGAGCTCTTCTGCCAGCTCTCTCATCACCCTTGGATGGAGTTCATCCGGTCCCATAGACTTGTGGGGATCCAAGCAGCCCAGTAGATCACTGACAGTTTCCTTCTGGATTGCAGGGGTGGTGTTTAGATTCTTGTCTCCTATAGGCTCCAGAAGCCAGCTGTCCTCAGGATTGCCCGTTTCACTGTTAAAAACTGAGGCAAAGAAGGCGTTAAATACCTCAGCCTTTTCTTCATCTTTGACAATTACATTCCCGTCCATGTCCATTAAAGAATGAATGTTTTCCTTGCCCCTCCTTTTGCCACTGATGTATCTGTAGAAGGACTTCTTGTTATCCTTCACAGAGGTGGCGAGATTTAGTTCAAGTTGTGCCTTTGTGTCTCTAATTTTTTTCCTACATAACTTAACTGTATTCCTGAATTCCTCTTGAGTAGATAGCCCTTTTTTCCATAACCGGTAGGCCCTCTTCTTGTTCCTAATTTCCTTCAAAGTCTCTCTGTTGAGCCAGAGTGGTCGTCTTCCCCGCCGGCTCGCCTTTCGGCACACCGGGACAGCCTGTTCCTGAGCTTTCAAAACTTGCTCTTTGAAGAATGTCCATCCCTCCTGGACTCCTTTGTTTTCAAGGGCTGTTTCCCAGGGTATGCTCTGGACTAGTCTTCTGAACAGGCCAAAATCTGCCCTCCGGAAGTCCAAAGTAGAGGTTTTATTGACAGCCCTCCTTGCATCCCTGATTATTGAGAACTCTATTATTTCGTGATCACTAAGTCCCAGACGCCCACCGACCACCACATCCCTCACCAGCCCCTCTCTGTTTGTAAAGAGTAGGTCAAGTGGGGCTCCATCCCTGGTAGGCTCATTTACCAGCTGCATCAGGAAATTATCCTCAATACACTCTAGGAATCTCCTAGACTGCCTCCTCTCTGCTGTGTGAATGTCACATAACACTAGACACTGAGGAGATAATAGCTATACATATGATTTTCAGAGTTTAATTTGTGATTATTTTGTAATCTGTGAAAAAAGAGCTATTTATAATAATGTTAATAGACACATAAATGTCTGTTTAAGCAGGTAGTTATTGCGGTCCTTCAAGTAATCAGCTTAACACATGATCATTGCAAATGAAACCTGACAGGTGGTTACATCTTAATAAGGTTATCAATTCAGCTTCCCATCTGGAAGCAAAATGGGCATGTTGCTCTCTTGAAGGCATTTGAATGAGCAAGACTTCCGATTTTCTGCCTAAGAATACTGCTAAGATGCCCCCCACTTCCCTTGTTATGTATATTATTCTTTAAATCCCAGAAGAAATTATTCCTATGTGAATGTTAAATCCTTTTCCAAAGAATTCAAATAGCACTTTTAAGGCATTTTTTACATTCACAGTTTCCGTGGTCAAATTAACTTGGACATTAAAATGTGCAGTGCCAAAATAGAAATAGTTTTCCAAAGTAGGACAAAACCAAAATTCAGATGCCTACATATGGCACGGTCTGGAAACTCTTCATTTCATTGCCACCGAAAGTAAAATGTTTTGACTACTTAGTTACCTTAATTTTGACCTTAACATTTTCCAGATGCATCGAATTGTGGCTCTGTTCTTGCTTAATACTACAGTTGTGTCCACAGCACTACTTGGAACTTAATTAATGTCCAAGCTAAATGAGCATCCCAAAGTGAAATATTTCTCTCCTGTTAGGCCTTGAAAGGATTTACTCAGGAAGCATTTGGGCAGCAACAGAATTGGGCACCTGAGAAAAATATATGAAACTATCCCTGTAAGACCTCACTGTGTTTGAAATTCATATCTGCTGCTCTTGATTAAGTGCTCTGCTAATCAAGACAGTCAGCCTTGCTCTCACCTACATACACACACACATACTTTTCTACAGTCACCAGCAGTATAAATTTTTTTTTCTTATTTTTTTTTCCAGATTTACACATTCTTACCAGAATTTTCCTTTAAACCTCCAGAAGAAGTTGATAGCTTCTGGTTAAAGCATATTTCTGTGCAGTCAAATATGTAGAACTGAACCCTTAGGCATTTCAGACCCATGTTTCATGTTACTAGGTTGTTCAGTAAAGGTAACAACGTAGTAGAACCACTGCCCAAATCTCTCTTGTGTCAATTCCAATGCTTTTACAATAATGCTCATTGGCCAATGTCCAGTTCCACTGTCTGCTTTTATTTGGTTATTTTACCACTTATGTAGCCCATATGGCAATATTGGCAAAATGTGTTGGCTTATTTTAATGTAAACAAAGGCATATAGGATTTTTTTTTCTGTATGTTGCACTGCAAAATGGCAGAATAAAGAAAATACTGGTAGAAAAAGAAGTAGTGGTGTCCACACTGATGGGGAATCTGTGTTGTGAATGTACATGAATTGTTGACTATTTTCAGAGAATAAAATTCTGTACATTACCTGTTTTGCATTCAGGCTTAAGCATTGTTTTTTTTCCTACAAGAAAGCAAATGGTTCTAGTTCAGTAAGAGTCTCTCTTTTAAAAAACTTTGGTCTTTTGTTTGTTTGTTTTTAAGTAAGATTTTTAAATCGCTTTCCCTTTTTAGTGAGACAACTCCCTGAATACTTCTTTTGACTTGCAATCACAGTCTTATAAAATAATTTAGCTTGGAAAGGACCTCTTGAGGTTCTCAGGTGCAATATCCTTCTCAAAGCTATCTTGAAAGTTAGATCAGTCTGCCCAGATCCATCTCCAGTCAAATGCTATATATGCGTAAGGATTCAGAGTCCACATCCTCCAATGAAAACATTCTGACCTTCTTAATCATTCCCAGAATTTTTTTTTTTCCTTGTTTGTAGTTGTCTTTTTCCTTGATGAAACTTCTGATAACAGGTATAGCTTTTTTTGTGTTGCTGTGCACTTTGGAGATGTGCGTGGCTCTTCCTTTTTAATATCATCCCTCTTCCCTTTCTGTGGTTGAAGACAAGAGTTAGGTCATTCTTGTTCTTCTATTCCACAGAGAAGAAAGATAAGCTAAACAAAGCAAGCTCCATTGGCCACTCTATAAGAACGTTTCAGCCTGTGATCATCTCAGTTACTCTTTGCTGGTCTTTCCCTGATTTTTCATTATCTGTCTATATCTACTGGGAAAATCAAAGCTGGACAGAGTATTTCAGGTGTGGCCTGAAGAGTGTTATATGAAGGGGAATAATCACTTCCCTTGGTCTGCTGGTTGGATTGTTGTCCGTGCAGACCAATGAACAGCTGTTCTGCAACCCTCCAACAGCTTGTTGTCTCATCCTTAAGTTGTTGACCATCAGAAGCCCTCACATTTTTTCCTGCAAATCTGTTTTATGGCCTGACGGCCCCCAGAGTGCACTTCTACATATAGCTGGTTCCTGCCAAGGATAGGTCTTGGTGAATATCATGAGCTTTTGGTCTGTCCATTTCTGTAGCCTATCAAGGTTCCTCTGAAAGGCAGCCCTGCCCTCCTCTGTGTTGACCATGCCATGCAATTTGGTGTTCTCTGCACCCTTGCCTAGGGTGGATTCTGTCCCTACTCCCAAGTGGTTCATAAAGATCTGAAAGACTATCTCACTCCTATTACCCCCAAAGCAAGCCCAGTTGCAAGTGGTGAGCCATCATCTAGACTTCAAACCCCTGATGATTACACTTTGAGTCAGATGGTTTGGGCAGTTTTCAATCACCTGGTAGTGCACCTATCCAGTTCATATCTCCCTAGTTTGGTATTACTGAAAAACAGGTTGAAATTCTTCATACCTTGAGTGATATCCATGGTTCTCTTATTGACAGAATCTTCTAACTAATCATGTTTGTCAGGCATGATTTCCCCATGGAAATTCCACACTGAATGTTTGTGTCATCACCTTCTTCCTCTTGCTCTCACTTCAGTGGGAGTTGGCTTTGTATTAATTTCATTAATCTCTAGAGTTTGGGCTCTTCCCTGAAGGCTTCAGTGTGATCACAGTGAAGTCTCCCCTGTGATCAGTTGATTTCTCTGTCTCAGGCTCATCTAAGTAGGAATCAGGCCTTCAGGAAACTCTTATGAGCAATAAGACCTTAGCAGTCTGAGGCAGCTCATCTTTGTTCTGGTGAGTGCTATACAAAGGACTCTTATAACAGAGGCCAGCCTGTGAGTACATTAAAGACACCAGTAATGTAGATTGGCTGCAAATCAAACCACTTCATCGTTCGTTACCTTTAGTAAATCACTGAGATTTGTGCTAAGTAAATCTGCTACTAGTAGTAAGAGATTTATGGGACAGGGGGAAGAAGGCTAATAGGACTAAATCCCCCTTAGTACAACTACTCAGTATAATCTGTCATCACAGAGTAGAGAAGACACTGTGCAACTCCTTCCCTAATCAGCACTGAAATTGTGCCCAAACCCATCTTTCAAAAATCTTTAGGCATCCCTCTTGTCTTTTGTCATGAAGAAAGCAGGTTTTTAAAATGATTTTTATTTCTTCATGTATTTAATTTATAGTCATTGAATATGTTGCTCTCTTCTTTACCCATGAACTCTTACATTAAGAACAGTATACCCTATATTCTATATATTTCCATTGTCTCCATCTCTTGGAATCTCTTACCTGTAATACACCACACTCTGTAGTGGAATTAATTACAAAATAGAAATGCTTTACAAGTATAAAAATTACAAGATTTGCTGTAGTTAACAGCTGAACAAAATAACAAAGATCTAACTGTTCACATCCTACAATTTCACATCCTTTCATCCTTTAGTTTACTGTTCCACCAGCAGGTGAAAAGAATTATAAAACGTTGGAGGAGAAGTGACTAATATTTTTTTACATTTTGTTACACAATTGTATTTTGTCTCTTGACAAGCAGAAGGCAGAGCACTAAGCAAAAAAAGGCACTGCAGTCTGACACAATTTGCACACTGAAGCTGGCAAATGCTATTACTTTACTGTTAAGGAACATAAACATTTATTTTTCTTATTTCATATTACTTGAGGAGAATTCAATGTGATAAGACACATGAAAGTCCTCATTTTATCTGAGTGGGACATTTTGGTTCAGTGTGTTTAAAACTCCTTTTGACAATATGTTTCAAGAGAGTCAGTTTAGGAGGGTACACTTTGGGTTATCTATATTATCCTTTGATAGACTTGAGATGTGGCTTATCCATGATTTTTATCACCAGAGATTCTGCTACTTCAGTTCTGGATTCAATTAAGGATTTACAAGTCTGAGACAGGACGCCAGTGGTTCTGAAGCATTTGATCAAAATATGAGCTGCACCCCCCCTCTGCTCAGTGGGCATCCAACAATATCTGGACCTTATTTCACATGGTGCTTCCCTGCCCAACTTGGCCCTTCCCAAAGTGTCCCCAGCCCCACTCCTGAGACTCTGCAGGGTTTCCTCCTGCTGGGCTGGATGTTGTCTAAGACTGATAGGGGTTCAGAAACAGTCTAAAGGTAATTCACAAACCTCCCATGGGGGCTGTGCCCCTCTGCAGAGTGATGAACAAAATGCTTGCAGTTTCAACACACAGTGGGAGGTGAGTTTTGATACTTCCCAGTGTGGCTTTAGAAGCCCACAGTTACTAAGTGCAGCAGAGATGGATGGGGAAGGATGGGGGTGGCTGCCTTGATCATCAGGAGGTGAGGAAGATGGGCTTTTATCTCCTCAGCCTGGGAAGACAATCAGTTCAGGCTTCCCAGTTCCCCATGTGCTGGGAGAATTTGTATATCACACAAAGCAGAGACTATTTCTGATTGTCCACAAATGAAATAGCACATCTCATTTGGTCCTTTGCATGAGAACTATCAGCAGTTGCCTTCATAAGAGGAGCCCGGGCTGCAGCCCTCATGCAGCTGACTGTGCAGAGCAGCCTGTCTGAAGCATCTCTTGCTGAGGGCAGGATGAGGTGCTGGACCTACCCCTCCCCCCATGCTCAGCAGTTTCTGCTTTCAGTCCTGGCAGAGTCCTGTTTGGTGTGAAGCGATTGCATCATTTTACCCAGGCTTCCAGCTCTGACCATGCCCTGCAGCAGCTGGGCACCTCACAGTGCTGATGGCTTTACCCATATGGTCAATATACTTAATAGCTGCCCCACCTAATTTTTTTTTTTTCTATTTTGCTTAACTGGACAGAGCTTTTATTACTCCCGAAAGTCTAAATTGCTCCATCCAGTAAATTGAGCTTGATGTGAGAATGTCAAGGATTTTTAATTATAAATCAAAATTACTGTGGGTTTAGAGGGAGAGATGAGGCAGATTTGATGATCCTTCTGCCTACTTCATACATAGAGTAATCCTGATTCAGTGGCTGGTGATGTTGAAGATTCATTTACATGAACTTCAGTACATTAAATATCCATTCTTGTAATTCTTCTGAAGATTATCTGAACAACATGAAACGTTTGGCTTGTCTTTCTCTCTCTCTCTCTCTCTCTCTTTCTCTTTCTCCGTTTCTCTTTCTCTCTTTCTTAGTTTTGTGTGCTCTTCACCCATTGAAAGTCATGCCTATTTGTTTTGTGCATGTCTACACAGAGATACCAACAAACTTGATTTAAGTACTATTCAGTCAAAATCAGATAAAAGCATAAGTAAAGACTTCCGTCATAGAGGACCGGGTGCCATCGTTATATTACACATTACTCAACTTGATGGTAGGGTTGTATTAATATTGTGGTCGTGGGTTTAAGTGATGAGTAACCACTACTGTCACTGTATGGTACTCCTCGTAGAACGAATTTTAGATCAGAGAATATTAAACATCCCTGTTAATTTTTCCCTTCTGTAACTGTTTAGAACGCACAAAGCAGAAGCCTGTTGTCTAAATATACTTCTCAAAATTTTTCCTAACAGACAGTGCTGCTATGTTTTAAATATTAATTAAGTGTTGCAATTTCTAACTGATGTTGTCCCAAAACAGAGCAATCAGAAAAACTTCAAAGAATATATAAAAAAGAGAGCACTGGCAGGTGTCAAGGAACTGCTTGGTATCACTAATATCTTACTTCCTGTGATGGTAAAATAAATGTAACTGGCTGCATAGAGGCCATTGCCATTCTATCAAAACTTTTCCCATGATGTGAGATGACTTTCAGATCATGGGATTATTTTTGAAGAGCACACTTTTTTTTTCTCGTTACTCTGTGTTTCTGACCCATGGGATCAGAAGATTGGCTCTAGCTGCAGACATTATGAGATTTGCAGATTAAGCCTGTGCAAGCTGTCAGCAGCCGTGTTTTGTACAGAGACACAGATGAGGTTTAACAGCAATGTTTGAGCTCTATATACTTTATTTAATATAAATTACTACTGAAGACAGTCGCACAATGTATACAGAGGTTCTTTGGTGGCCTCATTAAACAATGTCATTAATATAATTTAGGAAATACGCTGGTTTTTAAGTGCAAAGCATGGTAGTCCTCCATGGACAGAGATCAGGAGTGGTCTTCTGTCCTCAGTCTCCTAGGCAGGGTAAGTGAAGGGTCATGAAAGGATGACACACCTATGTTCCTTATAGAAATTGAGAGAAAGGGCTAAATCAATGACACAAACCCTGGATGGGATGGAATGATGGGAAAGAGGAACAAGATGAGAGAGCGAGACTGACTGAGACACACACACCATGTATGCACAGAAGTATGAATCCATGGTAAATATTAGGATCACTTGTCTTAAATCAGGGGCAAATGAAGGGTGAGTGAAAGGAACAAGGCATGATGCATTGTGGATGAAGCCGTGTACTGACAGAGGTGTGGATGACTCAGCCAAGTGCATGACTCAGGTGCTGGGAACTCTGACACTCTTCACCACGATCCTGGGCAAGTCCCAGCTTTTTCTTGGGTCATGTCCGACCTCTGAGTAAGCAGCTTGAACTCCCACCACAGTCCGTGCAGTTGTATTTACATATGTTGGCCTAGTATTTCACAGAATGCTTCATTTCATACTTCTGTAAATGTCAGTTTTATTTGAAGAGGTTCCAGAATACCAACTTCTGTAAAGAATTTTTAGCTGGAAATGCCAGCCCAGAAAGGAATGAGAAGGAATCACAGAAATAAGTGCCACTATCAGGCAAACTTGAATGACTTTTAATCCTGGCTAAAATCACTGATTTTGTTTTCAAATATACTGAGCATCAGTTATGTACTCTAGTGCCTGAGGCACTTGGCTCCCCTGTAAATTAGACCATGTTTCCCTTCTGAGATGTTAAGAGGCCATTAAACTCCACTGTGTAGCCTCAGATCAGCCAGATGTTCTGCTTTACTTAGTTCTCTCTAATGTTAATTTTATTTTACTTTGTATTTTTTACTGTCTTTTCTATCTTATAATGCTAAATCACAAACTATATTTTTTTTTCTTCGAAATATCACTTTCCTTTGTGAGGATTATTTCACCTACATATTTAGCCATCGACCCCCTGAATCTTTCTCACTGTCCAAGGCAGCACTGATCTCAACAGAAACCTAAATCTTAATACAGAGTTTATTAGTGGAATTGCAAGCTGAATTGATGAAGAAGTAATAGTATTGCTATAATTTCTCTATCTCATTCCCTAAAGTCAACATTTATTTGTGCCAGCCAGGGCAGTTTTGTGTCGTGAATTTCCTTCTGTGACAGGGACCTAAGATAAAAATAAACTTCTGGGTATCTCCATCTCTTTGCGTATGTCATATTATTTTTGTAGCTTTTGGGTATTAATTTTTATGGGCAATGTTGTGCATGGTTCCTGAGTTGCTGGCATGTGCTTGTTCAAGTGGTTGTGGAGTTGCAAAGAGCTGGACTTGAGAACACAGGCATCTTTCAATCCTCCATCCTGAGATCTGTGATTAGCTTAAATTAGCCTTTTTTTTTTTTTTTTTTTTTTTTTTTTAGTGCATGTGCATCATTATTAACACAAATAAATCAATGCCTTGCTTTCTAATCCTAACTGACCTAGACGCAAGTACTTCCCAGTATGGGTGAGATCCTGTTGGCATCTAAACTTACCTGTGTTGCATAAATAGAAGCAAACATGTTACTTTGAAGAAAGAGAGGCTAGGTCAAGAAAATAACGTCCAAAAAAACAAATAAAAGAATAAACTCAAAATGTAATGAGCTAGTGTACTTTTCAGATATCTGAATAGCAGAGCAAAATGACTGTATTCCCAGAAACTAAGTTCACGTAGTTATAGGAACACCATCATAGAGATGACTAAGTGCTACCTCAGTGTGTGAACACTAAAGAAGTGTGATTCCCATATTGACCATCAGAGAAAAAGGATTTCAGAGAAGAGGCAAGTTGGCAAAGGAAGGGATACAAGGCACCAAACAGATATGCTTGAGTCAATGACACACTGAACACAGCTGACTACCATGCCCAAGGGGCTAGCAGGAGTCTGGACAGTTCTGGTGACTCATTCTGCATATGCAGAGGGTCAGTTTAGGTTGAGATCTAAGAATGTTCATGGCTCTCCATTTTTCTTTAACATTAGGATTTGCTATTTTTTTCATTGTCCAGTGCTTGCCTTTGCAATATATAAACTTTAAGTGACAACAGTACAACAGTAATTTAGCTTTTAGTTCTGAATTTTTCTCATTTCATAGACTTCCACATTTACATGAACATCATTATATGTACTGTTAATGTGCACTTAAGTTCTGGACTTTCAAAGAATAATACTAACCTTAAAAGCAGATGTGGTTTGTCTTCTTCCTAGTTTGATAAAAACCTGAAATTCCATCCATGAAGCCTCAGATTTGCAATTATTATTTGTTTCCAATGAATAAGCACTACTTGAAACATTTCAAATAGAAGAGTTTCTAAGATTCATAAACTGAATTTTTTTTTTTTCTTCAGTAAGACGCTGTTGAATACATTAAAAATGTTACCCATTCCAAATATTTAGGAATTTAGGAAGCAGCTCTGGTTTTCTTTTCTTTTGCTGATTTGCTGATTTATTGCCAGAGGAACTGTGCTGAAAGTTAGAGAATTCTTGAACATCTTGACAACAAAAGAAAAGAAAAAAAGAAGCAAACAGAAAAAATATTTCTGCTTCCACTCAATTAGCAGTGGGTCTGAGCAAAAATATGAAAAAAAAAAGTGCAAAAATACCCACCCCAACAAACAGGTAGACATTGAAAATCAGAACCCCCCTACCCTGCATTTACTGAACTGGCCAAATAATAACGGAAGAGACATGAAGAGTTGAGAAGATTTAACATTTCTTAGTTTAAACATTATTATTACTAAATTTAGATGCAGAACCAAGATTTGATTAGTGAATCAAAAATTGCAGCTAGAAACCAGTGAAAAATTCTTTAAATTGAAAACTGATTTAAATGTTATTCAGTTTTTCAAAAAAATCCAAATCCCAATATTTACATTTCATGAATACCAGTGATAGGCAATGTCTTTTTTTTTTTGCAGTGACAGTGAAATTGAATTTTAAGGTAATTTATTTGTTTATGTTGCATTAGGCATAGCTCTCTCAGTATAATAAGCAGTGTTTCTCTATAGCACATTGCTATAGAAGTGGTTTAGAGAAGAAAAATGAAAAGATGCTTTTCATAAAGTCTGTGTAAAATGGTGAAGATTATAGCAGATATTGGTATACTTTGATTTTCTTCTTATCTGCAGAAAGAAAGTGAGACCTAAATTTTGACCCTGTATGTATACTGAATGTCTCTTATTTGCTTCTTATTGAGCTCCATATTTCCTCTTGAGGATGTATTGTGAAACTGTAGTCCAGCTTTTAAGTGAGAAAGGCCCATCATTTCCTATCCTATGGACAAGCTAGCTCATAATTCATATCTTATGGATTTTATTATTCATCTATTCACTGCGGTTATGGGTGGAAGCTGATGGTGTGCCAATCACACACAAAACAATTACAACTATGTCAAATTATTCTAATTCTAGAGGTTTTGAAAATAGATTAATCTGGGAAGTAGAGTGGGAAATATTTTTATGAAAATGCCAGATTTTCCTTTGGCATTTGATTTTAACTTCTGCTTCCTTCTCCTGTGCTTTTTCTATTCATGCCCTTCCATTTTCCTCCATTATCTCCTCTTCTGAAGTGATAGAAGGATAGAGAAAGAGAAGGCCAGTAAGAATGTGCAGAAGGATGAAAGATGTCTATCTGGAACAAACTGGACTTGTTTACTGATTATTTTCAGCTGATCATTCCAGAGTGTGTTTCAGTTCTGGTTAAAAAATTCATGCAGTCAAATTTTCAGCTTTGTGAAGGACTGCTGTTTGTGTTCCTGAGAACGCCCATGAGAAATGCTCCTTCTGTTGCAATCAGCTTTTACTGACAGAGCTTTCCCCTATGCAATATCTGTTCCTCTTTTTTTTTTTAATGTGGATTTTTTACAATCTCTCTTCATGAGGGAAATATATATCAGTTTTCAAAAAGACAGTTAGTAGTCAGAGTCATGCAACGTTTTGTTTTGTAACATGTCTTAAAAAACTAAGCTCCTTCATGCCAGACAACAGACTGTGAACTTCCTCCTCATGTCTTGATAATGGAGCTTTTTTTTGGCTCGGGTTTATATTGAGGCTATTGATGGTCAATATTCTACTCTTTATGATGCCAGCAAGAGACGTCATTTATTTGAATGACGCTTTATAATATTGACTTGATAATTTATCAGTTAGCTTACTGTAGGCTTCAATATTACTTAAGTGCCATAAAGTTTAATTGGGTGCCATTTCTTGTACACCTTCTCAAGCATGTTTATGAAAGGAAGTTCCATCTTTTCCTAAGAGCACAAACATCCTTGTCTAGTTAAGCATGACATAAAACTGCAGGTGAGCAGACTGTGGACTCAGAATGCTATCTTAATTTCTTACTGCTCTCACACTTACGTGTTTCCACAAATTACTTTGGCTCTTCTCTTTTGCTTACTAGAAGATGAAAGTCATAATACAGTAGATTGGCCAAGCAAAAGGGAAGTATTATTTTACAACCATGACTGTGATGTTAAAGTTGCAATATAAAACCGGACACTCTCTACTGAATTCAGTGACAGTAGAACTAAACTGCAGGATGGAGGCACAGCAACCTTCCTTGACTGCATGGTGAAAAATGAGTAAAACCAATGTAAAACAGAGTGGATAAACGATTTCTTAATAGCTACATACGCTTGAGCACCAGGCTATCTTCTTTGAAAAAAGCAGAAATTATCAAGCATACTTTGAATTCTAAACAAAGCCACAATCTTCCTGTGTTGTCATTTGAGTATGTTTGGCTGTGTAAAGGTACCTAGGGCAGAACTTAGATGGAGAGCCTTTCACTTGAGCAAAAAGGTTTTCTTTCACACATGAAATTAAAGTCTATGCAGGAGAGACAGTGTGAATTGTTTAGACATGGCTAGGTAAGTGTAATGGAGTCAGTGTGCCCACTCCACTGCAAGTTAACCTCTGAAACAGGAAAAAAATCTTCACGTGATTTACATGCCTGACAGACTTGTGAATTTGTGCTGCATCCAGCCAGCCTTTACAGCTTCCTCCACTCCTGCTGGCACAGCTACATGGCTGTCAATTTTGCCACTGCCAAACAAAACAAATCTAATTTATCTTCTTTGTGGTTAATGGAAATACATTCTCTTGTTAGGGCTTTGGGAGGTCAACTGTCCAGGGAGAGCGAACAGTTCTCTTGACCTTGCCACCTCTGGTATGGCACTGGCTGCTCCTCCACTGCCATTGTTATTCTTGATTTCTCCAAGAAGCAACAGATTTATAAAACAGTCTGTTGGCTTTGAACTAAAATGGGATGAAAAAGGGTGAGGAAATATGATCAACAGGACTCCAAAAGGACTGCCAGGGAATGCCAGGTATCTCATCGACAGCATAAAACTCTAAGCATGGGCAATAAGCCTGTAACTTAGATAATGTATGAGTCCTTTGCCTGCTAACCATTCTCAGCATGTTGTTCAGGTCTGGAGGGTGATCATTTAGAGCAATACAATGTTCAGTGACTCATTTTCATGCAGACCCAGGGAATTCCTCAAAAAAAAAAAAAAAAAAAAAATCACCATTTCACTCTCTGTGGGAATCCGCTGTGAGTCCTTTGGTCTGGAAATACATACTCTGCTTTAAGCTGGCAAAAGTAGAATTGGTACGAAAATGTGAGTAGTTAAAATTATTAACTGTCACATTCCACCAGTCAGAGAAGACCCTGGTGATTCTCACTGTTCAGGTCACTTAATCTAGCTTGAGAAGAATCAATGTGTTCATGTTACAGAGGCCACTGAACACCTTTTCTACGTGCCTCTAAATTCAGTTTGCCAGAAAATAGATAGAATTTAACCTACAGATGCAATAATATTCAATAGCTTCTCTGATCTGTGACACTAAAATAGAGACTGACTTTACTGAATTGCTGAAACAAATATCTGTGATTTGGAGAAAAAAAACAATCAGTTCAAAATTATAGATTATGCATATTTCGCAACATTTTGAAGAATCTTTCCTAAACTCCATAGCTCTTTATTGAGCCATGAGTGAGCTGATCTAGTGCTGAAAATAGCAAATGGCCTAAACATTCTTCAGAGCTCTCTGCCAGCAAACATTTCTAAGACTCTGAATTTTTGCTCTCCCAAAGCTATGTCTAACCACATTGGTTGTGCCAACTTTCCTGGCTGTAAAGAGGAAATTAAACATTTGCTCCCTTGCCCCATGGGGGGATGGAGAGGAGGAGTATTTACACAGTGGTATGAAAATATAAACTAGGTGTCACAGGACTATTGATGACTAACAGCCTTTGAATTTTGGAGGGGCTATGCACAAGGGAAATAATTCATTGCTTCCTTGCTCTGAACAGAGCCCCGAGATAAATATGATTGAATTATTTATTTGTTTGGGCAAAAAGTGGCTTGAAATCTGAGAAGCTTCTCAGGCACTCCTCAGCTGATCCAAGGCCAACAAGCAGATTGCATGAATTACAGTAGAGAGGATCATACTGTGCAGGGTGAAATGCAGGTCTGGGAGTCAAGAGATATCTCATGTAAAGCACGGTCAGCCACACACCCACTGTGAGTTTTGGAGAGCTTCTTTAAGCTTTTTTCTATGAGTGTTATGAGCAGCCTGGAGAACACAAGGGGTGTTTAAGTAACACTGATGGTATGACATGTCCCAGCAAAGATTACTCAGGACTACATAGAGTAAACTGAATTCAAGTGTTTCTACTCCCAGGGGGGTTTGGTTAGCATGAGGTGCTCTGGATAATCTCAACGTGACCGCAAAAATCAGAGCCGTGTCACTTGGCTGAGTTACCTTGCTGCATTCAGTTCCCCCCTCTGACATACGTGGATTTTAAAGTGGGTGCAGACTAGAGTGAAAGCCTAGGGGAGGGAATATGATAATGAAATCTTCTATTTCAGAGTCCTAGACCTTGTTTACAGTGTTCTAAGGCCTCGGTGCTGATTCTTCCCACAATTTTTCAAAGAAAACAGGTCTTCACACCAAAGGACAGCTTTTTCACATTTGCATAACCAATTGCAGATTAATTTTTCCCCATGTCCACAACTCCAGATGGAGGATATGAGGTTTGGCTCTGCAGGGGACTTCCAGACATGAGAGTGGGATCAGACAGGTGTCTTTTTGAAAGCAATTCTCATTGTTTCCAATGAGGAAATGAAATGAGTATTCAGTGGAGTAAAGTCTAGTACTAGGTATGAGGAAACTTTGTTCAAATAAATTCCGACCTTTAAACTCGTCTTGACTCTGCCATTTCTCATGGTGGCTGTTTATTGCTTTTTAGACAAAAGGGCAACCTCATACCATAAATATGTTCCTGGAGCATCCTCAGCTATAAGCAAGTTTCTCAGCCTGATTCTATTCCAGTTCTTTCCAAAAGCAAGATCATCCACAAGGCTGATTATTCCTCTGCATTACAATTTTCTGAGAAAATGCCTACATTTCTACCAGGATTGTTTTTTACTAAAAGGAGAAAAAAGTTAGCTTCACATACAGAATGACTATAACAATCTTTTATTTCATTTTACTCCTCTTACTTTCATTTATTTATATAGCAGCAACACTTACAGGTCTTAACTAGGGAGAAGTCTCCATGGCACTAGACAGAGTACAAACACAGAGGAAGATACTGAAGAGCTTATAATCAAATACAGCAGTAATATGGTGCCTTTTCTTTAGCTACAGGAGAAGAGTCTAAAGACCCAATTAGATTAAGATCATGCTTGGCCCAAATCTACAAGATTACATTTGCAGTCTCTTCCTGACACTCTATCTCTTAGAGAGCACTTACATTAAATAAACCATATTATGGATTATTAGACAATATCAACTATGTTAATTGAAGTGAAAAAAAATCAATATGAGAACTAAACAAAACATTGCATCTGTCTCTGCCTTTTGATAAATCCAGTTATTTGCTTAATCATTTCCGGGTGTGAATGATTTTTGTGCATCACAGGTTTTCCTCGTGTAGACATTCTCTCAGGTACACTGAAGTCAACAGGACTCAGCTTTAATAAGATAGGCCTGTTCTTGATTCTAATGATGCCAAAATCATAGTAAATGTTTTGCAAGTTATGTGACTACATCTGGCCTGGCATCAGCATCATGAAAGCAACCCTAGTGATGTATTTTGAATGCCTCTTATGGTCAAAACAGGTTAATAGGATGCAGGATGAGCTGCCCAAGAGTCTGTGAGGAAGGCCATACTCTGTAGTGTAATTCACAGTAAGATTCTCTTTGGAGAAAGTATTATAAATTAGAGTTTCATGGTTTTGGTACATTTTTCTTGTTTAGCAAGCACTGGTTCTTGGGGAAAAGGAATTAGCTATTTTATTCCAGAAGTCTCAGTAACAGAGAAAAACCTCTTTTGTGTAAGTCAGGTGAAAGATGTTCCATACAGGCATTTTTATTTTACACTTTCAGTAAAACTAAAATATAAAGAAAATGATGTATTAGCAAATAGAAAATGCCCTGAGGATACAGTTAAATATATTACAAGTTACTGGTAAGGAATTTCTAATCTGTGTTCATAAGTATTCCAAGTTATTTTATGAAAATTTTTTGTCAGTTAGGAGGAAACAATTTAAGGGAAATCTGAAGAGACATACCAACTTTGATATGTGTCAATTAATAAGGCAAGAAAACCCTTTTATATAAAAAAAAATAAATAGGAAAACCAAAAATGAGCAAATTTTACTTTTCCCTAATCCTTCTCAAATAAAACTCGAGGCTTTCAGTTGTCTCTGAATTACCAGAACTGGGGATAAGGGACCAGCAGTGTAAAAGGTCTTTTCTTATTTGTTGTCATGTACTTTAATTAAGCTTTAGCCTTTAATTTATTGCTTTCACATTTAGAGACCTTTTGAACACTGAGAGCCTTTTGCACAAGCAGTGATCTCCTTCCAAGGTGATGTAGAGCCAGTAGAGACACAGCCTACTTGCCCCTGATGCTCCTCTGTTAGTATCTACCTGTGTCTGTGACAGATTTTCAACCACTCATGCCACCCTAGCTACCATACCTGTGTGATAATGCCATGAGCAGAATATCTACAACCATTAGTCAGACACAGCAATATTTATGACAGCAATATTGAAGATATCTGCTTAGTAGTCTCATCCCTGTCAATGATGATGCATCCTGTGTGGACAATTGCAACACCATGAAGAAGACCTTCAGGGTCTTCAGAAAATTTGTCATGGCTCCTGTGTGAGATGGATGGGATCACCTGCTTCAGCTGGATGCAGTCTCTGGGATCTAATGGAATTGACCTCAGGGTACTAAAAAAGATGACTAATGTCTTAATGGGATCTCCCTCCACTAATTTTCAACAGTCTTTGGAGTCTGAAGAAGTCACAGTTGAGCAGAAGTTGGCAAATGTTGTCCTGTATTTCAAGAAGGTTAAGAAGGAAGACGTTGGTAATTACAAACCTGTCAGTCTCACTTCAGTGAGGTTACTATTATTATGGAGAAGGTTCTACTAGGAGTTATTTAAATCCATTTGAGAGGCAACACAGTCATTGTTCTTAGCCAGCACAGGTTCATAAGGGAAAAGCACTTAATCAGTGTAATGTTCTTTTATGACAAACAAGGTGACTAATCTAGTTGACGGAGGGGAGCCAGTAGGTATGATGCCTTTGGATTTTAGCAAAGATTGTGGTTCTGTTTCTCAAGGTATTCTACTGGACAAGATGTCCAGCACACAGATAGACAAGTCCATAATATGATGGGTAAGCAACTGGCTGATGGGTCGAGCTCAGAGAGTTCTCGTGAATGGGATTACATCAGGCTGGTGAACAGTCATCAGTGTAATTGTCCAGAGGTCCATTTAAGGGACATTGCTATTTGATGTTTTCATAAGTTATCTGGATACAGGAATTGAAGTTATACTTAGTACATTTGCTGAGGATCATAGAATCATATAACGGTTTCTAGGAGGAGCTGTGGACTACTTCAAAGCCAGAGAAGCCTTCCAGATATGTCTGAATAGACCAGAAAGCTGGGCAGTCACCAACTGCATGAAACTGAACAACAGCAGTTTCAGGGTTCTCCACCTCAGATGAGGAAACCCTGGCTACAACTGGTGTCTGAAGGATGAAAGGCTGGAGAGCAGTCCCAAGGAAAGAGACCTGGAGTTTGATGGCAAGCTGAATAGGAGTCATCAGCGCACACTGGGGTGGTTCAACAGCAAAAAGGGTTTATCATGCTCTGGGGTGCTTCAAGAACAGCAGAACCAGCTTAGGGATGTGACTGGCCCACTTCACACTGCCCTGAAGTGTTGTGTTCAATTTTGTGCTTCTCAATATAAGATGAACATCAAATCATTACAGTGTGTCCAGAGAACGCTGACAAAGATGGTGAAAGACATTTAGAGCAGGACTTACAAGATGCTGTTGAGGTCATTTGGTTTGTTTTAGCCTGGAGAAGACTGAAGTGGGACTTCATGCCAGTCTGCACCTTGCTTCTGGGGGCAGGAAAGGGGATAGTGCTGCTCTCTCTCTGGTAACCAATGACAGGAAATGAGGAAACAGAATGAAGCTGCATCAGGAAAAATTCAGATAGGACATTAGGAAAACATTCTTCTCTCAGAGGGGATCAGTCCCTGGCACAGACTTCCAGGGTAGCTGTCATAGCATCAAGTCTGTCAGAGGTCAAGGAGTATCTGCATGTGGTCTGAGTCATGTGGTTTAGTTTCAGTCAGTCCTTCAAAGAGCAGGGAGTTCAACTTGATGATCACCATGGATCCCTTTCAACTCGAGATATTCTGTGATTCTGTCTTTCTGTTTCAGAGGCTTGCAGTCCAGAGATGACTGCAAGAGATACCCAGTATGTAGTGGTGGGCATATGGCAGCTCAGACCTGGAGAAGAGACCTCCTACAGTTTTGTTCTGAAAGCCAAGGGGATGGCTGTCTTCATCTTTGTCCTGTTCTTTCATCTTCTCCTAAGGCCAATGCCACCTGGTAGCAAGCTGCTTGCAGACCCTGCTGTGAGCACTTCACCCAGTAAGAGGCAACTGGGGGGAGAAGCTATCATTTCTTACAAAGAATTTGTACCAAGGAGGACTCATGTGGTGGCAGGATCCTGACAGTAATGCTGGGGAAAGAAGTGGCTGTGGGATCTCTACCTTACCCTAGGCAATATCAATACTATCTGGTGGCACTGAGAATATCTGATGCCCCTGTGTAAGGTCAACCCACACACAGTGCTTAGGGAAGGTGCCTCACACTCTGCCTCCTTGCAGATTTGCTAGTGTCCCTTTAGCTTTCTCCAGCCTTCCACAGTGTTGGCAGCTGTTGTCATTACTGCCCATACTGGAGAAGTACAAGGGACTAAGGGAAGCGTGGCTAGGGAGATAAAGAGGTAAGGATATAATCTGCATGGGAATGGGATAGCAGTCATACTGCTGAAGTGTGGGAACATGAGGACCAAATATTTTTTTTGTTCCTTGACCAAAGAAATCTCTTGTCTGTGATGAGTTATTTAGATATGTGCTATAAAGCTGAAGAGGGAAACTAGTTCTGAAAATGCCCTGCTAGACTTGTACATATCCTATTCCTACCATTTCCTCAATTTCCTCAATGTCATCGTAGGACATTTCTGGATATCCAATTTCCACGCCCACAGGGAGGATAATGGAGTATAACGCCTGGAGTTGTCACGGATATCTGCCTATTTTTGGGGTTTTAAGACTATGCTACAAGAAGTGTAGGATGACAACTTTAGGTTCCTGTGTGTAGCTATCTAACAGCTGGTTCAGATCTGGTTTTCAAGATGGCCCCCACTGGAATTTCTGGAGTGACAAGGCTCATCAAATTATTTTTCTTGTGTACACAAATAAATGAAGCAATATCAAGTTTCACTAGGGAGTGAACTTTCTGTTCAACAGAAACACCTCTGAATATGTTCCAGTTTTATTATAGGCTTTCATTTCCTAGATAGCTCTTCAAAAAGGAGCATGAGAAAAGACAGGATGACAGATTGCACCAATGTCAGAAACAATACCACTCGTTAAATTATTTTTAAAAATAATTTTATTTTTCAGATCAAGATTTGCTGTTTTCATAGAAGTTATTGGCACAATTAGGAGGATGTGAAGATCCTACATGTCTTGGTATAATGTCAAAGTGCCTCGCTGATTTATTGTTGAAGAGTCAGCTCAAAACTAATCAGTAGGTAGCAAGGAATTTCATTCATTTGCAGGAAAATGTGCAGCAAGTTTTAATTAAAGAGGAAGTCAATGAATAGCTGATAATTCATTGACTATGAATCTAGTTTTTTTCAGTGTTTATCTGCAAAACTAAATTTTATTTGAAATAGAAATTCTAGTAATAAGCATATTTTGAATTATTATGTGAATCAGAAATCTATAGTACACCTTACTGGTGTGATGTATATTAATCGTGTAAGCAAGGATTGATGGCTGTATATGTGGTTTGACTATACAAGCAACTGAATGATTATGTGCAAAGTATTCATTATCATAACTATCTTAGGGCATCCTGACATAAAATTAATAGGGAAAATAGAGGACAAATCCAAAACAGAACACAAGGACCCCTGGTTTAGGTACAGAGTTGTTATCATACAGTACCCCCGATTCAATACCTGGTGTTTACAGCAAGAATTATTTGCCTCTGCTGTCCATAAAATCTCCTTGAGCAGGTAGCTGCCCACATCTGGCCATCAGGAAAAGATGAAGATCGGGCTGTACTGGATCAACCCATCTTTCTGGTGATAAATACCAGTCTCTGGTATCTAAAGGGGCTCTAGGGTCCATATCTTCCTCTCTGGGATCCAGTTCATAGCATTATCTTCTGAGGAAATGCCTACAGTAATTCTTTGAAATCACTAAAGCAGGCCAGCAGAACCTGCACTCATCTTTTCTATAACAGAAGATTGCCTGGGTGTATCCATCCTGTTAATGGACCTAAAGGACTCAAGAGGCTGTCCTGCATCTAAGAATGATTTTCTACAGTAATGCACAAGGCTGCCTAGGCCAGAGAATTTCCTTTACCCCCATGCGTGTTGTGCTGCCCAATCACAAAATATTTTGGTTTAAATAGAGAGCTGCAAGTAGGTGCTGGTGAAGATTTTCAGCTGTCCCCCATGCAGTAGATAGATATACTGACTTTGCCATGTGAAGTCTGCATCTGAAAAGCAGTATCCAGGGTTCCCATTTCTCAGCTGAATTCTTCAGGTATCTAGATTACCTTTCTTTTGGCTTTTTCTTCCTGTGACCTATCATCAGTTGCTCTTACCTTATGGAATGTCTTGTCCTCTGGGGACCCCATTCTCACACATTAAATTGTTCTTGAAAACTTATCTTAGCCCTGTGAACATAGTGAAATATTTTGGAGTCCACTTGGAGAACAGAAAACACCATTTAGAACCCCTTGTGAAAGCAAAATTAAAATATAGTTTTACTTTTGACTGATGCTGCCAAATTTGAGACCAATTCACAAATAATTCTGCTCTTCCCAAGCCTACACATTTTCACAAGTAAACTGTTCTTTTGACCATGGTCAGCTGATTATTTTTCCCCTGGAAAACCCATGAAAATGACTGAGATTGTCTCTGAAGTAAGATGCTTACAGCCTGAAGCAGAATAAAGCAGCAGCTTTTCATCTAGAAGTTTTTGGAAGGGAGGGAAAACCAAATAGGAAAAAGGTTGTGGAGATCCTGTCAATCAATTGACATCTGTTAGAAATAGACATTAAATGTTAAGAATTAAGGGGAAAGGTTGTAACATGTTTATCTTGCATGCTGATTTTTTTTTTTTTCCCTTAGAAAAGAAACATACCATAAATTTGAGAGATTATTCTAATGGTAATAGTGTATAGAAAACTTGATGAGTATAACCATGTTATGGCGTATCAGCCTAGAGCAAAGCAGTGTCTTTTACCACAGGGGTGATAGCTTAGGAAAAATACACAAGATTTTGTGTCTTGTAAGATCTGAAGTACAAAAATATCTATTTAAGAGTCTTATGAGGGTAAAATTCCCTTAAGGTCACTCTGTGTGCAATAAAGTGTTTCGGTTCATAATGTTACATTCTTTCTTAGAGCTAAAATAACAGAATCTGTGAGGAAAGCTGGAACACTTAGAGCTGCCAGTGGAGCAAAGAGCAGCTGAGGGGCTGCAAGAGTGACAGCATCTACCAGAACAGAGGCTTTCATGCTGAGAATGGCAGCATCAGGAACTGGTAATCCTGGCAAAGGATTACAGGTTAATAAGAAAATTCAGGATGATTATAACTAAGGCCCTTCTCTCTGGATGGTCAAATCAAATACAAGTAATTTTTTGCTGTTTGAGGCTTCTAAAAAGGGGGGATGGTTGTTGATAATTCTGATATAAATACAAACCAATACAAATACAAAGTTACCTTTCCATATTCAGGTTTATTTAAAATTCAAAATTAATCTGCTGCATCAGCAGTTATCTGTGAAGGAATCTAGTCCCAAGAACCTTGTGATCATTAAAGACCTTATGTTACAAGATTAAGCTTCACATCTCTACCATTTTGCATTTTTCAGTAAATAGACCTTCGGAGTGAAAACTAGATGAGGTGCAAGGAAAGTGTCTACTATTGCATTCCTCACTAACATCTGCAGATACTTTTACTATGAAAGTGTCTGTAATCTATGTGAACACTCAGAGAAATCAGCACTGTAGAATTAAGTGTGTTTCATGGACCTTTTCCAAGAAAAGGTTTTTAATCCCTCTTTAAACATAAAAATCAAGAAAATAAAACTCAATATGATTACAAAGTAGCAAAAAGTAGGACTAACATCACTGAAAAAAGGGCATAAATTATGGGAGTGTAAATACTTGTCCATTGTATTTACTAGTTTTAAGTCAGTTTCTTATATAACCTCTTAACCAACTGAGAAATAGGAAATGCAACAGACAGCAAATACAACATGTACTCAAGATATATACTTAACATATACTCAAGCAAATATTCATTGTTTACAATAGTTCTATAGCATCACTTTCCTGACAAGACTCTTGTAAAATTTTTGCTAGGGATAAAAATTAAGGAAATATAACTATCCTGCATGAAAGGTGTAGGTTTCCAGAGGATGAATATTTATCAGGTGATAATTAATCAGTCTGGCTATTTTTTTTTTTTTCCCAAATTAAATGATATGAAAATTCCTGTTTTTAAATGATATGGGGATGTTCATGTCTACCTCAGTGGTACGAAGTGAAAAAACCCACCACATTCAGAGACTGGGCATGTCTACCAGAGATAGAGCATGAGCTGGTATTCTTCTGCAGGGAAAGATTCACCAAGGTCAAGAAGGTCAAGAAAGTAAAAAGAAATTTTCACAGAAGCTGACTCTCTTGCCACTCTTGAAGAAAGACAAAAGTTCATGATGATCCACATATTATCTCTTTCTGGGTTCCCTTGTTCATCATCATGAATAGCCTTCTCTTAGTCTAGATGATGCCACTCTGGCTTTGCATTATTCAGTCAAAGATTCTTCTATGGAAAATACACTATTAACCCCAAAATCTTTTAAGCCATTTCTTCTCCAGGAACTGAACAATCACTTCACTTGTATTTCTAAAACCTGTGAAAATCTCTAACTAAATCGTTAACTCTGAGGTACAGCAGTTGATTTTTACTACCACACCAAAAGATTAGGGATAACAATCCCAAAGATTATTGAGAGGGATGCCTTCCTAGTGAAGTCACTGGAGAGCACCTCCAGAACAAAACGTGAGAGTGGCTTCTGCAAATGTGTCCTTGTTTGTGAAATATCCCCTCTGTCCTGCAAAACTCAGTTCTATTACAGCACATGGATCTTCAGTGCCTATCTGGGAACACATCAGGAATCCCATCAGCTACAAAAACTTGCTTTGGTGTAAGACTGAGACCAACCTTCAGCTAGGGATAAAAATCTTAAGTTACTGTAAACCATTCAAAGGCTCCAGACTGAACTGGCTTCACTCAAAATTCAGCACATGGTCTTTTTAGATTCCAAGAAAAGAAGTGACTGGAAAAGAAGGAGTAAATTGTAAAAATAAATTGAAAGGGAGAAGTTGTAAAAGAGGAAAACTAAATTCTAGTTATCTTGCCCAGTAGCGATTCCCTTCCCTTCCCTTCCCTTCCCTTCCCTTCCCTTCCCTTCCCTTCCCTTCCCTTCCCTTCCCTTCCCTTCCCTTCCCTTCCCTTCCCTTCCCTTCCCTTCCCTTCCCTTCCCTTCCCTTCCCTTCCCTTCCCTTCCCTTCCCTTCCCTTCCCTTCCCTTCCCTTCCCTTCCCTTCCCTTCCCTTCCCTTCCCTTCCCTTCCCTCTGCTCCTCACACTCAGGCTTAAACAGCTTCCACTCCACTTTCCCCAGGGGGTGGACAGATTTTGCAATACTTCCTTGCTGTGGAGAGCTCACAGTTACACTAACATCACGCAGATACAAAGAAACTTTACACAATCGAGGGAAGAGAAGAGGCAAATCACAGAAGGTAATGAATGCTTGGGACCATTACATTTCTTTGCTGTGAGTGCATGTGCACTCCGTTTGCCAGCTGGCTCATGTTCACCGTGTTTCTGAATGATTTTCTGAAGAGAGGTTTCATGGCTCTCTGGACTCCCTATAGGAGACCCTAAGTCTCCATAAGTAAAGAGCCATCTGAAGTGACTGCCGTGATGAGCATCACAAGGCAATCAGTATAATACGAGTTTAACACTTCAGGACTTTTGACCCAAAGACCTGACAAGACCCATCATAGGCAAATAGAAAAAAATGCTCCCTTTTTTCTTCTGATCCAGTCATGTGGTGCAATGCAAACGAAGCTGTGCAGATATCACAGGATCAGATGAACACTGTCACCATCAAAGAGACAGTGCATGATTTTCTGTTAGCTGGTAACTACTGCTCATAAACAAGGACACAAGAAACTGAACAGCACAGAATGTGCTAAAATCCCAGAAATGTGGAGCGTGTTTGTAACTATTGATAATAACATTATTCACAAATATTTATTGGTTTAAAATTCAGTTTATTCAACTAGGCCTTATCTCTGTGTTACAGTGCTATATGTAATTGGTCCAATTTCTGTGCAAAACCTTTTCCCAAGGGTACCCTTTTTAAGAAGGGGCTGTGTAATGAATAGCTATGACTTCCCCAAACTATTTTTCAACCTTTTTAGTAGTTAAATTTACACAGGATTTGATACAGGAAAATGTCTTGTTGCCTGACACATTTCATTTCTTAATCATTTGGTGAAGTGAAAGATTTTTTTTTCCTTGGCTATGAAGGGAGATGCAAACTGTCACATGCTTTTCCCAGACACATAATGACTGCCAGAGAGACATGGCAGCTTAACTTATGAGAACCTACAGTGGGATTTCCAGAGGTTTAAAGATTCAGTTTTCCCCAATAAGCTCAAAAAAATCTGTCCCAAATTCTGTGAATTCTGCAAATAGAAAAAACTAATGTGCTAATCTCATCATCCTCAGTCCCCAAAGATTTTTGATATTTCCTGTATCTTCCTGACATCGAAATACTGTCATGGAAGCTTCCACCAGTTTTCAGCCACATTTATGTCCAGCTTTTGCTGCAACTTTGAAATGTAGGATAGCAAAGTGACATTTTCCTCATTTTGAAAATTATTCACTCTTACATTTACATTTCTCAAAACTGTTTGAGTTTTTTTCCCAGTACTGTTAGAGTGGGTTTTTTGCTACATATGCATATAATTACGTTTTTAAATCTGTAAGATTAAAACTTCAGGTTGTCTGTTAGAGATACAGAACTTCTGACTTTAATTTCTTTGCTGTATCTAGGACTGCATAGACTTGAATTATCTCTCTCACTGTTCACCATGTAATTGGAATGAGATAGGGTATTACTTTGTTCATCTCTGTTGCATGTTGCCAACATAACTTTCATTACACAAATACAAAGAAAACCATGACAGGGTCTAACATTGAGAAGAATAAGTAATTCTACATCATAGACTTGATTCATAGCTTTTGGATACATTAGTAATACCACTTCTTTTGCTCTAGTTCACACAGTCTAAAGAGATATTAATTTAAACTGAATATATGTATCTGAAACAACAAAAGAAACAGGTTTGTACCCTACTTTGCTTATCACAAAAGGATGTGAATTGTTCTATACAAATGAAAGAACCTGGTATCTAGTAGTTGTGATCTACAAAAGGCCTAAGACTTAAGGGATTAGGCTTGTAGTTCTTACACACCAGTTACTTCTGTGTGGGGAAAGAGTGACAGATCATGGGCTGCACCTGAGCAGCAGTACCTGTATCAAGTCTGGTTAATCATAGTGGCCTCCTTGTAAAGCTTCATTTAATTAAGGGTACATATAGATCTCAGTTGTCACCACAGCAGGAGATGTTGATTTTCTTTGCATATGAAGTCCTGTCTGCTTAATTGCCCTGCAGTGTTGCTGAAAAGATAGACATTACACAAAGAATTGCTAAAATACTGCTGCAATCCTTCTAGGACAGTCTGCAGTCCCTTAGCTGCTCATCCTGATAACATGAATTGGGAGCTGCAGGGTCACAGCTGGCTTTATGTGCTTTTTCTTCCTTTATATTTTGAACTATCATCCCTCTGTTCACTGTGGCACACCCTTAAGGGAATGAAAAGAATCGAATACGCCTCCCAGATCAGTGTCTGGCAACTTTTCTGGAGATACAGGCAAAGGGTTTCATCTCTCATACACCAGGACCAGACCTGAAGCTGTGCCTTCCTTACTGCAGAATGAAGACTAAAGCTTTGCTCTGTTATAAAACTGTAAAGACACTGTAACTGTATTTTAATGACCCCATTCTTTTTTTTTTTACAGCAAGCTCCTGGGAGCAGGTTCCTGGCACCTGATCTGACCTGGAACAAGCAGGTGTTCTCAGCAGCCACAAGGATACTTATGCTGATTTACTGGGTTCCAGTCTCTAGGTTTGGGGTTCATCTTTTGAGAAAAGAGGCCTAAAGAGTCAGGCTTGCAACATCTATTTGAATATAAGTTTTTCATTTAATGTATCTAAATATATTCAAGACAAATATTTTCATGCAGACTTCACACTGAAATCAGTGTTGCATTCTGAGCCTATATCAACAGATAGTCCCTTCTCATTACCTGTCCCTTTTTCTTGTGATAAAACATCTTTTGAAAGGACATTTGGACATATAACCCTAGAATGCACAAGAGTTACACTGTTTCAGAAAACTCTCCCACTGTTGACAACCTCTGATTCCTTGAAAGCTGGTCCTGTAAAATCCTGAAGAAAAGTATGTGATGTTTTTTTTGTTTGAGATAATTTCAGTCTTTTGCTTTAAAAAATGTGCAACAGGAAGTTGAAAACCAGGGATGTGTCTTGTGTCTTGTTACTCATTGTGATGCCCTACTGTAAATAATTAATGTGTTTTAATGGTTTAAAAACAATGTCAAAGCATCAGTTTTCATTCATCTACAATAAAAAAGCAGCAGGAGGAGTGAGCTGACAGGAGTATGAGAAATAGTATGAATAAAGTTGATAAATAATGCCTAGGGTGTTAGTCATCAGTTTTGCCTTGCACATCCCATATTCTGCACACTATATATAACCTTTTCCATATTTTTTTTTGTTTTGTTTTTTGTGGAAAAAAAGCATGAATCGCATTGAAGATCTTGGAAAGGACTTCAGATGTGAATTAAAGAGAGAGAAATAAATCTAAACATTATTTTCTTTCACGGCTTCTTTTCTGTTTCCGCTTAATGTGACATGATTCATAAATATTTGATTGGCTATGGCTCAGTAAATGCCATTTTCTTGGCTCTGGAGGAACTTCAACTTTGAATGTTGATCAAAATGATATACAGTCTCCATGGAACAAGAAGGACAAGTACTATGTATTTGAAGGCCAGATTCCATTCCTGTCAAAATAAATCTCAAAACTTCAACTGTATTCCAAGATAAATTGGTCAAGATGTTGGTGAAATCGAGGTCCAAATTTTAGCAGTTCTACTATACTAGCAGATCTTCTCTGACTTTTCTTCAGCTCTTCTCTTGCTTGTAGACCTATAAGTACAAAAAATAACTCCTATAAAGGTGTGTCTTACATTAGGAAATCACACTTAAAGTGACTATGATATTTTTCACTGCTATTTTAAAACTTTCTTCTGCCTTTCTCTCTGACCTCAGTGATGAGCTGACAATAAACGAGGGCAAGCCTCCTTCTGTGGCTTTATTGTCTTCCCTAGACCATGGTCAAAAGATAAGAAGCAGTTCTGACTTGAATGGGGAGAGAGCAACAAACTGCAGGTATTTTATCAAGACCTTTGTGATGTTTTGGTGGTCTGTGCAGCAACAATTGAGTAGGGACATCTGGAATGAGTGGGTGGAGGCTGATGCACTCTGTTTCCAGAGTCTCGTCGTGAACCAATCCCAGTGGAGTTCAGTCAGACAGCGGAGGAAGATGCAGGAAGATGAAGTTGTGGACTTTTTTGTTGCCTTGTCCTAACTTGTGAACCTCATTCCCTTCTCTCACAAGGGATCCACAAGTACCGTGTAATGAAACAAACGAGTTACTTGGGCAACAGGCAGCTGGACACTCTTCTCAAATAGAAATCCTTGGGTTTTAGTGGAAATATTTTTGTCTCAAAGTTTTTAGTTTCCAAAATAACAACGCACTGATGAAGCCTTTTCCCATGTAACTATGACTGTCTCACAAAGGCAGACAGGACCAGAATTCAGTAAAAGCAAAGGATAATAATGGTACAGATATCAGTTGCCATCCCACACATTTAAATATGATTTTTCTTTGATGACACTTGTTTGGATTCATTCTATTAGCAATGAGAACATCTCATTTGACTCCTTAAGAGATTAAGCTGTCCCTACAAATGAATGATAACTACAGAAATGCTGATTTATGCTTTCTGAGAACCATAGCTGATATCATAATGCAACATAAAGTGCTGGTGCTTGCATTTGCTTTCAACAAAAATATTCTCAAAAAAATTATGTTTTCATACTTAGACAACTGAACACATTCATCCTGAGTAGGTTATGAATCTAGGACCCTTATTCTTTCTACATGAATAGAATGTAGAAAGAATACATTCTATTCTTTCCCAGAATAGAATGTATTACTGGACTTCAATTACTGGACTATTATCTTAATGAGGAGTGAAAAATAATGGGATACCATAAGAAGTTCTCCTTTTGCAAGTACCTTTAAAAAACCCAACAAGACAAATACTGCCCTCAATATATTTTATAGGAAGTGTAATCCCATTTTTGCACCTCAGGTGCTGGCTGGGGTTGGGCCTATGCTGTGCTCTGCAGGAACTCTGAGATGTGGCCAGGTTGAGGGATAGTGGTGGTGAAAGACACAAGGCAATTCTGGACATGCTCAAAGGCACTATAGATGCTGAGTGGTTTGGCTATAAAATCAAAGTTTAGCACTATGGCAGGTAAATGTTGCTGAAATGTTAGTATAGAGACATAAAATTTTCTGGAAGCAGTGGGAAGGAGAAGAAAAGGAGTATTTAACCCTGGTTTTCCATAGCTTTTGGTTAACCAAAACATAGACTATGTAAATCTATTGGTTGTTTTGCTTGGTTTTATAAAGACATACCAGCTGGACTCGTACATGCCTGCCAAATTGCTTATGAATAGGTGATGACAAAAGTTGATTTGGAAAGCTTTGTATTAAAGAAGTGATTTTTCAAAATCAGTTTCCTTATGATCTACTTACACTTTTCTAAACTGTTCTAAAACTGCTTATGATCACTGTAATCATAATGTTTTTAATTATTTTTTGAGCACTGCAGTACTTTGTCTCTCTCAGAACTAGTTTTAAAAGCAGTGGTTTACACTCAGTCTCTGGGACCAGACAAAGGCCCTTTCCACCACTGACTTGCCAGTGGAAGCAGACAGATAAGTCAGTATTTCAGAAGAATGTGATAATCTCCGTAAGTTGCTTCTCTTTAGCCATTAATTCTTAAGGAGAAAAAATTTATCCCTGGAAGCAGAGAGAAAGACAGTTGTAACTAGTTTAAGGAGAATGTCATTAGAATTGACGAAGTGTGCAATATTTTGTGAATTCTCTGTTTAGCTTTTGAACAATAAGACCTTATATAAGGATGCACTTTGCGATACTTGGCGACTGGTAAACAAAACCATCCTTTCAGCCTTCAGCATCCGTTTCATGCTTCATTATCCACTACTGAGCTAAGCAAACCAACTGATCCCTTCTCCACAATTCACCCGGAAGTTCCCTGTGGCTGCTTTTGTTCTTTTTGGTGTGCTGAGCTCACCAAAGAGCAAAAGAGTTTTGGGTGTCATTAGCAGCCCCCTTATTCAACTTGGTGATGACATCTGCTAATCTTTGCTTTTACAGACAACATTCATAATGTAGCATGGAGAAAGACAGCCTTCTCACTGACCCAGACTTCTTAGACAAGGCAGAAGAATGAGCACAAAAAGACCCTCTAAAATCTCATGTCTTAAGAGAAAGATATGTTAATGGAAGCCATACGGGAAGCTGCCATGAGCCATCCTTTTATTGAAGACCTCCCAAGCCAGGCCAAAGCATGTCAGAGGCAGGATCAGTTCTCAGAGCACCACGGAAACCCTGGTCTGTCTTGAAGCCTGTAAGACAATGTATGAAGGCAGCCCAGTCAGAAGAGAGAAAAGATGATTACCTGTGCAAAATATGTACAAAATTTTCCTGAAGAAGGACATCAATAATATAATTAAGGAAACAACTAGGAGAGGGAAATAGAAAACATAAGTTACTGATGATAACCTCTCACATAAGAGAGGGGTTTATCAGATTGTCAGAAGGTATTGCTTGGATCGGATCACAGAAGTCAATAATTTAGCGTGGACTAACAACAGCAGATGTACAAATAACTTGTATATGGGTAATAGCATAAGCAATATCTTGTTTAAGGAGACATGTTGAGTGTTTATATCCCAACGTATCTAACACATGGGCTTTATTGGATTTGTATGTGTAAGAATATGTCCCCTGTTACAAAGGACATCCCATCAACCGGCTGCTAGCAACATTTTAGATTTTTAATTTCTTCTGAGGCCAAAGCCACAATCAAAGGGTTTTTTGCTCTATTAAAAAAATTACCCAAGAAGAATGGAAGAAAGGGCAAGCTGAAGAAAATGCATTTCTGATAGAAAGGTGCCATGAGTATTGTGTGGGGGTTGCCTATCAGAGGTAGCAGTCTGAGAGAAGGGGAACATATCCAAAACTTGTAAGTAAATCATAATGTTAAGCTAAGACACAGATATATGGGCCTTTTGTGGCTTTGTGCTCTTCTTCTGCTTGATGGAAAGAAGAAAAAAAAAGTTATTTTCATAAAGGTTGTGGAGTTATTTTAAGCCGTTGTTGTCCCTATGAGCAGAGGAGAAGGATTTACTAACCTCTCTGGAGTCATCAGGGATAGATGAAAATGTGAGGCTCTGGGAAACCCTCTTAGAAGACAGGAAAGAGTAGTGAAACCTTCAGTGTCTCAGCTTCACAGCAACCATGCCAATGGAGTAAGTAGCTTAGTCATGGTATATGAGGACATTGTAAGTTTACTGCTTATTAGCACATACTGGAACAAAATTTCTAATTTAGACCTGCTCCTAAAATGTGTACTCAATACTAAAGGTATTATTTAGTTTAATTACATAAGTCTTTTTGTAAAACAGAACATTAAAAATGGTGTAAAAATGACTGACAGAAGAGAGTATGAATGACCATGTTGTTCTGATGGATTAAAACAAAAAGGAAGTTTATTTTGGATAATACTTTGAGAAGAACTATCCTTTAATTTCAGATAAACAAGGAAGGGTGTGACTGCAAATTATGCGGATACATAATATTTACAGGCTTAATCCAGGTCCCAGGAAAGTTAGTTCTATAATTCCTATACTAATCTATGTCCTTAAGAGAATTTCCCAGGTCAGCACTACAAATCAAGGTGGAGGAATATATATCACTGTGCCAAAAATTATTTTCAGGCTGCACATATTTATTTTGCCTGGTGAATTTTCCTGAATTCAAGAGAAGAGCTTTATCTCTACAGGGCTACCAAATATATGTTACAGAACATGAAGTCTTTTTTAGCTGCTTTATTTTAATAAACAGTTTTTAAGGGGAAATCAGAAATATCAAGACTCTAAATTCCCAGGTACTCCCCTTCAGTCCTGTTATGCCATATTCATATCAAGCTCAGAAGGTGTACTGCTTACAGTTTTGAGTTTGGGGTTAGTGCACTGAAAGCCTTTATCTCCAGCAGTTTTAAACACAGAATATTAAGGAGTGGAGGAGTTGATAAAAATAACTGTTTGGGCTGTCCCAAACCTCCCCCAAGAGGAGATGGTTATAAGAAAGGTCTAGGTCTATATTCAGATGAATCATAAATTATACACCGTAAGTATTAGTTAGAGAGGGAGAAATGTAGAAAATGTGGCCTCTTGACCCTTCCTTCCCCAAACAGCTAAAGTTCTCAAGAAAACATGAACTATTATAAATATCAGTAACTCCCCTTAGAGTGTAATTTACTGATGAAAATCCTGCTACAGAACTTGCTTTTCATGCATGAAAGAGAACGCATGGCAATTTGAAACCAGGACTTGAGGGAATATATCTATTAGTGTGCAAGACAATTCTTGTTGTGCATGATCAGAGATAGGCAAGTGGCTTAATTCTGAATCCTGACACTGACCGAAGAAATGTAATTATCAGAAGTAAAGTTCAAAGAAAGAATATATCTTCTTCCAGCCTTAGGATTTAGTTTAGAGTTCAGAAAAGCAATGTTTTGGAAGATAAGTGGAGTTGAGTGAATATTAGTCTTGATGTAGTTCTGTTTTAAATCAAATTGAACTGTGCCATACAGATTACATTTACAGCCAAGATGAAGCCTCAAGTCAGAATTAATATTGTTATTAATGGCTGTTCTCACATGTACATAAGAATCAAAGAAAAAATCCACAGGAGGCACAAGTTCTAGGATGCCAACCTGAACAACTTGACCACAAGGCTGGCAGCTTTCAACATGCAGTAAGCATGCCTGGAGAGATGGGGAAAGATTTCCCCTGCATGGGTGACAGTAGCACAAGGGCAGCAAGCTGAAGTGCTGACATTCTGCAGAACATTTCTCAGAGCACTTGAACTGCAGCAAGTTGCAGGTATAGCCCTGAGAGCTGTTGTGCAAGTGCTCAGATCCTTGCTTTCTCAATGGAGTTCCCCTTTCAAAAATGGAGCAAGTCGCCCCATTGACCAGAGTGCCACATTTCATGGAAGTAGTATAGACTTACATCTCTCTTGAAGAAGCATATTCTGCCAGTCTGCTGTCAATTCACTATTTCAATTCACTATTTACCATATAGTTAAAGATATTTTAAATATTCTTGGAAAAAAAGCTTTTGGGTAAATATATTAAATAAGTAGTCATTCAACACAAATAAAGTGAAAAGCTACCGGTATGCATTTATTATTGTTTGAAATAACTTAACTTGCCAAAGAACTTGAGCAATATTTACCTTTAGGGAATAATGCATAATAAAGCCAATCTACATTTTTATTTGATTGGGTTTTTCTGTTTGTTTGTTTGTTTGTTTGTTTTTAAATTGGAAATGCTCAAATGTAACTTTCTAATATTTATTCTTAACTTTATATTGCTGAGGAGCAGGTTGATACTCCAAAATATATGACCAAATATGAGCCTGATAACTGTTATTAAAATATTTTGTTTTAAATATTTTTGAAGCTGGATATGATGATTTACATCTTTTTTGTTGACCTAAAATAATGACTGCAAAGGTCTTTGAAATCAATGGAGGGAAGAAACTATCCCATTATTTTATGTCTTTTTATGTGGATTCCAGAAATAAACTTTGCATTTCTTGTACCATGATGGAAACCCACTGCTTTCAAGTACTAAAGTACCAGGTGCTTAGATACCAGGAATTTCTAGTTACAACAAGTTTACCCTAATCCTAAGAATGATGCAACGACATACGGAACACAGCTCTTAAAGCTCCCAGGGCAACTGTCTGTGAGCTATTTTTAATTGATGAATAGCAGCACATAGGTTAAAAAACTCTTCAGAAGGTAATCTGATCAAATATGTCTAATTTTCAGAAGCCGAGTTTCACACAAGCCACAGAGTAAAAAGGAGTAAATTTCATGGCTTGTAGGTAACAATCAGCCACGCAAATTGAAAACCTAACAATCTCAAAATTTTGAGTCCCAGTTTCAGATGGTCAATGTAGAGATTTTTGTTCAGGTACATTTGTAATGTATATATTATTCCCAAATTATCTTGATTAACTTTGTCTGGGGTGAGGTTTATATAGTTTAGCTTGTTCTTAAGGGGTAATTCTCTCCATTCAGTTTTCCACAGTTGGGAACCTGCAGCTGGGCAGTCAGTTTGAGGGGACTGATGTGCTGGAAGGAATGCACAGGGGAGTGTGAGGTATACACTACTGCACTGACTGTGGGAAAACCTTGTAGCCATTTTCATCTTAATTCACTAAGTATTTAAACATTCTCAGAAAACATTAATTATCCTACAGAAATTATTTTTTTAAGGAATTGAATGCATTTTAACAGAGGTAAGCTTCTCTCAACTTAAAATCACTCTAAATACATGGAATGATTTGATTTGAAAAATGGAATTTGTCAGAACAACAGATTGGGAAGGTAGTAAGGAAAGGTAATTAAATTAGAAGGCACAGGATAGATTTTTACTCACTAGTTTGTCCAAAATTATTAATTAGGCTATAAACAAATAGTTAGGAAGTAGTGTCACAACAGGTTAATAAACTTAACCAGGTACTGACAGATCAATAGCAGGTTTGTGTTGTCCTCTAATCACAACCCTGCAGCAAGGTGACATACCAAGTTATAGTGTGTATGCTCAGCTCTGCTTCTCATTCTAGAAATAGCAAGAAAAGCTCATGTAGCAATAATACAGTCTAAAAGTACAGTGTGAATGTGTACCATGCCTGAGCAACCATCTGACTGCATTAGAGCAGCTGCTTGCACTCACACCTGCATGTGCTGACACAGGACAGAAGCCCCTGAGTTTGGCCATGCCAAATGTCAGTCGAGTGCATTATTAAAGTAAATATAAGGGACTTTACAGAATAAGGGAAAGCAGCCAAAGTGTTTTAATTCTTCCACTGACCACAAGCATTGAAATATTGAACATGAAATGGCTACAGAGCTGTTGGCTTTCACAAATATGGATGGAAAATATTTCCTCTCTTTGGGGTACAAAGAAGTGTGAGTCTGTACAAAACATACTGGCAATATTTTTTTTCCTATGCAGACTTGTCTGCAGCAGCATTCAGAGGCTATTAATGAAACTACACTGACACACCCATTACCTTCCCTGATGATGAGACAGATGGCTGTGCACTCCTACTCCCCAGCCTTTCAAAGGAATGTCTTCACCCATACCCAATTCACCTCAGATCCAGACTGCAACCAGATTCCAGGCATGTGATGATTTATGTCAGCTTGAATTTAATTCTCCCAATCCAAATTTCTGCTTTCTTTAGAGCCCTCAATCTGGTTTTGAGAAGTAAAGAATGGGAGTAACATATCCTGACAAATCTGTAGCCTACTCCAGTCTACTGACAAGGGTAAAGTTTTACCCAGTTCTTCCAAAAGTCAACAAGTTCAAGTTGCAGAGACAGGATTAATTACTGTCCCCAAGCACACAGCAGCAATTTGAATTATCTAAAAACATATTGGCCAGCTGGCCCATCCACTTCCTTTCTCTCTAACTGCCACTCCCAACAGAGAGAATATTTTTAACATTTTCCTCCCCAGGGCAGATAAAGCCCTCTGCATTTGCAGGGCTGCATGCTTCTGCTCTGAAAGCAGATGGAGGGACTTAGAATCTAGTGGCTATACTGGGAATAAAATGTGTTGCAATTCTGCATGTTCATGCACATTCATACCCTATTTGAGCAGTGTCTCTGTGGGAAGGAGGTTAATCTAAAGGGGAAAATGAGCTGGAAGTCTAGACACATACATGTTTGTCTGTGTCCAAAAGTTTTGTGTGTCTATTAACACAGGGATAAAAAAAGCTTTCCAATAAAAGTTTGTATCAGCTGTCAAAAAATAGTCTGCAAAATCTTGGATCCCTTCAGTAGTATTGAAGAATGGCCAGATGAAATGTGCACTGATAAACCTGTGCTACAGAATGTATTTTATATGATACTGAATTTGAATCCCCAAATTCAGTAATCTTTGCGTTTAGGACTAGGGAAAAATTTAGAAATTAAGAACAAATCTGACAAGTGTCCTAAGAATGATCAGCAAAGCAACACAGGCTGCGAGGTATCTAAGCAGCACCATTACAAACACAAACATGCTCCTCTCATCACCTCCAGGTACAGGCCCAGTTTTGTTACACCTCTGAATGAAGGAGTGCCCCTTCCTCCCTCCCTCTGGAGAAACATGTGAAGGAAATTTCTTCTAAAACACAGATGGACAATCTCTTCTGCTTACCTATGGTGCTTTCACACATACCTGCAAATGAGAGACAAAAATCTACGTTTCTACAAACTATACCAGAACATCTTCAGTCGCTACCAGGTGGAAAAAAACAAATGAACAATCAACAAAACCTTTGTACAGCACCACTGAGTTAACTCCATCCATTTGTACAGTTCTTCTATATCTTGGGATCATTTACAAACATTAGGGAAGGTTTGCAAATAAACTCTACAGTCATGCTATCCCTGTATACATGAGAGACCAAGTTTTAAGACAAATTTATATAGTTTTTCTTTGTTTAATTTCTTTCAACCAATATCTAACTAAAGTACCGATGTAAAAAAACCTCACTGGATGATAGCCTATTTAGTTATTTCTTTTTCCTGTTATGCAAGTTTTTATGCTCAGCCATTAATTGTCTAGAAAGGAGAACAAAAAAAGGTTCCTGAATATTTGCATTGTAGCTTCTATGGTATGTGCCGTTCAGCTATGATGTTGAGGTTTCTCTTTCCCTAATTATGCACTGAAGTAGTGCACTATAACTGCACTATGGCAGTTATAAGAGGAAAATAAGCAGCATCCAATTAGTCTATAAAAATCAATGTTCTAGATTAAAGTAAACTTACATGACTCAGGTATCACATACAATTCTCTCCAAGAATGTACTGAAACTTCTGCCTGTTTCGATGATTTTTCAGTTTTCTCTGAACATAGCAATAAACAAATGAAACTTCCCTTGGGAAACAAATGATGCTGACAATGAGCTTGTATGAGCACATGGCTGATTCTGCTCTAAAGAAGAAACTAACACAGATCTAAATTAACAATTTTTTTTATGTACAGTTTAGCAATCCTACATGAAGTTCCATCTGGCCAAATTTAGAAGAGACCTTTCTTAATCTGAACATTTTTATTCTTTTTTTTCAAAGTATGGAATTTGTATTGTCTCTAATAAACCACCAGGCAAGAAGTATAAGGAGTCAGCTGTAAGCAGCGGAAGAAGCTGAGAGCAGGGAAAGAGAAAGAACTGGCAAAAGGACTTCTTGGAGGATTCAACTCCCTTCAGACAAGACATGAGGAGAAAATGGTTGCGTTTGACCTGTAAAAAATTCTGGATATCCTTTCTTCCAGAGAGCACAGAAAAGACCCTGGGCACAAGCAGGACCCTGAAAAATAGCAGGCCACGGAGAAGGACTAACCAGTCAGGTCAGCCTTTGTCACTATTCACTTTAATTTCAGTGAAATAAAAGTCCACTTATTTATTGGAATCCAAAAAACAAATGAGGAAAAGCTGTACTACATTTTGTTAATGACACATTTCTTGATTTATACACAGCTTCCTGAAGTAATCCTTTCTTGGGAGAAATAAAAGATTTCATTTTAAAAGAGATTCCAGACCAAATTCTGTAAAGGCATTCATATGTAAACAACAGAATGGAAGGAAAAAAAAAAAAAAAAAAAAAGAAAAAATGACCAAATGCTAGTGTTAATTTTATTTTAATATTTGTTTGTTTCCTTTAGCACCTGCCTCATATTTTTCATGATGCAAGTCTTGTCCAAGGTGTACTTGTCTCCTGATTACCTTGCAGGTACACGGCAGAGGTAGACAGAAAAAAGTTTTGTCTTAGTAAATAAATCGAAACACAACTGGTAAAGGTCTCCAGGTAGAAACAAACTAACACCACCATATGAATGGATCTGCACAGATATCCACTGTGATATGAAGACTCTATTTTCCCTTCTGATGTAGCAGAATTGCAGCAGAATTGGGTTCCTTCCATCTGCCCTGTTGAAATTGTTCCCCTTCCCATCTAGAGAAGAGGTTTGAATTGAGACCAAAGGAATACTACAGTTGTAAAAGCATTCATTTAAAGAAAGAAAAAAAGAAAGAAACAAAAACCTAACAAAAACCAAAACCAACCAACAACAACGTCAACAACAACAAAAAACAAAAAAACAACCCAGTTGGAGTTGAATCCATAGCAAGAGGAGAGAAGCAGCTTGCATCTGGATATCCCATAGCCTGGAGGCTTGGCTAGCTGCCTGCAAGTACATGGTCCCTCAACATGAGAGCTTTTCAGCACCTAGATCCCTGGAAAAAGTGTTTGAAAGGTGAGTAAAGTATCACCTAAGAAGAACAGCCCTGCTGCAGAGAATGGAGAAAATGAGTTCACAAACACCTGCCAACTACGATATGTAACAGAGGTCGAACCTGCCAGCACTCCCTAAAAGCCTCTGAGAGCTTGCGCGTGCTTTTGGCTGAAAGCAATAGGAGACTGCTGTCACCTATAAGCTTTTTTCAGAGGGTGAGTTTTTCAGGGTCCTGTACTCTATGAGATAAGGAAATATCAACATCTGGGAAGCCCCATATTGATGCCTGTATGTTTTATGGGTGACAGGAACTGCTGCCTGGTTGTACACCCTGCTCAACTTACTGGAACTGTCTGTAGCACACACTGTATTACATACTCACGGAAGGATCTCGGCAACACTGAAATCCTTGGAGCTTTGCCAGCCCCCACATGGATCCTGGTGCTTCCCAGATGTTTTAACAGTTGCACACTTTCAAGGTCTCATGATTCCTGAAAGGTATTTGCAGAAGCTGGTGTGTGACCCTGGGCACCACGGGGGACAGGTGGATGCTAAAGACTTTTGTATAGCCTACAAATACATGATTATCAAATGCTGCTTTGTTCAGTCTGTAAGTACTTGCATAATCCAAAATGTTCCAGGACAAGATCCAGTACAAGAACCAGGATAAACAGAGCAGTCCTCTCTCTCTAATGAAACAAGAAATGACAGGATTAGAGATTAAAGAACTGCTCTGCTGGTGCCAAACACAGTGCTGGATGTTCATGCCCCATCTTGTACTGCATCTAATGCATTGATGAATGATTGCTCACCAGGGAGACAAGAAACATTATGCTTTCCTTCAACTGGCAATCACTAATGGAATCTTTCAGGAATAAGTTGTACACCTACAAGGAACAAAATATCTAACCAGATACATTAGAGTGTAAATCATTGTTTCTTACAGGTTCTGGGACTTCAGCTTGTCTTAGGTACAGAATCCTCTGAATGAAACCCTTTCTATGCATGCTAATGCCCTGTGTGAGTGCTGTAATTGGTATCAGTGAGCCAATCACCTGGACCAGTCCTTCTCCTTGTAAATCTCTGCTAGATTTTTGCCTATTTTAAAATCATTAACTCAGGAAAGATTTTGGTTAAGATTAAGATTGTAAAGTAATTTACTGCTTTACATCAGAGAGCAGGTAGGTAGACATGTCCTTTAAAATGCCAGAGTGGAACTCTCCTTCTCTTGATGACTGTTCAAACACAAGTGTCAGTGCTTACTTACCTGAACTCAGAAGGGACCCTGACATCTTGTTTCAGCTGGCCAGGTTAGAGTTGCCTAGCTGCAAACTCTGTGGCAAAGTCAATACCAGTAAATGAAACTGAAAAGTAGAAAAGGTTCCCAAGCAGTGGAACTTATTACCTAGACAATTAAATAATGCTTGAACAGTTCTGGGTGGGATAAATGTTACCCTCTCAGATGATCTCCAGATTCCCGTCAGTAGCTAATACAGAGAAAAACCCAGTACACAAACAATTTTGATGTAGGTGCCATGAGCTGGATTTTAGTCATATGGACAGAATCTATGAAGCTTGTGTTGATTCTAGAGAGTCTTGCATGTGTTTAATTCACTCAAATAGATGAGCAAGTCAAAACCCAAAGCATATAATACTGTTTTCTGACCTATAAATTATTCTGTCTCATCAAGACTTCATGAGGCCCAGAGCTTACTGGTTATGTACACATCCAGGAGGAACTGCCAGTGCATTTGAGGACAGTATCAGAATGCAAAATTAACTTGGAAAATTAGAGTAATATGTCCTGAGAATAGAAAATCAGATAAAAAGGACTTGGCCTAAATATGACTTCCTTCATCAGAACAATCAGCTTTGCCAGTTCAAGGTGGAGTACAGTGGTCTAGAAAACATTTTAGAAGGAAAGGGTCTGAGCTTTATAGATGATCATAAGCAATCTTGAATAAACAGTTTCATCTTGTGAAAATGGTAAGCAGGAAGAGTGGAAGACTCACAAAGTAATTTTACTTGGCCTTGGTAAAACTTGCATATCGTGTCTGAATTAGGGAAATCTATGTAACTTCCTTCTTCCTCCTTCTTCCTCTCCTTCTCAAATAACCACAGAGCAAGTGAAGAGAGTCCAGTGAAGAAACAGAGAAGACTAGAAAACAAAAATATCTAGAAATAGTAGCTATGTGCAGAAATCGAAAATGTCAATAGTAGTCAGTCTAGAAAAGAGAACATCGGAGGACTAAGTAATAAAAATCTTCAGTATGAAAAAGAAGGGCAATTATCTGTTTTTCACTTTGACTTCAGGTATGAAGCATCATGAAACTCCTGTGGCACTGGAGCATATTGTCTGTAGAGGCTGAGGATGTCCTGAGAGGAGGAAGGGGACTGTATTAAGAGTAAATTGGGCAGTAGCTGTAGGAAAAGCATGAACACTCTGGTTTGGGCTTGGTAGTTATTATCTCTTGAGAGATTAGGCCTTATTTTCTGTGATTTACATACATATTTCCACCTCATTCTTGTATGTCTGGAATAATGCTAGAACTAACACCCAACTGTAGTCCCTCTCAGAGCATCTCCTTGCTCAGTGATGATTTCTTAACAACTTTTTTGACACTTTCAGTTAGCTAATTCCTTGAATATCTAGTGTTGGTTTTTTCTGATATTACACAGTGTGTAGCTCAAATCACACTCATTAAAAATACTCTGGCATATAGCACTCAGAAGTTGCACCTCAATTCGACATGTGGCTTTCACAAATAGGGCAGTCAGGTCTTACAGAAAACATTTTTATTCTTTAAGTCTTCAGTTGCTAAGTCTCTGTCTTCTGCATGAGAAATTAAGACTTGCTCTTTGCACAGTGCTTAGAAAATTCCTTTGTGGAGCGTGGCCCTAATCTGCAAAGGATTTATCAACTGCTGACTGACAGGTAAAAAGGCTTTAAAAATAGTGGGAACTTCCTAAATACTAAAGTATAACAAAATGAGAAAACATCTCAGACTTTGCTGTAGCTCTCTTATGTAAGGCAGTAAGGCAAGACAATGAAATACAAATACAAAGAACAATTGTTAACCCAAGATTACTATTGTTTGTTAAATCACGAGAGAAAAGATAAAACTTCTGGTTTTATCATATTAGATTTCAATTTTAGTTTCATGTGAGACAGGAAGGATTGATAATACCTGTGGTAGAGATTTATAGAGTTATTGATTGCTAGATTTATATCTAGCCATATAAATAAATAGAGAGAAATATTTCATTAGAAATAGAGTCATGAACTGTCACAGACCGAGCTGCATAGACCCTAGATATTCCTGAGGAGGAGGATGATGTCCTTTTTCTCTAGGACTGTGTAAAGCACAGGACCTGTAAGTCAAGCACTAAGGTCTGTCTGTTGTTTATGAAACAACAAAGAGGAAAAGGAAACCACTGAGAAAGAGCTGGGCTCCAAATAACAACTCTTAGGAAGCATACCACATTTGGTCATATTTGTTGCTATTCTGACTGACTGCTGACATCTTCTAAAAATAAGCTGGTTTATAAACTAATAAAAATGCAATCTGCTCTTACATAGGCTAGCTGGCAGATGTAGATCTGACGTGGATCAGCCTCCGGTGCAGGAAACTCATTTCATATCAGATACAGTGGCTCATCTTACATTTCCTAGTGTTTTGATTGCACCTTCATGACAAATTACTTTCTTTTTTTGAGTGCTTTGTGCTAGTACAGCCTCTTCCAAGTAAACTTTTTACACTTAGAAAGATAAGAATGATTGATTTATGTTAAAGCACCCAGGACTGATAGCAAGGTTCTCAGAGCCTGCTCCTTCATTGCTTTCAGATATGTTGTGATTTTGTCAACTGTGAAATCTGTAAAACAGGGATAATACTAAATCTTGTTTCCAAAGTGCATTTATGGGGATAAATTTATTAGCATGGTGAATTTCTGAGACCTTACAGAGCTCATAGTACTATTAATATCTGGACAGAAATTCTTCAACAGAAGCTGACCAGCTCCCCCTTTAAAGATATTCTTGTAAGAATTAAAGATCAGAGGTCTTCTTTTGTTTGCCATTGAAACAGACATCTTTTTAGTCAAGCAGAGGTGTTTCCAAAATTTTTGATAACTTCTGTTTTTTCCTTTATTCTCTCTAGTTTTTAAGTCAGTCAACAATTTTATCTACCTTTCTCTGGACTTGCTTTCAAAACTTTTTTCTTGAGGTTTTCCAGTAGGGAGGCAGGAAGCATTTTTTGTGAACCTGAAAGTTTCCTCTGTTAACTGTGCTGCTAATTAGGCTAAAATAACAGCATTGTTGTTCAGTAGAAAAGGAGCTATTCTAAACTAACCCCATAAATCTCTGAATAAATTATTTTCTAGTTAACCTGACTGATTCTGATATTATCTTGGACATAGCAACAAGCCACAGAAAAACTTTTTAAGTCATCTATATTTGCTTCATAAGTAAGTTCAGAATAAGAAAAAGAACTTATACTTGGCTTCATCATCTTCATATCATTGCTACTTTCTCTGATACCTTCTCCCAGAATGAACTCCTTTACACCTCCTTCAATGTGCTCATCGAAAAGGAGTGGGTGCTAATCTATCCCCCAGGTAATGCCCCTCTCAGAAGCTGTTTGCTCACATTTGACACTAGAAGAGGCTGGATTAATGTGAGAAGTGCAACCTCAACTTGGTTCGACCAAGTGCCAAATAGGACAAAGGGAATTCTTGACAAAGGCCTAACAGGAGCAGGATGAAGATCACTTTACACAAGTCATTGCTCAATCTTTACATGGTAGCTGCTTCAAGTATATGGGTAATGTAATAGGAGAACAACAGCCACCCGAGACTGATAAACAGACCTCACCACATCCTGATTTGTGTCCAAACTCTAGAGTTAAACTCTATTCATTGCTTTTTGCTTTGGTTCCTTCATACAGTTCTTGGAGGAAAAAAAAATGTGCAACTGACCTGGTATTTTGCAAGCCAAGTCCCCAAATTACAAGAAGTTGAGCAACATTTTGGCAAAGTTTTCAGTTTTTTTATTTGCTTCTTTCTTGCATTTATTTTTGGCCAAAGAAGATGTTCTACATGATTCCCCTCTCTGCACAGACAGCCGTTCGGTGAGGAAGCCTTCATTTTCTTTTAAACCTTCTTGAACTATGTAGCTTTCTTTTTGTCTAATTCTGTCTTCTGGTCAAGGTTCTTAGAGTTGTTTTTTTTTTTTCGTTTTGTTTTGTTTTGTTTTGATTGGTTGGTTGATTGGTTATTTTTCCCTCAGGATTTGTCAGGCTCCACAATGCCTCCAGAAGATTTAGCATTTATGTTTTAAATTCTTTTTCATCCTTATAATATGTCCTAGGATAGATTTTTGCATATAAATGATGATGGTAATATAATAAGCAAGGTGGAGAAAACAGTTAACAAAAAACAGACACTAAATGATAATATTTTGTGTAAATACTCTGTATTTCTATGTAGTTCTGAAAATGAAAGGTGTGATTTCCATATCCACCATCCTTTGAGAATTACATCAGTGAACAGCAATCAGAAGTCCTTTGAAACTGTCTGGGAGCAGCGTAGATAGAGGTAGGAGAATGAATATAATGATTATTCTGATCCCAGACAGTAAAAATTGAAATACTTTGAGATGAATTCATGGCACAGAGAATGGAAGTCGTTCAGTGACACCTGAGTATAAAGAACAGCCCTACACAATGAGATCCATTTTCCAGCATGTTTGGGCAGTATGAGTAATGGACACTGCTGAAAATCCAGCTTATGAGAAAAGAACACAATCACTTCTCCAACGTAGCTAACAATCTCTCTTCCATTTCCAACAGGAAAGGAGCAACATCTGATATGCAGTTTGAATTAGAAAGCAAGTTGAAAGGCTCACTAACCAGGTTTCTAGAATTAAAGCTGGTATCCTTGTTTTGAGAATCATGTCAAACAAAGTGCCAGACTTCTACAAGAACCATGTGTGTGTGCAAACATGAATGTTCACACACACTTTTGAACAATCCTATTTTCAGTTAGATGTTAGGAGTCTGGGTAACAGTGCTCAGAAATTTGCTGTCATTTTGATTGTCTGGCTTCGTATCAAATATGCTTAGCAAAGGAACCCTAAACTCAAAACAACAAAAAGCCAAACAGACTGGTACTCTTTTTTATTATATCAGGCAGACACTTTAACTACCAGGATGTAGTGATACTAAATCTAACAGCTTTTATGTATTACTTATTCATACCTTTATCCAGAATCGGTATAGTGAAATATCTGCTCAGAAGACTGGAATCAGTTTAACTTGCATTTATTTCTGCATTACAGCAAGATGTTTGGGTGTAATGTAAAAGCTTTTGATTAATTATTTCTCTAGATAACTATTTACCTGTGATGGATCACAGATGGTACACGTGTAATTCAGTCAATTCTTCTCCCAGGACTTTCAAGTTTCAAAAAACAACATAATGGCATGACTAAATATTTCCAAGTGCTCTTTTGTTGTTTTGCTTTAAATTTCAACTGGATCTAGCTCTTTGTGTTTCTTTCACCAGAAAAAAATGAAATTAAGTATTTTCATTGCTGGATTTTCCATGAAGGAGTTCCAAATGAGACCTCAGAATAATAAGAAATAACAGTAAGAAGAAAATAATGTACTTTGATCTTCTTTGATCTTACTGAAACAGAAACTTTCAGAAATTTAAAAAAAAAATTGTTAATGGAAACTGTTTCTTTATACTCACTTGAATGAGAAGATTTTGGCAAGATTTTATGGCAAGATTTCACTACTTTTTTATCAACCAGTACCCTGTCAGCATCATATAAATACTAAAAAATCCCATACTTCAAAATCTTGCAGTAAGTAGCAGCATAGAGAACATGATTTTGAAGGAGTTCCATGATTATTTTTCCTTTGCATTTATCTTCTGGAAACACAGTGTACCTTATGCAAGGCCTTTGAAAACATCACTAGGACAAAGAAAAATTCCTGACAGTACATGCTGCACACCAATACCTCTTGGTTAAACCTGCAGTACAGAGGGTACACCCTGAACAATTAAAAAGACAGACTCTTGTAGTGATAAAAGTTGATAACAGTTATGCTGCTAAGACAGGCTTGGGCTAAATAGGAACCAAAGCCACCTTGCTATCTGGATTTTAGCAGTCCTTTTTTTTTTTTTTTTTTTTTTTTTTTTTTTTTTTTCCAGAGCAAGGGGCATGGATTACATGTCTGCCTGTGGAGGAGCCCTTCTTCCTGGTGCTCAGAGGTTTCCTAATGCATAGAAATTGCATTCAACTTGCTCATAAGCCTTAAGTGGTTGTCCCAGTCAGTACTGTCTGATAGTGGCTACATGTATTTGTATGCACACATGGACCCATGAAGAATCCTGATTTATGTCTGAGGTAGTGTTCAGCCAACAGGAGAATCCTGGCAGAAAGACTTACTGCAAAAGCCCATCAATACCCCTCTGCAATTCCTCAGAGCTTGCTCTGTTTGCTGAAGGACAATGACTGAATAATATTTGTCTTAGTGAACTATTAATCACATGTCAACACAAGTCATGTACATTCGTGTATGGCATTTAACTTACTTTCTAGCAAATTTCTAGCAAAAAACTGAAAATCACAAACAACCTTACTGAAGTCCTTCAGTGGAGAATTGAGAAAGAAAATAACCCCAAGAAGTGCCACAGAGGTTCAGCCTTGTCAATCTGTGAGGTGATAGTTATCATCTCTTAATACATTGCCCTTTAACAGAAAGCGTAACTATAACCTAACCTCAGTTCTGACATAATACCATACGCTCTCCTTTATACAGCTCAGAGTTTCTCATCTAACAAAAGCAGTCTTCATCATTGGTACTTACTTTTCATAAACATGCAGGTAATAAATAAAAGGAATATTCTCAGAACAACATATAAATTCATAGAAAGAAAATGTGATATAGCTTGCTTCCTTCTAGCACATAGGTTGTTTTTTTTTTTTAAATCTTTGCTCTCCTAATATAAATTCTGTTAGCTCTGTTCCTTGCCAAAGGTTGGAAATAAGATACTTAGAGAAATTATTCAACCTGCACAATGCATTAACTGATTACCGGTCCCTATTTTTAATTATTAATATTCTTTTTTATGCTTGGCTGCTATATCTCCTTGGAGTACTGGGGAAACCTGCAGTTGGAAAATTGCATACCTTTGCTTTTAGAGCAAAAGACTACTTTTTTTGTCCTGCTGATGCATCTTCAAACAGTATTTGCATTAGCCAGAAGTATCACCACGTCATGTCTCCTAATTTTTTTACTTTTTTCCAAATTTATGAATTGGTTGAAACAACCACCAATACTTAAGGCAACATCATCTGAAATACAGAATGGAAAGACAATATCACTAACAAGTCCACACAGACCAGCCCTGGATTCTCCATATCCTTACAGCTTCAACATGCTTCAACATACAGTAAGAGTTAATAAGATCTCATTGTCTGGTATTTGTACAGAGAAAGGGCAAGAGATTGCAGTCACAAGTGATCTGGCCTTCAGCACTTCCAGAGAGGGGACATACACAGCTTCTCTGGGCAGCCTGTGCCAGTGTCTCACCACCCTCACAGGAACCTGCTCTCCACTCTTCTTTTGACGCATGGTTTGCTTTCTGGGCTGCAAGTTCACAATGAAGGCTTCTTACGAGATTTTCATCAAACAATACCCCCAGGTCCCTCTCCTCAGGATCGTTCTTAATCTATTCTCTAGCCAGCCTGCCATGGTGCTTGGTATTGCCCTGACTCATGTGCAGGCCCTTGCACTTGGCCTTCATGCTGATCATCTTCATGAGGTTTGCACAGGCACATCTCTCAAGCCTGTCAAGGACCTGCTGGATGGCACCTCTTCCTTCTAGCGTGTTGACTGCACCACACATCTTGGTGTCCATGTCACTGACAAAGATGTTAAACAGTGCTTTCCAAAGAATCTGTCGGTTTTTCATACCAGATGATATTTCAGTTATTTTGAGAGTCAGGATACAAAATCAACATGTTCTTTACAAATACATTGATGCAAGTTACAAACTACTACAGTTCAGTAGGAAAAATCAGGAAAGGAATGGTAGGCTGCAGGTTTTCAGGCAAGACATTGGTTATTAAAACTGATCATAAATTGTATACAAAGTGGAAAAAAAATTCCAGACTCAATGACATAGCCAAACAGAAGTTTCACATCTGAGGCAGAAGGAATAATACTTTCACTTCAAGCAGTGCAGGCACGTTCTCAGCCATTTCCCAAGAGTAATGCAGTTCAAGTGGAGAGAGTGCAGAGGAGAGCTACAAACAGGCCAAAGGTCTAGAGAACATGACCCAGGAGAAAGAAAATTATTTGTTTATTCTTAAATAGGAGAAAGACTGTGGGGAAACATGATAACACCCTTCAACTATGTAAAAGACTGTTGCAAAATGGGGGGTAATAATGTCTACTGTGGATAGAGCAAAAAATAATAGGCCTTAATTGCCAGCATGTACATCTATCGTAGGCACAAAGACATTGTAAGAGTGAAAACAGTCAGCAACAAATTATCTCAGGAATATCTGAACCTTCTCTGTCACAACTGTAAGAGCAGAGCCAGGGATGTTTTATGACTACATTAGGAAATGTTTAGAAATCACAGAATCACAGAGTTATTGAGGCTGGCAAAGACCTCATCCAGTCCTGCCCATGACCTAACACGACCACACTGGCTAGACCATGGTACTAAGTATCACATCCACCCTTTCCTTAAACACCACTGGGGATGGAAATTCCATCACTTCCTTGAGCATAAGTTACTGTGCCTTAGGATGAGGCCTACTATTACTGTGCCTTCCAGATGACCTCTGGAAATCTTCCTTAATCTTCTTTATACATCTATAACAAGCTCTTGTAAATGTAAAATAATAAGAGGGAAAGAGGGCAGAGTGATTATTTCTTTGAAACACAAGTCCAAAAAATTGAAATGCAGAACATTTTTAATTAGCTAAAATATTGGGACATCTTTTAGCAATGATCTCTCTTTGGGTGGTCGCTCAATCACTTGTAATTTTGAGACACCCAGAAGTCTGGTTTTAGCCTACATTCATGAGCAGCTGTCAGATGTATAGCCAAAGATATAATCATTTATCCTTAAAACAGGACACAGTGGATCTCCCTTCATTGCATTAAGTGAGGGAGAAGAAAAGAGATACTCATCTGGCCAATTTGCCCTTGCACGAGTTGCTTCATTTGTCTTAGTCTCTTTTACACTAATTATCAACAAAGACAATTATGTTCAATATCTTTAAATGTTTTTTCATAAGCTTAAAGGTTTGTTTTAGCCTCCAATGAGAGAGTTCTTAGAAGAAGTGGGGTCTTTGGTCTAAGAAGAGAATAAAACTGTAGTCAGCTACTCAACACTATAGAAAGTTACCTGTAAACACTGTTAAGTTGTGAAAAGGTAACATAAAAATAAAGCAAAGCAAAGCAAAAAAAAAAAAACAAAAAAACAAACCAAAAACCCAACAAAACAACAAAAAACCCAAACCCAAACAAAAATAAAAAAACAAAAAAACCACAACTAATAAACCAAATTTCAGATTTGCAGCTAAACATGGTGAGTAACAAACTCTGTCTTTAATGACTTCACTTAACTGGGGCTTCTCTACCATGCAAAAATATCCTGCATGCCTGGGCTGAACTATTACATCTGTAATTTAAAATAAAATACCTAACTGCTTGCAGGGTTATTTTTAAATACCGTATTACGTATTTCCCTGAGCCCACTTGTGTGGATACAGATAAGCATATCTTGGAAACACCTGCAGAATCATGGCCAATGTAAGGAAATAGAATTGATGGATGTAACACAGAGATTATCACAGTTTAGATGGATGTAATGGATAATAAATATTTTTTAACACAAAACCCACTGTCAACTCTGCAAGTATTTTCTGCATCAGTTATTCATTGCTACTAACTGTGGTCTGTGGTTTTTGCTGATTTTTGGTTTTTGTTTTTTTTTTTTTTCCCCAGCCATGCAAATATCCCATTTTGCATGCAAGACAAATGGGGGACATCGTGTTTCTCTCTCTCAGTTTTGAAAGTGGAAGGCAATTGAATTGTAAGACTCCAAAAAACCCCATTGCCTTAGAAAAGAACTGTCATTTAGACAGTGAGACTGTGGTTTTGACCTGCTGTAGTTGAGCTGTTGCTGACAACAGTAAATTGGTGCCTTCAAATCTCTCTCTCAATTAGGGTTTTAGTTAGAAACTAACTTGCAGTTAGTCTAAACAGCAGATGGTTAAAGATCTATGGAAGGCACCTGTAGACAGACAGAAATATGTAATTGTTGGGAGAATGAGGAAATGTTAGATTTAAGTACCCCCTTCCTCCTGCAGCCTTGCGCCTACCTTCTGCAAAAACTGAGAGGACAGGGGGTTACCCTAGTGGCTACAGCCACCGTCTTATTGAAGCCAAATTGAACTCCTCATGGGTATCAAAGAGAGAAGGTTGAGCCCTATAAATAAACATACACTACCATAAATTTTAGTTAATAGAAGTGTTTATGCTTTAGATAAATTACATTACTGGGGGAAGACTGTAAGTTCATGCAATTACTGGGTAGCTGGGGTCCACACTTTTGAGATAACCTTGAAATTTTTAAAACATTGTTTTTCTAGTTTTCTTACAATAAAATTAAACAGAGAAAGTTACATAATTTTTGACTGCTCTCTGATGACTCCTTTTGGAGACCTCTTCCTAGAGGAGTGGATGAGTGGAGGTTTGCTGGGACTGTGAGAAAATGAAAGAATGTGTGGCACCTTCTTAGTAAGGCCATCACATAGTTTTTACTCTGGGGTTTCACTGAGCCCTAGGGCACTTACCACAAGTCCAGCTCTTTCCCTGTATTGCTCTACATAGAACACGGTCTGTTGTTACTCTTCTGTTTCAGCTCTTCTAGTACCTTAGGTCTAGAGGACCAGACCCTAGGACACTAGCCAAAGTAGAGTTTGTTTTGTTTGAAGAAACCTCATGTATTCCGTATGCAATTCCAAGGTACAAGAAGCCTACCACTCTCAAGCACAATGTCCTGTAAACAAAAGTATCAGCCCTCTGATTCCTGTAATCCTCACTTTCAAGGGAGGTTGGGCTAATCTGAATGTCTCTTTGCACCACAGCTGCAACAAGGAGATCTCGAGAGCTTAATTTTTTTTATCCCTTTCATTTCCAAGTTTGTCATATGTGCTTGAAGAGGGCACCTCGTACTTTTAACAACTAAGCATTATAAAAAATGAAGTTGTTAATTTTTGAAGTAAAACCTTTCTAAACACTGGAGCAACTGTTCTGAAGAACTGCTTATTTATCAGGTTCTTTGCAGGAAGATATTTAGAGTAATGCATTTTATCAAAACCAGGGCAGAAGCATGCAAAGGTTGTTTCCCAAAACAATATGATATATAGGCATGGTTTGCTTTTCTGATTTTTCTCACTTCTGATTATCTCAGAGCATTTTGTTAGCAACCATTGACATAACTTCAAATGATCTCCTGTGTTAGCTATGTACTGTCCTTACACTGGCCTGGGCAAGCATATGACTTGAAGAAATAAATGTTCTTCAGCAGTGGCTATGTATATACACTGGAAATGCTCTAAGAGGCTGTTAAACTATCTGTTTTATTGCTTTGCCCTGAAAACAGGCATTCCTAAAAGTCAGTCCAGTTCCGAATGTCAAGCTACCCTGGTTTTTCAGATACCTATCAGCAACAATTATCACTTAGTGACACCCTTACACAAACTCTTGTTTTTTTGTTTCACTGACTTCTCCTAAAATCCTTATAGCAGAAGTTAGTTCCTAACCAAGCACAGCTTTCGTGCTGTCAGAAACTAAACTTCCCGTGCTTTGTCAACGAGGTCTCCTGAAGAAAATGGTTTTGTGGCCAACCTGACTAAGCTATTTCTGAGTTATGATATCAATCAGAATGTCATGGGTAAATAAATGAAAGAACAATCAGTGAAAAGAAAATCTGATTTAGTACAAAAAGGGGGGGCTGGGAGGTTGTAGTTTTCTATTTAAGTAAAGATTTATTAATTGAAAATGTTACCAACAGAAGCCTTGAACTTCAGCTTATTGCTGATATTTTCCAGCATCTGTGGAGTTGTGATAAGGCAGTACTCAGCTATCTCTGCATGGTGTATTCTGGAAATGGTGATTCCTGGAAACAATTGCTGATCTGAGTACCTGAGCTCTATCACATGGTAGTAGCTATTATGCCTTCCTCAAAACAGAAAGTCAAATTCACATGTATATTATTGTGTGTTGATAGGAAAGATACATTAAATCATATTCTGAGCAGATTTTAAAGAGCAGCTCTAAAACATGAAGGTGCTTGACTTATCTGAGCATTGTGTGATTTGTGGAAGATGCAGTTTAATGTACAGACTAAGCAGTTTAAACTGTGTAAAACCCAGAAATATTAAAATTAGGCAGTCACATTCTATGTCTTTAATTAGTTCAACAGGAAATAGACACTATGTGGTTTTATTATAAAACTCGGAAGACAGTGGCAGTTTTAAATATTTTAATGAAAGGGTATTATTGTGATCTGAACAAGTTACCAATGACATTTCCTTTTTTTCAGATTTTACACATACAACATTCCCCATTATTTTCAGATGTCCCCTGGGTCTGTTTTAAGAGCTGTTTCCACATGAGGTTTCTAAGCTGGTTGGGCTGCATATGCATTCTGCCTACCAGCTACAACAAGTTAGCAGATATAAAGAATTGGAAAAAAAAGTAAATACTAGTCTTACATTTCTTTTTGAACAGCAATGATGTTAGCAAAATGATCAAGCTGTAAAGAGGGCAAAAACAACAACAAAAAAAGAAAGCCAACAAACAACAAAAAAGCCAAAGGTGAAATGAAAACTAAAAAAAAGAATTTCCATTTGAATACATATCTACCGACCACAGAAATAAAATAATTTGGAATGGCAGTAATAAAAGCTCCATGTTGTAGGCATGTTAAACATATTTTTTTTTTTCATTTAAGAACATCTTGTCCTAAAGTAGCAGAAGTTGTTGTGTCAGTGATAATAACTCTTTTCGAGTCCCACAGCAAAAGGCAGAAACATTCTCTTTCCTAATTTTAACCACGGGGGCATAGAGCCTACCCTACTAAGAGAGATTTTTCCCACAAACAACCCTCATCCTAAAAACATTTTAATGGCTTATGGTAAATCAGATTGTTTTGATGATTAGCACATCAGATTTAGACTATTTAGTTTTCTGGCTTGTCACTTCAGAGGACTTTCCTTTGAGGTATGTATGGCCGGCTGGTGAAAAAAGTCAGCTGTCAGGTTTTTGCCAGATTATGTTAGAATTATCATGCTGAGGATCATATTTTGCACCCTACCTGCTCTTTTTTCATCCATGAATGATTCTTTGTTTTAAAAAAATTGGATCCCCTTTATTTGTTTACGAGTAAGAACTTGACCAATAACAAGGAGATTGTTCAAGTCTATAGTTTACAAGCATCAGTGTTAATACCAAATGCTATATAAGGAAGTAAATAAGTTTTAATGAAGTTACGTGTAAAAACATTAGAAACTGGAGGAACACGAATAAAATCCCATCCTTTGTCCCTATTTCATGGTTTACCTTGTTCTATTGGGGTTTTTTTTGTTTGTTTGTTTTTTTTTTTTTAAAGTTCTTCAGACTGACTTTAGAGTGACTCCCACTTCTTGGTGGTTCTTTTGCTGTTTCTGGCTGACTTTCTTACAATAACTGTCAAGCTGAGTATGTATTCAGTCTTCACACCCACTAAGTAAGAATGATAAGATCTACTGCACAGTAATGGATGTAGAAATACACTTCGGTGATCAGGAGTGTTCCTTAGCATTACATATGAACTCAAACCAAAAAACCACTGCAGCCACGAAATCTCAGCTAATTTAAGCCATATTCTTTTTTGCTTGGTTTTATGGAAAGGAAAATTTCACATTTTTTTCTTAAAATAAACTCTGTCTCCCTTTTCTGACCACTCTTTGATTCACGTAATCTCCTCTAACTCCCAGAATACATGATGTAATATTTACACTTTACACAGTCACCTAAATAATCTATGTTCTTTTGAACTCTCTTGCTTTACGTTTCCTCATTTATTTCACAAGGTTAATGTCTGTGAACAGCAATATTGCCACCACCAGTTGACTATGTATTTGTGCCACCTGGGATGGTGATTATTCTGAAATGCCTCAAGTCCATTATGACAAGCAAAATATCCTATAATAGACTTATTCTAGAAGAATTTTAATGAAATACATTTTCTGATAAGAAAATATTATATTGAGATGACTCTGTGGAGAGATTTCATCTCTTTATTAAATAGAGGTTTGATAGTGATGTAATTTGAAATAAATGTTGGGTTATTCTTCATTGCTCAGTCTAACAGTAACATTTGTCAGAAGCTTTGCACAGCCTCATGAGAATTAAATGTCTGTACCTTCAAAAAGATAGAAAGGTTTCCAGAATGGAGCAGTATGATCTTGATGTAATAAAGTCTTTTCTGACTTGGTGGTATGCTGTATAAACAGTTCGCAAAACTTATTAAAGTTGTGCAAGGGCTGAAGGTACAAAGCGCTGTCAAAGGAGAGGTGTAGTGTTACTTCACAGCCTCTCTATGTAAGAACTTTTATTTACCATAGGTAAGACTCCTTACCATAGTTTCACTATAGGTTTCAGTGCTTGCTCATTCCTACTGCAACCCCTTAATCCCAGAAACCATTGAAAGCCACACTGTGGCAGCTGCAGTGAAGAAAACATCTGCCCCTTAAGGAGTCTCTCTGCTATTCAGAAACAAAAAAGCTTCTACTAGCTTGGAAGCGCCAATATACCAATTAGAGAAGAGAGATGTGAAAAATTTTATCTGGACTTTATGTTGAGCTGATGTAATACAAAGGCTGGAGTGGCCTGGGGACCCAAATTTTTATGCTTCTCAGAGTCTATGTTTCTGCTGATGTTCAGCAGAGCTCTCCCTGTGTTGGAACTACAGGACAAATGAAGGCAGGAGGGCTGTCTTTCCACACTGTTCAGGAGGTAATGGCCACCTTGGAGTTTCTTCTGCTGCTCATTGCCTTGCAGAAAAATTAAGGCTGGGACTTGGGACAGCAATGGAGAAAGGTGGGAGGCCTTGGTAATTCAGTGCTCTAGTTTCCTCTTTGGGAGGTGAAACCAGATATATGCATAGGAATATTTGTATTCAGTGTTAATTGTAGTTTAAGTCATGTGTAACAGACAACATCTTCTAAGGAGTAGCACCTATGTGTATCAGCAAGATTTCTATCAAACGCTCATGAGACACACTTAACTACAAGTATTCATAAAATCATTTAATGTAAAAAAACAGTAGTACATTTAGGGACTGACTAATAAACTTAAGGATGGTCATATTATGAAATTTTATTTTGAATCTTTGGATTACATATGGTTTGATCTCTGTTTTGTAACATCAAGAGCTGGAAACATAGAAGCAAACAAATCTAGATTCTCTTATGATCACCTGACTACAGATGCATACTAAGAAAAATCCCTACTAAAATATGTCTTTAGTTCAGAGTCCATTAGTCAAAGCTGACTAACCAGTCAGTGTCTCTATATATAGTAGATCTCTCTGCCAAACTTGTACTCTAAACACTTCTTGCAAAATGCAGTGTACTATAAGCACTAGCAGTGCTGCTTCTTCTCTTCAGTTGTTATTGAAGAATAATATTTTTGTTTAAGTTTTAAAGTAAATTAGCTGATTCTCCTGTTCCTTATTGACTCCCTTGTATACTAGGACCCACTAAAGGGCAAAAGAGAGTTTTACTGCTTCTGAACTTAAAGTCTGATTAGCAACATAAAAAATCAAAGAAATCTGCACTGAAAATCTCTGTAACTATTTGATATTTGACATACCTTTCTTCAGAACATAACAGTCCCTTTTAATTTCTAAAAGTTAGGGACTGGGAAAAGTTCCAAACTTATTTTTCCACAGTTTGATTTGTCAATTTCATTATAAAAAGTCCCCAATTTATCTGACATATTACTGCTTTTGAAGTGTTAACTACAAAACACTAGCTTTTAGTGTTAACACTTTGAAATGCACAAATAGAAATGGATACAGCATAACAAATATTATACAAGATATTCTTTCACTCACTAATGAAACCTTAATGGAAAAAAAAACCAAAAAACCAAGCATTAACATGTATTGAACTTTTGAATTGAGCTGCTTGCCGAGTTATCAAACCAGCCTGGTTGGATAGCTACAAGTAGTTTCAGAATACTAATAGAGTTTCCACATTAAGTTTTATCCCTGAAAGATTTTGGATAAAGTGCTGTCAGAATGCCTTTCAGAGCCACTACAGACTGCACTGCAAAACCATGTACCTAGTTTTCAGCTCCTTTCCAGGTTCCATTCAAGAGAGAACCTGGAAATGAACTGCTGTGTGTAGGACAAAACCACTGTGAATGTACTCGGGGATACAGCCTGACCCTGAGCCTGACATTATCTTAACCCACTGAAGGCAATTAACACCAGAGAATTGTCTGTATGATTGCTCTTTGAGATTGCTTCCTGAAATAATTATACACTAATAGAATCCAGACAGAAGCTTGCCAACTTAACGTTTTTGGAACTGAACATGAAAGGCCTCACCCTACTCTCTGAATTTACTTTTCCTTCAACTGAAATCGCCTAATAGTACACAGAGAAAGTGCATGGGCACAAGCCTCCCAGACAGCACATCAACTGATTCAAAGGTTATGCACCAGTAGGCAACAGGCAGTCTGGTTTTACAGTCCCCTTCAATGACTTCTGCAGACATGTCTTGATTTGTCCATCCATCTCAGGCTATGGGGGGAACACCACAGAAGGCAGCACTAACCCTCCAGTGATCATCGTAAATGGAGAGACTCCAGGCCTTAGTCCATCCACTTAATACAAACAGAGCAATGTAAATCCTCAGGCCTCTCTCTTAGGACTTCAGAGGACAGAAGTTTTATTTATAACCACAAACTCACCACTTTTTGAACTGTAAAATGTTCCACGGCTATCTTTGTGTTATTCTACATATGCTCATGTAAACCCAACGTGGCTAAAGAAAACAATGTCTGTCACTCTCTACAGATTTAAGAGTAGTTCGTTTCTACATCTGAACTGTCCAGCCATGAGCACGCTTCTATCATCAGCAACTTCACAAAGATTCAAAAATTCTTCAGCAGAGTCAAATCTAGGGCTCACATCACTTCCACCTCCCAGCCCCCATCTGAATCAGTGTCATCTTCTCTAAACTAGCTTGATTCAGCACCAGTTGCTCACATCTAGAGTGCTGGGAGATTTCTGTATTTCCTCACAGGTCTGCTTTCTTTCTATAAGGAGCTGTGAATTTCAAAGACTGGTGCTTCACTGAGGAAATAAATAGCAGTATCCTTACAGCTGCAGCCTAATTACAGGTACAAAAATGCCAATGTGGAAAAGACAGAGATGTCTGTTATTAGTCCATAAACCAATCATATTTGGTCACAACTGAGTTGCTAACCTTGGTCCGTAGCTTTTTGTTTTCTTTATAGCATAGCTATTTGAGAAAATATTTTACCTTTTTTTAGGTGCCACAGGAGCTATGGTTAGTTGGATTTTCTCAGAGTAAAGCTTGTACAGTGAGCTATGAGCAGCTGGAAAGATCTTCCTTAACCTGTTATTGACAGTCCCCTTCAATCATTTCTGCAGACGTGTCTCAATATGTCTGTGCATCTAAGGCTATAGGGAGAACAGAGGAGGGGCTATTGGGGGAGGCAGCAGTAACCCTCCAGTGATCAGCAGCCCTCTTTTAACCTGGAACTCACTGGAGCCAAAATTTGTCCGAGCCAAAATTTACTGAATTTCCGATTACAAGTGTGAGGCTCAACTGTAGGCTCAGATTTCTGTCCAGGGTTGGGTAGGACTTTATTCTCTCAAAACTTATTTTTAATTTGTCCTTGTGTTTTTAGAGTGTGTTCTGAAGATCCAAAGCAAAAATTCCAAGTGCTCTGCTTCGCAGAGTCTTTTCCTTTTCCTTATTCTTTTTATAACCAATTGTAGGCTTGCCACAGCCGGGACTGCTATTATCTCATGGCTGAAAAAAACAAACAAACAAAAACCAAAAAACAAACAAGCAAAAACCCCAAAACAAAAAACCAACAACTAAAAATTTAACAGGAAAGATACTTAAAATAAATCTAAATCAGTAAATCAGTAAAGCTAAAATATCAGCATCGTTCAGACCATACTAAAATAAAACCTGGGATCCTGAACAAAACTGATAAAACTGAATAAAACTGAAAACCCTCCCCTTGCCCTGCCCAGCTTGCTTTTGTATCACCTGAGACATCTCAATGATACTGCAAAGTAGTTTTAAATATCTTAGATTTTGTGATTTCTCTGGAGATATGCCACAAAGCTCAAAGATACATGTTTGAGAATAGGGGCAGAACACAACACAAAACGCCCTTTTTACCAGACAGGTACTATATAATTTCTGCTTGTAATTCAAATTGGTTAAGAGATGAAGTCTATGGTGACAAGCATTCTTGCTTACCCTTGCTGTCAGCTAGAATTAAAAAGACTGAAAAAGAAGGTGGCCAGACAGGACCTATTTTTGTCAATAAAATCATCTGTCCATGCCTAACAAGCCTCCCTTCGATACTTTAAAAATTAGTTCCTCTTTTATAGTAGTTCATTTGGAGCAGAAAACTGTTAATGGTATTATCAAGTCAGCACATTTACCTTTTTGCTGCAGTTTTGAACTCAAGCTTGATTTGAGGAGGCTGAACAGGAAGGACAGGCTTATAAACACAACTTTAATAAACAATAGGATAAAACAAATGCATGTTCTGTAAAACAGTTTCTTGTTTAAAGGGATCACTGAGCTAATGACAGGGAGCACCATACTGCTCAGAGTTTCTGCTCATTGCCCTTTACTCCCATGCAGTCCTACTGCCACCTCTTGTGAAGAAAGGTGCTGATTACTGCTAACAGAAGTGATACTTCCTAATTAAGATACACAGGGAGGAGACACAGAGAACCTTTCCCTCCTGACATGCCAATTTTCTGAATTTTCTCTGTCCCAGTGCTATTGGGCACTAATCTACCAGGAACTAAGCAGGGATGGGGCTGGCCAACCCTGAAGAATGATACTCATCAGATCTTACTTCTCTCCCCAGAAGAGGAGCCTCATTCTGGGAGTTCAGTTTGTCAGTCAGATATTGTAGAGAAATAATTCTAAGCCCTCAAAATATGTCTTGTACAATTCAGTTCTCTGTTAGTACTTGTCTGTACAGTTCTATATTTCCCTGCTTTTTTTTTTTTTTTTTTTTTTTTTGGTGTGTGTGTGTGTGCGTGTGTGTGTGTATGAATGTCAATTTTACTTAATATACCATGGGAGCTTTGAGGCTTCTTCATCAATTAGGAATTCTTCCTCTCAATTGAATTAAGCACTTCCTAGAAGAGAGTTCTACATTATTTCATTTATAAAAGCTTTCTTGTGTTGGCAGCTTTTGCCACTCCACTGTCCATAAAAAATTATAGAAACATTTAAACATGATACCCTTCTTATCTTAGATGTAAACATCATGTTTCATTGCTTTTTAGATAAACACTGCTAATTTAAACCAAGTTTTTGTTGGATTGAAGTATCAAAGCATGATTTACATCAATAAATTCTAAGGCAGTGCTTTTGTTCATGGGCACTAACCAGCATAATCTGGCTTTATCATAATTACCTAGACATCTTGTGGTTTTCCTTTAATACCTCAAAATACAGGGAAGGAGATTAAAAGAGTTCAGATGCATTGCAGTGCTCCTTCATGAGAAGGAAAGAACAGTTCTACGCCTTCAGCAGTACCTCTTCATCTTCATCCTCATCTTGGCCTTCTCCTCAGCTCTGAGGCTGAAAGACTTGCTAACACTTGTCTATCAGAAAGGCAAGCAGTTTTCAATGGTCTGGGTAACAAGGAAAGTTTTTACTTTGCTTCTCACTAGTTTGCTGCAGCAAATACATTAGGGGAAGGGCCAAAGTATTTAAAAGTTTACTTTGACTCATCTCTTAGCTAGTCAGCTAAAAGCTAACACTAAACAAGGTATTCTTTTGTTCCACTCCCTAACAGCAATCTTGATAACCTCGAGGGTTGGTTCTAGTCTATTTTTCACACGGAGGTAACCTCAGGGATTTCAAAGAACTAAGTTCTCATTTGCTTCCGAATGAAGAAGAGCAGATCCATGCACATATGCAGTAACACTGGGGACTTTTAAAACCCTGAAGTGATTCAGAAAGCTACAGAAACAAATACTACCTTTCTGATCGAGAAACAGAAAATTAAGATAATGTTGCTTACAATAGTAAAAATCTCAAGGGTACTCCCTGGTGCTTCCTAAGGAAATTTTCTCGTGGATTGTTATAATTGTGTCTCTAGTAGGGTTAAACTAATCTTCCTGGAAAAAATAAAAGTAGGAAGAACTTATCTAATTATTCAGACAAAAACTAAATTAAGTGTTTTCAAGGTATGAAAATAACTGTAGCACCTACAATTATTGTCAAGTTCAATGCTTACATTCATTTAATTGCAATCAGAAGCACCACTGAAATAGATTAAAAAATAGATCAAACAAGGGTGTTTTCCTGTGTCTTTTTAAGCCATTTTTCAGAGAGAAGTGGTAGTATTGCTATCAAAATCCCTTAAAATGAAATAAACTTAATTAACAGCTAAGACTACTTTTCTGCTTTTTATTCTTGCTTTCTGGACAGAAAAACACTCAGATCAAGTAAGACTGGATCTGCACTAGATTGTACAATATTCACTATAATATCACAGAAATATGAGTCTGAAGCTGATTTCCCAGATTGTGCCTATGAATTGCACCTATGCTTGCTGCTCTCTTTGTCTGTAGGTGTAGAGGATATTTCAAGAAAGAAGCTCCTTTTTCCCTAAGAAAGATGCTAAGTTGGGTGGCTGTGGGTTGGGAACTCACCAGTTGATTCTATCTGTGACATATATATAGCACATGCACCCCCCAGAAAGGCCTCCCAAATCTCTCTTTGTGAATTTTTACCATTAAAAAGGAAAGAAAATAGAGAAAGATAGTGTTAGGGGGAAGATAATGCTTATAAACTGTAAATTGAAAGAAAAGAAAAATTCTGGATAAGCTGCTTCTTGTGTTCAGAATCCTGGACATTTTTCACTCAAGCCTGAAAAACAGAAGTAGACACTGCTGAAGAGCTATAACATTCTCATCTGGCATTCCTGGCTGTTCAGAAAAAATTAAGCTGTATTCATAATTCCTCAGAAAAAAACCTCAACAAACTTCTAATATAACTTTAAAACAGTATAATTTTAATATAACTTTAAAACTGTATAAATTTAAAACTTTAATTTTAAAATTTTTGAAATTGGTAGTTTTGGATAATTTTATAGATGCTATATTCTCAGAAAGAACTCTGGATGCTGTAGCCTGAATTATTCACAATTTTTCTTGCACTCAAGACTATAAAGAATTAAACACAAAGGCCAAACTTGAATATGGCTATTATTTGAAATTCTTGGGGGAAGGCTAAAGATGGAAGGGTTTTTTTTAAGACTTTCTTGCAAGTAAATTATCTTTAACAGAAAAATCCAGTACTCTTAGGTCCATATATTAGCAGCAATCCTATGCCTAATCCTTCAGCCTGGAGGACGTATCTGTTCACTGAGAGAAAAATAAAGTAAAAATTCATGGTATTGGTTATGAAATTCTTCCAGAAGCAAATTAAGCAAGCTGGCAATTGACTTGCTGTTCTCAATAATGCACTAGCTCCAGGGACCCACTAGGCTAATCCAGTTCTCAACTGATTAACATATTAGTATCTTCCAAATGTCCCTTCTCAAAGCACTAGGACTTTCTGTATAGGTATTAGGTCTGGGATGGATACATGCATGAGCTTAGTGTCCAAGCTTCAGTAAGAGAAGAAAAATCCAGGAAAGAAACCAGCTTTGATCCCATCTCTTCCAGAGACCCAACACATCCCCTTCTGATTCTGAGAATTCACTCATTGGAATTTGCCACCTGCAGTAAATATATGGTTATATGTGCACGTCTGGAAATGAATTGGCCAGTCCTTAGAAAATGAAGTTAATAATTTATTTACACCTTGTCTATAGCAGTCATCAAATGGGCACACATCTGATATGCGAATGCTGTCCTTTGCATAAAAACTTTAGCAAGGCTAGACTGTATCTATGAAGATAAGTCCTGACATTCTTTGTACAACAGCAATTAATTTAATATTTTAATTCCCAAAAAAGGGGTTCATACCTGATGCTCACAGCCTTGAGAAGTAATAAAAAAATTAAGAAAGGAAAGATTTTTTATAAGATCATCTATCTGGGTCAATTTCCTATTTTACTTGTATATCTGACAAATCTTAAAACAAAGGTTAGGTACAATGAAAATAATATATTTCATTACTGTTTCCTCTCCTTCTCCTTTTAAAGGGTGTTAAGGAGTAAGCATACGGAAATTACTTTCCAAATCTAATTTTTATTTAAAATAACTAAAAACTGTAGATGAAAACCTCTCCTTTTACCTGGTTATAGACTTTCATAAACTTCCTCAAACTTTTTAGGATGCTACAGTTTTTTGTTTTTTTTTTAAATCTAAACCAAGCTGTTTTCCTGCCTATGGTCTTTGTTAAAAAGATATTATGCAGCAGAAGGAAATGGATAAGACTACATTCCTACACTGTTACCACCTTCCCTCTGTTACAAACTAAAAATCCCTTTGTATAATTTTAATCTGGTTTTGGGATTCTTTTCCATCCACTGCACTTATTTGTTTATGCATCAGAGTTTGTGTACCCCAAAAGATCTAAACATCTGTGTTTTCTTTTTCTTAAAACTCTGTACTGGAAAGGAGTTATTTACTGAATTAAATGTTATGTTTCTGAATGCTTATATGAGACCTGAATAACTGCTCTGATTTCACTCTTCCTCTGAACACAATGTTTGTAATTATTCCAAAATAACTGTCATTAGGTGTTTGGAAAGAGCAGAGTGAATATATACACTGCTGCTTTCCCACTCAGCACTCTAATTGCATTTATCAGTAGAGCTCTGCATCTTGCAGTCCTTAAATATGAAAGCAGTGCCAGCAAATACAATACACTGTGGTAAGACCAAGAGAAAATGCGTCTCATACATCAACCGGGAGCCAACGGGTGAATTATTAAGACTTGGAGAAGTGTTGACACAAGTTCAACTCTGGTGATAGAAAAACAAAAGAACAGAACAAACATAAGCAATAGCCTTTCTTTTACATAATTTTTGTTAATATTTGATTCTAAACTCTATCTACAAATCAACTTTCACCCATGTTTCCTCTTTCTTATCTTGACTTATGAACTCCTTAGTGCAGATGAAAATGAAAAAATCATCCCTCAACAGAGGGCTGTGCAGTCAGTGACTGAAAAGAACATCTGGCTTAGGCCCATATAAGACCTTGTTTCAGGCACTCGAATAGTGAGTGTACAAAACCATCTACAGCTTTACAATCCTCACCTGCCCTCTATAGTTTGTAATGAGGTTTCACACTGCAGTGGGCAGTGCTGCAGAAAATGTGAATCTCTAAGCATGTTCGAATGGTTGCAGGGGGACTCTCATGTCTTTTGGAGCAGATATATATCACCTGCTCATGCTCAGTTTCTAAACAAATGCCAGTTGCTACGTGAAAGTACAAATTAACTTTTCAGAAAACAAGAACTGAAAATTTTGCATTTTTATCTTTGATGGTGCATGAGGCACTGGAGTGTGTTATTTCCTATGGATAATGAAGAGGGAAAGTTTTAAGCCTCTAATAGATAAAAAGAGGTTTTTAACCAATTCTGATTCAAGTTTATTTCACAGGAGCTGTGCTGCAAACTCTTGTGAACATCACCTGCCTCACTACAAACTCCTCAGAATAATTTATAGCTGGAAGTATCTCCATGTGTCAGGTCATTAATTCTTATGAAAATGAACGGTTCATGCTCCCATTCACTTCCGCTGTTAGTGAGGCCCTTTGGCTTTCCATGTTCTTTTGGTCTGTGTTAAATATTATTTACACCTATATATCTAAATGAATATGTGTGCTTTCCCTAGGTCAATTCTGAGTTTTCATGTGGTTATAACATTTTTCAGCATATGAGTTACTGGAAGAGCTACAGTTGACTACAGTGTGTGCACTGGAGTCAAATAAAAAAGGACAGCTGCAACAGATACAAAAGGAAGATACCAATTCTCATGACACTAAATGAACTGATTTGGGAACTGTTCAGTTAATTACATCAAGATAAACAGAAAACAGACAGCATATGTGAAGACTAAGGCATCAGGCATGCTCATCAGTCACCACTCCACCTCAATGAAAACAGGGTTACCATGGCTCTGTCTGGGATTTCCGACACTTGTTGGAAGTCAAAGGATCTCAGTAAAACTCTGTGCATGCAAACACATTCAGTGCTCAAGCTGCAGAGCCAGTATTTCTTGGAAGCATCCAACACACTCCACTACTATGTAAGCTGAATTGCCAAACTGATGGGGCTATCTGTGAAAATACCAAATATTAGGCATCTAGGCAAAAGTTATTGTTCTGAAAAAACATAGTGCACTGCAGTAATTAAGTGAAAACTTCAAGGTGTTCCAGGGAAAAAGGTACTTGGAAACTCAGATAAATGACAACACTGCCTGAGAAAAGAGATCCTGTTGGAAGGAAGGACTTTTACATAGACAAGAGTAAAGAGCCCTTTCCCCTTTTTCAATACACATAATAATTCTGCTGCACAACTCACTCTGAATATATCTATATTGGACAGTCACAGGTGATATCAAACATTGAGCCTTGCTTGTCTACCCTGTAGCCAGAAGCCCTTTTTCTTCTCAGCCAAGCAAAGCCTGGAAAGGTTTCTGATAAGCTCATCTTAATGTGAGTGGTAACTTGTGGTAACAGTTCACCCCAAGGACTGCTGCCTAGGCTGCATGGAGACTGTGAGATTTTCTCCCTCCACCGCACTATTCACACTCTTCAAATCTATCTGAGCAGATTTTGAACCCTCAAAGCTCCCATGTTTCCTTATGCTACAACACAGAAGTATGCAAGAGCAGTGGTCATATTTTGTGTTCTAACACAGCTGCACTAGTGGCCTGCAACACAGTTCCCATGTCCTCTCAGACAACTTGAACTAGAGAACCACATATTAAATAATGCCTTTGACTGCAGTGCTAGCATACGGGCCCAGAAGACATGAAGAGGCTATGTTACATGGAAAAAGTTATCAACTGTAGGATTTAGCACTAAATTGCGTGGATGCATGTTGGTTGCATTACTCAACCTCGTGGTCAGAGACTGCTCCTTGGAAACTTTATTGGGTAGGATTCTCTGGGAAGAGATACATACCTTCACATTCTTAGAATTCACCTGCAACAGCAAATTTACTCTGAATAAAACACTGACCAGCTTATGTCTGTATGATTGAGATATCTTCCTGACCCAAACGTATGGCCCCTTTTCTCTTCTGGGAACTCTCTCTGCTTATCCTACCCCACAAACAATATGCCATCATAGCCAGGGATCACTGCACTAGCTAGTGCCATTCCAAGGCAGAATGTTAATGCCAAGAATAACATCACTGCAGTGCTCATGTCCTGACCCTGCAGAGTTTGCCATGTAGCTTGCTAGGATATTTAACAAGCCACTACAGCAGTTTTGCTAGGGAGAAACCAGGAAATCTTGTGTGCTCAGCCTTCTTCAAAGTCAGATGGTAGTTTCTATTCTATTCACAGGCAGACATGAGTGTGCAAATTGATTAAACCAAAAAATTTCATTGAGCTTTATCTCTGCCAGTGATGGTGTGTGTGGGATGCACTTGCAAGAGAAAATTACAGTTCTAGCTCAGTCAGTCATTGTCATCACTTAAAATATTTGGATACTTTACAGCTGAAAAAATCGTCTGGAATGTGTTGATTTGTTCTTTCTTGTTTTTAAACTTTAGTTTGAATGGCTAATAGCTAATGCAATCCTTGCTGGGGAGTGCCACACAGATTTCACCATGTGACTGCACTATGCTATTTTTGACCCTGGGATATTCTCTCAAAGCACAATACAAAACAAATATAATCTACAAATTCATCATTGCAACCCTTTCAGCATTTGAACCATCATACTACTAAGAAATTACCATATTACCTCAGATTTCTTGTAGGCCCTCTTCAGGTGATCTTACAATAGCTTTCCAGTACCTGAAGGGAGCCTAAAAAAAGCTGGGGCAGGACTTTTTGCACAGGTGTGTTGTGAGAGGACAAGGGACAATGGCCAGGCTGACCAAGGATGTGAGCAACCTGGACTATTCTGATATTCTGATGTGTCCCTGTATGAGGGCTGGATCTAGATGATTGTTAAGGTCCCTCCCAGCCCTAGCCATTCTATGATTTTATGATTCAAACTAAGCAGTTTTACAATTTGAGAGAGAAAAAATACTTTGGGTAGGAAAGACATAGAAACATATAAAGGCAGTTTGCAAGAAAATAATGATAATTTAATAAATCAGCCAACTTTCCTACATAACACTGATATGAACCTTCCCCTTAATTGTCTTTGTATTGGATAGAGAAATACAAAATTTCTCTTCATCAATGTACCATACATCACCAATAATCATAATAAATGTGTGAACTTTCAATCTCTAACTGTTATAAATACTGCTATAATGATAATTTGCTTAGATCATTTGACTTTGGGTCATGTAGCTGACACTCATTTCCATATAATCTGTTAAATAATAATTTTCAGCATTTTTTCTGCAAATGATATCTTTACATACTCTTCCCCTTATTTTTCACGGAATATCTGCTAGAAGTTTATGGCTTTGCATCTCATATTAGAATTTGTCTTGATCTTGCTATGGCTCTACAATAAATATTTCTGAGAAGTAATCACAGTGTATCTCCTTTTTTTTTTTTTTTCTTTTTTTTTTTTTTTCCTGGTTTCTCATTTTCTAGTGGATTAATACAGGTGGTGTTTCTCTAGATAAAAATTATTTATCATTTAGGTTATGGATGACGTGATAGATTAAGCAAATGTCTTGGATAGTATAATTATTTACACAGAGTATTTAAAAAAAATGTTCATCCATACTTATTAAAAGGGCATTTGATGCCAGTTATTTATCATGTAAGATTTATTTCTTGATTCGCTAGCATTTTAGAACAGGATTACACAATAAAATGCCTTCAAAAGCACCACTAATGTACAGACTTTTCTTTCCCTCTTCAGTCATATTATTTGACCAGTTTTCTCAGCTATATTCCAAACCTGAAATGCTATAGTCCAAAGTCATACACCTTTTTGGACTTATGGCTTGAAAACAATTCATCTGCCTGCAATGAATTTTGAGCAGTAGATTAAAATAATTCCTGGTTTGGAGTGGAAATGCTGTACTTAATCTTTACTCTAGAAGACACTGGTCAATTAAAAAGATGTTCCTCTCTTCTCTATACAGATATTCTGTTCAGCTGAATGATGAGACACCTGTCTGTAAAAGTGCACCTACCATGTAAACTACAGAAACAACTACTGACATCCTTCTTCAGCACATTCTGCAATGGCAGCTTTCCTATGGACAGGACTGGGCAATGCTGGAGGGATGACTCTGTCACTGTCAGCTGGAGAGAGACCCTCAGAAACTCAGGTCCACACCCTCCACACATGGTTACAGAAACATTTATTGCATTATACGATAAATAAAACAGAGAATCTTTTCTAGGATCCCTATTTCCTAAATAACCACCCCTGAGGGAGGGCTCAAAAATATTCGGCCTCTATGTGTTCAGGATGTTTTCCATTTTCCTGAGAAGCAGCTGTGTTTTCCTAATTACATCCATGAATCAATTCACTTCATAACCACCCCCAACACACAACAGCACCCCCCCCCCCCCCCCCCCCACACACACACACACACACAGAGCTCCATTTTAAGGTCTTCAGAATTAATCTCTGGTCATTAAAGTATTTTACTGTAAAATTAGAATTGTGACACGCTCTACTATTTAGTTGTTGGGTATGGGGTTTCCCACCATGGGGGTTCCTCTAGTGCAAATCTCTCCTCTGCATGCAGAGCTTTAAACCCACTTTGCAGATTATGATGTCAGTCCTTTTGAAAAGAGAATTATCTGTTATTAACATGCCTCTCACTCCTTGAATTAGATCTCATCCTAACAATTAAGAAAACCACTAATAGTTAAAAGAATATCCTCTTAAAAAAATCTGATCAGTTGTTATGAAGGGCAAATCTCTATTTCCTTATCACCATCTTTTTAAAAAGAAAATATGTAGGGTTTTGATGGTGTCTTTCCCCTAAAATTTGTACTTCTGCTCAAGTATTCTGTTCTGATTCTGTTTTGTTCTTCAGTATATTAGTGCTAAAGATACTGTGTTCCAGACACTGTTTTCTGTCTTGAAATAACAGCTAAGGTATTACAAAGCTACGATGAAATAAGTTTAAAAATGGAATAATATTTTAAAATACATGCACTTTTGCTGGAGAATGCAATGCAATCAACCAGTCTTTTTACTCAACTTAAAAAGATATTGCTGGACTCTGAGCCGTCACAGAAGTAATAAACACAATACTAAGAGCTATGTTATTAACATTTAACTACATGATATGTATATATCCCTATATTTTTAGAAGAAAAGATTAAAATTCTTTTTCAGCATGCCCATTTTTTCTGTATAATATAGATGGATGTAAAAGACTGTAGTTGCAGTTCTGGTGCCAGATGAATCACTCAGAGAGCATCTGTGGAGGAGGTGAAACAGTAGCTTTACCCATTTGGCATCTTCCCAGGCTGAGCAGAGCTCCAGCCTGTGTCTACTTGCATGAGAACCATAGGGAATAACACCTCAATGGTGCCACACAAGCATTTCTCCAATGGATTTCTAGAGGCCATCAGAAGCATTTTGAAATACAGTGCTTTCCCATGGAGCATTGATTATTTAGTGTTGTCCAAATTTACCATCATTTGTCACTAAAGAAGGTTATTAAATAAGACATTCATGAAACACTCCACCCACCTTCAAGAAAAACAAACAACAAACCCCAAACCCAGTATGGAATCATAGCAAATCCATAGCAAATACATAAAAAAATGTAGGACTAGGTTACCATCTCTGGAGCTGAAGAGAAAGTTATCCTAGTCACCTTAAACTACCCTGAAATATATTTTCCCTTAGGAAATAACATTTTCTTCAAGACAAGATGTAATTCCCTCTTATAAACAAATTAATTTGGGATCCGTAAAAATTAATGCAACAGCAACTAGATTTCCATAGGAAAATTCATCTTGTATTGCCTCATTGTTTATCAGAATATTGGGAAAATGCTTCAAGTATAACTGAATAGCTGTCTTTTTGTTAATTTGGTGTCATTCCACTCCTAGGGCTGTGAAAAACTAAGGAAAATAATTTGAATACACAGAGATAATGGGAGCAGGGATCAGACTGTAAATGAGCAATTGCAATGAGCTTTTAGTGTCAATAACTTAAAGTTAACATGTGAAAGAATCTTTTAAATACAAAGCTTTTCTAAAGAGGAACAGATAACAATGTAGGAAGAAAAGGTAGAGACAAGTGATGAAAAAGGTAAGAATTAGCAGGAAAAGGATGAAAGCAGGGATTGTAGAGATAAAGTCTCATCAGCATCTGGGTTGCAACTAGCAGAGATGTTGACAGCTCTGTCATCGCCATGTGCACAGGTAAGGTTCAGAGTGTTTGAAGTACTTTAATTAAAATTTAAGTGAGTTTAACTTAAGTTCTCCCCCTTCTCCCACTATCCAGATTCTCAGCAGAGCTTATTGCCTCAGTGTTGTGCCACACTGACCTAGTGATGCTGCTTTCAGATGGAAACTGGCCTCTTTTCAAGTGCTTCACAGGGTGAGTTGAGGAAACCTCAGTCTGTCTGATTGGGTGGCAAACCCATACCTAATAGACTATTTTTATCCCCTAGTTAGGTTAAACTAAATGAGCTCATATTTAGTCAGCCCAAAACTCTTAGAAAAAGATAAGTTTTCCTTTGCCTACTTAAACCAAGAATAAATGAGCAGGTTGTTCCAATAAATACATATGGTATGGCTACACTGTGACCTCTCTAACTGATATTTCCAATCACTGTCTTCCCTCTAGGAGTCTGAGAAGTATTTTTAGCCACCTGTCTTTGTCCACAGACATCTGTTCCCATAGAAATATGTCTACATCCCTGTTAAAGCAATTCTGACTGATTCAGTTTTATTGGCTTTTTTTCTCTTTATAACCCTCACTGGAAATACTATTCCACCACTGTTTCCATATCTCCTGATATTACCAGTCATCACTGTTTAAAAAAAAAAAAAAAAAAAAAATCTAAAGAAGGAAAAAAATTGATTTCTTGCATCAGATGTAACACATAGCTGCATTTATTTTACAGTGCATTTCAAACCAGAGACATCTATCAGTTTTACAATCTAATGTCCTCTAGACCACAGTATTTTGAAAAATGTACTGAAAATACCTTCAACATCTCACTGAAGTTAGTGTCATCCTGGCTTAGGATGAACTTTTCTGGTTGTGGCTCCAATGTACCAAAGAGAGAGAATATTTTTCATGTTTTTTTCAGATTTTTTATTTTTATTTATTCAGGGAATAAATTTCAGTAATTTTTTTCAGTATTTGATGTTTCAGTGCTTAAGGGTTTATTTTAAGCTTTCTAATCTGACTACCTGCTACACAAATGGGTGCAATGAACATGAAAATATTAATTAAGAATCCTACAAACACAGTAGCACAAGTAGTTTCTGAAAATAAGTTGGTTGGTTTATTTGTTTCCCCCCAATTCCCTCTTAGTATTTTTTCAGACACAGAAGCAGAAGACAGACCATAAGAACTCAGTCCAACAGCAGCAACACAGCTGTAGAGATGTCTGCCCAACTTGAATGGAGCATTGTGGTGGAATATTTTAGTCAACAGAGAAATGGAAAAACAGGAAAAATGCAGTCCAGTGTACCACAGAGGAGGCATTCAGTATCTCTTATTGAATTACTGTTTTTACTTGGGACCCAGAACTTTCTCAAGACTTTCTCAGGTCAGGTAGCATCATCCTGTTCACAAAATGTCCTGCAATGACTAGCCACAGCTCCTCTGTGAGTGGATTTATGAATTCAGATGAAAAAATCACAAACATCAACGGAGAAAACACTACATCACTGTTTCTTCAGTCTTAAACTAGCTTATAGACTTTTGCTCTGGTGTTGATTTAAACCACCTTACTGTTGTTTCTCCAGTGATTATCTGTTAATTTTATAGACAAACTAAAATTAATTTGAAATGAAGCACTCAGATACAAAGTCTAACAAGTGAGGTGTTATATTACTCATTTTATGAAGCAATATTACAAGTAGTATATTTTTACTTAGTGCCATTGGTCTGTTTAATTTAATAGAGAAAGCAAATGCAAATTTTCTTTACTGGTTTTCTTTCAAAAAGCTATCAGATCTCTCTGCACCCATATAGCTACCATCTTTGCTTTTCCATCTGAATAATTCTTCAGTTTGAAAACACATACTGTACCTTTAATGCATGTTTTCTGCCAGCTGTACCAAATTCTTCCATAGTTTATTTTTTATCATTGACCCATATATAATATAAGGATCAGTAATGTGTTTCCTCTATACCAAATGTTAAAAAAAACAGCTTCACCAACACCAAACAGCTGAAGCAGTGCCGTTTGCAAGACAGAAGTATCAAGTCAAGTCCATGTGGGTGTTGCTAAGTAAACATTATGATGTGCCTGAAATCAGCCTCCATTTTTCATTCTGTGTTTGGAAAGATCCAAGGAGGCTGTACTGAACTCAGAAGATTATGCTGTGTTCAGTTTCCAAATCCATGTGTTGCTCCATTTGGGGCTCTAAGCAGTTTTATGATCTGCTTTTTGACAAGTCCTTGGGACAAATATGCAGCATATTTACCCCAGTAGATTATCAGTAGATGTAAATACAGCAGGGCAAACCTCACCCCTTACATCACCCTGAAGCAGTAGGTCAGCTGATGACCATAGACTGGGGTGTGCAGGACAACTTTCACTTTATAACTGGAATGCTTGAGCTTCTCTCCTGTCAAATCCTATCTTGTATGGAATTTCTGGAGGACACCACTGATCATTTTCTATTCTGGCCTATTTTACATTGGCAACCAAAATTTCTTGCCACAGAACAAGGGAGAGGGGGTAAAATTCAGTAAAGCACCTGGATTTGACAAGGTTGTGATTTTACCAGGGATTCTGGTTCTGGCTTTGCATCCAGTGAAAATGATTCAAAGATTAACAGGTGGAAGCATAGTAAATATGAAGTTTTCTCTCTCTAGCTTTAAAGAATGTGCATTTCCACAGTTGGAGTCTAACAGAAGAATAAGGAATAGGGCTTTTTGTTATGCATAAAATAAATTCAGTCTGGGATCTAAGAAGCATGTCTGTTTATTGAGGCTTTAAGTCATCTTAGGTATTACTGCATGTACAATATTGCCACAGAGCATGATGTCTTACAACTCCCAGTTTGACATTTCTCATTTCAATATAATAAACCAATCTGTAAAATGCAGTTATAAATTAGTGATGTACTACATAAATGGAAGTAATCTAGGGAAGTACATTGATGGCAAACAGGACAAAAATCTCTGATAAGCCTGATATTTCCTACTTTGAAAAAACTAACTGTTGTATCTTAAAGATAAGTGTTACTCTTATTACTTTTATACTTATTTAATATTAATGCATGTTCTTTTTCTTATTTAGGCTTATTTCATCAAAACTGTCGACTGAGAAAAAGAAAACCTGTCATAACTGAATTTTCTCTTCACAGAAGCAAAGCAAAACATGAGTGAAAAGATCAGAATCAGGGAACTAGCTGGTAAAACTGGGCTGAGTAAGGCTTTCTGGCACCAAAGCCAGGTCTCCAGGTTTCATGTAGGAATCCAGTTTCTACCATGTAATATAGGACATGAACCAAAATATCCAGTCAGTCAAGCAGTAGAGAGTTTAAAAAACAGATCCAAATTCATCAGGCTTATATCTGAGTCACAGTAATTTTAATATGCTAATCAAATTAATTTGCTTATGGAATGCAGTTAATTTGATATATTTCCTTTGCTACTGATATCTTGTCTGCATGCCTATTTCTTTCTCATAGCCAGCAGGGAATTAAAGGTAAACATTCATTACTACAGCAAAGTGCCAAGACAAAGTGAGAAAATAATTAGTATCAGGCAATAGACAATCTTGAAACTCTGTACACTCAAAGAACAGCCTCCAGCTTTGTATGAATTATTTCAGTATTAATGCAGATACTTGTTCCAATAGAAATAAAGAGCACAGCAAGGAATGAGGTTACAAGTCCCTGCAGAGAACCAGCACCTGCTCCTGATTGCTGGAGTGCAAGAAACAGGAAAATGATGTTTATTTAAATCACTGTGATGAGACAGAGTCGTGGCTAAGCTTCTAAATGTTATTCTAATGATTTAATAAGACTCTTTTCATCAGGCTGGCTTGTACAATCAGGAACAAAACATTCAGTTACTCTTCCTGCCTTCTGTGGATGCACTTAAAAACAATGAAAAGACTGGAATGCAGAGAAACTGTCTTTGCTCAGCTGCACTAAGTACTGAAATGGAGAGAGTCATCTGGGCCAGCCCTGGTCTCTCTGAAGCACAGCAGCCTTTCTCCTAGCCATGCTCTGTTGCATCAGTTTGTAAAGCTTCTGGTTGCAGTGGTACCTATGTGGCTGCACAAACACCTAGAGCATCACTCTTCTGATCTGAGTCAGTAAATTCCAGCCAGTAGGCATTTTTCCTTTATAGCTTGTGAATGATAAAATCTAACTAATTTGGTTGAGACAGGTAAGTGACTGTTTAATAGATTAGCAAATATGTCCTCCCATATCTATTTGGAAGTCTCAAAATTTGTCCTTCCTGTTTGCCAACAGATAATTACCTCTGGCATAGTTTTCTCCAGAATTAGCTCTTTCAGTGATTTCCAAAATATTGGCTTTAAATCAATAAACATGCAACTTTGGGGCTTTTGATCTTTATAGAGATACACATTTCCACTTCAATTTCTGATCAATAACCAGCCTTCCTGGAACACAGATCATTAACTCCAGGAATTTTCTTCTGTATGTATTCAGCTCCTTTTATTAGACTGCGAATACTTATTAGACTGTAGAACATAATTTTTCTGATTCCTAATCAAACCTGGCCTTCCTGAACACATGGCTTTCTTGAATTTGGAAGAGCTCAATTTTCTGCATCTAAGCATCTTTACATTTCCATAGTGATGCTAATTGTTTTTAAAGAGTTTTTCTATCTAATTACGAAGTGGTAAGCAGAAATTTTCAACTTCTGTGATCATTATAAATTGAAACCAAAGCTTTCCTTCTCTCATGCTTAGGACAAAATCTTTCATTCTTCCTAAAGATTACATATTCCAAATGGCAAAATGAAATTAAAAAAATTTTTAAAAAACTTTTAAGGGACTTATCTACACTATGTAGGCCTTAGAAATATTATTTTATTCTATTTTACAGGGCAAGTACATAGTATATAAAACACTGTAAAACTGAAATTAAAATATAATTTGATTACCTAAAATACTAAATTCCAAAGGTGCAACCCAGTTCACAGTGAGGTAATCAGGATAACAATAACAACACGTTACATATAACAACAATAACACCTTACATATAACAACACTAAACATATATATAATACTACACATGTATAACGACACTATACATATAACAATACCTTACAAATCCTTTCACATTATGAATTTAACAGGTAATGAACCTCACAAAACCAAATCATGCTGTCCCTCACAACCAGGAAGAATGCCCACAACCAATGAAAATTTTGGCTCCAGCACCTGGTTTATAATGGGATTATACAGGCAGGGCACACTGAAACCAGAGGGTAAGGTCAACCTCACATCTGCTTTCCATACACCTTGAGTTATTTGGACACAAGCTAGCAAGGCAGTTTTTAAGCCCAAAGGGGAGAGGTGGCCATCTGCTCTCTGATTTGGCTCAGAGCTCTGATTAAATATGGGCAGTCACAACAGCCCATGAAAGCTGCAGAAGCTGCAGTCATGCTCAACTCGCAGTCCTGATGTCTGTTCTATAGCAGCTGCTGCTGAAACACACAAGCTGACATTATCCATCAACACGAGTAGACATTATCTAGCATGCAAGAGCTATGATTTACTGTGCTTTCTCCTATCTTCATTTTGTTTCTTTTAAATGCCCTTTAAAACTGACCTCCGCACCAAAATCTGTGTCAGACTGGGCCTTGTTTTATTTTCTAGGAAACTGAAGAGTCAGACTGAAAAGAGAGCAAGCAGAAAACCTCAGTGCCTTAATCCTTCTTACACTTAGAAGCAGCCAGCTGCTGCTATATTTTGGAATCACAGAATTATGGATGGAGACAGGAAGGGGAAGGATTTTGCAAGGATCATGTTATCCTGTCCATGGCATCTGTCCAACATATTCTTATAAGCCTTCAATCATGGGATATGTGCAGTTTCCCCACAAAAATCTTTCCACTGCTTTGTTCTGTTCTCCAAAATCTGTCCATGATATGTAATATGAATCTACTGTATGGCAGTTTAGGTCCATCAAATCCATTCAAGGCCCCAGGGCTACTTGGAATAATACATTTCCTCTCTCCCTCCTTTCCCTTTAAAATCTTTCTATATTTCAGAACATTTCTTATATTTTATCTCAGTCTCTGCTTCCCTACATTACACAATTCCACTTTCTTCCATTTTTTACGCATATTTCATTCTTACATGTAACTCAATTAGGTTGATCTTTCTGGGAGTCTCCACCTTATTCATATATACATATATATATATAAAGAAAAAAAAGCCAACAAATAGGAATGCAGCATTCTATCTGTAGTCCTGAAATTGGTCCCTGTTCTCACTAACTTTAAGATGAAAAAAATTAAAAGAAAAGATTTTGTAGGGCTAAAAGGAACACTTCTCTGAGACTATGCTAACACAATCACTCTGTGTCTTTCCTCCACTGTTTTCTTCCATTCAGGATGTATTTTTGTTCATTAACTTCTATATTTGTGAACTTTCCTTTATGTATTCCTAGTTCTAAAATAAGATAATTCAGTTTTGAAATGCAGTCCACTAACTTTACTTAACTTTCCTGCAGAAGTTGACCAAGCAATACAATCAGAAGAGTTTGAACATAAAATGGGTTCTAAAACCTAACAATAAAATAGCTATTAAAACACCAATAAATGTCCCACTTCAGAGCATTACTCCTTTGGCAGTGTCTGCAGCAGGCACACATGTTAGTGAATCATCCAGCTGCTTTCTGGTGTGTACAAATGATCAGAATTTCAGTGAAATGGTTTCTCCCCATAGGGAAGTACAGTTTCATTGGAAAGGAAACATTTCACTGGAACATGCTGATTGATATTTTCAATCTAATCAGATCACAATAGCCTTGCTGTTTCAGTAAAGGAAAATATAACACTCTGACAATGTAAGGATTACAAGTGGACTATTGATTAATATTTTTATTGACTTAATATTGCAAAAATCCCACGGTTTATAATTAATTCGAACAATTAACATAATCAGTTTTTACACTCCTGAATCTTCATTGTTCAGCATCATCAACATTATCAGCATCTGACATACTAAAAATCAAATGCTCCATGAGTCATAAATTTTAATATTTGAAAGATTTTTCTCCACTGGAAAGCTCTATCTTCTGTTCCAATTTACGTTGGAACAAACTTTTTGGTACTGTCTGAATTGCTCATAGACCAGAAATTTTATCTTCCATCCATATTTAGTAGTGTTTTCATAAGAGACAGTCTCATTAGAAGTTGTTTAGATTGTCTCTTTAATGTCTATCAGTTATAAGACATTTTTTTTCTCAATCACTGTACATTATCAATGTACAACCAAATCTGAATTCTATATTTGTGAAAATCATCTTTTGGTCTCTGCAGACTGTGATCCCTGCATATGATCATGACCACATTTGTCACTGAAGTCATTGCTAGGATATGCAAAGCAGAGCCTGGGTTTCCATGTGGTTGCATCCTCCCTGCTTGTCAACAACAGCATTCATTCAGTTGAAACATAAACCATGTTAAGATGTTGATTTTGTTCTTTTCAGTCACTAGAACTACCTGAACAGTGCAGTTGCATGATTCTATACCTGGTGTTACTATTTGTGTGCTTACTATTCCTATCACACACACACAGTCTTGCATGTAAGCTCTTCCCCCATGAAACAACTGAGTCAGCTCCCCAGGAATCAAGTATTTCCTAAATACCAAGGAATCTAGTCAAGTTTTGTTTTCATTAGAATTTGCAGTACATTTATTCTATGGAAATAAAACTATAAATAAAATTTCCTTTCCAACATAGTCTGTCTTAATGAAATGCAGATAAAAAGTGAGTTGTTAGCACTTCCTAATCTGCCACAGGAGTGGCTGTCAGTTTTTTTTTCCCATCAGTCTCATAATATGTATTTTGTCACACATACAGGTGCCAAGTACTCAGATGTAAACAACTCCACATTTACTTTCACAATGCATACTTCATGGGTGTACCAGTAGTTTCCCAGTCCAGTTTCTCCATCATTTATTCCTTCTCTGTTTATTTCCCATCCACCCTTGAGTTTTCTTCCTGATTTTTCCTGTGTATTTTTGCAAGCACTTTACTGAAGGCCTAATAGGTCCAAGTCTCCTGAACTGCATGGATTTGCTGTCCTGCTAGTCAGGATGGATAAACTGAAGTCAGTGAGTCCCTCAGCTTGACTGTTAGCAAATCCTGGACAAATAAGTCCAGAGAGCTCAGCAGCTCTCAGGAAATTTCTTCAGTGCTACCATTAATAGTTGATATGCCTGTTGCATATCAGCATATGCAGAGTGGAATAAATGAGGGGACGCTTTCTTGTAGCCTTGTAACAAGCCTGGCCCTAAAGCTATTGCAGAGAATCTAAACATGCAAGGCAGCACAGTCCTGAAAGCCCTTGAGCCAGTACTAAGAACTGTTCCAACATTCATTTGTGATTATCCAACTTTTTATATAATGCAACAGGGGAACATAGATATTATTTCTCCCTTCTATCACCAGAGGGAAAATGATGGAACATTTATTATAGTAATTTATGTCAGTCATGGATGCATTTAAACCAATAAAATATTCTGCCAAATATTCCTCCAAAGCCAAAGTAGTGTTCTTGGGATGTGATTAAAAATTGTTCTAAATACATGTATGATACAGATTTTTTAAACAAAGCCTCTGCTGAAAAATGCAGATATCCCTTTTGATGTTATATAATGCCCGAGAGTTAAATATAATGACACCTGGCTCTGTCAGGTTTTGTTATTAAGCCCTTTACCAAAGACCTCTAACCTGATCAAATTGGCATTGGACCCAAGCCTGACAAAACATATTAGCTAAAATGTAAAGAACATGTTTGTGTTTGGTGGAGGTTGTGTAGGGGAAAAGTTTCTTGAAAACAGATTTTTGAAAAGTCATTGTGATCAGCATAAATTCATGTTTAGATTGTACAGAACTTCTTCATTCCAGAAGAGAATTTAAGAAACATTATTATACCTATATTAATTATCCAAAATACTACTTTTAACTCAGCTAATATTTAGTACCTGCTCTTTCTCAAAACACAGATGATATTAGAAGACTCTCACCATTTAAAGACTGCAAAATAAAATGTTAAAGCAGGATGACATATTGGACATTTTTCCTTTTACTTTATCCTAAGAGAATAAAAAGTCTGAATCACTGAAGAGACACCTTAGAATAAGTTGGGTGAAATTATGGATGTTTACATTTCTCACTGTTTGCTTTTCCTATCATTTATGGCACATAAAGTAAATTGTCAGCAGTATTAATGTTTGCTGATAGCTTTGCTTTGTCCTGGCAGTCCTCGTTGTGTTGGATCAAAATAACATCTGCTACAGTGACTCAATATCTAAATCCATTTCAACATGAAAAATCCTAGCAAACAAACCCAAGACAGGGGGCATCCCTACAACTTAGGGCAAGAAAGTTATTTCTTAATTGCTAGGGTACAAGTGACCCATTTTCCTTACAAATTCTATTTGTAAGGAAAGAAGCTCATGACTGAGTCTCTTCTCTGATATTTTTCTACCCCAAGTTCTCTACCATGCCTTTGTGATAGCTGCCATTATGGTCAACACCCTAGGATGTGAGTCAAAAGTGCCCAGAGTTCACAGCACCAGCTGCTTGGATGTAGCTTGTGCTTTAGGAGGGTCTCATCTTCTATTTTTAAGCAAGGAGAGGAACATTATAAAACACTTAGAAGCAGTTTTGATATTGTAGATAATCTTGCACAGTCACCCACCTGCCACTTTTATTATGTGTTCATATTTCTTATTTATTTATCCTCTTTACAGGCTTTATCAGGAAATTTCTTACTCACATGGACAAAATCAATGATCAGTTGTTTTTGTTAAAGACAAGAAGTAGTAGTTTTATAAACTATTTTCACAATAAATTACTATTTATATTAACTTGTGGCTGCACCTAAATAGATATTTTGGTGTGTTAAGTCATGTGCCTAGGGACTCTGCCCCTCTTCACAGACACCTTCTCAGTTTAGTCCATACTCACACTGGATACACAAGGAAAGGCTAAAACATGGGAAATCCTGATTAAATATATTTGGATAAAAACTCTCTACTTTGACGTTGATTAAATGCTGAAAAATTTTATTTTCCAGATATAATTTGCTGTATGTTATCATTGACACATTCATTTTGTTAGGGTAGAAGACACTGATAGACTTCATTAATCATGCCTTTGCTTGAGAAGCAGGAGGTAAGTGTCTTCCCAGTAAAACCAGTATAAAACAACAGAACCTATGGTCTGCTCCTCTGGTTTTGAGAAAAGAAGATATAGTTTTACTTGGTTAGATGGAAATTCCCACATGAAGCTGGATGCTCTTACTGCAATGTAGCCAAGATGTGATGGAAGGGAGAATGAATGAGAAGGTGTCTCTGAGAGCCAGACTGGGCCATTGTCTAACCAGAGAAGGATGCTATATTGCTCTGTTCATTAATATAAGGGGTTTGTGCAATGGTGTCAGACAATTCCATAGAATCATAGAATCCCAGGTGGGGAGGAACCGCAAGGATCTGGTCCAACCTTTCTAGGAACATAGTTTAGGTGCTATGTCCCAGCACCTTCTCAAAGTGAGTTTAAAAGTGTCCAGTGCTGGAGAATCCACCACTTCCTGGGGGGATTATTCCAGTGTCTGATTCTTTTCACAATCCAAATAATTTTTCTCATTTCTAATAAGGATCTTCCCAGGAATGACTTTCACCCACTACACCTCATCTTTTGCATGTGAATCCTTGTAAAAAGAGAGCCTCGATCTTCTTGATAGCCACCCTTTAAGTACGGGAGCACTACAATAACATCCCTCAAAAACTTTCTTTTCTCTAGGCTGAACAAACTCAGTTCTTTCAGCTTTTTCCTGTACATTGGGTTTCCCAGACCTCTGGTAATTTTGTGGCCTCTGTCTGGACCCTCTCCATCCTGTCCATACCTTTTATGTATAGCAGGGACTAGAATTGAACAGTATTCCAAGTGTGGCTTGACAAGCACTGAGTGGGATAATGACTTCTTTATCTTTGTTGGTGATGCCCTTGTTAATGCAACCCAGCATCCTGTGGCTTTCTTTGCAGACAGCAATAAACTGTGTGGAAGTGTGGATCTGCCTGAGGGTAAGGAGGCACTGCAGAGGGATCCACACAGGCTTGATTAATGGGCCAAGGCCAACAATATGAATTTCAATAAGGCCAAATGTCAGGTCCTGCACTTTGGCCACAACAACCCCCATCAGCCCTACAGGCTTGGGGAGGAATGGCTGGAGAAAGTTGATTGACAGCCAGATGAACATGAGCCAGCAGTGTGCCCAGGTGGCCAAGAAAGCAAAAGCCATATTGGCCTGTATCAAGACCAGTGTGACCAGCAGTACCAGGCAGGTGACCTTACCCATGCACACAGCCTTGGTGAGGCTTCACTTTTAGTACTCCTTGCAGTTTTTGAGAACCACTGTATAGGAAAGGACATAGAGATGCAAGAAAGGGTGCAAAGAGCAGCCAGGGTGATTAGGGGTCTGGAGAACAGGTCTTATGAGGAGAGGCTGAGGGAGCGGGGGCTGTTCAGTATGGAGAAGAGAACACTGAGGGGAGACCTTATAGCTCTCTACAGGTACCTGAAAGGAGGCTGTAGTGAGGTGGGTGCTGGCCTCTTCTCCCCAGTGACTAGTGACAGGACAAGATGTAATGGGTTCAAGTTGAGCCAGGGGAGATTCAGATTGTATATAAGGAAAAAAGTCTTCACTGAAAGAGTGGTAAAGTATTGCAACAGGTTGCCCAGGGAGGTGCTGAAGTCACCAATCCTGGAAGTATTCAAAAAACCAAGTAGATGTCGCACTTCAGGAGATGATTTAGTCATTAAGGTAGTGTAGCAGTAACTGTTGGTCTCAATGATCTTGAAAGTCCTTCCCAACCATGGTGATTCTATAATTCTGTGATTCTTTGATTCTTTGGCGCTGCAGCACACTGTTTTCTCATTTTGAGCTTGCTGTCTTCCAGGTCCCTTTCCACAGATCTGCTCTACAGCCAGGTGGATCCTGGAAGACTGTGCTTCTCTCCTGGGTTATATTTTCCCAGGTGAAAGACCTTACATTTACTTATGATGAACTTCGTAAGGTTACTGTTAGAGTAGTCTTTCAGCCTGTCTCTGTCTTTCTGGAGCGTGGGTCTCTCTTCTGTAGTTTACTTCCCCACTCAACTTGGTGTCATCTGCAAACTTCATCAGGATGCACTTGATACCAACATCCAGATCACTTATGAATATATTAAACAGCGAGGGGTCCAGTATCAATCTCTGAGGGACACTGCTTGTGAAAGCTTGCCAGTTTGAAAAGAACTATTTGGTAATTCTATGCTTAAGAGATTGAGCAGGAGAAAATACTTCCACCAAAGGAGACAGCTATGTCCCTGTGAATTCTTCTCTATGTTTTACCTGCTCATTCCACCCACACGATGCAATTTGCTCAGACTAATTCTCTCCCAGCTTCTTTCCATTCATGAATTGATTTGAATAGCACAGTAAAGATAGCAGTGTTATAGGATAAGCTGCACAGAAACTATAATTGCTACATAATAGAATATATAATCACATTGCTGTTTTAAATTTCAAAAAAAAAAGATCCTTAATAGAGCAAAACTTTTATTAATTTGTTAACAAACAGCACATTTGATTGTTTTTCAGTTACTATTTTGTTTATTTAATGAAAAGAGAATCTGAACTTCTGCTTCTCGTTAGGTATATCTTTGAGTTCGTTGCAAAAATGAGCTTCAAGATTCACTTTCAAAATAATCACTTCAACCTAAGACAAGAAAGTGCCTTCAAAATTCAGTTTTATGCAAGACCTGACATTTGGTAACTTGTCCTCCAATTTTTCTTTGATCATCACTGCCAAGTGAAGAACTGAATGCCTTTGGTAAGCATACTAACACTCATGTTTTCTTTCAGGTAACTTTAAATTGTCCCCCCAGGAGACAACTACTTCTTTAAAAAAAAAATAAAAAAAATATTCTTCTGACATCCAGCAGAGTCTAAATTTATAACAGTAGTTTAAAAGCTTGAAAATTCTAATTGGTGCTATCTTGATAGATGATATACAATAACAATAAACACTGCAAGATGGAACACATACTACACAGAGTAATTTGACCACTAAGCAGTCTATATCTAAACTACTGTATCAAAAAATATAAATTTCCTGTTCCCATTGGGCTCAGAACTATCTAAGTGTTTTGAAGTCATGCCAGAAGTGATAGTGCATTACAAGAACAACAGCAAAAACATAAAACATCCTAGACCCCAAATCTATTCAAATGGATGGACATCACAGACCCTTTGAACTATTTATATGTGACTTTCCTTTCATGACTTTGAATTTGGAAGCAATAACCACAAAAGCTGCTCTTTTCTACAGGCAAAGGAAATATAACCCAGTTTCACCCTAGGAGATTTCTCTACAGTATTTGAAACCACTGGACATTCACTCCTGACAATACCTTTGCATCTTAATTTTACATTTTCAGATTAGTGATGAGAAATAAGGAATCATACTCTTCTACATTCTCACAGACCAGTCGATATGGTTTTCCATGGTCTGCATTATACTCTCAAGGCTGATCTCACAGATAAAACATAACCATGAGATGCAAAGGCTAAGTGTAGAGAATTACACTTCAAATTAGAATGTTTTGGAACTCTATGCATATTTTTTGTTCATAATAGCAGGAACAGCTTTGAAAAGCTACATGAAAAGTAGATATTTACTGTTTATCTTGGGTCCTATTCTGGGAGCGAAATGGAGTGTCCTGGTTTGGGCCAGGATAAAGGTGATTTTCTGGTTTCTACTTTTGCTTTCAGCTAAGTTTCTTGTAAGTAGTTGCACTTGCTGAAATTAACAACAAATTTCTCAGTCAGTGTCTGCTTCTAGGAATGATAACACTCAATGTTTATAGTTACTGCCAGAAACTGGTGTGCAGAGCCAAGGACACTGCTCAGCTCTGAGGAACGTTTTACCTTTCAGAAGGAGTAAGGAGGTCCCACCTGAACCCCTCCTTTGGGGAAGACTGGACAAGATAGATGCCAGAATTGACCGAACAGAGTATTCCATCCCATACACGTCATACTCAATATAAATTTGAGGGATCACAAGGGTCAAACCCCTTCCTGCCCTTCCTGCTTTCCTTCCTTTGACTGTTTCCCTGTTTGCTTCAGCATCCTGGAAGGATTCCATCCATTCCTCTTCCTATGGTCCTGATCCATCCCAGCCTGAATCTGTGTGTTCCTGCCTCCAGCTCCCGACTGCTGCTGACTCCAGGAGTCCAGCCTGGACTTTTCCAGAGCTGCCCTGCAGCCTCGGTGGTGACGTGAGAGTTACTGGGGGAAAGGGGAGAGGAACGTGGTATCAATTTTCCTGCATATTTGTATATCTGTATATATTTTGTAATTTTTTCCTGTTTATCATTACTGTTTCATTAAAGTTGTGTAGTTTAGTTTCCAACCCATAAGTCTCTCTTCCTTATTCTCTTTCTTTTCGCTATCAGTGAGGAGAGAGAGATTAATATATAAATCTGTCATTCGGTTTAAATCTGTTATTCAGCCAGGCCAGTGTTAAACTGTGACATGGAGATATATGCAGAATGACTCCTTCTCTTAAAGGTTTCTGTGACATGTATGGACATTTCTAATGAGTTTTATTGCTATCATTTTTCATTTTACTGGAGCACTTAATGTAAAACATCTTAATGTAAACATAAAAATGTAAAAATCTTTCATGACACAAGAGCAGATGTGGTTCTGCTGCACTGAAGATCCATTTGTGAACAACTAAGTTTTACTGTTCCCTGACCTTCTTCAGTGTTGCAGGGGAATAAGGGATTTATGTTCTGAAAATGAAGCATATGTTTGAGAAATGGAAGGAACAACCTGTGCTCTGAAGAGAGAGCAGTAGGTGATCATCTTATAGTGCTATTTGTTCCTAACCTGCATGTTTGTAGAATGAACACACAGCTCTGGACTTCATTCAAGCTATGAACTATAGAGTTCCTGCTGGTAACATCTTGTATGTTATGGACTACACAGCAGACTCCTCTCCCCACACAGACAACATGAATATGCTCTAGCAGCTGTGAAGAGAGTCTCATAGATAAGACACTTTCCAGTCTGCTACCTCCTTAAAGTACTCTGTGCCTTACGATACACATAGAAAACTGCTGTCACCTACTGCATACATTAAAGAATCTCTTACGCTTTTCCACAGTTTATTTACTTTCATTTTCTTACATCCCTCCCACTTCTGCTGTTCTTAGAGCCTCTATCCCAACTCAGATATGCCCCAGGAACAGCCCTCTCTGGATATGTCCTGCTCTACTTAGTACCACAATTAGCTACTACTTCCATGAAAGAAGCAGAAATTTTCCACTATTCTCTTGTGATTGCTTGGAACTGGTGCATTGTTATCTCCTGATCAGAGATATAAAATGGGCACAGCAGAAGGGTAGGTTTGAAAATTACTCTCAAGCTTTAATTTATGTAGAGTGGTCTGCAAGGTCATCGACTCCAATCCAAAATGCTACTCCCTGATACAGAGTAATTTATTAGGCTGTTCAGATATAATGGAAGAACTGTTTTCAAAAAGTCAAAGGTTACTTTTAATGCCTATTTTCTCAGCATGGGCATAGCTAGTACTAAATCTTACATGTTATAAAATTTAATTTAAAAATTTAAAATTTGTATGACAGTAGTGAGATGACAGAGGACAAAGAGATCTTTAAAAATGGACCAATGGTAATACATGCATTTTTGTGATTATCTATCGTAACTGTGTTAAGCCTGCTGAATTCTATGGCTTCAGCCATGCAGAATATTGCCAAGGAGATACATGCCAAATCAGTTTGTATTTTCTTCAGAGGTTCTAGTTTGAGGTGAATGGATTTCCTTTTCTACCCCAAAGTACCTCCTGTGCATCTTTATGTGTGCTTGCAGCCCTGTAAGAGAGTCAGCAGATTGAGAGAGGTGATTCTCTCCCTCTGCTCTACTCAGATGAGTACCTGTTGTACTGTGTCAAGTTCTGGGGCCTGCATGGAGTTGTTGGAATGAGTCCAGAGGAGGGCCATAAAGATGATCAGAGGGCTGAAGCACCTCTGCTATGAAGGAGGTTGAAAGAGTTGGGATTGTTCGGTCTGGAGAAGGAAAGGTTCCAGGGAGACCTTATTGTACCCCTCCAGTATGTTAGAGAGCTACAGGAAAGAAAGAGTGGGACTTTTTACAAGGGTAAAACCACAAGGTAGTGATAGGATAAGCAGCAATGAATTTCAACTGGAAGAGGGTAGATTTAGTTTAGGCACTAGGAACACGTTTTTTCCTGTGGCGGTGGTGAGAGACTGGCACAGGTAACTCCGAAAAGATACGGATGTCCCTTCCCTGGAACTGTTTAATCCCAGGCTGGATGAGGCTTTGAGCAACCTGCTCTAGTGGAAGGTGATCCTGCATATGGCAGGGGAGTTGGGACAAGGTGATCTTTAAGGTCCTTTTCCAACTCATACCATTTTATAGTTCTGTGATTTTAGGACTTACCAAAGTACTCCAAAGAGATACCAAAACATCCTTGGAAGATAACAGTAATATTCACCACTCTTCCAGGAAACCTTCAGTGGGATAGAGACGCTATGGGGATATCATATAGAGTCAATGGGTAGTGGCTGAACATGACAGAAAAAAGTTTAGGAGAGCTAATTGGCCAGATCTGCTTGAATCACTTAGTAGAGCCCATCTGAATCTGGTGCATAGGAAACTAGGGAATCCTCTTCTTAACTTGGTCTTCTAAGTCAGACACTGTACATTCACCCTACTAGCTCTGAATGTGTCCCCCCAGCCCTGGTGAGAACCAGTTTCACAATGCTTTTTTGGCATCTCTTCCTACCAGGAATGTTTATTCAGAGGTCTGAGGTAAAATGTATCTGTGATTTAGCTGGTGGTAGACCACAAGACAGGAAGCCAATAGCAGAAAGAGACAGTTTCCATGCCTGGGAGCTTTTATGAATATGTAAATAAGGATATTTTCATATTTCTTCCCCAGCACTTTCTATAGGATGGAAGCAGAACCGCTGACTTGATAAACTTAGCAAAATAAATTCTATTTTAAAGCTAAGATATCACTTAGTAGGAGACAAGTTTTCTTTCTCTTTTCACTACCATAACGTTCTGCACACTTTAATAGGAAGCATGAAATCCTAGGGTAAATATATTTACAGTTGTTTAGAAACCTCATTGTATAGAAATGCATTTGAACCACACTCTCAGTGATTAATAAAATCACTTCAGGCCCCTTTCATCTAAGAGAATGCTGGTATATTTTAATTTGGTCAACATATTATGAGGGTGTTAGATCTGTAATGAATAATTTCATTATTTTTTCATTAGATAAGAGTCAAATATTTTTAGAGATTAGAAAAATTGTATAGATTTTTACTACACTTGAAGTTTTCTGAGGTTGAGAGGGAATATAATTCATTCTCCAAGACCACTGTGTAAATGTATTTTTTTTCCAGGCCCCAATACCGAGAGTAAAAATTAGGTTTAAAACATTAAGTACTGGACTCATATATATTCAACATAGGCAAAAGATTACATAAGCAAAATCAAATGTTTCTGTCAGCAAAATACATTTATTTTCAAGTACTGCCAAGTGTCTGTCTGCAGACACTCAGGACAGGACAACTGCATTTAGGCATGTAAGCGCTGATAGTTTAAAATGTAGCTTCCATTTATCTTAGTGTGATCAGGAGGCTCTCAGCACTTCAAATGTGGGTATGCTTATGAAAACATCAAAACACAGATGGGAATGGATGTGTCTAACTTTAGAACCCTGCATATGCAGTTTTGGCCTTCACTTAGCAGACAGCTTGCAGCAGTTTTTGATGGTATCACCATTTAAATTTCAGTTCCTCCCCTTAAAATAAAAGGCCAACGCCTTTTTGAAGTTCATGCTGTGCTAAAAAAACACTAATAAAAAAATCTATTAGCCTCTATCATGGCAATTTGTATTTCCATATATAAAGCCAAGTTCTGCTCTTTTTAATCTACTGCTAAAAAGCCATACCAGGCATTAAGCAAGCAAGCACCATGGTTCCACGAGCCAGATTTTGTACATGAATGTGGATCTACCAAGGCAATGCCAAATCTATTCCTCCAGCAGAAACGCCCTTCCAAAACATGGCCTAGGAAAGGTTGCAGTTGAATGTCTGATTCCTCCTTGGCAGACTCATCGTGTCTCTTAAGAATGTCATAATACACTACCTAACAGAGAAAAAAAAAATTATTGAATATTAAGCAATAGGCATCTTGCCAAAGATATTTTGAAAAAGATTTAAATCATGTGAGCCTATAACATTATAAATAAATGTTTCTAAAATTCCACTTATTATTTTCTAGTGGCTTTTTTTTTTTTTTTTTTTTGGTTGGTTGGTTGGTTTTTTTATTTGTTTTGTTTTGGGTTTGGTTTGGGGTTTTTTGGGGGGAGGGAGGTGGATTTTTTGTTTGCTTGTTCGTTTGTTTTTCTGTAGTGCTTATCTCTCATAAGTGATGGATATCTGAGGACTTGTTGGTGTTGAGCTATTTGTGAAGAACCGAAGTAGGGAAACAGCAGCATTCACTGACTACATGCTGCTCTGTCCTAGCACTGTGAGTGGTGTAAAAGAAAACAGCACTCAAGTTGCTTATGGTGGCACACCTCCTTCTGGGATTTCATATACCTGCATGACACAAAAATCTATCAATTCTTTGGGAAGTGTTTGAGATCATTGTTATAGAAATGCTTTTATGAAAGGATTTCTCTAGGTTCTGATTCACATTTTGTGTTTTCCAAAGTCATAAATATCTGTACTGTGATTCACCTACATATGCAAAACATATTTATATCTTTTTAAAGATGCCATTATAATACCTCTTTCTAAACATAAACTAAATTCCAGCATAGTACTCAGTTCCCATTGGTTTGTACTCTTATACAACAATATCACTTTACAAAACATATCCTAGATATGCCTGGTTTGGAGGTCATCATAAACTATTAGAATAATTATGACAGTGAGAGTTCATTATATTTTGCAGTGTTGGTGACCACTGTGTTGAAGGTAGAATGTATTTTCATAGGAGTCAATGCAGAGATCTGAACACAAGGATAGAAGTTTCAAAAGGGCTACATTCCTGTAATTCTCTAAGCCAGTATAGAGAGTGACAGGGACAAATGTTCTTGTCTGTCCTGCTTACCAGAAGACCTTTTGCTGTTTTGAGCCATTCCAGTTTGACTCTGAGTACTAGGAGTTTCCAAGGTCAGCTTGGGAGACACAGAAGTTCAAGATACCAAGGCCAGGGCTCTGCTTGAGTAGGGTGCACCCCATCAATGATGTATAAATATAGCATTATTGCTCATGTGACTGAGGATCTGAGAGACAATGGAAATTGGTGTCAAGGAAAAAAAATGTTCAGATTGCTCTGTTAACTAGGAAGGTAAATTATTACAGGGTCTATGATGCAGACCCAAGATATGTATCCGTGCTTGTTCTGCAACTGGAATTACTGCAAGTGTACACACAACAACCCACTTGTCCGTTTCAGAGACATACTTAACCCATTACAGTACTCTCACTCCTTAGTCTTCTTGGGCTGTGGCAGTCTTGACACTTACACACTTAGTGATTCTCCCTATCTTTGATTATTTTTGTGACTTGGAACAGAATTTCTATTTCTCTTCTCTTCCCCTTTCAAAAAATGGAAATATAACATGAGTTTTATTTCTTACCTGCCTTCATGAAATATGTGAGCTTCTGCAGCAAGATTCTCATAGCTGTAAAATCCCATAATCACAGAATTGTTTGAGTTGGAAGTACATTTAAGGGACACCTAGTCCAACCCCTATGCAATCAGCGGGGACATCTTCAACTAGATCATGTTGTTCAGGGCCCCATCCAATTTGATCCTGAATGTTCCTAGGGCTGGGGATTCTACCACCTCCCTTGGCGACCTGTTCCAGTGTTTCACCACCCTCAATGTAGAAAGTTCTTCCTTATATCTACTCCAAATCTACAATTTTTAATGTCTAGTCTGAATCTACAAATTATGATTTTTCCTATCACAATAAAATCTGACTTTGAAAACTTTTACATCCTTGAGGTTCTGATACTGAAACTATCAAATTAGTTTATATGAATCACTAGCATCTTTATTTGTCAAAGGTTCACTGTTTGAAAGAATTGAAGATTTTAAAGGATGTGATCAAATCAAGATTTGTCATGGAAAAGTGCTCAACACAACAGCAACTCAGCTCAAGTGGGTAACTGTTCTGAAAAATTTACTCACCAGCAAGAAAATAATCTTCCACATTCCCCACTTAGTGCTGTCTGAAATAATACAAAACTGGAACTCATCCTGAGGTAGTTACAGATTCATGCTAGAAAAAAACTGAACTGGCAAGCAAGTTCAAAGGTCATGACTTGTAATGCCCACTTTCCTTCTACAGTACAGTACATAAAAAATACTAAGACCCACTGTCTGGGTCTGCACTCATTAGTTTTGATATTTTTCTTTGACATCTGACTTCTCTGTAGGCTCTATTGTGGCTATGCTTAGCTTCGCAAAGTTGAAAAAGTTTTTCAATTTCTGAAAGACAAAAAACATAAACAAAATAAATGCAAGTTCTTGCCAGGCAGACTTTTCCCCACTGAGTTCCCACAGATCTAATTTTAAATACTGCAATGTATCCCTGCACAAATGGTAAGGATTAATCTGTCTAACCAATTAAAAAGTAATGACGAGTATTGCCCATGCAGCCATTCTCACCACCCTGTAGAGAACTTTTTAGTGCCATCATTTATTTCTCCCCAGGCAACAACTCTGGCTGTAGCTTGCTGTGATGGGGACAAAATCCTCAGCTTCTCTCCTTCATTCAGTGTTTGGAAAGTCATGAATACCTAGCAGTTTTTCCAACAGTGCATATGAACCCCTGCTTTCACCATGCAGGCTGCCTTGGCTTTACAGCAGTCTGTCCCAAAAGTATGGTCCTATGCATAAGCCTTTCTTATGGCAACAACAGTTTTTGAAAATGAAGCTATGAAAATGAGGGTCTAAATGTCTTAGCTTGAGCTAATTTTCTTCCAGACACCAAAACTAAGGAGTTTATTTGTTCAAGCACTATGGAGTCCAAAGGGAAAATTAGGTAATATCTTGGAGAACACCCCCTCCCATAAATCCTACTGTTTATTCTTTAATTTTCTCCTTCTCCAATCCAGAATAACTCACAAACGTCCTTTGTTCTTTATAACAGCCCTATAAAATGTGCATTATTCAGGCAGACATTGGGTGAGTTCTTAAAAACTAAGGGACATGAATATTTTTGTCCAAAGCTGCAGCTTCACAGAGCAGTGGCTTCTTCAAGCAAAACAAAAAACCAGCTTCAATTGCAGCAAATGTAAGGCCAGGCCATGGGAAAGTTTAACTGCCTGGAAAGCAGACAAACTAAACTCTTTGAAACCAATCAGATTCATGCTAAGAATAAAATAAAATAAAATAAAATAAAATAAAATAAAATAAAATAAAATAAAATAAAAATAATTAAAAAAATATGAAAAATCTATAGTATAAAAACAACTCTTCACAGTCTGGGAAGTACAGGAAAGTGTCGTACTGCCTCCCCTGTCCTGGGAATCTTTTTCAGTGCACTGAGTTCCCAGCCAGAGCCCCAATACATCCAAGTATTGGCAGCCTCCAAAGGGCTGTCTCATAGATCTGCTTAAGTCAGTCTAACACTATGTGGGTTTTGCAATGTTTAGCTGTTTCTCTGGGCCTCTGTTAAAGTGTAGGGGTAGGAATCAGAATACTCTAGAAGATTTTACCTGCTTCTGATTTGGCATATCCTGCAGACAATCCTCAAACAGATCCATGTGCCAGTGTTCCCTAAACTTAACACTGGATAGCAAGCCAGGAACAGACATGGTCTTTTTGTACTACAGATCCTGAAGAAAGCTTCTTCCTGCACAACTCTCCCCCTGGGAACACAGAGACAGCACCAGATCTGCTATGAGAAAGAGTTGTGAGCATCATTTCAGTAACTGTTCTCCAAAGGAATTGATCACAGTTCCTACTTGGAAGCCTGTTAAGGGCTGGAGACTTCTATTTCCCTGTTAGAGAGTAAAATATTTCCTTTTTTCGGTTAAAAACACCAGAAAGCATTAATTTAAATGGCATCATCTTAAAAGAAGACTGCAGAGTTCCAAAAATATCTATAGATAATGCACTGTTATCTTAGATGATGCAGGCAGAGAGATTTGAAACCTGGTATATAATTTAAATATCAGTGTAATTTCTTGGTCCTGGCAGTAGGGTGCTATGTTCAGCAGAAATATTTCTTATTAATCTTTGTCAGCCACTGAGTGGGCAAAAATTTCTTCACTGAAGGGGCTGTCAAGCACTGGAACAAGCTGCCTAGGAAGTGGTTGAATCAGCATCCCTGGAGCTATGTTAAAGACATGCAGATGTGGTGCTTAGGAACACCTTGCAGTGATGGACTTAGCAGTGTTAGGTTAATGGTTGGACTTGATGATCTTAAAGGTCTTTTCCAACCCAAAGGATTCTGTGTTTCTGCATCATTGATCTTGCAGTGATGACCTAACTCTGCTATACAAAATACTATAAAACATAAAATGTGATTCTGCAGATGGGAGTCTCTGTTTCTTTCTTTCTTTTTTTTTTTTTTTTTTATCACATAAGGCCAAACTAGTTTAGGACTTTGGCTGATGCTGCGGCAAAGGTAAATGTATACTTTAGTCTACATTTTATGTTTCCTCCCTGGTTAAGCAGCAGATAGAAAGGAGCATAAGTCCATGATTTGAAAGCTGGTACTATGAGGTGATCAGGCTGATTCCACAATTCTAACTCTGGTGGTGGTTGCAAATGGATACGGCACACATTGTAATTCTAAACAGTTCTTTGTTTTACTGTTCTGTTCTGTATTACTGTTCTCTATTATACTGGAAAACAAAATTATTAAAAAAAAAAAAAAAAAAAAAAAAAGAAAGAAAAGAAGGAGAGAAGGAAATACCTCATGCTTTTTTTGAGATATCTGGTTTTAAACAAATTATGACTGTAACCCCTATCCCTCCACAATAATGGGGTTTTATTTCCTCCCTCCATTCTGTAGCTCTTTATCTTACCCATTACCATTCTAATGTTAGAGAGCTCCTCATCCTTTACATCTCATCAGTCTTACAGTTCTATGCTACATGGAGGAGCCTGTCTTCTTCTGCACCAAGTTTACACTTTCAGATATGCCCACCACACTGGTATGGTTGCTGGCTACAGAGCTGTGCAGTGATCTCTGCACATGTGTGCACAGAGCATCTCTACAGAGCATGTCCCCTGAGGTACTGTGAGGCCCATGGTGGTCACCCAGTCTGGAACAAGGGAGTTCTCATTTAATCACCTACCAGCTGTTCTGGAACAGTGAAGAGATTGTCCTGGAGAGCACCTACCAAGAAAACTGACAAGAAGAGCTGGTAAAAAGGGATGGAAAATTCCACAGGAGTGTTTGTTGAATTTTTTTTCTTCAGTTAACCTTTCAAAAGGTAGTAAAAAAATAATTGCACAGGCACAGAATGTATAAACTTCCCAGCCAACTCTAAACAGGTTCTCACAGGGCTGGTATTTGCCTTATACCTGTAGGAAATATTTCTGTTCCAAGTGTGTTTCTATCTACTTCGCCTATGGGGAAGAACTAAAAATAGTTATCAAAGACAGTTTGCTAAAGTAAAATTGATTGCTTCACCCTTACCCTTGAGTGTTCACATGAAATAGAATTAATCATCTTTTGCCCTTCTTTTCCCAGCAGAAGCATGTCAATTAACTCTCCCCTGTTCACTCTCTAGATAATTCTACATAAAAAACTTTGTGAAGAGACCTCATCTACCAGATTTTTATCCCCTTTGAAGAACCTGAAGAGACCCACTTGTACAAGAGCAAGCATTACTTTCAACTAAAACTTTAACCTATCATTCTGTCTGCAATCTGAGGGTACATCTTAATCGTTGACAGCCGTATTGTCTGGAGTCACCCAAGCCATTATTAAAAATGATTGTACAGATAACAAAAGCAGCCTAATTTTGACAATAGATTCATCTGGAGCAAGCTTGTAAATGAGTAGGCACTGAACACTGTTCTCATGAACTTGCTTAGTTCACAAGTTTATCTTAAAGAACATTTTACATACAATATATTTCAATTATTTGAGATCACCTTAATGTAAGCAATTCTCGTGCAATGCTGATTACTTCCCATGTCCCTCCTTTCTTCCTCTGCCTTGGTATTCAGCAGAAATAGAACCAAAGTAATAAATGTTCTCACTGTAATTTTCTGCTTTCAAGAGGCCCACATTTCAAGACTTCTATTTTCTAGTGGAGGAGCTCCAAACACTTTCCCATTCAATAAAACACGTTTCACCGCAGAATGGAGCACAGGTCAAGCCAGCTTTCAGTCAGTTTTACTTGTAATTGTTTAAGAAATAATCATGTGGTAAACATTAAGCATCCACTTCTGCTCTTAAATTCAAACCAAATCATCTTGAAGACATTCTCTTGGCTCAAAAAAGTTTAGGCCACCAAGTGTGTTCTTCGTTAGAAGCACAGACTGTAAAGTGGCCTTTAATTTGGCAGGGATGGTAAAGGCCAATACCATTAAATAGGACAGCCAAACGAGCATTTTTCTTATACTAATTCTCTGGCAAAAGAGCAATTGTATTACTCAGAACTGAACAAATTCTGTGTTTATTATGTTTGTTTTCAGATTCAGGTATACATTAAGAGTATACTCCTCAATGAAGAGCTTAATTTTAGAGAGATATTTTATCATCTGGAACGAAAAAAAAATTACTGAAGAATCATACACTAGGAAAAAAAAATATTGTTATAGCCCTGGGACTGCTTGAAATATTGAGAATTATTTTTCATAGAAAAATTGAAGCATACTCTTCCATATTGATGAAAGACATAAATTCATATTCCTCCACTTAGGACAGAGCAGGGAAGGGAGTCTTAGCTTCAACTGGTCAAAGTTAAATGAATTGTTGGATTAATCCATTTTCTTACTGGAAGTTGGATCTCCTTAAAAATCAAATATTTTTTCACAATGAATGTTTAAAGGAGATAATGTGGTTTGTTAGCTTTACAATTTTTGTTGCTTTCTTGCTGGTGGCTAGAATACTTGAAAGATCACTCTGACAGTGAAAATGACTTTTAAAAGAGGAGGGTTACTACAGCAGGAAAATGTGTTTCCAAGTGATACTGTAGGGCAACATAATTAAACACATTATGATTGGCAATCACTTTTATGGAAGAATTAAAGAAGAAGTAAACTTTGTATGATACTTTAAAGATATTTATCTGCAATTGGATTTACATGGGCAAGGAGATATTGCAGATTTGCTCCAGCCTCAACATAGATGACATTGCCAGGAGACCTTTCTCTTCATAATTTTATATGGAAAAAAAAAAAAAAAAAGTTTTTCCTATATTTTTTTATCTTTGTCAATTCAGGAAGCATATACTTACAGATATCCATGTGTAAAGTATCCTATTAAGATATGGAAACTAAGATATCAAATAAAAATGTTCGCCTTCCTACAAAGGAATTCATTCCCATAACCTTTTTTTTTAACTTGCTATCCAATACAGCCAGCTAGTCCTGGTTTGATTCCCATCGTAAGAAATATCTTATTGTGTCAGATCAATGATCCATTTACATCCAATGTTCTCCCTCTGACAATGGCAATAGCAGATGTTATTTCGGAAAAAAACTATGAGCTAAGTTGCTGCCAGTGGTCCATTCCCTCACACTTCCCCAGTAGTATGACGAGGAATGTTAGAGGGAACATTCAGTTTTGTTCTATTGTCCATGATTTTCACTTATCTTTACAGAATTAAAAAAATCATCTGATCTAAATAGGTCTCTATAATGTGTGTGTCTTTTGCAAAGCTGTTATTAGACAACCTTGCATACATATATCTATACATATTTTTATATATATGTTTGCAGGACATCTTGGAGAGACCACATTATGCACATATTTAAAAATTATATACTGGAAAAACAAATAATTGCATTATAAATACCATACTACTTAAAACATAGACAGCAGGAATTGTTTAAAAAGTGCACAATATTTCATAGTTAATGTTGTCTCCATCAAGATATTGATCACTTTTAGGAGAATAAATGTTATACGTCACAACTGGCAGCTCTTATTTGAATGTCCTTGAAATAAGATCTAAAACTGTGCTGCTGCTTTAGTTGTAATTCACAGCTTGACAAGGCAGCTGAAAATAAACCCTCAGAGTAGCGACTAGTACCTGCTCTCTTTTTATCAATGTAGTTTGAAGGTCACTCAAATATTTACAAATGTACTTAGTTCTGGAGTGAAAAGACCATCTCCAAGCTATACCCTACACTTAGATGGTTCTCTCACAGTACTAGTATAGAGAGGAAAGAATGAAAAGAGTTTCTATTCTTCACAGAGCTTTGCCAGGGAGCATGTAAAATCTATTGCTAATATGTTTTTACTTTGCATGAATAGTCTTGTTTCAAAATGAAAAGGTGTCTTGGCACTGCAAGTTGTTTGCTTAGGTTTCCATATTTAGTAGAAGTATTAGGGCCTACAAGAAAGATGGGATAGGGCTTTTTACAGTGGTGTGTAGTGAGAGCACAAGGGGCAATGGTTTAAAACTGGAAGAGGGAATATCAGGTTAGACATTAGGCAGAAATTCTTTCCTGTAAGGGTGGTGAGGCACCGATATAGTCTGCCCAAGGAAGTTTTCAGGGCCAGGATGGATGGGGTCTTGAGTGTCTCTGCCCATGTAGTGGGGTTGGAACCAGATGATCTTTAAGGTTTCTTCCAACCCTAATGATTTTTTTTTTCTTTCTCTCTTTCTTTTTCTTTTTTTTTTTTTTTTTTTTTTCCTGTATTTTCTTTCTTTCTTCCTTTTTTTTTTTTTTTTTTTTTTTTTTTTTTTGTATTTTGAATTGTTTTATTTTCCAGCAGAACTGTATTTTAAGGGGAATAAACACCAATAACATTACAGAAAGTTTCTTTACCATAGTTTTACTGACTATTCAGCTACCATGAAAGCTGTGTATAGAAAAGACACCAGAAAAGAAAACTATAAAAAACAGAAAAAAACAAAGCCCCCCCCCCCCCCAGAAAAACCAAAAACAAACCAAAAAAACCAACAGAAAAACTGCCAGGAGGCTTACAAGCAGGTTCCCTAAACAGGCAGTAAAAGCATTAGAACTTCTTTTGAAGAGGAGAAAATTCAGAAGGAGTCAGAAAGCCCCCAGAGACTCAGATGACCAATGTTTTTATTCCCAGAAGACATCAAGGGTTTGTTAATCTTAGTAGTATGTTCAAATAAAATGACTTGTGCTTCTCAAGATGAAATTACAACTGACAAATGCCTTTCTACAAACAAATTCAGAAAGCTCCTTTTCCTACTACTTTATTTCTTAGTTCCAGCCAAATTTTTCTGCTCCCTCCCTGGCACCCACTCTTGCACTGGGCAGTCCCCATAGTGAGCCAGTTCAGCTTGCTAATGTATCAGTGAGCTAATCCAAAGCAAAGAGAGTGAAGCCTCTGCTCCCAGTTTAGCAAGCTAAATGAGCTCACAATGCAGCCAACCACATGCCAAAATCTGCACAAAGACAGGGACAGGGCTGCACAGCAGGAGTGAGGGGTTTTTGGTTCCTGGCAGCGGTGAGCCATAAGGCTGGTCCTGCTGTAACACCTAATCACCTCCCCAGGGGCTTTAACTCCAGAGCTGCATAGTTCGGGAAGGCCAGACCCAAAGCATATGAAAGTTGTATATTGCTTCCATTACCACAACCTAAAATCTCAATCCAGGCTAAAAAATAAAGAGATTTTTTAAACATGCATTCTTTTATTGGCCTTCTGAGAGTGTGCTCTGCATTCTACCATTTCTTTTTTTTAAACCACCATCAGGAATGAGCTAAGAAAAACAAAACACAAACAAAGGCAAGCCTTGAGAAACCAGAGATTTTGCTGCTTTTTTTTTTTTTTTTTTTTTTTAAATTGAGCTGAATATCATGAGACCTATTACAAAATGCATAGTTTACAAGAATTCTCTTTCTGCTCTACATTGTTTTCCATCAGATGAAGCAAGCCAAATATGCTTCCCTTACCCAATCATATTAGGATGAAGAAAATGTTACCTCCTACTATCATTTGGCAGGAATAAATGCTTCTGAAGGAAATGGTTCAAAAGAAGAGAGATAAAGGCTTCAATCTTTCTTTTTTGTTTCTTCATTTTTCCTTTAGTACAGCCACTAAAAGTCATATTTGTATACAAGCATATGTATTAATATACAGTAGAACTTCTAATTTATAGCAAACAAATGAAAATGAAGGCTCTATATTTCAGGTGAAATCAAATACCAGTATGTTTTCTTTTTAGATAATCTGTCTTTTATGGCCCAGCCTACAGATGGTGAATTATTGTTTGCTAAGCTAAACTGCTGTTGGACAACAACACTAGTTTTTAATTACATCTTTGAATATACTGTGTATTGAAGTGGAGGAAATGAGTTAAAGCTAAAAATTATTTATTGGATGAAGTATTAAGTATGAGCCTGCAGATAATTACAAGAATGTCTGCTTCTGGACTGAAACACAGAATCGTTCCATTAGCTCAATGACAAAGAGATGGTCTTAGAAGCGAGACAGCAGCAGTTGTCTCTCACAGCATGTTTTCCTCTTTAATTAGTGAGTTATCAAGCACAACTGGAATGTGTAATTTCACTGACTTTACCCTAAGTGAACCCTTGGTGCTAGCAGTTAGGAAACTTTATTACTGAACACAACATATTTTTCCTTGTAATTTACAAAATGGAAGATGTATTTTAGAAGCAAGGGATTTAATAACCCTTGAGTTTCTAGATTAAGTTTCATGTAGACATGCAAATAGTGAAATTGAAATGTTGTGATACTTTTTATTCTACACATGTTAAATCTAGTTTTAAAAGTGTTTTTTTCTAATTAGTAGATTTGAATTTCTGTCTTTAAAATGACCTGAGTGCCTCTTGATCTCAAAATCTGAGGCTTGTTTTGTTTCCTAACTCCATTTCACTAGTTATGAAGATGCAGAAGCACATGTACAAAGCAAATTTCTATAGCACTAGAGGCAAAAGCTTGAGAATCAGGAACAGCCCTTGAATAGCAAATATTCAAGAATCAATTCACACACAACTATTCATAGTAACTTTAGGAACAACTGAGTAAAAATAAATTTATTTATTATTGGAAGAACATCTTTAAATTTGTGTGAAGTTGACCAAATTAAATATTCAATAGAAAAATAGAATTTTGAAAACTTTTCCTGATGTATTTTAGAGATACGGCTGGTAGATATACATGTGCAGCAGGGTAGTTGAATGAAAACAGATGTTATGTGAATAATTTTGAACATCAGAGGGAGCAGAACAGGTCTGGGCTTCAGGTGTCCTCCCACTTAAGCAGGACACACAGCTTGTCTGCTCCCCTGTGTGACACTGGCAAGGTGCTTTATCCAATGTAGGGAGAAGGCATTTGTTTTGTTGAGACTAAGGCCAAACCTCTCCCAGTTGTCTCCTGTTTCAGAACAGGTCAGGGAAGAGAAGATTAAGAATTTGTTTATCATAATAAACTGGAAGCAGTATATCACTCTCTCATCCAGGAGTGATTAATGGGCTCTGCTGACCCTGCCATACACACAGAGAGGCACAACTGATCTCATCAGCCCCACAGCACACACTCCCAGGGCTTTGTGAAGGAAAGCATGACAGGGTCATTGCTCTCTCCTCTTTCCCCAGGGACTGAGTTGTTGATCCTCTAATTTTTTTTTTTTTTTTTTTAGTTTTGTGGGGTTTTTTTGTTTGGGGGTTGTTTTTTTTTAATCAGACTTCTTTCTTTGCTATCCAGTGGCCTGGGGAATGAGAAATCCCCTCTCTCAATAGTTCCCAACATCATAAGAAAACTGGACTCAAAGTCAGGTGGGAAAGGTTTCATCACATCATTTTTTCTCTCTCAGTATTTCCTAGCACTATTTCCCAGCACCCTGACTTCAGGGAAGTTCAAGGGTCACATGTCTCTCTGTGTTCTGCTAAATATGTGTTTATGAGAAGGCAACTAGCTGTTGGTAGGGATGCAGACCTTTACACGGCCTTATAAAAGAAAAAAATAAGGAAGAAAAACATCCTATTAATTTCAAAAAACGTGACTTTTTTTCCTCAATTTTTATATACTGACACAATTTCCCGTGCTCTGATGATGTCCTTGCCTCTTGGAGAATATTTGTAGAGTTAAGGAAATGAAAAGGAGGAAGAGATGGAATTTCCTTAAGGTCATAAATTGGCTAATTATAGAATCTGACATTCAAGCAAAGCAAGTACATCTTTCAGAGTGATTTTATAGTAAGTATCAATTTCAAACATCAACTTTAAGCTGCCATTAAAAAAAAGCTCAACAAAACAGAAAGTACCAACAAATAAACTTCATTACCTTTTAATTTATATGCTGCTTCTGATTAAATATGTCCATTTTCTAATAAGCTGGTGGGAATCTGATGGGATGAAAACATGAAGCAGCAGAAACAAGCTTGGGAATAGTGTTACAGAAATACAAAGCAAAGAAAGCACTCAACAAAAATTACCCTGTCATAGGGACTAAAATGGGTACTTTTTCATGTACTGCTGCTTGCAACCCTACTCCTTCTAACCCCAGGGCAGGAAACTTGACACAAAAACATCCCCTGTCTGGAAACTATGAAGAGCCTTTAAGCAGTAGCCAGCATGTACACATGCTATCCTACAAACATGATGGGAACTGTCAATAGAATACATGATCATTTTGATTTCCATATATTTCTAGCAGATTTGAGGATTATTTCTTATAGAATTCACCCTGCCAGTATATCTGTGCTGAATGCTGAAAAAAACCCTCCCAGATTTTCATAAAGCCATTAGTATTCACTTAAGATAGTAAAATTTGGAAAGTTTCATTTGCCACCTGCTTGTGCCATGTAAATCTGATTCTAGATTTTATTTTGAAATCATAAAGGCTAACAATGTGAGGGTGGGACATACTGCTAAAATAACTCTTTAATGAAGAAATGAAGAAATGAAGAAATGAAGAAATGAAGAAATGAAGAAATGTTGTTGAGGCTGTTTTTGTCTCCCACCCTGACTTATTCCAGACAAGCTCCAATTCACTTCTTCTCTGTCTTACTGAAATATTGAGAAGATAGTCTGAAATTCTGATGAAAACTTATGTAGACAATGCAAATGTCAGTAGTGCAGTTGGCTCATCCTGGAGAAATCAAACAACAGGACACCTCCTGCAGCACACTTGAATTCTAACTGAGGTAAGAGTGTAAACATCCTACTAACATTCAGAGAACACAGTAAACTTGAATACACATTATGCAATGCAGAAACCATGTAGTGGCATGCTTGTGGTTTGGTTTTTTTGGTAATGATGAATGAAAATGTTAATTAAGGACAATTGATCTTACTTCTTATTGGTAGCTGAGTAACCATTTCTTTGACAGATATTAATGCAGTTAATGAGATTTTAAAACATGTTACTAAGCAGTACACTTAATTATGTTACACTGGCTTAAAGTGACCTTTAAAGACAACTATCTACTGACTTGTTCCTTTATAATTACTTGAGAGCTATCTATCATTTTAATAAGAAAAAACCTTACACTGAATAATAATGAGGTAATAATGATGCTTGTCCCCTTATCTAATGAAAACCACTGTGGGAGTTAGACTCTAGCACCCCCCTATGAAGGTGTAAAAATGAGAGGTAAGGAGAGTGAGTTTTCTACTGTTCCTCATTAAAAAGAAGGAAGAGTTTCAGCTCATCAATATATGCATCCATACTTCGTGGGCTTTTCCCTTACTAGCCCTCAGAAACACCTTTAATCCCTTTTGCTATGTGGTCTATGTTCAAGAGTGAAAAGTTAAAGGCTGTCTCACTGAAGACCTCAGCAACTCCCTGGCGTGATGATCAATGGTTCTGCTACACTTTCCTATATCTTTCAAGAACCCTGGTATCTAATCTGGAAATTACAGTTGGTCCCCTGTCACCTTGAGGTTTCACAGGTTATAAGCAAAAACATGCAAGAAAAAAATTACATCAGTAAGATATTTTTGTGGTCTTTTATGTAATTAGAAAGTTCATGGGTGTTGCCCAAAACACTCACCACAGGAATGGGTGCTTATATAGTGCTAAAAAGGAGAAGATCAAGGAACATGATGGCCTACTGCTGGTTATCATGATAGTTTATCCAGCTGGTTATCGTAGCTATTAACAGAATTTTGGCCGGTGTCCACCAGCACTCACCAAGTGCCCAGGAAAAGTTTGGAGGACAGCATCCACAGGGGATAATTTCCAATAAACTATGGACATTTTTCTTCCTCTAAAATAGTCCCCCAACAGTACCTGAGCCCGAGGAAGTATCATGGTGAAAAAAGTGACAGCATTGAGCTGCACTGCTCTGCACTTCGGTGAAGGTATATAGCAGTCTAGGCAACTTTTTCTCTGATATAGATAAAGTTAACTGGATAGTGCATAACCTTTAAAAAATAATCTACTTCAATTGATGAAGTAATTCATAAGGAGTTATTTTGCTCTCCAGAGCATTTGTCATCCTAAACACAATTAGAAGCAATACTTCATCACTTACTGACTACTACTTTTCTTCACATCTTTCATCAGCTGAACTTGAGACTTGTAGAATAATGGACAGTGCACATGTAGATCAGTGAATCTGCCTGAGCAATTGGGCTACTAATTAGATTATTTGCTCTTCTCTTAAAAGCAGATGGGCAGATTCCACCTTTTTATGACAGCAGCTCCCATTAGCCCTAGTGAAACTTGAATCCACTTGCATCAGGAATGAATCTAATTGGCAAACATATATCATCTGTGTTTGATTATCTGTTGACAATCTCTTGACTCCATCTGAATACCCTTGTTAGGTTTATTTTTCCTTGTGTGTTTGCTGGATGTCCTTCCCTTAGCAACTGCATAAACAGACATTACAAAAAAAATGTACAGGTTATCATTATCCAGTGGGATACTCTAAATGGCTAACACAATCAAGCCTTTCATAGATGTTCCATTCCTTTTCATAGACATCATTAAAACCAGCAAAGATGAGCGAACACAAATGTCTATGTCCTTTGTGAACACTTGATAAAACAAAAATATGGAGAATATCAGGCTGAGCAAACCCCTCAGAAGAGAATTTCTCATAAAGGTAGTACCAAAAACCAATTGTGACAAGATTTCCCTTGGCAAAGAAAAGCTATTATCCTTCAGTGAAGCTAGTCAAAAAGATCATGCAATTACTCATCTGCCACAGCCAAATGTTGTGTTTAAGTAGTTACTCTAAGTCTAGACTTTTTGTGCTAATATTGTATGTTCTGTAATAGAGGTTTGATGTCTGGTCAACACAATGTGGTCTTTGTCTTTGCTTTAACTATTTGTAATTATTATTGTTCTGTGTTCCACATAGTGGCATCTGCAGAGTGTTACCCCTGCCATTGATAAAAAGGAACTTTTTGGAGGAACAAGCAGGATGCTTCTTTTCAATATACACTCTTTCACAAGAATTAATTTATATACCTAATTACTATCAAGTAAGGCCTGTCATTTAAAAATCATAGAATCATAGAATTGGCTGGGTTGGAAGGGACCTCTGAGATCATCAAGTCCAACCCTTGATCCACTACCGCTGCGGTTACCAGACCATGGCACTGAGTGCCACATCCAATCTCTTTTTAAATATCTCCAGGGACGGAGAATCCACTACTTCCCTGGGCAGCCCATTCCAATGTCTCATCACCCTCTCCGTGAAGAAATTCTTTCTAATATCTAACCTAAATTTCCCCTGGAACAACTTGAGACCATGCCCTCTTGTCTTGCTGATAGTTGCCTGGGAAAAGAGCCCACCCCCCCCCTGGCTCCAGCCTCCTTTCAGGGAGTTGTAGAGAGCGATGAGGTCTCCCCTGAGCCTCCTCTTCTCCAGGCTGAACACCCCCAGCTCCCTCAGCCTCTCCTCACAGGACTTGTGCTGGAGTCCCTTCACCAGCCTGGTTGCCCTCCTTTGGACCTGGTCCAGGACCTCAATCTCCTTCCTGAACTGAAGGGCCCAAAACTGGACACAGTATTCAAGGTGTGGCCTCACTAGTGCTGAGTACAGGGGAAAAATGTTTTTTATTTATAGTATACGATATGGTCTAACACAAAATGCCAAAATCGAGGGTCATATAATTTATGATAGATAAGCAAAGGATCAAATACTTTTTTAATATCTTATAATAAATTAACCAATTCTAGTCTCATGTCAAAAAAGAGGTACTATAAATATAAAAAGAAAATTCAGGCTTCCAGTAGGTGCTCCATTTGAGGAACTAGGAAGGCAGTGACCTATCAGGTTTGATTATGCCACAGGAGTGGGGAAGCCACAAAGCTCATCAGCTGAGAGGATCATTCATCCAGACTGGGCAAAGGGTTAGTCTGGTGGAGCAGATGCCTGTGCAGCCAGAGACACTCTGTGCAGCCAGTCCCCACTGGCCAGTCCACTGCCAACCACACCTGCCCTGAACTGTTCACAAATGATGGGCAGAGCTCCCTCTGCTCCTGGATGCTTTGAAGACAGGTTGAGGACAGAAACACAGACATAGCTCACGTCTTTACTGACACTTAAATTAAAAACTTCTATACCTGAACAAAAAAAATTACATGATGAGGTCTTTCAGTGTGAAACAATTCTTCATGATGATGATCTACATAGTCTCCCCAGCACAATGAATCTCAACTCTGATGGGCTTCAACATGAATAGCTGCAGTTTTACTCAGTTATGTTTAATTGAGAGCTACTTATAAATCATGTCAAATTTAGAACATCTTTTCCCACCATGCTCATCACTACAAGATGTTCTGTGATATAAATACCAGCACATATCCTTCCTGCTAGTAATTTTTGTGACGATGTTCAAGCTAGTTGTTAATTGAACAAGACTTCATTTCATATCCCTTTCATGAGGAAATACACTCAATGCTTGCTTTTTCCTCCTGCCTGCCCTCCTTCCTCACCCTCCAACCTATGTCTCTGTTTTGTAAGAAATAGGCTTTCACTCAGTTTGTCTGATCCAATAATACACCTATTTCTTTGACAGTTTGAAAGCTCTGTATGTATTCTCTCTCTCACTGTTGGCAGCTTATCTTTGCATTAGTTTCATGAGAACTCTTTAACATTGCAATAACCATGACAGGAGAACTGAAAGCACAGCAGATTTATCTTAAGCCTAGGGAAAAAGAAAGCTGTGCTCCTAACAGCAGCAAAGATCCTATTTTGTCTTGTCACAACTACCACCACAAGGTACTTGCCCACATCAGTATGGAATAAGTCTCAGCAAACCAGCTTTTTCAGACACAAGCAAAATGGAAACTGTGTTTTTTATAGTCTAAACTCTGGCCAGATACAAAGGCGGTGTTTGGAGTATATTTCCAAATGCACTGTCTTTCTTTGGAAACATGGAAACTTGGAGTATTATTAGAACTGGTACTGCAAGTAGGCTGCCAGGTCTGCAGGTCATCTGCCTCATCCTGCCTGGTTGTCTGCCTGACTGCTGCTCAGCCTGACAGCCATGGGGCAGCTCTGCCAGGCGCCAGCCTTCCAGACACCCAGAAATGTTCAGTCCCCAAGAGCTGGAGAGCTGCAGCCTCCAATTCCAACAGCAATGGACTGAAATTTTGTTGGTGTCTACAGGGAAAACAGAATTTGGCTTTCTTTTAAAGAAATGTACTGAAGGCCATTCTCACTGGGAGAATCAAGCTTGTCTTTTAACTGGATTTACTCTGATGTCACACTGCTGGCAACCAGGAGTTTTTTCTGGGTTTAGGACTGTTTAAATGGGAATGTCTGGCATAGCCAGACTGCTAGGTGAAGCTGGAAGATTTAAATTAATATATGAAAAATGTTACAGATTAGAGGTACACACTGTGTTGTGTTTCCTTTGCTTATCCGTGTACATGCTTATTGCTTTCATCTGCTCAAAGGAGCTCATTTGCAGAACATTGTTAGAATAAACATTCCCCCAAAACTGCCTATAATACAATTTACTCTGTCAAAAAAACATCTGAGGTTCTGCCAAAAGTAATTTATTAGGCTATCTGTCAGCTCCTAGCATCCCCTCCAGATCTGTCCCTAACAGGCTTCTATGCCAGCACATGGGACTAAGTAAAAACTTTTTGATGTATTCCAGGGTTTCTTACCTGGGCAGGTCATAGCAACAAGGGGGAAAAATCCATTGCTGGGGAAAAAATACCCTGAAAGTGTTATTACCGTACTGTGGACAGAAATGTTCCCCACCTCTCCACAAATCTTTAAGCTTCCTCAATTTCACCTTATAAATCAAATGTATTATAATGTTGACACTGGTATATTTCTTGTTTTTACATTTAGAGACAGTACAGAGTATGCAAAATGTAAAAAAATTTTGCTTCAAATAAATCATTACCACCATTAAAAGACCCACTATCTCTTGTGTCTAGATAGAGATGGAGCCATATATATAGTCCATTCGACTTCTCCTAAGGTTTGATATTATGTACATTATTATTCTTCTGTTCTGCTTGAAATGTAAATTTGAAAAAATAGTTTAGGATGGACACCATCCGCCAGATCAGGCTGCTCAGAGCTCTGTCCAACCTGGCTTTCACACCTGAAATGGATCTCGAAGCACATGGAAGAGAATAATATTATTAGGAGTAGTCAGCATGGATTTACAAAGGGGAAATCATTCTTGACTAATCTAGCAGCCTTCTGTGATGTTGTGACTCAATAGGTAGATGCAGGGAGACCAGTGGATGTAGTCTACCTTGACCTTAGCGAGGCTTTTGACTCAGTCTCCCATAACATCCTTGTGAGCAAGCTCAGGAAATGTGGAATAGAAGAATGGTCAGTGAGATGGATTAAGAACTGGCTGCACAGTAGAGCCCAAAAAGTGGTGATCAGTGGTCTGGGTAGGAACAACCCCAAGTTCCAGTACATGTTGGGGACTGAACTGTTGGAGAGCAGTGAAGGGGAAAGGGACCTGGGGGTGCTGGTGGAGGAAAGGATGACCATGAGCCATGTGCCCTTGTGGACAAGAAGGTCAATGGCATCCTGGGGTGCATTAGAAGGGGGCTGGCTGGTAGGTTGAGAGAGCTTCTCCTCCCTCTCTACTCTGCCCTGGTGAGGCCATATCTGGAATATTGTGTCCAGTTCTGGGCCCCTCAAACCAAGAAGGAAAAGGAACTGCTTGAAGAGTCCAGCACAGAGCAACCAAGATGACTGAGGGAGTGGAACACCTCCCTTATGAGGAAAGGCTGAGGGAGCTGGGGCTCTTGAGCTTGGAGAAGAGGAGAATGAGGGGTGACCTCATTAATTTTTACAAATACATAAAGAGAGAGAGCCAGGAGGATGGAGCCAACCTCTTCTCAGTTATGCCCAAGGATAGAACAAGAAACAATGGATATAAGCTTGAGCAGAAGAACTTCTGTATAAACATGAAAATTTTTTTCACTTTCAAGGTGACAGGGCACTGGCACAGGATGCCCAGGGATGTTGTGGAGTTTCCTTCTCTGGAGACATTCAAAACCCGCCTGGACACATTCTTACATGACCTCCTGTAGGTGACCCTGCTCTGTCAGAGGGTTGGACTTGATGATCTTTTGAGGTTCCTTCCAACCCCTAAGTTTCTGTGATTCTGTGAGGCGATGTCATTCAGGTTAAAATTGTAAGATCCCCCACCTAAACTCTGTCTGATTATGTTTGGTCTATACAAAACCATGGTGAGAGTTGACAAGAAGTGACTTGATACAGAAAAACGAGATCTGCAAGCTGTGGAGATTCAAGAATGCCTTGAGACACACCACAGAAAGGCAGAAAATGGAAACATGATTTCTCCCTCAGTCTGTGAACTGGAGGTTTTTCTTCTGGGCAGACATGATGTGTTATCCCCAGTATCCCCATTTTTAAAATGTGAAATTCCCTGCCTTTTTGTGAAGTCATAAAGATGTTGACTATGTCACTGAGAACTACAGAAGGTACCAGGAAGGCTTAAGAAGAATAATTCACAGTCATGTTGTGAGGAAGCTCTTAGGCTTTCTATTCTCAGCTTGCGCATTTCCACTGTCACATACATCTCTGCTGAGCTGTGGAGAGGCTCCCAGTGCTGCTTTAGTGAGGAATGCAAGCTGAGAAGAGAGGGAAATACCCCCCTTGCGATCAAGGGTAAAATTATTCCTGAATTCCTTACAGTCAGCTAACATCAGGGATACATCTGTCGCTCTTTCCATCCAAACTGGTTTTTATAATGTTGCTGACAAACATGTCTCGCTGTTACATAATGAATAGTCTTTTCCATCATAAAAAAATCAAATTTAAAAAACAGTAAAATTTCTTCCTGGACATATTCTTACACAAGCATGCAATTTGTTTTTCAAAATCTGAGAATGTACTTGCCCCATATTTTTTTTTTTTTTTAAAGTCACAAGTTTATCAGCATAAGACCAATCAAAAGAAAGAAAAGAAGCTTGAAGGATTTTGAAAAGTGCACAATATGCTGGTGAGGTGGGTACTTTGTTATGTACAAGTTTGCCAAGGCATAGGCTGCAGTTTACCAGAGAACACAAAGCAAACTCCAAGCAGGAAAGCATGTCTGGTTACTAAAAAACCATATTAATAAGAACAGCACTGGAATAGCAAGCAAAGCTCCATGAGTCATGGGTCCCATCACTTGGGAAATCACAGCAGTTCCCACCAGAGTGCTCTTCTGTTTTAAAGTATTATGCCTGGACAGCAGTCAATTACACTTTTGTAAAGAATTAGGATGAATTAATATATTAGAATATTAGCTGTTTACATTGTATGGTATGTGTAACCAGAAAAATAGAGGCAGATGCAAGCTCATTTTCTTGTTTTCAGACAGCTGTGGCCCAGGTCTGGTCTGGACAGCAAGGCCTGGTCCAAATGATGTAAAGCCATGTTAGCAACAGCCCTTTTGCAAATTATTGTAGGTGACTGCTTTGCACATGACTTATAAACTCTTGCTTAGTACAAGGAGGTAGCTCTTTTGAGGTAGATCATCACTTAACTTCTTTGGCAACATTTATTTTCAAGAATGGCTCTTTCTTGGGATACATGCTGTGGGTAGCTTTTATGCCTTTGACATAGAGAAATTACAGCCACCATTTTTGAGGACATCTCAGAAGCCCTCACTATATAATAATTGTTGCAGATTAAATCCTTATGAAATTAACAATTCATTTTGCAGATTTATTTTTCTTTCTTTCCATTATGCTACTCATAATCTAAGACACTGCTCTCTATCTTTATATTCTTGCCTATCACTATTCACCTGAAGCAATTTAAATGCATTGCTTTAATGATGAAGCTACCAGTGAAGAGCAGGAACATGATTGTGAACAGCCTTGCTGTGGAACAGATGCCAGAATTTTTAATGGTGCATTTTTCTCTCAAAAACCACCTCACCATATCAATCTGTCTTTCTGGTTATTATTATTCAGGGATGATTTTCCAGCTATAGTAACAGTTTCCCAAGACTATCATGGTTGTAGTGCCATCTAAGAGGCAATGTGGTTTTTTTTTTTCATTTAACTCAAATTTGTTGCTTTTTCCTTTCATCTCTTCGTGTTTTGTATCTTATTGACTACACACAAATTTTTATTTTAAATCAGAACATATTTTTCTTCCTTGACTGCAGCATTTTTCCAGGCATAAGATATTAGCACTTTTTCTTTACTGTGTTTTCTACTGTGTCTCTATATTCTTCTGTGTCATATCAAATCCTCTTCTACTCACACTTCCCCTTCCTGCATTTAATGCCCTCAGTGAAGTCTTTAGAACCAAACTATTTGCTTCTACCAGCTCCTTCACAGCTCTTCGTTTCTCTTCCAGACGAACACCAGGATGACTGGTTTCTGGGCAGTGCTCTTTTCCAACTGCTTAAATTTTTACCATATGAAAAGAATTTAGCCTGACAACAGGAATTCCTGGGGGAATTCTGATTAATGGCAATAAAACAACTGTGGAGATATAGAACTGAGTGGTAAACTGGTCTATGCGGAAGAAAAAAAATTAAAACACTTACTGTAGGGTGGTGAGATGCTGATGCAGACTGGCCAAGGAAGCTGTGGATGCCCCACCCCTGGAAGTGTCCAAGGCCAGGTTGGATGAGGCTTTGAGCAACCTAGTCTAGTGGGATGTATCCCTGCCCACGGCTGGGTGTTGGAACCAGATGCTTTTTAATTGTCCTTTGACCCAAACTATTCTTTGATTCCATGACTGTAAGATTAGTAGTTATTCTTGATACAGTATTTTCTTAGTGTACATATGCAATTCTGTGGCATTTTTAAGGTATTTGTTCCTTCCATAAGACTGTATAAAGATTCCTGATTTGTACTTCACAAAAGAGAAAGCAATAATTTAAATAATTAATTGATTAATTAATCTGACATTGAGAAAGGTGAAAAAAAATTTTGTCCACAATCTAAATTCTTTCAAGGTAGTATCATTACACTGAACAATGCGGATCTACTCAAGGTGATTTATCTTCCCCTTCCTTTAATCAGAAGTTAAATAATTGCATTTTGATGACTGTGACTGGACCTTAATGTCACCATCACTACATAAGCACAATAGCAATTATTTGCTTTTTTCCTTTCTGTTGTTTCTGAGTATCTGCAGAGATGACTGTAAGCCTAACTTTCCACTCATGTTCTGAATATCCTCACAATACAGATGAAAGATGATTTCCCATCCATTCCACATTCCTAGTGAAATACTCCATGTAACAGATGCCACAGACCCTCTCCGTGGGCCATCTAAATCACTCTCTGCCCGTACGATCATGATTCACGTTTTCTTCTGTTTTCTCAGCACACAAGCACGCTGCTCCCCACACTGAACACGGGGTTCAGGAAGAGCTCTCTCTAACTTCTGCGTAAAAGGAACTGCCTGCAAGGGGACAGCTCGTCAGTGACTGCTTGTGAGTCGCTGCCGGGAATGTAGTCTGTGAAGAAGACTCGCCAGACTGCAGCCAGGGGAATGACAAGCCTTTCCGCCAAGGCTGTTATTCCTGATTAATGGAGCAAATTTTGGGGGCTTTCTCACTGAGGCTGACTTTGAGTAGTATTCGAGAAAATCTATTGTGAATCAGAAGCTGCAGCTGATCCCAGCCTGTCTTTGCAAACCAGAGGTTAAAATGATATGCCAAAGGTAAGCTTACCCACCACAGGAGTGCCAGATACAAATTATGTAGGATGTTTTAATCTCATGGTTATATAGCAGACTTTCAAAGACATCTCTTTAAATGTTTGCCATATAGCAATATAATTACTGTACCCAGAGACAATAAATATGCAGCTCAGATCATTAAGAGAAAAATATGTTTTAAAGCTGAAAGGGGGCTAGGTATTTTAGGATCATCCCAGTCTATAAGTTTTCCAAGATAAACACAGCACCGTGTAGGAATCCATATGTTATTTACACTGCATAGAACACACACACCTCTTTGGCTAAACAAGGCCATAGGAAGGCTATGATTTTGTAGACAGCCCTTTTTAAAGTGAACATCCTAGTGTGACACATTCACTAGTTTCATACTTTGTATCTATCACATCAAGTATCCAGCATCTGTGATCTCAGAGAGAGGCAGTGTGGCATTATTTAAAAACAGTTTTCACTTTTATCACAATGACATTATATACTAAGAGAAATTAAAATGACCATTATTGAAAATATTTCTGCTTTAAAAATGTATTTTAGATGAACTTTTTGTCATTAAGTCCTGCTTTTTAAAGGAATATTATTCATATAGGCATAATAACATCACTGTAAAAAGTAAATATATTCCTATGTCTCTGTTGTGTCTTTTGTTTTCCTGTTGACATTGAAAACACTAAAGACTTTTTCCTTGTCCCTCACAATTAATTGAATAAATACAGCAAAGTATCAATACAGACAGACCACAAAAATTTTAGATTGAAAAAATCCTTGTGAAGTTAAAAAAACGCTCATCTTTGTCACTGGGTCAAAATTACTGTATGCCTTGGTGCAAGCTGGGAAATGACAAGCTGAGCAGCATCTCAACTCAGAATGGAGGCTGAGCAAAGTACTAAGCAACCTATGAATTTTCTACTGAAAAGGAAATAAAATATTTGCTGACTGTGTCACCTCAGTGAGATCTCTACTTTTGTGCAGATGTCAGCAGCTACAACAAGTGTTTACACAAATTTTTTTTCATTTTTACTTCTAACAGTAGTTATATGGAGTATCCATATTTTTTAGGTTCCTTCTGGTTAGGATTAATGAAGTTCTATTGTCAGTGTCTGGAACATAAAAACTAAATCGAGTATTTTTCCTTCATTTATTGAGATTAAGGAAAATGACCTTGTCAAAGTCTACTCTATTTTTCAGGGCTCTCAAACTTTCTTCAATCAAACATAGCAGCAGTTCTACTTATTTTTCTAACTAATCATTACCTTTTACACACATTTCAATGCTTTAATCTCAGATCATTAAAAAATGAAAAACTTTAGCAATTTCTTCTTATATAATAAGCATGTCTGAATGAAAATTTTCCTTTCAGTGAAGTATTGAACTTGGCTAAAATGATTATATCTCTTTACTTGACATTTTTTTCCTATTAGTTTTAAGTATTTCTATCATAACAGAAAATAGTGAAATTCCATCACTTCAAACCAAATACAATGTTATATAAAAATGATTGTTATTAAATGTAAATTGATAAAAAGCCTCAGAAATTAAAAAGTTGTATTTATTTAAACAATAGTGGATAAGTCTTTGCAAAAGCTAGTGTTCATGTACAGCACTGTGCTTGCATTTTATCTGTGGATGGTGTCCAGTGTGGCAAAAGCTCAGGTTCATGTGATCATACTGTTTTCTTATTACTGATGTTATTTGGTAAGAGTGCAAAGAATACAGTTTTACTGCTTTGCAAATCTGTAAATAATAAAATGGTTTTTTAATTCTTATTGCTTCTATCTTAGGGCAAAAATGCACTTTTTCCTTATTTTTATTCTTCTCATTCTGTGGCTAACACATTACTTGGGGCAAAGAGGGGAATATACTGAAAATATTATTTTCTTAACCTTTATTTAAACAAAAGGGGGCATGGAGGTTGAAAACAGTGACTGTTGAGAGAGAGTGTATGATCCTCACTGTGTGTAACAGAGACTTTAATGATGTCTTATCTTTTAATATCTTTCTACTCAAGATGAACACGAACAAGTATTGCTGTACACAAAAACTATTTCATGTAAACAATAAGAAATACAGTGAGACTTACAAATACAGCAACGATACAGCAAAAAAATATTTCAGCACTTTACATGTACACAAAGATCTCTCTCTGATCTCCAGAGAACTTCTGTAACATTGCCTGTCCTATGCTGAAATACCCATTTATTACATGAGTCCCAGGCTACAGTCCAAGAGTTGCACTAAGACACATTGTGAATGATGGATCAGGTATGCTAGAAGCTACCTTAACTTTGTTTTCCCATAAAATATATTGAAATTTATTCCATTTCATACATCTAAGTTTGGCTATTTCTCTTAAGCTTATTGTTTTCAAAACAAGGGATTGGGTCCTGGTTGTATCAGTTTGATGAACATTATGCATACAGGTTTTTCAGGTTCGAAGAAAATTTGTTGGCGTGTCCCATTTCCATACCTTGGTTATATCTTGAAACAAATCCCCATACAGCCTTTTACTAGAACCTAGGTCCACATGATGTGGTTTCTTACGGGCTAGGAGTGTGTCCTCTACTACAGTACTTCCAGCTACTTCCAACTGGAGTCAAAGCTGCTTTAACAGTATGGCCACTGTCTTAAAAAAGATCTTCTGTTTGGTGATAGCACATATGACATAACCACAGAACCTATGGTATTTATCCAGTTTCCAACATCATGGCACAAAAAGCAATTAATAATATGCAGTGGACAAATAGGGATTTGAATACATACATCAACATTAAAGGAACGAATGTTCCTGGGAAAAAAAGGAATCAGTGTTTGCACAGTTTGTTTCCCAGCTGTGGACCAGTCCAGGTACCTTCTAGCTGTAGCTTATTAATTCTTCCCACACTCTAGAAACACTTCCACAATGCACAGGATTCTGGAGCACACAGAGAAGCACAGAATAGCTCAGTCACAAAGCTGGGGAAATACCCTCAGGTGGGAAGGCAGCAGTCATCAGTGAAGCTGTTGGGACATGCTACTTCATACCAGTTACCAGACAGCACTGATATTCAAGATTCCCACTTTGATGTCAGTCCCAAAGACTTAGGAGGCAGGCCCAAAGAAAAAAAGCAGCTGAAAACAACACACTATCCAGGCTCAGCTGAATGTGACAGTCAGCGGGTGAATTCTGCTCTGTGATAACATTAGTGAAGTTCTCTTTCACAAACAGTGCTCTTTGTCGAGTTAGTTCGGGATTCTCACTTCTATGCAAGTGTAAATTTTAAACATTAATGTATTTTCCTGAAATTACATTTATAGCTGGGTGCAGCTGCAATAACTTTTTAACTTGGCATTCCTATAATAATGTAGATATTCTTCAAGTGCTGCTTTTCCCCTAATGCTCTTTTGTCCACCTGAAAGTCAGAAGAATATCCAAAGACCTGCACCACAAGTAACTTTACTTAGTCCAAGCACAGGCAACATGGAGAAAAACACTGCTCACTAAAGTCCAGCAGGGTCTGACTGTTACAAGGCAAGATTAAAACAACAGCAGCCCAAGGGAGGCATCTGAGAAAAGCAACAGCTCCTAAATCCTGGTCACAAGAGGAGCTTCAAGCTGCTGTTTTGTAAAAGGAAACACACCATGATGACTCTTCTAGCCCTATCTAATTTCTAGTTGTGTGTTTCACTTCTAAGTTCTGAAAGAAAAACTGAAGCTTTTGAAAGAAAAACTGAAGAAAAACTGGAGATGATTTTTTGCATTGACCTGGTGGCCCACATATTGCCACTGCTATACAGTACTGGCATCTTTCAGAACCATAAACCTCATAACACTTTCAGATAGATAAACTAAGCATTGTGGTGGTGTTTGTCCTTGCTTCTTCAGGGAAACTCATTAAGACAATGAGGTTTTTTTGTTTGGTTGTTTTTTTGTTTGGATGTTTTTTGGGTTTGTTTTTGTTTGGTTTGTTGTTTTCAGTAGAGTGGTGTTACTATAATTACTTCATTAAAATATACTTTGTGACAGAGGCTTTCATAAATACTTTTTTGACAGTCAGATACATATATTTCTACTTTAGGTGCCAGCAATGACTCATTTTTATAACCTTCTACAAAACCCAGAAACTCCCTGAAAACCCCACCGTTTTGTTCTGTTTTGGTTTTTTTTTTTTTTTTTTTTTTTTTTTTTTTTTTTTTTTTAAATAAATCAACAACAGCCTAGGAAAACCACAGATTCACCACGCACATATTTAAAAGCAAAAATCACTAGCCCCGAGCAAGTTTAATTAAACTTACAGAAGAGTTTACAATGCACAAGAAATAGGTCAGGAAGGAATAATATAAAACACAATTACTTCTTGAAAATAGTCCAGGAAAAGCAAGGCAAGTCTGAACCCAATCATTAATGATATCAGGGAGGAGATGGGACTTTGAAGGGCAACAAATCATGGGAAAAATAAGGACATCTATCATCCAAACATAGCTGCGGAGCCTTCCTGATGGTTATTTTATGAGGAATATTACTTCTCCACATGCAATTTGTAGTACCAAGAGGAGGTTGGGCTCTAGTCTTGGCCTTTTCACACGTACTACTGTTTAGTCAGTAACTCTCTGAATAATACTAATTATCTATGCACTCTTTGAAGAGCCTGGCTTTCTGGCACTTGAGGAAGAAGCTCCAACACAGGTGTTTTACAGTATTAGATGCTCATTCTCTATAAAATACAGATATATGTTACACTGACTTATCAGGGGTCATGTCTAGAATTTTGTATTGGCTACTAGTTCGGATAACATTTATGTGGTCATTCAATAGCCAAGATGCATAAAATTAAGTGGGTTCTTCTACAGTTTCTCCCTGACTTTTGATGATATTTCAAGAATTTTGGTTACATCAGAACAAACTTCTAGTAAGGAGCAACATTTCCTTGTTTCAGCACCCATATGCAGGCTTCATCAAATAAGCAAAGCATTATTCTCATAATCATACTATTTTTCATAAGAGCTTGGTTCTTGAATTCAATAATCTTCAAATGAAAAACAGAGACTTCTCTGGCAATAAAAACATCCTCAAACTCTGCAAAGGGAACTGGTTAAGAAAAAAATAAACAACAAAACCAACACATTTAGTGACGTAAGAAAAAATCTGCTTGCCCTTTGAGGAGTGTCATTCAGTCTTGCAGGACACGCTGCTAAGCATCTCCGTCAATTCTTTGAACTGATGTGTCAACTACTTCACTTTCTCTGGGGTTCTGCAGTACTGAATGTTTTACACTCAAGTAGCATGGTAAACTCTCTGTAGCTAACCCTCTTCATTTTAGGGGTGTTGAAAACTTATTTCTGTTCTTTGTTACACACAGGAGATCTGCTTTTGGCTTCCTAATGTTTCCATTCCTACTGGGTACTATGAAACCTTTTCTGCTACTTTTAGGTCCTTATCTGTCAGTTTGGATATGGCTTTCTGATGTTATTATTAAACCACTAATAACACATGCTGTAAAATTATAAATAGATATCTTGATTTCTTTTTACTTTTTAATACTATGCCATAATATCCCACTTGCCTTCCTGAGTTCTTTCAGCATGATGTGGTGGTTATATACACATCAAGCCCACTCATACTTGGATGGAGCAAGTCAGAGCTCTGCTGAACATCTGGGTCAGTGTCAGCCTGAACCCAGAGTCAGAGTAGATGCTGGAAATGAGCCCTCATGGCCATCACAGATCTGTGAAAGAAAGGTACAGCTTTCCTGGGGCACTTCATCAACATGAGCAGATAGACGCATGAATTCAAACATTTAAAAAAAGTCTTGTAAATAGATGTGCAACCTATGGTAGGACAGCTTTTAAGGAGGTCAAATTGCAGGTAGATAGCTGCAGTGCAGATAGTGGGGGTATTCAACATAGAACAAATATTCCAAAGTGCTCCAGGAAGAGTGAAGACCAAATAAGAGCCTATAGATAGCAGCCTGGGGAAGCCATGAGGGAGTCAGACCAGACTAAAACATACCTGTCAGCTCCTGGGGCACTGGAGAGTTTTCTCACACTGGAATAACTTACCTAAAGGGTCCAGACTCTTCCCACTGTCTTAGATAAAACAAGATAATACTGTCTATATTTTTCTTTCCTGTTTGTTTCATAACTGTAGTCATCCCAAAATGAGCTCTTGTATAGCAGCAGGATGGGCAGTTTTATGAAATCCAAGCAGCATTTTAGGCTCATAATTTGAGTCTGACTGTGCTAGCCCAATACTTCCAAGAAAGCAGATCTGTTTGGCAGTCTTAAACAGTGAGTTTTTGTGGACAAAACCTGTACCACCTCATACATCAGCATTTCTTCTGGTTGCTAGTGTTTCTCCAGGAAAATGCCAGTTATTTCAGTTCTTTTGTGCTATTCTCATGACCAGCCCTGCTATAGTTCTGACAGACATATTAGGGAGAATTCCTGTCTGACTATGAGTTTGAATTTCCTCTCCAGGATTCAGAAAAAAGCATGAAATGACAGGTAACCCTTCCCTGCCACTTTGCTATATCTTGGCTTCTGCAGAGCAATTGAAGCCTCCAGTCACACTTCAAATAAAAAAAAAAATAAAAACAAAAAACAGGGGATGCTCCAGACTGTTGCTGCCATTGCTGCCAGGAAGAATAAATATCTCTTGCCTTTACAGAAAATTGTGTAATGGTGAGCTCAGAAGGGACCAGTGAAGGTCATCTTGTCCAAACCTAATGTTTAGAAAGGCTACCAGAGCAGGTTGCCCAGGACCCATGTCCAGATGGCTTTCAAATATTGCGTCTTGGCCTGTGGCTGGGCACCACTGGAAAGAATCTAGTTCTGTTGCCTTTTCACCCTCCCTTCAGGTATTTATACATGTTTTATAAGATCTCCTCTGTGCAAGGGCTGCATGAAGACTGGTGCGTCCTCTATCAAAACCTCAGTGAGTGTTGAAAGTTTTCTGCCCTTACGGCAGACATTTTTTTCCTTCTCTTATTTTCCTGTCATCTTTGCTTGAAGTAATTTTGAGGGAGCGCATATGCCAGCTTTGTTTTCTTTCTAGCCTCCTGTAATAAAGTTTTAATTAGAAGACCATTCTATCCCTGCATTCTTCAATAAATAAACTGGCCATGACATCATCTTCTAGGCACAAAGCACAGAACATAAATTTCATAGTGTTTTTTCTTCTTAAGCTGCCACATGAAACACCTCTGGCCTGCAGCAACCTCTGTCCAGGCTTATAAGGGGCTGATCAGTCAGGGTATGACTCTACAGGTCCTTATGACCAGGCAACTACAGGCCAGTCAGTCTCACCTCTGTGCCTGGCAAATTCATGGAGCAGATTCTCCTGAAGGCTATGCTAAGGCATGCAGATAACAAAGAAATGACTGGTGACAGCCAACACGGCATCACTAAGGGCAAGCCCTGACTTACTAATTTGTTGGCCTTTTGTCATGGGGTCACAGCCTTGTTGGACAAAGGCAGAACAACAAACATCATCTACCTGGACCTGTGCAAGGCATTCAACAGTGTCTCACATGACATTCTGATCTCTAAATTAGAACAATATGGATTTGATGAATGGACCACTCATTGGTACTGGATGGATGGTTGCACCCAAAGAGTTGTGGTCAATGGCTCAGTATCCAAATGGAGACATGTGACGTATGGTGTTCCTCAAGGGCTGTTACTCAGACTAGTGCTATTTAATATCTTTGTCAGTGATATGGAAAGTGGAATTGAGTGCACCCTCAGCAAGTTTGCTGAATGCCATACACAGGAACCTTGATAGGCTTCAGAAGCTGACTTCAGCAAACTTCATGAATTTCAAGAAGGGTAAGTGCAAGGCTCTGCACCTGGTTTGAGGCAATCCCAAGCAAAAACAGAGAATAGGGGAGAAAGAGTTGAGGGCAGCCCTGAGGAAAAGGACTTCGAGGTGATGGTGGACCAGAAGCTTAACATGAGCTATCAACATGTGTTTGCAGCCCAGAAAGCCAACTGATTCCTGGGCTGCATCAAAAGAAGCACAGACAGATGGCTGAGAGAGGTGATTCTCCTCCTATTCTCTTCTCTTGTGAGACCCACCTGGAGTGCTGTGTCCAGTTCTAGACTCCCCAACATAAGAATCACACAGAATCACAGAATGTTAGAGATTGGAAAGAACCTTAAAAAATCATTGAGACCAATGCCTCTGTCAGGGCAAAGTAATCTAAAGTAGATGACTCAGGAATACATCCAGGTGGGGTTTGAATGTCTCCATAGAAGAAGAATCCACAACTTCCCTGGGCATCCTGAAGGACATAGACCTCCTTGAGCATGTCCAGAGGAGAGCCACAAAAATGATCAGTGGACTAAAGCACCTTCCCTCTGAAGAGAGGCTGAAGGAAGTCAGAGTTGTTCCACCTGGAGAAGAGGAGGTGACACAATGGTACAAGTTTCCCAGGGAAATTGTAGATGCATTCTCCTTGGAAATGTACAAGACCAGGGTGGATGGGGCTATGAGCAATGTGATCTAGTGAAAGACGTCCCTGTCCATGGCAGGGGGTTTGCAACTAGATGATTTTTATGGTCCCTTTTAACCCAAACCATTCTATGATTCTATGCTTATTCTCCAAAGTCACCTTCTCTTCCGTTACCCTAAGGACTTTAGTGATTGAGGCCTTAGGGTGCAATACCAACAATTCCTTTCCTATTCTGAGTTACCATGTTGAATATAATCACTCTTATTAATTCTGCCCATCTTGGAAATAAATCAGCTTTCAAACTTCCCTGCAAACTAGTGAGCACTCACTTAGCTTTGTACCAGGTTTGAGTTGTCTGATTTTCCCCTCATTATTAATTAATTTATTTATTTCATTTTCTTATGCACTTTCCAGAATGCACACTACTTCTGGGGTGCTGAAAGACTGATGGAAGAAGAGATAAAGTGTCACAGCCAGTAAAACCTAAGGTTTCTGTCAAAATTAATTTTGGTGATCTTTCTCATTGCCTACGAAGTATTTATATCTAATGCTGGATAGAACGGAAGTCAAATAACATATTTCTTGTTCAGTATTACTCCCTTTCATCACTTTTTATTCATGTATTTTTTACTGTTACTAAAAAAATCTGCAAATCTGCAATAATTAAAATATTTCCTAGAGTCTGCATAAGGAATATCTCCTTACTGTATTATGTCTCTCAAGTAGTTTCAAATAGCTAAGGAAACCATGTATATAGGAAAAAGCCAGCAGCAAAAAAGCAGCTTTCTTACTACACCCTAAAAATCCTTTCATTTAGGATGGACTATTTATAATAATTGAGGAAATAATTTTTTTTCACTTCTTCCTTTTAATCCCACTTCTCTAGGTTACATCATAATGATTAATGTACATAAAGATATCTACTGGCTTTCAGGATTGTTTCCCCTTGAGTTTGAGGTTTGACAAATTCTTAGTTTACGGGAGATGGTGGTTTCAGTGGAACGAACTCTTGGAAAGACAAGACTAAAATATAAAATATAAAATAATTTTGTAGTTACAGATATCATCTACCAAAAAAAGGTAATTTGATCCTGATTTAGTCTTGTACAATCTATTGTAGAGATCATTCTTGCATGATATACAACAAGTAAGAAACATAAGATCAGAAGATGACACTGTCTGAATCCAATCTCCTGTACAGTATGTCTTACATTTAATCAATTTTTAAAAGCTTTTGGTTTTACCCCACAAAAGGGGCACCTAATCTTAACTCCCAAAGACCATCAACACCATTAGTAAGTTATTCCAATGATTACTTAGCTTTCAGACAATTTTTAAAAATTTATTTATTTCTTTTTACCTTTGCTAATTTCAAGATACTATTTACAGATCTGGGATTTTGTGTCCTATAATATACTGAAACTCTCTCTATTAACTTTTTGAATCTCATACACCTGTCCTCATCCCATCAATCCAGACTGTCCAGATCCCTCTGTAAAGCCTTTCTATTTTCAAGCAGATCAACTGTCCTGCCCACATTGGTGTTTTCTGCAAATTTACTGAGGGTACATTCAATCCCCTTCTCTAAGTCATTGATAAAGATATGAAAGACAACTGGCCCCAGCATGAGCCCTGGAAAACACCAGTCATGACCAGTTTCCAGGTGGATTTAACTCCAATCACCACAACTCTTAGGGCCCTGCCAGTCAGCCAGTGTTTGTCAGATGTTCTTGAGATGTATCCTTCTGCCGCCCATCTAGCTGTTCTACGACCAGAGTCCATAAAGTCATCTTGACTAGAACCCAGCAAAAATGTGAAGATGCTGATTTAGTAACTAGGTCTTATCTGTAAACAGAATACCTCAGGCAATGCTATTGAAAGTGCAAGTTTGAAGCAGAAACCATGGAAATATTAATGTTGAGACGCAAAGATGTCCCAGTCCTGATCAGGTATCAAAGAACTGCCACACAGCAATTACATTATGAGCAACAATGTAATGGCATGGCTACAATGTGATTTCTATGATCTCCTTTCTGGCTTCCCTCTCTTCCACACACACCTTTACTCCTATCTGTGTTATCATTTCTCTAGTTCTACCTATGCTTCAATACTCAGTCTTGGATATCTATCACATATATTAAATGTTTACTGCTGGTGTTTACAATGCCTCTAGTTGTCTGTAGAAACAAGAGTTAATTGTAAGTGATGAATTAGAGATCAGATGTTAGTCAGCAAATTCTCCTGCTATTTGCAGAGCAATATTGGTCTAAAGTCTAACTTGCTCATTTCCTGCCTGGTAGTAATGAAGCATCTGAACCTTGGATGAACCTTAGACTCAACTCTAAAGGGCCATTTGTAGAAGAACCATCTTCCCCTGTACATTAGAAAGTCTCAGACTGGAATGTTAAAAATAAATATTTTGGAGTCAAGTATTCTCAATCATATTAAAAACATGTAATTTTCTCTGAAGTATTTAAGTGACAGGCACAATAAATATAACTTAAATACCATTTATAAAATATATCTGTTCCATGAAAACAGGTTTTTTTGTTTATTTGTTGGGAATTGACAGACGTTTTGCTTCTAAACCACAGCGTTTGCAGTCAATGTCATCTTTCTTTCTCTTATAGAACATTAGGCTCACAAAAAACAGTTTTGTTAGTTGGGACTGTCTAAGGCAAATGTGCATTATATGAATACAGAAACCAGAATCCAAGAAATATCAAACTCTTTGCACATATACTACAAAATTTGTAACTATACTATGTCAAGATGATTCAATAAGAGCAAATAACAGCCTACAACTTTGTGCAACAATATATAACTTGTCTCCTGTGATATTATTTCAAAATGTATTACTTCATAAGAAAGAGAAGCTGTTGCAATTTTTTTCATAATTTTTCAGATTTTATTTAACATAAATGGTGCAACAGGGCACATCTCACTTATAGTCTCCTAACCTACTCTCCAAGCATCAGGGTAAGGTGTGTCCAAACCCTGGCTGAGACCCCTTCTGCTGGGCATAGACAAAAGTATGCACCAATAAACACTGTGGATGTCACAGCAGTTAATAAACTTGAGAATAAATCCCTATTGCAAGGCCTCACAAAGATGAGAAATGAAAAAAAAAAAAAAAAAAAAAGACATTGAAACTGAGGAATATCAAAGCCCAACTTTTTCAGCCACACAATGTCTACAAGTGAGAGATTTTGCACACACATCCACCACATCATCACCTCATTCAGTCGCTGGTGTCACCAACAGGGTGTTCATCAAGGCCACCATAGACAGTGCATAATAGATCAGGAACAAGATTGGCAAAACCACTTGTATGGGGTTAAAAAAAACCCCAGAATTTCAGTATTTGTTACCGCATTTCTTATTCAACCATAGTTTACCTAAAAGCATTCTGGTCAATGCTCTAGAAGAGGATGAAGTCATCCTTTCCACTCATACATTAGGACCATTCCTGTAATATCTATATCATGGAATTCAGTTTTACTCAAACACTTAAGCTGGGAGAGAGGTATACCTGTGATATTACTAGCTGGAGTATTACTCCACACAGGGAGCTCTACAGAAGATTGCAGAGTATACTCCCCTTACAACTCCTTTTAAGGTATTTCTGGATGAACATGAAAGAGGCAAATGCACCCATCTCTCATCAATACTATGGTTCCTTTATTTTTAATTTTTTTTTTTTTTTTAATCTTTAAATATGAAATTCTATGTTCAGAAAGTGAATGAGATGAGAAATGCCTTAACTTTCTTTAATCAAATAAACAATGCAGGTTCTATCTTTGAGCTTGTGTATGAATATACATACACACACACACATATATACTCACATATGCACATGCACACATTTTCTTACATAAAATGCTAACACAATGAAACTGGTTATGAGAACATTGTCTACAGTGTAGAGTGCTTATATTCAAAAATATCTATTGTGACATGGAAGAAATAATGAAATGGACTACTTCTTCATCCATATAGAGGTGTTCCTGATTAGTGTGTTAGCGTCCTCTCTCTGCTGTAAAGGATGTGGTTAAGATAATGAGATTTGCTGAACTGTTCACATAAAAGTAAAAAAGCTTAATTCAGATTCTGAAGATATTCTGGGGAGGAGTTTCCACTGATGTCAGTGAAGGATAAATCTAGCTGTTAGGTGGCAACTGCTTTCACATGATACCCTGTAAATGCTTCAGAGCTTCCTTTTTCCCTTATCTTTCATGAGAGAAATCAAATGGAGAAAAATCAGACAGACTTCTATTTGACCAGGTTCATATGTTCTGCAATTCCAGACTTTATGACTGCACTACATTAAGGACAAGCTTGACTCTTAGGAGATTTGATTAAATGTTGATTGTTAATGAACCAATAATAAAATTTATAATTTTTACATTAGCTCGAAGAACTTCATTTTTTATGTAACTTAAGTGCAATTGTGCTATCACAGCCTTGATCTCTCCCAGGAGTTACCAGTATTTTACAACTCAGAACATATAAATCAGCTTCTCTGTAGATTAGTTGTTCTGCCTAATACCAACAGCATGTTTATTTACCCACAGCTTTTTAACCTTGACATGACAGATACAGTTTAAAAAAAGAACACACAAGAAACCTCACTGTTCACTTGAGAACTTAGATAAAATAGTAATCAGTAGAGAGATGACCTGAGGTAATGACATTTGGTTGCAAATATCTTTCTGGATAGAGATAAAGTAAGAATTTGAGCCATTTATCAGAGTTATGACTTCACTGGCAGCCCAAAACATTGGGATCTCCCACAGGAGTGCCTTGGGTTACTTCTGCCTCATTTTGCCACTTTCTTCCTCTCCCACATTCTGCCTATGCCTCACACAAAGAAACAAATCTTTATGAAGTACCATGCTCTTCCTAGAATCATCACATTGTATGAAGAGGATGAATATTACCCAAAATGTCTTACAAATGACTGAGGAAACTGGAGTTATTTAGTCTGAGGAAGAGAAGGCTCAGACGGGAACTTATTGCTCTCTATAAATGCCTGAAGGGAGGCTGTAGAGAGGTTGATGTTGGTCTCTTTTCCCAAGAAACTGGTAATAGGACAAGGGGAAATGAGTTTAAGTTGTGCCTGGGGAGGTTTAGGTTGGTTATTAGGGAAAATTCCTTTACTGAAAGAGTGATGAGGCATTGGAATGGGCTGTGGTAGGGATGCTGTGTAGGGAGGTGGTAGAATTGCCATTCCTGGTGGTCAAGAAGGGCTTAATTATGGCACTTCAGCATATGGTTTAGTGGTTGTGGTAGTTGGATTACAGTTTAACTCAATGATCTTGATCAACTGGAATGATTCTATGATTCTGAATTTATGTTTAAAGATTAAGTAACTTCTTGAGGATAACTGCACCCCAGAGAAGAGTTTACAGTGTTAACACCAGAACAGCTCCACTAGAAAAATCAGTGACCACTCAATAACTTCCTTACAAGAGCAAATGCACTTTTCACAACTAGTTATCTAAGGAAGCAATTTGACGACAGAGACCTCCAGGATTCCCAAAGCAGCCAGAATACAACATATACTAGCAGCTAGAGATATTTCCATGGATTAGCAAATCATGCTTTGAGATCACTTATCAGCAATTTTCATATTAAAAAGTGTTCACAAAAGATAAAGGTTACCAGTTATATCCCATCTATAGTTTTTTGGCCTCCCTGTTGACTCCTAAGTCTGGTCAATAGGATCAAGTTCCCTGCATAGGCCTTTAGGTGAATGCTCCTGCTAGCAGATGGGAATGTGAAAAGAAGGAACTGCTGGCAGTGGAGTATTGCTACAGGTGTCACCCAACTGTGACCTCAAGATAAGTTTATGATGACAAGGGAGGTAAACGGCAGAACACTTTCCTTTTTGAAATACAGTGAAACTAGGTATGGGTCAGGTGCTTGATTATAGACCACTGTCAAGATTTGAATCATTCCAGCCTGCCTAGAAGCAAACACCAACCACTTAGAAAACATTTGACAGAAAAATACAAGCATGTCAGGACTCCATATGTCTCCTGAGCTAGATTCAAGTTGGAAGTACTTCAGAAGATCTGGAATTTTGGCTTTGGTGCCCCCAAGGTCTCATGTATTAAGTGTCCAAGGCTTTTAGTAATATTTAATTGTTTTAGTATTAAGTGTGTCTGGATATCTGGCCTCACTGATGACCTGCAAGCTGACCTTGAAGAAGATACTTACTGGAATTTTTTTTTTATTTTTTTTTTTTTGCATGACTGAAAATTTGGAATGCAACTCTTTACAGTACAATACACTTGCAGCAAGTTTAGACAGTCTAATGCTCCTAGGGCTGAACTCTGGATTCTCCAAAAACAACAAGAACAGCATTAAGAAAAGAATGAGCCTTGTTTTTACAAAACAGTATGTTGTAAAAGACAACCTACTGTCTATTTACATTTAGCTGGGGAGCCTTGGTTTGGGTTTACATTATGTATCTTGTGATATCTTTATTACCTCATCCTCTGAACTCTTGTTTCACTAAGGAACACCAAGGAAACCACTTTCTCTGGGAAAAAGTTTATTATAATTAGTTATTACTTACTTAATTATTAATAATGAAGTTAAAAAATGAAATAAAAAGGTACATTAACATAGTGCACTAATGTCCTGTCATTCTATCAACAGAGGAAAGGACAAAGATATAAAGGATATTTAAAAATTACACAAACACTTAACATTGGACATAATAAAAAGTCCACATCCTTCAACTGAATTGAAGCTAACCTGAAAGTGTGTACTCAGAGATTTCTAAATCCTTGTATTCTCCTTACACCTGAATAACCTGTTGGCTTGGTTGAGGTTTTGTCTGGTCAGGCATGCAAATTGCAGTTATGATGTAGTACTTGTCTTAGCAAATTTAACAGTTACATAAGTTCCAAAAGCCATACACTAGCTAAAAGTAAAACCATGTATTGTTGATTTGTAAAATATTGATTGATTTAACCTTGCTACAAAAATATACCATGTAGTCGTCCTCCTCCCCCCCCTGAGTCCATCAAAAGAAATAACAGACCTTTGAACTTAGAAACTGTTATACAAAATTATGTTACCTCTACTTTCTTAACAGTCAGTGAAGCAGAGTTATCTTGGCTTTGGAATCATTGTGAAATATTGACATAAATAAAACCCATTCATATAGAACCTATCAAAAGAAAAGGAAAAAAGGTATCAATATTGCTTCTATTCACTATGATAGAAAAGCATCAGTGAGATAAAAAAAATAATCAAAACTCATGATAATCAAGAAATTTCCTAATGACAGGGAAAAAGAAGCTCTGGAGCAAAATGTGTGTGAGTTTATGTCTTTGGAGGCTTATAAAGAGAACTCTCAGTAATAATTTTGGTACAGTTGATCCTGCCTTGTGGCAAAGAGATAATTAAAGGAAGTCCTGCGGTCCCTGTTCGCCCTCTTTCTTATGATTAGCAGTTTTCCCCTACAAATTCCCATTTTAATGACCACATCGTGTGATTGTGCAACAATACCAACTGAATAATTTTTGTAGCATGTTCCTTTTATACAGATTTTTCATACAAGCCTTTGTAAAGCATGAAAATATTCATATCTGAGCAATAGAAACTAATTTCACTCTTACACAGATATTTTTCTCTTGCACATAGAGAAATATAAGAATTCTGGAGGTTATGAAAGAGCTGATAACAGAAAAACATGCTGGCTATTTTTTGATGTAATTTTCTTTCAGCTCTCAGATCAGCCTATATTTACTTTTTAATAGTTTTTGTTTGAATTGCAATAAAATCATTTTGATAAAACCTAAGACTATCCCTGAGATGTAAAAAGATTTTTTATTTAAGTGTTACAACTTAGTCTGTTACCTATCAGACCCACCATCTTACCAAACCTCAGTTTTGAGAAAATTGTCACTTCAGATCATGTTGCAGTACAGCTTCCTTCTTTTCCCTTTAGCCATAATCTTCTTTTTGTTCCTAGGAGCCATTGAAGCACAGGGACAATTGAAACTGGCTCATGTTGGAATCATTACAGTAGTTACATAATTCAAATAGAATGGGATCCACAGCAATCAAAATCAGACTAAATAATTTCTGAGCTCTCCCACAAAATGTGCTACGAAACAGGGCAAATTTACAAAACATAATAAATGGGACATGTTTCCTCTTTCACGTAATAAATGTTTTCCAAAAGTTAATCAGAAGAATATTCTCAAACAGGATCATCATTAAGAAAAGAGCAGAGGAAAATAATTTTATATTAATTCTGGGTAGCCTAATGGTACTTTTCTCCCTGGATTCTCAAGCAAGAGTACAGATAAGCTATCACATGAAATGTTGCTCAATGTTATATACGAGAAACTCTCTACTTTTAATTTAGCGGTTTTGTGCCTTTTTTGGAGAGTGGGAAACCTGGCAAAACTACCCTGGGAACCAACTCTAAGTAATCTGTTCTCTAGGGATAGAGGTTCTTGGTTTGACCCCAGTTTTTGAGCAACTAGCAGATGTGTATTTTGCCAAAAATGAAAAACATCCATGAACTTATTGAAGTTTCTTTATTTCATTTCAAGTTGTATTTTCCCCCAGAAAAAACATAAGGCTGACCTTGAGATACACTTCAAATAGCACTTCTCATCCACACTTACAGTGCTGTAGTTACAAGCCTATTACCATTACTTAAAACCAAACCAATTTCCCCAATATTAAAAATAGGAAAGGACTCATTGTCTGTAAAAAGAAATTATAGCTTAGCATATGAAAACATTTTTGAATACTTGATTTCACATTCATCTGTGCTGCCCTGTCTCAAGTCTCACTGCAACTTAACTAAGAATAAATTTCAATGCCATGAGCAAATGTTTTTGAAAAAATCTATGGAGTTAACATTTACAGTGAACAACGTTCTCTTCAGATGCTAGTTGAGTATCAATGAAAACCTTGATGAAGTCTAACATGCTGTTACAATCTAGAATATATTAAATAATTAATCATTAAGATGAGGATGTGTTGGTGAAACATTGATATGTGCACATGCATGCAAAAACTAAAACTTTCATAGTCTATTTTCTTCATTTTAAAGGATAGGGAGCTTCCCAATGAAGATAATGTTTTTCATTGTTTACAGGCTCAGCCTACCCTGAGTAGTACTTAAATTTTATATTTGGGTCTCTAGGTGTTTTTAGATCCTTCTTTGTTCACCTCATTGTTGATTTACCAGACGTTTTCTGTTGCTTGTTCAGTTTTCCACAAACCCAGTCCTCTCCAGCTGACAATCAGGCTAATTTAAAAGTTGGTCAGCTTTTTCTATTCCCATTCAGAAAAGTTAAAGCCTGAACAAACAAAATCCAAAGAAATATGTCATCTTTGGGATAGAGAGATATGTAAATCAGTTTTTTAAAGCATTCTTCCTTTGCTTATGCTACTGCATAAGGAGAGGGCAAATATAGGGAAAGTAAATTGATGTTGCTATGTTTATAAGAAAAATAAAAACCTATTAATCTCCAAATCTCATCCAAGGGAAATTGCTGCAAAATGATCTGCCACTTCAGTAATCTCTCATTATTACCTTCCATTATATTTAACTAGAGCTAAAAGTTCACCAGCCATGACTAACTTTATGTGGTCACTTCATACATTTTCCATTTTCTACCTAGCCTTCTTCCTATGACTGACTCCACAATACTTTTTAATTAAAATTTCCTGCTGAGAGACAATACTAGCTTCTCTCCTTCCTCACTAGTTGGATCCTGAGCAGTCAGTATATGGAATTTAGTTTAACTGAATTAAGATGAAGAAAGGCATACCTTGCAAACTTATTCTTCCACCTCTCCTTCCATGTTCAAGATTCTATACCACCCTCTGAATTCAACAGAAGTGCCTAATAATTTTGATATTCTAGTCTTACACATAGCAAAAATATACGTAAACCAGAAGCTCACCTATACACACAGAATCATAGAAATATTGTCTGGAAGGGTCCCTTGGAAGGCATCCAGGACAAACTTCTTGAATCCAGTCTGTGAAAAACACAACGTTGGAGGTTTTTGAGACTTGGCTACATGAAGCCACAACAGACTTCAGAATGGAATTTCCATGGCCCAGTGCACAGCTTGTTCCAGAGCTACACCACCTTCCTTTTCCAAACAGCCAACCTTCCAAGCAATAACGTGTGGTCACTGATCCTTGTTTTTCTGCCCGACCCTTCTCAGAAGACTCCAACAGAATTATCTTTACAACATTTCCCCATGTTACTGTTTTCTTCCATAAGACTGCCCCTCAGCCTCCTACTTGTCAAATTAAAATAGTCCAGCTCCTCAGATTGTCCTTGTAGATTATTTTCTCTAGGACAATCAAGAAAATTCAGATTTTGTTCCAGTTTCTCATCCAGATTAGAATCTGCATAAAAAGAGTAATTTCTTATATCAAGAACTTCAGGATTCCATTTCTTATTTGTATATTCAGACATTTCTTCTAAGCACAATGAAGTGTCATATTTCAATATTTACTATCTGTGTTCAGATGGTATTTATCTCAAGTGATTGTGTAGGTGGGTATGGGTTGGTATAGTAAAAATCCAAGGTATATGTTCAGCTTGACTATAAAAGGAATTGGAAAAAGAAGAGGAACTGAAATCCTAACCTTGGATTTGATGCCTCACAACAGTGTCAACAAGGAGAAAATTACAATTACAAAGCCTGTCTTGGGTACAACACACCTTTCAGAAGTCCTGTTCCTTGCAAACTATAGAAACACTGCAGAACCACCATAAGGATGAGACATGGTTATATCTGAGGAAAACAGTCCCTTCCCTGAGGATGTCCCAGACAAGATAAATGGAGTGAGCTTTAAGAATCCAATAAGATGTTTCAGGCAACACCCCCCAAAACAATGTAAATCTGCTGCTCAGTAATGTAAAGTCATTCCTCCATTCCTGGCACTCTGTCTCTTACATATAAAAAAAAAAAAAAATTTAAAAAAATTATGTTTCTTCCTTTTTAATTAAGTAACAGAATCTTCCATTTTAAAGTGTTCTGTAAATTAATTTCATGCAGTGAACAGAAACCAATCAGGCTGCAGAACTCAGCACTCAAGGTTTAAAGTGACATAAGTGAATGCCTCCATAAATGATCAAAAGTTTTACTTTGCTGAGCTGTAAGTGATTTAAACTAGAAATTACAGGAAGGGCACTAACAGCAGTTTTGGGAGGCAGTGATGGATAGGTTTTACAAGAAAAAGTATAAGATGATGTAAGCAAAAGGGAACTCATAATCAAAACAAGACTGAAGTCACCTGAAACACTTGCAGGTAAGCAAGGAAGTTCCCTCAAGATACCATTAAAGGTAAGCCCCCAGACCATTTTTGGAAAATTAACAGGCTTGAGTGTCTCTCTGACCTGTACACATGCATCCTGGAGAATAAACATGAGGAAATAAGAGCCCTGCATGCTATTGCAGACATAGTGGGATGACTCACATGACCAGGGTGCTGCAATGGTGAGATGCAGGCTTTGGGCTGGACAGTCTGTAAAGGTGAGGCAGGGGAGTTGTCTTTTATGTGAAAGAGCAGCAGAAGTTCATGGAGTTCTGGGTAGGGATGGGTAACTCAGCTGAGAGCTTATTGGTAAGAATTAAAGAGCAGACAAAATATACTTCATTGGCTGTGTGATATAGGCTACCTGATCAGGAAGAAAAAGTGGATGAGGCCTTCTAGAAACCAGAAGTTTCAAGCTTGTGACTCACAGTCACAAGCCACACACAAATAACTGCTGGAGGAACAATCCTCTGGAGATCATCAGTGACAACTTTCTGGCAAGTGTTAGAGAAGCCAATGAAAAGTTCATACAATGAGGTGACCATGCAATGGTGCAGGGGTGGAAACAGGTCAAAAAAGCAGGACCACAGCCTGGGATTTGAGGAGAGGAGACTGACTGCTTCAAAGATCTTCTTGAAATAGTCACACAAGGGAAGAGTGGCCCAGGAAAGCTGCATAATCAAGGATCAATTTCTTCAAGTTCAAGGACAGACCATACCAATGAGGAAGAAGTCAAACAAAAGAAAACAGGAGCCATGAATGGGTGAACAAGTACCTCCTAGAAAAAAGTATACACAAAATATACAGAAAACTGAAAGCAGGGACATGTATCCTGGTAGGAACATGGAGACACTATTCAAGCATACAGAGATGAAGTTAAGAAAGACAAAGCCTGTATGGAATCGAACCTGGTGAGTGATGTCAAGGAAAAGAGGGGTTTATAAAAGCACTTAAATGTCAAAAGAAAGACTAGGAAAACCGCGAGCCTATTGCTGTATAGTATAGTGTCCCTTTGTATAATGGGACATAGAAAAGGCTATGGTACTTAGTACCTTTTTCACCTCAGTCTTTACTAATATGACCATCTTTCAGAATCAGAAAGCCCTGGTGAAAGAGGATCAGGAGGTGAGGTAATACTTAAGCAAAAGGAAATAAATAAGGCCATAGATAACCTTGGTAGGATGCACCCATTAGTGCTGAGGGAGCTGACTGAAGACACTGTGGAGATTCTTCTATTATCTTTGAATGAACACTGCTCTCCTATCTCCTATAGGAGCAGATGCTGAGAGAGTTGAGATTATTTAGTATGGAGAAGAAAAGGTTCCAATGAGATCCCTCCAAGGTGTACAAATATCTGCAGGGAGACTGTGAAGAAAGGACTCAGGCTCTTTCCAGTGGTGCCCTATGACAGGACACTAGGGATAAACAAAAACTGGAGGTTCCTGTTGGACATAAAATAGGGGGTTTTTTCAATGTGAGGGTAGCAGATCATGGGAATAGGCTGCCTGGAGTAGTGGTTGAATTTTAACCTTGGGGGTCTTCAGAAGACATCTGGATATGTGCCCAGGCAACCTGCTCTAAGTGAATTGATAGAGAAGGGGCACCTGGTTGAGGTTGCCCCATCCTGAATCACAAACAGCAAACAAAACAGCTCTGTGACTTTCAGTGAAAATATTTGGTTCTGAATGAACCAGAGACCTCTCAAAAATGTTGCACCAATTCAGAAAATTATGTTAAGAGGAAAACTTGCCTTGAAGGTGGCAGAAACAGGATAGCAAGATGTGTAAAATTAATCCTTTCTGCACTTAGGCTTGCAGTTCATGAGGAATGCTTTTTGCCTTTGAAGCATTCTTCCTATGCATTCTGTCTTATCCTTCAGCATGCAGACTTTGTCTGCATGTGCTGACTCTTCTGCAAATCTCCCCTAAAGATCATTATTTTTAGCCTTTTTACATTTTGATTTTGTTCATTTTCTTTCATCATTTTGTCTTCAGTCTTTTTGCCCCCTATCATTCTGAGATAGTTATCTTCTCATTTATTTACTTTTTAACAGCCATCACATGCAAGAAACACCAGAGGTGAAATTTTGTTATGTGGGCATGTATTTTCTAGGCATACAGAGTAGTTTTATGAAACACTGCATGCCCAGAGCATGTATGCAATCTAACTTATGATAGACTGTAATTTGAGTTGATTGTAACTACCCAGTTCCAAGCAGCCAAATTTCTGCACATGTAGATTCATATTTTCCAAAACATTAAGTTAAAATTTTTAATGAGGACAGGAAGCAGAACTTTCCTGACAGAAAGGCCACAGCACTCTAACCAAATTTCAGCTCCTTGCTCCAAAGCATGGACAGTCAAACAAAAAGCTGCCAAGGTTATTTTAACATTGCAACACAATGCATTTTCTCCAGCATTTTCTTGGAAATGGCTAAACCATCTTGGCTGAAACCTTCTGGAAAAAAAACAAAACAAAACAAAAAAACCAACAAAAACTAAGTAAGCCCAATATCATTTAATGGTAAATTTTAGATTACAAGATTCATAGATTCATATTTGGCCAAGTTATAAGGCAACTAAGATGAAGGTATTTTAACATACCTTTAATGTAAGTCTAATAAATCTCAATAACAGCCAGTGCTACGAATACCAGGAACATTCAGTCCTATAAGACCAGGGAACTAATGATCACCACTGACACTGAGGAATGCCAGTCAAGATGCCAAGCTGAGCAGTAATGAAGTAGTCACAAAAACTTACATTTGAAACAGGCCAGAGAGCTGTCAAGTTTTAACTTCTTCTCCTGCCCTTGTACTATGTTATATAATGCTTTATCTGCACCTCTATATATAGATATGTGTATACACATTAAGTTCTCGCTGAAACTTATTTCCAGCAGATGCAGATATTTCAGTCTGGGTACATGGATCATTAAACTGAGCTCAGTTAAGTAAATATCTAGACTCAGAAATTATGAAATGTGAGTTAACTTAGCAGAAATGTTGCTGGAATTTACATTTATAATTATAGAGGGTAATTCAATACCACTAGAGTGAAAACATTGCCCAGAATTTGCAGTAGGCCAACAAATAATGCTTAACTTACACATGAACTATTTGAAAAGGAACAAATAAACAAATAAACAAACAAATAAACAAACAAACAAAAAAACATTATGCAAGCCTAAGGTTTGGTGCATCAGATTATTAACTCTGCCCAGTTAAGAATGAAATTACAATGAAGAAAAATCATAGAACCATAGAATTTTCAGGGTTCAAAGGGACCTGTAAGACCATGTAGTTCCAACCCCCCTGCCATGGGCAGGGACACCTCCCACTAGATCAGGTTGCTCAGAGCCCTCTCCAGCCTGGCCTTAAAAACTTCCAGGGATGGGGCTTCCCCCACCTCTCTGGGCAACGTGTGCCAGTGTCTCACCACCCTCATGGTGAAGAACTTCTTTCTAACTTCCAGTCTAAAACTACCCTGCTCTAGTTTGAATCCACTCCCCCTAGTCCTATCACTACCTGACATCCTAAGAAGTCCCTCACCAGATTTCTTGTAGCCCCACTGGAAGGCTACAGTAAGGTGTCCTCGGGGCTTTCTCCTCTGCAGACTGAACAACCCCAACTCTCTCAGTGTGTGCTCACAGGAGAGCTGCTCCAGCCCTCTGATCAGCCTCGTGGCCCTTCTCTGGGCACACCCCAGCACCTCCATGTCTTGTAATAGGGGTTCCAGAAATGGACACAGTACTCCAGGTGGGTCTCATGAGAGCAGAATAGAGGAGTGAGTCACTTTCCTTGACCTGCTGGCCAAGAAAATGTGTTTTATTTTAAACAGATTACCACACAATAGCTTTTTGGGGAACACTAATATGAGAAATCCTGGACTAAAGTATTTCATGGGTTACTCTGGTATAGGCTTCTCAGACAATCATAGCTCATCTAAATGCTGCATCTCATGATGAATAATACTATTAGTACAAACTTAATTAGAACCAATGTCATGTTGTAAACCAAGAATTAATCATTAGTTCTTAGTAATTTTTATTGAAATCGTAGGGTTGGTTATTATATCATTTTGGGTCTGAGCCATCAGCATCTCAGCATATTATCACTCCTCTCACCCAGAGTCTGCACTTAAATTTTAAAGCCTAAGGTCTGGGAGAATGATTATTTGAAATTAATTGCTTCTGTTCTGCTAGAGGCCAGATCACTAGACCTAGTGGTCCTATCTAGCCACTGAGTCTATTCCACTGGGAATTTAACAGGGAGAGAGCACAACTCATAAGGCTTCATCCTATGTGTGGAGGTCAAAAAAAAAAGCTACAGATGGCACAGAAGGAAAATGCCAGGAATGCTGTGCATGCTGCATACAAGGCATGCAAATAATACCCATTCAAGCACTGTAAGTCTGCAGCTGGCTCACTTTGGAGTCAGCAGAGTAGAACATCTTCATGGATCCCTGTGCAACAAGCAGTGCTCTCCATATGCACAGCACTCTTGGACAGTTAAAGATTTATCCATAGCATGACTAGGACTAGTTGCAGCACCCACCACTCATGTGCAGCAAGACAGACTGCAGTGCACATACAGTAAGAGCAGAGATGCTGTGAAGATTGTCCTTAAGTAGTAAATGAATTTTGTTGGTCCTATGTATAGCTGTGTGCTGTTGTCTCACAGTGTCTTAGTTAAAAGCACACATGGTGATACTGGAAGAATAAAGAATATTCCACAACTGGCCTTTTTTTATAATCTCTAAGTAGCCAAAAAAAAAATGGTCTGGAAAAGCTAGATATATGACTATATATATATATAGATATATAAATGATGCCAAATCCCTGCTTGAATACCTGTGACCAGAATTTATTTAGCAATAGCAGACTCAACACACACACACCCAGTTTCATAGAAATAAATTTTCTTTGTAAAATTCCTGGAATAATTCAGGTAAAAAAAGGAGGCTTGTAGGGCATCTTATCCAACCACCTTCTCAAATTACACCCAGTCTCAAAGTTAGATGAGGTTGCTCTACATCATGTTGTATTTTAAAAATTTCTGAAAGTAAACATTCCTAAGCCTCTGAGGGAACATGTCCAACACTTAGCCACCCTTGAGGGAAGAATTTTTCCTATATCTATATGGCATCCCCCTGCTTCAATTTGTGACTGTTATTTATTGTGCTATAGCTATGCACCTCTCAGCTGATTTTGGCTCTACCTTCCGTGGTAACACCATCAGGTCACTGAACAGAGCAACAGAACAGAAATCTTGTTGCTTGATCTTTTCCTTGTCCATCATGCTCCAAATTCTGGTGAGTTTATATTTGATTCTCTCTAGACTGTTGACATCTTTCTCATATCATTGGCCCAAAACTGGGCACAGTATTCTACATGTGGCCTCAGGATTGCTGAATAAATGGGAATAATCATCTCCAATCTGCTAGATATGTAATTGGCTGTCAGAACTTTAAAGGCACATTGGCAAGCCACATTACCCCAGAATCAGCTATTTGGTATATACTCTGTGAAGTACAAAGAAGTCCTGATCAGATAGGTATCATACACCCAAATTTTGACACCATTAGAGAAAATAATAATTTATCTGCTTATCTTGCTCTGGGAACACTGATCTGATAGACTTGTTTGATGCAGTAGTACATAAAACAGCTGGATAAGGAGAAAATCCCCTTTATGTATACAATACCCTAGTGGTTGGGTGAGTCATGCATATGTGTTTTGGAGACCAAGGTTCATCTCTGTCATTTGTATCAGGGTCTTTGAACTTGTGCACCTTGAAAAGAAAGCTCCTCATCTATTGCTTTATCTAGGCTATGACCTCAATAGAGGGACAAGCATTAAATAATGTTGCTTAGATGAGAACTTTGAGTAAATAGGACATGAAGGGGCTTCTGCTAGATATTAACTGATCCCTACTCTCTATAGTTGCTCATTTTTCTCACTTGAATAAAGTATAGTCGAGTAGTGAGAAATTTACATCAGACTTGCTGGGAGGTTAGAGAGGTTACAAATCCCCCACCTCTCCCCACTATGGGTTGAAAGTTTAGAATGTAAGTTTCCCACCTTTAAAATTTTACACTTTTCATCAATTTGAGGATGCCATACCCTACACTTACATGGAGTAGGGGGTAAATTGTCAAGTGGAGAGTGAATAAAACCCTAAAATCCCTAACATTGCCTTAGTTCATAGGGAAAAAGTGTGTATGTGGAAAGCAGAGATCCTGGAGATGGTTTCAGATTGTGAGACTTTAAAGTGTACAGATAATTTATCTGAATTTAGAAAAATATTAATTATCTACTTTGAAAAGAAAATTATTATTTGAGAAAAAAAAAAAAAAAACAAAACCCAAAGTAAATTTTAGTCCTTTAAATTCTTTTTCTTATAAAACACATATGAAAAACTAATTAATTAAGTAGGAAAACAGCTGCAAAGTATTTCTGAATCTCCTCATTTCATTTTCATTTTAAAATGCCGACTGGAGTCATACCAGAGTGGGATTTGAGTGAAAGGCTCTCCAGAGAAGCAGAGAAAACGACTTTCATGTATTCTGTTAATGCTTCAGTTTGTTTCAGTGGAAAACTACCAAGAAAAGTTTAAAGTATGCAAAGAGAAGCTAGTGGAAAGAACTGAAGAACAGATTAAAACACGTGGAAATAAGGGCAGCAGTAAAAGGAAGCTTTTGTATCAGGTGACCTCTGTGTAGATTACTCAGAAAATGTCCTGAACATTCATCTCTGCACCAGTTCTTTTTATGGAATTGATTCCAAACTAATGTGAACAAATATTTATTTTGACCCTCGACATTAGGTCTGACTCCAGTGATAACTATTTGATAGTGGCAGAGGAGGGATCCCACACCCTTTGAGCACTTGCAACCTTAGCTGAAGTCAGCAGATGCTTGCAGACCTCTTCTTACTCTGAGTCCTCTCTACTACCTGCAGACAGAGGAAGGGACTACACCAATTTGCATTTCCATTCTTTACTTAGACTGCAAAACATATGATAGGCAAAACAACAGCAACACTGATATTTGGATATCATTTTTCAGTCGTGTTGTGCATAATAATGTAAAGGCTTCCAAAAGGTACAGCTATAAATTTACAGCATATGATGAATAAGTAGTACTATTTGTATTAGTATCAAAAATAACCATGGAATTCATATTAATAAGATTATTATTTATGTATGGTCACACTAACTGAGTAGGTATGAAAGCTTCCAGAAGCCACCAAAAAATTTCCCAGGCATTTCTGGAACTCACTGTATCTCAGTCAGGGATTTCCTTCTTAGTGAGGAATGGTTCTCTGCTAGACTCTCACTGCATAAAAATTGACATAATATTTTCCTATCCTGTTGCTTGATTCTCTGGAGACTGTCTAATTACTAGGCCCTCTAAATACTATCCACTAGAAGCAATACTTTAACTGTTAGACTGTATCCTATGCAAAAGGATATTACTTCAGCAAGAAAATGTAAGAAAATTCCAAAATATCCACCAGGCAAATGGTCAGAGATTCTTAGTAGGAAGTTCAGATAAAATAGCAGCTGCCATGTCCAGGGAAACATTCCAGATCCATGCCTATCTGACAATGGAGTTTTCTGGATGCAAAGGGTTTAACATATTTCCAACATGCCAAAGTAAAGGCACAAGTTGTCTTATAGCTAAGCACTAAACTAGCTCAGAATTTTGGACCTGCCTCATTGACATAGCTCCCTTCTCAACAAATAGATCCTAAACAATTGAGTCCTTTCACTGTGCTGAAGATGAACATAATGAAGTTCACCCTCTGAGCTCCTTAGGTAGCAGGGAATGTGAGTTGAACCTAGTCATTTTTGTATGTTCTCTACAGCTCTCTTCTTGTGACAAGAAGCTGCAAGTGGCAACTCTGCTTTTCATGAACAATAAAACTGTCAAGGACAATAGTGGTCTTATGAACAAGGATCATCTCTGTACTTGGCCTGGTCTACAGAAAAACTCCCACTAAGAGATGATTTACAGTGACTTTGGCAGTCATTGTGACATGATGAAAGACATGGAAAAAGAACTGTCTACACTAACAGAATATGATGAGCGTAAAAGGGAAGAGAAATTAAAAAAAAAAAAAAGTCACCATGCTCCAAAGAAGCAAGAAAAAAATCAGTAAGTTACACTAATCGTACACATTTATTTCATGCTCAGTTTCTGCACTAATTGGCATAATAAAAATATATTGGATATACAGATATATTAAGCTTCAAACAGGGAGTGCATGGTACAGCTGCAACCCAAATGTGCAAGGGGTACTATGCCACAAGTTCATAGCTATAAGGGCCAATGCATCCCACTGCGCATTGCAATGGCTGTTGCTATGGAGAGGCAGGCAGCTAAAGCCCTGGGTAGCCAGAGCTGACTTCATCTGGCAGCTCAAAAATTTATCACAATCATCTTGTAGGCTCTTGGGTCTGGTCCTTAACACATTATGATTTAGAGTTTGACTTGAAGGCAGATATATTTCCACTTCTGGACTATGTCTGACATGTTGAATATGCTCATCTAGAAACAGTATTTTTAGGAAGAAGTTGCTCAGACATTTGTAAGAAGGTCTTTCTGCCCAAGTATTCAATAGCTCAGTAGTGGGTATCCAAGCTTTTACAATGGAACAAACAGTCACATCAGTAAAGCATGTCTCAGAATTTGCCCTGCCAAAGGATTTTTTATTTACTAGAATTCCATTTTTACCCTGGGCATCTGATGTTTTCTAGCATGCCAGAGACAAAATTAATGAGGCAAATAAACTGAGCTTGCAGGTGTATTTGGCTCTTGTAGCCAAACCCATCTACAGCACTCGAGGGAGGGTTCAGAGGAATTTTTTAAGACTTCTGTACATGTGGACAGTGAAGGGATCATCTGCATCAACTTACCAGGCCAAAGTGTCAACATCCACTAATGTACTAATCTAGCTGATCTGGAGATACCATTTATAAGAACAAGTGGTCAATTCAGGCTCCATATTTTCTGTTTAAAGAATGGAACTAGCTGTCATCTGCAATTCTGCAAGAAACCAAAAGGACGAAAAAGAAGAGAGAATGGAAATGATCTGGTAGAAAATAAAGCAAACTGTGCCCAAAATGAAAAATAAGATCTCAGAAAGATGATAGAGGGGGAAAAAGTACAATACTAGTAGGTACAAAACAAGAAGGTTATAAGCATATAAAAACCAATGATCAGTGAAATAAATGGGAGGCTGAACTATTGTATACAACTTTTAGCAGTGCTTATATGAAATTTTAATCACTAGCAGGATTTCTAGCTGAATAGTTTCAAGTTTTCTTCAGTCATCTCTATGTGCTAATGTTCAGCAGGGATGCTTGCAGTTCTTTAGTAAGGATAGCATTTTGAAGGTGAACATGAACATTTTTCTGTTCAAAGTCCTACAGCACTCTTCTTCCTGGTCTAGTCCCAGTGTACATGTGCTATTGAATGAAAGGATGGAGGAAATCTGGAGTAATTACTGCATTTGAGACTTCTTGACTCATTGCTACTCCTCCACCTAGAAACAATTTAGAATTTTGCAATCATTCTAACTTTCATGAAAAAATTGAAGTTTTTGTGACTACAAAAAAACAAAAAAACCAAACCAACCAGCCAATTAAACAAAAATGGTGATAATATAACAAGTTAATTTTATTTAAAAGCAGAAACTAGCCTATTGTAAGATTTCCCAAATTGTGGCTCCTGCACATGAAGTCATAGAGTTTCTTACCTGCCTGGACTAGTTGCCAGAAGACTTTTCACACACAAACAAAGTCCTCTAAAATTAGCTTTTAAAAGCTATTTTTGTTCCCACAGCTATGTCTCCATGAAAACTCAGTCTTGTATTATAAGCAAAGCAATGCAATTCATACAAGTAAGCCATGTTAAAAATGAAGTTTTTAAAGCAAAAATAAGAGAAGATTTCTAAAATAATTCTGGGAAAAACAGACAGTCTCAAGTATCTGTGCAACCTACCAGCTCCCAGTTTGCTTTGTTCTTGTAACTTCCCTGATTCATTGGTCAAAGGGAGATATCTTTTTCTTCTCCCAGAAAACTAAACATAGCACACGTTAAACAAGAAAACATTATTTGGATTTTTTTTTAATAACAGATCTTTCTGCTTTTGCTATCATTTAGAGACTACTACCAAGTGTTAGAGACTACTTGCAATAAGTTTATGCTTCTCAAATACAATAAGACAGTTTTAACCACCACCACACCTACATCAAATGCAGGATATATGCCAGGGATTGTAGTGATTGCTTTGTAACACCAGGTCTTTATCTGGATTTCTCTGTTCAGCCTACTAAATTCAACCTTTCAGCTGTGTGTGAATATCTCCCTTGTCCCTGGAGACCAGCATAACCTACCATTCCTGTGCCCAGCTTGGGGAAGGGAAGGCTTGTTTTGTTTTTGTTCTATGGAAGCAAATAATCTGTGAGAACCATGTGATAATAAGCTATCAGCTCAGATCAGCTTTACAGAACTCTAACATGGCCAAAGGTTCCCCACTCCCTCATAAACCATTTGCATAAGAGCTGTTTATGACTTCTCAGCATTGCACACAACCACTTAAAGCCACAGATCAGCCATTAGACTTTACCTCAGCTCAGCAGGTCTGGTCAGAACAGCACTTGGCAATGGGTCTCTGGGGAAAACGGGGCCTCTGTAAGACTTGGTGGTAGTTTGGTGGCTTCCTTGCTCAGTGTTAGTGCTGGCTTCCTTCCAAAGAACAGCAGAAAAGGGTGCCGTGCTAATTCAGGTCCTCAGATAGGATGTGAGTAACCACACCTGTATCACCAGCAAACCAGAAAAGTGCGGAAAGTGTCGTCCCTCCCTGCAGCCCTGAGACAGTACTGTCCTTCCATCCAGCACAGCATGGGTGCTGGTCCAAAAATCAAGCAGCATGTCATTTCTCAAATTTCTATTTTCCTGGATGATATAGATATGTGTGCACACACATCTCTCCATCAGGACAGCCTGTGTCCCAGAGTACAGCAGCAAACCATTAATCTCCAATAAACTTTGCTAAACTCAGACCAGAGAGATAAGTACCTGGAGACAAAAACTACCAGCACCGTCTCCATGATGAGCAGCTCTGCAATATGAACCAGACAGGGATGATCTTATTGTCTCTGCTTATGAAGCCCAGGAGAGGAAGCAGAAAGCAAGAGCCAGGAAAGAAGGGTCAGACCCAGCAGGATGATCACATTCCCCATGCTGAGCTTGAGATGTAGAATAAGTTTCCTGTATCCCTCCCACTCTGCAGCATTGTGTCACAACTTCTCTGGTTTTCTCTGTGCTAGATGTGAGCAGTCAGTAGACTGCTATCACCTGCCTGCCTGTGTTCCTGGAACCACAGGACAAGCAAGACCCTACTGGTCAATCTGTAGGCAGACAGCACCACTACAGCCTGTAAACATGCAAGCATGTTTTGTGTTCTCCCATCTAGCACTTCATCCAGCACATTACTGTGGATATGGCCATTATGATCCTGTAGAAGTAACTTACAAGGGCTTTCAGAAGGCTTTATTACAGTATTACAGTAAGAGGTAGGAGAGGGATGGCGCAACAAGTTTCCCCCACACCTGGGTGAGGAGTGAGATGAGGTGCAGAAGTTGGTCCTGCCAAGTCTGGACAGGATTTAGCATGCAATGTCAGCCTTTAAACTGACATGTTGTACAGTCATTAACCTAGGCTCCTTCAGGATTTATCAGCAACACCATACCTATCCTCTAGAAACTTAACCATAAGATCTGGAGGAAGATCAGGTCTCTAAGTTTGATGGGGTCTTCCTCTGCATTTGGTGAGTAGAATAGTAAAATATGTTCAGAACAAGGTTCTTAAAAGTTCCTGTTTAGGTCTTGCTTCGGAACTGACTAAAATATATTCTGGGTCAGGGCTCACATGACTCTTCAATATGCTATTGACCTCAGAGACCTGCAAACCTGATTGTATGAGTTTATCATAATAAATGAAACCTGGCCAGGGTTTAGGGCTCAAGACCTAACATGTAGCTGTAGTGTGATTGTTAACACAGCTCTTGACATAGTTTTGGACTATGCCAGCCATTATTGCTCCCGTACTTTAGGGAATGGAAGCAACCCTCCTTGTGTGCTGACAGACCATACAAACAAGGCCACTGAGGTTTTCTGGTGTCATATGGGTGGACAGGGTCTGCATGTACTCATACTCTTATAACCAGTTGGAATCCTAGCCTATTGTAGTTTATTGGGCAGGGAATAATTGATAGGAAAAGGAAGAATGACTTGCCCTTGGTCTGCTACCCTGCTTTCATCTCTTGGCAGCTCTCATAACTACATTTTTTTTTTCCTTTCTCCTCCTAAAATTTTCTTCCATTTTCAAATTTTCCTTCCTAGCAGGATCAAATCCAACACAATCCACTCCAACAGTTTCCTTCACATTCATAAAAAGCAAAACAAAAAAAGTGGATTTCCTTCTACATTTTGTCCTTAATACTGCTTTCCATGTAGTCACCCAGTGTCAGATGACCCTTTCATTTTACAGACACCAACAGCCTCAATGCCCTGTTATGCTTTGTTTGGTAGGGGAAAACGCAACAGCAACTAAGTTGCCATTTTTTATTTTTCGGAGAGCCAGACAAAATTTCTCTCTTATTTCTTCCTGGGCTTCAAAGCAAATACAAAATTTTGGCACCTTCTTTCCTTCCCTGCCAGTCCTGTTTTCATAAACTTGTCTTAGAGCTTTACACCTGAGTGCAACAACAGTATACAGTCCATGCTTTTCCATGACTCTACCAGTGAGATTACCACCCTGCAGCTTCTGTTCAGCTTTGGTTTATATCAGCATACATGTGCTTCTCAGTATGGGCAGATAACATTTCCTAACTGACATGCAATGGAACAACAGTGACATCCATTGGCTAAAGTAAATCCAAGCTAGAACTGTTCATTACACAAGAATTAACATAAATGGAAAATGTGTGTTTGACATGTTATTCTACAACATTTTAATGTGATCTATAATTATCAATGTTTCAGGAGTTCCATAGAAATCAAGCTGAGTTTCACATTCTTCCCTCAGATCTTCCCTGAGAAGTGATGGGTAAGCTTGTCTTGCCTAGGAGAGAAATACACTCTGACTGACAGATATCTCCAACCTGAGAGACATCTCATTTTCTGTATGTTGCAACAATGAAACTTCAGGAGCTCAAACAAATACCAAAGATATCTGTAAATGTTTGTGAGGCACACATAAACTTGTTTGTGGTCTTTCCAGATTGGTAGGTAGTGTCCAAATGCTAGACCTTAACTTCATCCTGAAACAAGGTAAAAGAGCCGGTGTTTCTTTATTTCCTCCTCTCTTCATCACAAAATGTTTTCTTTAGTAGCTTCAGTAGCTTTTCTAGTAGATGGCTCTAAGTAGCCCACAGGTTGAGATGATGTTGGTATCAAAACCAGACACAGACTTTCAATCATATTTGCAGCAAGTTCTAAGGACAGTTCTAATTCTGCTGGCACCGTCAAAAACAGCATTTATCATTTGAGACGTGTATTTGTGCTGGGAACTTATGACTAGTAGTTGATCACCATGATACTCAACTGTTTTTGTATCATTACACAAAATAGAATCCTTATTTTTAAAGATAGGAATTTTATCTTTAGAGATTTGGTTGTTTTTTCCTCAGCCAAAAGACTTTCATTTTGGTCATATTAAAACACATGGTATTTCTGTATAATCAGTTATAAATCAGTCCACAGCACATTCCACAATCCATCTTCTTCCTCATGCCCCAATCTGCATGTCATCAGCCATTTTTGTCAATAGCAATACTATTTTTTTCTTCCTGTTAGGATATAATACACAACAGGATGAAGATAGAAGTTGCAGTTGTGACTCATCAGTGAGTTATAGCTAAGTGTTTGGTCAAATTACTATCCCACTTTAATCCTCCTGTGCTAAGAAACTGCAGAATTGCAAACATAAATAAATATTGTAGACTACTACATCAGATACTTTTCAGAAGCTCAATGTTAAATCTTTTTCATTGACAAAAACTTTCATTAAAGATTGAGAAATTACCTTTGCATTGCAACATCTATTCTCCAAAAACCTGAGCTGACAGGTGGAATTACGTTATCCCTTTTTATCATCTCAGGTTTCATTAATCTACTTGTTCTAGTGTGGGGTCTAGTTATCCTAGCTTGCCTGTTAACCTTTCCTAGAGTTTGGTGCAACTCTGTCTTCATTTCTCTTCTTCCAAAATACCATGTTGTTCTAAGATTTACTAAAAATCATCAGTAACACTTGCGCAGCTTTTATAACTTCCTTCCATATAATAGTATTCCCCACAGACATACCTAATTCTTTTTTCATTTTGGAGACAGTGGGGGAGACAGAGACAGAGAGGGAGAAGTCCCTGCAGTGGCTGTACTTCAGTTTTATATGTAATTCTGGTTTTGAATAAAAAGTATAGCCTCAACCATGGTTATCGTGGAGTAAAAGAACATTCTTTCCTTGCTCCTCCTACAAACACATGAGAATAGCCCAGTAGTTAGACCCTTCTCTGTGGTCTGATTTTAATTTCTTAACACATTGGTCTGGCATAGAGCATCATATTGTCTCTAGTATTTGCTCTCTGGTTATTCATCATGATTCCTGAGCACAATTTAGAATACAGTTTTGTACATGGAGTTCAAGGCTGAGTACTTCTATAATACTCTATATTGGAAGAGCTGTGTTGTCCAAGTCCTCTACCAGATGACACTGTGGTTGATTTATTTTGATACTATGCTGTATGGAAATCTGCATAATGAAGTAAAGAAGGCAATAAATAACCTTCAATTTTTTAGGGACAATATATTGTGTATGATGACAAAGTGAACTCTTTACAAGATTTCCTTTTTTGTTATTTTTCAAGTCCCTTATGGGCTGAAAATAATTTCACTATTTATCCTTGATAAACCTCTTACTGACACGCTAGCCTACTGATATTTCATAGAAATTGAGGTAAAAAGTTACAAAAGTGACTCCCACAGATACTCCAACTTCGGGTACACTGTTGGTCTTACTCCCCACAGTGGAACACAGGAACAGAGTAGCTTACTTATTAAATAAATAATTTTTAAAATTATCATTCATACTTTTCACTAAGACTTTGCTACTTTTTACTGCTCTAGTTTTTATTTTTGTCAGAACTTTTACTTCCTATTGCTTATTTGTTGGAGATGTGTCTCAGGAGCTGATGTCATCTGTGGCCTGCAACCATTTTTTTCTCATTCTCCCTCAATATACAAAATTACATGCTGCTTCATTTACCCAGGTATAATATTGATGTGCCTTGAAACTGCCAATAGCAACTGAGTTTTGTATAGGCCACTGTTACCCAATAAAGGGTACAACACTCTACTTGCAATATGACTGACTTGCTGACAAATACAAGCTTGGTAAGAAAAATTGCCTGTGTATTACATAATCACTGAGAACGAACTTCATTCTAACACAAGATTTAAAAAGTTTTTCTCTTGTGTCAGATCCTAACAATATGCTACCAGTTTACCATTAAAATTTTCCTACCAAAATCTTGTCAGTTGCTCACATGTGGTCAGCAAGGTCAATTTAGCACAAAAGTGGAAAGCATGTGGTGTGAAGTGATCCATTATACCAAACTGGCTTTCCAGAACAAGTGAAAGAAAAGTTCTATTTACTGACTTCAGGCAGATGGGATAGAAGCATTTAGATGACTGAGAAAAGCAGTAAAGTAGGAGAAGCACAGAAATAAAGAAAATTTTTAAGACATACTGCTCCATGGGCATAACATTTATTTACTTTTTTTTTCTAGAGGGTTATGATAAGTGTCTCATTTAAAATAAATCAACCTATTTAAATCAAAATACTTATATATTTGTAGAGGCAGGCTAAAGACTGATGACAAATTGTTATAGCCTGTTCTACCCAAACCTGTTTGTTTAGATCCATAAGGATCCCTGCTAGCATCAGTCAGGAGTGTAATAGAAACACAGACAACTTCCCCATTTGTATTTTAGATCACCAGCCACATCAAAGCAATCAATGATTTGCACATCACTATTTGTGACACCTTTGTTACATGGTAGGAAAAGTTTGTTTATTAATTCCTTAATACATGGTCTGCTGTCAGTGTTGATTTAGGCCTGTCAGTGAGAGCATTAGTCACAGAGGAACAGCCATGTCCTTCAACCTACCACATTCAAGCTGCCCTGATGACACCTGAACCTGGTGTGAACCTGGTTGTGGCTGAAGATCTTTACAAAGCTTTAGAAGGCAAATCACTGTCATAGCACCAACTCTTTAGACTTATTTATTTATTTATTGCTATTATTATTATTTGGTACGAAAAATCAAGAGACAGATTGATTAAGACAACAACACTCCTAGCAAAGATAATCCTTCAGATAAATTTCCAAGCTGGATCATTCCAGCTTTGCATCGTCACTGGAGAATGCAATTTAGTAACACACTTACGGGCATGCTGCGGTCAGAGATAAGTAATGCAGGCAGTAAGCATTCTCCAGGTCTACTTGGATTGAGTTTTTTTCCCACGCTCAATGAAATGTGCAGAGATTCAGCACACAGCACAGTCTCCTGTAGCCCTGTGCAGTACCCTCCATTGCAAGTGTGGGTGGAGACCTCTCCAGACTCCAGCATGATCAGGTTCAAGAGGAAATAAGTCAGTCCTTAAGCACTTGAGCAGGAACACTTTTCTGAATCAGAGCCAGAGAGCAGCTCATATGTCCAAAGAGTCTGAGGAAACTCTCCTAGTTAAGAGAAACGTGCTTTTAAATTATTTTTCATTCCCCTGATGATCTCTTTCACTAATCTATTTTCTGCTTAGCAGGATATCAGGATGAGAAGAAAAATATATATTTAATGAGTTCATCTGATCCCTCTCTGATCTCTCAGCCTACATTATTAATCTTTGGTATGAGGGAAAACAATAACTCTTCCAGCAACTGCATGACTTATTAAGGATAAACTCATACAACAGAGAAGAAAAAAGCATAGGTATTCTCTAAACTATAGTCAAGAGTCTAAAAGTCAGAAAAAGATCTCACGATTGATATACAAACATATTGTTATTCAACCTTGAATTGAAGAAAATATAGCAGGATTTAACACTCCTTGTAGCTTTGCTAAAAAAAACAAAAAACAAAACACAAACAAACCTGAAACCAAACTGAACTTAAAAAACCAAACCAAACCAACCAAACAAAAAAACCCCAAATCCAAGCAAGCAAACAAACAAATAACCAACAAAAACCAAAACAAAAGAAAAAACTTGGAAGCACAAGTAGGTGTGTAGTCTGTCCGTGAAAACTTAGCACCAGACTCCCAAGAAAAGTAGTTTGGCTGAAGGATGGAATAATAAGTGGATAACATTACAGTGTCACAACAGAAATCCTGACCATAAATTCACCACCGTATGCTATAAATATCTGCAGCCATCAGGGCTTACTGAGCTCTCCCTCATAGTGACTCTCCACATGACGATGACCCCTTGAGTGGATGCCTCCCAATGTTACTCCCCAGGGCTGAGAGAACTCTTACCTGACACTTGACATCAGTAGTTTGGTAAGAGATATTTTTTGCATATATGCATCAACGTACAGTTGCAGTCCAGAAAGCGAATAGTATCCTGGCCTACATCAAAAGAAGCATAAAGTCTTGCACCTGGGAACACATAGCTAGGAGTGCAGTTTAGACTGGGGTCCACTTGTCTAGAGAGCAGCCCTGTGAAAAGGGACTTGCATTCTTGAGTTTGTGGTTTAACATGAGTGAAGAGTGTGCTGCCAGAGCAAAGAAAGCCAACAGGATGCTAAATTGCATCAACAAGTACATCATCAGCAGAGACAAAGTCATCATGTTGCTCTACCCAGTGCTTTTCAGACCGCATGTGTAGTATCAAGTTCAGTGTTGGCTCCCACTCTACAAAAAGGATGTGGACATGCTGGAGAGGGTCCCGACAAGAACCATGAGGTTGATTAGAGGACTAGAGCACCTGTCATATGAGAAGAGGTAGAAAAAACTTGTGTTGTTCAGTCTTGAGAAAAGAAGGCTTAGTGGAGACCTTATTACAATGTTCCAGTACTTAAAGGAGGGTTAAAAAGAAGATGGAGACTCCCTGTTTACAAGGAGTCACATGGACAAGACAAGAGACAATGAGCACAAGTTGTTTCTGGGAAAATTTCAATGGAATACAGGAGGAAAATTTTTCCCCATGTGGCCAGTCAGAATTGGAATGGGGGAACATCTCCCAATGGAAATGGTCAATTCCTCCACTTAGGGACATTTTAAGTCTCAGATCGACAGGGTGCTGAGACATCTCATATAAGCAATAACATTAGAAGGGTTGGACCACATGATCCTTGAGTTTCCTTCCAAAATTATATTCTAGTTAAAAAAAAAGAAAAATAAAAGGTGTGGCCAGTTGGTCAAGGGAGGTGATTCTCCCCATCTACTTCACTCTCATGAGACCCCCTTGAGTACTGTGTCCTCTCCTGGGGTCCTCAACACAAGAAGGACATGCATGTGTTAGAGCAATCCCAGTGAAGGGCCACAAAGATGATCAGAAGGCTGAAGTAATTTCTCCTAGGAAGACTAACTGAGAGAGTTGTATTTGTTCAGCATGGAGAAGAGAAAGCTCTAGGTAGACCTTACAGCCCTTTACAATATCTGAATGGGGCCTAGAGGAATTCTGGGAAGGGATTTTTTAAAAAGGCATGGAGTAGGATGTTGGGTATGGCTTAAAACTGGAAGAGGGTAGATTTAGGTTAGACATTAGGGAGAAATTCTTCACTGTGTGGGTAGTGAGACACTGGCCCAGGTTGGCCTGGGAAGTTGTGCATACCTCATGCTTGGAAGTGTTTGAGACCAGGTTAGATGGGGTTTTGAGCAGTGTGGTCAAGTTGTAGGCATCCCTGCCCATGCAGGGGAGTTGGAACTAGTCTTTTAGTTCCAAGTCTTTTCCTACCCAAACATTCTGATATGAAATGGTATGATTTAAGACATATGTTTAGGTGGTATTCTATCCCATTCTAATTTTAAATCTAATAAATAGCATAGTAGAAACTGACCGTCCACATGTATTCAATATTCCACATACCTAAATTTACTGAATTTAACAAAGCAACTACTAGATCAGATCTGAGTGATCTCTGACTCTTCTCTTGGTAGCTGCCCTGAATAAGAAGCCTACAGTATCCATAGCAATGGTTTTATGTCAGGGAGTTTGTTAATCACAGACTTTGAAATTTGTTTCTAGATGACTTCTCAGAGGCCCACTCCTGCAGATCCTGAAATATAAAAACCCTACTGTGGACTGCACTGCTCCTGCAGCAACAGCTGCTGGTGCACCATTAAACGGCAGCCAGAATGTAACTGCAACTGCAGCATTCTCAGTCCCAGCTACTCGTTAACAAACATGGATTTGAACAAATCTTTCAACTGTGCTCAGCTTTTAGAGAAACATGATCAATATGCATCAGGCACATCTCTTGTCAAATGGTACCTCCTTGACATTACTGTCTGCCCTGACAGGTTCTGCTCGTAAGCATACAGAGACAAATGCCATCCACTGTAAACAAGAACCAGAATTATTTATACTGATGTTACTGAGATCAAAGTATGTCCTTCCCACATACCACCAAAACAAAGATATAGTACAGTTTATTTTTATGTGGTGTCAAGTCTTTGGAGTCAATTACAGTCATTACTATTTACAGATGTCAGAAAAAGAAAGACTGAATGAGAACATTTGACAAGGTCACAGGAAAGGGGATGATTTGCATGCTGATATGCCTAGGGAAAATTATGTCTTTATTCCATAACGAAAGCCCTGTCAGCAGTGTGATGGCTGATATAATGAGCTGAAGTTGCAGATGCTTGTGATGACTACATAATTGATGTGACCACAAAGATGGAGAGAAGAAGGTCAATTAGATGAACCCAAGAGAGTTCAAAAAGGCAAGCAATTGAAAGCGGCTTATGCATGTTCACTTATAGAGAACATTTTAAAGGAAAAAGTCATTCTATAGAGAATGAACTGTAAATTATAACAGTAGAAGACGATTTTTTCCTACCTTTTACAAACAGACCTACTTGCAGGCTGTCCTTGCTACAAGTTCCTGTACTCTGCTCATGTAAACACTAATGCTCATAGTGAATGAAAAGACTAACTAACTCTTCCGTTAAAGAGTAACTATTTTTCTGGAAATTTTTCAGTTTGTATACTTGACTAAAAGCAATTCAGTCCTCAGTAGCACAAGGACTAGTAGTTGTGCAAACATCAACATTTTCTTCAAAGGAAGGGTCACACTTTACCTTCAGCTTACCAAGCTGCAGCCTCCTTGTGTGAAGTTTGGGAGATTATTCATAGTTAAAACTTACCTTATATAATCTCTATGTGTGTGTTGTATTTAGAGTATAAATATTAAGAAATTAAGCTTCAGCAGAGCTTTCAAAGGCATTCATAGGGTGTTAAGCAGAAAATACTTCTTCAGCTTTAAAGAGTAAGACTGAAAGTATGATCAATCACTCTTAAATTGTTACTTTGTCTTTAGAGCATAAAGGGGATGATTCCTTCAGTTTGAACTTCACACAGTAAGAATGCTTAGTATAAAAGCACTGAGACTGGCATATGGAACAGAGTCCATTGAAGCTTCCCACTGAAGAAACAAAACTTAAGCTCAGAACAAGAGCACATATCAAACTGGATATACTAAGAAAAAAAATCTTCCAGCAAACCGTAGCAGAACAATACATGGGAAGAAGGGGGAAAAGCTATCAGGGTGCTCCTGCCTTAGTAGCTGCTACAACCAAATACACTCTCTGTAGAAGAGCAATGAAGTATAATGAAAGACAGAAGCAAACACAGAAGCTGGGAAACAATAGTGATGCTTCTATGAATGCTGCTTACAGAGCCAGCTGCTTGTGTTCCAGGGAGACAGCTTCAAATGTAACAAATACATTCAGAAACTTTTCAGTTTATCTCATACAGTCTTCCTGTAAAAAGAAAATAAAAACTTTTCTTTTAGTCTTAAAGCTACAAGACAGGGCAGAAAACTGTAGATCATCATGAGTAAGCTTGTGTCAAAAATTTGATGGTGAATTTAGCCATCAAATGATCGAACTTTGACACAGACCTTGGTAACTTTATTGTGTACTCCAGTTTCTCAGGAGGCTTCAGACATGTTCCAAGGCAATTCAGAACTACGTCTCTTTCAGACTGTCTACATCATCCCACTAACATGCTTCAAGGCAAATAAAAACAATCCTATAGGTAGTACTAATGTCATGGAAACTTAAAAATAACATGCACATCAGTAAGGATGCCTCTCAAAAATCTCAAGCTTCTTCATGTTTTTATGTGTATGTCTAGTCCTCAAGATTCAGATCAGATCTCCCATGCTACGTGTACTGAATTACATTTATAATGCTCTCTCAGATCTAGAAAACACTAGAACTATCTTATAAAAACAGATACAGAATATGAATACATACAATAGCCTAATTCACACTAGGAGTATCACCTAGTTCATTATGCCATGGCTCGTAATTCATGCTTAGGGGAAGGGCTGGAGCTTTTCCCCCCTCTTTTTAGCCTCCAGCACTTTGTGGTTCTGGAACAGCTTCAGCTGAAAGTACTATATTTATTTGTGCATTGAAAGTAAAAGGTTTTAATACGGTTAGAAAGATACTTTTGTATACACATTTTTCAAAGCTTATAATAAAAAAAATGTTTACAAACAAACACTGCTGCCCACTACTAATGATGACAAAGCAAGCTTGTTGGATAAAAAATCCAGCCTGGGAATGGGATGTTCCCAAGCACTGCTCTTCTCTACTTTTTACAAAAATCTTCCCCTCCTTTTTCCTCTGTCTTCACAGAGCATCAAGAAAGAATTTTAAAAGAAATTCGGTTTCTATTACAAAATCTCCTCTTGTGAAAATACATAGAAAATAAGAAATAATACCTTTTTATATTAATTTTGCCAGGAGATTTCTACACTGTCTTTCAAAAGTGAGGACTTTCTGTGAAAGAAATTTGTAAAGCCAAGTAGGGCCAAATTTTATGGTGATACTTGAAGCTCTGTTGGGTTGCAAAGGGAATGATGGCCTCATGGATAATTTAGCTATTGATTTATGATTGTTTTGTTTTGTTTTTTAATTTTTAGTTATCTCATACACTTCCAAGGAGAGCAGCAGAGCTTCAAAAAAGAGAAAAAAGAAAATTGCCCTTGACAAGGCCAAGAATATATGACGTTTTACATGAGAGATTTGAAGGAGAAAGTAACATGGACGTGTGGCAAATGAACCAGTGGAAGCCAGACCTGCATGGTAGCATTTGGCCACTGAAACAACCGGTTTCCACATAAGTATTTTCTTTATTTCTTACTGGAATTTACTCCCCACCCTGCTAGCCAAGAGATCCCGTTATTACTTGAGTATCAGGGCACATTGCCAGGTCAACTTTCCCAGGCTTTGCTAGGAGAGGTTAGTTCCCGCTCTCTTTGAGACCTAACAAGCAGAAGATAAAGTGTATCTGTTTGAAATAATTAACCACAGGGTGTTTTGTTATTATTATTTTAAAGCTTAAAACTATGAAAACAAAGTCAAGAATGGACATTTTTGCTTTTTTAAAAATTATTTATTTATTTATTTTTAATTTAAGCAAGCTTTACTGAAACAGTCACTAAGATTTTTTACTCTCCATAGAAGTTACAGAGGAGGTCAGAATACATGACAGCAGTTCATTTTTACCTCACCCTTTACAAATTGAAGAGAGCTGAACTGAACAGATCCCTAACACCAATGACAGATAGAGTACATCATTTACTATGGAAATGGGCACTTTAGTGCTTCTGCCCTACCCATTCTAGATAATATTAATCTCTTTGTTAACTATATAAACTGTAGTTGAACAGCTAGTGTTATTCATTGTGAGCAGCCACATGTTATCCTCAACCAGGATATGTTGTCCAACAGGACTATTCTCTATCCATAGTTAACACTGCAAAATGAATTACCGTGTTTATTAAGCTTCTGAGAAAACAGCTGCATTGAAAATAAATATAAACAAAACAAAATAAAATAAACAGAAAAAACAGAAAGCCCCAATGTTTTCTAAGGTTACTAGCACTTAGTATAAGGACCTGTTATATTATTTTGCAGAAAAGACTGAATACTATGTTCTCACAAACTTGTTGTAGGAAAAAAATATATTGCTGCCAATTCTCAAATTAAAATGTTATCTCAAAGAGACAGTATTATCTTCAGAGTCAGAAAAGCAGGGTCAGTCACTTATTTGACATCTAATAGCCCACTTCATTTGCAATTTAGCCATTAAGTAATAAGTAAACACTGACCCAAAGAGAAATTTGTCCTGAAGGACACAATGATTCTATGGATCTCCCATCTGTAATATGTTAGTTGTATTATGACTCAATTAGTTTATCCTCATTGAATTCAGTAAATTAACTAAATGCAATAATACATCATTTCAAGGTGCATTGCTATCAGTTCAAGCTGCTGTAAAAGTTGCCATGCAGATTTAATCACCTTGCTGCCGTGTGATCTATTGAAGACATTGCATCATTCTTCACTGTCCTTTGAAGGCATGCAGTGTAGCAAGACCTTTCAGGAACTCTTCCAAATGTATTGCAGTGACTCAGATCTGCACTCTTGACAGAGCTGACCATTAAGTAACCACTCAGGTTTCAGCTGTATACCAAGTAAACAGCAATAATTGCCTTTATAGTAAAGTTTTTTTTTTCACAAAAGAGAGTTCAGAATCTGAAAGAGATGGAATATTCATTGTTTTCTGATGTTAGTATTTTCTTTTAGCAGCATCCTAATATAGAAGTTGATAAACTAATATTATAGAGCCTAAATAAAATAGCTCATTTTAATTAAGAGTAAGATAAACTGTCTTAAGGGTTTTGAGGTTTTTTTTTGGTTTTTTGTTTTTTTTTTTTTTTCACCCTATCATCCAGAGTGCCCTGTTAGAGGACAGGATTTATTGGAAAGTTATACATTTTGAAATAATCTGAATGCAGTTACCTACTCAAGTATGATTTTGGGTGAAATGACAACACTACATTATGCCAAATGGAAATTTACTAAGTTTATCTGGGACAAATATTTCCTTTCCAATCCAGGCTACTGGAAGCAGCCATGATTCTTCCTGTCATTTTCTAACAATACAAGTAAGCAACATGGATTACTCTCTGATTGCCAAAAATACTCTCTGTGCCCCATGCTGAAATTCTTTCTCTTGGCTATTTCATATTGCTGGACAGCAAACCACAGAGAATTCGAATTACAGGAATACTTACAGTTTATTCACATTGAAGTCTCTTGATCCAGTGACTTGATGTCTGCTGTTTTACACTCCAAATTATTTCCAGTTCTCAAGCATACTGACTCAATGATTCAAATTGATTCATATACAGTCATTCCAACTGCTTTGTATCTGCATGCACTGGTTCTTTGTCTTCAAGTCAAATTTATAAAATAATCTGCACAAAGAAACCAAAGACTGCTATATGTTAACATGACTGGGATCCATACTTACCTTTCAGACTGCATTCAGTTCCTCTCCCACTAGGAGAGAGGTGAATTTAAATGAATGAAAAATTCTGCACTTCAGTTCTGCTACCCGAAAAATGTCCCCTGCTGCCCCTTCCACTTTGATGCTTTTAACGCTCATTTCATCAACTTTGGCAGGTTCTCTTTCTTTTTGTTCTGCCCCAAATAAAAGTAGCAATTAGCACAGCAATGTAAAGCTCTGGACTATTTACTACTCTTTGGTTCTCATAACATCAAACAGTGTTGAGCAAAGACCATTCTTTTTCCTGTCTACAGCTGTATGAAAGCCTAATTTTCCAGCACAGTAGTTGTATCTGTCTGAATTCCTGACATACATGCTTTCATAGAGGGATGGAAGATGCCTTCCATGGAAGATGGGAGAGCATAGAGGATTACAGAAAGACTGTTTGGCAGGACCTCTGGAGCTCTCTAGTCCAACCTCCTTCTAAAGACAGGACTATCACTAACAACAGACAAGATGAACATAATCCAAAAACCTCCAAAAATGGACATTCAGAACCTCTTTGGTTCCAAGCAGAACCTGCTAAGCATTATAGCATTATCTCTGCCCCTTGTAACCTCATCTGTCAAAAATATGTATAGTTTTGTCATCTTCACCTGAGAGGGAAGCTGTCAGTCTGCCCCTTTGTATCCTCCTCAGCACATTGAACAAATCCAGCTCCCTCAAATACTTTATACAGGTGTTCTCTATATCTCTGTCTAAATTACTCCCTTCTGTCACTCATCTTGGCTTTTTTTCCTGATTCCTTCAGAAATGGAGACCCAAATCTAGGTTCCATTCTAGCTGGGCCTGGCACCAGCTGCAAGAGCAGAGTCAGGGAATGTGGGTTTTCCTTCTCACAGTCCCATAATGGTGGAGGGATGTGCTCACATTATAGACTCAGTGGAGAGGATGGGAAGCTTTGAATCCTCTCCACAGCCTCAAAGGTGAATCACTAGAACTTATTTCCATACACATTAATTCAGTCCAAAATATATTAGTACAGGCAATTAGTTAACTATCTCAGACATTATTGTTCCATTTTTGTCCATTTTTCCTTCTCAGAGATACCACTTCACTAATTATTTTCCCCTTCTAGCATGGAAACCCATTCCCAGGGAATTAATAGAAACAAATTACTGTCTGTTATGATGTTGCAACTCCCAACCACAGGATTCAGCATCAAGAAGTAAAGAACAATTATTGGAACATCAGGGTTTAACTAAACATTTCAGTATTTGGCAAGACATCTGCTTAACCAACAGGGAAACAGTCATGCATAGTGTGCGCATACTTGGTAGCTGTATAATATAATTTGAACAATGCTTTAGGACTTTGAATTTTAGTAACATTATGCAGGCTTTTAGCATAGGTGATATGATACTAAAATGAAGCACTTCAAAACCTCTTTTTGTTGCTGTGTCTTTTGCTATTGCTAAAGCATGCTTCACTGTAGAGTTTTTGCTTTGAATGAATATTAACAATGTTTCATGACATTTTTTGACTGACCAGGTCTGTACCAGTTGCTCTGGCAACATGTTCATTGAGAAAGAGAAGAGATGACCCAAAGACCAGCTGATAACTTGCCATTGATCACAACAGGACACAGCTTAGGAGCTGGAGACACAAAGCCCAGTTACAAGATTCAGAGGTAGCCTGAACTCTTGGTTAGCCCAGTATACACCAAGTTTCAGAAGCCAATTCAAGCTTCCTCAAGAGAAGGGGCTATCTTTTGCTGGAATGGAAAGCTTGATGCCTGTTAGAAAGCATGAACATGGTGTCCTTTTGTATACACAAAGTCAGGGCACTCAGCAAAAGAAGCCCATTTTGAAACTATACACATCAAAACAACACAAAACTTGGATTTGTCAAAACAGGAGATCAAATTTATTGATATTTACAAGTTGTGAAGTTTCCAAATTGAAAGAGTTTGTAAATACAGAAACCACATATGATATACAACAGATAAAAATCTCATTCTCATTATTGTCTTTTCCATGTGTCACCAGATTTACTACCTTTATAATATTTAACCATCCATAATGTTTGTACAGGCTAGAGATCACTAACCAGCAAGTACTGTGTTTCAGATCCACAGGGAAGATGAGACAGACTCCTCAGAAGGAGTCACTGGCCCTGCAGCATGGCCATCGTCCCAGGAGACAGTCCTCATTCTGCAGCCTGAATTCATGTTATGGAAGAGATTTATGATACCCCCTGCCTTCTTATACTGAAAACACACAGCCCTTTGAGGGATGGCCAGCTCTTGCCTTCTCTGACAGTGTGCCACAACAGGCTGTAACCCATCACCACAGACCCTAGGCAGAGCAAACATTACAGTCACACTCCATGCTAAAATGTTTCCTATGTTGTCTGTTCAACTATGGCAAGGGACAGGGTTGAAATCTCACTCATGAGCAAGTCTCAGGACAAGCTTTCCTGTGCCGGGCATAGCTCATACTTTTCCTCAGAGAACCTGACCTATAGCAGCAGAGACCCAGGGCTCTATCTGCAACCTTAGCTGCACATGCTGAGCTGATGCACTTCTATCCACAGCCAGAGTCCTACAAGATGAAACCAACATGTTATTCACTAGAAAGCTTTTCTGGTTTTGCTCGGTAAAGGAAAGGAAAAAATAAACAATAATATAGTGTCCCTCTTCTGATCTGCATGGCACTATTTGCCTTCCCCAGCTGAATTAAACACTGTAGCTCAGCTCCACCATTAAAAAGCATGATCTCATCTTCCACATTCAGGCCGAAACAGCTACTGCCCCACAGTTCCTGCATTTCCCTCTCTCAGGCCTTTCTTTCTTCAAGAAAGCTTTACAGAGACACAAAAGGAAAAAGACCTCCACCCCACTGAGCTGTACTCTATCCCTCTCCTGCAAGGAAGACATTTCTCTATCTGCTCAAAGGAATTTTCTGCTTCTTCCATCTTTCAGAGAAGGCAGAGGAACAAAATCCCACTTCCCTTCTTTTCAGACCATCCTTTGACAGCTTCACAGCTGGATATAGTAGGGCTAAGAGGCTTTTAGCTAACCTGTATCAGCTTGTGGAGCAGCTGCTGGTCTACAGCACAACACCTTGAGTGAGCTGCTTCTGCAGAGCCAGAGAGCCATCCCAAAATGTCCCACCAGAACCAGGCCCAGCACAGCTTTTTTGGCTGCTGAAGCTAACAACAAATATTTTGTTTAGCGTAACAGGTACATGTAAACAGCAGTGCCTTAAATCAGCCAGTGCCTTAAGTAGCCCAGGCAGACACATCACCCTCCACTGTATGACCCAATTTTTGATATTTACATATCATAACATAGCAAATTATTGGGTCACCAAATAAACCTCTCAAAACAGAGTGTTTCTAATTAGAATTAAGAAAAAAATTACAGTTTTCAATAAGTAAAAGGAAGTCTTTATAGGAATCATCGCTGAAACTCGTTTGCTATCCCCTCTTTGGTGTAAGACAGAATTTGGTATTTCTTCAACCCAGTTTCCAGCAGAGATGTGGCTTACATTGGCAAAAGGGTTGTTTAAACCGGTTCCCAAGAGGACCAAATTACGCAGTGAAAATTATTGTTTTCATAGGCAGAGCTCTCTGCATTACTTCTCATCAGAACAGTATTCACCAGAAACAAGATTTTGAGCACAGACCACACTCCAGTTCCCACTAATTTCATAACTGTCTAGATGATGCTGAAGGAGAGTCAGATTAACACGGTTTCAGCCAGCTGCAGACTCCTGCTGAGTCTACCAGGTTTTCCAAATCTGATCTGTCCTGCTTCAGTAATGCCAAAAAGCAGTTAATTCATTACAGCTCTAGCAGCATCTTTACCTACCCCAACTTTCATGCCATCACTGGCAGTCATGGCAGTGGTCTCCAAGCAGTGAAAGAGCAGGTGCTAAAGACACCCCTGAGAGCCTGAGGTTTCTGACCATAGTTTGGAGTGAGAAGAACATGGAGCAACTGATGAGATCATTGCTTTCCTGACCTTCACAACACAGCAGTTTTAACCATCTCTATTGTGAGGTCTTTTAAAGTAAAACAATCACTAATGTTTGCTTTCCTCAAAACACTGCACTACAAATTGCAAATGAGACCTTGCAATTCATCTGCCTGTACATTAGAAATGAGCTGACACTTTGAGGCTGAAACTTCATCAGTCTCTGCAAGGCATCTCCACACATGAATCAGAGTACTAATAAAGTATTTTATAAATCAAATACATAGTGGGTTTTTTTTTAAGTAATAGATAACTAAACTTTACAGCAGTCCTTGTGATTTGTCACTGGCGTACTTGACACACTGTCACTAGGATTTATGTTTCCTGGCATTCAGATTACTTTGTCTTCTTTAAATGGTACTGCTCTCTAAAGTGTTAATTTGTCCTTCTTTTATCTTTTTTCCATGATAAACTAACTATATTATTTCTAGCTTTCTACAGTTTTTTCTATGCTGAATCTCAGGTTCTTTAAACATGATATAATTCAGTAAATAAGGTGACCTTCTAAAGGGGATTACAGGGCATTTCACCCACTGTATTGTTATACCACCATCACACTTATCTATGTATGTCCTTGGAAGTTTTCAAGACTGGGCTGGACAAAGCCTTGAGTAACCTAATCTGATCTCACAGCTTGCCACTGCCTTGAGCTGGATGTTGGACAAAGTATCTCCTTAGAGCCCCTGAAACCTCAGTTATTCTGTGATCCTATGTCTTTTTTTTCTTTATGGTCATTTCAGTGACATCTGAGTTCCTTTACTTGTGCATTAAGCAGCATGACTAACATCTGTCACATATTTTTTTTTTCTTCTCTCTCCCCAAGGAAGAAGTAAGGGAGGGTCTGGTGCTGGTACAGAGTTTTTCATTTGTGTGTTTGTTTAGCATGCATATTGTTATTTGCTTACAACACAAAACACAAGGTCTGAGTAATGCTACAGGGAATCAGGGTGGGAGATGTATGAGTCCTCACAAATACCAAGAGTTTCTCAGGTAGGAGCTTAAGCACTTCCAGGTGAGAACTTGACTCTTCATGCTATAGACACACTGATGGATACAGTTTTCCTCCTGAAATTTTTTTTTTTTTTTTTTTTTTTTTTTTTCTTCTTTTTTTAAATCCTTTTTGTGGGGGCTTCTTTTGAATTTGAACACCAAGATCTTAAATCTGATTCAGAATTCAGCAGGGAATCAGTTTGGAGAATATGGCTGTGTCTAATGTTCTCATGGTAATGTGCAGGTGGAGAGAATACCACTGTGTACTGAAGACATACAACAGCACTCACAGGTGCATGTACATGTCCAAGGCTCTCTGGAATGAGAGAAGAAGTAGGTTCAAAAACTGAACTTAGGACCCTATATAGCTTGAATACTCTTTCACAGAATCACAGAATCTTTCTTGCTGGAAAAGACATTTAAGAGCGTTGAGTCCAACCATTAAACTAACTCTACTGAGTCCAGTGCTAAACTGGATTCCTAAGCACCACATCTACACATCTTTCAAACACCTCTAGGAATGGTGATTCAACCACTACCATGTCCCAGTGTTTAATAACATTTTCAGTGAAGAACTCTCTTGTAAAATCTAAGTTAAAGTTTCCCTGTTGCTCTCACTAAAATGAAGAAAGAAGGACTCTTTATTCATTGCCTGCCAGTATTTCATGACGATTCTTCTGTTTACCATCTTCATCACTTACTGCCTCAAAGAAGGATTTCAGGAAGCATTTATTTCTAATCTCTTATAGGATTATGGCAGCCTGAAATTTCCCTTTCTAATAAGATATACTTACGCACTTACTAAACTTCATCCACAGGGGCTGAAATTCATCGTATATTTGGAAAAGTTTGGAAAAGTTTCACCTAGGAAACATGGAATGAGATAGGGAAAGATATAGTTTGGCTTTGTTCAAAATACTGGCAGCTCCCCTGCGAAAAAGCCTTGCAACTTTATTCCTTGAGAGACAGCTAAGAAACTGTCAACTTATATTCAAGGCAGGTTTATTTGTGTATTTCTGTGAAACCACACCCATATTTGAAAAAAAATATCAAAAATCTCAATTCATACCCACATTCACTATGAGGTTTCTATCTGTTCTTTGTAGTCTTTTGTCACCAGAACATGCATTCATCATTGTCAAAGGTCAGGAATTTCAGATTCCTCCTATCTAAAAAGCAGTAAATCATTCTTTGCTCATTCAGACACCACTTCTGGAAAAAATGGATGAAGAAGCAGATTCAGATGCCAAACAAACATTTAAAGGTCCTAAAATGCCAACAAAATAGACTGCAGAACTTCTGTTTTTAACAAAGAGGCAAGGATGGAGAGGAAGAGAGACACACAAGTTTGTAGAACCTCAGAAAAACATAACTAAATTTTCATTTGGCTGTATGAGAAAAGGATTTTTAAATAGGTCCTTATTATCAAGTCATAATTTTTTATATATTGGAATAAACTTTTAAATAAACTGTAAAGATTTTGAATGGTGGTTTTAAAGTTACTTTCAGAAATTGAAAATCTTGAACGTGCCTGAAATCATATTAAAATGGGCAGAGCCCTTTCAGAAATAATTTGATCAGGTGAGGTATCCACACTGATGCCTACTCCTGGAGATGGTGAATTTGTTAATCAATCTATAGCATATTTGAGTAATACTCAACAAAATTTTTTAAAATTGTAATATCATAATGTATTAAATAAATCAGTATCTACACCAGAATAAAAAATAGAAGTTTCATAGGAAACTTTTAAAATATTTATAATTTGCTCATTCAGAAGTCAGAGTGATATTTTAGTTGCAATCAGAGACAAAGGATTATTTTATTATTATTACAATGATAGCAGCATATTTATATTGCTTCTAACTTCAAAGTAGCCTTAAAGTAGCCTTTGTTTCACCATCTGCCTAGAAAGCAGAGACTAAAAATATATCTGACAGTTTGCCTCTCAGATCATCTTATAAATTGGTTCTATACAAACATCCAAATCTATATCCATGCTTTTTACCTCTGCAGCTATGACACCTTGAGCAGATGTCACAGTAGTGTCAAACACACTCATGGTGAACATTAGAAAAATTGTTGGTTTTTTCAGCTCATATTCATGCAATCTGCATTTGAATCTGCTTATTTCTGAATGGAGCTAGTCTTATTTATTCCAAAGTTGGATGTCAGTATGTAAACTCTTGAAGACCCATTATAATTAAAGATGGTAAGGAATATTGATAATGAAATTGTAAATATATGTATATGTTCTGCCTTGTTCCTATCTACATCATCTCAAAGTAATTACACTGCAGTCAGAAGGACACCAAGGAAAAATACCTCAGCCTTCCTCTTCTCATATTGAATAGAATCAGAAGATATCAAAACCCATAAAAATAGTGATATATACTTCCAAGATAGATATTCAATTACTTATCTGATTGCAAAAACAGTTCTACCTGAAACAGAGCAGAAAATTCATTTTAACTCTAGCAGTACTGCAATATTGGAATTACCATTGGAATTGCAATTGTTGGAAATGCAATAAAATGAAAAACACACATAAACCCACAATTCTTCCTCCCCTAACAAGCTTTGGGCCATATACAGAATTAAGTGACCAAAATTGTTCTGACTAAATGGCAGTTGCTTTTTGTTGTAGTGACTGACACAACCTTTCCCAAACTCTTTCAGTATTACTGTTAGCGTGAGGTTAATTCTGAGGTTTTAAGAGTCCGTATGCTCATAAATCTCAGGTGAACTAGACTAAGATTTATTATACAGTATTTTGTAAATATAACATTTTGTAAAGAGATGCAATATGGCATTTTGTTGGAAAGGAAAGTAAAGGGGTGGTACAAATTATCATGGAAAATCTCGACCTTACAGATATTCCAGACTTTTTTCTAAAGCCAAAAATACTTAGTTCAATCTGCTGATAACTTTATAAAAATCTGGAGTCCAATTGCACCGGCCAAAGCACATTACAATTACCAGCACAGTTACATATAAGCTACTATGTTGGATAAAATATTTCTTTCTAACTGTACTACCCATTGCAATTATGCCCAAATCTAAAGCCAGACATTCTAAAATCACAATCTATATTTATTTTTTCAACATGGAAGTTTATCCCTTTTTAGCATTTGCAGTGTCATTTGTTAGAAAGTATTTCTAACACAATAGAAATACTTCACAAACATAACAATTTAAAATCTGTTTCCTTTTTGCCAAATAACCAACCATAAGGTAAATATTGAGTCATATGATCTTTCGTTTTAAAATGAAGTATTCTAAGACTGACAATAACAAATAGAGATTGAGAGCTTGAAACAATAATTTTAATTTCCTCAGAAATGTAGATAGGACTATTAGAATTTTGATGGAGATTTATGACACAAAATATGTGATTTTGAGACTGTTTTCTTCTAAGTTACTAGTTCTATGGATACTCACTTCTGAATATCAATGAAGCTCTGGTAGTTGTATCAAATAAATGAGCCCAACTGATCACAGAGTCACAGATTCACAGAATTTCCAGAACTGGAAAAGACCTCTAAGAATCCAGCGAAAACTATGAACCCAGAAAAAAACAGCACACCCATTAGAGAATGTCCAGGAGTGTCACATATGCACATTTTTAGGATGTTCTCTATTCTCTCATGGCTTTATTCAAATAACACTATTATTCATGATGCTCTGAAATCACAGCCAAACTCAGGAAGGGATCATCCTGACTTCTGTAGCACCATCAGTTTAAAAATTACAGGACTGTCACTGAGTTTGAAATTCTGTAGAAACACAAAACCCTTCTGACTTGGGATGTTGATGAGACCATTGACGTGGCATGAGTATAGGGACAGCTATGAGGGGGTAGCATAGTTAATCCTTTCCAACCTGAATCCTGGACACAAAATGGGACTGGGTATGTGTTTATATGTATCTAAAAAAAACATCAATATGACCTTAACTGATGAATACAGAGGACACCATTATGTTCATCCATTTAAATCCAGTTACACTAATGAAATTACACTACTCTCTTACCTGAAGGACAGACTCAGGATGGTTCTCCTGTACGGAAAAATGTGTCTTGTTAAAAATTGAGCATTCTTTCTCTAGGTGTTTCTTTATGCACATTTTGGTGTGCCCATCCAAAGATCTCTAAAAGAGTTTCTAAACTCTTTTACAAGTTTCTGAACTCTTCTACAAGGGGATAAGTTGCCAGTCAGTGAGACATAATCTTTTCTGACACTAGCAAAACACAAGTTTGGTTATTGGACTAGCAAAAATAAAATTACATCATGTGCCTAAGGAGCTGGAAATATATTTACTTTGCACTCTGCTTGCAATGCAAACAGTAAACAGCCACCCAGACCTATACTTTTAGAAAGATATTTATCAAAATAAACCTTGAGCAGAAATTAAACAGGATTTACTCAGACTTATTAGATACTGTCTTTTTCTTTCTTTTTTTTTCTTTTCTTTTTTTTTTTTTTTTTTTGTTATTTAACTTCTAAACAAAACTATATAAGCTCCAAGGTAATGGGGAAATGAGTAAGTGCTAAGTGGATTTTAACAATAATAGGAAGTACCTGGAGAAAGGGAAACACTGTATAACTCAAACATTACTTAATGGAACTAAAAGCCATGTAATCCACCTGGAACCAAAGTTTACAATTCAGATAGGTTTTAAAAAAAGGAAAAAGAAAGAGAAAATGTGGAACACTGTTGAGGGCAGTTATGACGCCCCTGTTGAAGCAAAAAACTGTTGGTGCTGCAGGTAATAAACAGAGCTGATTCAGTAACTTCTCATGTCACCTTGATTATGTTGATTAAAACCAGTAAAGTTATTGGAAGAAATTTTCTAAGTCTGGTGCTCATCAGCTATTGCTCAAGCCAGCAACTAGTAGCACAGCCTGACGAAGTACTCTTTTCCATAACATCAAATATTCACATTCCTGAAGTTCACTTGCCCCCACTATCTGTGCTTATGTATGCAGACAATGCTTGCTCAGACTATTCTGTCATCAGGGTTTGCACTGACTATTTCTGTTTCCTAGTTTAGGTAGATTTGTCATCCCCACTGCTGCACCTTCAACAGCACTGATTCCACATGGATTATGCTAACTTTAAGCACCATAGTTGCCTGACATCCTCTATCTGTATGCTTGAAAACAGTGATTTTTATATTAAAATAGTATCAATAGGTTCACCTCAGTGGCATGTCATGTAACAAGTGACACCAATTTGAGGGTTGAGTCTGGTATCATAGCTGCATGCATCCAGAAACATCAGGTTAGTTTATGGATGTAAATACTTTTTAGAATTGTTCTGGGAAACCAGTCACTGCTTTAGACCATCTTATCTTCTTTAACAGAGTGAGCTGGTCACTACATTAGTTTAGGGAGATCTCCATCTGCTTTAAATCATAATCACTGCATTTTCCTTGCATGGTTTGGAGTAAGGGACTTTGACACAGAAGTTCCTGCTTTTAAAACTCTGTAGCCACTCAAAAAAAATTGGCAACATTCCTGTCCTATCATTTATCAAGTCTGCCCCAAGACTATTACTGCAGTGGCAGTACCATACTCAAATACCTTTATCAGAACCTAGTCAAGTGTCCCAGAGCACTGGGGCTGTTGTGGAGATAATGAAATGCCAGCGTATATTATAAATAGGAATACGTTTCATCAATAAAGTTCCAGAAAATTGCTTAGTCACTCACAGACAGTATAACTTTAGTGTGTTGTAAGCAGCAGTTATGCTGAAGCTCGTTTCTTTTTGTAGTCCAAGTAAGGCCACTATATATTCACTTACACACTGTTTGTATTACAGAGCTTCCCAACACAGTTTTGTCTCAAACTGCTTGTTCCATGTTCTGCCAAATCAGATGAACAACTGAAACTGCCCAGGCAGATAAATGTTTGTGCAAGAGACTGAACTGTAACCAAGACCTTAAGGCTGGGATTCATCTCACTGATTTGAGATGTCTGCAACAATGATTATGACTTCTGAGATGGCTGTCCTCAGCTTCCAGGTGGAGTGATTCAGCTGACTTATTTCTAGACACCTGCTTTAGGGTAAGATGACTTAAGCACCAGAAATGTTATCTATGCCTCCACTGACTATAAAGGAAGAACAAGGTGACTGACTAACTCTGTGGGGGATGTTGACATTATCAGATGTTTTCTCCAGCAAGACTTCTGAACTCAGCTCTTCCACTTCTTCTTATTTAATAAAACACATTATGACAGGAACTACCACATAATTTCTGTTTCCGTTCTTTCTAGAGCAGGTCATACTTACATTCTGTTACTCCAGCACTGAGCACAGTCATGTTCCCCAGACTAAACCAGGTGTGCAGAAAAGCAGCTAGTTTCTTCTATTTGTCTATGGTATTGAGAAATATTTTCATTGAGTAATAGCTTCCACTACTAGTGTAAGTTTATTTCTCTTGCTCATCTTAGTCTCCTTTTCTAAGCAGATGGTTCACATAGTGGGAGGAAAAGAAAATGTGAATGCCATCTTCCTTCTCTCTTCAGTAAGGTAAACAACTTGAAAATACATTTAGGAAGACTGCTTCTGTCCTAAAAATTCTATCCATCATATTTATAACTCCTGTTTTAACTAGTGTCTCCTCCATTGCTGCAGTAGCAGCCTGGCATTAGTGATCTTCAGTGGTTTGCCCTTTAGACACGTATCCAGCTATATGATACAGGACGAATATAGTTAATATGTTTTCACTGATCTTATTAAAATTTCCTTGTGATGTTAAGATTGTTGGAACTTTTTGGTTGCAAAAGAATGTATGTATTTTAGAATGAACATAAATAGTCATGACAGCCTAACATCTATGCTAATGCAATTCTAGGTCTCACATTCATTCCTTCCTCTGGAACTTGTCCATGAGTACTGACTATATATTAACTAACTCAGTTATAAATACTATGTACAAAGACTAGGAAGAGAGCAGGCTGTTCTGCTTAGATTAGGAACGTACACACCTGGAGGGAACATGCTGGGACATCAAGTTCAGTTTCTTGCAACTGAAGGCAATCACAGTGTATCAAAACCCATAGCGCATTGAAACATATTTGTTAGACTCTAGACTGAAAACAAAGCTAAACCTGAAAGCTAACAATGCCTCAGTTTCAGAAAAAAATCTCTATCTGCACTGAAGAGCCTAAAGAAAAAGGATGACTCTCCTTTTCCATAGGTCTATTGTTAAAATTATTTCAGTACATATATTTCCCACCAGTCACTGTCCTAATCTTGACATGATTTCATGTATTTGTAGGAAGACTGGTATAAGTAGACACACAAAAGGGAATGCCAAATCCTAACACAAAATGACTGGATCATACATTCATGCTGGCAACATGAAATCTACTGCAGGGTGAGAATTTTAATGATGGTAATTAATTACATGGTGGGAAGTATGCTTGAACTTCAATGGCCATTGCGTTGCTTTCATTATTTTAAAGTCACACATAATATCACATGGAGGTGAGCAACTAACAAATCTAGAAAGAAATAAATGTTGTGTTATCTTTTTGCAAAAATAGTAGGGTGGGATGGTTTTTATTTTAAAATACTGTTTCATATTTGTGTCATCACTTTTTTCCAAGAGTTTATAAGCAATAGTAAAAGATTTTTTTTAAACTAATATACATCACAGAAAATGTTAGATAGGGAAAAGAAGGCAGATACATCTGCTAGACTATTGAAATTTACATGCACTTGGAATTACATGGAAGTTTTTATACTGATAAAGATAATGAAAAGCATTTAAGATACAGGTGAGATCTCTAAATCTCACTCAAGATGTTATATTTTTTCATACAAGCAAAAAGCAGGAAACCACAGTATAGCCATCACTTTTGGAATTGAAAACATAATCCAGATCTTACTCCGATGAAACCTAAACACTGGAGATTTGTGTAAGAAATAAGAATGTGAATATAGCACTATATGAATTGAATTTTGGATCTGTATTGTATCAGCTGTGTAGAAGTCAGGAATAACTATGTTTCTTGTAATGCCACATAGAGCTCTAATCTGTTTCTCTGAGGAGTCCATCCTTTTTTACTTTAATTTGAAAACGTGAAGACGGAGTTCTTCTTGTTTGAGAGGCTAATACTCTCCTGAAATATATCTGGGGAATACACAAGGGAAAGCACACTGAAGGAGTACCTTGTAGATACATTCATGTCCTTGACTTCCAGTCCTAGGAGTCCTGAAGCCATTTTCAATACTTTGGAGAAGATCTGTTACTAGAAATGTCAGTACTATACCACCATGCTTAGAAGGAGAAAAATCACCACAAAACAAGAATTGCAATGTAAGATGGATTCCAATGTAGTGGTTCTAAGCTGTGGTTTAGATTTTAGATAATATGTTATTTTCAGTTTATAAAGCAATAGTTAATTTCATACTGAAAGGTGTGTCACAACATGTCAGAATACTATCTAACTGAAAACAAATGCAGTATTTTGGGGCTCTACTGATCCATACTTAATTGTGGTTATATCAAAAACAAGTCATTTATTAGACTGGCTTGGGTCCAGATCTTTAGATGAGCAGAAGCCCCCAGAAACTTGCAGAATATATAAGTAGAGATGAATTACTTTCTTGTTAATTATTAAATTTGAAGACCTCATTCCAATATTAAGTAAAAATTTTTGGTAGTTTTAACTTTTTTGTTTGATAGTATGTGAATTCAGCCAGTAAATTCAGTCTCTGCTTCATTTAATACCAAACAGGATTATTTTTTTCATTTAATTTTAGCTGCAGTTAGTTTTCTTAATTCATAATCCTGATCCAGAACATCAGAACACCTAACAGGGTACTGCTTCCTACACCTACATGCCCAGCCAGCTCTACATAACTTACCTTTAATTCATTTTTGGGGGTGGGAAAAATCATCAAATAGATGACCATTACATAAAAAGGCAAGAAATAACATGAGAAAAAGAAGAAAACCAAAAGGAAAGTACTAAAATCATATGAAAAGATCTGATAATTGTGCAACAAAAATCATGGGTCTGAGGAAGAAAAGTTTTCTTTTTTGGTTTCTCATTAGCAGCACAGTCTGAAGCAAAGCATGCTTTGTGGATACCAATATTTCAGGCACAACCCAGCTTCTCCTCTGTGCCACTCCTCATTCCTAGTGTAATCTCAACAAATATCATTCCAGATAGAATACAGATTGAGAGACAAGCATGAGAATGTGATGAAAACTCAAACAATGGTAAAAACAGACTCATCCACTTTGTCAATATAACACAGTTCAGTAATACCTCACTGAACTCACATGCCTCAGATATTTTATTTTCAGTTCACAGAATCCCAAAATTGTCAGAGTTGGAAAGGACCTCTAGATATCACTTAGTTCAACTCTCACCTGAAGCAAATTACACAGAACTGAATCCAGGCAGATTCTTAATATCTCCAGAGAAGGGATCTCCAAAACCACCTCTGAGCAGCCTGTTGAAGTGCCTTGGCACACTCATAGTAAAGGATGTTTTTTCTTATGTTTAAGTGGAACTTCCTATGTTCCAGCTTGTGCCTGTTGCCCCTCATGCTGTCACTGGAATCTACTGAGAACAGTCCAGGTGAATTGTCCTTGCACCCACCCTTTAGTTACTTGTAGATAGTAACAAGGTCTCCCCTCAGCCTTCTCCAGCCTGAGATGCTCCAGTCCCCCAGTCACTGTTCCCTGTCTCTCTTGAACAGGGGAGCCCAGAACTGGATGCAGTATTTCAGCTGTGGCCCCACCAGGGCAGAGCAGAGGTGGAGAATGACCTCCCTCAAGCCACTGGCCACGCTCTTCTTTGTGCATCCCAGGATTCCTTTAGCCTTCCTGGCAGCAAGGACACACTGCTGGCTCATGGATAATTTACTATCTATCAGGACTCCCAGATTCTTCTCCTCAGCCCTGCTTTCCAGCAGGTCCGCCCTTAACCTATATTAGTGCTTGGGGTTCTTCCTCTCCAGGTGCAGGACTCTACACTTGCTCTTGTTAAACCTCATTAAGTTCTTCTCTGCCCAGCTCTGCATCCTGTACAGATCACAATGGATGGCAGCACAAACCTCTGAAGTGTCAGCCTCCCCTGCCAGCTTTGTATCTCCAGTGAACTTGCTGACACAGTCTGTCTCCTTGTTCAGTTCCTTGATGAACATGCTGAACAAGACCAGACCAAGGATTAACCTGTGGGGGACTCCACTGGCTACAGACCTCCAACTCGACTCTGCCTTATTGATCACCACTCTCTGAGTTGTGTCACACAGCCATCTCTAAATCCACAGCACTGTCCATTCAGTTGGTAAACTAAAACAGATAAAAAAACTACCTGAGTTGGGTTTTTTTGTTTGTTTGTTTGTTTGGGGGATTTTGTTTGTTTGTTTTTTGGGTTTTGTTGTTTTTTTTTTTAACTTGGTAAAACTTTCCAAATATTTTCAAAGTTGACATAATTTTCTCATGGTCTTGCATGCCCCTGATTGTTCATAATCAGCATAGTAGAGTCTCAGCCTGCCCTTGAACTCACAGCTACCATAGAAAGTTGCTAGAGGTCACAATTCTCATTTATTTAGAACCATAACCATCTGAAGAACAAACAGCATATTTCCAAACTGAAACAGATGTATTGTGGCTCTCATTGTAATACATCAGAAACATACACATGATTGGAGTGGGTCAAATGAGGCAGCCTCCAGAAGTAGATGTTTACAGAACACATACTAACAGAGCAAACAGTAGTGATCCTTCCCATAAATACTTACCTTGGCAACAAACTTGAAAATTTCCAATGCATTTATAAATACTGTTTTTAGTGCCTCTGATAAAATGACAGTTTCTTTTTTGAACACTCTGTTAATAGCAGTGACAGTTGGAAAAATCAGTTTCAGCTTCAAAATAACTGAATTTATTTATTCATAAATTTCACCTTGTCATCTTTAGAGCACACACGAACTTTCTATTCTTCTAAGCATCTGCCTATCAATTAAGGGATTGATTTATTTACATACATGATGCATTTGCTCATATCAGGAAGAGCACATAACAGAATGATATTTATAATGTATAATTATATATTATGTATGCTGTCAAATACAAAAAATACTGTCATTGTTATGCAGTATATTCTTATTTATATGTCATCAGCAGTAAACTCCGTTTTTTGTTGCACATAAATTGAAGTAAATATCACTTGCTCACATTTACTCTGCTACCAGTGGTCCTATTGAATGCAGTAGAACAATATTATTAAAAATAATCTGTATCATCAGATTCTGACTAGGGCAGTCACTTCAACTGATAAGAAATCCTGTTTTCTCAATGGTAAAACCAAAGAAACTTCTAAAATTCATTATTTTAATTTGATTATTATTTTTAGTTGAACCCCTTGCATTCCTTTTCTAAACTTTCCCTGTCAACACACCTGTCCTATTCAGCACAGGTGACGACATCTGTCTTGTTGACCTGTCCTGTTTCACCTCAGCTTTGTGTGTCTGATTCTCCCAGTACCTCTTTTGGTTTTCAGTGGTGTTTTTGCTGGTGTGTAACAGAATAGGATCCCTATGTAAGAATGGAAATCTGCCCCTCCTACTGAAGAACTTAAGTTGATGATCCATACTTAAGCCCAGATAAAGAATTTAAGTAAAAAACAGTTCCCTCTTAGGAGTATATTCTGAAAGCACATCTTTGGAGAGTTCAGAAAATAGGACAGGATATCGCCATAAGAGGACAAAGAAAAAAAGTGAATGACATCTTATTTCCCTGTTGACTTGATTAAAAAATATTCCAGAAGGTTCATTGCTTGAGAAGGGAAGGAATGCTCTCACTTCATCTGCCCTGATAATTCTTTGACTAAGAAAGGTAGAAGTCATGATGACCAAAATATTTTCTCCAAAACCAAAAAAACTGACATTGATCTGTCCAGTCCACTAGGCCACACTACACATGCAGGACACTTTTGGATCTGATCCATAACACATAGGAGACATTAGGAGTCTCTTTCTTGACATCAGTGGCCAGCAGATACTCAACATTATATACACAGAATTACAGGAGTCTCAGTGGCAGAAGAAAGGCATTACACAATGAAATAAAGACTAATATTTCCATGTTGGAGGTAAGTTTGAACTGTTCCATCAACCAGTCTACATAAGAGCTCTCTGTCAGATCTTAAAAGTACATAGTTGTACCCATTTAAACAAGCACAATAAAAAGAAGAGGTTCCACTGATCCAGTCTTAGGGCAGAAGTTACTGGACAAATCAAAGTGGATGAGGACTGTTTAAAAGATAAATGTTCCTCTGCAGTCGTTCAAGGTTGTTCCTCTGCAGATGTTGTAAGTCCGTTCAAAGCAGGGTTTGACAACATTTCTGTGAATGCTTCTGTGAGCTTTAAGATCTCTGTTCTTTTAGCAGTTGCTGTGTTCTTTTTTAACAAGCAATGTGCTATTTTCCCTCTAGTAGGTATTTTATGCATTGCCTCTGGTTATGCAGGACTGGCAATTTGTTGTTAATTAACACATGATTTAGGCAATTAGCAGATGATTTTAAGATGAAACTAAAAATATCCCTCATTTGTGCAATGTTTTCATAGGCAAGTGCATCTTTGAGGCTTGGATTTGAGCTAATTTTCTTTCCATAAATATAGTAGGGATATTATATATGTACCTGCTAAACCAAAAAGAAGTTGCCCTCAGAAATTGCTGGAATATTTTACAAGGTAGAAAGCTACATCACCAGTGTGTGCACAGAGACAATTCCCCCTCCTATGCCTATGTGACCCCACACTGTGCACGTGGGAGTTGCAGGACCACAGAAGAGAGAACATGTGTTAATCCAGGTTTGGGCTGTGATATCATTGAAGAGTTATCAGATGTATGATTTCTTTGGTGGGTTTTTTTGGTTGGTTTTTGGTTTTTGTTTGTTTGGTTGGTTTGGTTTGGTTTGGTTTTGGTTTTGGTTTTGTTTTGTTTCGTTTTTTCTGTAGCCCTCTAAAAGTTAGCACAAGTTTCATAGAAAATGGCCCAGTTCAGATCAAACCTGAAAACACATAAAATGAGATTAAACCTGTGCCAGAAGATCTCCAGGTACAAGTAAGCAGATGGTGGTGTATTTGGCTCATTATAGGTGATAAATTTACACTGCATTTAAACTGATGAAAATAAAATAAAGATCTACCTGTAATTTAAATATAACAGAATAAAATTCTCTTTCCTTTTCTCAAATATTCTTCTGTCACGTTGTTCATATTTTAGTCTGTGTTCATCTGCTGAAAGAGGCAAAAGAAATTAAAAGCACCAGAAAATAACTAAAATTTTACAAATTGTTACTGACATTAATTTGAAATATACTAAAAGTAGTATTTTTTTTTTACTTTAATTTCAAATTAGGTTTCAATATTTCTCACTCAAACAGGTTTGGGTCCAGAGCTCCCATATCAACACCATCTTTGTAAATCTGGCCTATAGCGTCATTATACATAAGTCAAAATTTAAAAAATAATAAAAAAGGGAAGGGAAGGGAAGGGAAGGGAAGGGAAGGTGAAGGATTTATTGCATCCTGTATTTTAAAAGTTAAAAAAAAAAATCTATGACTTATCTAATAAGCACTTAATTAGATCAATTAAAATTCTTGGTATTGAGGTAAGGAATGTGTTGAAACCTGTAAGTAATCTTGCTATAACACAAGCTCTAAAAACCACTGACCCAGAATAACAAAAAAATATACAAAGATATCTTAACTATGTGTTCTGTTTGAAATAGTACATTGCCTGGGGATATTTCATTAGCACAATTATGTCTGGCAGTTACCAAAAAAAGTTGAACTAAAAGAAGGTGAAAACATTACCTTGCCAACTTTAAAAAAAGTTTGTGTACCCTGAATAAAGAACATGTGATATTTATGTTTGTATACAATATAATGATCTCTGGAGCCAGATGGTCTGATTTTGTTCATGGTACTGGGCTTCTGGGAGGAGTGAATATAGATTTAATAAAAGCCAGGAAAAAAATCTCCTCCAGCAACTTATTTTCTATTAAGTAGAAGCTGAACTGGGAGATAAAGGAGTCTTGAATGGAGAAATTAATTGTGTAAAGAATTTCTGCTTTTTGGAACAAGGTTAAATTAAATCTCTCTTAGCAAGCAGATTTTCATGAATTATAAGCATATGTAGACACAAAAGTAATCAGTTAGGGCTATGACTTTAAAGATGAGGACAGGAGGAAGGAGAACTTACAATACCCGTTTTCTCCATCCAGTCAGTCCTTTCCAGTCTTTTTCATCTGTTGATACACTCCAGCTCCATCTCTATCCTCAGACTAGTAGTGTATTTTCTCATATAACAGGAATTATCAAAACTGAATTGTCAAAGAAAAAATTTTTTTTTACTCAGCAACGGCAAGCAAAATTCCAGAAAGATTAAAAACCAGTATTGTTGAAAAGTTTAAACACTAGATATTAAATGTTTTTCCAGCATAAGCATATCCAGTTCTTAGAAAAACAGCATTTCCAAACCCCTTTAAGTCCCTTTAAGATGGGACTTGTTTTAATGTTCTAGTCACATCAGTAAAAAAAATGTATTTGTGATCCAAAGTGTAAATTGTTTAAAACAGCAAACTTTGACTTGTTCTTTGGACTGTTACACATTCTTGAGAAGCCAGAAAAAGGGATTTTGTTCTCGGATTAAGAAACAACTCTTAACCTGCTAGGGCAAAAATGTACTGTATTTTCCATGCCATTTAGTCTTTTGTGCCCTGAACTACAAATTAAATCCATTTTGGAGTACTGTTTCCCACAGGGATGGGCCCACTTTGATCATAAAGAAATTACAAAGCTATGGAAATTCCCACGATTTGGTGTTTGAGGTATTTTGTGTTAACTACTTCTTTCTTTTTCTTCTCCTTCTTTTCTCTTTTTTAAAATTAATTTTAGCACAGGTTTCTTTATCACAACAATGTGAACTATTTCTGTGTACAGAGGAGGTAATTTTCTAGGGACTTTATTTTCTTGGGATTATCAGTGGTTGTTGGAACAGCATGTTCAACACTGGTGCAATACACTGTGGTCACGTCAATATCCCAAGGTAGAGCCTCCAGAAGATGAATTCTCAGGTTTTTATAGTTATAAAATGCTGAAGAAGCACATGATTAAAGCCGAACATCTCAGACCAGACAGAAGATGACAATCCTACCTTTGTAAAACTTCCCTTCCCTGTATGAAGCATCTTGAAAGCACCCACCAGCCTGGCCAAAATGAGTTGTCCATGTGATTTATACTTTTCCAAAACCCTGAAATTCAGCTTTAGTGTTGTCTTTTCTAATACAGGTGATAAGAAACGGAGCTAACTTCTAATATCTTTCTGTATTTTGCTGCCTTGTTTTCCCTAAACAGCATTTAACAATTGATTCCTCTCTTATATCTACAGTTTCTCTGGTTATTTAGTGATTTATTATTAAATAGAAGTATTTCCAAAGGGAAGGAAGAGATGAAAATCATACATACAAAGAATTGAACACACACCTCAAGGCAGAGTTCAGAAGAGAAATACATGTGACTTGGAGCCTCATAATACACAAATACAAGAAGAAAAATCATTAGATCTGCTGAAAATACAGATTTTTTTTGCTTGCACTAAAACTGTAAAGGATGAAGTAAGGAAGTTCAAGACTGCCACAGGGCAGCTAAAATTGCACTTCCATTTTCTGGTGTTAGCAACAATATCAATGTTCTTTTTATGCATGTGCTGAGAATTCAGACAATATATGTGCAAAAGAGATTTTCATCCTATTTCTTACAGTAACAAAACAGCAAATTCTAATCTAAAATAGGAAAAGAAATTACTGTAAAGCTACATTTATATTAAATGAGTCTGAATTTTACGGTCAGCTGGTTAAGTCAGCACATACTAGCTGTGAGAGATATCAGATGCTTAATCCATATCATTGTTCAGATTGTTGCCAGAAAGTGAGTGATCAGGTCTAGTTGAAAGAGGAGGCTTCAAGGAGGCAGACAAAAGCTTCCAAAGCTGTGGAAAATTTGACTAAATGTTAAGATAACATGAACAAGGTATAATAGGAAAATTTGACTTATGCTGAGAGCTGTTTCAGACCCTTGACTCATGTAGGAAAATAGTATTTATGGCTATAGATAGACACATATTTCAGTCTGTGCAATTTCTTTTAATATGATGATGATGTCCCTGATCTAAGGCTAAGATTTCATGACCCTAAAAAGAATTCACAATGACAGGAGGAAGCTAAATAGAAAGAGAAAAGAGAAATCAAGTCCACATAGGTATCCAGCTATTTTTTATGTTTCTGAAGGCAGTTAGGAGTGTACAAAATTGTCAATGGAGAATTGACAGAGAAAATCTCTATCTTATCTCTAAATAAATTACTCATGTTTGCCTTCTCTTGATAATGCTCAGGAACCTCATTCTCACTCATGATGATACAGAAGATGAGGTGTCAGTAAAATTCCTAGCAACAGATATTTTGAAGGATTTCTAATCAGGTGATAAGGTAATCCCAGCTGACTGTTTATAAGGATAGATTTCCAGTTTGCATGAATTTAGGGAAAATCCTGAACATATGATTCATGAATACCTGTAAGTTAAAACTGAAAAAAACCATAAAATATCAAACCAAACTTAGCAACACAAATTGGTATTTTTAATAATTGCAGAGAACTCCTGACACTGGTCTTGGGGGCCTGAAGGACGTCAGCAGTAAAATCTTTGGCTTAAATCATTACTAGGCACTGGCTATAAGCTAGGATTTTTAATGAAAGAAGGAAAATCTGACATAGAAGTAGACCTTAAGGGTGGAATGCATCTGGCAACTGGAATTCCTATTTGGAAGTGGGTCTCATCTGTGGCTCTCAATTAGATTTTACTCCCCCATTTGGAAAAATTTCCATGAAAGATGAGAAGTTGTCTCCATCCCCTTCGTTCTTTCAGCTTAATCTCAATTACCCAGAGCTGTGAAATCACCAAACAGGCAGGGTTTTTTTAAATAAAAACTAGATCTGGAGCACTACTGAGAGAAATGAAGGCAGCTGTAGACCGATGATTTGTTCTGTTGTTTACAGACTGTGAAGCTGCTGGAAGTGAAAGTGCAGGAGGCAGACTCTTCTCGCTTGTTTTTGTTTTGGCTGAAGCTGAATAAAAATCTCTATGAGTAAATCTGAAATTCTAGAGAGACAATGCTCTCTGTTGAGGCTCCTGCTGAGTTTATGTCTAGCTGAGTGGCCCTGACTCAGAAAGGAGAACTTTAAGACTTTCCCATCCACATTAAAAAGTCCCAATACCTGCTAAGGCAGGAAAATCCAAACATCTACCACTGGCAGATTACCAAGAGCCAGAGGGCTACACTAAGCAGCAAAACAGAAAGGATAATCCATCTCTTCTTTTCCATTTACAGAGTCTCTGCTTTGAAAAGAGCAGTGATGTAGTGTTGGGAAAAGGATCGTGAGTCACCAAAGAGAAATTTGCTGCATTGTACAACTCTACAGGAGGCTCCTGTTAGAAATGGACTGTATTACAAGGCAGCACAGCTTTTCAGATGAGAAGGAAACAGAACATTAGGAGATTTAAGCTGTTGTTCTGCTAAGAAACTTGGCAAGTGAAAAGATCTAGATCAGAAAAATGATTTTTAGTTTTTATTTATTATGGAATACCCAAAATCTGATCAATAAGAGCAATCAAATCACTGTGCAGTGCTCCACTGAGAAATTCATCCATGAAAAATCACTACTTTGATTTATCCACAGAGTTTTCAGAAGTTGCATAAAGTGATAAGGCAATCATCAGAACACTTCTGTTAACTTAATCTAGGACCAAAATCTCAATAATTATCCTTATTTTCCTTTATTCTTACACTTCAATTGAAAGTTGGCCAATAAAATTCTATTATTTTAGTCTATTCCTTACCTTGATAGCTCCAATGTTAAACTGGAAACCACCAGCAAAGTTAAAAAAACAACAAGGCATGTGAATACAGTATCTGGACATGCACTGCAACACACCAGAAGACTGGAGAGGTTGCAACACAGTTTTTTATCATTTAAAAAGATAACAACATGTAAATGGTAAAGCCTAAGCTTTACAATAAAATTTATTTCAAGGAAAAGAAGGATCGGAAAACAACTAGTTGAGAGTTTCCAGTGTCTCTTTTAACATTTTCCTTCAAGTAGAAGTGAAGAGTTAAGACAACAAACATTCAGGTTATGGCATGCACCAAAGGTGCTACAACTCTGACATTAGGAGAGACATGCAATCAGTTAAGGCATGATCGTATTTGTTCAAAACTATTTCTGTCTTGGGTGTGTTTATGCTTGCAAATAGCCTACAATATACGACACAGGCCCATAAAAACATTGACAACCTTCACACCCAGATCTCAGTCCCAGCTCTTCCTCTCTCTTCAAAGGAAACAGAAAATTCAGATTGAAACTTGACCGTTTGGATTTCAGTCTAAATGTAATAGACTATTAAGATCAATGAAAAACTTTGAAGTCAGAAATCAAGTGCCTAATGCTGAAAACAATAAAACTGAGACAAAAATGGAGGCATATGTGTTCCAAGATGAAACACGATTTCATTTAGAATATACCTTGATTACATGGCTTGTCCACAAGCAGGTGAGAAAAATGGCTCACTTCTCATTGTAAAGTAAATTGGGAAAGTAAAATCAGAAATAAAAAATTAAAAAAAAAAAAAGTGATACATAACACAAAATGGCACTTAAGTTAAAATGTAGAAGTAATGTTAGGAAGTCAGGTTTCAATTTATGACAGAGAAGGATAAAGAGCAAGTAAAGTACTGTGATGGTGGAATCAGTAAACTGAGCCAGAATTATGCAGAAAAGGCAGAACAGCTTATACTTTTGTCTGTATTTTGTGTGTTTGTGTTTGAAAAAAAAAAGTTCTAAGAAAGAAAATGTCCAGCTCATGGGTTATTGAGGAGGATGCTATGTTCTGCATCATCTTTGGAAAAAATGTCTTCAAATTAGGAGGATGTAGGCTCAGGAATTCCAAGAGACAGCAAATAATATCACATTAATATTAGTTTTAAATATATCTTACAAAAACAGGGACGCACTAGCAACTAGTGTGCAATTATTCACAACAGCAAGGAAATGACCTAAATACTTAGTACCTGATTAGTCCAGGTGAAGTAGGAGATGAGTTAATATGGAATGCAAGAGATAAAAGATGAAAGGATGGGAATGTAATTATTACTTGTTAACAATGTGTTATAGAAAATAGATCTTGTCAAACGAAACTGCTTTTTGCCAATCAGACTGTAGGTTTGGTTGAGGTACATAGCATATAGGAAATATGCTTGAAGTTGCAATAAGTTGTTTGACTTGATACTAAATGGTATTCTGGTTAAAAATAACACTATGCAATACCCTTAACATGCCAAATAAGCAGTTTAAGAAGCTGATTAATGAACATCAAAGTCGGTGTCACTGGGAAATAAACACAGAATGGGAGTGTTTTTATTTGACTACAAGGGCTGTGGTTCTCCAGTGATAACCAGTTTTTTTAAAAGTCTGGATGTAAATAGAAATGTTTCTGTCAATGAAAGCAAGTTCTCATAAAGATGGGTACACTGGTAACAATGCTGAGCTACATCCCAGTAATGTTTTGCTCTATTTGCCAAAGTGCGAACCTCTGTGTCACCCTGAGACCACAATCATAAGAGGTTTTGGAAATTAGATTAGCAGGGTACTGGTCTGAAGGCTTTGTTTTGTGGCTATAAACATTTGCTCTGACACTGAGGTGTCACCTGGCTAACTATTCCACTCAGCAGCTGGAAAATGTTTCAAGATACATCTCTCTATTGCTGCAACTTGAATTTTTGTGACAGAAGGAGTTATTGTAAGTTAGATTTCTCTTAGACTGTCACAGGTAGGGAAAATATCCAAAGGTCCACTATCCCTTCTCAGATTAATCAGAGGAATTTCATATTTCACTTCCATTAAAATTCCAGACTGTTTTGGAAATCCAGAGGTTCAACACACAAACAAATTTTCTCAAACACTAACAAGTTACTGCACATCAGCTGCCTATCTCCTTTGAGTTACAGTCTGAACTTTTAGATTTGTATCTGTAACTATCTTGCAATCAGGATGATCTTAAAGTCTGAAATTAAGCAGTGTCAGACTTTAAGGGCACAGTATTTTTACCCTAAGACAACAAGCAATTTTACAGATGTCCCACTGAGATGGGGGATTGTGCCTTTTATTTCTAGAGGGAAAAAAGCATTATGGGAGAAGGCAGACAAGCCAAGTGTCTTACAGGTCAATAAAAGAAAAGTCAAACATACTTTTCCAGACTTTGTTATTATCCATTGCTGCTGATTGGTTACCTCATGCTGGCAATCCAGACTATATCCTCTCCCACAGGTCATGGCTCCTTACTGCAAAGAAGGGGTTTGGCATTTGCTTTATGAACACAAGGCTTTGGCATGTGTCTTGTCTAAGTATTTTTAAAAACAATCTCTTTAACTGCCAACTCAAAAATGTGATGGCTCAAATGAACTTAATGAGTGTGATAGCCTAGTTTTATCAAGCATCTTTTTAGAAAAAATAGTAATCACTATCTCTGTCCTATACTGTGCTGAAAACAGGCCTGTGCATGAATTTATTGCCTCATTTGTTATTTACAAACTGAAATGTAATTGCAATAGGTAGAATCTTATATTTCTTAATGTCCTTCAAGTTAATCTCTCTGTCTCAGTCTGAAGCTGGTTGTATTTTAGAATACAAGGTATTTATCCATTTGTTCTACCTTCTGTTCTGTGTCACTCAGACTAATGGCAGGACTGAACATCTGCAACTGAATATTGCCTCAGGGGTCTGCCTGTTTCTTTTAAATGAAATAAAGGCAGCAAGGAATACAAATGAAAAAGGAGGCAAAGTAAATCACTGTCCTCATTATAGGAAATTCCTGCCAGAACTTTTCTTCAGCAGCTAATTGGTTTCCTTTAAATACAATGCCCTAAAAGTCCAACAGTCTTTAAAAATATATTTCTGTTACTCTCAATGGCATTTAATCTTAGATACTTAAAATCTATTTTTAGAAAACAGGTAACATAGTACATTTCAACCAACAAACATTCATATCAGTTGCAACCAAGAAATTTCATGATACTAAAGATTTTATATATATTTTATTTGGGTATAAAAATTGGTGTAACTGCCTTTCAAAAAGAGGAGAGAGAGTGAGCAGCAAATGATAAAAAAGATCTTTACTGTGCTTCACTCATCATGTCTATCACACTGTAGTCAAGGTTCTCTGTCTGGAGGTGTTAGCAAATTTTGAAATAAAAATTCAGCAATTAAGTTGGGGGGGAGTGAAAGGAAAGAAAACCAATTTTTCCTGCTTCAGGTTATAGATCACTTTTGTTGTTGACTTTTCAAACTTTCCAAGATAATTTCTGCATAAGAAAATACTGTCCTTGAGAAATGTATCTTCCTATCATGCTGCAGAGCAAGTTCTAATTAGCATAAGAAACAAACCCACATAGTAGCCACCTTCTTGCTGTCACTTTTCATGGAGTATATTAACATGATCTGTCTGACTTATTCAACATGGAAGCAACTGCTTTTGATAGTGTGACTCATTTATGATGCAGCTCCCAACTTTACCTCCTGCTTTATGATAATTATACTACCTCATGGTAACATGTTCAGTGAAATAAGTAATAATTAAAATAAACCTCTGTTCCCAATGGTGCACCTCCAGAATAAAGTTACCACCTCCTGACTGACAATTTTTGCATCATCTATGAGATTTTTCTACTCCTCACAAAGAAGAAAGTCAAAGATGAGAGAGAAGTGTGAGTAATGGGTATTGGAACGTAAGACTCAAATTACTCATTACAACAGGATCTATGTGGTTTTGTGGTCACTGACTGTGTGTGGGCTAGTTGGCAGGTAAAATAGTTTTGAATTTTGGACAAGATCTTCAAGATACTGCAACAAGGTGCCTACAGTCAGCACAGTCCAGCACAAAATCCAGAATTTAAAAGAATATTTTCCCAGGGATAAAGGACCCTCTTTTTGAGGATGTAGGGATTTATACCGTGGGACACTAAAACACAGTGATACAGGTAAGAAAGCCTCCTGAAGTCTGAAGGGTGGAGGACATACTCTCTTCCATCTACAGTTTTTGTTCTTTTTGCTTCACAACAACTTGATATTAATAGTGTAACACTACTGCTTGCAATGATCAGTAACACACAGAAGAGAAGGAGGCAGGAGATGATAATGAGAAATGCATTATTAGATCCATGAATGTGAGATGAAGAAGATAAAAATAGGGTAAATATGGACTGACTAAAATGCTTTAAAATAAAATTTAATATGCCATCAAATCTCAAGGGATTATTATTTTCTAGATGAGACTAAACACACTAGGAAGAAGAAACTAAATTTGATATTTGATACTACAGTTCTTTTTCTGAAAAAAAAAACCAACAAACAAACAAAACCCAAAACCTGTTTTACTGTTTATTAAATACATAGCAGTACTGTTATAATTGACTGTAATGATAGATTCTTTAACTTTGTACAAGATGTTTAGCCATGGAAACTCACTAATGAAGACAAAACTCAGAAATTGGGATTGAGGTTAGGTAAATTGGACTTCAAAATGAAGTGCAGTCTGTTAATTGTCAGTCATTAAAGATTCTATTAGCTTACTAGAGGGGCTATAAATTTCATTTCATTTGAAATTTTCAAAGCAAAATAAGTTAAGTAACTCAGGTTTCACAGTCATAAGCTATTTTTCACCCTTATATCAAGAGGGAAATAAAAAGACATCTGTATATTAGACTTTCAGAAAATGCACTCACAGATATAGAAGATTGGAATGGAATGGAAACTGGAATGGAAAGGGAAAGGCAGAAGAATTTTAGAGTAATTAAATCTTCCCCAATAATCTTAAATAATCTTTCAAATTTAGTCTTTCCAGAAAAATATAAAGTTGGCCCATGAAGCATCAACAGCTACAAAACTTTATTTTTTAACATAGAGATGTAAAAATAATTCTAAGAAGTACTTATTGTTGGGGATTTTCAATGCAACTCATGCAAATATTCAGGTGGTTCTGTCAGCATATAATGAGTCCACATGCGCGTATTTCAGATGTATTTGTCACAATAAGAGTTCCCAGGGAATCAATACCAGTTTCCACATTGTCCAGCATCTATAAATTATCTGGATGGGACTGAAACTATTCTTTGCTACAAACACCAGAGTGAGTGGATGGATATAAGAGAAGGGAGAGCCATTTTATTGACACCTGGACAGACTGGAAGAGTGGACTAGATAGAACTGTGTGATGGTTAGCAAAGATGAGCACAGGTCCTGCACTGGGATCTCCCCTGCACCTCCAACCAAAGAGCCAAGTAGAGGCTGGGATCTGTGTGGATCCTGAGCAGCCTTGCTAAAAGGGGCCTGAAGAACAGCCAGCTGAACAGGAATCAGCATGCTGCTGGAGAAATGAAGGCAAATCAAACCCTGGGCTGCATCCACAAAAGCATTAATAGCAGACAAAGAGCCATGATCCTCCCACTATACGCAGCACTTGTCAGGATGTAGCTGGAGTACTCAGCCCTAGTACCTGGAGTGTTGTGCTCAATCCTAGTACCTGCATTTCAAGAAAGCTGCAGACAGACTGGAGAGGGTCCAGATAAGGGTTATGAAAAGGAAAAAGGGCTAGAGAATATGCCCTATAATGAAAGACTGCAAGAGTTAATCGGTTTCTCCCTGGGGAGAAGACGACCTCATCACAGCATTCCAGTATTTAAAGGATGGCTAAAAAGAGGATGGAGTCTCTGTCTTCACAAGCAGCCATGTGGAGAAGGCAAAGGAAAAATGGTACAAGTTGCACTGGGAGAATTTTCATCTCAACATAAGTAAGAAATTTTCTCAATAGGATCATTCACTGGAACCCCCCCCCCACAGGGCCAAGGTAGGGTCCTCATTGTTGGAGGCCTAGGTATTGTGCTAGGTATTCTCATCTAGACTTGTCAAAAAAAGGTTGGATATGATGAACTTTTGAGGTCCCTTCCAACCTTGGTTTTAGTTTCATGAGGCACTGTACAAGAGCACAGACATAATCTACATATTACACCCTTAACCTTGATGAAAAATACATTGAGAAAACTCTTGCTAGAAATGCAAATTGTTGGAGACATACAATATGGTTGTTTATATTACTGTGCATAGAACAGCTTCTGAATCACTTGGACAAAATGACCAGAGGAACTTAATAACATTTTTTGCTATCTTAAACAAAATTACTTTTAAAGCTTCACATCAGTTGCCTTCCTTGTCCATTAAATGAAAGCCTTTTCACTTGGCCTTTTCATCTTTTCATCTGTCCAATAGTAGAAAACATAAAACACATTCTGGTCACCCTTAGGTTTGTACTGAAGAATTATATGGATGAATATGGTAAACAGCAAGCTAAACCATGGTCAACTCTTTGGTTTAGAAAATAGTCATCCTGAGTTATAAAGGAACAATTCACCATTATGGAACAAAAAAATGAAAAGATACACCTTTATTAAGAGATTCTTCATGCTTGATGGTGCCTCTTCCTGCATATTCCTGGATCATTTAGTACTAAATTAACTTTTAAAATCTTCCATCCATAGAGGTAAAACACAACTGATATGCAAGTACCTGGAACTCCATGTTATGAAGAAATAAAATCCTTTTCTTTTTTGATATATATATTTATATAGATATTGATATGATATATATTTAAATAGAAATTTAAAATCATATTCATGCAGCTAGGAATCTGTAATCCACATGTACTTCTTGTTCTTTTCCTATGAAAAGAATGTCAAGCAGGGAGAATTCTGTACAGGATCAGTACTCTTTTGATGTAGTAGTGGGACCATCTGCTCATACTGTGAATCTCTTCTTCAAGCAGTGACTGCTGCGTCTTGAATTAAATAGCTGTGTCGAAAGCATGTCTAGTACTCTAGAAACCTTTTATTGAAAGACTGAATACAGTGTGGAAATATATTGCAGCATCTAAATTACTGTGCTGTTTTCTCTTATCGTCTTATATCCATGTTTTCTTTTATAGGCTAATTTCTTGAATGAAGCATTAAAATGCTCCCAAAAACTGTTCTATTGCCTAGTCTGTTCATAGAGAGAATTATTTGATTCTGTCACAGTTCATAAACTTTTGCTAAATTGGTTTATCTACTAATTTGCCTGAAAAACTGTCAGTGTTGTCAGCTGAAAACCTGCAAGATACTATGTAAAATAGATCTTATTAATAGGCTTCATCCTGTACACCTTAGGACATCAATTACAGAGTCTTTCCTGCTTACTGTATTATCAATGTTTCTATTTGATAAGGAAGTGGTATCTGGTTATTCCCAGCTGTGGAGATATACCCTTTTAGATAATTAACAAATGCCACAGCCAGAAAAGTCTGAGTCAAGGTCTAAGCATCCTTCATAAGAAACCTACTTGAAATGAAGCACCTGGGAGGTCAATGTGGACATTCTATTTACATGAGATGGCAGAGTTCTTTTCTGACACAGAATTATCATTCTGTGCATTTTTCTCCAGGCTTCCTTCCCTTTTTATACTCAGGCTACAGTAATAGCATTCTCACACTCTGTTCACTGTTGATCTTGAAAATATATTGCCTTATAACTTTATACAAGGATTCACAGTCTTGAAATATGTCTATTTAGCCAGCTGACTTATCCTGACTTTCTGGAATAGTCACAGACAGAAACTTACACATTGCTCTGGCATTTTATGGACCCTTGCAATCAAGTGCAACTCTTTCCCTCTGGAGCAGTTCCATTAGACAAAATATAGGGAAGTACTAACCCATGTGGAAATACCAAAAACTATCTATGTACCTGGAAGAACAGGATGTTACCAAGACCCAAAAATTCATAAATATTAAAAGATTACATAAAGATTAATTTTCCTGTTTGGAGTTTGTCTGTGCTTTGTTTATGGCAGTTAGTGGAATCTGTGTTTTTGTGGGGGTTTTGTTTGGTTTCTGGTTTTTTTTTTTTGTTTTAGAAAGATAACATCATATTCATTTGGCTTACAAATTGACTACTTATTGCTCATTACAGTTTTGCACCATTTCTCTCATAAAATCTAGTTTCTTAAGGGCAGGTGTTTGGGCCCCACACGAGCCTTTGAGGAACAGAAGAAAATATTCAGAAACATTCAGCAACTGGTGACTTCCTGTCTGCATTTATAACAATAATCCAGCCTGCTGAAGGCATCAAATTCTGATGACCACTGAAGAGGTAACTGCTGAACTTGGTGAGTTAACAGAATATAAAAGATCAGTAAGCATAGGTGAGCTTTCTCGGGATTTCTTCAAGGCTTATTCAAGGTGCTATTTTCCTGGAAGTGTAAATACTCCTAGAATATGGGAAAAACTAACAAAACAAAACAAACAAGCAAAAAAAAAAAACTTAACAAAAATTTCCAGGAATGAAATCTTGATCCCACAGTCAACTTCATGGATTTTGCCACTATATTTAATGTAGTGAGGCAGGTTTGTCACACTAGAATAAACGAGGAAGTGTGTGAGGAAACAAGGGAAGAAGTAGGAGAAGAAGAAAATACCTTCTGAAGAAATTTTTCAAACACCCTCTTCTTCAAGCTCAGCTAGAGTTCCATCCTTGCTCTGTAGCCTCAACACAATAAGGCAGATATGCTTTAATATAAATGCATACATGGGCTTTCTTAAACATTCACAGAATCACAAGAACTTAATTTTCTTCAGCAGCTATCTGTTGCCTGAGCTCATTTACTGTGCCCCTCCATGTCCTTTACTTGTGTGATGTCCTCCACAATATCTGCCCTACCCAGCTGTGCAGTTCCATTCACCTAATTTGCTGTTGAAAGCCCACTGGAAAGCTGGTCAGATGCTTTTCTCACCTACAAAAAAAATCTGGTCTGATCGAGGCTGTATGAATTAGACCTTCTGAACTGTTGATATAAGGAACTTATATGTAATTTTATGCTGATTTATATATTCCCACAGAATTTAAAGCACAGACATTGCACACTTGGAAGCTTTCTGTCCTCAAAACTGTTCTTTAGAAGTATTTTCTTTCCCCTTGAAAAAATAATAAAATCCATTATTTCTTCCTGATGAGTGGGATTTCTGTGAATATCTCAAATTTCATATAATATTTTTTTCTGGTAGATTGATCATAGTGATTATCAGTTATCTCCTACACAACCAAATTTGAGAAGATTTACAGTTGGGGAATACTTTTTGTAATCAAAATTTTATTAGACTGTCCACAACAGTGTTGAATTTTCATGGGCTGGCTTAAGTCCTCTGCAAGCTTTAACCTAAAACTGTAAATGCCACAGGCAACAAAACCCAAACAAAAAAAAACCCGACAAACAAAAAAACCCACAAACAAACAAGCAAGCGAAAACCAATCAAACAAAAACCAACAAAACAAAAAACCAAACCAAAAAAAAAAAAAAAACAGAACATAGTTAGATGTGATACGGGAAGAATTCCAGTGGAGACAAAACAGGCAGACCACTTTTTTGTATTAAGAATACCCACAGAGGCTAATGTTAATAGTCCCATCTTCACAGGTGCATAGATAAAAGGAAAGAGGAATTTTAAAAGCTTAAAAGAGAGGTACTAGCAGTCTGAAACCGTAGTTTCTGGGATTGTCCATACTGCTTTTTATGTTGTGCAAATGACACTAGTGAGTTAATGAAAACAGAACTGGATCATTGAACATTGAATGCTCCTAAAAATTCCAAGTTAGTTCATTCCTGTTTAGTGGCAAAATCAGAAAACAGAATCCAGGTTGACAACTAACACTGAATCTTGGGATGCATCTAAAGAATCATGGCCAAGGGTTGGTAATTCTTCCCCTCTGCTCTAGGAATACCTCACCTGGAGTAGTGTGTCCACTTCTAGACCTCCCAACATAAGAAGGACACAGAGCTGTTGGAGCAAGTCCAGAGGAGAGCCACTAAAATCCACAGAGAGGGCTGGAGCACCTCTCCTATGAAGACAGGACGAGAGAGTTGGGGTGTTCAGCCTGGAGAAGAGGAATCTCTAGGGAGACCTTGTTGTGGCCTTTCTGTATCTGAAGGGGCAGCAAGAAAGCTGGGGAGTGACTTTTTATAAGAGCATATAGCAAAAGGACAAGGGTTAGTGGGTCTACACTGGAAGAGGATGGAGATTAGACATTAGGAGGAAATTCACTATGAGGGTGATAAGACACTGGAACAGGTATCCCAGAGAAGCTGCAGTCTTTCCTGGAAGTGTTCAAGGCCAGGCTTCACGGGGCTCTGAGTTTAGTGGGGGGTGCTCCCGCCCAAACCATTCTATCATTCTATGCTAAAAGGCTTGCCTAGAAATTTGCTTCTTGGAGAACTTGGAGGTTTTTTAATGCAATAAAAAGCAGCCAATCAACTATGTATTAACCCAGGATAATTTGCTATTGCTTTTTCTTTTTTGTTCTTTTTGTTCTTCTTTTTTTTTTTTTTTTTTTTTTTTTCAGTTTTATAATCTAATAAAATGAATAATTTCTTTCATATTACCTGGATTTCTAACAAGAATAGATTGAGTCCCTGTGTTTGAAAAATGCAATGCTTGATGCTAGATGATGCACTACAGGAATTATGGATCTTTCTATATCTGACGTGTCTGAAATTATTATCTTCTGAAGTCCCTAGTGTTGTTATAAAAATTAGAGTTCTGAATGCATATTCCAGTTTTCCAGTATTTATTTCCATTCCAGAAAACATTTCATACATGTTTTTATTTATTTAATATGTTGTTAAAGATACTTTAGCTACTTACATTTCTGTTGCTTTTGTTATTATCAAGCAATGTTTTTTATAGAATATGTCACTTTCTAAAGACATAAATGCCTCCATGCACCACTCATATGGTATCTTGTTTCTGAAATTTACTTCTTCCTTTAGTCCACCAGAAATGGAATCACTAATCTTTATGTTAAGCTACAATTCTCTCTCTTAGAAAACATAGGGGGTAGAGGTCAGTGAATCAAGCAGCTGAGTCAAATGGTTTGAATGTTAAATGTGTATAGCATTCATTACTGTTAATTTAGAGCTATTATCTTTAAGCAGATGGTTCTGGTGGAAGAGCTGTTTGGGGGTTTTGAACTTTTCTATATCTGTATTTTAATCAGCAAGAGGCATGAGGCAAATAATTAACAAAAAAAAAAAAAAACCCCAAACATAATGAAGCTGAACAGGCCAGGCCAAGATAACAGGAATATTCTAAAGCAGGAAAATGGATTAGTAGTGAACCAAATTTTTCATCATCTCTGCACTCACAGTTTTCATAAAGTCAGTTATCTCTCTCTGATTTCTGTATATACCAGAACCACAGCTGGCACCAAATCATATTGTTTTGTTGGAGATGAACAGGTCTGAACACAGAGCAGTCATAAGTGCTGCATGTGGAGAAGTCATACGAAGGCTGTAGTAAGCATGTCTCTGCAAGACTCTTCCTTTCAGATCCGTGTTGTACTGCTTTTTTTTTTTTTTTTCTTTTCCTTTTCCTTTTTTTAATTGTATGTATCACATCTGTCTGATTTAATATGGTACGTTCCTTAAAGGAGGAATCTGCCCAAGTTATAAAGCACAAAGCACTCCAAAAATTCAAGATGTACTCAGAAAATAACTCTATTGGTCACTAGTTGTTTTAGTTCAAAGCAGGGAAAAATGAAGATTGGAGACTCTAAACAGGTGAGCTGAAATAAATATGCTCGGTCATTAGTCATGAGTTCCTCCATGACAGCTTAAGGAAAATAACCACAGCTCATTTGCCAAGGGGCTAGAAGAAAAGAAAGGTGACATGTTTCTCAGTCAGATAAATTATGGAATCTGGAAGCTCTGAGTAGGTAGCGGAAAATTAATATTAGGGACAGGTGAGGCATTACAATACAGTTGCTAAGAAGTGCTCCTCAGCCAGATAGGCTTCCATCTGAGGTTCCTTGCTAACCATGAAGTAACTCCTCTACCACCCTACATACTCTAGGAAAATGCCCCCTGATCCCCATGAAATATCACTTCAACAGGGCTGTGGACTAAGAGTGAAAGAAAACTGGCCTTCAAAGCAGTATCAGACATGCTAGGTCAAGTACATCATGTGGGAAACTGTGTCATTTAAAATTAAAGGAAGCTTAACTAGTTCTTTTTTTCTAATGATCATATTCTATATTCTGTGCGTCACCTAGAATATAGGACTGATGTTATGAAAGTCACACAAATTAATAACCAGAGTTTAAGCTAGAGATTTTTACACTGGAGAAAAACATTCACTGTCAGAATTCCTAGGTTAATCAATGCATTTATGTAAAACAACATATCTTGCATGAAACCAAGTCCCTACTGTCTCCATTGTCTCAAAGATAATGTGGGCAATGTGGTGCATTAATTTACCTCAGTGAGAGACAAGGAAATTATGAGAAATAAACCAATTGCAACATGAGAAAATTACATCATATGAAAAATAATCTTTTACTAGAAGACTTTAAAACAATCTTCAGTTAATAACAGGTAGACTGTATTTAGTTACCTAAACAGTTTCATAACACGCAGAAGTACCTGCCTCAGAAACAAATCTAACCATGGTTCTTCCCTTAGAATGCCACTCAGAGTGCTTCTGTCCTAATATCCCTTCTCCTCTTCATTCTCCCAAGCTGTGAGTGACACAAACTTTTCTTATTTTTGTTCTCTTCCAACTAATGGCACCACATTCATAGCACTGTAGTCATGTTTTATTTTCATTACAACATTTATCATAGAATCATAGAATCATAGAATCATAGAATCCTAGGGGTTGGAAGGGACCTCGAAAGATCATCTAGTCCAACCCCCCCTGCCAGAGCAGGGCCACCTAGAGTACATCGCCCAGGAACGTGTCCAGGCGGGTTTTGAATGTCTCCAGTGAAGGAGACTCCACAACCCCCCTGGGCAGCCTGTTCCAGGGCTCTGTCACCCTTACAGTAAAAAAATTTTTTCTGATATTCTACTTGAACCTCCTATGCTTCAATTTACACCCATTATCCCTTGTCCTATCACTGGTCACCACTGAGAAAAGCCTAACTCCATCTCCCTGGCACTCACCCCTTACATATTTGAAAACATTGATGAGGTCACCCCTCAGTCTCCTTTTCTCCAAACTAAAGAGACACAGCTCCCTCAGCCTTTCCTCATAAGGGAGATGTTCCACTCCCTTAATCATCTTAGTAGCTCTGCGCTGGACTCTTTCAAGCACTTCCCTGTCCTTCTTGAACTGAGGGGCCCAGAACTGGACACAATACTCCAGGTGCGGCCTCACCAATGCAGAATAGAGGGGGAGGAGAACCTCTCTTGACCTACTAACCACACCCTTTTTAATTCACCCCAGGATGCCATTGGCCTTCTTGGCCACAAGGGCACATTGCTGGCTCATGGTCATCTTCTTGTCTACCAGGACCCCCAGGTCTCTTTCACCTACACTGCTCTCCAGCAGGTCAGCCCCCAACCTATACTGGGACATCGTGTTGTTCTTCCCCAAATGCAAAACTCTACACTTCCCCTTGTTGAATTTCATCTTGTTTCTCCCTGCCCAACTCTCCAGCCTGTCTAAGTCTCTCTGAATGGCAGCACAGCCTTCTGGTGTGTCAGCCACTCCTCCCAGCTTAGTGTCATCAGCAAACTTGCTGCGGGTACATTCTATACCCTCATCCAAGTCGTTGATGAAGATATTGAACAACACCGGTCCCAGTACCGACCCCTGAGGGACTCCACTAGTCACACACCTCCAACCGGATTCTGCCCCATTGACTACAACTCTCTGACTCCTTCCTTTCAACCAGTTCCTGATCCACCTCACTACCTGATCACCAAACCCATACTTGATCAACTTATCTACAAGGATGCTGTGAGAGACGGTGTCAAATGCTTTACTGAAATCAAGATAAACCACATCTACTGCCCTTCCATCATCTATCCACCTAGTAATTTCCTCATAGAAGGCTATGAGATTAGTTAAACATGATTTACCCTTGAAAATTTATTATGAAAGCTGACTACAGAATGCTCTGTCTTTGCAATTGCAAGCAGAGACACTTATGGAGACACAGGGACTCAGCATGCTGCCTTCTGTGCAGTGAAAAAAACATTATTCCTGGTGTTTGAACAGTCTGAGCAGTAGTTAGAAAGACACTGTGCCCCAAAGAATGGCAGTGACAGGGAAAGGCTGCATAAACAGGGGTTTACTGTTAATGGTAGAGACAGACTTGGTCCTTAATGTGTGTACTGCAGTCTGACAAGGCTACAGGTGTGAGGAGTTTAGCTGAGGGACAGTAAGCATTAGTGTGTGAGGAGCATCCAGGAGTAAACAAGGTGAGGAAAGCCACTAGACTGCAGTGTGGAGTTAAAGCTGCATATTACACTACACTGAAGAGGTCTACAAGCAATGAAAATGAGAAGTGGATATCAAAGCTGATTTTCCTGCCAAGAATTCAGGAAAGTTATAACAAAATCACACAGGGGTTTTAAATTTTCAAAGGCTGTCTTAGTTAATGAAGAATGGTTCTAGTAAAAGTTGTGGAAGGAAGTTTTGAAAACAAAAACCTAGAGGGAAAACCAAGTAGATATGTCCAGGCTTCATTTTATATTTCTTTCATCAGAACAACTAGACTAACTAAAAGGGTTCCTATATCATAATGTAAAGATTCAGGACTAGTCCTAATATTAAGGGACAAGAAATAATTCACATCAACAGCAGGGACTCAATACGAGTGAGATGCAGAGGAAGCTGGTTAGGTTTCAGTGACACTGATGTTATATCTTCAAAGTATTTCAAAGAATTTCAGTGTTGTAGGAACAAAAGTGTTTGCTGTCAGCCTACCCAGATACATGGTGCCTTGGGTTTAACATGAGACATGGGTATCAATCTGGTGTTTTTCTGGGAATCTGAGAGGTAAATATCATTTAGCACATCCAAAACCTCCCAGTGATTGTGAATATGATAAATGCTACACCCAAACCTTTTCTTTAACTTAAAGCTACTTTTTTTCCCTATGAAGATGAGATAGAAAGGTCTGTAGTTAAGAAAAATCTCTGGTTCACTGAAAGGGGACAGGATGAGGGTTTGATATGGCTACTTATTAAACATGAGATAATAACATTTTTCTGCAGATCTGATTACAGCTCTAAGGACACTGGCAATCTGAATGGCTTAATGTGATTTTCCAGAACAAGAATATAAGGTATTCCTAGGATTTAAGTGTTTCTGGTGTCTTGATTTGTTGGGTTTTTTTGTCTGGTCGGTTGGGAGTTTTTGGGGGGGTTGTTCTCCTTTTCGTTCTTCCTTTAAGTAACTGGATAAGAATAAAACCACAAACACTAACAATCAGCTAAATTCCATGCCTTTTGTATCATGGAATTTAAATTAAGAAGTAAGAGCAAAGTATGGATAACTTTCATAAGGGTAAAAATTTATCCTTTTTAATGCTCTCCATGGAGGAACTGTGTTGAGTCATCTCCATTATAGCACAGCTTCAGACCTAAAATGATTAGTGTTATGAGTCAGTTCACCAATTGTTTTAAATCTAAAGTCATGTTCCATCATTGTAATGCAATGCAGTAGGCTTAGGTATCTGGAGAACTGGGCAGAATGGCTAGACATTCTTGTGGATATTCTTGTGAAATATCTTGTGGATATTTCATCTGAAAAAAACCAAATACCAGAATCAGATTCCTAGCTTCATGTCACATTGAGTGTCACAGATCAACTAAACATATCTCTCTCTCATGTGAAACAGTCTCTTGCCTACAAGCAGGATCTACGTCCAAAAATGAAATGTAAAGTTCCTGCCAAAATCAGTGCTCGTATTTCCACCAGTTGTCTCAAATAAAGCCTGTGACAAACTTTAATAGTAAGTCTTGGGAAATGCAGATTCTAAGTAAAAATACATTACAGAAAGCCTTGTCATTGGCCTATAGCTTCACCCAGCAAACTTCAGCAGGTACAGTAATTGAGGGTTATAACCCCATGATTAACAACAGCTAATTCTTGAGAACAGATTAGACTCTTTTCAGATATTAAGCCCTGAGCAAAGCCTAATTTGCAAGAGTGCTCCAAGGCAGGAAAAGAGCTCTTGACCGCAGTGCCCTTGAAAATGTGGCCTTTTTATTTTAAAACACACATGTGATGCTAATAATAGTTCTGCTACACTTGAGGGAAAGTACTGTTAAATTGCTCATTAAGTTCATTATAGATATTTCTGACATTTTAGAATATTTTATAAAAACCAGAAATTTACAAAGTAACATGCTTGAAGAAGACATTTTAAAAAGTGTGTTTCCTAAAGAGCTTAGAACCTCAAATCTGAGACAGCAATTACAAATAATAAAAGCATCTGAGAAAGAAGACTGCATTGAAGGACATAACATAAGAAAAAAAACCCAAAAGGGAATGAGTTTACAAATACTACACATGGAGCCCTTAATAGAAAATATTCAAGTAAACTTCTGAGTATTTAAATTTCTATCTTTAAAATAATGGATTTCTTCAATGTGAAGTACACAGAACTCTAAACTGTCCCCATTTGTGATTTCCACTGCAGATGGCTAAATTAAGACAATTTTTTACAGAAAAGTTTACACTTTCCAAACCTCTCAAGGTAATATTTAACAAATCAGAAGAAATTTTGTTCACTTGTGACTATACTCACACTCTTAACCAGTGAGATTATCTTTGCAACTTAATTTCAGTCATCTGATTTTTAGCTTTGATAGTAAGGCAGATCCCATCTTCTTTGGCCTTTTCTTCTTTCATTCACTTTAAAACAGGATGTTTCAAGTTTTTTCCTCATGAGTAAATTCCACCCTTGCCTCAAATATCTACATAGTGGGGTGTGTCTAAAAAATAAAAGAGGAATTTGCAAGAGCCCAAGGCAAGAGTGTGTTGCTTTAGCTGTGATCAGAGCACCACTCTCTGGGCAAACATTTGCAGCATTTTGTTACCACCACATGGTAGTTATTCCTGTGCAATTGCTCTTTAATATGCTGCATCATTTCCAAAGTTACTGAAAAGGGGATGCTGTATCTTCAGCAATGGCTACTGCCAAATCTGCTTCTTTTGTGCAGTAATACTCTCAAGGCAGATCAGCAGGATTCGCAGAAGCCATTGTTTTGAATTAGCCTATTTTTTTCTGGTTGTTTAGTACCATGAGAATGGTATCCTCTGAAAGGCTTGGCTATTAGAGTAGAAATTTAAGAGGAGAAAGAATACTTTTCCCTCTCATCCTAGGCGAATGACAGATTTTCCTTAATAGAATCAAAATATTTTTCTTTCTCAGCCTGATCCTGGAATATATAAAAAACAGATCCATTTGCAGCCATAGGTGTTGAATGGCATACTTCTGATGTTTGCCTACATATGTTTGTCTACTACTCAAATATCTGAAAAAAAACCCTATGGGTAATTTATGGGTACTTGTTGTGGTGCTTTTTATGACTTACCATGAGAAAAATCAGATCAGCAGTGAGGTAATCGCACAATGTGAGATTTGAATCAGTTCAAAACTCTGACATTTTATCTGAAGAGATTCATGCTGCACAGGGAATAGCTACTGACCTATTTGTGGATGAATGACAGTGTACAGAAAGAATTCCCATACTACCACAGCAGTGTTATGGAACAGAACTGTATTTTCAAGGGTGAAAAGCATGGAGGTGGGATGACATCTTATAGGTGGCAATACATTACAGAATCATGAAAAACAGGCAACATGAAACACGAAAGAAGGCATGAAAATAGGAGACTCAGTGAGTTCAGAGATTATAAGGGATGGTTTGGGAAGGAAGTAACAGTGCAGTTCTTTAGTTACTGCAAAATCAAAGAGCCTGTGGGGAGCAGGGAGGTGGCATGTACAAGCAACAAAGAAAACTTGCCTCTCTCTCAAGAGAGAGAGCATCTCTGAAGAGATGGACAGCATCCATACAGCTCCATTCTGGCACATTCCTTTGCCACATAGGCAGTAGAAAACTAGTGTTGTAAATACAGTGTAATAATGGTAGATGAGTAACATGAAGGAGCATGGTAGGCAGCAGTACTGAATTGATGAAATTTCATTTTCTCTTCTTGAGAACAAGAAGCACTATAAATATGTCTTATAACCCAAGCAATATTACCACATGTTCAGTAAGAAAACTGCCTCCAAATCCTGCCCTGCCCTCAGTACATAGCATTTTACTACAGTACTTGAAAATTTATAGACTAGTTCCATGGAGAGACATTTGAAGTCTGACACAGAAAAAATCCTTCAGCCTCCATAATGAGTTTAGAAAAGCTAGGTCATTTTTTCAAGTTCAGAAATCTACATGTTAAATAGTTCTCTTAGAGCAATTTTAATGTTCTGGAGCTGTATGTGAGAGGTGGCAAAATCTGTTGTGATTAAGTACCCTTAGCTCCTTCTCCTTCAGCTGAATGTACCTATATGGGCAAGGATCTATCATTACACTGCACTCTGTCTTTGAGTTGAGTCTGAGTTATTCCCAATGCTCAAACCAGAAGTACTGAATTAGTACTGGTAGTAGTGGTGAAATACACCATTACTGCCCTATATATCCAGCTACATTTCAGACTTCTGCATATCTTTATAAGCAATGGCAATGCAACTAATGAAACTTCTTCAAAAAAATTAGTGTCATTTACAACTTAAACCTGAGGTCTGTGAATAAAGTAAAAAGGTAAAAAATTTAATTGGGATATAATTTTGGAGTCTGGGTCTTTAGAAAGCTGAATTCTTTATGAGAGGAAAAATTACCTGCCAGAAGAGATAGTATATTAACTGAAACACTAAATCCTGGAAGCTGTTAAGCTTCTTCTGGCATCCTCAATATCACTGGGAGTCCAGACTACCTGTGGATATTCCACAGGTATTCCATGTATTCCATGTCTCACAAGCTGAATTCACAGAGGGTTTGCTCTGGCAATATCTAATACCAGCATCTTGTTCAGCCTCCTATCTCCTTCTATTAAAAACTCACTTTATTTAAAATATAAGTTTCTGGTTACCTTTATTACAAGGAAAATCCATGAAATTAAAAGGTGTGTATAAGATGAATTCACATAATCTGCAAGTTTAATTCACATAGACTTTGAGTTGTTTATTCATCAACATATATCATTGATATGACAGTATTTTCTGTTTCTGTTTTCTACAGATAAGGCGGGAAAAATGGATGTGTATGACAGATTACACACATCCCATTTTGTTATATGAAAGAGGACAGGCAACAACTCCCACGAGAAAACCACAACATTATCAGGCACTGAAACCTGCAAATGGAGTATATCTAAGCATTGGACGTACCCCACATACTCATCTACCAAAAAAAAAAAAAAATAAAATCTTTAACAGAAGCAGATTGCACAATCATTCCCTGATGTAAGAATATTTGAATACTTACAGATTGCTTTGGGAGACACAACTGAAATACATGCAGTCAAAGCAGCATCTCTCTCTGGCAGAGAGAGCTTTTATCAGCTACACTTGACAGAGAGATTGAATTACAAGCCTAAGCAGTGGCAAGTAAAGTTTTTCCCATTGAAACAACTTAACTTCATCGTGCTTCTAGGTTAAAGTTAGCGCAGACATGCCTAATTATGCTCCTCTGTGTTTGCAGTGCAAATCAGCTGTGGAATTAAAACCAGAAAAAACAACCAACCAAAAAAATTCCCCAGCCAGATGTCTGATATGAAAAATCTCTGAAAGAATAATGGTTTCTTTTGATAACATTTTTTGTACTTTTCCTCCTAACGGCAGCACGTAAGTGGATATAAAGATGCTAAACTAATTAAATGCTTTTGTTTCTTCTTGAAAATAATGAATATTTCTCAGGCAGCTGCCTCCCACCTCATGTACATATAAAAACTCTGGCCAAATGTCAGGCAGTTCTGCACTTGTTTCCAGAATAAACACATTGGTGTAATAGGAAGAGCCCATCAGGCTTCCTAAACTCTGCTAGATTTCATAAGGTTTTATAACAAGTAGCATAAATGTTTAAAAAGTGTTTAAAGTGTCCTAAGGTATCTGGTCTTTATATTCTCATTGTGGATTTTTTCATAGCATCATCAGGAATGTTTTGATGTTTATTCATTCAGTATATTCAGAGCTTGACTACGCTTCTGCTGACTAAGTGAAAAAAGCCAGGCTTGGCACTAGCTCTCCTGCCCCAGCAGGGAAACCCAGCACACACCGCAGAGCATGCTGCAGAGTTCTAGAAACTGCTCCATCAAAGGATTCTCTGACATAAAACTGCTCACTTGCACAGTTTCCCTCAGGCAGATGAGAGTTCTTTATAGCCTTATGATTTATTTCCAGTAGACACAGACAGAGAGGTAGTCTTCTGACCATGTTTTCAAAATCAGCAAATGACACTGAGACTTTTAAAAAATGATTTATCAGTTCTTATAAAAACAAAACAAAGCTAACAACAAAAACACCCACAAAAAATCCCACAGAGACAAACAAACAACGCGAGAAAAAACAAACAAACAAACAAAAACCCTAAACAACCAAACAATTAACCCTATAAAACTGTGAGATCTTAATAGATTATAGTGGTACTCCAATTCACTAGCTCATTTTCATATTTTCTTTTATTTACCTATGATGCTATAGCTAAAGTAATCTCAACTATATTTAAACTGCTTCCAAAATTTCTAAGCCTTATTATTCCAGACAATACTTTGTGATCCTCTCAGTCCTACACCAGGAAGAATGATGCTTTATTCTTCTGGGAGATGCACTTTTCAAATCTTTTGGGCAGTGCATGTCATCACAGGAGCAATGTCAGAGCCAGAGAGGAGTGAAGGGTCCAGATGAACCTTCCATAATCATAAAGCTCAGACTCAAAGAAATGGAATAGATTACCCTAATACATTAGCAGTAGGATGTAACTAATCACATTAAATAAAAGAAAAGAAAAAATATTTTTAAAGTGTAAATCAGTTAGGTGTTAATAAGCGGCAGCTAGATACTAGTCATCTCTTAGGAGGTTGCAGAATATGCATAAGCAGTGCTTCTTTTTTTTTTTTTGGAGAAGGACAGGCCATGGAAAGATGTTCATTCAACAATTTTCTTTAGTTCTAATCTGACATTAAACATTATTTTTAAACAGGTTGTCTTCAGAGACAGATGAATTAAGCAAGCTTTCAGTTGACAAAGTCTGGTTCTTACAGGATACTTTCACTGACCAGACGTTTGCTGGAAGAACACAGCACTTCATCGGTCACCCATCAAGTTTCTGGAATGTGTAGAAGACTCCTTCCTCATACAAATGTTAGATGTGCCTGCTACGCATGGGGCACTGCTGGACTTGCTAATCATTGTACAAGAAAACCTGGTTTTTAGTATCTTGCATAGGGACAGCCTTGGCTTCAGTGATCACTATATTGTGGTGTCTGGGTTACTGCTGAGCACACTGAAGGTGTATTTCAACACAAAAGTTTTAGATTTTAGAAAAACATACTTCACCTCACTCAGTGCTCAATTGGAAGAGATGCCATGGGAAGACTCCATGGAGAAGAAAGGAGATAGTGAGTGCTGGGATTTGTTCAAGAACACTCTCCTAGATACACAGAGCCATTTCTTCCCCTCTAAGGCCAAGGGAAGTAGGTGGAGCAGGAGAACCCCTTCATTTTATTGCAGACTTCTAGATCTGTTGACAACCAAAAGGGAAACATACCTGAGCTGGAAAAGTGGAAAATTTTCAGTCTAAAATTACAATGCCAGTACCAGATTATACAAAAATGCAGTAAGGAAAGCAAAAGATAAACTTGAACTGAAATTGGCCAGAGATGTCAAAAACTTCAAGAAAGAATTCTTCAGGTACATTAACAAGCAGAAATAGGAGGAGAATATTGGCCCACTGTTAAACAGGAGAATTGAGCTAGTCACCAACAATGGTGAAAAGGCCGAAGTCCTCAATACCTTCTCAAATTCTGTTGAATCTCAGGTTGTAGAAACAAAAATCCAGACTCATCTTGCAGCTAGGCCACCTCATTTAAACTGTATTTTTACCTAGAAAAATTGGACTACATGATCCTTGAGGTCCCTTTCAACTTGGCATTCTATGACTCTATGAGTGCAAAATGAGCAAAAGGAATGGTATAATGTTATGTGCTAGAAAGAGGAAGCAGTGCTAACTGAGCAGTACTAAAGTAACAAGTTCTTCCTTAACTGGGCCAAGGTAGCAAATACAGACTAGTACAAGTGTCACAGAACAACATATTGGATCTTATACTGAAACATTTCTACTTATGGCATCCTTGGGGAAATTAAATACATGAGTGGACACAGACCTCAGCAAGATGCTCTAGTTGATTCTGCTTTGGTCATAGGATTGGGACATGCAAACTTCTAAAGACCTCTTCTAATTAAATGATTTTATCATTCTGTTAAAATACTGTATAAACTCTCTTTTTTCTTAAAATCTCACTACCTCACTAATATGTGGTTATCCAAAATTCAGTTTTCATGTTCAGTACAGTTCTCATAACCTTAATCATAGTGAACAATTTGATAAAGAGATTAAAATAATTTTCATGAGTCAAAAACCTGGAAAATAAATTAGTACAGAAGCAAAATTTTGGTAAATTTTACAATCCAATATCACAAGGTTTCTGACTAAAAATCTCTTATAGTTAGCAGTGTTACTAAGGCACCTTTTTCTGTAACTTGGATAGTTCCATACCAATCAGGAAAGTTACTTAAGACTCAATAATGGAAACAATTCTATAAAAAAGTGTGTAAAACACATGTAGGATAACTCCAAAGCCTAAATGGCAGCAGATGTTTTAAACAATGCTTGATTATATGAAATTTGTTGTCCTCTGTTTTAGAGTATCCTCTGTTCTTGACAGTGTACAAACACTAGCCTTCTTTTAATTTTAACTTTCAATAAGAAGAGGGAAGAAATGTACGAATTATTAGGACCCATAAAATGGAAGCACGTGCTTGTTACTTAAGGATGGAAGTCCTACATCTGTTTAACAGCTGTCCTGCTCTTCTGTTTACTTGGAAAGCATGTACATTCAACAGTCATTCACAGACCATTGGTAAAAGAAGAGTATTCGAGGAGGCTTCAAACTGAATCTTTATTATGACACAGAATTTTGCAATTTTTTATAAGCAGGCTATTTCCACTTAGAAGCAGCTTGTAGAACTTGTAGAGCACAACCTTCTCTTACCCTGGTACCATGCCAGATAAATTTGTGAGTTAGAAAATCCTTTGTGAGAAAAATGAACTAGTTATTAAAAGCAGTTAATCCAAACCCTTAAGTGCCAAAGCTCTTTATCTTTGTTCCTGTTGAATTGAGTAATACAGAAACTACAAACAGCATGAGAAATAGCTAATAGAGGAATGTCTGTCTTATCTCTTTGTGTTTGGAAGAGCAGCATTTTATCTTTAACAGTCACATAAAAGGATGAGAACACTGGGAACTATCTGCTAATCTCAGGTATTCAAACACCATATGACCCCAGAACAAGTGCAAATCTTCTAGATTTAAGCTTCCTGGAATTACATGGTCTAGTTTTCTTTCACAAACTGCAATCTACAGAGTCTGTCTTTTGCTTTTGGGTTTTGATTGTAATTAACATGTTACTCATGCCTTCCTTTTTCTTCAGTCTCAGTCTATGAAGCTGGACAGTCCAAGGAATAAAGCCCTAACAAATGTGTGCTCAAGTACAGTCATCAGGGCTATCATATTAGAAATCTGGGGCTGTACTATTCAGGTGCCATTTGGAAGACAACTACTAAATCCAGTGATTATCACAGTTTCTCATTTCTCAGTGAATGAAGCATTTCTTCTGTCTTCGAGGAGTGCCTACTCTTGAATTTAACAAGACAACCCCTCCTCATGCCAGAGATTGTGCAGACATCTCCCACTGCAGCATTACTCCTCGCTTTGAGAAACTGGTTCTTCTGAATCTGCGTAGAGACTTCTGAGTAAATGGGAATGATCTGTGGCCCAGAGACTTGAACAACTTTTGCTTCTACTAATTTTGAGGAGAATTAATCCATCAGATTTTACATAATGTTTGTCAGAGTTGACTATACTCAAGTCATGTCTTTGAAGACAGATACAACATATAACCCACCTAAATCACCAGTATAACAAGGAGACCAGACCATGTGGAAGATAAAGTATGCCAAATAATCCATGTGGTTCACCTGACAGACCACTGAACTTTCTGATGCATCAGATTGCTTTTAGGATGTCTGTTGCATTCATTCATTTAATTTTAGTTTCTGTAAATTTTGATTAAAGTAAAAAAGTTAAGATAAAATACAGGCATCCAATACATATCAGACAAGTTTGTATAATTACTTTTAATACAGTACATAAAATAATAATTTAAGCTTCCTGTAGCTACTGCTCTGATGATATCTCATTATTATAACACTTAAAACTGCTGCAAAACTTTTTTGTAACATCAATTAATAATAGTTATATTTCACTTCAAATTACAATGATAGAAAGTTAAAGCTAGCTCCTTAGTTCATGCTTAGAGACATATTGAATAAAGAGCTAAAAGTTCAAGGGTTAAATAAGTCAGAGGAAAGCTGTAGCTCAGCAAGCTATTTCACCATTTCCCCTCCCTTCATCTGGATTGGATCATGGTAGTGTATGAGTCAGCTAATTATGAAAGACTTCTCTGAAATTAATTAGATGAACCCAGCATCTCTAACAGGAACAGATCTTGTGACCTGGCAGAGTTCCCATCATGGTCCAAATAAAGCCCACCCAGATGTGACCACTTCCTTTACTGTAACACAAAGAACAGAGCAAAACATCTGTATGAACTTCCCCAGCTAAGCATCTTTTCAGTGTTTTTGATGGGCAGGGAAGTAACCTTTCCAGTTTGCCATCTGCTACTCTGAAGAATCAAACAAGTTGTAGCACTAGAGTATGAACAGTCTGTCTCAGTGTTTCAAAATGAATTTTAGTAATATCTAGTGCACACAGGCAACTGATGAGGGGTTGCAAAAGTGACCCAGTCTTGGATTACCTTGAGGCTGTGCCTCTGCAGACAGCCCATGGGGAGCTGCATAGATAGTTCAGCCCCGAGCTGTCCAGAAAGAGACCAAAGAGATTGGTGCTGCACCATTCAAAGATCTGAAACCTTAGCTGAATCCTTCATCAAATAATGTGCCCTGAATCTCAATCCAAACCACTATTCAGTTTCTTGAGAAATAAGACAAAGAAAATCTGATGTGTTTTGTTCTGGCTTTGTCTGATAGTCTTATATACCCAGATGATCACAACATCAACAAAAGAGGGATAAAAAAATAGAGCAAACCCAAGTGAACCTCCCCTATATATGAATAAAGAAAGATAAGGGGAAAGTCCACTACACCACCCAAAGATACCAGTACAATCCATTTAGTCACAGCCTTTCCCATAATCATCTAAATTAGGGGATAAAAACCTTAAGATCTGGTTTGGAAATAGAGAGTTGCTTACCATACAGCAGGCCTGTGTGAAGACCCTGCCTCTCATTGATCAGGACAATGGACAAGTGTTCAGGTACCTGGGACAGAAAGCCCTTACCTGGAGGTATAAGTGAAGACATTTCATGCTATACTTTTGTATCTGTGAATCTCTATAGGTTGTAATGCTTTGTATCCATGAATATTTACATGTAATAGTGTGTTGTGTTAAACTTTAGGTTGTGATGGTATGTCCTTACTTTTAAGTTGTAATAGTGCATTCTTCCATTGTACATGTGAAAACCTACAATAGCAGAGCATGAAATTTGTGAGGGCAGTTCAAATAAATTGTATGCTTGAGACTTGCAGTTAAACCTGTAAGTGAAGTACAAATAAATTGTTTGAATGGTGCAGCTAGCTCTGTTTAAATTGTAACTAGATCCAGAATTAAATTAGTTTACTGTTTTTTGAGATCAGAGTTATGATTTTACACCTAAATATGCTTCAAAATTGTTTTTAAAAAATGACCCAGTCCTACCTCAGATGCATAAGTTAGTTATTTTAAAGTGACAGTTCTGATGAAGTTAAGGATTGTAAGGTTGTCTGAAGGCACTATTATCCCAAACCTGCTCTCCAGCTTTATTACTTTTGAAACTAAATGTACCTGGTGCACTTAGCTACTAGGTGAAATGATTGAGCACTTTGGTTACTGGTCTGATCTGAGATTCTTTCATGTTAGCTTCTAGATTCTGCTGATGTCAATCACCATTAGAGACTGTGTGTCATAATTCACTGCTTTGAGAGGATAACAGGAAAAAACGTGAAATCTTAGTGATTTTGACTCTGTGAGTCAAGCCAGTAGCGTAGGATATCAGCTTCACAATCAAACCCAAGCTCAATCATAGCTCAGTCACAGATTTGAAAAGCTAACTCTCCAAAGCTGAGAACAGGCTGAGGTGACCTAAGTTGTAACCTGCTTCCAAAATGAATGTTTAACTTATTTTGCAAGTCCAAACTGTCAGCAGAATCAGCCAGTCATTGGTTTAAACAAGTGATACCACTCACACCTGGCAAATATCAACTAAAAGAGCTTTGGGAAGAAGCAAAGACAGAAGGAGAAGAAGAATTAAACTGCCATCATTAACAGGTGAGACAAACCATCTTTCCTCTAGTGACTTCAAAGCTATCAAAGCAAGGGATGATACATAGGTCTATCCTGTACAGCTTTCTATCCTGAATTAACTATATGAGTGTGTTACTAGTGGACCTTTGGTCTACTAAAATTCAAAGTAGACAAGTCTAAGTTGGTCACATAGATCTCTGCAAATCTTGAGGGGAAGTTCATTTTTTCATTTCCTCTTCTATTTTAAGAAAGAGGTTTCAGTGCACTTTTTTTTTTTTTTTTTTTTTTTTTCCAGTGGGATTCAACAAAGTGACAATATTAAATCAAACAAATCTTTTTTATTAATTTAGATTACAATCTGACTTTCAAAGACTGAAGGATTATCTTTCCTTATAGTACTAAACATATAACCAAGATCTCATAATCCTTATAATAGTTAAAAATCAAAAAAATAAATAAAGGGAGGGAAAAATGGACTTCTTATAGGACCCAGAAAAAAAAAGCTATTTAAAAAGAGTCCATCTATCTTTAATAGTCTATTAAACATATTCAGCCATGTTAATTTTGGTAATCAGGATTTTTTTCATTAATTCTTTTTCCCAAACTACAATTGAATAGTTTCTATTATTTTTTAAACTTTTCTCCACTTAGGAACTTTGTCAACTCAAATTTTCATGAAAAGTTCACATATATTTACTAATACATTTCAATAAATTTGACCTGACATATATATATTTCTGTTCTTTTAAGTAATAGCCCATGAGAGTTACTGATGTGATAAATGACTTTTTCCTTGGACTTCAAGTTATTCAGGAGAACAACACACTTGCATTGTTAGTTCAGATTTTTAGTGAAGACATTGAATAATATCCATGTACTATTTATTTCGTTATTTTTCTGCAGCTAAGTCTAAAATAATTCCTAGTAGAGCTTTCTAAAAGTTAGTTAGAATCATATAGTGTTTTCTGCTTCAATGTTTACTTTTCAATATATGCAATTATTGCTGCAAAGTTTTATTTACATGTAAAATCCTGTTTATGTATTTATCTGTGTCTGTATTATAGCATGTTCCTGTCAGGGAACATTCCCTGGTAAAACAAACCAGGGACAGAGTTGGAACTGAAACAGTTCAAAGGCTGATTACATCTGTCACTTTTACTATTAAATGTCACTAGCCATGTAAATAATTTGTTTCTTTTCATGTTCATTTATTATTAAAAAATTCTCATTCAACATTAAATTACTTTCTGCCAAAAAATATGGGAGGAAAAAAAATATTTTAAAAGCTTATTTTGAATAGAATCTAATAATTGAAATGGGTAGTTCCACTCTGGGATATTTCTGAGTGTAACTTCAGTTCCCCAGTGGGTCCCTGGAGGATGTGTTTGTGGCACCTATTCCATGACAAATAGAATAGGGGTTACTGCACTTCCTCAGCAATGGGCATTTTCAAGCCCCTGTGATTCAGCAGATTTGAATGAGGTCTCTTAGAGACCAGTCCCAGTACACTGCTGATCACAAGCATTCTAGAGCACAAGAATTGTACAAAACAGCAAAAAAATATTTCAGAAATGTTGAAACTTCAGGGTGATTGTTTGGGCAAAATTACTCAAGACCAACTGAGGCACATGAACACTTTTACTGCTGTAAACCTACATTTTTCTATAAATAAATAGCCCTCCCAAAAGTCTTGCTGATCTTGAAAAACATCTCTGTGTCCCTGCACCATGCCATCCACGCAGATAAAAATCATTCGGCATTTCGGTATCTTTCTTACTTGAATTATCTGTGATTTCTACAAAATCAAGATGGCAAAAAAATATCAGTGCATGAAACATGAAGATGTTTCCAAAAAGAAAGGTTTTTTTTTCCAAGTAAAGTGAATATTACAGAACTGAAGCTACTCTGAACTAGCAATAAAAAAGCAAAGTCCTTTTAATATCTTGGCAATGGTTTAATTTTTGCTTAATCTGGTTCCTACTAGTTATACAGAGCTTCCTCCTTTTATAAGATATATTTTTCATCACAACTCCCCTTTCTCATTAAAGAACCTCCATAACTCCTCTGTAACTCTGTTATTTAAAGTATATCATAGATCTGTGTTTTGTGGGTTTTTTTCCTTAAGAAATGCTTGTATCCCACTTTACCCCACCATCCCCCTACAATTTCATTACAGAGTGCTGGAGATTGTATTGCAAAACAAACCATCAAGGTACAGGACATTGAAAGCTCTATGTGCATGTGGGTAAGTGTTTAGCCTGAAAGCTGCCTGCCTCTACAGCCGCTGTTCTTGCTCTTACCAGAGAGTCAGAGCAAGAGAGCTTGCAGCATTTTTCAGCTTCAAGAAGACACAGTAACTACCTTCTGCAAGGCAAGGAGAGCATAAAAAAGTATGGCTCTTTGGGACGTCCCTCCAGCCCTCTCTCCCATCCTCCTGATAGAGGAGGAACACCTGCTGGTAGAAGACTTGAAGGTAGGCAGCTATGAGGTGCATATCAATATCAAATACCATGAAGAAGTATGATAGTATGAAAAAGTAGATAGTGAGTCAGCAGAAGAAATAAAGTCACAGAAAAGAGATATAATGTATATCCCTATGTTTCTTCTTACAGATCTGTGATATCACTCAGTATATACCAAATATAATACTATTCTTATGGTCCCTTTTCCCAGGCTCTTCTGCATCTTTAACAAAACCCACTATGTCACTAGTACAGGACTGACTGGGCCTGCTCAGAAGTTTTAAACCAACTCTGGGCTTGAAAAAGTGAGCATATCACTTGATCTTGTTGTGATACAAGTCATACTGATCACAACCAGTCCAGAGCCCGTGTTTGTAAAGGAGAGTCATCCAGTCTTCAGAATCCACCATAATAGTATGGTTTCCAACAAAAGTGATAGTAGTAATCTATTATAAGGAGAAAAATATGGCTTAAGAAAAAAATTCCAATACGTCTATTCAGTCCAGTGTGCTCCTGACAACTATATCTTATCTGTAGCAGAACACTCACAGAAATGTTTTCATAGTGTGGCTCTGCATATTAATAACTCTCTGAGATGAGAGCACTGAGCTTTTGCTGAACTGCCTACCACAGGCAGGTGGCTTGTTTGTTATAACAAAATAATGATGATCAAAAATTTGCATTTTAAGCACCTAACAGGTTCCTGATATTATTTGGGTACAGGGCTCTAAGCATGTTTCTAACACTTATGTTTGAATCTACTTATGTTTGATTCTGTGGCTTTTTCTGGAAATAGTTGTTGTTATGGTTTTATCCCCTAACTTACTTGATATGAAAAAACCCTAAGGCTTTAAGTGATTTTTGGCACAAGAACACTGAACTGCATGCTAAACACCTGCTCTGTACTAGTCTTTTCTTGTCCAGTTTTTCATGGAAGAGATATTTTTAAATAAATGCAGCACTCCCCTTGTTGTTATAGCTTGGTGTCATGGCCACCTTCAAAACAAATAATTGTGCCATCCAGAAGTACAAATACGAATTATTAATGTATTGGGGTTTGCTGTAATGGAACATATTCTGACAATCTATTCATCTGTGCCCTCCAGGCTCTCTTCTTGTGTACAATGAATGCTTGTTCTGTGAGATTACATTTGAGTATGTGTATAAAGTAATGCTCAACCTAATTTTTAGAACACAAATCTAAAATTTCAGTCTTCAGACTTACCATTTAGCTGACCTTCAATCTAGAATGCACCTAAATTACCTGGGCATCTATTCACTTGCTACAAAAACACCTTTCTGTAAAGGTAAGGGCTCAGGCAGTGATATCAAATCCTGAGTTTACCATACTACTCAGTGTACAATAATACACTGATATATGTTTCCTGATTTGTTATCAGGGACAGAAAAAGGAGAGGGAGGGGAGTGTTAATCTACATGTTACTTAGCAGTACAGTAACTTCAGGGATCATCCATACAGGAAAGAACCAGATTCAAATTCCCCTTCTGTAAATAGAACAGATATTTAAACTTTTTCGTTTTTCCTACATAGGACCACTGAACACTTGAGCTATCCTTGAGGATATCAAGTGGCCAGATGTGGTCAACCTCTCAATTTTGCACAAATTTCTTAGATATATCTACAGGGAAAGAATTACTACATAGCACATTGATTAGGATATCCAGCTATTGTGATCCGGAAGATAGAATAGAACAAAGAGATTTTACCTTGGACTGTAATCTACAACACAGAGACATAAAGGAACAGGTTCAGTGGAGGACCTTTAAGATGATCAATGCCTGAAGCACACAAAATCTGAGGAGAAACAGAGGTCCAGATTTATTCAGCCTTCAGAACAGAAGATTAAGGAGGAACCATACTACTGTCTATAAATGTCTGATCAGAAGAAATAGCCAGATTCTTCTTTTCAGAGGTGCAAAGTGACAGGACAAGAGGCCATAGACTCAGGCTGGAGCATGAGAAATTCCAACTAGATGCAAAAATTTTGTTTTGTTTTGTTTTAGTTTAAAATGTGAGATTGTCAAACATTGTAGCATAGTCCAGAGATGCTGCTGAATCTTCATCCCTGGAGATATTCAGGAGAGAACTGGTCACCATCCTGATCTCATCAGACCTGCTTTGAGCAAGGGGCTGGTCTGACTGACCTCCACAGATCCCAGCCAACCTAATTCATTTTATATTTCAAATCCTAGGCTGACAGAAATGGTGCACAGCTGGAATATTTTCCCCTACGCAAACTCCCACTCCACCTAGAGCTCCCCTTCCTACCTCTTAAGACCAAACATTCTCCATTTAAATTCTTTTGTCAGGCTGACAAGCACCATAAATCCCATGTCTATAGACCATTCCAGCTTCATAGTGTTTGTCTTTGTCACAGGCTTTTCAAAACTTAAAGCTCAGAATTTTCTGTTCTCATCTTCATCTACACTGGGAGACACCTATATAGAATCAGTGGCCCCTCAGTTCAAGAAGGACAGGGAAGTGCTTGAAAGAGTCCAGCGCAGAGCTACTAAGATGATTAAGGGAGTGGAACATCTCCCTTATGAGGAAAGGCTGAGGGAGCTGGGTCTCTTTAGTTTGGAGAAAAGGAGACTGAGGGGTGACCTCATCAATGTTTTCAAATATGTAAGGGGTGAGTGCCAGTCAGATGGAGTTATGCTTTTCTCAGTGGTGACCAGTGATAGGACAAGGGATAATGGGTGTAAATTGAAGCATAGGAGCTTCAAGTTGAATATTAGAAAAAATTTTTTTACTGTAAGGGTGATAGAGCCCTGGAACAGGCTGCCCAGGGGGGTTGTGGAGTCTCCTTCACTGGAGACATTCAAAACCTGCCTGGACACGTTCCTAGGCGATGTACTCTAGGTAGCCCTGCTCTGGCAGGGGGGGTTGGACTAGATGATCTTTCGAGGTCCCTTCCAACCCCTAGGATTCTATGATTCTATGTTGTTTATTTATTTAACCCTTACCAAGGTCTCTGAGGTGAAAGATGTTATACTAGGTACTGTCACTTGATTGGCACGGAGACTTCATTTATATTGATGGATCTTACAATAAAGACTATATCTTAGTTTTAAACCATTTTTTGCAACCCATTTCCCACCAGCTTACTGGTGCTAATTTCTGCTCTTCACTAAATTCATTACAGTTGGCAGCAGCCCACTGCATTTGCTCTCAGGAAATCAGTCTGTAAGCCTGAGTTCTTTCCCATCTTTGTCAGCAGGAGGGAACCTGCAGAATAACCAATGGGACAGTCCCTCAAGACAGATCAGCGAGGAGGTACTTCTACTGGTCTGCAAGTGCTAGGGCATGTAACTGTCTTCTAATCTCAGAACAAGGTGTCATTTGGGCCCACTAAGTCTTCAGTGGGAGTAATATCTCGGTTGCTAGAAGCTAGAAATACTTCCGCTTTAGTAGCAATTAGCCCATTAAATACATCGCAGTTAAACTCTTCTGAAGAATTCAATTTTGTAGAGATGTATTACAGCAAGTAGTGTGAAGAGATGCACAATTCAATAGCAACATCACGTCCTACTGGACTCTGTAGCATATTTCTCTTCCTTAAGTAATGCAAGAAGGGAATGGTGGTTTCCTTTAGATGGCTCGAATGCTTTTATGAGAACAAATAAGTTGGGCATAGATAGCTGTGCTTCACCCCCACCATAAGACAGACATAGATTTTTCTGAATGACTCCAGAGAAGGGCCAAAAACATGATACGGGGGCTGGAGCATCCCTGCTGTGAGGAGAGGCTGAGGGTGGTGGGACCGTTGAGCCTGAAGAAGATAAGACTCTGGAGTGGACCTTATAGCTGCCTTCCAATACCTGAAGGGAACCCATGGGCAGGCTGGAGGGTGAATTTTATTAAGCCTGTCCCGTGACAGGACAAGGGGAAATGGTTTTAAACCAAAGGAGAACAGGTTTTGACTAGAACTTAGGAAGAAGTTCTTCCGTACAAGGGTGGTGAGACTCTGGAACAGATTGCCCCAGCAAGTTGTGGATGCCCCCTCCCTGGAAGTGTTCAAGATCAGCTTGGATGGCACTTTGAGAAACCTGATCTAATAGACCAGGTTAGCTGCAAACCTAATTGAGGGATGTCCCTGCCCATGGAGGCACGGGATATGTTTCCAGCCATCCTGTACTTGCTTCCACCAGTGGCAGCACACAGCGGGTGTGCTTACCCTGGTGGGTTTGAGGCAGTGTGATACAGTCGATTTACCAGGCTTCCCCATACCTATATTTTGACCATCTCCCTTCATACCACAGAGGTTTCAACCTTTTATCTCGCTTAATTGTGGTGCATACGTCACAATCGGGGATGACCTGTGCAACAGCGTCCAAAGTGAAGTCCACCCCTTCCCCAGAAGGCAGCCCATCGGTATGTTCCATCCCTGCCTTAGTGACCTGAAGTGTCATGGGCCCAACTAGCTAGAAGTAGTTCCCCTTTATGGTCCCAGTCCAGAGCTATTTGGAACACTTGAGCAGCCTCATCTGCTCGTTGGTTGTGCCGATGTTCCTCAGTAGCTCGATATGAAGGTACGTGGGCATCTACACGATGCACTTTTACATCAAGTTTCTCTAATCTAGCAGCAATGTCTTCCCACAGTTCAGCAGCTCAGATAGCTTTCCCTCTATGTTGCCAGCTGTTTTGCTGCCACTGCTTTTCCCAGCCCCAAAAAGCATTTGCTAACTTCCATGAGTCAGTATAGAGATAAAGTCTCGACCACTCTCCTTGTTCAGCAATGTCCAAAGCCAAATGGAGGGCTTTCACCTCTGCAAATGGACTTGACTCACCATCTCCTTCATCTGTTTTTGCAACTAGTTGTGTAGGATTCCATACAGCAGCTTTCCACTTTCGATGGCTTCCTACCAGACGACAGGATCCATCAGTGGAAAGAGCACCTTGTTTCTCCTTCTCTGGTAGCTGGTCCTATGGAGGTGCTTCTTTAGCCTGTTTTACCACTTTTTCTGGTTGCATTCCAAAGTATGTCAATCTTTTGGCCAATCTCTTATCACTTCTACAATTCCTGGATGATTGGGTCTTTCTGTTCTATCTGGCTGTGAGAGTAAGGCAATCCATTTACTTCAAGTAGCGTGGGTAGCATGATGAAGGGAAGATTCTCTACCTGTGTACACAAAACCCAGTAGAGGGAATCGGGGCACCAGGAGGAGCTGTGCTTCAGTACCAATCACTTGTGAAGCAGCTCTAATTCTTTCAAAAGCAGCTTGTTGTTCTGAGCCCCAAATACACAGTCAGCCTCTGAAAAGAGCTATCTCTGTCCCCCCTGGGGTAAGATTCTGAATTCCACATGCTAAATGGAGACAGCAAAATGATACCTGTCTAACTATGGCGCATGAAAACAGAGATGTATGCAGAAAGTTTGCATGGATCTCCATAACGCCAGGCTTCTGGACCCAAGTTAACTGTAGAGAAGCAAAGTATTGCAACATTTGAGCTTCTTTTTTTTTCCATCTATCCTCAGATTTATCCATATAACCATTGCTATTCTGTTGTAGTGTGTTTGCTAAATAAATTGCTCAACAGGGAGTTCTTTTAGATGTAGTGGCTAGTCCTTTTGGGATGAAGTGGGCAGCAGCTAAATCACTTGCCATGGTTCTTACAAGGCACACAGACTCTGCATTTAAACACACACAACATTAAAATATTGTGGAACTGTGCTAGAGCTTCAAGCAGAGTCTGGTGTTTGCAGCAGTTTCTGTTCCCAGCAACATGGAACCCTACCTACTAAAGTGGAGAGATCCCATAGTTGTTCACAAGAAGAACTCAGCCTTCTCCCTGATGCAGGACCTGATGCACTGGCACAATGTATGCATTAGAAACTGGGTGGACAACTGCAGCCTAACACAGTCTGAGGATGGGGGACAAACTCCTCAAATTCCAGTCATTAAAAGCTATGGGAACCTAGAGAAATAATTCATCCTATGCCCCAGACTGCAATCCAGACCCCAGGGCTGTCACAGCTGAGATCTGGAGGACTCTCATTACAGGCTCACTTGTGCTCAGCATGTCCATGTCCTCCAGTTCTGCAGAAAATATTCTTACTTTATGTGAAACACAGATTTTGTATATGGAAATGATAGATGATGGAAATCCCTGCTCATTTCTTATAATTTTGTGGGTACTACCCTGGAAAGAGACTGTTGAAGGGGAAACTACAGAATAAGACATCTAACACATGATCCAGATACTTTTTATATGATGCTCTTTTTATTTGATTCTGGAGTTTATAATAGTTCTGCCTGCCAAAGGGGTACAGTTAATAGAACAGCCCACTCACCACCTTCACAGGAAGAGCTCCATGTGTGTATGGTCAAACTATGTGCACTGTTAACAAAACAACAGCAGGTACCACCTTAATGAGTGAAAAATTTTATAGAATAGATTTGCACATTCTTTTTAGTGTCACTGCTCTATTACCCTTCATCTTTTCATGCATGGTACAAGTTGGCATACATTCACATCTTCAACCGCACCATTTTATTATGCTCAGCATAATAAAGTACAGCTATCTGGGCTGCTGTCACTCCCAGCTCCAGTGTAGAGCACATTTTTAATGTCTGACCCTGTTCAAATTGGTCCAAGAGCCATTGCCTGCACAATCCCCTGTTTAATTCTTTCAAAAGCAGCTTGTTGTTCTGAGCCCCATTTAAAGTCTTTCTTCTTTCGGGTATTCTCATAGAGAGGTTTCACAGTCTGACTGTAACCAGGAATATGCATCCTCCAGAAACCAACAGTTCCTAAAAAGATGCGGTGCAAACCTTGTTTTATTGTATCTGAGAGTGTTTCCACCAAAAAGGGAACTTCCTGCATTCCCTTGGGCTATGCAGAGCAGTGCTCAGATGGCCCCACATTCAGCACTAGAAAAATTTTCAACTCAATTGCATTCTGACCCTGTACCCTTAGAATCATCAAGATCGTATTATCTAGAACATATTAAAAATCCTTTCTTCATCAATACAAAATGACGGCATTTTACTTGTGAAAGTGTAAATATGGAAATGGGTCCTGCTTCACACAAGGCAGGACTGGAAACCTACTAAAGGTGATTCATGTTACTGCCTTAGGAATGTACCTTTGAAGAAGAATTGTGCTCGAGAAGTAGCTGTTCATTTCCAGCATTGTAAAGGTAACCCTGCACTAGCTCCAGTGTATGCTGTCTAGCTCTAGTGTCCTGTCAGTTTACATGATCCTAGCAAGGTTTTGGGCAGTTCCCACATAAACCTTAACCATTCCAAAACACTCCTCTCCCTCCTCCTCCTCATCCTTCATTTTGTCCACCTGCTCTTTCTCCTTTCTCCTTCTCTTCCTGGTGATTCCAAGACTTCAGGAAAACTAACTGGAGGTTGATTGGGGCCTGTGTGTGCTCAAGGCACATCAGCTCCCTTGACCACAAGCACTCGGCTTTTTTCACTAGAGAGATGCTCCAGACCCTCTCTTGGACTCTTTCCAGTATGCTCTTGTCTTTCCTGCACTGGGGATCTGCGCATCGGCCACAGTCCGCTTGCTTGTCAGTCGGGGCTTTCACTCCCCAGCCCCAAGGCTGGGGCTCATGGCCCCTGGGTGTGGCCACCAGCAACATTGTGTTGTCACCAGGCAGTCACAATGACCCCAGCATGCTATTTAAGGCCCGCCGCAGCCCTGACCAGTCGCAGTGTTGTCCTCACGCCTGGAGGACAGTGGTCTGCAGGAGGGGAGACGAAGGACCCCCATCCCGCAAGCTGCTAGAGGCGAGCGAAGAGAGGATCTGCTAGACGGGGACAGCGGCAGGGCCCAGGGCACAGGTCCCTTCCTACCTGCTGCACCCCCATCTGTGTGGAGTTCTTGCTGGGAAGATGGGAAACGTCTTCCAGCACTTCCGATTCCTGCTTCCACCGATCGGACAGGTGAGTCATAGAGTCATAGAACTAGAGAAGCATGGAAGGGCTTGGGTTGGGAGGGATCTTAAAGCTCACCCAGTGCCAGTCTCCTGCCATGCCATGGGCAGGGACACTTCCCATTAGACCAGGGTGCAGAGCTTCTGTCCCTCAGCTTTGCTGCTTCCTGCAGGTTGTGTCCCCAGGGCAGGTGATGAGCTTTGTATCCCTTCTGTTTGCAGCAGGAGGTGGTGCAGGATGAGGTCCCAGCAGCCCAGGACATGGCAGGCTCGGGCCAGGCAAACCATCAAAACCTGGCAGCCCCGGAGGTTCTGACAGCGCAGGAGGTTCTGATAGCCCAGGAGCATCTTGAAGCAGCCCACGGCCAAGCAAACGATGACAACCTTGCAGCCCAGGCAGACTTGGCCACCCAGGACGAGATGGCAGCCCAGGACAGCTCTTCTGTTGCTTTGAGCAGCAGCCAGGTGACCCAGGCCATGCCATCGTATGTCTCTGAGGACATCTGCTCAATCTGCAGGGAAACTGTCAGAAGCCGATCCTGCACGAATAGGTGCTTTCACTCTTTCTGTTTTGAGTGCATTATGGAGTGGGCCATCAGATGTTCCACCTGCCCACTCTGCCGGGCACCTTTTGTCTGTATCTTCCGTGAGCTGGGACTCTACAGATACGAGGTACACATTGTTGAGCTTTATAGACGAGAGCGAGCTCAACGTATTGCTGCAGAAAGGAGGCGGCAGGAGCCCTCACACCACCAGCCCCACAGACCTGCCAGCCTACCCCTTGGCTTGGGCCAAGGTGGTGGCCAGGTCAGGGCCCTGGAGTCAGTCCAAAACCTACTCCAGCGTCAGGATGCTGTTGCCCATGCTGGCTCTCAAGAGCTGGTCCAACGAAGGTCCCTCAGGTGGGATGACAATGGCCACAGGCAGAGCCTGGCTTCCCAGGGCTCCTCTTCCCCTGCTGCCAGCACCAGCCAGATGCCCGCGCCCACGCTGCTGGATATCTCGGACAACATCTGCCCAATCTGCAGGGGCACCATCAGGAGCCTAACCTTCACGAGCAGGTGCTGGCACTGTTTCTGTTTCCAGTGCATTTGGGAGTGGCTCCTCACCCATTCCATCTGTCCCGTCTGCCACGTGCGTTTTCGCTACATCTTCCGTCAGCTGGGACCCCAACAATATGAGATCCAGGATGTTGAGCCTTTCCGACGAGAGCAAGCTCAACGCAATGCTCTAGAAAGCGGGCAGCAGCACCCCTTAGGCCACCTGCCCCAAGGACCTAACATCTGGGACCAAGCTGGTGGCCGGACCGGGTCCCGGGAGAGCCTGTCACACCCATCCCATAGCTGGAACATTGATGGCAACCCTGAGGCCCAAGAGAGGGTTGAGGGCAGATCCCTTTTGCAGCAGCTCGGCAGACATGCCAGCGCTCAATACGGGGTCCAAGGCAGTTCCACAGGGCAGCAACTCAGTGGCCACATCGGGACCATAGAGAGAGTCCAGAGGAGGTCCCCTTTGAGGCAGCTCGATGGCCATGCAGGGGCCCAGGAGAGAGTCCACCGCCGTCCTCCTGGCCACTCCCTCAATGGCCACATCAGGGCCCAAGAGAGAGTCCGGAGCAGGTCTCCCTTGAGGCAGCTCGATGGCCATGCAGGGGCCCAAGGGGGGGTCCAGAGTAGTTCTCATGGCCACTCCCTCAATGGCCACATTGGGGCCCAGGAGAGAGTTGAAAGTAGTCCTCCTGGCCACTCCCTCAATGGCCATGAAGGGGCCCAGGAGAGAGTCCAACGCAGTCCTCCTGGCCACTCCCTCAATGGCCACATCGGGGCCCAAGAGAGGGTCCGGAGCAGGTCTCCCTTGAGGCAGGTCAATGGCCACGTGGGAGCCCAAGAAAGGGTCCCAGGAAGGTCCCAGAGGTGGGATCTCAGAGGCCGCAGACAGGCTCAGCACTCCCCAGGCAGCCGGCGGCAGCAGCAGAGCAGGGCTCGGGGTGCTGCTCCCATGCACGGAAGATCTGCCAGGTCCGAACGGGACACGGCGGGGAGGAGCCAGCGGCACTGGCGAGCGGGCTGGAATGCCTCAAGTCAAGAGCAGGGGAGAAGGAGCCAGTCCCGGGGCAGGTCCCGCAGCCCCAGAAGGCAGCCAGCACAGCGGGATCAGCGGAGGAGGGGGCGGAGGAATCAGGACCCAGCTCCGAGCCCTGAAGACAACATCCTGGCCTCCTCCAGGAGAAGAGAGCGACGCCAGCGTGGAGCCCGCGGTTCTTCTGGAGCACAGCGTGCTGCAAGGAGCCGATCCCGGCAGAGGTCCCGCAGCCGTGCCGGGCGCAGGGCCCGGTAACTCACCCTGCCAGGAAGGGAAACACAGCGCTGGCCCCCCTGACCATCACCTGTGGGCCAGCGGGAGGAGCCCAGCTGCGGAAGGGGCTGCCAAGGACTGCTCCAGGCACAGCCTCCTGAGCCCTCTGGGCAGCCTGGCTATTTGCCAGTCACGTTATAGGTTAAGTGAGTTGTTGGTAGATTAGAAGTAGACGTAGATTGTAATAAAGTTTTGTTGATGTTTCAGTGTTCTTACCAATCTCTGCACCTTGGTGTCACTTTTTGTCTTTTGGTGTGTCTGAGGAACGTGAATGGGTATTTTGAAATGGCCTGTGGCCCTGGGTGTGCCTTGGTTGTCCTCACCAGGCCCTTATGATCATCATCATCTCCTCTGGTTGCTCCCCCAGCCCCTTCATGGAACTCTGTGAACCAGGGAAGAAGCTGAGGGGCTCCCACATCCCCCATCAGCCCTTCAGCTCTCAGTCCCTAGGCTGGTATTGGAGTAGCTGACCATCTCCCTCAATGGATCCCATGGATGTCTTTTCTGCTGGATGGGAGAAGGTTGCTTACACTGGAGCACTACCAGAAATAAGTGGGAAAACCCAGAAAATTCAAACAAGGCTGGAAAGCATTGGCCGGGGCACTTGTGAACTTGTGTGAGGGTCAGGCACGGGGAAGCCGAGCTGGGGAGTTTTTGCCCCCATCTCAAGGCAGGCACTGGTCCAGCCTGTCCACATCATGCTCTGTTAGAACCACTCCGGGGCTTCCCTGGTTTTGTTTTTCTTCCCCAGAATCGTGCTTCTCATAGTCTTAGAGTCATACAGGCACAGAGTATTTGGGTTTGGAGGCGAGCTCTTAAATGTCATCTAGTCCAATCCCCCTGATGCAAGCAAGAACACCCTCAACAGATCAGGTTGCCCAGAGCCTTGTCAAGCCTGACCTCGAGTATCTCCAAGGTCTGACAAGACCTCAGCAACCTCCCTGGGCAACCTCTTGCATTCCTGTCTTTATTGCCATTTGCTTCCATTGCTGTCTTCCATTGCCCCTTCTCCTATCACTACAGGCCCTTGCAAACAGTCCATCTCCAGCCTCCCTGTAGGCCCCTTCAGATACTGGAGGATTGCTGTTAGTTCTCCTCAGAGCCTTTTCTCCAGCAGGATGAAAAACCCCAGCTCCCTCAGCCTGTCTTCAGAGCAGAGATGATCATTTCTGTAGCCCTCCTCTGGACCCGCTCCTTGAGGTCCATGTCCTTCCTGTGCTGAGGGCTCCAGAGCTGGATGTAGTACTCCAGCTGAGGTCTTCCCAGAGCAAAGCAAAGGGGCAGAATCACCTCTCTCCATCTGCTGCCACTCTTCTTTTGATACAGCCCAGAATGCCATTGGCCTGCCGGCGTGCACTCCTGGCCCATGTCCAGCTTTTTATCCACCAGCACCCCTGAGTCCTTTTCTGCAGGGCTGCTTGCTGAAACCTCATCCTGCAGCCTCTACTGATACTGAGGATTCTTCTAACCAAGATGCAGGACCCTTTCTTAGACTGCAGTAAGAACTAAGTGATACTGAAAGTATTTCCTCCGCTGTGCCATTTTGTGGCCATGCCAGAAACCAAGCAACCAAAGCAAATGACGTCCTCAAAGTCGCAGGAGAAAACAAGAGTCTATAGGCCACCAGTTTCTCACCTGACACAGGAACAGCATGTTCAAATGGGTCTAGAAAGGGAACTAAAACATCTTCATCACTGTTCTGCCACTGAATGACTGCAAACCTCTCAGATAAGTCACTAAGCCTTGATGTCGCTCTTTTCCTTCTTGCCCAAATTGAGTAGTATCATGTCTCGCTTTTAAAATTGAGCCTTAAAATGAGCTAAAAGTTACTTATGACTGGGCTGCCAACAGGCGTTTTGCTGTTATGTAATGAAGGTAGAGTTTCTTCACAGGAAAACAGAAAATCTGTGGGAACAGAAAACTACCCAGATCGTGTTGTTTATTTATTTACCCCTTGCCAAGGTCTCTGAGGTGAAAGATGTTATACTAGGTACTGTTACTTGATTGGCACGGAGACTTCATTTATATTGATGGATCTTACAATAAAGACTACAGCTTAGTTTTAAACCATTTTTTGCAACCCATTTCCCACCAGCTTACTGGTGCTAATTTCTGCTCTTCACTAAATTCATTACAGTTGGCAGCAGCCCACTGCATTTGCTCTCAAGGGATCAGTCTGTAAGCCTGGTTCTTTGCCATCTTTGTCAGCAGGAGGGAACCTGCAGAATAACCAATGGGACAGTCCCTCAAGACAGATCAGTGAGGAGGTACTTCTACTGGTCTGCAAGTGCTAGGGCATGTAACTGTCTTCTAATCTCAGAACAAGGTGTCATTTGGGCCCACTAAGTCTTCAGTGGGAGTAATATCTCGGTTGCTAGAAGCTAGAAATACTTCCGCTTTAGTAGCAATTAGCCCATTAAATACGTCGCAGTTAAACTCTTCTGAAGAATTCAATTTTGTAGAGATGTATTACAGCAAGTAGTGTGAAGAGATGCACAATTCAATAGCAACATCACGTCCTACTGGACTCTGCAGCATATTTCTCTTCCTTAAGTAATGCAAGAAGGGAATGGTGGTTTCCTTTAGATGGCTCGAATGCTTTTATGAGAACAAATAAGTTGGGCATAGATAGCTGTGCTTCACCCCCACCATAAGACAGACATAGATTTTTTCGAATGACTCCAGAGAAGGGCCAAACACATGATACGGGGGCTGGAGCATCCCTGCTGTGAGGAGAGGCTGAGGGTGCTGGGACCGTTGAGCCTGAAGAAGATAAGACTCTGGAGGGGACCTTATAGCTGCCTTCCAATCCCTGAAGGGAACCTATGGGCAGGCTGGGGGGTGAATTTTATTAAGCCTGTCCCGTGACAGGACAAGGGGAAATGGTTTTAAACCAAAGGAGAACAGGTTTCCACTAGGACTTAGGAAGAAGTTCTTCCGTACAAGGGTGGTGAGACTCTGGAACAGATTGCCCCAGCAAGTTGTGGATGCCCCCTCCCTGGAAGTGTTCAAGATCAGCTTGGATGGCACTTTGAGAAACCTGATCTAATAGACCAGGTTAGCTGCAAACCTAATTGGGGGGTGTCCCTGCCCATGGAGGCATGGGATATGTTTCCAGCCATCCTGTACTGGCTTCCACCAGTGGCAGCACACAGCGGGTGTGCTTACCCTGGTGGGTTTGAGGCAGTGTGATACAGTCGATTTGCCAGGCTTCCCCATACCTATATTTTGACCATCTCCCATCATACCACAGAGGTTTCAACCTTTTATCTCGCTTAATTGTGGTGCATACGTCACAATCGGGGATAACCTGTGCAATAGCGTCCAAAGTGAAGTCCACCCCTTCCCCAGAAGGCAGCCCATCGGTATGTTCCATCCCTGCCTTAATGACCTGAAGTGTCATGGGCCCAACTAGCTAGAAGTAGTTCCCCTTTATGGTCCCAGTCCAGAGCTATTTGGAACACTTGAACAGCCTCATCTGCTCGTTGGTTGTGCTGATGTTCCTCAGTAGTTCGATATGAAGGTACGTGGGCATCTACACGATGCACTTTTACATCAAGTTTCTCTAATCTAGCAGCAATGTCTTCCCACAGTTCAGCAGCTCAGATAGCTTTCCCTCTACGTTGCCAGCTGTTTTGCTGCCACTGCTTTTCCCAGCCCCAAAAAGCATTTGCTAACTTCCATGAGTCAGTATAGAGATAAAGTCTCGACCACTCTCCTTGTTCAGCAATGTCCAAAGCCAAGTGGAGGGCTTTCACCTCTGCAAATGGACTTGACTCACCATCTCCTTCATCTGTTTTTGCAACTAGTTGTGTAGGATTCCATACAGCAGCTTTCCACTTTCGATGGCTTCCTACCAGACGACAGGATCCATCAGTGGAAAGAGCACCTTGTTTCTCCTTCTCTGGTAGCTGGTCCTATGGAGGTGCTTCTTTAGCCTGTTTTACCACTTTTTCTGGTTGCATTCCAAAGTATGTCAATCTTTTGGCCAATCTCTTATCACTTCTACAATTCCTGGATGATTGGGTCTTTCTGTTCTATCTGGCTGTGAGAGTAAGGCAATCCATTTACTTCAAGTAGCATGGGTAGCATGATGAAGGGAAGATTCTCTACCTGTGTACATAAAACCCAGTAGAGGGAATTGGGGCACCAGGAGGAGCTGTGCTTCAGTACCAATCACTTGCGAAGCAGCTCTAATTCTTTCAAAAGCAGCTTGTTGTTCTGAGCCCCATTTAAAGTCTTTCTTCTTTCGGGTATTCTCATAGAGAGGTTTCACAGTCTGACTGTAACCAGGAATATGCTTCCTCCAGAAACCAACAGTTCCTAAAAAGAAGCGAGATTCCTTTTTGGTAGTTGGTGGGGCCAGCAATGTATTTGCTCAGGACATCAGTAAAGACAATTTCAAAAGATGCCATCTATACAGCACAAATGAATACTCATGATGCGGTGCAAACCTTGTTTTATTGTATCTGAGAGTGTTTCCACCAAAAAGGGAACTTCCTGCATTCCCTTGGGCTATGCAGAGCAGTGCTCAGATGGCCCCACATTCAGCTGCTAAAAAAATCTTCAACTTAAGTGCATTCTGACCCTTAGAATCATCAAGATCCAGAACATATTAAAAATCCTTTCTTCATCAATACAAAATGACGGCATTTTACTTGTGAAAGTGTAAATATGGAAATGGGTCCTGCTTCACACAAGGCAGGACTGGAAACAGGCACCTACTAAAGGTGATTCATGTTACTGCCTTAGGAATGTACCTTTGAAGAAGAATTGTGCTCGAGAAGTAGCTGTTCATTTCCAGCATTGTAAAGGTAACCCTGCACTAGCTCCAGTGTATGCTGTCTAGCTCTAGTGTCCTGTCAGTTTACATGATCCTAGCAAGGTTTTGGGCAGTTCCCACATAAACCTTAACCATTCCAAAACACTCCTCTCCCTCCTCCTCCTCATCCTTCATTTTGTCCACCTGCTCTTTCTCCTTTCTCCTTCTCTTCCTGGTGATTCCGAGACTTCAGGAAAACTAACTGGAGGTTGATTGGGGCCTGTGTGTGCTCAAGGCACATCAGCTCCCTTGACCACAAGCACTCGGCTTTTTTCACTAGAGAGATGCTCCAGACCCTCTCTTGGACTCTTTCCAGTATGCTCTTGTCTTTCCTGCACTGGGGATCTGCGCATCGGCCACAGTCCGCTTGCTTGTCAGTCGGGGCTTTCACTCCCCAGCCCCAAGGCTGGGGCTCATGGCCCCTGGGTGTGGCCACCAGCAACATTGTGTTGTCACCAGGCAGTCACAATGACCCCAGCATGCTATTTAAGGCCCGCCGCAGCCCTGACCAGTCGCAGTGTTGTCCTCACGCCTGGAGGACAGTGGTCTGCAGGAGGGGAGACGAAGGACCCCCATCCCGCAAGCTGCTAGAGGCGAGCGAAGAGAGGATCTGCTAGACGGGGACAGCGGCAGGGCCCAGGGCACAGGTCCCTTCCTACCTGCTGCACCCCCATCTGTGTGGAGTTCTTGCTGGGAAGATGGGAAACGTCTTCCAGCACTTCCGATTCCTGCTTCCACCGATCGAACAGGTGAGTCATAGAGTCATAGAACTAGAGAAGCATGGAAGGGCTTGGGTTGGGAGGGATCTTAAAGCTCACCCAGTGCCAGTCTCCTGCCATGCCATGGGCAGGGACACTTCCCATTAGACCAGGGTGCAGAGCTTCTGTCCCTCAGCTTTGCTGCTTCCTGCAGGTTGTGTCCCCAGGGCAGGTGATGAGCTTTGTATCCCTTCTGTTTGCAGCAGGAGGTGGTGCAGGATGAGGTCCCAGCAGCCCAGGACATGGCAGGCTCGGGCCAGGCAAACCATCAAAACCTGGCAGCCCCGGAGGTTCTGACAGCGCAGGAGGTTCTGATAGCCCAGGAGCGTCTTGAAGCAGCCCACGGCCAAGCAAACGATGTCAACCTTGCAGCCCAGGCAGACTTGGCCACCCAGGAGGAGATGGCAGCCCAGGACAGCTCTTCTGTTGCTTTGAGCACCAGCCAGGTGACCCAGGCCATGCCATCGTATGTCTCTGGGGACATGTGCTCAATCTGCAGGGAAACTGTCACAAACCGATCCTGCACGAATAGGTGCTTTCACTCTTTCTGTTTTGAGTGCATTATGGAGTGGGCCTTCAGGCGTTCCACCTGCCCCCTCTGCCGGGCACCTTTTGTCTGTATCTTCCGCGAGCTGGGACTCTACAGATATGAGGTACACAACGTTGAGCTTTACAGACGAGAGCGAGCTCAACGTATTGCTGCAGAAAGGAGGCGGCAGGATCCCTCACACCACCAGCCCCACAGACCTGCCAGCCTACCCCAGAGTCAGGACGCTGTTGTCCATGCTGGCTCTCAGGAGTTGGTCCAAAGAAGGTCCCTCAGGTGGGATGACAATGGCCACAGGCAGAGCCTGGCTTCCCAGGGCTCCTCTTCCCCTGCTGCCAGCACCAGCCAGATGCCCGCGCCCACGCTGCTGAATATGTCGGACAACATCTGCCCAATCTGCAGGGGCACCATCAGGAGCCTAACCTTCACGAGCAGGTGCTGGCACGGTTTCTGTTTTCAGTGCATTCGGGAGTGGCTCCTCACCAATTCCACCTGTCCCGTCTGCCACGTGCCTTTTCTCTATATCTTCCATCAGCGGGGACCCCAACAATATGACATGCATGAAGTTGAGCCTTTGAGACAAGAGCAAGCTCAACGCAATGCTCCAGAAAGCGGGCAGCAGCAGCCCTTAGGCCACCTGCCCCAAGGACCTGCCAGCTCGAGCCAAGGTGGTGGCCGGACCGGTTCCCGGGAGCGCCTGTCACACCTATCCCATAGGTGGAACATTGATAGCAACATTGAGGCCCAAACAAGGTTTGAGGGCAGATCCCTTTTGCGGCACCTCGGCAGACATGCCAGTGCTCTATACGGGGTCCAAGACAGTTCCACATGGCAGCAACGCAGTGGCCACATCGGGACCATACAGAGAGTCCGGAGTAGATCCCCTCTGAGGCAGCTCGATGGCCATGCAGGGGCCCAAGGGAGGGTCCAGAGTAGTTCTTCTGGCCACTCCCTCAATGGCCATGAAGGGGCCCAGGAGAGAGTTGAAAGTAGTCCTCCTGGCCACTCCCTCAACGGCCACATCGGGGCCCAAGAGAGGGTCCGAAGCAGGTCCCCATTGAGGCAGGTCAATGGCCATGTCGGAGCCCAAGAAAGGGTCCCAGGAAGGTCCCAGAGGTGGGATCTCAGAGGCCACAGACAGGCTCAGCACTCCCCAGGCAGCCGGCGGCAGCAGCAGAGCAGGGCTCGGGGTGCTGCTCCCATGCACGGAAGATCTGCCAGGCCCGAACGGGACATGGCGGCCTCCTCGGGGAGGAGCGAGCGGCACTGGCGAGCGGGCTGGAATGCCTCAAGTCAAGAGCAGGGGAGAAGAAGCCAGTCCCGGGGCAGGTCCCGCAGCCCCAGAAGGCAGCCAGCACAGCGGGATCAGCGGAGGAGGGGGCGGAGGAATCAGGACCCAGCTCCGAGCCCTGAAGACAACATCCTGGCCTCCTCCAGGAGAAGAGAGCGACGCCAGCGTGGAGCCCGCGGGTCTTCTGGAGCACAGCGTGCTGCAAGGAGCCGATCCCGGCAGAGGTCCCGCAGCCGTGCCGGGCGCAGGGCCCGGTAACTCACCCTGCCAGGAAGGGAAACACAGCGCTGGCCCCCCTGACCATCACCTGTGGGCCAGCGGGAGGAGCCCAGCTGCGGAAGGGGCTGCCAAGGACTGCTCCAGGCACAGCCTCCTGAGCCCTCTGGGCAGCCTGGCTATTTGCCAGTCACGTTATAGGTTAAGTGAGTTGTTGGTAGATTAGAAGTAGAGGTAGATTGTAATAAAGTTTTGTTGATGTTTCAGTGTTCTTACCAATCTCTGCACCTTGGTGTCACTTTTTGTCTTTTGGTGTGTCTGAGGAACGTGAATGGGTATTTTGAAATGGCCTGTGGCCTTGGGTGTGCCTTGGTTGTCCTCACCAGGCCCTTATGATCATCATCATCTCCTCTGATTGCTCCTCCCAGCCCCTTCATGGACCTCTGTGAACCAGGGAAGAAGCTGAGGGGCTCCCACATCCCCCATCAGCCCTTCAGCTCTCAGTCCCTAGGCTGGTATTGGAGTAGCTGACCATCTCCCTCAATGGATCCCATGGATGTCTTTTCTGCTGGATGGGAGAAGGTTGCTTACACTGGAGCACTACCAGAAATAAGTGGGAAAACCCAGAAAATTCAAACAAGGCTGGAAAGCATTGGCCGGGGCACTTGTGAACTTGTGTGAGGGTCAGGCACGGGGAAGCCGAGCTGGGGAGTTTTTGCCCCCATCTCAAGGCAGGCACTGGTCCAGCCTGTCCACATCATGCTCTGTTAGAACCACTCTGGGGCTTCCCTGGTTTTGTTTTTCTTCCCCAGAATCGTGCTTCCCATAGTCTTAGAATCATCCAGGCACAGAGTAATTGGGTTTGGAGGCAAGCTCTTAAATGTCATCTAGTCCAATCCCCCTGATGTAAGCAAGAACACCCTCAACAGATCAGGTTGCCCAGAGCCTTGTCAAGCCTGACCTCGAGTATCTCCAAGGTCTGACAAGACCTCAGCAACCTCCCTGGGCAACCTCTTGCATTCCTGTCTTTATTGCCATTTGCTTCCATTGCTGTCTTCCATTGCCCCTTCTCCTATCACTACAGGCCCTTGCAAACAGTCCATCTCCAGCCTCCCTGTAGGCCCCTTCAGATACTGGAGGATTGCTGTTAGTTCTCCTCAGAGCCTTTTCTCCAGCAGGATGAAAAACCCCAGCTCCCTCAGCCTGTCTTCAGAGCAGAGATGATCATTTCTGTAGCCCTCCTCTGGACCCGCTCCTTGAGGTCCATGTCCTTCCTGTGCTGCGGGCTCCAGAGCTGGATGTAGTACTCCAGCTGAGGTCTTCCCAGAGCAAAGCAAAGGGGCAGAATCACCTCTCTCCATCTGCTGCCACTCTTCTTTTGATACAGCCCAGAATGCCATTGGCCTGCCGGCGTGCACTCCTGGCCCATGTCCAGCTTTTTATCCACCAGCACCCCTGAGTCCTTTTCTGCAGGGCTGCTTGCTGAAACCTCATCCTGCAGCCTCTACTGATACTGAGGATTCTTCTAACCAAGATGCAGGACCCTTTCTTAGACTGCAGTAAGAACTAAGTGATACTGAAAGTATTTCCTCCGCTGTGCCATCTTGTGGCCATGCCAGAAACCAAGCAACCAAAGCAAATGACATCCTCAAAGTCGCAGGAGAAAACAAGAGTCTTAGGCCACCAGTTTCTCACCTGACACAGGAACAGCATGTTCAAATGGGTCTAGAAAGGGAACTAAAACATCTTCATCACTGTTCTGCCACTGAATGACTGCAAACCTCTCAGATAAGTCACTAAGGCTTGATGTTGCTCTTTTCCTTCTTGCCCAAATTGAGTAGTATCATGTCTACCTTTTAAAATTGAGCCTTAAAATGAGCTAAAAGTTACTTATGACTGGGCTTCCAAACAGGCGTTTTGCTGTTATGTAATGAAGGTAGAGTTTCTTCACAGGAAAACAGAAAATCTGTGGGAACAGAAAACTACCCAGATCATGTTGTTTATTTATTTACCCCTTACTAAGGTCTCTGAGGTGAAAGATGTTATACAAGCTACTGTTACTTGATTGGCACGGAGACTTCATTTATATTGATGGATCTTACAGTAAAGACTACAACTTAGTTTTAAACCATTTTTTGCAACCCATTTCCCACCAGCTTACTGGTGCTAATTTCTGCTCTTCACTAAATTCATTACAGTTGGCAGCAGCCCACTGCATTTGCTCTCAGGAAATCAGTCTGTAAGCCTGAGTTCTTTCCCATCTTTGTCAGCAGGAGGGAACCTGCAGAATAACCAATGGGACAGTCCCTCAAGACAGATCAGCGAGGAGGTACTTCTACTGGTCTGCAAGTGCTAGGGCATGTAACTGTCTTCTAATCTCAGAACAAGGTGTCATTTGGGCCCACTAAGTCTTCAGTGGGAGTAATATCTTGGTTGCTAGAAGCTAGAAATACTTCCGCTTTAGTACCAATTAGCCCATTAAATACATCGCAGTTAAACTATTCTGAAGAATTCAATTTTGTAGAGATGTATTACAGCAGGTAGTGTGAAGAGATGCACAATTCAATAGCAACATCACGTCCTACTGGACTCTGCAGCATATTTCTCTTCCTTAAGTAATGCAAGAAGGGAATGGTGGTTTCCTTTAGATGGCTCGAATGCTTTTATGAGAACAAATAAGTTGGGCATAGATAGCTGTGCTTCACCCCCACCATAAGACAGACATAGATTTTTTCGAATGACTCCAGAGAAGGGCCAAACACATGATACGGGGGCTGGAGCATCCCTGCTGTGAGGAGAGGCTGAGGGTGCTGGGACCGTTGAGCCTGAAGAAGATAAGACTCTGGAGGGGACCTTATAGCTGCCTTCCAATACCTGAAGGGAACCTATGGGCAGGCTGGAGGGTGAATTTTATTAAGCCTGTCCCGTGACAGGACAAGGGGAAATGGTTTTAAACCAAAGGAGAACAGGTTTCCACTAGGACTTAGGAAGAAGTTCTTCCGTACAAGGGTGGTGAGACTCTGGAACAGATTGCCCCAGCAAGTTGTGGATGCCCCCTCCCTGGAAGTGTTCAAGATCAGCTTGGATGGCACTTTGAGAAACCTGATCTAATAGACCAGGTTAGCTGCAAACCTAATTGGGGGGTGTCCCTGCCCATGGAGGCATGGGATATGTTTCCAGCCATCCTGTACTGGCTTCCACCAGTGGCAGCACACAGCGGGTGTGCTTACCCTGGTGGGTTTGAGGCAGTGTGATACAGTCGATTTGCCAGGCTTCCCCATACCTATATTTTGACCATCTCCCATCATACCACAGAGGTTTCAACCTTTTATCTCGCTTAATTGTGGTGCATACGTCACAATCGGGGATAACCTGTGCAATAGCGTCCAAAGTGAAGTCCACCCCTTCCCCAGAAGGCAGCCCATCGGTATGTTCCATCCCTGCCTTAATGACCTGAAGTGTCATGGGCCCAACTAGCTAGAAGTAGTTCCCCTTTATGGTCCCAGTCCAGAGCTATTTGGAACACTTGAGCAGCCTCATCTGCTCGTTGGTTGTGCTGATGTTCCTCAGTAGCTCGATATGAAGGTACGTGGGCATCTACACGATGCACTTTTACATCAAGTTTCTCTAATCTAGCAGCAATGTCTTCCCACAGTTCAGCAGCTCAGATAGCTTTCCCTCTATGTTGCCAGCTGTTTTGCTGCCACTGCTTTTCCCAGCCCCAAAAAGCATTTGCTAACTTCCATGAGTCAGTATAGAGATAAAGTCTCGACCACTCTCCTTGTTCAGCAATGTCCAAAGCCAAGTGGAGGGCTTTCACCTCTGCAAATGGACTTGACTCACCATCTCCTTCATCTGTTTTTGCAACTAGTTGTGTAGGATTCCATACAGCAGCTTTCCACTTTCGATGGCTTCCTACCAGACGACAGGATCCATCAGTGGAAAGAGCACCTTGTTTCTCCTTCTCTGGTAGCTGGTCCTATGGAGGTGCTTCTTTAGCCTGTTTTACCACTTTTTCTGGTTGCATTCCAAAGTATGTCAATCTTTTGGCCAATCTCTTATCACTTCTACAATTCCTGGATGATTGGGTCTTTCTGTTCTATCTGGCTGTGAGAGTAAGGCAAGCCATTTACTTCAAGTAGCATGGGTAGCATGATGGAGGGAAGATTCTCTACCTGTGTACATAAAACCCAGTAGAGGGAATCGGGGCACCAGGAGGAGCTGTGCTTCAGTACCAATCACTTGCGAAGCAGCTCTAATTCTTTCAAAAGCAGCTTGTTGTTCTGAGCCCCATTTAAAGTCTTTCTTCTTTCGGGTATTCTCATAGAGAGGTTTCACAGTCTGACTGTAACCAGGAATATGCTTCCTCCAGAAACCAACAGTTCCTAAAAAGAAGCGAGATTCCTTTTTGGTAGTTGGTGGGGCCAGCAATGTATTTGCTCAGGACATCAGTAAAGACAATTTCAAAAGATGCCATCTATACAGCACAAATGAATACTCATGATGCGGTGCAAACCTTGTTTTATTGTATCTGAGAGTGTTTCCACCAAAAAGGGAACTTCCTGCATTCCCTTGGGCTATGCAGAGCAGTGCTCAGATGGCCCCACATTCAGCTGCTAAAAAAATCTTCAACTTAAGTGCATTCTGACCCTTAGAATCATCAAGATCCAGAACATATTAAAAATCCTTTCTTCATCAATACAAAATGACGGCATTTTACTTGTGAAAGTGTAAATATGGAAATGGGTCCTGCTTCACACAAGGCAGGACTGGAAACAGGCACCTACTAAAGGTGATTCATGTTACTGCCTTAGGAATGTACCTTTGAAGAAGAATTGTGCTCGAGAAGTAGCTGTTCATTTCCAGCATTGTAAAGGTAACCCTGCACTAGCTCCAGTGTATGCTGTCTAGCTCTAGTGTCCTGTCAGTTTACATGATCCTAGCAAGGTTTTGGGCAGTTCCCACATAAACCTTAACCATTCCAAAACACTCCTCTCCCTCCTCCTCCTCATCCTTCATTTTGTCCACCTGCTCTTTCTCCTTTCTCCTTCTCTTCCTGGTGATTCCGAGACTTCAGGAAAACTAACTGGAGGTTGATTGGGGCCTGTGTGTGCTCAAGGCACATCAGCTCCCTTGACCACAAGCACTCGGCTTTTTTCACTAGAGAGATGCTCCAGACCCTCTCTTGGACTCTTTCCAGTATGCTCTTGTCTTTCCTGCACTGGGGATCTGCGCATCGGCCACAGTCCGCTTGCTTGTCAGTCGGGGCTTTCACTCCCCAGCCCCAAGGCTGGGGCTCATGGCCCCTGGGTGTGGCCACCAGCAACATTGTGTTGTCACCAGGCAGTCACAATGACCCCAGCATGCTATTTAAGGCCCGCCGCAGCCCTGACCAGTCGCAGTGTTGTCCTCACGCCTGGAGGACAGTGGTCTGCAGGAGGGGAGACGAAGGACCCCCATCCCGCAAGCTGCTAGAGGCGAGCGAAGAGAGGATCTGCTAGACGGGGACAGCGGCAGGGCCCAGGGCACAGGTCCCTTCCTACCTGCTGCACCCCCATCTGTGTGGAGTTCTTGCTGGGAAGATGGGAAACGTCTTCCAGCACTTCCGATTCCTGCTTCCACCGATCGGACAGGTGAGTCATAGAGTCATAGAACTAGAGAAGCATGGAAGGGCTTGGGTTGGGAGGGATCTTAAAGCTCACCCAGTGCCAGTCTCCTGCCATGCCATGGGCAGGGACACTTCCCATTAGACCAGGGTGCAGAGCTTCTGTCCCTCAGCTTTGCTGCTTCCTGCAGGTTGTGTCCCCAGGGCAGGTGATGAGCTTTGTATCCCTTCTGTTTGCAGCAGGAGGTGGTGCAGGATGAGGTCCCAGCAGCCCAGGACATGGCAGGCTCGGGCCAGGCAAACCATCAAAACCTGGCAGCCCCGGAGGTTCTGACAGCGCAGGAGGTTCTGATAGCCCAGGAGCGTCTTGAAGCAGCCCACGGCCAAGCAAACGATGTCAACCTTGCAGCCCAGGCAGACTTGGCCACCCAGGAGGAGATGGCAGCCCAGGACAGCTCTTCTGTTGCTTTGAGCACCAGCCAGGTGACCCAGGCCATGCCATCGTATGTCTCTGGGGACATGTGCTCAATCTGCAGGGAAACTGTCACAAACCGATCCTGCACGAATAGGTGCTTTCACTCTTTCTGTTTTGAGTGCATTATGGAGTGGGCCTTCAGGCGTTCCACCTGCCCCCTCTGCCGGGCACCTTTTGTCTGTATCTTCCGCGAGCTGGGACTCTACAGATATGAGGTACACAACGTTGAGCTTTACAGACGAGAGCGAGCTCAACGTATTGCTGCAGAAAGGAGGCGGCAGGATCCCTCACACCACCAGCCCCACAGACCTGCCAGCCTACCCCAGAGTCAGGACGCTGTTGTCCATGCTGGCTCTCAGGAGTTGGTCCAAAGAAGGTCCCTCAGGTGGGATGACAATGGCCACAGGCAGAGCCTGGCTTCCCAGGGCTCCTCTTCCCCTGCTGCCAGCACCAGCCAGATGCCCGCGCCCACGCTGCTGAATATGTCGGACAACATCTGCCCAATCTGCAGGGGCACCATCAGGAGCCTAACCTTCACGAGCAGGTGCTGGCACGGTTTCTGTTTTCAGTGCATTCGGGAGTGGCTCCTCACCAATTCCACCTGTCCCGTCTGCCACGTGCCTTTTCTCTATATCTTCCATCAGCGGGGACCCCAACAATATGACATGCATGAAGTTGAGCCTTTGAGACAAGAGCAAGCTCAACGCAATGCTCCAGAAAGCGGGCAGCAGCAGCCCTTAGGCCACCTGCCCCAAGGACCTGCCAGCTCGAGCCAAGGTGGTGGCCGGACCGGTTCCCGGGAGCGCCTGTCACACCTATCCCATAGGTGGAACATTGATAGCAACATTGAGGCCCAAACAAGGTTTGAGGGCAGATCCCTTTTGCGGCACCTCGGCAGACATGCCAGTGCTCTATACGGGGTCCAAGACAGTTCCACATGGCAGCAACGCAGTGGCCACATCGGGACCATACAGAGAGTCCGGAGTAGATCCCCTCTGAGGCAGCTCGATGGCCATGCAGGGGCCCAAGGGAGGGTCCAGAGTAGTTCTTCTGGCCACTCCCTCAATGGCCATGAAGGGGCCCAGGAGAGAGTTGAAAGTAGTCCTCCTGGCCACTCCCTCAACGGCCACATCGGGGCCCAAGAGAGGGTCCGAAGCAGGTCCCCATTGAGGCAGGTCAATGGCCATGTCGGAGCCCAAGAAAGGGTCCCAGGAAGGTCCCAGAGGTGGGATCTCAGAGGCCACAGACAGGCTCAGCACTCCCCAGGCAGCCGGCGGCAGCAGCAGAGCAGGGCTCGGGGTGCTGCTCCCATGCACGGAAGATCTGCCAGGCCCGAACGGGACATGGCGGCCTCCTCGGGGAGGAGCGAGCGGCACTGGCGAGCGGGCTGGAATGCCTCAAGTCAAGAGCAGGGGAGAAGAAGCCAGTCCCGGGGCAGGTCCCGCAGCCCCAGAAGGCAGCCAGCACAGCGGGATCAGCGGAGGAGGGGGCGGAGGAATCAGGACCCAGCTCCGAGCCCTGAAGACAACATCCTGGCCTCCTCCAGGAGAAGAGAGCGACGCCAGCGTGGAGCCCGCGGGTCTTCTGGAGCACAGCGTGCTGCAAGGAGCCGATCCCGGCAGAGGTCCCGCAGCCGTGCCGGGCGCAGGGCCCGGTAACTCACCCTGCCAGGAAGGGAAACACAGCGCTGGCCCCCCTGACCATCACCTGTGGGCCAGCGGGAGGAGCCCAGCTGCGGAAGGGGCTGCCAAGGACTGCTCCAGGCACAGCCTCCTGAGCCCTCTGGGCAGCCTGGCTATTTGCCAGTCACGTTATAGGTTAAGTGAGTTGTTGGTAGATTAGAAGTAGGGGTAGATTGTAATAAAGTTTTGTTGATGTTTCAGTGTTCTTACCAATCTCTGCACCTTGGTGTCACTTTTTGTCTTTTGGTGTGTCTGAGGAACGTGAATGGGTATTTTGAAATGGCCTGTGGCCTTGGGTGTGCCTTGGTTGTCCTCACCAGGCCCTTATGATCATCATCATCTCCTCTGATTGCTCCTCCCAGCCCCTTCATGGACCTCTGTGAACCAGGGAAGAAGCTGAGGGGCTCCCACATCCCCCATCAGCCCTTCAGCTCTCAGTCCCTAGGCTGGTATTGGAGTAGCTGACCATCTCCCTCAATGGATCCCATGGATGTCTTTTCTGCTGGATGGGAGAAGGTTGCTTACACTGGAGCACTACCAGAAATAAGTGGGAAAACCCAGAAAATTCAAACAAGGCTGGAAAGCATTGGCCGGGGCACTTGTGAACTTGTGTGAGGGTCAGGCACGGGGAAGCCGAGCTGGGGAGTTTTTGCCCCCATCTCAAGGCAGGCACTGGTCCAGCCTGTCCACATCATGCTCTGTTAGAACCACTCTGGGGCTTCCCTGGTTTTGTTTTTCTTCCCCAGAATCGTGCTTCTCATAGTCTTAGAATCATCCAGGCACAGAGTAATTGGGTTTGGAGGCAAGCTCTTAAATGTCATCTAGTCCAATCCCCCTGATGTAAGCAAGAACACCCTCAACAGATCAGGTTGCCCAGAGCCTTGTCAAGCCTGACCTCGAGTATCTCCAAGGTCTGACAAGACCTCAGCAACCTCCCTGGGCAACCTCTTGCATTCCTGTCTTTATTGCCATTTGCTTCCATTGCTGTCTTCCATTGCCCCTTCTCCTATCACTACAGGCCCTTGCAAACAGTCCATCTCCAGCCTCCCTGTAGGCCCCTTCAGATACTGGAGGATTGCTGTTAGTTCTCCTCAGAGCCTTTTCTCCAGCAGGATGAAAAACCCCAGCTCCCTCAGCCTGTCTTCAGAGCAGAGATGATCATTTCTGTAGCCCTCCTCTGGACCCGCTCCTTGAGGTCCATGTCCTTCCTGTGCTGCGGGCTCCAGAGCTGGATGTAGTACTCCAGCTGAGGTCTTCCCAGAGCAAAGCAAAGGGGCAGAATCACCTCTCTCCATCTGCTGCCACTCTTCTTTTGATACAGCCCAGAATGCCATTGGCCTGCCGGCGTGCACTCCTGGCCCATGTCCAGCTTTTTATCCACCAGCACCCCTGAGTCCTTTTCTGCAGGGCTGCTTGCTGAAACCTCATCCTGCAGCCTCTACTGATACTGAGGATTCTTCTAACCAAGATGCAGGACCCTTTCTTAGACTGCAGTAAGAACTAAGTGATACTGAAAGTATTTCCTCCGCTGTGCCATCTTGTGGCCATGCCAGAAACCAAGCAACCAAAGCAAATGACATCCTCAAAGTCGCAGGAGAAAACAAGAGTCTTAGGCCACCAGTTTCTCACCTGACACAGGAACAGCATGTTCAAATGGGTCTAGAAAGGGAACTAAAACATCTTCATCACTGTTCTGCCACTGAATGACTGCAAACCTCTCAGATAAGTCACTAAGGCTTGATGTTGCTCTTTTCCTTCTTGCCCAAATTGAGTAGTATCATGTCTACCTTTTAAAATTGAGCCTTAAAATGAGCTAAAAGTTACTTATGACTGGGCTTCCAAACAGGCGTTTTGCTGTTATGTAATGAAGGTAGAGTTTCTTCACAGGAAAACAGAAAATCTGTGGGAACAGAAAACTACCCAGATCATGTTGTTTATTTATTTACCCCTTACTAAGGTCTCTGAGGTGAAAGATGTTATACAAGCTACTGTTACTTGATTGGCACGGAGACTTCATTTATATTGATGGATCTTACAGTAAAGACTACAACTTAGTTTTAAACCATTTTTTGCAACCCATTTCCCACCAGCTTACTGGTGCTAATTTCTGCTCTTCACTAAATTCATTACAGTTGGCAGCAGCCCACTGCATTTGCTCTCAGGAAATCAGTCTGTAAGCCTGAGTTCTTTCCCATCTTTGTCAGCAGGAGGGAACCTGCAGAATAACCAATGGGACAGTCCCTCAAGACAGATCAGCGAGGAGGTACTTCTACTGGTCTGCAAGTGCTAGGGCATGTAACTGTCTTCTAATCTCAGAACAAGGTGTCATTTGGGCCCACTAAGTCTTCAGTGGGAGTAATATCTCGGTTGCTAGAAGCTAGAAATACTTCCGCTTTAGTACCAATTAGCCCATTAAATACGTCGCAGTTAAACTCTTCTGAAGAATTCAATTTTGTAGAGATGTATTACAGCAGGTAGTGTGAAGAGATGCACAATTCAATAGCAACATCACGTCCTACTGGACTCTGCAGCATATTTCTCTTCCTTAAGTAATGCAAGAAGGGAATGGTGGTTTCCTTTAGATGGCTCGAATGCTTTTATGAGAACAAATAAGTTGGGCATAGATAGCTGTGCTTCACCCCCACCATAAGACAGACATAGATTTTTCCGAATGACTCCAGAGAAGGGCCAAACACATGACACGGGTGCTGGAGCATCCCTGCTGTGAGGAGAGGCTGAGGGTGGTGGGACCGTTGAGCCTGAAGAAGATAAGACTCTGGAGGGGACCTTATAGCTGCCTTCCAATACCTGAAGGGAACCTATGGGCAGGCTGGGGGGTGAATTTTATTAAGCCTGTCCCGTGACAGGACAAGGGGAAATGGTTTTAAACCAAAGGAGAACAGGTTTCCACTAGGACTTAGGAAGAAGTTCTTCCGTACAAGGGTGGTGAGACTCTGGAACAGATTGCCCCAGCAAGTTGTGGATGCCCCCTCCCTGGAAGTGTTCAAGATCAGCTTGGATGGCACTTTGAGAAACCTGATCTAATAGACCAGGTTAGCTGCAAACCTAATTGGGGGGTGTCCCTGCCCATGGAGGCATGGGATATGTTTCCAGCCATCCTGTACTGGCTTCCACCAGTGGCAGCACACAGCGGGTGTGCTTACCCTGGTGGGTTTGAGGCAGTGTGATACAGTCGATTTGCCAGGCTTCCCCATACCTATATTTTGACCATCTCCCATCATACCACAGAGGTTTCAACCTTTTATCTCGCTTAATTGTGGTGCATACGTCACAATCGGGGATAACCTGTGCAATAGCGTCCAAAGTGAAGTCCACCCCTTCCCCAGAAGGCAGCCCATCGGTATGTTCCATCCCTGCCTTAATGACCTGAAGTGTCATGGGCCCAACTAGCTAGAAGTAGTTCCCCTTTATGGTCCCAGTCCAGAGCTATTTGGAACACTTGAGCAGCCTCATCTGCTCGTTGGTTGTGCTGATGTTCCTCAGTAGCTCGATATGAAGGTACGTGGGCATCTACACGATGCACTTTTACATCAAGTTTCTCTAATCTAGCAGCAATGTCTTCCCACAGTTCAGCAGCTCAGATAGCTTTCCCTCTATGTTGCCAGCTGTTTTGCTGCCACTGCTTTTCCCAGCCCCAAAAAGCATTTGCTAACTTCCATGAGTCAGTATAGAGATAAAGTCTCGACCACTCTCCTTGTTCAGCAATGTCCAAAGCCAAGTGGAGGGCTTTCACCTCTGCAAATGGACTTGACTCACCATCTCCTTCATCTGTTTTTGCAACTAGTTGTGTAGGATTCCATACAGCAGCTTTCCACTTTCGATGGCTTCCTACCAGACGACAGGATCCATCAGTGGAAAGAGCACCTTGTTTCTCCTTCTCTGGTAGCTGGTCCTATGGAGGTGCTTCTTTAGCCTGTTTTACCACTTTTTCTGGTTGCATTCCAAAGTATGTCAATCTTTTGGCCAATCTCTTATCACTTCTACAATTCCTGGATGATTGGGTCTTTCTGTTCTATCTGGCTGTGAGAGTAAGGCAAGCCATTTACTTCAAGTAGCATGGGTAGCATGATGGAGGGAAGATTCTCTACCTGTGTACATAAAACCCAGTAGAGGGAATCGGGGCACCAGGAGGAGCTGTGCTTCAGTACCAATCACTTGCGAAGCAGCTCTAATTCTTTCAAAAGCAGCTTGTTGTTCTGAGCCCCATTTAAAGTCTTTCTTCTTTCGGGTATTCTCATAGAGAGGTTTCACAGTCTGACTGTAACCAGGAATATGCTTCCTCCAGAAACCAACAGTTCCTAAAAAGAAGCGAGATTCCTTTTTGGTAGTTGGTGGGGCCAGCAATGTATTTGCTCAGGACATCAGTAAAGACAATTTCAAAAGATGCCATCTATACAGCACAAATGAATACTCATGATGCGGTGCAAACCTTGTTTTATTGTATCTGAGAGTGTTTCCACCAAAAAGGGAACTTCCTGCATTCCCTTGGGCTATGCAGAGCAGTGCTCAGATGGCCCCACATTCAGCTGCTAAAAAAATCTTCAACTTAAGTGCATTCTGACCCTTAGAATCATCAAGATCCAGAACATATTAAAAATCCTTTCTTCATCAATACAAAATGACGGCATTTTACTTGTGAAAGTGTAAATATGGAAATGGGTCCTGCTTCACACAAGGCAGGACTGGAAACAGGCACCTACTAAAGGTGATTCATGTTACTGCCTTAGGAATGTACCTTTGAAGAAGAATTGTGCTCGAGAAGTAGCTGTTCATTTCCAGCATTGTAAAGGTAACCCTGCACTAGCTCCAGTGTATGCTGTCTAGCTCTAGTGTCCTGTCAGTTTACATGATCCTAGCAAGGTTTTGGGCAGTTCCCACATAAACTTTAACCATTCCAAAACACTCCTCTCCCTCCTCCTCCTCATCCTTCATTTTGTCCACCTGCTCTTTCTCCTTTCTCCTTCTCTTCCTGGTGATTCCGAGACTTCAGGAAAACTAACTGGAGGTTGATTGGGGCCTGTGTGTGCTCAAGGCACATCAGCTCCCTTGACCACAAGCACTCGGCTTTTTTCACTAGAGAGATGCTCCAGACCCTCTCTTGGACTCTTTCCAGTATGCTCTTGTCTTTCCTGCACTGGGGATCTGCGCATCGGCCACAGTCCGCTTGCTTGTCAGTCGGGGCTTTCACTCCCCAGCCCCAAGGCTGGGGCTCATGGCCCCTGGGTGTGGCCACCAGCAACATTGTGTTGTCACCAGGCAGTCACAATGACCCCAGCATGCTATTTAAGGCCCGCCGCAGCCCTGACCAGTCGCAGTGTTGTCCTCACGCCTGGAGGACAGTGGTCTGCAGGAGGGGAGACGAAGGACCCCCATCCCGCAAGCTGCTAGAGGCGAGCGAAGAGAGGATCTGCTAGACGGGGACAGCGGCAGGGCCCAGGGCACAGGTCCCTTCCTACCTGCTGCACCCCCATCTGTGTGGAGTTCTTGCTGGGAAGATGGGAAACGTCTTCCAGCACTTCCGATTCCTGCTTCCACCGATCGAACAGGTGAGTCATAGAGTCATAGAACTAGAGAAGCATGGAAGGGCTTGGGTTGGGAGGGATCTTAAAGCTCACCCAGTGCCAGTCTCCTGCCATGCCATGGGCAGGGACACTTCCCATTAGACCAGGGTGCAGAGCTTCTGTCCCTCAGCTTTGCTGCTTCCTGCAGGTTGTGTCCCCAGGGCAGGTGATGAGCTTTGTATCCCTTCTGTTTGCAGCAGGAGGTGGTGCAGGATGAGGTCCCAGCAGCCCAGGACATGGCAGGCTCGGGCCAGGCAAACCATCAAAACCTGGCAGCCCCGGAGGTTCTGACAGCGCAGGAGGTTCTGATAGCCCAGGAGCGTCTTGAAGCAGCCCACGGCCAAGCAAACGATGTCAACCTTGCAGCCCAGGCAGACTTGGCCACCCAGGAGGAGATGGCAGCCCAGGACAGCTCTTCTGTTGCTTTGAGCACCAGCCAGGTGACCCAGGCCATGCCATCGTATGTCTCTGGGGACATGTGCTCAATCTGCAGGGAAACTGTCACAAACCGATCCTGCACGAATAGGTGCTTTCACTCTTTCTGTTTTGAGTGCATTATGGAGTGGGCCTTCAGGCGTTCCACCTGCCCCCTCTGCCGGGCACCTTTTGTCTGTATCTTCCGCGAGCTGGGACTCTACAGATATGAGGTACACAACGTTGAGCTTTACAGACGAGAGCGAGCTCAACGTATTGCTGCAGAAAGGAGGCGGCAGGATCCCTCACACCACCAGCCCCACAGACCTGCCAGCCTACCCCAGAGTCAGGACGCTGTTGTCCATGCTGGCTCTCAGGAGTTGGTCCAAAGAAGGTCCCTCAGGTGGGATGACAATGGCCACAGGCAGAGCCTGGCTTCCCAGGGCTCCTCTTCCCCTGCTGCCAGCACCAGCCAGATGCCCGCGCCCACGCTGCTGAATATGTCGGACAACATCTGCCCAATCTGCAGGGGCACCATCAGGAGCCTAACCTTCACGAGCAGGTGCTGGCACGGTTTCTGTTTTCAGTGCATTCGGGAGTGGCTCCTCACCAATTCCACCTGTCCCGTCTGCCACGTGCCTTTTCTCTATATCTTCCATCAGCGGGGACCCCAACAATATGACATGCATGAAGTTGAGCCTTTGAGACAAGAGCAAGCTCAACGCAATGCTCCAGAAAGCGGGCAGCAGCAGCCCTTAGGCCACCTGCCCCAAGGACCTGCCAGCTCGAGCCAAGGTGGTGGCCGGACCGGTTCCCGGGAGCGCCTGTCACACCTATCCCATAGGTGGAACATTGATAGCAACATTGAGGCCCAAACAAGGTTTGAGGGCAGATCCCTTTTGCGGCACCTCGGCAGACATGCCAGTGCTCTATACGGGGTCCAAGACAGTTCCACATGGCAGCAACGCAGTGGCCACATCGGGACCATACAGAGAGTCCGGAGTAGATCCCCTCTGAGGCAGCTCGATGGCCATGCAGGGGCCCAAGGGAGGGTCCAGAGTAGTTCTTCTGGCCACTCCCTCAATGGCCATGAAGGGGCCCAGGAGAGAGTTGAAAGTAGTCCTCCTGGCCACTCCCTCAACGGCCACATCGGGGCCCAAGAGAGGGTCCGAAGCAGGTCCCCATTGAGGCAGGTCAATGGCCATGTCGGAGCCCAAGAAAGGGTCCCAGGAAGGTCCCAGAGGTGGGATCTCAGAGGCCACAGACAGGCTCAGCACTCCCCAGGCAGCCGGCGGCAGCAGCAGAGCAGGGCTCGGGGTGCTGCTCCCATGCACGGAAGATCTGCCAGGCCCGAACGGGACATGGCGGCCTCCTCGGGGAGGAGCGAGCGGCACTGGCGAGCGGGCTGGAATGCCTCAAGTCAAGAGCAGGGGAGAAGAAGCCAGTCCCGGGGCAGGTCCCGCAGCCCCAGAAGGCAGCCAGCACAGCGGGATCAGCGGAGGAGGGGGCGGAGGAATCAGGACCCAGCTCCGAGCCCTGAAGACAACATCCTGGCCTCCTCCAGGAGAAGAGAGCGACGCCAGCGTGGAGCCCGCGGGTCTTCTGGAGCACAGCGTGCTGCAAGGAGCCGATCCCGGCAGAGGTCCCGCAGCCGTGCCGGGCGCAGGGCCCGGTAACTCACCCTGCCAGGAAGGGAAACACAGCGCTGGCCCCCCTGACCATCACCTGTGGGCCAGCGGGAGGAGCCCAGCTGCGGAAGGGGCTGCCAAGGACTGCTCCAGGCACAGCCTCCTGAGCCCTCTGGGCAGCCTGGCTATTTGCCAGTCACGTTATAGGTTAAGTGAGTTGTTGGTAGATTAGAAGTAGGGGTAGATTGTAATAAAGTTTTGTTGATGTTTCAGTGTTCTTACCAATCTCTGCACCTTGGTGTCACTTTTTGTCTTTTGGTGTGTCTGAGGAACGTGAATGGGTATTTTGAAATGGCCTGTGGCCTTGGGTGTGCCTTGGTTGTCCTCACCAGGCCCTTATGATCATCATCATCTCCTCTGATTGCTCCTCCCAGCCCCTTCATGGACCTCTGTGAACCAGGGAAGAAGCTGAGGGGCTCCCACATCCCCCATCAGCCCTTCAGCTCTCAGTCCCTAGGCTGGTATTGGAGTAGCTGACCATCTCCCTCAATGGATCCCATGGATGTCTTTTCTGCTGGATGGGAGAAGGTTGCTTACACTGGAGCACTACCAGAAATAAGTGGGAAAACCCAGAAAATTCAAACAAGGCTGGAAAGCATTGGCCGGGGCACTTGTGAACTTGTGTGAGGGTCAGGCACGGGGAAGCCGAGCTGGGGAGTTTTTGCCCCCATCTCAAGGCAGGCACTGGTCCAGCCTGTCCACATCATGCTCTGTTAGAACCACTCTGGGGCTTCCCTGGTTTTGTTTTTCTTCCCCAGAATCGTGCTTCCCATAGTCTTAGAATCATCCAGGCACAGAGTAATTGGGTTTGGAGGCAAGCTCTTAAATGTCATCTAGTCCAATCCCCCTGATGTAAGCAAGAACACCCTCAACAGATCAGGTTGCCCAGAGCCTTGTCAAGCCTGACCTCGAGTATCTCCAAGGTCTGACAAGACCTCAGCAACCTCCCTGGGCAACCTCTTGCATTCCTGTCTTTATTGCCATTTGCTTCCATTGCTGTCTTCCATTGCCCCTTCTCCTATCACTACAGGCCCTTGCAAACAGTCCATCTCCAGCCTCCCTGTAGGCCCCTTCAGATACTGGAGGATTGCTGTTAGTTCTCCTCAGAGCCTTTTCTCCAGCAGGATGAAAAACCCCAGCTCCCTCAGCCTGTCTTCAGAGCAGAGATGATCATTTCTGTAGCCCTCCTCTGGACCCGCTCCTTGAGGTCCATGTCCTTCCTGTGCTGCGGGCTCCAGAGCTGGATGTAGTACTCCAGCTGAGGTCTTCCCAGAGCAAAGCAAAGGGGCAGAATCACCTCTCTCCATCTGCTGCCACTCTTCTTTTGATACAGCCCAGAATGCCATTGGCCTGCCGGCGTGCACTCCTGGCCCATGTCCAGCTTTTTATCCACCAGCACCCCTGAGTCCTTTTCTGCAGGGCTGCTTGCTGAAACCTCATCCTGCAGCCTCTACTGATACTGAGGATTCTTCTAACCAAGATGCAGGACCCTTTCTTAGACTGCAGTAAGAACTAAGTGATACTGAAAGTATTTCCTCCGCTGTGCCATTTTGTGGCCATGCCAGAAACCAAGCAACCAAAGCAAATGACATCCTCAAAGTCGCAGGAGAAAACAAGAGTCTTAGGCCACCAGTTTCTCACATGACACAGGAACAGCATGTTCAAATGGGTCTAGAAAGGGAACTAAAACATCTTCATCACTGTTCTGCCACTGAATGACTGCAAACCTCTCAGATAAGTCACTAAGCCTTGATGTCGCTCTTTTCCTTCTTGCCCAAATTGAGTAGTATCATGTCTCCCTTTTAAAATTGAGCCTTAAAATGAGCTAAAAGTTACTTATGACTGGGCTGCCAACAGGCGTTTTTCTATTATGTAATGAAGGTAGAGTTTCTTCACAGGAAAACAGAAAATCTGTGGGAACAAAAAACTACCCAGATCGTGTTGTTTATTTATTTACCCCTTACTAAGGTCTCTGAGGTGAAAGATGTTATACAAGCTACTGTCACTTGATTGGCACGGAGACTTCATTTATATTGATGGATCTTACAGTAAAGACTACAACTTAGTTTTAAACCATTTTTTGCAACCCATTTCCCACCAGCTTACTGGTGCTAATTTCTGCTCTTCACTAAATTCATTACAGTTGGCAGCAGCCCACTGCATTTGCTCTCAGGAAATCAGTCTGTAAGCCTGAGTTCTTTCCCATCTTTGTCAGCAGGAGGGAACCTGCAGAATAACCAATGGGACAGTCCCTCAAGACAGATCAGCGAGGAGGTACTTCTACTGGTCTGCAAGTGCTAGGGCATGTAACTGTCTTCTAATCTCAGAACAAGGTGTCATTTGGGCCCACTAAGTCTTCAGTGGGAGTAATATCTCGGTTGCTAGAAGCTAGAAATACTTCCGCTTTAGTAGCAATTAGCCCATTAAATACGTCGCAGTTAAACTCTTCTGAAGAATTCAATTTTGTAGAGATGTATTACAGCAGGTAGTGTGAAGAGATGCACAATTCAATAGCAACATCACGTCCTACTGGACTCTGTAGCATATTTCTCTTCCTTAAGTAATGCAAGAAGGGAATGGTGGTTTCCTTTAGATGGCTCGAATGCTTTTATGAGAACAAATAAGTTGGGCATAGATAGCTGTGCTTCACCCCCACCATAAGACAGAGATAGATTTTTCTGAATGACTCCAGAGAAGGGCCAAACACATGACACGGGTGCTGGAGCATCCCTGCTGTGAGGAGAGGCTGAGGGTGCTGGGACCGTTGAGCCTGAAGAAGATAAGACTCTGGAGGGGACCTTATAGCTGCCTTCCAATCCCTGAAGGGAACCTATGGGCAGGCTGGAGGGTGAATTTTATTAAGCCTGTCCCGTGACAGGACAAGGGGAAATGGTTTTAAACCAAAGGAGAACAGGTTTCGACTAGAACTTAGGAAGAAGTTCTTCCGTACAAGGGTGGTGAGACTCTGGAACAGATTGCCCCAGCAAGTTGTGGATGCCCCCTCCCTGGAAGTGTTCAAGATCAGCTTGGATGGCACTTTGAGAAACCTGATCTAATAGACCAGGTTAGCTGCAAACCTAATTGAGGGGTGTCCCTGCCCATGGAGAAGAGCCCATCTTGTAGTTGAAATTTCAATAATTCCCCAAAGATTTTGTAGAGCGTTGCAACCGTATGTACTCACCATTCCTTTTACTGGACTTATTAGTAGCAGATTCTATGTTGTTTGAGAAGAATCACTATGGATGTTAATTTGAAAAAATGGACTTTGACAGTTGTGTTGTTGTGAAGTATTACTCGCGAGTTTCATAAGTCTTCTGAATTTTTTTTCACTGGGGATTGTTATGTAAAATGTGGGCCTCTTTCAGCCTGCAACATGCAAGCCTATCAGTATCTTTGCTTTATTATCTTGGGGGAAATTGCGTGACTTCAGCTAACCTAATGCTATCAGATAATAATTTTTAAAGTGTATAAGTTTTCTCTCTCTAAAAGTAAAGTCGTGTATGGATGCTGATTTTCAGCACATCTGAAGTAATTCTCTTTTGCCTTGCTGTTGTAATAAGTGCAGTAACGCAAACCATCCTCTAACTCTATAATTCTATAAACCAGCATTAGATATTAAAGTTGAGTAGTTATATCTCCTTGAATTTAAATTACATATAATCACTGTCAAGCAGCTGGGTGACCTGGAGGTGCCCCTCCCACGCCTCAGGGAGCCCCTGCTCACACTGCACGTGTTGGAGAGGTCACTCACTGTCCTGCCCCAAGGTTTCCACACAACTGTGAGGCTCAATAAGCTGAGGAGCCTTCAGTGCAATGTAATGTGATGCTTGGGCTTCAGCTCTGAAGTGTTTGGGCAGCTGGAGGAGATGTGTGTTGGAGGTTCCTTCCAGCTGCACTCCACTCTCTTCTGCCTGTGCTGCCAAAATGCTGGGGACTGTCCTGGAGAAGACGGCTATGGGCCACGGGATGGGCAACAAAGAGGAAGAGTTGGAAGGCACTGTGCTGCTGGAAGGCTATGACACAGTGGCCATTACTGAAACTTGGTGGGATTAACCCTACATCTGGAGTGTGGCTGTTGATGGACATAAAGAGTTCAGGAGGGAGGGAGGGTTGGAGGTGTTGCCCTCTAAGGTAAGAAATGGATTGAGTGAAAGGAGATGTCCCTAAACAGCAGCCATCAACAAGCCAAAAACTTGACCAGCCTATTTCTGCAGCCTTCTAATGCTTTCCACGGACTTACCACCTCTGGAGACCAGGAGACTTTGGTCCAGTCCAGCACAGCTGTTCTTGAATGGGATGAAAAAGGAGATGGAAACTTTAAATGGGACAGCAGAAAAAATCCAGAAGCCAAAAAAGCAAGCTGTCTGACTGCTATCTCTCCTTTCCTTCAGCAGTGCAGCATTCTTGAAGCTTTCCTTTCAAGGCTCATTATAGGGCATTTCCCTATTCATAGACTTGTGCTGGGAAAATAAAATGAGCACAAGACTTTCTCCAAAGGAAAACCCTTGGTTTGCTTTCAGGGGTGAGTGCTTAGAACTGCAGAGCAGAAACTCACCCACTACACAGTAAATAAGACAAAACAAAAATACCTGGAGTTCATGAAATGCTACAGAAGGAGCTACTGGAGAAAAATCTGCTGCCTTTTTTGCACTGTGTTTTGCTGGCGTTCATATTGTACAAATCCTTTGAGCTTCCTCTCTTGTTGAGACTGAGCCAATGTCCAGTATAATTTTGCAATGGCCACAGCTTGACTGAAGAAGCACACTCCAACCCAAAGACACAAAGATGGTATTTCTAATTATACGCATTCCCACCAAGAGATACTGTGACTTCCCTCTCTCAAAAAGTGTAGTAGGTTCGTCTCTCTCAAAAAGTGTAGTAGGGCAAAGTACGGTGTCTCTACTGTTATATTCTCTACAAAATTCACTGTCAAAAGTATTGTTTAAATGAAGGGTTTTGTGTAGGTGTTTGCATTCCTTTGGTGCCTAGTTAGCCTTTGGCTAACAGGAGTTAGTAGTATTAGGGGTTTACTCTATTTTTTTACTGATATTTTAGTTCTTCCTCATTTAATACTTTTCCTGAATTTTACTTGGTTAGGAATATAAATTCATCAACATACATTACAGGAATACAAATTCATCAACGTATATCACATTTTGATTATGAGGAAAACCGGCCACTACTCAGAGAGAAGGCATGAATTGTAAAGCCACACGTTTTGAAACTTCAACAGGTAACAAAGATTTATTTTTAAGGAAAGGCAACAAGGTATCACGGTTTATACAAAGAGGAAACACGAGTCTTTCCTTTGAAGGAGAGACAAACCGTTAGGAAAAGAAAGAAAGTAACAAAGGATAATTTCAAAGAAATTGTTTCACCGGTTCGGAGGCTGTGCAAGCTGCTGCCGAGGTGTTTGGCTGTGAGCTGGGGCTGTCCTGCAGGCTGGCTGGCTTACACCTGGGAGTTGCTGGCCGCTTTTTCCTCAGGGCAGGTCGCTGGCTGCACTGCAGGCCCTCTGCTTCCACCTGGTCTTCTCGGAGCTGAGCAGAAGCTGCTGATTCTTTCGTAGCCAAAGGATTGAGCAGGGAGGAAGGAAAAACTAGCTCCTTTTGGTTCTTTCTGCACGTCTTTTTATAATGGAAAAAGACAGGGGGTCCTTCCCTTTTCCAGGTGTCCCGGAAAGGAGTCTTTCTTATCTATCTGTCTTTTAAGATGTTTTAATGTCACTATTCTTCCTGTTCCACCAGGCGCCAGGGAGGTGACCTGATCAGTTTTCCTTATCTTCTAGGTGTAAGAAATGCTGATTTGCCATCTTGCTTGGTGTTTTGCAACAGGGTAGAAGGGAAAGAAATTGAATAATTTATTCAAGAATCATATTTTTGAAAGTGTTTACATCAGCCCCACATTCAGCTGCTAAAAAAATCTTCAACTTAATTGCATTCTGACACTGAGCTCTAGTGTCCTGTTAGTTTACATGATCCTAGCAAGGTTTTGGGCAGTTCCCACATAAACTTTAACCATTCCAAAACACTCCTCTCCCTCCTCCTCCTCCTCCTCCTCATCCTTCATTTTGTCCACCTGCTCTTTCTCCTTTCTCCTTCTCTTCCTGGTGATTCCGAGACTTCAGGAAAACTAACTGGAGGTTGATTGGGGCCTGTGTGTGCTCAAGGCACATCAGCCCCCTTGACCACAAGCACTCGGCTTTTTTCACTAGAGAGATGCTCCAGACCCTCTCTTGGACTCTTTCCAGTATGCTCTTGTCTTTCCTGCACTGGGGATCTGCGCATCGGCCACAGTCCGCTTGCTTGTCAGTCGGGGCTTTCACTCCCCAGCCCCAAGGCTGGGGCTCATGGCCCCTGGGTGTGGCCACCAGCAACATTGTGTTGTCACCAGGCAGTCACAATGACCCCAGCATGCTATTTAAGGCCCGCCGCAGCCCTGACCAGTCGCAGTGTTGTCCTCACGCCTGGAGGACAGTGGTCTGCAGGAGGGGAGACGAAGGACCCCCATCCCGCAAGCTGCTAGAGGCGAGCGAAGAGAGGATCTGCTAGACGGGGACAGCGGCAGGGCCCAGGGCACAGGTCCCTTCCTACCTGCTGCACCCCCATCTGTGTGGAGTTCTTGCTGGGAAGATGGGAAACGTCTTCCAGCACTTCCGATTCCTGCTTCCACCGATCGGACAGGTGAGTCATAGAGTCATAGAACTAGAGAAGCATGGAAGGGCTTGGGTTGGGAGGGATCTTAAAGCTCACCCAGTGCCAGTCTCCTGCCATGCCATGGGCAGGGACACTTCCCATTAGACCAGGGTGCAGAGCTTCTGTCCCTCAGCTTTGCTGCTTCCTGCAGGTTGTGTCCCCAGGGCAGGTGATGAGCTTTGTATCCCTTCTGTTTGCAGCAGGAGGTGGTGCAGGATGAGGTCCCAGCAGCCCAGGACATGGCAGGCTCGGGCCAGGCAAACCATCAAAACCTGGCAGCCCCGGAGGTTCTGACAGCGCAGGAGGTTCTGATAGCCCAGGAGCATCTTGAAGCAGCCCACGGCCAAGCAAACGATGACAACCTTGCAGCCCAGGCAGACTTGGCCACCCAGGACGAGATGGCAGCCCAGGACAGCTCTTCTGTTGCTTTGAGCAGCAGCCAGGTGACCCAGGCCATGCCATCGTATGTCTCTGAGGACATCTGCTCAATCTGCAGGGAAACTATCAGAAGCCGATCCTGCACAAATAGGTGCTTTCACTCTTTCTGTTTTGAGTGCATTATGGAGTGGGCCATCAGATGTTCCACCTGCCCACTCTGCCGGGCACCTTTTGTCTGTATCTTCCGTGAGCTGGGACTCTACAGATACGAGGTACACATTGTTGAGCTTTATAGACGAGAGCGAGCTCAACGTATTGCTGCAGAAAGGAGGCGGCAGGAGCCCTCACACCACCAGCCCCACAGACCTGCCAGCCTACCCCTTGGCTTGGGCCAAGGTGGTGGCCAGGTCAGGGCCCTGGAGTCAGTCCAAAACCTACTCCAGCGTCAGGATGCTGTTGTCCATGCTGGCTCTCAAGAGCTGGTCCAACGAAGGTCCCTCAGGTGGGATGACAATGGCCACAGGCAGAGCCTGGCTTCCCAGGGCTCCTCTTCCCCTGCTGCCAGCACCAGCCAGATGCCCGCGCCCACGCTGCTGGATATCTCGGACAACATCTGCCCAATCTGCAGGGGCACCATCAGGAGCCTAACCTTCACGAGCAGGTGCTGGCACTGTTTCTGTTTCCAGTGCATTTGGGAGTGGCTCCTCACCCATTCCATCTGTCCCGTCTGCCACGTGCGTTTTCGCTACATCTTCCGTCAGCTGGGACCCCAACAATATGAGATCCAGGATGTTGAGCCTTTCCGACGAGAGCAAGCTCAACGCAATGCTCTAGAAAGCGGGCAGCAGCACCCCTTAGGCCACCTGCCCCAAGGACCTAACATCTGGGACCAAGCTGGTGGCCGGACCGGGTCCCGGGAGAGCCTGTCACACCCATCCCATAGCTGGAACATTGATGGCAACCCTGAGGCCCAAGAGAGGGTTGAGGGCAGATCCCTTTTGCAGCAGCTCGGCAGACATGCCAGCGCTCAATACGGGGTCCAAGGCAGTTCCACAGGGCAGCAACTCAGTGGCCACATCGGGACCATAGAGAGAGTCCAGAGGAGGTCCCCTTTGAGGCAGCTCGATGGCCATGCAGGGGCCCAGGAGAGAGTCCACCACCGTCCTCCTGGCCACTCCCTCAATGGCCACATCAGGGCCCAAGAGAGAGTCCGGAGCAGGTCTCCCTTGAGGCAGCTCGATGGCCATGCAGGGGCCCAAGGGGGGGTCCAGAGTAGTTCTCATGGCCAGTCCCGCAATGGCCTTGCAGGGGCCCAGGAGAGAGTCCAACGCAGTCCTCCTGGCCACTCCCTCAATGGCCACATCGGGGCCCAAGAGAGGGTCCGGAGCAGGTCTCCCTTGAGGCAGCTCAATGGCCATGTGGGAGCCCAAGAAAGGGTCCCAGGAAGGTCCCAGAGGTGGGATCTCAGAGGCCGCAGACAGGCTCAGCACTCCCCAGGCAGCCGGCGGCAGCAGCAGAGCAGGGCTCGGGGTGCTGCTCCCATGCACGGAAGATCTGCCAGGTCCGAACGGGACACGGCGGGGAGGAGCGAGCGGCACTGGCGAGCGGGCTGGAATGCCTCAAGTCAAGAGCAGGGGAGAAGGAGCCAGTCCCGGGGCAGGTCCCGCAGCCCCAGAAGGCAGCCAGCACAGCGGGATCAGCGGAGGAGGGGGCGGAGGAATCAGGACCCAGCTCCGAGCCCTGAAGACAACATCCTGGCCTCCTCCAGGAGAAGAGAGCGACGCCAGCGTGGAGCCCGCGGGTCTTCTGGAGCACAGCGTGCTGCAAGGAGCCGATCCCGGCAGAGGTCCCGCAGCCGTGCCGGGCGCAGGGCCCGGTAACTCACCCTGCCAGGAAGGGAAACACAGCGCTGGCCCCCCTGACCATCACCTGTGGGCCAGCGGGAGGAGCCCAGCTGCGGAAGGGGCTGCCAAGGACTGCTCCAGGCACAGCCTCCTGAGCCCTCTGGGCAGCCTGGCTATTTGCCAGTCACGTTATAGGTTAAGTGAGTTGTAGGTAGATTAGAAGTAGAGGTAGATTGTAATAAAGTTTTGTTGATGTTTCAGATACCTTAGTGTCAGATGTTCTTACCTATCTCCGCACCCTGATGTCACTTTTCGTCTTTTGGTGTGTCTGAGGAACGTGAGTGGGTATTTTGAAATGGCCTGTGCCCAAAACTGGGTGTGCCTTGGTTGTCCTCACCAGGCCCTTATGATCATCATCTTCTCCTCTGGTTGCTCCCCCCAGCCCCTTCATGGACCTCTGTGAACCAGGGAAGAAGCTGAGGGGCTCCCACATCCCCCATCAGCCCTTCAGCTCTCAGTCCCTAGGCTGGTATTGGAGTAGCTGACCATCTCCCTCAATGGATCCCATGGATGTCTTTTCTGCTGGATGGGAGAAGGTTGCTTACACTGGAGCACTACCAGAAATAATTGGGAAAACCCAGAAAATTCAAACAAGGCTGGAAAGCATTGGCCGGGGCACTTGTGAACTTGTGTGAGGGTCAGGCAAGGGGAAGCCGAGCTGGGGAGTTTTTGCCCCCATCTCAAGGCAGGCACTGGTCCAGCCTGTCCACATCATGCTCTGTTAGAACCACTCCGGGGCTTCCCTGGTTTTGTTTTTCTTCCCCAGAATTGTGCTTCCCATAGTCTTAGAATCATCCAGGCACAGAGTATTTGGGTTTGGAGGCGAGCTCTTAAATGTCATCTAGTCCAATCCCCCTGATGCAAGCAAGAACACCCTCAACAGATCAGGTTGCCCAGAGCCTTGTCAAGCCTGACCTCGAGTATCTCCAAGGTCTGACAAGACCTCAGCAACCTCCCTGGGCAACCTCTTGCATTCCTGTCTTTATTGCCATTTGCTTCCATTGCTGTCTTCCATTGCCCCTTCTCCTATCACTACAGGCCCTTGCAAACAGTCCATCTCCAGCCTCCCTGTAGGCCCCTTCAGATACTGGAGGATTGCTGTTAGTTCTCCTCAGAGCCTTTTCTCCAGCAGGATGAAAAACCCCAGCTCCCTCAGCCTGTCTTCATAGCAGAGGTGTTCCAGCCCCCTGATCATTTCTGTAGCCCTCCTCTGGACCCGCTCCTTGAGGTCCATGTCCTTCCTGTGCTGCGGGCTCCAGAGCTGGATGTAGTACTCCAGCTGAGGTCTTCCCAGAGCAAAGCAAAGGGGCAGAATCACCTCTCTCCATCTGCTGCCACTCTTCTTTTGATACAGCCCAGAATGCCATTGGCCTGCCGGCGTGCACTCCTGGCCCATGTCCAGCTTTTTATCCACCAGCACCCCTGAGTCCTTTTCTGCAGGGCTGCTTGCTGAAACCTCATCCTGCAGCCTCTACTGATACTGAGGATTCTTCTGACCTAGATGCACCACCTTGCATTTGGTCTTGTTGAACCTCGTGGTTCACCTTGGCCCATTTCTCCAGTTTGTTTAGGTCTTTCTCGATGACATCCCATCCTTTTATCTTACCAACAGCACCACTCAGCTTGGTGTCATCTTCAAACTTGCTGATGGTGCGCTCGATCCCACAATCTAAATAGTTGATACAGGTACAAATTATTAAACAGTACAGGTGTATCATCTATTTGAGGGCCCTGAAGGCACTCCTAGTCATTACTTTCCTGACCAGATGCTCCTGAAGCCTCCTCCATGGTCCCAGGCCTCCACCTTGTCCCCCTCAGGGCCATCAGTCCCTGCCCCAGCAATGCTTCAGCTTCTCACAGCCCAGCCTTGGGTCTCACCAAGATGACCCCACCAAGAGGCAGATGTCCTGACCTGGCCTCAGCCTGGCCCTGCCCCCAGGAAGGTGGATGTACCCAGGGCTGAGGCTACCCATTAGCTCCCCACATCCCTGGCCCAGGCTTGCAGCTTCAGGGGGTCCGTGTCTTGCCCAGGTCAGGCCCTCTGACAAATGGCAGAGAACCATGCCCAGAAGCAAATGAGTAGATAACAAGAATAGTAACAAATATTAAAAGCCTATATAATATATAAAACATGAATATGTTTATTTGCTGGAGGGACAACAGAGTAAGGCATTAGCAATCCAGGACGTTTTGGGAATGCATTGATGACAATTTCCTTCTACAAATGTCAAAGGAACCAGTCAGAAAATGTACTATGCTCACCAACAAGGATGTGCCGGTGAGAAACCTGAAGCTTAAGAGCACCTTTGTCTGCATTGACTACAAAATGGTGGAATTCAGGATCCTTAGGACAACAAGGAGAGTGTGCAGCAAGCTCATTAACCTGGACTGCAGGAGAGAAGACTTTGACTTCTTCAGCGATCTTCTTGGTACAGTATCAGGGTATAAAATTCTGGAGGGGAGAAAAGCCCAAGAAAGCTGGTTAATATTCAGGATAGTAGAGGCAGACCAGGGAAAATTGGGGCCCTCTAGAAGGAAACAAGAAAGCTCACTATGCAGAGTAAGGACAAGGTTGAAGTACTCAGTGACTTTCTTGCCTCAGTTTCATCAGCAAAGGCTCTGGCCACTCCACCCAAGTTGCATAAGGAAAAAGCAGGGACTGAAATAAGAAAGAACTGTCCATTTAAGAGAAGAGCAAACTCAGGACCATCTAAAGAACCTGAAAGCACAGAAATACCTGGAACCTGATGAGATCCATCTGCTGCTCCTGAGGGAACTGGTGGATGAAGATGCAAAGTTGTTTTCCATCATATTTGAAAAGTTGTGGCTACAATGAAGTTCCCTCTGACTGGAAAATGGGAAACATAGCCACCATTTCCAGAAAGTGAAAAGAGGAAGGCCCAGGGAACTACAGGCCAGTCAGTCTCACCCATCTATGCTTGGCAAGATTATGGAGCAGATCCTCCTGAAGGCTCTGCTAAGGCACATGGGAAAAGTGGAGGTGACTGATAACAACCAAGAGGGCTTCACCAAGGAGAAATCATGCCTGTCAAATTTGGTGTTCTTTTATGAATGGGTCACAGTGTTGGTGGACAAGAGGTGAGCAACTGCTGTCATCTGGCTGGTTTTGTCCAAAGCACTTAACCCTCTACTGCATGACATCCTGGTCTCTATTGGAAAGACATGGATTCAATGGATGGAGCACTCAGTGGTTAAAGAACTGATTGGACAGGTAGACTCAAACAGTAATGGTCAGTGCTAGAGACCAGTGACAAGTGGAGCTCCTCAGAGGTGGGTACTGGGCCAATGCTGTTTAATACCTTTGTCAGTGAAATGGACAGTAGAATTTAGTGCACTTTCAGCAAGTTTCCTGACATAGATACCAAGCTGTGTGATGTAGCTGACACAAAGGAGTGTATGGAGGACTTCCAGTGGGACCCTAACAGGCTTGAGAGGTGGGTCCTTGGCAACCTCATGAAATTCAGTAAGGCCAAGTGTATTGGGACAATTGCAAACACAAATAAAGAAGGAGAGGGACTTGGGGTGTTTGTTGATGAGAAGTTTACATGAGCAGACTGTGTGTGCTTGAAGCCCAGAAAATCTACCATATCCTGGGCTACATCAAAAGCAGCATGGCCAGTGGGGTGAGGAAGGTGATTCTCCCTCTCTATTCTGCTCTGGTGATACTCCACCTGGAGTACTGTGCCCAGTCCTGGAGGCTCCAACATAAGGACATGGAGCTGTTGGAGGAAGTCCAGAGGAGGTCCATGAAGGTGATCAGAGGGATTTATCACCTCTCCTATGAGGACAGGCTGAGATAGTTTGGGTTGCTCAGCCTAAAGAAGAGGAGGCTCCTGGGAGATATGGGAGATCTCCTTCCAGTACTTGAAGGGGCTGCAGAAAAGCTGGGGAGGGACTTTTTACAAGGTCATGTAGTGAGAGGACAAGAGGTAACATTTTTAAACAGGAAAAGAGTAGATCTTGATTATTCATTAGAAGGAAATTCTTTACTATGAGGGTGGTGAGAGACTGGCCCAGGTTGCCCAGAGAAGCTGTGGATGCCCCTTGCCTGGAAGTCTTGAAGGCAAGGTTGGATGGGGCTTTGAGTAACCTGGTCTAATGGGAGGTGTCCCTGTCCATTCAGGGGTACTGGAACTAGGTGAACTTTAAGGTTGCTTTCAACCCAAACCATTCTATGATTCTATGATTCTATGATTTTGAGCAGACATATACATAAAACCCAATAAAATTAACCCCATGCAGTTTTTTACCACTGAAGACCAAATTTAAACTGAAGCATGTCCTTCAATATTTTATTAATATTTTATTTTTAATTTTACTTTAAGATCTTAATATATTCCATTGAAGTACATCTGACTACTTCTTTCCCTGGCTGGCCATGACACAATCATGGTTTACAGTCCTATAGACACCAGCAAGAGCTGCAGGCTATAAATTACAGGATTTGCTCTCCTACAAAGTTTTACTCTCTTAAGATTGCTCTCTGAAAAGCATTTCCTCCCTATTGAAATTCACGATGGCAGAATTGATTTGAAATTTGTTTTTACTAAAAGATAAAGTTAACCAAATACCTATAACTGATAGAATAACTAAGATTAAGGTTGTTCAAAAAAATTTAACTAAAATAGAAAGCTGGAGAGCAGGATACAGTGGGCTGTTGGGAATCCCCAGAGGATTATCAACAGCCATGTTAGTATTTTTCCACAGTTAATAATACCCTGGCCATTTAACCTACTACACTCAGTTATACTTCAACAATACATTCTTCATTTTTTATCTTTACCTGTCTCTTACTATATGAAAAGCAAATAGCATTAAAACTGACACTTAGACAGAAATTTACATGGGGATATTTCCATGCATTTTATTTTAAGAGAAATTCCAGAATTTTTGATACACAACAATATTTTCCAACATACACCTTAAATGAAGTTGGATGAATGGTTCAAATCAAACCACTGTCACCAAACTAGTATTTCATTGAGTAGCAGTAAGGTGTGAACAACCAGGCAAAATTCTAGAAGGAAATAGTATACTACTGTAAGCATCTGCCAGTCAAATAGATCTTTCTTTTCATCACTTACTGCAGACATGGGCCCAGGTGAACCTCATGAGACCAATCCAGTCTAATATTGGATGACAGAATTATTTTGTCAAAAATTATTACTAGAAAAAAACTGACATAGGGTGGGGGTGAGGAAAAACGAAGTAGTTGTCCGTATTTCACTCAAGCAAAATAAGGGTTCAAGGCAGGAACCAGTGAAGAAGTTCCCATCAGCTGTCAAAATAAATCCAGGCTAGAACAAATGCCAGACATAGAAGAAGTTAATATGGTTAAATTTTGGCAATAGGAAGGCAAGGAGTGCAGTAACCCTAAAATAAAAGCTTTTTTCTGAGTCCAACTGTAACTGTAAGGATTTGTATTACTTACAAACATCCACTGCAAGCAACCTGACAACAATATCTTATGATTATGTAGAAATAAGCCAACAGTTTTCCCTTTGTCATGATGACAAAAAAAGTTTATTCTGGACAGGAAATTATGAGCCAAAAGAGACTTGACCTTGAAGAGGAAAATTGACTAAATTTAAATATTTTTCCTTAATCACAATGGAAAGAACATGAACAAGCAGAGAAAGTATCTTATTCTCAGAGCCCATTTGAAGGTCAGGAAATCAGAAGCAATAACTACCGAGAAATAAATCACTGTGATTCATCAAAATTTCTTTCAAGACATATTTTCTGGGAAGAATAGAGGAAAAAAGCTATTCTTGAGCTAAATGATAGCAAAGACATCCATAAATGTCAAAGAAATACAGACAAGTTAAACTGATTAGACATAAGGATGAACAGGGATTCATTCAAACTAATCAAGAAAATAGCACAGGATGGTTAGTGTTATCTTTGAAAAATTAGTGTTCAAACAACCCAAATGTCTCGACTGTAATCCCTCACCTCTGATTAAATTTGAATGATTTCAGCTTTCAATGTTGAACACCTTATCTCTAATTACATGAGCATGTAGTTAGCCTCTCTGAAAAGCCTATAAAGCGCTAACTGTCGTAACAAAAATGACTGTGAAAAGATTTCCCCACTAAGACATTTGATGAAATGACATTCTAATGTTCCTATTTGGCGAGACTCCAACAAGTGCTGTAAAAACTGATTTTGATCAAAAAAGAAACTGCATTTTTTATTTCTTCATCCATCCCTAAGTGTTGATATAAAATCCTTTCTTATTTACAACATAGATACACTAAATATATACAGGAAAGTGGCATTTGTGTGTAATCTTAAGACACTGTCCCAGTTTTATGGCCAAAACTCAAGCAGGCTAATAAGTTCTGTTCATCTACATTTTCTATGCAATTTTGAGATGATAGTTTTATTCTTTATCTCCTTTTCTATTCATGGATGAATAACAGCATTTTTTTAGCTGAATTGGTATTCCACTGCCACAAGAATCCCCAGGCCTTGAAGATCACTGGCTGAGAAGGGCAAGCATAGATACTTCCTTAGACAGAACAGTTTTCAAAACTCATTTTCAAATAAAAGACAGTTAAGCAAGCTAATAGTCAGAAGAGGCTAATTTGCATTGTGGAAAAGAATAGAAGAAAGAGAAGAAAGAACCTAGCCATTCCAAAGAGTGCAGGAAGCATGTCCATATTACAGTGACAAAATCAACAGAGCTGTATTAGCAAGCTCCAGAAGGAATCTTAGCTGGCCTAGGTAGATTTCTTTATCAAAAGTGTTATAATTCTGTGGCAGGTATGCCAACTTATTTTAAAAAATAAAAGCAGAGACATAGCCTAGGACTGAATCTTACACAGAAAAGGGAGGTCACTGCAAAGAAGACGTGTCCCTCCCCATGATGGGTTGAATCTGAATGTCTGTTTTCATATCAGCTGTGTTTTCTTCCTTTTTGGGGTCACTTGTGGCAGGGAAGCACTAACAGACCATAGGCTCTATTGCTGATCAGGCAGTTCTGACAGTATTGGCTGATGCAGTTGCCATACCATTTTCTGTGATATTTGAAAAGTTGTGGCATTCGGGTGAAGTCCCTGGTGATTGGAATTAATGGACACATTACACACATTTTTGAAAAGGGTAGTAAGGAAGACCTGGAACTACCAGCCTGTTAGCCTCACCTCTGTGCCTGGCAAATCATGGAGCAGATTCTCCTAGAAGGTCAGATAAGGCACACGGAGGACTGGAAGATGATCCAAGACAGCCAGCACAGCTTCACTAAGAGTAAATCCTGCCCAACAAACCTAGTTGCTTTCCATGATAAGGTAACTACATCAGTGGACACCAGACAACTTATTGATGTGATCTCTCTGGACTTCCACAAGGTCCTTGGCACAGTCCCCCACAATAACCTGCTCACCAAGTTGAAGAGATATGGATTTGATGGGTGGGCAGTTCAGAGGATAAAGTATCAGCTGGATGGTCACATTCAGAGGGTAGTCATCAACAGCTCGAAATCCAGTTGGAAACCAGTGAAAAATTGTGTCTTGCAGGGGTCTGTACTGGGACCTGTACTGTTTAATGTTTTTATCATTGACATAGACTATGGGACCAGGTGCACTATCAGCAAGTTTGCAGATGACACCTGAGAGATGCTTTCAATAAGCCAGAGCAATGAGATGTCATCCAGAAGGGCATGAACAAACTGCAGACATGGGCCCAGGGGAACCTCATGAGATCAAGCTGGTGAATCTCATGAGAACAAGACCAAGCACAGGGTTTGGCACCTGTGTCAGAACAGTCCAACAGTAGAGTCTGGGGGCTGAGGTTTCAGTAAGCAGCTCTGCAAAAAAGGACTTGTGGGTGCTGGTAGATGAAAAACTGGACAGGCTTGTAGTCCAGCAGGCCAATCACATCCTAAGCTGCAGCAAAAGGAGCGTGTCCAGCAGATACAGAGCCTGGGTCTGGAAGCTTACTGTGGTTCTGCTTATTGCTCAGCTCTCAGGGGAGGGAGGTTCATATTGCTCTGCTCTCAGGAAGCTCTCTACCCCACAGGTAAGCAGTGCTCCCAGACTAATAGGAATGCTATTGATGTGAGGATTTCCTGCCATCATGTACTACAGCCTCATCCTGCCCCTTAATTCAAGACCCCAGAGAGAGGACAATTATAGAAACACGTCTTCCCTTACTCTCTGCTGTATCTTTATCATGGCCAGTATAAATTTTCAGCATTTCACATAAAACCATAAAAGGAAGATAGACTTGGGGCTGGTGCCAGTACAGAACACTGTTCATGAAAGTTCTCCATGTAGAAAAGGTCTTGATTCCAGTAAAACCAATGGAGAAATCTGAGTGATAAAAATCTTTAGTAATTCAAATTCTTAAGGCAGAAGACAGTACTTACATATAAAAATTTCTAAAATCTAAAACTTATTTTAGACAGAAATCTAGAAGTACTACTTTTCTAAGCAGTTCATACAAACCACAAAATGCACTGTATTTATAATGAAACACTCATTACATTATATCAGAAGTAAACATTACTTTTTAAAAAACACATCTGTGAAGTCCACACAGAAAGGAAAATAAACATTCCTCATGCAAAATGAGGAATAAAATATATACAAATAAACCAAATCATTATCAACTTAAGCTTTTCTCATAATTTCGACAACAATAAGGAAGTACTCATGTTTCTGTTTTCAAATGAAGTGATGGGCAATGAGGTATGCTTTCTATTTTTTAATTATCAATGCTTTGGCTTTTTTCTTTTTCAACTGAACTAGGGAAAGTAATATAAGCAACTTAAATGATACAAACTTTTATTTATAATTTTGTTATAATTTTGGTTTTAAAAACATGTATCTTTATACCTAGTTATTTTATTCTCATATAATATTCCTTAGGCATGGAGCAATGTTAATTTTAAAACAATAATACTAAACTTCATCTACCAATAATAATTTTTAAAAATTGCATTTGGAAATAAGAAATTCAGAAATATCTAAAATATTTCTCAATGCAATGCCCATTAGAACTAGCCATAAAAAACATGGAAGGTAAATATATTTTTGCAACCAGTCCTGTTAATACTGGTATGAACATAAAATCTTTCTTATTTTTATTACCACCAGTTAGTCTGGAATTAGGGCAAGTCAAAATGTAAGCCTTGGTCCCTCTTGATAGTGTTACTTTTCCAGTGGTTTCAAGCATTTAATTTGTGATGATTGCCCAATAAGGATTATGTGTTTTTAAGAACTCAAAGAAGTGCAGTTCACTTTATCTCTACTTCAGTAGCTTAAAAAATAACAGGAAAAAATCTTTGTCTTTTTAGTTTTTTTAAGGCTAAGAATCCATCAGCCTCACCAGCCAACATAGTATGATATATAAGAGCTGATATGCAAGGTACACTAACACCTCCAACAAGAAGAATAGGTAGAAAAAAAGCATACCTTACTGCTTTAAGAAAAAGAAGGTGAACTTTTATCTAGCAAAGTCTGGATTTTTAGCGTTTCATGGGTTTTGACTATTTGACTCCAGTATTTGCTGGAGATACCAGTTTTTCAGAGGTTGCATGGGTATACAATTGACTTAAATTAGCCACAGATTTTGCCCTCTGAAAAATTTCACTGATGTGAATGAAACTAAGCAGTAAGAATAAAGTAGCATAAACTCTCAAAGACTGATGATATTACTAATATAAACATCTGCCACTCTCTATAGGATCAGGATCTACACCCACCACAATTCCTACCCACCACCTCTTACTCTATAGGACTCTATAGGAATAAAAGGAAAATAGTAAAATTACAAGATGAGTGAGGTGTTCTCAAATTATAGAAAAAAAATTGCTGTTCATATCTGCAATGAATGTGGTACCATCTAGTGGAATAAGAGTAGTTCTACAAGCAATAACTGCAAACAGCAATAACTGTGCTGCTTGTATCCACCCAGTACAACAGGAAAGCACAACAATATTTTGAAAACTCCATGGGTTTTCTGGCAGAAGTTCTGTTACAGCACTGAACTGATGGCACCTGAGGGAAGGATGATTTCCATAGAAAATTGGTGTTACGTTCCAATTAATTTTCAAGAAAAGGAGGAGGGAAACAATTATCCCCACTCCTCCCAAAAAGATTTGTCTAAACCTGGTGCTGTAAACATCAACTAACCAACGAGTTATAGATTATGAAATTGTAAACTGCTCTGCTAATCCAGTCTTGGCAGTTTTAAGAGCTTTATAGTTTCAGTCTGCAAACTTTTTCTCAAAACAAAAAAACTGATTATGCTAATGAAGCTTGGTAATAGCACACCTGTGTGCAGACCTTCCAGTTTTCATAGAACTGTTTCCTTGCAGGCAGCACTATCACTGCAAAAGAATGGAATATGATAAAGGAAGTTGCATCATCTCAGGAATTGAACTGGTAGGAATGGACTAGAGCTGAACAAAATTTACAGTGAAGGCTCTCACACACAAAAATAATCCTGTTAAAACCAGGACAATCATCAACTAGAATTGACCAAGAAAGGAAATACAGAAAATACACTGAAATATATTAAGTATTAGGATGACTAATCCAAACCTGTTTGTGCAGCACAGAAGACAGCAAATTGTTTTCACAGAGTAGTGTGTGCAGTATTCAAAATAGTGAAAGGCACTGGTAGAAAATAATTTGACAAGGTGTACACAATTCTGGCCATTATAAAAGAAAACACAGATTTCATCTGAAGTTGATGGTAATAGGAGGGTGTCAGGAGGCGAAAAAAACATTAGGATAAAAATGACAATGTTATTGGGTATAGTAATTATTTAGGAACATGTCAGAGACATAAAAACCTGGATGGAAAAAAAAAGCTGTTAAGAGTGAATAATAGGTAACTCATGAGTGCATTATGAGCTGAAAGTAGTTCTGTAGCCTCTGAGAAGGTGTTCAGAGAAGCCTTTTTGTAGAGTGAATGAGAAACAATCTAACTAGCTCTAAAATGGAGCTGAAAATGCTCAGACAGTATAGCTGCCCATTAGTTTGGAACTGTTGATCCTGGCAGTCTTGTCTCTTTTTTATGTGTTATATTTCCAAATCCTTCATTTTCATTCTAGATTTGTAATCAATTTCCAGGCAGCACCTTGGAAGGAATAATTCCAGTCACAGGGTGTGAATCTCATTTGGTCCTTCAACAAATATTTAAATCCCAGATTCTGAATATTAATTTTCAGGTAGGCATTGATTTTTATAATGCATTTGGTTGTTTCACTGATGAAATTTTCTCTAATAAGGTAATGTAGTGTCTCTTTACACATCTATACTAAGTCACTGCAGTAACAGGGATTGGAATTAAGTTTTCTATCTCTGTATTTAGCTACAAATTTATGCTAATAATAACATGGAAATTTGTTGAAATGAAATTTATTTATTAGGAGTCTAAAGAGTATATACCCATTTTCTCGAACATTAAGATTGCCTTACCAGATGGAAACTGGGTATCTTTTTTGGTCTACAAGACCTTTCTTTCACTGAATGGAAGTGAATACTTTCTTCTACAACATAGATTTAGTCTTTTAAAAGTACCAAAAGAACCTTATGTAGCATCTTAATATTTTTGACTTAGGAATCAAGAAGTATATCTCCCTTGTCATCTGCTTTTCCTTCCCCTTTACCATCTTGCCTGAGGAATGACAAGAACCTTTCAAGAAGGTCTTTTCCAGGGATAAAGTGGAACACAGAGCCACATCTATCCTGGGAGACAAACCACAAAAATGTGTTGCAAAAAAGATGAGGTCCTGTTCTTCTAGATTCTTTACTCCTGTGAAAAACTTCTGCCCCCCTCATCAGAAAAAAATTGTTCAAGAAAAATGGTTTTGTATTTCTAACAGGAGCTAAAAGCAGAAGCAATGGAATAAATCACAGAAGAGGAAGTTTCCATAGGTATGTCCCATAGGGTTTAGATTTTTGAACTCCAGCTTGAAAGATTCTGTGATGCATTCAAACAGCCCAGCAATTGGGTTATTTTTCAGCACCTGCTGCAGAAGCATCAGGCCCAATGTTCACCTGTTTTTTAGCAGTGCAGTGGGAGCTCCTGGCAGTAGCACACTGACATCAAGTGGGACTCAGCAGCCTCTCCTGAAGGTGTGAAAGCTCAAAATAGTGCTCCTTACCCTTTGCTGAGAAGCATCATTTAAATGTATGTGGCACGGTATATACAATCAGCTCTGTCACAGCTGCAATGATGTATTCACTTGAAATACATTTTCGTGTGTGCTGTTCACCGCTGCTTTCTTTGCAGTTATCCAGTGACACCCCTAGAGGGGACCCACGGATAACCTGGCAGTCAATGCCCGGGCTGTGGTGCTTCTCTGCTACCTGTAGGAGCCCCAGTAACTTTATTGCAGTCTTCAGTCTGTGAGGTCACCTTTAGGCAGATCAAGAAGATATAGCATTACTACTCAATTTTTTAAATTTTAGACTTAAAATAGTCTTCTCTAATTTAAAAAAAAACAAAATTTTTCTAGAAACTTTTCTGGTCTAATTTACCTACAGAGAATTGAATGGATAGAGACTTACACTCCTTATGTTTCCTCTAGCTCATTCCATCTTCTTGTTTGAAATCAGACAAGTACTGAATCTTTCAAATTCAGATCCTGGGACATACCCATCTCAGAGTATTAAACAGACAGCTCTTGAAATTTGCCCCTGAGAACTCTGCTAGGTTATTTTTGAAAACACACCTTCCTATTTATTTATTTTTTATGTGATTTTGCAAAAAGCAGTTCTCATTCTCAGTTTCTGCAAGGAAATCTTTCTATAGCTTGTTACAAACAGCTTCCAAAGCAATTTCTGCTGTTCTAAAGCAATTTCATGCTTGAAAGACTAAGTTTTTTAATTCAGTTCTGTTCAGAACAGACACATTTACCTAGAGTTGTTCCTTGCTTCTTCTAGGAAATATGAAGTAGTGTGTGACACAGCCATAAATTTAAAAAAAAAAAAAAATTGCCGAAGCATTAAGTAGTTCATAGTTGAAGATCTGAACCAGAACTATATCAACAACTTCATTCACAGAGGCTTCTTTTATACACAGCTTAGACAGTGCCATTGTCCTGTATATTCCTACTGAATCTGCTGAGGCAAAGCTTGCAAACTGCTGGCAGCTTTAAACTTTAAAAGCCAAACTAAAAGTGGATCAAACATACTTGCAAATTCATACCACCAAAATGTATGTCATAGTGGGTATTCCAGTATCTGGGTGACACATCCCACCAGAAAAAAGTACTTATTCCAGAGAGGCAATATTTTTCTGAATGCCACCTTCTAGTCTGAAAATGTGCCAGCTTCAGATCAAGAAGAACAAGTCAGTGATTTCTCAGAAAACATTGCTGTATGCTGCTTTGCCTCTTCACACTTTCCCTGGTGGCTGGCCAGCTTCTTGTCTGAAAATGTGTCAGCTTCAGATCAAGAAGAACAAGTCAGTGATTTCTCAGAAAACATTACTATATGCTGCCTTACCTCTTTACACTTTCCCTGATGGCTGATGTTGGGAGAAAAGTCAATGTCACTCCAGTCTGCAAAAATGGCAAGAAGGATGAACCAGAAAACTAGAGACCACTCAGCCCCACCTCCATTACTGGAAAGGTGGTGGAGAAGCTCATTCTGGAAGTTGTCTCTAATCTCATGGAAAAGAAGGTTATCAGGAGCAGCCAGCATAGATTCACCAAGGGGAAATCATGATTTGACTAATCTGATAGCCTTCTATGATGGTGTGACTGAATTGGTAGATACAGGAAGAGTAGTGAGTGTTGTCTACCTTGACCTTAGCAAGGCTTTTGACACTTTCTCCCATAATATCCTCATGGGCAAGATCAGAAAGTGTGGGTTAGAAGAGTGGACAGTGACATAGATTGAGAACTGGTTGAACAATAGAGCCCAGAGATCATGATCAATGGTGCAGAGTCCTATGACGAATGGTGTTCCCCAGGGGTTCGTACTGGGTCCAATATTGTTCAACATCTTCATCAGTGGTCTGCATAAGGGGACAGAATGCATCCTCAACAAGTCTGCTGATGACACAAAACTGGAAGAACTGGATGATGCACTGGAAGGCTGTGTGGCCATCCAGTGAGATCTGAACAGACTAGAGAGATGTGCAAAGGAGAATGTAATGAGGTTCACCAAGAACAAGTGTAGAGTCCTCCACCTGGGGAGGAATAACACCATGCACCAGTACAGATTAGGGGCTGACCTGCTGGAATGGAGCTCCACAGAGAAGGATCTTGGAGTACTGGTGGACAATAAGTTATCCATGAGACAGCAATGTGCCCTTTTGGCCAAGAGGGCCAATAGCAACCTGGTACATTAAGAGTGTGTCCAGCAGGTCAAAGGAGGTTCTCCTCCCACTTTACTCTGCCCTAGTGAGACCACATCTGCAGTACTGTGTCCAGTTCTGGGCTCCTCGGTTCAAGAGGGACAGGCATATACTAGAGAGAGACAAGTGGAGGCTACTAGAATGATCAAGAGACTGTAACATCTGTCTTAGGAGGAAAGGCTGAAAGATCTGTGACTGTTTATTCTGAAGAAGATTAAGAGGGGATCTCATTAATGTTTACAAATATCTGAAGGGTCAGTGCCAAGAAGGAGGGGACAGTTTCTTTTCAGTGGTGCCCTGCAATAGGACAGGGAGTAATGGACATAAACTGGAACACAGAAAGTTCCACCTCAACATGAGGAAAAACTTTTGTACTATAAGGTGATGGAGAACTGGAACAGACTGCCCAGGAAGGTCGTGGAGCCTCCTTCTCTAAAGACTTTTAAGACCTGTCTGGACATGTTTCTGTGTTACCTGCCCTGGGTGATCCTGCTTTGGCAAGGGGGTCCAATTCAATGATCTCCAGAGGTTCCTGCCAACCCAGCCATTCTATGGTTCTATGATTAATGCACACTGGTAGATACACCAGTATCCTTACATGGGGTGGCCAGCACAAAGAAGACAGCAAAATTACTTTCTTTCCTAATCAGGAAAGTAGCTAGTTGCAACTTGGACCCCACTTTTCACCTTATAAAAGCAACATTAGTTTCTATAAAGCATGATGGTATACCAGAGGTAAGTGTTGTTCAGGGCACCTCTGCAGTTGATAATACTCAGGGCTGGTACAGAGAACATAACACATGGGTACAGAGCAGACAGTGAGTAAAAGCAGCATAGCTAAATGTTGCCATCTTTAATTTTTATATACAGACATTGAAGGACTTTACATAGGCTGCATATATTTAGTAAAAATAACATACAAATAAAATGCTAATGTCTCTCTGCAAATTATATACAATACTGTATCGTGTAAGCAAAAAAATAAAACAGATCTTGTCTAGAACTTGTTTTTATCTCATTCTGACACATTTTTTACTTTTCCTTTGCTTCAAATGAGTGTCAAAATGAAAGAGAAACAAGATAATTACATAATTAGCAGAACAAATTCAACTGTTCAAATTAGTAACATCCTACTTTCAGCACAGCATAATTCTATTTTATTTCTCCAGCATCAACAGCACTGACCACAAACTTTCATCCCTACATAAATCAGTCTCTCAATCTGCATAGAAAGATACTCTTGAATCACTGAGGGAAGAAACAAATTTAGTGGAATGCCTGCATTTTACTACAGGAAAAAAACCTTGACTGCAGCAGGTGGAATCTGTAAATTTACCATTCTACAGCTTGCACTATGGGCCAGACTTTTAAGAATACTCTTCAAAATCACAGGAACTACTGGATTTGCCTGAAGGTATACATATACAGAGATGTACCAGAATTCTCAAAACATTCAGGTATCTGAGCACCCCACTCCACCACTCTCACAGTCAGTTTGAGGGATGAAAAAGTGAGGGAGTAAAAAGAGATAGTACTACTCAGCCTCCAATCTTAAGTGGCTGGGAAAGAGCATTGCAGAGTATCTCTGGCCTTCAAACACTCTTGTTTGGTCTGGGAAGGACTGATAGGTGTAGCAATCATGACCTTTCCCATCCACTTCTCCAGATAGGAGGCGAGAGAAGCGAAGTGTTTGTCACTGCTTGGTCCTTGCTGATTTGGAGGAATGATAGAAAGAAATACAGAGAATAACATGGACATGGAGGCCACAGCTACAACATGTAGGACAACTTCGCTGCTTCAGTCAGCTACAGGATTATGCAGCTATCACCTGTTAAAGTTTCTATTCCTGAGTCTACTTTCAGAGAGTTTCTAGTCCTGACGCTACTCTCCACAGGCATCTCTCCACTGAAAAAAATAGAACAGGGGATCATGCCTGAACTCACAGCCCGAGCACAAGCAGGCAAACTATAGTTAACACAATGGAAACAGAATTCTCTCATTCAGTAGTGAGCAGAGAAAATGAATATTCCCTAATTCAGTGAGCTGATGTGTTTACTGAATGTGCAGAAGAGGCATCTGGAGCTTGTAGACAGGAGGGTAATATGTGTACCAGCAGCTGCTTGCCTTTGAAGGTTGTCTGCAAGTAAGTACAGCAAGCCACACTCTTGGCTGAAAATAAAACAGCAAACCAAAGAGAGCTACTCTTGTAATGCCAGCAATGATTCCTACTGGAATAGTCAAATAGTTAGATTTCATAACCAGGTTACTTGACTTCTGATACTCTCGAGAGGTGCCACATCTTGCAGCTGGCTCTTTCTAGGTGGTTGTGACACTACAGACATCTGGGTAAAGGCCTCAAGCAACTACACAGTTGTATCTACACAGGACATAGTAGCTTCAGCTTGCATGTAACTATAGAATGCTCACTAAATCCTTGTGTTTATTAGTATTTACCTACAAAATATATATCCATTTCAAACAATGTTTTTTTTTCACCTTGAATGAGAATTTGGTAAAGGTGGTGAATCAACACGTGTATTCGTTATAGCTAAAGCCAACATTGTACATGAATTAATCATTAACTCCTTTGCTGTTTAAGCACCAGAGTTAACAGGATGAGGGTCAGCTAAGCAAGTTTTACTGTTTTCAAGACTGAACTTCTTTAAAATTAAAACACTGTTCCTGTAGGAAGTTGAAGGTGTCCTGGTCCATGCAGGGGGACTGGAACTAGATGGTTTTCAAGTTCCCTTCCAAGCCCATACCCTTCTATGATCCTTGTAAGTCAGCCACAAGACAGCACTGAGCTCAGTCTGGACCTTCATGTTGCCTACAGCTCTCTAGTGGAAAGGTGTAGAGAAGGTAGAGTTTTGCAGTGTAAGGATGCCAGCAAGAAGAAGGCAACCAGAACCTGACCCTTGATTGAAAGATCCTATCTGTTGTCATTACAGTTGGCTTAATTTTTTTATGAAACACAAAATTAAGGAAGAGAAGCTTCAAATAAACTTGTGATAGCATTCTCATCAGTCGAGGTGGATTTATGAGTTTATCAGACTTTAATTAAGCTCTGGTCAGATGCAGCTATTACTCAACTAAATTAAATGGTACATCTAAAATGATGTTTTTCCTAAAAATGATGCATGTCTTCTAAAAGAAAGAAGCCCTGTTAACAATGGGCTCATGTACAGCAATCATATCTGTACCACAAAGATACTTTTACTTTGGGAAGCAAAGCAGAAAAGCCTGCTTTTAAATCCACATTATGTATGCACACTGAAGAAAGAAGGGATGACCTTCTTTCTTCTTTCTCCACAGAGACTTGATGTCTCTCTACAAGAATAAATTCCAACACCAAGAAAATACTGTTGAACTTTCTCACTAGAGGCTACCATGAACTCTTCCTTCAAGTAATAAGCTTTGTCATTGACAGAAGGAAATAAGAAACACGTCTATGAATATTTTGGCTCTCCTTAAAACTATGCAAATGTCTGGGGTCCACCTTGCACAAAATGAAATGATGTTTTTATCTTCATCACTAGCTCAAATCATGCATTTGCCCTAACATCTTGTGTATGTGACCGTGAGTTCCATTTCTCTCCTTCACAGCTAATATGTGTCCTAGAGAACTTCTTCCTGAAAATTACACAAATTACAGATCTTTCAATATGGCAATGTGTACCTGGTACTTTGGCATCATATAAATATCTTCCTTAACTATTATTATGTGAGCAAGGTTGGTTTTGGTTTCTTTTTTTGTTTGTTTATTGGTCTGGGGGGGACACACGTGTTTGGGTTTTTTTCTATAGTAAGAATATTTCACATCCTGTTCCTTCCCCTTTCAATTTATTCAGGAGCAGTGAACAAGATGTCATTTGTTTTGCTGACCAGAAAGACATTTTTGTTTGCTGCTTCTGTCTGCTTCAGTTACAGTTCTTGAAGAACAACTGCTTCAAGACAAAATGTGTTGTCATCATCCCCATCATGCACACACACACACATATTGTATCTCCTGGTCCTGCAGAGACTCTGCAGAATATTACCAGAGTTTCAGAATCCCTTCCGTGGGGGTAATCCGAGTTCCATCTTTACATGTATCTTCATTTTTAACAAGTGCATGATTGACATACATCCAATCAAATATTCTTTCCCTTATGAGCATGATTGCACAAGGAATTTAAGATCTGTTGCAACATTGTCTGTATCTACATTCATAACATTTATTCTATAGAGTTCAGAGTTTACTACCCCTATGAAACGAGCCTGTGGAGAGCAGCAAGGAGTCTGCACTTTCACTGGCTACAGCTACAAGCAGAAACAAAGAAAGCCTCTTCTCCAAAGTGTTAAACCTCCTCAGAACATAGCATGTCCCATGAATGATGCTCTTTGCTCAGAAAGGAATGATATGGCTCTGCAGAATCATAGCCTCTATATCAGGTCAGAAAGAATTATAAAGAGTAGATAGCCTTTCTGATTACAAAAAAATGTTAAATGTTACTACTTTTAATAAACTTCATCTGCTGGGCTTTCAAAGAAAATGCAGAAATTTGATGCCCTTCAGCAAAGATAGCTTCTCATTCTCTGGGTTATTTAAAAATTGTAATTTTTGAGTTCTCATTTGGAACAACATTTGAAAACATCAGTTAAGCAGCTAAGAGACCTGAAACTGCTAAGCATGCCAGCTGGATCCATTTGAATTGAATTTCTCTGAAAATCACTTTGGAAAAGATGATTATTAATCCAAAGTCATTGGTCTGTCTGTTTTAAGACATGATTGTCTCCTTGTTACTCTAATAACATGTTAGTTTTGCAAGTGGTCCCTGCAAAATCTATTCCAAGCATTATTTAGGAGTCTTATTTACCACTTGCCAGTGGAACACTGCTTCTTTTCATCAGGGCAATACTACTTATAATAAATGAAAACACATATATTCATAGGCTAGCCAAAGGTAGCTTCCCTACCTATGTTTAATACTATCCTGGAGTTAACCATTCAACAAGGTCAGCTCTGCATGTAATATAAATGAGGAGAGCTACTTGGATTTCAGACAAACCTAGACAACAGGGCAACTTTCTTAGGAAAGTAGAATGGATGTTTTTTGGACAACTGCTATCTCTGTAAAAAGCAAAATACATTCAAGGTAATATCTTGTCTGTGTAGGAGAACTTCCAAGTACATCTGAAAAAAAATATAGGAGGACTGAAACATCAAGAGCCGGAATAAGACAAAACGATCTTTGTTCTTATAAACATTCTACAAGTCAGGGACGAGAAAATAAAAGTTTATCAAAAAAACACACAATTGAGATAGCTGGCGTTAGTTGGCTGCAGCAGTACGAGTCACGTAGGTGGATATTAAACATGTTTGTTACAGACTACTTAAGAGACAGCAGGGAAATTTTATAGTTTAGAGTTACAAACAATTTCCAAAGATGGGACCTTTATTGTATACTACTTCATGTATTAAATTATTAATCACAAAATGGGGTAATGCTAAGACAATATAAAAGGCAGTTGGTTAGGCTGAGGAAAGAAAAATAGCAGTCTCCTTGCATGTTAAAACATTCAGGAAAAAATATGTCCATCTACTGCTCCAAACTGACAATCTTTACTGAAAGTGGCTATAATTCTTAAAAAGAAGAAAAGAAAAGAAAAGAAAAGAAGAAAAGAAGAAAAAAAGAAGAAAAAAGAAAAGAAAAAAAAGAAAAAAAAAGAAAGAGAATGGACTATCAGAAAGAATAATATTAGATAAAAGCACAGATAAAAGAAAACAGAGGTTGAAGAAATCACAGAAATTCCTTGTCCATTAGAATTAAGATTAAAAAATTCAATTACTTGAATTTTCCAAGCAAAAAAATCTCAGCCAATATGTATAAATGTGGTAAAACTACTGAGTGTATTAACTCATGGTGGTCACTAACAGAGTAACTTATGCATCAATGTTTCTGGACTGAGCTTGGAATGAAGCTGAACTTAGAATTAGTTCAGTGAAAATTGCATGACTTTTTTTCCAAAGAAGTGTAGAGAGGATCTTAAACACTCTGAACTTCATTCTTGTAAATTCACAAAATGGCAAGCTAGCATCAGCCCCTGGCAAGATCATAGAAAGTTTGTACATCAGGGAAGTCTTTCAATGTTGTAACAAAATGAATGCAAAAAAACCCCTTGTCTTATGGGTATCTGATATATCAGAAAAGTATGTGTGAAGGGGAAATGAGTGTTTCTAATGGGATCAGTTCAAATCAAAATTTCTCAAAAATGTATAAACTCCTGGCAATATCTTCATTTATCACTATATTTCATTGGAGATGTAAATGAGATGTGAACTGTTCTGAGATGGCCTGGATGGCTTCTTAAAATGTGGTCATTTCAGGAACATCACTTTAACACAGCTACATGCTATGCCACATACCTATACACAGTCTGCAAGGCACATTGTTAGGGTAGAAGATTGTATCCTGGAAAGCACCAGCACTAAAAAAGCATATTAAAACGCATGCTTCCTGTGCAAGAAGCTAAATGAAATTCTCAAATGCATTAGCAGGAAACATGAAGGTGGGAGAAGGGAAGTAATTTAATACAGAAAACATAGAGTCTTTCACTGGCATAATCTAACCAGATCTAGTATCAATGTTTTCTTTTAATAAGAAAGCTGACAACTTGGAAATTTTCAGACTGACCTGCAATAACAGTTCAAGGAATTATGGAAGAAGACTGAGGAAGATCAACTTATTTTGCTTGTTCAAAAGGTGTAGTAAAATATGTGGGGCAGAAAACTTTCCAGTAAGATCAGAGACCTATGTGTGAGCGTGTGCTATGTCATGAAAGATGCAGTCTGTCCAGGCTTATAGTACATGGAAAAGTACTTGAACTCCAGGTTTGTGGAAACAGCTTAGTTTTCCAGATTTCTGTTGTGAAGTCAAAATCACCTATGGATTTTTGGCTGAAACTAGTCAAGAGGCAAATTCTTTATACTTCATTTAAGTATCAAAGGAAGATTGTTTTTAGAGTGCCTCTGGATATACTTCGATTTAAAAAAAAAAAAAAAAAAAAAAAAAAAAAAAAAAAAAAAAAAAGGAAAAAAAAAGAAAGCCTTTTGCCCTTTTGAAGTTTCTTTTCACACATCTTGAGAAGTGTAAGAGTATTATAGTTAACAGTTGGTATATAACAAATAATTTTACACTCTTCTAGAATATTGAATTTACATCATATTCAGAACAGAACCTTCACTGCTAAAACCAAACTTCCATCTTACCTGAGTTAAAGTAAAAGTAGTTGCAAGCACTCATCTTCTGATTATTCAGGACAGGTCATTAGTAGATGAAAAGAATACCACATTTGCTTAAGCAAAACATTGTGTTATCAAGTGAGTAATAGCAAAACCATCCCACCTCATCTGTATCATTACTTCACTGAGATTTGGTGAACTAAATTTACTACAGTTCTTTAAAAGCCTTATTTTCCCCTGGAGCTGAGTTGGAGAGTGACCATCGCAAAAATGTTCCAAAGGCATGGAAGAAGAATATGAATTTGCTCAGTTTAGGTCTTGTAAAAGAACCATAGGACCTGGGATTTGCTGTTTGATGTCCAGAAACATAAGTAATCATAATCCACAGGGGGAAAACATAGGAGATGTGAGATGTTTCTTGTGAGAAACACTTTGTTTCATGAATTTCCCACTCTCAGGATCTGAAAGCAAATTCAGGAATTTATGGTTTGACTTGGTCTATATATGACAGTATCTATTCATTTAATAAATTTTTTTCAAACAATGAAAGAGTAGTGGATATGTATTTTCACAACTACAAATTAGTTTAAATCAGAATTGTAACGCTAGAGACATTAATTGTTCATAAAAAGAAAAACTTGACTCACAGAGTTTAGTTTTTTTCAGCACAGGGACGATGCACTTCCTTATAAATTTATCCAATATCATTCAGAAGTATACTTTATGTATGATGATTACATATGAAAAAAATCTATGGGGGTTTTTTTTCAGACAAAACCTGACTTTTCCACTGATTTTCATTCAACAGTAAGGCAACAATAAGTCTTCCTGCTGCACAACAAATATGCATGACATTGAGTCAGATTCTTTTATCAGACACGGTATAAATTCACTATTGCTTCAGTTACAAATCAAGGTAACTGAAAACAACATTTGGCTTATCATGCTTCTGTTTCTGAGAACTTCACATACTTCATAAACCCTTGAAAGTCTGCTTGAACTGTTTTCTTAACAAAATGTAACTGCAGAAACATAAAGATCCAGGCATATGAAAGCATGATAGCTGTGTCCTTCTTGATTAAGAGCTGCATTATCGTACTTATCACTGTTTATTTTCTATCCTGTGTGCAACAAACCACCACATTTGTGATCCTTTTTTAACTTCTTCTAAAGCACTGGTTTTCATTCAAGCAATGAAAGGAAAGAAGGCAAAATACATTTTTCAAAAAACATGAAAATGTTCACTAGTAATCTTTTAAAGTGAGATAACAGAATGGTTTTCCTGTATAGGAAATACTGTGAAAGAATCCAGGAAAAATTATCTGCTGAGAGTGCAATCACATGATTCCCACAGGGAAGGAAGAAACCTAGGTGCTAAAGGTCACAGTTCAAGGGACAGAGAAGTTGATGTCTGCATCCCATGAAAGCTGAGAGCTTGAGCTGTGCTTGTAAAACATTCTAAAGTTATACAACAATGACAAGGTAGGCCACCATGCTAGGAGAAAAAAGCAATATTTTGTATGTCAGAATGTTCCTGGGGAAAACAAATTGTTAATAATAAAGTAATGATTTTTGTAAGCCAGGTTTTTAAATTTAGCTGGTATATATTCTTTTAGGGAGTAATATTTGTGCAGCTGACTCTGACAGAATTCTTGAAGCAGAGACATGAACCTCCACTTTTCCAAATGGTGCATGTTAGGAAAATAGTTTCAAGTGACAGCTGTGTGAAGTACTTCTGTTTTCAAATAGCAGAAGTCTGTAAAAAAAGAGATGATTTGAAAAATATAGGTGGGGTTGTTTCACATGGATTGGATTGGATATGGATTTTAGATCGCATTGAAGCTTCATTTAGCAATATAAGCACAGGGATATCATGGAGGCACACATGAGGAGGTCACTATGGAGGTCATATAGAGGTCACTGCTACACATTTTCCTGGATCATGGACCTGTGATCATGTTTTTTGAATTCTGCAAAGAAAAGGAGAGGCAAGAGGTAACCTCTGTGTAGCCTTTTTTTCTAGTTTCACGGAACTGGTTAATTCAAATCATTGCTGTGTCTAAAAGATTAGGTTGAGTTCATACTTATTCTCTTAGCCTGATACAAACTCTTCTGCATTTGTAGGATGTTGCCCTTCCAACATCTCTCAGCCACTAAGTGCCTATCTCCAGAGACTCAGGTCTTGTGAGGCCAGTGTGCCTTGCCACGTGCCCTCACTATGCTTCCATTCCATGGACATAAGGGGTTAATGAAGACATGAATGATTAAAAAGCCCTACAGTGTTAACACCAGGAATTAAGAATGTTGGAAGGTCAGGTTGCTATTTTGGTCAAAAGAATAAAATTTAAAAAGTAGAGAGGTTGCCTATGTTAGTAATGGGTCTACTCTGGTAATAGATACAATGGTTTGATGAATTTTGTTTAAATTTTTGCATAATTACTAAAAAAAATTTCCTTTCAAAACTTCCTGAGGGCTGATCATGTCTTCTCTCCCTCCTCCACATCATATAAGTCCACTAGTTAAAGCAGCACACAAAGGTTCAAATCTCCTCTCTCCAGTTTGGAGGAACATTTTGCTTGTCAGACAAGCATCCTGAATTTTGAACTGTGTGGGCTGAAGAGACCCCAGTCTCCGTTGTAGCAGGAACCACTGACTAAGAGACAGGCAGCAGGGGAGGAATTCAGAAGTGGTATGAGAGAAGTAAATGGAAATGCCAGCCTGAAGAACTCAGGTTCTCCAGCTCTCCTGGAAGAGGCAACTGATGCCATGATAATATTAACACCCTTGAATTCAAACATATAGCTGAGCATCAGGCCCAGTGGGCACAGAGAGGAAGAGAGATTAATCTGGGGAAAGAACAGTGTATAGACCTCACATAAACCATCTTTATTCCTTCTTTTCAGCATATACATCTTGTCTTTAAGCTCAGTGATACCTCAATTTTTGACTCTGCTATTTGAGACTCAAATCACAATTAATTAAGTGCAGAAAAGAGAAAATCGTTAAGCAAAAACATTTTTAACAGTGAATTGAGGAACCTAGAACTGCCAATAAGGAAGGATTTAACTACAAATAAAATAATCAAGCATCCTAGAATACCTTCCAGACTGTTTAATTTTATAAGTGAGGTCTACCAACAAAGTGTCCATATCTCAAGGCGTGTTGTTAAATAAACTCGACTAAATATGTGTTGATAACATCTAGCCTGACAAAACATAAGTAGGAAAGCTTATCCTGCAACACTAGTTTGGTATATTATTCTACTTAATTTTGTTTTCTGCAGGTGCTATTGGCAACTTCACCTGTTCTGAGAGGAATATTTCCTAAAGTCACTCTTTCTCTGACAACACAATGTTTATATTCATATGTACATACTACAACTTGTTGGCATATAATACTAAGTATTATGAATTATTATTTTCTGGTGCATTTTTTCTTAATAAATGGGATCCATTCACAGTGGATTAATAATTGCCCTTAGTTCTTGTTCAAAATTTGTCTTTATCTTATTTGTGGAAAATATAGGAAATTCAGTTCTTACATCAAGATTCTACCTACTTAATATTAGCCATCTAAAACCAAGAAATCTAGTATAAACCATTTATATATTGTCCCCTTATAACCAGTAATCTATCAATCTAAATAGTCATGGAAGGTGAATTTTCTTCTGGCAGTTCCTGTGGTTAAGCATTGTTGTTAGGGGAAATCACTAGTTGGCTAACAGCTGGGAAATACATGCTGAGAGAAAGCTGTAACAAGATCCAAATTATATTCATTACCTTGGGATAAAACTTCAAAATTTTCTTTCTTGAGTATTAGCCTTTGTCCAGTAAATTCTCACAGAGTATGACTAACATTAAATTTAAAAGAAATCTGAACACATCTTTCCAGGTTCAGATGCTTTTTCAGTAGCCAGATGAAGCAATGGACAGCAGAATCACTTTTTCTGAAACACAACCACCAAAGTATCAGTACTGTAAAGACTGAAGTAGACTGCAGTATTTTGCACTTACCATTTAAGATAGTATGTCCTTCATTCAGTTTGCAGAATACCAATACAGTGTCTCAAAAAATACATTGCTAGCTTAGATGCTTTAAGTCCATAAATTATATGACAGCAATGGGCAATGCTGGTTATCTAATTCCTTAAAGTTCCCTACAAGAAGTGATATTACATGGGAAACCAGATCACTTGTGTAATAAGGCATGTCTGCATGCACACAGGCAAAGAAAGTAGCTCTTGACGTCCACCCCATGGTGACAGAGTTGAAAAGAGCTTTTGGATATGAAAACATAAGTATATAGAACCAACTGTCACATTTCATGATCAGAGATAGGTGCACTACACCACAGTGTATTTTCCTGAAAGCTCAGAGCCTGTTCTGTTGTATGCTGTTCCCTTACAACCCAGCAGAAGTTGATGACTTAGACATATCCTTTTCCCAAACACTTGGGTTGTGTGTGATCTAACCTTTAACTCCTGCTTGTTGTTATAGGTTAGATGTCAAATATTTCTTGCAAGCCTTTGGCAAGGGTTTGAATATGTTTTTGTCACTCTTCTCCTAGGTAATGTAGGCTGCAGTTGGAGAAGCATCACAGGGAGGTCTCCCACCCCCCATCCCACTTGCCACTTCCTCCGAGCTCAAACAGGAAAAGAGGGACAATGCAGAGGGACCAGCCATGGGCTCACAGTAAATCTGCAATTACTTGAAATGTCACTTCCTGTTTTTGAAGCCTGCAGGAGAACAAATACCCTTCCGGACCACACTGTGAAACTGAGGGGCCCCAGCATGTGCGCTCCCGGAGCTGCCCGGTTTGGGGCCAGCGGGAGCGTGGAGCTGCGTGGCTCAGCCAAACACCCTGACACTTCCAGCAGTGACAATCTATCTTCCTCTAGGAGCACATAAGAGTTATTTGAAATGTGTAAATGGGATTGTATTCCTGATGAAGCTGCTGCTTTGGCCTTGGAAAACTGTGCTGTGACACAGGAGTAGTTTATAAACAAGAGGCAAATTTTTGTTGATAATCTGTATGGAGTTTAATTTGTCAGAAGGCTTTAGTCATGGCAGTCCTTGCCACATTGTCCTTTACAAACATCTGATTACCAGTTTTCAGTAGATCCTGATGAAAAATGCATATACACACAGACACCAGTATTCCCCCTAATGTTTGGGGTGATTGTTTTCAACTGTATGCAGTCTTCAGTCCAGTTTATCATAATGACAGCCCAAAGTGGTCTTGAGTATATGCTGTGGAGGGGGCAGGAATGGGTTAAGTCAACACTAAGTTAATAGAAAACTACTTACAGAGCTGTGATGTTAGTGTAAAGGATATTTCATGTCTGTAAGCAGTGTTCAAGCTGTTGAATTTGCAGTAAGTTTTGGCATCACATGAATGCTTTCCCAGCCCCATGTGTTTGTAGACCAAGCTCAGATCTTTTGAAGAACACAGAAGAAAACTCTGTGAAATACCTCTTCACACCCCTAAGAAATATAGCAAGGTGCAGTTCCATGCCTAGCTGACCATGCCTTGCCAGATTCAAATACACTTAATTCATAAAGCAATACACATGCATGTTTAATTTAAACTCATGATCTGAGAAAGTCAGAGGAGACATTAGGGGGAAGCCTATGTTGCTGGTTTTAAAAGGCTGACAGGGGAAAAATTGTTGCCAAAGTGAAAAAAAAAAAAAAAAAAAAAAAAAGTAAAGTCAGGAACTGTTTTGTAATGTAAGCATGTATTTCTCACTGTCTAAACTGCTCAGGGAAGCACTACTCCAAGAAAATTGCTTGAAGTTCTCTGGAAGTATGTAAAAGTGCTTTATGGACATGGTTCCTGGAGAGCCCTGTTGATCCCAGAAATTCACTACAATTTTAATTTGGTTTCATCTTCTTTATTTATATTTACCACTTGTTCTTGCTGCCTTTATCTAAGGAACCATTAAAGAAGGAAAATAACCATAGGGATTATATGAAAAAAACTTAATGACTGTTTTTACTGTTAGAAGGTGCTTACCTGTCAGAAAAGGACCTGGGGATGCTGGAAAACAGACAGCTGAGCATGAGCCATCAGTGTGGTCAGGTGGCCACCTGTCAGGAACAGTATGGCTAGCACCAGAGAGGAAGTGATAGTGTCCCTGTACTCAGCACTGGTGAGGCTGCAACTGGAATCCTTTGTTGAGTTCTGGGCCCCTCACTACAAGGACATTGAGGTGCTGGAGTATGTCCAGAGCTTAAACTAAGGCTTCTTCCTGTGTTATAGTTTTTCATGTCACAAATATGTGCAAGCTGACAATTTAGGGTGAAAAAAGCCTTACTTACATGCCTGCTCAGTTGGTGACCACAGCTACAATGATGAATGCAGAGGTGACTCCACTGAAGAATCCTCAATATTGTGCACTTTTGCAATTCAAAGCACTAATTTAGTAAGATAAATGTAAGACTGGGAGACATACTAATGGCTCTTTTTCCAAAAATAGCATAATTTTTTCCATAACCCATTATTCCTACCAGAAATATTAGAAGGGGTTTTTGGAAACCTGCATTGTTTCCTGCTAGTTCACATTATGGCTCTGAAGGATCTGTGCTCTGAGATAAATTTGTTAGTAAGATCACATTAAAATTAGGGATGTCAAGGCTTCTGTATTCCCCATTATGGAGCTGGAGACACAGTTCTGCTCAGGGTTCTTAGGGTCCAGGTTTAGCCACAGAATCCCTATGAAACAACGTGAAATAGGGATAATAGGGGTTTGATACTTGTTTTAGCTGTAACACTCTATCTGGTAACCTAGAAAACCATAAGATTCCTGAATTAAATTTAAATTAGAATCTCCATCCTATTAGAAACTTCTGCTTCCTGTTGCTGGACCCTTCAGCTCTGGCTTACTTAAGCAGGACCCAGAAAACAGTGTGAGATCAGAGGAGCATCAATTTTTCCTGGTTCCTTCTGAAAAAAAATACAAAAAAGTGTTTACATTTTTCCATAATTATAAACCTCAGGAATCTCCTTCATTAAGAGAATATCATACTCTCCATTTTTTTTTTTTATTTTTGAATTACTATTATTTCCTAAGGACAAGAAATGCTAGCTGGCTTTGTCATGGTTTATATGCTTTAGACTTCAGGTAAGTTTCCAGGGTTTCTCTCAATGCTGTTACTGAGTGAAAAAGAAAAAAATAGACAAAACATACAAAAGCAGATGCATTGATATTTATGTACCCAATATGGACCTGCTGAATCAAAACCAGAGAATTTAGTAAATTTTGTCATTCAACAGACTCACTGCTAGTTTATAGGAATTCAATTAGCATCTCTGAGGTATGATATTTTTACTTCAGTACTCCCATTCTAAGAATCTGTTGAGAAAATTGACTGTAATACTAACTATATTTTTCAAAGAAATTCTAGCTGATGGATTTTACTTCTCCTTTCTAGTAGAATGGTTTAAGTGGTATCCAGTTTGTCATAGTAATTCCATGGTTTAGTGATATTCAGTAAGGCTTTAATTCAGAAAAATATCTGCATTTAGGAAGTCATTGACATGATTAACCTCACAAATACTCTCCTGGAGAAAAGTCCCATACTCCTGATGTGAGCTGATCCATATCATAAGAAGCGATGTTGAAATTCGGCATTTAATCATCAGCTTTTATTGATTCAGCCTGGAAAGACTGTACAATTAATCAGATGGAAATAAAGCTTTTTGTTCCTCACTTTCCTGACTACATTAGATTTTCCTATTATTCTTGTTATTATGTAAGACCATAATTTATTAGCCAGTATCTCCTAGTTAGCAGGTATCCCTACCATGATATAAAGTTAATTTAATTTCTTTAGGGAGGTACAAAGGTTAGCAATATTTATTGTACCGTCTTATGCTGTCATCAGGTGGATGGAGGTGGTTTCTCATATTTCAGCATATTCTGGAGAATACCCAATGTCAGTGATAAACATAAACCAGAAAATTATATGAATTCCATAAATTCTTAAAGGACATCATTAGCCAATCTTTCTCTTAATTTCAATTTCTTTTTAACAGGAATAATGTCTTTGTTATGAGAAACTTTCAAAAGTATAGGAACATGAAAAAAGGCAACAAAAATCAGTCCCAAAAATTAGTCACAGAAAAAAGTCCAACTAAACTGTGTTTTATAGAAGAGACTGAATAATGTCTAATAACCAATTTCATAAATAACTGTCAAGGATGGGAAATAACAACTTGTCTGTCATTACAAATTACAATTTGTTTGTCAGTAGTTCACACTAGTTTTAAACATTAAGTACCTTGAAACTGTAAAAGTGATTTTAAATGATACCTGCAACAGTTTGACCAGGATTCTCTTTTGGGAATAGGGCTTGTCTATTTTATATTACCTTATATATGAAAAAACAAACAAATGCATATTCCAACCAAAACTCTGTAAAAGAAGTAAATGACTTTCCTATTTCATTTGGCTGGCTAGCTAGGTGATCCAGTAGCCCTTGATTCACTTGAAACTTCTGTAGACAAAGAAGGCAATAAACAAGAATTATCAACCTAGACAAAAGTTTGACAAGCTCCTGGAGAGACAGAGCAGGATGAAGCCCTCATGTGACGTAACTCAACATGGCTCACTTGAAATCACCAGCTGAGAACCTTTATAGTTTGGCAAGGATTTAAAACAGATGTTTTGGAACATGTACAGCCTTTATGCACACTGTAATAACACAATTTTTCTTTAAACCTAAACCCTAATATGGACTTGTATGAAACTGTTTATCTTATATTAATGAAGTTACATATTTATTTCAGGCATGACAAATAGCTGCTGCTCTGTCACTGTCACTTGAAGGCACTGGAGCTTCACCCAGTCTCATTATGAAGATGCTGTTAGTTTATGACCCTTTCAGTGGAGGCACGATACAGGCTTTGCCATTGTATTAGTTCAGTCCTGTCTCACCAGATCTTCTTTTAGCAGACACATAAGTTAGATGCACTTGCAGTGCACCACGAGCAGCACGTGTGAAATGTGTGAGGTTTCCTGAGCTTGCCATTGCTTTGAAGGCAGGATGGTCAGATCAGCATAGAGAGATGGATTACAGTAAAAGAGAAAAAAGTTTAAAAATGCATATTACATTTATTGTAGATTTTATTTCCTTGGTCCTGGCATGGGTAATATTCTTCAGGAAACTGAATGATGTCATTTCCTTTCTACAGGCAAGTTACATAAATACTGGAATACAGCCACTTCAAACAGCCTTCAAACAGATGGCCATGTGTCTAAATGCCAGAAAGTGAGAGCAGCCACTTGCAGTAAAAAATGTTATCCCACACATGGTATGATGTTTATAACCTCTCTCATAGACTTACATGGCTCATTCTTCTATTTTTTTCAGGCATAAATCCCTTAGGAGGTGGCTGTAGAATACCAAAATAAATTTAAAATTTTATAAATAAAATAACTTGAGCAGAAAAAGAGCTTAATGTTTCTATAGATATCAGCCAGAGCAGCCACAGCAGAGAGAATACAGATAAATCTCAGTCTCAAATATTTAATTTGTTTAATTACTCCAGGACTGAACCTTGACTAGTAAACTAGTTAAGACAACCCAATGCACTTTAAAGGCTTCATAGAGCTTGGTAAGGAACTTTACCTGAACCTATGATAGCTGAATCCCTTCAACACAAAACCATGTTTACTGTAATAAAAGAAAAACAATCCATAAGTCAGTGAATGAGCTAAGATCAGATACTGTCCTCTGCCACATAGTGAGGATGAGAGAACAGAGAAACCTGGTCCTTAGAAATCCAGCAATGAGGAGAGAAGCCTGTACTTCATGACTAACATTGTAGGAAAAGCTCATACACAGGACCACAAGCAGCTGGGGAGAGGAGAGGAAAAGAGGAGAGGAGAGGAGAGGAGAGGAGAGGAGAGGAGAGGAGAGGAGAGGAGAGGAGAGGAGAGGAGAGGAGAGGAGAGGAGAGGAGAGGAGAGGAGAGGAGAGGAGAGGAGAGGAGAGGAGAGGAGAGGAGAGGAGAGGAGAGGAGAGGAGAGGAGAGGAGAGGAGAGGAGAGGAGAGGAGAGGAGAGGAGAGGAGAGGAGAGGAGAGGAGAGGAGAGGAGAGGAGAGGAGAGGAGAGGAGAGGAGAGGAGAGGAGAGGAGAGGAGAGGAGAGGAGAGGAGAGGAGAGGAGAGGAGAGGAGAGGAGAGGAGAGGAGAGGAGAGAAGATCTGGATCAATAAAACCACGCACTTAGTGGGTGGGATTTTTTAAAGAGACCCAACATTGTTCCAACTCTGTTAAAAGCTAACACAATGGGAGAAGTCCCTGATTTCAAAAGGAGTGGCATGATGCCAAAGTACCACACTTCTTAAATTTCTACCTAGGCAGTTTTGAGGCTTTTTTCTTTCTTGCCTACATTACATGCAAAAATATTGCCTTGGCTTCACAACTCCAGTGTCATGTTTCTGACATGAAAATTCAGCTTTCCAGAGTGGCTGACTAGTTTCCCTCAGGTGGGAAAACAAGTGCAAAGGGGTCTGGGAATATGTCTGCAGTTTAACTTCATTTACTCAACTACAAATCCATTAAAGGCAATTTCATTTTTCAAAAGTTTCCACTCTTAGAGAAGTGTCCAGTTCCTAGGAACCTTTTCTGTACCAGAAGCCTCTTCCAAATACAGGCAATAAAGTAAAAATTAAAGTTTCTTTTGCCACAGCTTATTTCAGAGAACTTTGCATAACAAAACAATACAGCATTTCTTCAGATCAGATAGGGGCATTGCCATTTAAATTCCTGATAGTAATAATAACAAATAAAGTCTCACAGTATTGCCAAGTATCATATTAAGATTGTTGGACAAGGGTCACTGAGACCCTTACAGGGGCCTGTGGTTGAAGGCTGAGATGTTTTATTCTCCCTCCTTGTTCCCTGTTCCCTAGCCAATGTCTTAGGGCTGAGATCTTTTTTCTGGGATGTTTTACTGTCTTGTAGAAGTTGAAAAAAAGCAGCACTGACAATGCCAAAATCCTTTCCAAAGATCCTTGGGGGCATCACCTGTAAAGCAGCTTGGCCTGACTGCAAGGGAATGCAATGCATGTTGCTTGCTGTGCTCCAGTGAGCAGCTCATCTCCAGCAAATTCCCTCTCCGTGCTCACCAGGAAGAAAGGTCACCCACAAAGCAGCATCCTGCCCTGGAGGAAGCAATGCAGGAAACGGAAACAAGGACACAGCAGGGACATGCAGTGTAAGTCAGAACTGGATCAAGACAAGTGCAGGATGGGGCATATGCCCATAATTGCAGATAGCTCAACAATATCTATGGGAAATAACTCCAGCATAACTTCACAGCACTTGTACACCGTGTGGTTATTGTCTACCACTCCTCCAACAGTTGCAGACTTAGTTGCCTGCTACAAACGGTAGTTCTGAGATTCTGTGTAACAGCACCACAGCTGTCAAAGCCTACTATATGACTCAGTTCTTCGTTCAAATAACAGGATAAAAAATACCATTTTATACTAAAGCAGCAAATGACACCAACCTTACTTTAGAAGGAAACAATCCATCTTTGATAACTCAGTACCCTACTTCGCCTCCTTGCACTACAGCCATACAAAATGAGAACTGTCCTTGAGTACAGATATTTCAACAAAATAAAGTCCCCAGACTTAGCTTTTAGTCTTCTTACAGGGCAGAAAGTGTTGGTCTGAAGTCCACACATTGTCCTGTAACACTCAATGGAATGAAAGAAGCTACACAAGAACAGGGTGCTTTTTAATCCTTTGTTGTAGTGATCAAAGCTAGCAGGGTGTCACAAAGACCCTGCACAGGCCACAAGTTCATGCTCAGAGGAGTGTCACAGAAGAGGAGAGAAAGGGAGAGAGTATAGGGGTTGCACAGTTCCTCCACCCTCCTTTAATTCTGCCACCAAAGAAGGACTCAGTGTAACACTCTGCTCCAGGACTACCTACAGACCCCCAAAGCCCAGTCCTATCTTTTGCCATGGCTGCCAAAACCAAAGTCTGATTTGGGTCACTTATGCCTTTTGCTTTATGGTTCAACACTTCAAAAAGAGTATCGGCTCATTTTGGGGTCGTTCAGTGCTTGCTGTGTGTCAGGGATGAGCAGTCACTTGGAAGAAGGTACAAGCAAGTGCTGGAAAGGGCAGTTCATTTGTTTCTCTCATGCGCAGCACTGTCTCTTTTCATCTCCAAGGAGACTGATTGATCCTCACTGCCAATGCACCAGAGACACAGAAATCCACTGCAGTGAAACCATGAGTCAGAAATCCTCGATACAATTTGAATTGTTTAAGAGCCAACAGTTTGAGAATCAATACACTCCACTGAAGAAACAGAACCAAACATACCAGACTGCTGTAATCAAACCACTACTTTTTTACTACTATTACAAGTTCTTTACTTAAAATCTTGTGACTGCTTGGAATGTCAAACCTCTCCATTCAGGTTGTCTCTCCCCATGTATTTGCTAGCAAAAGAACAGTTTAGGGATCCTACTACCTTAAAGTAGAATTGTGTCCTCAAATGTCTTTATGCTTCTCTTGGGCTCTGCTGCCTGAACTCCACCAAATAGTCTAATAAGTTCCATATGCCCATTTTTTTGAAGAACACATTTTCAAAGAAGCAAATGTTTTGATGGATTGGCTCACAGAGAGCCTGAATGCTGTTACACACATCGTTTAGCATTCCACAAGGCCCCCACTGTTAAATTCTGGGAATGTGGCCAGAGCGACCTACCTAATAGTACACTAACTAGCTAAAAAAAAAAAAAAAAAAAAAAAAAAAAAAAAAAAAAAAAAAAAGGCAGAGAGAGAGAGACTAAATTCTTAACCATTGTGCTGCACTAAAGTATATTTGGAATTTGACATGTATTTGCTGCTGCCTTGGTATTTTGTGTTTGAGGTGTGTAGGAATTAAGCTGACACATAAATGGACCCACAGAAAGAATGTTTTGTATAAAACTAAAACTATCTTTTAGAAGTAGCTCACACATTTCATCTAAAGAAGAAACTGGGGCCCCCATCTTCCTAGAAGTTAAACACCATCTGAGAAGCTGAACCTCCCACACACACTGAGTTCAAGTGAACATGAGCACATCCAACACTATCTTAAGAGCAAGCCTATTCATTATAGAGCTTGACACTTCATTCAGAGTGGAAACATTTAGGAGAATGCAGAACATACATATGCCTGTAATTTTTTTAGAAGTGCATCCAGGGTTGGAAAAAAAATGCTCACACATTTTTTTTTGCCTAAGGAACTGTTTTAATATTTTTAAAAGATTCAACCCCAACTTTGATTTTTCTATCTCTTTTGTCTAATGGAAATTTGATATTTGTCTCTTCACATACAAGATTTAGGTCAACATTACCTGGAAAGCAGGTGCAGTTCTGCTAATATCTTCAATTGCTGGAGACAAAAGATATGCAGAAACTCAGAAACAAATGATCAGTTTAGTACTGCAGCCTCTGACCCACTGCACTGAAACCAAATGATACTTTTTCTCCTGATAGAAATAAAGAAATTACAATGAATTTTTTTATTTGGAAGGGAGAACTTTCTGACCTAACATACGGATTCTGTGTATATAGTCCACACAAAATTCAATACCTAATTTTAAGCTGAAAAGAGAAAAAACACTGCAGAAGATAGGTCGGTACTGGGATATTCTCACATATTATGAAAGACAAGGAAGAGTTAGAGATCCAGGAGGTTTTAGCAAGATCTGTGTTAGGTAGTGGCAGTTATTATACATGTTCAGTAGCTGATGAGGAAATCACTTAGGTAATCACCTTAAGACATATATGGCATAATTTCTTCCACCCAAAGCCAACTGGATTGCAAATACACTAACAATAAAGTGTGTGAATACATTTGTGTGCATGTATGTGTGTGAAAAAGCAGATGTTTAATGCATGAACGTGCAATAGTAAACAGTATTTCCAGTCTGTGCCACTATCACACTACTATACTAATGTCACACCTCCAGGCTTACTTATTGGAAACAATTTTTGTCATACTGCTTGATGCAACAAGATATGTTTTAGAGAGGGGATTACACTTTGTAGACTGAATTATTGCACAAAATCTGGGTATATTTTAAGGACTGATCCTTACACCTGCTCCACTTCCAATGTAAAGCACAGATTTCTGTTGTCACCAACAGCTATACTGACTGTGACCCCAGAGTCTGGAAAGCAGCTGGCTGTGCCTATAGCCAAGATGCTAAAAGACTGAGGGACAAAATGAGACCTCTGCAAACTCCTAGAAGTCTATAATGATAAATACAGTACATGTGGGACACACTGTCAAGAATAAGACATCAACTCTAAACAAGTATCAGTGGGGGATGTAAGTGTTTGTACTAAAGTACAAAGGTATAAATGTGGTGTTGAAACCATGTATTTCAAGATACACAACAGCAACAAACTAGAGGAGTCAGAATAAGAAAAAAATGAAAATCTACTGTCCAATAGCTTTCATTTGTTAGATCCTTTTACATTCTGTGTAACACTTTGAAGTGCTTTCTCCAATTAACTGTATGGATAAAAGGATCAAAGTCAAAGTTTTATCTGTTAAAAGACAAAGTATTTGGCACCAATGCCTATATAATATACTCTTTTCCTTCCCACCCTGTACTTATTCCTTCCTCAGATGTGCTGGCACAGCTGTTGTGCAGCAATGTTGTAAGGCACTGTGAACCAGCTTATAAACAGATCCCATTTTTAGAAACACTCCCAAAAACTGTTTTCTGAAGCTGATGATCTCCCCAGTCTGATTCATCAGCAGCTGCACAAACTGTTGTGTTGGAATGTCTGCAGGGCTGATGCATTAACTGGTAAAAATAAACTAGTATAATTGCCAAAGGCTTCATCTCCTGAAATCACTGGCTGCTTTCTATGTGTATTAGATGTTTTTTCTCCTAAGAAACTGACAAGTATTTCTCCTTTGAGAACTGCCTGGGCATTACTAAATCAACCTATAGGGGTTCAACATACATACAACAGTCCCACAGTAATACTGTCATGTGTTGCTTTCTAAAAACTCCTATAAAGACAAAATTACAACTCCTGTTGCAGAAAAAAAAAAGAGAGCTTAGGAAGGATACTTCTCTTGTATCACTGATTCTAAAGAGCTGCAATGTAGAACAAAGTTTTGAAAAAAACAAGGAAAAAAAATGCATGGAGTATTCAGGAATTAAATTCAGGAAGAAAACAATGGTACCTGGTTGTTCTGACCTCATTAATCACAATGTGGTCACAACACTGAGCATCAGTTCAGTGAACTTCAGCTCGTCCTGCTGCCATTACTACTTTGAACTACTTTTCTTAGAAAAGTTTAAGGAATAATATTGAAATTATTATTTAATCCGTTCTGTATTTTAACGTCAATAGCACATTTGAGCAACCTACATCCCACTAGCAAGCACTGGCACAAAGAAACCTTTAACTTATCCAAATTGTCCCAAGTTTTTTGGTTTTTAATATTCTTGTGATAGGAGTTGGGGAGAGAAGATGAATCAAATTGGTTTTTTTAGTTCAGCTTCCGACCCATCTATGTAAAATAATAAGCATTTTTCAGGTCAGGCAACAGGCCTTTTTCTGTGGAGATAAGATCAAAATAAAATTATTCTTATATAATTACAAAAAGACTTAGAAAATTTCTTTCATGCACACACAACTCTGTCTTTTAGATTTCTAGATGTAGTTCCAGCTAGCTTCTCACTTTAAAATAGCAGTTTATTTTAAGTCCTACCTGACATTCTTTGATTAAATGGGCTATAATTTTTTTCATTCTGTTTTGGCTGATAAGTAAGCCAGTAGCCAGAGATCTCCATAACCACAGGGAAATCATGAAGAGTCACAGATTATGGCCTGTGACATCTCTGAGATTCAGGGACTGCTTCTAGATGAAAACCTCTAATATATTACAATGTCCCTGCTCTTTCTGGGGTTCGAGATTTTCTCTGTAGCCTCATATAAAGACAGGGCAAAGCGATGTAGGCAGTAACACAGCAAGGTAGGAAAAGAGGAAGAGAGTTCTCTATCACTGCTGCAGTGTGAATGTCACATATCATAAATTTGGAGCAATTTTTCACAACCCACCACCGGGTCCTAGATCTTGTGACAAAAACTACAGCATGGAAGATATTTTCCCTAATTTTCCCTAATCAGAACTAAACATTAAGATTTTTGTAGCCTGGTCATCCAGTTAGCCTTCTCCAACAGCCCCTCCTAAGAGGTGTGACAGAGGGTATGTATGCTAAATACATCATTCTGTATGTCCTGCCCATTAGGGTCTGCTATGAAATGGCTATCTGAGACTACTGCTAACTCAGATGGGCTGTGGCTTCAATCAGAGTCATGACTGTGTAGCTGTCACAGGCCCTTCTAAGGTTCATGCTCTCAGTTCTGCTCCACAGAGGTGAAAACATGGATCTGTGATGCAAATGTAGCCACAATGCTTGAAGGAGTGAAACATTATTTTATGTTTTGGTTTGTTTTTTTTTTTTTAAACTAAATATCATATGATGCAAAAATGTAATTAAGATCTGTTTGAGTATTAGCACAGAATATGTGTGGAGCAATTATCTGTGCAGACAGAAGAACTTAGTGCATTTAACTGCAAAATCAATATTAATTTTGTCATATCAATGACTTTTATTCCTTCAGCAAACACTTTTGCCATTCTAGGAAGTCCACAGTATCTCTGCTGTTGCCTTTTGTAATTATTTGGAACCAGCTATAACAGTTATTAATAGGCAATGGGCTACTAAGAAGTAGCATTTAAATCTCTACCATCTCTGTCTGAATTGTTCTTCTTAAAATAATGGTAGACATTCATTCAGTCTTGTCTGGGCACTCAAACATCACTTACATGCAGAAAGAATGATGCATTTGTAAATGTCTTTTATAATAAAGCAGAGAACCTGGAATTAAAATCTGGATCTGTGTCCTCTGTGACCTGGTTTATCAGGGTGTTCATTTGGTCAAAACTGAATGTAAATAAAGTTGCTTCCTCTTTCTGAAGTCTGAGTGCTTCTGCTTGATCAGCACTAATAAGGACAAAGATTAAAGATTAAATGGTTAGACCACAAAGGAAAACTCCATCTATAATACTGCAGAGCAACAAGATCCTATGAGGGATGGCATTTGCTTATTTCTCGAGACTACTTAGCACTGGTGGCAACTTGGAAACTGAAGCACATAGTTACACACACCTTATTCACCCATAAGTATGTTACATTGCCACATGGTGATTTGAAGTGGGAGATAATTTTGAAGTGGAGGGAACCAGGGAGAGGTGAGGACCATACTAAAGAGCCCTGCTGAAGTGCCTTGGGGAAGAGTAACCTGTGGCTCAAGGGGCACAGATAGCAGGACAAGTTGGTGAACCCAGTAGGTGAGGCTGATGGTTGGTTACACAGCTTCCTGGAGACACAGAACTTCATAAAGCAAGAGCAGGGAGAAAAATGTTCCCTTGGGAACCAGGATGAAATTGCACTTGCAGAGGAGGCAGATTAGAAAGGTTTATCCACACTCTGCCATGCAAACTCCACCATGGAGCCTTTGACTTCCACAGAATGAAGTCACTGGTCTCAAATTAGTTTCAAGTGTCACACTGCCTTGGCTCTCTTAAAGGTAAGATACAGTCATAGCACCCAAATTTTCTTGTCTGAAATACTCACAATTTATCATTATAACAGTGGTGACAGTGCTTAATTTTTCTGCTGCAATAGCAAGACACATCCTGGAGGCAAGGGATAGTGGGCTTGGAGCAACAGGAGGTATGTGGGGATTTCAGATTGAGAAAAGCAGATAGAAGGGATCAATATTATACTAGAGGCTTTCAAAACCTGATGTCCTTCCTCCTGACCATGATATCCTTCTGCCTGCAGGGTGGTGTTTTTAAATTATAACATATACTAAGATAATAAAAGGAAACTAGGACATGGAGGAAAATATTTTCCCAGCTGTAAGTACTACACCTAACCAAAAAAATTTCCTCCACCTAACCAAATCTGAACAGACTGTGTTTCAGCTGTTAAATACATGTCTATTAAGACTTTGCAGGCCAAGGCAAGAAGTCTTTCAAGGTACTAAGGTAAAGAAATCACTACCTTATGACAGGGGCTGAGAAAAGCCTACACACCAGAAACCCATCCTCAGTACCCTGGTGGTCTGCTAGCAGTAACCATGCAGGAACATCCCCAGGTAAGAGAAGCTTTGCACACAGGAGCCAGGGACAAGGGTGAACAGAGCAGTCTGCTGCCTGATTGTGCAGGGAATGCAATGAGAGGGGACAGTGCTGTGTCGATGCTTTCAGAGTTCCAGTTCCCTCACAGCTCCTTTACCCAACCAGTTCAGCCCACAGTCCTGGCAGGTCCCTCTGTCCACTGGCTCTTTCCAGCTCATGTGCACTCTCCCTCTGCCAGACTCCTGACAGTTGCCTGGCACTTTCTTCTTCCAGTCACAGCCACCGTGGGCCAGCCTTTCTGTACGAATATTGGCAGCTGAAAAAGGCACAGATCAATTACATTTTCTGACATTCATCACCTCCCTCCCTAACTGCATGACTATTAAACCCAAACACTGAGCACTCAATCACAGGGACACTGCTATCCCAGTCTTTTCTGTGTCTTTGCCTTTATCTTTTTCAGAGGACATCACAGACTGTTCTGATTCCAGCCCACAATATATGCTCTATCTGTCAGATATTCCAATGATGAGAAAAATATACTGGCCTATATTTAGTATTTCATTTGTGTTTCCCAGCTGGTCATCCAGCAACCATATGCCATGGTGCTAATAATTAAATCCCTATAGTTTATTACAATCCATCAGCAAACACAACAGGAACCTGAACAAAAGAGCCAGCCACAAAGCTCTAGCAAAAATTAGCATGGATATTCAGCCGGTTCTCTTGGTTGTCTTTTCCTCTTCCACTTCCTTGCCCTGACTCGTTGTTTGTTTTGGAGACACTCCTTGACATATGTGAACACACCACATAAATCAAAATTGAAATTCCACAGGGTTCTAGAGGAACTGGAAAGAAGTGGTAATGATTCTAAGATGAGCAACGTTGTCCAAATCCACCCCCCTGGTGCTGATTACAGCAAAATGAAAATTCACCTTCATCTCAGTTATGGTGCTGGAGCCACAATCATCATTCTCACTCTTCACTGCTTTCACCTGCCAATACAATCCCAGCTGAGTCATCAAAATCAGCCTTGTCCTTCTTCACTGATGGCAAACAGGCCAGATTTAGGCAGGCAGCAACACCAGGATATTGCAACACTTTCAGGCCTTTCTACTTTTACCATCCAGAAGTGGAAAAAGAGAGGAAGAGGCAAACAAGTTTCACTTTTAGCACTACCGAGTACTATGACATTGTCATTCAAAATGAGAGCAGATATTGGGACTACTCAGTGATAAAAAATGTTCTGAGATTACTACAGTGACCTAGAACTTTTGCCTGTAGGAGGAAAAGTAATTGACCAAAATACTGAAACAGAAGTGCAGGAAGGAGGCCTCTGGCCCAAAACCCCTCTTAATTAGGCTGACAGGAAGGCTTCCACTGGTTTCAGCAAGATGCATGTTATTACAACAGGTCTGACATGTCTAAAAAGTGTAGATAACTCATAAAATAAAGATTCACAATTATTGCTGAGCCAGAATAAATCCTGATTTGTGGCACATTGAGAGCAGAAAGTGTGAGGCACTTCCATTTTGTAGCTGCAGAGCAAAGAGTGAGAGCAGCATGGGAGACATCCAAAGTCCCTGTTGTGATGGAGATAGGATGGTGAAGGGATGCTTAGGCTGGCAGGGCCTGGACACCCTTTCAGCACACCACAGTCTCCCAGCACCCTGCAAGACACACAGGGAGAGCATGTTCTCTGTTCCACTTCCTTCCTGGCACAGGCAGGACATAAGCATTATCCCAAGAGATGTCTCACACAGCAGCGTGAGGTCTTGGTTTCATACGGTGCTATGGCAATAGAGGTGACCAAAAGGTTAAAGGTGGAATCCTGGCCTGATGCTCTCAAATCAGGAAAAAGTGCATGTATACCCATAGGGAACCTAATAATATAATATTCATTGGCATTAGAAAACTCAGGCTTCAAAATTTACCAGGACTGTCTCCTGTTGACCTATAGCTTGATGGTGGAAATGTAAAGCTGCTGGCAGACTTAAAGGGATAGTTAAGCAAGGAAGATACCATTAGCACTTTCTTCTAACACTTAGCAATGCACAGATATCTGCGGTCATTTTCCTTTAAAATGGCAGTTTTCATGTTACTGTTTTTCTGATTTTGTATGTTTACAGATACTGCAAAAGTAGTTCTGCAATCTTTCCTCCAGAATCCTTAACAATTAATAAATAACAGAACACAAAATAGTCACCTGTTTCACACATCAGCTTAAAGGAGTAAAAAGAATTTTAGAAAAAGCTTTTGCTATCATGAAATGGATCCTTTGACTCAGCCAAAGGTGTGCAGGGCAGTGAAATTTATCTTATTTCATTTAATGTAATTCAACCACATCTTTATGCTGGCTGCTGAAAAATTATAAGGAATGTCTTAGGAGAGTTTGCACAACACGGTCTTGTATGCAGTGTTCTTCCTTCTGTCTACTGCAAAGAATCAATGTTTAAATATTTAGAAAAACACATCTTGTATTATTTTTAACAGCTGTACTTATGCTAGTCCCAAGAGAGGAAGGAGAAAAGGGGAGGGGGCATGGGGGCTGAGATGCAGACAAAGATAGAAAATAAGAGAGAAAAATTAAAAATATAATTAAGAAAGGGGAACGGGTGGGGAGTGAAAGAAGATCGAGGGTGTTTTTCAGACTACCCGAACACATGGAATTTGCTTTACATACTACAGAGTTTCTCCGTGAAACAGACACCTTGAATAGCTTTAGGACACAAAATTTCACATCTGAGTATAAATTATTTAAAAACAGGAGAGGAAATGCTTGAAGACCTGAGAAAAACAAGGCTGGTGCCTTAAACAGTGAGATGATTGCTGTAATGTTCTGTGACTATGCCAGGCTTTGGGTCTATATCTGGAAGGCAGGAAATGCTCTCAGTGATGTGCTGTGAGACTCTGGGTAATTTAATTGATCTCCCTCTGTTTTCCCATCTGAAAAATGGAAATAATTATACTTGTCTCCTTTCAAATATCATTTGGGATGTGAAAGATTAAGACTTTGTGCCTGATTTCAAGGCGACCATGACACTTCTATTGAGCCTGAATAAAAATACCATTTTCAGAATGGCGAATGGCAGAACTTGCAGCAAATTTAATTGAAATCAGTGGCTGAATGAAGCAGAACTGATTCTCACTGCAAGTGTGGCCCCAGAACTTTCCATTTGCACTGTCAGGAAATAAACCAATTCCAGCCTCATCTGTGGTTGACTGAGTTCTCATTATATCTATGGGAACTATATATTCCATTCAAATACTTTTTCTTGTTGACAGATTTTTTTTCCTCTTCATAAAATACCAAATGGTGATCACCTATATGAAAGGTGAGATAGTACAACAATGAATTAGCTACTTTGGTCTGTTCTTAAGAGAATTATGAGAATGATACACATGTACAGGAGATAAAGAGATAATGCAGAATGCACTCTAATGGGTAGCGTATGTTTATGTTTCTGTAAAAATCTCCAAATCTTTCATATTTACATTTTTATAAATGACTCATTCCCTGCTGCATTTATCTGTTATCTTCTGCTATTAACCTAAACTGTCACTGCCCTAAATTTGACCTACCTTCTCAGGTCTGAGGGGTTTTTTTAAACTTTTTTCTTACTAGGTATAATGAGGTACAACCTCGTTATATGGGTGACTACTGCTGCCTACTCAAATGATGCAAGGACACAAATATTTTGAGGGCTTGGACCCTGGTTTTGTTGGTGGCAATATCAGAATTTAAGATGGTGATGGACTGGGATGTCTGTGAGGAAATAGTATTTTATAAGGCTAAGGATAGCCTGATATACCTGAGCTGTCACAGAACTCTCCACACCAATGAGTGAGAGCAAAGCTGACATAGCTACATCTGAGTTGCTCAATGAGGGTCCTGCTCTCATTTTAAAGGACCATCTGCTTCCACAGACTCTAGAGAAAATTTGTGCAGGCTACAGTTTCTAAGCTGAAGTTAACCTTAGCAAATCTCCCTCGGGCAGATAGTTGAAGCTGTAAAATCTGACCATCACTATAACCACAGCAAGAGTCCTGTGTATGTATCTTCAGATCAGGATCCACCAATGCTAGAAAAAAAAAGACATAACAGTATTGCTAATTTGCCTGCTTGTAAAGCTGTACCATGCACTGGGAGAGTAAATGTAAATAAACTCCACACTACACCTCACTACAGCATTTCAATGAAAATAGGATTTTAAGTTTACTCTTGGCAGTAATGGTATGTAGTATGAAATACTAAACAGGCATTGACTTTAAAGGCAGTGATTAAACATCAAGTTTTACTGATTTACAAAGTAAATATTGGTGCAGGAAGAAGGTAAGGTTAGTGTTTGCCTCAAGGGACAATGAATTTTGGTGATCAGCAAAACTTTGTTAGCCAAGGCCTCTAAAACCTTTCAGGTTAGTGCAGTGTTAATCCAGACCAAGGCTATTGAGGTAAATGAAGCTGTACCAATTTGAAAAGAACATTGCAGTTAGGTTTGTTTTTTTTTTCTTCAAGGCAATACACTAGTATCACAGATAAAATTTTGAAATAATCTTAAAAACCTTAGTCCTGTAGTAGATACTATCAAATAGAAGATGTGGAAGTAGACCTATTACACTGTGATATGACTAAAAAATCAAGGCAAGAAAAACTATTTTTAATTTCTGAGATGGCAACCAAATGAATTAAATTAATTTGTAAACAAAATTAAATAGTTACCTAATAGTTTAATGGGAATTAGCTATAATGGTCACAGTTTTAGAAATTAATGGCTAGAGTCCAAAGACATAAAAACCAAGAAAATTTGAATTAAATTTTGAACCTCTAATTCTGCCTTGAGAATAATCCCATCAAAGTAACTTAAAACATTCTGATTTTAAAGTTCCTCATCTGGCCTTTGCCACCACATCACTAGTGATAATTTTATTTGCATATAGCAGAAATCTAAATATTTCTGGTGACCCAATCTGATTAGCTATTTTATTACTTGAATTTCATATGAATATTTTCAACAAAACTAAACCAGCAAAACAACGGAAAATGTTATTGCATATGAAGCAAGCTCACCTCTTTTCTAAAGCCTGTCTTTTCTGCCAGACATGTTCCCCATGCCATATGACCTAAACTCTAATTTCACCACAAAAACCCCAACCCAAAAAGTTCAAATGTCCTTTCAAGACTTTCTCAGAAGCAAGAATTTTTCCTATCACCAAGGATTTCCTATCACCAATAATACATCAGGTTCTTGTGCAAAGGGCAGCCTCGGAGGGTTCTTGCAACATCAAAAACAAATCCATCCTTGGGGGATCTTAAAAGCGTATTTCATAATATCTTCTAACCAAAACAAGCAGGACACAGTGATGGAAGAAACATTTTATTGTCACTTCTCAACCATAAGTCCCTTCTGTGTGTAAATGATTTCTTATGCTGTTATTCTACTACCAGAATGTTATGGTGTTCTCCTCAGTTCCTGAAAAGATGAAAAAGAGGGTTTATTATGTCTCTTTCTTTACATGCAAGACTGATAACTTGATAAAGGTTTTGCAATAGCTTTTCCAAGGACAAACAATGAAGAAAAAACATCCAAATTCATATCACCAACGTGTATGGAGGACTTTGATACCAAACTGGTTTGCCCAATGTAACCCCAAAGGCACAACATAAGAATAAGAAAAACATAGCTCTGAAAGTATATGATGTTGATGTTGGCAATGAGTACTGCTAAATGCAGAGAAATACAGAATGCTTCTGCCATTTCCTTTTCACAGAATATATTTACTTTCGGAAGGGTTCTTTTAAGGCATTTTCTGCAAATAGGCACTGTCTGATGTAAATTTTTTTTTGCTATTCTGGTCACTTGTTATTAATAATTAATTTTTGCTGAACCAAGAATAATTGTGTCTGACAAAGACACATTTAATTTTGCAAACAATAGTGAAAGATTTTGTTTGTTTGTTTAAAATCTCAAAATCAAAGTAGTTTGTATTGTACAGAGAGATTCAGGCAATTTGGCATGTGCACCCATGCCGCCTTAAATTAATGTTTATTTATCCTCACAGAAAATAAAACTGAACTATTCCAAGCTGAATTCAGAATTCCTACTTTTACTTTCAGGAGGAATTTGCTCAGTTCAAAACCACAGACTGATTCCAAAGTTATAAGTTATATTCCTCTAATGACAATCCTAATTGGAGGGAATGAGCTACTTACACCATGTTCCAATTCCTGGGGTTTTTTAGTAGTTACAGTCTAGCAGCCAGTCTTAAAATATCTCAATAGTGTATTTCTCCATGAAATAATTTAAATGGGAAATGGCATGAAACTGTGCACTGAAGTGAACTCAAGCCTTGCCAAAGACAAATTTGTTAGTTGACAACCATAAACTTTTGTAGCTTTGTAGCACCTTTGTTCCAAAATGGACTTCAACTGTGTTAAAAATCTCTGCAGCTGGCAGATTGGCTGTCAGCCTCTGAAGGTTTTAGATATTTATTCATGATCTGAACACAACATAAAATCAGAATCTGCATAAAATATAGAATCAAATAATTATTTTGGTTGGAAAAGACCCTTTAGATCATCAAGGCCAAGTATCAACCTAGCACTACCAAGTCCACCACTAAACTGTGTCCCTGAGTGCCACATCTACACATGTTTTAAACACCTCCAGGGATAGTGACTCAATCACTTCCCTGGGCAGCCTGTTCCAGTACCTGACAACCCTTTCAGTGAAGAACTTGTTCCTAGTATTCGATTTAAACCTCCCCTGGTGCAATATGAGGCCATTTCCTCTTGTGTTATCACTTGTAACTTGAGAAACGACACCAACCACCCCCTGGCTATGACCAGGTAGTTGGAGAGAGCAATAAGTCTCCTGCTGGCTGCTCCTCATAGGACCTGTTTACTAGACTCTTCACCAACATCATTGCTCTTTGGACATACTGCAGTATGTCATTCTTGTAGTGCCTTCCTTGCAGAAAGAGATGGGGCAGAGATTTACTTTCAGTTAAAAATTGTGCTTAGGGTTCGCAGAGAGGAGCCTGCCCCCATATTCCTCCTCTGAACCTCAGGGATTTAAATATCAAATCCACATTTTTCACAGCAGATAAATACTCTTTCTGCCAAGTGAGAGACTAAAGTGCCTCCACAGGTACCCAGAATTCCATTTTTCCAAGGCAAGAAATTCAACGGAATAGATTAAACCTCACTTCCTCTTCTCTCTATTAAACATTCTCTTGTGCTCTGCTTGAAATATATTCTTGCAGTAAGTCACAAGTGAAGGGTGGGCCTTTGCTGCAACCCATCAGCCTCAAAGAAAAGTGGCATTCAATTCTTCTAGAGGATTTTAGCCCCAAGTCACTTCTTAAATATCACTTCACATGCTCCAACTGTGCTAGAGATATTCAGGCCACCTCCAGGGTATGAGGCAAGTTTATATAGAACAGCACTGGGGAGACAAATTCATTAGGAACACTCATAAAGCACAGAAGCACCAGGGCTTTCAGACCTTGTCTAAACATTACCCTGGAAATGCTATTCTGTCCCTGGCTGAGGACAGCTGTTTCTTACAAACCTTTGCACGATCCTATACTGTGCATGGGTACACTGCTGCAAAACATTAATTTCAATGCCAGATTTGTATTTGTCTACCCACCATACATATCAACTGAAATATGACAGCAATTTCATTTGGTCTTTTACTTTAGAAGGTTTTATCATCCCCAGAAAGAGGAATAGGCTACATGAAGAAACTGAATGTTTCAGTGAAATAAGAACTCTAGGACAAGCACATAAGACTTTAGAATGATTAATTGTCTTCCTTTTGGCAGCACTGTATCACCTAAAAGAATTGAAAAGATTGTAATAAACTGATGTAGAAATTATTTTAGAAATTATGTTATGCGATGCCTGCATGTAGGCCTCATATAAGACCTTTCATATCGTGACATTTGTAAACTGAGAATCAGCAATTCTTCATTTTCATAGCACAGATTTCAATCTGAAAGGTGTAAATCTGATTTGCTGTAAGTTTGGTGAGAATCACTTTCCTCTTTTTTATATTTAACAAAAAGAGGAAAGTATATGTATTTTTGAAACATATTAATAATTTAGAACACATATGCCTGAGCATAATAAAAGTGGAAAAAAAAAATCTTTTGTGGGAAGTGGCCACAACCTTTGGCTTTTCTTTGTTGTTTGTTAGAGAGTTTTCTCACACAACTTGTTATAAACAACACCCAGGTTATGTGAGAGTGATAGACAGTGTCCACAGGATTCATCATTATTTATGATGAGACAATAGACTCTTGCTGCATGGATGTGACTGGGCAAAGATAAAGCGTTTATGAAAAATAAAGTTCTTGGGGCAGATTGGACCTGTAGGCATAGTTTTACATTGCTGTAATATGAACATGCCTGATCCAACCCAGAGATTTCTAAAAGTGATTGTGTATCAGAGACCACAAACAGATCTGAATTTTTATGACATATATTTTGAATGAGAGAAAACCACTGTGTCATAACAAATCAAGAACTATGGTGTCCATAAATAATTATTTTAAGTGAGCTTTTTAGCTTTTGTAATTAAGTTATATTCTCTTCTATGAGCACACTCTTGAAACCTAACTGGGTACTGGAACTAAAAGCGGGGCCAAAGATTTTCAGAGCAGTAGGAACTCAGGACAGCAGTTACCACAAGCTGGTCATTTATCTGTGCCAACAGTTAACTACTGAAATGGTGCCCCAAACTGCTGTAGAGATACCTGTATCTTCCTATATTAACTAGTAAGGAATTTTTGGTATCTCAAGTAACTCTGGTGAATGGTGACTATTTTCCACCAGCTGAAAATGAAGAGACTATGACATAAGGCAGCTGTAGGGAGATGATTTTCTATGGAAAGAATAGTTTGTGGGTTTTGTAGTATCTCTTTTGTTTTGATATATGTCTGAATGGTTTTGTTTGTACAGTGAAGTAAAACCTAGACATTTTGGAAAATGCCTATAGGAGAGCTATGAAACAAAAAGCCTACAAGAGGTCTGCACCAAGAAGTTGAAAAGTTTTCTAGCTTACAAGTATGGAAAGATGTGAGACAATAAGGGACCACCAAATGGCTGGCTGACTTCTATTCCCATCCCCTCCTCTGTCTGCATTTTGCAATCTGCTGTTCCTAGCAGCACTATCATTCGTGGACTATCAGACTCTTGTGCCTAACAAGACTTAATCTGTAGTCTAAGTTACTCTTTTACTGTAGCAATGAAAGAAAAGCAAATAGTTAACAAGTGACTAGGAGTCTTTATAATTGCTGACCTTCAATAGTCCATATAATGTGACTTTAGGCCACTGAGTAATAAATAGACTAGTGTAATATTTACAGACATGTCTGGAATGCAGTGAGTTCCTCTCTTCTCTTTCATGAAGTCATTAATGGCTCTGTGAGGAATCAGACTACCACTGTTCATGTTCCCCAAAACACCTTTATCTCTTGACAGTTTATGCTGACCTTTCTACTTTGTTTTGGTTTGTTGTTCCCAGATCCATTTCCTAAATGCTGGGTTTTACAGACTTTCCTAATGGGTTAAAAGTTTTTAACAAGTCATTCTGTGAACTCAGTCCTAACCATGTATTCCCCTGTCCAGTGACCAGAAGACTTCTTAGAGAAGGTGTTTCTCAATCAGTTCCTTTCAGGTGGAAAGGACCATGTTGTTTGTACAAATAGAGATTTTCCTGCTGAAAGTACACAACTCTCCCTCTTTCCCACTCTAGCAGCCAGTTTCCACTTCTTTGAAATTCTGAACACTGAAGCAAATGGAGCAAAAATAGGAAATGTGTTTTGGAGAGGAGAAACGAAAACATATGGAGAAATAGTCTCTTGCTTTCCTTCTTTCTTTGCCTCTGAGTAAAAATCTGAATTTAAAGGTGGTTTCTGACAATGCCAGTTCTGCAGAAACACTGGTCTTAAGTTTTTAACTTCATCAGATACATAGGATTTATTTATAAGAAGAGGGAAGGGATTTTTTCCAATGAATAAAAATTACCACTTTCGAAGAAGCAGAGCAGATTCATAATATTGCATAATTCCATTTGAAAGTTTAGCAATGGTTTGCAGCTGCCCATTAAGCTATTTTCTTCAAGTCCCATGGAAGCAAAGGCAGAAAAAAAGAAAGTCTACATGCCAATTTTTATTCATTGTAGTCTTGGATATAAACTCCTCTGCTGTGGTTCCCAAACCATTTTTGTATTGTTTCTGGTTCATTGCAGAAACAGACAATACACACAAACACCTAATGTTGCCAAACAAAAATTAAATCATGAAGAATTAAAGGAATTTACAGAAAATTTATTAAAATTCTTACAAAACAAAACAGAAGTACTATTGGAAGTGCTCAGTATTGAGTGGTTCTTTAAATACTGAATCTCTATATCTGCATCAAGCCACGCCTATTTTACAAAGGCAGATTTAAGCTTGAGTAGATTCCTTATCATACAATACTAAGTAAAATCTGAGATTTACTGTCTAGAGAGGTTTTCATTCCATTTTATAATTTTCTTTTTTTAAAATATATGGTATGTTGCACTATGACTCAGCAAAGAATTTGTCCCATGGGTATACTAAAGAAACGTTGCTCTTGACTAAACTTATTTACTTTGGCAGTATTTACATTGTGGAGCTAAATTCGACTTTCCATATAATGCTTTTACCTTTCACATAACTTGTCCAAGGCCTAATTATCCACATGGACCTTACTTCCTTGGAAAACAACGGTACTAATTAAGTAGAAGACTAAGGCATTTTGAACACAGTCCAGAGATGCTGAATCCAAAACAATATCCATTTTCCAAGCACAACATGGAATGTAGAAAGAATGGAAATTTTTGGGATGGCATTTCTCTGAGGCCAGTACAAAGACAATTATCACATGTGGTTATTTTTGCGCAACATTAATTAAGGAAATGTGAGAAATCTGTCTCAAGTTATCATCTTCCTCTGATATTGGACAAGCTATTCTTGGATTACTTTAGCAATTTCTTTCCTTTCCACTCCTGCCCTGTCCATTTCTGCACATGTGCAATAAACATCTGGGTTGAGGCAATGACACATTTTTCATTTCAGACCCATTCCTTTCCCTTTTTAAGGAGAATTGCTCTCTAGAGGACTCGGCAAGTGTCAGCATGTTAGTATTTATTTGCACTTATTATAGAAAAAACAATTTTTCAGCACTATAACATCATTGTTTGGATGGGAGTGCAAGATATATAGAGGAGTCAGACTGCAAAAAAAGGTCATTTTATTCCTTCCTAAATTCAATCCACTTTGACAAATGTTTGACAGAACTGCTGCAGATGATACACAGTAAGGAGGAAAAGCATAGCTATATCTTATACAAAGTCATCTTTAACAAAGGAAAAAAAAAAAAGAAATGTAGTCTTCTCAAATCTATTGTATTGTTTCTTGAGCTAGTCAATACACTTTGAGATTTCTCTGATGCAATGATCAGGATAACACAAAAGGTCAATGATAGAGATTCAGTTAAATAAACTTCTCACAGGAAGAATTTATCATTGTGTCCCATAGAATCTATGCAGTACATATTGTTTGGTAACTGCTCCAATAATGGCCATGACCAGCAAGTAGTATTTCTTCCATTTTGGGTTATCTCCCAGTGCTCTTGTTTTCCTGTATTTTTTTATTGCAACATCCCAATAAGAAATTTATCAGCACAGGCGTCTGTAGAAGAGAAACACATACAATCCAGCTTTCATCTCCCAGAGACCAAGAGATTACTTCTGCTACCCATCTGTGTTTTTCCCCATGAAATATTTTTACTTTGTTTATTACTATACTATTAAAAATTAAAAAAATTATTCTCTTGAAATATACAAGAAAAGATATAAGAAATGCACAAAGCAAGAGCCTACACAACTTGAAGAGATAGCACATGAGGCAGAAAACCTGTGTAAACAATAAAAGTAGATGCATAAGAATGAAGGAAAGCTGTAACAAAAGGAGAAGCAAACCATAAGCCAAGACTTACGTGTTTCCCAGTGTATTTCTGCTTTGTAAAATGTATTTGATTCTCTTTTTATCTGCTTCATTTCTCACTGGGTGGTTGTTTTCTACGCTCTTTAGCAAGAAAGACAAACAGCTTTGCTGCAGCCTCTGCCTTTCCTCTGTGGTACATACCTGCTCACATACTAAAAATATCCCTTTCATATACACAGATGGTTAGAGCTGCACCTCAGTTTCCCTGTGACACTGTTGCAACAGATGATCCCTTGCAGTCCAGAAGGCTTTCTGTTGGTTTGCTCTGTTTTGCATATGCTTCTTTTAGTACATGCATCATCTGCAGCAGTGCAAAGGCTTTTTCCCAGAGATGAGTCACTGGGACATCTGACCTCATTCTATTCACCTTTCAATTTGACCATCATTTGTGTACCATGACATGGTTTTGAATATTTTTCTTGATTAAACACTAGCTGCCTTCTAGTCTTTCTCTTCGAACCACAGCAATTTAACACTTTTCTAGGAAACATACAAATGCACCCAAAATCAACAGATTACTGTCTTTGGTCTGGTCCAGACCTTTCATATCCTGTCAGTTCAGTTTTCAAATGGCAGACCATGAAAATTTGAGATTAATTTAAGATGTCTGGCTTTCAGAGTTTATACCAGTTTACTGTTCCACGCTGATGGCACAGGAATCGCTGTGTTTCTTATTTTGTTCTCCTTATTTCTTGCTTATTTTTTTTAAATAGTTGTAACGGGAAATCATCTCTTGAGTTGGTTCTTCTAAAGTTTCTGTATACTCTCTTTTTGGAAGGGATTTTTGACCACTCTCACTAAAATTCCTTCCTCTCTCTCTTTTTTGACTTAGGAGATGCAATAGATGCATCAGTTCTGCAGCCTGCTAGCAGCCACTTCTATTGACAGCTCTGCATTTTTCATATGCAAAAATCAAATAGCATTCACAAGAACACAAATTAGCCTCCAGTTTCAGACCATCTTTAGAAATCATGCAGAGATGCACTCTCCAACTTCATCCTCACAAACAAAAACCCAATTGACATCTGCCCTTCCAAAGGTTTCAGAAATCACTGGCTGTTTTACATTTTACAAGTTGAGGAAACATCATGATTCTTTATATTTTTCTTTCTAGACAATGCTCTAAATAACTTACCAGACTTTTTACCACTATAATGGCCACTCTATAAACCACTAACCTCATCAGAAGAATTACAGTTCTGAATAACTTCAAAGATCTCATTATCCTATTTTCAATAATAGCCATTAATGGAAGAGTATAAAAGGCAAGCGTACAGTATTCCTCACTACTATTCTCCTAGTTTCATCATACTTTTTACCTTAGGATCTTCCTGAGCTGGATGCAGTTTCCACATGGTAACTCTTACTGGATTCTTCCACCTTGAACTTGCACAGCCATTGCTTGAGCCCAGTAGAGTTCCTACTTACTACACCATGCTTTGGTGAGGAGGTGTACAAACCTGCATCCTCTTGTCCAAGCCTACTTTCTGCCAGCCTCACTTGAAATTCTTCAGTTCTTTTCCTGAAAGGAAAACTTGGTCCCTTTCCACCGTTGCTGCATCACACTTCTGTGACTTTATAGGGCACTATCTTATCTCTCCAGTCATCTCTTTTCTACACCAAAGAACACCAAATTACTAAGAAACTATCACATTTTTATGAAGAGTTTAAAATTATATTTGAAGAGAGTTTAAATTATATTTAAAATATAATTTTAAAATATTTACTAGCCTTCAAACTTGGGAATGGAGTTTGTCCCTAAGTATAAGTGTTCGTCAGCTACCTGTGAAAGTTCATAATTTTTGCCCCTTCTCCACCATGTTTATATGCAACTTCCTTGACCCAATCTACATACTGTCTCTACATACAGTCAGTCTGTAAATATCTGTGTATTCTTTTTAAGTCTTAATAGATAATAAATTAGCTCAGAGATTTCTACCATGCAAATAGAAACTCTGTTCTATGGTTTCAGTGAGAAATAGCTTCATTTACAATGAAGACATTAAGGATTAAAGAGAAACTCACCAACAGTTTCCAGGATAACAAAGTATATGATCTCTCATGATCTACACAAATTCGCCATGAGCAGTTTTTCTTATGCACAGGGCGATTAGTTTGATGCAATAATAAAAACCACTCCCCAAACTATTACTATTACATTAGAGCCTCACATAAGTTAAGCTGATGGTTGGACTTGGTGATCTTAGAGGTCTTTTCCAAGCATGACAGTTCTGTGTGATACTGTGTAAGTAATTGCATGAATTAGTCTAATTAACCCAGACTCAGGGCAAGCACAGAATTATCCATCCCATTGGTATACTATACACCTTGGATGACACATTTTATCTAGATGTAAATAAAGTGAAAGCTTTGGAATCTCACAAAGATTTTCTCTCAGCTACTTTTGAATGCCACTCAGCTGATGACTGGCAGGGTGCTCACTGCATGACATTTATGAATAAACCTTTGATAGTACTTTAGTACTTTAGAGATGGCCACAAGGGGGATGCCATCTGTACCATGTGACACCTGCCTCCTTATATAGTAGAAAAAGGACAGTTTTAAACATACTAACTACTGCCTTTTTCAACACAGGCCTCACATAAACAGATGAAGGTACCCACCATGCTACTATTACAGGAAACATTTGCCTGCTTGTCATTACCGACAGAGAGGTGCTGCATGGATGCTAACACTGATAACTGCAGACCAGACTCAGAGTTCCTTGCCACAGGGAATGAAGCCAAATTTTGTCTGCTGAAGCCAAATATTTCTACAGATCTGCCTCCCAAGACAGGGGATCTTCATATTGTATCTACATAGTTCCTTCTGCAAAAGCGAGTGGATTTTGGTGTAGTATCTAGTCTAAGCATCTGGATTTCTCATTCTATAGAGAAAAACAAGGAAATCTCAAAAAGATATCCAACTTTACAATAAAACCCAGGTTTTTAGCCTTCCTACCATGTAGCAACACCTATTGCAAGGCTCCACAAGATGTGCAGAAGGCCCCAGAAGTTCCCCATAGACATGCAAAGCCCAGAACTAGCCACAGGTGAGTAATTAGGCAAGGTGCTAATGCTTCTTTACTTAACTCATTGATGGGTTGGCTGGTCCACCCAACACTCCAGGAATCACAGCTTGTTTAAGCACACCCTCTAGCTTCCTCAGATCTGCCACTAAATGTAGTAGGTTCCTCTCTTTTTCCTAAGGTGCAGGTAGTTTTTACCTTTCCTTTAGCAATATAAATGCCAATTTTTCATTGATTGTTAATTCCCAAGACTTTTTAAGGGCTCATAATCAGATAAAGGCTGTCTCTGAACAACAGAGGCTATAGACACATAAATCTGTAAGTATACTTTGTGTTTAAACACTGAGGGTCACCAGCATGCTGGCAAGGAAGTTGAAGGTTTTTTTCTTTTTGCTCTGGCAGCTGTCACAGTTAGACAAAAATGGATAACCACATCGTCCCAAACCCCATAATCTTTTAATCTAAAATGTGTGGGTTTCTTTGCCCTTGGTGCCATAGCATATACTGATTCATTTTTATGAGGTCTGTTTATGCATTTTCTGCATTGTTTTCCAATTACATCAGATTGTAGCAGTATTTCTTTGCAGTATATCTGTTACTTCTCTGTACATATTGTTAACTGAATGCAGATTAGATCTTCATTAACATACAAATAACATATCACACTGATAGAAAACATGTGGAATGAATACCTTAGTTATCAAATAAGTAAAAAATTCCAAATTAAAACTTATAATGGTAGCTACTGATGCAATAAGATGAAACACACTGACTGTGGTTGAGCTTGGTTTATGACAAAAAAAGTTACTTTACCTCATCTCATTAGCTATTCAATTCAGTTGCTAATTATAGACACTAAAATAATTGCTTTCCTGTTCTGCAAATACAAGGTAACATTTGAGATCAACGATTCTTACTTAAATTCTAGAATACCGAGTATGCCTTCCTTGTGCATCTGTACGAATTTGTCTTTGTTATCTGGGCAGGTGCTCTGTACCTTTCTACATAGCCATGAACACATGTATACCAGCACTTAAAAACACCACTTCAAGCAATGAGAGTTTCTAAGCATATAGTCGCAATCTTGGGGCCCTTTTTCCTGTTATGCACCTTTTGACCAAAGGAAAAGCAGCAGAAACATGAGTGACAACAGAGAAAAAACAGACTGTATAAAATCCATATTGTCTAAGTCAAGCATCCTGGAAAGAAAAGAAAAATACTAATGAGCTAGATGATAAAGAAATTCAGAACACTTGGTTGCCTATATTTCCACAGCTGTATCACTGAACTGTTAATGAACAAATATCCCTGTCCCATAATTATCTTACTTAGTTTTCACTTTTCTTTGAGTCAACTTTAGTCTCAGTCCTGGAAGTGATGCCCTTTCCAGGGCTATAAACAGTCATAAACTTGCATATGTCAGAGAGGAGTCTAACCAGCTTGGAACAAAATCTGAGGTCTGTCCTCACTGACGGAGGGGAAACATTCACAGAATCATAGAATGGGTTGGAAGGGACCTTAAAGTTCATCTAGTTCCAACCCCCCTTCATGGGCAGGGACACCTTCCAGTAGACCATGTTGCTCAAGACCTCTTCCAACCTGGTCTTGAACACTTCCAGGGAGGGGACAGCCACAACTTCTCCACGCAACGTGTGCCAGCTTCTCCAGTGTCTCACCACTCTCATGAGGAAGAACTTTTTCCTGACATCTAACTTAAATCTCCCCTCTCAAAGGGAAGAGGAGGGTCACTCAGGAGGGACCCTGAAAGTGGCTCCTCCACTCTAGCTGTGTGGCGGGTAAGGTCTAGCAGGAGGTAACACAGTTCCATTACCTAATCTGGTAGAGGTCCTCCAGCTTCCCAGCAGAGAAGTTCTGCCATGCACATACCCTTCATGGTCCCATAAAAAGGACAAGGAGAAAGGTATGCTGAGGAAATCTGGGTGTAGGCCCCAGAAACCAGAAAAACAGATAGTGGGGTCCCATAGAGAAAATTCTGGTCCCACAACAGAACTGGGTGATTTGAGAACATGGAAGTAATGTGGAATAAGTGAAACAATGGGGGAAAAAAGCCTCCTTGCCCCAAACCACAACCTCTTCTCAACCCAATTATAGCTAGTTTCATGGTTTCACAATACTTTGTGGTATTGCAATACTTTTTGGTACTGCAATATTTTTTGGTGTCGGTTTTGGAAAGAATTCAAATATATCACTCATCATGACTATGTACTGAGTTAGCAGAAAAATAAATGTACAGTCTTACTTAACTTTCACTTCTCCAAGCAGACAAGCCATGGGGCCCCAGAGTTTGTCCTGTACCCTTGGTGGAATTAATTATCAAAACACCAGACAACAGTGGAGAGGTGGAACTGTGTCTCTCAAGTCAGTAGACCGGAAAGAAATAGGTAGGACACTTTATTTTGTAAATGGAAGGACACTTTTCTTGCTGTTCCTTTTTTCCCTTTACTCCTGACACGGACTAGAGCATCTGCAAAATCCCCTACCTATGTAGTGAAGGACCTTACTTTTCCATTCTGACACTCTAGTAGAAGCCAGCTGAGCAAGAGATGTGTTGCTGCTGAAGCAGATTGACTCTGTGAAATTGTTATCTAAACTTTCCTCTCTTACTCTCTATACTTCTGGACTTTGTGCTGTATATATAAAACAGAGGAGCCTGTATCAACTTCTGTTCCCAGTTCCCCATTTCAGTCACAAATTCCTGTTTCCAGAGGTTGGTAATTAGGTTCCAAAATATTTTTACTGCACTGACCTGGCATATTCTTTTCAAAAAGCTAGAAGGGAACTGATGTGGTTTTAACACATCGTGCAAGAAGGCAAGTACTAAAATGAAGTCCTCCAGTACTCTTTGAAGCACAATCCTTTGCCTGGACTTCATATTTCTGTAACGGCAAACATGATAGAAGAAAGCAGCAAATAGAGTATTATTTACAAAGCAGATACATTTAGCTCTTGTAAGAGTACTGATGTACAGAAAGAGCCAGGGAGTGCTATGATGGTTGTCCTCCTATGGCGGTGTGTCCTGGAGTACTCCCTAGTACTAATTCTGATAGAATTTTAGGTACTATCTACTAGGAATTCGACTGAGATCAGACACAGAATTTAAAATACAAACTCCACAGCTCTCAGCAACAACTGCAGATTTCAAGAAGGATCTTTCACTGATGTGCTGGTCCAGAGCACCTGCAGTGTAATTCAGGTTCAGTGTTCAGTTTATCACAGCACCCTTGGCCAGCACAAGCCTTCTTGACAGGAATATATATATGCACGGTGCATAATGAGTATTGTGGATTTTAGCCTTCTCTGTTCCTCCTAATTCTTTCTCTCTGCTGCTGGCCTTATACTGACTGAAAGTTTTCCTTCCTATCTGACCAATATTCATATACCTTTTCCACGTGTCTGTAACTTCAACCGCATATTCTGTCTGGTCTTGTATTATTCAGTTTTGTATACTGAGACGCTGAGAGTACCAACCTTAGATTTACTCACACTCAGGTGTATTGCTCAGAACCTGTTATCGGTATACTGAGGTACTTTGATGAGGATGGATGGCAGGAGGTGATTGGGGTTTTTTAAGTATTTTGTCTTACCTCTAACAAGAGTCCCAATATAGTTACCTATAACTAGAGTCCCCCTAGGCACAAGTCCGTAGTTGTCAGCAAACCAAAATAATAAGCAGGTATCTAGGGAGTTGAGATGGGACCTGTACTTTGAATATTTAGTGAAATTAATGCCAAAAATAAAGTAATGATGTACATATGCAAATCTAAATACCATAACACATTTGTATTTTTCTGTAAGGCAGATAGAATAATGGGCATGTTCTGCAAGGGAGGGAAAGCCTGGATTTGAGGGTATGGCAAGGCAAAGAGCAGAGTGGTCTCACAGCAGGAGCCCATTCCCACCATGTCCAAAGAAAATGAGCACAGAAATGAGAAAACGAGCAGTGGCAGCAGGCGGGGTCAGCCACAGTCCACTGACTGCTGGACATCTCTGAAGGGATGAGGCAGGTCTGAGGTCAAGTCAAAAGTCAGAAGGCAAGTTGAGGATCAAGAGAGCACAAGGGCTGGCCCATCACACCTGAACTGTAGCAGAGCAAGGGTCTGATCCTGAACACAGTACCCAAGCCAAGGACCACCCCAAAGGAGATTTCTGATTATCAATATTTTTCACAGCATCTTGATCCAAGGTTCTGCAGCTGTGCTCTATCATAGCTAACACAGCTTTCTAGGATTGGAGGAAAATTTCACAGTGCCTTGGAAGGTTTCTGGCAGCTATCACTGAGGACTTGATTAATTTTCATTATTAGTATCTACACTCTGCAGCTGGGCCATGGAGGATGATACCAAAGGCAGTACAGGACTAGACCCTGGGACCTGCTAGGCTTCAGTAGTTTTGCATTTGTTTGATGTGATAGAACTTTGGAATTGCAATATCACCAGCACAGTGCCTATCACTGTTAAGTAGTTAGAAATGTGAATAGCTGCAGAGGGTACTTCCATGCAATGTCCCCACTAAATCTCAAACTATATCCTCAGTATGCTGCAAATCTAAAGGAAAATGTCCACAACCACACTAGAGAGACCTGCTTGCTTTTGGCAGGTGTCTGTTAAAGAGTATACCACTCCTAGAAGGAGGTACATGCATGAATTCTCCATAATTTATACCACTAGTTCACTATCCTCTGGCTGGTTTTTTTTTTCCTGTAGAAGATACACTCATTTTCTAGACAAGAGCTTCCGATCACCACAAAAGAAGTAAAAAACATAGCAATATTTAAAAAATGTGTTTTTCTCAACTGGGGCTTTATGCTAAGGATGATACAAAAGCCTGAGGCACTTACAAGATGACTGTGGAAGCTAAGATGTGTAAGGTGATTTCTAAGCTCAGTGGAGTCCTTAAGGTCAGTATAGCCTTAAGGATTTCAGTGGTAAGTAGCTAGATAGCTTCTAAGAGTTAGTCCTATCCAGTACCGAAATTCTGTGAATGTATTCTGAAACACTTAAGGGCATAATCAGAGAAGACTGGAAACAGAAAGTAAATACATGGGAGAGATGAAGGCAGGGCATTTTGGTACACAGTTTTCATCTACTTTGGAGCAATACCCATCAAAGTGTTTATGGGCAATGGATCTTCCTGCAGCGGTGGTTACAGATGGGAGCTACGAGGATCAGCTGAAAGAATAGCTCATATCAGTCAGGTCCATTCTTACAGTGGCCCTTGTAACAATAGTTAGAAACATTAATGTGCCCTATCACCACTACACCAGCCTGCATGCCTAAACAATTTTCCTTACAGGAGCTACATCAGTAGACTCCAAGTAACCTTCCAGTCCGTCTTGTCTGTCCTGTTACTAAAATGAGGTGTGTTCTGCATCAGACACTTGGCAGACTTTTTCTGCTCTTTTTCACCTCCCATGCTCTGGTCTACAAGACTATATCCTGAGAACAGGATCCACAGCTCAGATGGCTGAATGTCAGGTGACAGCTCAATGTAAGCAATCAGTGGAAGACACACGTTTATTTGCTGTTTCCAAATTTTTTTATATTTTTTTACTTTGGGCATTTAAAGTTTTAAATTGTATGGGTTTGTCCCTCAAGAGATGTTAAAAATAGAGTTATTTAAAATATGAATTTTTTTAGCCCATAACCAAGGCTAACCAATTTGTACCTTCAAGACTTGAGGATTCTTCAAGGATGAAATGGAACAGTCATGTGTGAAGTCCAGTGAAAAGGCAGTGCAACACCACATAACATCAGAAAATTAATGAGTGAACTGTTTACAAGAGTCCACACACAGGAACATCCACATAGGAACTCTATCCACCCTTGAGATCAACTCTGTTGCAGATGACAAGAAAGTTTCTGAAATCACAGTGTTAGAGGGGACCATAATTCCAGGCTCCCACAGTCACAGACAGCAATGTAAAAGAGTTCTTCAGTCCAGAAGGGTCCCCACAAACCACAGAATACTTCCCAATACCCTGTAACAAGTCTAGAACCTATGGTGCAAAAGACCAAAAGCCACAAGGACGGCAGTATGCCACAGGAAGAGGGCAGGAAGCATTCAACTCATCACCACCATCTTTGGTCACTACAGAAGCAGTGCTCTTGGGATATTTAATGTTTTGTGAATTTGTCTTGGGTTGTGCCAGTTGGATTTGAAAATTGCTAGTTAAATAAATTTTCACTCCTGTTAGATACACAAAAAAGGCTGTAAAATAAGCCCAAATATGATATTTCATTATTAAGAGAGAGTTAACCATTTACCTTTTCAGTCAGCTTTGTTACCTACTATTCTGCTGCTTCCCAAAGCAGGTGTGTGTTAGCAAAGATCAAGTACAGATACAGGTATGATACTAAAATAATGTGTCCTTAACTGTTCAGTAGCAACTGAAGACAATTTTCTTCAGCCTACATCACAAACTGTATTTGGGAAAACCAAACTGAAAATGTGTTTGAGGCAGAAACCTGTGATTTTCCTTTTCTATTTTAAATCTCCCAAATTTGGAGTAAAGCCCAAATTCAGATTTTGCCCTCTCAAAATATCCTTTGAGTATCTGGTTGGGTTAATGGTTAGTTTGTTTCTGTGCTTCCTACATGATAAATGATACCCATGGTCACACTTAACCTAGCACATAATTTTATTGCATTTGCAAAAGAAAAGCAACAACAAAAGAAATGAAGTTTGATTTCAGAGAGATGTAGAGCCAACTTAGACTTGGCAGGCAAACGTTGCTTTAAAAGTGGGCTGACAGACCGCCCAAAATATAACAAATATGGCATCACAATATGCCAAAATGGGAATTGTATTTGTTGCAAAATTGGAGTATATTCTTTTCCCTTCACTGCAGTTTTGCTGTCTAGCATATAGACTATTTTCTTAAAAAAAACTCTGAATCCTGCTGTTCCCAGTAGGAGTTGCATATTATGGCAGAACTGCTGGAAATCTTCCTTAGAATGACTGAAATGTTTTTGCAGGGTGTCAACTTCCAAGTCATCATTAATGTTTACAGTCTCAATAGCAGCTTGCATTGCTATAGTAACCCTTAAAGGAACATTCCTAACAGAAAACTAAAATAAAAGGAAGCCACATTTTTACCAAACAGTCATAACACAGGAATTGTTCAAGGGCTATTTCAGTAATTTAGCTTTTAAACAAAGGCAAGCTAAAGAAAAAGAGTGGTTCTCATACTAGCAGATAATTTTTATATACTGTTTCATGGTGGGATGTGACAGAACTTTGATGGATGCCCTCTCTTAAAAAATATAACTTCTGTCATCTCCATTAGAAGCAAGTAAAGGATGAGGTTAAGGAAAACAGGGCTTCTTGCCAGCAACCTTTTTTGGAAGGAATTCTGTGGCTATTAGTGTAGAAAATAATTCTACCATGATCTTTACCTCTAGGTTGAATTACAAAAAACAAAGCTGTCTTCTGAGAATTCAATGCCATGAACAATAGAGACATCATTGATAGAGTAGTTTTTGGTCTATAGTATCACCTGCTCTGCTTGAGCTACGATATATGCAGTAACCATTTTCCTAAGCAGAAGCAAATTGTGTGAGACCTCATATATTTTTACATTCAGATTCATGTAGACAAATGCGTTGAATTACACTGTTTAACAAAAAGTCAATTTATTTCATAAAGCAGCAGTCTAGTATATTGTATTTACTAGGAAAATCCTGAATCCATTTTACAAACCATTTGCCCCCTAATAACAACAGTGTGTTCACATTTCCCAGACAGTTTGGAGCTAGAGCTGGGGAGATGAGATCAGATTTGAGTGTTCTCAGATTTGCCAAATCGTAACCATTTTATGATATTGCAAATATCTTTTAACCATGTTTTACATTAGTTGTGACAAAGGGAAGCACAATTTGACTTGTAAAAATATCAAACTCTGAAAAGCAGCAAGAGGAAGCTTTTTATGAAAAAACGTTCAGCAAACAGGAAGTCTAGAGGAATTAGCAAAGTCCAAGAAGTAAGATTCATATCCTGATGCTATTCTTACAAGTACTCTCCAGTCTTTATGTGTGTAAAGTCAGAAAATGGATTTGCCTGAATTTTTTTACTAATCTGAGTAAAACAAAGGCAAACAGACATGGTCAAAGCCACAGAGTGTCAACGGGCCAAAATCTCAGGTGTCTAAGATGAAAAGATGAAACAGGAATCATCTTAGGCTGTTAAAGCTCAGTACTGCAAAGATAATTCATTAAGGATCTGTTCTTTTTAGACTTTCAAGCTACAAAATGGGGACAACAAGGTGATGTAGTGAAGGGAAGCTGTGGACCCTGCATACTTGACAGTGATCATACTGTCTTGTGTATCCAATATTGGCAAGCCTCAGTCTTCAGGGGCTCCCACAAGCACCAAAAAGCCGAGCCTCCATTTTCTGGTATGGGTCAGAAACATTAAGAAGAGGTTTACATAATGATACTCTCTGTCCCTTTATGTAAATGAAAAGCAAAGGCTCTGTGTGACATATAAAAGATTTAGATACAGTAAGGATGGGTCAACTTGAGCAAAATTTTGTTTGCCAAATTTTGTAAATTTAAGAATAAATGAAATTACACATACATGGAAAGAGAAGGGTTAGTACAAATGGTCTCCAAATGTGCATGTCATTGATATGGGGTGTGTCTGCTCATGAAGGCTGTTACAAAGCTTGCATTTGATCATCTGATTGCCAGAGACTGACAAAATAAAGAACAGAAAGGAAAAGACAATAATTTCACTGCATCCCTCATGATGTGCTACTTACAAGGTAGAAAAGGCAATGCAAAAACGGAAGTTGCCAATAAGGTAGCAAGGATACCAAGAAGGCAAGGAACTCCTATAAGAAGAAGTTATCCTAGAAAAACTGGATGACGGGCAACCAGACAATGCTAGCTGGTGGGGTAGTTAAAGAAAATTTAAGAAAGAGAACCAGACAACTAGCAAAGGTTGTACACACACTCTTACATGAAAAGAGCAGAAATAGTTCTGAAAACTTCTGAGAAATAGCCAAAGTGAGAAGAAAAGCATAACAAAAAGTAAAGGGCACAAAGAGGATTGATTATTCTCCCTATAGCATATATTATATGACCAACACCTATATACCACAATGTATTATTTGTTTTCTAGAAGTTATCACCTCTATAACCTCAAGGGTGTTAATGGTATTAAAAGTATGGAAGAAAACAATTTACCCAGGGCCCAGATCAAAAATAGTGGAAGCATTTGATCAAGCAGATTAACTTTAGTATTTGCATAGGAGACCTGAGCTCTAAGCCCACTTTGTATGCAAAGTTACTCTGCAGCATAACCCCACTCTGTCTAAATTCCAGACAACAGAAGCAATTTACTTATAAAGGCCCCTGAGAATGCAGAATATAAATGTTAAATTATGCATTTGGATGGAATTGGATTTGCACATAAAATACCCAAAATGTATTCCACTATGTTATACGTGCTTCTAAATTAGAAGAACAAAGGCTAAGAGAAAGATGAACAGATAAACAAAACTGTTTAAATCAACTCTTTCCACATGACTGCATTGCATATCTTCTTTGGAAGTATTTATAGTACCTTTTGAGTATTGTCACATAAAAATGCCAGGGTTATCCTTTCAGAGCAGTGTAATACTGTAGGATGCACTAACAGAATCAGGACAACATGGCACTATTTTGGGTAGCTTCTGAATGTATATTGTCATGATTTAGACAGTAACTAGACAGTGACAGATACTCTGTTATTTCCCACTACTCTGCCAGAGGAAGATGAAGAAGAGAATAAGGGAGAGACACTTCTGGTTTGGAATTAAAAACTTGGATAGGCTTAATGACATAGCAATAGAAAATTAAAAATGTATGTAAAAATATGTAAATATGGAGCTATCCCTCCTCAGTTGGTAGTTGGTTCCCAACCAGAAAAGTCTCCCACTGGACTGGGCATCATATGGGGATAACAAAGACCAGGGTCCCCATGAGAGTTCGCCACAGTCTTAGAGCAAACAAGGTGGTCCTTTGAGTGAGGAAATGAGGAGCAGCAGCAGGAACAGCAACAGCAGGAGTCACCTGACCCATCCTTTCCTCACAAAGGCTCAGCTGCTCCCCATTATCACTGCCACTTCAACCAGATGGCAGTTTCTGGTGGTGTCCCAGGCAAGGTTTTCTATCTTGGTCCTCTCAAACCATACATGAACACAGAAAGGCTTTTAACCAAAATGAATTATTTGCAGGGAGAAGAGGGAAGAACTTTTTGTATGGCCTTCATCTTGTATGACTTGATGTCTTCTGTATGACTGACCCCAACAGTCTTGTTTCCTGGCTTTGACTACTTCTGAGCTGAAAAAAAAGCTAAGGACACAATCTTACCACATAATATAGCTAATACCTTTTGAGCACTAGCTTGTACTCATTTGGACTCCTTAGGTACATACTTATTTACATGACCAAATTCAAAGATAAGGCTTAATTCTTAGAATTTCAGAATGAGATATATTATTTCAGATTCCCTTCTTCTCCATCTACCTACTTATTCTTCATCTACCTACTTATTCTTCATCTACCTACTTATTCTTCATCTATCTGCTTATTCTACATCTACCTACTTATTCTGCTGAATATTATGAACCTTGAAAGTCAGCACTCAACTGTGGACTGGAAAAAACCAGAGCTAGAATATATAACATGCAAACCAGAAGGAGCTACAGCCAGCCAACCTGAAACACCTCCAAGATTGATGCACCAGGAAAGTCTCCCTCTCTTCTGGACATAGCACATCTCCAGAAAAGAAGTATACCATGGCGAAAGTACCCTCCTGTATGCAGGAATGTACATGCACATGCACTGTCATCTGGACCACAGATATTGGCCACACCTCCTTCAAGACAGAAAGTGGCCTCCTCCCTCTGTGTAGAGGGTATTCTCACAGTCAGAGAACATGTCTTGGGTATTAGCTTTTCTTCATCCTGATGGATGCCAAACAAAATTCTGTGTTCATTTAATATGGATGGGGGCAGTGTACTCCTTCAAATGAGATTACAGAATCATAGAATTTTCAGGGTTGGAAGGGGCCTTTAAGACCATCTAGTTCCAACCCCCCTGCCATGGGCAGGGACACTTCCCCCTAGATCATGTTACTCAGAGTCCTCTCCAGCCTGACCTTAAAATCTTCCAGGGATGGGGCTTCTCTGGGTCTCATCACCCTCACGGTGAAAAACTTCTTCCTAACTTCCAATCAAATCTTCCCTCCTCTAGTTTGTATCCATTCCCCATATTCCTGTCACTGCCTGACATCCTAATACTGTCTCCCAGTATATTTTTCCCTCAGATATATTTAAGGTCCTTTTTCACCATACCAATGACCAACCACTGGGTTTCAGTGATGGAAAAGTTACTTCTGATTTAACTAAAGTCTGCTGGCTAGTGAGCCAAGCACAACCATGCTAGGAACAGAGGCACTGTGTAAGCTATGCATCACATGCCTGCCCTCCACACCAGCACACATCCACAGACAGGCCCAAAGCAAACTATGTCTGCAGACAAGAAGAGATATGAAAACCTGTAGTATGATTCCACAATATTTTGGAAGGCTGTGTTGTGCTGATGAGCACAACAGGATTGGGGAACTAAAGCACTATAGTCATAGAATCATAGAGTGTCAGGTGAAAGGGATCTCAAGGATCATCTGGTGCAACCTGTTTAATATCTGTTGGAGCTGCTAAGTTTTTTTTTAGGAGGTGCTTGTGCTGGTTGTGTGAGTGAAGAGGTCTGGCTGAAGGTGTGCTGCAAGGAAAGGATCCTATCATAATGGCAGCATCTGAGCTTCCAGTCCTAAAATTCACCATCTCTTCCTTGAGGCATGGCTAAAGCTTGGCAAGTCATCCTGTCTCAGCCATATATTAGCAATCATCATCTGAGAGAGAGGTTAGCTTTAGTTGATGGAAAACACCACTGAAGGCAATCTAAAATAATCTGGCTTACCTCACACTGCAGCTGGTTAAGGCAAAGACTAACAGAGCTGTTGTACCTCAGCTGAAGGACAACAGTTCTTACAGTTCTAGTCAATCATTTTTAAATACCTGTACTTACTACCAATTTAAATTCCTGTGGCAGCCTAAGCCTGAGAAGAGCAGACTTGGGCCCAAACAAACAAGCCTTCAATTAAATAATTATTCAGAGGAAATTATTTCCAAGTTTAAAGTCTGTTGATGATCCAGCATTTGGGTACTGTGTCTGCTAAAATTCATTTCTCAGAGGTATTCCTGAAGCTATACTAAAATGATATGTATAGATTGTGATTTAAAATTTTGAAGTAGCAAGGATGCTTTGTGCTTCAGATACTCTGTGGACTTTAACTGAATTTATAAAAATAAGTGGTCAGCAAGTCCAAGTCACATGAGAAACTTGGCTGAGAAGTCCAAAGGCTGAAGTACAAATTCTTCTTTCATGCTTCCTTTGACATACTTTTCCTTCTCCAGTTGACAGCAGTGAAGCTTCACTGAAAATGTACTTTCTGGACCAGTTTGTCATTACTTTTTATTCCCATATTTTCTAAAGTGAGAATTCCCTAGAGACAACCTGAGCATCTGAACAACTCCTTTATTCTGGTCATCTTTTTTTTTTACACTCACACAAGTCTGCAAGTCCTCTTACTTTTAGTCACTTACTCTGTGGCTGCAACATCTGTAGCAGTGCAGAGAAGTGTACAAGAGCAGACAGTTTACCTTATGGCAAATTCCATGGAAGTATTTAAAGTTCAAATGAAATTCCAGCATTCAAAGCATGAGGTTTAAGAAAAAAAGTCACAGGTCTGTCAATGAAAAGTTTAATTATGGACAAGAAGAGTCACTTATATTAAAGTCTACAAAGGCAGCGACACCACTGTGGAAGCACATTCCAATAAAATCTCAAAAGATTACTTTAATAATAAACCATGCATTCCTGAGCAAGCCATTGCAAGATTAGCTATCACACTGCTTTGCTGCAAGCAGATTTTTCACAAACTGTTATTGATACCACTTTCAAGGCATTCATGAAAGTTGATGTCTTCTGAAGGTCCCTTCACTTTAGTGTTTTTACTTCACACTGCTACCCCAGTTTTCTTCCAGGCTGGAATCCCAGCGGTCCTAAAGACAGACTATGGTTTGGGCATAGTTAAGGTCCGGAAAAGAGATAGAAAAATTCGCTGAGGTGAAGGTTTGCAGCTGCAGCTTGAAGATAATTTTAGACCTTCAGAAATGGCTTGTGCTTGGGAAGTGCTGAGACTGATAATACTGTTATGCACAATAACCGGTTAACTTAAATCAAAAAACCTTGGGAAGGGACTGAACCTAAGCCAGCAATAGTAAAATCAGACAAAACAAGTATGTGAAAAAAGAGCCCTTGTTCTGGGAAACATAGCAGTCTGCCTCTACTATAATCTTTTAATGGTCAGGCTTAAGGTCCTAACAGCCATTGTCCATTTGATCGTTTTTTTACTGTAGAAAAGTCCTGTAGAAAGTGTCCTAAAGTGTTGAGGATGCTCTTTAAGCCCTGTAGACCAGTATAGATGAAATAATTGAAATCCCCTAGGGCTTTCTGTCTGGATTCCTCCTACATTCAGAAGAAAATCCTATTACATGCCTAATGTCCTGAATTCAGTTCTGAATTCTAGTGCTTAGCTCACCAGTGTGGGACATCAGGGGAGCTATTCTAAGTTAAATAACAAAATAGATAGTTCAGTTCTTCAAGGCTTGGGATATTTGTTTTTTATTTTCTAAGAAATAAAAGGGGTTTTTCCAGTTAGTTATTAACCTTTTCTCAACTAATAAGTTCTTCCATGAAATTATTAGCAATGTCCCAAGTACAGGTAGATAGTAGAGGACTTCTTGGAATTTATGTAGCAGATGTAATTTCACTGAACCTCAAAAAAGACTTTTAAACTGCTCTCTGTTGGCAAATGGAAAGCATTTTTGTCTCTTTGAAATTAAACAACAAATACTATAAGTCAGATTTGTAACCATTAGTGCCACTAAAGGTACCTCAGTGATGTGCCTAGGTTTGGTGTTGGGCAAACCACAAATGGTAACACTGCTTATGCCAGCACCAGGCTGGGCTGCTTTATTACTTTGTTACTTACTGCATCATCTTTAAAGCAGCCAGTGTCATCTTTCATGTTAGGCGGTCTAAGTCCTACAGGCACATTAAGTGATTTTTTAAAAATATTTAAAGCATTATTCATTAAAATATATACTGCCCCAGGACCAAGAAGCTCCAGTCCTGCTGGAAGGCATCTAGCACAAGGTGTTCAAAACAATGTACAGTGCAGTGAAAGATGTACAAGTCCAACATTGTTAAACATGGATACAGCAGTGTCCCAAGAAATTCAGATGTAGTCCTCTAAATACCCACATGTGTAGCCAGCAAGCTGTTAATTGTAGCAAATGCCTCCTTCCTTATGTAGCATGCACTTCCTTCCATGAACACTAAGCTAGTGTATAAAAATATGTCCCTCGTGTCCTTTTTGGTTAAAATTAGCACTTCTGAAATGAAAGACAGAACCAGGCAAGTGAATTGCAACTGTCAGTTTTTAGTCACTTTAGGCACGCACAGAGCTCCTAGCACTTTTGCTATTCATAAAGAAAGCACCACACCATTCCAAAGAAGTACTGTACCATTTGGTAGCTTAGGATGTGGACAATTACCATCCACCAGTTTTGAACCCTGAACTCCCTAGTGGTAAAATCATTTTATATTAAATATTTTGCTCTTCCAAAACCCTTTAGAAATACCTATAAAATGTATTGAAAACAAGGGGGGAAAAGTGTTGCTCTTTTAAAATCAGGTATTATTGTAGACAGCACTATCAGTTTTGAACACAAATATTCTGCGCTGTTTTGGGAAAATAAATGTTTGACTAAGTTCACAGCCTTGAGGAATTAAATTTAAAAATAAAAGTTCTGCTACAAGGACAAAAACGTGATTTTTTTATCAGAGGCTCTTTCACACAAGTCGGAAAACAGCTCTACTGCACTGGGACACAAAACATGATAGATGTTTGAATAAAGAAGAGCGGGAAGTACAAAGATCAGGTCTGGACCCAGAAACTGCATTGCACTGATCCATCTGGTTCAGCTAGCCACAGGTTTGGGGTGGGGTAGAGGGTGGTATTTTTGTTTTGGTGTTTTTGGGGAAAAAAAATAAAAAAAAAAAAAAATTAAAGAAGTTGTTAGTTTGAAATTGGACATTTTAACACCACCATCACTGCACCCACGTTTATGCAGACTCACAAGAGGACCCATTTTCTAAAAGAGCATTTCAGGCCCACCACTGCCCAAGAAGCACAAATACCTGTGCTATGCAAACTGTGGGTGCCGCAGGTTTCTGTACCCCCCCGCGGGGACCCCCGTCCTCTCACCCCCCTCTCCCGGGGGGCTCCTGCCGGGGAGGGGCTGTCCCTGTCCCCAGCTCTCCCTATCTCCGCAGCAGGGACTGGAGCGGTGGCTCTCAAGGGGTTAAGCTTGTGAGCACCGACACTTTGAGGGGGGAGTAGCCAAGACCGAGAAACAAAAACATCACAGCGCATTCCTGGGTAGTCCTCAGCTGCCAACATCTGATTAAAACCATATCTCTCGCTGTGACTGGCTGACTAATCTCAAGGCGAGGGAACGGCACGGTATTTAACCGGGCCTCCCTCCCAGTGCCCGCTAGACTACCAGCTGTCGTCTCCAGATCATGCACGCAGCGGCACACATCTAGCCTGTAAGTAGCTTTGCTAGCGGGACTCCTTTCCCGCAAAGCCGACGCGGGGGGATGGAAGTGGCTATCACCGAAGGGTGGGCTTTTACCCCGAGGACGTGACAGCCGGTGTTAGCGGTGGGGCTGAGGGAGGGAAGCTAACAAAGACAGGGCGAGGGTCCTGCAGCCGCCGCCGGCCCTGGGCTGCGCTCGTCCCGGCCACTCGCATCTCCCCGCTGCCGCGGGCCACGGGCGCCCGTGGGGCTGCCCTTGGCCGGCCTGGACCGGCTACCCCGGCCCACGACCCGTCACGGACGCGGCCCCGAGGAGGGGTGCCGGCCGGCGGTCCCGGCTGCCATCCCCTGCGGCAGCCCCGGCCCACGACCCATGACGGCCCCTGGCCGGAGGTCCCGGCTGGCACCCCCTGAGGCAACCCCGACCCACGACCCGTCACCTTCCCGGGCCGGCGGTCCCGGAGAGCACCCATCCCCTGAGGCAGCCCCGGCCCACGACCCGTCACGGACGCGGCCCCGAGGAGGGGTGCCGGCCGGTGGTCCCGGCTGCCACCCCCTGCGGCAGCCCCGGCCCACGACCCGTCACCTTCCCGGGCCGGCGGTCCCGGAGAGCACCCATCCCCTGAGGCAGCCCCGGCCCTCGACCCGTCGTGGCCCCGGCCCCGAGGAGGCGTGCGGGCCGGCGGTCCCGGCTGGCATCGCCTGCGGCAGCCCCGGCCCATGACCCGTCACGGCCCCGGATAGCATCCATCCCCTGCGGCAACCCCGGCCCACGACCCGTCACGGCCCCGGGACGGCGGTCCCGGAGAGCACCCATCCCGTGTGGCAGCCCCGGCCCACGACCCGCCGTGGCCCCGGCTAACATCCATGACCCGTCATGGCCCCGGCCCCGAGGAGGTGTGCAGGCCAGCGGCCCCGGCTGGCGTCGCCTGCGGCAGCCCCTGCCCGTCATGGTCCGGGCTAGCATCCATCCCCTGTGGCAGCCCCGGGCCACGACCCATCACGGCCCCGGGCTGGCGGTCCCGGAGAGCACCCATCCCCTGTGGCAGCCCCGGGCCACGATCCGTCATGGCCCCGGCTAGCATCCGTCCCCTGCGGCAGCCCCGGCCCACGACCCCTCACGGCCCCGGGCCAGCGGTCCCGGCTGACATCCCCTGTGGCAGCCCCGGCTCACAACCCGTCACCTTCCCGGGCCGGTGGTCCCGGAGAGCACCCATCCCCTGTGGCAGCCCCGGCCCGCGACCCGCCGTGGTCCCGGCTAGCAACCAGCCCCGACCCGCGACCCGCCGTGGTCCCGGCTAGCCAACCAGCCCCGGCCCGCGACCCGCCGTGGTCCCGGCTAGCCAACCAGCCCCGGCCCGCGACCCGCCGTGGTCCCGGCTAGCCAACCAGCCCCGGCCCGCGACCCGCCGTGGTCCCGGCTAGCCAACCAGCCCCGGCCCGCGACCCGCCGTGGTCCCGGCTAGCCAACCAGCCCCGGCCCGCGACCCGCCGTGGTCCCGGCTAGCCAACCAGCCCCGGCCCGCGACCCGCCGTGGTCCCGGCTAGCCAACCAGCCCCGGCCCGCGACCCGGGATGGTCCCGGCTAGCCACCAGCCCCGGCCCGCGACCCGGGATGGTCCCGGCTAGCCACCAGCCCCGGCCCGCGACCCGGGATGGTCCCGGCTAGCCACCAGCCCCGGCCCGCGACCCGGGATGGTCCCGGCTAGCCACCAGCCCCGGCCCGCGACCCGGGATGGTCCCGGCTAGCCACCAGCCCCGGCCCGCGACCCGGGATGGTCCCGGCTAGCCACCAGCCCCGGCCCGCGACCCGGGATGGTCCCGGCTAGCCAACCAGCCCCGGCCCGCGACCCGGGATGGTCCCGGCTAGCAACCAGCCCCGGCCCGCGACCCGGGATGGTCCCGGCTAGCCAACCAGCCCCGGCCCGCGACCCGGGATGGTCCCGGCTAGCCAACCAGCCCCGGCCCGCGACCCGGGATGGTCCCGGCTAGCCAACCAGCCCCGGCCCGCGACCCGGGATGGTCCCGGCTAGCCACCAGCCCCGGCCCGCGACCCGGGATGGTCCCGGCTAGCAACCAGCCCCGGCCCGCGACCCGGGATGGTCCCGGCTAGCAACCAGCCCCGGCCCGCGACCCGGGATGGTCCCGGCTAGCAACCAGCCCCGGCCCGCGACCCGGGATGGTCCCGGCTAGCAACCAGCCCCGGCCCGCGACCCGGGATGGTCCCGGCTAGCAACCAGCCCCGGCCCGCGACCCGGGATGGTCCCGGCTAGCAACCAGCCCCGGCCCGCGACCCGGGATGGTCCCGGCTAGCAACCAGCCCCGGCCCGCGACCCGGGATGGTCCCGGCTAGCAACCAGCCCCGGCCCGCGACCCGGGATGGTCCCGGCTAGCAACCAGCCCCGGCCCGCGACCCGGGATGGTCCCGGCTAGCAACCAGCCCCGGCCCGCGACCCGGGATGGTCCCGGCTAGCAACCAGCCCCGGCCCGCGACCCGGGATGGTCCCGGCTAGCAACCAGCCCCGGCCCGCGACCCGGGATGGTCCCGGCTAGCAACCAGCCCCGGCCCGCGACCCGAGATGGTCCCGGCTAGCAACCAGCCCCGGCCCGCGACCCGGGATGGTCCCGGCTAGCCAACCAGCCCCGGCCCGCGACCCGTGATGGTCCCGGCTAGCAACCAGCCCCGGCCCGCGACCCGCCGTGGCCCCGGCTAACATCCATGACCCGTCATGGCCCCGGCCCCGAGGAGGTGTGCAGGCCAGCGGCCCCGGCTGGCGTCGCCTGCGGCAGCCCCTGCCCGTCATGGTCCGGGCTAGCATCCATCCCCTGTGGCAGCCCCGGGCCACGACCCATCACGGCCCCGGGCTGGCGGTCCCGGAGAGCACCCATCCCCTGTGGCAGCCCCGGGCCACGATCCGTCATGGCCCCGGCTAGCATCCGTCCCCTGCGGCAGCCCCGGCCCACGACCCCTCACGGCCCCGGGCCAGCGGTCCCGGCTGACATCCCCTGTGGCAGCCCCGGCTCACAACCCGTCACCTTCCCGGGCCGGTGGTCCCGGAGAACACCCATCCCCTGTGGCAGCCCCGGCCCGCGACCCGCCGTGGTCCCGGCTAGCAACCAGCCCCGGCCCGCGACCCGGGATGGTCCCGGCTAGCAACCAGCCCCGGCCCGCGACCCGGGATGGTCCCGGCTAGCAACCAGCCCCGGCCCGCGACCCGGGATGGTCCCGGCTAGCAACCAGCCCCGGCCCGCGACCCGGGATGGTCCGGTCCCTGCGGAGGGCTGCAAGGGGAGATGAGCGCTGCCCGAGCCGCGCTGCGCTGAGCGGGTTCCTGCCCAGGCCGCGCCTGCTTGGGGCTGTGTGAGGCACCGCAAGATGGGTAGCTTGAGCGCCAAGAGAAATAAATGTATTTTCATTCATGTGTCGGGGGTTAAAAAAAAAAAAAAAAAGACTGATTTTCACATAAATTACTGATATAAAGGGATCTGTGCAGTAGAAGAGAGCAGGTTAAACAGGAGTGAGCTTTTGGTTTATTTTTTTGATGGAGCACCTTTGCTGGGTACCCTGCTGTTTGCGGCTGAATCTCAGGATAACACCTCTGTTTATGGTATAGGGTTGCAGTTAAAGATGTCCAGGATGAAGTGGAATGAGTCTTTCTACTTTGCCAGAGAAATGGGCTTCTCAGCTGGTGAGACTTAATGTCTAATAACCATCATATGATGATCCTCAAGTTGAGGTACCTGTGCTCTTGGGAGTGAGATAAATGCAGGTGTTACCAATCCGGTTGGATTTGTCTGCAACAGGGCTTTTAGCTCTCAGATAAATTGTGGCTGGTTACTTGAGAATTTACCAGGGAAGCACGCAAATCCCCTGGTAAGGTAGGATTAATTTGGTTTGGTTTTTTGCATGGTGAGGAATTGTTTTCTCTTAATGTAGTATGCCTTAAAAGGCTGTGTCTTTTTCCTTGGGGGTCCACCGTGACTTCCATAAATAAAGCTGCCCAAAACAGATTAATTCTGAAAGCATGTGGGCTTGGATTTGGCTTGTGTGTGCTAAGGACTGGGCATAGGTATGCACAGGGATGGGAACACCTGTGTAGATAGGCAAAATAGAGATGCAGACTCAATTAGAGAAATGTAATTATGAAGCTATGTATTCCACTTGTCTGTGAAGATTGACTGGGTACTGGCAAATAGAAATAACCTGTGAAAGTGTCTGCATAACCCCATTACTGTATACTGTAGACCAGTAGCTGCTATGGATATGCTTCTTGCTTAAGCCTTACTTCATAAGCAGATACAGAAAGAAGCACTTTAAACAGATGCATGTCATGTATGCAAATTATGACAAAAATGGCTCTTAGATTTTTGTCTGTGTGGCAGAGCAAATAAATTTGCTTAGTGTAAAGGAAGAGTAAATCAAAGGCTAGTGTCTGGACAAGATATTTAGGATAAAAAACATAGCTTGAAATATGAAGTAAATGGAAGTGCATAATATGCTGTAGTCATTGAGTACTATTGCAAAATGCACAGATTTTTCTCTTCTACTGATGCACTTCTCTCCTGGTGAACTTTAAACTGCTAGGGTACTTGCATGATCTGCTGGGTTAACACCATTCTTGGGAATGTTTGTGGACTTTGTACACAAGGCTAGCAATATGTGAGCACCACGTATGTGAAAATTTGCTCGAACAATGAAGCTGTAAATTCCACGTCCAGAGAAAGCTTGTTCTGGAAACATTACTGATAGTGCAAATCCTGCTTGATGGCTAGATTCTGTCAGAAAAAAAAAATGAGATAGTGTGAATGTAGCTTGTAATCTGCAAGGATTTTGAGGAAAAACTTAGATCTTGCATGTTGACTAAGGGATTATTAGAATTAAGATTCTGCCTCCTGGGTAGGGGAGAAGGAATTGTGGGATGTCTTAATCAGCTTCTGCTGTGAAACATAGCCAGGCATAAGCCACTGCTCCTTTACCTCAGCATGGGCATCACAGAAATATGGGCTTGTGTCAAAAGGATCGAATACAAGATGGTGTTTAAGCGCCAAAACTGACAAAACAAACTGACTCTTGAAACCTGGTTTTGAGTCTGTACCCAGGTCCAAGGGTCTCAGGATTATAAAGCATAGTAGCAGGTCTGGTCAAAAAACATGAGGTACCAGTTTCAACAGGATTAGCTTGCTTATACAAGCTGGGCAGCTCAGTGCTGAACAAAGCATCTTCTCACATCTAGTTTCTGTCAGCCCACGTTAATGGGGGCACGGACTCTTTCAGTTTCCCCTCTTCTGAAAGGGTGTATCTGTCTTCTCTTGAGGGTGAAGACTGTCAGCTGAAGTGTCCTTCAGACTTTTATTCCTAACTATTTGTAAGATTTTTTTTTTTCTTCAGTTTCTAATACATCTTCACTGCTGTTGCATATGACCTTAAATCTCAAAGCTCAGACATTATGTGGCCAGTTAAGGACAGACTTTTGGCCTTGGAGCTGAGTTTCCTGATGCTCTGTCAGTTCATGTTGCATCCTTAAGCAGTCAAATAAGAGGTGAACACTTGATGAGGATTGTCTCTTGAACAGAATTAGGTTCTGAGATACAGGATATTAGGCCTTTAGCTTGGCAGTCAGGAGATTTCTTGACAAAGTCAACTTGGAGCAAGCTGAAGGACTGAAACTGCTGTAGAAGTGCCTGCCTTCATAAGGTGCAAACAGTTTTCATCAGGCTTCTAATGGCATATCATTAATGTAACCTACATTTGTTACAAAAGAAGAGCATGCAGTGCCTCTGTGATTGTAAGTAACTGCTACACCAGTTTTTGTAAGAAGAGGCATGGTAGCTGGGGGCTAGGTGGAGATATATTTTAAATACTGCTGAAATTAATATTCAAAGATAGGTTTTTGGCTTCTTGTGAGATCATCAGACTGGGAAAGCAAACTTCAATACCTGATAACTGTGGTCATGATTATATGAATTTGGGTTGGGTCAACAAAAGTGTAATTTTTGTAAAGCAAAATCCTGTTGATTATAGACATTTTAACAGGTGTAGAGCACTCAGTTTGACATAAGACATGCAGAATATAAGCAATCTCTCTCATTACAGGTTGCACACACGCAGACTGTGAAGACAGATAGCCCTGCCAGCACTGGACAGCTAACAAAATGCAGCTGAAATAACCTATGATAACAGCTTCAATATGTGTCAAGTTCCTGCTCCAAGGAAGGGAGTGAAAAGCATGGTTATTGGCAAGAGTCTACTAACTAGCAAGAAGATCAGAAACAGTCCTTCTAGCAGGATGGAGTTAGTATAGCTGGAAATGAAGTGTTGGAACTGTTGTCTAGTTCAAACTAGTTTGTATCTGAGTAAACACTATCTGCCTTGGTTAACAACTGCTTTGCTTCAAGGTTGTTTGGGGTATGCAGTTAGTCTCAACAAGTACTAGAGACAAGAGGTCTAGTTTTGTGCACTGCAGGCACATGGCTCTTGAGCAGGCAGGTGCTGCTTTCCTAAGCATCGAACTCTGGCTTAGGAGTGAGTGAGTTATGAGGAAACTGGAGAGAGTGGTGTTAGAGGAGTGGCCCCTTAGCACACTACAAAGTATGTTGTCTTTCTGGAAGTCTGATATGAAGAGGCTTCTTGTGGTTATCTAAGTATATAATCTAAGCATAAGCATGTGTTGCCAACCACATAGATCTCAATCAAGAAAGTGTATTGAGATATCTAGCATTATTTAGAAGAATAATCTATAATTCAGGTGCTGGTATTAAAAGTGAAGGGTTTAAGAGTTAATTTCTGATATTAAGACATTGGAATGCTAAATACTGAACAAAAGTTGGAAAGGCTGCTACCAAGATTTTCTGCAAGTTGCTACCTTAATCCTGGAACCACCCATCATCTGAGATGGGGTAGTTAGGGTGTCTCAGCTTTAAGTTTGGGCACTGAAGTTCATAGCTGAAGAATAACTATCAAATAGACTATGACAGTGTTAGTTCCCTTCACCTTGAGGTGAAGTCTTCAGGGAACCAGGTATCACTAATGTAGTGTAAAGAATTCCACTTTCTTCCTTTAAAGTAAGTAGTGGGTAATATTTGCTATTTTGTACCACTTCAAGGTGTTAGTCAGGTACAATTTTTTAAGTTGGTCATGACTTCCCCTGAGTTCTCTTTTCTAATATACCTGCAAGAGCTGTATTTATTCCCACAAGCGGATGACAAATCCAAAACAGAGCTACTGTGGTAGCTGAGTTGAAGTAACTAATTATCTCATCAGAAATTATGTGCTCAAAAGCATAGTACAATGGCATGTGCTAGTCTGATTGCATCACTTGAACAGTGACCTATTCAGTTTCAGCTGCTGACTTACTGGCCTTCACTTGGCTGTGATTCTAGTGTGCAGAAAACACTTTCGGGAACTTAGTTTGAATTTTTACATTCTTGCTAAAAAACAAATAGTTCAGAGGAGGCTGATGCACTGATACAATGAGAACAGATTGTTCTGTTCAACTGATGAAATTGCAATTGGCAAATGGTTGAAATGGTAAGATACCTGTGTAGTTTTGCTGATGAGATCCTGCACCTGCAATGATACATGCCATCATCTGTAGCTTACATCATGTAAGCTACTTTACAGTACATTAGTAGTAATAATAGTACTAAGATCTTTATCTTGTAATATGTAAATACAGTTTCAACTTAATACAAAAACATTTCTGTTGGTAAAGGAATCACTTAGCATAAAGTTGTTTTAATACCTCAGCACGGTATTGATCCAGTATATTCATGTTTCTAATTTATTAATACATGCCTGGTGCTTCTCCAGACATTGGAAAGTTGGCAAAAATTGTGGTAGTCAGTTATGCTTATACAGATTTGTTAGATGCAAATGTAAGTCAGTCGTAGAAAGGCTCACACAAATGCACTACTGTACTTCCAGTATGGGTATAACAGTGCTAGCCAAAATAGTCTATTACTAGTAAATATATTTGGCTTTACAAATTTGTGTCTTGATAGTCATTGTATGCATTGCTGTTTAGCCTGTAGTATATTTTCTCAGCCTGCAAAATAGAAGTCTTGGTTTCACTCAAGTGGACTTGAACTATTGTTGTGCTTCCGGTTACTATTTCATCCTAAGAGGCTACATTGCACTTGGCAGTAAAAACTTCTCTTGTCCTCTCCTGGCCTCTCAGATACTAATTTGAAGTTAATATTTACATGCAATGGCTCTAAGCTGAATCAAATACTTGCAGTATCAAGGGACAAAGAATCAGCACAGTCTGAAAAAGTATTAAACTGCTGAGCAGATGTTTATCTGCATTGCATCTGATTTTTTCAGTGTCACTAGCCTCTTCTCAGACAGCCTTTTATCAACACCAATACAATTATCTTTGTCTTCTGAGGGGAAAAAAAAAAGTCTGAGTGGGGATTATTGCCCAGTCTTTAAATCCGATAGTGGAATGCAGCCATAACGAAGGTTGTCAATCCCCTATGCACAAGACAAAAATATAACCATTAAGGGTAGTTATCATGTTGCTCCCTCTCCCCTATTGCTCAAACAAGGGATAATTGTGAAAGCGTCTCAAGGTAAACTAAATCTTGCTCAACAAAGTCGTTTGGCTTGAAGTCTTGCTAAGAAACTGGTATTTCGAGGATGGCTTGTCACTACCAACAGTCCTCTTTGTAGGGAGTTCAGCGAAGACACCAGGAGCAGAGTATGCACAAAGTCTTAAGACTTGTGGTTCTTAGTGGCTGTGTGGAAATTAAGTACAATGTTTAAATGCAGAATTGCCTGCAGGTATCATCTCCTACTTAAGGGCTATGTGTTGAGGGCCTCAAATGGCCTTTCCCTATAGAGTGATCAGTACTTCCTCTTCACAGGGTAGTCCCAGTAGGAAAGGAGGAAGATTCTGTTAATGCTATCTTTACAAACCCTTTCTGCAGGAAACTGCAGATGAGCAAAATTTGGTGCTTGTCTACTGCCACAAGTTTAGGGCACTTGTCCATAGATCTGCAGTCTAAGATGCTTGAAATACTGTGTTTAGCATAGCAGTTAAAATGGACCATATGACTGCAAAGCAAGCAACTAAGCTGTGATGATAAAAATGAAATTACCTACATGGAGAAGACTGAAAAGGCATCTATGAAACCTGCTGACAAATATTGCTGTAGGAATAATCTTGTTCTTCACTATGCCAGTATAACTGAAGGCATGACTGTCCTTGCATAAAAATATGTGCATAGCTAACCCTGCCATACTGCTGGCTTGGTCTTTTCAGTTGAACTTAGAATTCAAATGTCACAGAACAATTCTAGTTTCTTGTTGCCTTTCTCCTGCAGACTGAGCAGGGAAATACTAAGGGTCTGAGCACTGTGAAAAGAAGCTTCCAAGTAAGAGTAGGAACTAAAACCAGAAGATTTTAGTATCATTTTAGCTACTTGCATGTAGACCACATCAGCACTTTCCATTAAGACAAATCAAGCTTAAGTGTGACAAAGACCTTTTACAGCTTTAACTTGAGTCTAAAGCATTGAATCAAAATTTATCTGTGGCTAAAATTCTTCTACCCCAGCAGACTTGATTAATGTCAAGCTATATTACTTCCTACTCTAGTGAAATTTGAAGGTAAAGCCTGAAGCAATTTTATGCTAGTCTTATGGCTTGACTAAGATGTCAAGAAGTAGTTATATAAAATATGGATGTCTATGGAGGCAACCTTTGTTTATCCTTGCATTCTTAATTTGTCAAATTCTCATTCTTCAGACATATGATTCTTAAAGATCAAAACTGTCAAAAAGTATGGTAAACAACTCTCATATACTATGAACTCCTACCAGGTGAGATGAGCTATGACAGACCTCAGATAGAAGAGTATGTTCTGTAAACTAGCTAGAAAGCCATCACTAATCTTCTCAAACTGCATTGGTAACACTGAGGATGAGCCTTTCCACAGAAGTAAGGTGTAAAACGGGTATTTGCAAGGGTTCATCCAGATTTGTGTGTATCCCCCTCTACCTTCCTCTGCTTTGAGATTTTGTACTCTCTGTTTCAACAAATCACTGGTCTGGTTTCCACAGGATGGAGGGACATGGCAACAGTGGAGGGATAACTAGACTTTAAAGATGGCAATTGCCCATTTGGATTTCTGCCACTTTAGAGTTGCCAAAGCAAGGTCTAGCTTGTGCATCTTTGCTCCCGCCAAGGTTATTTGCTTATTAATGTCTCTAAGCTTTATTTCAGAGTGGAATACTTAAGGTGGCTGTATAACACTGGAGATAGGTGTGGCTCTACCAATTAAGTTGGTTAAGCAGAATCTCTGACAGGACTCAGCACCTCAAGGCTGCTATTTCTTCCTGACATGGAGCTGGGCAGAATGTCCTAAAGCTGTGACTCAGTTCCAAGAGAGCATATCTTAGCTCAGTTCTTTTCCAGTCATTTTTCTTCTGTTCTCTAAACAATAACCTTCCACATAGGCTTAACTAATGATTCAACCTTTACTCTGTCTTTCCTTCTTCTTTGTTTCTGAAGAACTTGATAAACCTAGAGAGGTTCATCATACTGAAGGCTAAAGACATATCTCCACTCAACTACACCATTATGCAAGCTAATCTAGTTTAAGAATTCAGTCAGCTGTGTTTTACCTGCTTAATATGTGGCTTTCAATGGGCACATTCCTTTTTTTGCACTGGTGCAAGTTTCTGGCCGAATCCCTTTATAATAGTTTCTCCTTTGCTCCTTAGTTAGAACTGGCACCCAAGCTACTCTTCAAGTGATAGTATTTCCTAAGTAACCCTGGCTTCCTTGATCAGCTCTTCCTCTAATGTGTATTTATACTTGGAACCACTTGAAATTTTCATAGCGATACCTTTTTTCCTTTGTACCAAGTGCTACCTACCTGTAGCCAGGGAAGTTGTTTACAGGGGAAAACAGGTATAGCTGCCAGAATTGTTTCCCACATAAGCATTCTATCTCTGGTTTAGTTGAGCAATGCTAAATACAATTCACGGACCAGCCTGAATAAGATCTAGTGGTTTCTTTTGGGTCTTCTGGTGTCCTCCTCAGTGGCGATTGTAACAGATCCTAGCAAATGGTTCTTGAATTCTCTCCTGTAGTACTGCAGGAATTTAGCTGACAGTGCTGAAGGAGAATAGAGCAAAATGTCTGAGGTTCTATAAATAGCTTTAAAGGCTAAAAAGATAAAGGTTGACAGATTAAACAGTGTGATGCAAGTACAGCCTGTGGAAATAGGTCAGTGTGATCTACTGATTAGGTATTACTGAGGTGATGGTGGTGGTAATGGACCTAGGGGCCATAAGTTCATGCTTTCTGTAGCCTGAGATGAATAGCCAGAGAGCTGGACTTCCTATACAATCACTGCTAAAACTTTCAGGCACTAGTTTTTTCTGGTATTCAGCAGAAAAAAACTGGACTAACAGGTCAAGTAAGAATATTTATTCTTCAAAGTAAAATATTAAATCTGTTTAATAATTGATATTTTGATTTTTAAAAACTAGAGCAACTGCAACTACAGCAACCATCACCTCATCATGTCTGCTGAAGATGAAACTAGTATCAACATCCCACCTGAGGAACAAACTCCACCAAAAGTACAAAATTCAAAGAAGGAAAAAAAGAAAGGTAAGTAATGCTCACCTCTTGAACACCTCCTCTACTCAGTGTCCTTAATCTTTTGCACTTGCCTAAAACTCAGATCACTCTATGCCATATTTAAAATAATCCTGAGGTTTTATAGTGACTGGAAGAGTGAGTAAATAAACTAGTAAAATAAATTTAACCAGGAGACAGGCTTTTAGCTTGAAAGTTGGCTTTTTGTTTTGTTTTTTTTTTTCTAGCTATAAGTTGAGATGCTCTCAGTTCCACTTCTTAAATGTCTCATTTGGTCATCCTGACAAGTTGCCAGAATCCCAGACCCAAGACCATACAGGTCAGGACTGCCAGCTGCCAGTCTGAACCTGAACTTGCTTCCTCCCCTCCCTCCAGAGAGGGGGTAATCTGAAAAGCATATGTACAGGTTCTAGTCCAGAGAAGGTGGAAAACATGAGTAATACTTCAGATTAGATACCTTTTTTGTTTTGATAGATTAGGACATATAAATACCCTCTACAGAAATGCAAACCTACATACATACTTGGAGTATATTGAACATACAAAGAAGAAAATCAAGTGGTTTTGAGAAGTAGCAGAAACTACAGAAACAGAAAATTTGCTAAAATCCCAAGTGACTACAGGGATGGGTGTACCAGGGTTTGTTGTCAAAATGATGACACTGATAGATAGTTTTAACACAGGAACTAGGAGATTCTTGCACACAAAGAGAGATGACACTAGCACTAGGGGCTATCTATCCCATGGACTTACTGAAAATCATGTATGGCCATGGGAAGTACCATTTGTGCTTAGTGGTTTTGCTTAGTGCTTTTATCTGCTTGGCTGTTGCTTATAGGTATTTCAGTCTTTTAGGCAGCAAAGAAATTGTTCTTACGTTCCCAAATATAAAGCATTGGGCTCCACTCTTTGAAATGTGTTCAGATTCTGCAAGAGCACTTTGAACTATCTTGCAGTACACACATTAATGGAAGGACTAAGGGTTGTTAGTCATCTATACTCAAGAAATAGCTTTAATATATGCTTATATGGTTTATATTTTAAAAGGTCTTAAATCTGCAATATAGGTATTTCTCTCTCAAAAAGTAGTAAATAAAAATCCTACAAACACCAAAAAACTTTTCTCTGTCTCCAGGACCAGAAAAGACATATGAATCTCTGCTGGCTAGATTCAAAGGTGATGGTGTAAGATACAAAGCTAAACTGATTGGCATTGATGATGTTCCAGAGGCAAGAGGAGACAAAATGAGTCAGGATTCAATGATGAAGCTGAAGGTAAGGCTTGTGCAGATATGTAAGGAAAAGCTTCTGGGTAGCCCTCAAAGCAGGACAAATGGTCACTTTGGCAAAACTTCAAATAGCTAATGGTAACATAGTAATAAAAGCTGCACCTCCTTGTGCCAACACCAGTGTTTGTCTAATAACTTGGGAACGCTCCTTTGGGTATCTTACAGGCAGCCAGTATGGATACTAGTAACACAAACTCAATGAGCTTGGGTTTTGGATGGGGAGGGGAGCAGTCTGTGCAATTTAATGCTGATCTCAAAGCGCAAGTTGGCATCATCTGAAGATGGTGACGAGATACAGATAAGCCAAAAAAGAAACGAGACCATGGAGCTACAAAGATAATTCTGGGGTACTGAACATTCATATAGCTTCAATCAGATCAGGAAAGCTGGTAAAGAGGTTGCTACCGCAGACCCAAAATAGTTGCAGAGGAAACAACAATCTAGTTTTCAGGTATCACTTCAAACCCAGTCAGGCACACGTTTCAAGAGCAGTACTGCTCTTAACTATACAGTTGCATAGGAATTACTTGATTAGTGCTACTGCAGTCACAGCTGTGGATTCATGAGTAATGTGAGGAAATAATTTTAAAGCTCAGTCTAACATAAATATTATTGATAATCTTCGATATTCATCCTTTTAGGGAATGGCAGTGGCAGCTCGCTCCCAGGGTCATCATAAACAGAAGATCTGGGTGAACATCTCCCTTTCTGGTATCAAGATAATAGATGAGAAAACTGGGGTAAGATATGAATTATTCTCTTAATGTGATTCTTAAAGCAACTGAGACCGTGGGAAGTTAGACCAACCTCAAGTAGATTTCTTAAGGGCATCATGCACCCCTTCCACATATAAAAATTGGCTTGCAAATGGGTTGTGATTACCTGAAAGATAGTTACATCCTGCTGTGGTTATTCAAAGGTTAACAAATCAAAGTTTTGAACCATCTCAGTCATTCTAACTACAGAGAATAGAAGGTTTGGGTTTTTTTAACTAATTTTTACTAGTAGGTTTGGGTTTTTTGTTTGGTTTTTTTTGTTCATTTCTTTTTCCCAATTCTAGGTCATAGAACATGAGCATTCAGTAAATAAAATCTCCTTTATTGCTCGGGATGTAACAGACAATCGTGCCTTTGGCTATATATGTGGAGGAGAAGGCCAGCACCAATTTTTTGCCATAAAAACAGCACAACAGGTATGGTTTAAATATCCTTTTTCACTTGCTATGAGTAATGGTATTGTGTAAACATTTTGCTGTATGAGGTATAGGGGGATAGGAGCACAGATAGCTGCCTCTCCTAGAAGAGGGAAGTAGGAATTGACTGTATCACAAATGGCTTATCTTGTTCAGCTTCTCTGTAGTCCAGAGTAAAAATACCCAAGTAACCTACCTAACTATGATTAGCTTGCTTAACATGTCACTAATGATGTCCCTGGTGCATGGATAAGAACAGAGACATTACAATTGAATTTTTGGGGTTGAAAAAGACCTCTAAGATCATCAATTCCAAGCATTAACCCAGCACTTCCAAGTCCACCCTGAAAGCACATCTCTAAGCACCATATCTACACATCTTTTAAACACCTCCAGGGATGCTGACTCTACCACCTCCCTGGCAGCCTAATAACCCTTTCAGTGAAAAATTTTTTTCCTAATATCCAATCCAAACCTCCCCTGGCACAACCTGAGGTTATTTCCTCTTGTTTGGTCACTTGTTACTCGGGAGGAAATGCCAACACCCACATTATCATTGGCTTTCCTGTGTGGTGGTCTGTTACTGACAGTGAAAGTGATGGTTCTTGAGTCACATGCCCAGCGCTTCACTCAGAATTAACAGCAATGATGTTATACCTCCACTGGTCTAGTTCTGCTGATGCTTTTTCTTGTGCAGCAGTGAAACCAGACTTGGAATAGTATTTTTGGGTCCAGCAAATGGCAGTTCTAGTTCTCCTTATGTTAGTTCTGGGAAGGTCTATGATCCTTCTGTGGTGGTTTTTCCCCATGCAGAAATCTTGTATATAGGGTTTGTGTCTCTGAAAAGAATCTATACATAAGCAGTGTTGGGATCACTGTTGAATATTATGCAGCTTCCTAAATGACCTGAACTTAAATTAAATATTGTTTATTACCTTATTATTTACCTGTATAAATAATGACCAGTTCTGGAGTCCCCAGCCCAAAAAGGATATGGAGCTGTTTGTGCTGGAGTACCTCTTCTTTGACAACAGACATACAGGGTTGGGATAGTTCACGATGAAAAGAAGGCTCAAAAGAGACCTTAGAGCAGCCTTCCACTACCTGAAGGGGGCCTACACCTACAGGAAAGCTGAGGAGAGACATTTTGCAAGGGTGTGCAAAAAATTCTTCACTGTGAGGGTGGTGAGACCCTGGCTCAGGTTGCCCAGGGAAGCTGTGGCTGCCCCCTGTTTCTTCTCATGAGACTACCAGAGCGCTTGGATGAACTTTGCACTTTTGAGAAAATATGATTAGGACTTGCCATGCACTCATGATGTCTTGAACTACAAATTTTTTAGCAAAAACATAGCAGACATTGCACAAATACAAACACTTTCCCAGTTCTAAGCTGGTTGTGCCTCATTATTTTCAGATTCTGTATACTCCCTCTTACATGGAGACTAAGCAGTCTTTTAACTATTTTCATGTTATCTCAGCCTTACTCGTGCACCATTTAGGCAAGTTTGCCTTGCTGCACAGCTCGCTTCAGTAGCATTCTGGGAGAAGTACTACATGGCCTAAAATCTACATTTTTTTTTTTCAGGCTGAGCCTCTTGTTGTTGATCTTAAGGACCTCTTTCAACTAATATATAATATGAAAAAGAAGGAAGAAGATAACAAGAAAAAAGTGAGTAAAATTACAGAAGCTGCATTAATCTGCAAAGAAATATAACTTGCTTCAACTTTGGCTAGACTTTTGAGATTTTTAAGACGTGAAACTGAAGTGTGTTTAAATATAGGATCATTAAAAACTATTGGTTTGTAGTTGTACCACTCTGTACTGTACCAGTTTTACGAAAGTTTTATTATCTCCTCTCAGCTTGGAGACCATACCAAATCTAGGCTTTGGATATTCTAGATGATGTATAGATAGTAAAAGCCTTGTTTTCTTCTGGTAAGACCTCACATGGCATATCGCATCCAGCTCTGAAACCCTCACTACAGAAAGGACATGGACCTGTTGCAGCAGGTTCAGAGGAAGGCTACAAAAATGATCAGGGGGCTGGAACACCTCTGCTACAAAGACAGGCTGGGGGAGCTGGTGTTGGTCAGCCGGGAGAAGAGAAGTCCCTTGCTTAAGGCAGGTTTTGATATTGCAGTTATTGCTGACACTGTTATCCATCTCTTACAGGATGGTAGTGAAGCACTACCTGATCAAGCTGAAAAAATGAAACTGGTAGGTTACGTTTTAAAATTTTAGGCTGATGCTGATAAGGATTTCAAAGCTGGCTGTTTCCATAATGTGTGGGCAATGCACTATTTGTGGATCTGTTTACAGTAGATCTGCAGTATGTTTGATTCTTCTTCTTGCAAGAAGTTGGATATCAATTTTTTCAATGTTTCTGATTTCAAGGGAGTTGACCAGATGGACTTGTTTGGGGATATGTCAACACCTCCTGATATGAATAGTCCCACAGTAAGTAGAATCTGACTTATTTTCTTGGATTGTGCTTTGAGAGCAAATTTCATCTTACTAATAGATCCATTTTTACTTTGTTAGTCCTGGTTTCTGATTCCAGAGGGACATTTGTCCAGCTATTAACAGTGTAATAGTGTCTTAGATCTGTAATAGCATCTACTTGCTAACTAGAGTAGCTAATGTTATTCTTATCTAGCAGAGTTCACTTGAGACTGTGTGACAGAATCCTGTATTGTTAGTCAGAATCATAGAATGACTTGGGTTGGAAAGGACCTTGAAGATCATCTAGTTCCACCTCCCCTGGCTGGGAATCTCCCACTACACCAGGTTGCTCAAAGGCCCATCCAGCCTGGCCTTGAACACTCAGGGAGGGGACAGCCAAGAGTTACCTGGTCAACCTGTGCCCGTGTCTCACCAGCTGCACAGTGAAGAATTTCTTCCTAATGTCTAATATAAATCTACCATTGACCCTTTCCTGTCACTAACTTCCCAGTGAAGAGTCCCTGCCAATCTATCCTGTAGCCCCCCTTCAAGTACTGGAAGGCTGGTGTATAAGGTCTTCTCCAAGCCTTCTCTTCTTTTATGCTAAACAGACCCAGATCTCTCAGCCTGTCATTATAGAAGTGTTCCAGCCCCCTGAGCATCTTCGTGACCCTCCTCTGCACTGACTCAATCAGGTTTTTCTTATACTGAACTGAACACAATACTCTACAGGGGGGTCTCACAAGAGCAGAGTAGAGGAGGAGAATCGCTGTCCTTGACCTGTTGGCCATGCTTCTTTTATGCAGCCTAGGATGCAATTAGCTTTTCTGGGTGAGCACGCATTGCTGCCTCACATTGTCTTCCATCTACCAGCACCTCCAAATGCTTACCCATAGTGCTGGTCTCAATCCATTTCCCTCTAAGCCTGTAATTAGTGTTTTTGATTCTCCTGACCCAGGTGCAGCACCTTGCACTTGACCTTGTTGAATTTTATGAGGTTCACATGGACTCACGTCTATAGTCTGTCTTAGAAATATGTTCTAGCAATGAACACCTTGGCTGCTATGAGAGCTATTACACAAACTCTGCTAAAGATCCTTAAAGCTGAAGCTTGTTTTATGAAGAAATGAGTCTTTAGGTGAGTTCCTGGCCATTCAAGATGAGCAGCCCTAGCTCCAGGTGGGGCCTAATTCTACATAAGTGTGTGTAAAACTTGCCATAGCTCAGTATAGATCCCCAAACCCATGTCTTTATTCTGGCACTGTAAGCCACCATGATAAAATTGGTGCTGTCAATCCATCTAGTGACCAAGTTTTACTCTTCTACTCTCTCCTTGGTGGACAGATGACATGTTAGCATCTTCCACCAGCAAATAGATCTCAAATCTTAATTGGAAACTGAGACTGCACCTTGAATTCAAAATAAGACAGTGTGATTCCACAGCTTGTCAAAACAAAAGACTAGAGTCCAGAATTTCTTGACTCAAGTGAAAGACCAGATGTAACAAGTGCTTAATGACTACAAACTCTAAACTGTAGAACAGGCATCTGACATTATCAAAGGGATCTTAAAATGAGTGCTTTTAATGTTGAGTTTCTGAAACTACATAGTTGTGAGTTGACCACAACTAACAGTGCTTGCTTTAGTGGCTTATACAATTTAGTGCAACTTCATTGTGATGTTGAATACACTGAATATTTATTCGTATAACATATTGGATACTAGGATACCTTATTTTGCAGTTGTTTTCCTTGAGCTTGTAAGTTCTTCATAAAACTAATTTTATTTTTCTTTCTGAACAAATAGGAAGCTAAAGAGATCCTGTTAGTGGATCTAGATTCTGAAATTGAGACCAAACAGACTTTTACAAAAGAGGATCTCTTCTCGAATGGCATCACAGCCTCTCTTCCACAACCACAGCCACAGCCACCATTCTTGCCTGAAAAAGCTTTCTCTACCAGTCTCAGCTTCTTTCCCACACCTAATCCAGACCCATTCAGTGATGATCCTTTCACAATGACACCACAATCTACACTGCCTTCATTTGATTTTTTAAAATCTGATGATCAGAAGAAGGAAAATCTGAATACCTTGATATCGGTGGGTAATGGTGCTTCCAATGGTGATACTGACAACTTTGGTAAACAGTTTGACCAGATTTCTAATAGAACTGGCAAACAAGAAGCACTAATAGGCCAGTGGCCACTTGAGAGTAAATCTCTTGCAGCAAGAACTCCAAATGGGGTACCAGAGAGAGAACAGAATGGTTTTCTTAAAGGCTCATCAAACCTGTTTGTGGAAGGTCCTTCCAAAGGATTATCTCTGCAGAATGGAGAAAAGCTGGATTCTGAAAGGAATATCCAGCTCATGCCACATAAGTCTATAACAATTAGCCCACCACCACAAAGTACCAAGCCAGGAAGAGGAAGGAGGTCTGTCAAGGTGAACAATATTGAAGTAATCAATATAAAAAAATTACATAATACGCATGCTCTTATTGTAAGGAGCTGGGCGAAGGCAGCTTTTCTTCATACTGTGTAGCTGGCTGAATAGCTTCAAAAAATATCGACTTCTCTTCTACCTACCATGTTTGCTCTAACCTCTCTGCAGGCCTGGTAAATTCTAACATTCATGAGCGCTTCACAGTTGCTATGTTTACTAAATCATATACTTTCTTTCTTAATGCTTCCATACTTCTGTAAAGGTCTGGTAAGTATGCTGCTTTATATATGGAGACTTGATACAATGCCAGACCACATTATGATAGCTGTATACCCATCAATCTATGGTTTCCTAACAATGAGGTAGTAGTACTGGCTGACAAACACCTATGTAGTTTCCCAGTACTTGCCTACTGAGGGCAGTCTCAGTGACTTGCCTGATTAGACACAGAGCACCTCTGGATGATCTACATTCATCTTGCACTCAAATGCATCACTCAAATAATGCAAAACTGTGTTGCTGACTGTGACACAACTGTGGGGATCATGGCAGACTGAGCAGGAATGTTGAAGGGTGGGGGTCAGAGGGAAGTTCATGACAGCAAATAATTCAGTAACTTTAAGTCTTACTCTTCTGTTGCTGACTTGTGACTTTTGTACTTAGTGCTTATGCATCTCAGGCATGAAGAAAATGCTAAAGCTTGAAACTCTTGTATCTCTAAAGTATATATTTCAACTCTCTGCTCGAGCTGAATTAAAAGCTTGTAGCTCTGGACTAAAGAGTCTTGATCATGCTAGCATGTTTTATTCCATTCTATTTCACACAGTGTTTGGGTTTGTTTTTTGTCTTGTTTGTTTGTTTTCTAGGTTCCACTGAATGATTTATTTAGCTCAGACTTCTTTGTGACAACAGAGACACAAACAGGACCTATGTCAAGTACTCCAATGGATGCCTTCAAAGCAGCTCCAGCCATAAGACCTGCAATGATTGGTCTAGGTTAGTTCACAAAGCAAAGGCCTTGCTCCACTCTGATGTTGGCTAACACCAAAACAAGGGAGTTTAGTTTCCCTTTATTTCATGTCTAGTGCCATGGCATTTAATCCATGTGGTGCCTGACATAAACCAAGTTCTGTGAATTGTGGTCTAAATTGCGCACCCCTTAATTCAAACAGGCTTTTGCTTAGACTTTGACAGTAGATTGCTGCTGCAGGTACACAGGGCTCAAGTGAGCCAAGAACAAGTTGGGAATCTCAGGTAACACTGCTGGAGTCTTAATACTCACTTACACAGAAGTAACTACACAGCAAGTGCATCTGTCACTTCTGTGCTAGTATTAAGTTCTTCCTGTTACATCAAACTTAATTGTGTTCATTCAGTACTGAAGTGGAGCAAAATAAAGTTAATCCCCATTTCCCCATTTTAAGTGCTAATCAACAGATTTTTTTCAAACAGTACATGAAAAATGTTTTGCTGGTACCCTCATTGGAATTTATAGTCTCATGCTTGAGGTCTTCAGATCACTGAAGTGTCTGTGTAACAACAATCTTCTCCCCTCCCCAGGTGGCTTTTCAATAACTTCATCACCATGGAGTGCACAGACACCTGTCTTTACTCAGGCTTCATCAGTCTTTTCTGGGTCTGTGGTGCCTGCTCAGCCTACAGGACTTACTCATCCACCTTCCTTTGGCACTCCAGTACCTCCAGGCTGGAAACAGCCTGCATCTTTTAGTTTTGCAGCCACTAAGTCCTCTGGTCCCTGGGCACAGCAAGTGAAAATTCCACCTACTCCATGGGTGCAGCCACCCAGTGCTGTAAATCCCTTCCAAAATAAGCTGTTTCCTCCTTCAGCACCACCTGCTCAGACACTAGCTGTACTGCCCACTCTGCCAGCAACAGCTAGCCCACCTCAGCCACCACCTAGAATGGCACCTCAGAAAGAGCTATCCAAGAAAGAAAGTGATGCTTTCCTTGATTTGGATCCACTTGGTGATAAAGAGATGAAGGATATCAAGGAGATGTTCAAAGACTTTCACCTGTCAAAGCCACCTGCAGTACCAGCAAGAAGAGGAGAGCAGCAAAGGCTTCCAGGTGCTTCTGGAGCTTTCAGCAGTTCTTTTAGTAGTGAAGTAGACATTCCTCAAGATAGCACAGATTATGATGACATGGAAGCTAGCAAGCTATTTGCCAAAATGACTGGTAAAATCTATTTTCTTCAGCTTGTATAGCTACTTAGGGATTTTGATAGCTGATAACTAGTCTTTTCTGATATAAATAAAAATTGATTTAATAGTTATTGAAACAGAGGGTTGAAAGTTTCCCCCAGTGTTACAGCACTGGTCAGTGTTAGTGGCCAAACACTGACATCTAGTGCCTAGACTACTTGACTAGAATGAGGTAAAGTAGGTCTGTGCAATGTTAAAAGTCCCATCTATCTTAAGTGTAGCAAGGGACAAGCAGAAGATAAAAAAGACACTCAGAGAAACTTCTATGAGATTTTTAAAAACAAATTAGATTCACTGAAACTTCTTGGCATTGTTATACAAGCAATACTTGGTCAGCTGTTAAGTGTTTATAACAATGTCTCTTCCTTAGAACCACCAAAGCCTGTTCCTCAACCAAGTGTGAAGCCAGCTGATGAACTGTTTGAAAATCAGCCTACACCAGACCCCTTCAGTGCTTCAACTGTAAGTAGTAAAACAACCCCAAAAACCAACAAAAAACCCAAAACACTACCAAGCCTCTCCCACTTCCAACCTTTTTTTCTCTCTTTAACAAAAGAGATGCCTGTATTTGAGCATGGGCTTTAGAGGCCACAGAACAAAACTTCTTGAGTGTCTAAATTAATGGTTAATCCAACAGAAGGCATTTGTTGCAAGAAGGTTAACAAAGTATGATTCCATGCTTCCATTTGGCTTAGGTCCATAACCCAGTTCCCCAAGCTGCAAGCCATAGTGGGAAGTTGTTCAGTATTGAGAACTTCTACAAAAGGGTATACAATAATGTAGCTGCAGTAGTGTTCCTCTTAGAGTTGCCTTTCTGTGGAGCAGACTGAACAGTGTGAACTCTGCAGATTTCTTCCTGAACAAGTGTGAGGCTCCTGTGTTCAGTACCCCTTGGGGAGGAAGTGGCTTAACCTCATCACTCCATTTCAGACAACAGTGCTTGAAATCCTTAGTGCAAAATCTTGATCAACTCCAGAATGCTGACTTAAGACATGTAGCTTTTGGCTAAAACAGATCTTATCATGACTGTGCTGGCTTAGCTCCAAATGAATTTTCAATAAGTACTTTCTAAACGATAACTTGCCTTGGGTCAGGATAACTGCTAATGGCCTTTAAAGAGCTTTTCTTCTGTCAAAGCAGCAGAGTTAATGCATTTTTAGTAGGAAGCCCACAGTTTTCTTTCCAAAAGGTGTTTGGAACAGGAACTAGCTGATACAGCCATGCAGAGTAAACCTGGTGAAACCTGGAAATCCACTAATAGCCAATGATCTCTCTTTCCCTAGAAGGAATCTCAGAAACCTGCTCATGATCCTTTTGATGACCCTTTTGGCAACCCATTTGCATAGATCAGGTAAGTCTTCCAATAATAAGACAAACTACTGCATTATCTGAAATTTCTTCAGAAAACCGTTGATAAAGAGCTGGCTAAAAACTATCCTACTGTCTCTATTGTCTCTAATGTTTCTCGGAAGTATGGCAAACAGTCCCTAGAAGAACACTTCTAGAATAATTCTACTTGGGCTTGTACATGACTGCATTTTGGCTAAGCTTAGCCAGCTTCATTTGCTTAGAAGCAAAGATGTTGTTCTTCAACAAACTTAGCTTTCAGGGCCATAACAGATCTAGATTTCCTTTTCTTGAATAAGATTATTGAGTAAATATGTGCTCTGAAAGCCAGAGGTGCCAACTAAATTCTTTCAGATAACTCTTCAGGTGAGTGTTAGCACACAGTGACTGATACAAATTTCTGAAATTTAATCACCTAAATAGTTGTGGCTTGTGCTCTGGGTGTATTGGAGTAAAAACACAAGGGCTCTTATGAGAGGTTTTGTTACTGAATACTATTGTAACTCAAACTTTTGTACCATTGATGAGAGAATGTGAACTGCAAAGCTAGTAAATCTCTTTTTCTGCCAAAACTTTAAACCTTCCTCTGAAGTACTGTCTGGGCTTGAACCAATAACAAGTGTTTCTATTTATTGTTTGGTTTCTCTCAGTGGCTTTAAGCTAGCTTATGAAAAAAAAAACAAAACTAACTTGCACTCATCCTAACCCAAAGTCCTTTTTGTCATACTAGGCATAACCGGACAAGGACAAATGGAATAACTGGACCTCCTCTCAACATGTTTTTTCGGCACGTTTCACTTTGCTGTCTGCTGTTCTTGCTGTTGTTCCATGATGTTTGTGATCTAAAACATGTCCAGATGGATTGAAATACGAACACTCAAAGAACAGGTTGTGAAGATGATAATTCAGGGCAAAGCAAATGGAGAGTTGGAGATATGATGGACATCCAAATTTACGTTGGTAGATGATAACTTTAGTTCTTTTCAGTCTTCCACAGAAGAGCTTAGCAACACCATCATGCATCTTGTAAACAAGGTCACCATAATTTCTCTTTGTGTAGTGCTTACTGTCCTAAAATACAGGAATTGAATGTGCCTGGGGAAGAAGTGTTGCCTTCACATTAGAGAAGTAAATTAGTATCTGAAATTGCACACCTTAAACAACTAGGTCAGATGCTTGTTATCACAACAGCAGTCAGTTGTAAAGTTAGGTGGACAGTACTCAGGTCTAATTGGTGACTGAAGTTATTTGGTTTCTGAGCCACAAAGATGTAAACTGTGTGATAGTGAAAGTATTTGTCTGTTTTAACTAATGGTAAAAGTATCATCCTGCCATATAAGTTTAATAACTGGGGGATCTATAATGGAACTGAGGGAGTCCTGAATACTAGAAGTCTACACTGCAGGGTCAGGAAAACTGAAAGACTTATCGCAGGACATTGAGGTAGTCATGGACAGCAGTTGTCTTTTTTTTCAACATACTTTTTTTTCACGGAGGGAAATCTACTAGGGTTCTGTTAAGGTGTCTCGGCAGACAGAGTGGAACAAGCTGATAAGGTTTTCATATGTCTCAGTAAATATCCCCGATGTTGCCCAGTTTGAGTTGTCATGTGTTGTAGTGTGGCATGTTTCAGACAATCATGGCTTCACTCCATGCCTAGATTCCTTGTGCCATTCAAATGAGGTAGTCCACCATCTTTTGAAAACTGTACCTTTTCTAAAGAGCCTCTTTACTAGCAGATCTTCAAATCAATTGGTTGTGACTGACTGTAATAGCTACATTCTTGGCCAGTGGAGATGGGGATGTGTCAGAGGTTTTTCTATTAATACTAAGTATAAACTTGAAATAATATTGTTAAATCAAATGCCTAAGCAGTTGCTGAACTGGAGAGCTGCAACAGTCAACTTGAACACAGCCTTAGTACCCAATTCAGCCAGTCATGCCATTAGTCTTGTAGATAAACCTCTCTTGCACTTTCTGTAATACAAAAAACTATGAATTTAAATATTTGTCTCAAACTGTAAATGTAGAAACTTATGGATGTTACACTGTTCTGTAAAACTTTACTATCTATAGTGATGTTTCCTAATTATATTAAAAAGAAGTATATGCATTTCAGTGTGGCCATTGATTTTGTCCTCTGTAACTCAATCTTTAAGTAAATCTTCTGGTCTAGTTGGCACAAGTTAAAAGCCTGCTAAGACCTGTGTCTCTCGGGTTCTTATTCTAGTAGTCTGGTAGCAAGGAATTATGTCTTTCTGTACCTTCTTGCATCACGCCTGTTCAACCAATAACTGTTCTACAGTAACAAAATGCTTGGATGACTTATTAAACTGTCACTTGAAGCTTATCCCATTAGCTACTTAAGTGGAGCTTCTACTAATGAAATGCATTCGTGATCTGTGTTGCCACACTGTGGCATTGCATTGCATTCAGAAGTTTCATTAATTCAGGTTGTCTAGTCCACATTTTCAGGAGCTGGGATGCTAGGAAAACTAAATTCAAATATGTAGCTCTTGTTAAGTTTTACAATCACATCAATGAACATGGCTTAAAAAGAATAAATCCATTAGAATTTTACTTTAGACTAAACCATATAGAGTTTTGTTTAGGCTATTTTTTAGTATTAGAGATAAACATCTGATTCCTGATGAATCACTGAAGGGATTCAGTGGGTTCTTGCTTGCTTATTTGTAGTACCAGATGATTTGTACAGTTAAGGGATTCAAAACAACTCATTGAAAGGGAATTGGTATCCTGGTTCAAATGCAATCTGTACCAGTTCCATTTCTGTGAAACAGCAGTTTTTATATTAACTTTTTTTGTTGTTTTTGGGTTTTTTTGTTTTTCTGTCTGCATAGAATCATAGAGTATTTTGAGGTGTAAGGAACACAAGGAAGTAACCCCTGGAGTTCATCTACTTCCACCCATCCCACCATGTGCAGGGATATTTCTTATTTGCCAGTAGACCATCTTCCTCAAAGCCCCATCCAACCTTACAACTTACAGGGTAGGGGCATCCACAGCTTTCCTGGGCAACCTCTGCCAGTATCTCATGACCCTCACAGAAAAAGATCTCTTCCTATATATCTATTCTGAATCTAACCCTCTGTATTTTTACATGCCCTTCTGAAATGTACCTCCAAAGCTTTCAGGATGCACCCTTTAGGATCTTGGAAGCTGCTGTAACTCATCTCTAGACTTAAGAAATCTCAGCTCTCACAGCCTGTCTTCATAGGAGAGGTAGGTCCAGCTCTCTGATCACCTTTGTGGCCCTCCTCTGGGCATGCTCTAACATCTCCATATGCTTCCTGTCTTGGGGACCCCAGAAGTGGACGCAGTACTCCACGCTGGATCTCATCAGACCAGCACAGAGGGAGAGGAAAAATCCCCCTTGACCTGCTGTGCACCCCGCTTTGGATGCGGTTTAGGATGTGCTTGGCTGCAAGCATACAGTGATAGCTCCTGTTGCGTTGTTCACCAAACAGCAACCCCAAGTTCTCCTCCTCAGGGCTGGTCTCAGTCTTTTTTGTGTGTTTGTGTTTGGGACTGCCTTGCCCCATGTTCAGGACCTTGCCATTGGCTTTACTGAACTTCATGACGTTTGAATGGGTCCTCCTGTCAAGGTCCTTGTGGATGACACCCCTTACTTCTAAAACATCAGCCATACCACACAGCTTGGTGTCCATGTCAGCAAACTTGCTGAGGGAGCATTCAGTTCCACTGTCCATGTCACTGACAAAGATGTTAAACAGCACTGGTCCCAGTAACAGTTCCCTGGGGAACCTCATTTGTTACTGGTCTCCATTTGGATATGGAGCCATTGACCACAACTTTTTGAACTGTGCAGGGCTGCATCTCATCAGGTCCCATACATTTGTGCCCCTTCAGGTTTCTTAGGTGGTTTCAAGCCTGATAAAAACAACAATGATTGGTTCTTTGTTCTCCCAGTCCCTGCCTGTGCCTTGTGTGGCTTGAGTGATACTCTTCAAGCCCATGCTGGTGAAGAACGAGGCAAAAAAATCTTTAAGGTTACCTCTACTTTCCCCATATCCTGAGTAACTGCCTCCTGGGTTTCCCTGCCTGTCCTTTCTGAAGAGCCTGTATCCTTCCTTTCCAACAGGCCAGTCAAAGCAGCCATTACACTGTGTCTTACTGATGGAAGTAAGATCATAGCCCTGGAGCAACGTGCATGTCTCCATCTCTTCTTGTTTATTCCTCACGCTACATGTGTTTGTAGAGAGGCATTTAATTTGGTCACTTGATGCAGCTGACTTACTGGCTGGATTGCCACCTTGCTGCAATTCAGGTGCTCTCCTGATGACCTGGGATGCTTCTCCAGGCTCTGTGTATCTATTTCTGGCATCAAACTACTAGAAGTGAGATGGATTGATACTCCTCTCCCCTGGTAACTTTACTTTAAAGACCTCTTCACCAGCTTGGCAAGCCTATGACCAAAAATTCCACCCATGCTTTGGTACTGTGGCCATAACCTTTGACAGTAAAGACATGAGACAAAAAACTCAGCACCTCAGCCACTTGCATATCCCACTGGACCTGGAGAGGGCCCACATTTTTCCTAGTCTTCTTTTATCACCAACATACCTGTAGAAGCTTTTTTTGTAATCCTTAGTTTTGTTGGCCAGATTTAGTTCTATCTGGGCTTTAGCTTTCCTAACCTGGTCCCTGAATACTTGGAGAACTTATTTTTACTCCTCTTAGGCTGTCCATCCTTGCTTCCACCCTTTGTAGATTTTATTTGTACATCTAAATGGGTTCAGGAGCACTTTGTTCACCTATGCAGGCCTTCTGGCATTCTTCTTTGGAATGCCTTCTTCTTTGTTGGGATAGATTACTTCTGGGCTTGGAGGAGCTGATCCCTGAATATTGACCAGCTTGCTTGGGCTAATGCTCCCAGGTGCTCTCCTATTGACCTGGGATTCTTCTCCAGGCTCTGGGTATCTATTTCTGGCATCAAACGGGTAGAAGTGGGATGGATTGAGCCCCCTCTCCCCTGGTAACTTTACTTTAAAGCCCTCTTCACTACCTTGGCAAGTGAATTTTGAGTCTCAGGCCACTGTCAGTGTTGTATTTACATTAAATACTATGAAGTTAAAGTAGAGAAAGCAAAGTTGGAAAGGATGTGTGTAACAACCAGCTCACAGCCATTGTGTAGTATTTGAAGATGAGGAAGCTGATATCAACATGTGTTCCTTTATTGTTACAGCTAAATTTACCCCAAATCTTTAAATTCTGTAGAAATAAAATCAGTCTTTGTAACATCTGTGATATGCAACCTCAGATTTACTGCTTTAGAACAGAAATCACAATAGTTTTTGACACTTCAGTGTTCATATTATTCAAATAACATAGTCCACATATAAAAATTTTTTGACAATTTATAATGCTTTTTTGATATTTCCTTAATATTTTCCTATATTGTCTTAATAAAAATATTTTTTAAAAGATCACCAGTAGTCAAAGATCAATGTAGAAAAAAATGGCAGAATGCAATAAATTACAGTAGTTCTCCTGTCACATTTCTTAGCTATTCTAGTAAACCCATATTCAAATATTGTAGTATGAAGCAGCATTTCATTTGAAGGAGGCAGAGTGTAGGACCTGAATTCCTTGTGACAACAATAGAAATAGTCATAGAGGTAGATCTCAAAATAGAGTAGCTATGTGGTTTTTTTAAAGTCCATCTTGGAGAAAAAAAATGCACTCGTTTAATGTTTTGAGAAGGTCAATGTATAAAGCGACAACTTGTGTGCAACGTAGATCAATGACTCTGGAGACTGATGAAGATAACTGTGAATCTGACCCACGCTCGCCATGCCGTAACCATGATATTGTTGTGTCTGAAGTCTGTGGCTCCTTCACCTGATCCTGAATTCCATGAACTCACGGTTAGTACAGCCCCCAAATATCATATCCTCAATAAGTTCCTCCTTATTGTCAGCACAAGGTCCAGCAGTACTGGTTTCCTGGTTGGTTTCTCCAACAGCTGTGTCAAGAACTTATCGTCAATGCACTGCAGGAACCTTTAATTGCCTGTAGGACACCTCATCAGCTTCCTCATCCTCATCAAGTGACATGACAGCATGTAATTTAGTACTCAAAGATACCATTAAAACTAAAAAAAAAAAAAAATTAATACTAACTGTCTTAGCATCCATTTGCAAGCTAAAATTGACAGTCCTACTATGCCAGAGTTTTGGAAAAGCTGCCAGATGTTCACTAAGAGCTGGTTACCAGAACCTCTTACAAGCTGGACAAAGATGCTTGCTGATCATCTAGTTTACTCTGACTTAGCACCTGTATTAAAGATACTGGTGTTATATATAGCACCAATTTAAGCAGGTATGACACACTGTAAATGTCTGTGTCCTGCGTTCTTGCTCAACAAATGTGTTTATTGAAACTGGACTCATTCAGCTGGACTGCAGCTGCCTCAGATTTAAGTTTCTCTAAATGAAATTATGATAAATTAAGGACTGAATACTGAAAAAAGTTGCCTGCCCTATTCATAGAATCATAGAACTGTAAATCACAGAATGTTAGGAGCTGGAAGGGACCACTAGAGATCATGTAGTCCAACCCCCTGCCAAAGCAAGCCACCTCATGTTGAGGTGGGACTTCCTACATTCTAGCTTAAACCCATTATTCTTTGTCCTGTTATGGGGCACCACTGAAAAGAGATTGGCCTCTTACTCTTGACAACCATCCCTCAGATATTTATAGACATTAATGTGATCCCCCCTCCTCCTTCTTTTCACAAAGCTCAACAGCCCCAGTTTTCTCAGTCTTTCTTCATAGGAGAGATGCTCAGGCCCCTTAATCACATTCATAGCTCTCTGCTGGACTCTCTCCAGTAGATCCTAGTCTCTCTTGAACTGGGTATCCTGAAACTGTGAACAGTATTCCAGCTGTGGTCTCACCAGGGTAGAGTAGGAGGAGAACTTCCCTAAATCTGCTGGTCACACTTCCTGATGCACCCTAGGGTGCCACTGGCCCTCTTGGGCACAAGGGCACATTGTTGACCCATGAAGAATTTACTGTCCACTAAGACTCCAAGGTCTTTCTCCATGGAGTTTCCCTCAGGACATCCCCTAATCTGTACTGGTGGTTGGTGTTATTCCCACCCAGACACAGGACTCTACACTTGTCCTTATTGAACTTCCTGAGGCTGATTTTTGCCCAGCTCTCCAGCCTGTCCAGATCTTGTTGGATTGCAGCACAGCATTCTGCTGTAACAGCCACCAGCTTCATAGTATCAGTGAACTTGCTGAAGGTACACTCCATCCCTTCATCCAGGTTGTTGATGAAGATGCCAAAGAAAACTGGATCCAGTTCTGATCCCTGGGGAAGGCCAAGGCCAAAGGCCTTGACTCTGTGCTGCTGACCATAACCCACACCCTCTCCTCTCTCTGCCACAAAAGGAGGGAACAGAAAAGTAATTTTTTTTTTTTTACTTACCTCTCATCATTTGGAATATTCTTATACTAGATGATTATTTTAAATTTGCATACAGAGATACTTAATTCTTAACTGCTAAAAACCAGGTTATTTATGAGGTATTTCTATCTTGTGACTGTGTCAAAACATGATGCCTTAAATATGGATTATAGCAAACTATTGAGTAAGAATGTCCTTCTAAAGAGCTACTTTATGGTTTGGGTTTTGGTTACAGCTAGAAGAGTTTTAGGCTCCTTCAAAACCACAAAAAAACTGTGTGATGTTCTTCTGTATCTGTATTGGGTGCAGCAGGGAAGAAAAAGGAACCTTGGGACTTTATTTGTCTGTTACTCCAAATGAGGACGCCTAGGATGTTAGACACTGAACTTGTTCTTGTAAACAGCTCTTTATTAGGAACTATTTGTTCTTTACATGAGTCACTGCTATGGCAGCTTTTAACTAAGAAGTTAATAGTTCTCTAATTAAATAGAAAATGTCTTTTCCATATTTAAAAGTAATGGTTTTTAATATTGAAACTATTTTACATTATTTTCCAGTCTCCATGTACGAAAAAGTGGAATTTCTGAAAAGTGGACTTTAGAGCACTTAATGTAAGGCAGTTTTAGCCAGTTACTGGCACTCTTAAGTAAGCACTCCTTTCTGTTTGTTCTCTTGGTAATAAATAACAAATGGAACAAATAAAGAAATTACGAATTTAGTCATGGCAATGCTTGTCTATTCAGCTACAAAATGAGAAGCATGCTTGTTATCCTGCAGCTTATATCCATACTATGCAATTTAGAGGTGGCTGCCTCACTTTTGGGGGGAAGCAGAAGGTGAGTGTCTTTGGTCTTGTGCAAGTGTTTATACAATTTTATTTCTCCAATACAGATCATAAGCCTTCAATGCAGACATTTCTAATTTAAGCTTGCTCAGGTATCCAATGAAAAAGGAAATTATTTTTTGCTGATTTTTAGGATTCAATTAGAAATGGTTTATCCATTTATTTCAGATGCACATGGCACAATAAAGGTGGCTGATAGGAGTTGACTGGCAGTCATGCAACAGTTTCCTTTGTATGCTGATAGTGAAAATACATTCTAATCTCAGTTTCTTTCTGAAGATGCACAGCTCTATCCTGACAATATTTCTTTTCCTACTTCAAGTCTCCTAGAATGCCTACTTCTAATTCTTTGGAAACATAGTCTTGTTTTTTTAAACTGTAAGTATCACTAGAATGAGGACTAAAGGCTTAGTCCCAACAAAAATATCATGTGAAAATAACCGGAGAGCAGAAATAGATTTAGAACTACATTGACTACAAGCCATTTGTTGAGAATGGTCAGTACTAAGGAGTGAAAGAATGTGAATCTTGTAATAGATATATGTACATTAAGAATAATTTGGGATCCATCTGCTTAACGACTTAAATTGCAGTATATGAAGAATTTTGTGATGATCTGATTATTCTCTGAAAAAAACAAGTATTGCCTCTTGCACATGTGTCAAAGCCTGAGGGTAGCTATGATATAATCACTTGGAACACCTGAACAGACTTGAAAAGCAGTCTTCAGAACTATAAAAATTGCTACTTCTCTCTCTCCTTATGCTTTTTTAGTTATTATTATTATTTTGTCACTGAGATCCATTTAACGCACAGTTTTGGTATATTTGGTTAGAAGTCTCAACAGAAGATACGATTTTCCAATCTCTAGCAGGCTATGTGGGCCAGCAGCTTGACTTCACATCATACTTCACATCATACTAAACACTATACATCTTTATGATGGCGCTAGAGTTGGAAAAATTATGACCTCATGTGATGTTGTCATGTCTCCAAATTCAAGAAAGCCATGCCTTCTCTCTTGATCAATGCTAACTGTCTAACCAATACTGCCTCTTGAGTCATCATTTTTGTAGCTGATGAGCTGAACAGCTCTGAATTTTGAAGTATGGTTCAGCAACAAAACAGCTAAGCTCTGTGGCGTGAGCAATTCAAGACAAGGTGCAAGCAATCTTGTGTACTCGTTCCGAAACGGCTTTTCCTTCCCAAAGAGTACTCTTCTGTCCCTCTAGCCTCCCCAGTACTGGATAGCAAAGAGTATTTTTATTTCCATGCTTTTCTGTGAAGGTCTTATTCCCAGCTGGCACCTTCAGTAACATTCTTCAGTAGCTGAACTGAAGATGAATTTTTACCTCCCTTTCTATCTAAGTTGTGTGACTTAGTATCTCGTCTTTCAGCAAGGTTTTCCAGTAACCTTGTCTCTCCAGGTTTAATATGGAGGTGACAAATATGCCAATATTCCTGACAACTTCGGGTTTTTAAACAATGTTGAATAAGACATTTTTCCATACATGTCCTTTTGAATTTCCCGAACAGTGTGGATAGTGAATGCCTTCTTGGTGTTTTACAGTTCATGAGACTTATTTACTAGGAGCTTTTTCTGATATTTTTCTTTTTCTTCTCTAACCTCAAGTACATAAAAAAACCTAAACTAGATCTGCAGCAAATCATGTGGACCTTGTACACCAACCTGTAGTGAGCCCAGGAGTATGTGTACATCACTGAATGAATAATGTCAAAGAAGTTGCTCAGTAGTGATTATCTGAAAACTTGTGTCACATCATATTCGGCTCAAGGGCTGCCATGAACTCTGGCTTGCAGACAGCTGATGGCAAAACTTTCATTTGACTGGAAATGTTCAACTCTGCCTTTCCCGCCTGGGATTTTTTATTTTAAACTCAAAATAATGTCTTATAGGAACCTTTTGGAGACTCCTTAGGATCTGTGCTAGCTTGAATTTGATCATTCCTTTAGATACTCCTCCTAGACGCTGCTCTTCATGATTCATTCTTACTGCCTACGAGGAAATTTGGCTGCTGTTTTAAGGTACTAGTTTAAAAGTTCAGAAATGCATTTCAGTGTAAACTTCTACAGTACTGAAATACATGAGAACTGCTAGGAATAAGATATCCAATGCCTTTAGGAATCTTATTAGGTGCCACAATACGTCTTTAATGTCTAATGTCTAAGGGTTTATAATCACTTAGCTCGTTCCTGCTGCCAATAGATCATGGGTATATTTGTGCTTTTGGTGTTTCCTTCTTTTCAGAATCTCTCCTATTAAAAGCAAAGTGTTCAGACAAGTATCCATCTAGTGGGGGCCCTTAGCTTGAGGTCAGGAGACTTCTGGGAACAGAAGTTGTTTAGGAGCAGCAGGCAAAACTTGATGATCCAAAATACTTCCTGCAGCAACTGTGTTGCGTGTTTACTGATGGTGCATGTGACAGAGGAAAGTTAGGGATCAGAGCCAGTCAGGGACAACTGAGTGTACAAATGGTTGCACAACCAGCTGGGGTTGTTTAAGCTGGAAAGAGACAGGTCAGTTCATCAACTCAGTAGCAACTTACTACACATATGACTGGAACGTACAATAAAATGGCACCAGAAAGCTGAACCAACTGGTGTATCTTTCTTGTCCAAATTGCAAATTTCTCAATCTTGAAGAGTCAGGCTACCTTTGTTTGCACTTCTAACATATTTGTATGGGGGAAGTGGGTCAAAGAGTAGAGAGCAAGGCCCTGCCTGCAACAAAAGCCCATATACCACACTGCAGGAACTGCAGACCTGCCCACCAGTTGGGCTCAGTAAATACAGGCTCAGTGTAAAGCAGAGGCAATGGGATTAACCTGGAAGGATGCCAGGAGAGAATTGCTTCACAGCTGATGACTACTCATCATGTAAGGCCAAACTGGAACTAGGCTTTAGCACTCCTCCATTCTTCTGCTTCCCAGCATTGTTACCTGAAAATATAAGGTCACCAGTAAACTGTTGGCCTTGGTTTTTAAAACTGACAAGTCATCCTACAGTGCATCAATTCTTAATGCCTAAATGTGAGTGCTTGAAAGAAATTTGATTTCCATAAAATGATGGCCTGCCACCTGCTGAAAGCCTGGAGTTCCATGGGATTTTAAACTGAGCACCAAAATGAAGAAAATATAAGCCTAATTGGCAAAGTAGTCAAGTTGGCAAGCCAAAGAATACTTAGATAGCTAAACATTTTTTCCGACTATATGTTAGCTTATTAGCAAATAACACCTAAACTTACGAGCCTTCTTTCAACACAGGAGAGCATTTAAATTTTTACCTACTCTTAAGGGCAACCCTATTAATGTTAAAAAGCTAAAAAAAAAAACAGAAAGAAATGTTTTGAAGTGCTACATCTATCTGAGATGTGCTGCTGTGACTTTGTCTCCGGCTTTAAATATGGGGAACACAGCAGCACTCTGAATAGGGGAATGGCAGATGTTGTCTGTGTATTATTGTTTCATTATCTTCCAGAGAAGCATGAGTATGCAGAAAGGTCTGAAAAAGGGAAAAAGATCTGGCTTATTAGTCCTCAGAGTTTTTTTACTGTAATTTTAAATCAACAAACTATTTAAGATTAGGCAGCTGTTTATACATCTAAGTACCAGGTCCTGCTATGACAGTGAAGCAGAACACAGCTTGAAGATGCTTCCAAAATATTTGTCTATAGTTTAAATACAAAGTCACATGTGATTTTAGTGTACTACCCAGAACCATACCGGAATGTTTTGTTTGACAGCTCTTCAGAAAAAGCTTTCCACAGGGGAACGAGAGAACTGAATGCTCCATCTCCAATAGATTGCAAGCTGAGCAGCTGGGGTGCATGGGGACCCTGCGACCCATGCACCCACCAAAGGGTAAGCTGTAGTTTGAAGTTTTTGTTCCAAAGCCACAACCAAAGGAACACCATCTGTCTGCCTTTTGGCCATAGGAAAATATTGGATTGCAACTCTTAATGTTGTATATTCATGATTTGAAGAAACACATAATCATTTCAGGTCTAATAAGAGAAGACTACATGAAGATGCAAAAAACTGGTCAAATATACTTGTTAAAAATGTTTTGTTGATAGAAGTTCTTTATTTTGGCCATGCAGATGTTTCTAAAGAACAGCATCTTTAAATATATTTTCCATTCGGAAATACTTTTTTCTTCAAAAGCAAATTTTTATTTTCTTGGGAGAGTTCTTATCATAAGAAATGAAAGAATCAAAAACATAAAAAGGATATGTGATGCATTTCCTCCTTCAATTGAAAAGGATAAAAATTAAATAAAAGTGAAATGAACTAAGAAGTAAAAAATAATAATCTCTACATACTTTCTTACACATTATTATTAATTCAGTGTTCCTATACATTTTTTTTACAACATGATCTGTGCCTATGGATTTTCAACCAAAAATTTCTCCAAAGAAAATGCTTCCTTTTGAAAAGTTCTATGTTGAGCTGGAGATCCTTCAGCTCTGGTCGTTCTCTTTTCTCTCTCAGCAATGTTAAGAGTTTTATTTATCTTTTAAGTTTCGCTCTAGACGTATTGAAAGATTTGGACAGTTTGGTGGAACACCATGCCTGCAGACCTTAGGAGAGACACAAAGCTGTATTACCAACCAAGTCTGTCCTGAAGAACCAGACTGTGGTACTGACTTTCAATGTGATTCTGGTAGGTTTTGGTTTTCTTGCCAGAAAGAGTTGTGCAGTAATTCAGAAAAGCACATTTTACGTAGTTCTGTGCAGAAGATAAATGAGTTCACATTGAAAACACATACACAATAAGACAGATTCAGTGCTTTTCCAGTTGAGAATGATTTCCCAAATCAGTATATAATACCTAGGCTTTAGAGACAGTCCCCAGTGTGTAGATGGCTTGCAAAGCCAGAGCACCAAAACCATAATAACAATGCTCAAAGAAGGGTACATTCTTCTCATCTCCTGTTATAATTTACACTGACTTGTAAATTTTTCTAATTTCTAGTCCTTCTGTTGTGTTGTTCACCAAACAGCAACCCCAAGTTCTCCTCCTCAGGGCTGGTCTCAGTCTTTTTTGTGTGTTTGTGTTTGGGACTGCCTTGCCCCATGTTCAGGACCTTGCCATTGGCTTTACTGAACTTCATGAGGTTTGAATGGGTCCTCCTGTCAAGGTCCTTGTGGATGACACCCCTTACTTCTAAAATATCAGCCATACCACACAGCTTGGTGTCCATGTCAGCAAACTTGCTGAGGGAGCATTCAGTTCCACTGTCCATGTCACTGACAAAGATGTTAAGCAGCACTGGTCCCAGTAACAGTCGCCTGGGGAACCTCATTTGTTACTGGTCTGCATTTGGATATGGAGCCATTGACCACAACTTTTTGAACTGCACAATGCAGCCAACTCCTTATTCACAAAGTGCTCCATACACCAAATCCCTATCTTATCAACTTAGAGACCACGATGCCATGCAGTACAGTGTCAAATGCTCTGCACAAGTCCAGGCAGATGACCTCAGTTTTGATCCCTTTGGCTATTGAAACCATGACCTCATTTTAAAAAGCAAAAAAATTTTCAAGCACAATTTGGCCTTTGTGAAGCCATGCTGGTTTCCACCAACCAACTTTTCCATATCCCTGAGTAGACCCCTCAGGTGAATCTGCTGCATGACCTTGCCAGGAACAGAGTTGAGACTCACCTGTAATTCCTTTTTGTTTCTTTTTGGAAATGGGTGTTATGTTTTCCCTTTTCCAGTCAATGTGAACTTCACCATGGATGCATCTCATCAGGTCCCATACATTTGTGCCCCTTCAGGTTTCTTAGGTGGTTTCAAGCCTGATAAAAACAACAATGATTGGTTCTTTGTTCTCCCAGTCCCTGCCTGTGCCTTGTGTGGCTTGAGTGATACTCTTCAAGCCCATGCTGGTGAAGAACGAGGCAAAAAAATCTTTAAGGTTACCTCTACTTTCCCCATATCCTGAGTAACTGCCTCCTGGGTTTCCCTGCCTGTCCTTTCTGAAGAGCCTGTATCCTTCCTTTCCAACAGGCCAGCCAAAGCAGCCATTACACTGTGTCTTACTGATGGAAGTAAGATCATAGCCCTGGAGCAACGTGCATGTCTCCATCTCTTCTTGTTTATTCCTCACGCTACATGTGTTTGTAGAGAGGCATTTAATTTGGTCACTTGATGCAGCTGACTTACTGGCTGGATTGCCACCTTGCTGCAATTCAGGTGCTCTCCTGATGACCTGGGATGCTTCTCCAGGCTCTGTGTATCTATTTCTGGCATCAAACTACTAGAAGTGAGATGGATTGATACTCCTCTCCCCTGGTAACTTTACTTTAAAGACCTCTTCACCAGCTTGGCAAGTGAATTTTGAGTCTCGGGCCATTGTCAGTGTTTACAACAAATACTGTGAAGTGAAAGTAGAGAAAGAAAAGTTGGAAAGGATGTGTGTAACAACCAGCTCACAGCCATTGTATAGTATCAATAAAAATAATTTTTTAAAAATCACCAATAGCCAAAGATTAATGTAGAAAAAAATGGCAGGACGCAATAACTTCTGCAAATTACAGTAGTTCTCCTGTCACATTTCTTAGCTATTCTAGTAAGCTCATATTCAAATATTGTAGTATGAGAAGCAGCATTTCATTTGAAGGAGACAGAGTGTAGGACCTGAATTCCTTGTGACAGCAATAGAAATAGTCATAGAGTCAGATCTCAGTGTAGCTGTGTGGTTTTTTAAAGTCTATCTTGAAAAAAAAAATGCACTTGTTCAATGTCTTATTCTTTGATTAGGCCGATGTATAAAGCGACGACTTGTGTGCAACGTAGATAATGACTGTGGAGACTTTTCTGATGAAGATAACTGTGAATCTGACCCACGCTCACCATGCCGTAACTATGATATTGTTGTGTCTGAAGTTGGAAGGACTGCAGGGCAAGGGTATGTAATGAAGAAAAAAGCAGACTTGGGCCTTTTTAAAAGAGCTCTTTTAAAAGCTCCAGTACAGTTCTAAAACTGGAATCTGAATCATATTTGCTGAGATGGTACATAGCTTTTGGAAGATAGCCTAACCAGTAGAGGTTTTGTTTTATATGTGAGAAAGATAAAATATTTATACAGAAAATTCAAATCAATAATTATACTAATATACAAAATCATATATAGATGTTATATGAATTTACTTACAATAATTATTATTTAAATGTAAACATTATAGATAAGTTCCAAGTGATATTTCATAATGAATCAGCCATTCATAACTGCTTTACTAACATACATGTCTACAAGGGAGAAAATGTATCCTGGGTTTTTACGTGAAAGGATGCCATACTACAACAGCATTCTGCCTGCAGTTTTTTTCCAGTATTGCATTCTCCACTTTATTGTTTACAGGAGTTTTCATCATTAATCTAAATCCAAAAATAATCTTTCTGTTCTCAGGCCCTCCTATATTTCCTTCATTTCAAACAGAAAAAAAAATAAAATAAAAAATTTTTTAAAAATTTAAAAAAAAAAGGTCGTGGCGTAGTGTTAGTTACAAATAGAGTTGGAACGTAGCTACCCAATCTTAACGTATGAAATTGAAGTATACTACAGCACCATCTTGTGTTAAAATAGAAGAATGCAATCTTTTCGTTGCCTTTTGACAGTAACATTGCTGCAAAAGAGAAAAAAAGCCTGCCCTGGGGAAATAAGCCAGCTACTTAGGCATTTTTAGAAATGGCTTCTTTATTATTTCTTTTCTCATTTATTACTAAAAACTTATATGAAAAAATATTTTTATTGTTGTGCAGTAGTGATACTGGCAACTTTACTGAACTGATAATAGCTTTTCTACACTCAGATATACAGACATGTGTCAGACAAATATTGGAAACACTCAAATCTATGATTCATAGAGCCCTAGAATAATTAGTGCAACCCCCTTGCAGTAAGCAGGGAACAGAAACGGACACAGAAGAGCAAAAAAAAATTATGACACCTCCTGCAAGCAGTTATTTTTGCATGTACTTCCTGTACATCGCTAGGTAGATGCATAGAGCTATACAGCCAGTATGCCTACTTTTCTGGATTTTTTAAATGTTTTAGATTTTCTCTCCCCTGCTCCAGGGAATATATTACTTTATCAGGTCACACTCTGTGAGAAGAGACAATGCTACAATTAGCTGTATGTTCCTTCTATAGGTAGTTATGAAATTGGATGCATCAGTTATGAAGCAAATCAAACAAAAACAAGCAAAAAACCAAAACAAAACAAAACTCTCCCCCAAGAAAAAAAAACAAACAAAAAAAAACCCAACCAACCAAACAAAAACAAAAAACAAAAAACCAAACAAGTTAAAAAAAAACCTCTCTAGATTTCTTTTTAAAACCAATAAAGAAAGCTTCCTCCCATATAATTTTGATTAGAAGAAAAGTTCTTTACCTCCTTTTATTCTTAAAGATCTCAGTGTGTTTGATATCTATCTTTTATTTGTTAATTTCACATACATGGCCTTGGAAGTGCTTTACAAAAGATCTATCATTTTCTTCATTACACAGATGAGAGGAGCACAAGAGTTTAGCCAAGATGCTGTGGATTAAAGAAGGTTCAGCCCAACAGCTATAGTTACCATCTCTTATAGAATCTGGCTTTTCCAGTGATAATACTATTGTCTACAGGCTATAAGAGCTGACACCTCCTTTTTTTTTTTTTTTGAAGCATAACCTCCCCTGTACATCTCTTGTAGAATCAATGTTTTAGGGATGCAGCCAATGGCCAGCCCATTTGACAACGATTTTTTCAATGGTCTTTGTGAAAGAGTGCGTGATGGAAACACAAGGACATACTACCGCAAGCCATGGAACGTGGGTGTTCTCATTTATGATGTGAGTATAAGTCCATCTGTGCAACCTAGGATGTGTCTGTCTGAGTGCTGAATCTTGACTCCTCTTGCAAGACAGCACCTCTCTTCAGACAGGCAGCAGAAGCTTTTTAGCACCAAGCTTTTGATAAAGTCCAGAGAGAAACAGATTTTGTTATCACTTGCTTTTGCAGCTGAGCTCAGTTGTGCCAGACATTCCCACAAGGTCATTGCTGCACCTCTGCCCAGCAAATGAAGCTATCTTTCTGGAATGTTTACTGTTTGAGTGGATGAGAAAAACAGAAGTTACAGACAAAGGAATATTTTACCTACCTTTCCTCTGTAAACACGCTACTTGTGCAAGGACACACACAAAAAAAACACTGATAAAAGGGCAGGAATAATATTATGATAGTGAAGTCCTGCTTGGGTTTTCTATTCCATGTTGACTTTCTCTGTCCCACTGAAAAAAAAATCTCATAGGCTTTTGATATTCAAACTGACTTTCAGTGGGGCTTGAGCACCAAAACTGTTGATAGTCTTACAGACTATCAAGGTCAGAGGCATCTCAGAAGTCAAAGCAGTATTTTACTTAACAACTGTTTTGCTGTGTCCGTAAGTTGGAACTACATAGAAAAGTTGCAGCTTAAGTCATATTCTGCCCAAAATGAGTAAATCAGACCCAGAGATCATTGCTCATATTTGATATTGATGTATAACCATGTTTAGTTACAACTCTGTCTCCCTTAAGTAAACAACAGTTAACAATGAAATTTTTATTCTGAATTAGCTATTGCCTGCTACAAGAAAAGAAAATTAAATCATAATTCTTATTAATTTCAGATGTCAGGAGCTATTAGCAAACCTTGTCTGCATTCTGGGAAGGAGCTGGAGCCTACTATTCTTTACATGTAAAGGAACTGTTGACACACATAAATTACTCTGACAGTGTTACATGCTGAGATTTAGCATTCACTAAGATATTGTCACTGCAGTTTTCTGCTCACTTTTGATGATCCAGATGAGGTGGTTGGGGGATAAATTGGTATTTCCATTTGTTTTCTTTTAAAAGAAAAAAGAGCTGTAGAAAAAACGCATTGCTAAGCTATGTAAAACATACAACTTTAGAGTGCTACATAGATTTTTCTGTTACTGCTTCTTTTGTTTTCTCATACAACCTTTTTGTTATCTCTTCTAAGACAAAAGCAGATAAAACCTTCACATCTGAATACTACCATGACCGTCTAAAAATGTTACAAGAGGTTTACATAGAAAAAATAAAATACTTTAATGCTGATCTCTCTCTGAAATTCACACCTACTGAAGGAAGTAATAAAAGTGCTTCAGGGGGAAATTTCAAGTATCACTATACCAAGAACTCAACTTTATATTCTGTCCTGACAAGCTCCACAGAAAGGGTAAGCTTAAACAAGATGAAAGTTTGGAGTATTTTACAAACAGTAAAATTTATAGTGTCAAGATAATGGAATATTAACCTAAATGCTGCAGTTGCCTGCTGCTTTTTTTTGTCATTTGTTCACAAAAATTAAATGTTGGGAACACTAGTGTTAAGATTCAGAACATGGGCAAAGGGTAACCAAATGTAGCTTTATTTTCCTACTGTTTATCCTTGACTAGCAGCCACCCTTATCTTCAACAGAGGCTTGATAATAGCAAGGGCCAAAAATCTCCCATCTCATTTTGATTAGAGAGGAGCTCTGATCTAGTTCAAAGTAGGCAAATTAGGTCAAGTCTTTGGATACGAAATTGCCAGTTAGTAGGCCTACATTAGGTAAACACAAAATAAACCTGTAGAATGATAACTCGGGACAGATCTCAGCCATTCAGGTGTTTCTCTGCTAATAAAATGTTATGGCTAAATGGCACAGATATTAGCACTGGCACAATAAACCTTAAGATTTACTAGTGGACTGCCATGTTTTTGGGTTGTTGCTCTCATACTCTCATAAGCAATGCCCATCCTGTAGTCCTCTTTAGCATGTTTGAGAGGAATATTCTAAATAGACAGTCTGGAGAAAGGAAGCTTATTTTGGGGTTGCACAAAATCCATACTTCTCTACCTGACCTGTTTCATAAAAACACCCTATCCTATTTTATTTACTAGTAAAGAATTAGCCTCTGCATCTGGTAAGGTCATAGAGACCACAGAACTTGGTATAGACATGCTAGACACTATGGCCTAATCCAGCAGCTGGGCACAAGTGGAATCAACCAACCAGGTCATATATGCTTCCCACCATAAATGACAACGTCTGTGTTTGCAGCATGCCTTCATTTCTCTGTCACTGGCAGAGGTCTGTCACCATAAATTCAGATTGCAGCAGGTTAGTAGAGTAGCAGCACCTGGCCAAGAAACCTTCCAGAATTCACTTTTGTGTGAAGGCCAGGACCAGCCCAGGGACAGCAGGAGAATAGCAGATTTTGTACTTGCTGGGTGGCAGGAATATTTGTACCTACAAAAATTTCCACACAGAGATTTAAGTGATTGGAGATTTCTGGCAGTCCTAAGCAGCATCTGGGTTAATAGTTTAAGAGCACTTAGAAGGCACTAAACACAGACTTAAAATGTGTGTATAGGTCAAATGAATCAAAGAGATTTTTTTTCCTGATTGATTTTCATCGTGTTGTGTTCATTTGTTTTTTCTGTTGTTTTCGATTGATGCTGTCCCCTTTCTTCTGACAGTCTGAGAATAACAGAGAAGTGATTGAAAAAAAGAAAGAACTTAATTCTTCTCTGCCTGTAAACAAAAGCAACACTTCGTCTGACCTCAATGGGCATCTCTTTTATCTAGCAAGGAATTCCTTTTTAATGCTATGAAAGTTGGGAAAGCACTTAAAAAGTTGTTTTCAAATAGATGACAAAAGACTTGCTGAAATTAGAGAGGAGGAAGTTCTGCAAAACTAGAAGAACTAAAATTATATAAATCTCTTGCTGCTTCCTGAGTTTAAATTGGAAAACTTTTAATTTTAATTAAACAAGCTGTTCCAAAATGCAAGATTGAATGCCATGTTTAAAAGTGCTGCAGTTTCTTTATAAGTGAAATAGGAGAGATCTTACTGCTATGCTGCATATTTGAACAGCACTCTCATCTTCTTTCCTGTCCCTGCATTCAGAACCAAACCTTCCTGCATGTAAAAGGAAAGATTCAGCTGGGAAGATTCCAAATGAGGAGTCGTGATGTCCGTCTCACAGATAGTTTCCTTGATGATCTAAACTTTTTGCCTGCTGAATATGATAAGGGAGAATACTTCAAATTCCTAGAAGACTATGGAACTCACTATGCAGTCTCTGGAACTGTAGGAGGAAAATATGAACTTGTGTATGTGCTGGATACTTATGCTATGTCTCAAATAGGTATGCTTTCTCTTGGCTTCACTATGATATGCAGATTCTCCCCAGGTCTCCAGCTGTGCAAAGAGATGAATGGGGATAGATTTGTGTATATGGAAAACCACTAAGAACAGCCCAGTTCAGGGTTTGTGGCACACCTGTGACATTACAGAATTAGATGAGTTCTATGAGATGAGAGTCAGTCTTTGTTATTTCCAAAATTATTTGAAACCTGTTTGTAACTGAGAAATAAAAATCTTAAATAAACCTTTTCAAAATATCAGCAATATTAATTTGTGTGACATGATTCACAAGAGATCAGCAATGCCTGGGAAATTTGCCTAAACTTTAAATCCAATTTGCTGGTTATTCTCCAAGAATAGTAATATCACATTTTTCATGATCATTAAATCCCTCTAATCACCTAATTATTTCCACTTCCAGGTATCACTGTAGAAGATGTGAAAAGATGCCTTGGCTATCATTTAGATGTCAATGTTGCATACGAAGTCTTAGAAGCCAATGCTAATGTTGGTCGTGGTAAATGTGAAAAGATTCATGTGAAGGGCAACTGTAAGTATATTCTTATTGCACATTATATCTTTTCCTTAAGGGAAGATGATACCAATTGCTTCCCCTTTTATAATCAATAGTTTTTGCTGTTAGGGAACAGATAAATCAGATACACCAGTACAGGGGTAAGACTGCTGTACACCCATGCTCCCTGGTCAGTCCAGCCTGAGCATGTGTTCTCAGTAGGCACACTTCTGTAAAACATGGGTACATACACACACTGGCCAATAAAGCAATATAGACAAAAGCACAGCACTCAGGTGAACATACACAACACTGATGGTTTCATCCTCTTCTCCCTCTCCATCTGAACAAGGTGAAAGTCTGTTAGTGGGAAATATCACAGAATCACACACTGGTTGAGGTTGGAAGGGTCCTCTGGAGGCCATTTAGTGAAATATCCCTGCTTGAGCAGTGTCATCTAGAGCAGATGTTCTCCCCAGGCAGCACAGCAGTCAGGTATTTCAGCCCCTCCTCTGTATATGCACATAGCCAATATAGATGTCTCTGCCAGCTGACCTTACACATGAAATTCAACCAGAAATTGAATCCTTACTCTTCCCTGTTACTGGTACCCTTCATTTTCATTGGTGGTACATACCACCTGATGCATACCAATACACACACACTATGGATGCATCCATCAACTGGACTTAGGTGCACAGTCTACCCAGCAATTTACCCTTGAATGCTCTTCTCTTCAGTTGCTTTTAACAGACAGACACCAATGTAGAAAAAGGTTTCAGTCAAGCACAGAACCTTGGGGTATTTCCAGTAACTGAACTAGAACTACTGGTCACTCCAGTAGTCAGATTCCCCAGTTGTTTCAGTCTTGGGTCAGGTACATACCTAGGGCAGACTTACAGCCATTTTGATATTTTGTTCCCAAACTGTTTATTCTACTCACCCACTGGTCTGGCTTGATCTTTGCAAGTGATCACACACTGACCATGTATCCTCACTCCCCCTGTTACTGACACCAAACAACAGCTCCCTATCAGACATTGTCCCACTCTATTTGCTGGCACACAGATGTCCATATGCAGGCATGTACCATCCTTTCACCTAGGAAAAGATTTAGAAATGGAATGTAATGGTAAGCCAGGACAGACTGAAAGGATCAAGGACAGTACACAGCAACAAGCTCACTGATCAGCCACCTTTCTGTGCATAATCCATCCCTTTTTTTCCTTCATACCTCTAGTTTTCCACACTTGTTCCTCCCAAAACTACCTTGATCACCCCTTGCTTTTTCAGTGTCTGTCCTCCAAATATACTATAAGTTTGTGCCATCATCAGATCCTTTTGTTTGCTTTCAGAGAAGCCATTGACTTGTCTTGCTGTTGACTCATCCTCAGCCCCATCCTGTGGGGACAATGGCTGTGCAGAGACAGGCCTGGAAAGAGTCAAGGCAAAGGTTTCCTTTCTCTCATTAGGCTATTTTCATTCCCTTGACAGTGATTGTCCCTCTGTTTTTTTGTGTGTCTGAGGAGGGATCGTTTTATCACATGACAAAAAAATTTCAAAAGGCTTAGAGATTTACTTCTGAGCACAGAAGAGGCAATTATTTTCAGTGCTCTGCTCCTGCTCTGTAATTAAGAAGCACAAGTTCCTACTGCTCTAATTCCTGCCCCTTTCTGGTTCCATGCAGGTGGTACAGTAGCATTATTCATACTTTGGCTTGTTATCAAATGGCTATGATCTCAACAATGTCTCTCTTTATTCCCCACCTCTTCTTTTCCTTTCTATTGTAGGATTTTCTAATTTAATTGAAAAATAGATTTCCTCTCTTACAAGAAGTATGAGCGTAGGTAGACTGAATTCCAACACAACCAGGGAGTGAAGTGTTCTTCTCTCTATAGTCATTTTATATAGATGGAGTGTCTGAGATAAAAGAACAACTATTCTTCAAGATGCATGGGCATTCAACTTTATTCTTCATCCTCTCCTTTTTCCTTCTGCAGCAGAATTTCAGGATGATGCTGTAATTGATGATGTCATTTCTTTAGTTAATGGAGGGAGGATTGACTTTTCAGTTAAAATAAAAGAAATGTTACTGCGAGGATTCAAAGTGGTTGATATAGAGGACTACATACAGTGGGCTAAGTCTTTGGTTGATGCTCCAGTAGTGATACAGCAACGGGTAAGTACAGCTTCTTCAAAACTGTGACTCTTACAGTTTGAAAGCTTTTTCTTAAGATGGAGATGAGACTCCAAGTTTATCATGAACTTTCCACTATTTCCTTCATCTTGACATCAAGTTGTTTAGAAGTTTGTTCTAGCCGTGGGCAGATCAAAAGGATTCAGAACTTCAGAAAAGACTGTTACACAAGGGCTTTTTTCTTTTGCAGCCTTCTCCTATACATACACTTGTTCCAGTTAAGATGAGAGATGCATACTCGAAGAAACAAAACTTGGAAAGAGCGATTGAAGACTACATTACTGAATACAGTGTGTGCAAATGTGAACCCTGCAAAAACGGAGGCACCCTTGTTCTGGTAGATGGAGCTTGTACATGTATGTGCTCAAGCTACTTTAAGGGAATTGCTTGTCAGATTCCCAGATCTACATTAATTGAAGGTTAGTAAATACTCCAGAGAAACTATAATGGGTATATTTGTTACTATGAACAATATCCTGCAAAATGAGCCTCCATAAGGACAGAAGAATGTCTGTCTTATACCTACTGCTGTCGAATCACATGGATGTATGGTGTGAAAGTTAGTAGAAGTTACTGTGCTCTTTCCATGAAGAGAGGACTCTAAATTAGAACTCACTGTCCCAAATATATTGTCATGTCTTGTAATGATACCCCAAGTTCATGTAAGTAAATAGGAGCATTAACAAAGCATGGTGGCATAATGGCAAACTGATTTCAGGCAATAGCAGTCTCACAAGTCATATGCTATTTTGGCCACAACTTTCTGTAAAAGCACTGTGTTTGCTAAATATATGATCACATTTCATAATTATTGTGCTACCTTAATACTAGGTTGATCCACAAAGGGGAAGAGGGTGATGAATGTAGTTCTGCAACTAGTGATGTAAAAAACATTTTGCATTAAACTAATTCTCCATTGCCAAGTTTGAAACCACAGGTGCCCTAAATTTGTCTTGGTATTTTATATTCAGTCAGCTTACCAGGGTGATAAAAATGTTGAAACCACTGGTCTCTTAAGCACTGAGAAAGACATTTTCAAAATGAAGGCTGCAATGATTTGCACAGTCACCAGAACTGAGAACATAAGAATTGAATCATGGTCTACATGTCCACCCTAAAAAGTGACAAGTAAAAGGCTTTAAACGATCATCCTGTGACTGCACAGAAGACAGATGATGGATTAATCCTAGTATGGTGTTTTAATACCAGTTGTCACTGATGGAGGCTGGAGCTGCTGGAGTTCCTGGTCCCCCTGCATCAATGGAGAAAGAACTCGAACTCGCCAGTGTAATAATCCTGCACCAGGTCCTGGTGGCAGATCATGCCAAGGAGAAAGTATTGAAAAACAGCCCTGTGAATAGTTATTCTGCTCAAAACCAGGTAAGCAGCTTCTCTAGGTACTAATGTGCTATTGCTGTTTGGACTAAAAGCTCAGGCAATATTTGGGTATTTCAGTGACACAGTTGAAGGTTGAAGAAGTGATGGGTAAGACCACCTATGTGATTCATTTAAATGTGACTTGCTACAGCTTTTAAAGACAGTGACCTTGTAGCTCTAATTTGTGAATGGTTGGATTTGTATTTTAATATCTTCACAAATAATGTTATATCACAGAACTCAAGAGTAAAATGGAACTCTGGATAAGAATAGACTAAAAATACAGCTTTTAAAATTTAGATCTCATCTCTAGTCAGACCCTCTATCAATCAACTTATGCCTTAAGGAGAAGGAAAGAGGTTTTATTTTCCAGAAACAAAACTTAAGAGAGTGCTTAAATCCATCAAACCTACTGTTACAGGAGATTTGAAACTTCTAGCTTGGAAAAAGTGGTTTAAGAAAATGTGTAGTTTCACAGGTTTGTCAGGTTGTTTTCTATTTATTTATTATTTATTTTCAATATGAAAATGGCAAAATAAAAAAATGAAGCAGGATTTTGAGGATCAGTGCTATGTCCCACAGAACAGCAAGATCATGTTAACTTACTTCACCTGCTGCAAACAAGAAGCCTGCATGCCACTTGGATGAGACAGTAAACGTGGTCAGGCCCAGAAGGAAGTTTCTGAGGTTTATGCTTAACATGTTACTGTAAGCCTCTTCTCTTCTGGGTGGCCACAACAAGAAATGAAATGGTGAGATAGGGAAAAGATTTTTAATATTTCCCAAATGAAACACTCTGATGGTAAGTTTTGCAACATGACCTCTGACTGCACCACAAATATTCATCAGATTTCTTCTATGCCAGCTCTCTCTCAGCTTCACTGGAGCTCAACTGCATATACTATGTGTTACACATCCTGAAGAAAGCATGGCCAGCAAGACATAACATCTAACCCTATATCAGGGAATGATAAACTGCTCCCTCCAAGACTTCATCTCAGTCTCCAGTTGAGAGAAGTGTATGATACAGATATGGAAAATTGAGAGTAGTACAAGGAATACAATTATAAGTAGGGGAAATTAAATAAAACTAGCAGATTCAAACTAGACTGAAGACTGGACCTTCATGCAGAGGGCATACTAAAAATAAAATTGCATTTTAAAAACCTCAGAACAAACTAATGGAAGGTTGCCAAACATATAGTTACTCATGCTCACATAGAAAGGCTCTGAAGAATCAGTTTTTGCAGGGTAGGAAAGTATTCTGGGGAAGTATTTCTCTGTATTTCCCTACTCCTGGACACTCCCTATGTCAGTATTATCGCTCTCTTGTTAAAAACAGGGTATCAAAGCAGCCCATGCTTGATCCATTGAAGTTTGTCTTGTTTTTTAAAAAATTCATAAACAGCTTATTTTCACTCTTACGCTGCATCATTCTGCTCAACTATGGCAGCAAATACCACTTGTATGGCATGATAGAAGGCCTTTTAAGAAGGTCTTTTTTAATAAATCAATATAACTTTAACTCTTAATATGTAAGACATATTGAAAACTCACTTTTCCAGTGGCAGTCAGATACTTAAATCTTCTGAAAATCACAGTGTTTTAATTATTCTTTGTTAGAATTATTTTACATTAGATTCATATTTGAAACCCAGTGAAATCATGTTCTTCATGAACCATGAGAGTACCATTTCCCTTAAGTTTTGACCAACATACATCACAGCTATTATTTTCTATCCATTCTTTACTATTTTTCTCACTTTTCAGGAAACAGTAATGGATTCTAAACCAACTCTACAAATCACAGTTTCTGCTGCCCAGCAAGCTACCCAAGAAGAATGGAATGCCATGATTTAAAAGCACCTAGAGCTTGAATGATCACTAATTAAAACCAAGTAATACACCAATAAACATCTTAACAGAGATAAACTGATGCAGTGGGTGTGATCCATATTCTATTTGGCTATCATTAAAGCATGATTTATCTTTATCAGTCAATGACATAATGACATGCCCTTGACAATGTTGTGGGGTTGTTTTCATAACTTTTTGTGGTATTTTTAGAAACTGATTTTCAAGATTTTGTATCCAGAACAAGTATTAGAACAATGTATATAATATCAGCTCATTGATGATATATTGTTAGTAAAGAACCCAGAAGTGTAATTTTCTTCAGAAAAAAGTCACTGTGGATTGCCAATGTCATCTACTTTATGCTCTGAATCACTGGCATGCTGATGAAGATGTGCAGCTTTACTGGACTTATTATTGTTGCTCCTCCCAACATTTGCTGAGTGGCATGACATTGTGTCTCATCTGTGCCAATGTATTAAATCATTTTATATGAAATCAGTGTCACATGACAAAGGAATAGAAGAGTTGTTATATGAACATCCACATTTTTAGCAAAACTTACGAAGGAAACGAGGCTAGGGAAATTGTACATATCTATCAGTCTTCCTCAATTACTTTGGAATCTAGATGACAGTTACTGGAAAATTGGTTTGGGGTGGGGAGGAAGGATAAGTTCACAAAGAAGTTCATTTGTCTTCACAAATGAAGATAAATTCACAAAATATGTGTGTTCACAAATTAGTGTCCCTGGAAAAAGTACTAATATTAACTTAGCTATAGTACTAGACACCAGAAATTCTACATGGAAACAAAATACAAGAAAAGAAATTTTTTTAAAGTATTTATTTAAAAATATGAAGGCTGTATTGGAAAACACAGGAATGGTAGAAACTATCATATCAATGAGATCAGTCCCTTGCATATTTGCAGTTCAGGTCTGGAAGAGTGCCCTGGATTTCTGGTCTTCTCCACAAAAGTGCCTTTGGAGACTTTAAGTACCAAACACCAAACATCCCAAAGAAATCAGGAGAGAGAAATGTTTCACAGGCCCCTGCAGCATTCAAAAAGTGAAAGTGTGATGATGACCAAAGAAGGTGAATCACACCCACTTCTACAAAGGACAAAAAAAGTCCTTTCAGTGGCTTTTGCCACCATGAATATTTTCCTTCACACCCCAGAAGTGTAAAAACACTACCACTAACTAATATTCCCCAGTGCAAAGAAGAATATTCTCAACAAAAGGAGCACACATCAATCCAGCATGCCTGTAGTCCTCCTGACTTGGAGACCTAACATTTATGTACTTTGCTGCACTGTGCTCCTGGAATAAAGCTTCTCTTGGTAGAAGATATGAGGCTACTGCCTCCCTGTGGGAACTGCAGGAATCTTCAAGAGAGTCTATCATACTCTATCATACTCTATCATACATCAACAAACCCTAACAGAGCAATTTCTCAAGAGCTTCACGTGCAAACATTGCTGGTTAATATAAAAATAAAGAAAGAAATAAAAAGAGGATAGGAAACCTGCTGTAGTCTAAGATTTAACCCTCAGTGACCAGACATGCTGGCCGAGAAACTTTCCAGTACAGTTATTATTCCCCCTCTGTCCAACATTTTTTAGTGTTAGAATGCTCCCTCTCCTATTCTTAATTCTCTCTTCTTTGAAGTTACACAGATGTACTTGATCTTTAATGACAACTACCATAAATGTAGCTGCATATACCTAATATATTAACTTTCAAGTCATTCTTTCATGTCTGTTTTTAGAGTTGCATAAAGTTCTGCTCAAGCAAATAAGCCTGAGACTCCCCTACTGATGTTCCCTAGTTATCACTATAGGTATTTATAGTGGTATTTGTTATTATCTAATAGATACTATTGATAAGTTTCAATGAAAGTTTACTTGAAAATTGGGGCTTACAGAAATGCAGCAATCCTTTCAATGCTCTAATAAAGTTTATGGGGAAACCCTGATTTCATCACAGAATGCAGTTTAAATCTTGTTTGTGACATAGATATGGTACTTTCTGCTACTTTACTATCATTTTTATTTCACCCTCACTACTTTATGCAGATAAGCTTGCTCATTATAAGCTCAAGTGATATTTTTATTTAGTAGTCTGACATCACCCAAAATGTATCAATGCCCACCTCCTCTGCATTTAGCATGTACTCTCTTTTAGGTTTTTTGTTGTTTGTTTGTTTTTACTGTATATAGCTCAATGAGATTCACGGTTCTATGGCCTTTCTTCCTTACATTTTTGTGCATGAGAAGTGTTCAGCAGTGCAGAATTTTAATATCATGTAGAACCCAGACAATCCTATTTTTCTGGTCAACTACAAACACCTGAATAGTCAAAGGTTAATTGACAGAAATACTGTCCAGCTTCTTAGAGGAAGAAAATGACTTCAGATTTTAAAACACCCATGAAAACGTGAATCAAAAGGAGACATGCATGGAGTTGGTAGTGAAGCCTCAATACACAAAAATTCAGGCACCCCAAGCATGCCTGAATATATATATATGCCTTTGTAATTCAGTCAAATGATAGTGAAAACATTAATGTACATATTTTCCTTATCAGCACAAACGTGTTTTTCACTGTAACCTTGGAAGTGATAAATGATTGCTCATTTGCTGTATCATTCACAGTCATACAGTCTAAAAACAAATTATAATTAAAATTTTGTTATGTCTCTGACAATACCAAAACAAGCATATCATTGATATTTTTCCCTGTGGAACCGAGTAGACATGTGTTTAAAAAGGGAAGCTCACAGTGAAGCTGTGAACATTTTTCACTGTCTCCACTACAGAACATCTACTTTTGCAGACTTGTGGGGAGAGAACGCAAAATCACGGTAAGTACAGAGCTCTATTCATTTATTTTTTATTACATGGATATATAAGATTTATTACTGAAACTGCAATGGATGTGACTGTAAAATTTCAAATATATTTCTACTGCTTTTCAATTCAGTTCCTTGCAGCTGACTTCCTGCTTTGGAAAGCATAAAGAAGCTCTTTTAGATTCTTTAGCTCTTTCATCATGTTAACTTGTTTTTGTGAGCCTTACTGATTCTGGCATATTCAAAATTAAGGCAAAACAGATTTTTTCAATGCTAGGCTGACAAATTACTTTGTGTATCTAAAGGAATGCTGTGCTCAAGTATCAATGTGACACCAAGCAATAAACAAGAACGGGTCACGTCTTTTAATTGGATTTACAGCAAACAGCTGCACCTCCTTATTTTGATCCAGAATTACTTTGTAACTAATTTTAAAAAAAGAGAAAAAAAGGCCCCGCGAGTTGAGGGGGTGAAGGGAGGGGGAGGGTGGTGGGAAGAAACTCCCACTAAGGATTTGTGCATTTATGTGTAAATATTCAGTGTATTTGGAGTGGAGTGGAGCTACATCTACAGAATCCTAAGATGTAAATAAGGACCAAAACATACAATTCACTGTTTCATTTCGAACAGAGACAAACACAATCAAAACCCTCCAAACTTTATAACAAATTATTGCATGCAAACTGGACTCTGCAATCCATCTTATTTCACATTTCTTTTACTTCTTCAGTAATAAGGAGGGAGGCTGGACTCAATGGTCTTTCAAGGTTCCTTCCAACTCCTAACTTTCTGTGATTCTATGGAATACTGTTTTCATGGAAAGGTTCCTTTATCCAGGCACAGGTACCATGATAAAAGCATGACAGGCTCTAGGGGTTTTAAACAATTCCCTTTTGTCAGCCTTGGTTTTGGTTCTTTGTGTTTGTTTGCTTGCTTGCTTCCCAGCAGGCTCTAGAAACATTTGCTGCCTGCACCTTCGGCACTGGTGAATCAAAATTCCAGTCACTGCAGCTCCCCAGCCCCACCACCCCCGTGCAGCCCTAGCACCAGGGTGAGGGTCTGCAGGGAGCCCTGAGGATGGGCACTGAAGCCCCTGCCACAGGAGGCAGAGGGGGGAGCTCCACAGTGAGCCCCTTTCTGCACAAATATAAACCCCAAAAAACCTCCAAACAAACAAAGCAAACAAAAAACAAAAAACAAACAAACAAACAAACAAAAAACCAAACAAACAAAAAAAAAACAAACAAACAAAAAACAAAACAAAAAAAAACCAAACTAACAAAAAAAACCAAAACAAAACAAAAAAAAAAGGCAGTCCAGCAAAGGCTTATACTGGCTGTTAAGAGAAAGTTCTCCATGAAAAGGGCTGCCAAAAGCTGGAATTGTCTGCCCAGGGAAATGGAAGAGTCACCATCCCTGAAGGTGTTTAAAAGACATAAATGTAGTGCTTAGGGACATAATTTAGTGATGGCCTTGACAGTGTTGGGCTAGTGATGACCTTTAGGACTTGATGATCCTAAAGGTCTTTTCTAACCTAAACAATTCTACCACAGCTATGCTCTACATACATAATGCCCAGTGATGCTTCTGGATTGGCACAGGGAGACAAACTGCACTGAGAACCATCCCAAATTCTGGCAAACTAGTTCTCCTGTAGTGTCCTGCTGCCAGCTTGAGAGGTCCTTGCCATTACTGCAATGCATTAATAAGACCTTCACGACACTATTAAGGAAAACTATTGGAAAGCCAGGACTTGCTACATCCAGGCTGGACCCATATGTGTGCTCAGCCCATTCACACTGAACTCAGGCAACATCTTGGCTTCTTGAAGAGAAGTGGAATGAACTCCAACCTTGCCCACCCCTATACTTTGCAACTTGGAAAAAATACAGGCCTGCAGAGACCTCTCAAATTCAGAACATTACTTTTGCTGAACCTTCAACCAGTTTTTCCTGTTCATGGGAAGGGGCTGCCAGGGAGGGGAGGAAAAAAAGGTTAATATAGAAAAACGTATTAGATGTGTAAATTAGACAAAGATAAATCACATTCATTTAAAAAATTAAATCTGAAGCAGATACAGAACTAACATATTTATTTCTTTTACTGTTTATTTTACTTTTACAAATTATCCCAAATTTCCTCTTTGCTACCTTAAACTATAACATGAAAAATGTTGCATAGTACATGCCAGATTTTCCTACACTAAAAAAAGTGAGTTATACAAGTTAAAGCAGGGGCCCTATCTCCTTTCTCTAGTGCTGACAAACTATCTGCTTTTTCAAAAGCATCAAGGGTGTTTTAACCAGATGGAGAAAAGACAAATTAAAAGAAAAACAAACAAACACACAAAAAAAAAAACAACAGAAAACCCACACACAAAAGAGACCAAAAAATACCAAACCAAAACAAACACACACACACACACACACACACAAATAACAAAACAAACAAGAAGCCCCACACAAACTAACAAAAATTCAAAAAAACCCCACAAAACAAACAAACACACACACACACAAAAACCCAAGAAACCAAACCCAAATCGATAACTTTCCCTGGAAACTGTGTTTGGTCACCATTAAAGATACTGCCTTTCTTTACAGTCACACTCAAAAGTGAGAATTAGCATAATTTGCTGTAATATAATTTTTCTTTTGATAACAGACTCTTATTTAAATATTTATATTTATAAATATATAAATATATATATAAATTTAAATATATTATATATAATGTATTATATATTTTTCTATAAATTTATAAATTTATATATAAAAAATAAATATTTGTATTTAAATAATAATAATAATTTAAGTAAGTGTATATTTCCCCACTCCTTTTGACAACCCCTTTAATCTCTAGCAGTGTTTAGAGGCCCCCAATGACCCTATCTCTATGGCTGATCCCACCTTATCCTTTTCGGGACCATAGTCTCCAATTTATTCATCATTCCACCACTGGGTTTTCATTGATCTGAAAGTCTTCCTTCTATTACAGGAGTTTCCCATCAAATCTACTTTCTTCAGCCTCTGAGACTAGTTGCTAGAGCTCACACTTATGCACTAGCACACAAGAACATACACCCATAGCCAACAACTCCCTTAAATTCCTGCTGCTCCTCTTCCCACCACAGCCAGTAGCTGTCCTATCCTCCACGACAGAAGTATCCAGAGCATTAAATGACCTCCCCAATGGCCTGTCCTTTAATGAACACCCAGCAGACTGGCCTTACCTTTTAATCTAGCCAGTGCTCAGCAACAAATTTGGCAGTGTGAACCTGCACAACAGCTAAACAGAAAAATTTGTTTTCCTTGTACATTTTAGCCCTTGGAACAGAAAGTCTGGTATTTGTCATCTCTGTGAGGAGACAGCAAAACCAAAGGAGACCCTGCTGAATTCCTCCTTCTTATTCACATGTACCCAGCACATTCAAGTGCCTGCAAGTAATGGACTTGGTAAGTAAATTTACATGATAAAGTTAAGAAAGCAGACATAACTTCTCTGCCTCTGTGGCAAGGCAGCAGACAGGCTCTGAGCTGACTTTATAATAAGAACCTAATTCATTTTTCAAACAGTAAGTGTGAGGGAATTAGGACACATAGCAAACGAGAAGCTGAGAGAACTGGGCCTGTTCAGCCTGGAGACAAAGGTAAAGCAAAGATTTTACTTCTGTCTGCAAGTATCTAATGGTAGGGTGCCAGACTCAGCTCAGAGATGTATAGGGATAGAATAAAAGGCAACGTAAATAAGAGGTGAGGCATTGGAAACAAGATGCAAAAAAGAAAACGCTGAATTTATTTTTTATCTTGCTTTTTTTGCTCATTTTTTGAGAGGCTTTTGTTTTGTTGTTTTTTGTTGGTTTTCATTGTTGTGGATTTTTTTGTTTTGTTTTTGCTTGTTTGTTTGTGGTTTGTTTGTTTGTTTGTGGCTTTTTGCTAGGTTGATTGGGGAGGGTTGTCGGATTTTTTCTTTTTTTTTTTCCTTTTTGTAACAGTGAGGGAAATCAAATACTGGACAGCCTAGAGAGGCTGAAGATTCTCCATCCTAGCATGCATTCAAAACCCAACCGAAGAATGACTGCTCTGAGCAGGCACTTCGAGAACCTGACTTCAAAGGGTTCCTCCACACCTAAACCACTCTGTGAGGCTGTGATTAGCAAAAGCGATGGCTCCTCCATGAGAGGTCACTATTGTGCAAGCAGAGAAAATGACACCAGAGGAACACTATGCACACACTAATTGTACAAAGTGCTGCACGAGTTAGGGACCCCTTCTGCTCAGTAACTGGAAGGTGAGATTAAGTTTCCCAGGTTGTACATTCCAAGTATAGGAAGAAAAATGTAAAAGTGATGTTAACAGAAGACAGGAGGATCTTGGAAAATGACAGCAGAGTAGGGCAGGAAGGAAGTACTATTCTTTTTTAAAGAAGAAAGTGAGTCTACCAGCAAAACTTCAGAATATGGGGTTTGTGTACGCTCCCTACCTAAGCTGACCAAAGGGATTCCCACCAAATGAAGTACTGATCCTGGTTTTCTGCTGTAATTGTCAGAGGCACAGATAAATGTATTTTTATTTAACTTTATACTTCTATCGTTTATGATTTATATCACAGTTTAAAAACAAGTCACTTGAAAGCCAGCAGGCTTTGTGACCGATCTGCTATCACCTGCTAAGGATCAGGCATCAGAATTCATGGATAGTAAAAAATAATAAAAATAAGAATAATTAAAACAAATAAACAAACAAACAAAAACAAACAAACAAAAAAAAACTTTCTTCAAAGTCCAAAAGAATTGGGCCACAGAAAGGATGCTAGAGGATGTTAGGCTTTATGTAAATCCAAGACAGCAGGGCCTAGGAAATTTTTTTTATGAAACGTTCTTCCATTCTTCTAAAGATGTTTGGACTAAACTGGAATTTCAATTTTTTTAATTTATTGTCTTTGATTAAACCCCCCCACAGGAACATTTCTGAAGTTAGTTGTGTTTGAAATGTTTATGCTATGGGACCATGCTCTTTGCTGTTATTTAGGCCACATCATTGTCTTTGTTACTGATGACAGGAATTGTACTAAGCTGGGAAATCACATGAAGGGTTACATTTCTTTTTTAATAAACTTTAGCATTCTGGGTTGAACATTTTTCCAGATGCCTGATTTCATGTCCAATAAGCCTTGAAAATATGTTACTCCCATAAGAAAATTCACGCTAGAGTATGGGAGACTGTTCACCTGGAAAGCATCTCATAGGTTTTGAGTAGTTCTGTGGCTGATCAGACTGTCCAGAAGAATTACATTAAAAAGAATAAAAGGCTCATATGGAGACTTTGCAGTAGCAGTGGCTGGGAGATGGAAACAAGAATGATTCTCCCTCTCTAGCAGTAGTTCAGGGACTCAACATGAAAGCACTTCTCTTATGCAATTATTCTATTCCTGTGTTTCTGTTTATTTCTCGTGTAAATGCTGAGTCCTGTAACTTCTACCAGTTAAATGGACTGGGCTGAAAAACACCTCTCAGCTCACGTGCCAGTCACTTTTCTTTTCTCTTGCTTTCTTTCCTTTCCTTGAATATTCTAAATTTGTATTTTTTCAGGTACCCAATATAGAAATGCTCAACTTTTACAGCAGCAAGCCTGAAGGGAGGCCAGTGAGGAACCTTTATAAACTGCAGTAGAGATCATTACACAGGCTTCTAGCCTTCTGAGGAAACAGCTTTAAAGTGTAATTGTTAACTGTCTCATGCCTAACATCAACACTGAGAACACATGACTTTCTCCAAAGGTATAACTAGTCAAGGTAGACTGAACACCATGAGGGCGTAAGTTCACCCTTTCTATTTTTCTCATTTTTTCTTAATTTTCTATTGATACAGTTAAAACTGTTGATTTACAGGAGAAGTCACAAAAATGGTGCATAGGCAAACAGATGAATGACAATTGATAAATAAGTAGAATGGGTCTGCAAGAAGAAAGAATGCATCTTGGGCCTACACAAGGGATTCCTAAACTGCTTGCACAGTGACAGCAGCTGGACATGAAATCTGTTCTTGTCTTCCTTCCCTCACTCTGCTACCATAGATGCTACCATCCTTTCTACAAAACAGGCCCTTATTCTACATCCTCATCCTCCTAGGTGATACTCCACACAAACCACAGTCCCAGTCTGTCTGTGTCTCACCTCCTTACAATACAGCTTTTGCCCTAGAAAAAAGAATCCCAGTGCACCCTGTCACAGAGTCCTGTTTCCCCTTGCTTTGGCCTCAACCCTGCACTCTCAGCCAGGGCTCTGATTCTTTGCACTGACTGAACTCATGGGACAGGCTAGGAAATAGGGAGCTGGTGGTCCAGCTGCAAAGTCTGGCATCTTACACCTTTCTGGATGATGGGTAGTAACTGCCTGTGTGAAGGGTCTCCAGCCCTGTGGTAAGCACACACTAATTACTTCCATGGAGCCACTTTATCCTGCAATTCAAGTGGGGAGAAGGTGACATTGCTCAGAACCAGCTGCAAGCAAAACTGAAATTCACTGCTGTCATAGAATTACAGAACAGCCCAGGCTGGAAGGGACTGTGAAAGATGACCTAGTCCAACCCATTTTAAAGTAGTTCACAAACTGCTAATAGTACACCACTTTTCATTAAGTGGTCTGTAGGGGTTTGTACTGCTGATGAACTCTGAGAGCAGAGAAACTGTAGAGAGATCATCAAATGCTACTGAAGGACAAAAGCTGTGAAAATGCTTAGTACCTTTCCCTTTACGGTCTATTCAAACTGGCCTATTAGAATCAGATGTATTTTCCAATATAGTTCTCAATGCAAGGTACAAGAAACTGAAAAAAAAATTGCAAGAGATAGTAAAAAATATTAATCCTGGAAGAGAACTGCTGTAATTGAAACTGTGAAGCCTTGCTAAAATTGTTCCTATTGTATGCATTTTTCATGTGTTAAGAAGTTTGCCATTATAATATAGAGGCTGTAGTAGAGATTTTTGTAAATAATACTACATGAAGTTACAGAAAAATATATTAAATTATTATATCAAATATCAGTGTTACATGGTGTCACACTCAGGGGAACATGACATTTGGTGAGCTCTACAGTCCTGAACTTTGCTGGACACTTCTTGTGTTATTCCCAGCACAAGAGCAGAAGAAAAGGAGCTCTAGACTGGAAAGATGAGAATCTTCCTTCCTTAACCAGCTCTCCAGGGGATCAACAGGGTCCTGCCCATGAAAAGGGGGTTGGAACTAGATGACTTTAAAACAAACCATACCATTCTATGACTTACATGAGAAAGTAATAATCTATTTTCTGAAACTTATTGATGATATACAAACACAAATACACACTGTTTAGCTGCATGACTGCCTGGGAAAACTAGCTTGACAAATTAAGCCAAAAAGGTTTCATTGCAACATAGATAAAATCGCTACTGTATAAATCAGGTTAAACTGTAAAACACTGATATATACATATTTTTTAACTTGGCCTTTTGGCACTTCGTATTTCAGAATATAAAAAGACTTGTAATAAGGTAACTAAAATGTTAAAATACAAGACCATCAGAAGACACTACAAAATTATTAGGTGCAGCTATACTAAATAATATAAATTGTCATAGAAGCAAAATGAAAGAGTGCAGAAGGAGAATGGTGCAGGATTCAGGGTAACTAAGAATTTAACTTGAGCAGTCATTTTCTGTGTTTCAGATGTTTTAAAATTTGGCACTATTTCTGACAAGTACTTTCTTGAGAGAACATGAAGTACAGAAAGATGTCAATTTTGTTTCACTAGGACTCATTTTTGTCTTAACTGTACCAGGGGTTGCTTGGCATAACAAAATTGACCATGAAAATCTGTTTCTGAATTTCTTATTTAAGCAAACACCTTATTTTAAAGCAAAATTAACCTGACAGGCTCTGGTATGATTTGATCAATAGCTACAAAATGTAGGTATGATCTTTCACTTCATAAAAGGAAAAGACTGACGAGATCTTGGTAAGAAAGCTTATGACATTAACAGCACCTAATCACAGAAACTGTTCTCATCTGAAACATTTTCTTTAAAGGCTTAAGGAGGAGATTTTGAAGGGTAAAGGCCCTATACTACCACCTTCCTGGATAAACCTCCTGATAACTGAGGGGACGCAGACATCAGCTGCAAGTCCTCTGTGTCCCCATACCTCATGCAGAGAGGTAAAGAGTGAGAGTGGGACCTTGCCTAGAGCAGGGGTGCTTTTTAGGAAACATCAGTTCTCATTTTCCTTCTCTGCACTAAAAGTAGAGGAAACTTGAAGAGTTGTTGGGGGATTACCATACAAGAGGGAAGAAAAGGTGACTTTTTGAGAGCAAAAAGCATGGGGTGCCCAGAGAGGTATCTCTCCTTCCCACACAGGGTTTGCGCCAGTCCTGGTGAGCTTCTCATGTTCTTGCACACTTTTTGCCTTTAAGACAGAGGTACAGAAGGACTTGTTGAGGAGAAAGGGAAGTCAAGCAGTGTTTTTGGCCAAAGCTGTCCGTTCCTCTTGGTTTTGCACTTCCTCTTCTCCCTGGTATCAGCAGCTGAAGTGTGGGGAGGGGAGAGGGCTTGGTGTGGAATGCCAGTGGAGAAGTTAGAGCAGTGCATAATATCCTGGACAACCATCTCCACGAGGGTATACTGGGAGGACACTGAAGCAACTTCTTCCTTGAGAAAGTTGTGTCTTCCCCCTCTCCCTCCCCAGTCTCCCCATCCTTCCCCCACTGCAGGTTCCCTCTCCTCTTCCTGCCAGGATGCCCCTTACAGCAGCTGCTAAGATGGCCGCTTCCACACTCCAAGGCATGCGCAGGCTCCAGCCAGCCCTGGGTTCCTCTGGGACAAGCTGAGCTGGGACACACAAAGTATGTCAAGACCCTGTGAGTTGATAGCAGGGGGAAGACTGGGGTATGGCCATGGCTGCAGGGCACAGGGGAGGTGGTCTGAGGGAGAGCCACATCTTGAGGGCAGGCAAAAGGCTGCCCACCCTCCCCAGACACCACAGATCCTTTCTCCACACAAACAGATCGTGCTCTGCTCCTGTTAGCCCTGCCACACTCCTGTATTCTCCTTCCCACCCCAGTCACTACTGATTTTCTGTCATACACAACTTCCCAGCTAAAGAACAATTGCTTGCTTGCCAGCCTGCCTTACCAAGACAGGAACCAGGCCAGCCCCACATCCTCCTTGCCTCAGGCCAGGAGATGGTTGTTGTACACTCATCCATCACGGCTATATGCCCATCACCTGCAATTTAGCTCATGAAATCATCTAATTAAGCTACCAGTGCCTGTCAGCCGTGGCTTTTAATGAGGTGAGAGTTCTGTCTTGTGAGGGGGCAACACTGCTGTGACAAGCCCTGCAAGTCCTCCCAGCCTGTGTTTTGTGGGGCTGTGTATGTGTGCATCAGGGCTTCTGACCACCATGGTGAACTCTGTCCTTTCAAAAGGGTTTTCTGGTGCCCGTGAAGGGTTTGGTGACAGCCTAGTGTTCCTGTTTGGTCAGTCTGGAATGTTTTTTGCAGCCGTGCTGCTTTCACTTCCCCCTGAACTCCTGCTGCTGACCTCGGGCAGTCAGAATGCAGAAGCACTGGCATTGGCAAAAAAACATGCAGCTTGCAGAGCAAAATAGCCTAATTCAAAAGCTGCTTAATCTGAGCCCCCTTCATGAGTGCGGTTTTTAGCAAAAGGGGCAAGAAAGACCCTGTGATGGATAAAAGGGCACTGAGAGGCAGCCCAAGGAGAGCATAGAGCAGGAAGTTGAAGGCAATGGAGATGAGTAATTTGGTGGAACACGACAGTCAATACCGGAATAGAATTTGTATTCAAAAAATTGCTTGAGATTTGATTCAACTGAGCACTTCTAATGTCAGCTCACAAAAAAGAAATACTTCTGGCTTTTTGCATGTAAGATTGTTTTGTCCAGCAAGTGCTTGGCATCAGGTTTAGATGTGCTCTGGAAAGAGTGATTTATTACAGTGTGTAAACCCAAACAAGTTAACCCAGAGTTAACATGCACCTGACTGGCATACTATGGAATGCTGAGCTTTCCTTTGTGACAAAAATAAGCCCTTCACAATGCACAGAGTAAGGAGAGTCTGCCATCATCACCTGATGAAGATTTACCAATGTTCTCAGGAGAATAGAAATAGTGGAAACAGATTCCTTTATCCCTTGTTCAGACAAATAGGTTTAAGATTATATGATTGAATTATGACAGTTTAAAAGAGCCACAGAATTTACTTCAGGAGCTTTCAGGGAATTCTGCATTTTAGCTGTCCACAAACAATATCTGGAAAGCCCAGTTGTTCCTGTAATGAAAGTGCATGTAGGCACAAGAGAATGCTGCGAATTCACTCATGATCACATCAAACTTCTGTCAGAAATTCTAAAGCCTCCTTCAAATGGCAACCCAATGGAAATGCAGCAGCACATTTTTCAGGAAGTCTAGCCCTGTCTGCAGACACAAAGATAATGTAGGCCACCACTAGAAAAAATATTTATTCTCCTACCGTGCTGTAGCAATTGCAAACAAAAGCTCCTACCGGTTTTCAGGAATATCGAGTTTTTACTGAAAATCAGGTACTTTCCAAAGTGATGCTGTAACAGGATCACCGCAGTGGCAGGATGACACTTTTGCCCACAACTCCTGACTGGGGAGAGGTGCAGCAGTGCTAAGCAGGGCTGCTAACTCTTTGCCTGGCCCTCTGACAAGGCTGTTGTACTTGAAATTTTATCCTGCAGAAGCAGCTTGAAACTAGGTAGACTGTAACTCTTTCGGTACAACTATGTCCAAAGGTACAACTGATGGGAAAATGTCATTTCTGCTGCTGCTCCTGATCTGCCACTGGAAGGCAAAAGCCCCACGAGCATGAGGAGGAGGCAGGAAGAGAATTATCAGCAAAAAACAGCGCTAGCATTGACTTTCTCTTGCTGAGCACTATGCATATTTGCATGTGTTGAGTATTACAGATAAACAGAGAAACACTATTCTGACTAAGTAAGGAGACTGTCAAAACTCAAGTTATATTAATTCACCTGTTCAAAGGTGCTCTCGTGTGTACTTTTTTCCCCAATGTATACATTTCTGTCTTCTACCTCACTCAGCAATAATTCTGTTATGCCATTTCACCTGTTTGGGGGATCATGTAATAGATTAAGATCAGTGAAATGCATCAGGTTTAAAACAACATAGAAAGAAAAAAAATTATTTTGGATCATTTCACTTCAGTTCACACCACCTCTAACAGTGGTACTGACACAGTTGCAGAAATAACAAGATCACGACTATGATATTCTTTGTGAGCACTGAATTGGAAACTCACAGGTGTTGAGATAGGAGTTTCTGACCTTTCATACCAGTTAAGAGCACAAGACAACATCAGTGAGTGAAAGATACCTTAAAAAGATGGAGTAGCATTTTATGACAGAGAAAGTCAGTGAGGTTCTTTTTCTCTCCTCTTTACATTCCTCTATTTTTGCAAAGTATAATTCTGAAGCAGTCACTTTTCCCAAAGGGATATGGAAACAGAAAGCTGATTAAATGCTAAAAAGAAATACCTTTGTCTGCAGTCATAAAACTTGCTCATGGGGACAGTAACACACTATGGCTTGGCTGGGACTTTAAAGACTGGTTTTGATCTCCACAGGGTCTGGAACAGAATGCTTATACATGAGAAGGAATTATCATTATTGATATTCTTGTCTTTCTTGAGAGGAATCTTGTGGCTTTGCTGCTGCTGATGCTGCTTTTGGAAAAAAATAAAAAAGACAAAATATCTATAAGCTACTTTCGGACTTGTGGTCCTGTTCCTTAAAATATTAATTCCTTCAGATTTCTTCTTCACATAGAAACAGCTAATTCTCTCAAATCATTCACAAACATCCTTCACAGAAGTAAGAGGAAAATAAAAAGAGAGGATCCAGGATGCTGTTTCCCTCACAAGTGTCAAATGAAGCATATGGTAGACATTGCAGATGAGAAAATTTCACAGCAATTTCACAGCATAAACCTCTATTTTCAGTGTGTTTATTGCTATTTATATTATCGGCAACATTCTGTCAGTAAGGGCTGTATTTATTTTTGTGTATTGGATGAAAGAGAAGATGACAGGAACTGTCTAGCTTCAGAGTTGCAAAGATGAGCTTGCTCTTTGATCACAGTATGATTTGCCTAGCCTTGGTACTCTGAGAAAACCCTTCTAGCTATGTTTACTCATGCAAAATGGCTATATTGCTACATTTAGCACCTTAAAGCTGTCATGAAGACCATCAAATAGAATAGCAAGTCACAGAGTTTAATAATTGCTAAATGTTTTCATAAATACGATTTTATAAACAAAATAGAGTATTTAGCAGAAAAAAAATTAGTATAAAGGACTGCATTTCTCCTACTAAAAAAAAATATCCTTGAAAAGTGGTAAATACAAAGTATGTGACAATATTTTCAACTCAAATAAACTTCATGCAGCACTCTAATAAACTTCTGAACAAGTTGAACTAGATAGATGTTTTTGTAAAATTAATCTAGAAATATCAATCATGCCCAGTGCTTTATTTTGGCATCCAAAAATTGTTTTGAAAAACACTAAGCAATCTGTGCAAAAGGAGAAGTTATAGACAATGAGAGTCAAACAACCTTTTATGAAGTTCAAAGACATACAATTTTTCTCCTGCAGTCTGATCGCTGAGCAGACGATCAGAAACTTTATTGAGTTGTATTTAGTAGAGGGTTCTGCCTTCGTGGTTTGGGTTTACTTTCAGCTCGAACACCAGTTCAAAATTTCTTGTGAAGCTTGTTTTCTTGGTATTTGTTTTCCTGTCCTGTCCCATCCTTCAAAGTCTTTGTGCTATGTGCTCACAGGTGGAAGGACAGAAGAAAAATATGTCCATTTTTTTTTAAAAAAAAAAAAAACTCCTTATGGCAAAAGCTTTTAAAAACATACCAGCAGAATCTCTTGAGGTCCTGCTGGCAAGGGTGGGAGCAAGCAAAGATGTTAAATGACAGCTGATGAGTGGGAATGGGTGCAGTAATTCTTGACAGTAGCAGGGGACTAGACCTCATGACCTAGGAGTTCTCTTCACTCTCTTACACTTTTTACAGTCTTCACACTTTTAACTATCACAGTCATTTCCTTAGCCATCATTCTTAAAAGTCTCAAGCTCGTGTGCACCGATATAGCTTCACAGGACTGCAATGCAGGGTAAATGCAATACTTTTAAATATCACATGGTGAATACTGCTGATGGCAGCAGCCAGTCTGAACACATTTTAGTTCCCTTTTCCCTCACCACTTCTTGCCTAATATCCTGAGGACAGAAATTTTCTCTACTGTTCACGATAATGAAACCCACAAGCAGCATTCTTATGCAAACTCTCCCTGAGAAGAAGAATTCTTAGCAAACAGACCAGGCTGTTAAGGTGATAAAACTGTGGATTGTCTCATTGAAGAAGACAATCTGCCTGCATCAAAATATTGAAGAGCTTTGGGGAATCCAGGTAAAATATTGTACATGTTTGTCTTGGAAATAAATGTGTAGCATTCCAGGAGAAATAGAATCAGTAAAAAGTATAAATGTATAACCTCATATAACCATTAATGTTAATAGTAGATTTTACTTAAAATTAGTTATGGAGCTGAAAAGATGCCAAGCTGTTGAAATGGGCCTTTCACTCTTAAAAGACATTTTATTAAGAGCAGTATTAATTCAAATGAACTTTGCATTTTAAAGAATAATTGTATCACTTAAAGGTAATTGTTTTCCAGCAATTCCTTTTGCATTATTTGTGTCTGGGTGTTTTGTGGGTGGAGTATTTTTTTATATACTATACTCTGTATTGAGATATTAGTGCACTCTTTTTGCTTGTAGTGGGTTGTGGAAAATATATTTCTTTCCAGACATGAGTCAGAATCATACTCAATGGCTTGAAAGGGCACAAAACTTCTTTTCCAATCATATGGGATCTTGAAATTCTAGAAATAAATGTTGGAACTTTCTGGTGGCAGGAACTCAAGATTTTCTGACTTGAGACTTACAGATGTTACATGAGCTTTAGTGGAATAACCAGAGCCAAACCAAAGACATTCATAAGCACTGTATACATTGTATATAAATAGGAATCTGAGTGAAGGGGAAACTGTCTGCTTCTTTTCTGGGCATACTTGCTAGAAAATTTAAATTTTTCTGAAAGCTGGTGATCAGCATACAAGAAAAATTATTTTAAAAGCCTAAATTATTAATTATCATGTAACTGTGTTTGTATAAAACAATGCTAAAAAATATCCTAGTTCTTTTTCAGAAAGGGTTATTTGTTAGTCAGATTCTATTGGTTAGAAGTTCTTGGTGGAAAATTGAAGCTGCTGGACTACTGCTGCTGAAGACTGAGTTGCCCATGGTATTTTTTTTTTTATTTATTTTGACATAGACAGCTAACAAAAAGAAGCAAGGAAATAAAAGTGAAACTTAGTGCTGAAATTATCACAGCATAGAATGAACAGATCACTGTTCATGGATAGAAGCTTTGGCCTGATGCATAGGCTGTGACAGCAAAGTCTGGGACCCTGCTACCCCACAGAATCTGGCTGTTCTGGTGAAGATCAATGCCTTCAGTAGTCCTGGTCTGAAACTGACCTGGAGTGACTGAACTATGTTGACCTCTTATGTTCCTGTAATGTGATTCTGTAAAAATTATAAAAAGTAACAAGAGAGGGACAAAAAAAAAAAGTGAAGATGAATGTACAGTGGGAAAGATTATAAGGCTGGAATGCTGCCTTGTCTAATTTTGACAGCCACACATCCTCATCAATGTGCTGGCTTTGTCTTGCTGCTCTTAGAGAGGTGTTTAAAATGATGCTTTCAGAATAATATGTAAGCTGGCAGCCTCTCTCAGGGGAACATCTTACATTTCTCTCTATCTGCTCCATTCTAGAGGCCTGGCTTTAAAAAACACCTCCATACAGCAGAATAGGTTGTATCTTTAGTATTTACTGTCTGATGAAGGCCCATTTCCCCTGTATACCAATTATTTAATTAGCAAGTCTTTAAAGTTTGGGTTTATGCTATCTTTCTGCCTTCTTTGCATACTTCTACTAGCTACATTTGTAGTTATAGAATATTGCAACATCTGAACACCACTTTCTATTAGAGGGAGCCTTCTTTAACTAGTGATTGTAACTCAACTCAAGGGGAGAAAAGCAACTGGGAAATTATTTATCTCTTCTGGAAACAACAAAGTTGAGTAACGATAATTCTGAATTATGTCTGTCTGGAAAAAGAAATAGTCAAGCAATAATTTATTATTAATTCACAATGGCACCAGCATGTTGTGGAAGCAGCTATACTCCCTCAAATTCATTAGTTGCAGAAGAATTTAAGTCATGACTTCAAATTCCTAAGTAATTTTCAGGTCTGTATGAGTCTATGACTTTCACGTGCCATTTTCCTTGCCTTTTCTATTCAGTTTTTTATTCTTTATGTCTTGTTCATGGGTTAGAGCTCAAGTTCTCCATTGATTACCAGCTTCTGTATTACACTCTCACAAAATTCATGGGAACTTGCACTTTTCTTCAGAGAATAGCTTTATAATCTTTGTTTCATGAATTTCTAGCAAACTCATCAAGCTCTGATTTTGTTAAAGATTCTGAGATTTTTAAAAAATCTTGTTTATACTCTACCACTCTGGAATAGAAAGGAAAAGGTTACAGATGAGCAGTGAAAACATGGTGGTTTTTTTCCTTTATGAATCAGATCCCCATGTATTTTGAAGAACTACATAATTCCTTATGCTGTTACATATATTTCTTTTGCTCAACTAGGGATCTTATGCACACACATCTGCTGTTCCTTTTGTTGACCCAGTGTTGCTCTTTGAAGAAAGGGCAACCACAAGGAGAAGCTGAAGTGAAATGATCTTTTGGCTTCTCCAAGACTGAAAAGTAAATAAGGATAGCATATTTATGCCAAAACAAATGCTTTTTGATCAGGCTGCTAATTGAGACTGGCCTATTCACAATACATTCAGGAAGAACACATTTGGAAAATTTATATTTCTTGTATTCTCATATACTATATACTTCTGTACAAAATACACAGCTTTTAAATAATATTTAAATTTAAAAAAAAATATTTTAAATAATAGAGAACTGCATGTGTTTACACTGAAATGTAGTTAAGATCAAGCTGTAGAAGAACTCTGTACCAGTATGTCTTGGTATCTATGCAAGTCTCTACTGAAGGCAGTGGGGAAGCTGGGATAGCACTGTTTACACAAATGTTGATGAATACATGGCATGGGAATTAAAACCAAGGGTTATTGTTCAGATTTTAAGCAAACACATTTTTCTAATGCAGCTATCTCATATCACACAATTGTCATAGTTGGAAAAGACCTCTAAGATTATCACATCCAGCCATCAACACAGGAAAAAAAAAAAAAAAAAAAAAAAGTCCATCACCATTACACTGAAGAATATCCTAATGTATATCAGAGCAAAAGTTAGTGTGTACTTTAGGTGCTGCATCCAGTTTAGATCAGAAGCTGAACAGCCAAAACATTTTGCACTGAGTTTCCAGAGCAGAGAGAGAAAGTCCAGAAAACAGCATAAGCTCTTCTTGCCTGAGATTCTTCTGCATGTGCCACAAATAAAATATACTCTCTTTTTCCCAGTTCTCCATCTATCTCCCTGTCCAGTCAGGCTGTGCATTAGAATCCACAACATGGCTTCCAGTATAATGTAAAGCTTATGAAAGCAGGAACTGGTGACGTACTTTAAAGAGAAGCAGAAATATTTCACAGTTTCTTACTGTCTTCTGATTCTTAGGGTGTTACTTTTACCACTTACCACTTACTGTAATTAAATAAGAGGCTACATTTACACTGTAAACCCTTCCACATGCTTAGATACTTTTTACTCTTGAAGAGCTTCTAAATCTGCATTACTAGAGCAAATTCATCATACTTTGAAGAATTCATTAAAAGAAATTCCCTGACAGTCCTAATATGGCCATAGTGAACGGTTCAGTGCATTTCAAAGAATGTAGTTGACTTTACTATTGCAACGATGTGGAAGAATTCTCAGAAACCATTTATCATAGCAAGAAGGGTTTCTTCAAACCACATTTTCAACTTCCAAAAGATATATATGCTACACGTCTCTTGTCCAGAATGTTCACATTACTGTAGCTTGACAGGGTACATTTTCTTAAATTTTAAATGCAAAAAGCAGATGAATAATACATTTATTGCTATAAGAAAGGAAAGGGAAGGGAAGGGAAGGGAAGGGAAGGGAAGGAAAGGAAAGGAAAGGGAAGGGAAGGGAAGGGAAGGGAAGGGAAGGGAAGGGAAGGGAAGGGAAGGGAAGGGAAGGGAAGGGAAGGGAAGGGAAGGGAAGGGAAGGGAAGGGAAGGGAAGGGAAGGGAAGGGAAGGGAAGGGAAGGGAAGGGAAGGGAAGGGAAGGGAAGGGAAGGGAAGGGAAGGGAAGGGAAGGGAAGGGAAGGGAAGGGAAGGGAAGGGAAGGGAAGGGAAGGGAAGGGAAGGGAAGGGAAGGGAAGGGAAGGGAAGGGAAGGGAAGGGAAGGGAAGGGAAAAGAAAAGAAAAGAAAAGAAAAGAAAAGAAAAGAAAAGAAAAGAAAAGAAAAGAAAAGAAAAGAAAAGAAAAGAAAAGAAAAGAAAAGAAAAGAAAAGAAAAGAAAAGAAAAGAAAAGAAAAGAAAAGAAAAGAAAAGAAAAGAAAAGAAAAGAAAAGAAAGGAAGAGAGAAAAAAGGGAAAAAGAGAAAAAGGAGAAAAAAGAGAAAAAAGAAAAAAAGGAAAAAAAGCTGCTGATCAATTATCATTTTTATGTTCTGAAGACTTCAGACACTGATGTAAAGCTACAGGATCTGTGAAGATTTAGATTTTGCTACAGAAGTTTAAAAAAATAATAATGTACTATTACTAAGTCAAAAGAGATCAGAGGCAAATGCCTTTCGTATTTTCTGGCATTACAATTACAGTAACTTCCTGTTTAAGTGGGTAAATCACTGCTGTGTGAGGCATGGTGGGAGAAATCTTGAACAGTTTGTGGAACATATATTTATCTCTGCAGTGTAATTGTGTGTGAGAGAGTCAATACACATCAACCAGCGATAGATGGCTTAAACCCGATAATCTCCATAGTAAATGTGAGCTTCCTCCCGTCCCTATATGTGCAAAAGAGATAACAACATGGTAATCTGGGGATAAGTTTCATGTATGTCTATCTTGTTTGGGCTACATTCCTTGTAAATAGCTTTGTACAAAAAGTTTGGAAAGTATTAATTTCTTGTTTTCCTATTTATTAAAAGAATAGAAAAGTTATCTTTAAGTTGCAGAAGTCACAGGTAAAGTTATTTAACATAACGTTAACACATTACATTAACATGTGATGTGTTGTAATCAAATAGAAGACAAAAAAAGCAAGACTCCAATTCAAAAGCTCTTTTAATGAAGTAAAAACAAACAAACAAACAAAAAAAAAACCCCTCAGCTGAGTGACGGCACAATTAATTCTTCAAACTCTTAAACTCCTTCTAAAATTTCATTCAGACCCATGGTTTTTGTGCTTTGTAGTAATACTCCTTTATTTCCCAACATCTCATTCACTTATAGCTTCCTACTTATGCCGTCATCATTAGTCTGATATTTTAACTTTTTCACAAAAATCAGATCCCACTTAAGTGACTTGGTGCATCAGATATATCAGCTTATCTGCTACAGCTGCACCCCTGCTGATACTGTTGTCTGTGAAAGTGGTCCCTGATGCAGAGAGGTCCTGGAACCCAAAGGTGACCCCAGCCCAGTGCACTGGGACAAGCTCACCCACCTCTGCCCTCATATTTCACTGCTCAGTGTTGTAATTGTACTGATTTCAAATGTATTGAGCTTTTGCTCTCAGTTCATATCAGAGATTCGTCCTGAAAAGTACTGAATAGTTGAAAGATTTTCAAATGAAGCTGGATTTTCTTCACTTTTAATCATGCAATTTTATTTTTTTTTTCACCTAAGAGTTTCAAGATCTTTGACAGTATCTGGGTTTACTGATTATCATTTATTCCTATTTTACACCACATATTTTCATTTTCCATCCAGATATGACAGTGTTTCTGTGATAAAAATAGAGAAGAGAAACAAGGACAAAGTGAGGGCAGGGGAAGACCAGGGAAGAAAGCTGCTGAGAAGGTGACACACACACCCCAAGCCAGTAGAATTTCTGTTTTCATAAAGGAACTTGAAGTTCTCCAAATAGCTGTCAGAAATAAGTCCAGTCTGGTACATAAGCCAGGTTCTATTGCAGTTGGCATTTCTCACCACAGGACACTCCTATTTCTCAGGGCTACATTAATTTTAAGTAGTACACATTTTCTTATTTAATAGGCCTTCAGTTCCAGATTCCAGAAATATCCATAACTCATTGTATGCCCAAAATGACCTGCATGATCACTTGCTAAAGGCAGTACCTGCACAGAAAATTTAAAAAAGATTGTATAGCCACAGCAAAGATATAACAACATGTTCAGTTTCTCTAACCCTACAGGAAGATGTGCTGCAATATCTCCACAGCCAATCAGCAGTACTGCAAGCCTCAGACCAGGAAACTCTTTAAAGTACAGTATGTGTGAACATTGCAACAGACACTTTCTCATTTCTGCTCTTGCTTTTTCTCTTCTTTATGCTTATAGAATGACAAGATACGTGTGAAGGCATTGGTGGTGAAATTTGACAAGGGTAGCCACTCCACAGAGGATGTTTCTGGTAAAAGTCAGCCCATCAGAGTTCCAGGACAATCTACCTGTACCAAATTCCAGATGAGGAAAGCAGCATTTGACAAATTTGCAAGTCAAGGTAATGCAACTTCTGCTTCAGGACCTGGTACCATTCACAAACCTGTTCCTCCTAAGCCTTCTCTGGGGATCAAGCCTTCGGCCGACGATGAAACAGAAAAGGATCCAAAGCTCACATATTTGAAACCAGTGGCAGAGAGGTTTGGTGTTCAGCTTAAAGCAACTAACAGAGAAAATTATGGAAATGCTGGTTGCTCTAAAGCCCCCACCAAAACCAGTGACTTGCCAAAAGAAGACCCAAACCAAAATGATGGAAAGATGCAGTGCACTAACAGGTCCACCAAAACCGGTGACATTGCAGAAGAAGAGCCAACGCCTCTCTGTCCAAAACCTGCAGGGAACAAGTTTCTTAACTCTGCTCCTCATGAGAAACAAAAAAATTATCTGGGAACAAAACCAAATTCCAATTTGACACCACAGGAAAGTGAGGCAAAACCAACAGTTTCAAAAGTAACTGGACTCAGGAAAACATTCATGTCTGCAACACAAGAGAGTGAGCCTAAGACTCCTTCCTCTAAACCACCTCTTGCACAAAAACCTTCTCTAAACTATGAGGCATCCCCCAAAGAAGATGCTTGTAATAAAAATGTGTTTCTGAAAAAAGGACTGCCAGGCCCTAGACAAAATGTGCACTCATTTACAGTAGCAAAGGAAATGGATGGAAATAGTAAAGGGGTTTCAGAAGCTGCAGGCAGCCATTTTTCTAACACAGCTCTGACACCTACTGGATTTTGCTCCAGGTCATCTCAAGGCATCCCCAAAAATGTGGAAGAAAAGAGAGAAGAAAAGGGAATGCTTGCTGCTAAGAAGATCTTTCTCAACAAAATCATGCAGGAAGAATCTGATTCTTCTTCCAAGTTCCATAAGATGAGCACAGATCTTGCTGCAGGAAGGGCATCATTCAGATCACAAGAGAAAGAGGATGAGAACAGGAGCCCAGGAGCCCTCAAACGGAAAGTCTTGCCCCCACTGTTCAAGCTGGGCCAGCCTCCAAAGAAGCCCAGCAGACCCCCCAGTGTGGACTTGGAAAGGTTCAGAAGGAGCATCCAAAAAGACAGTGAGTTTTCTCTGTTCTTGCTTTCTTGACTCTTGCCTTTTCTTTACTACCTGTCTTATTTCAGGTGGAATCCCCTGTTTGTTCATAAATAACACAAAATTTGTGTTCCAGACAACCTCTTAAAGCTTTAATGTGCATGTCTGTCACTTTATGTCAGAAATTAAAATCACATTCTCCCTCCCTCACTGATGAAGTATAGGATGAATACTTTCTTTATTTGGCTTATTTGTTTCTCAAAACTACTTAGATGTAGCTATATAACTTGTGTCAGGGAGTGTGTTTTCATCAACAGACTTTAAAGTCTTGACTTCCTGTAAATGAGATACTGATGTTCTGTGTCCTGTTCTCAGCACTAATTTGCTGGGCACAGCTTGCTTGAGGGCCACCAAAATTATAAACTGTAGTGACCACATTTTTTTTTCTCTATTTTGACTTTAACCTAGTGACCCTCTAAGTTGCTGTATTTTAAAGCTCCTTTAGAAAACTGGACAAGAAATTACAGAATCAATTGTTCTAGCTTGGAGCTGCATTAATTTTTTTTAACCGGATCTGAATCCAGGCTCCCAAACCATCTCTTGGACTTAGTGGTTTCTGTTTGGTTTATATGACTTCAGTAGTGCAGCCGTTTATAGAATCCAAGGCTCTGCCTCACTATTTTTGTTAATAACCAAGCTTCTAAACTTTCTAATAATTACAGTCCAGGTATGAATATTAAGGTCTGTCACTAGATTTCTGTAAAATTTAAATGGTCTTGTGTGGGAAGAGAGCATCTATAAACACATTTGAAATATCTCTGAAAACACAAATCCCTGTGATAAAAAGAAATTGCTGTGACTTCACTCCCTCAGAGTTCTGTTTCATCAGGTTCCTTTCACCCCACAATCTGAGATACTCAAAATATGCCCTTGAAAATCTCATGTGAAATTTTCCTTAAGTTAGACCCATATATCCACTGTCACCTTCTCAAAGGAGAGATCAGTTTTGCAGGTGTTTAATTCTCCCTTAAATCACATGTACTTCAAAATTTTGAGTTAAAGTTTTCCTCTGATGTTTTTAGGCACTCTGACAACTCTGGGAAAATTAAAACCAGCTACTCCAGTTGGAAAGCGTGGTGCCAATGGACACATGTCTATTACAAGTTTTCTAGTAGTTCCAGTAGGCTTCCTCTTTTTTCTTATAGAAACAGGTTTTGGGAACTATGGTTGTGTAAGAAATTCTGATTATATTTTTAAATCAAAGTCCAGAGGACAGCTGTTCTTTATCTCAGTGCATGTGAGAAACAAGGACAGAAATGAAATTTATTACTGTGTTAAATTTGTATGCTGTTGTTGGAAGCGGGGGTGCAGTTTATTTGGTTTTGGATTGTTTTTACCCCCTTAATGCACAACTGGCTTCTTTGAGCTCAGGAAACAAAGACTATATTAAAAACTCACATGTGTTTTCTTACCTTAAGTAATTTTAAACAGTTCTGTCCTGCAACTAATTGTAGTAGGTGGTACAGAGAGCTAAGTAATTTCTGATAATGAGGGACATTTCACCTATTTTAGTCTGCCTTAAGCATCTCTATTAAATTTAATAAAAATGATCAAACTTAGACTTTTATATTTTCAGCATAGTCATCAGGAAAGGGGGATGCCCAGTGATGTGATTCAGAGTGTTAAAAGCTAGATCCCTAATGTAGCTGGTGACAGATGCTCTAAATAACTTCACACTGTGCATGTGCAGCAGGTACATCAATGTAATTTCATTAATACAAAATTTGTCCTTGTGCCTTCTGTATTTAGAACACCATACGGCTTGTGCTTCAAAAGTTTTGAAAGCATGTAAGACTGGTCTTCCTGAGACAGAAGGCAGTCAGAAGGGTTATGCCCCGATGAAAAAGTTCAGAGCTGAATTTCTCTATGTGCAAGTTATACTGAAAACACAGTGTGCACACAACTATATAATCTATTATTAGTTCCACTCAAAAATTAGGAGCATATCACTAATATAAAATGTACCATGCTTTCTTGTCAGCTGCTGCATTCTGATTTTCTTGGAAGTATGGAAATATTCTCACAATTCCATGTTGAGTGGAAGATCCTCAAACGGTGTAAATTTGTTTCTCTCTGTAATAGAAATATGCCAACATATCACAGTCTGAGCAGCTGCCCCTTCTCCACAGGGCACTGCTGAGTGTGATTATCTTTACTTAAGTCCGCAGAGCAGTCTCAAGATAGAAAGATAGCATCAAATGATACTAGAAAATGTTTTCATTAAACAAAACTAATTAGAGCTTTGCTATGGAAACACCCAAAACAAACCAACACTAGGCAACCAGTTTTTTTTAAAAATACTGCCTTTTTTTAGTTTCTTCTAATATAATTAATGGAAGAATGGTTTTATTCCAAATTTTTATTACATTATTTCAAATTTTATTTCTGCTTGCCATGCAGTTGCAGACATAAACCACTTTTTTGTCCTCTTTTTAAAACTAAGGGTTGGAATATCTATTTTATGCATTTAAAATGAATCCTTTGAACAGGGCTGTAAGAATAATGCCAGAATTTTTGCTAGAAGGCGTATCTCCAGCTGTCACAAACCAGCACTAATGTGACCACTGGCTTGGATAAGTCACACTGGAAATATGAACCGAGGATGGACCTCCCTGGTTGGTGGCACAGGCTGTTCCTCAAACATGTTGCAAAATATACACCCAACTAAGTAGACTTTGAAGGGTCAGACTCAGTCTTCCCTGCTTCTCAATCTTTGGGTCAGGGCAAGAGTCAAAGGTTTAGAAAACGCATCAGTACAACATTTTTCATGGTGTCCCTTCAGCTTTTTTCTGCAGTAAGTAGACCTTGATGTTCTGTTTTGCTTTAAATAATTCAGCTCATTTCTTTGGGCCCAGAGCTCTCCATAGAACATTTTTGGCAGAGTGACCAGATGTTTCAGAGTGAATCCTGAACAAACCAATTTTCAGTTCAGCAGTTTCTCATTACTGCTGAGCTACTTGGAATTTTAAACTGGAATGTCAAAACCTACCTGCTTTGGAAAGGCAGGAATTTGCTTTAGGAAACTGAATAATTTTTATTTTTTTTTTTACTGTCATGTGCAGAATCAAAGTCGTGTTAAGAAGATGCCACACCCACAGCACAAATTCTTCCTGCTCATTACTTTGTCCTGGTAAACAGCAGCTTGCCATAGTTGCTTAATTTACTTCTGTGTTTCAGATGCTAAGTAAAAAGAGGTCTAGTCTTTAGAAGTTTAAATCTGTACTAGGGCAAAAATTAGACTTTGTTCCAGCTACACTTGGTGGTTGTTATACATGTGTTGTGGGCATGTGCCTGAGGTGCAGAAAACCTTTCAATTCCTGATTTAAACGAGGACTTTGAAATCAGCTGTCTCAGAAGTATCAATTCACCCCTTTTTATTTGGTTGCTATCCTCTCCTATGAAAGCTGGTTTACTTTTTTTTCAGAATCAAGTATTCACTGATTGTGAAAGAGCTTTAAATGTTACAGGCTAAAGGACTCACCTCAGATGCAGAAGTCTTATTCAAGTATGGGAGGAGGATTTAAACTTGGCATCATGCCTGCATGAATACTGAGGGATGCTGTTTTGTTGTTGGATGAGAAAATTCCACTTTGTCCTTAAAAAACTTCTATTATTAAAAATTCTGCAGATGTAAGATTCTTGCTTGATTGAGGTTTGACTATGAGTGCACTACTGTTTTCCAGTGAAGGCAGGCTTTAAGAAATTCCTATCTGGGCCTGTGAATACATGTCACTATGGGAAATTCCTGTGTTACATCCCACTACAGCAATTTTTCTCTGGGAGTATATCATATTTACATCAGCTCAGAATGAATGAGAAGCATGGGCTTTCCAGAGTCAGACATTAAAAGTAATGATACTGTTTTATAAAATATACCCAAAGTGGAAAAAGGGCTTTGTTAGAAAAAAAGAAGAAAAGCAAATCATGTTCTGACAGCTTTCCATGTAAGGCCACAAACTGTTTCTTTCAGAGGAGAGCTGCACCTGGGCTGACCTCAGTGGGATGGAGCCTGCACAGATGTCCCCCCACATCAAGTCAGTTGAGGGCTCAGAGTACCCTAAACACCAGTGCTCTAAACACCTCTGAGCATCCTGTGGACAGTAAGCACTGGTGCTGCAGCTAGGGAGAGGATCCTGAGCTGTACTTTTGTGAGAAACAACAGGAAACTGTACTGAATCTAGGAGACATGTAAGAAAATTCTCATGGTTTATAATTTGGGTTATGGTTGTGTCTGCTGTCCTTGCTGAGGTCCTGTTCTGTGGTGGATTGTGTACCCACACAGTGACAAGGCTGTTTGAGTCAGGATAAGACAAACAGAAAGAAACGAGAAATTAAAGTTTGAGGTGCATTTTCTAGCTTAACAGAACGCTTGGTAGAAAAAGTAATTAAGAGACAGCCACCACTCTGGAGGAGAGCAAATATCTTAGCTGTCTCTGCACGCTGTCAGAGTCAATTGCTGCTTTTACATAATGACAAGATGAAACGTTAGCTTCCAAAGTTATAAAGAACAGGGAAATTTTTATTTTATTTTTTTTAATCACAGGATGTCACCGCTATTTACTGCAGAATCTGGACTTAAAAGCATTATTTTTTTTCACCTCAGTGCTAGACTGGATTAAGTATATGCAACAGCTCAGCCTTAAGGTTTAAGGGTATAAGAAGTATTGTAGTTTGAGCAAATCATCTGTTTCTAACAGATAAAACTACAAGTAGTTAATGATACCAAACAATGCTGTTCAAGGTGGGTGATACCTCTGTTTTTGGAGGTATATGGTAGCATTCCATAAACTTCTGTACAACTCAAGAAAGTGTTTAAATGATAACTTCAGAATAGCACTGATAATGACTTTTCTATGAGGAGCTAACATGTTGAACATATACTGAAGTGAGACTGTTTGTGAGATTCTGAAGACCATTTAAATCTTTTATGAGATTTCTTGATGTTGATGCCAAATGCTATTAGTCTTCCATACATTTACCTGAAAACTATGTAAGTCATTTTGAAATACTGATCACACAATCATAATTAAGAACTTAATTTTGATGGATCAGCCTGAAAGCAACTATGAAATCTGGACAAGAAGTTGTATATATTTTATGTGAGAAATTAATATAAAATCCTCTTCAGCCTTCCTCTGTGGAAATTCCTCTCCTTCTCTGAAAGTAAGAACACAGATGATTCTTCTTTAATTACACTGAAATCATTACACTTCTAAGAAACAAATGAATCTTTTTTTTCAAGTTCCAAGAATTAAAGAATGACGTTCAGCTGAAATATTGTCAAAGCTGTGCATTTGTCATGGAAATCAGACCACACTGTGTAAAATCACATTACTTTTTAGGCAGCTTTATGATAAAGCTGGGGAAAAAATTAATTTTTGTACAACTAATTTTTGTAATTTTTGTACAAAAAATTTTTTTTTTTCCCCAGGAACACAAAAATATCATGCTGGTGAAGTTTTGGACATGTTACTGGTACCAGTACTGGAGAATGCTTCTTAAACCTCAAAGGTCTCATGCTTAGCTAGCTCAAAAAAAAAACAACTTTGTAGTCTGTTTACTCATAGTTACAAGAACGTTTGATGTGTACTTCCCATATATTTGAAGTCTGATACATACTAAAACTTCTCTTTGAGCTGAAAATCCTTAATTTCACTGTGTTTAAATAATATTTCCTTACTGTCTCAAAGATTTAAAACTATGCAGTATGCACTGTGTTTTAATTTGACAAAATATAAATAATACTGCAGCAAATACTTACATATTTTTATATCCTAGACCTGTTTTGTTTCACAGAAATAAACATTTAATGAATCTTTAACATTTAGTTGCATTCGAGGGGTAACACTGCATAGGCTAATAAGTTGACTAATTAATGTAGTTATCAAAGTAGTTCACTACAGAAAACAGCCAGTCATTCCTGAAATCTGTTATCTGAATTATTAAATGCTACAGTTAATATTCAGTGCTAATAGGGACAAAAAATGCTAATAATTTCAAAGTAAAGGAAGATTCTGAAATAGAGTACTATCAATTAATTTTATCCTAAAATGTTCATTTTTATTAATTAATATTTCTGAGGTCATCACTTTCCACTTGAAACTGAACCCTCATAACTGCCTACATCTGGAAAAATTATGCCTCTTGTTTTCAGATACTGAGCAGAAAATGTGCTGACTCTCACAATTTGAACACGAGGTTTTGTTGCATGGTAATTTTTCATGCAAATGAATTTTTACCTATCCGTGTCTGTACACCTGTTACTCAGTTTTAACTAGAACTGCATGCAATGTACGATGTAAATTTTCTTTTTGATTGAACAACAGGCTTATGAAATTATCAACCCTTTCACCAGTTTTATGGTTTGGGAAATAAATTGTTAAATTTTAAGTAAATTCTTACAGTACATTATCTTTTCCTTGCCTTCACATCATTGTATGCATTTGCTTTTGCCTTCTCTTTCAAATGTAAATTATTTATCAAAGATATTTAAAACTGTTGCTATCTTACATGCCCTCCATCTCTGAATGCTTCCAAATGCCACCGTCCAAATGCCAAATTTCTTGCATATGAAATTGTACCATGGAATATAAAATTAACTGTCCCAGATGTATAAATATTTCTTACTAGAAAAACAAGTAAGATTAAGGGTTTTTTATCAGACAATAAAAAGTTTTACCCACAGTTCAACTGGGAATGTATGTTTCTCTTTAGATAAGGATGGGGTGCTATGTATATGGTCTGTAATTTGAAATTACTTTCTTCATTCCAGTCAGTATTGTCCAGACAAAGCATTCTGAATATCTAACCTTATAATTAGTCACCACCAGGCTCAGTCCTGCAAGCTCTTATGTAAAGAAGTACTTTGGATTAAATATATGGGGTTTTATTTGGGAGTTAGAACATGTATATGCTTAATATTTTTCATTTTTCAGCCATAAATGTAGATATAGATGCTCACTGTCAGGTGTTCAGCCTTCTTCTGCTTCTCTCCACAGTCTCACATAGTATGGGAAAATACCAAATAAGTGGTCTTAGACTTAAGATGTTATCTTCATGTCATTTTGAGAATGTAAGAAATTAAATTAAATTAAATTAAGCACTGCATGTTAAACACTACATGAAATATCCTGGAGGTAGTCTGTGCATCTCCTCTGGAAACAAGATTTCCCAGCTGAGGTTCATGAGTAGTTCTGCTTTAAAAAAGGCAAATCTATCTGCTCTGATCACTTTTCTCATAATGTATGAGGAACAGTCAGCAAAGTAGTCTTAAAATGAATGGAGACATGGACAAGGTCTCCATTTTCCCCTTTTCCCTTCTCCAAAATTCCTCTTTTTTTGGATGTGATTTCCTTCATATGAATCTGAAAAAACAGCTTTACCATCAAAGCATAGAAGCAGCAGAGATGAGAATAAAAAGAGGACAACAGAAAAGAAAATTAAGATAAGATTGTAACTCGCCATTTCTTAAAGTGAGCTCTGGACTCAAGGAGAGCAATAAACAAAACCTTTATTTTTTCAAAGTGTTAGTAGTATCTCAAATAATCTTTGTATCTCTACCATTACAGTATGTCTTTCAACAGCATAATTAAAATGTTGTAATGTTTTAAGTTCACCTTCTTCTTTGAGCAGCTCCAAAGCAGTGCAATTGCAAAGCTTGGCTTGCATCTAAATGAATGTGCAGGTTAGGGAAGCTGAGCAGAGAGCAGCTCTCTGCAAGTTATGAATAAAATAGGAAGTGGGTGATCAGCTGCTGCTGATGTTGCTGCAGATTCTTAGCAAGCCCTTTGTAAAAAGCAGAAAACTTCCCATATCTCACTTGTAGAAATGGTGTTTTGCAGTAGAACTGAAAACTGGTTTTGCACTTGCAAAGTAGCTCAGAAGCATTTTGTTTTATAGAAGTGTGTTTTAAAACACAAAACTTCTGACCGTATAACTGAACTTGAAAAATCCTGAAGTTCTTTTTTATAAAATCTAAATAAATTCATAAAGGAATCTAAAAATCCTGCAGGATGTTTGGAGTCTCCTTGCAGTAAATGATCACTGTCAGGTTTTCTTCACATGAATGAAAGCAGAGAGGGTTGGTATCTCATTAGTAAATCACTGCATCAGGGGTCAAAGGGATTATGATCCTGCCAGAGGCCGTACTACAGGTCAAAGGAAAAAGGACATGATCTGCTCATTAGGATATTATGAGAATAAACAGTTTTTCCCCTGTGTGTGCAAGAAGTTGCCTTGTTATGGAAGAGATCTTCTCACAGATGTCTATTGCTTTATATTTATAGTGAAGTTGGTGTGATCACAGTGAACTTAAAATGGTAGGTAGTGTAATATCCACTATTTTACTGTTCCAATTTTGTTCAGTATGCAATCCTGGACTAAAAGTTTTTGGGTTGAGGGAATATATGGCTTAGATGCTACAGCCTGATACCTTAAGCATAATTAAGAATTAATTCTTTGCCATTAAGGCTGGGCTGCATAGAAACTGGAGGCCAAGCTAATGCATTTTCAAGAGAGTACATTGTTGATAAGATGGTGTACAGCTCATTTGGAGATAGCTGGAATTTTTAAAGCACTATTGACTTTGAGGGTAGGTATACATTTTTGCTGAAGTCCAGCCAAGGTGTGAGAAAAATATGAATAGTTGAAGGCAGCCCATGCTCTGACAGAATGGGGTAGTTTTGTATTTCAAGGGAGATTCTAAAAATTTTTATTTGTAATTGTTGCCAGGTAAAAGCTTTGTACCAAGAAATCACGTTTGATTGTAGTACAGTTTGAAGCTATTGTCAGGGTTTCTATCTTCACCCAAATGATGTTGAACTGCCAGCATGAGTACTAAATTATCTCTTTTTCCTTTAGCTGCTTCAGTTCAGCTCATGTTGGTACTTAGACATCATTTTTCATGAACATGCCAATCTCTTACCAAAGTAGTGAGATACCCTGGTGTCTAGAGAGGAGTTACATAGAGACATGTCATTTCAGCTTTGCCAGAACTTTGGGTTTTGAACTAGTTTCTCTTTGAGTTCATACCGAAGAGGCATGGAAATTACTGAGGATTGTCATATGCAGGTTGATTTCTTCCAAGACTGTTGAACACAGAATATCTGCACATGAGGATAAGATTAGTTCTTCCTCTATATGTTACGTTAGCTACCAAAGAGGTATCAATATCTCTGTTTCACAAGCAAGGGTCAAAATTACAAGCTTTTTACACCAAAACTTCAATATCTTGAAGTTCCTGATGTATAAATGTTCTCCAAGAATGTAGGTAACATTTTGGTCACCGCAGCAACGGCATTTGATTGAGAAGGTTCCCAGAGAACAGAAGTTTTTGCAGTTATCTTTGCACAGTTCTGCTGTAAGTGCTGAAGCTCTGGGCATGGTTAGAGAAGTCTAATGCCACAAGAAGCAGTGTAATAGGTTATTTGGTATTTTCTATGGGCAATTTCTATGACAATTTTCTCTTAGCTGCTATACAGGTGCATGGGTTTTGAGGAACTCATTCATTTCTGTTCCTTCATTCCTTTGTGATGAACTTCAGTTTCTGCATCTGTTTCTTCAGTCCAGAACAGCATGTAAAAAAGCTGAGTCCCAAGAATAGACAAGAGGCTATTTGGAAACTGAAGGTGATGAGAGCGCTTTGGGTGTATGTGAAGCCAAGATGTAGTTTTAGGTTGATTTCTTGTTATGAGTGCCTGGACTTGACTTCAGTTTCACTACCAGAACAGAGTCTTTGTGTTTCCTCGCAGTACCAAGGGTCTCAGAGACACAGAGATGGGACTGAAGTAAAAATGAAATGCTCCATTGAAATAGGAAACAAAATGCTACTGGAGCATTCTGATAGCTTTGATACTGTGGGCCTGATTACAACAATTTTTTCATTATGAATGTCACCTTCCTACTAAACTTGTCCCATTAATTTCACTGTTAGAATTAAAGTAGTTTACACCCACATCAGTGCAGATAGTTACACCTCTAAAGGCAGGGAAGTAAGAAAAGAAGAAAAGAAGAAGAAAAAAAAAAGCAGTATTTCATTAGTATGATAACCCTTTAGGTATTGTTAGAATCCAGTAATGCACGTACATTAAAGGGGCAGGGTTTTCACCTGCTAGTCTTAAAAATAAGCACTTAATCTAAAATGCCTGTGTTATTCTTTACTGACTCAGTTTCCTATTGCCCAGATTTGGTTCCCAAGAGACAACAGATGAATGAAGTATTATGTACAGAGACTTGGGCAGAATTTTTACCTTAGTCCTACAAACTAATCACAATGAAGTAATGTTGTATGATGACATGAAGCAGGTATGCATGTGGTGTACATACACAACACTGCATTAGAGCAAAATAGATATAAGCACAGAAAAACTGATACAGGATTCCCTGTTGAAACACAACTATAACTCATTAAAACCAATTAATATAGCTTTTATGAAAAAAAATCTTCCTGGCTTCTTTATTTTGTTAGAATGTACTTAAAAGATTTCAACTGCAGATACATGCTCAGATTGTCAGTCCAATTGATCTTCAGGAGTGATTTTAGAACAGTAAGAGTCTGTGGATGAATAAAAACTGTGAAGAATTACATGCAAATACGGAGTCCTCAGAGACTCAGATACAAGAAGAGCACAATCATGTGTAATTTTGTCTCATTTGAATGAAGCTTGTCTTTACTTAAATGCAAATATATGTGCAAAATTAAGCAATGTAAACCATACCTATGAAATTAAGTAGTATTATGCCTGAGGAAAACATCTAGACATTATAAACATCTCTGTAGTTGAGTAAGAACAATGACGTGATAGAAGTCTAATGAATAATGGTTGTCAGCCTGCAACCCTAACTTCTGTTTAATTTGAATTTCTAAGTTTCTAAATTTCATTGAAATGGTGAGAATTACAAATTATTCTTTATCTGGCCATATCTCTACTGGCTGTATCCAGAGGATTTCAGTACTTTCTCCAATTTTCATCCCTCATTCTGTTTTGGAAGTGCAGACACCTGAATACCAAATTGAGGCCATTAGCAAAAAGCTTTGATTCAAAAACTTTGTAAATATGCGAAGATATATATTATATGTAATATATGTGATACCATGTAAATTTATTCTTAGCATATCTTAAATTGTACGGGTCTGCTTTTGCAAGATGAATGTTCCTTAGCAAAGCAACCAAAGAATTCACCTGTGTAATCAGCAATGTTGGGACGTTCAGTACTTTGCTCTTTAAGTAGTGGAAGAATTCAAGTGTTTTCAAATACGTTGTTCTTAACATGTATATTAACAAGTTACTTCAAGCAGACAGGAAGCCAAAATCATCCAGATATTTTTGAGTTCTGTGTTAGTTAGCAGATACACTATCTGGGTTTGGTGATTTTGCTTTGATTGCTCTCTCATGAGAGGTCCTTGTAAATAGTTAACAATTCCCCTTTTATCCCTATTTCAGACTCCCAGCCAGATAAAGAAAGCTCTTTTTGTATTTTTTTGTAACTTTCAATGTTAACCATTGCTAAATACTTGTTGTTGTTATGTGTTTAAGTCACTTTGTGAGTTTCTTTTCTTGACAAGGTTTTAATCTCCACTATGCAGATGAGAGCTTGAATCTCCAGAAGGATACTTTTTGATTGCAATTGGTTTTAACTGAATTGTGAATCTGCTTTTTCTGTCTTTTCTCCTCTTCCATAGGTTTTGTTGGATTTTTCTCCATATAGCTGGGGAGAGTTCTTTCTGTGTAACTTTTAATCTACTCTTGATACTTGGAATAAAATTCTAGGTTTAACGTCATGGCATCCAAACAGTGACTTCATCAGGTTTTGTTGAACAACCTCTCATCATGAACTTTCAAAGCAATAGTTACTATGATTTTGTTGTGGCTTGCATATGGAACATGAAGTCAGTGCAGCACACACGCACACCAGACAGCTCATGTAATTATGGCTCCTACAGCACTGCATCATTTTGTTTTTAATGTTGCACCTGCTTGTTGAGGGTGTAGCTTCTGTGCAGTTTCTCAAACTGACACTTTTCTAGTGTAGGCTTGCTAGAAAATTAAGTCCAGCTTTTTACAATTTACATTGCAAACATGTTTGAAGATGTACAGGCACTTGTACATCTCATAATCAATGCCATAATATCTTTTAATCCCTCACCCCTTCCCTTGAAACTCTCTGAGCAAGGAAAACCCTAGCAAGACTGCATAGTGCACATGAGAAACTCTGCAGATGGTCTTGTAAAGCAAGTTATAGAATTAAATTATAATTTATTTTAAAGCATAAATACTTGTATACTCAATGGACTGATGTTTTCACGCCTTGTGCATGTCTTCACAAAGGCAATTTCAAGGCCTTCTATAGGCAGTATGTTCTTCTAGGCAAAGCCTCTCTTCACCAAATGTATTGTAAAAAGCAGGTTCATCGAAATACATTTGCTCTGGGGTGCCTGCAGTGCTGATATTTTACCTTGTAAAATTTTCATGTAAATATTGAGGTCCCTTCCTCAACTGTTTGCTCGATAAATTCAGCCTGCTGTTTTTTCTCAGGTTCTGAAAGTGAAGCTGTGAAACAGACAGCACCTTCCCCAGCAGCACTTATACAACCTGCCCACACACAACACCCTGCTGCACAATTGCCACCACCTCCTCCACCAGCTCACCCCACTCCACAGTGGCCTTCAGCTCCCAGCCTGCCTCCCAGAACCATCAAACCCAACTCTGAAACAATGTAAGTGAACATAAACCTCGATGTCTTTTCTCACCTTCCTTACACCTACTACTTGGCTCACGAAGATGATTTAAGGCTGCAGCTGTTCCAGGTATCTGCAGGACTGAGGTCTCACACCAATTTCCTTGTTCTACCCTGCCTCTGGCCTGTTAAAAATTAGGGTTTGTTTAGCTTGAATCCAGAAGCTACACTTCTTTCTGCCCCATGGGTACGTGGAGGTCACAGAGAACAGATACCCTGCTGCGGTTTTGGTGTAGTTTTGTGTGTGTGTGTGTTTGTGTGGTTTTGTTTGGTTGGTTTTTTGTTGTGTTTGTTTTTATTCTTTGGGGGATTTTTTTTTTTTTGGTTTTTGCTTGGTTTTGCGTTTTTTTTGTGTGTGTGTTTGTATGTATTCTTTGATCCAGAAGTGTGCAAAAATTTCATACCCTGGTATAAAATCAGTTAAAATAATATCTGAAGCTGTTCCCCGTGGAGGTAGAGAGCCAGGAGGGTCTATCAGTCAATAAGCCAGGAAACAGCTTTGAAAGCCAGAGATACTGAGCTCAGCCCTGCCAGTGAAACCGTGCCCAGAGCCACATCGTGACCTCCTGTGATAACACCAACGAGCCTCTGTTGCACATGGGGCTCTTTTCTTTACCCTTCTTTGAAGAGCTGCGCACAACAGAGGAACCTCCCAGCGACACTGGCACTTTGGCCTCGTGTCAAAACTGCGAGGAAACAAACTGAGCCGGGGTAAGAGGAGCAGCAATAGACAGGCAACCAGAACAAGGCATTAGAGAGGAGGCCTCTGCGTGTGTCTGCTCCGCTGTGCCATGATGGGGCCCTGGGGAGGCTCCGTGTGTCCCCAAAGCCACCACCCCATCTGGTGGCCACCCCGCCCCTGCTGCCCAGCCCCCTGGGTGCCACTGCTGATGGCTGCCAGCCCAGGGTGTCTGCTCTGCCTCCAGGGACCTTGTCCTTCTCTTCGGCCTGCCCTCTGCTAAAAATGCGTGCCCAGGTGCTGGCACGTTTTCTGTCTCCCATTCTTTCTCAGTGCCTTCTCCATCAGGCCATTTTAAAAAGATCACTTTCTGCTTTCAAGTGCTTTCTTTGATTACAGCTCTTGATGATGACTGGCAGTCCTGAATTTCTTTAAGCTTTTACAAGGTATTATAAACTTAAAAGTCCCTGATGTTATTGTTAGTTACACTGTCAGTTTCTGGCTTCTCTCGATTTGATAGCACTTTTAAATCTATGAACATCAGAGGTATTTTTACCTGGCCTAACCTTATAGCTTGCTTAGACTTTAAACTCTGTCACCAAGGAGCAAGTCTTGCAGCTATATTTAACATTGTGCAAAAGTCTGGCATTCTGATTGTGCATTGTGTAAGAATCCTGCAACTGTGAAGGTGATTAAAAAGTCCCAACAGATACTTACCATTCAGTCAGCCCACCTGCCTATTGTATTTTTCATACCACACTCATCTCCATCGCATCTGAGCACCTTTGGCTCATTTTTTCCTACACTGTGGATCAAGGTGTTTCCATGATAAAAAAACAAAACAAATTTCAGATCAGAGGAACAATTTAGTATTGTTCTTGTACCCAGTATCTTGTGGGTAGTTAAGTGGCATACAGGTCTCTAGAGTGTCCAGCCAGTGTAATAGCTGAAAAGAATTAACTCAATAGTGAATGAAAATGCAGCAATAAACCCATCCTCATAGATTTTACATGTCCACTTTTTCATTTTTACAGAAGTTCTGACAATGAAGAAAGCTATGATGACATTGAATTTGTTTCACAGGGTAAGATGCATACATTTTAATTAGTGGCAGCAATATGAAGCTGTAAACATATTGTATTTATAAGATAAGAAAAGTATGTTGTATTCATGAGTGACTTGTGTAACTCATTATTCTTCTTCGTCAGTTTTATGGGTAAAGATGATTGCCTCATAACACTAATTGTTCCATAGTTAATCTGACAGACAGGAACTGCTTTATGAATCTCCCATCTCCCCGGTTTTGTTTTTGTTTTTTGTTTCTGTTTTTTGTTTTGGGTTTTTGTTTCTTTGGTTGTTGTTGGTTTTAGAAGTATGCTGGAATAGTAAATTGCTATAAATTACTAGATTTTCAAATCTGAACCAAAATGAATGCTGCTCTTTCAGTGTTGAAGTTGTGTGCTCTGGTGAAGCAGGCATTGTTTTATACTTGATTTTTAAAAAAAAGTGTTGACTGTGTTTTTAATGTTTCTTTGTGGTCTCCCTTCAGTAAGAGTCAGTGAGTTGCTATGTTGTACCAGGAGCAGCCAGAGAAGCAGATTGTGACACAAAGAATTTCAATCAGCCTTCTGATCTCTCCTCAAGAGGACCTGGTCTGTGCCAGGCACAGTATGCATCATTTATTGTGCTAGCCATCCCTGCTGTACAGTAATGTGGGCTGCAAAGCTGAAACTGAGTGCAGCTCTTTTCTTACCTGCCTACCTACCTGCACACTTAGGAGGAACCAGAAGTTTCACAGTTTCTTCAGCAGCAGCCCAGGGAAGATGCTGGTCTAGGAGAAAAACCTTTAGCTGTTAGGCTGGTGCAAGCAATTTTTTTTAGATGTGTTTGGATTTACCAGGTTTTTAACAATTACTTTCTTGTATAAATGGGAGGTTTTGTAAGCAAATAGAATAGGAAAGTTCAAAAGAATCTTCAAAACAGGTCTACCACTTTTACAAATACATGGAGAAATATGCCTTTTTGTAGCTATTTCTAGTTTGTGGTGGTATACAGAAGCAACCTGAAAAAATTCTGACCTTTCCATTCATATCATCATTAAAAGCCAGGAGTCTGAATGTATTTTCAGTTAATATCACTGTTATTACTAGCAGTTCATAAATAGTTAATTCTAAAATTAATTGGGTTTTGTACAGCAAAAAATAATATCCTGGTTTTGTTTTTTGTCATATAGGTGGAAATACAGAGGGGGTAAGTGTTATCCTCCATGATAAACCTATCCTATTTATCAAAGACTTGGGTAAGCAGAGCAAACTGGAACACCAAAATTTATTAAAAACAAAACAAAATTTTCCCTTTTATTTTCACTAACACTTCCTTTCACTAAAATTTTCCAATATAAAGGCCCTGTTCTACTCTAGTGATAACCACATGTTCTGGTCACACACAGGTTTGGATAATGTCTTTAAGTACCTGGCTGTATTAGGACTAAAACTGTCTCTGGAACCTTAATCTAAGTTCTATTTATATCCCCAGTGTTGCAGTTTAACTACTGCTAACCCTGACACTTTAATGGCAGTGCAATAATCCACACAGATGAAGGCTTTCTGGGACTAACAGTAATTAAAACATCCACTAGCAATGTGCTAGTGTGATGGAAACAATCAAGGACTTTACAGTTTCTGTTTCATAGATGCTAAGTCAGGAAAAGAAAAATATAATGGGTCTGAATAATGTAGTAACTTGGTTTGGGAAGATCAAATTGCTTTGTAATTGTATTTTGCTGTAAATGTTTTATATAGTTTGAATAAATCATAGCAGGTCCATTTTCTTCATGTTTTTCCAAATGTATCCAGGGCACTGAAAACTGATTTTTTTCTTGCAGGGCCAAGAAAGTGATGGAGAGATGTATGAAGACATAAATGACATCAGGTAGTAATTTTAAACTCTAAAACCTGTTATATCTTTATTACTACAAGCTTGATAACAAAGACAGTTCATCCTGCACAAAAGCGTGATTCTACTACTCTTTCTGCCATGCATTCTGTTCACTCATTTCACTAAGAAACATCCTGATTGTTCACAGGTTCTTTCCTCCTTAGACCTGCTATGGCCTGGGCTGGAAAAACTCCTGCAATAAAACCATGTCGTTACTGTGATCTAGATAAAAGAAGTCTGATTTCTGGTCTTTGGAGCATGTGAGAATCCCTGTTTGGGATTACAGCCTAGGAGAAAAATAAACTCATCCCTAGGAACTATGGTCTCATATAAAGCTTTTGTTGTGGTTGTTTTTCTTGCTTTCTAGACAAATGTACTTAGAACTCCTATGAGAGGCTCGACTTACAGTTTTTGTAGCATAGCTACAGAGACAGAATATGAGCTCTGGTCGTTCTTCTGCCATTTAGCCCTTTTCTTGTCTCTTGCCCTGATAATGTCCAATAAGTATGTGATTCACTGTATGACAGTAGCCAAAGAAAAGCTCTAATTCTCTTGGAATAAGGAACAGTCTAAATTTCCTATACAAAAACATCTTGTTTCAGATGTAGAATGACTTTCAGAAAAAAAAATGTTGAATTCCCTTTGATAATAGATAATATAAGAACTACACAATCAAAACAAGGGCTCCTCATTCCACCTTTTTTGTTTATTTGTTTCAATTAAAGTCTGAGCATATCTGTCTAGCAAAAGTATCAAAAATAAGAAGGAAGACTCAGTCCAGGAATCCAATAGGATTTGTTAATCATAGCTCTTACAGACAAAATGTTGGCAGCAAGCATTATAGCTGTAGCTACAGTCCTGATTTCATCCCAGAGCCCAGATCTCAGTACCATTCTGTACATGAGGCACAGCAGAAAATATGCCCTGGAGTGATAGGCACATGTGTGATGCAGTGCAGGATGTAACAGCTACAGCCAGTGCCACAGCACCTAGACTGTGAAAAGTTTCCAACCTTGCTTGCCAAAATTAGATCATAAATGTTTAGACATTCACATGTAAAGGCAGTGTCTTGTCTCCAGAAAACTCTTTCTGGAGTTTCTGTACTCTTAAGGACAGACACTTTAAATTACATATATAATATAAGAGAAAGAGTTTCTCACTGTATCTGTTGCAGCCACACTAGGGCTTAGAATCTTTAACTTTAATTTTCCTGTAAGAAGACTTTTTCCATCACATAGAGGTCTTTGTTAACCTTGGGTAAGCTCTAGTGAGATTTGCTTCACTGCTACACTGAGTCCTGGCACTGTATTTTCAGATCACCAAGGCAAAAAGAAAAGAAGAAGGAGAAAGAAGAAAAGAGAAAAATGGACCAAGAGAAGAAAGAACAAAAGGAAAAAGAAAAGAAAGAGCAGGAAATCAGGAAGAAGTTCAAAGTAAGCTTTTTGGGTTTTAATCTGGCCAAAGATATATAAAGAGCATTATTTAGCATTGTCAGATTCACAGTGCAGTCATCATCTGGCTGTAAAACTCTATATACAGTAAGAAGTTCAAGCACCTGGGTAAATTCTGAATAAAGCTTAAGCTATTTTTTTTATGTTTGGCATGCTCTTGACTTCAGGCTCTGTATTGAGGGCAAAGACATTTTTGCAGTGATATCAGAAAATAAAATGGTTTACATTAAAACCCCTTTTCAAATTCTTCCTATGTAAAAAAAAAAAAAGACTTAGAAACATTTCCGTTCACTTTTCTGTCAAAAAAAGTATTTATGCCACTAGAATAACATCAGAAGTCTTTAATGAAAGTGAGAATTGGTAAAAAAAGAGTATCCATTGTTTAACAGATGTCAACACTGTATTGCTACACAATGCCCTTCCCTTGCTCTAAAGGGAACAGAACTTGCAGCCTAAAATGGGGAAGAAGAGAACAGGGCAAGTGCAAGGGGGAGCTACAGTCACTGTCAAAACCTAGAGGCTAAATTATGAGACTGTTCTTTCTGTTCTGTATAATTTTTATATAGATGGTGGTCATCATACTACCACAGATTATGAAACTTCCAGTTACTTTTTATCAATTAACACCCATTCACAATGTTTCACTGTTCTTCTTTCAGTGTCACTGTTCATAGTGGGCAGCTTTGTTTTTCGTCCTATTATGCTCTGTAAAAAATAAAGCCACAGTGATTCTCTGCCATCATGGCCTTGATCTGCTGTGGAAGAATGGGCATGAGCTGATGACCAAATACTAAAGGAAAATACTAACAGATAATAATAGCAGTTCAGCTGCCCTTTGCCAGGCCCCAAGTCCATGTTTCAGAACACTCCTCTTAAGTGTAGGCATTAGTGCAGTGAATAATTTCAGATTGCAGACTGTTTTCTTGCAGACATTAAAGTGTGTAATTATTCTTAAATACAAACAGATATATTTTAGTGCCTATTTTCTCTCCCATTTCTTTGCCACCTATACAAGTCCAATAATGTAGTCTATAGCTGTTAACATGCCTCCTCAACAAGAACACACATTTGTTAAGGCCACAGATACTAAAATCCAAAATGGTGTCTCCATACCATATAGTAAAGAACTCACAAAGTGAATCCTGAATTCCAGTAGACAGTGTGATCATTTCTTGTGAGTACCTGTAGGACAATTTACAGAGCAGAATTGTAAACACAGGACATTATGTGGTAGACTTATTTATGTTAATGAACATTTACTCGTATGAGTAGTAGTTCTACTGGAACTACAGGGAGCTGCCCATTGGAATTAAATACATGTCTATTTGTGCACCTGTGAAAGGCTACATAGATTAACTTTTTGGCTTTAGTGTTTGTACTTCTGTGATTTTACTAGACACTTCTTCCACTGTTCTACTGCTATTAAACTAGACTGAGTAGTTTGGGACAGGAGTAATGCATTTCTGTTTATTCACCTAGGCAATTGTAAATGCGAATGAAAATAATAATCATCACTACAGTTATTTTCTGTTTGGTCTGAAAGTTTGGGAGAGAACTCAATTTTTTCATATCTGTGATTTCTTTTCTTGATTCTTCTCTACAGTTAGTGGGACCCATCCAAGTCCTTCATCAGGCACGAGCTTGTGCTGACTACAAGGGAGGGAAGAATGAGTTGTCTGTCAAACAGGGAGATGAGATTGAAATCATTCGCCTCACAGACAATCCAGAAGGAAAGTGGCTGGGCAGGATAAAAGGATGTTGTGAGTTGTGTTTCTTACTGAATCTTTTCATTCTATGGCAGCAAAGATGTGAGCATTTCACCAAGAGGTAGCCTTACCAAGGCTGAGTCCCTGCCACCAAGTAAATAATCATCACAATCTACCCTCCTCTTTTTAGCTGGCACGCAAGGCTTAGTTCATAGTAGGAATTTATTGTGCAACATAATGTAACATATGCAGGCAGTGGAATAAATTAGGAACAATATGTTGGGATCTTCATGGACCTTTTGAGAAGCAATTCCATGACAGCCTTCAAATAGCAACCAAACTTGGCTCCATGCAAGTAACAAGGACTGCATTTTTTTCATGTCTTTGTATTAAAAATAACATGAGTGTCCCTGAAATAGAAGCAGAGAGTATAATGATCTGTTTTAACTGTTTATCTTGTTCCTACTCCTCTGGAAAGTTTCTAGCTGATTTCTAGGTTTGCTTTTATCTGAAATCAAAGATATTTCTGTAATTGTATAAATATCATCAGTTGATCCACAAGTATGATAAGGTGTCAATGATCTGGTTTCTGGATTATAGAAAAGACATTAAATCATTAAGACATAGAAAAGATGCTTTAAATCAATTAAAATTATTAAAAGCACATGCTTGATTTTTAATAAGATTAATATGAGAGTAAGTTCAGTATGACAGCTCACTCATGTAGAACTGGATGGTACCAGGTGAGTATGTTGTAGTACTTAATATCAAAAGACACAGAGGTGTCTCATAAACAGCAGCTGAGACATCAGTGACTGTTCCGCCTGGTGAATGGAAGGCTCATGGGACGCCTTAAAATTGTTCATAAATATCTGATGGGAAGGTGTAAAGAAGAAGGATACAGGGTCTTTCCAGTGGTGCCCAGTGACAGTTCAAGAGGTTACAGGCACAGATTGGAAGAGGTGGTGCAGTATCCATCCATGGAGATCACCAAAACCTGATAGGCCATGGTTCTGGGCAAGTGGATCATGCTTGGCCGGGGGGACTGGGCAAGATGATCTCAAGAGGTAACTTCTAACTTTAGCTCTTCTGTAACTCTGAAGTTTTCCAAATCTTTTACATGGATCAGAGTCCACATAGGAAAACCAGTCTTGGTGAGAGCTGAGAGAAGGGCATATCCTTGAGCATGTACAGTCGATTAATTAACTTAAATTTAATTAATTTACCTTTCATAAATCGATTCTTGCCTCAGCAGTCTTCTCACTGACAAGTGTCAATGGTATATCCAAATGTTTTCCTCAGTGCTTCAGACTATAATGTTCTCAAGATAGGAGTGATCTGTGAAGCAGACAAGACAACAAAGAAAAAATCACTTTTCATCATTTAAATAAAAGAAAATTAAGTGTTATAGACTTGAGAAGCAAACTAAAAACTGGGTTCATTCAGAAGCAGTGGAGTAGAGGATTTTCCATTTTCAAGAAATTCATGATCATTTTTCATTAATGCTCTCTACAGTTCCCTTCAGCAGCAATAGAATGCTGAGTCTCAGGACAATTGCTCTGCTATATATTTCTCCTGAGCCGTTGTACCCAGAGGTATAACCAGGTACTTTCTTTAAAGATCCAGGGACAGGAGTATAGCAATGCAACTGCAGCATGTCTACCAACCTGAAATAAAATCAATATAAAATAAGTGTCCCACCCTCCTAGTGGTCTGTCAGAATCTTTGGGTCATGGACTGTCCTAAAATATGTCACAAAACTGCAGTGGTTCCAAGGTTAGCTAAGAAAGGTATCTTGCCCCATGAATCCTTCAATCTGAACAGAAAATTCTTTTTTTGTAGCTGAGAATCAAATGAAGGTGAAACTGACTTCTACGAGACAGATCTGAGATTTATATTTGTGTGGACAAGTAAGACACTCAAGCTGAGACTGATTGGGATGAGACAGCTATTTGAAAGTTTTCTGAGATCATACAGGACAACTAAATGACTGATTCTGAAAGTTCTGTTAAAATCATCTTTATACCATAATCTTTAGATCTCTTTGCCTAATTACATGGTTTTGTTAATTTAGATGGATACATCAAAACAACCACAGTGGAGATTGATTATGATTCTTTAAAAAGAAAGCAACAACCATCTACCAGAGCTGCTGTGAAACATCCCATGTGTGAGCAAGAAGTATATGATGATGTTGGAGAGCAAGACAGTATTAGCAGGTATGTACAAGGAATGTGTGAAAGGGAAATAGTGATTCACTCCAGGTAGACTAGATGGGAAGTCTTACACCAGATTAGCCTCTTGTCTCAAAAGAACATCCATTTATATCAGAAACATGTAATTGAGCTGTTGAAACTGAGGCAGTCAGAGGAACAGGACTGAATTCTGCAATCTAGCATCTACAAGCAGTCATATTCAGGAGGAATCTATACTACTGGAAAAGGACCTACAGCATTGCAGTGCAGAAGAGAACAAAATGCAAAACATTCAGTATTACAAATCACCTACAGGAAATAGAATTCTCTTTCCTCCTTACCTTTCCATGTTCTTTCTACTGAAGTCCCATACTGATGCTTCTAACATGCAAGAATAAAAGATTAAAAGCAATGGAAGCAGTCACAGTACCAGGGAACTCCTGCTCATCTTCACTACTTTCAAACTACTTACTTAGCATTCTTAATGCCTCTTTGAAAAAGGACTTCTGGAAGCATGAGAAGGATGGGCCTTTGGAAGAGAATGTGGTTAATGTGTTTACTTCTGAATATAGGGCTTATAAAATCCCATAAGATGGGTTTGTGCTATACCTTTTTGACTCCACAGGAAGCTTCTCTATGGCACAGTCTCACATATATTTGCAATGCAGTGCTATGCTGCAGGCTTTCTAAATCAGTGTGCCATATTTTTAATGTCAGATATATCTGCAGCAATACAAGTGCCATTTCCAGCAGTATCAGTCTTGCTGGCAGGGAAATATTCCAGCGATCTTGTGAAAAAGTCAAGACTACCACATGACCCAACATGATGGTTGTACTCTTTGTTACCCTATCTCACATAAAAGTCTGCTTCTATCATGTGATGCTACAAACCAGTACTCACTCTCCATTACATGTCCTGATCTGCAGAAACACATAGCCCAGGATTCAGATAAGACGTATGCATCTGGGTTTAGAGAATTTTGTTGTTTAGGATAAGCATCCAGAAGCACTTAGCCATTATACCTGCTTTTACTGCTTCCTAACACCTGAATTTGGAAGCCTGGCTGGGATAAAGAGAATGCAGCTGGCTGGCTGGTAGGCACAGCTGATCCTCAGGTGTTAGAACATCCCCATGATCTCCAGAAACAGTGCTTAGAAAGATCAAGCAATCAATACAGTTTTGCATCTGATATTTCTATAAATTGCTTAATATCAGTTTTACTCCCTTCATATTGGTCTCATAGTGTAATAACCTAGACAGAAAAATTGCTGTAATTGTTCTATTTTTTAGGTAATCTCAGCATTAGGTACTTCATCACAGAGTATCTTTGGCCAATCCTTTTCACTTTAGCAAGCATTACAATTAACCACACCAATGCAAGGAATTTAGAAAATTACTGAATTTAGAAGCAAGAAATAATCCTTATGCTTATACAATTGCATATTAAAATAACAGTGTAAGGAACTTGGAAAGATGAGTGAGTGGCTCAGATTCATTAAATTTCTTAAGTTGTATTTTGATATTTTTATTTCTTCTGATGATTCGTAACTCTATGCCCAGATCATAAGCATGTATTTTTGGAAAGTCTGTCATACATCAGCATGTTTTGAAACTTCCATAAAGAATGCTGTGATAAAATAAGCTTCTTGACCAGATAGCATAACTCATTATTGGTAGTATTGTTGATATTCCAAAATTAGTAAGTGACATGGGCTGTTGTATTTCAAGATTTCATGGCAAAAGGGCTTATTAGATACCTTCTTTGGATGTACTCATTTAAGTAAAGCTCTTAAGAGAAATAAAGCTCTTAGCTGGAAATAATCTCAGCTACTGTAAACCTATAAGGTTCTTTTCAATTACTGTTAGAACAATCAGCTAATATGCAGGTAGAGGTTTAAAGCACCACCCAGTGAAAGCTAGATGATAAGTTGATTTTTTTTAACATTTAATCTCAAGAAAATCTCATCATAAGGGACGGATCATGTGGATGCAATCTCGAGTGTTCAGTTTATTCCACTTTGAATACATGACCTGCTGAGGTACATTCCAGCATGAATTATCTTATGATCCTGTCATATTTTTTACTTTAGTTTAAAGATATCAAAAGGAATGAAAAATGTATTCAAAATAAATCATTACAGCTGTATTCATCAGTTCTCATTTCATTGAAAATGACTCTATTAGAAATTACTCAGTTGCTAACAATTAGGACAATATATTCTGCTTGTATGAAAATGTGCACCTTCATTGGCTTGAAACATTTGCATTGATTTATGCAAGCAGAGAACTTGCTTCACAGTATTACTTATGGAATACTGTCCTTTTTTAACATTAACTAAAGATGGTGTTGGTAAAGATGGTGATAACTCTCTCCTGATACTTTGAGTTAATGTGAATGTTATTTTAAAATACTCTTTTCTGATTTGTAATTAATTATTTCCAAGGCAAAAACAAAAAACAAAAAACAAACAAAAAAAAATCAACAGAGTATTTTTTACAGCTTTACCTGAATCTACTAGAAGCTTATATCTCCTCACCTAGGAGCTATTTCATTTACGAATTAGGTGGTGCATTTTCTTTTATTCTTTAGCATTAGCTACTCTAGCTGTAAGAAAGCAGCGTAAGTGTGGTCAAAACAGAGGAAAAAAAAAAAACAACAAACCATCTAGAGCATTTGGTTGTTGCCCATACAGAACTCAGGAATATATATGCCTGAGCTTGCATTTAGCAAGATCATCATGAGCCACTGATTGAAATGCAGAATTTGTAGTGCTTAGCTGGCAATGTACATGACAGCCAAAGCCAAGAGGTTTGCATCTAACAACTACAAAAATGACGGGTCATCATGGGTTTTTTTTTTTAAAGGATGTCTGTTTTTCTCTAAAACATGTCTTGTTTGCTTTTTTAGTCACAGCGGGGGTCAAAGTGGAGCTGGACGTAAGTTGTGCTTGTACTTCTGCAACTTCAAAATAATATAGTAATTATAAGCATGCTAAATGCTATGCAACAGGCAAAAAAGATAGATGCATAGTGGCCAAATTAACCTCCTTTCCACCAGTGTAAATTTGAGTTGAAAGAAATTTTGTCTTCAGATAAGATGAATCTGAAGAATGCCAGGAGGTGACAAAACTGATTTTTATTATTATTGTTACTATTATCCCATAAAGCAGCACATTTATGATTGGCAAAACATCAAAATGAGTTTAAAAACCAAGAGGTTTTGTGCAGCTGAAACCCAGTTCTGAAATAGCCAGTAATACTGCCAATGAAAGCTGCATTTTACTGACAGTTACAGAGCTTCAGTTTTAGTGGTACTCTGGATTCCTAGCCAGCATGGCTGCAACATTTCACTCTGTCAAAAGCTCACATTCAGATGCAGGTTTCCACTTAGTTGCAGAGATATATTTATGTAGCATTCTTTGCTAATCACAAGAGCACAGCTCATCTTCTCAGCTGAGAGTTTAGATACTAGTCATGGCAGAAGCATCCCCTGGCAGAGATGAATGGAGCTGCTGCCAGCTGAGTGCAGATTTCAGTGACTGCTCTGACCACTGGCTAAAGCTGGACATGGAAACTGAGCTAACTCTGCACTGAAGGAGAGGTGGCTCAAAGGTCAAAACTGAGACCAAGATGGGGAGTTTACACTGTAGTTGCCTCTGGCTTCTGTGAATGAACACAAGATGTCATTTGCTGAAAGTGTCAGTCTGATATCTTCAATGGTCACTCAAGTCACACACAAAAAAATTAAAAGTTATCAGTCATCATAACAAGTGACCCCAAATTTAGAGTATCATCAAATACAGTAGTTTTCATGCTCTTGTAATTGGCAGTGCCACATTTAAATTCTTTGGATGGCATTCCCAACTGGGATAAGACTAAATCACTGTTTTAATAAGTAGGCTGTGCTTGTTTTAGAGTAAGATTCCATTTGTAAGGATACTGCACAAACTGCACACATATTTGAGATACTTAAGAGGCCAGTAATGAATACCCTATTAAGCAGCATTAAGTATAAATACATTGATTCACTGTCTGATCTGTTAAAGAGATGTTCCCGCCTCCTCCTTCTGATCAGCAAATTTATGATGGGATTGATGATGAAGATGATGTAACCAGGTAAATTTGTATATAATTTAAATAATCTGCATCCTTGTCAGTGTTTTCATTTCAGGTTTTATTATTTTTTAATTAGGCATAATTAGCAAGTATTAGGATGTTTAGCATGTGGGTGGATCCACTTGGTGGACCAGGATGGATCCATGATGCTATACAGTTCTTTAGTCTTTCAGAGTTTTGTTCACTAATTAATGTTTGTATGTCAACAAGAGAAACTGCATTTATGAAACCCCCCAAATCCCCAACTAGACAGAATAACTTTGAAATTAAAGTAATGAATTAAAATGTTAGCTAGGTGAATGACAAAATGAAAACAGTAAGATACTAGATTAATTTCTATACCTACAAGTATATTTCAGTATTTACAAATGACCCAACATAAATAATTCTAGTTTAGCATTTTAGCGTTTAGCATTTAGGTAAGTATCCTCACCTTGTGGTATATACATTGTTAGCATTAATGAGCATTAATTATGTGCATTAATGGAGAATTTAAACTGCACCTTTTAAAAAGAATATTACATTTTACATTGTGATAATTGCATGCATACTCCAAAGGTCCATATCACAGGATGAAGATAAGAATGGTATCTGGTCCTGGGGAATCCTGAAGTGGCTAAAGGTCAAAGATGAGAAAAAGAAAAGTGTACGAGAAAAAAACAACAAAGTGAATGTGGCAGAAGATAATGGAAATTTGTTGTAAGAGTCTGCCAGGAAATCACAGTACACATTACCTATTTCTAAAAAAGTACTGATCACATGCTACTAACATGTTCTCATAGCACCTAATGAATCATGCATCACAATGAAGCTCAGAATGTTACTTTTCTGCAAAAACAGACCTCTTTTCTCTTCATCTGACTAATATCATTATTTTCTTGGCAAGCTGTATTAGTTGTGTAAAGCTGATAATGAAAACATACCAAATTTTCTTTTTTATGAAGAGCACCAACATAATCCTTCATCTTTGTGCCACTCTAGTAACAACAGTTCTCTGTATCCTCAGTTAAAATGTACTTTGCTCATCAGTACAATGCTTCTGAGACCAGGTGGAAATCTAATCTCATTAATCCAAACTTTAGCAATAACATGCCAAGCAGGGAAGTGCCATGATTATCTTCTACCCATCTTGCCTAGAGGTTAGATCAGTAACTGGTGCTTTTAGCACCTTCTCTCATCCTGTTCTGAACCAGTTTGCATTGATAAAGTGGCAAAAATACATTTAGTCCATGAGTATTGCTGATGTCAGCAGAGCTTCAAATTGTCTGGAGATTATTTGCACCCCTTGTGTTGCAAGTTTTAAAAATTATTTAAATTATGCAAAAGCCTATTAGTGTGATATAAATACTTAATGAGCATGTTTTTTGTTTGTGTTTTTGTTTTTTTCCCCACAGCATGTCTCTTTCAACAAAACAGTTTGGAAAAGGTAATTAATAGCTTATTGTTCACTATGCATATTGATTTCTGATCTCTTTTCTCTATATGTTACTCTGTATCATGCCAGTTGCAAAAATTTGTCCAGTGAAGAAAACTGGATTTCCCATTGCTTACCCATTTCCAGCAAACAAATTTCTGTCACTGATTTTGCTACAGGCAATGATACATAAATATATTGCAAGCTCTCTGGAAAACAATTTCATGTCATGATTTTTCCATGTGAGATTTCCACTGGTTTATTTCATTTGACATTTTCTATGATCCGATACACTGGGAAAGAAACATTCAGTGCAACACTTTAAAAATAAAATGATTGCTGTTATATTTATCACTTGAAGCCTCTTTTCAAGATAACATATTCATAAACAAAAGCTCGGGGATGGAAACCCAGAAAGTCCTTAGAATTTTTGAGTCTGTTGAGTATACTGAGTTCTCAGCCTTTTATCTCTTATGGTGATTTTTCTATCCATTTATGTGATGAGTTGAACAATTGCTTCCTCTCTATGCTGAATGTGATTCAAAGTATATTATTGGGGTAAGAATATTTTTCACTGCTTTGGCATTGCAAGATAGCCTAGAAACTAACACCCATGTGATTCATACCCACTTTGAAGCAATGCTGCATTGACCAGAGTGCTATAGAAGTGCCTAAGTGTACATTAACATCAAACCCCAAAAATATACTTTGATGCAACATAGTGAGAAATGGACTAATTAAAATTATGATCAAAGGCTATTGCATTAGCCAACATGTGCTACAACTTGCTTCAGCTTAAGAAGATTAAAATATCAGTGAATACCTACTATTATTACTATTAGAGACTTATTCTGAAAGGTTGGGTGATGTTCATTTTGCACAGCACATTGTGCAGAGAACTCACAGTTACTACAGACAATAAATGGCTACAGTACTTGCCTCAATTTCGTTTCATCTTAGCTTCACTATCATAGATTATAACACAATGTATTCATTACTCAAGGACCACATACTAGTTTTCCATTCTTTTTATCACTATTGTTTCAGATTGTGAAGACAGTGATGTTTATGATGACGTAGATTCTTCAGACTTCTCCCCTGCACTGCCTGAACTCAAGTAAGTGAATATGGGAATTATTCCCCTGATTAGAACTCTGTAATACACAGGGAAACATCTTCAAACAATTTACCAGACAGATAACTGCTAATGTATTTTTTATTTGTTGGTGTCACATTTTGTAGTTCTTCTAACCCTACTGTTGGCAATAGAAATTGAATGCTCCCTACTCCATTTCAGATTGAAATAATAATTAGACTGAAGAATAAATAACCATGCTCTAAATTTCAACAGACTCAGTCCCTGATGGACAAGAGGTAGAAATGAAGGCATGGCCTAAAGGTACTTCATTGTAGATTCTCTGCAGTTAATCCTCTTCCTATCAAAATCTGGGGACTGTTAGGATAAGTAATTTATCTTAGCTGATGCAGTAATTTAAGAGAAAAGGAATATCTCCATGTAAGTATGAAATACTTCTGGAGGTGTAAAGTTTAACTTTTTGCCGTGAACCAGGAAGCTTTGTCAAGTTCTGGAGCACAGATACGTTATAAGCACAGATGCATCTGTAAAGATGACTGCACCATCTCACAATCTATTGTCACTAACTCCATCCAGGTGGAGTTACAGAGTGCCCTACAGTGATGTAGTCTTGTGGCATTAAAATAGAGAGAACTCTTTGAACTGTACATCCAAGGAAAATATGTAGACTAAATCTATGTTAGTTCACACACTCATACATTCATCAACAGTGAAACTGTTTTCCACAACTGCTAGAGATCAGGAAGGACAAAAAAAACTAGAGTTAGACTTTGAATTCCCAAGTATAGTATCAGGCAAGGCAGTTAGAGCGTGGCACACGTGTGATGTGGCAAAACCAATGGAACCTGAACTGGGTCATGGATGCAGATGCCCTTGTGTAGTAAGGTTTTCTGTGGGAACGTAGGACTAACAAAGCTGCTGTATGAAAGGCTAAGATGTACCAGCTGCCTCCACAGTGTGACTTGCATTATGCAGCCTATTGCCAAAGATAAACAAAATTGACCAAAATTGCTCTTTGCCCAGAGATTCTGAAGTGATGGGTATCCTTTGCTGACACTATTTTTGGTAGATGCAAAGTTCGTGTTGCTGTAGCAGCTGGACAACTGTTAGAGAAATTCTCCATATCTACTCATTAAAAGAGAAAAGTAGGAAAGACAATCCCAATTTTTTGATTTTAAATCAAATCTGTATTGTGTTATATGTATTAACTGCATAGAGCAACAAAAACTTTAAAAAGGCATATGAATTCCTACTAAAATTGTGAGAAAGGTTGTTAATACCTCAGATGTGCTCATTTTGGTTTTATCTCTAACCTCTTGTTTTAGATCATCAAAATCAGTGAGCCTTGGAAAAGGTAAATCAGATGAAAGAGATGCACAGAAGTGTAAAGATGCGGACAGAGAAGAGAAAATGCTCAGAAAAAGGTTCAAAGTAAGTTTTATTTAAATTAAGTTTTATTCACATAAAATATAAAGATTAAAATATTTGTATGGTGTCCTCTAATTGGCATCCCCTGATTTTTTTAAGAATTCATTACTTTCCCTTTGAAAAGTAAAGTACTACTACTTGTAAAAATAGTGATCTGAGCATTTTTAAGCTGAAATGAGAACATACTATATAGCATAAACAACTGTGTGCCTAATTTTCAAAAACCTGGTAATAAATGGGAATACATTGGTTAAAAAATTGATGATAAGCTTTATGTTGATTATTTTTTAACCAGCATTTTTTTTTTCAGTTTAAAGGTGAAATTAAAGTTCTTTATACTGCCACCACAGTCTTGGATTTGCCCCAGAGAAGATGGGGACCTAAAGACTTACAAGTTAAACCAGGGGAGTCTCTTGAAATTATAGAAAGCACAGATGATAGCAAGGTCCTGTGCAGAAATGAAGAAGGAAAATGTAAGTTTTATTTTTAAAGTATACTACAAATCAAATCATCAGACAATGAGTCAGGAAGTGTAAAAAAAAATCCTTCAAAAAAACTCTCTTCCATGTCATATTAAAACAGAACATAATACTTGCCTTTTTCCTTGCCTGGTGGTTGATAAGAGGTAGATTGGTGTTATTTTATCATTGTGTTCTAAGAGTGACTTGCCTTGAAAAATAAAACTCCAATAGACCAGAGGTAGAAAATGTGAAAAAAATGACAAATTAGCTATGTAAATCTTGCTTTGCATTACCTAATATTAGCAAATGTTTTGTTCCTTCTGTATCCCTACACTTGCCAAAAAAGAGGGCAGCTATGATACCCCACAGAATCTAGTAAAAGTGGAATCCTTGCTGCATGTTTGGGAAGAACTTGCCCATTGTTTGCAGCCAAGAGAAAACCAATAACAGTTGTCTTACTTTGGACTGCCAGAGATGGAACTTAATCTTTTCAACAGGCTAGGGAGTAGGAATCTTCCAAGTTATATGTGCTTGTTGTCATGCCTGCTTGTTTTGGCAGCTGTGTGAGGCCTTTCAGTGTTTCTTTGAAACCTTTGGCCAGGGTGTGCACTGGCAGAAGATTTTGCATTTTTGAGGAAGTCTGGGCCATCTATTGCTGGTTTCAATTTCTTAATGTGCTTCTGTTACAATACTTTTCAAACCTCCCAATGAAAATCCACTTTTTGTAGGAACAGATGATGTTCAAAGTAGCAGCATCCTTCTGCTCACCTATGCTTTTTCCCTCTGACTTACATAGAAGACAGTACAATACTACAAATATCTGAAGGGGGGTTCAAACACTTTCATTCTACTTTGTTCACCTCTGCACTCAACTGTTGCAGTCTGGAATATAGCCTTCTTCCTGGCAGGCCTGCATGATGAGGAGAATTTCTTGCATAACCACACATATGTTTTTCAAAATATGGGTTGAAGTACTGTAGCCACTTCCAAACCAGCATCTTTCAATGCTGCATTTTTTGAACACAGCTAATAACAAAGCAAAAAGTAGTTAATATTGGCTGTTTTCCTCAGACAGTGTTCAAAGCGTTTCAAGCGGTGACAGGAACTACTGCTTTGCTATGCATAAAAGAGGAAAACAAATAAAAATATCCTCTCTGGAAACCTCTGAATAGATCCTTGTCAATTGTCACATTAATTAGTAAAGTTTGAATCCTACTTTACTAAAGTGCATGACTTTGCACTTTAAAGTTTGGCTTATTTGCTCTAGCTGCTCTATTTTGTCATATCTTGAAGCTATGATTTTACCTTTTGAAAAGGTAGACTGGAAACATAAAATTACAGATGACTTTGTTACTTTTTTTGCACATGAATTTTTCCATTTTATTGTGTGAAGCAATTTCAAAGCTTCACACACCTCTACTGGCAGTTAAACAAAATTATGTTATAATGTCCTCCCATCCTTTTAAACAAGAGCTGATGACCTTAGGAACATATTCTGCTAGCAGTTATTTTAGATTTTATGAAATTATTTAAACTTTCAAAAGTGAAACAAGGAACTGATTCTCATTTACCTTCTCAAATTCTTACTTTTGCCCACTGACCCACATAGCTTTTGAAATAACAAGAAATCTTCAATTAACTTTCATATATTTTTCTTGAACATTAAGATACAAATGTACTTCAGTGCCTGAAGGTGCAAACTGTGTCCTCTCCAAGCTTCCTTTACACTGTCAGAGAGCATCTGCATACTGTCTCATAGCCTTCAGTGGTGCAAAGTAGTCTAAAGCAAGTAAGCTGACCAACTGCCTTGTTCAATATCATAGAAGCCACATAAATGCAAATACATTAGTTAGAAACTGAAAATTTGGTATGTAATTTTTGGATTACTAAATTTGAGAGACTGTATCTCCCACATAATTAGGGGCTAGAGACCATCAGAAGAACCTAGATTATGCTTTGCAGCAATAGGAGGACTGACACATGCACATCTGGCTTCGCACACCATGACTGTAAATGAAGAAATCTTGCTTTCATGTGTTTCACTTAAGAAAACTAAAAGAAGAAACAGAAAATATTAGAATAGCCAAATTATTTTAAAGGATTCCCAGTGATAGTTTACGATTCCTTGAAAGTACTGGACTATACTTAAAGATAATTTTAAAAAGCTTACAACTTCTTTTTGCTTTTGTTTGTTTTTTTTTTTTTCTTGTTTAAATAAGTTTCCATGCCCTTATCCCTGATAATGAAATTAGAGGAAAGACAACCAGGCTAAGAATATCCTGAATAGACAGACCTTTCCCTATTAGTACTGATGTAAACTCAGCTCTAGAGAATACACAGGTGACTGAAAATCTGCAGTGTTAAGTCCTTTGACTACTGAAGATTAACTGCAGTTTTTAGGAGGCAGAAGTTGTAATAGAACTTAGGTAAGTGACAAATCTTCATGACCTGGAAGATATAAATACAGGCAAATGAAGCAAACTTTATCTTATATATCTGTAATCAAATATTAAAAGCATAGAACTATTTTTTTCATTCAGGTAACTGTTCCGTCTTAGGATATGTTTATATACCAAAACATTGGACTGTGGAAGACTGATAATTTAGCAGCTTTTGGGAAAAGTACATTGTGTTTGATGCCAATTTACAAGGGAAGTTTTTCCCTACTAGTACAGCTTAAAAATCTTGAAAAAGGCAACTTCAGCTATAATAAAATTAGGGTTTGGATGTAAAAAAGGTGTAACTCAAAATATGAGATTCTTTAGCTGGACATTACTGTACATTTAAAAAAACAAAAGTATGTCCATGTCTTGTACCTCAGAAAAGAAAAACTCATGTGAAGGAGGAAGTAATTCTTTAAGATAAACAGTAACATCTGGGGATGCAGCCAGGCTGGTCTGAAGTTGGCCAGCAGAACTACCAGCAGAAAACTGATACTTTCTGTAGTTTCTAATGGTAATGGTTCCCGTAAGAACATGGAGCAATAGTACCCCTAAGAATTCTAAGAACTTTATAGGTCAGCTAATATAGTTATTCTAAAAACTATGAACTGTGTATGAATTCCTAAAAAATGGTCATTTTAGTGTAAACATTTAAAACTCTTAATGAATAAAAGAGGGTATCTTATATAGCAATTCCAAAGGAAACACTTGGAACTTTCTCCCTTAGAACTGATACAATTTTGTACCAACATACTGTATACATATAAATATATAATTTCTTTTATGGCTTTCTCTTTGCTTATAAACATCATACTAATTGTCAAGTAATCCTGTAGTATCTATTACCAAAAAGAGCAAGTTGTTTTTACAAGAGATTAAACATATTGAAAAATACATGTAGTTTTATCTGATTTCATTAGTAATGCAGTAGAGTAATAGACTAATTCAACAGTGAGTAGCTTTTCTAAGGTATCTTCATTATCTATATAAACAGCTCTTATAAATATGATACTGTTAATTTTTTAAACGACTGGAGTAAATTATAATTAAATAATATATACATCTTGAAGGACATTATTATAAATGTTATGACGTATTTATTATTATACCCCATTTTTGTGCTATTGACTGTGTACCACATTTTTGTGTTAACACCTATTGTTTCACACACCCCTCATGCAACCAGATAAGTAAAACCTAATTTCGCAGAACTGGTATTACTATTTTCTCATTTCAGCATTAGTTTTGTACACAATAGAAACTCTTGTAATAAAAAAGACAAATAGCCTTTCACTAATATGTAAAATAATTGGCACAGTAGACACCTAACTAGTCGTGGAGCTACTGTAGTTTTCTGATATGCTATCTAAGGCACCACATTATACGAACCAAGCAGATAAGAATAGATCAAAACAAAATAAGACATAGCAATTTTTTCCTTGAGTATATATCCATTGTAATTCATTATCCATTTATTATGTCTTTCCATCTCAGAGAAAAACTGCATGTCAGTAGTGCTAGCAATGGAATAACATGAATATTTAAATTTAACTTATACATTTATATTTCAATTTTACAGATGGCTATGTTTTGAGAAGCAATTTGGTTGAGAAGTAAGTACAAGATTATCTTTTTGTAAAATTTGTTGTAACAATCAATGTTGCTCTGCTTGTTAAATAAAAGTGAAATGCAATTATTTTAGTATATAATTCTGGTCCTAAAAATTGAGTTATTTTTGTGTACATTCATGCCAAAAATTTTCTAAGTTCCCATTCCTCATTGCTTAAATTTGTCATGCTGCACATGAAAGTAATTAAATGTATTGATGCCATTTTCAGATGTTTAAATAAAATGCTTGGATTTTTCTTTAGGTTATTTTTATTTCAGTCATACTGGGATTGAGTATACTTGGCAGTGTTGTTTCAAATAATTGCATGGAGATCAGCATTACAGTTCTAATTCAAAACTCTCATCAGACAAAGTCTTTCCATTTCCTTTAATGGTCTTTATGTTAGACTCTTAAATAACAAATCAGATGTCATTTTTAGAATTGACAATTTTAAAGGCTCACACACACATCTAACATATATAAATATATATATATATATATATATATATATATATCTTTATTGGCACCCATGGGCCTGTTCATGTATGTAAGTGACCTATTTTGAAAATTGCTATTCATGGAGCGTGTAATACTTAGAGACATTACTTTAATTCATTGTCTAAAATGCTGCTCCTCCAAAACCATATAGGGTTTGTAAATGTTTATTAGTAAGTACTTAATTTTTTGTGGAAGTATCATAGAAACTTAAAATGTTTTGGGTTGAAAGAGCCCTTAAAGATCATCTAGTTCCAACCACACTGCACAGAAATATATGCAGATCTACCTTTCACTGTAAATCATTTGACCTGATCATCTGGCTCAACACTGTTCTGTTATCACAAAGGTTGCAGTTTCCTAATTAGGAAATTAATTGCTTGATAACACATCTGTAACCATCTGCTACACTATTTTCTGTCTGTATGCAAATAGTAAAATGTATCTCATGTACAGTTTTTAACACATTATTTTTCTTTTTTTAACTCACAGTGATGGTGAGATTTATGATGATATCGGTGATGGTATGTTGAACAGTTCAAAAAATACTATAACTATATTAAATTACAACAAATAACTTTATCCTTGATTTGTAGCACTACACAATACTAACATTTTTGCATTTTATTTCCGTTTCAGACTGCATCTATGATAACGCCTGATGAAGAATTCTATGCAAGTAAAGCTTCATTGAAAACAAAAATCTATTTTGGGCATTGTGAAAGCAACAGAAGTCATTAAAGATGAGTACATATTAATCAGTTACAGTCTTCTATACAATTAACCTTTTTTTAAGATTGCAGGGTTTTGCCATCCTTTACTTTGTATGACATTTGTATTGCCATTTATCTGAGCAACTAAAATTCAGGGAATAGATTTAAAGTTATACTTTTCTACTTCCTTTTCACATTTGTAACAGTCCATGGACAACAGTTCTTCAATTAACTACAACTAGAGAGGTCTGTGCTTGTCTATGAAAGATACAGAGGCAAACAGACCCTGAGAATAGATTTTACTCTGCCTATTAAACAACATGCTTACCCACTGTAGAAACAACATTTGTAAAAGTTGCTGTTACCTGAATAAGCAAGCAATAAACCAAAGTAAAATGAACAGCTGAATCAGTAATACATTTCAATTTGCATTTATATATCAGAGCTTACTGGAAATCAAAAGGCATTTACAGTGAACTCCCACGTGTGAGCACGTGCAGAAAACAAAGCATGTATTTGTAATGCATGATGCTTTTTTTCCTTGCACAAGATAACCAAAACCAAGCAACTTCTCTTGATAATCAAGCCTTCTATAGTGCTCAATGAAAGTAAGGTTCACTGCAAGCAAGAGACATGTAGCAAGCTCACAATTTAGCTTATAAACATTTAAAAAATTTGGCTCAAGTTTTGCATTTGCCTTCAGCTGAGCTGAGATATCATCTTATATAAGTGCATTTTATGGTGTTCAAAAAGCAGTAAATCTCTAAGGAGGAACGGGGATATAAAATATATAAGTAACTGTAGAGATAATCGTAGCCTATAAGATATTTTATACTGTTTTTAAAATAATAATAGCAACAGGATAAATAGTTTCATGCTTTACATGGTTAATTATCTCAAAAAAAATAGGGAGGGAGGGGGAGGGGAGATTGTGTTAAATTTTACAATTTATGCTGAGTCTTCTTTTAGTTTTAACTGATAGTAAAACTTAATGTGTTGCAGTAAGACTAACAAAGCAACTTTCCTTTTGAATATAGCTTATCTTGTATTAAAGGATTTAGGATAACACAAACCTCTTTTTTCCCCTGAAAAATAAGTCAATTGTATTCTTTGTGATATCCTATTTTTTGATCCTATATTTTGAATAGCTTTGTGATGCTCTTAGCCTTGATGTGTAGTAGGTACTGTGTTTCCTTACTGATTATACTGACTAAAGTGATCTTATGATACATTAAGTTATCAAAAGAAATAATCATGATAATTCAAGCTAAAAATCCATGTGGTTTTTTGCAAAGTTCCAAATATACTGGGATTGCTACAGGCTGTTGAAATGTATTTCTAAGGTACTACATGCTGGGAGATTACTTGCATTTTTTATCTTTTCATTACTTTACTAGTATTGCTTTCTGGAGGATTTTTTTTCTTTCTTCTAAATAAAGATGTGCTAACTGACAAAAATGGTGTATACATAATCTTCTGATGAAGTAGAATAACAGTAGCTGAAAAATAATGTCTGAAAATGATCACTGAGCAGCTGACAATGTGAAAATCAACTTCATTATTGCTGCAAAGGTAGAACAATTACAGTGTGGAATTTGTCAGTATTACTATTCAGAAAGTGAGATATAAGCAAAAAATTATACAAACAGGAAAATCTACACTTAGGCAGTTTAATAAAAACTGTACTATAAGATAAATTACAAGTGAGAGTGAGAAACCCTGTTACCTTTCAAAAATCAGAAGAAAGGGAAAGCTGTTCTCTCTCATTATTTTTCCCTCTCCAAACTCAGTCTATAAACCTGAAGTATCTGGATGTGCCTGCTAAACCATTCAGCAGTGAAAACATCAAAATATTGACATAAAAATTAGACTTCAGCATGAACACCCCGGTTAAGGTAAATAGAGCTGGCTTCCTGTCGGTGTTGTACCTCCAGTCTGCTCCAGTAAACAGGCTAATCAAAACAAAAACTCGAGGGCAAAAAAGACCTCTTTAATTCAGGAGCTTTGAGCATATCTCTGCTGTTACTGAAGGCTCTGGACTGCAGGAATGCAGCTGATCTCCTGTGCATTCCTGTGTAAGAGGTTTATATTCTTGATCCACATAATTGCAGATCTCTTGGCTACCCCTCCCACGATGGTAACAAAACCCTCCTCTGTGTGTGATCTCATTGCATAATCCACCACAACTGTGAAGATTAGTGCTTTAGTAAGGGGAAGGGAATTCAGTGGAGGAATCCAGATTCACTGTGTGATTTAGAGAACTCCTTGCACATTACTTCATGACAGACACAGGTGCAAACGTGTGTGTGTACACGTGTGCGTGCGTGTGGTATATTTCATGTAAAATAAGACAACTTCTGAGGAAACCAACGGGCCTGTGAAAGCATAGGTACCTTGGTGACTCCTGCATAGCAGCCCCAGACCATCCGATAATGGAAAGGCATTTGCCTATAACTTCACAACAGTTATAGGCTAGTGCTAGGAGGTGCAGGAAATTATTTCGTTTTTGCACAGCCCCATCTCTGCCTCCTTGTGTGGATGCATCTTTAACCATGTGCACAGTCCATAATTATATGATGGCTGAGTATTTTTTTCCACAGGATCACCACCTCATTTAGTGCATGGCCTGGATGAGACTTAACAGAAAAGGCAGTTGTTCAGCCCTGCTCACTCAGTTTCTGGCCACTCCTTTATTAGTGAAAATCTTCCCATGCCTATGCTGCAGGCAGAATTATTAGTTTCTCATTCCATTCATCACATTGATATCTCAGATTCCTGTTTATCTTGTGAGACAGGAAGACACTTTATTCCCTTTTATAATCTATGCAAGGAAGGCATGAACAGAGGACAGTTTGTGGCACATATCCATTAATACCAGATATAAAACCAAACCACTAAAGCTAAATTAATCATGGTTTTTGTACTTCCATAGATTAGGACACTATTTTCTCTTCCTCTACTTCTGGTTAAACACAAGAAGAGAGAAAACACCTCGTGTCTGGAAAGGATTAGCATCCAAATTGTGTATTTTAAATACACTATATTTACAGGAATAAAAGTGGGGCAGATAGGGTAAGCAGATGAAAATGTAAATAATAGTTTATTATTATGAAACATAATAAAAGTGGGTACAAATTCTAGAGTTAAATGCCCCACATTATTATCTCCATTTAACACCACTTGCTGTCTCTCAACTCCCATGCTGACCGAAAGTTTTTTGGCTTTGTTTTGAGTCAGCTCTTTGGCTTTTGCCTGCATTAAAGACTTATGTGTATCTAGTCTGGGGATACGTCCGGCTGAGGCATCCAAATCAGTTCTGAAAAAATTTATCAAAAGCCATTCACCCAGAACAGCAGTGTAGCCCTCTGAGCTCTCTGCCCTGACTACTAGGCCGATCTTAAGAAACAAGGTGGTTGTGCAGCTGAGGGGTCATCCTAAGCATTTTCCAGCATCCTAGTCAGCTGGAACGTAGCTCAGGTTATCCATGGTACTGCAGAATGCCACTGCAACCTGTCCCAGCCTTCTGCAGAGCAACAGCCTCAGGTTCCCTTCTTTCCCTGGGTGTGGCAAAATTACATGGATCTCACAAAGCCTTTCTTCTCTGTGTTTCATTCTAGCTAGCTGGCTCCTGAACATGTATTTATTTTCTTAAATTATGTCTATTTGCCTCCTTTTAAAGCACTTTGAAGGAAAAGCTTAAGCTGTTACCAAGCGTATAGTGTTTCTTGCTTGAGGCTTTTTATATGTGGGCCTTGTTGAAAAGAATGTGGAAAGATATGTTTACTTTCTTAACACACAGACACATAAATACTGCTTAAACTTAAAATGTTTGCTGTTAGGCAGAAAGGAAGTATGCAAAATGTCAACACAGACATTAATGAAATGTGAATTACATGGATACTAAGGGTTTTAAGAAACACTATACAACTTGCACTACTTCAGTGATATCACCAAATCCTACCATGAGACCAAAAAAGAAAATTCAGCACTGGCTTTTTCCCCCTGCCTTTTAATTCTTCTGTTGGCTTGATTCCTGATTTTCAGGTTCTTAGGAGGAAAAGCTGCCTGCTCCTGCATTTTCGTGTGGGTGCAGTTCAGCTGGAATATGTACACAAAACACAGGCATAGAATACAGGGCTCCCATCCCCTTTCCTTGCTGACAGAAGGGACACTCTGCCAAGCTCCCTTCCCTTCTCCTGAATCTCAGCTTGTTTTATGTTCTCCTGCCCTGGATGATGCTATCACATACCTCCCAGCACACACAGGTAAGCATAATTTCTTCTGTATTGATACAAAGACATCCTCATTTTTTTAATTGTTATTGCCTCCCTTCGCCTCCTAACATATATTCTGTACTCTTCTACTTGCTTTCTTGATTACTTCCTGTTCCCTACACTTATTCCATTTTCCTTAATCCCCTGACCATGGCATTCTGTCCCTTGCTTTTCTGCTCCCTTGCTTCTTTCTCGTCACCCTTTTAAACTCTTCCCTATTTCTGCATTCCTGCCCCTGGAATTTTTATTTTTATTCCATTTTTAAAAGCTACTCTGTTTAAATGCTCGTTTTTGGGGCAAGATTCCTAACTCTGCAAGTGATACCAGCAGAGGTTTTATCACTCACCAATGACTGAGAAAACTTACAATTCTTGTGGTTTGTGTTCTACACTGTTTATCCCATAGCATTTAAAATCAGGCCAGTCATTCTGTATTCAGTAACTGGGAGGAATTTTTTTCAGTACTAAAGTTAGGATACTTTATATAAGTAAATCTTAGTATTGCCAGCTTAAATTAAATCTAAAAAAGGATAGATTTTCTATCTCATCCCTTCTGCTCCTTTCTGCATTGCAAGGAATGTTCAAACTACTTGCCACCACTCATAAGAAAATGAAGTCTGTTCTTATGATAGTCACTGACAGCACAGCATCTGAGGTATCCACCTATTTCAGTATGGATACCAGGATATACAAGAGCATTGCTATGAAAATGTTAGACAGACTCTAACATTTGGTGCCCAAAGAAAATACCAGTGTGTTTCTTCATTTTTAGTTTGGTTTTTTTAAGACACGAAGACTTACAAAAAATTGTTTCTGCTGCCCTATGGATTTCAAATTGTATCATGAAAAATTACCTTTACACACATCTTCAGCCCTATTGCTGAAGTTTATTTGGACTGAAACACTTAACAGCTGTGAGGTTTTTTTAAGACTTTTTCCTCAGGTCTAATTAATATGCTAACCATTCCCCAAATTCAACACCTGTTGCTTTTCACAGCTTCAATAGGATTATGTACTGCAGAATGCTGTGAAAAATTTTACATGAATGGGCACCTAAGTGTGAGATTGCACTAATTGACAATCCAGCTATCAGTCTGCCCAGTTGATTAGAAAGACTTGTTGCATCACGTTACATTCTGTTATTTTTCAGCTATTTTTGCAGTTATTTTGTTGTTGTTTTAGTGTGTCGCTTATTAGTACCCTTGCATAGTTTTCTGCTGTGCACTGTATGTTCATTTCTAGTTTTTCCATTACTGGATACTGAAGAAATACTAACATTTTAGCCAGTTGCAATCAGTTCAGAGCATAATTCACAGTTTTTTATTTCTGTTTGGATTTAAGGGTACTATGTTGATGAAATTATGTACACTCATCAGACCGTGTTTACAAATCATATTACCAATACTTAAAATAGTACCCGCAGAATTCCTTTTCTGTAACAATATATGTAGAAATATAGCAATTGGATTGTATTTGAAAAGCATATCAGTTCAAGCTTGTACAGAGATGTCCCAGCACCTATTTACAGGGTTTCCATTCAAGTGCCCTCCCCCAAACAACTCCAGGAGTCAGCTGGACTGCCAAGGGAGCAGAAGGATGTACTATGCAATATCCATGCTTTCATAATGTGTTTCTAGATTTCTGCCCTTCCCCATATCCCAAATCCTTCTATATTTTCAACAAAAAACTCTAGCCACTTTAGTATTTTCTTAGATCCTCTGGCAGACCCTGGGGCAAAGAGGTATTGTTTCCAGCAGAGAGTTGAAATTGCAGAGAGGAGGAAGGATCTTTCCAATTTCTGCTCATTGTTGTATTATTGAGACACAAACACAGCTTATCAAAACCTTTGATTTATGTAGATTAAGCTGCAGCTAGTAGGACTGCGTTTCTCCCCTTGTTTCCCATGTTATCTAAAGACTCAGTCTCTTTGATCTTGCAGCACAACCCTCCCCCAGCAGATTCTAACACCTTTCATTGCACAACAGGCACACAAGCCCTGAGCTGCAGCTGCATCCTCCCCCAGATTGCTCTTATCACTGGATGGAGATGCGATGTGCAGGCTATGACTGCTTTATGCCATCTGTGTGGCACTCTGAGGTCTGAGGACATCAGTGCATGGCTGCTCAAAGACCAGGCACGGTGCAGCTATGCTTCAGCACCTCTGTGCTACTTCAGACTGAGTGCTGGTAGCACAGACCCACCAATAACTTGATATGCATTATTTGTCCACCTGCAAAAAATGTGCTGATGAGCTGGATTTGGTTGTCTCAAACTGTAGAACTTCCAAACCAATCACCCACCAGCACTTGTTCTTTACGTGACTGAGCTGCTGCTGAGCTGCTGACATTTTTACAGTCTGAGATTTTTTTTATATAAGAAAAACCAGGTCAAGTGATTATTGCAATACCAAATGGATAAACCAGTATCTAGTCATCCAAATATTGGTTCAATCATATTTGGTGAAGACCAGTCTATCTTATTTGGCCACTGATCATCTTCTGAGATATTTAATTCTATCACTGATGATTTCTTTGTGCCTTCCTGTTTTATACCTCCACTGCCAATATTCAAAGAATCATAATAATATAAACACAGAAGTGTTTGGGTTCAAAGAGACTTTAAAGATCATCTAGTCCCCCCTGCATGGGCAGGGACACCTCTCACCAGACCAGGCTGCTCAAAGCCCCATCCAGCCTGGCCTTGAACACTTCCAGAGATAGGGCAGCCACAGCTTTCCTGGCCAAGCTGTGCCAGTGTCTCATCCCCCTCACACTAAAAAATTGCTTCCTAATGCCTAACCTAATTCTACACTCTTCCAGTTGAAAGCCATTACCCCTTGTCCTGTTGTTACAGGCTCTTGTAAAAGTATTTCTTGGCTGCAGAAAATAGAGCTTGTGTCTTATCCTTTCCTAAGCAGTCTTTTCCTCCATTTAATGGGAGACCAGAAATTGGAAAAGCTCAAAAAACAGATCCCAAAATGTTCTCTACTCTTACAAGGTGAGGGCCTCTCATACTGGCAATGACAATGACATTTTAAAGGACAGATTTAATTTGCAACATGGGGCTTTTGGGGGAGGGAGTTGTGGGTTTGTTTATTTGGTTTTGGGTTTTTGAGTTGTTTTTTTGGGGGGGAGCTCCTACATATCTAACTGGAAGTTAAGGTTAACATTTATTATTTTCCATTTCACCAGCATGAAACCTAAACAATTTAATGTTGTTGGGTTTTTTTTTTTCCCTAATTGTGGCAAATATTAATTATACCTGTAACCAGCTTCAGTGTAGCCTTGTTGGCTGCCACCTATAACTGACATTACAGCATTGTGCGTTGTTATTGGAGACAACCTCAATTTTGATTGTGTGATTCAAATGTAAATAGGGGGGAAATAAACAAATAAACCAAAACAAGCCAGAAATCTGGAACACAACTAGTTAACTGAAATATTTTGATTATTAAGGGGTCCCTCCAGGAACAAAGCTGCAGTTTTGTTTAAAATGTTTTGGTTTAAACTCTGGAGTTTAAACATTAATTGTTCCTTAATCCCCCTTGATGGAAGATGATCTGGTTGTTTTACGATCCATCCATCGTATGGCTTTGACTTCTAAGGGAAGAAACAAGCTGTACAACACTAGCATTTAGCATGAAGTTCCACATCACTTTATGCAGAGATTGCAAGTTTAAATCCAATCCAGAAATTTTATAGTGGACCAATACTTATTTGTGCCTCAAAGCCTATGTGAAATTTAATCCATGGAGAATTTGTAGTAAACAGGATACAAAATTACTACCACAAGAAGTAGTTAATTTGGCATTTTCAGAAAATCAAGTGTTCCCTGGCCATAATATTTAAAAGTGCAGCTCTGAGGTATATTGATAAAATGATTCAAGGAAGTTTGGTATACTTGTGTACTGTATTACAGATTGCTAAGCTATTTTTATATGGTTTGGTGACTTACACAGTTCAATTTAATTATTACTTTCTGGTTTGCTCCTGAGAATTTGGGAAGCCTGAGTGCAAGAACTTGCCTGGGTTATGTCTGTGCAGTGTCAGGACACAACGTCCTGCTTTAAACTTCTGCCTAGAAAGGGAAAAAGCAAGTATCTCCAAGTACACCATTTCTTGCAGAAAGAGTACTTTCTGAGTGGTGTATACATACATATATATACACACACACTATACCACGTCAGTTTAATAGGCATCAAGGTAAGAAATTATCAGATCAACACTTGAAACAGCAGAGACCCACAGGGAGTGGGTCAATAAAGCAATGAAAGGATGGACTTTTTTCCTTGTTTTTAATTACTGCATTTCATCAGAAAGCAGCGTGCATAAAACATCTACTGAACAAAGCAGTGACCCATCTGTGTGAATTACCATCGCATCACAAGGCAAATGTAGCTTAGAAGAACTATGAGGGAAAACCTCTTAAGAAAAAAAAAAAAAACAAAAAACAAAACGAAATAAAAAACAAACAAACAAAAACAAAAAAACCAAAACAAAACAAACAAACAAAAAAACCCAAAAAAACAAAAACAAGAAGAAGAGAGAACAAAGAGGAAGAGGAAAAAAGAGAATTTCACTTGTCAGACCAAAACCGCTCGTGTGGTGACGAAGCATTTATACAGCAAGCCAGTTCCCAGCAGGGCAGGCTCTGCAGGAAAAGGAGGCATTTCTCCACGTTTTCCCTAGCGCTGCGGGGGCGGAGGGAAGCCGCCTCAGATGCCCTTTCCGTCCCCGTCCTTCGGTTTCGGTCTCTGAGGCAGCCTGAGGAGAAGCCCCGCAGCCAACCCCGGCGGCGGGCGCAGCCCTTGGGAGGGCGGGGGTTTGCGCAGAGCGCTGCTTCCCCCTCAGCCGCTGCCACCGCGGCCCAGGCCCCCCCCCTTGCGGAGGCCTCCGCCGCCACGCCGGGCAGGCTGACGGGGCGGACGCTTCCACCGGCCCCGGTATTTGAAGCCCGCCCCCTGCTCCCACCGCTCCCCCGGCTCGGAGGGTCCGAGCACCATTCCAAAAGGGGAACGAGGCGGCGGCCGAGCAACCCCCCCCCCTCCCTCCTCCAGCCGCCCGCAGCCCCGCCCCAGCTCGCCTCAGCCGCCCCCGCTCTCCTCCTGCCGCCGGCGCGGCGAGAGGGCGGAGGGAGGGGAGGAGAGGGACGGGAAGGGGGCGCCGGCGGCGGCTCCGCGGACTTCTCCTCGCGAGAACGGGCGAGGTTTCCGGTGTTGTGACTGCGGGGCCGTAAACATGGCGGTGAGTCTCCGCGCCCGCTCGTTGAGGCACCTCCGCATCCGAGGTAAGGAGCCCCGGGCAGGCGGCGGCGGGATGCGCCCTCCTGCCGGCTTTTTCCTCCACGCCGCTGCCTGGCCGCTCACTCCGTGCCCTTCCGTCCTTTTTCATCATCTCCTTCCTCCCCGCTAAGCCTAACGCGTTTCTTTCCCCTCGTCCCCGCAGGTCGCAACGACAGCGGCGAGGAGAACGTCCCCCTGGATCTCAGCCGAGGTACGGGCCGTGAGCCGCCGGCGGTTGTCGCTTGCCCCTCACGGCGCAGCCGGGGCGGAGAGGGGGGGGGGGGGGAGAGAAGCTGCCGGCGGCGAGCGGCCTGGTGCTGGAGGGCGGCCGCGGGGGCTCGGTGGGCGGGGAGGCGGAGAGGGAGCGGGGTGCCGGTGCCCGGCGCGGGTGGGCTGCCCGGCGTCCTGTAGTGAGCGAAGCTGCCCGTAGGTGGAAGCCTCTCCTCGGCCCCCGCCGTCGGCGGGGCAGCACGGGCACCTCAGGCACCGCCGAGCCCGTGGGGAGGGCCCTCGCAGGCGAGCGGAGCCTCTTGTGCGGGGACAGAGGCTTCTCGGCCACGCCTGGGGTTGTTTTCGGGGGAGGAGGAGGAGGTGGTTGCGTCCGTCCTCGCTGCCGGGCTCCCTCCGGGTCGCTCCGCTCGGCTGGTGCCCCTCTGGCCTGCCTCTCGGCAGTGGTGGCTGGTCCTGCCTCCTCCCTTGCCGTGTATCCCGGCCTGTCCTAGCCCGGCTGGCCACCTCCTTGCCCTGAGCCCTTTGCGGTAATACCAGAAGGCGCTCATCTCCCGTTTACTTCTTAAATTGCTCCGAGCATCTTCCACTGCTCTCGGATGTATAGGAGGCATAAGGAGAAGGAAGCAACGCTGACATCTGCTGCACACTAATTTTGGCGTGGACAGAAGTCGTTCCCTGCTCTAACTTCTAGTTCATCTTGCCTCGAAGAGGGCTAAGGTTACGTGTTTCCAGAGAGCCAAGTAAAACGCAGAAAACCAGCTGTCTTAGTAGAAGCAATGATCTTCCCTAGGGCAGTATTTTCGTCTGGAGAAGGGAATAAAGTTGATGCTTGTAGTAGTAACCTGCTTCAGGAGATCCAGGACTGCTGCTATCTTTATTAGGTCAGGTCCATTTTATGAGGAAGCGGGCAATGAAATGACAATCAATGACAGGAAAGTGGACTGGGAAATGTAACTGAAATTTGCATCCATAATATTTTCAGCTTAGTCAGAGGGGCTGTATCAACCATTTTGCTGCTCTTTTTTTTTTCTTTCTCCATTATGAGCTGTATTTAGAAATTTTTTACTAAGCTGCGTTACCATAGGCTGAAAGGAAACTCTTCATTTACATGTCATATTTATCTATATTTTAGTTCCTGGGAAAAGCGCTGAGGTTTTTGCTTTAGAGAAACAGGCTCCTGTATCTCTTCCCTTCCTGTCTTCAAATGGACATGAATGCTTTAGTGAGACATTGTTTAAAATTAAAACAAGTGAAACTTTCATTAACAAAATGTGTGACAAAGGCCTTAACAAGAACACATGACAGTTATTAATGTAGGCAGTGTTATGTTTGTGAAATTTACAGAATCAAGATTTAAAAAATTCTCTGAATGGGTTTGGTAACTCTTATGTTGTGTATCATACCAAAGTGCTGTGATGTGAAAGAACAAAACACAAAATTTAAATGCTGCAGTGGTAATTTTAGATGTGGTCTGGTTTAAATGCTTTACTCAGAAACTGATATACAACTATCATTATGATACTGGTTTTTGACATGTGATTCCACGAGACCTGTAGTAGAAGCAGTATAACTACTCCTGTATGGTAGTGCAAAAGAGGCTCTTGGGTGCAAGATAAATTTTTAATATAATGGAAAAAAATGTTTTGGTTCTATATATCGCTGTTTAAAAACCAACCAACCAAACCTGACATTGTGGCAGTAGTTGCAGTTGAGTAATATGCTCCTTGAAGGTTAGTTATGAACACTGTATCACAAAAGTGAAAGTTTTCAAGTTTAGTCAGAGAAACTACAGATGACTCATCAGTAATCATGTATCTGTCCACAGGGAGCATTAACTTCATTTTAAAGAGAAAACAAAAGTGAAAAGTTAAAAAGTCTCAGCAAGACATTAACTAAGCTAGATGGTAACTTGATTTCCCCACTGAACACATCTGTTTTTCCAGCTGTTAAAATAGTTATATAGGTAGTTTAAATATTTTAAATTGTTAGCCTGTACTAATAATACACTGTTCTGATTCACTGTGTTGAGCAAATCCCAGAGTTTTCTGCAGGGGTCATGTTTTCAGTAATGCAAAATTCAAATGTGTTTTGTTTCCCCAGAGAACTGAACTTTATGTTGATAACTGAAATAACCTGACATGGGCAAAGTACAGAATCATCATAAACAGTGCCTCAGCCACATACTTCTGGTTACTGTGGCCTCTTTATTACAAACATGTGAAATTATCCTGGTATTGCCTTGTTTTAAAGAGTTTCCTACTAGTGGCAGCTTGACGAACAGGATTTAGCATACAGGTCAGACTTTCACTTGCTATATCTGTGGACTGTATGCTAAGTACACTGTTTGTCTGAGAGGCCAGTGCTGCTAAGTACTTCAGAACTAGTAACAGATGCAGGGACAGTGCTAGCCCTGTTTGTGAATCTTTGAGTCCTACTTCTGGGCTTTTTCCTGCATTGAGGCTTGCTGAGTGCTTCGCTGCTTGTAGAGCTTGTCTGCCTTTCCCTGCATGCTTTTTCTTTGCTTAAGTTCTTTGAAGAATGCCCATGTTTTTTCACAGAATGCATCATGTTGTTCTCTTGCATATTTTTACCATGGCTGCTAGTGTAGGATTTACTTTTTGGAGCTTTTTGGTGCTCTGCCTTTTTGCAAGTGATACATAATGCTGTTTATGAAAGCTATTTTATATGATAGTGCATTATTTGTGCTTGTGTATGTGACATGTCTATGTACAAGATTAGCCTGGTTAAAGATAGTAATGGAAAGTCTGTGGTTTGCTGTTCCTGGTGTTGTTTGGGTTTCCTGTGGTTTTTTGTTTGTTTGTTTATTTGTTGGGGTTTTTTGTTTGATTTTTTTCTTCATTGTTTTTGGTTTTGCGAGGGTTTTTTGTGTATGTGTGTTTGGTTACTATTTTTTTAATTTTTTTTTTTTTTTAAATTTACTGGGCCACTCAACCCTGGCTGCACCTCATCTTTTAAGATGTTTCTGACAAACCTCTTGAGACAATAATTTTCTTAAGAAAATCAGTTAGCTGAAAAGATGATCAGCTCTGGAAAATTTGTCCTGGACACAAATATCATTGGGTATAATATTGATACAGTAAAAAAGTTGTCCAGGTGCTGGTTAGGCTCATTGCTTTTGTCTGCTTAAGGTTGTATGTCTCCTTTTGATTAAAAAATTGCAATTAGTAATTGAGATCCATAGTACTCAGATTTTGGCCTTGTATTACATTACCTGCTTAGAATAGAACAGAAAGGGGAAAGGAGGACAGATTTGACACCACTGCAACTCCCATTGCAGTCAGCTGGAAGGAATTAGCAGTGGGATGAGGCATATTGGTTTAATTAGACTACTGAAATCAAGCTCCTAACTTCTGAAGGTCTGGAAAGACAATTGGAGTTATTGAACAAGTTAGTGCATTTGGTGGCAATTCTTGTACTATGTCAAGTCACTGTTGTGTGTGTAACCATGGTAGAAGTATTATATGCCTTTAGCATAATTCACCTTAGATTATGTCTGTTTTACAGGTATTCCAAGCTGAATTACAGAAACTTATATACCTCCCAAAAGACTGAGCACTGTAAAAGTTTCTATAATCCATGCTCTGTTTTCTGTGAAGTTCTTTGCTCCCCTCTGTTGGGGTTCCAGCTGTTGCCTTTGGGTTGTGAAGGCCTAAATAGTTTATAACTTGCCTAGTTGAGAGCTGTGTCTCACAGTGCCTTATCTGTTGCCTGGCTTCTTTGAATGTCCTTCAAGGGATGCCAGTTTTCTTGGATTTCTGTAACTATGAGCCTGCAGTGGCTTTCAGGAACTTCTCAGAGCTTGTTCACTTACTTGACTTCTGGGGGGAATAAAACTGTGCCACTGTTGATGGTCAAGTACTGTTCATGTCTATGTATTTTAATTTCTTCCTTTTTGAGGGCAACAGTCTTGACTTTATGATGCTTTATTTAACTGAAATATGCCTGTCTCCAACTTGGGTACTTGCACTTACTATATATTATATACATATATCTCTGTTATATACAATACATATTATATATGTGTGTGTATATATATATATACGTGTGTATATATATATACATACATATTATAAATGTGCATCATGAGATATCTCGGCAGCTTTTCTTGTACAGCTGATTCTCTATTTTGTAAATGTTGAGTCTTCTGGGTACAATACAAGACACATATGAATAAAGTAGATGAAGAAACTGGCTCTTTTTTCTTCCCCAAGAGTGAGTTTAACAAAATTGGCTCATGGTATCTGAAAAAACACCCTTTTCCTTTTTTGCTTCTGTTGTCCATAGTTTCCTTCTATCAAGTGGGTAAAAATAAGATATAGAAGCTGTGTTTAACTTCATGGGACCTGAACTGTATTAGTTTTCTTACAGTGCTTGCCTCACTTTAAACCATGTTGTGTTTGATTCCGTGTGCCCACATGGCAAACTGTAGTCCATTGTGTGGAGAGCAAACATCTCGGGATGCTATTTACAGTTTGCAGCCCACAAAAATGTCGGACATTTTTAAGTGTTATTTATGGGACACTCAGAGAAGGCTGGATGAATTTTGTTTCCAAATTCAGCTTGAGATTTGATGACCATACTGTTTCCAGCCTCCTTCATCAATATGGGAGAAGCAGGGAGGGATGCCACACACTTGTCTGATACTGAGTGTTCAAATGGTGGGGGAGGGAGGGAGGTAAAACCCTCTTGGAGTGCTTGCAGTGAGGCAGTAGAGAACCAGGGCAGAGCTGGTGGCTGGCGTATACTTGGTGGCTCACACTAATGGCAAGACTGTTAGGGAAACCTAGATTTTCCTTGTGTACTCTTGCAATATGTGCTCTGTCTGGAAAATACGAAGAAGCAGGGCTCCACTGCACTGGAGAATGAGCATTTTTAAAATACCAGAATAAACAAAATGTGTAAACACCTTTCACCCCCACTTTGCAGCATGCCCTCATTGTGATGGGTAATTATAGCTGGAGACTTACATTAGGGCAGATCTCACGGTGCAGTAGCTGTTTTTTTGCTTCCTTTTTAATGCATCTGTAACAGGAGCTGTAGTAGAAACACGAAGGTAATTGATATTTTTGTTCTATTTTTCTGAGATAAAAAGAAACGTCTTGAAAAACATTTGGAAAGGGATCTTATTTGTCTTGCTACCTGAGAAATTTTTTACTTCCTTGTTCTTGGATGTTTTGTTTTTTTTTTTTACATTGGGACACTAAGGGGGAAGTGATCAGTTATGGTAGCTTGCTTTTGTTAGCCTCTTGGTAGGTTTCAATGGTAAGAGAGCTAGAGTTGCTGAGTATATGCACTTTAAAACTTTGGCACGCAGGTTTCCTGTCTCCACATGTACTTTATTTGACTGTTGTTTTGGAATTGTGTAGTGCACTGGTCTTAATTATAAATTAAGAACACTTGTGCACCTTTGGCTTTGCTTCTGAAGGTATTATCATTTTTACAATCTTAGGACTTCTCAGATTTACTAAAATGTACTTGAAGTATTTCACTTATTTTCTTGAAAACAAAATATTTTTAATGAAGGAAAAATCTTAACAAAAGGCAACTTTAGAACCTTTTAACTTGCTTACTTAGTATTAAGGTATGTGTAGGAGCTGGTCACTGCCATGTCTTTCAAGGTCTGTATTCCTGGCTGCTTTTAAAGTTCTTTGTGTCCATCATCTATAAATTTGATTTTGTGGGTGGTCTTTTTATGTTTATGTTGCTCTGGTTCAGATTGTTCAGTCAGTGTTGGCACTGCTCTTTTACAGAGCAGCAAATAAAAAAAGTGTTCAAATCTTACAGTTTATATTTCGCAACAGATTGTTCTGTGATCTGGATTGGTATTAGGTGTTTAAGCAGTGCTGACTTTCTACAACATTATAGTATTCTGCATCCTTCCCTCCTGCCCCTTTCATTAGAATTTTACAAACTGCTGAAGTATTAAAAATCTCTATTTTCTACTATCTTATTGATAAAAATATTTTAATCGTTATAATCAGTTTTCTTCAGATTTTTTTTCCTTCCCTTCCCTCCTCTCTGCCCCCTTCTGGGATTAATGCAGTACTTAGTTTTAGGATTTTTTTTTTTTTTTGTCAGAGCTTATTAATTTTGGATGCTGTGTAAAGAAACACCCCCCCCCACCATAATTGCAGTAAATAAGGAAGCTATGCCAACTATAGCCTTCCCAGAAAGAAGTAACTTATTTGCCCAATCTTAACAATTTCAGATGTTCTTCTCTAATAACAGAAGAAGTGCTGTGTATCAGGTAGAGTTTTTCTCTTTAAAGTAAAGGGAAAAGTAAGTGAAATAGTGAAAATGTGTAGTTTTCCAGCTGTTTATATCCATGAAACCCAAACACTGCAGATAAGAATGATGTTCAGGAGTACAGAATGGCTTGACTATTTGTCTTGAAATAATGGCTGACCAATCTGGGGGCATGTAGTGGAAAATCAGGTAAGTTACTGTTTTTCACATTAGTTGATGATCCTGCCTGAGACTTTAAAGTCTGTCTTAAAACCATGTAGCTTCTTACAGCTAAGACATATGCTTGTGTCTTTAGGCTTTGATAGTTACACAGAAGATTAGATGAGAAATTTGTTTTTCATTGGAAGTGTTTTTAATTGCTTGAAGGTATGCAGATGCTTACACCATAGTGCAGGTGAGTTTGCATACTGAACCAACACTATTGGAGTGAGTTCTGATACAGAAAGGAAAGTGCCATAACACCGCTATACAAGTGCTAGCTAATTTTTGACAAATTGATTTAACTGAAGCACTTGTCACTTTCACTCTCACAATAAAATGCATTTTGCTTTGTTCTAATTTAAAAATCTGGATGATAAGTGTATTTGTTTAGAGTGTGGAATTTTTTTTTTCACTTGCCAACCATCTGTTGTGATGGAAAATTTGGGTAGAATACATCAGGAAAAAAGTGGAGTTAGCAGAACTTCAGAGTATGATTAGTTTGAAGTGGTCACAAAATCCTCAGATTTGGTGAAGAGAAGGAATGTTGGGAAAGATGCGTAAGTGGGAAAATGGAGTAAAGAAGTTGATGCAAAACTTCATTAAAAAAACAAAACAAGCAAAACCAAAAACCAAAAATACAAAACGAGAACAAAAGAACCCAGGCCCAAAGAACAAAAAAACCCTACTTACAGTTGTATTTTCCTATTGCTTCACATACCAAAAGCCCTGTAGTACTCATGTTCTTACACTTCAGTTCATCAGTGTAACAAACTGTGTCTCCATGTTGGTACAGATAAATTTGGGTAACCCAAATATTATGATGAAGTCACTTCTCCCAAATACGACGCTTAGAATATCCTTAAAATCTACAGTGTTCATCTGTCACAGAATCATAGAATGTCTAGGATTAGAAGGGACCTTAAAGATCAGCTTGGTCCAACCCCTCTGCATGGGCAGGGACACCTCCCACCAGACCAGGTTGCTCCAGGCCCCATCCAGCCTGGCCTTGAACACTTCCAGGAAGGGGGCAGCCACACAGGAAAGAATTTTTTCTTAATATCTAGCCTACATCTCCCCTCTGTAAATTTTAAACAATTTCCTCTTGTACTCTCACTACACACCCATGTAAAAAGCCCTACCCCAGCTTTCTTGTACGCCCCCTTCAGATATAAATTACATTGTTACTATTGTTATAAATTTATTATTTTAAATTGTTATTATAAGTTATAAATTATTTTGAGTGGTAGAGCGTTAATGAGAGTTTTCCAAAATGGGGAGCTTTTATTTCTAAACGTATTGGTTTGCTTTTTGCTGTCAGGACTTCTCAAAGCTTATTTTAGTTGAAGTGCTACTTATTGGTGCAGTTTTGGCTACCTCTTACCATTTATTCAGGTAACTGCTCCTGGAAATTTTTAGAAGCATACTTCTTAGTTATTTTTTTTTTTACTTAATTATTTTGTAAAAAATAAGTATGCTTAGTTGTCTGAGGTGTAAAATGAAAAGACCAGAGATTCTGAGGTCCCTCCCAGTTGGGGAAATGAGTACTTACCAAAACCCCATGCTATTTATCAGTGATATTTTGTGTAATCTTGTGAGTCTAAAACAAAAAGAACATCAAGATAGTAGGGATAGCTAGGGCAGTATTTGAAATGGCACTTGTTTTGGTAAAAAGGAAGAAATGCATCTCTACTCCATTTGCATAGATTTCATTTGTTGTGAAATGTGCAACAGCTGTTCAGGCTACAGAATGATTAGTTGAAGATTCTTGTTCACAGAAGTTATTTAAAGCAAAACAATATGACCTTGATTTCTTAAGAATTATATAATAATTAGAGTAATAGAAAAATTTCATTAATCTTTTCATGCCAAAATATGTGGTGAATAATACAGGAATTTCATGTAGGTTTTTTTCGGCTGCATGAGAGTTCGATTTCTGGCTTGAATTATACACAATCAGTAAATACATATATATATCTTAAAATAATTACTTCATAAGCAGAGATGAATATCAAGAACAGCTGTTGCCTGAAAAATATTTGTTTTGTTTTTTTTTAAAAAAAAATTAAGTAATCTTACTCCTTTGTTATATTCCAAGCATCAGTGAAGTCAGAATTCAGCTTTAGCAACCTCATACCTGCAAAATTTAGAATGTGAGTCTCCTCCTTTATGCAAATCATATGTGATTCTCATGAGTAGATCTACTGCTTTGTTGTTTGTTTTGTTGTTTTGTTTAGTTGAGTTTTTTTCATAAAATTTTTTAAAAAGTAAAAAAAAATTGCTGTTTCTGTAAGTTTGATGTTTCCAGCTCATTTTTTTTAGGCTAGCCTGTTACTGCAATGGGACAGATTTCTCTAAATAGAAATTAACCAACAAATTAAGTGAGTTCAGTGTTTTAAGAATTGTTCCTAGATCTTGTTGTTAAATTCATAAATATGACACTTCCTGTCCTTTCTCTGAAAATGAACATTCATAGATAAAGATGGAAGGACCTTTTGTCCCTGCTACAAGAGGCTGGAGTTCCCAAGCATCTTCAGTCTGTGCTCAATTCTGAAATATGGTTACAGCATTTTAAGGGGGTTAGTTATCATATGGCAGATTTGCCACAGTTTAAAGGTTTCCTGCTGCGGTCAGTGCTGTTTGTGAATTACTTGTGGTTTCTTGTTGTGTACCTGTATTAATGTTTGAATTTGAGAATGTTACCATGTTGCCATGTCTTGTGAAATTGCCCTTGTCTTTATCTGCAAACCAAGAGATCCTACATCTGCTAACATTGCTGGCCTTTTTCTTTTTTGTTGTTGTTGATGCACTGTGTAACAGGGAAGTTTTTAGTGCAGCGGTTTTGTCCTGGCAGCTTGGAGTTTTTCAGCAAGAGCCTTGTAGCCTAACACTTATATTTTTTGGGTTCTTGAACAAATTAAAATGATGCAGAGAAGAATCATAATGTCAATTGGGAAAATATTCTTAGATATATTTCTCCCTTTTTAAAAATCTTGTTCTGCCGCTGGTGTTACCGTCTTACTTGTCAGCTCAGTAATACTGGGGGAAAGACACAATCAAAATTCTTTTGTCTACTTTTGAAAGTATATTTTCTTGATAAGCTTACCAAATGTAGTTGCATGATACAAAGGAGTTGCATCAGAAGAGAATTTTCTAAGAATAATCTGGAAGATAATTTTATAAACTATTACAATAAACTCATATTCACCATTCAGAATGATAGTTGATTTTCTGGAAAGTGTTATTTTGATTTGATTTGTATACCAATATAAGCAGGGTTGTGAATCTGGGAAAGACATCCTCCAGTCTTTCATTGGCTTTTGAGCAGCTGTACTGGGCTTGTCCTGTCTTGGGCAGTAGCTGTTAATTGATGCAGAGGAGAGACTAGTAGGACAGGGCAAAGAAATCTACAGTCATGCTGCTATGAAGCATTCCCTAGCCTCCAGCATTTTCTGCTTCTGATTGTTCTTTTTGCTGCCTTTGTTTCTTTCTGTTTTCCTTTGAAACATCTAAAATTTTGAAAGTTTCAGAGCATGTTCTTCTAGAGTTTAACTGTATATTTGGTAATAATTTACATTTCTGTTTTACTATGAAGTGATATTGAGAGAAGTTTTTTTAGGAGACTAAAAACTCAGCTTGGTTTTACTTATCACAGTGTGCAGTACTTAGACTTGTGTATCTAAAATTGTAGAAAGATAGCATTAGATTTCTTATAGGGGGTTGGGGATGCATAAGTATGTAATACACAAAAACTGCATATACCAAGAATGATAGCAAAGGTTCTTGGCAACAGTGTCACCTCTGAGAGTTGAGGACGTAACTATAAATGTAAATAGAGGACTAAATCAAATACTTATTTCCTGTGAGAACAACAGCTTTTTAAACCCGCCTTGGTGCCTTATGTAGTCCTGACATTAATATTATGCTCATAATTGGTCCTTGGTGAAAACTCGTGAAGTTCAGGATTTTCTGTACTGCTATAAGGCATTTAAATAATAGTTTGTTTATCAAAAACTATATGTAATTTTCAAGTCAGCATTCTAGCTGTCATTTGGAGTGAGTGGTCGTTCAGCAGTCTCTTTTTGTGTTCGCAGTTTAAGGGTATTTTAAGTTCGTCTCTAACAATCCAAAATAACATATGTGGCCTGTCTTCAGCTTTGTCATGTGCTTCTTTTTAAGTAGTAATACAGTAGCCTTAGAAGGTATAAAAATAGGTAAAACCTATTTTTTGGAATGGTGTTTACCAGTGAAGCAAGGCTGCCTACAAATCTGGTGTATAAGATCACACACCGAGGATAATTAATATATTTCCAAGGGTGAAAGGACAGCTTTTCTATGCATTTAATCTCAGTGTCTTGTTAGGCACCGAGACAGTATATATACGACAGTAATTTGGTGAGTGGCCAATCATTTAACTGCTCTGCTTCAAGCTGACTGTAAAACCAGAATGTGTTTTTACATGCCACCTTTATGCATATACTTAGGAATATTTTTAAAAATTACACTTTAACCTAAAATAGTTTATGCACATCTTCAGAGGAGAAATCTATTAAGTCACAATAGGCATTTAAACTTGGCTTTCCTGTTTATTTACTGGAGGACAAGTGCAAGTCTAGATGTACAGAGCTAAAGATGAAGAATTAGATTGCTGCTCATTGTAATCCTGCTAACAAGAATTTCTTCTTAACTGAGGTTCTAGCGATTCCTGAATCTTACCTTAGATATTCTGTCTTTTATTTTGCTTTCTAGTGAATTTTTGCAAATGTGATGGTTAATTTCTGTGTGATTGATGTAGGAATAAGAACAGTTCTTTTATCTTCTTGGCCAAATGCCAAGAGAATGAGGGAAATTGTGCTTTTTCCATTTTACTGAGCCACTTTCATCTATTCATATTTTTTTCAGCAGCAAAAGTGAAAATTATCGAGTTCCTGAATTTTTTGGGGTTTTTTTTTTTTTTTTGGTTTTCATGAGCATGAGTTAGTGGTTCTCCATTGTATTCAGAATAAGTGCTTTATGTATGGTTCGCCTGTGGGAGCTATAGGAGTCAAATCTTTAGGTATATGCAGAAATCTGTACTTTTCAAGACAGTGTTACCAATTGTTAAGATTTGTTAAACGTGGTGGGTTTTTTAACCTAAGATTTGAGAGCTTTTTTTTGGCAAAACTAACACACCACACTATGCCAGTGCAAAGCATTTTGTACCTTACTGTTTCAAGTATGATAATAGAATTTTAACAGTGATCATGAGGATGTTCATTTTATCTGGGTTTGTATTTGGTACATATTTCAACGTAATAGTAACAACCTACACCTGATACTACCAACAAACAATTATTTCTGTGTTTTTACCTTACAAATTTGAGACATATTTTCGATCTAAATAGATATTACAGGGTTGGTTGGTTGGTTGTGCGTTTTTGTTTGTTTGGTTTTTGTGGATTTTTTTGGGGGGGTTGTTTGTTTTGGTTTTTTGTTGTTGTGTTTTGGGTTGGGGTTTTTTTTCAGATCATCAGCTGGATATGATTTGTTCATGTGCCAGTTTTTGGCACATGCCATCAACCCAGCGTGGAGTTGATGTTTCAATATATATAATTCAGACACGATCTCTGTGTCAAAAAGATTACGTTTTTCTAATGTAGCTTTCCCTTCCATTACTCAGAGCCTGTTTTTTCTTCTGTGCAGGTTCCACATTATGAATTAGATGTAAATTAATACAGCTTCATATTTTGAGGGATTACAGAATTGTCCTGATTTTTTTTTTTTCCCACAGCAAGTTGATAATGATGGGCTATGCCTTCTCATTGGTGTTTCATTTCATTATTGATGGTGTTGATAAAGTGTTCTAGCAGACTACCATCTAGGCTTATAAAGACATCTTCAAGTAGTTGATTATTAGTGTTTCATTGCTTTTAATAACTGCTAATGGGACTATTTCAGTGGAAATGGAGAACAGTGCATTAATGTTTCTAGTTGGTGTGTGTTTCACTCAACTTCCTTTGTTTTGACAGCATATAGTTTAACAAGCTGCTAGGAGCAGTTTTGCAAGATGCAGTTGCATGGCAGTGAGACTTCAGAAATCGCTAATAAATGTAGAGCTGTATAGTGAGTTCACCAGATTCACCCATTTGTACTGTGTTTCTTTCCTAAGAGAAAGTTTTTTGTGTTCTTAGTTCATTATTGAATGCTCATCTGTTGTGAAATATAACTTTTTAATTTAAGTTCAGGCATATTTGATCTTGTTTCACTTTTTTAGCACTCTAGTTCAAGTAGGCATGATAACAGCTGCTAGTGCAGTTTGTCACTTGGGAGTTTACTTGCTGTATGAACACTGGTAACTATGTACAGCTACTGTCCTAGCATCTGTTAACTGATGTGTATTTACCACTCTTCCCTATCAAAATCATTATGGTAGACTTTAGAGTTAGTTGCCATTATTTTTTTGTTAGCTTCTTATTCACATGTGTATAACAGAATAGCAAACTGGCATTCTGCTAGCCTACAGAATTCATCAAACAATGCTGCTAAATCTGTCAGGGGAAAGGAATTGTCACTTCTGCTAACGTAGCTATTACTGGTCCTGTTTCATCCCTGCATTAGATGGAGTTCTAGCTTTTTTGTGTAGCTGGAGTTCTGTGGGGTTCTTTCTCTCTGGAGAATGGGATCTGTCAGAAAGAATCATGATTTTCATTGGGGAAAAACAATGTAGCAGTCCTGAAGGGATGAAAAAATGAGTCAAGCCCTGAGAGGTCATGGGAGTTTAAACAGCAACACAACTTTTTAGTATTTTCAATATACATTTATGAATTACTTTAATGTATAGGTAATCATGGAATTCTGCTAAAGATTATATGTTCTGGGTGTTTTTAAGTACAAACAGTTGTGGGTGAGAAACTGTTTTTGGGATAACAGAAGTAAACAAAATAGTGAGACCTACTTTTTACAAAGTGCTTAAAAAAAAAGACATGCATAGAAAATAATGTGGTAGTTATCAACAACAAGTTTTTAGATGAGATTTGAAGCAAAGTACCTTATGTCCATTAACTGCCGTGTTTTGTCAAGTGCATAAGTGTAAGTTAAAAAGTTAATATGACTTTTTTCTAATGAGTCTCTTCTAGAAAAGGCATCTAGCATCCACCATTCTACTTGTGAATGACTCTGTGGCACAGGTGCTTCTCTGTGGGTTTTTGTAGGACTTTAGTATTACGTTTGACTCAATAACCCTGCAGAAAACCTAGCATATGAATGAATGAATGAAAAGTATTCTTCTGAATTAGCAGAATCATTTTAATGTGAAGTCAGTGGGTGCCAAAGTAGTGTAAATAATAGGGTTTATTATATAGTGGGACTGGGTAGAGGGAAGAAAAGGAAGGAAGGAAAGGTATTGAGTCTTTTGGCAGAAGAAATATGTAAGATCATCTCATTTGGCACAAGCTCCATCCTCAGCATTATGGGAAAGAACATGAAGATATGTGGTTGTCAGCATGGGCTAGCTCAGGATGAGTCAACATCTCAATAATACATGAGGTAAGTCAGGAAAAAAAATAGACTTCTGAGGAGTCTTAAAATTGTAGCAAGTAGCTTCTCTGTCTTCAGGTAGAAAACCAAGAACTGAGGAGTAAGGGTTAATCTCTGTGGCCATGGTCTGAACTGGAGTCATTTAAAAAATTACAGAAGTCCTTGTCAACACTAATATGAGCTGGTAAGCTTGACAGTGAAATGCTGAGGCCATGATATGGAAGATCAGTCTCTGCTTTTATGCCACTTTTTTCCACTTCTTCATTACTCTGTTTTTCAACATGTTTGCATGAGATTTTATAATGAGAAAAGAATGCAGTTCTGGATCTGATTTTTGATTACAGAAAAGCCATATAGCTTAGTTGATAGAATCCAGAGTATTTAGTTTATTCTGAAGTCCATTTTAATGGAAGGGACATACTAGGAAGATACTGTATCTCCATTTGTGCAGTCACATTATTTTGTTTCAATTTTTTTACAGTTGCCACATGCGAAATTCTGTTAGGTCTCCCTGCCTTACAGTTGGGTTTATTTTTCAAAAAGATGAGTCATGCTTGAGTAACAAGTAATTTTTCTACTTCTTTCTAACAAATGAGGCATTTCCAGAAGAGGAAAAAGAGGACAGCAGTTTTTCCTTAGTGTGCCACAATTCTTTTGTTAACTTTTTTGGAGAGATTTTTTGCAGGAAGGCTAATTTGAAGTTTAAGACAAAACTTGAGCTGACAAGGCTTGACTTAAATGGCATCTGTAATACTCCTGATTCTTTCTGAGGCAGTATGCTGTTTGAGGGTATTTATTTCTTAGCTGCCTTAATTTTTCCACAAGCACTAGTGTTGATATAGTCAAAACATGAGTCGGCTAACTTGCTTTCTTCATATAATGTTTGATAGTGGAAATGTCTATTGTGTTCTCAAATTTTCTCACAGGGTCATTGATTGGATACTGCAGTCCCTAGTTTGTTTCAAATAACTTACCTGCCAGTGAAGCTTCTGAGAAATGTCTGTTTGCTCTGCTAAGCACTACAAAGATGGTTTTCCTCAGACTTTTCCATTTCTCTAGAAGTGAGTTTTTCTCATCAGAAAGAGTACAATGTGAGGAAAAGTTGGTGTGAATGCGTTTTTTTTATATAGATGAGGAGTAAAATGGTTGTAGTTCTCATTTATTAGCTGAACTCATTATGAAGGTCAGCCACTGGTACAGAATTGTAACATGGGAAGTGGTAACATCATCTTGGCCTGATTTCTTCACATCCATATTGGGTGACTTTTTGCACAGCACAACTCACTTGGTTCTGAGTTATTGTCCACTCTGTCAGGGAACAGAACAGAAGTGTCAATTACCATTGATGTGCAAGATGTTTTCTCTTGTGTTTTTTCCCGTCCATGTAATGTACTGAGTTTTGGTAGAGTTTTGCTTTGAGTATGTAGTGATCTGCACTTTCAAACTTACGATTGTATTTCCAGTAATTCGGAAAAGATACTGTTGTACATTCCCCTCCAGGGAATCGAGGTAGAATGCCTAGAACATTCTGGAGAACTCCAAGGAATTAATGGGAAGAGGTGTTTCACATCAGACTGGTGGTGACTGAGATTGATGCCCACTTTTAGGAGCCTGTCTTGTCTTCTTTCTCTTTTTCTTTAAAAAATCACAGCTGTGTGGTGTGGCAGTAGCATGTCTGTCCATGTGCTGGACTCTTCTTGTAAGCAGTGTAGCCAGTAGAGTTGATTCACCTTGTCCGTGAGTTAGACATGTTGCACTTGTCAGCTTGTTTTTTACTTCACTAGCTGATAAATGAGCTCCCCATTGCCTACAGAGGGCTTGTAGGTTCATATGCCTTAGTTTAGGTACCTACCACCTGTAGGTGTCTTGTATTCCTGATGGTAGTGCAAATACAAGATACTGTCTTTCTAAAAATGTTCTGGATATATCCTAATGAGATTGCTAGTTATGTTTGCTTTTTAAAATGTATTGTTTTTTTTAAGTTGCATGTACAGAGGTTGATAAAAAGCTCAACTTTTGATTTCATTTGATAATGAAAAATACTCAAATATCCTTTCAGGGTGAATGGGGAAATAGTTGTCTTTATACAACAAAACTTCAGCTGTAGCTGTTCATACTGCAGCAGGAAGCAAATATCTTTGCTGAAGTTAGTGTGGGGCACCACACACAAACACTGTTGCTACTTTGCAGATGTCTTCTAGCACAACCTTCGTATTTAGTTTATTTCAAACCACAGGATTATGGATAGAGTTGTAGTGTCTGTCACACTGGCAGTATTCATGCCAGTACTGCATGACATCCTGCGGTCAGTCATCTCCCTATGAAAACTGCCCTGCTGCAGTACCAGCAGGCACAGAGTTTAGTTTTAGTTTAGTTTCTTGTACAGTATCTCTGTGTGCAGCTCTCTGTGCCTAGCCTGCTCTGCCTCAGCTTCCCAAAGGCAGGGCTGTAGTGTCTTTCCTCACCATGTTTGGTAGTCCTTCCCTGTATCCCATCAGAATGCAGGGTTATGCAGTTAGTGAGTTAGTGTCTCAATCCTGGTTTGTGTTTTTTAGTTTGGTTGGTTTGTTTTGGTGGGTTTTGTTGTTTTGGGGTTTTTTTGTGGGAGGGTGGGGGATAGGGGACCCTAAGGAAGAAAGGAGAAGGTATTCGTAGTCTACCTGTGTACCTTGTAGTTCATTTTCCATGTTACTAGAAAATACTAGCCCTCTCATAGTGTACAGTGGTTGTGGGCAGAGTTTAATACAAAGAACAGAAAAGAGTGCAATCTTCCTAAAATCCCACCAACTCTTTTTTCTTGAGAGGAAAAAAAGGTATATAGTATAGCAATAGCATACTATCTTTTTACTTTTGTCTTTAAGTTTACTTCATGGGTTTACATTTCAAGGGGAAAGCTGTTCAGTTCAAGATGTTAGGACTGAAGTTCAGGGCACTAAATGGATTGCTTTGTCAATTGTAAATCTAAGATATTGATTAAAATCTTTAAAATAGGAGTCTCTCTGGGCTTTAGCATTAATGCTAGAGCACTTGGATGTGCCAGGTTGTGGTTCTAAGCATAAATCTAGTTGATGCTTCTTGAGACATAACTGATACGCATCCTTAATTAAGGCCAGGACAGTACCTCTTAATTTAGGAATATATATGTTGATTGCATGCTAAGATTATTTTTTTTCAACTGTGTCTGCTAATAACCTGTTTTCTTTTGCAGAACCCTGTGATAACATGAGAGAAATTCTACAAAATGTGGCCAAATTACAAGGCGTTTCAAATATGAGAAAACTAGGTCACTTGAACAATTTTACTAAGGTAAGATTTCAAATGGGGTCATAGAATGAATTATGATATAGGCAAAATAATTTGTGTGTCCTGTATCAGACATTGGCTGAGAGATTCATGTAAGAGCTCAATGTCATGTAACAGTACATGGAATCTTTATCATGTGGGAAAGGAACAGTAAATAAGGACACACATGTATGTATATACAGGGTTATGCTGAAATTGATTGATATGTTCAACTGGCTGAATTATTTTTATATTTTAGAGCCTAGAAGCATGAGCTAATGGCTTAAGTTGCACAAATAATGCTAAAGATGGGTTACTGTTCCTTCAGAATTGCATCAAAAATAGGAAACCCCTGACTTTGGATATTAACTGATACAATCCACCCCCTCAACTATACTTGATCAATGAGCATGATATGCGGTGGTTTGATCATTAATGGAATAACAACCATCAAGTTTCACTGCCATTCTCATAGTGAAAGAGATGTAAAGGGGTGAATTCTATAAATATAGTGCTGATTTTTGAGTTGTTCTTTCCAAATACATTCTTTACAACATGGAACCCATGTTCCCTTTGTTGAGGAAAGGGAAAAGTACATTGCAGTCAGTGAGCTAGGAAGCATTGGCACTTTGGTCTGAATGGATGGACTGATACTCAGAAGGAGTTTTTAAGTTGTTCAACTTTCTGTTTGAGTGCTATAGGGCAGCATGTCTGATGGTAAAACCCAAGTTTCTGTGAAATAGGATGGATCCTGCAATAAGCGGTACCCAGGGCACAAGATATTGGTGATGAGAATTTTGAGGGGAAATTAAGGTTTAAGTTACTGTTTTTGTAGATGAGCTGATAACCAATCATTAAATTAAGATACCTGGAAAGCTGCTTGGTAGTTCGAGGCAATCTCAGGTGAAAGAACAAATGCTCTAGGGCAGGTTTAGGGAACCAGTTGACATGAAAAGGCCAAATATGTATGATAATCTTCAAAGTAGCCATGCTTCTTGTCTACTAAAAGCAGTCCTTGTAAGATAGACAGCACTTCAGTGCTAGTACATGAAGTTCAGTTAGCAGGACAAAATCAAGGACAAAATCACAATAGCATATTTATTTTAGTCCATTAATGACAAGTATGTAAATGTTTAGTTTTCTGAGTTGCTTTAGAGCATGTGTAGGCACTGTGTTCACTTTGGAATGGAGTTTACAATGAAATATATTGAGTCATTGCTTTATTGTGTCTGCCAGACCCCCATCATTGCTTGCTGACACCAAGCTGTGTTGCAAGAACCCCCCTATTCTGCTAGAAAAGGATGATGCATAACTGTTTTCTTCTTTGTACTAGTCTGAAAACTTAAGTATGTTTCCAAAGTCTCTAGTTGCCTTCAAATTAAAAAAGATGAATTAGGTTTGCAGATGCAGTGTTCATTTAACTACTGAAGGTCAGATGTTAAGCACCTATAGGTGTGGTAAATAAGTAAGTATGCATACTGTAGCTAAAAGATGAACGAAAATTCTTTCTAAAAGATGGTTTTCAAAAGCTCAATAATTCCATAATTGAGTATTTAAATAACTAATTCTGTATATTTACCTGTTATTAAAATAGGAAAATTCTTATAAAAGCACAACAGGTTTTCATAAATAGAATGTACAGCTGGCAAGAAATGATGAATTTGTGAGAAGTAACTTGCTAAAATTAAATGTGACTTTTGAAGATGGAGACTGTAGTTCATAACCTGCTTTTCATCCTGAATCAGAGTGACAATGTATAAGGGAATCTTTCTACTCTGTCTAATATTTAACACTTACCAGGGAAATGAAAATAAGAACATTTGCTATTACATTTGATTTTGAAAATTCTTCCTAATTTTGTTTGAATTGAAAATGTAGTCGTAAGAATAAAAGAGTAAAAATTGCAAATTGTAATGTATTGCCTGCCTTGTGGTTGGAACAACACTGACTTTTTATTCCATTGGTTAAAAATGAAAACTGGATCTTGGGGGGGAGATGGGTTTATTTTCCTTTTGTGCTGTGGTCTTCTACCATGAATTGATAAGCGTCTTGCTTCCCCCTTTGTGAGACAGGAATGTGTGGAAGATAGATGTGCTAAGAGCTGAGGATGTTTTTATCCTATCTTGGAATTACATTGAAGATTACCTTGATTTTTCAAGAGACCTTTGACATTTTTTAGTAGAAAATTTCTGATAAAATAAAACAAAAATCTATAAATTAAATTCTGCTGCTGGGAAATACTATTGTACTTTAAATTCAGGACTGTTCTAAGCAGTTGCTCCCCCCTGCCCCAGATTTTTTTGTTCAGACACCAGGCAAATTTCACATTTGGAAGAAACACGGTTCTGCTTTTTGTTAGGGGAGGCAAAATACTTCTATTAATGTGGAAATAAGTAATAAAAGTTAATATGGACTTTTCTGACAGATATCATGGTAGATGTTCCATTTTGTATGGATTCCAAGACAACTGAAGTATGTTAGGTTTAGGTTCCTTTCCTTGAAAGTGGCCTGGATTTTTTAAGGTGGGGTTTGTTTTCTTCCTTCCTTCCCATTCCTCTTTATGTAAAGTGAAGGAAAGCAATCACTCTTTTAAAATTACCAAACTAGTACTGAGGTGTACTCTAGATGTTTATGGAGAAGTTAAATACTTGAAATAAAATAGATTATTATTAGAATTACAACAGTAAGAAGTCAACAGGATTTGGTACTTTTTCTGCAGGGATGGTACTGTAAGGCAGGTATTTTGTATGAAACTTGTATGAAAGAAATGTAGCTCCCTGGTTATGTGTCTTTCCCTTCAAGAGGAGTGGTAACTAATGACACTCTGCACAACACCCCTACTTACTGTGCAAAGAAAGTACACTATATACATCATATTATACAAAAGCTTGGGTTTCATTAATCAAATCGTATCTAGTATTTTTACTAGTAAAACCTTCCTGTTCCTTTCTTGTTTCTCTGGCTGCAGCACATGCGTTCTTGCCTGACAGGTGATGATAACAGATATCTAAGTTCTCTTCTCCAAGAAAATAACTTTCCCAATCCGGTAATACTCAGGTTATCAGGTGATAATCTTGTTCCTTTCAAGCCACCTGTATCATGATTTAAACTAGTGTGAGTTTTGACCTAAAAACTGAGATTTTGGCTGCTAGTAAATGATCAGTGACAGATACTGTTGTCGCAGTAAGTCACAAGCTCAGTATATGACTTTGACTTCAGTAAGCTGAGTAGGACTACCCATCTTTCATTAATATAGCCAGCTACATAATGCAGGCACCTTGAAGTTTCACAGCTTCTGCTGATTAATACCAGAACACGATGATTACTTCTTTGGGGATTTCCTGCCCCCATGAAAAGTAAAAAGAGAGAAATTACTGAAAAACAGAGAGAGCTATACAGTTGCATTTACCTAGTGGAAAGTATCTTCTGGGTTTGAAGAATGCATTTGGAGTCCTTTGTTATAGAAGTTTTATCTTACAGTTAGCTTCTGAGAGTTCTTTCATACCTTTTTAAACTTAACTGTTAAAGAAAAAAATTCCACAGATGTTTTTATATGGTATTCTATTTTCCAGAAAAAAGACAAAGGTGTTTCTTTTAGAACAAAATGTAACTGAATTAATCTTAGTTTAAATTTAGCAGTTAAATAGTGCTGATGTAATGGAAAATTGTGTTTTCAATCTGCTCAAAACAAATTCTGTCATGTAATGAGGCTCTACTATTCTGCTCTTTTATCTGTGAGCTTTTCACCGTGCTACAAAATTTTACTAGAATACAGATTGAGTTTGGGGTTATAGAGGCTTTCACGGATTTCATCTGTCTGATTCATACTCCATCATTTTGTAGTCTCGGGTATCCTTTGCAAAATGCAGGTATCTTGGAATCTGAATACAGTATTGATTGACAGTAACATTCATCCAGTTTCATCACTGATGTTTCAAACTTCATTTCTAAAGTTGCACCTCAATAATTACATTCTGGATGCACAGAATCGTATCAGATTTTTACTTAGTAATTGCTGTGACTATTCTGTTAAATATATAAATTTGAATAGTCTCAATGTGCATTCAGCTTATGTATACTGTTGACCTCCTGTGGTTTTGTTGTTTTGAGCTACTGTTTCCAAGACATGATGTGTTACTCATATTGCAATGACTCATCCAAGTAGCATGAGAAACTCATAGCTGACAGTAAACATGAAAAAGCCTTCTCTATAAGTTAGTTACTGTCTGGCCTAGTGTAAGTACTATTTTTTCCTAATATTAAATCATACCCTCAAAGATTCTGTGCTCTTCCTATACATCTACTGTCACATAGAATCAGATTGGAGAAGATGCTTAAGATCATTGACTCCAACCATTAACCTAACATACTGCCTAGTCCACCAATAAACCACATCTGTAAGTGCCACATCTACACCTCTTTTAAATATCTCCAGAGTATTTAAAACTAAGCCACTCTGGGCTGCCTGGTCCAGTGCTTGGTATATAATTTCAGGCTTTTATATAATATGATAATATTTTACCATTTTAGTGGAATGTGTAACCAGAAGCAGATTTTTGTATTCTGGGACTTCTTGCCTACAAACTTATACTAAACTGACATGCACATTAATTGTTAAATGTTACAGTCAAAAGTGACAGTTACTTGTCATTCTTAGGAATTCAGTCATCTGCAAAAATCACCACATTTGAGCCAGATTGGTCTTAATGGTATTTGAAGGTGAAATGAGAAGAAATGTGCTCTTTCCCTTTAATAAGGAAAATAAAGGGTCCCTTTAAGACCAGACATTTATAACTGAGCAAATACCCACAGTATCTTTTTTTATAGCAGCTTTCATGACTTTTTTTTTTTTTTCCTGCCCTCTTAAACATACATCATCCCAACCTTACTTTTGCCAGATTTTTTTTCTAGACTAAATAAACCCAATGGTTCAGCCTTCATGGGTGTATTTCCTAGCTGCTTTGTGCATTTTCTGCTACACTTTTTCCAATTTGTCTGCTCTTAAAATGTGATGCCCAAAATTTTGTTCTTCATGCAGTTTTTAGTACTGCCTGTGAAGTGGGGAAAAAGTCTCTTAATCTAAAAAAAAGGGATTTTTTTTTTTTAAATTATATCACATTAAGTCTTTCAGTTTGTAGGTGGCTGTAACTTAAAGGTCTTGCTTTACTTTTGAAATTTCTTTTGTTTTCAACATTCTGAATAATTTCTAGAGATCCTGTATTTCTCTGCTGGATTCCTTTCAATTCTTATGTACCTGTTAGTGAATGATACCCTGAAGGCTATGATACATTGTTCCTTTTATTTAATTGCATTTGCTTCTTGAGTTTGGGCACTCCTTTCAAATCACAGAAACATTTTGAATTCTAATCTTGCTCCCCATCTCGTAATTTTTTTTTCTAGCTGGAGGTCATGTAAGCATACCACCACCTGTAAATGATATAGAAAGCCAAAATATAAGTACTAGTGGCCCACTATTATCAGAATAATAGGTAAAGTAGCTATTCTGGATTTAGTCAATTGTATCTGTTCATTCTCTGTGAGAAACATTTCACTTGTATGCAGAGACATCATCAAAGACTTTGGTAATCATTGTTATTACATTCAGAAACTGGTTAACACAGAGGTTAAACTTGATGAAAGTTACATATTGTTAAGTTGCATGACTGTGTTTGAGTTTCAAGATAAAATCAAGCTCCCACAGCAGTGAGGGTGTGTGCAGTGGGAGCACACAGAGTTCCTCTGTACCAACTGTTTTCCTCTAATAATGAAACAGTATATGTTTGGTAAGAGTGGTTAATGACAACTAGGCTAGAGCTGGTCTAGTGAAATCTTTAACAATTGCAGCAAGTTAGTGGGTTTCCTGGAATATGTAATCTTTTTTAGTTTCATCTTGGGACCACTCCAGGCACAAACCAATGCTAAGTGCATTGATAGGCAACTCACTTTAGAAAGTAATAATACTACAACATCTTTCTGAAAAATGTTTACTCCTACATCACAATTATAATTCTCTTTTTTCTTCTAAAGTAAGAAAAATGACTGAGGCTACAGTCTGGTATGTTAAATAAGGTTTCCTCATTTGTGGCTAGGGTCGAATGGTGGGAAGAGGCTTAAATGTATAATGATGAGCTTAAACAAGTGTTGATGCACTTGTCTGAAACTGAACAAAGGGCTGTTTTTACTTGCTATCTTCTCACACTATTTTGCTTACACTCTGCCAGACAATTTTTACAGTTCACAAGATGTCAATAGAAATGCTAAAGCAGCAGTGGTGGCCTTAGGCAGACCAACAACATGGAATAAAAATAGATTGATGCTAGGAAGTGACATACCATCATAACCAGTTAATGAACCAATTGTCTAGTTTTATTATCGCTTTAATGTGAAAGGTGGGTGAAAAGAGATATTATATAACTTTCCTTATGCTTTATAATCATCCTTGGTTACAGCCATTTAAGAAAAATGAAAAATCCAAAATATTTAAGTTAGGTTGTCTGAGCCCAAACTTGACCTGATCCAGGCCAATTTAATAATTTGTCTCAGTAACAACTTTATATTCAACTATTACCCCTGCATTTTTCTCACAATGTGAAAAAGAATTTCTTAATGTAATATGATCCTTGGAAAAATACATACTTGTTGAAAATAAACTTGAATATTGTTTAAATTTAAACAATCATGCTTATAAAAATGGGTTTCTTTATAAGCAGGATTTCTGTGCAATATGCTGTGTTAAATATTTCAACTTACAGTAGCCTTAATTTAAATGTTCATTTAGTTTATTACATTTTTTTATTGCTAGCAATTTTAATGTTTTCAGAGTAGGGGTATTCACTCATTAGCACAAACACTTCCTGAATACCTCACTGACAAGAAAGTGTTAATATCGTGCTGGCTCAGAACTAAACACATGCTTGTTTTGAAAAAAGAGGACACAGTGCAAAGCTATTGCAATCAGTATTAGTCACTTGAATTTTTGGAAGTACTTGGAAAAGTGCTTTGGGATTTGGATGTAATAATAAAATATTTTATAATTTTAGCTGGAGGTAGTAACTGAATCATAGAATGGTTTGAGTTGCAAAGGTACCCTAGAGATCATCTAGTTCCAGCCTCCCCATCTCCCTCTAGACTAAGTTGCACAAAGCCCCATCCAGCCTGGCCTTGAACACTTCCAGGGAAGGGGGCATCCACAGCTCCTCTGAGCAGCCTGCTCCAGTGACTCACCACCCTCATAATGCAGACTTTCTCTGTAATGACTAATAAAAAGTCCCTTCACAGTTTCCTTGTAGGTCCCTTTTAGGGACTGGAAGGCTGCTCTGACTTCCCCATGGAGCCTCCTCCATGCTGAACAACCCAATCTCTCTCAGCCTGCCTTTAGCTCTCTTTCCATATTTAAGATAAGATAATAAGACTTGTCCCAACAGCTCCATGTCCTCCTTGTTTTCAGGACTCCAAAACTGAGCACAGTGCTCCAGGTGGAGTCTCATGAGAGAGGAGCAGAGGGAAACTTGCCTTCCTTGACCTGCTGGCCACGCTGCTTTTGGTGCAGCCCAGGATACAGTTGACTTTCTGAGCTGCAAGCACACACTGGCTGTACATGAGATGACTTCTAATTTTTTTGGCAGTCTTGTAAAGGAAAGCAGTGTCAGGTCTTCTTACAGAAGACTTCTTTCCTTCCTGCAGGAGAATAAGGCATTGGCACTCACTGGATTCCTTCTTTGAGATTGGTTTTGGGTGTGAAAACTGCACTTGAAAATCTTTAGTCTTGTGCTCTAAATGGATAGAAATGGTTGAAATGTTCAGAACTTAGAACAGCTTATGTGTGTCTTCTTGTTTGCATAAATTAAACCTTTGCAAATGTTTTTCAGACCCACAAATTCTGAGGGATGGATGGGAGGCCAGGTCAGGTGTCAGTTCCAGTAGCACCATTGGCAATGCCTGTGCTGCTACAGCTAAACATGACTGGACCATGCATTCCTGTCCTTGCTGCAGAACTCTGTACATGTGCTTTAAATTCAGTCTTTTTCATCTCTACTCAGGTTACCAGTTGCCCAGCTAGTGGCTCTTTGAAAAATACCTTAAAGAGGTAGCACAGAGAGCAGCCTGTTGAATAAAGACCAGTAGGCATCTTACCCAGTTGTGGAATTGTTAATATAAGGCCACTGGCCTGTTTGTGTCTGCTTATCTATGGAGAGAATATTGATAGCAGAAATTCTCAGGGACATCTGAAGTTGGTGTGCTTCCCCTTGCCATGAATGAAATGCCTCAGGTGTCTTTGAAAGCCTTGCTGGAAATCTTCATTTTTATGTAGCCATTTATAAAGTTATAAATAATAGGTCTTGTCTTTTCTTTTCAGCTTCTTTGTAGTACTGGCCATGCTGAAGAAAAGCTAGGGTTTACGTACGACAGCATCATAATATGGTAAGTAGTAAGGAGCACTAAACTAATACTAGAGCACTTTATTGTTTCAGGTGCAATTAAATTAAATCTATTTGTACTTTCGAGCTAGCATTTTGTATTTCTAATTTTTTTTTAAATTTTATAATGAAAACATACAAGTAATTAATGAGTAAAACCAGAAATATGTTCTGCTTTCAGGCAAAGGAGAAGAACCTCCAAGTTAGAAGCATGAATTTCTTTATTATATTCCTCACAGATGTAAAAATACATCTAAATATCTCGGCACTTGCAAAAAGCACATTTAGTAGAAATGTGTATCAAGAGCATATATTTGATGTAGAATCCATATTTAAAGATAAACATTTTGTGTCAATTTGTGCTTGTATGTCTTTCTGGGATTGCTTTCCCTGCCACTAAAATAGTCTGTGTGTCTACTCTCAAGTGGAATTTTTGTGTATTTTGCTACCATATCTGACAGTTAAATGAAACTGAATACTTATTTACAGAGCTTCTGTCTTTTTAAACAGTGATAAATTTCTCCTGAAACTCAGTACTGGTGACAGAAAGAACTAAGATTAGTATTTTATGTGGCTTTGTGTTCTTTTGGTTTAATTGTCTGACGTAAGGAAGCAAGCTTAGAAAAACTATTCACTCTTTAAGTAAAATTTTTGGGAAAACTTGTGTAATTTCTTGTGAAAATAGTGTAAATTAATAGTAAAATTGAAAAATGGTTTATCTTTGTGAATTCAAAGGTTGCTGTAAGTTTTGACAGGTTATCTTCTCATCTTATGAAATCTATGCTTTATGATATGACTAAACATTGCTTAGTATAACTGCCAAGTTCTGTACCAAATATTTTCAAATTCAAGTCTTCAAAGTTTATGCAGATACTAGCTTGGTTTTACAGGAAGTTAATGTATCACCATTCAAACACATAACAGATATTGTTATGTGGAAGAGGTAAAAAGGTTCTCTTTGAAAAATGCTAAAACTGGCTTCTAAAATTACTTTTATTTTTTTAGAAGGATTTTATTAGTATTGTTACTTCGGTCAATCCACTTGTTCCTCTGTGTATGTAAATTAAAGGGGTTTTGCATGGATGTAGATTTTTCTGATATTGTTACAATGTTCAATTTCGAGGATGCAAGTCAAGTACTCATTTTTAAACAACTATAATTGTGCTGACTGGTGGTTCTGCAGTTTTTGTAGGCTGGACTTTTTTCACAAACTACAGACCTTTCAAGCAAATTTAAAGCTTTTCCTCTATGGAGTAATAGCCATTTACAGTATTATGTTTGCAGATGATATTTTGCTATACAGCATGCAGCCATCTGAATAATTTGCAGGTACTGAACTTCTTAGCTAATTTTGGAAATGAGCTTCAAGTAGGCTAAGTACTAGTCCTTTGGAAGTAACATTCAAGTTCTGTAATTTGCTCTTCTGGTGTTGCTAATATTATCTTAGGTTTCAGCATGAAAGCCTTTTTGTTCTACTGAACAAACTTGTTTTTCTTCAAAATCTTAAGTTATTTGGATGCAGGAAATACTTTGAGTTGTCTGCATTTGTAGAGTGGATGGCTGTCCTTAAAGCATTAAACTCTTAACAGAATCAATGATTTTAAGAACAATTCTAGATTTTTGGGGAATATTTGACAGAATATTCCTTCAAATCAAAGGCAGTTGCAGTCTGCAATAGCTGCAGTTTTTCTCAAGTTAGAGATGCATTTTTTCACACTTGTTCTCTTACTAGGATTTTGTTAGTTCAGGTGATAGTTTCTTCCTACCAGCAGGTGTAGATAGTAGTGATGCGTGTTGTTGCCATTCCCACTGTAGATGGGTCTTTCTGGTTCCTAACACCATGCCACTGATGGCTGAGAGGCACTGATGGCTTCTTCATCTTTAGTCACGAAGAAAATGGAGTTGTGGTAGACCTCAGAAACCTCCAAAGTCTTTTAGTAGTGTGCCTGTGGCTCTGGCCATGAAAGCAAAATTCAGAATATTCTCAATTACTTGGTTGTATCTCAGAGATTAGTCAAAACCAAAGCAGTGAGTAGATGTAGTGCATACGAATGATCTTGTACTATGTAGTAAATATACTTTCTTACTGCATCCTTTGTTAGTTTTACTAGACTTTTTATCAGTCTTAATGTTTTTAAGCCTTAATGCTGTCTTAGGAAATTATTTTTATTTCTGCAGTGACACTTAAAATACTGAGGCAAGTAGTATTGGACTTAGACACAATCATGATGTCTCTTTGGCACTTTCAGCCACAGATTCGTGTGCACTGTGCATATCAAAATTATTTCCTTGATCTAATGGATATTTTAGTATCATGTCGTATAGGTTTATAACACAGTTTTTGTCCTGATGTGAAGTATGTAATATCTAACAGTCCTGAATTTTCTCCATATTCTTGTTAACTATGCATAAAATTAATTCTTCTTAAAAAGTTTCTCATAATGCCACCCTGTTCTCATTATATAAACAATGTTGCCCTTTATATTTCTCTACCTTATCCCTTCCCTGCAAATCAGGAATTGCATTATTAAATACTCCCTACAAATGGAGATTGTAAACTTGTATAAAATCTGGATAAAAAATGGTCAGGGTAAAAGTCTTCTATTTACCTCTGCTCTTTGAGTTCATCTTTGCAGATTTTTATTTATGAAACTGCTTTCCATCAGTGTATAATCTCTTTATATCCCTTAATACAATCTTCAGCAATATCTTATGCCTTTTTAGACACTAGTCTAGTTTTAGAAACTCCTTTCAAGTCTTTCAAAAGATGACTAGAAAATGCTTTATGTAAACTCTTCTGAGTGACTCATATGGCTAACCAGTTTTATTTTAAGGTGATTTTATTTTGAGAACATAAATAGTCCTCTGGATAGCCTTTGGAACCCTTTTTGCATAAACCTGTTTATTATTTTTTTCTCCATCTTGGCCACTGCTGTTTATAACGTGGTGCTAAAGAGTATAGGAGGCAAGTTCATATTCATGTTCTTTAGAAACAATTGGATGTGAAGCTTGGTGGACTGCTGGCACTACTTAATTTCTTCCATCATTTTCACTTCTCTAGTCTAACTCATAATTTGTATAATAAAAAAGATTTAAGTATAGGAACCTCCATGTATATCTCTAGAGCAATTACTTAGTATGAGAGAAATGTTGCTGTTATACCTCTTGTCAGTCTCATGTTTGCTTCACTCCATTTCCTTTTTGGCTATTCAAAGAGTCCAATATAATTTTTCAGGTTTTCTCTTTGTGGTACAGCTGAGAAGTCAGAATACACAGACACGCACATTTAAGTTTTTTGCTACTTTTTTTCTGAAGCGTATCCTTTTTGTCTTTATAAAGGTTAGGATTCTCAGTTTTTTGCAGTTCAGTAATTGACGCGGGTTTTTTATTAGTTTTTGTTTTTAAAGGAGAAATTTTTTCCACTTTGTACACTTCTATATGTTTTGGTTTTTTCTTTCGTTGGACCTGCATGGATTTTTATGGTCTTTATTTTAGGCCTATATATTTCTGGCTAGCTATATATCTTTATTCTGACTATTTACAGGTAGCAGTACATCCCTTTTTGGTACTTTCTGCTTTTGAATGCTGAATCTTATGATAGTGTTGGCCTTCGTAGTGGTTTCACTGTTGCCAATTCTGAAACTAACTTCTGCCTTCACACTGAGATTATCCTTCTCTTAGTGACTTGTAGGGTAAGCCTTCAAAGCACTAACCAGTTTTGTCTGGAGGCTGGTTTTGTCTACTATTTGAGAAGTATTTTCATATATAAAAGTGGTGTGCTTTTCTTGCTGAGGGGGAAAAAATCCCAGTTCAATGGCTGACTGTCCTGGTAAGAAAAGTCATGGATAGCAAAACTCTGCCCTAAAATGCAATTCATCTCAAGTGTCTTTAGCTGACATATCCAAAGGAACTGTAAATTGTGAGGTAAGGCCAAACAGAAAAATACTGTTGGGTAAAACTGAGTCTTACCTGCTCACCCCTCAGAATTCTCTCTGCAAAGCTGGAAACAAAGCATAATTCGTGATCTAAAGAATACCTGTAATCTGCTCACTATAGCTGGAGAGTTAGGCCCCCTTTTCTTAAGGGGCCTCTAGTTCACAGTTTCATAAGGAAGAATTATTCTTAACCTCACAGTATTGAGAATGTTTCTTATTTACTGTATATGACTGTCATATTTCATGTAAATATAATGTGCCATAACATCTTTAGTGAGTGGTGCATATAATTACTTCAGGTGCAAATTTGTCTCTTAGGTGTCAAGACATTGTTTTGAGGATGCATGCTTACTGGTTGGCTGGCTGGAAGAGGAGGAAATGCTGTCTATATTTTAATTTCTTGGACTAAAATTGTCCTCAACTGTTCTCTCAAGTAACAAATTGTATATAGGTCTTTGTCATGTATCATCTTATGGATGTGCAGGCTGTTATTTGAGGGAAAATATTTGTTTTTTTTTCAGATTAATATATTGTCTAGATCTACTGGCAGCATGAAGGTTTGTCTTCTAGGCTTGTACATTTGAATATCTCAAAGCCAGAAAATCAATGCAGAACATTTCTTGTTTGAAATCAGACTTTTTATTTTAAATTGTAGGTAGTAGCTGCATGTCAGTTAGCAAAGTCTACCTGCCCCTAAATAATTGTTTGTCCCCTTTCTTTTCTTCATTGTAGTCTGCGATTAGCTTTACTAAATGAAGCAAAAGAGGTGCGAGCAGCAGGATTGCGAGCACTCCGCTATCTTATTAGAGACTCCAGTATTCTCCAGAAGGTGCTAAAGTTGAAAGTGGATTACTTGATAGCCAGGTAATTTTTGACCTTCTTCTTGTTACAAATTTATAGCATTACAGTTTTGGTTGGAAAAGACATTTAAGGTCACCAGGTCCAGCTGTTTACCTTGCACTGCTAAGTCTAGCAGTAAACCATGATGTTCCTAAGCACTGTGTATAAGAGTAAATCACTTGATTTTTCTTGGTTGATACAGGTAAGAAAAGGTGTTTCATATCCTCTTACATTCTTGATATATAGTTGTATAAAAAGTTTTCCTTACATATCACGATGTCCTGTAAAAAGAGAAAGCTAATATATCATACCAGCTAATCCAAAACTAATGCTGTCCTAATATATGATGTGAGTAATCTAAAAAATGTTTTTCAATTGTAAGCTAAGCATAAATTAAGTAATCATAAATTATTTTGCCATGTTATTAAAAGGCTGCAACACCAGTAATCACCGTGTCTTAATTTTTTATATGCGAGTTTTTCCACTTCTTTGTATTATCATAACATTTTGGTGCCTATAGTGCAAAGATAGGACTAAAATGTAGTTCATGCCCAAGAATTTGTAATCTTAGTATAACCCATGACACCCATGAAGAATACCAAAGGCCAAAATAATGATGAGAGTAAGATCGGCATGATTAATAGATCTAAATATTAGTATTTGTTGCACTTCTTTTGTTAAAATCTCATTGGATTTAATGTACTGATACAGATGTGTGAGTTTGTTTGTAAATATATACATATAGTTAGTTTTAGTGTGCCATTCAATTTTTTTGGAGCAAAAGGACTTTACTGATCAGAGCCTACACATAGAAACATATTAATGTGGAACATCACTAATACTTAATTTAGTCTCATTTGAAATTAAAAATGCGTCTGCCTCCGACAGTATTTGTTGCAGCTGGTATATCTTGCTATTGTAAATTCAAGAACGTTCTAGTGATTTAATTGTAATGAGGATAACTGAGAAAAAATACAAGCCAAAACTAATCGACCAATCATAATGGGTATCCTTGATCAAAGGCAGAATTTTTAAACAATCAGTCATAATTTTTTTCCTTGTCTTTAGTTTATTGCATAAGTATTAACACAAAATGTTAACAGTTAAGATGGAAGTTGGTGTTGTTATAAACAAAATGTTTTTTAACTTATTTTAGGTGCATTGACATACAGCAGAGTAATGAAGTAGAAAGAACACAAGCACTTCGATTAGTCAGAAAGGTAAAATCTAACTATATGTGGTCTTATCAGCTGTACCAGTCAGTTGTGCTGAGTTCTGTTTTTCTCCATCGGGAGTGTTTTTCACAGACTCTTATACATGACCTTACATATTTCTAAAAAGTTATAGCTTATGATTCAAAAGAATGAAGAAGGGGTAGTGATGATACCTGTTTTCATTTTAAGCTCTTATCACTGAGAAACTTGAGCAGAATAGATAAATCCTGCTAATTGTCCTTTAATAGAGATCATATTGTTTGTGTTATGTGGCAAAGTTGCCAAATTATGAGTGCAAGGTTATAAGAACCATATTACTAAGTTTCATGAGATGATTTGTTATTATTGCATAATATGTTTAAGCATCTGTGCATCAAGGATGGGAGATTTTCTGCTGTTTGAGAAATGAGGCAAATTGCCACTGCTGGAATAACGAGTTTAAGGAATGCTTCTAGCCTTATTGCTTTATCCATATAGCATGTTATCATCCATAGTTCTTTTCCCAGATACATACAGTAAGACATAGTCTGTGGTGGTTACTCTGCTGTGTAACCTTGGATATGAGATGTTTGAAGCTGTGGTAGCTGCATTTTCAAGCAGCTTGTCTTACAGAAATTGGCATACAGAGTTACTGAAAGTATTCTGCCTTTTTACTGGACTTTACTATTCTTTATGGTGTTTAGATTTGTTTACTGAGCATCTTAGCAAATACCAGCAACAACTCAAGTAAAGTTTGAAGTAGTTGGAAGAATTACTCTTCCAGAAGCATTGTGTATGTTTAATCAGTTTTGGGTACATCTGTGTTCTTTTATATATATATATATACACACATACATATACATATATGCACATACATATTTAGGTTGAAAATACAGAAGTTCAGTACTCACTTTCTTTTCTTATGGTAAGTTCATTTGTTTTTTTTCTTAAGAGAAGAGACAATAACAGTTGTGCTGAAAATATTTATAAAGCTGAAATACCAACCTTCCTCTAAATCCAAACAAACAAAATCCACAACCACTGAGGAAGTCACAATTTATAGAACTTCTTTTCAAATCTACTTTAAAAACAACTTCAATGCAGAGCCAAAATAGCTTAAATCAGGAGATCAAATGGCAAGACATTTGTTAAAATTTGACATTATTTGGGTCAGTTTGTCCTCATAATTCATGGTCTTTTTGGGGCGTTTCCTAGTTGAGTGGAGACTTTCTTGCTTGAAACATGAGTAAGCAAGAGAAGTAAATCCATTAGTTTGATTTGGAAAAATGGAAGGTCAGCATTAAATAATCATGCAGCTGACCACCCGTTCTTTCTTTTTCTCCACCATTGTACATGGATGCTGTGCATGGAATGTGCACACTGTGTGGGGTTGCTGATTGTTCGTTGATGCAGAGAACTGTGTTGATTAAAGATGTTTCCTGACATATTTTGCTGCCTGGGAATCCCTGTTTCTTAAACGAAACATGTAAAACAAAAACAGTGCAGCCTGGCTACCAGTGAAGTTAATCCCTTTATCATGTCCAGTCCGGGCTACAGCAGTTAACCGTGTGTAGGCATGGAGCAGTCAGTACTTCAGAAACTCTCTCACACAAGGAATGGTGTGACAAACATCCTAAATAGCAACTGCTGTATTTTCACACTTCTTGTTACTTTGTTCTTGCCTTTTTCCCATCTCTTCCTCTCCTTCAATATCTTGAACTCAGTAGTTTGATAACAGCATTCCTAAAGAGGAGAATGAATGGCAAATAATTCAGTTAATTCATTTGTGCAAGAGAATGTGTTGTGAACCATAGAAGAGCTGAACTGTGTTCCATCAGTCTCACAGAACTTGTTTCAGTTTCATAGTCTGTTTGAAACTGAAAACCTGTTTGTTTTAGGAACTACAAGGTTCTTAAACCTCATCTTTGATAGCAAAAATGCCTTTAAGAATAGCACAGGCATATAACCTAAAAGATAAAATTTATCTCCCTGTGTTCTCTTCCATTTAATAGAGTAGAAGAAAATATAAAATATTAATCCTCTGTTATGAATTTATAAAGAGCACTTAATGATAAACTAGTTTAGAGAAAAAACCAAAGCATTCAGGTTAAATTTGTATAAGAGGAGAAAAGAAATATAACATTAAACTGTTTAAATTTGGTTTCTGTTTTCTTTTTTGAGGGCCTTAAGTGCTCACTTTCTGACTGTGATCACATGTGCATTTCCTAGTAAGAGCTTAGCAGTTCAGTAATGTATTCAGGCATGAAATGGATGGCATAAAGTTGCTCCAGAGAGTATTTTTCTATCTAACAGAAGTCAATAAGACCATTTTAAAATAATTTAATAGACAGAATATTTAATAATAGACAGAGGGTTAGGTTAGAGGCTTAGAGAAGTGAGGGTTAGATACAAGATGAAGAACTTTCTTTCTTCCTTTTCTTTAAAAGGAATCTTTAAAGACCAAATTCATAGTCTTTTGTTATTTATTACATCATAGCTGCTTTGTAAGTAGGCTTGTATTGCCTGTCCTTGATATTTACTATTATGTTTCAATACCTAGGGCAGAATGAAAGCAAATGCAAAAGTTGATATTTATTCTACTAATGTAGTTGGAGCATACTTGTATTTAAATATTAAGAGAAGTCCACTTCTTTTGTCTTAAAAACAAAGAAAACAAATGGACCAGAACAGCCTTAAAAGGTTATGTCCATATACTAAGTACATGTGTCCATACACTAAGTAAATGTCACTATCAATAGAAAAAAGGTTACAATTTTGTAGAGTGGATTGGTAGAGTCACTATACTGCCAGTTCTTGTTACTTCATGCCATTGTAAAAGTGAAACACAGTGTGGATGTGGAGGAGTTTGTTCTTATTTTGGAGTCCTATCTTGAAGCTTCCTGTTTTGTGAGTGATAACATTAAGTATTACAAGAAGTTTCTCAAAAACACAGCTGAAAAATAATCTCATTGAAGTGTTCAAGTATATTTGCCATACTTGTTGATCTTCTCTCATTTTAACATCCTCTACAAAGAGAGTAAAACAAATACCTATAACTCTTCAAACAAATACCTGTAAGACATCTGAGGGAGCTGTAGAATGAACATAAAACAAATTTGAAAATTATAATGTAGACGAGCCTGCTTTTGTTGGAAACAAAGGAGATCTAAAACAAAATCTTGGGAAACTGGCCTAAAGTTTTTACATACTGAGTATATTCTACAACTTGCATTTATTATTAGGAAAAAAAAGTGACATGGTAGAGCGGGCTATAAAAAATTCAATTGTTCCCTTTTTAAGCAGTAGACAGACAAAACCCCTACTTCCTCCTTAGTAATATATCTGTGTAGAGACGTTTATGTTCAATAATGTAGAGAATATATATATATATATTTAATTTTTGCACACTATGAAAGTGTGAACGAACAGCTACTCAGCTTTGTCTGAAGGAGAGCAGAGGCAAGTGGTGCTGTGTTGGGTTTTTTGTTTATTTTGGGGGTTTTTTGTTTGGCTTTTTTTTTTTCTTTAGTGGATTTTTTTTTTTTTGCCTTTACATGTGTCTGCATCTTAATCTGCTGTAAATTACTCCTATCCTAAATAAGCAGCTAAGAATTTCCATGGTATAGTAGTTCTTCTCCAACATAATTAGCCGTTGGCTATTAAAAGCTGTTTTACGTTGACTCAGATGTATTGCAGTTTTTTAATTGAAGAATGACTTGATTAATGGACAAAGACCTTGCATTCATCCTTGCTTTTCAATTTAGCTTATTCAAGGTGTGGGGGGGTTTTTTGTGCAAAGCCAAATAACATATGGTGAAGTTGAACTACACTGCAGTTCTAGGAAGTTCAGGTACTATCCTGGAGGACATAGGGGTGTTACAATTGCCTATAGAAACTACAGCAGTTTCTGTTGACTGACCTTTTTTGTAGCCTGCAGCAGTCGAAGCATCTGCCTGCAAAACAGGAGATTTTAGTCTGGGGTAATAAAAACATAGTTGTTGAAGAATCTGCTGCAGTATGAATGACTTTTTTTAGAAGAGTTTATTATCTACTCTGTGTCATTGGATATCATTCTTTGTTGATGAAGAAATTACTGAGGAAAACTAGCCATAGTTCTGTCTGCAGCAGTCATCTTTTTAACCCTTGTTATGATAGAAGATTATAAAAATAAAAAACTGGAACAGGAAAAGAATTGTAAAGTAAATTAACAAATGAAAAAATTCAAGAACAAAATAAATGGTTCTGAGGATTTTTCAGATACAACAATGTAATAATTTAAGTAGTGGTCTGTCTAGTTGTATTCAGGAAACAAAATGCTCATCAGTATGTGAATCTATTTAGAGAAATACTGTGAAGAACCAGTATTAAAAACCCAGAGGGCTTTTCTTTCTTTTTTGGCAGATGATCACTGTGAATGCATCATTGTTCCCCAGCTCTATTACTAATTCTTTGATAGCAGTTGGAAGCGATGGTCTTCAAGAAAGAGACAGAATGGTTCGAGCATGTATAGCCATTATCTGTGAACTAGGTAAGATAACTGAAAACTAATTAAGAAAAATCTTTGCATTCTTTTCATCAGTTTTCTAAAATATTTGCTTCCATGAGTTTGCATTACGTAGCTTGTATTCAAATAATTAAGGGTATTTATTTAATAATGAATCAGCTGTTAAATGTTCTTAATGTGTGTTTCATGGATGTCATGTCAATATTTTCCCATAAAACAAAATCTCTTGCATGAAGTACCTGAAGATTTTAGGTGTTGTTCTTTTCTTTAAGACTTTCCAGTTTCTGCAGTACTTCAAAAATGTTGAGATAATGAAAACATAAAAGAGTCCAGAGAACTCGAACATCTTCCTTCAAAATTTTTTTCAGTGGGTACTATGTTCAGCTAGCTTCTGGAATTCAGTATTTGTGTCCATGCAAAGGCGCTCTGGATTTTTTTTATAGTCTGGTGTAAATATCCAGCCCACTAAAGCACAAAACCTTTTTTGGAGAAATCCAGAAACTACTCATGGAAACTTGGTTGGAAATAGGTTGGGAATTGCTGCTCAATGTTTACTCTTCTGACTAGTATTTTTGGTCATGATAAATTAATCCAAAATCTATGTATTGCTAATGTCAATCAGTTCCATTAAAAGCTTTGCATGTGTTTTATCAGTGTTCAGGAGGAAAAATGTGTGTGTGTGTGTGTGTTAAAGAGATTACAATATTGGAAGCCATTAAATCTTTTCTTCCCCATCAGTGGCCAAAATGAACTGTTTTTCTTTATGTAGCACTTCAGAATCCTGAGGTGGTGGCTCTTCGGGGTGGCTTAAGTACCATCTTGAAAAATGTGATTGACTGTCAGCTAAGCCGAATAAATGAGGCTCTGATAACTACAGTTTTGCACCTCATTAATCATCCAAAGACCCGGCAGTATGTGCGAGCAGATGTAGAATTAGAGGTAGGTTCAGCTTTACTTGTACAGTGACAGAAATCAAGCATTGTATTACTACTGAAAACGTTTATTTCGTATCAAATTTCACACTCTGTGTTAGTGCAAAATGTTTAAAATACAACATTTTAGGCTAAGAGCATAATGATTTCTAAAGCAAGAATGATAGGACAGATTGGAGTGGGACTGGGCAATATCCATTTACTGTGTTCTCACGTGAAAGTAATTCACGTCTTTCTTTTGTTTAGCGCATTTTAGCTCCTTACACAGATTTTCACTACAGGCATAATCCAGACACAGCCGAAGGACAACTCAAGTAAGTGTTAGTGCTGTTACTTGTACTACCAGTTGTGTTTGTGGTATTGGTATTAAACTATTTTTCTTTCCAAAGTGAAAATAAAAGCAATGAGCTAATACTAGACTATGTGGAGTTGAATACAGTAGGTTAGAATGCAGCTTCCTAGAAGACTCTTAAGCATTTTAAAAGGCTTATTTAGCCTGGAGAAGGTTGGTGTGCGTCCCCCCCCCCACGTCTCCACCCTGCAATAGCAATGTTCTCAATACTTATAAAGACTATAAAGAGCTGTAGCCAGGGCCCTTTATGATGTTGAATGATGGGAAAACAAAAAGCAGCAGGAAGAAACTGAAACGAGAGGTTCCAACTTGATCTAGTGGTATGGAGAGAGTTGTAGCTTCCTGTGAGGCCTTTCAAGTGTTGCAGATGGCTGTCTGGAGAGGTCTGCTGCTTTCATCCTTGAGAGTTCCTAAGCCCTAACTGCATAAAGCCTTGAGACCTGACCAGGTCTGATAGCCAACAATTTGCTTGTGCTGGTATTTGGACTACAGCCCTCCCAGGATTGTGTCTAACTTGAATATTTAGGATTTTTTAGTAATTAAGTGTCATTAGAAGGGCATGCTGTGATAGGACAAAGGGGAACAATTTCAAGCTCAAAGGAGGTAAGTTTAGATTAGATACTGGAAAGAATTCTTTACTGTACTGGTGGTGAGACACTGGCACAGGTTGCCCAGGGAAGTTTTGGATGCCCCCGTCCTGAAAGTGTTCAGGGCTAGGTTGGATGAGGCTTTGAGCAACCTCATCTAGTGGGAGGTGTCCCTCCCCCTGGCAGGGGGTGCTGGAACTAGGTGATCCTTAAGGTCCTTTCCAGCTCATTCTATGATTACATACTTAGGTCTGAGTGACTGGATAAGGTTGAGTTTTTTAGATCTCTACTGTATGGTCACTTTCGGTGGAAGTGCAAAGTGTCCATGTGTATGTATTTATTTATTTTGTGATACTACCCTCTTAATCCCCCTTAAAATGGGAAAGTATCACTACAGAAAAATTCTAATATTTGTTTATCATATTGCATACATACATATACACGTGCAGTTATTCTCATATGTAGAAGATTTTTTATTCTCTGGGTTTTGTTCCCCATCTAAAATCTTAGTTTAACTATTTTTTACTTGCTATCTTAACATATTTTTGTTTTATAGTAATTAAAAGCATTGTGACATTTCTTGTTTAATGACAGGGAGGACAGAGAAGCACGGTTCCTAGCTAGTAAAATGGGAATTGTGGCAGCATTTCGATCATGGGCAGGTAAGGGTGTTTCTTTGCCTTGGACAAGTGAAAGTATAAATGACTGGTTTGTTTAAACACAGCACCTGTCTCCTTTGATGTGGATGATTTCTGTTATTTCTTTCCTACAATGTGTTTTGATATTTAATTGAAGGATGTGGGCGCAGTTTTGTTTTAACTCTACTGGCAAGACAGCTTTTTATCCTGTTGTATGAAATACCTTAGGAGATGTGCCTTGACGGTACTTGCCATTTGATGGGTCAGAGTGTGTTGAAAATAACATAAGAATTTGCCTTTAAGATGGTTCTGCCACTTTAAGTAAGTAATCTTCTTGTCTATGTGAAGAGATACTGACAGAATAGTTAGTTAGCACCTGCTTTTACCAGGTGATATAGCTGAAGAGAAATTGCAGAGAAAGAATATTTTTTCATGTAGAATCATAGAGTGCCAGGTTTGAAGAAACTTCAAGAATCATCTGGTCCAACCCTTCTATTATTATTGCTTATATGAGATGTCTCAGCACCCCATTGAGCTTGAGACTTGAAACTTCCCAGAGTGAGAGAATCAACCACTTCCCCTGGGAGACCATTTCAATGTCTGACTGTCCTCAGGGTGAAAAATTTTCCTCTTGTGTTCAGTCAGAATCTCTCCAGGAACAACTTGTCCCCCATATCCCTTGTTTTGTCCATGTGACTGCTTGTAAATAGGAGACGTTTCTCAATCAAAAAACCCATATTTTTGCATTTTTAAATCCTTTCTCTGCAGCATTATAGTATCTAATGTGAAGATACTGCCTCAGCGACTGCTTATTCTTTTAGTCATGACAGTGTCTTGCAAGTAAACTAAATCAGCTGATAGGCTTTTTACCAAAACTTTGGGTAGGGTTAACTTAGTAGCCAGGTATCCTTCAAAAGTTTCTCCTGTTGGGGAGGAAGCTTGGGAAGTTTGTGACAGCTTTGAAATTTCTAATAAGCAGTTTCTGGTACGAGTGTTGCTGTACCTTCTCTTTCTCAGACACTTAGCACTAATAGAATATTCCTGAAAGCTCAAGTGACTGAGAAAACAATTTTGGTGAAATCTCTTACTTGCCATGTCATTTCAGTTGTTACATATAATTCCTTTTTTTATCTTGTTACATTGAAGACCCACATATTAAATAGTTTTAGTACAAAATGCCCTTAGCACTCTGTGTTCCTGAAGGATGGGAACTAAATGGGGCTTGAGTGTGTTCTTGGGTTTTGTTTTGGCTTTTTGTGTTTTTTTGTGGGGCTTTTGCCTGTCTGTACTATCTGCTCTGCTTTCTGTTCTGCTTTCCTTGTTTCTTGGACATTATTCTTTAGCACTGGTGGTTGCAATGTCCTTTATGTGCAATCATGTTGAAGATGAAATTTGGACATACAGCAATGACTGTGTGTCCCCAGATCTATTCCTGTTTTGCAGTTGGGATCTGGACATTATATGCTCTTGGAAAAAACTCTGAGGTGCACTGTGGAACATATTTATATGCCCTTCATGTACATGAGGCTCACGTGTGCTTATTTTTTTATTTTGTTTTTGTCCTGTGGAAGGTCTAAAATTGAGGACTTTCTTCAAGTTCATATAAAGCGTGTCTCATTAAAGTCAAAGTTGTATCAGTGAAAATGAATAGATCAGCAATGATACTTCTCATCTTTCAGTAATTTTTAAAGAATGGAGGTTTGTGCTGAGTTATAGCACGTAAGATAAAGTTATTCAGACCTGTTTCTTTTCTGGACAGCATGTTTCTCTAAGTTTTAATTTATTCTGTGAAGTATGAAGAGGAATGATTAAGGAAATCAGCGAAGTTATTCTCTTTGCAGCCACATCTTCAATGAAGAAACTACACATAAATTGAGGCTAAGAAACAGTGTAGACTTCAGGTGGAATTATGAAATAATTTTAGTTTTCCCATGTGAAATATTACAGTAATTGAGTAAAAATATACTGTTAAAGGAGCAAATTATAATAGTCTCATGTTTGACACAGTTGCATCGACTGTGTTGAAACTGCTGGAGATGAGCACTGGTCATTTAGGAAAAGTTGGTTTAAAAACAGAGAGAATATTATACCAGGTATGTTTAAACTTGTTTAGAATTCACCTGCGATTATAAAGGAGCAAAGCTCTTTGTTCAGTTAAAACACAGCTTTTGATAGAGAAACTGCTCACTGTTCTACCAAGCTGGTGGAAATCTTCCAGGTTCAAGATTCATTCTTCACTGAGAATTTTCTCTTTCATTTCTGCAGCTTCTTCTATGTAAATGTTGCTTTTGCAGATAATTTGAAAGTACTGTTAATAGTAAAATGAGCAAAAATAGCTTCAGTTTTTAATGAGGAATCAGTTTTGTGATTAGAAAGTGTTGTGAAACATTACCGATCAGAAAGGATTTACATTATAAAGGTGACAATTCTTATGATTAGTATTTTTTTTTAATCATCTGTTCTACTCAAATTAGAAATCGAACTTTAAAATAAATTTGCTTTCTTTGAGGAAATATTTTTCTGTATTTAATGTTTTATAGGTATTATCAGCCTGTGCAAACCAGGAAATTCTGGGATTCAGTCTCTTATTGGAGTACTCTGTATACCAAATATGGAAATACGGGTAGGTGGTAAATACTAAGTATTGATGTGGGAATAATATTGCATGTTTTAATTAATATAGTCTTAACATTTTAAACAATTCCATGGTTTAAACACAGACTCCAACTAGCAGATTTGAGTTTTTGACCCTCAAGTTCAAGTGTATAATTTCATTACTAAATTCCTGTGAGAATGGAATCACGGTCTTTATATCTAAAAGGAGGGAGTGGAGAAAAGTACATAAATTGTTTTTTACTCTGGTTGCAAGTCATAGCAAGTTCACAGTATCTGCATTTATGAGTTTAAAGCCTAATAATCAGAACTGAATTTGACCTGAATAAAAGTAAAAATACTTCTTCTGAATTACCTGCTGCTCCATGAAGGTGATGGTGTCAGGACTTAACTGTTTCTAAAAATCTGTAATCAAAGTATCTGAAGCTTCTGCAGAATTCATAGTGATAATGGGGCACAGTTCTAAAGTAAACAAAACCTATCCCTTCACTTCTCTAGATTAATTTGAGTTTATGAAAATAAGCATGTTATTAAAAAAAGAAGTTTAAACAAATACACTGACTTCAGCACTCAATAGAATTCTCAGCTTCAACATTAGTAGTAAACAAAATTACAGTTTTTATAAGTCTAAAATTGATATTGTGGTGGGGTTTATGTTTTTTTCTGTTTTGTTTTTTTGCAGCGAGGTCTGCTTGAAGTTCTCTATGATATATTTCGCCTTCCTCTCCCTGTTATCGCAGAAGAATTTATTGAGGCACTTCTCAGTGTAGGTAAGTATTTAGAACTAATTCACATAAGAGTTCTGTCTGTTAAGCTATTCTGCCTAGCTGAACCCTCCACTGTTTCTCTTTATTATAAAGTATGTCAGTATTAACCGTTTCTCACTAAATTAATTGGCTAACCTGAAACCCTGTTTAAAATCCTATATCGAGTGTTAAGTATTAGAAGCTTGATAAAAGGGCAGCAATGGAGCATAATGGAGCATTTACACAAAAGACTGTAAATACATTGCAAATCAGACTTCTTTAAAGTGATAAAAGTATTCAGAAAAAAAAGATGTGTTAGTGAGTGATAAAGAACAGTTATTAAAAAGAGTCTCTTCTACAGGTTGTGTATCTGCTACTTATGTCCATTGCATTTTAGCAGACTTCTGCTTTTCTTAGGGCAAGTGTATGCTTTTTCATGTCTTTGTATTTAGCAGATTTGATCTTTTAGTTTCAGAATTACTCCTTTGTAAACCCAGGAGTACCCTCTGCTTTCTTGCACAGTCTAGAAGTATGAGACCAAAAGAAGGAAGATGCAGCCTCTAATGTTCCATCAGTTCTCTTTTCCAGATGCTGGATATAGATGTTTTATCATTCAATAAAAGCTATTTGTTCTTCTTATTGAAGAGCATTCAATAAATGCTCTTTGTTCTGCATTTATAAGTAAAAAAATCATTCTTTGTTGCAAACTTGATACTTTGTGACATATGGATGTACACTTTAGAATTTTATATGGTCAGATAATTTCTGTTAAGCAAGTTCAACATGTTTATGAATTAGAAATGTCAGTATTTTGATTGATATTTAACTACAGACTTTGTCCTAGCTTTGAAGTTAGCCTTGTTTTACTGAGGAGTTTGGATTAGATTCCTTCTTAGAGATCACATCTGACAAAATTTTCTGTGATTTGAAACCTGAAGTAACATGTATTGGCAAGAATTATTATTTACCTACTGACAACGATTAAAATAACACTATGAAATCCAGTGTTACAATTACCATTGTCCATATTTTCTTATTTCAGATCCAAGCAGGTTTCAGGACTGTTGGAGGCTTTCTGATGGCTTTGTAGCTGCTGAAGCTAAAACTATATTACCCCATCGAGCCAGGTCAAGGTGAGCATTTAATGAACTTATTGTAAACATTTGTTTTGGTTTGTAGAGCTGTTGACAAAATATTTTTTTTCTGTCTCTTTAGGCCTGATCTCATGGACAATTATTTGGCTTTAGTGCTTTCAGCATTTATTACCAATGGACTTCTAGAGGTAACAAATTACATGAAGTTCGAATAGATGCTTGTTAATTTTTTTTCCTGTAAACAATAAAATGAAATGCTACACATTAAATATAATTTTTAACTTTTTGAAGGGTCTGGTTGAAGTGATCACAAGTAGTGATGACCATGTGTCTGTTAGAGCAACTATCCTCTTAGGAGAACTTTTGCACATGGTAAGTAAAACTTTTTTGCTGAGCATAGATAGTATTAACAGCTATTTGTAAATAGATACTTGCTGCTAGAACTTTGAAATCATGTTATGAATTTTTCATCAGGAAAAGGGATTAGTTGACATTGCACCTTTTCGTACTTCATGTGTTAGTAACAGTATAAATCAACAGTAAGACCGTTTGGAAAGTATCGAAAGTGCCAGGGCTCTCAGCTCTCTCACCAGTACACTTCCTTGCCTCAGCAGCCAGTTGTAATTTTAAGCTGGTGTCCTGCAAACTCACCCATTAGTTACTATGTGTGGGAAAATGACCATAGCCAATTTTTGTTTTTCCTGGAATGTTGTAGCTCTCTGGCAATTGCTACACATGGAATGAGAGATGCACTTCAGTCTTGAGAGAGCCATCAGTATACTTCATCAGTATAAAACAATGAGTTAACAAAGTTTGATACTAAATAGAACAGTGATCTAATGATCCGGTGGCAAGTTACACTTGATTATTTACTGCATGGAGGACAATGATAGTCTGTCAGGAAGACCCCTCCAATTGAGACATGAGGTTTATAAGTCTCATTTCTAAACTCAGAGAGGTGTTGATGCTACTGGATCCAGTCCGACTCACAGACTTGGTCAGTAGTTTATGTAGAAAAGATTCTACACCTTGCCTCTGTGCCATAAGTAGTATACTGATAATAGAATGCTTTTGGATTTGTAGTAAATTGTGAAGCACTGGTCTTTGGTATGTGTTAATTTGTATATTTTGAGTGGTTGAAGTTAGGTTGTTTGTTTTATCATAACCAAACCTTTATATACAGCATAATTATAACACATAAACATGCTGAAATCAAAGAGTCAGCAAAAGCACCTCTGGGTGAAGCATATGATTAAGTACTTAGGTTGCTGTTGATGACCATCCAGGAAGTTTCCCACCAGTGGTGCTTTCCATCATGCTTTACTCTTTCCAAGACATGGTCCATCACTTGTGTATCATGATTACCTTAATTAGACGTAGTGTTATAGTCGTTTCTTCAGCACCAAGATTCATTTTGATGGAGGTAGGCAGTAAATCTTGACTCAGTTTATAATTTGATTGTAACAATAGATAAGACGTTAAGAGGAGCTGAATTATTGAAGTCACATGCTATGACTTCAGTAAAATTCCAAACACAGATACCTCATTGCTTGCTTTTATGTTCCGTAATGTTGTCTATGAGTGTAAAATCAGAGTCCTTATACAGACACATCCTCATTCAGGGGTTTAATAAGATGCATTTTAAAATGACAGACATTTGTTCAGTGTCAAGACAAGTGTCTCGGGCTTTGATGGAGTTTCTCTCACAAAAATAAATCACTGTTTTTCCAATATAACTCATGTGCTAACATCAACACTTTGCCGTTTGTTTCTGGTTTGGTGAGCCCATATCCTGCATTCTAATGGATAGAGAATAGCTCTAGTGGGATTTAATCCCAACACAGTGATTGGGTGTAGGATATATACTGAAGTACTGTGTGTTGTTAGAACAAATTCAACAGCCTTGTTGTTGATGAGTCTTAATTGACTAAATACCAGCAGGACTGTAATTATTTTTCAATTTCAGTTATGTTATCTCAAATTACCTTTTAAATTTCACTCAGTGAGGTGGTCTCTTCACCTTCTTTTACAATTGCTGCTGTCATAGATTGCATCTGCAGTGGAGCTTGCATACAAAGAGATAGAGAAACATGATTGCTGCACAAAGTGCATCTGCAGTCAACTTGTTGTCCCTTTCATTAATTCTTTCCTGCTGAGGCAGTATATCAGATAACAGCCATTGGTTACTGCCCAGTGCTAATAGAGAACAGCAGTGTTCTAATTCAAATCACTTGTTGTGGTTCTGAGTTTATTTATGAATACATCAGCATCTATACTATTAAAGACTCCTAATCCTGTCCATTTGATGCTGGTGACTTCTCTCCTTGGAGAGGAGATGAGGTTCCTCTTGGAGGGATGAGGTTACCCATGTAACCATGCTAACCATCCTGCATAGGATGTATTTAGGGAAGGTATAGTTCTCTTCCAGGAGACCATGATGAATTAAATGACACTTCTTGTTGGCCTTTTTGATCACATACAGTCCAGTTTGAGACTTTTTTGTGATGGAGTTTTCTTATCCTTTACAATTGGAGTGGATGATGCATGTTTTGAATTTAAATTATAGTCCCATACTGTGGTGCACCCAGAGGCAGACTACAACAACAGAATGTGCAAAGGTGAAATTTTATCAACAGTCCAGTTCTTGTTTCTCCAAACTGGAGTTCTGTTTCCTTCCAAATTCAAGGCTTCCCATTGACAAAGCCACTGCACTGTGTAGCACCAGTCCATACAGCAAAGGATTCTCGCTATAAATTATTTTAGATCCATTCTCTCATGCCAGAACACCTGCTCTTACTTTCTTGTACTTGTGAACTGCCTTCACCTTGTGTTACTTACTTGCCAGTGGTAATACCTAATACAACAGCCTTATATTGCCATTTACTGTTTTACCCTTTTTGCTGAAGCATCTGTAAACTAAATGTATTTTTTGTTGTGGAGAGTCTGTGCCTCCAGAACAAATGAAGGTTTGAAAGGTTATTGTTATGCTAGAAGGTCAGTGTTTATGGGTGTCTGCTATTTCTTAACCTTAGTTATTAGTAATGAGTGTGTCCTCCAGTTAATATTATATTTTTCCAACCCCTGTTAGGCAAATGACTTTCTGATAGTGGATTTTTGTGCAACTCCTAAAGGGGACTGCTCCCTTAGGGCTGCTTCTAGTAAATTCCAGTTTGCACAGGTTATCTGCACTGTATTTTTTCAACTTCTTTAACTGCTCAGGCTAAGCTAAAAGTCTGTTTTCACAGTCATTATATTTCTTTAAACACAGCTGAGTGAAGAAGTAAGATCTTTTTTCTTTTGGGGCCCACATGGAACTGGTTACTGTGAGTGTCGTTTTGGCAAAACCCCATTTGGCTATAATAGAGTCATGGGGGTGTACTGATCCCAGTGATTATGTTTTTAATTCTTTAGTTACAGTTTTAACTGCCTTTTCATGTTCTAACTTCCACTCCCAGGTTTTGTAGGTGATTTTAATGAATGAGAAATGATAGACAGTTCAGGTAGATGCTTCCTCCAATATCCTGAAGTTCTCATTAATTGCTGTAACTCTTTCCTTGATTGGGACGTTTGCAGCTCTTTGATTTTTCTTAAGGTATGTGGAGGAATCATTGCACTACCTACTACTCATTAAGTAACTAAAAATTTTAATTCTTTACTTGGTCCCTGACATTTTCCTAGTGGAATCTCAATAACTACTGTATTTAGTGCTTGCCATACTGCTGCTGCCACGTCCCTCACCCTCTCAGGGGAAGTTCCTCCAGTAAGTATCATCTGTATTATTGGTGCAATTCCACAGTTTCAGCAGCTGCAGCATGAGCAATTGTGGGTCAATGTTTATATCTCTGTGGGAGTGTGTTCAAGTCTGTGTTCCCTCCCAGGGGAAAGCAAACTTCTCTTTATCTTCATCCATCAAGAGAACTATAAAGAACATTAAGTTTTACATCTAGCACCGTTATCCATGGGTGTGCAGCTGCAGTGTTGGTTACAGCAGTTGTCAGTGGGGCTGTGTTAGCACTCAGGCGCTATCATCAGTTCTTAAACGCCACCTCCTGTCTGGTTTCTGAACTGGCCAGACAGGTGAGTTACATGAGGAGTGGGGCTCTGGAAATATGTTGTTTCTCCAAAGCAGCCATGACTTCAGAAATTCCATTTATTGCTGCAGCAGCAATCAGATACTGCAGTGTGTTAGTAATTCTTGGACAAGGGAAAGCAGGGGCTGTTTTAAGTACTGCACACTGTAGCCTCCCAATGTCTACTAGGTTTGATATTTGAGCCAAAAAACTACACAGTGGCACCAGGTTCTTCTGTTTACAACACCAAGACCTAAAATATTTCAATTTTTATCTTTATTTATTATTTTATCTTTATTTGCAAAGCAAGTAGTTGACCTACGCTTCTGGCTCAGGGGCCATAAATGGACCGTGGCAGTTTGATATACAACACTTACAGTGTTCACACTGGTAATCTGAACTCTTATTTTCACATCTTCTCATGCTGACAAGAATATGATATGAAGCAGGGAACTTCTTGGTCAGTTTTCTTGTGGGTTTTTGTTTTGTGTTTTTTTCCAAATAGACTACTTTGTAGGAGGTGGTAAGAATGTGAAATGCAACTTTGTCTTAGAAAACTTTGAGGCCATTTACCAACTATAGTCTGCATCTTCAGACTGCCAGCTCATTTCAGTGGTGCTTAATGCTCAAAAAATCAAGATTATAATCTTCAGATATATGTTTGCTTAGTACAGTGATTTACTCACTTAGCAACATGTCACAACAACAACAAATCTGTCCTTTTGCTTCTTCAGGGATTTTTCTTCTAATTGGCAGAATTTCCTCAATATTTAGTCAGCTGTGTAGTTTGAAAAGAACGATCTAACCGTATATGCTATTTTTTGCTTTTCAAAATACTTTGGAATAGGCGTGACTACTGCTAGTATTGAGTATGCTGCAAAGGCTAGGTATTTTTCAGTTTTCTGAAGAGGCAACCAAATTTACAAATTTGTTCAGTATTTTGGTACTTTTATTTAGTTTTAAGAGATTGAAGTGATTTTTTCATAGTTGTTATTCTTTACTTTCCAAAAATACTTACAGAACTAGCTATGTTTTCCAAAATAAAAACACTTAAGTGTGTGATTACTTAGAAAGTTATGTTGAGTTCATCAAACTGGGAGAGGGTGAACAGAAACACTGGTTGTCAAAAGTTAACAGCAGAAATCATAATTTTAAATTTGTTTGGGTTTTGGTTTTTGGGGTTTTTTTATTCCTATACATGATATAAGGTTATATAATGCTGTGTGGCATTTCATGTTACCATTTTTAATAACCAACAATGCAAACAATACCAATTAAAAGTCTCTGAATCTGTAATTAAGTTACTTTCAACTGTGTTTCAGAACAATTAGTCAGATCAAATATTCAAAATGGTATGTGTAATTGTTGCTCAGATGTTAGGCAGAAGGTACTTTTGGTGGCATGCATTTGTGAAAGTCTTGTGAACAGTGGTGGATTCTTCAACTGTTGGTCCTAAAAAGATGCATGGAAATATTGTAATAAATTATTCTAACTGGTCTTCTGCTGTTTTTCTTTTAAGGCAAACACAATTCTTCCTCATTCTCACAGCCATCATCTGCATTGCTTACCAACACTGATGAATATGGCAGCATCTTTTGACATCATGAAAGAGAAAAGACTGTAAGAATTATAGATTCCATTTAACAGCAAAAGTATTTTCATCATCTTTTTCCCTTAGAGCTGAGTGAAAACCTACATAACAAGTTTTCTGGTGGCTGAAACCACTTCTGTCTTTATTTTTAAAATTTACGCTTATAGAAGTGCTGTGTCACTCTTGCTAGGAAAGTAGCTTCCTCTGCATCGTTCTGAAAGTACAGGAAAATGTAGACATTTAGAAAAAAATCTTGACAGTAGAATACTTTTTGCATAGATTGTGGGGCTTCAACACAGGATATGTCATAAATGTACTCCGAGGTACTTTTGACCAAGTAGTGTTGGAGATAATGTTTCACCCCTTTTTTGTTTCACACTTTTTAGTTGCCTTGATCCAGTTATGCTTTCACATTAAAATTTCCTATACCAATTCTTTTATGATGTTTTTTAGCTATAGCTTATTAAATAATAACAGACCAAACCAGTGAGTCATCATTAGTGTGAGAAAGAGCAGAAAATGCAACACTGTCATGAACCTAGTTGGGGGTATTTAAAGAAAAAAAATATATATTTTTCTTAAGAAGAAAATGGTAACTGTAGCAATAGTCATTATGTTGAAATGTTCTGGTACTTTCTGTTTAAAGCTTGCACTAATATTTCAGTTCCACTTAAGTATGAACAGACATTTTAAATTTAGTGCATCATTCTCAGTGGCATTTATTTAAACAGTATCTGGAAGCTGGCACTCATGATACTGACCAAATGTGGTGTATTTAGATATCTAACTGGAAAACAAAAACATACATATAACTTTTTTATTCCTCTATGCTAGAAAGCCTTAAACGTTGAGATTTAAAAAATTTTACGGTTTAAAGAGCAGAAAACACACTACTGATACTCCTGCCAATGGGGAGAAAAGGGAGAATTTACAATAAACGTTTTGTTAGTCGAAAGTTGAAATTAGAACCCTCAATTCTCAACTCTTATGCAGAATGTAGTATGATGTCTCATAACATTTTGTCAGCCTGAAATTTTACAATACCATCTGTGAACTGTGATAGATAACACTAATTGCATAGTAGAAGGAAAGGTATCAATAAGGCTTATTCTTCAAATACTATAAATTCTGAAAGATAGTTTTCTGTATAATTTTGGTACAAAACTGAGGCCTGTGAAGTTTGAAAACTTGTATCAAGGAAATTTTTTTTTTTTTCCCCAGGATTGTTAGGTATTTTTATCTTCAGCTATGTATACTGACTTAGGATTTACCAGTAGGACTCTTTAGTTGGATAACAGTTGACAGATATTGACTGTAGTATTTTTACTATTAGACGAGCAAGCGCTGCACTCAACTGCTTAAAACGTTTTCACGAGATGAAGAAGAGAGGACCTAAACCTCACAGCCTCCATTTAGATCATATTATTCAGAAAGCAGTATCAACCCACCAAAAGCGGGACCAGTACCGTGTGCAGAAAGACATCTTTATTTTAAAGGTATTCTTATTAGTAATTTTTTGGAACTGAGTTTGACTTTGTATTTTGGAGACTTAGATGCCACCATGTAAGCTCCACTCTCTCGTCCAATTCAGTGCCATTTATGTAATTTCTTTGTAGTACCTTTTTGCATTTAATTTGTCTTGTAGGTACTTGTGAATATTGGTTTTCTAGAAAATTGAGGAGCGAAATTACAATAATTTTTAATGGTTTTTTACGGCTAATTGTGGTCTTTTACTGTTAGATTCCCAATGCAGTAATGTAACCATGCAGTTTACTTTCCAATGCAAATTACTTTGGAGCATAGCCTTTTTAATGATACAACAGTAAGTGTGTCATGTGACAAGACTGACAAAACTGATGCAAGGAAACTGACTGCAGTTCCTCATGTCTGTTGCAGGATACAGAAGAAGCACTTGTGATGAATCTGCGAGACAGCCAGGTTCTCAATCATAAAGAGAATCTTGACTGGAATTGGAATCTAATAGGCACCATACTGAAGGTAAGCTTCAAAAGCACATGATATTGTTTCTATTAATTGTTTATAAAAAATGTCTCAATTTCACGTGAACTTTGACTTTTTAATATTAATTCCATACTGCATTCCACAATCTATTTTTTTTCAGAAAATTAAGATCTCATGCATTTAATCAGCACTGATACAGTCAGTTTGTTAACAACCGTGAAACTCTGCGCAAAAGTACAGTTAAAATTCACAAATTTATTTATTGGATACTACCTCATTGAGTTTTATAGCAGATGTTTTTTTACATAATGCAACCTAAGGCTGGAGGTGGGTGTAGTTTGCTAACTTCAGGTGCTTAGGTTAAGCCACATAGGAAAACTTCAGTAGTATGCAATTTCATTTTGTTTTGTACTAACAAAAATATACCCATAGCATTAAATTCATTAAAAAATTGATATTTACAAAATAAAGGAAATATCTCTTACAGGGAGAGTGTTATCTTTAAATATATTTAATGCACAGTTTTAAGAGACTGCATCTTTTTTTAAGCAGAAAACTTACTTTCTTTGAGTAAAAAAACTTAGTTCTCAATATAGTCATCAAAACAAAATAGTTCTGTCAGCCTGTGCGTCAAAGCCATCCTTCTGTTGTTACCCCTAATTAGTTTTTTCCTGGTGTGTTTTTACTGTTATTATAAAGAAGATGGACCTACAAAAGGGGATTAATGGAGACAGTAATAATCAAATGTTTTGGTTTTGGTTTTTGAAACAACCAAATATTTTTATGCATTTTTTCAGGGACTGATACACTTGAAAGAGCAAGAATCTGTCTGGTGTAAAGACCTCAATGTGTATATAAAAGTAGATTTGCTCCACCAAATGTCACTTTTGACAGGATTTCTACTGCAATAAATAGATTTACTAGATTACTAGATACATACGATTATTAATCGTAGATATTTTTATTGTTGATTCGGTATAAAGATATTACCAGAAGCTGTTTTTCAAAATCTTACTGTTAATTAGTCTGTGTAGTACTTTGATAATGGAAATTTTATGTAGAGTCCCACTAGGGGGTTGTGGGGCATGTGCCTGACATTCTCTGTTGTTCACTAGAACAAAACTGAATAGTTCTCAGAGCACAAGTGTGGGCTTTTCAATATAATACAAGGGGGTTTTATAGGTAATGTAAGATGCAAGAAAATACACCTGTAACAGAAATGAGTAAATTTTAGTAAATAATTAAGGACTGATGTACTAATTTCATATAATGCTATATTTGCTGTTTTTCTAGTGGCCAAATGTAAATCTAAGGAACTATAAAGATGAACAATTGCACAGGTATGTAAAAGTTATATGGATGTCCTTTGAAGAAAGAAATTTGGAAAAAATGGTTTTTAGTATGGCAGTAAACTATTTGTTGGATATGTCACATTTGTAAAACTTAATCTATAGATAAGTAGCAAAAAAAGTAAATTTAGATAATTAGGTTGCAATATTTACTTTAAATAAACAAATATTTACGCTTTAGCGGCTTCTTTTTTATGCACAGGTACTTTGTTTTTTCCCTTAACAAGAAACAAACCAGCTTTGCAAACACCCTGTTTAATTTTAATTCTTGAAAGTATTTTATGTCTTTGGTATTTCATACACTAGGGTTTGATGTCAGCACTTGACAAAGTTTGACATAGTAGGTGTACATTTGTACAGTTACATAGATAGAGCTTTCATTAAAATCCAAGGAGTTATTTCTATTTGCTATTAATGGCAATGGAAGCATTCATGATTTGAAAATAAATGCAAGAAAGCCCAGTACAGCACCAGTTCCTTTCATGTCTGCTGACATTAAGACGTTTTCATTACTTCTGGATGTATGTGGGTTAACAGTAATTAGTTCTGAATACGTACACATGTTAGAAGTTGATTTGATTGAATTACTTTGGAAAGTAGTTCTGTATTTGTAGGCACAGAAAGGCACTTTTCTGTGAATTTGAGGAAACAACCTAAAGCTATAATAAATCCTGAAAAAATGGTGCTCCATTTAAAATTTTTACTAAAAAATAATCAGGCTACTTTTATATAGCATACCCACCATAAGTGATAGTCCAGATATAATCATGGCCATAATTTAATTTTGCATTTGTATTTTTATCCTGCTGATGTGTTGTTCTGGGGGTTTTTTTTGGTTGTTTTGGTTTTGTTGGTTTCTTTCTTTTGGTTTGTGTGGCGGTGTGTGTCTGTGTCTGTGTGTACATGTGTCTGTGTCTCTGTCTGCTTGTGCATGTCTCCAAATAAACAAAATCTACATTAAGGTCTTGTAAAACCTCTGCAGTTGATTCATCCTTTCCATTGTATAGTGGGTTAGATGGTTTAATGTCTTTAAAATGGTGTTGCTCTCATAGAAGTAAAACTAATTAAGGCCTGAATCTGTGTAGTTTCATGTCACAAAATTTTCAACCACCTTGTTCTGAAAGTGCAAGGTACATTTACTTGTCCTTCCATAAGTAGATTTTGGGGGGAGGGGCGGGGAGGGTACTGTTACAGTTCTTGTGATGATCTTAGGGCTATTAAAGTGAAAATTCAGATGTTTTTTGTACAGATTCCTTCATTTCATGGCGATATAGTTAATGCAGTGTCTGTATAGTCATGAAGGTGCATATACATGTATCTATACATACTTAAGTGTGCATCTGTGTGTTGCTGATAACCTAGAATAAAATGCATGTAATTTGACAAAATTTAAATAAGCCCTCAGATTTTCTTTCTTACTGGTCCTGTGTTTAGAGTTGGGCATAGTGGCTTACTCTGACTTTTTTTAACTAAAGACACAGTGCTTTATTAAAGTTTTCTTAAAGCTTGACATATCTGCCTTCAGACAGAGCAATTGTTTTCTTTTAAAGCAAAAATGTAGATTTATTTTTTTACTAAGAATTGGCAGGGGAAAGCTCTCTGAAGATTTGTTCCTGCAATCCAAAATTCAAGCTATATTGCTCACCATGATTTCAAGAGGTCAGAGTGAGAGTGTATTTGCAATCACTGTGTTATGCTTCAGAAATGCTTAAGTGAGGTAAATGAAAATAATGTTGCTGAATAAATACAGCCTTTTAAAATATTATTATAGCTAATTTACATAACTATTATAGCTGAAAAAAACACATGTAATGGATTCTTGTTTCTCTCTTTCTAAGTCCGGATAGTATAGGTTTTGAAACTCCTCACAGGATAAATTACAGTGGAGTAAAAGATAAGCATGACAATGAGAAGGTGAATCCAGAGATTTCCTTTGCTTATTTTAAGTCATGGCATAGAAAACCCTTTCTAAAACAAAGTACAGCTGCATCTTTAAAATTGTGCGTGGATAGAGTAATTATTGCTACCTGCTACTCTTCCAATAACTTTTGAAAATGTTGCCAGTAAGCTAACTTAGTGATAACAGTATCGTTTTATACTTTGAGACTGTCCTTATCATACTAAAAAATAGCAAACTCTTTTTTACTTCCCTAGGTTTGTAAGGAGATTGCTATATTTTTACAAGCCTAGCAGTAAACTGTATGCCAACCTGGATCTGGACTATGCCAAGGCTAAGCAGCTCACTGTGGTGGGTTGTCAGTTTACTGAATTTCTTCTTGAATCAGAAGAGGTGAGAAATTTTAAGCTACAAGACTAGAGATAGAATAAGTAGTGCTGTTGTATGCCACTTGGAGGAAAAAAGTCCTTAGTTTTATTAAAGTATTCTGTAGATTCTTGAGTGTTAAATCTAAAATGATCCGTGTAATTAAGAAATGTAACTTAAAATGTTGAATTGTCCAGGTAAGACACTGAGAAAGACAACTTAGAAGTTTTATTAATTACAGCTTTATTAAATGCAAAATGAGTTTGGAGCTTTTTAATTTTTTTAAGTGGATATTCTTCCTTTATCTGCTTTCTTCTTGTGTGCTAAAGACTTCTATACCTCAGGCCAGATCAAAATATCATTGAACAATCCTTTTCCTGGAAAGTATCAATTCATTGAACAATCCTTTTCCTGGAAAGTATCAATTTGGTCCTAAGATATCTCCTAGCTAAATTTTTTGTTTGACTTGAACTTCTTTTCTTTCATCTGAATTGTGTTTGTTAGCCAGCATTTCTGTTTTATATCCACATTGGTGTTGTACATCTTAAATTTAAAATTATGGATTTCGGTAATGGAGAGAGACAGCTCTCTTACTAGTATATGCTATTTCTTTTTATTTTGTTAGGATGGACAAGGTTACCTGGAGGAATTGGTTAAAGATATTGTACTTTGGCTCAACTCTTCATCAGGAATGAAACCTGAACGTAGTCTTCAAAACAATGGGTTACTAAATACCCTTAGCCAGCACTACTTTCTGTTTTTTGGTACTCTCTCTTGTCACCCTCATGGAGTGAAAATGCTTGAAAAATGTAATGTGTTTCAGTGGTGAGTGTGTTTATTCTGTTTGAATTTTGCTTATGGGTAGAATAGTTATGAAAATTGTAAACTGTGGATGACAATCATGCTCTGTAAAGCTTAAAGCTTTAAACATTACTTAAAAGTAAAGATCCTCAGTGGAAGGAGTATTCAGTAATTCTTTTTAAGAAGAGATCTTTCATCTGTTATTACTGAACAGATATGGGACATTGTGTCACAAAATATCTTACTGTCTGTTCTTCACATTCTGTTCTGACAGAAAGCCATATCAGGAATATTGACTTTACTGAAAAGAGGGGACTGAGGGGTGGGAAGTTGGAAGGTGGTCAAAATAACCAAACAAAAATTTAAAAAACAACAACAACAAAAACAAAAAAACAACAACCAAAATCAACAAATGCCATCAAAAATTATCACACCGTGAAATGTCATTATGTTGTACCTAAACTTCAGTGTGTTATATTTGACTGAAGCTTTAAAGCTGAAAATTTTAAAATTTTGTTCCATTAATTTTAAATGCAGTGAATGTTAAGCAAAACTAGAGGTGTCTTGACAAAATACTGGGGTGGGTTTTTTGTTTTTTGTTTTTAACTAAAGTTATTTTCATCGATTATTATAATGCAGGGGTTTTTTCTGGCTTCAGAAAACTTCTTTTATAGTAAAATCTGCACAGTTAATAAGACTGACCTTATAGCTTTATACACAAAACGTTTTCCAGTGAGAGCTTGTTTACAGGGATTCATTATCATGTCTTTTTGTACTCATAATCACCAATTAAAGTGTGCTGACAAAATTATTGCAAAACAATTAAGTCTTCATTTGGAATTTTTTTCTTTGGAGTCCAATGCTTTTTTTGGTCCCCATTTGACTCTTCACAGCTGTAGGGTTTAAAGTTATTCTGTTTCATACAAGAAGTTACTTTGTATTCTGCTTTTATAGAAATGAAAGTAATTCAAAGTACTTTGGTTAAAATTATTGTTTGAGTTAATAAATGGGTTTGAGCAGGTTCAAATACAAATTTATTTTTTTCCTTCTCCCTCCTCTTGCCCTCCCAGTCTTCTTAATCTTTGTTCTCTGAAGAACCAGGATCACTTGTTGAAGTTGACAGTTTCTAGTTTGGATTACAGCAGAGATGGGTTAGCAAGAGTCATCCTGTCTAAAATCCTTACAGCAGCTACTGATGTAAGTTCAAACTAACATTCCATTTTTATTTCTTATTTGACATTTATTTTGTTATTCAAGGCGTATGATTTTATTTTTAAGGTAATCCAGTAAGTTTTTCCTTTTTTTTTTTAATCTATCTCCTCATGTAGCTTTAGAATTTACCATGAACTTCACACCATAGATTATGTTTGTGCTCAAGAAATTAAGGCATTCAGGTAGAAGAGATTTCTTTCATGTATGAAGGAGGTTAAGATCTTTAAGGCTATAAAATAAGTGTAACATTATTGTCTAGGTCTGTGGACATACTAAATCAATTATGAAGATGTTTTCATACAGAGAGATGTGTATTTCTGGCAATAATAAACATGTTAATCTTCAACTGTTTTGATGATGAATGTTACTGTCATACAAGCTATACCCCCTGGAACAAGGAGTGGTTCAGAAACAGGCACTGGGATTTGTGTTTCTGAATACATGAATGTGAGTGAAAAAGAACTTCTTGAACTTTTAAGAAAAGGTGTAACATAGCGAGCATTGATTTTTGAGAAATTAGTTAGTTGAAATTAAGGGAATAATGTTCATTATTTCAAGCTGTTCCATCTGGACAAGGCAGAGTATATTCTAGAGTGGATACAAGAGGAAGTAAGGTAGATGATAGGTTGAGGTCTCATATTTTAGAACAAGAGAGGGAAAGAAAGAAATTGAGGATATTTTTCTGACAGTGTCAAAGATGTGATGATTCTTATGGGTAAAGAGTAGAGTCTGAAAGCAATGGAGAAAATTTGTGTTCAAGGAATGACTCACTGAAAGAAACTGGTGAAGCTTACTACTGTACTATTTTAAGTAATCTTTCAATGCGTTGATGACTTTGGTATCCTTTCTTAAAAGTTATTTTGTGCCTAGAGTGAGCAAGGAAACAGAAATTATTATTGTTCCAGAAAGCCAACCCTATTCTGGGCTGCATCCAAAGAAGGGAGACCAGCAGGTTGAGTTAGGTGATTCTTCCCCTTTACTCCACTCTCATGAAACTCTCCACCTGAAATACTGTGTCTGGTTCTGCTCCTCAAGACAAGAAGTTCTTGGAGAAATTCAAAGGATGCTGCAAAGAGGGTCACAAGGCTGGAGACAGGCTGAGAAAGTTGAGGTTTTTCAGCCTGGAGAAGAGGAGGCTATGGGAATAGAGAAGGCAAGGGGAGGTGGTTTTAATCTGAAGCTCTGTAGATATAGATTAGATATTTAGGAGACATGTTTTCTGTGAGGGTAGCGAGGCACGGGAACAGGTTGCCCAGAGAAGCTATGGATGTCTTCTCCCTGGAAGTGCTGAAGGCCTGGCTGGATGGGGCTTTGAGCAACAAGTGCTAGTGGAAGGTGTCCCTGTCCATGGCAGGGGGGGTTAGAACTAGATGATCTTTAAGGTCTTTTCCAACCCAGAATATTCCATGATTCCATGTTGTGAGCACACGTTTATGTCATTACTAGACTTCTGAGGGTCCTGGTAGATGATTATCATTTAAAATCAGTTCACGCTGTGGAACTTCATTTCACTGTTTTCATTAAGATTTGGTGTTAATGGGTACTGCCTCCATCCCTACCAGTAGAATTATTTCTGCCTCACTAAAAGGGGCCACACATGGCACTCCAGCATCTCAGTTTCTTCCAAATGCAGCTAGTTAACAATTAGAAAAAAGTCCAAGCATACTGTCACAATCTCTTCAAAGTGTACAGTTACACTAATAATATGAGGCATTTTTTTATGAATTAATGTTTGTGCTTTATATTTTGGAAGATTTCTTTATTCTGGTATGTAAAGTATGAAGACTTAAATTTCGTTTTGACACAGATACTTCTAAATGTTTTCAGGCATTCAGTATTTAAAAAGAAGCTTTATTTAGCTAGGAATGGTTTGATCTCCTTCCAAATGTTCTATAAAGACCTACTTTCCTTATTTTTTGTTATCTTTTTTTTTTTTTAATGGTACTGAGGGGAAAAAAACAATATATTCATCTCTGTTTGAGGTATCACAAGCTGTCAGTAGTCTGGCATGAAGTGGGTGTAGATACTGTCTGAACATACCATATACAAAGCCAGAAGGTGGTTAGACCTACTTCTGCTCGTAGTGATGATAACTAAAAATACAAGTTCCATGTGTTTGTAATTCACCTTAATGAACAATAGGTGGTAAGTGCTTCTTGTACTTCAGACATGAATAGCATAGACATCACTCCAGCACCTTAGAAATTAAGAAAGCTTACAGAGTCCCCAGATTTAACAGGTTCCTTTCTGTCTGTGTGGCATTATGGAAGTGGAGGTTACAAGCTGATTACAGACATTACCTTTACTGTTTATTGCTAGACCATAGAGGATGTTGAACTTTTTTGAGAAAGCTAAATTAAGAGGCATTCTGCAGGCTCAGAAACTTATGAACACAAATTTTGAAGCTCAAATCTAAATAATTAGCCTTAAAGTCAGAAGTCTTTCTTGCCAAATACACTGGTACCTTCTCATATACATTATGGTTTAAGGTCTGAGCCTATCTTAATGGCTTGTAGCTACTGAGTCCTAGTGCTTCCATTTCCCAGTCTCACACTGATGCCTGGATCTGGAAATACTAGGGAAACAGCAGAGATTAATATCTGGTTTTGTCAGTCTTTTGAAATAAAAAAATAGAAAATATTGGAATGCTTCTTGTCATATACTAAGAACTGACTTGCCCAACAGGTAAAAGTCTGACCTTTCTCATGTGGGCACAGTATGGGTCAAAAGTACTTAATATCAGAGTTTAGGGTGCACTTATGGCATATCTCTAACCACAGCTATCTCTAGGAAAGTTAGTAGCTGAGATGTGTGTGATCTAGATTTTTGTACACTGCAATTCTGTGAGAATCCCATCAATGTTTTCTTGTTGGGTTTTTTTGTTTGTTTTTTGTTTTTTTTAAACATGCTAAAATATTTAAGAAATATTTTTTAAAAATGAAAGCTTGTTTGTTCATCACAAGTATAAAGTAATCTTTTGTTATCAAGATACTAAAAAAACTGTGACGTTTTACTGTTTGAACCTCTTTAATAGAGCATGACTTCCATTGTGAAACATTGAGTCTTGAGAGATAAGTAAAACTGTGTCAGGATATTTCGTTTCCTTAATTAGATGGCATGTTTGGAATTCTTGGATTTCATAGGAAAAAATTTCCTCTAAAAGAGGAAAATCACAGAAAGAATAGACTGTCTCAGCCAGTAGAAAGGGTTTTTTTAAGGGAAGATTTCGCTGAGTAAAATTTGAAAAAAAGACAATGGTGGCCTATCAAGAAACCCTTTAGCAGTGTTTGGTTTATGCAATATTGCCAATATCATCTCTTGGACAAAAGGCTTCAAGTATTTCTGGTGTTTATTCTCCAGATAGAAGATTAAAGTGTAAAAAGCTAGTACAAAGGATAAATATTATAGATTATTCTTCTATTGACTGTATCCTTAGTGATGTAAGTGTTTTTTAACAATTGCATTTGGCAAATCAAAATATTAATATTAAAATATTAATCTGAAATCGAAATAATTTTCAGTTCCAAGAGGGTAAGATACCTGAAAGAATACTGAACTGGCCAGTACTTGCATGGAGGGGTTTGTATTCATAATCCAGAAGAGAAATTGTGGTTTAGAATCTGTATGCTGCATCTGTCTTCTAAATTGACTTATAAAGCAATGAAAATGTGTGGAACTGGATGTAATTTCTTAAAAGCAGCATTTTGTAAGGGGGAAAGATGATCTCCATTTAGTCTTCTTCCCTTCAGAAATTTTCTGAGACATTTATTAATACCTTATATATTTATTTCAGATGCTGAAGATTATTTTTTTCTTGAATAAGCTTAGGTTATAGCCTCCTCTTCCTTTTAAAGCTGCTCGGAGCTGTGAAGCAGATTTATTAGCCATTTGCTAATAAATGCCTGTGAAGAAGGAAAGTAATTTCTGTAGCCAGCTTAGCATTAAAAGAGAGTAGCATTTTGTGGAGACTGTGCACAACAAAAACATTGACAGAGCAAATACCAGTGCAGAACAGTGAAGCAGAAGCACATCTTAACCTACTTCCAGATGTGCTTTGGTCAGTCATGCTAAAGCAAATTAATACTGCCTCAGCTGCTTTTCTGCCAGTGCGTGGTAGAAATGACAGAGTAGCCCATGTGGCCTCAAGTGCTGCAGTTCATGACCTGAAGTTTTATATTCATAGATGGCTAAGGGATACATCCACAGGCATCTCTGCCACACTGCTTGTAATCATCTGGGCATAGTGACCTCTGACTTCTTCTTTCATATCTAAGCGTCTCACGATCTTCTGACAGATTCAGTACTGGCCTTTATGTTTATCATATAGTTCATTCATGAGGGAAAGTGAGGAATGTCTGTTCTCTCATGCCTGTCAGTTCTCATCAAAAGTCACAACATCCTAGAGTTTTGCTTCATCTGGAGAAGCAATGCTGGGCTTTACCCTGCTACTCTAGGAAATATGCAAAGGTGATCTTGTTGCACAAATGTTGTGGCCTTGCTTGAAGGCTTTGGGACTGTTTGAAATGCATGTGGGTATTTTGCAGCCCCTGATCTGACGTTTAAGTACTTTAATTTGTTGAGTAATTCCTTGGAAAGACCCTTTTCCAGATATTCAATCACTTAAAACACTATTCTTCTGCTGTCTACACTTTTTTAATTGTTCTTTTTCTTTCTGATGATGGTAGGAAAACCAGAACAAGTACACAGTGTCCAAGATGTCAACATTCATTGAATTTACCTAGTGGCACTGCTGACTCTTCTTGTTCTGCTTACTTAAGTGGTTTTGGTTGCCACTGAACATTAGATAATACTTCCACAGAACTAGTAATAACGCCAAAATCTTTTCCCTGGGTAGAAAGCACTGACTTAGAGCCTGTTGTGTGTTTAAAGCTGGTATTAATTTTTCACTTTAGTTCACTGTTTTAACTTTATTTGCAGTGAATTTCATTTGCTGTTTTATTGCCCCATCAAAGTTATGAGTTCCTTCCTCCCTTTTTCTTCTTCAAACAGAAAATAAAAATTATTCTAATTCTTTACTAGCTATCTGACTAGATTAATTACTGTTCAGGAAGTATTTCAGGAAGTGAATATTGTTATCGCTTGTTCTCAGTGTCACAGTCGAGTTACATCAGTAACAATGATTATTTTTAGCCATCTGAACTATGTGACACTGAATTCTTCTTTCATATTATTGTGTTATTCTTTAAGGATATAGCATCTAGATCAAGCAATCATTTTGGCATAGTGGCTCATGTTCTCATCTTCAATAAATTTTCTGTTTGTTGTCTGTTGCCCATGTAAGGCACACCACTAGTGGGATGCAAGCCATTTCAAAATGGTTGTGCAGCTTAGGTCAGAGTGCCAAATTACTGTTCCACAGAGTGCTGCATCACTCCTGCCTCCCCTCCAAAATCTAATCCTCTGTGTATTGAATAAGTAGAAATGTGCACATGGTATTTGTAGTCTAAGTAATGGCACAAGTTCTTTTAAAATGAACTGTGTATATTCTCATTTCCTACTCCCATTTTCTTTCAACTGCTGCTTGCCAAGTGGTTTTGATGGAAAAAGAGCAATCCAGAAACTACTCTTAACCTAGGTAGTGCCTTCCAACTTGGACCAGTTCATCTGTCTCTTGGAGTACACATAGTCACATGCATCCCAACATAGGTCATTTAGATTTTAACACAGAGAAAATTTACCTGGTTATAGCTATCGTAGTGATAAAGGTATAGGGACTGGAGACCTGAAGAAAGATTTGAGTACCTGATTCTGTCTTTTCCAGTTATGCTTGTCTAAGTATAGCTAGTACCTTTCCTAATAAGCATACATTGTCATGGTCGTTCTGTGCTTACTCCAGAACACTGCAAGTTCTTGTCAATTAAGCCTTCTCACTTCTATTTTCTATTTTTTTCTAATAGAAAATGATGTTAATAAGTTTATGTAGTTTATTCCACAAGTGTTGAACAAGAACTGAGTACAAGAACTGAAAAGGTACTTATTTCATTCTGATGTTAAGGAGAAATATGTAAACTAAGTGTTGGGAAACTGTCTTATTACAGCTAGTAACATTTTCTATATTAAACACTTTCTGAGAAGTCTTGGAGATCAGATACTTCTGAAAAAATATTCTTAAAATAAATTCCACATAGGCTCTGTTATTTACTTGTTAAAAGTTTTTTTGCAAAATATTGCATACCTGAAAGTATATGCAATTGTACAGGCCATTTACATGGTGGCTTTCCTGTGAATCCTGATGACATTGTGTGGTGCTATCATGGTGCATGACTAATTGATAGTCTTTGCAAGGAGACTTGCAGTGACCAGATTACTTCTCAGATTCAAATTTCCCATATGATAAGATAGAAATAGCTCTCCAACAAGCTGCAATTTTAAAGCGTAAAGTGTGCATCAGAGCTGCCTGCTTTAAAATGTTAATTGAAATGTATTTCTAAAAGTGGTAAATCATTGATGACATTAACTCCTTTTCTTCCATTCAAAAAAGCACTTTTCTTTTTTTTGCAGAGCTGCAGATTGTATGCAACAAAACACTTAAGAGTATTACTAAGAGCGAATGTGGAGTTCTTCAGCAATTGGGGGATTGAGTTACTGGTGACCCAGTTACATGATAAAAATAAAACTATTTCTTCTGAGGCACTTGATATTCTAGATGAGGCATGTGAAGATAAGGTGAGCATCTTTTCCATTTTCAAACTCTTCTTGGTATGCTATTCCTTAAGCTGTTCCCCACCCCTTCTTCCAGTAACAAAATGAAAGTATGCCAGAAGCTACTGATAGGTTTCGTTCCTGGTTGTCATTGATGAAGTTTGTAATAGTTTACAGATCTCCTTGCTGAAAATACTGTACTATTAATGACAGGAAATGTAGGCTTCTGATTTACTCCTGCCTTTAAGGCATAAAGTTACATAAAGATACATTCAGATTAATTCACCTATTTTGATCATTACACTTTTTTGTGAAATAATACGTATTTAATGACAAAAGGTACTTATATTTGATAATATTAGGATGAGGTTAGTGCTTTTTGATATTTCTTTGTTGCATAACTTACTACTTCATTGCTGTCATATTTTAATTGTTGTAGTTTTCAGAATTATGTAGTGCTCAGATATTCCTTGTGCATTTTTAATTATTTTAGGCCAATCTTCATGCCCTTATCCAAATGAAACCAGCTCTTTCTCATCTTGGAGACAAGGGTTTGCTTCTACTCCTAAGGTAAATGTTGAATATGCTGTTTGACTTTACACTGTGAAAAAGAAACAGTGTTTGGGTTGTTTCAAATTATGTGGTTTGTTTTAAGTGGAGTACTAACTGTCTTATATTACTTTACAGATTTCTGTCCATCCCGAAGGGGTTTTCGTATCTAAATGAAAGAGGTTATGTAACAAAACAAATGGAAAAGTGGCAAAAGGTAATGCTGATATGAGTATGGAGGCTTAGAAGGTGAAAGATTCCTAAGAATATTCCTTGTTCATACATATATGTATTGTAGTGTCAGTACAATTATTGCCTCAGTGACTTAGGATTCTGCTGAAAATGGTTCACAGGGGCTTACAGTGCCACAGCTCTTCCGTATGTACATGCTTTTTATTTACTGATGCCTTTTATATAATTCTGATACTTGGGCAAATATTTCAGGACTTTATAAAGTAGGTTGTTTTAAAAGATCTGAGCTAGAGAAGCGTAAAGATTATTACTTCTCAAGATCCTTGTTACCCATGGTTATTGCTAGTTAAAGTTAAATTTAGAGCTCATGAAGACAAAATTACCTTGTGTTAGGAAGAGAATAGGAACACCAGCCCATCAAGAAAAATAAAGCCTTGTCGTGACTCTTCATACCTGATTTTGTTTTCATAATTGATTGTTAGTGCTGAATCTTGTTTCTGTTGGCAATTTTTTATTAACTAAGAGTTGTCAGTTCTCTAGGAATACTGAATTGTGTGGTGTTATGTTGAGATTATTGAGATTCAAGACAGATGTGAAGTCTGTCCTTCTTTCCTTCCTTATTTAACAATTTCAATGAAGTAATTACAGAATCAATCAGCTCTGCAAATTCACTGTATGTATAAGTGTGTTAATTTTTGTGAGCTTCACCTTCAGATCACAAAGAAATTTAGCCTTCCTTGGGGAGCACTTCACTTCTTCTTTATAAGATATTATACTACAAAAGGGCAAACCTCTAAATGTATTGTGTCAACCTCTGTCTTCTTTTAGGAATATAACTTAAAATATGTTGAACTGATTGAAGAACAACTTAATGAAGCACTTACAACATACCGCAAACCTGTTGATGGTGATAACTATGTTCGTCGGAGCAACCAAAGGTAAATTTGGGAAAATGTATCTTTTGGCTGGACTGATCAAGAGAGCTTAAAACTAGAATTGATGGGAGAAGCAGGTACCAACAGGATTGCAGTAGGTAAGCCAAGGGTTGGCTGGCATGGTATTGCCTGAAACTGGCAGTGCCAGTGGGAACATTATGAGCATATCTGAAATGCTTGTACACCAGCATGAGCAGTAATACAAAGAAGCTGAACTGGAATTGCTGGTCAGCTCTCAGAATCATTGGTATTGGAGAGACTTTGTAGACTGAGTCCCGTGATTGGACTACTGGATTAGTGGGCTCTGAGCTGTTCAAGAGGGACAGGCAGGGCAGGTGAGGTGGAGGATTCACTTAATATTTAAGGGAGAGATTTTAATTTGCAGCCTCCATGGGTGGTGCTGATGTGGTTCATAGCCACTGGGTGAGGACTGGGGGGCATGGGAAACAAAAGACATTCTGTGGTTAGTATATGCAGCCAGGATGCTAGTACTCATGAGTTGGGCAATTCAGAGAGCTCTCTCTGGAGAGCAAACTCAGGGAGCTAATTGGTGGAGTACCCTGGGAATCTATTTCTGAGGGCTTAGTAATCCCTAATTTTCAGTCAGTTTTTAAGAATATAATAAGGGCTTTTTAAAGTACTTTCATAGTAAAAGGAGGCCTAAATAGAACATGGGACAGGTACTTGTTGAAAATGGACACCTAACTAACAGATGAGGAAAAAGTGGATGCATTTATGCTTTGTTTTCCTCAGTCCTTAATAATATTGGTGGACCTTGGACTGCCTGGTCCCATGAGTCAGCGAATCACAGATGTGGGAACAGTGACCTGCCTTTGGTCAACACAGAATTTGGAAGGGGACATCTGTATCAGCTGAATGTTCACAAATCCATGGAGCATGATGGAATTCATTCCAGAGTACTGAAGGAGCTAGTGGATGTTGGGGGAGGACCCCTTCTGATCATCTAGCAAAGATCTTGAGAGACTAGGGATGTCCCTGTTGGTTGGAAGATAACCAGTGTTACTCCAATCTACAAAAAGCTCATAAGGGAAGACATAAGGAACTACAGACCTGTTCTTCTAACCTCAGTTCCTGGCAAGAATATGGAGAACATTATACTAGTTGCTACTGAAAGGCATTTAAAGAACAATGCAGCCACTGGGCACAGTTAGCATGGGTTCACAAAGGGACAGTCCTGTTTAAAATAAATTTATATCCTTCTGTGATAAGGTCACATGTCTAGTGGATGAAGGGAAGACGGTGGATGTAGTTCTTCCAGATTTTAGTAAGGCTTTTCATACTGTTCCTCACAGTATATTTCTGCACATGTTTCTGTGGGATGTGCAGGTTCACAGTGCACTGGGTAGAGAACTGGCTGAAGAGCAGAGCTCAAAGTGGTGTAGGGACTGGGGCTACATCTGGCCAACAACCAGTCCCAGGTGGTGTTTTTCAGATATCAGTTCTCGGATCAGTTCTCTTCAGTCAATTCATCAGTGATCTGGATACAGGAGTTGAATGCATCATTAACAAGATACCAAATTTGGAGGTGCTTGCATGTTGACTGTCATGAGGGACAGAAGGCCTTGCAGAGGAATCTAGATAGATTGGAGCAATGGGCTATGATTAAGGGGATGAAATTTCATAATTTCCAAATGTCACAATCTGCACATAGGACAGAGTAATGCTGGGCACAAGTATAGATGGGGAGAGGAGTGTCCAGAAAGCATCCCTGTAGAAAGGAATCTGGGGGTGCTGGTCAGCATCAGGCTTAAGAATGCAAACCCCATCTTGGGGTGCATCAAATGCTACATGAGCAGCCAGTCCAAAGAGGTGATTACTCTGCTGTATTCGGCACTGGTGCAGTCTCACCTTGAGAACTGTGTGCAGATCTGGGCCCCACATTCTCATAAGGATGTGAAAGTACTTGAATGAACCCAGAGGAGGTCAAAAGAGTCAGAAAGATTGTCCTGTGAGGAGCAGCTGAGGACTGAGGACTTTTCTAATGCAGAGAAAGGGAAGTGTAGGGGGGATCTCATGGATCTCTGCAGCTTCATGAAGAGGGGATGTAGCTCTAGCATCCATTCATACGATATGTGGGAATGGCTTAAAGCTGCATCAGAGGAGTTTTACAATGGACATTAGGAATCTAGAGGGTAGTCAGATGCTGGAGTAGACTTCCTAGAGAGGTAGTTGGTTCCCCAAGCCTGTCAGTGTTAAAGGTATTTAGACAATGCTCTTAATAACATACTTTACTTTCGGTCATCCCTGAAGTGGTCAGGCTGTTGGACTACATGATCATTGTAGCTCCCTTCCAACTGGAATTTACTGTTCTAAATTCTCCAATAGATCCCTCTTCCTCTGCAAAAAACTCAGGAGTAACTCATTGCCTTACACTACACTGTAATTTACATTAAAGGAAAATGTGAAAGTTTCTGGGAAAGCATGTAATTTCTCTTTCTGCCAGATTACAGCGACCACACGTCTACCTGCCAGTTCACCTTTATGGACAACTGGTGCACCATAAAACGGGCTGCCATTTATTGGAGTCTCAGGTGAGGATAACAACTATTTATAACCTGAAAGAGTCTAAAGAATACTGTACCCTTTTAAACTAAGTTTCAAAAAAGATGGCATTTAACATCATTGGAAAATAAGTTGATTCTGAACTTCTTAAATTACATGAGACAAAAAAGTTGTAAAGACAGTCTTTGCTCTCGAGACACATGTAAAATTCCTTCCTGGCACTAAAATATCAGAGAAATACTCAACGTTATTCTTAAAATTGCTGGTAAAATCCTAGAGTAGAAAGCAAATCACCAATAGAAATATTTTTTAGTCTGTATGTATTATATATTGACAATTGTTGTTACTGTTCTTTTTTTGCATACAAAAGCATGAAGATGAGGGAATGAAGTGGACTTTCTGGTAGCCTGAAAAGCTCAGAAAACAAACCCTAAGCCAGTTCAAAATAGCTTATTTAGTTTTTAATGGGGGCTTGCCAGATGATATAATGAATTTAATATTGCAGAGTTCAAGGGTAAGCTTATATATTCCAGGATGTTTGATTAAATCTGTTATCTTAATAAAATCTGAATTAACCTGATTACAAAAGTGGTTATATTATAATTTTCTACTTGTATTAGTATTGCTGTTAATTTATGCTTATACAGGACTGCCACTTCGCATTTGAGTGTGCATACTTTCTATTTGTGTTTTACTCTTATTAAAAATACAAGAAAACTTGATTAACTGGGGTATCCTTTTCATTTTCAGTTGCGTTGTGATTTTTTTTCTCTTGTTTTCTCCTTCAGAGTATTGTTACAGATCTGAGTTACACTGTTCGTTCCCCAATGCTGGATAAGTGGGAAGGAATTAAGCAGCTGAAAGCAGCCCTTTGGGCTTTGGTTAGTAATAGTTTTACAAAATTTTTGCAGTTTGTGTTCTGTTATGACTCTTGATTCTGAACCAACTAAATACAGTCCTGTTAAATTATTAATTAGTGTTTGTTGTAAAATGTGTGTGTTTCTTCCAAGTTTGCTCTCCAAGTCTTATTGTAACTGGACTAGGTTAGAAATTCCTGAATACACCTTTTCTCAGTTTTTTCATAGTAATTATGTATATTTTTTATTTTTTAACAAATAAAAAGAACAGAATGCCACATGTAGCAATAATACTAGTATGGAACTAGTAGTTACAAGTTGTTGTAGTCTGATCTTAATGTATTTACTGCAGTTGCCCAAAAACCGGTGCTATTGGAAGAAAGCTGGCTTCCACTGTTAATATATGTGCGTGTATATTGTGGTGACACCCCTGGTTCTTGGGATAAGTGAGAAGCTGGTGCCCATGTCTGTCCAAGCTATACTTCCAAATGGGCTTTGCCATGTCATCTCTTGGTCTGCTTCTTTCTTGTCATCCCTGAAGTTTATTTTGGAACATTTGTCCAAAGTGACTATTACTAGATACTGTAGGTGCATAATAAAATGCTGTGTAAGAGGAGGGTAAAGTTAGTAAACAAAAATCATACTGCTGGCTGTAGTCAAGCTGGTAAAATGAGAAATACATAGTAAACTGTGAGCAGTTGTAGGTATTATTCATAGTGTTCAAGTCCTGGTTTTGGATTTGTAATACTAGGAGATGCCAAAAAGGGTACTTGAATATCTTAATTGCTTTTAGAAGATGTGGTTTGAAACTATGCTACCAAAAAAAAGTATTGAAGCTTTACACTGATAGTGCTGCAGATCACATCAAAATCACAATTTATTTGTCAAATTTGTATTTCAGGGCAATATTGGATCATCAAATTGGGGTCTTAACTTGCTTCAAGAAGAAAATGTAGTTCCTGATATACTGGCGCTTGCCCAACATTGTGAGGTTCTCTCTGTTAGAGGGTATGTGTATCTGATTTATACGTAAAATTTATAGATTGTAGTTGCTATAGGCTTACAAATAGCCTTACAAATTATCTAATTTATATGAATATAATTGTGCATTCACTCATTTGGAATTTTATTGTGAAAGAGCATTGGCTGAATATTAGTCTCAAACCTATACAATTGTAGAATTGTTTAGGAAGTCTGAAAAAAACATTAAGTAAGCAAATAAAACTTAAAGAAAAGGTACATACTGCTTTTAACCTTTTTCAAAAAACAAATATCTCTAATTGAACCAGTTTATTATGCCCCCTTTTTATTCAATATTTTATTTGAATCCTTAAAAGCATACATAGGTAGTCTTTTCCTAGTATTGGTTCTGCATTAATGTTTGTCCTTGTTTCTTCTTTTAAAAAGGTGCTTTTATACTTTATGTAGAAAAATAATTTAATTATTAGGTTTTGAACAGAAAATTGTTTTCAGATATTTTAGTGTATTTCTGAAGCTCCCATTGACCTAGAAATAAAAATGAACAAAAAGCTACTTGGTGGTTTTGTCAAGTGTCTGCTGAATTATTTTGAATCTGTCTCCTTTCTAAATAAGCTTAGTTAAACTAGATGATATTATTGTTGCTCTTTTTTTCTATGTATACATTAAATACAGAACCTGTGTCTACGTGCTTGGTCTAATAGCCAAAACTAAACAAGGATGTGACATTTTGAAGCATCACAACTGGGATGCAGTGAGACACAGTCGTAGACAGCCTTGGCCAGTAGTCCCTGATGACATGGAGCAGCTCTGCAATGAACTTTCATCTATACCCAGCACTCTTAGCTTGAACTCTGAGTCCACCAGTTCTAGGCATAACAGTGAAAGTGAATCTGCACCTTCAAGTAAGTTAACAAGAACAAAACAATCAAAACCCACCATGAAACAGCATTTTGGTGTTCTTAGAAACTTTTTGATAAAGTTCAGGCAGATGAAGTAAGGTGCTGTTGCAGGAAAGAGTGCAGGCAAGGGGACAGAATTATATGCGTTCAGGGAGATGTAGCTTTACTTTTGGTATAGAAGTAAGAAACTTCAATATCAGGACAAGTTATTAGTGTTTATGTGAAGTCATGGGGAGCTTCCTGGACTACTTTAAACTGCAGAAATCTGCATGCAGTGAACAGTCAGTGTTCAATTGGTTGTCCTCAAAGAAATATTCTAGAATATAAAGCCATATATTCTTTGTGTGTATGTAAACACTGAGTACTGCCACATTAAGTTTCTTGTATGTTTTGAGTATCTTAATTTCTCTATGGGTATTTAAATCCAGAAATACAACGTCTTTATGAGATAGCTTCTGTTGTCATCCTGTTAGCTGGGTATTTGTGCTGAAATAAGGTAGTGTGTCTTTTCTTCTGAAGTAATGAAGCATTCATTCAGTTCAGGTACTACTCAAGATACCTATGCTACCAAGTTGTGCTGAAAAAACATTGAATTAAAATTGCAGTAGATCACATAGTCTTCCGCTTCGTCTACTATACATTGCTAATTTCTTCTTATCATAGTTTTATACAATTTGAAGAAATGTCAATTTTCAGTGACAAATCCTCATATAATTTCAGGTATGTTCATCATGGAGGATGACCGTTTTGGTAGTACTTCCACTAGTACATTCTTCCTAGATATTACTGAAGATGCAGAACAAATATTTTATGACAGACCTGGACCGTCAAAGGACAAAGACCGTAGTCCTTTTCCATTTTTTTCTTCTAGTAGGCTTGTGAAAAATCGCATTCTAAACTCTCTTACTCTACCTAATAAAAAACACAGAAGTAGCAGTGATCCAAAAGGAGGAAAGCTGTCATCATCTGACAGTAAATCAGTCCTAAGGCGAAATCGTACAGTAACAGAACCTTCCAGTAGCATAGACTTTCCTACTGGGGAAGAACTCAACCCTGTTTTCAGAGTTCCTAAAATCCAGACTTTACGATTAGAAACTTCTTTTGTCGGAAGTAAGCACATGGAAGATACTGATAGTACCCCAAGTATTGGAGAAAATGATCTGAAGCTGCCGAAAGGTCTTGGAAATGAAATTCACCGGGAAAACACAAGCAGAGAAAGGCTGATAGGAGATGGTACTACACAAACACATTTCAAGAGTCGTAGCTTAAGTTTTAATACAGATACCACAACAAGTGGCATAAGCTCAATGAGCTCTAGCCCTTCCAGGGAGACTGTAGGTGTGGACACTACAAATATAGATACTGACTGTGGAAGTTTAAGTACTGTGGTAAGCACAAAAACAGTTAAACCAAGTCACTGTTCAACACCACAGTCAAACCACCTGCCTCTCTCAAAATCTAACTCTGTATCGCTGGTACCGCCAGGGTCTTCTCATACACTTCCCCGAAGAGCCCAATCTCTTAAAGCTCCTTCTCTTGCTACAATAAAAAGTCTTGCTGACTATAACTTTAGCTACACAAGTTCTCGAGATGCCTTTGGCTATGCTACACTAAAACGCTTACAACAACAGAGAATGCATCCTTCACTGTCTCACTCAGAAGCCCTAGCATCTCCAGCAAAGGATGTGCTGTTTACTGACACTATTACTATGAAGTCTGGCAGCCTGGATTCTCGGCTGACCCCAAGCCGGTAAGAGATTGTTGTGCCCTTGTTTCTTCTTACTTCAGAGTTTTAAAAGCAATTACATAGAAATCACATTTCTAGTATTTTTTCCAAGTTCACCTAAAAATGACAGTTGTTGCAGGATGATTTGTAATTTCTCTTAAAGCAGTATCAGTATGAGGCGAATAATGTACTATAATGAGAATTCTCAGCTTTGCAAGTGCTGTCAGACAAGCCCAGCTGTCACTGCCATGCTCAGCCCCTTTAATGCTGTTAGTGACAGAAGAAAAATGCTTCCTTTTGTCACATTTGCTTACTGGATTAACTTGTTTGGTATTTAAATGCAGTTGTACTTCTAGCATTACTGAAGTTGCTATTGCACAGAATTGCCCAAGTAGACAGAGCTGTATTTCAGAAGAGAATTTTCTCGATGTAACTTGGTGAGGTTTTAGAACAGGGACTCATTCCAATATGCTCTATTCGTGTTCACTGTCACATTGCGGCCAGTGGTGACATACTGATACCACTAATACAAATGTGCATTTGGCTTCCTAGCTATAAGAGAGCTGAGATTTTACTCATAGCGTTTATTTTTAGATGGCAATGTCACCTCTTTATTTTTGAGTAATATTAGATGTTCTGAAGACTAATTGGATGGTTATGTAAAATATCTAGCTCACGACATTGACACTGTTCCCAGCAGCTACAGTCAGGGCTTAGCAGCTTTCTCTTAAAAGCTATTCTAACAAATTTTGCCTTTCAAATCATCTTTTAGCTAGCTCATTGGATTTTCACTTGGCTGGTAAAAGGGAAAAGACAATTTCTATCTCTGTTCTTAGCTAAACATCCTCTCTCAGGAAAGGGTGAAGCTGCCCATTCACCAGTCATCTGCTTACTGTGCAGCAGATGCCCAGTCCCAGAACTGCACTCCACATACTTAGACAAGTGTATACAGTGACTGCTTATTACTATGCTTTTTTGTCCTGATAAAGATGAGCATTCATTTGTTGGTATTTCACATGATTCCTCAAAGATGCCATAAAAGGTAAGTTTTGTTCCTTTTTTAGTTGGGTTAGAACTAGACTGGGTGTGCAGATTAGGTTGAAGATGACTCACTGGTTAAGCTGCTCCCTCCTGGAAAACGCAAGTGCAGTTCTTTCTCTGTCTTTGGCTTCCCATGCTAATGCAGAAACAAATCGGTGTCATTTCGGTGGCAGTAACACTGTTCCTTTCCTTGCAATCATGCCTTTGATATCCAAAGCAGCCGTGCTGCAGGGGGCTTTCACCCTGGCTCTCAACATGCAGTGTAACACTAGCAGTGTTCCTGGTGCTGAGCTGTTTGTCATCTCTTACATCAGTGGTTAGGCTGAAGGATTTGAACTGACCTTTTATTAACATTGAACTAAAATGACTGAAGTGCTTGTCTCTCTTGGGAAGGTTAAAAAATTTGCAGATGTACATGTTACAAGAGATATTAAGATTGTGTTAGTTACTAAGTGATTGGCAAGATTGATGTAGTTCATATATGTTTTTCTTACTGGTTACAGCTGTGTGTCTGCACTGAAAAGTTATATTACTTTTAATTCCACAGTATGTTACTACTTCCAGATAAGTAATATCCTCAACTTCTCCTTAATAAATTGGAAAGAAATATTTTGTCCCTTTTTATATGCCAAGGCATACATGTTCTCTCAATCTTCAGAAAAATCATCTTTGACTCATGCTCCATTGACAGATTAGTGTGTTTATAGCAGCAAGCAGATCTAAGTTGATTTTTGATGTTTCTAGTTGCTCTTTTTATTTGAAAGTTTTGAAAAGCTTATTCCTTTGTATTAATTGTTTTGCGAGGCTCAATTTTCCCCCTTCATCTTTAACGACCCATCAAAAATGTTAGTCTGCACATCTCAAGTCCTGATTGTGTGATTGAGCCCTGTGAGGTGGGCTTTCATGAGAATTTGTTGTTGTTTATCACTAATAATGATGTATTTGTCAGCTTTTCTTGGAAAACCAGGGACAGATGTTTAGGAAAAATATTGATATCTTTAATTTTATGTTGAGAGTAATTGGAGAATGCTTTATTATGAAGTAAATAATGCACTTGGTAGATTTTTGGGTTTGAAGTATGGCTTGAGTTGTATTGCAAGTCCACTGCTACAATAATTAGCATTGGTTAGAATTTGTAGCAAGAAAATTATTGATAACCTATAATTTGTGTTCTGCATGTTCCCATTACATAATAATGTCTTAACTTAAATTGGTCAAACCTTGACAATTTAGTTTTACCTCAGTGTAAATATGTTTACCTGCGAGGGATAAGGAGACATTTTAGTTGTCCATCTAAAAAAAAATACTGAAATTTATCTCTAAGACAAAAAGTTATGAAACAAAATCATAGAATCATAAAATGTTAGGGGTTGGAAGGCACCTCTAGGTATCATTCGTCTGTTCCAGTCCCCCTGCCAAAGCAGGATCACTGTGAGCAGACCACACATGGCTGCATTCAGGTGGGATTTTAAAGTCTCCAGAGAAGGAGACTCCACAACCTCTCTGGTTGGTTGTGGGCAGTCTGTTCCAGCATTCTGTCACCCTCATAGTAAAGAAGTTTCTCCTCATGTTGAGATGGAACTTCTTATGTTCCATCTTAAAATCACTATTCATTGTCCTATTACTGGGCGCCACTGAAAAGAGAATGGCCTTATCCTCTTGACACCCACACCTCAGATACTTACAGACATTAATAAGCAGCCCCAGTTCTCTCAGTCTTTCTTCAAGCCCCTTCATCATCCTCGTAGCTCTACAAGCATGCTTACTCTCCACCTTAGAACCCAATGTATTGCAGTAATACAGTAAACAATTACTCTTCCTGAGGTGTGTCTCTTTTACTAGGAAGCTTTAATCCACTGCATATAGACTATCTACACAGGTTGATTTGCAGAAAACATTATTATAGTTTGTTATTTTCAGCAATAAGAAGAATGACGGATGCCTAAATGTGGAATTTACATCATCAGGACTCTTGATCACTGAGGACTTTTCTCTGGCCTCCTCTCTTTGGTGTCATTTACACAGACTACTTCTTTTCTTTGTTCCTTGGGCTGCTAGTCTCATCTCTGCTTGTTGCACAGGTTCTAGTTTGTTCTTTGTGCATTCACACTGAGCAAATTCTTTTGCTGTGCTTGGGTAATCTAAGGGGCAGTACCTTTAGAGGTGATGAAAAGAATGTTCTTTGCTTGCAGTGGTGGTACCTTAGCAGACTCAAGCTCTGTGTTTGCAGGGATGTGCCACCTTGGAGTTCCTGAATATGCAGAGGAGGGACATTTATTGTATAGGTACATTTCAAAACGAGCCAGTTAGCACTTTAAAAGCTTAAATCTTTACTAACTGTGTATGGGATGTAAAATTTTGAAGCCTGGTAAGTTGGTTTTGCAGGCTATACAGCCCCTTGAGCAGAAATTCCATCCAGCTGTCTTCCAGGTCCCAATCTTAGAGCATTCAAATAAAATTCTTACCTAAGGAATCGCCAAACCATGAGATACAACTGAAGACAGATTAAAATAAACTTGTAGCTATAATTTGACAGAGTAACAATCCATGGGTCTTTCATGTGAATATGATGAATGTGATGAATGTATGTCAGCAATCCTTCTTACTTTTAATATGGTGGAATTGGAGGTTTACCAAATTTGTGATTTTTAATTTTTTTTTTCCCAATCTCAATGTTACAGGTTCATGAAAGCTTTAAGTTATGCTTCATTAGATAAAGAAGATTTATTAAGTCCTATTAACCAGAACACACTTCAGCGTTCCTCTTCTGTTCGCTCCATGGTCTCTAATGCTACTTATGGTAGCTGTGATGATTACATTGGCCTTGCTCTGCCAGTGGATATCAATGAAATATTTCAGGTATGTAAGTGATAATTTTGTGAGTTCATTTGTGTTTTCTTACTGAAAGGTAGTCATCTGTTGCATTTTTATCAGAATAGTTTAGATCTAGCGAAATGAGGAAAAGTGGGTGTGGTACTTTGAAGGAAAGCATTTTGGAGAATGTGTTTTTCTAACCCCATTTGCAGAAAATCACAATCTGTTTCATATTGTTATCTAAATAATGATGCAGAGTAGGTTAGAAGAGTGATAAAGAATGGTAGCATAAATATTTTGTCTAATATTTTGGTTGATAGCTACTTTTATTCTGACATGAACATAGTCTGTGGACTTTTGTTAATAGCTCTCTGGCCTAACTGATACATTTATTGGTCAGCCATAGATAGTGTGCATAATCATACAGTTAACTTCCTGCTGCCATCATATTGATAAAATATTTCTTTAATTCAATATATATATTCATGGCTTTAAATTATATTGTCTTTACTAGGCCTTGCAGATAAATGTATTTAAGTTTAAACAGATAATTTTAAAGCTTTTTATCGATTGCCTCTTCTTTCTACTTTGTTAAAAACACATTCCATAGAACAAACATCATGCATCACAGGGTTTACTACTCTGTTACTTGATTTTCAAAACCAGGACATGGTCAGTATCAGAAGTAAATTGGTGGCTTAATTTTGCTAAGGGTTTCCCTTTCAAACCCCAATTCCTTTCTTAATCTCAAAAAATTACTAAACCTAGAGTATAGGCAAGGTTTTCCGTCCTGCATGCTTCTGTTCCTCCTTTATGAAATGGCTCTATTTTCCTTCTCCTTGGCCACTGTTAGGGCATGTTTATGTTGCCTGATTTCTTCTCACCCAACTCTATCTCTGCTTGGCTCAGCAACATCTTGCAGGCAACGTTTTAGGTGTCCTGGGCAATTTTGCACTGTGCTCCCTAGATACCAGTGGTGTACAGTGACCATGGACAGATCATTAATGGCCACTTCTAGGTCACTGGTTTCCTTACAATTTGTCACCAGTATGATTTAACATTTACTGACCATTTATACGCAAGGCTTATTCATTCATTCATTCATTCACAAAATCATGTTTTAGTTCTTGGCATTTCCTAAGTACTCAGGAACCCATTCTTAATTTTCCATTCTAATAGGTTCTCTTTCCTGAAGTAAAAAGTGTCCATTATTATCAAAAGTCGCCAACATTTTATTTTGTTTCCTCACATAATATCTTTTTCCTTTGCATATGATTATCACATATGCCAATTTTATTTTTCGCTTCAATATTCCAGGTAAAGGAAACTCCATATTTCCAGAAGAAAACCACACCTCCATTTGATGACCGTGGGGCTAGGGTCTTTGCACCTGATGCAGGAGGTACTGGTTGTTTTCCTTACATGAACCTTTCTTTTGTTCATTTGGGTGTGGTGTGGTGGTGGTTCACTTGTTAATTTTTCCCTATAGAAAAGGTTATTTTTAGCTGTTAAGTTTTGCGGGCTATATTCTGGATTCAGGATAGCAGGTCATTAATTCCCTGTTAAATTTAGTTTGAGATAATATGGTGTTGCCTCTAAGCAGTTGAAGCTTGGTCCTGCTCTAGTAAATGAATAAGGAGAGTCCACACGTCCTTTTTTGTAGTAAGACACAATGCTAATCAAAGATGGTAGCGATACTGCAGTAAAGAAAATAGCAAAATGTAAGCTAAAATATGTATGTCATATGCATACTGAGCTTTACACTTAAAATTCTATGGATTACATGTGAATTTATAGGAACCACTAAAGGTGTGAAGTGTGTATTTTAGAAAGCAAATTTTGTCTTTCTGTGTTGTTTCCATGATGGTTTATCAGCAGAAGTGATAGGAGATAGTACAAGAGTATTGTAAGTGCTCTGTGCTGCCTGGCTTGATCTGAAGTGCATTTCCTTTTCACTCTAGAGTAGCTGGAAATCAGTAGGGCATCAATGTGTGGCTTTTCAGAAGGATGATAGAAAAAAGAAGCATTGAAAATTATTCTGAATTTGTATAGGATAGCTGTTGTCTTCCCTCCTGATATACTACAATTTTTTTACAAGCACTTCGAGCATCCACGTAGGCACACCTTATTGATTTTACTCTCTTTTTTGCTTTTAATGTAATATATAAAGGCGATTTTCCTGAAAGTGTGTTTCTGTAGTTTGTGATGTAACAGTGTAAATCAGCTCTTGTTCAAGATTGATTTGTTGGTATTTCCCACCCAGGGAAGAGCATGTCACTAAAATTCAGCCTGTTTCTTTATTGTTGAGTCTAGTTCATTCCTACTACAGGTACTAAGTTGTAGGTTTTTTTCACTGTGTTCATTGGTGCATGTCATTTAAAAATCTGGCATATTGTTGTGTCAATACTATGAAAATTCATAGTATCTTAGTGATACATGGGAATTATTGTTGCTAATGCTGACACGTTAGGATTTACCAAATATATTTTTACAATATGTGTGGTATTTAATACCGGTTAATATTAAATACAGTATGTATGTATATTTAATTGAAAGTGTGTTGGTTTCTTGCTTTTGTTTTGTTTTTTCTGGTGTCTAATTGCTTACCTACAGGTCTCCCATCAGGTACAAGTGATTCTGTCAAGAGCCCTTTTCAGATGCTCCGACAGCAGATCAGTCTCACAGAAATAATGAATACCAGCCGTTCAGATGCCTCTCAGTTTTTAGAAAACACAGAGGATACAGGACTACAGGAGCACACAGATGAGAATTGCCTTTACTGTGTCTGCATTCAAATACTGGGTTATCAGCCTAACAGCAAAGTGAACTCTTCATATAATCGTACAGGTTAGTGTTCCTTGTGGGAAAGTGTGATAAAACTGAAGGAAAACACTTAGTTTTATTCATCTTTGAAACTGTTTAATCTGTTAAGGGCTTTTTTCCCTAGTGATTATTTACTTTGAAATTAATCCTATTTAATAAACTTGCTGTGAAACTATTCCTATTTAGATGGTCATTTACATTTTTTTGTTTTCTAATGTTGGTAGAATGAGTAGGTACCTGCATGTTGGGATTTTTTAAAAGTGTTTCTAAGAGTTTGCCAAAATACAAAATTTGAAATCTTACTTAGTATTTAAGATCCATGTCCTGAAAACTGAGGCTTTCTCTCAAACCAGTGAAAACTCTGGTTACAAAACAAGTCTTTACCATGAAACAAAACAAAGGCAGTCTGAGGAGTCTGTTGAAGTTGAGATGTAAGTTCTGGGATATGTTCATGTGTCTTCATAATTTGAGATTCTGAACAGAATTTTCAGATTTTTTTTTTTCTATGTCTGTAGTGAAAAAAAAAGATAAATCACTAATGGATGCTTACTAGGAATCCTCATCAATTTACGAACATGACACATTCAGGCAGTAACATGTAAAGGGCATTGTTGGCTAAGGGAATGATATGCAGAATGTGAACAGTGGCCCAGAGAGCTGAGTTCGAGTTCAGTATCAAGGAGGGACAAATAGAATCCCATTTGTAGTCTTCAAAGAGCATAGGGGGATTACAGGTGCAGCGGGCAGATTCTTGTCAGAGACACACAGCCAAAAGGGCAGGAGGCCATAAACTTTGCTGTGCTGTAGGAGTAGAAATTCCAGTTGAACGTGAGGAAGCTCTTGGCGGTGTAATTTGATCTCATTTTGAGATGAGTCCTTCTGTGAGCAAGGGGTTAGACTAGGTGATAGTCCCTTCAGAGCTATGTTTTTACTGTTTTTTCTTTAACTGGGCAACAATTAAAATCCCGAATTTTCTATTAATCTCTCTAAATCTAAAATGCCAGAAGCTGTGGGTATTGAAACCTCTGAAAAGAATCTTACTCATCACATCTTTCCACTGGTGAAGTCAGAGCCCTTTCTGCAACACCTCTCTGATATTTATATAAGCAAAAACATAGGGATATGTATGAGCATCTTTATTATGTTACATAAAATTGAGCACAGAAATATCAATAAGAGCTCTGTTTGACAGTTTTTAGGCTTCTGTCAGTGTCTAAAGGAGTTAATTATTTTTACTGAATAATTTTCAGATCTTTAAAAAAAATATTGAATAGATATTTTGAGTATTATTTGTCAAAAATTCAGAACCTAGTTTCCAGAGTTTATATGCACAGTACTTTAGTACATCGGTGTCCTGCATGCTTACTAATGTTGAAAAACAAGAGAAGTATTTAAAGTGAGGAAAAATGTGAGTAACAAAGATGCAACATCTTGTTTATGTCAGATTTTTCAGACATTCCTTATACTGACTGGTGTGGGCAGACCATACACAATCACTTAGATGTGCATTCCTCCAAATTTTCTGGAATTTCAGGCTGTAGTGATGCAGTGTCCCATGGTTCAGCTAGCAGCACCAAGAGTACAGAGCTTGTACTGGGTAAGTGTGAAAATTGTTCTATTATTAGAGACTATAAATCTTAAAGTATTTTTCAGATATTGTGGAAATACCGTATTTTATCTACATATACTGCAGCAAAGTAATGATCATTATTTTTAAAAAGCCAAAACAAACAATACCAGAAGAACAGGAATAAAGTCAAGAACCAAAGTAAATGCTTTTGATTGATTGAATTGTTACCCAGGAAGGTAGCTGAATTGCCATGGTTATGGCAGATGAGAGAACACACTTTTAAACTCTGCTCTTTTTGCTGTACGGCATTTCTGCAGCTCATTAAATAGCTCTGCATCTGGCATTACAAGGAAACTGACTGCCTTTTATTTCCACACTCATGTTAAAAAATATAATGTAAAAAACTACTGGATTTTCTGTAAATAATAGAATGGCTAGGAACCTTAAAGATCATCTAGTTCTGTCTACCCTGCATGGACAAGGACACTTCCCACAAAACCAGGTTGTTCAAGGCCCCATCCAACCTGGCCTTGAACACTTCAGGGAGGGGGCAGCCACAAGTTCCCTGGGCAACCTGTTACAGCATCTCACCACCCTCACAGTAAGAACATTTTCCTAATACCTAGCCTAAATCTCCCCTCCTCAAGTTTTAAATCACTGCCCCTTGTCTTCTTGCTACACACCCCAGCTTTCTTGTAGCCCCCCTTCAGGTTGATGTAAGGTCACCTCAGAGTCTCCTCTTCTCCAGGCTGAACAGCCACAACTTGCTCAGCCTGGCTTCACAGGGGAGCTGCTCCAGCCCTCTGGTCATTTTTGTGACTCTCCTGGGCACACTCAAAGTGTGTCCTCAAAGTGTGTCCTCCTTTGGGGACTCTGGAACTCTACACAGTACTCCAGATGGGGGTCTCACAAGAGCAGAGTAGAGGAGGGGAGAATCATCTCCCTCAGCCTGCTGTCTGTGCTTCCTTTGATGCTGCCCAGGATATTTCTGGGCTGTAAGCATGTATCAATACTCACGTTAAAATTTGAGCTCCATGCTGTTTAATTTGTTTTTCCAGGAGTAAAATCAATCCCAGATGATACACCAGTGTGCAGAATACTTCTGCGGAAAGAAGTCTTACGTTTAGTAATCAATCTGAGTAGTTCAGTGGGAACTAAGGGCCATGAAACTGGACTCCTGACGTAAGTTCAATACATTTCAGATGTTCTAAGAACATTTCGTATGTATTCTCTTAGATATCTGGGGCCATGATTAACATTCTTTATGATTTTTCAAAAAATTCTCAAGCAGATATTACTGCATAATTTATTTTAACATAACAGCTAAACAAAGAGTTTTTCTTTTAATGTTTGCTCTGTCTCTAGTTTCTTCCTCCGTCCCAGTCTTTTTAAAATCAGCAATTCAACTCTCGTTATATTTCATTATATACCTCAGATATCATGCATTTTTTAAAAAACAGTAATTCTTGTTATTTATGCCAAGTAATATGGATTGCATAAGAATAACAACAAACTTAAAGTAACTTCTTGAGCAACACATATCTGATTTGAGCAAGAGTACAACTACTGAAATTAATGTACAGGAAAAAATCATGTTAAAATAGGGGAATATAAACCTAGGGAGCAGATGTTGTACTAAAACCTTTCAGTTTCTAGACCAGTGGCTTTGAAAACTGACATGACACTGCTAAAAGAAATTGCAGAAATGCTCATTTTTGTTTTAAAAATGCTTACAGGTAATTGTTACCTCCTACGTATTTTTTTATTAAGCTTGTACATGTGAGTGACAGCTCTTTTTGTAATAAAACTGTTATTTTTGTACATCTCGTATTTTAAGACAAGGAGATCTCAATTCTGTACAGCTTTCAAATTATGTATTTTATTTCATCTCGTTAATATATATTTCTTCCAAAATAATGCTGTCTGGTTTTATTTTCTTGCTTCTCCACATCCAGAATTGATAATGCCTAGTACTGTGGAGTTCTCTTGTTAATGATTACCACCAATATATGGTGGAAATATGTGATGAAAATTTATTCAAGATTTACAACCTCTTGTTTTTTCACTTTTTCAGAATTAAGGAGAAGTATCCCCAAGCATTTGATGACATATGCCTTTACTCTGAGGTGTCATACTTGTTAGCACATTGTACATTTCGACTCCCATCTCGAAGGTTCATTCAGGAGCTATTTCAGGATGTACAGTTCTTACAAGTAAGTGGGGAGCTCAGATGCATTGGATGCACCAAAATGTGGCAGCCAGGTGCAGGTTGCCTGTTCTGGATAAAAGATGCTTTCAGACATATCTTCAAGGAAGATAGTTTATGATGTCACTCTAGTAAATCTCTAAAAAAATTAATACTTCACCCATCTTTTTCTTTCAGATGCATGAAGAAGCAGAAGCTATTTTAGCAGCACCAATTAAACAACCAGTAATTGAACCCTCAGCTGACTCCTGACCTCTGACACGTGCAGTGCATTGCATATAGACTTTCTGAACTGTTCAAACAACCTCTGACTGACTGGATAAAAAGCTTGGAGCATCATCTTCTGGACTGTTCCAGAAGCTACTGGTACCTGGAGACTGAACTGAAAACTTTTTCTTCCTCAACCAATTACTGCCCAAGTCTTTTGAGCTCATTGGGGATATATTAAACATTACCATAGTTTTAATAATAGTAATTACCAGTATATGCAAGAGCCGAGCACTGAACACCTCCACAAGTTTTCATTTCATTTTTTACCATAAAGTAACAACCATAGGACAACACAAAGAGACATCTTTTTTGACTGACTTCCGATTCTGTTCCAGAGAAGCAGAACAATGCCTTGCTTTTGATAACCAGGAATCGGAGCAGTGAGAGTGCATTCCATTGTCAGCAATGGGGAGCCATGCTGTAATCATGGATGCTAGGGGATAATGTTAGCATTTGTCTGTTGTTTTTTGTACTGTTTATAACACTACTTGGGGGTTTGTAACTTCAGACAGATAGAAAAACCTACGTGAATCTGAGGTTCATTTAAGTTATTTTAATATTCTATAGCTGTAAATCATTTTATTAACAGTCTCTCCAATTTCATTGCATTTCCATATGTGTATCTTATCTGAACCTGCTAAGGATTTTCACTACAGTTTGGTTTTAAAAATAACAAATAATTTGAACTTTAAAATGCTCAAATCAGATTGTTTTCCCTGGATGATATGGATATGTTTGCAGTTTCTACACTCACGCTCATATAGTATGGATGTTGGTCTTACTCTTAACTAAAATCCTTTAAAAAGCATGATTTATATCAGATAAATGAATATGGTATAAACTAAACTTGAAAACATTTAATCATTGCTGCTTTTGTGAGAAGACAAAATATGAGTGTTTTCCAAGTTCCATGGAAAGAGCCTTTTATAAAATCAGAGGTTTATTTAAATTTTAAGTGGATGAGTGATCAAACATCAGATAGTACTAATAATTGTAGTGAAAAGCCTTAAGTACCAAATTTTGGAGCAGCAGTACTTAGTTTTATATTGGTATTTAAGACTTGCTGCAGAAGTTACAAGATATGGTGACTGTTAATGACTGGTTGCTTCTGTCACATCACTAGTGAGATTTCTAAACTAATGAGTGCAAGCTTAAAAAAAAAACAAACGTAAGAATCCCCACCACCTTTATCATGGATCTGTAGGTTCAGAAGCCTCTATATGAAGGTAACATAAATATATGCAAATGTGTATATACAGTAGCATGGCCACCTTTGTTAGAATGCCTGTAATAGAAGGGATTTTCCTTTGATTTTGATATAGGTCAATAATTCAGCTGGACTGTACTGAGTAGAACATATTTTTATCCATTCACTTTTACCATTTTTATAATTGTCAAATTAGTACTTAAGATAAGTGAAATTTACCCTGATGCTTGTAGCTGTTTATTTGGTATGCTATTGGACATTTCAGTAAGTAGTCCTGTGAACAGTAAAACATCACTCCTAGTGAACTGTAGAATTTATTCACTCTTACTGGAAATTTCATCTTGCCACATAAGCACTGCTTTGCAGCTATCACTTCACTGAGTTCTTAGTGTACTGCATAACACCAGGCTCTGGTAAAGCAGATTGTAAGTTGCTGCTCATAGTTAAATTTAGTTCCTAAGATTATCTTTTCTTGAGTGCCCACTGAAAGATAGGAGAAAAAAAAAAAAAAAAAAAAAAGAAATAATACAACCTTTCTAGGGTCAGTGACACAGATAAAACATGTGTCAAGGCGTGTTTGAAATGCGCTGAAAACATACCACAGCAGTAACCATTGGACATCTCTGGTCATAAGAAACAAATGCTTCTGTAAAACCAAAATGTCAATCACAGTAGACCAAATAGTGGTATAAACTCCAAAGGAAATAATGTAGTTTTCCCAAAAATGGGGCTAGCATATCTTAAACAGTAGTTTCAAACACTACCTCAGTTAGGCTAGAGTATGAGAGATTTGCTTTAATAACTAGATGGGGTTACATCGAACAACTCCATGTTATTTTTCTGCAGTTAAAGCAAAATAAACAGCTTTTTATCACTTGTATTTAGAAAAAAAAAAACAAAAAAACAAAAAAACCACAAAAAACAAACAGAAAAACCCCACTTTTGTTAATTCGTCACCATTTTACCCATAGCACTTAATGTAGAAAGCGCCATAGGAAGGCCTCTGATTATAAAATAAAGCAAAAGCCACATCCAAATGCTTTTGAAAAGAGTTTTCATCCTGAAATGTTTCAGTGTTCTTAAGTACTTGCTTGTGTGGGGATCCATGGCATCAGAAACTTGCCATACAAATTATAGCGGCAAATTCAGATATAAAACATGATTTTTTTTCCTGAAAGCGTATGAGTGTCAATAGATTTCAGCAAGTATGCATCAAGGATGTAAAGTCTGTAGTGTACATAGCATACAACATTTCTAGAATTAATTTACCTATTTACATTAGCTCAGATTATTGTTTCATTTTAATTGGCAAATAAAGGGGATACTCTTACTGAAGGAATTTGATATTGGTCTAGCTATAAACTGTGAATTTCTAATTCTGTAGTTTAATTTTTTTTTTAAATATCCCTTTAAAGTTCTTATCCTGGGGTGTTATTTGCTTCATTATCAGATTTCAAAAGTAAACAGTAGTAAATAAAAAATGTGCTTATATTAACCCTAATAAAGAATCCTTCCACTTTTTCTAGAAAAAGGTTTGCAAGGGAAGCTGACAGACTCCCTGCTTTGTATTTTTCCAGTGCGAATGATTTGTGATGCTGTTGAATAAATGGCAAAGCATGTAGTGTTTGCTTACACGATATACAAATACAGTTTGGTTGCTGTGGTGAAAAAAACTCATGAATCATTCAACATGCTAAGAAAAAATACTCAGCTCTGAGGAGGAAGCCTGTGTGGGAGGGAGGGGCTGGCTGTGAAAAGCGTCACATTTAGTCTGCTACGCCATTTGTCTGCTTTTCTAAGTCTCCTTTCTCAATCAGTGGAAATGAATAGACCTTGAGTAGTGAGCTAACTAGATGGCTCCCAATTACTTCCTCAAGGACTTCTTTCTCCCCGTGGAGTCGGGAGGCAGACAAAGCTGGGTGCTTCAAGTGTCCTTTTGGGAGAGAGAGAACTTTTCAGGTGTCTGAAACTCAGAGATGCTGAAGGCTTCCAGATGTTGTGGACATTTGGAGCTGGAGACATTTGGAGCCTCATCAGGCTTTGAGGTTCTTAAATTGTATGTTCAGTTGTTGGCATATTGTGCTTCTAACACAACACGGTGTGTCCTCATCTGCCAGTTCTTATTTGACCTGAAATGCATACCCTAAATTTGCTCTTACGGAGTTCTGTTGTTTTTTGCCAAGACACAATGAAGTGCTAAAGTATATTTTAGGGCACGGTGGTTTGGCACCCTAATAAACTGCCCTAATAAACATGTAGAAAAAGGCAGAGGTGAGGATATTGCTCTTTTTTTTTTTTTTTTTTTTTTTTTTGCTGTATTACTTTGAAACCTTTATAGTGGTCTTGAACAAGAGCGTTGTAATTTGCAGTAAGAGGCTGACAAATCCCATTCCACCTTTAGATGCATCAAGAGAAAAGTAGCTTCTCAAGAAATAATCAAGGCCTCGTGAGAGATGAGAGAGTTGCTGCTGCTTAGTCTGTGTCCTGGTATTTGGCTTTTTGGACTATGAGAAGCTGGTGTTATTGTGAGTTCAAGCTGAGCAATTGCTATGGAAAAATTCCTGCTAGGCTTTGGAGCATCTCCAGGGTATCTGCTCACCTCCTGGCAGGACTGTGCTGGAGTTGTCACTTAGAGCTTCATGGAAGCCAATTGAAAGCAGGTCCTGTAACATGTTTTTTTAAGTTACACTTAAATTACTGTATGCTTAATAAAGGTGTACTAGGTCAGACTAAATTTTGAGAGCTCTGAAAGATTCAATGCTAGAAACCACATTCATATTTTGCTAAAAGCCCCTCTTCTCATTGTTTTCTAGGTCCTGATTCTGGTTCCCTATATAGTTTTGTTTTCAACAGATCTGTATGTTTGGTAAAAAATCGTGGATTTTCTTTAGGCTATTTTTATAACATAGATGGATAGAAATGCCACAGCATGCAGAAATTGCACATTTTGGTTGAGTTGCTTTGTAAAATACACTATTTTATTTGAGAAATGTAATTTATGCCAAAAAGTGTAACATGCCATTTCACCACTGAGTAGGATGTTTTAGCACAAGATGCAGTGTGCTTAGGGGATAAAATTTTGTAGTTTTATTTGAAAAATTGTTCTAGTACTGGCCTGTCAGCATCCCTAAAGTTGTATTACAAGAGAATATCTAATTAATCTGAGGAGGGAAGGGATCAAGGAAAATCTCAAGACTTACTCTCCCTGTGCTGTGTGGTCTTTTTTTTATTTAGTGATACGCTGCTACATATTTGGAGGATCTAGTGTTTGTAGGTCACTGAGCAGACATTGAAATCTGATTTATATTGTATACCTGTAACATAGAAAGAAAAAGTATTTCTATATTTTCCGTAAGAATATTGCATTGAGCTCTGTATAATTTAAAGAGGCTTGTCCCAAAATGGTATTGCCCACCTTGATTATTTTTTTTTCTTTTGTGTGTGTGGGGGTTTTTGGTTTGTTTTGGGTTTTTTTGGGTTTTGGGGTTTTTTTTGGTATCGTGTACAGTTCATGTCAATGGGCATTAAAAGCCTCCTGAAGCGTAATCTTATGAAAGGGATGCATTGTTAATAAAATATACTTAACCTTCTTATAGTTGTTCTGGTCTCATATGTAACTTTCAGCACTAGAAATGGGTTCGAATTTTATTTGTATTGTATGTTGCTACTTAACTAGAACAGCCTGAAGCCTTCCAAATAAACATCTGTCAATGCTTTGTCAGATGTTTTGTAAAACTGGAAGGAGTTGCTTTAAAAGTCTGTAGACCATTTTTATTTTAAAAACTTAGCATGGTGGTACTGAGGTCAATTTTCCATTAAGTTATGACAGATATCTTAGAAAACACAAAAATTATACAGACATCCCCACCCATGCAAAAATACTTTTCTAGTGTTTAGGTCTCATGCCTGGACCTTACCCTTTGACTGTGACAAAGCCATTATCCTCCTTGGAATCCTGCTGGTGTACTTTTAAGCACAGGTGGTTTTATGGACCCTATCAGGTATCACCCAGGGAGCAGAAAGGTTTATAGATGGAAGACCTAACTTAACCAAATAACTGAGCAATCTGGTACCTGTTAAGAGTTTCCTTGCTTCCAGATAAACTTCCTCCTAAGAAAGAGCATTGGAGCTGAGGTGGGACCCCTCAAGAGGCCACAGTGTCTCACCCACTTTCAAGAAGGCACAGGTGGCAACACAACCCACACACCCCAACTCCACAGACTCCCTGAGCTGAGCTCCCACAGCCCAGCCCCAGAGACAGCAGCTTGGCAGAAACAGGAATTTGTGCAATGCTAAAACTGTCTGACAGGAGGAACTGCAGCTTATGGAAATCTAGAGTGTTTCGTGGGATAGTCTGACTTTAACTGACTTCTGTATCAGAGTTCCTTAGATACACAGCTTCTGATTTGGGATACCTTTAAAACCTTCTTAATTATAGAGGCCTTCTTTTGAAAGCCACAGATAGGAAGTTTTATTTGGGTAGGAGCAGAACAGCTGACTTCCATTTATTGGCCTTTTTCCCACCAGTAAAGCTTTTAAGCTATACAAGTCCAGATGATGTGATTAAACACTTTGGAGAAGGAACTGTTCTAAGTTGTAATGATATGGTGGTATCAAAATTCTGAATTCACTGTAACTCGAATGAGAGTGATGTAAAAGAAGTTTCTCTGGGCTGTCTCCATGGAATATTATCAGCCTCCTCTCTTCCCTATGCTCAGATGAACAGAACTTCAGGTGATTGTGACCAGGCATGCTTCCTTACTTCAATGCCTGAAGGCTGAAAGCAAGGACTATATATAATGCTTTTTTTTTCTTTTTTTTTTTTTTTTTTATTCTTCTTCCCAAGCAGCTTTGTGTACATCCTACATGTGGATATACACAACACAGTCTGTAGACTGGATACCTCTAACCACAATTAGCCATTTGGGCATTTGTACCTTTGCTGGTACTACCATACTTTGGCCTGCCTGAAAGCTTCTCCCTCCATTTACAGTCAACACTTCTCTTGGCCAAACTCTTCATAAGGTTTTGTTGTTTTTCCAATTGCAACACAGCTCATGGACATTACACCAATATGCATAGCAAAAGTATAAAACCTAGATGTGTTCTGGTATCAAAATTCATTTCTGTCTACAGCAGCTTAAATTTTAGAGAGTATAATTAAGTAGTTAACTAATTGCTTTTTAGCAAATTAGCTGAATATCAAGTTGTAAAAAAACCTTCATTTTTCCCCTTGTGACTCTAACTTTGTGATCTTAAGGGGAAATCTTTTATTTACAAAAGATTCCTTATAGTAATATAATTAGGTAAAACCAAAGGTTTCCTTGTGCACCCAGGAGGTTAATCTGATCAGAGTTTCAGACACAATTCCAAATATTTTACTTCATTACAGGTGTACAATTTTTAAAAAATCAAAATGGAAGACCAAATCGCTGCTTACTTGAAGGAATTCCGTCATGAAAGATCTAGCTGATACACAGCCTGGATATAATGTTCTTCAGAAATGGGAATCACACCTAGCACCTGGCTACCATGTCTGCTTGCTAGGTAACAGGAGGGGTAAAGGCAAAAGAATTAAATTCATAAGCAAAAGTAGAGACAATGCCATGGCAACACCTCTGCAAACAACTGTCCTGCTGAAAAAACTGCTCCTTTTCACTTAACTCCTGACATTTCTTGTTTAGTTAGGAGGATTTTGTTTAGCATTTTGAAGGGTCATTATTCCAAGCAGCAAAGTCAGAAGTGTGAGGACCCCATTTTTCTGAAATGGGAGTGACAACCCACTAACAGGGGCAGTTACTACAAAAATGTGCTCTGTCACCTACCAACGGCAGGTAGAAGATAGGTAAAGTAAAATCAAGAGGCCATTGAATTTTAGTGAACAGGGCAGGACCCACAGACCTTTCAGACATGCACCACACCGAATGCAGGTAACCTTCCATGTCGATTCCTTACACCATTTAAGAGAGAGAAAAAATACAACTCATCCCACTGGTACCACTGGGCTGGGGCAGACTCTGGAGCGTGGTAGTGCTCCATGAACAACTGCACAACACACACTGGTTGGGGTGGCACAAGTGGGTAGAAAACCTGCACAGAATACAGCAAGGGAAGTCGAGTCCTTGAGCACAAGAACCTACTGCCTTTTTTAACTTGCCCCTTTATTTTCAAAATTAATTTTTAATCTCTGCAAAACAGAGTATTATTTTGCATGAGGCTATGAGCAACTCCTGTGGATCTATCTATCCTGCTATGTAATACAGACTGCAAAACATCCTGTAAATCTCATATGGGGCCTCTAACTTGGGATGAAACCACAGCACACATCATTCCTACACAAAAGTCATTACTTCTAAACTAGTTCTGAATGAAGAGCTTTGCAGCATTAACAGAAGTGGGGTAGTTGCATTTGTGAAAGCCTTCATCAGAAGAAGTTAAAGTTTTAGGAATTCTTATTTATATTGTGTAATATAAATATTACACAGGACAGACTCAATGGAAGAGCATCCATCAAAATCTCCTCCCTAGGCAGTGCACAGGTGTTTGTGAAATGTATCTGAGACTGGCTTTTCTGCCAGATGTTTCTCTGGGTGTGGAGGCAGCATCTTCATTAAAAATATCATGGTAGTAGGGCTGGTACAGTGCTACTGACAGTTTTGGTGTGCTTGCTTCTACTGTCTCTGGTATTTGATAGGGGTCAGAGTCAACTGCAAGATGAGAAGAATAGGCAAAATTTGCAAAACAAGTATGAGTCTGGGGTGTAGGTGTGGGTGTAAAGTCTCTCTCTTCATTTTCTTTAGCATAAATCCAGGAAGAAATGTCACCATCAATCTTCTCTGCTGTTGATGTTGAAGACAATGGGCTCCGTGGATGTAATTTCTGAGCTTCAGCCTTACTATCCACTGCTAGCATGTCAGGAATGCAGTCACTTATCTTCAACACTTTCTCAGAACCAATCTACAACAGAATCATAAAAGAATGGAAGAAGCTCACTCAGAGATAAGAGAGTGATTACATCAAGGACTTCTAATGTTGTCTTAAAAATATTTTTTCTGAAACTTTGCTTATCAAAGAATGTATACGTAAATAAATTAGATTTTTTTTAATTGATCTTACATTAAACTCTTTGAATGACAGCACTCTGCTCTTGTTAGGATGAGGTATTACAGGACAGCAGCACTCCTGCACCCTAGAAACAAGACAGCAAAGCAAATGAGGTCTTCATACTCCCATCAAAGCATATTCTGCCAGCAAAAGCAACACAAAGATGGGTACAGAAACAGCATCAACAGATGTTGAGTTTCTCAGAAATGCCACAAGACAAATACTTAGAACATCCACACAGGTGGACAGCAAAAGGAAAAAATGAATGTGGCCTTACAACATGCTGGAAGCAACCAGCTGCATCTGTGGCTTGTGAATTACACTGTTTCTCTATAAGATAAATGTGCACTATAACTTACCACTTAATCTTCCAGAGGCATATAGCTGCTGCTAGTGTTGGAACTATCACTAGCAGAATTAGAAGGTACAGGATGTTTACTATGAAAGAAAAATACATTAAAATTTTGTTGTCATATTCACACCTGTTGAATTTAACATAACCTGAGTTTCTGCGACAAAAATTACATCAGGCCCATGTGCAATACCTGCTACTAACTCAGCAGTAAAACTTTGTGGTCTTTGTTGGCCAGATAGGCTGGATGGAAGTTCTTGGATACTGCTGTAAATCCTTGACTTCCTTTACCAAGACTGAATTATTATGAGAATGTTTTAAAGTTATCCTCATGCTGGCAACTTAACTATCGAACAGCCCAGCAAGGAATGGGCACATGTTAAATTCTCCTTTTATCTTTCCTTGGTTAATTAGGGCCCTGGTTTTGTTCCCTGCATGGCTGTACAAATGTCTGGGCCTCTGCAACAGAAGGCTGGAGCATGGAAGCTGGAACCCATGTGTAAGAGGCAGAACTGCCTCCTGTGAGGGTCAGGAGCTTTGAGACACTGCTCTGCTCATCAGCCTAAAACATGAAGTCTTCTTGCATGAGTTAATGGTTCACTCCTTCCCTCCCCCTTCACCCCACCTCCAAAAGACTTTTCAAAATCAGACATCTCAAATTTGGATCATAAGCTTCACAACCACAACTCCTGAGTGATATTTTCAAGGAAACAGAACTACATGCAAGTGATTTCCATTCTACTTTGATCAGTTTATCTGCTCAGTTACAAACTACAATGCTCAAGCCAACAACCCCTTTTTTGATGCTTTATGAAGGAGTTAACTTGGCAGTGGGTTTAAAGACTGATGATAGCAAGAATCAACATTAAAGTTCAAGAGTCCATACAGAAATTACCTGTTTGAGCACAGATCTGTGGTTTTTCCTATTAGAAAACTAGTTAAATCAAAATTACAATTCTTCAGTTCTTTCTAGCAAATAGGACCCATTAGCCATGCAAATGTGCTTATATGCAGCTTTTTTCCCAGAAAGGTGTAAGACTTAAATAAAAATGTAAAATCATTTTCATTCTAAAATAATAAAAAATTGCTACTTAAAAGTATCAAAATGTTGTGTTGGTATGCGCATTTAATTTCTCAGTTGGAGCCTTTTTCAAGTGCACATTGCATTGAATTAAATACTTTCTCTTGAGAAAAGAAGGTTATTAAGACCTTTTAAATTATCCCATCCTCCCACTAGAAGACAAATTTTCCACAACCAATACTCACAGTTAAATGGTGTATCTATGTATCTAAAATTAACAATTGGAGTTTCTCCTCCACCTGTGTATGCTTTAACAACTAGTTTGTATTTTGTGTTTGACATCAGATGTTTCACAGTGTATCTCTTTTCTTCTGGGTTGTCAATTGAGTATTTACATAGCACTGAATTGTCTAGGATGAAGCAGATGAAGACAGAATTACACAATCAGTCACAAAATCAGTAACAGAATCACGGAATACTTTGGGCTGGAAAGGATCCATAAAGGTCACCTAGTCCTGGCCCCTGCAATGAGCAAGGAGACCTTCAACTCTCTGAAGATGCTTAGATGACTCAGAACCCCACCTAACCTCACTGTGAAAGTTTCTAGGGATGGGACATCTATCACCTTTCTAAGAAAGAGGGTCCAGTGTTTCACAACCCTTGAAATAAATTGCTTCCTTTTATCTAATCTAAACTTACCCTCTAAGTTTAAAACCAGTGCCCTTTGACCTATCACTAAGGCCCTGATAAAGTCTCTCTCCATCTTTCTTACAAGCTGTCTGTAAAGGTTACAGTATGGTCTCCCCAAAACATTACAAATCAGCTTAAGGGAGACTGATAGACCATTGAAGTAACAACGTATGTGCAACCTACCTTTGTAATTGGCACACAGTCTTCTAAGTAGGATGATGCATCCTGACTCATTGCCACTGGGGTGAATTTACATCCCTTCTAGCTGCACCTTCCACAGCATTACACATCACCTGGCAGACTACCTAATAACTTGCTGTCAAAACCAGCAACTGTTTATTTTAATATCCTTTAGATAAAGGTTTTTTACCAGAACAATTTGGGTTTTGCCATTTCCTTTTATGAGAGAATCATGCAGCCCTTAATCTTAGCTCAAATTCTTTGAAGATAATCAAAAGCAAGAAATCTTTGCCTGAAAAAAATTCTTTGGCCTCTCTGTTGTGCAACTCCCAGACCCCAGGGAGAAAATGTTTATGTTATTCCTCCTCTTCCCAGGCACACCCCTTGTCTGCTAGCTCAGACAAACTATGAAGCAGGAAATCTTCAATTCAAACATTTTAAATTCTAATTGGGATTATTTGCAGAATTAAGGTACTTCTACAGTTAGTTTCATTCCAATGGGAACTCATACATAAGCCTCCCTCATTTCAAAGCAAGCTTTTGTGTCTGGTACTAGTCTCATCAGCAGGATATGATACAGAACATGACCCAACTGGAAGAAGAGGTGAGTTAAAAATAAATTAAAAACAACAACAAAAAAAATCCTTAAACATGTTGGAAACATTGGAAAATTATGACGGAGTTAAGTCATCTGGTGCATCTTTGAGTGTGGGGCAGGAAGATCAGATATAAAAAAAAGTCTAAACATGGCTTTGTGCCATCCCAACTTATTTCTGCTGAAGGAACACCACTGTAGAGCACAACCACAAATAGTTTCACTATAAAGGAATTTAAATGGGGAATTTACACAGTGATGGTGTGGAAGTAAACTGTGTTCCATCTGTTTCTAAGATACCCCAAATACTAGTAAAACTAACATGTTTCCTATGACTCTCATCCCAGTAGACCACAAACAGATGTTTTCAAAATTCATCCAGAACTCTGATCACAAGAAGCAGAAACTTGAATCCTCCCACAGTACTGCTGGCAGCCTTTCTGGAGCTCACACTGGAGTTAAAAGGAGCTACAGACAACAGGACAAGGGGCTATAAATTGTATAAAGCCCATTTCCACCCATTAGGACCGCAAGCATCAGAGAAAAATCAAAAGTAACGTGTTGAAATCTACATATTGCCTAATGAGCCAATTTGCTCTTGAACTTTCTAAGAGTCTGTGGCATCAGCAGCAGCCACAAAAGTCTTTCCCCTGTATCAACAATTGAACTTCCTAAATCCTAGAGCTCAGTTACCTGAAAGAACATGTTTTTTGGATCCTTTCAAACTGCAGTCCTCTTGTAAAGGTGATAAATAAACATGGTAGCCTCTTAAAAAGCCAGGCTGTGATTCATTTGTGGGATAAGAATCCCAATATAGTGTTACTGCATTGAAAGTGAGTTCAATGTTCTCCACAACAGGGTCAAACAGAGGAGCTGGAAGAAAGCAAATTCAAGTTAAAACATGCCATTATTCTTCAAGAATGTTTGTCTTCTCACTTGAAAAACATCTCATTCCCATGTGGTGTTTCTGTTCATATTTTATTTGCTGAAAAAAAAAATTAGTTAAAAAACATTTTTTAAAAACCCCAAACAAGCAAAAATCAAAACAAACCAACCAACCAAAGCAAGAAAACAAACAGAGAAAAAACCTGAACAAACGTGTCAGCTTCACAGTCCACATTATATAGAAAGAAGTGACTGCTAACCATAACTTTGTTCAGCTAGTCTAATTAACATGGACTTTACCTTGTAACTGGACTAGCCAAAGATCCTCAAAACAGAGCTAGGTACATGGTTGTTTAACTTTTAAGTGCTTCACCATCTACATAATAAAACCCAGCAAATACATTTTTAGCTAGTTGCAGGTGGAATGCTGTGGAATTCTTCTGCTTGTGAGAGATGAATTTAGCAAATAAGCAAATCCTAAATAAGCTGCCAACTTACGTAGCTCCTTGAAATAACCAGTCTTCTTCTCCAGTAAGGTGGCTCTATTAGCAACAGATCCATAAATGTGGAAGTTGTATTTCACCCCCGGAACAAAAGCAGCTAAAAAATAGTAGAACACATAAAAATAGGCTATGGTTTGCTTTTGGTTTAGCTTTTTCTTAACTGCTTTCTGCGGAGAACTACAGTGCATGAAAAATCATTTTATGTATTATGCTATTAAAGCAACTGAAGAAGACACAGGGCAAACTAGTTCTTACTCTGTACAATGTGAAATGAAAGAGTTCACATTTATTCTTCCTGAAAGAGAACTAAGGGAAGGTGTTTAATACATGTTTGGTTTTTTTTTACCTAGAGTATTCAAGATGTGTGCACAATAGACTCCAAATGCATCAAAGAACAAGATAGTTTAATTTCCATTTCTGGCACAGGCTAAACTCATGTTTTGGACTGTTTAATGGAGACATATACCCAAGCATGCATCAGGATTTCATGTTATTTTCACTGACATCTACTCCATTTGGATTAACCAAGTGCAACCCACTGAAGAACTGGACAACATTTTCCTCACATTACCACACTCTCCTTCAGTGAGGATGCAGCCTTCCATGTGTTTGTAAGAATTGAAGTGCAGTTACTTTTTTGAATATTGAAATGCATTCAGTCAAATTTTGTTCAAGTGTGTTTGGTTCCAAAATGAACTCTGGCCTCTAGAGACTTCAGGAAGGCTACATTCCTGCAGCTGTGGAAGTGAATCAGAGCAACTTTCACAAAGCCAGGAAGAATTTAGTGGTCACCAGTGGGATAAAACCCACACAATGGGCCCTGAGCAAGGATTGGTGCTGAGACACATTATTTGTGGCATGCTGACAGCACTAATCCTCTCACAATGCAGCAGGTGTTAAATTGCCCAAGTTTAAAATTCAGACCCATACTACAAGTAAGGCAGAGCTCCATTTTGCATCTCTCCTACTAAAAGACTTTCTACTCTTTTATCAAACTCACCATCCTCCATCAAGATGCTATTCCAAGCTACTCAGAAGAGTTTTTCTAAAATACCATGGTGACTTCCAAGGCATAATTGTGCTGGCACATTTGTGGTCTTACTTGCTAGGCAAAACATGATGCCACATTGAAGAGTTACATCTGCACTGCACAGACCTCAATATCCCACCAGATTTTTTTCTTACGTTACATTAATGCCACAGCATAAAAGACTGTTGCACAGATACCAGAAAGAAAACTTTTTGGGTTTTCACCTGAGCTGATCAGAGCACTGGAAGTGTTTGCCCCAAATCTCTTCCACTGCAAATCACAAGGCTGCAATGCTGGAACGTTACACCAATCAATAATGTAACTGTCATATGTATGTCTGGGCTCCCAGGAAACAAAAATGCCATCATCTGTACCATTAACCCGTTCTTCCTCAAGCTCTGAACCACTGTGATCTTCTTCGGGGCCTAGAGATGAAAGAAACAGTTTGTATTACTTTCCTACATGAGATCTCAGATTCATAAATGAAGATCAATATGGTTTCTATGCTAAAATGTTAACAGCAATATTGTTCTTTCTTTCACTGTCAGATATATAGGCTCTTTTTTTTTTTTTTTTTGCTGAAAGCTAACAGCTCAAAAAGCATCCAGTAATTTTTACAATATATTGATAAAAAAACCTCAGCTGCAGAAACTTGGTGTGATAAACAGAAACTCATACAAGGGTAATCACACATGAAGAGTTCCCTGTTTGCACCCTCATGGTACCTACCATGAGTCTGAGACCCTAATTTAAAGCTAAATCTGCAAAGAGTCCCTGTCAAAAACAGGCTTTCTGCTGTAAGAGATGGATCAAGGCACTGAAACTTAATGTACGTACAGTCACCACCCTACAGGTAAAATACATTTATAACTTCCAGAATTCAGTGATGTGAGTTAGCAGGCCAGGTTCATTTGTTCTCCCAAGGTGCTAAGTTATCACTTCACTTAAAATAAGTGAGAAAAAAACTCTCATAATGGGCATCCAAGTCGAATTGAACCTACCTGTTGGGATGATCAATACTGAAGGAAGTGAATAATTAACATTGTTCTTTGCCATGATACTGATTGTGTAGGAATGATTATCAATGAAAAGACTTGTGCTGTTGCAGACTGATGAGAGGGATATGCTTTCAGGCTTAGAGGCATCTTCTACTTTTCTCCAGGTTACTTCATATGAAATAATTTTTCCATTTGCTTGAAACTTTGGTGCTTGCTGAGGAAAAAAATTATGTGGTCAGACATCAAATATTTAGTAAATTTTGCCAAAAACCCATGAGATGAGCAATTAGAGCTTTACATAACTAACAGCATATGTTATTTCTATAAGAATATAAACATTTATTTCTATAAATGTGTACACATACTGGCTGAAATGGAAAGGCAGAAAATAATAAGATCTGTGTTTGTTATAATGTTTAAAAAATCAGAAGTATATTTCTGAAATGCTAGGCGGCACACCAACATACAACTGTACATTCTGAAACATTTTATATGTCATATTTTTCTTAAATTCCTAAGACATTTTCATACTGAGTTGCTATTAAGTGCCAAGAAACTTGCTAAAGTTCTCAGAAGGCATTTCTAACTCCTTTTTGCAAGGTTTTGTTTTCATTCCTGTACCCATGTCTCACCTTCCAGAACAAGGTCACATTCCGGCCCCCCAGCACTGGTTTAATTTCTCTCCAGATGTCCAGTGTCCCTGATGGAGCTGCAATAAATACAGAAAAACAAAGATGCTCTAAGTGCAGAAAGGATAAATGGCTTAAATTGCTTCCTCCAATCTGAAGAAAGCTCTCTGTTCCCCTCACTCCCAGGTCTTGACAAAATTTCCTTTAATTTCTTTTCTCTCTTCATTCTTTTTTTTCTGAACAAAGGTCTGCTTCATTTCCCTAGAAAAGTCTTTCCTTGCTTGCAGTTCCTAAGTGTTTTTTCCCCACTGCTGCACAGCTCTTCTAGCCCTCACAGAACCTTCATGAACTGAGGGTAACTCAGCCTGCCCATCCACCCAGCCACCTGGATTTCCCACTGCCTGCACTGGATGAAAGGATAGAGACTAGAAGGTGGGATAAGAGTTGTTTAAGAAGCCATTTTCCTAAAGTCTGCTTGATGTGCTTCTGCTTTTATGCATGAAACAGGCCTCTGCTTTAACTATACAGCAGAAGATTAGAAAATAGCAAACTGAGGTGGCTAGCAAAGAACATCCTTCTAGCTTTTCTTCTCAACAGGCTGGACATACCTGCTTCCTTTGTTCTGATGGTTTGGGCTTCACTCCATTCACTCCACCTCCAGAAATCCTGAGCTGCCCCACAATGTACTCTGGCTGTGTATTCAGTGTATGGCTGCAGTCCCCTCAGGGTGGCACTCCGATAACTAAGCTGCTCAGCTGAACTATTGTGCTGCAAGACAGAAAAACAGAACAGTCAGAGCTCAGTTCAGCTTCATTAGAAAGAGGGTTTTGTCAAAAAAAGAAAAAAATTTCCTCTAGGTCCTATAATAGTCAGCTAAATTTGACTTGGAAAGGGTAATCATGGAACAATAGCAGTGCCAAGACTGGGAGATCCAAAAAGAAGTCTGCATGTCATCTTTGTGTTACTGTCTGAGTAGGAGTCACTTGAAACATTTACTATTCTTTACATGAAGGAGGGAATTTGGTGAGACCTTATCCTCACCCAGTCTGGGTTTCTTAGTTCCTGGAAGTAGGATGTTGTTCCATCTCTGTGCACAGCACCTACAGATGCCTTTTCCTTCCATTTTTTCCTAACCATTTCCCCTACCCTCTCCTAAGAGGGTGAGTTCTTCTAGAAGTCAAAAACAGAGCATGCTTTCAAGCCTCTACTCTAGACTGTCTCCTGCAATGGTCAACTGCAGCAGCCACTTGATCTAACAGCTCTTGAGCATTAATTAAGACAGAACACAATTTGCTGCTGATCTCAGTAATTTGTTTTAATATGCTAGAGGCAAGGTGCACAGATGAGAAAGGGCTACAGAGTAGCCACAGTACATATGCAGTGAGTCAATCAGCCTCACTTTTTGTGAAAGAGGTGGAGCCAAACAAGGACTCTATTCAAATAATTCACAGAGATGGAAGAGGATGGGAAGAAAAATTATTCTGGGGTTTCCTCACTAGAGAATAGCCATGGTAGCACCAAGTACAGAAAGCTCCTGCATGAATATAAACACGCCTTTCTACCATTTGTTTGTAAAAGGATATGAGTCACAAAACCATGACAAATCAAGATCAGCAATAGTTAACAGCAATTACAAGGTCTGTAAGGTTTTTTTCTGTATTTCAACAACAGTCAAAACCCATCCAAGAGAGGACAGAGCCACATAGCAGATAAGTCACACTACACAATTCATACAGCAGTACAGGAAGTGTTGGGAATATGAATTAGTGCCAGCAATGTCTACCCACATGGACACATCACCAGGGTAGAACGTGGGAGCAAAAAGATCCAGAAACCAAACATACCAACTTGCTTACAAGATTTAGAGTGAATTCATATTGCTGGGAAATTATTTTTTATTGTTAAGTAAAAAAGGTACTTGATGCAGATTTACATATGAAATTCAGGTCTCATACCACTTCTACTTTCCCATTGGGTTGGAGCACTTCAGTCTGACAAAAGAGTTCAATTCCTATGTTTTGAATTTTCCAGTATAGTGCGATTTCTGTATCTGTGCATTCTCCCCACAACTGGAAAGGTGCAGTGGGATAAACTGCCAATAGAAAATCTGAGTTAGCCGTTGTAAAACATAAAATATAGTCAAAAGTATTTTAAAGGTTTTTCAGCTGAGTAGTAAAAGCAATTAAGAAAACCATTATTTTTCTGCCATTCTAGGAGGAGATACAAATTAGTAAAAATTAATTTCAAAATGTAAATGTAAGTAAATGTTACACAAGATTAAAAATAAAACACTGTGCTAACTTGGAACTCTTTTAGAATATCGTGAACAAAAGACAGAGTTAAAGACTTCTAAATGCAGCAACATTCTCTAATCCAGGGCTTGGAAGAAGGTCCTGACATAGCATAGTGAGTAAGGTTTTCTGTATTTCTACATCTCAGATTCCAACCTCTTGATCAGAAATTTTGTTCACAGCTCTCACACTGTCTCCTGCCAGCATTACCCTCTGGTAAACAGTGCCAACTCTACTTCTTCTAAAAGATTTCTGAGATCTTTCACTGCTATGTAAACAGCATTCAGTGAAAGCAGAAGATCTCAAACTCTGCCATATTATCAGTTCAGTTGTAGGAAATAAGACACAGCAATGCATATGAGTAGTATGTTTACAGCTCCAGCCATTATCCTAGAATTTCTTGGACCATGAATTACAATTTGATGACTTCCAGACTCAAATGAGCTTGTTTGATTCTGTATGTGCCAGCTGCCACAAGTAGAATTGGAAATGAAGGACTTCAGTTGTCCTGTATTTGCCAACATTCTTTAAGTAAGGAAAATTCTACTGTAAATACATCAACGATCAGAAAAAAACATAAAGGATTTTACAGCAATCACTATATAAACATTCAGCACATCATAAATGCTATGGATAGAATCTTTAATTTGCAATAATCACTAGAAATGGAAAAAAGTGGTTGTGGTAAAACTTAAATGCACTTAGCACACTGTAACCTATTTTAGCCTGATTGTCCACAATAACTTATATCTGTTACTTACAAGTGTAGTGTTGTCTTACTACAGCCTGGCAGTTTTTTCCTTCACTTTCTTCCTGCTCTACTTCTTCTATACCAAACCAAATAATCACCTTTTAGAACTTTCATGCCTCTCTGAGACAAATCTAACAGAAACAAGCATTTAACCTATGTTCCTGCAAGTCTCCTGAAAATTATGTCTAGCCAAACAGCAATGGGTGCTTCTGAGGAAGGAAGCACTGACAGAACTCAGCAGTTACACCAGCAGCCTGCCTGTTGATCTGACTGTCATCTCCAGAATTAGGTGATGCACATGTTGCGTCCTGCTTCTTCAAAAAGGTAAGGCAGCCACAAGACCTTGGGAACAGTGAGGTGGATGTAGTGGGGCTAGAGGACAATGGTAGAATTGGAAATACTGATGAAGATGCAGGAAATAGCTGTTCTGGGGAAGGATTGAGTGGGAACTTATGGGACCCAAGGCACACTGTGATAAAAGACACACCTAATAGGGAAGAAGGAGCCACAGCCATCAGTTACTGCTCACAGAATAACCTGTTTTATTTCACTGATGATGAATTAATCTTTCACCCTACAGCAGCACAGAAGATGCTACTGTCACAAGACAGGTTAGTGCTATTACCTCTGTCCTGACAATATTTACTTACACCTGAATCTCATCTCATTTAGAGAGGTGTTAGTCATTCTTCAAAACGTGCATCTCCATTGTAATTTGAGAAGACAGTAACATCGAAAATAATATTTTCAAGAAAGGACCGGATTCCCAAGTAATGTACACAGGGATTTTTCTTGAATTCCCCATTTTATATCCTTCTATGATGCTGTGCCATGATTATGCACTAGCTTCAGCAAAACAGCAGATTTTGAAGCATTACAGGGTCATTTCATTAACCAAATTTGATCTTTAGAGAGAAGATATTTTCTACCATTAACACAACTTTACTAAGCTGAAGCGGAAGAGACAGGAGGTAAGTGCAGCAGAAGGATGAATATTGAATAAAAACTGTAGAGACAAAAATTAAGGACTTCCAAACTTTAAACTGGGACACTCAAGTACTAAGTTCAGAAAAGAGGCCAAGGCCTGCAACAGGAAACCCTCCACAAAGATGCAGAAAAGACCTTACTTCTGTGAGTTACATCGAAAACATCCGTGGCAGTTTTCTTTCCCAGGGGGTTTTCCACAGTCAGGGTGATATTACAGATCGTCTGCTGTTCTATATCCCAAGAACATGAGCACTGCTCAGAACAACTTACTGTGCACAGAATTGGGTTTTGGGAAAACCTATCAAATAAGGAGTAGGAAACAGAGAAAAAGACATTTTTTCATAATGTAGAATTGACATAGATGTTGAATTTTTTGTTACCCAACTAGAATCATAAGAGAAAAGAAATAAAGGCCAAGTAGACTACAAAAAGACACTCCTATTCCTAGTTCTTTACCCTAGCCTGAAGTAGGATGAACATAGGTGTTCTCACAATTAGAATAAAGCTTTCCTCAAAGACTGAGTTTACTTCATTCTTTTAAGATGCAGTTGAATTGCTACCCTTTCAACATACAGCTAAGTTTACTTTATCCTTTTAAGATACAGCTAAACTGCTTTTAGTGAATTTCCTGGAAGAAATTCTAAACTAGGGACTTAATTGCCAAGAACTAAACCATTCACATCTATCATTATGCTTTCAAATGAAGCTGTAACTTCAAGTGCATCTTTTAACCCTCCATTTTTAAATCACCATCATAATATCTTTATGGAAGTGCATGGTGCAGAGACCAGGAAAGTATACACAATGATGACCTGCCTTTTGCTGAGAGCTTTTGTTTCTTGTGATGATTAGACACATCCTGTTTAATGAGTTCCCACTTCTCTGCAGACCCTGCCGTATACCCCCTCTTCTCCCCATTTGGATGCCTCTTTAGCAAGGATCCAAAGGTGAGGTCTTGTATGTCACAGCTGTTTAAAAGCTGAAATTATAGATAGAAGATGATTTTTGATATAGGACTGTCAGTAGCTCAAGGACTCAAGAAGGAAAATGCTAGAATGCAAATTTACCAAATCCTAAGAAAAAGAACTAGGGAGGCCTGTCAGGCTAACTAAGTGTTAGCTGGGAATCACCAGTTCAAGTCAGCATTAGCGTCAATGAATTTAGAACACAAAAATACTCAGTCTAGTAGATAATTAAATCTGATTTATCTGTTGTTTGTTTTACCCACTACTGAAAGCTATCCAACCAAGGTAACCCTAGAGAAGAGTAATAATAACCTTTTTCATGCAGAACCTGCATTCACCCACAACTATGTTACAGAAGTCATTCTGCTCTGCTCGGACTTTGTTAAATAAGCTGAGAAGTGAGCAGGAAAGAGGCAGGTGGCTACTTGCAACAAAGATAAAAAACATATCCACATACTTTAAAGGAAAGAACATGACTGTTCCGTACAGTCATGACAGGCCAGAGTTAATGTAACAGTGAGAAAACTTACTCATCAGACAAGATGTACTTTGGTGAATGACGTCCATAAAGATAGGTGTCTCCTCCTGGACTCCAAGTACAGGTTATTGTTCTTGTGTCTTGAGTTTGGCAGGAAAAATCATGAGGTGTATCAGGTGGTTCTTGTCAGGGGGAACAACCGAAAAAGAAAACACAACAGCACAGCAATCAAGGCAAAAGCCACCAACCTTTTTACAAGATTAACAAACTGGAAACCATGCATGTATACAAAGTCTGGGTTACTACAGATGTTAATATTTCCACTACACTTATTTGGTCATCACTCTGCAGAGAGAATCAGGGTAACACCATAAATGTTTAATTTAAAACATTTCTGTTTGGTTTTGGCTTTTTGTCAAATTAATTAATTCTTTAATTTAATCCATGTTGTTTTCTATCTGTAAAAATCGCTACTAGCCTTGGAAAGGGGGAACTGTGTTGCGTTCTTATCACATGAACACAGCCAATGAAGCTGACCTCTTAAATGGATAGGTATAAATAAATCAATCATCTGTCCTAGGATCAATTAATGAGATAAATCTGAATAGATTTAATGCTATTCTTTAGTGGTTTCTCTATTCAAGTGCTCAGATCTGGTCAGACATTAAACAGAGTTCAGCCAGACATGGCAGGATAATCATGTCTTACAGCAAGATATTTTTGTTTATTTTCTATATTTCACATAACCATTCTTCACTTAACAACAGGAAGGAAGATAGAACTGTAATAATGCATTCACTTACTACCAACAAAAAAACCTGCATGATCATAGCATTGCGTTTCATTGCAAGACTCTTGACAGTAGACCATGATGTGAGGTGAATCATGATGTGTGACATTTTTCACAGTGAGAAGTCCAAATCGACCATTTGTGTGACTGAGAGCAGGAATAGTTGGAACTAGAAAGAAATCCTTAACGATTTGACCTTTCCTTCCAATGCAACAAAAGCTGATGTCAGAACCTTCTTCTATAATCTTTTCATTTGGAAAGATTTGTGGTCCATGGTTATTTGAAGTGTCCAGGCCTGAAAATTAAAATATAATAAACCATTTCAAAAATCCACTCATGGCAGCAGCCTACAACTGGAATACATAAATGGTCATTTACAAAAAGATCTGCTAATGTTATTCATGAAAGAACTATTCAGGCTAATCTTCTATTCATGGACTTTCACTTAGCACTCTTCACTATACAGAAATTAACTTCACATGTAGTTACACCTGAATTTGTCTTAAATGCATAAGCATATAATGCAGTTCAACAAACTACATAAGAGACAAAATCTATCTCACTGTCTGTCACTTAGGGGTAAAACCTTGGTGTGGTCTAAGAACTGACAACAGAAAAACACTACTTCCTGCACCTATAAACAGGCTGATGTGCACAGCCAAAAGGCCTGTGACCAGGAGGCTAGAGAAGCATCACATTCTGAAACTCATGCAGAGCTCAGCTAAGAGGAGTCGACATCAAATGGATCATATCTGTAAGGGGATACTTAAAGTGGAATGAGACTCCTCTCGCTTCCAATGATGGACTTCTTGCTGGATGCAAAAATCAGTCAGCTTTAAGTAAATCACGGGCTTTTGCATAGGTTGGAGATAAAATGTACTCTTAAAAATATGATGAAGTCTACAGCTACTATTTTTCAGAGAGCTCTAAATCAGGTCTATAATGCAGTCATTTTGTTACACAAAGAGCTTTTTTGATCCTTATCCAGTTTTTGTTGAAAAAGTAAAATCCAAAACTGGAGCTAGTGAGAAAGAAAGGAGAGTCTTGCCACTTATTTCCCATTTTAAAAGATGAGGTAAATCAGCAAATTATGGCTATGCACAGGTAGTAGAAGCAGGGACAGGTATCCAGGGAATGGTATAGGGACACTGCCCAGTTTTGTAGACGTGGGATTAGGAAAGCCAAAGCATGGCTGGAGTTGAACTTGGCAAGGGATGCAAAGAATAAGAGACACTTCTACAGGTAGATACTGAACAACTTTTTTGTCTCAGCCTTCACTGGCAACCTCTCTTCCATGAGCTCTTGAGCGGATGGACTCAAGGAAGAAAGTAGTGGAGCAAAATCCCTCCCAGTGTAAGAGAAGATCAGGCTTATGAACACTTGAGGATCCTGTATGTACAGAACTCTGTGGGACGTGGCAAGATTTATTGCGGAGTCCTCAAAGAAGTAGATGTTATATTTGCCAAGCCACTCTCCACAACATTTAAGAGTTCTGGCAGTCAGGTGAATGCCCTAGTGACTAAAGAAAAGGAATCATTGCACCAATTTTTAGAACAGGTGTAGAAATGAGGATCCTGTGGATGACCAACCTGTCAGCCATACTTACCTTCTGTGCTTGGGAAGATCATGGAACAGATCCTCCTGGAAGGTATGCTAAGGCACATGGAGGACAGAGAGCTGATGAGAGAAAGCAAGCATGGCTTCACCAAACTACATGACTACATCAGTGAAGAAGGGACAAGCTACAGATGTCATCTATCTGGAGTTATGGAAGGCCTTTGACATGGTCCCCTATCACATCCTTCTCTCTAAATTGGAGATAGATGGATCTGATGGATGTCCTACTTGGTGGAGAAGTAGCTGTTTGCATGTTTATATTCAGAGAGTAGAAGTTAACAGCTCAGTGTGGTGTCCCTCTGAGATCACCATATTAGAGGTTTAACATCTTCATCAGTGATATGGACAGTGGGATTGGCTGCCCTCTCAGCAAATCTGCAGATGACACCAAGCTGAGTGGTGCAGGTGACATGGATGCCATTCAGAGGGACCTGGATAGGCTCAAGATGTGTGTGTATGAGGTTCAACTAGAGCATGTGTAAAGTCCTGCACTTGGATTGGGAGAACCCAGGGCAGTACAGGATGGGAGGACAATGGATTGAGAGCAACCCTGCCAAGAAGGAGAAACAATTGAGAGGAACTCTGCTGAGAAGGACTTGAGCATATTGGTTGATGAGAAGATCAACATGAGCCAGCAGTGTTCGCTTGCAGTCCAGGAAGCCAAACATATTCTGGGTTGCATCAAAAGAAGAGTGGCCAGCGGGTCATGGGAGATGATTCTTCCCCTCTGCTCTGGTGACACCTCACCTGGAGTACTGTCAGTTCTGGGTCATCAGAACAGGAAAGACATAGGCCTTTAGGAGTAAGCCCAAAGGAGGGCCACAAAAATGATCAGAGGGATGGAGGACCTCTCCAATGAAGACAGGCTGAGAGAGCTGGGGTTGTTCAGCCTGAGGAAGGCTCTGGGGAGACCTTAGTGCTGTATTTCACTGGGCTTATAAGAAAGATGGGGAAAGACTTTTTAGTAGGGCCTGTTGTGGCAGCAGAAGAGATAATGGTTATAAATTAAAAAGGGGTAAATTCACACTAGGCATTAGGAAGAAAGGTTTTACATGGGTGGTGAAACACCCTGGGAACAGGTTTCCATTGTTTCCATTCTCTGGGAACAATGCTTCCATTCCTGGAAACATTCAAGACGAGTTTGGAAGGGGCCTTGAGCAGCCTGGTCTACTGGAATGTGTTCCCACCCATGCAAGGGGTTGTAACTAGATAATCTTAAGGTCCCTTCGAACTGAAACTATTCCATGACTCTAAGATTACTGGCCACAATCCACATATTACAGACCTGTGATTCTTCTACTGACCATACAACTTCCATAATTAAAAAGCTGTTGCTTCTCCAAAGAACAGTGTTTCTTCACAAAATCACTGCATTGTCACTACTAATAAAAGCTATGATTCCCAGACATGCACAGCATGTGTCAGATGATGCAGCCATAGCTTTGTGCTTCCTCTCTTATCCTTCAGTCTGGGCTAGGGCTGTGCCTGACCTTGTGACAGGCTACACTGGAGCCTATCCAAGATACCATGTCACTCTATGCATTGCACTCTTTTAAGGTGTGAGCAAGAAAAGCTCTAAAACTTTTGGTCTACTAGCTTAGGAAGATAATCTGCAAAGTAAAACAATAGCTTAAGCACTGCAATTATTGCCAGGGGGGAAAAAAAAAAAAAAAAAAAAAAAAAAGAGAGTTGGTTAGTGCTTAGAGATGAACAAGTTCATAATGAATTCTTACTTTGATGCCATCTCTCCTGAACTTGTATTTAGCATTAAAGTCATTGGTGGATTACAATCCAGTTTGTACTGGAAAAAATGTAAAGAATAGTGTAAAGTCTTCTTTTGCTTACCCAGGACGGTCTTCCACAGACTCCACTGGCTCCAAATATTTGATACTTGTGCTCTGCTCCTGATTCTCACTGAGTGTGACATACACTCCAAAGGGAAGTCTGAATCCCACACCCAATGAAGAGGCTTTCCTGATTTATCAAGTGTGACATTATGGAACTCCTAGAAATAAAGGCCAGTAAGGTAAGTATTGAAACAACAGCAATGTGTAGACACTTTGGAAATCCAATCAAAAGCAGCGAGAGAGAGAGAGAAAGCTCAAAAGAGGAATATGCTTTTGAAAAATGAATCTCTGAAATCACATTCACTAGACATGACCTCATCCTAAGTAACTAGCAAGCTAAGTTAGTGCTTACAACTCTGTGCTATCTATGGTGGAGTAATTCACGTGCTGGCAAGAATGCTTGATGCAGACAAGACAGTTGTGAGTCAGGCCTCCCTTCTCATGAGATGGATTCTCCCTCAGAGACTTTCAGTGGGTTATTTGTGCCTGCTATGACTTGAGTAATAGCATGCACAGATGCTGCTGACTGCAGGTGCACTTAGTCTAACACTGTGGGTTACATAGCACTGGTACTGAATTACAGCAGAATCTGCACTGTCTGGTCAGGATTTATATAAAAGATGCCTCATTGTGATACTGAGGCACAGCATCTGACACAGTACTGCCATCAGTGACAGGTGGAGTGGAAAAGATCTACTAAGTATCCCAAAATGCTTAATTGCAGTGATATGTATAATCAAGGAACAGGTAAAAATACATCCAAAAAATTCTGGAGTCCCTAGAGGAGAAGAGAAGAGAGATAGCCTAACACAAAAAAAATGGAGTTCAAAAATCATAAGAGCTAAATTCTTTGCAATTTGGCAAACATTATTATGTTGAACTATATAAGTGCAAACAAACAGTGAAATATATAAAATGTTCTGCTGCTCACTAACAAGATTTCCTGCAAAGATCTCTCAGCGTGTAGCTACTAAGGCCCACCTAGCCACAAAAAGTGCTGCAGCAATACCTGGCACAGCAACTCAAGCAAAGCTAAGCAGGGCACCATGTAGTCAGAGAGATAGAAGAAAGGTTACCACACGTATGAATCTCCCTGGTATGACAGCCTGTAAGACTCAGGAAAAACAGCTCAAAAAAAAAAAATCTATTAATAATCTGAAATCATAAATACATTTTATAACCAAACATATATTTCAGTACTTCTTGAGACAACTGTGCCAGATACTCAGCATACCAATCAAATCTTTTAAAATGAGTTAGACCAGAGCCCTGCCTCACACTGACAGCTGGAAAACTGCTCTTCAGTACTGCTTTCTGTCAGCAACACCTGCACTTCCATAATATGACCACTGAGAAATTCTCTGCAGTCAGTTTATGATTTGATTTCTCAGTTATAGCACTAAGGAATGTAATTAGTGCTTTGGAAGCTATATGGCCTGTCAGTGCTTTGGTACAAGCAGGGTCACATAGTTTCTTTAGTGGTACATATTCATCAGAAAAACTTATAAAAAATTCATTCCTACATGGTAGTGACATTAAAAAAAAAAATAAAAAATCTTATTTCCTTGTCATGTTGATTTTAAGTAACTAAACGGGATACATCTTTGGATTAAAAAAACTGCTTTATTTCTTCCAGAGTTCTTAAGAGTTTGATGGACAGATACTTAAAAAAACCTACTTAATTTTTTGTAACTATATTGCCTGATTTCTTACTCCAGGATTAGACCTACTCTTGGAGTGTTAAAAGTCCTATAAGAATATCAAAATGGTCAAAATGTTTCTAAAATGTACAGAGCTCATCTGCAGTGAGGATGTGGTGCTTCAAACTTGGAGAGAAAATACAATCAACTTGGTTGATCAGAGTAAGTTGTGATTCTTAACAGTGCTCATCTTATTTTATTGACTTCTGGTTTCAGAAAACACAATGTTCTCTGTTTATGTCCTTTCTGACAAGTAGCACCTGTAAGTGATCAAGAGCAGTTTTCCAGTTCTACTAAGTTTTAACACATGTATTAAATATTCTTCCATCATTTGGTTTGTAAGTGAGAGGAGTTGCAGCAACATGACTCACATGACTCACACAAGGGACCTGCACCTTAAAGAAATAGAGGCCTTTAAAATCAAATCTCCTAAGTCCACACACCACAATCCCTCAACAAGAGTATGCAAAGTGTATCTACATTCTTCACAAGTGGAAATGATTCTTCAGCTGAACAAATACTTCCTTTGCACGAGCACAGGGTGAAACATTAGACCAGGTCCGGCATCTAGTGAAATATACAGGTATTTTTAGTACATTAATGTAAACAGTGGGTTGTAAATAGTAAAGCTATACAGCAAAACTATCTGTCTATGTATCTGAAAATTTTATTTTCCCTTAGTGTTCTTTATTATATAAATAACTAATATACCTTAAAAAAAAAAAAATACACTTACTGTCCACACTGTGGTAGCTACATCTGTTCGACGGACTTGTATTTCAAAAGACATTGCCAGCTCAGCCTCATGTGCTGACTTGCCAACATCCCATTCCACCAACAGCTGCTGAAGCACCAGATCCTTGGAAATGTTAACATATGTTACTGGAAACACAAAGGATTCTAGGAGCACAAAAATGACACAAGAATAGTAATGTTTATGTATGCTTCAGTTCCTCAGGTATGGGGAAGTTACAAAGTAGACCTGAACCAACAGTAGCCAGGGTTAGTATACACCATACAATTCTGAGGGAAAACAAAAAACAATCAATACTCATGCTCTTGATATCAAATATAATCTTTGATCTTAAAGCATCACCAGGCTAAAATGAGGTTCCTGTATCCAGTACTTTTTTCAGTCTACAAGCTACTTTATAGGAATACCAATCCACCTCTTTTTAGTTTTATGAAGAGGAACATAGTTAATGCTTATGAAGAGGAAATTAGTTAATGCTAATCAAGTATTTGAAAAGCATAGCTCAGGAGTTTCCCTCCACTAGCTAGCTCATACTAGAGATATAGTGTAGCTCATACTAGATAGCGTAGTGTTAGGTATGTATCTGCTTGCTCCACTCAGAGCTTAAGTACTTAAGTCAGGGCTGTGGATCCTTCTACTAGAACAAGACACCTAATTATAATGACACCTCCATTTTTCTGTGGGATGGTCTAAGTCTGTCTCTTACCATTCTTGTGCATTCCTCCTGCAGAGCTGAAGCAGCTGGGACAGCCAGATGGGACCAGCACAAATAAACAAACCTAAAGGAATGGATCTGGCTTGTCTCATAATGAAACTCAAGAACACAAAGTAAGGCTCCCAAGGGAAGCGAACATATATGCCTGAAAGAAAATCCAGCCAGCTGGCAGAAATCTCATCATTTTCAGGGTGAAAAATTGAAAAGAAACCCCCTCTGTATCTTCTGAATTTCCCTATTCTCTTTTATGCTCCTTCTATCCAATTTTAATTGCAAGCATCACTATTATGCTTATTGCATCGATAATGAGATTGCTTCTTTACTCTATAAATGTGTCTTTTTGTTCAAGCTAAAATCTCATCTCTTTTTTCACCAGGGGGTTTATTTTCTCCTGCCCAAGTTAACAAAAAACACAAAGGTCTCAGTAGTTTCTTTTGGTTTTTTTCTCCATCTGTATGACTGTAGATCCACTATGTCCTTTTATTCAGATGATATTTCACTTCAGACTTCACACAATTTTGTTCTCCTCAAAGCCAGGCACAAGAGTCTAGATCACCAGTCAGGGCTCACAAACAGCACCAACAAACAGAAGAAACAATATAGCTAAGGATCTATCTATGACCTTGAAGCCTAATGAGCTACAATGACTTGAATACCTTTGTCGGATTAATTTAAACATGAAATATTTGTAGCTTTCACACTTTGTCTTCCTCTCCTAGTAAAGTTAAATAATCAAGGCATCCTCAGACTTGTTTTAACTTGAAATCTAACTCAAGACTATATGAATAGCTTTATGATTAACAACAGAGACTAATTTTATTCCTGAACAACTGCATGTCAAAACAAGTGACCAAGTTACTGTAATGCAGAAACTGTGTGGACTTGCCCACAAGGTTTTGTCACTCTCGGGGTATTGGTAAAAATCTCAAAACTGTGCCTGAGAACACAGAGTGTGAATACATGAATTTCAAGTCTGAAAAGAAGAAAAAAAGCTGAAGCAGATATATTAGCTCTTCAGTATGATAACAAGCACATTTATATAAAAAACCACCCTTCTCCCTCCCTCCCCAACTTAATTAAGACAATATAACTTGTATAAGCAAACTATAGTTTGGCAAAATCTTCCTTCTTAATGGTGGACACAGAAAATTCGATTTAAAATACTGAATTTTTTTTTAAGTGTGCAAGCAGTACTTTTACCTTAAAACACTTCTGAAAAGTTATCCTCATATTCATTTTTGTTCCCTCTGAATTTGCATATTTGATTTTTTTCTTTGTAGTGGATACATATTTGAAGTGCAAGAAATAAAAATCTGGTCTTGAAATCATGTGGCACAATCAGAAAAAGGCCAACAGAAGTGGTAAAGTTTTTGCAGATGAGACAAACATGAAAGAGAAAGGAAAGAAGTAGAAAAGCATAAATGTTGTCAGAGAACATAAGCTATTTGAATATGACAGAATACAGATCAGAAATACAAGATAGAGGGAAAGCAGATAGGTAAATACACTCAAGCTTCACATAATTGCAAGTTATTGATATAACAGGGAATTTCACATGATGGAGCTACAAAAGTTAATTATACATGATGCTTTATCACCTCACCAGAGAGAATAACTTGATTAAGCATGTTACAGGATACTTAACTACAGGAGACTTACAAATAAGCAAGTCCAAAGGTTCAGTTGTAGATTATTCCCAAATAAAAAATCAAATGTTCAGACACTTACCTTGCTCTGAGTATATAGTGGAACAAGTCATCAGAGAGAGCAGCACCACCAGAACCATGAAGTGATTCATCATTCATCTGCTTTTTCCTGCACAAGATCTATCAGGATAGAAGACATTTCCATTTATTTGTTTCTTTTAGGGGACATGGATTCCAGGCAATAGTCAAGATAATGTTACCATATTTAAGAATGACTAAGTAAAAACACAAGTACAGGCTCCAGGCAGTTTAAGAGAAATTCAGGAAGAATGGGCAAAGAAAGATAAGGAATTTTAAAAATCACTTATTTTTAGGACCTAGTTACAGCATGTGGAAAAATACACTGCACTCAAAAGGTTCAATTTAATCTAAACCAATAAAAAACACAATATCTTTAAAGTTTTGTTCCTTCTTCTTTCTAAGGAATATTAAAACAGAAGTTTGTCCTGATATACTTTTGGCTTTTGTCTTGCACAAATAACAAGATATCTTTTTTAACAAGGAAAAAAAAATGTATCAAAGGTGCAAAATGCCTTGTGCTTTCAACTCTACCTGAAGAATACAGTAGACTTTGGAAAGCATGGTCTCACCCTTTGCCAGCACCCAGGACACTCCATGAAGGGCTTTAGTTAGACTGGAGTTGAAATACATCAAAGCCTTAGCAAGTTCCAGTTCTGTCAGGACTGTCATTTCAAGTACCATAGTGCTCAATCTAACATTCCTTTTAGAGCTGTTACACTCATGCTGTGACAGCATGAAACATCCTCACAGCCTTGTCTTTAGGGATTAATTGGATGTCAGATCTCACAAGATATCCATGATCTGCAAATTCACCCAAGTCGAAGGGGGAGGTGAACATTCAGGAGCAGTATGGTTAGAAACATTCAGGCACAGAGGGTACAGGAATCCAAACAGGAACAGGACTACAGATACAGCTATCTTTAACTTCCATGTTTTACATTTCTGGAGCTGTGTGGAATACTGATAGACTCTTCTACTACTGTCTCCATAACAGAAATAAAAAATTCTTTGCAGGACAGATAACTGGAGTGACCTTTTGTCCCCAGTAAAGCCAAAGACAGAATATTTACTGATTTCAGAAAGGCAAGGGATTCACTCTGTAATTTATTCCTAGCAGAAAATCTTCAGTTTAATACCTCAGAGCTACAGACACTTCAATTTAATGGGGTTTGGTCTTAATTTCTCCAAGGATCAAATTAAAAGTTTTCAACCTTTTATTTCTTTCATGTTTCTAAAGGTCACATGGAAAATTAGTAGATGAGTGCTGCACCTATCACTGCAACCCAGGGCTCAGTACTCACAACAGACACCCTTTCTGCAGTGTGGACCAACTTTGTATTTGTGACCACAAATACTTCACATCGAGGCCCACATATCCAAAAGTTGAGCATTGTCTTGCCTAATGTATAGGCTTCTGCAGTCTTTTTTGCCATTATAGAAATATCCTCAAAAGTATCAGGACAACACTAAAATCAACCTGAAAAAAGAATCCTAACATTTTTGAGAACTTAGGCCTCATTCACATGCAACAAGAACTGACTTAGGGAAGTCTACTTCTTTATACAGTTTCTAACTTTAGTCTTTCTTTTCCCACCTGATCAATTATAGTATTTAAAAGGAAAAATGATTCTTCCTGTTTTTCCTGGAGTAAACAGAATAGAATAGCTCTTTGTTATAGAGCAGTGAGTGGCAAGTAAATAATATAAAAAGAAGTTTTTCCAAAGCAAATTATGCTAAAAATTCTCATAAGTCTTCAATCCATTATAATGCTTTTGAATTATAGGAAATGAATATTAAGACACAAAGCAAATCTGCCATGCCCTTTAACAGAAATAAGTGACAATAAAACTGCCTTTAAAGTCAGGAGAGTTGACTCTCTGTTCTAAAACCAGTTAGCTTCTGTAGCATGAGTCCTGATTTATCACAGAACCATATAATGAGGGCATGATGAAAACCTGCTCCCACAAAACTCATGATTTTTTAAACATCATTTGAGGTTGGACACAAAGCTATTTGCCCTGTTTGTCACTTACCACTCAAATCCAACATTGAATACAGTGAGGAACTATTATAGAACTCATGGCATATTAGACTGTTTGTAATGAATCACTTCCTATTTGTGAAACAAATCCAAACTCTCTTCTGCTCTTAGGTAGCATTCTCAACTGCTGTGTGTCATAAATGTCCATTTATTATTTTTTTATTAATAAATGTCTAAACTATCCCTTTCCACTTATTTATACTTCCACTTCACCAGTAACACAGGTTAGATCACTTTTATATGTTTTTGCCATACAATAAAAAAGGGCAGTGTAATATAATAAATCACCATTAAAACAGAAATTTACTTTGGACAGTTCCAATGCTTTTGACTACTCAGTATGCTAATAACCTTGTTTGTTACTGTATAATAAATTATAATAAATGTGCAACATTGGGTATGAAACCAATGTTTATGGGAAAAGTTCTGGAATGCTCTGACAAAAGAGAATATGAAGTAAATTTAAATAAATTAAATACTATTTGAGAAAAAAAAAAGTTCTAATATAAGAGGCATGGTTTTTCTTAATTCATCTGTATGCAGAAACATCTGCTTAGGACTAACAAATTAATTACATTCAGTAATCACTACCAACTAACATCAAGCACATATTCTTTATTATCAATGATTAAATTCTTGTTTAATATCACCACTTAAAAATTTGAGTCTTGGTTACAGAGATGAAAAGAGAATCAAAACAGCTGTAAAAAATACATTATCTTGAAATACATTACTTGAAAGTTTCACTTTCAAAGAACTTCATGAAGATAATAGATCAACTACGTCCTTGCCAAAAGTGAAATAATTGAACAACAAAGGAAATAATGAAGCCAGGATGCCAAGAAAGTTTTTATCACCCTGAAAGAAGCAAAGTACTGTCTCTGAGAAATAGTAACTACCAATGTCACAGAAAAAGTGACAATAACAACCATTTTTCTGATTGATAGCTTTTTTTCAGATTTCCCAGTTTTAAAAGGTATGAATATCACAAGAGTATATCATAGTATGCCATGGTTCTTCATCTGAGAATGAACAACTTCTGACTTTTTTTTCAAGACTAAGTGTTTTGTTACATTCTTTAAATCTGGAATGCCTGTGTACTTTGTTTCCATGAATTTCAGGTTAGAACAAGTAGCTCTCATGATTTTGAATATGGACTACAGAGATGTAATTTGAATACTGTTTCTTTCTAGGTACTTTTGTCATTAAGATAATGTTGCTATAGCATTTCTCTAGCCCATTACAGAATACAGTTTCTCTGGGGAACTTTTTCCACTCAGTATGAAGGGATTTTCCCTTTATATTAGCCTTTCATTAATATATTTATTTTTCTCCTTGCTACAATTTGTGCCCATTTCTTCTTGCCCTTTTGCTGTGAACAGCTGCAAACAGTTTAGGTTTGTGTTCTGAGTAACTTCTCAGTAGTTTGGGAAGGACTGCAGTTAGACCTGCCCTTACCTTTCTCTTCCCAAGGTGAAGCAAACTCAGCTGCTTCAGTGACTCCTGCATGTGCTCCAGCTTCCAAAGCCTTCTGGTGTTTCTCTGCTGGACTCAGTTCAGTCTGACAGTCCTCTTTGTGCTGTGAGCCCCAAAATAGATATATTAATTCACATATGCCCTCATAAGCATAATAGAATTAATTAATCACTCCCCTAAGCTCTTATTCTTCACCAGCCTTAACAACAGTAGTTGTGGCTCTCATTTCTGTGATGATATGGTTATTGGGACACCAATATGAAATGATCTATAAAGTGGGTGATAATCCTAAACCATAAATTGCGGATGACTAGGCACAAAATGGTCTGAAACAGCTATCAAGTTAACTGAGCAAGAAATTTTTCATTTTACCCTATATTTTTGCCCCTTCTAAAAATACTACATCTGTGGGGAAAATATAGCAGACTTGCTTAGCCTTGTCACTCTGTAACCTGAAAAACTGATAAATGATTTCTAACCCATGAATATATAATCTACTTGTAATTCTTCCCATTGGAAAAACATATATTGAAGTGTGACAAAACAGAAAAAAAATGGACTCGGGATTCCCAACATAACTTGAAATTAATCAGTACTGACAGACACAGCAATACACTAGAAACATTTTGGACACCTGGTGGCAGTTGCAATAATATTCAGCACCAACAGGAATTTTTCAGAGACCTGACAATTAGAGAGCAATCACCCAAGAAGTGGAGACAGCACAGGAGCAAATTACCTTGGGAAGAGATGAAATATCCTTTAGGAGGTAGTATGTATATAGTCTAATAAATATCACCAGACAAACCATTTCTCTTTCAGAGCAAAAGGCTGACCTAGATGATCCCCAAAGTCCTGTCCAGGCCAGTGCATTTGTGATGTAATGGATGAGAGGAAAAAGAAACTCCCATTATTCATCTGGTAAACATGCCTAAGATAAATGTTTCATCAAACCTCTCTTCAAAGGCATTAAAGCACATAAATTCAACTAAGCTCTCTTTCAAGATCAGTCTCATAGTACTCAGAAGTCATTGGCTGGGAGCTGTAGCTATATGGTGCACATACTGCTGCAGTACCTGCAATAGCCTTGTGCATAAGAAAGGAAGTCCCTGCTATGAACATCTACTATTAGCTGACTGCAGGGTCAATCTGTTTTGTACCTATCTTCCTATGGCTGCAAATCATGCTTCATTCAACTTCATACAACTTTACTTTCTCAGAACCCTTTGCTTTGCTTATTTAAAACAGCTGACAATCACAACCCACATCCCCAAATGAACCAAAGCCTGCACTTAGGCTGGGAAAAGAAATGTTTTAAGCTGCTAGTGTCCAAAAACCTTTATCCATTGAAAGGACAGTGATAGGGACACCAAATCATAAACACTACCGAGCAGACAAATTTTCCTAGACTAGAAATGGAAGAGGTCAGTGATGCAAATCTGGTTATCATACGACTTTGGATTTGCATCATGTTTTTCATCCTATGTTCTCATACCCTCTGCTTCACAGGCAGACTGAGGATTGGAATCACAGTTCCAGTTCATGCCTGACAGTACAATGTCACTAACATAACTGATTTGGTTAGTGCCAAAACCTAATAGACTCCTTCTGTAGCCTCCAAAGAGAGAAGCAGCATCCCCTTAAAAATTAAACCAGACCCTAAGTAGACTAATTCGTTCTCCAGTGGTGGCATTTTCCTCTTAAACAAACAGAAAACTAGATAAGTGCCAAAATGAGCTAAATTGTCTTAAGTACAAAGACTCTGCACTGAAGTATGCCTTTGGTCACCCAGTTCCTGCAGTTCCCAGTATGATATCCTTTGCAGAATCAACAGTGCAGAGCTGACATCCAGCTGAGGACACTTTACTTGACACAGGGAGCGGTGCCAAGCCATCAGAAACCTACTGAGTGTGGGAAAATCAGTGATTGCCAAAGCATCCTACACTTAAATAGATTCATCTTCAAAATAAACATCACAACAATTCTGAATTCTGAAAGAAATTAATAGGTGAGACACCAAATTCTGAAGTGGATGACGCCTTCCTTTGGTCCTTGTACTTTTCTTCCCCTGTATAGTTTTAGGTATGGTTTCAATAACACCTAGCACAAAAAATAAGCCTGTGTATAAGACACTGAAATCTCCTAATAAGCCCTTCTGATCTAACTGGTGAGCATCAGGTTTAAAGAGCTGCATATGGAAGAAATTAATTTCAATAATTAATGTCTGATAGGCATGTAGATATTTGATCACTTAGGGACAGCTTTATCTCCTGTCTTTTGGGAGCTCTTTGATGCACACTGCTCATTTTTTAAAGACATTTGCCAGAACAGGGACAAAAATATAGTCACATGAAGGCCAGAATCCAAAAAAGAAAGCAATCAAACAGTGAAAAGAAAAGGGCTCTAAAAAACTGTGTAGACTACTGCCTCATCAGAAAGCACATGCCAACAGCTTCAGGAAAGGAATTGCATAGTGTGTTGGCATGACTCATACCAAGAGATAGAATAATTTTACCTTGTTTTCAACTATAATTTACTTATAATGCTGCTAGAATCTGGTTAACTGTGGGAATGGTCGAGGCATACAATATTTAGATTAGAATAGAGGTAAAAATTTTATGCCAGAAACCAGTCAAACTCCAAAGAATGCAAGAACAGCACTGGAATTCACGATGTTTTCTCATTCACTCTGATAGTTTAGATATTAAACAACAGATTTCACCTGCTTAAGAAAAAGCAGGAGCAACACTTTTTCTCAGTTGGATGCTGGATTTAAAGGTCTGGGCTTGCATTTCTGAGCAAAAACCTTCTCAAAGTAGCAGGGACGGGACAAGTTAAAACCAAACCCAATCACCTGTCTGGGGCAGCATCGTCGTCCCACGATTTTGCTTAGGTCAAAGCAGCAGCTTCTATGCTGTAGTGAAGCAGTGACATCTTGAAGGCAGGGAAGAGTGGTGGATCATAAAATGCGATGGATTCTACATCAAGTGATGGGTGCTGCCGGGCCGGAGGACGAAAGAGCTCCGGGAGGATGGGCTGCAGCCGCCGAAACGAGGGGTGGTTAAAGGGAGGGTACCAGCAGGCTTAAACTTCAACGTGGTATCTCCACAGAGCTGCTTTAAAAAGGGCGGCGAGGTGGAGGAGGTGGACTTTCCTCAGGAGGAGCAGACCGAGCTCCGTGAAGCCAGGTCCCCCAAGGGGGATTACTGAGGGGAGGAAGGGGATGCCGCCACAGGCAGGGCAGGGCAGAGGAGGGCAGGACAGGACAGGACAGGACAGGACAGGGCAGGGCAGGACAGGGCAGGGCAGGACAGGGCAGGACAGGGCACGGCACGGCAAGGCGCAACTCACCTGCGGCCGCCGAGCAGCTCCCTCAGGAACGTGGTGAAGCTGCTCCCCAGCTGGCGGCCATCGGGACGCGCCAGCCCCGCCGTCACTGCTGGGAAGAGCTACGGGAGCGCCTGGGTTCGGAAGTCCCTCCCGCCGGCAAGGCGGTGCCTCTTCCCAGATGGAGAGGGCAGGGAATTTCCCTCCGTCTTCGGGAAGCGCGGACGGTTTCCTTGGCAAGGAGCCGGCCAGTCCCGGCTTCCCGCCCTCAGCTCCCGCCGCCTCCGGCCTCCCCTCGAGTGCGGCGGCGGCCGCGGAGGAAGGAGAGGGCGGGCGGGAGGGAGGCGGGGGCCGGGCTGCTCGGGTGCCCTCAGGGCGAGGAGGGGCTGCAGGGGACAGGGACAGACCCTGGGGTCAGCCAAGCAGGGAGTGGAGGACAGGCTGGCTTCGTCTGAGGGGATGGTGTGGTGCAGGAAGGGAGATGAGGAATTGACTGGGTCAGGGTTCTCACCTCGAATCTTGTGTTCCCCCCTCATTACAAGAAGGACATTGAGTAGCTGGAGAGGGTCTAGAGAAGGAGAACGAAGCTGGTGAAGAATCTGGAGAAATATTCCTAAAGAGAGGCCGAGGAAACTGGAGTGGTTTCACCTATAGAAAAGGCGGCTGAGGGGAGACCTTATCACTTTCTACAAGTACCTGAAAGGAGGTTTGTAGCCAGGTGGGGGTCGATCTTTCTGCCAAGCCACATGTGATAAAACGGGAAGAAATGCTCTCGAGTTGCACTGGGGCAGGTTTAAGTTTGATATGAAAAGAATAAGAAAAGAATTAAGAATGAAAAACAATAAGAAACTTCGTCACTGAAAGCCCTGTCTAACACTGGAAGAGGAGGCTGCAGAATTAGCACCCTTGCAGGTGGTAATTCACAAAGACACAGATCTGGTGCTCAGGGACATGCTTTAGCATTGGACTCAGCAGAGTTAGGCTATTGGTTGGACTCAATGCTTTTCAAGGTCTTCTCCAACAAAACTGTTCTATGATTCTATGATTTTATAGGCCTGGGTAGGGCATTCAGAGAGTCCTGGTGTCCTGCAAGCTGCCTCAGTCACTGCTCCCATCAGAAGATGGAGCCATGAAAAAATTTTGTTTAAACATGTTACCCAGCCTTTCCAGGGTATCTGTGGTAAAGGTTTCTCCAGTTTGCAGCTCTTTTATGTAAAAGAGGTCTTCTGTCTCCAATTTTCTTTTCCCTAAGCTATGTTTATAAGTTAAATGTAACATACCTGTTACAGCAACCATTTTCCTTGCTCTCCTTTGGATTATCTCAAATACTTGAAGCTTGGTTGTTCAAATTCTTGAAGCTTGGTTGTTTTTCCTTGGAAGGATGTGTTCTGCCTCACAGGCTATATTAATTTTTATACTTCTTGATACATATTTTGCCTCTTTTTTTCTTTTTCTTCTTCTTCACAGCAGCATAGTGTAGCCAGGTAGCCAGCTTTGTGGCACAGCAAATTGCTAGCTGCCACACTTCACATGTGATTCACTTCAGCACCTTACTGTTTTTCTTCTGAGTTGCTGTCTAGTCAGCCTTGTGCTGCTTCTTTTCATTGCAGTGATATCTCCTGCAATATCCATGTTGATATCTATGTTGAGAATCACACTGCTTCTTTAGTCAGGTTTTCTATTTTGTCATGAAGCATTTCTAATCAAATTGTAATTTTATTGTTTAGAGTGTTTTTCTGGAGAGCTACATCTGTTTCTTCCACAGAGTTCTTGCGCACATTGTGTGAGTCATGCAAACTGTATTTCTTGCAGAAGGTCACTAGTTACTCATTTTTCATTGCCTACATGCATATCTGGAGGTGGTAGAACCAGACATTTACTGTTGTGTCAGAGCTCAAGAGGACTACACCCAGGAAAGGTCATCTAACTGCTTAGTTTTACTAAAAATCACTGATGCCTAAAGCTGGATGCCAAAATTATGGCTTTTTGTTTGTTTTCCCCATACTTTACAATGTGCTTACGAAGAAGTCTCAGTAATATGCTAATAGGTTGTTTAGTGGTTTTAGACAATATAGTTAGAAAAGTTTATGGGTTATCTCTCAATTTAAAATTTGAAAGTAGAACTTGAAAATTATGCAATAAACAAAACATGGTAGATTTGTACATTAAGATATCTTGTGGTAAAAATGCTGTATCCTGTGCAATCATAATGTAATGTATGTAATCATATGAAATCAAAACTAAAGACAATAAATTAAAACAGCTTAGTTCCAGGACTTAAAATTTTAAATAGGTGCTGTTGTACTCCTTGTTTGTCTTTTGATGTAGGGGTTGAAATGTTTTTCACATACCATTTTAAAGATAATGTATTATGTAATATGTTTGCTTTGAGTCCCTGATCTACATTTGAAAATGTTTCTTCTTTTAGGCTTCTGATGAAAATATCTTTTAAAATCTGTAAATAAATTTAACATTTTCTGAATAACTTAAACTCTTCTGTTGATTATAAATGTTCAGTTCTTCTTGCCTTTCCATTTGGGTAGCAGCAGTAAACTTCACTTTTGCATACTGATCCACATAATCCAAAAGTTCCATAATTAACAATATAATAGCTTACCATTTGAATGCTCCAGACTGATTAACATATGAACTCACTGCTATCTATTAATAATGTTTGAGGTACTAATTAGTACCCCAAAACCTAACAAGTTATTACATAATGTGTCTACGGAATTTTCATGCCTGATCAGAAAGTATTTCAAAAAAGCAAGTTATTAGATTTCTCATATTTAAGGTTTAAAAACTGAAATAGAAAGAAGAGAGGGAAGGTAAATAGATAAAAGAACTTGGTATTGCAATGTATTGAGTGTCACAGGGACCAGAGAATTTTAAGTTCTAGATGTCAAAGTTCTTTATATACAAATCATAGGAATGTAGGTTGGAAAGGCCCAGAAGATGTTTACTATTATCTCCTCTCCCTTCCTAGAAAGGGAAAGGGAGGAGAATAAAGAATATGATCTGGAAACCGAATGATCTGGAACCTTCAATGAAAGAAACAATAATGATGAGAATCATGAAATATACACAAAAATATACAAAATCAATCAGGAGCTCAGCTGTAGTATTCACCCAGCAGAAAGCAATGTGCTCTGCACTCATCAGAATGGATGTGACAACTGAGACAGAGCTCTAACATAAACACACAGCCTTCCAGGCATCAGGATGCAGGGGGTGCCAGAGGCTTTCAGTGATACAGGATGGCTGTGTTGGGGAGAGTGTGACCAGGTAGACTTAGTCTGATGGCAGAGCAATAAGAGGAAAGGTTAAGGAGAATCAAGGAGTTTAAGAGCTAGGCTGGTCTAGCCATGATTTGCCATTGTCAACCAGAAAAGCCTTAGATCAAAGGGAACCTGTGCCCTTCTCCTACCAGGATGAAGTCAGTAGCTTAAAGCAAAGGAGTGAATGGAGGCAAATCCATGCTCAGGGCTGCAGGCAAACCTCTTCCTTGCCCACCTCACCTTCTGAGGTGCCTCTGTACCACAGGTGTGAGATTCTAGATGTGGAAGGCAAGTCAGTGCGTGAAGGCCCATCCATACCAGAGGTGTCACCAAGGTCAGAGAGACCTACCCCCCATGTCATGGTCACCTCCAGGAAGAAGGAAAGGGAGTTAGCATTTGTAAGTGACTCTCTTCTGAGGGTACAATATGCTGAACAGACACTTCTTGTAAGGGAGTCCACTGTCTCCCTGTAGTCCAGGTGAAAGACATCACAAGGAAACTTCTAAGACTGGTGCAGCCACTGGACTACTACACATTACTGGTCTTCCATGTGAAAGCCACAACATGTAGTCCAAGAGCAGTCAAAAGAGACTTTAGGGCTTAGGGCTGTGGAGGGAAGCAGGGGCAGAGTTTTTTTGTTCTCTTGTTCCAGGTGTGCACAGTGACATTGGAAGAAACAGACGGCCGCAGTCTACTAATACATGGTCTGTGGCTGGTGTTCCCACCATAGTTTTGGGGTTTTTGATAATGGGATGGGCAACATGGCACAAGGCTTGATGGCATCTGATGGGATTCCCTTTTCTCAAAAGGAGGAAAGCATCTTTGTTCATGAGCTTGCAGGACCCACTGACAGAGCTTTAGAATAGATTTTAAGGGGGAGTGGAATAGTACCAGGTTTCCCTGTGACAAAATTGGATGGAGCTTTGAACAGCCTGGTCTAGTGGAAGGTGTCCCAGCCCATGGTGGCAGGTGCATTAGAACTATAAGCTTTTTAGGGTCCCTTCCAGCTCAAACCAGTCTATCTATGATGATGATATCATGCTCACCTCCAGTAGCTCTTATGTCACTACTGAAGCTGCAGGGCAGGCTCTGTAGGACTGGGCAGGCTCCAGTCCTAGACTGGACTTCTGGAGTCACCAGCACAAAGGAATTGGAGTAAGGAATGCACAGATTCAGGAACAGGCAGACTGGCATCAAAGGCAAAAGAATGAACAAAGAATTCTCCTAGGATGTCAGCCATGGAAGAAGACAGATTGACCTTCATAATCCCTCAGATTTTTACTGAGTATGATACATCTGCGATGGAATACACTTCGGTCACTTTTGGGCCCTCTTTCTGGTCCTCTCCTTCATGAAAGGAGGGTTGCAGATGTGAACCCTATTAGTTCTTTAATTTCCCATACACAACAATTCTAACAGAACTAAGCAGTGGCCTTGGTTCTGCATACAGTCCTTCAGCAATGACTATAAACATTGAGTGTTACCAGTCCTAGAAGCTGACTGAAAAAGATGCTGTTAATTTCAAGGAGTGCAGTTCAGTTACTTAGAAGAGACTCAAATGAAAATTATAACTACTAAAATGAAAATTGGTTCCATCCTGGCTCAGACCAGGACATTGATGCAGAAAATGTGCCCCTTTAGAGATATAAAAAGTTAATTTTATGAATTCTCTCTCTTTTAGGAAGAAAGTACATCGCTGGAACAATGCTATCTAAATTAACAGGATAACTTTAAAAGGAAAAAAGTCTGCAAACAGAATGTATTGGAGGGAATTTGCTTTGTCATGCACTGAATTAGAGACTTGGACCAAGACATGTAGCTAGAAGTTCCTCATTAAATAATGCAGTGGGAGACTTTACTGTTATTTTAAGCAGAAGCAGAAACATTGATCTATATTTTAGGAGTTTTGGACTCCAGCTAGTTAATGATCATTTACATGAGTTTCCAGGCAGTTTACTAGAAATGTTGACTCTCTTATTAAAATCTAGTAATTTGTATGAAAAAAGCTTGCAGTCCATTAAGTTGTAAACTTATATTTAACTTAGTCTGAAAGAGACCATCTTTAGCCCCAAAGCAGAATGAGTCACACCCACATCCTGATTCTCAGAATTTTTTTCTTAAAAACTTTCACTGCCTTCCAAGGCAGTCTCTGCCTAGGACCTAACTATCCTTAGCTGTAGAGTTCTTTCATATGTAAACTATGTTCTACCTCTTTATACCTGCCACTGTGTGCCTACAAACTAATGGAGATGAAGTTATTAGTTTCTGATTTGCAGTAGCCTTTGAAATATTAAAGATTAATGACAAGATCACTTCAGCCCTCTCTAGCCTGAAAAATCTCAATTCCTTCAGTGGCTTGAAGAACACTGATCATGATCACCACTCTCTACATGTCTTTTGGAGTCCAGTTCTGAAAAAAGAAAGAGACAACACAGCATTCCCAAGAGGAGTCTTACCAACACTGTATTTACTTACAGATGGCACTTCTGTTCCTAGCTGTCTGTTCATCTGCTGTTTCCCCAGAAGCAGAATATTATTTATTTAAGATCCACCTGTGATGTTCTGTAAGCAACAGATAATTTTATCTTGCCAATTCTTCTCTTTCCAGCTTTTCTGCTTAAGACTAAAACCTTGAACATTCTCTTCTGAGACACAATTTCACTTGTTTGTGAAGATTTGTGAAGTTTGGAACACTAGTTTGTGAAGATTTGGAAATCATAGGTATTTTCTGTTTTACTAGAGAGTGGGCTGTCTTCAGGACAGACCTTTCAGTGAGCCACTGCTCAATGTTTTCTGACTGCTCAGTGGCAACTTCCAAAACCAAATTAAAGTGAACCATTGTTTTCCGTAAACAGTGTTCTTCATGCAAGATTTAATATCCAGCCAGGAACAACTTTTATTTAGAGTCAGTAGTTGCAGAAGTACTCTCTAAGAGCAAAAGGCAGTGAAACATTCTTCATCTGAACTGCATTGGACCGAACAATCTCAAGTGTACTTTGGAATGCATCCAGAAAGAAAGAGGTTTTCAGCAGCAGCAGTGGGGTTCCTCTGGGGTTAATTTTGGTCCTCCCACAGATACAGAGGAAAATATTTGAAATTGTATAGCCATATTAGTGTTGGACTGAGCTAATGTTCTTTGCTTCCTGATAGACTTCTCAGCTAGGATTTCTGCCAACCTGAAATGTCTCTTGAGATGTAGGAGGGAGGAATAGCATCATTGTCTGCTGTGGTTTTGCAGGTGCATCATGACCATCCAACACATACAAACTTTGAGATTTCTGTAGACATTTCCACCCAGCCCATCTTAGGTTGCTCTAAGGGCAAGGCCTAAGTTTGTATTCAATTGCAGTATTTTGTACACAAACTTGTGTGGTTTCTGCAACAGTCTCTCCACCAGGCATTTATTTGATCAACTGATAATTGTGGTTCCTAACAAGAGTTAGTGAGGGTGTTATATATGTATAATCTGATCTGATCTCAGCTAACATGTAACACTTGTAGGTTTGTTCTAAAAAATTTAAAAGTGCAGTTTATAAATAAAATATGGGATTACTGAAGGAAAAATGATCAATTATTTGCCATTAACTAATAATTGCACAAAAATGCCTATGTTAAACAATAGTTACTAATATGAAAAGCAGTGAAATATAAGGAAATACCAGCATCAGAATGAACATGTAACTTCAAGTCACTTTTTGATGCATATGCACAGTTATTATATAGTGCTTAGTGGTTTAAGTTCTGGTTAGATTCACAGGATCTATTACCCCAGTGAATACAGGGATACGTGAAGCTCACTTATTCTGTAGATCTTCCTTACTTAGTTTCTTCTTAGTTGTCAGGTGGAAAGGCTGCAGCTTAGATTTTCTGCAGCATTCAAACCCAGATCAGAAACTAAAAAAAATCTGGTCTGTAATATTTTTGTTTATAGTCCTTATCTTTGATGTCAAATAATTCCAATTTATGTACACCAATTCAATCATCAGATTAAACCATCTTTTCCCCACCTAACTTGCATGGAAACTGAAGATGCCAAAGCTACCAAAATTTTCTAGTGCTATTATAAATGCATTTTTCTGCTGAGCACAGTAATAAATTCATCACTAAGCAGTGAGTACTTACACCATTTAGGCACTTACTTACCCCTGTGGTTGTCTGGGGCTCAGTTTCTACTCCGAACAGATAAATTCTTACTGCTCATCTCCCAGCACTATCATTTCCCAACAGATTGCATGAAGCACAAGCAGGCTACCTCTGCAACTCCCATAAGTTCCTGGGTCTACCCTACAATGACAGCCTTCACTGGAGGCCAGTGGCTGTCTCAGTTAACACCATCCTCATATCTGTGCTTTTAGTCATCCTTTGGGGTCATTCCAAGCATGTATTTGAACTTCTTTTAACCAAAGAGAGAACTGAATTTTTCTCTTTACTTTCAGATTGAGCACTCCAGTCAGTAGGCTACTATAAAAGGACTGTGTGCCTTCACATTTTAGAAGAGGCTGTCCTCAGACTCTTCCTGTCAGGGACAAATACAAGCAACATGCAATAGTCATACCTTGAGAAATTAACTTCCTAGGAATTCTCCCCCTCCTAATTTTTGACCTCAAATCTCTTGGCAGGCGGTATGCTCCTCACATTGATACATTAGGCATACAAAATCTCGGTGCTTGGGGAATTTGAAAGTAAAGATACCAAATTAATCCAGACTTTTAAGTTAATGGATAAGTATTTTAAATTCCAGAAGGGGAATTAGCTTCTGCCAAAGGGTCTCTTTTAGTGACTGTGTAGTTTAATGACTGATCCCAGAGATTAAACTGCAAAATGTCTACTCTCACGGTCCCAAATTTGAGACACACACGCCTCATTTTCAGAGTAGTTTTTCCCAGGAGAAATTCTCTGCTACCATCTTGTGGTAAACTAGGGGAAGAGACATTAAGAGCAAATATTTTCACTTCCGTGGGAGTCACTATTTAAAATTCATTCTGCATTTGGAGTGTTGGTCTAATAAAATATTAACACTGTACATCCAACATTCCAGGATAAGAGAGTAAACAGCACAATGTGCTGTAACAAAATAGTTGTTCCATTATCGTATATTGTTATTGTGTACTTAAATATTCTGAATATATGCGGTTTTCCATGAGCAAGTTTGCTGTATGACCTTTATGGTTCGACTGCATTTATCCAGGTCATGTATACAGCACTATCTCTCATTTCCTGATGCAATAGCCTGTTTTAAGTGATTGTATAATGGAACGTATCCAGGAGGAAGAGAAGGTTCTCTGTGGATTATTTCTCAGCTGTGGAACTCTACTCTGATGTAAAAACAGATTGCAGCCTTCTTTTCAGTTTTTGATTGAGAAGTCATAGGATTTTTTCCCACTGAAGCAAATAAAAGTAAAGGAGCTCTATTTATTATCCATTATTATTCAGCACAGATGAAACCAGAGTAACCAGAGGGTAACAAGGCAAAACCTTGGGGCAAGAAGGCAATAATGAAGTGGGAGGAGACAATTTTTTGCACAGCATTTGGGGAGCACAGCTCAAGGATTTAAAAAATAACTCTGAGTCTGTATCAGTGTATGAACACTAAATGGTTCCAGATGCAAAATCCAGCATTCCAATTGGAGGTAGCATCTAGCAAGAGATGACACTTGCCTGGAAAAGTCCCTCTGATGGCATGGAAGTAGCCTATAGCCACTCCTGATCCAGCAAGCCATTGACAGGACACAATGGTGTGCAGGCATGCTTCCCTCGCGGATGGATACACAAGTGAGAATGAGGCAAAGGACTGTTTCCTAAAGGGTGATGGTTGGCTCGCTACCAAAAAAAAAAAAAAAACCACATGAAAGAATTAATTGGTTTACAACCAGTTTTAGGTATGTTAGTTTTTAGGTTTTTATGTCTATGGTAGACTGAATTTAAAAAATCCAAACTAGCAGGCTAAAAAGGCTTTGCTGAAAACAAATGTTTCAGACCTCTCTGCTACTTATTTAAATTTAATGTGGGGATTTCCACTCTATAAACCACTGGGAGGGAGTGAAACTGTTCTAAACAGTCTTCATATTTCCTTTCTCAGAAAATTATAAGTAATATTTATTGAAGTTTAAAAAAATACACAGCAGCCTAGAACACACTATTGGCAGAGAAAATTACAGCACAACTGCATTTTCCAAATGGATAAACAACTTCAAGTGGCATCCTCAATTGATAATTCTGCCTTTACACACCTGCTTATATATCAGTTCACAATAGTCAAGAAACCAATTTGGAAATGGGTTTTGTAAGCCCTTTGATGATATAAATTAAAAAACAGAATTTGTTTTTTCCCACGTCTTGGCTTTGTTTTACTTTACTCAGCAGTCTTGTCCTTGGAAAGTCTTGTTCAGTAGAAAGTTCACGGAAAGGAGAATCAAGCCCTAGAAGAGGAGGTAAGCCGAACAAAAGAATCCCTGTGGCTATGCCAGTGTTGCTTTGAACATCTGGACAAGGCTGAAGAAGTCTAGCTTGTGGAAGAGGAGGCATTAGGAGCACTTCCTGAAGCAGCTGAATAAGAGCACCAAGAAATCAGACACTCTGGGGTGCCAGGAGCTGAGATCTCTGTGGCTGATAGTCACAGATAATGACCATGAACTAGGGAGAAGACAGACTTGGGAAGCAACAGCTAAAAGAATATGACAACAGAGCTGCTTGTGAGAATACTCACAAGTATTGTCCGTGCTTCAGGGGGTCTAGGGGCATTTGTGCACCAGTTATTTCAGCCCTAGCCTTGTATCAGCAAGGCTCTGCTCATGATACATCATAGAATTCTTTCAGATGGGAAAAAATCATCATATACAACCACTAATTTAGCACTACCAAATCCAACAGTAAACCACATCCCTAAGTATCACATCTACATTCCTTTTAAATATCTTCAGGGATGATGACTCTACCACTTGCCTGGGCAGCCTGTTCCAGTGCTTGATAACTCTTTCAATGAAGAAATATTTAATAAAATCCAGTCTGAATCTTCCCTGGTGCAACCTGAAGCCATTTCACAGAATCACAGAATTACCTTGGTTGGAAAAGACCTTCAAGATTGTTGAGTCCAGCCTCCAAGTGCTATCACTTGTTACTTGGGAGAAGGGACCAACCCCCACCTGGCTGCAACTTCCTTTCAGGTAGCTGGAGAGAATTACAGGGTTTCCCATCAGCCTCCTCCTTTGCAGACCAAAAAACCCCATTTCCCTCAGATGCTCCTTATAAGACTTGTGCTCCAAACTCTTCACCAGTTTTGTTGCACTTCTCTGGACTTGCTTCAGCAACTCAATGTCCTTCTTATAGTGGGGGGCCCAAAACTGAGCAGAAGATTCAAGGTGTGGTCTCAACAGTGCCAAGTGCAGGGGGATTATCACTTCTCTAGTCTTACTGGCCACATTTCTGAGACAGGTTGGGATGACATTGACATTCTTGGCTACCTGTGTACACTTCTGGCTCATATTCAGATGACAACCTTTTTCACTAGTAGTTTTCCAGTTATTCTTCCCAAAGCCTTTAGTATTTCATGGGGTTGTTGTGACCCAAGTACAGGACTCAGCACTTGGCCTTGTTGAACCCCACACAATTTTCCTTGGCCCATTAGTCCAGCCTGTCCAGATCCATCTGTAAAGCCTCCTTACCCTCAGGCAGATCGATACATCTGCCTACTTTGATGTCATCTGCAACCTTACTGATTCCCCTAATCTAGATTATTGATAAAAATATTAAAGAGAGCTGGTCCCAGTACTAGAGACAAATTCTGTTTTCTTCACTGTCCACACTGCTTCACTGACAAAAGTAAGTGCTTCTGAACAGTGGATTTCTTGCTGATGTAGAGTGTGTTTGCACTGGTTTGGAGGCCACACACAAGGCTGGATTTTTACAACTTCAAAGTATGATGTTTTTTTTCTTTTCTGATGTGTATAGCAACTTGGAGACCAAGTTTTTTTCTTCAAAGGTAGCTTTTCTGATTTAGCTGCAAAGCTTTCCAAGGCAAGGAAAATAAGCTAGAAAATTAGCACCATCATGCCAGAGTGTTTTACCCAGAAAAATATTTCAATGTGTACTCAGTATCTAAACACATTTTTTGACTGATACGCTTTTCCAACATATTCCAGGGGAAAATGTCCTCCAGGAGAGGCTAGATGGCGCAGTAGGTTAATGCACTGAAGTTTTTCAGCCACTATAAGGTCTGGAAATTCCTGTAAATTTCCACAGCCTCATATGTTTATTGACACATCGATGCATTGATTAATGTGGGGAACCTCACTGCTTTTTGTGGCTTTTCTGATTCATAATTCTTCATAGTCATCCAAGTAAAAGTCAACATAAAAATTCTTCAAGGTGCTTTCTGAACAAAACATCAATACTTTTCTCATTTTTTGTACAATGCCTTCCAAGCAGAAGGGCAGCGGAGGGTAAACAGAGTTTGACTGCTTCTAATTTGGGAAAATTAGAGTTTATTTCATTCTTACTGGCCTCTTGAATACCGCAAGGGTGTGTTTATAGATGTTTAGTATACCAATAAACCACTGTCTCCAGATACCAAACATTAAAGAAATCGTCAATGTCAGCTTTTTCCTCCACAGAAAAGGAAAAATTTCTGAAAACATATTATTAGTGTTCCCTCAACACTTTTTCCACCTACCATAAAAAAAGAAAGCTGAGCACAGTAGTGAAAATTCACTGTTTTGTTTGGAAAATCTCAGAACTATCTAGACACTCTCATAAAGCTACTTAGTAAGCATTAAATAGAGTAATTTTTTGTTGCCAAATTGCATTGTAGCAGACTGCTACTTTCTCAGACAGAGAATATTGTTTACATAAAAAGCTCAAGATAAGTGTTTGTCTCTTGCATTGTTATTTGCAGAAGATAACTAGGCTATGATTAATGAGTTATTTATATTCTTTAGAAGAGGTCAGGAGAGGAGTTATCAGTGCTTGAGCAGCAGTATGTGGCATTTCAAATAACCCCAGTTATGAAAAAGGTTGAGGGTAACAGATGGTTAATGTACTAAATATTTAGCATCTGCTCCTGTAAGGTGTCAAGTGCCTTTGCAAGGCACTGAGTACACTCAAATTACATTAAAATAATGAGGGAACTCACTTCCTTCCAGGAGACTCTCAACCACTGGCAGGATAAAGCTATTAGCATCCAGGCAGTAATGGATAATTGGAAAAATCCATTTCCCTCTTTCAATTATTTAATTTTTTTCTTTTTATTTTTTGTAGATTTCTGCTCCTGAAATGGCTTGCAGAAGTCACCAGTGCTCTGGAAACAGCAGACTGAGAGCTGAGTGCCTGCAAGCAAAACATTGCCTGTCTTTTCTGAGACACAGGGTAAGCACAAGTTCCGGAGACCACAAAGGAAAATTGAAGAGAGTGAGAAGTCATGAAAGCCCTTATGTGGTTAAGACTTTCACTACAACCTATTTCTATAGCACAGGGAAGATTCAGGCACCTGGGTGTGCTGTGGCCTGCTCCTTTGTTTGCATTGGTATCAGCTCTCTGCTGCCAGGCTCTGCCCTGAGCTAGAAACTGCAGTTGCCTAACACACTAATTCTGCACAAATCCCAAGAATCCCATCTCACAGCTCCTATCAGCATTTTCAGCTCATATTTGTAACTCATTCCAGGATAATTTTTTGTCCTATTATGGGGTTAAGGAAGGAGCTGCCTTAGGTCCACTTTGGCAGTCTTCCGTTAGGGTTCGTACTTTTAAAACTGCCAGAGCGATGCCAGCTTTTTGTGATAATTTCAACCACTACAAAACTATTTGTGGCAGGTTTAGGCTCAAAGGAACAGTCATCTTCTGCAGGAGAACAACAGCAACTGAGAGAAACTGGATGAATATAGAAGTGTGAACCATGGTGCTGCTGCTTTAGAACAGCCAACACCTCCCACTTTGGCAATTTTATTGGGGCATTTTACTGAGCCAGTGTCCACACAACTTGTGCAGCATAATCATTAGAGTTACATGCAGAAATCTGCGTGTGAGTAAGGCACACTGATGAATAAGCCAGCAACAGGTAGGTGTTTAAACTATTGAGAAAGCTCTTTCCTGGAGCCTCAATCTCCTTTATGGCATGTACTCCATAAATATTGGGCAAAATAACTGTAAACTTGAAACAGCTGTGGAAATTTAAAGTAAAAGACAGCTGATGATTACATGCAGAAAGGGAGCCACAAAGAGACATTATCTGTTGTTATTAGTAGCCACATCAGGACTATATGACAGCCCTGCCAGTCAATGACAGGTTGCTTAGTAATGCCATCTCCCCTCTGATGGATAAAGTAAGCCAGCAAGGGTTTCTGGCTAGGAAACCCTAGGATAATCCTAGGACCCAGCTTAACCCCAAACCACAGACAGAACTGTGGGTCTCCTGAGGAGCCACTGTCATCTTTGTAGAAATATGCTATTTCTTCTTCATATTCTCTGAGGAATATGGTGAGTATCTTGTGGTTCTTATCCCTCTAGTTTAAAGGTCAACAAGGTTGTCGGGTTAGTTCATGAAAGGCCCTGAAAGAAAAGATAGTTGATATCATAAAAAGGGGAATTAGTGATGTGGTACAAAAAGAAAGGTAAGTGCTAAGAATGAAAGGCAAAGAGAAAACACTGACAATTTTATACTGAGTAGGTATAAGTCAAGCTGTGAAAAACTGCAGAGGGGAAATTCTGAGTGTCTGGCATGGGAGACATCAGTCTTCAGGAGAGTTTTAGTTCACTATATAGACAGAAGAGGCTAAATTGTAGAAATGTTGTGTTGAAAACCTGCTTAAAATTTAGACCTAACCTGCAGGTGAAGACATGGGAGAGCATAGTCAATAACAATTTCTACATTACCAACTTGAGAGATTAGGTAGTGTTATCTCAGAAAAGGAGAGAATGTGCAAAGTGTAGTGGGTTTCTGAGATGTTAAGAGTGCCATGAAATTTACTACCAAATGGTTTAAGATTGGAAAATTTATAAGTGATATGGTGAATTAAACATCAGTTTAAAGAACTGAAGATATTATTAGTTTATCCAGGTTTATTATTCTCAACAGGTCACATCATGAATGTGTTCTTACTGTACTGGGCTCTGGCTCATTCGTTGCCTCCACTAGGAATTGCTCTTCATAATCCACATGGGAACATCAAGATTATGCCAGGAACTGGTGATTCTTACCATGGTTTGCTACCTTGTTTATGATTATAACATTGTCAAAACAGACATACAAAGTCTTACTTGCTGATAACATGGAAGATGCTCTTCTTTCACTTCCCCTCAGCGTTTTTCTCTTCTCTTAGTTCATTTGATTTTCTGAGTAGCTAGGGCAATCATTTGTATATTTTTACTGATGCATTGCCTTACTATCTATTTCTATCTTCTGTCCTAGATGCTGAATGACCTTCCTATTACCAGCTCACAAGTTTATACATATAGTAGTATTGTTCTTATTCCTAGCAGACATAAAGACGAAACCAGGAAGTGCCCACTCATTAATGCAAGCCAATAGCTTTTGAATAAAAACAAATCAAACCCAACATTTCCTCTGCTTACTCATATTTGTGAGGCATTATCTCAGAAGAATAAGTGCATTTAACCATTCCACATAAAAGGGAAGTACTGCTCAGCAAACCTATTATATCTCTTGTTTCTGACCACAATGACACTTCATCTGCCTATGCACCTGTTCTATTCACTCATTTTTTTTTCTGAAGGATGTATAAACCCTACATGAGAATTCATGGATGACACCTTTATGATATAAGTTTTTGTATTTTCTTCTCAGTGAATGCAGCTCATATTCCCAAATATTCTATGTGGGAAGAGAAAACAAATGGTGAGAGACAAGTTACTTTTTCTTGTGAAGCTGCCATTGTTAATCCTTTGAGTATCTAGTGGATGTTTAGTTGTACTTGGAAAAGTTTGTAGTTGCACTGGGTTTGGCTCATTTGACTCATAAGAAGGGATCAGAGGATCATAATAACTCTGTTGTGGTTTCCCATAGCTACATGTTTTCTTTGATGTAACAAGCAGTAATAAAATGCCTTGAAAGCTGCTACAAAATGTGCCTAATGGCTTACCTAATGATGGACGTCTCACCATATGGCATTGAAAATGGAATGAAGTTGTATGAATGTTGGGCATGGAGAAAACCATGGTGAAAGACAGGAGAAAATAAAAATCCTTTAAGATGGTCAGCAAAGAGTGAGATTAACATCTGAGGTATTTGAATTAGCATTTGTTAGAAGACTCGTTATATACAGAATATTTTTGATCTGCAGAATTATACTCAGACCTCAAAATCTGTATGGTCTAATGTGTTTAAAACTCTTGAAGTCCTTCACTTTGTGTGACTGGGGTTTCAATGATGCAAGATTTGTATTTTTGCTAAAATATGTCCTCATCTGTCATAGTGACCAGTCCTAATCTGAAGATTACGTTGCTTATGTTGCTTTTTTATTCATGTTGCTATCTCTTGCTTTTTCCATGCCATTTGAATCCCCTTCAGGTTAGCACAATGTGAATAAATCTTTATGTTGTTATTATTACCGTGGGTATACTCAGGCCCTCTGCAAATGGATTGCAGTTTACATTCAAATCCTTTGGGAGTAAGAGATGAGTGTATTGCTCTTCTGGACTGCTTTGAATGGCCTTACAATGATGTAAAATGTTCCTCAATATGAAGTATTTCTACCACTAGTCAAAGAATTTTTGAAGTACCTATATAGACTGTAAATTCCTAAAAATCTCCTTTATTTGTGGACTGTAGAACTGCATTATTTTGACATTGATCTCAGCAGGTTACACCTAGAGGCAATACTACCACTTCCTTACATCTTCTAGCACAGCATACATCTACTAGACTTAAAACATTGTATTACTAAGTTCACTATTCACAAAGTGTTCTGTTATAATTTTCCAGGATGAGCATTCCTTATGTACCTTCACTGGTGTCTTCTGTGGGGTTACACTTGTGAACTGACTAATGTGTGTATTCCTTGGTGTGTGAGGTTCAGGTCATTCCAGAGCATCTGATCTCTTCTGCACTGGCCATTTCCATTGAACCTACCAACTATAGAATAGTTCTGTATTTGAGTCATAAAAATTAACAATGAAGACTGAATGGTTTCTTCTCATCCAGGAGAATTTCCAGTCCTGGTTCTTAGCTATCTGGAGTTCTTGCTTCAGCATATGAGCAACTAAGAACTTTGCATTATTTGCCATGTTGTTTCAGTTTCTCTATTAAATACAGGTTTTTAACTTGTGCAGCACTTGAATGCCTTTCCCCGCTCTCCATATCTCTTCCCTTTTCAGTTCTTATCAAATGTATCAGTTTCGACCAGAAGAATATTTAAGAATCACGCTGGAAAAAGGCAACTGTGTTCAGATTTCACTGAAGGCATTTGCATCATGAAAGCATAGGGCAGCCAGGTTCTGTCTGCAATTGTGAACTGAAGCAAAACCAAAAATTACCCACAGTCACCACCTTGTCAACAATAGTCTGATTGTGCTGTATGAGATTAGAGATGCCAAATTGATAGAAACACTGCATTTTTTTCTGTGTAGTACACAGATGCAGTGGCAGAGCAAGCAGAGTTTTTCCAGTGGGTCATATTATGCTTTGACACATAAGCAGCTTGGTAGTAGTGAAGGAAAGTGATATTAGAGCTGACCAACTTTCTTCAAGAGCTAAAACCCGAAATCTATACTGAGAGCATCTTGATTGTGCTTCTCATGGCAGATATTAATTTGAACTTTAATAACTACATCTTCCTCTCCCAAGGTGCTACTTTTGCTGATACTAATTAGCACCGAAAGAATTTAAAAATCCCAGAGAGAAGTGGTAAGTATCACATTAGTTTATTTGCTATACTAGTGTTGAAGGAACTTTAATGGGTCACCTGCAAATCTCCTCAGAAGTTGGAAATGGTAAGGCTTGCCAGAAAATATTGAATTTTTCACCTGCAGTAAAATTACCGTGCACAAAGATCAAGTCCCAGTGAAAACATCTAGAGAAAATGTTGCCAAACTCATGGATCTTGTATGACAATGCATACTTAGAAGAGTTGTCACAATTTGTCCAGTCTCAGCAGGATTCCTGTCCAATTGACTAAGCTTCTGGAGACTTCTGAAAATTGTGTCTAGGTCTTTATCTCAGTCTAATAGGAACAACACAGCCTTTTTCTCCCTTTAGCAGAGAAAAATGCAACTAAATGCAGTCACACAACAGTCAAGAACAGGCAGGAATGTCTCCCTTGCCCTTTGCAACAAGAATTCCTCAATAACTTTCATACTTTGCGCCTGCACAGCACTCTTTGGCTACCTAGCTCATTGTTCAGCCATATCTAGAATTTCAGCTTGTACACATGAAATCATCGTTTTATATGTAGGACAGCACAAAACTCTTCAGCTGTGAACAGAAGCCTCCACAATGTTTCCTTTCAAGGTTCAGTCACAGACAGGAAAGCCAGAAGCAGAAGGCTGAAGGGCAGGTGTGAAAGGCCATCTGCTGTCATCTATCTTCAGGGCAAGAACAAGTGGTTGCAATCTCTTTCTACAAGTTTAGATCTTGCCAGCCTAGGGGATGTTTAGGATGGAATGGGGAGAAACTGCACAAAGTCTCAAAGCTGCATGTGGCATAGACCCAGTTTTGTCTTGTGCTTAACTGGTCCACCAGTACTTATAAGAAACTTATAGGCTGCCCTCCTAAAAAGGGCTGCATGGGGACACTTAGCTAGGAGACTTGGTGTATAGGATTTGATTGAGAAAAGTGGAAACATACTGGAAACAAGAGCTTGCTTGTTGGTTTTGATTGGGTTTGTTTTTTGTTTTTTTTTCCTGGAAAAGCTGGGAAATGCATATAGGAAATGCTTTCATTTCTAGTGGAAAGCAAAAGGTAAGCTAATTTTAAAATTACACTGCTAGAATTCATTTAATAAAACACTTCCTAGTAGGCAGGCACTGTTTCTATGCAGTAGGGGCTACATATTATGTAAAGCCATGTAACTTCCTCTTGCCACAGTTAGAATATCCATATGGCTGTAATGCTTATTTTACTTTGTTTTTTTGTTTTGTTTTTTTTTTTTTTTCTCAGATACTTTAGTTCCTTTTGTATCTTCATTCTAAAAAAACTTATTTTGTATTTTCCCTTGACCCAACAGATAGAACCTTTCTTTGATTGTCAGTATTACTAAAACTTTACCTTTTCCTAGATCTTAATTTTCTTGGCTGTATCAATATCAAAATAACATACCTGAGTATGCAGCACAAATATGTCTGGGCTGGAATTGTGGTCTTCATTCACCAGATACTCCTCTCTATGCCTTTAATGTATCCATTAACACTTTTTGCTTGCTGGCTACTATACAAAATACCTTTCTGATATGTGGTTTAAATTCAGTTATTCTTTCACTGATATTTTGATTTTCTCCCCACTGCCTGTGGGTTTTTTTATGGATAGAGGAAGAGGTAAGGTTTATATTTAAGGACCAACCAGTTTGGGATTTGATTCAACTTTAATTAGGCAATATAGGTTGTCTTTCTTACATGACCCTGAGCAAGTTACTTTCCCTTTTAATTTTAATCTTTACAGATAAGAAGATTTTTGTAACATAATCCTTACCCAAAATATCTCTATAAAGTATTTAGGTGTGTGGGACCTGAAGGTTCCTGAAAAACAGCACTGATACCAGGTCTGACCAACACCAATTGTAGGTTCTATGGCAAAATCTGACACTGAGCTTTCAGCTGCTGAATGTGTCTGCCAGCCCTGCTTTTTTCCATCATTCCTTCACTGGCTGCCTGTGTTATGAACATGAAGACACTGTCATGTTCTTTTCAGAATAAGAACTGCTTATTTTACCCTGATGAATAGTGTCAAGCTTCTGATTCCTAGGAATTTACAAATTAATTTTGTATTTATATTAAAGAAATTTTACTACACTGGAGCAGTCAGGATTTAGAAATGTTCCAAATGTCACACATTTTATCCATTTTTTCTTTTCAGTTAAATTCACTGAAAAGAGAGCAAGCTGCTCAGAACATGTTGCAAAAAAGTTATTGTTTGATCTGGAGCGATGTCCTTACACTTCACATCTTTCTGACCAGCAATCAAATCCTTTTCCCTTGTGGAAAGACAGGTTTATCTGATAAGGACTGTAATCATTAAGTTCTGAAGGGTTTAAATCTTTTTCAGTACCGGAAAAAAACAATGGTGACTTTTATACCAGAGTGTAATTTATTTTGGCAACATAGCACAAATGCACATTCCAGCAGCTTAACTGTATCTCAAGGATAAACTCTTTAATGTAACTATTGTGCTGTGCTCTTGCCAATTTACTCAACATAATGAGAACTACTGTTTACTGTTAACTTGAACTGGGTAGATTTATTCAGACTTTTTCATGGTTCTGTTTTTCTCAAATTGTTATGTGAAGGAGGTAGCCTTTATTGGTCACCAGTGTAATTGAAAAAAACAAACAAACAAACAACAACTAAACAAACCAAAACAAAACCAAAAGCAAACAAACAAACTCAGAAATGCAGAAGCACCTTTGAATTGCTATAAACTTGCTATGGGACAGGAAAGTAATTCCCACTATCCGAAGAGAAAATCAGAAGAAACCAAGTTGAAATAAGTTTTCAAGGTCAGCCTTGATAGGGGTCTGAGCAACCTGATCTAGTTAAAGGTGTCCCTGCTCACTGACCTTTAAAGCTCCCTTCTAACCCAGTGCATTTTATAGTTCCATGAAATGAGGTTCTTGAACTTCTTTGGTTTTTGAAAAAACTTTTGTAACATCTAAATAATCCAGTGAAAATAAAGTTTCTATAAAGACAAAGTAGCTTATCACAGAGATTCTGATAGTCTTCTTGTATCTGACAATTTGGACTGCTTTCAGGGAACTATCACTCTTGAAAAATAACACACAAGGCTCAAGCAAAGGACAAAGAGTCAATGAAACTCAGGGACAGCAACATAGATGCTAATACTTCCTAATCATATTTTCTGCTTTTTTGTAAGAGAGTCTTTGGGAAAAGCATGGATTGAAGGAAAATAAATATGAGAAAATGGTTCAGAGGAGAGCCAAATTATCTCTTAATTGAAACTGCAGTTAACATTCCAATAAGAAAGCAAAGAGGCCTGAAGAATGTATTACAAGGACTGAAAGCAGGAGGGCACTCAGTGGTAGGGAAGAGAAAATAGCTCAAGGAGCCATTCAAGTTTGAAGGGATTAAGAATGCTTGTGATTCCAAAAGAAAAAGCAAATTTAGAAGTTGCCTGATCCCATATCCAATCTTTGTTCCTTTTATCAGAAGGCAGGAGGAAAAGTACCTGCATGGGAGTAGACAAGACTCAGTAAATAGATGTTGGCAAAGGACATTTTAAACAAAATTTCATCTTCCTTTATAAAAATCCTTTAAAATAGAATCTTCTTTAGAGAACAGAGTCTTGTGTTCAGGTCCTAAGTGCATTCGCCTTTCTTGCCTACATTCTTTTCTTTTATTACAGCTTCATGCTTTCTAATATGGTTTTTATTTTGCTGCTGAAGTGAAGCACAGACACTGGTCTCAAAAAGTAGTATTAACTAATGAACCGCTTTGTTTTAGTTTGATTTTTTTTTTTTTTTTAATGCTTAATCTGGATTTAATAATACTTGTTTCCCAATTCACCCTCTGAGCAGATATGGGTACTTGCTAAGTGTTGTTGCTGTCAACAGTTCAGATAGAGGGACAAGGACTTGGTTAAAATCCAGCTGTCACCAGAAAAATCTTTCTAAAAAGAGCTCTGTGGGATTTTCTTTTCCTTCCATTTCCCTTCTTTGTGACTTCAGACATACCAGTATTTTTTAAAAGCCAAGTAAAGTTCCTTCTAGGTCAGTCATGATCTTCAGGGACAAAAGTCAAAAAGGGAAATTTATATTACAACTTAATTGATGATACATGAGGCAGAACAGAATTCATTGTTTTATATAGCTGTATCAGATATGCATTGTTGACAATTATAATAATTTTCAGCAGTGGAGTAAGCTAACACGAGTGATTTTTTATCCCTTGAAAAGCTCTCCCACACAGGTGAGTGGTGATTGTGGGACATCAGCAGTGGATGACCCTGAAAAAAAGATTTGCAAGAAGGTCAGAGGAATAAACTTGCATGGTTAGGTGCATAACCATAGAACCCTCATCTGAAAATTGAGCAAGATGTATAGAGACTGATATATAAAGACATATGGAGACTGGAGACAGAAATATAAACACTTCCTCATACTCGAGACAGGTCTCTACAGGTAGTTAGACAGTGAAAACTAAGAGAAAGGAGGGGAAACCTCCAGTGGATTCCCTGGGAAAGGAGCAAAGAGGCTTCTCAGAGCCTGTATGTGGGGAGTGTTAAGTTTCTCCAGGACCTGGGGATACTCTGCTTGTACCATACATGCAAAGAAAACAGATGGGGTAGATCAGAGGGTTCTCTAAGTGGCTTTTCTGCCTGAGGCTGGTGGGATTCCTGACACTGGCTCTTGTGTTATGACCTAGTCAGAAACAGGACCTTTCATAGAGTCTCAGCTGGATGGAAGTAACTATACCACCCTTCAGATCTTAGAAGCTCTGCTTGCGTGCAGTAAAGCAATCCTAGTTAAAATAACCAGCCCTATTGATATTCTCCTAAGATGGTATAATGAGTAGTGAATGGGAGATGATGTACAAAGAACAGGTGAACACGATCTAGAAAATACAGCAGCTTACTTGTTACAGCTGGACTGTAAGTTAGAGTAATTTTACTTCTGTAGTCTGTATGATGCCTCATAATTTGGACTTGGCATCCAGAAGAAAAAATTTTCTTGTACATAAAGACAAAAAGTCTTTTTAATTGTGTAAAATTTACTTAGTGTTAAAGAAAATCTGTTGCTCCCTATCTGAAATACAGAAGAACTCCCACATAAAAAAGGGGAATTATTGCCATCAATGAGGATGCTACAAAACATTTTATGGATTGGGCTGCTACTAGACACAAATATGACATTTCTGTGCGCTCTCAACAGCTTCACAGTTCTTTGGTCCACATTGGAGAAATATCCATGTGAGTTACTTCTGAACTCTGGTTTGTTTTTTTGGTTTGGTTTTTTTTTTGTTGTTGGTTTTTTTTTTTTTTTTTTCTGCACAAAACTGCAAAGAGTGCTGTAACAGCCGGGCTCTGTCAACCATTGAAGATGTCATATCCAAGACTGCTAAAACAATCCTTGAGACACATATTTTATTTTGTTCTAGAGCTAGAATGAGCCTTTTATTTTGGCTGGTGGTTTAGAAATGCTTTCTGTCTTCCCATGTAATGTTTTTAGGGATGGAGCCCTTACTTCACGTATTGTGCTTGGAAGGAAATCACATATTCAAGCTCGTGACTGCCATCTGAGTGTCCAAGTTGATTGAACACCAATAGCTTGACATGGAGCATACCTTCCAATCCTCCTATGAGCTCAGCTTATGACATTTTAGTTGCTGAGCTAAACATCAGTTACAGGTCTCTCTTTTCCAGGTCTGCTAAATTATGACTAACCAGCATAATCCAGGGAAGAAGTTGCACAGAATAGTATGTTTCTGAGAGACTGTTTAGCACTTTTAGGAGTCTTATAAGATTTTCAAGATTCTATTTTGTCACTGCCATGACTAACAGTAACGCTACTGCTGACATAGTGAAACAACAGTGCCTAATCTCCCTGTAAATGTTTGATGCAAAAAAGGGGACTTTTAATTTGCCAAATGATAGTTTTGTAATGCAAAGTTTAGGGATAACTACCACTTCCATCTTTCAAACATCTGAAGTATGATTAGATAAATCTTAAGTACTTCTGAGTACTCTGATCCAGGATGACAACCCTGATCCCATGTTAGAGCACAACTAGTGCAAGCCTCTACATTTTGCCTTTTAAAAGTGAAAGAGGTTGCCAGGAATATCAAATAATGATACTTATCTCTTGGAGCACTTTTTTTGGCTGCAGATAATCAGAGGCTCTCCAAGTATTGTCACAGCATATTAAACTACATCTGGTAAGTGCAGGTACCACCTCCTTTTTCTTTTTCTTACTGCTCTGGCAGTAACATTAACTGACTCATCCCAGGAAATCATTCACAACGAGCAATTAGAGCCCCCTGTTGGTGATGGGAAATACCTTTGTTTAAAGTATTTTTTGTTTTTAGAGAATTTTGGACCTCATGATGCTTCAGACTAAGCAGAGACACAGAGCAGAGCCTGTCTTGCCTTCTGTTGGATTTCACTTTCCATCCTAGTGCAGGATAGAAGAGAAACCACAGACTACCTAATACTAGTGATGCTGGACTTCATGCATATTCAGGTCCATGTCCTCACATTGCATGTTGCCACTTCATCAGATGCTTATACTAATAAAGGTTTCATTTCCTTGTACTGATGTTTTTTGTAACTGTATTTTGTAAACTGTATTTCTTGCTTTTCTCCAAAAAACAGGTGAAGACAAAGGGGTTGATTCTCTGACATTCACAAGTTCTTTTTCTATAGACTTTGAGGGGTAAGAAGGAAGATATGTGGCAAAAATAAAAGTTAATCCTGAAAAATTTCCACTTTATTTTAGAAATGAAAATATGTGTTAGATCCCAACAATTTCTAATACTATTTCTCTAGCTCTACTTTATTACTGTCTTCTGCTTTGTTTCCCAAATGGAATGTCCTTCAGAATCATAGAATCATAGAGTTTCAGGATTGGAAGGGACCTTTTAAGATCATCTAGTTCCAACCCCACTGCCATGGGCAGGGACACCTCCCACTGGATCAGGTTGCTCAGAGCCCTCTCCAGCCTGGCCTTAAAAACTTCCAGGGATGGGGCTTCCACCACCTCTCTGGGCAACCTGTTCCAGTCTCACCACCCTCATGGTGAAGAACTTCTTCCTAACTCCCAATCTAAATCCACCCCCCTCTAGTTTGAATCCATTCCCCCATGTCCTATCACTACCTGATATACTAAAATGTCCCTCACCAGTTTTCTTGTAGCCCCCTTTAGATACTGGAAGGCTAAGGAAGCATCACTCCCTTGGTCAGAAATAGCACTCCTGACCATAACCAAGAGAGTTATGGTCATGTTTAGAAGACCAGTAACTCCCAGCATAATCCTGTCTTGCCCTTAAACAGCTTCAGGAAACTTCAGAGTTTTCAGATAATGAAATGGTTCATCAAAATTGCTTCAAATCCATTAGCATATTCCTTCTTCAAAATCATGAAGCTTTAGGGTTTTTTCCAGAGCTCTGGATCTGAACTGTTTTCAGGTAAGATTGATAGAGCTGTCACACAGTAAATCTTGGATGAGCTTTGCCTGCAAGATGTCTAGAGCTTTCTTCCTTTCAGAAGCTCAGTAACATAGTTTATTGTTCTTCCAGAAGAAATTTAGAACCACTTACAAAACATTGGATATCTTCTATTGTACACAAACTACACAACATATGATTAAGTGTCTTTAATACCATGTAGCTACTATATGGAAACATCTTCCTTTGCCTTTAGGACAACTACAGTTTTATCTGAGTTTGTTCTGCATTTGGACTTGCAGAAAAGCAAGTCTGAGGGTTCGAGTAGTACTACTTTGGAAACAATTTGGGTTTTTTTTTTTTTAAAGCCTGAAAGCAATCATTTGCTTTGAAATTCCAAGATCAAGCAAGTGAAAATCATGAGTAAATGAGTGTTGTAAGAGAGAAGAAAGCTTGTGGGAAGGTCTCCTGGGAAAGACTTGTTCCAGCCACTGAAAGCAAACAATGTTTTAATGCATAATAACATGTTTCTTTTCCTCTGGTCTGGCTTCCCTCTAGAAAATGGTACAGTACTGCTAAATGGTAAGAAAAAGAATCTGACTCTCTCAGAGCAGTTTTATTTGGCTTTGTATTGCAGCTATCTACTGAGTCATTGAAGTTTGCAAATAATACCTCACCTATTCACAGAGGTTTAAATATCTTCTATTCTTCTATCCTTCCAGTCATCTCATAGTTTCCCACTACTGCAGTCACTAGAAACTTCCCCATTTTCTGAATGCACAGACATCCTAAACTACCTGCATCAGGAGGCAGTGCTTGAAACAACTGAAAGCCCTCACATCTTGGTCCTGGTTCTACTCTCTGCCCACAATAGTTTCTAATATTTGTTCTGTTAGGGAAGCCAAAGGGCTAAATCCACCATCCCACATAAATCCATTACTTTCGTTATCACACAGCACTACTTATGCTGCATGCTCCTAACTCTCTGTGTTTCTCTTTCACCTCTTCAATCCCTTTGAATGTACTGCATGCATGACACTAGCTATTTAACCTCTATCCATAGTGAGAAATATCTTTCTCACTATGGATAAGGGTGTATCAAAAAGACAAGGACAGCAGGAAGAGTTGTTGAACTTGACAAACTATACCAGTGAGGTTAAACTCTTCTCCTGGAGACCTAGGAAGATGCCAGGGAGAAATTATCAAAAAACCCTATAAGATCCCTTGATCAGGTCTTCCACCTGACTGCTGCTGAGTCCTTTACACAAACAGCATAAGAATAAAGGTCCACTGGAAGTCAGGACATACTTGGCACCTTTCAAGCCTGAAAAGTGCTTCTGCAGTAATCCTGAGTGCCATTAGAGGTCTACAAAAAGGACCATGGGAAGTCCCAGTAGGAGGTGTGTGGCCTCACTGTACTACATGCTGCTCATATGTATTGTGAAGAAGATTAAAAAGTATAAACGTGTAAGGTGCAACAGATGGTTAGAACAAACAAACTGACAGGCTAAGGATAGGAATCATTAGTACATGAGGATGGTTTTAACCTAAAAACTTTTAACATATGTTTTTAACCTAATGACTATCTCTTCCACTGGGCAACCTGCCTAGCCTTGGTCTGAGTTGCAGCATTTCAGGGAATACTGACCATGGGTATTGCAATACTGCAGTACTGCAATACTGAACATTAGTACTGCAATAAAGTTACACGTCAAAAGGTCTGAAACCTGTTAGATGGAAAGAAAGGTGTTTTTCAGTCTGGATGACAAAAGACTGTGGGCAAGCAAAGCACATCTTCATTTTGAAAAAACAAGGAAAGGCATAAAATGTTGCTGGAACGACAGGAAGTAGTGGGTATGAATTGCAACACTAGAGATTTGTGCTAGAAGTGGAGATTCATGCTCCATCCCTGGAAAAATGATGGAACAGCTCACTCTGGAGGTTATCTCTAAGCACATGGAAGAGAAGAAGGTTATCAAGAGTAGTCAGCAAAGGGAAATCATGCTTGACTAACCTGATAGTCTTCTATGAGGTTGTGACCGAATGGGTAGATGCTGACCAGTGGATGTAGTCTATGTTGACCTCAGCAGAAAGGCTTTTGACACAGTCTCCCATAACATTGTCATGAGCAGCCTGAGGAAATGTGGGATAGAAGAATGGTCAGTGAGATGGATTAAGAACTGGATGCACAATAGACCCCAAAGAGTAGTGATCAATGGTGCAGAGTGCAGGTGGAAAACTGTGACTAGTGGAGTTCTCCAATGATCAGTGTTAGGTCCAGTCCTGTTCAACATCTTTATCAATTACTTTGATGGTGGGATAGAGTGTCTTCTCAGCAAGTTTTCTGATGACACAAAGCTGAGTGGAGTGGCTGACACTCTAGAAGGCTGTGCTGCCATTCAGAGGGACCTGGAAAGGGTGGAGAGTTGGGCAGGTGAGAAATTTAATGAATTACAGGGGCAAATATAATAGTCTTGCATATGGGTAGGAACAACCCCAAGTACCAGTAGAGGTTTGGAACTGAACTGTTGGAGAGCAGTGAAGGGGAAAGGCACCTGGGACTACTGGTGGATGGAAGGATGACCATGAGCCAACAATGTGCCCTTGTGGCCAAGGAAGCCAATGGCATCCTGGGGTGCTTTAGAAGGTAGTAGGCTAGTAGGTCAAGAAAGATTCTTCTCCCCATCTACTCTGCCCTGGTGAGGCCACATCTGGAATATTGTGTACAGTTCTGGGCCCCTCAGTTCAACAAGGACAGGGAACTCTAGCATGGAGACTCCAAGATAACTAAGGGAGTGGAACAACTGCCTTATGAAGAAAGGCTGAGGGAGTTGGGTCTCCTCAGGTTGGAGAGGAGAAAAATGAGGGGCAACCTCATAAATGTTTATAAATATGTAAAGGGAGGGAGCCAGGAGGATGGTCCCAGGCTCTTCTCATTTATGCCCAATGATAGGACAAGTGTCAACAGATATAAGTTTGAACAGAGGAGGTTCCATATAAACACAAGATAAAATTTCTTTACTGTGAGGGTGACAGAGCACTGTCACAGGCTGCCCAAGGAGTCTGTGGAGTCTCCTCCTCTGGAGACATTAAAAACCTGCCTGGAAGAGTTCCTACATGACCTGCTGTAGGTGACCCTGCTCTGGCAAGGCAGGTTGGACTTGATCCTTTTGAAGTCCCTTCCAACCCTAACTTTCTGTGATTCTGTGATTCTGTCAAGCGTTATATGAAGTTTAGTTGAAGAATCTTTCTGGTTGGAAAAGATGTCTAAAATCATCGAGTCCAAACAATAACATAACTCTACTGAGTCCAGCGCTAAACTACATACACCACACCAGGTATCTCCTGCCACACCAGGAGCAGGAATAAAGTTATTAGCTCAGGAAAAAAAAAAAAAAAAAAGGGGTTAGGGTTAGAGCCCTGAGGAACACCACTTGTGAGCAGCCTAGCCACCAACTAGATTTAACCGCATTCACCACAATTCTTTCAGCCTGGCCAGCCAGCCAGTTTCTTACCCAGCAAAGAGTTCAGCAGTCTCAGACATAAGTAGCCAGTTTCTCAGGGAGAATACTGTGGGAAACTGTGTCAAAGGCTTTACTAAAGTCCAGGTAAACCACATCCACAACCTTCCCACATCAAGGAAGATCACCTTTGTACGGAAGGAGATCAAGTTGGTCAAGCAGGACTTGCCTTTCATGAACCCGTGCTGACTGGGACTGATTACCTGTTTCTCTTGGATGTGCTGCATACTGGCTCTCAAGGTGATCTGATCCATAACCTTCTCTATCTCCAAGGTCGTGCTGACAGACATGTAGCTGCCCAGATCTTTCTTCTGGCACTTCTTGTACATGGGTGTGGCATTTGCCAATCTCCAGTCTACTGGGACCTTCCCGGTTAGCCAGGGCTGCTAGTAAATGATGGAAAGTGGCTTGGTGACCAATTTACCAGCTTCCTCACTACTCTTGGGAGCATCCCATTTGACCCCATAGCTTGCCTCTGGATCAAGTTGCTTTGCATGTTGTGGAATCCCTAACACTGAAACTAAGAATGGATTAGACAAGCATCACTGAGAGTGACACAGATACTGTAGATGGGCAAGGACATGATCTAGATAACTTCATGCTTTCCTCTGGCAATAGTTTCAGTATTTTTTGTGGTATCTCTGTGTGTTTAAAATATCTCCCATATTTGAGGAGAATATGGGCAGCTCTTTGAAATTTTAGTACTCATGTGACAGAAGAAGCTTATTGTTTTTTTTCCCTCCCTTTGTTTGTGGTCTCTTGAGTTTGTTTTGCTAACTTGCATTGAGTTCAGGTTCAAAATCAATTCTGTGACTTTTTACTTAAGAGTTAGACTTTCTGCCAGCTCTGATTAGGGGAAATGCTTGAAGGCACGCAACAGGATGGTGCTTGTTTGCTTTGTTTGGCTTGTGCTGAAGTTTAGGCAGCAGTAATCAAAGGGTGCAAATACAATGCAGTACCATTCAGAGGCACTGGGATGGGATGAAAATAACTATGTTTGTATTTAGACCTAGCTCAGGTTTTTCTAAACTTTCCTATAAATGTTATTTCTATTTATTTGTGATTTGGCCAGATCTTGATAGATTTTCATGCAAACAATACAAGGCCACATACTCTTGGGTTGTCCCACTACCGTATTGTAAGACTGAGTCAAAATATGAAGTTTTTGAAATTAATTAATAAATGTAATACAATCTGTTTTCTCCTTATTTTACTCTCAGAAAAGGAGGTGGTGTTTTGCCAAAGCAAGGAACAAACAAGAACTGTATAGTAACACTCCTTGAATTGTTAACATTTGGCAAAAGACAGTGAAGGTATGTAATAGCATAATTGATACAACTTAGTATTGTCAACTGTCTTGTTTATTGTCAGCATAATTTAAGATTTTTATTTCATAAAGAAAAGACAATGATGAATCAATTGATTTCTGGTTCTTAAAAAGCTGATAACTCTTACGTTGAAGTTTGTATCTTGCTCCAATGAAAATTGAGGTTGAACCTGATCTGACCTCTGCATTTCTTATAACAGCCTGGCAATGTGAAGTTATTAATAACAAAGTATTTGGGAATGTTGTTCTAGTTCTAGGCTGACAAGTGGCATGCACTGTATTATCAGCTGGCTGTCTTGTACTTACCTTCTTAGGGAAGTAAATAGCTGGCATATTAGAAGAACTCTGGTTAAGATAGCGTGGTGACAAGAGCAGGGGAATTGGAGGTGACAGGCAAGATATCTACACTATTTGTGGTTTTAACCCTCACTTTTTATTCCTCCCAAATCATTAGCCCCTTTAACAACTTAAATGAAAGAGAGAGTAAACCAAAGGCACACTGATATTGACTCGTAGCCTCTTAAAATGCACAAGAATTGGGGCATGGTAAGTGCCTTCAGTGCATTGTCTCCTTCTAGAAAATACAAAAGACCATGAGAGTGAGTTACCAAAACATTTGTAAAAATGTAGCCTCATTTCCTCCCATTTTCGGTGTATTCTGCAGGGTCAAGGCTATCCAGTCCCATCAAGAACACATGTACTTGTCTGTCCTCGAATTACAGAAACACACATGAATTTTAATCCAATTGAATCTCATAGAACTGGGCTTAGCACTGAGTTCCTTCTCCTGCTCCACACACTAGCTTCATCTGGTTGGCCTCATTAGTGCTCCCTTAATTAATGGCATCTGCCCATGTGGCCCTGAGAGAGATAATGGTTATTCTATAGTCCTGTAGCCAGGGCAAGAAGGAAGAATTGTCTTTACCTCATAGTATTAACCTTGAAATAAAAGAGCCCTGCTCCAGAACTGCAGCCAATTTCTGGCCCATGAATTGATCCCTGTTTTTTCCAGGAAATACTCCCCATCATATGTCATGGAATGACTCCATTTGTCAATATCAAAGAGAAAGTCACTTCAAAGTCTGCAAATGTCATATGCTGAACAGCTGATTTTGCTAAGCATTGAGTCCAGCCTTTCCTCTCTCAAACAGCTTACAGTAAGATCATTCCCTAACTTTGCCAAGTCACTTGTATATTGGACAACATGAGCTTCACGGGCCATGTCAGGAGTAGTGGGGGTTTTCTGTGGCTCCTGTGCAGCTAAACAAGTACAACTATCCAATGAAGAACAAGTAAACCTCAGCTTGCTCTGCTGCTGGTTTTCTTAAGCCAGTAGTATCAAAGTTGTTACAAATTGCAAGTCATATGTCACTTTGGGTAATTACAAAATTACCTCAGGTGAAAAAAAAAAAAAAAAGGTGGATTCTCTCTGCATAAAAATAAATGCATGCATTATTAAATTCTGAAAGATTATGTTGTGAATATTTTTCTGTCTCTGGATCAAGTAAATATCATAGAATCATTCCCCAGTGAAAATTTATGGCAGATCATTTCTTTGATTTAATTTGCCTTTGGGAAGGGATTGTAAAAATGTTACACGGTTCTAAATCTGAGCCGTCCTATGTGTGCAAAACCAGCTAGAAATAAAATTATAACAGAAAAAAAATTAATATTTTAACTTTCATGTGTTTAAATTTCTTTTTCTTCCTGAGAAGCTAGTGTTTATAAATACATGAAAGTCAGTAGAATGTGCTTCATTGTAAACTACATATAAATTTTTTATCTGTTCAGTGAAAGTGGGAGCCAAGGTTTCCCAAGCCATACCACCTCTTGGGCTTTCTGATACCCAAAAATAATGTGGTAGGCAAGATGAAAAATATATTTTCCCCTTCTTCCTCCCTTGGAAGGCAAGTCATTACTCTGACCGATTAAAAAGAACTGTCCTGCTGACTAGCAGACAAGATGTCTCGCCCTCTATCCTGTCTTCCACAGGGACCAGAAACAGATGTCCTAGCAAGAGCTAGATCAGTGTGACCTGTTGCCTTGTATGTTGTCCTAGATATTGGTCTTCCGCAGCATAATGACTTCCTGAGTCTGTGGTTGCATCTGGACAGTGCCTGACAGCCTCTGACAGATTCAGTGTAGTATTCCTAAATCCCTTGCTGAGCCTGCAAGGATTGCATTTTACTATGTCTTGTCCATGCATTCTCTTGGGAGAAGCAGGCTGGGTAACAGAGAGGATGTCTACTTTTGGTGCCCCTGCCTTGCAGAGCGCCTGGATGTGTTTACCAAGAGCTGGACAGAACAGAATCACAAGGGCTGTACTTCTGTTCCTAAATGATACAGGCTTAGAAGAGGAGCTCAGTCACTGGGATGCTGTTTGATTGCTAGCATACTCTGGTACAGTTTTGGTTTGTGCTGGCTAGTGCCTTCTGAAACACTGTCTGAGTATGATTCAGGCAATAGCCTGGCTACTCCCAGCAGGCATTCATATGCTGAAGCCCTGCTCCTGAACACAGATTTTTTTTTTATTAAATGTCTTATATTGAAAGAAAAAAAAAATGCAAACAATGTTTTAGAGCTGCAGAATCAACACATGGATGCAACACAAAGGAGACCTAGAGTCGGGTCTGTACAGTGTGGGCACTGCCATTTAACCCAGGGCATGGGAACAGTCACTGGTCTTCTGTCAGGTAACAGAATGAATGGAACCAGAGAGACTGAGAAGCTGATGAGAAAAGCAAGAAGCATACTGCCCCCAGCCAGACCTCAGAAGTCATAGGAAAAGCTTCTTTTATGAACCTGAGGAGCAGTGTCAATTGCATGTGAGAAATCCACTACACTGGTAGAATAAAAGTAAGACTCAATCCAACAGCAAGATAATTAGGGGGTTTATGAACCCTCTTAATATCTATTCTGTCTCATTATGACCTTATGTACTTTAAACCAAATTTCTTCTCCTCATTTAAGTCCTTTCACCTCAAAAATGTCAAAGCTTAGCCAAACTCTAACTACTGAAGCCTTCCTTGACAGAGGCATTCTGAAGTCTCCAATAGCTCCATGCTCTGATGCACTCATGGAACACTGAATGGAACTGTATCTTTCATCTACCCTAAAAAGGACATTTACCTTCTTCCATAGGAAGAATTATCACTACAATCTTACAGTCACCCTTCTGTCTAAATTGTCAACTGTTCTACCTTCTTGTAGTCATAATTAAAGCATGGTAATCAGGAATAGGGTCAGTGTCATACAGCCTTGATAATGCAGTCTTGAAAGGCTGATGGACAAGAGATGTAAGTAGCTCTTTTCCCTAATAACAGGTATAGTGGCCATAAAAGGGCTCTCATCAATTTGTCCTCAAAAGGGCATGGTTCTTCCAAATTATCTCATGTCATAATTTTGATTCAACACAGATGTGGCAAGCACGATTTTTGGACAATTTAGTTTGACACACTGATTTTAACTACACCTCTTTCAGCCTGTCCCTATTGGCTAGCACTAGCTACATGTGGTTAAAATTGTGGTTCTTTCAGTTTCTTGTCTTCAGAAGCCTGAATATGTTTTTTCTGGAAATGGAGAAGTTATCTCTCAGAAGACTGAGGCAATTCCTGTAAGAACATTGTATTCTGTCACTGAATTCACATATTTCACCTCATAATTGATCTCATAGAGTTGATTTCTCAGCTCTTTGAATTAAAGTACTCAGAAAAGAAAGACAAGAAAATAAATATGAAGTATTTAAAAGGAGAATAAACATTTGTCGAAAACACTACATAGTGGGCATATGTTAACCAAATGTACACTCTCTCATTCATCCTCTCAGCAACCACTTCAGTCCTATGCTTATATCAAGGGATATAAGAAGACAGGAAGAACAAAGACTGTTATGTAGCATGAGAAAAAAAAGAAATCTTGATGGTGCTAAATATAGTCACCCCATACATCACTTTGAATGCTTTTTTCTTTGAATCCACAACCCTGTCAGAGGTCTTTCCAACACTTCATCAATTTGCTGTGGAGAATGAAATGGAGTGCTAACTTGGGAGGATTCCTCTTTTCCATTGGCATCTACTGGTGTCAGTAAATCACTGGGCCCTTAGGCTGTCACAGATGAGATATCAATATATAGAATTTAGCTAGACAAGTTGTGGCCTAATTTGAAGTGCTCAGCTATGTGATTCCACACAGGGAATATTCATAAAGAGAATGTTACTAAAATCCACGAGAATTATGAGAAAAGGCAAAACCAATCCCTTGATTAAAAAATTGAAAGGGACAAAAGTATTTTCTTTTGGACTAATTTCCTGTATCAGAATAGTTAAAAACTTAAATATTATTTTTCTCTTTTTGCCAACATGCATGTCGAAGTTGACTAACAGTTATAAAATCTGTTCCAAGAAACAAAATTGTAGATGTTAAGAGCCTACAATGTGGTGAATTCATTGTTTTCATTTTCTTCTCCAATGTACCTTAAGAAGCATAAATCCACCCATCAGAGAGTACATTAGCAACTTGATGCTTAGGGACTTCACAACATGACACGAATTAAATTTAATGAAAGTTCTGCAGCTGGATTCCCACAGGCCCTCAGCTGAAAATATACTTCAATGGTGTTCAAACTTGTTTTTCTCTGTTTTTCTGGATAACTTTTTTATGCCTTATTGTCTTCAAGAACTGCAGCTCAGTTCACATGTTTTGCTGTCACTACATCCATTATGTTCTAATCGTATTTTTCTTTATCAGCTGAATTTCATCAGAATTGGTCTGGATGCTCTGATGTATAGGGCAGAAACTATTGACATACTGCTTGGTCTCCATCTGCCTTCTTGGATCATGGCTTGGTTAATTTGTTGCAGGTTCTATTAATTTACTTACTGCCTTCAGTTTTTCTGATCATGCCTTGCATTTTGTTTTTCTGTAAGTGCTTTTCTTTTCACTCCTTTCTACCTACTATCTTGGTTTTCCTCTCATCTGTGTAATCTGCAGTGAGTATTTTCTCATTATATATTAATGGCCTGTATGTTCCCAAGGCTTTTATCAGATCTTTTTACCTGAAAAAAAACCAACAAAACATGTGGGGAAGCCATATCACAGGTCTTCAGAACAAAGCAGTTACTTTTTATTTTATTAGTGACATAATTCCCTGTTAATTTAATAATTTACATAGAATTATATGAATTATATGATGTTCTGGGCAAATTCTGACTTCCTTTAGATATTATTATGTACAGGAAAACTTTAGGAACTTTCTGTTGTTACATACAGATTCTGATATTGCAGTTTGGTCCATTGCATTGCATAGAATCATCATAGAATCATAGAATGGCTTATGCTGGAAGCAACCTTAGAGATCTACTCCAACCTCCGTGCCATGGGCAGGGACATATCTCAACTAGGATAGGTTGTTCAAAGCCTCATCCAGCCTGGCCTTGAACACTTGCAGGGAGGTGGCATCTACAATTCCTTTTAGCAATCCATTCCAGAGTCTTACCACCCTCATACTGGAAGAACTTCTTCCTAAGATCTAGTCTAGCTCTATTCATCTTCAGTTTAAAACTATTTCCCCCTGTCCTATCACTTGTGCAAGTTTTTACAAAAAAACCCAGCAGTTTCATTTTTGACCCGACATGAACTTTTTCTAGCAGGGGAAGGATCCCTAAAACCTGGCTCTGTCTTGTGTGTCAGGGAACAGCAAAACCCGGACACCCTACAATGCAAGACAAAAAATAAGACAGCATAACAGCATAAGTACAGCCCCATTACAGCTGAGTAGGCTGGATAGAATAAGACTGCTGATAACTGGTTCCATTAGCAACTTCACAGGATGTTGATGGGTCACTAGTCTTGAAAGGCAACATGGTGAGAATTCCAGGGTCCATCCAGGGAGTCTGTTCAGGAGCAGCAAGAGATGGGACCAGAGACAAGACAGTAAAATATGCTACTGGCTATGTTCAGGAGGCATCTAGCAAGTAGGACTGAAGCTAAGTATGCTAACAGCACAACTCAGGAAAAGAGTTAAAGTTCCAGGTCTGAATGTACATGGTGCTTATGGGCCATGGGATGTGGCAAAGGATGGAGGTTAGAGCAAGTAAGATCTACCGGTTCACTCACAGATCTGACAGTGTAGTCTTGGCTGAACTTCTTAGTGCCAGGTTTTTCAGCTGTTTCATCTAGTTTCTACCCCCTTTGAAATTAGAATCAAATGAGCTGGTTAAATATCTTGTCTGTAAGTGCAAATACTTCGCCGTTAGACACCTAAGAAGCTTTCAAGTACACCCCTGAGGTCAGGAAGGCCTGGTTAGAAAATATTTGCATTGCATTTTAGCTTTAATCCCTCCGTCTCTTAGCTTTGTTGTCTTTAAAAATGGCATTCTCATGAGGATTAATTAGTTCATATCTGTATTTCACACAAAGAGAAAAATTTCTACAAACTGCTGTTATACTAAGGATTACTTTACAAGCTAATCCTAACATTAGAGTAGATATTCATACCAAAAATGCTGAATGACTGAAAAGATCCAGTGGAACCTGTTCAGACTGCTCCACCTCGATGTGCTTGTGCTTTCATCAGTTTGTTCTGCTCTAACAAGCATTTGGAAAGTCAAAACCAGGGAGGTTCCCTCATAATGCTTCAGTAGGTGAGACAGAGGAGTAATGGCAAGGAAGCATGAACCTTGGATGTGTGAAGCCTGACACATCTGTAGTTTTTTTGTAACAAATAGCCTCATGGTCCTCAACATCCAGGGAATGGAACCTATTACACTATTGATTTTGCAGGCTCCAAATACCATCATCCCCTTTGCCTTGAGAATAACAGCTGAGACATTTGACAGGGCATCGAGAGCACCTGTGGGAGAAAAGGAGGAGACTGTCATACTCTGAAAGAAAAAAAGGGCAGAGAATACAGATAAATCTCTAATGCATTCCTTGATGTCTATATCTAGTAAATATGATGCACCTATTTTTCATGTTCAAGGTTCATTTTGGATTTTTAACAGTTCAGCTATGTGGCAGCATAGCTGGGTTACTAATTTTGTAGTAGTGCTATATTTGGAAGGTGAGCCATTACTAGCTGATTGCTGTAGCACTGTGTTGAGCCAAATTTACCCTGACACTGCTGATTTGCTCAGGGCAGACACACAGGTCTGCTTATGGCATTTCCAGACAGTAATTCACATCCTCTTGGTGCTGAAAACTTTCTATTTCAGGTGCATGTATCCAGGCTTGGCTCAACACTGCATTACTCCATGATTGTGCTACTAGAACTCCTTTGGAGAAGTTGGTATAAAACAATTCCAAAGTTGGTATACCTCCTTTGGAGGAGATGGTATGAACCAATGATTAAATAGTTTTCCTGCTGTTATTGTAAGAACCCTAAAACTACTTCCCTAAGATAATGATGGATAGACATATCCTGTTCCAAATTGCTGCATCAGCATGTATTTTTCATTTATTGCTTTGGATCATTGAGGCTTTTAAATATTAGCTGTATTCTTCTGAGCATCCCCCATTGGGCTACTCTGATTTTGTTTTTCCCTCAGAAAACTGGCATTAAGGCATTAACCGGGCCTTTTCCCAGCAATAATAATCTTATTTACTATAAATTATTTTATTTGTAGTACCTTGGAGACACTCTAATGCTTTTACATAATAAAAAACCATTTGTTTTCAAATATTTTAAAGATTATTTTCAATGTTTTTTCTCATTTTTAAAGTGGAAATAATTGAATTTGATGGGAGAAGAATTGCAGTTATTTAAAAAGTCATTTATACAAGTGTATCTATAAAGTCATGGTAACAGAAGGAAACTCTGTTTTGTATATATACATATACATATATATGTATAAAGAAAAATAACTTTTTATAGATAAATAAAATCAAAAGTACATGAAACAAGTAAAACATGCATGGGAATGAGCTTTTAATTGAATTTTTTTTAAAGCTGACATCTGTCTGCATGAAAAAAAAGAAGTCTGATAATAAGGTAGGTTTCAAAATCAAACCTGCACCAGAATGACTTTGATTTTTAGGCAAGCCTGTCTAAAAGGAGGAAACTTTAAAACCCAGTTGTAGACAGAGGATGAGATAGTGGTACAGTATAAGAATTTCCAGAATCATTCTTACACAATTTAAGCAATGGAGAGGCTAGGCAGGGCTCTCCAGTGTATACTCACAAAAGGATGTACAAGATACCACAGCAGAAAGAGAAAAAAAGAAAAAAAATTGTTGTTGTCCTAGGATTTATGGACTATGTTCTAGAAGTAGAATTATTCTATGACTGTCCAAAGGGTCCCATGTAGCTTCTGGAGACCTGAACCAGCTGATCCAGTTCAGCCTCACAGATTCCAACTGTTAAAAATCCAAAATGAACCTTGAACATGAAAAATAGGTGCATAATATTTACTAGATATAGACATCAAGGAATGCATTAGAGATTTATCTCTATTTCCTACCTTTTTCTTTTTTTTTTTTCTCTTTTTTTTCTTTTTTTTTTTTTTCAAGCAGATTCCCCAGCTAGAAATTAATCTGGCCTCTGTGGTAAGGGACAGAAAGAAAAGTTTCTATGAATATATTAGCAACAAATGAATGACAAGGGAGACCCTACTTCTGCTATTAGATACAGTAGGAAACATAGTGACAAAAGATCAGAAAAAAGATGAAGTGTTTGGTGAATTTTTTGCCTCAGTCCTTAGCAGTAGGACAAGTTACATAGAGGGAACCCAACTCCCTAAGCTAGGAGACAGTGACCAGGAGCAGAATGACCTCCACACAATATAGGAGGAGATGGTCAGTGACCTGCTACACCATTTAGCTGTGCACAAATACATGGGGCAGAATGGGATGCACTCAAGAGTGCTGAAAGAACTGTCAGGGGTGCTCACCAAGCCACTTTATGTCATTTACCAGAAGTCCTGGCTGACTGGAGACGTACAAGTGGACTGGAAATCAGCCAATACTACCCCCAGATATAAGAAGGGACAAAAGGATGGTCCAGGAAATTATAGGCCTATCAGTTTGACTTCAGTACTGGGGAAGCTGATGGAGCAGATCATTGTGAGTACTATTGTGGGGAACATGCAGAACAGTCAGGTCATCATGCCCAATCACCATGGGTTCACGAAGGGCAGGTCCATAGAGTTGTGTTAAATGAAGTTAAAACCAGATGCTGTCCAGCCATGAGTGGTGTCCCCCAGGGCTCAGTGCTGGGCCCTCCACTGTTTAACATCTTTATTGATGATTTGGATGAGGGGATAGAGTGCACCCTCAGTAAATTGGCAGATGACACTAAGCGGGGTGGAAGTATCAAACTCCTTGAGGGCAGAGGGGCTTTACAGAGGGATCTAGATGGATGGGACAAGACCAATTGTATGAGTTTCAAAAAGGTCAAATGTCAAGTCCTGCACTTCAGCCACCATAGCACATACTAGACTTACAGGCTTGGGGACAAGTGGCTGGAGAGCTGCCCAGCAGAGAGGGACCTGAGGGATGCTGATTGACAGCAGCTGAACATGAGTCAGAAGTATGCACAGGTAGCAAAGGCCAACAGCATCCTGGCTTGTATCAGGAACAGTCTGACCAGCAGGGCCAAGGATGTGATCTTACCCTTGCACGCAGCCTTGGTGAGGCTGCACCTCGGGTCCTGTGTGCAGTTTTGGGCAACACAGTACAGGAAGGACATCGAGATGCTGAAGAGGGTGCAGAGGAGAGCATCTAGGGTGCTTAGGGGTCTCAAGAACAGGTCTTACAAGGACAGGCTGAAGGAGCTGGGGCTCCTCTTCATGGAGAAGAGGGGAGACCTTATTGCTCTCTACAGCTACCTGAAAGGAGGCTGCAATAGGAAGGTGTTGGCCTTTTCTCCCCAGTAACTGCTGATAGGACAAGAGGTAATTGGTTCAAGTTGCGTAAGGTGAGATTCAGATTGAATATTAGGAAAAATTTCTTCACTGAAAGAATGGTGAAGCATTGGAACAGGAGGTGATAGAATCGCTGTCCCTGGGCGTTTTCAAAAACCAGGTAGATGTGGCACTTAGGATATGTTGTAGTGGGTACAGTGGTGTAGGACTGTTGGTTGGACTTGATCTTGAAGGTCCTTTCCAACCATTATAATTCTATGATTCTATGATTCTATGACCTGCTCTTGCAGCTTGTGACAGGGTGGGATTTCCAGGGTGTGCCTCTAAATTAGTGTTCTCTCAAGCTACATAGTGACAGACAGAATTGCAAAGGATTTAGCACTGTCCCATTTGCAGCTGTTAAGTCTGGATCAAGTGTAGAGCAGATGTAAATGTTGCTCTTCCAGAAAGACCCTGTGACCAGTGACAGTGAAACAGAATGCTTTGTGGACCAGGCAGCAGGAGGGCTGTGGAACATCATATGGAAAGGGTAGATTGTGTAGCATGCAAAGGCTGAGTGTGATCTGGGCCAGAAGGATTAATGCTTTTACAGCAATGCCACAAATTTTATTTCTGATTATTTATTTTGGTTCCTTGAAGCTGCTTTCAGTTCAATGCTTAGGTCTGCGACCCAGGAGACAGCATGGTAAATGTGTATAAGGACATGTGGATGTGTGTTTGAAAGATTACAGGTCCTGTTCAGCAAATGCACTTTATTCCCTTCTGGGAGGAATCAAAATCTACCACTAACACAGATCAGTGGATCTGATGCTCTGGGTCTACAGACCTCTTTGGGACTGCTCCTAATTCAAGGACTTTTTCCCACTGGTGATATTCAGACTCTTCACATGCGAAGGGCTAGCGGACTTGAAGACAGAGCTGTGTATCTATGTTTATCCTGTGAACCATGTCACACATTACAAATCAGTATTAATTCATGCTATCAGAAAATCTGCCTTTTCTGAACTGTCATTAAGGCCTAAAGAATACTGACCAAGAAGTCAAGATTTTTCAGGTTATGGTTTTGATTTGGTTAGGCTACCTTCCTTTTATGCTTGTTTCCTACAAACATTTGATCCCATTTTTTTAATGGGAGTAGTTGTCAGCAGTTACATATATTGTTGTTTTACATATCACTATCATTCTTCCCCTCTATGGGCACCCCCTTGTCATGGGGGAGGAGCTTGCATGTCCTTGTGAGGTTGTGAGCCATGCTGGTGGTAGCATATGCCTCCAGTAGGGTCTCCCTTGCCAGACAGGTCACAACTGAAGGGTCAGACAAAGTGTATCCATGGGCAGGATGGGCTCAGTAGCTGTCAGCCTAGGAGAAGGACAACTCTAACTACAAACCTGGGTAGATGGAACTTATTTAACCCTGTAAGGCCATCCATCTAAGAGTAGGATACTCGTAACTAAACCTAGACCGTGAGGACTTCGCTGTCACCGTCCAAGGTTGCTGGGCCCTGGCAGATGAACCTCAGGAGTAAAGGGTGGGGCCAGTTCCACGCACTCTGCACCTCACCTAAAAAAGCCACAGTGCAGACCCCAAGGGTGTACCCACACCTGTACAGCCCTGAAGGGTGTACCCACACCTATACAGCCCACAGACCCAACCCTGCATGCAGGCTGCTCAGGACATTGGTCGCTCGAAACTGACCCAGGAGATTACAGTCTTGTTCAGCAGCTCTCTGAGTGACCAAGCAGCTTTTTTCAAGGAGTTCACTGCTTGCTCCACATGGAGAGGGGCCTAGAAAAGGTGGCCTGACCAAAGCTCATCTCCACCCCCCACTCAGCTGGCTAGCCATGGTCAATAGGCATCTTCTGATGTGGTCGAACAAAGACAAAGAGACAAAGGCATACACCTGCCTCTAAAGGTGTGTTCAGATTGACGGTCGCATGTTGGAAGATCAGAACCATGTTTGATACAGTGGACAGTGGGTGTCCTGAGTGTCGTTCTGCTCTAATTGCTCATGAACTGTCACGACTTAACATCAACGTTGCTGCTCTCAGTGAAGTTTGTCTTCACAAGGAAGGCAGTCTTAAAGAATATGGCTCCAGCTACACATTCTATTGGTCAGGCAAACCCAAAACCAACAGACTCCTCTCAGGAGTTGGCTTCATGATTAAAAACTCCACCACCTCCAAACCTGAAAATCTGCTGATGGGTCATTCTGATCACATTATTTCCTTACACCTCCCACTACACAACAAGCAACAAGTTCTTCTCTTCAGTATTTATGGCCCAACCCTCCAAGCTGACCATGCAGAAAAAGTCAAATTCTACACTGACCTGTGCTGCCTCACGCAAAAGTTTCCTGCAGGTGATAAGGCCATAATGCTTGGTGACTTCAGCGCCAGAGTAGGAAAGAGCTACGATGCCTGGAAAGGAGTACTAGGCAAGCACGGTGTTGGAAACTGTAATGACAATGGACATTTCCTGCTAGGGTTTTGTGCTGAGCAGCAGTTCACCATCACCAACATTATCTTCCAACAGAAAGACAGCCTGAAGACAACCTGGATGCGTTCTCGATCCAAGCACTGGCACCTCATTGACGATGTCTCAGCGTGCCAGAGAAATGTTGGTGATGTCCGTCATAACCGAGTGATGCCCAGGGCAGAATGTCACACAGACCACTGCCTTGTGAGGTGCAAACTTACCCTCTACTTTAAGCCCAAACCTAAGAGGGGTGCCATCCCAAGGAGGGGGTTCAGAGTTAACAATCTTCAAATAGATACAGTGAGAAACAGCTTCCAGGTAAACCTTCAAGCTAGACTTTTAGATCATCCCATAGATCCCTCTTCTGAAGAGCTTTGGCAACATATTAAAAATAGCATCCTGCAGTCCTTTGAAGAATCCCTAGGGTTCTCCTCAAAGAAAAACAAAGACTGGTTTGATGAAAACAACGAAGAGATCCAGGAACTGTTGAAAAAGAGGAGAACCACTCACCAAGCACACCTTGCTCAGCCATCTTGCCATGTGAGAAAATCAGCCTTTTGTCTCTTCCATGCAGTAAGCTCCAACAGAAACTTCGAGACATCCAGAACAAGCGGTGGATCAACCTAGCAGAAAATACTGAACTATTCACAGTCACGCGTGACCACAGAGGGCTCTATGATGTGATAAAAGCAGTGTATGGACCCACACACCAGGTTCAAAGGCCTCTACTCAATGCAGATGGCCAAATGCTTCTGACAGATAAAACCTCCATCCTGACCTGACGGTCTGAACATTTTCAGACCTTCTTCAGTGCCAGTCATGTAGTCCAAGGCTGAGCAATTCAGCACATTACACAACTGGTGAAAACCGAATTGGACATAGCTCCTACCTTGGGAGAGACTCTTTAAGCCATACAGCAACTGAAAACTGGCAAGGCAGCTGGGGTTGATGGAATCCCATCTGGAGTATGGAAGCATGGAGGCCAAGCACTCCATGTTAAATTTCACAAGTTCCTTTTAAGTTGTTGGGAACAAGACAAATTACCACCAGATCTCCATGATGCAGTCATCATCACCCTGTACAAGAAGAAAGGGGAAAAGTCAAACTGCTCCAATTACCAAGGTATAACTCTGCTTCCCATTGCTGGCAAAATCCTTGCAAGAATACTTTTGAACAGATCAGCTATAGCAGAGATAGATCTATCTGAAAGCCAATGTGGTTTCAGAGCCAATAGGAGTACCACAGACATGGTATTTGTTCTCAGACAGTTGCAAGAGAAGTGTAGAGAACAGAACAAAGGTCTTTATGTGACATTCATTGACCTCACTAAAGATTTTGACACTGTGAGTAGAAAGGGCCTTTGGCAAATCTTGGAACGATTAGGATGCCCCCCCCCAAGTTCCTCAAAATGATCATCCTGTTAGATGAGGATCAGAAGGGCCAAGTCAGATATGGTGATGCACTCTCTGAGTCCTTCCCAATAATCAGTGGTGTGAAACAAGGCTGTGTTCTCATACCCACTCTATTCACAATCTTCTTCAGCACGATGCTACAAAGGGCCACGGCAGACCTCAAGGAAGAAAATGGCATTTACATCTGATATGGTACTAATGGGAGCCTATTCAACCTAAGGCCATTGAAGGCCCACACCAAGACCCTAAATCACCAGGTCTCAGATGATGCCGCCATCATTGCTCACACAGAAGCAGCTCTGCAGTGCATAACATCCTGCTTTGCAGAGGCTGCAGATTTTTTGGGACTGAAAGTCAGCTTGAAGAAGACAGAAATTCTCTGCCAGCCTGCACCACAGGAAGACTTCCATCATCCCCATGTCACCAAAGGCAAATCAGAGCTTTAGACAGTCCAGCAGTTCAGCTATCTGGGATGCATTATTTCCTTGGAGGCCAAGATCAACAAAGAGATAGACAACAGATTAGCAAAGGCATGCAGTGCATTCAGAAGACTTCATAAAAGAGTCTGGAGCAATAAACACCTGAAGAAAAGTAAAAAGATTGGTGTCTACAGAGCCACTTTACTGTCTACTCTTTTACATGGGCCTGAATCATGGCTCACCTACTGCGACTCCTTGAACGCTTCCATCAGTGCTGCCTCTGTACAACCCTAAACATCCACTGGACTGACTGTGAGACCAATGTCACTGTCATTGAACAGGCAGGGGTCACCAGTACTGAGACAATGATACCGAGGACACAGCTGTGCTGGGCAGGGCACATCTCCAGGATGGAGAATCACCACCTCCCTAAGATTGTGCTCTGTGGTGAACTTGCCACCGGCTGCCGCAACAGAGGAGCCCCAGTGAGGAGATACAGGAACTCCCTGAAACAATCCCTCAGCTGTGGCCATACTGACTGCCATCAGTGGTCCCCTCTGGCCTCCAGTCAGGAGACATGGAGACACCATCCATAACACTGCTGCCTCCTTTGGGAACACACGTAGAATCAGTCTGGAGGAGAAAAGACAGCACAGAAAGCACCGTGCCGTGCCTGTCCCCTCACAGGACACTTTCTGCTGGGCCTTTTGCAGCCACACTGCCTGTCCCCCATTGCCCTTATCAGCCCTCAGAGCGCTTGTGGCAAGGGTGGGGAGAGAGAGACCTTCTGAAATCTTTGTTTGCGAAGCCAAGACATGATGATGATCATCATTCTTTGACCTGACTATTTATTAAAAAAATGATGCATGTATTTATAATGTTGAATTACACTTGTAAAAATAAACATATAATACGAATTGTAAATAATTACTGGTAAAGTTTGTCTTCCTACATACTTAGAAAATACATTCCTTTTTCAGGTTAGCCTACATGACCTTCTGGTAAGGAAAGTAACTACAAAAGTAATCAGAAACAGTTTTAATGGTGCGACCAAAGGATTTTCATCTGTCACTGGATCAGCTTTGCAAATGCTTAGTGTGAATGATTAATGTTCAACAACTGGACAGACACACAAAATAGCAGGGGATATGCTCTTCTCTAGGACTGTGCAGTAAACAAAAAACAGAATCTCTTCTACATACCCAGCTGCAGATACTGCAGATGCCTATAGTAGGCTTTTTACTTTATGGAATGCTGTCAAAATAGGGCACATATCTTTACATTCAATACTTGTACTGCATGGAAGCTATAACTAATAGGAAGGGGAACACTGATTTTTTCCAGTAAGAATTCTTTTTCTTATCCTTCACTCCCTGAGAGCCAAGTTATTAGCTATCAGTGGAGGTTGCAAAATGCTTGAACTTTGCTTTTTAGTGGCAAGAAAGTGAGATTAATGGTAGTTCTACTGTCTCTGCTGACAAGAAGCCCATTTCCATTTTTGCTTTTATAGGAAAGCATCACATTTCTCGCAATTTGCAGGAAAACTGTCAGCTAGTTATTAGGAGAATAATATATATTTGTCCTCCCTTCTGAAACATGACATCCTGGTTGTCACACTAGCAAATCAGCATGTGAAAGAACTGTGCTGCTGTGTTTGCTGAGCAGTTGAGTGCAGGCTTCACTACATTGGGACTTCATAAGCCACTCAATTCACCCTCCCCACTCAATTACCCCACATGTAGACTTTGCATTTTCCTCATGGGCTTCTCGCCTGCATGTTTGTCCTCTGTCTGCTGCAGATAGTTTCACAGAAGTCTGTGCTGAAGCAGTGTCAAACCCTGTGTCCTTTGTCAAGCAGTTGATCCCCACTGAAGCTTACCTTTGGGAGTTGTGGGATGTGGGGAGTGAAATGTTGCACAAACCATTCTCTGTCTCCACTGCTTTGTGTGCACGGAGCTGTAACACAGACTTGTGTTTGCCTAGAAGTTTGTCTCACACTTTTTGATTGGTTGTGTAATCATTAATTTCCTCCATTTCTTTTCCCAGTCTACATCTACCAGCACTGACAAGGGGCTGCACAAAGATAAAAGAGCCTATGTGGTTTTGGTAAGTTAGTGTTTAAGTCCCAGGCTTCTATATTTCATAGAGTGAGAGAAGATCTCAAGTCTCAAAGGACCTGTAAGGATCATCAAGCCTAACTCCCAGCTCCTCACAGGACTACTTGAAACTAAATCTCATGACTGAGAGCATTGTCACTTTCTTGTGAAGTGTGGAGGAGTTCCAAAGAACTGGTACATTTGAAGCCATTCTCAGGCTGACACACATGGATTGTACAAGAATGGCTTGCGAAATATTATTTACTCTCTTCAGATGTAGTTTTTATGGCAGTCTTGATCAGTAAGCATTAAATAAATTCCACCGTTTTTCACTTGTGGAGATACAGAAGCAGATGTCTGAGGACGAAGTTGGTACAACCAACACTGTAAGAATTTTCTTCCTTTTAACTAGCTCTGGAGAGCATTTTGGAATCAATATCTCCTCTTCTAACCCTCCAGCTTTTTGATATAATCAGTGTGGAGGCTCTAAATATGACAAATATAAAAATAGAAAATGTTTGTTGAAAATACACTTGTCAGATTTTGTTATGTTTTGTTGGTGGTTTTGTGTTTTTTATCAGAAAATAATACTATTTCTGTTCTACTGTAAGGAAGGTCACACTGTATGTAATCTAGACAATTCTATAGGAGAGCAAGATTCCTGACCTCTGAACAAATGTGCTGTGATTGCTGTCTCCTCCTGTGTGTTTCTCATCTGTTTCTAGCTTCAGAGGTGTCTTCACTGATGAATACTCTGTCATAGATTGCTGCTGTGTTTAAAGTCAAAGGCAGATGAAAGGAAGCAGGCCCACTATATTATCATCCTGCTGTATGTAGCAAAAAAGTAATATGGAAGACATAAGTTTCTCTTGTCTGTAGGTTATATGAGGTCTGCTAAGAGAAAAATGGAAGCAAGTGGCAGGGGTTACTGTTACTATGGGGTTAGGCAGCAAGTGTCTGACAAGCAGTGCTGCTGAGGTCCACCAGAGACCTTAGCTTTAGCCTAAGGATGGCCAGCCAACCTAAACTGCAAATCATGATTTTTCAAAGTTTGTCTGCTCTGGGGAACATTGAATTTGAAAATATTGGGATAGGTGGAAAAAGAAGGCATCTGATGAAGATGTTTTTATAGTAACAGAATAGGTGGAGTGGCAAGAAAGAACCTATTTGTTAGGAAGTGGATAAAGCCTTTATCAAGGTAATGAAGGCCCTTTGGTGCACTCATGGCCCTGACAGCCCACTAATAATATTACAGCAGTAATGGTGAGTGCTGCTGAGGAGAATTGTGAGATTGTTGCAGCAGTGAAGCCCAAGTGTGCATTTGGAAGGAAGTAACTGATGTTTTGGGGAAGTGCTGTGGAAGGCAGGCTGTAGGAGAACAAAGTGAGATCTGGAGGGAAAATATAACATCATGCTGAAAGCTTGCAATCCTCATTGGTTCAGCTTTTTGTTACAAAAAAGCTTCAGTGAAATATTAAATGAAACACCTCCATAAAGTTTATAGCTATGCCACACTGGACATCTTATTTGCCTAATTTCACCTGAAAGTCTCATCATTTCTCTGTGACTGATTCTGCAGAAATACATCATATCTAGCAGAATGGTCAAGGTCTGGAAGTCAAGTTACTGATTTCTGAATTTCTTTCACTGAAAGCACAGCAGGCCAGTTTAAAAAGCCATGTTTAGACACATTTCCTTATTTCCACACACGCTTTCCACAGTCACTCTCTGCACTAATTTTAGACTTGTAAGACAATGGGAGGAAAAATGTACATGATGGAGTATTGTACATAAGGCAGTGAGGAGGCTTTTGCAGCCTCCCCAGATTCTGAGTCACAAATGGGATGTCCAAATTTGCTGATCCTTCCTTTGCCCCTTCCTTGCTTGAGGACAGCTTCCCTGACATTGCCAGAGCCTGAAATTTTACTCTCTTACAGCAGCATTACTTCCACCACCTAATAAATCCCCATGGCTTAATATATGTACATGATCTCCTTAACTGTTTTGATACAGGGTCCTAAAGATCCTCTTACTGCATTTACCTTTACTCAGAGAGTGAATTGTTGTCCAGCTACCCCAACTTTGGTACTATTTTAACTTTCCTGTTACAATTGAAGCAGTATAACCCAGGCTCTTCAGACCTTATTTATAGTAGTTATAATGGTGCATTTCCTCCCATGGGAAAAAGACACACTGGCAAAAGAATTGTTTTGCTGTTACTGCCTTTACCAGTTCCTGGAATTCAACAGCTTTACTGTCTGTTAGGCTGGTAAAGCTACGGCTTTAGACTTTGGGTCAAACTCAGTGAAAGGGAGCTAAGAAATTCAAACTACCTTGCTTCTCCTGTGGGCAGAGCATACACAGACAGCTCCAGTCACCCTGCAGAAACTTGTTTTGTCTATCTAGGGACACCACTGGGTTGTCTGCCAGCACAGTTGTCAGAGAGGTGTGTGATGCTTTTTCCCCACACTCTTAACCAGCATTTCTCTGCCAGTAAACATCCAAGTTTAGACTGGATATGGTGTGACTGTATTGTTAAGGCTTGTCACTGTATTAGAAGAGGACAATGTTGTACTCTTGTAAGTAGCTTTATCATCACACTTATATTAGGGGCAATATCAGTATAAGCACTGTAGTACAAGTGAGAATTAGGCCACTTATCTATCACACACCCAGTTGCTGACGAAAGGGCCCAGTTACAGTCAGCTCTGAACCCCCAAGGAAAAACTGCATGAAAATATGATGATTGAGACAAGTTATGTATCACTGGGGGCATTCACAACTGCATGCAGTTACAGTGGTGAGTTTGAAAAAAAGTGCTGAAAAAAATAATCTAACAGTTACTGTACTAACCTGATGTACCATGCAGTGGTTTCCTGGCTGGTGGCATCACCCTTGTTTGGTAGGTTTGTTGGGCTGACCAAGGTTTTTTGGTCTTGATACTTCCTGCAGTTCTTAATGAAATATGATTCTATGACGTCTTCAAAGGTTTTCTTAAACTGCTAGGCTACACCTAGATTTCATGCATTTTATTTTCAACAAGATTATTCAAGAAAACAAAAGACTCAGTTGACAAAACACTGGAGTATAAGAACAGCATGACAAGATGATGCTTGCTTATGAAAATATGGCCCTGTCACATCCAGCTGCTTAATCTTTATAACTTTTCGTGCTATGGCCCTTACCAGATCTTGAGGGTTGTATCATATTTGTGCTTTTTCATGCATACTACAAGGCATTACAAAGTATTTTAGTAGACATTCTGTGTATCCTGCTATTGAACTGGATTGTTGTCCTGTTTTTTAGAGAAATTCCAGAAGCACTGTTTCAGATTTTTTCCATTCACAAAGTAGAGTTGCAAGACACCAGCAAATATATTCCAGAGAGCAGAATTTTCTGAAATTTGTCCTGTATCTCATAAACTCAGAGACTGTGTATAGGAAGAAAGTATTTTGCAGCAGTAGCACCTCTCTGCCCTCAGAGCAAGATTTCTCTCATAGTCTCTAAGGTGCAGACTCGAGACATGATATTTCTGCTGCTACTTGAGACACCCTGTCACTCCCTGCCTCTATACAAAACATTGCAATAAGTTTCTACCTTTTAATAGTATCATGAGGAATCACCCATTCCTTAGATGTAAATAGTTTGCATCTTGCCAGTGCAGGGTCCTAGGAAAATATGAAAAAAACCATTGACTCTTGTCTCTCACGAGCAGTAGAAATCTATTTTTGATGGGCAATAGAAGTGTTTAAAGGCAAAGACTGACATTTATCTGAACCAACAAAACTTCTGTCATCATCCAGGATGAATCCAGAAACAATCCTAACCTGAAATGGGGGGAAAGTCAGTAAGCATTTGCTTGCCTTATCTGTCTGTGGGAGTGCACTACAGGCTGCAAACTCATTATCCCACCCCAGGCATAGTCTTGCTTTTCTCACAGAACCAACATAAGGCAACTCTACAGGGAAAGTGAAAGCTAAGTGAGGAGATTAAATTGTTTCAGATGAGCTATTTGCTGATTTTGATTATAAGACAATCATGACTAGTCTAGTTCTTCTTAGATGGACCAAAAACACATTATGAAGCCTCCATGATTTTTCCTCAGAACTGAAACTATGTCCAGCATGTACAACAGACTAGGCAAGTTGTTTCTGAGAGGCTTTTTTCTTGAATTCAAGAGCAAACTTTTGCCCTGTCCATCATAAGCCTGCTTCATAGCAGAGGCAGCATCCCTCCAACTACCTCTACGCTTTCATATATGTATACAGGAGCAGGACACACTGTATTTCTGGTACTGTTTGGCATTCAGTTGTGTCTCAGCTCAAGTACATGGTCATAGTCCATCACTAAGAAGAAGCAGTTAATAAAATACTAGGCTTCCATGCCTTGCTTTTCCTCCTCCAGGAGGAGGAGACTGCTATAGGAGCAGAGTTTTAGAGGACATGTGGTTGCAGCCCTTTGAGCCTATATTCTGTAAGTCCTTTGAAACATTCCGGTTTTCATTACACACAGCTTCCAACCTGTTTCCATCAGCATGTTTGTTGCAGGGATCTGCTCTATGAGACTCAGTAAATATACCCTATCTGAACTTCTAAGATGAGCATATGTTTAATCTCAAATTCTCCAGTCAGCTTTTCTTTTCTAAACCCATTTCTCAGGGGATGAAGTGCAAAAAGCAGAAGCTAGTTTCTGTAAATGTCTGGAATTGTTCCGAGGAGTTTGGTAAAATTTGGGGGATTTGAATATAAAGGGTACAGTATGTTTTCTGCTTTTGATTTCTCTGCCTCTGTATTCATCTATAATTTGTGGAATCACAGTTAAGTCATATTATGCCACTGACATTTTTGTATGCTATAATCATTCCTGATTGCTGTCTCTGCCCTTTGCTAGCTGGTTTCTGTCTGCCGAACAGCTCTCTGAAGGGACCACAAATGATAAAAAAAAAAAAAAAAAAAAAAAAAGAAAGAAAGAAAAAAAAAAAAGACAAGACAAGTGCCAGCAAGGCATTTTGTTTTCATCTCTGAAGGTTTGAGTAAAACAGGTCTGCTGTGAAAAACACAGCCAAATTAAATGTTGAAATAAGTTAATATGCCACCTAGTCATCTTTCTTACTAATTTCCAAAGCAACAGAAACTTGCTCTCATCAGCAAGTCTTAAGAAGCATTGGTTTCTGGAAGGGAAGCAGTCCACATTCTAGTAAGGCATATGCCTCACCATGAAGGGGAAAAAGAGACGTGATTTACATTAAATCTGTCCTCTTTCTGCACTGTACCATATGAACCTCTCTTGACCTCCTGTCAGGCCCTGGCTTGTGTCCCTTTCTGTTTCTGGTTGCTCTCTGTGTGCCTCCTCCACAACCTGTTCACCCATACAGAAACTGCATTGTACCAATTCTGCCCTATGCTGGACTCAGTGCAACAAGGAAACTGTTCTCTGAACAAACTATTGCTCATAATGTGAATGAAAGTCAGTGTTGTGGCCTGGCACTGGAATGTCAATTGAGGCTGGGAAGCTTCCTCCATTCTGGCCATATGCCTCCAGTATTCAGAGTGTTGTACTACGCAGATACCTGCATCTTCAGGGTGAAGAAATCCATAGGCAATACCATCCTGGAGCCAAAAGAGTTTCTCATTTTGAGGCACTGCTTAGAACATACGAGCAGTGTGGCAGAAGGGTTTTTACAAAGGCGTCCAATTTTGCATCCTTGGCATATTGTCTCAGGTAGCACTTAACCTCAGATGGGTTTTAATCATTAACTCTTTCACATTCAGATTCTACATAATGGCAAGCTGTGTGTTAGGTCTTTTCAAGTATACGTTCAAACAACCAATCTGGCCAGGGAACCTAGTACTAACTTCAGCTAAAGAGCTGCTAGATTCTTCCTAAGGGTAACCTTCTCTTCAGTCTCAGCTAATTTAATCTGATAAACCATTAGCTAGTGCATTTGTGAGGCAGAGCTATGACCAATGATGAGAGAGGATCTACTGACAGCTTACAGGCACTTGTTATACTTACCATCTTATTTAAGTCATTAATACAGAAAGAGGTAGCAAAAGGTGATGGAGTTCACTGTCACCGAGCATTTCTCACTAGATTTCTGCACAGGATCTGGATCATTTTAGTTCTTCCTGTACTGCTTCCAGTGCTATGATTGTGGTCTTTAAAACAAATCACAATAATGTATTTTAGATGCATTTGTTTCCAAGCAAACATATTGATACTCACAAGGAAAAAAACAAGCAAAATAGAGGAAACTGAAGTAACAGATGAACATACAAAGTTTAGGCTAATTTTCATGTGTTTCAAAGGTAGGGATCATCACCATAGCTCTTCCTTTTATGTCTTTTGGATTAATAATTTAGTGAAAAAAGCTGGGATGAGCTTATTTAAAGATAATTTTTATTTTATATAAAGTATTTTTATTATTTATTTTAATACATTCATTAATTTTAGCCTTTCTGACATTTTTAGCCACTTTAAGTTCCTCTTGTAAATTATAATATTTTTCTCCACTCTCTCTATATATATGATGGCAATATGAATAACAAGTCTTTCAAAGAATTTATCTAAATTAACACAATAAAATTTGAATATGCCATCAATCTTTTGTGCATGCTGACGCCTTTTACCACATACAAATTTTAGGGTTACGCAATAATTTTCCTGGCAATATAGGCCCTTACATTTGCAAATGTGATCTTTAGTATCTCTGTGCATTAGTTCCCATTTATAGAAACTATGAGATCTAACTGGCCTCTGAATTTTTTTGATTAACAGAATTCAATCTGGATGAGACCATAGTAATTATTTCATCTGATCTTTTACAGAACACTGACTGGTATACAGAGATCTCCAAGACCAGATGGAATTTATTTTGATTCACACAGACAAAGAGGAGGACAAACAGTCTTCCTTTTTCAAAAAAACAAATCACTGTAAAGACTTCAAGTGTGAAATCTGTCTTACATAATTTTGGCTTCAGCTTTGGTGTTTATCTAAGTTCCCTCTCCATTCAATATAGAAATAAGCATTGCAGGCTGACATGTCTAAGAGAAGCGGGCTCTGCCACCTCCAAGAGCCATCTGTCTCTCCCGACTGCCTATAGAGGGAACTTAGACAATTGATTGAGGACAGATTTTCATAAGCAATTATGATAACTTAAATCCCACCCCAAGTGCTAGTGTTGAGACATGCCATCAGCTGTCTAATAACTAATGCTCACATATCATAATTTATTTTTAACTTTTTTTAAAGTGTTCCTTCCTACCACAAACACTTGTCTGGACCATTTGTAGATTAAATTGCCAGTTACCTAAATGAGCACTCTCCCACTCTCCTCCTTGTGGTATATACTAAATTACAGTGACCCTGTGGAGTTGATAATCTTTTTCACAAACTTAATATATCAATTTATTTTCAATCTCCAATAATAAGCCAGACTTGCAAGACCATAAATCATCTCTGCTGCAATATAAACAAATAAACCTTGAAAAAATCCTGAGGGATTGTTTGGTCTCCTTCCTTTTCTCATGGTAAAATTATCTTCTTTCTCAAGATGGAACCTCTGTCATTCCTAACAGGAATTCCTAGCCTGTTCTTGAAAGCCTCCAAAAGTGGAGATTCCACCCTAACCAAGCCACTAACATGGCTTCTAACCAAGCCAGGTTAGAGTTTCGCTACTTACACTACTTTTCTTAGAAGAAAGTTTTCCATAAAATTTAAGCATCACCATTACGGCTGAAATTAAAGTCCAGTGTTGCTGCCTTTTTAAATCTTGCACTCTCTGCATTTGGAACAGTAGGGTTTTCATAATAGTAGATACAGTAAAAAATCTTCACTTTTCCCTCCACATTATTTTATAAAAATGCAAAGAAGTAGGACTATTTAATTTTTTTTATTAGTTTGGGTTTTTTGTTTGTTTCTTTGTTTTTAACCTCTATATGGAGTATATGTGTTACTTGACAATGTCACTCTCTATGCAACACTAACATAATTCCTAGTTAATTTATAGTGTTGAAACACTGAGGCATATATATCAGTGAAACTGTTCTCCTAACTTTGGGTTACTAAGTATAGACAATGTATGACTAGTGGTTTTTAGTAAGAACGGGCATGATCATAATCTCCAGACTAAAAATGAAAGGCATGGCTGTGGGAAAAGCATTCTGCTAGTGGGTCCAAGTATAATTTTTCCAGATATGAAAAAAAGCATAAGAAAAAATACTGTAGCAGATGACAGGCTATTGTTCTTTCCAGATATGGAATATGCTGAGACAGGAATGTGAGGAGATAGGTAGCTAAGTTTTAACTCACTTGCAAAACACTGCCCAGACAAACAAGCTTTCAGGATCATTTCCTGGTAAGGAATCAGGGATATCATTTTGCTTCAGGGATGTAATTACAATTGAAAGTTGGCAATGGACTTTTTAGGTTGTCAGGTAGTAATAGGACTAGGGGGAATGGATTCAAACTAGAGGAGGGTAGATTTAGACGGGTTGCCCAGGGAGGTGGTGGAAGCCCCATCCCTGGAAGTTTTTAAGGACAGGCTGGATGGGGCTCTGAGCAACCTGATCCAGTGTGAGGTGTCCCTGCCCATGGCAGGGGGGTTGGAACAACCTGATCTTAAGGGTCCCTTCCAACCCTGAAAATTCTATGATACTATGATTGAGTGTTGGTACTAGTTCTGTTTAATAGCCTTAACAATGATCTGGCCAAGGGGATCAGCTGCACCCTGAGGAAGTTTGCAGATGAGACCAAGTTACGGGGAAGTGTTGATCTGATTGAGGGTAGGAAGGCTCTGCAGAGGGATTTGCATGGGCTGGATCAATGGACCTAGGCCAGTCATATGAGGTTCAACAAAGTGCTGGGTCCTGCACTTGGGTCACAAAACCTTAGGCACGGCTACAGGCTTAGGGAAGAGTGGCTGGAAACCTGCCCACAGGAAAAGGACCTGGAGGGGCTGGTCAACACCTGGCTGAAAATGAGCCAGCATTGTGCCCAGGTGGCCAAGACAGCCAACAGCATCCTGGCTTGTACCAGAAATAGTGTGGCCAGCAAGCTAGGGCAGTGACTCTTCCCCTAAACTTGGGACTGATGAGGCCACAACATTTATCCTGTGTTCAGCTGTGGGCCCCTCACTACAAGAAGGACACTGGGGGGCTGGAGTGATGCTAGAGAAGGGCAAGCAAGCTGGTGAAGAGCCTGGAGAACAAATCCTATGAAGGGTTTCTGGGGGGACTGGGGTTCTTTTGCCTGGAAAAAAGGAGCCTGAGGGGAGACCTTTACCATTCTCTACAGCTACCTGAAAGGAGGTTGTAGCCAGGTGGGTGTCAGACTCTTCTCCCTAGTAATAAGTGATAGAACAAGTGGAAATGGCCTCAAGTGACACCAAGGGAGTTTTAGAGTGGTTCCAAAGAATGTTTATCAATATGGTGATAGGTGCTTTATATATATAAATAAATATAAATATAAATATAAATATAAATATAAATATAAATATAAATATAAATATAAATATAAATATAAATATAAATATAAATAAATATAAATATATGTATATATTTATGTGTATTTGGAAAAATTTATTCACTGAAAAGGTTGTCAGGTGTTGAGTCACCAGCCCTGAAGGTGTTTAAAAAATGTGCAGATTTGGGTTTTAGAGCCACAGTTTAGTGGTGGACTAGACAGTATAAGGCTAATGGTTGGACTTCATTATTTTAAAGGTCTTTTTCAACCAAAATAATTCAATGATTCTGTGATCCAAGGGCTGAAGAGATTTCTTGAGTGATGCATGGATGATTGACCATGAGCAGTAATGGCCAATGCACTGTAAACAGAGATATGGTGTAAGAACAGTGTTACAAAGGCATGTAGAAAAAAATATTTTCTTCACACAAATTATTTTCCAATAATGTCAATAACAGAGCAAGTGAAGGCTGAGGAGAAGACAGAGGAAGCAGCAGCTGCAGTACAACATTAGTTAAGAAAAAACTAGATCAGAAACTACCCTTACTGTATTAAAATTACATTATAGTTGTATTATATAAATACTTTTAATACACAGATTTTAAATATTGTACATATTACACATAAAATGTCATACTAGCACATGATGGATTTAGGAGGAACTGTCTCTTCATCACTGCAGGCTCAGAAGTAACAGTCTGAACTGCTCGGTCAATCTTCAAAGTTTTGGCTACTAAAACTGAATTTTGTCAGTCGCAAGTATACCCAAAGACCTTAATTGTCTTGACCAAAACCAGCCACCCACACCCTGAACTTGGCCCCAGGTGTCTCTTTTAGGCTCCTATCTGGGCTTTAGCCCCTGCTGGAGGTGCATTTCAGGAATACTGATCTCTCATTCAGCAACAGCCCCGCCTAGCAGTGGATCCCATTGATCTGCTCTGCCTGTACTCAGACTTATTATCACTGTGGACCATGGTCACTGAGCTGTGTCTCACCTTGGGCTGCCCTCTTCGAACCTTATCCTGGTCCTGACATGTGGATTTACTTCCTGGTGTGAGCTCAGAATCACCATGAGCTCACATGATAATCTGGACCCTTTGTTGAACTTGGCTGCCATCTCTGAGTTTGTCCTGCTCAGCTTATTTGGGAAGAGTGGGATCAGAGCTCTGGCTGATGAGCCTTCCCTGCCATCCTCTCATTGTCTTCAGCTCCTGGCTCCCTTCCTCTAGGGAGCAACCAGCCCCCATTGTACCCTGAAAAAATCTGTCCAAAGTACTGTTACCACTGTTGCTTTTCCAAATTACTCTGTTGAGATTACAGAAAAGCTCAAAATATTTATGCTACACTTCAAAGACCCTCTAGAACATTGTAATTTCAATCTTTTTTTCTGTATAGAGTACTGTACAGATTTTATTGTGGAACATTTTAATGCTTGATAACATATTAGAATACTTCAATACAGAATACTTCTGTATTATTCTGTATTATTCTGTATTACTACTTCGTATACGCTAAAATGAGTGCATCTGAACTCTTGAGCTGAGTACCCTGCTAGGAAATATGAAAGTGGTTAATCTGTTTCTCAAGATGGTTTTATGTAGACTCAACATGTCACCTCACTGGAACTAGCTTAGCATTATGTTTTGTTATGCAAACTGGATTCCAGATCTTCTGTCTTAATAATGTATGTAAGTGTCAGATCAGTATTTTAGTGTGAAGATCTCTCTACACAGTTTTACTAAAGTATGTGTCCACCAAAGGGAGAACTGGCTTGCTGACATGTATGTTCTCAGATAACAGAACTCATGTGGAGAGTTGTAAGAGCAACCTGCATAGACCCTCATGGAGTGTTGACCATGGGTATATGATCCTCATTCACTCCTCATAACTGAATGAAATTTTCATTCATTTCACCCACACAAAATAACTTTAGGGACAATTTTGCCTCTGTTCAGGTTAAAAGTTAGGTTTATTAATGATAAAAGACTTCCAAACCTCCTGCAAGACAGGAAAATTAAATGTTTGAACCAGACATCTGAGCAAAACAAAATGGAGGTTAGCATTATTTTAAGGAAGAATGAAAGAATAAAGACCTTCTTAAGTTTTATTAGATCTGAAACAAACTCTGGGACTGCAGACACTATGTAGTATTTTGTTTTTCAGAATCAAAAATTGGTTCCATTACAGTCTATGCTATTCTTATACAGCCTAGTCTTCAAGTTTCATTGAACTACAATTAGACTAAGAAGGGACCCAATGAAACGTGTCCAGTTTTAATATATATACATCCTTTCCCCATTTTGGCATTATTATGGGAGTAAATACCTAAATCCCTAAATATATTGAGGAGTTGAGGGTTGATTATATATTTTACACAGATAACCTTATCACACTTTATCTTTTTTTTTTTCCCAAATATATAACTTTATGTATGCCTGTATATACAGTGATGCAGCCCCACTCATATAGTCAGACTCCTACAGCTATTGTCTTTTCTACCTCTGTGATATCAAGAACTAGGCTAGCAGGTTGGCACAAGTTGCTCAAATGGGAATAGATTAAACTGATAGCTGTCTACTGGTAAGTGGTTGAAAAAACTACTGTCTATTCTTGGAAAAGTAATTATGATACAGAAACATGAGAACATAACAAGTGACTTTGAACAGGGAGAGCAAAAACTTGTCCCGAAATAGTATCTTTCTGTACTGAGAATACTCAGGTTTGATTGTGAAAGTTGTGGCTTCAGGGAGCACAAAGCAAGCACAAAATAAGTAAATGAAAATACACACATTCTCACACACACAAGCAGAGCAAGGGAAAATAGAAAAGGAGTTCAGTTTATTTACGTGGTTTCGAATGAAAGTCGGTGTCACAACGAAGGACAACATGGGCCTTAGATTGCTTTTGAAATAGGTAAGGTCATCTTTTGGTTAGAACTTGAGGAGAAGTTGTGGTTTGAGACGTTCCTCAAGCAACAAGCCAATGTCTTAAGTCTGAGGCCTAAATGACTTAAACCTGAGGTCCTTATTTTAAGAGTATTACTAAACACTTCTAAATTTAAATATTTGGTTCTAGTAATTATCCAAAGACATTTAGGTTTCCAGCAGTTTCGTGGAGTTAGCAAACTTGAAATCACGTCCTTAATGAGAAGATTTAGTTGCTATGTACACAAACACAATAAATATAAAATATATACATGATGCATGTAATTCTACAGAATAAAGCTGTTAGTTACAAATAGCTTTTTCATTGCTTACTAAACATTAATAAAGAGAGTTAAGTATGTCACGTCTCTTTTTTTTTTTTTTTTTTTTCCTTTCCCTTAAGGCAACCTGTTTCAGATACGAACAATCATGTTTTGGCAAGTTAATCATTAAACAGTGAGTTATTAACTTTAAACTTCCTTCATTCCTGAAAGCTCTGTTGTAGAAGCATTTTAGGTTGGGGCAACTCCTCTTACATAAGAGAGTCTCTGCCAAGTTATTACCTCAGTTGGTCTTTATGTTGTAGGTGAATGTTTATACAGAGATTTCTCCTACTTACACATGAGAGGGCTACAGGAGAGCAGAAATGCCAAGGATATGGCAAAACTGGGAAGAAGGCAGTCTTGTGCTTGATAAAACCAAAGAAAAAGCTCTCCAAAAACGAATGGAGAAAATGAAAACAAATGCTTGAAATGTAATTCTGTCTTCCATGGAGTCCTCCTCACTCCTGCTGCTCTCAGCAAAAGCAGACATCTCTTGACACCTTGCAGAAGCTCAAGAATACCTGGCTGGCTCTCAAGGGTAAGTCTAAACTTGCCTGCAAGTTCACCAGAAAAGCACTTAGCATGTTTTTCTGTTTCCACCTGATTTTTCTTTTCATTTTGCTTAGAGAAGCTCTGGTCAATGAAGTTTCTACTTCTCAGAAATTCCACCAAACAAATGCTAATATGCTTGGTTTGCAAGTTAAAGTGCCAAGTTAAGCAGCTATCCTGAAGGTCTTGGACTCCCTTGGGTACTTGAGGTTTCTAGGTTCTTACAAAAAGGATAGAGAACATGACATAAATGCACATTCTTTTATTTTTCTCTTTTTGTTGGTTTGCTGGTCTGGGGACAGTGTGTACTAGCAATCAAGTTCTGCCCTGAGCTATTTTTATCCCAAATTGGTGCTCTTTGGTCAGACAATTAGATCAGGCAATTAGGGGGCTCTGTTGTTAGGATCCCTTTTAACATGTACTTAGATTATGGGCAGCCTAAAAAGATGATTGTGGGAGTCTGGCTAGATCCATACAATAATGTTCAGAGATACTCAGTAAGGATCATTTTTTTTTTTTTCCCCCAGTCAGGATAAATATTAGGGCATCTATGAGAGAGGAAAGGAGGCTTCTCACTAACCTGTATTTGGACCATTAAGGGGTGGTGTCTATGAATGAACTAAAGGAAGGCTGAGAATTCTTATAGAAGAAAACTGCTTTGGCCCTAAAAACGAGGTGTGAGCAAAAAGCCTTTCAGACATTGGCTTGCTGCCCACTCCCCCTGGAGTAAGAGAGAATGCCTGTAATTGATTTCAAAGAGGGAAAACCATGCCAGCATTTGCACAGAAATGCTATTTTTCTTATTTTGTGTAAAGTTCTGGCCCTGTAATGAAATAATCTCCATGAAAAGGAAAAATTGGCTGGTATATAGATGTGGAAACCTTCATTAATCACTGGATCAGCACTCTAAACATTTCCTGTTTATGTACACAGTGACAATTCTTTAAATGATATTGCCTGCTCCAATTTGGCATCAATGTCTTACTTTGTAAAAACAAGCTGTTATCAAATTTAACAGAAATAGAATGGTTTACACGAAGAAAAGTATTATGAACGGCCTTTGTTTCATATCTTCTTTCAGAAAACAAAGTTTCTTCAAAAGTTATGATCCAATCACCTCAGACTGAAAACACGAAGGGAATCTGGTTGAAAAAAATAAGTTCGTATTGTCCACTTCATGAGAAAAACAAAAATGAATTATTATAAATGCTTTCCAATTGACTGGCTCAAGTCATGGTGAACGAGCCTCTGATGGATGTGTTTCTGAAGAGAAACTGCAGTTGTTCTGCTCCCACCCAGAAACATAATATATTATTTTTGTTTGTTGCTCATGCTCTTTCCTAGCTGCTAAAATTCCTTCTCTTTTTTTTTTTTTTTTCCCCATCCTCAGACCTAGATCTACCTCCTTTTTCTCATCAGGACCCAAATAACACATAGATTTTAGCATATTTGGGACAAGCGGACAAGCATATAGAAAGGTTTTGCAGGAAGAGAGAGGGACAGAAAGGACTGGGAGAAAGAGAAAAGCAGCTGAAAGCCAAACCTTCTTATATTGCCTTCCTATCAGTTTTCTTCAGCATGGCAAGGCCAGGCTTCTCAGGCCAAATGTATACTATGGAATTCCTATACGAGGAAACAAAAAGCATTCTTTGGCACTGCATTTGAGTAGTGCAGAATAATTGTGTCCATAGTGCTAAGCTTATCTGCCCTCCAAAACGGGTAGGCTCTATCCAGACTAGCAGTTGGGACTGATACCTGGAAATATGCCTGGGAATTGTTTGGGAGAGCTCTACCTGGCCTTGGCTAAAGCCATAACCCACCACTCAGCTGCTTTAACAGTAGAACAGTGAAGTCAGTGATTGTCACTGTGCACATGACACTCCTGGCACTATTTAGTTTAACCAGGGTAAGCATAACCTAATTGTCCCATTGACTGTAACCACTATGAACACTACAACAAAAGAAAAAGTGCAATACAATTTTAACTTTTATAGTTCATATATTCCTTGGTACTCTGATGTGTTGCCTTTTCCCCCTACATATACCTAACTAGGGAAAGAACTATACAGTAGGATGGTGTCACAGCAGCAGCTGTATATTCCCCAATACACAAAGGAAAAGGAAAAGACATTTTTAAGAGAAAATAGGCAAGAAATGCATCCAAATTTTTCCAAATTCCAAATTTTTCCCTTGCTTGCTTGTGTGAGCCATCACATTAGTGCACGAAAACAGTATCTGCAAATGTCAAACTCTCATATCTCTCTCCCCTTGGAAAACAGGTGGGTGAGTAATTCACCTAAGACATGGTTGGTTAAAATATAATAAATATCAGAACACTCTGTCTGTTCCTTTTTCTTATCTGTTCTGCTGCTTCAACACATGAAAGAAAGAGACTTTAATGGCATATAAACTGCTGATGGCGGTATGAATCTGTTGTCATTTTGTGTGAAGCAATTGTGAGTTTGGTTTGCAAGGTAAAATCTCTACAGCAGCCTCAGCACAAAATAATTCTTGATGTGTCAGTATATTTGCATTTTTAAATCAGGTCAGAAACACTTCAAAAAGGCAGACTGCAATTTAATCCAAGCACATTCACTTCAGTGCAAGAAAAACTGTTTAAAATTCAGTGGGTTGTACCAAAAGAGAATAACTTAATCTAGTAGTCATCCTTTATGTGTTTCTAAGTTCAGGTCCCATGGTATGGCCAGTAGAATAACTATAAAACTTTGGCTTTCTGTTCAAGCTGTCCTGACATACATTACCCACAACGAAGCATTTGGCCTTTGTCTCCACAGCACTGCCTTGTTCCCTGGCAGGGCCAGGAATGTAGGAATGTGGTTCCCAGACAAGCTGGTAGGGAGAGAATTCCCTCAACCTGGAGGATTCCAGCTTTGCATCTTTTGTAGGGTGCTCCAAGCCATTTGCAGTGTCTGCTTCTCCATGCTGCCCACAGCTGCATCTGCTTTTTCCACATTCCCAGCCTGGGTGGCCGTGCGGGGTCTGTGCACTGCCAGCTAGCCCAGGATGTGGCTACAGAAAAGGCAAACATGGGGAAGGCCAGAGCTTGGCTAAATGTGCATAATATCAAGTCAGTCGATGTTCACAAGATGAGAATGCCACAGTGTTTGAATTAAGGGAAGCTCTTTGTTTGCTTTTCCTTGCACTAGTGACTGGGTTACTTCAGCCTAGTAGAAGGCTCTTTATTTTATGCCTCGTGAATGGGCCCATCACAAATCAATTACAGAAAGCCTGTAGGTTCTTCCTTCCTGCTCCTCCCAGGAAGGGCAGCTGAGAAAAATTCCTGAAAAATAAACTTGGGAGTTCCCAGAGGATGGAAATCAGTGAGCTCAGAGTTTTTCTTCTGCTTCAAATTCTCACTAAGAGAGATGAGCTTCGGGTGAGCTAGTGGTACCAGGACAGCAGGTGTCCTACACTTCATCTTTACCAGCAAGCAATTCCTGGCATGCTGTGTAGCTCTGGGAAGCATTATCACCCAGGGTCTGCTCAGGAGGTAAAGTCTTCAGCTGAGCTCCATATGACTGCAATGCAGCAGGCTCTTGCTTTACACTGAGATGATGTTTTACTTCACAATTTTTCAGGGAGTCTGAATGTATCAACTTCTAGGAAGCTGAGGGTTAAATAAATTAATAGTTTATTATGTCATTGACAGGAACTATTGTGAATTTATCCTGTGGCTCTGCATCCAGATGTTAAAGCTTAATGAGGCCCACTTCTCATTCTAAACTCAGTGGTCATCTACGGAGGAATGAAATTAATCAGCAAGGATTTAAATTACACCTTTTCCTGACGCCTGTTTATACTCTTTGCTTTCATTATACTTTCACTGGGCCAGCAAATAATAACACTGTAATAACATCATGCCAGGTAAGCCACTTCAAAAGCAGGAAGAAATAGAAATTAGAAACCCTGAACTGGCAGAGAAGATGACCACTAGAGATAGCGCAAATGGTGCCATGGTGTCTGCAGACATTGCAGGGAGACAATGGAAGACAGTATAAGAAAAGAGAAACTGGTTCTGGAGGCAGGGTGTTTGCTCAGGAGGTGGAAGATCACACCTCTGAGACTAACATTTGGTGTGTCTTATTGAAGGCCATGTTTTAAACAGTATTTAAGTATCTAAAGAATCAGTTTGCTGTCTGTGTGGTGTCAAATGGGAGCTGGGGATGCAGGTGCTTTTGAGATTGTATTAGTCATCATTCAGTTGCTTTAAATACTGCAAGAGTCTGGCTTTTTGAGACTAGTTCTTCAAAAGCATTTGGCTTCACTAAGGGATGAAACAATCAAAATTGAGGGATGCCCAAGAATGTGTAAGCACTGAGTAGCCTCCATTCCCATTCAGTCTGGTGAGGGTCTGGAAATCCTGTCCTCTGCCTCTGTTCCCACGGCCCCTTAAAATCTCTGTGAGCACAACTAAGCTTTGACCTATGTGAAGTTGGTCCAACAAGCGATGGTTTGCTGCCAGATTTTTAATTTACTTTCCACCTTGCAAGAGTGTGTGATGCATAATTTGAGTTTGCAAACTGCTCTGGGAGGAAAGCATTCTGACAAGCAATGTTGTGTGCTGCAGAGTTTGGTTGTAGTCCAAATAAGCAGAAAAGCAGCAGGAAGGAGGCTGGAATTTTATTTAATCCTCTGTATTTCTGAATCTGTCTAGACTGTAGCTAGACGGCCTCAGAAATCTCCATACTGGAAAGTCTGTGAACATGCTTAGCTATTGTATTTGAAATACTGAAATTTTTCTCATGCCATTGACTCTTGTAGGTCCAACGTATCTAATTTCTGCAAGCTGAGAGGGGAGCAACAGTGAATAATGCAGATTGAAGAGATCCCTCTGGGTATCAAGGCTGGCTAAATCCTACCATATTTGCCTCTTTAGTTATATGTGGATTAATTCACAAGGCACAGGAAAGGATACTTACTTCACTGTAGTGGGTGCAGCAGAGGTGATACAAATGTTTGTGAAAGAATACACAGCAAACAGTGTCCACAGCAAACAGCCTCTGACTCACTATATAGTTATTAGCTAACTTCTTTAACTTAAAATTCCTTCTTAGTTAAAGGGAGAACACTGGAAGATTGGAATTTGTATGTTCTTATATCTTTTAATGAGGCTTACAAGGAGATGTGCTTAAACTACCCATGGAGCATGCACAGCCAAGGACAGGCTTGTTTTAATGCTATTTCAAACACATGGTTTTGCTTTGATTTTATGCTTAGCTAGTCCCAGTTATTAAGTACAAAGACAAATGCTGCTGATGCTAGCAGTTGAATCTTCTGCTGTTTGCTAGCCATTAGGATGATGGATAGCTTGGGCAAGGGAAGGAGGCCTGTTTTGTCACCTCTCTTCTCAGCTTTGAAGAGCCCACATGCTTTGTAGCACATACCATGATCAATTGATAAAGAGAAATCTTCTTTGGCAGGAATATTAGAAGGGAATGGGCTTATACATATGGACTGATACAAACAGACATGTTTGTTATGTTGGAATTAAATTATGTGTGTATTTATAGTATTCATACACATGTGCATATGTCTGCATATACACATGGATAAAAGCAACAGTGTAACACTGTCCCTGCAAAGAAAAGCAGCGAGGAATGCATAGCTACCTACAATAGAGATGTCCACAGCTGAGCTAGTCACAGCTTGCTTCCTTACAGTCAGTGGTAAGAAAGAGGCACTTAGCAGAGCATAATTCATATCATCTTCTGAAATTAACCACATTTTTAAAACGCTGCTTCTCTCCATTATCTGTAAAGGAGCACAGGCTAACATCTTCAGCTGCAGAGATCCATGCTGCAGAAGTGCAACATGAAGTGAGACAAATCCCACCTTTCATGTGTCTGAGCTCTTCAGAGTATTCCAAATACAGTTTACTGTATTGTATGTTTCTTACAATGCTTTTTGTGTGGCCTGAGTGCTCACTTGTCAATGTGTAAACCTTATGTGAATTCAGCTGAGAATTATAACAGATTTCTCCACACAGCCATGCCAGTACTTATTAAAGTAGGTAGTGCTTTCTAAAATGCAGTCTTCAGTCCAAGAGGTCTTCAGGTTTTGTTGGCTTCTTTTTTGGATTGAGTTTATCTACTGGTCTGGATTGTAACATGATTGCACAGACCATTGTGTTAGCACAATGAAGACGAGCTCTGTGCTGTGCTGTGGGGCAAGGGACAGAGGCCTCCTGAGCTGTTATTTCAGCTAAAATACATGTAAGGAGAAAAAGTGTGAAGGATTGGTTTGGCACACAACCTGCATGTGTTTACTTAATCAGTAAAATAATCAGAGTAGATACCTGTTTCCTGCATATACACTTGGCTAGAATGTTAGAGGGCATTCCCCCGGTGGAGTTACATAAACCACGTAGTGTAAACGTTCACATTTCAGTAACATCTACATTGGTCTCAGTTTTGAATGACATAAGATGCATCTCTGAGACTATTAGGACAGTTCACGATAAACTTAGGTGGAGAAAACATCAGATAGCACAAGGTTGGTTATACATTGTTTGCTTACTCATATGGGAAGATAACGACATAGGTGAAATAGGAATTTCCTGAGGTATACCTAGAATAATCCTACCTAGCCTCAGATGCTGAGATGCCCAGCCCAGAAGACAGGCTGTCAGCTGCTTAGCAGTCACTGTATGGCATTCATAGGGTCCACAGTGAGTCCAGATTCAGATCTGCATCTGACATGTCAAGGGAAGAGCATATTTTTCCCTAGTTACTCAAGCACTGGTTTATCAGTCAGCAGCATATTTCTGTGTTTGCTGATAATCTCAAAATCTCTTTCCTGAGACTGCTGACAGCAGGGTACGTGGTGTAGATCTTCAGCCTGTACTAGCTAGGGAGAACAGTACTTACAAACAGTTCATTAACTGCACTTGCATTAGATACTTACACAGCGGATGTTTACTGCCTGCCTTGGCTGGAGCTGTAATGGCATGTGGTTGCTAGGAGGCAGAAATGGATTAATCCTTAACTGAAAGGAGGGAGAGAGAATCAGCTTTTGGAAAAGAAGGGGCTTTGCCTCTTTAAAAAGATAAGTGTGATATGCAAGTACTCTGCCCTGTGAAAAAAAGTCCATGATATACAGCCAATCAGGCCAAACCTGGTGAAGGTGCTAGGGAAAATTTGAAGGCATAGCTTTGGGACTGCATAGACCAAATCGTTGGGCTTCTCCTTCCATGTCTTTAGTTTTGATGGTGCAGAGCAAAACAAAGATATTGCTGCCCTGGTTAATATTGCATAGAACAAATAGATTTTGTCACATCTACTAGACAGACTTGTGAAAGATGATATGTTGCCAAGACTTCATTCATTGGACCTAGGAACGTGGTTTTTTCTTTTGATATATCCTATAACCAGTTTCAATAAAAAGGGTAAGCTATCCTACTTGGAAACACACACTGTGTTTTCCTCACTTTTCTTGAGATTTGTAAGGAACATCTAGAATGAAGAAGTAGATGCACTTTCTGCAGAACAGTTTTTCAAAGCAAAAATATTCTCAAAAGTAATTTTGTGAGGGTTTTTTTTGTGAGGTTATTTGGTGGGGTATGTGAGAACATTGTTGGTTGTTTTTTTAAAGTTCTGCAGTGATGAAGAGCAGAGCATTTCAATTAGGGACTGGAAGGCACTTTAACCGTCCTTTCCACTGCTGAGAGGAATTGAAAGAGAAACTTAAAAGCCCTGTATTTTTCAGAATGTTTGTGATAGAAAATAGGATTTCACTGACCCCATAGGGTGGTCTTTGCTATTGCTAAAAATAAAAAGCCTTGTGTAACAGTTAGTAGAATCTACTTGGAGCTACTGGAGAGAGTCAGAGAAGTATCACTAAGGTGATTAAAAGATTAGACCATCTATCCTATGAGGAATGACTGAGAGACCTGGGGTTGTTCAGCTAGAACAGAAGTCTCCAGGGTGATCTCATCAATGTGTATAAATATCTGAAGGGAGGCTGTAAAGAAGATGGAGCCAGGTTTTTTCCAGAGTTGCCCAGTGAAAGGACCAAAGGCTACGAAGACAAACCACACAAGAGGTTCCAAGTGAATGTCAGGAAAAACTTTCCTGTTTTACTGTGAAGGTGACTGAGCACAGAAACAGCTTACCCAGAGCACTGGTGGAGTCTTCAGCTTTGGAGACTCTAACAGCCATATGGACATGGTCCTGGGGAACTGCTACCTGTGTGAGCAGGAGGGTTGGACCAGATGACCTTCACAGGTGCCTTCCAACCTCAGCCATTCTGAGATTCTGTGTACAGCCTGGAGAGCATCTATGGATTTTTGATTGTCAGAGCTCAACAGAAGCTGCCCTAGCACCTGTACGAGGACATTAGTTGGGAAGGTATTATTTCCACACTAACCTCTGGATGTCACTGTCATTGAAGACTGTTGAGAAATGACACACAGGGTAGCACAAACACACACAGGATGTGGGGTCTGTGGAGCAAGCTGAGATGCATGCCTCCCAGGCAATAGAAATAGCTGAGAAAAAGTGTTTCATTGTTACTGACACTACTTTGCACACCCCTGAGCCAGCTTGCTTTGGCCTTCTTCCATCTCTGGGACACAGCAGTCAGCAACCTGGTTTGGGTTCAGCTGATCATCTGTTTACTTATGCCAAACACCCAGAAGGTTAAAAAAGCAAAGGAGAGAACAAATATAATAACAAGGATGAACGGGAGTTAAGTAAATTTCCTTTCATATGTGGGATATTCATAACCAAGTGTGTTTGGTAAACACCTGCCCCATATACCCCTCCAACATCATGATTGAAAGAAATCCTATCTGCGTAGGTTGCTCTTCTTTTCTCAGAATAGGCTGTTCCAGGACATATAGCACTAAGGAGTCCCACTAGCTTTTGTGAGTGGCCTGAGGGCGTTTCCAAAGCATTTGCTTTGCAAATTCATCTGATAAATACTAAGCCATAATTCTGCCTATTTGAGAGCAACAAATAGTTTTCATCAAGCTTTCAAAGAAATTGACATAGTTTGCTTAGACTCAGAAGGACAAAAGAGTTCATGTGAAAATCACCAATCATTTTTCGGACTTTGGTATGATGATGTAACAATCTTCTTACTGAGGAAACACAGAACAAATGGGGTGAAAGATCTAAGGTGTATATGAGTGAAATAACTCTTCAACTGTTGGATGCAAATGGCCAGGGCACAACACAACTCTTCTTTCACAGTCAGCTGCTCTCAGAAGATGTCATCTCATGTTCTTCCATCATATGTATGTCCTTTGGTACACCAGGATTTTTTCAGCATGATACATAGGCCACATCCCAGGGTCACAGAATCACCAGAAAGTCTGGGGTTGGAAAAGACCTTTGAAGATCATTGAGTCCAAACCCTTTGCCAAAGCAGGACCAAAACAAGGGAAGGTCACTCAGACCTTCCCAAGCAGTTGTGGTAGGGTTCCCTAGCATGGAAACTGTGTTTGAAGAGTGGGCAGAAAATGAAAATTAAATGTATTCTAATCCAGAGTCCTCTCTTTTCAAACCTAAGCTTATTTATATATATCCAGCAAGCCAAATCTGTTCTCTCCATATGAACTGAGACCTGTAAACTTACTATGATTTGTGGAAGGTAAAGTCTTCCTGTAAGCATTTCAAAGAATACAGAGGCAGGCTTAAAATAATGTACCAACCCAAGCTGTTCTTTAAATAGCACAGGAAATATGATGAACTCTGAGTCCACCGCTGACAACACAGGAAAAGGAAAGCCAGAGATCAGATAAGACTTTGGTAGCAAGAATAACAGTGGGATAATTTATTTCTCCAGAGTTTATCGCATGCTTGACTCTGGTATCATTAGGCTCTCACTAATAAAGAGGAGATTCTACTATAATGCACTATAGTCTCCTAATTACGGAGCTGTTTCTGTGGTAACAGATAGAAATCACAATTACCTTCTTTTGGTGTCTTATTGAGCATTCTATCTTTCTATCTGCTTCCAAAGAAATAAGTAGAAAGTGAACAGAGATTTGTAGAAAAGGAACAACACAGGAACATTGTTTTTCCTGCTGTCTTGATTGAACATATTAAAAAATAAAAGTTTTTTTTTTAAAATTATAGCTACTTTCAAAAGACATTTCCCTTAAAAAAGACAATATATTTTTTGGTAGTTGGGCACTAAGGTGGTTAATAAGGTAGAATCACTTAATCGAGGATATTTCTAAAGCATAATTAACCAGTAATCTATTTTTGGTGACTAGCAGCTCTTAATGAGGTTGCTAAAAGCATGTAAAGGTTATTGAACTGAATACAAACATTAGCACCACGCACCCTGTAGCACTTATAAAGCAAGATGAGAACTATAACTACATCTACTTATCTACTTTGTTAAGCACAAATTGTATTCAACAACAGCTAATGCCTGACTTGATGAGGATTTGCACAGGTATGCTTCATATTTTTTGTCATGTTTATTTAGTTTTTGTGAAAAATTGCCAAGGAAAATGAAGATATAAAGATATTTATACTACCTAGGCAGTGAATAAACCCATTTCCTGAGTTTGTTTTAATCAGATAATCCCATTATTTTAGAAAGTACTTCAGTACGGCCTATTTAGCACATGGGGTTTTGGAGGAAAAAAAAATCTCACAAATTTCATAATGATTCCTTTTATACAGTTCCAAAAGCTATAATATAGTTAGTTACACGGTCATATTTCATCATTAATAGTCATAGAATTTCTATACTAATTGGGCCAAGAATTGTAAGGCAAAGTAAGTCTCATTTTGATTCAGCCTGGAAAAACCAGATAAGCTTTTAGGCCATGTACCAAGAACAGTTCCATGCAAAAACCTTACTTTCAGACTTTTAGATGAAGAAGTATGTAATAAGATTATACACTGCCTTAACACTGTACATGTACTCGAGAAAACAATTTCAGCATAGCTACACAAGCTGCAGTTCCATTACCTTCCAGTATCCAGTTATCTCAAAACTGCGGGGCCAGAGCTGACACATAAGGCAATAAGCATTGCTCATTCCTATGATTATTTTGCATTCAGCAACACTCTGAAGCTTTCAACAGTAACCACTAAAAAGACAATCCCACTAAATACACAAGAAGAAAATTTTTGGTCTAAATAGGAAAGGTTGTCCAGTGGTGACAATGCAGAGTCTCACTGGGGAAGAAGTAAAGAGGTCTCAGCACAGCCTCTGAAGTCACAGCCACTACATTTATGAGGGCAATTAAAAGCCTATACACTAGGACACATATTTCAGTACCATGTTAACAATAAGAACCTTTACAGCCATATCAGTTGCCATGGAGTTGTCTACCCGCTTAAAATCTCTGTATTTGACTTCCTGCCATTAACATTTCTGAAGTTTCTACCATAAGGCCTCTGCATATAGAGCTCCACTTACAAGCCAGACAGCAAGGGGAGGTCCCTCTAAATGGAAGAACGGGTTTTACACCCTTACTTCTAATTATTAAGTGAAAGATTTTATATCTGGTCCTGCCACCCCCAGCTGAGAACTCTAGTTACTGCCATCTGTGGTAGATACTTCATACTGGTAGGTATTTTGTACTGTTCCAGTTTTTCTGCTTTTCATAAAATGTTGAAATACCTGGTTGGAGCAGGGACAGGAATTCCAGAGCTCCAAAATTGTGTCCTAGGCACCAAGACAAAGAAACAGCTCTTTCTCTTGCCCAGAGACTATTTCAATTATTTCCATGGAGAGGGATAACTTCTACTGGAGAAATGGAAGGAAGTTACTCCGTTTAACTTAGGAATGATATGCTCTCAAATTTGAACGAGAGGAGATCCCAGATCGCAGTCTGGGTGCTGTGATTAACAGGCTATTAAATTGTTAATGGAGAACATTTTTTCATGAGAACAGTGGATTTAGACACAAAGAGATTCAGTTGAGATGCTGGTGAGTAGAAATAAGAGGCACAGAGACACAGACTCTCCCTCCAAGTGACAGCAGACTGGTCCCACTAAATGGGGTAGAGCTGAATACTGCAACATTCATCATGTTCTCAGTGATAATTATTGTAATATTCACCCCCAGTGATGTTCTTAAAGATTTACAGCTATGGAAATACGTAAAAAAAAGCCCATACCTAATTTCCATGCTAGGGTCTTGTTTTTTACAAGGTCTCTTTTTCTGTACCTATCTGTTGCTTTATGGTAATTATTCTTAAACTAGAGGGACCAGGTCTGCCATCAAGTGTATCCTGTGGTTGTATTACTGTATCATAATTTACAGTAAGAATCCATTAGAAATGCACCTATTAAAATGGCATAGGAAGTGCCCCAAGTACTTCCCCATTTAAGAATTTTCCTGTTTCATTGGTTTCTTTCCTTCAAAATCTTACAGCTTTTGTAGTGCAGAATGCTAGCAGAATTATTTCCTGAGTGGGACTCTGATAAGTGAGGTAAAGGCTTTTTCAGACAGCTGGTGCCCATCTTGATAAATGCCAGTCTTTTTACCTCATCAGTTTACTTTTACCCGTGGGAGTCTTGGAAAACTCTGCAGAGTTGGGCCGATCATGGAAACACTTGAACATCCTCTCCAATTCATGTGTGGGAGATGAACACATAGGGGTGCACACCATATGCAGTTTGGTTCAGGCTACTGAGTGCTAAGAAGGACTTTTCAAAATCTACTATATGACACAGAACCATTATTAGTTTTGAGTTTCAGATAAACTCAACTGAGCATTTCAGAATACAGTTATGTTTTATTCTATTCTCAAAGCCATCTGTATTCAACAAAGAAATACAGAATCCACTGAAATTAAAACTTGCTCATATAATTTGCTGAATTAATCCTTTACAGGCAGCCTGCTTTTTCTTCACATTGCTTCAGTTCATACTGTCTTGTAGGTGTGATCCTGGCATCTCAACAGCAAGGAAACGTGGATGTGCCCTAGTATTAGAAGTGATGGAATTTGAGATAAAAACATCCTAAGGAGAAATTCTAAGTCTCAGTTTTCTTTTAATAATTAAATTAGACTTGCAGTGGCAAGAGCACCCTGCAGACAAGAATAGTCAGACACAGATATGTAGACAAAGATTCAGAGAAAGAGTATTCATGATTTTTTTTATTTAAAAGGACACATAGGGTTTTTTTCTTTACAGGAATTCCCGCAGACTTCTAGACGCTACGTTGAAGAGATCATGCTGTCTCTTGCCTAAACAGTTTTAATTGATTTTATTAAGAAAAAGGAATCTTGGAATAACATCTGCTTTAAAAGACAATATCTGTTTTTCTTATTGTGATATAATAAGTGCTGACAGAAAAGAGCATAGAGGTATATCTTCTTCGAGATATTTCAAAGTCTCCAACAGCTGCACTCAGTGTTCTGTTTGGATTGGAATTATCAAAGGAGTGCAAGGACATAGGCACTCAGATTCTGTGTGAGATGGAGCCGTTGTTCTTTAGGGGCCTTTGAAGCTTAGATTTACTGTTTGGTGCAAGAAATACTCTGCTGCTTGGTAATCCTTACCACATGTAATATTTTTAATGTTTTACATTACCTACAACATTTTTAACCAGGCCAAAAGTACTCCAGACTGTAGTGCAACAAATAATGACATGCATGAGATAGCCTTGCTGATAAAGTCTATGAAATCCATGCTGATATACTCAAACAAGACACTCAACTGTTTATTGGAAATAAACATTAAGGTTAGTGGTGCCACACCCATGGAAAGAGAGTTTCATTCCCAAGTGCTGTTTAAGAGCTATGCCAAATAGAGGGAAAAACGTCTGAGGCTACTTCTGCTTCTTAGAAAGGACAAGCACTGATAACTCTAGCAGCAAGGATGCTGGAAGAAGGTCAAGGAGGACATTCTATCTCTCTTTATATCCACTGATACATTAGTAAGTATTTTCTCAATTTTTGTGAGTTTTGGAGACAAAACCAAGCAAATTGCTGTATCTCAAGCTAGTAGGACACCCAGTGCATTAGGAGTGCATTGCTTTAGGAGTGCAACTCATTAGGAGTTGAATTCCCAGCAAAGAAATACTAAACAACATGAAAGACTAATGCTGTGCTGATAGTAATATTCTTCAAGAATCTAGCCAAGGCTGTCACCAAAATAGTAGTGGATGGCTGCGATGCCAAAGTAGGACAGTGAGATGTAGAAGACAACGAACTGGATCAAATATATATCATGTAACAATTAACAATGACATGAGATTAATTGGTTTTGTCACAGTTAAGATTACAGATGAATAGCAAAGTTTCTTAACAAAATTGTTTTCAAGCATATTTATCTACAGAGGTGGTTCTCAGTAATCAGTTTGCATGTTTTGTATCAAGATGCAAGCCAAAGATGGAAAGCAAAAGAGCTGATCATACAGTGACAGCACAAAAGTGATAAGAACATTCAGTAGGTAAATTATAGCTATAGCAAAAAATCCTGGAGGTACCTGAAAGATAGGCTGGAATAAGTAGATTTCGGGAGATTTTATGGACAGAGAAGATCATTCAGGAGAATTCCAAGTGTAAGGAACAAGGGCTCATTGAACAGCTCGTGGTAACACAGATGGAGACAGACAGGGAACAGTGAGAATGTAACTTCCAAGCTCGTGTCATGCTAAGTGGGACAAGGCAAAAAAAGACCTAAAGAACTATAGAACCATGCAGGGCTTGTAGGATTTGGTGAACTAAATGGAGCAAGGAGAAAATATACATGGTGGGGGAGTATGTTATGGGATCTACCACATATGGAGGCAAGAAGATTAACTGTGAGTGTAATAAAGGACAGAATGCAAGAATGGGGAGGGAGAGAGGGACGAGGGAGGCAGACAGCTCTTTTATGTGCTAAAATTACAGATAGCTGAGATTTTTGTAGCAGATACATTTATAAGAGTCTTAAGTATTTTGAACTCTCAGCCACAGCATAAACAAAATATTGGGAATTTTAGAACTGAATTATTGAAACTAGAGAAATAATGGAAAGGACTTTGTGGGATGGTGGGATAAGGTAGCTTAAAGACTATGCAAACTGACTTTGTTGAACTAAAAATAGTGTCTCTGAAACATTTTTTTAAAATGTTGAAATAGGCAGTAGTAAGTATCACACTTCCTTCTCATTACAGTTTATAAATTCCCTTTGTGACATTTTGTATACCCATTCTTTACACAGTAGAGGTAACAGCTGAATAGCAATGTGGTTGATGGAAAGTAAGAGTGAGAGTAGACAGAAAGATTGACTCCACGTGTTCTTAAGGTGTCCTGCAAGTTGTGGCACACTTACTAAATTTGCTGGAGGGACTGAAATAAGGTGATTTTAACCAGTCCTTCTGATACAACTAATAATTTTGGTGCATACAAAAGAGACAAAATACGATATGGAGTATAATTCAAGACTTCAAGGAAGGAGAAAGAAAAATGGGACTTGAGATAACTAAAGATAAAATAAACTACTGACTTTAATCTGACAAGAGGATTTTAGCAGCTGAATTTGTTGAGGAGGAGAAATCCTGAAGAGGATTTCTCTAGCAGCTGAAAACCATAGAAAACAAAACTTTGGTAGCTAAAATACCTCAGAGAACAGATAACCAGAATCCCAATATGAACATTGATTGTAAAGTCAATATGAGTAGATAAAGGGAGTAGGAATGTGTGTTCCTTTATTTCAAAATCATAAAAACATGTTTTAGGATATACCAGACAATTGTCATTTATTTTGTTTTATACAAAAGTGACAGTCGCACTAGAAAGACAAAAAAAGAATGAAAAAACTTTAGAAATAAAAGACTGCTCAAGGATGTATGGGAAAAATTTAACTAGGAATGATGGGGAGGGTGTCAATAAAGAACACAAACAGTGTTTTAATCCATTTTAGATTATGAGTGAAGTGTGTGGTTAGAATGATGCAGGACAAACCAAGAAGCATCTGGGGAAAGCCCTTCCACTGCTGCTTGAGCCTGGTCAACCAAAATTAAGTGAAGTAGAAACAGTAAGTTGAAAATATGTTCTTAATATCCTTTATGAGCTACCAAAAAAAAAAAAAAATGGCCTCACATGTCTGGGAGGAGTTTGTGGCAAATTGAGGAGCCATGAGTTGTTACAATCTCTGAAAACATGAAGGGGGGATGAAAGCAAGTAGGTGGCAATGAAACGGACCACCAGCAGACCCTTCTGCTTTGCAGGCATAGCCACATGCAATAAGAGACTGACATACATGTAACAGACAAGTACAATGCATTTATGGTCTGCCAAAATGGTGAGCAAACCAAATTGCAAGCAGTATCACCATTTACATCATTACAAGGTTTATTCACCTAGGTGTCAAAATAAACAAAAAATGAAGCTGGTATTTTAGGAGGTTCTACTTCAGTTGGAATAGAAATTTGAACATATACCCAGTGTGGGGAATGACACCTGCTACTGATGCCAGTGCTTCTGTGGTGAAAGTGAGTGGGGCTGTTGGTGCTTACAAATGCAGTTTTCTGGTGGGCTGGCTCCAAAAAATATTGCAAGTGAAAACAACTGAGATGTGGTTTAGTGCTCATTTTTAATATGCTGCAGAAGCTTCTCAAGGAGGAGAATTATCAAGCAGGCAGTGGATTTCCAGACACATTTAATTGCCATTATGAAAGATGTTTCCCACTCATTTTCTATCTTTTTACCTAAGTATTTGAAAACACGCCTACTACTGCCATGAAATATACTGTAGTGAATAATGCTGTTCCTGGTTCTTGCATTTAGCACACCATCCCTGGATCCAAATGATACCTTTGTAGCAATATAAACTATTATGGAAGCAATTACTTTGCAGTTTTCCTAATAAAACAAGGCTACACTTCTGAAATAAGGACACATAGGTTTGGAGATTTTGTCACTGAATATCATGTCTAAATTTTGGATGCTCATTCCTGAGGATGGTTCCCAGTGTATCTAAAATCAGGTGTGTGTCAGCTGTCATTGCCCACTCCAGTGTAGCTAGCTACTGGCAATTCCCAAACTCTACTCTGTGCAATTTCATGGACTCATGAAGGAAGCATCACCTATGGACTTGGAAATCAAGAGAAGTTCCCTCCGGCAAGTGATATTATAACAAAATCATTTTTAACTAGCAGTTTTCTTCTAAGTTCTGTCTACAATTGAAAACAGAAATGCCTTCTGGGAAGAGTCAGTGGTATGGAGAGAATATACTTCACAATTCCCATATAAAAACACAGTGTACAGCAAATGTGACTGTGCAAACTGAGCTGAATTTGAAGCTAAATCTGTATTTTAAGTATACAAAAACAACTTGGGGTGAGTCACTGGAGAGGCAAAAGTAACCACAAAGTTTGTGCACGGTCTATACAGTGAGCTTGACATGGTTTCCAAACCTTTAGTTTCTGTTGGCTTAGGGAATTAAACACATCCTTTAAACAAAACGCTGTGTTTTTGCAAAGTTTATGCTTTACAAAATGAAAAAGTTACTGACACTAACTCTTCAGTGGTGTAACCATACAAACTTGGGAAGGATATGTACTACTAAAAATCTTGCACACAGGTGTCTGAGCTATGGACCTGGCCTGCTAAGTATTCATTAAAGAGAAGTAATCTTTTTCAGCAGGATTGCTCTTAGAGTTCAGAGTTTCTCTTCAGATTTCAAAATACAGTATGGTAGAGGATATGTGATTTTATTAATTTCATAAAAATTAGGTGCTTATTTTTTGCCAGGCAACACTGAGCTCCAGTGTAGGCACATACTTAAATTGACTCTTACTGTCAGTCAATCACTGAAATTCCTCTTTGTACAATTTTTCTTACCCAATGAGAACACATCGTGCCTAGTTTGCTGGTGCTTACCAAATGAATGAATCCATGTCAGTAAGAACAATTTCTGGCCTAAGACTCCAGGCAACTTATCCAAAGCTAACTGAATTAATCTTTCTGTGACATAAAATCTTGGAGAGAATTGTTGCTATTCTTAAAGGAATATTTTTTCAGTATCAATGTGATGTGAACACAGAGGTTTTTTTATTGCTTTCCATGGAAGCAGACTGGAAATAAAGCCATCATAAACAGACCGTATTTTCTAAGTTAATCTGCCTGAAATAAAAAAAAAACTATCATAATAGTCTCCTAAAAAAATGTACGACATTTAAGCAGGCTTTGCTTGACATGTGATATGAGCAGAAATTTGTGATGATAACAGCAATGAAAATGCATAAAATTGTGTCAAAAAAAAAAAAAAAAAAATTGTGCTCCTAAAGCAGCATGGGAAATTCTCATCAGTCTCACCTATTTGCCTGAGCTTTGAAAGCACTACTCTTCTCCTCACAAGGAGAGTGAAAATATTTCACAGATAGTACTCCATAAATGGAAACTGTAAAAAATTTTCACAACTCATCGAGAAAGTATAAACAGGAACTTATGTTTCAGCATTTTTATTGGTATTATTTAGGTTATAGGTTATATTTTCAGTGTCAGAGGTACTAAAATGTATAAGTGCATGTATCTGTTATGTAGACTAGAAAAGAGAATGTTACCTAAAGTGTCCTACATTTGGCTGAAGGAACCTGCATACAAAGGCAGATAATTCTTCAGGCAGATAATTCTTATTGCCCCTTCTGACAGGGGCAATAGATGGCTTTTTTTTTTTTTGCTTCTGCAAAAGCCAAGTCACTCTGAAGAAAGACATAAGTCTCATCAAGCAGGAAAAACACAGCGGGAGCCTGTATCCTTAATGAAGTAATTGAGGCACTTTCGTGGTCTAATGGAAACCTGGATTCTGGTCCTGCTGAAAGGGATATTTAGGTAAATTAGTAGCTGGATTCAGTGCATACACAGTCCTTGGAGCAGGGGCTAGAATTCAGGTCTCCCTTTCTCTTGATAAGCACCCAACTTAACACATTTAAAATGTCATTCTCATAATCTCGCCCCTTTTTACTAGGAATGTAGAAAAATCTGTGTCACCAATGTTTTGTATTGGCTATCTTTAGGCACCTTTTGCAATAAAAACACTGACTTAAGGCAATTCCTTGCACTTGGAGCTTGGAAAATCAGTTAAGAGAGCCAAATGCTCAAGGGCAAGGCTATGTGTGATTTTGAAGTGCCTCAGAAGTAGATCTTGGAATCCAGGCTTTCCAAAAACACAGTCAAAGCCTTACTTAGCCTCAGGTTTGTTTATCTCAGTAGGCATGGGAAAATAGCTCACAGTATCTGCAAGGAAGTAATTTCCTGCAAACTACTATTCAAAATTGTAAATGTACAGTCACATAATGTTACTACATGTATGACTCTCTTGCTTATAAAGTTAAGACTGACAGAAAATTATACAGATGCTGTTTAGAGTGCAAGAGGAAATATGCCGAAATAGGTCATTACTTGGCTATCATCTCTATAGCAGAGGGGCCAAAAATGTTGAAAAAAGATTATTTCTCTCTGTGTATATTGAGGAAGAAAAGGTTACCCAAGGTTTTCTATGCATTTGGCTCAAGGATGCTGCAATATGAGAACATGTGATTTGTTAGGGAAATCCTATGTGACTCTTCTGCACCAGCTAACCGAGTAAACAAGAAGTGAGCTGGAACTTTCTGTACAAGGACTTTTACTGGAATCGTTCGGAAGCTTTTGAATATACACAGGCTTCCTCAGGAGGTTCCCTCTCTGTTAGAGCTGTTGCTGAAGGCATCATCTCTCAAACAAATGAACTTTGAACAAGACTAATACTGTGGACTTTGGGAAAGGTTTTTCACCCCTTTAGAAGTTCAGGGTCATGCCATCACAGTGATTTCTATGTGAGCTGATATCCTCTTACAAAATACGCTTCACTCTTCTGTTTATTTTTAAGGGAAAGAAATACCATAGTTTAATAAACCTTAATAAAACAATTAAATTATAAATCATTTAATAAACTTTTGACCATAGCAATCTTACTGATAATCTTCATATATAATGTGAGTATCTTTATAAGACCACAGTTCATCCTTTTCTGTATCTCCACATGTGGCTTTTCAGACATTCAAGCTGGCATCTGCCTGCGTCATTAAATCTAAAATCATTCAATACTTCCTGTCTTATTCTAAGCCTTCATCTATGAAAACCACACATGTAATTCTTTCTTGAGTCCAATGAAAAGCATATGGACATCATTGAATGCTGAAAGCTCATGCCTATCATGATCAAATTATGTTTCTCAGGAGAGACATAAAATTTTTTACCATTGCAAAATGGTAGAGTGTTTTTAAAAGTTCACAAACAGAAGACATAAAGTGTATGGTTATTTCTGAAGAAGTTTTATTTGGCTATTTAATTTAATCTCAGCTAATGAATGATTTTCTGCTTTCATTCTGGACAGACATTTCCAGAGGAACATCAAGATCTGCATAATTTCTGTAACAAAATATAGACATAATTTTTTTATTTCTAATTATTGGAAAATGTGTTTCTCCTATTCTAATATGACAGTGTTTGTATTTGGAAGCTGGGACAGGAACACTTCAGTATGCTTGTTCCTCTTTTGTTCCCTGTTTCTATTCACTTGGTTTTCTTGTGCAATGATTTCCAAAGTATTTCAGAGACAGGATCTCAACTCAGAACTGCATGTTTGTGCTTGCAGAATCAAAGATGAATGTTGGGTGTCCACCACCTTTAATATTCATCTCCTTGCCTTTATAGTGCCTATGCCTGTTGGGCTATGCTCAGGAACAGAAACTCAGCAATATTTCATGCCTAAACTTGGGAAACACCAGGTTTGCAAAACCCCATCCATTGTCCTCAGAGTCATCCTCCACTCTTCCCCCTTAACCACTAAAGCTTTGAGCTTTACATTGGTTTCTAGATGAAGACTGGACACTATATATTTAACTTTTCAGGTTGGTTGCCTGCTCTTTAGGCTGTAGGAGCTCTCATTAAGGATAAAAGTGAAACACCACTATATCCAGTAACTGGGCTTTGTGTCTAGGATATTTCTAAAATGCATGTATTCTGTCATTTTGTGTGATCCATCTAAGCAATAAGCCCTCTCCTGCTCCCCATTTAATTTGGGAAACTAGAAAAATGCAGGTTTTTGCAGATGATTCCCATTCAGAGAAGGCAGCAGTGACAGATTCAGCCCTTCTGTGATACACTCCAGTTTACTTGCAAAGAACATAATAGCAGACTTCTAAGAACTGAAATCTCTTCTGTTTATAATCCCCTTTTTTCTTTCAGCCAGGACTCACAAGAGGTCTTGTCTAATTTTCTCAGGTGCTTGTGGCAAGTGCTTCTGCAGTGACCTCTGTTATTTCCATACTAGTTTCTCTTCCTGTTCACTTCTTGGGTGGCTAAGCAGACCTCCACAAATACATACTAGAAAAGTAACAGACCTTTGTGGTAGAGAAAAAAAAAGGCCTAGTTGAAATTAATTTCTGGTGTTTTTTAACAAAATAACAGTAGACTCACACTTTTCCTCGTTAATTTTTGGGTTGAGTTCTGCTATTCTGAAATGGAGGAAAACCAGACAAATATCTTAAGGATGCTGGAACACCTCAAGACAGTCCTATGAGTTCACCTGGAAGTGAAGAACAGTCTTTTACATGTCTTTTGCAAAGCTGTGAGATCAGAGCTGAAAGATGTGCTTTGTAGAGATGCCAAGCTCTTGTCATCATAATCATGTCACTAGGATCACACTCCAAAGAGCACAGGGAGGCAGAGATTGCTGATGTCCAAGACAGCTCTACATGCTCTCATTTCTCTAGGTATGGATCTGCACACCTCTTACTTTTTGCAAGCCATCATCTCCTCAGGTTTTCCTAGATAAATGAGTCATATAAAAATATGAAATGGAGGTCCTCTTCTTCTCCTGGAACATCACACATTCTTTGTTATCTAATTAATTTTGGATTATTTTATAAGCTAACAATTCATTCTTCTGAACCGATTAGGCTCAAATAAGAGATTTTGAAAATAAAAACAACAACAACAACAAATTTTGGAAAGGTATTTTTTTGTGGAACATACTTCAGTGAAAAAGTTAATATTTGCCTCTCAGGAATTTGATTTTTGTAAATACAAATACTCCCATATCTGCAAAATAAGAAAGCAAAAGCATACAGGAAATTTACCAGCCTGGCGCTAAAGGAAATTTAACTTGTAATTAAAGCAACATGTGCAATTCAGATACTAATTTTAACAGATGGGTCATAAGCTGCCCAATGTTCTTTTGACTAAAAAAAGAGGATTTCATCCATAAAATCATTCCTCAAGAAAAGCAAAATATATTAACCTTGAAACTTGTAAATATTATTCCATGTTTCATTTATTTCAAAAATAAAATTGCAAAATCATAAATTACATGTTAATTACAGTTGTTTGCAAGAGGAAGCATTAATACACATCTTATAAACATCATTAATTGGCTTTTAATAATAAAATTATGAGAGAAGAATGAGTCATAGGAGTAAAATATTGATCTTTCTAATGATTATATCACTAAAGTCCTCCTCTCTGCTCCATTCAGCTTTTTCAGGAAAATCTGTTAGGGCATAAGACCTATGGTAGAGAGTTAAATTCTTTTCTCAGTAAAACTGACAGTAAAGTTTTGCATATACTCAATCTACTCCTGTATAGATTAAAGAGAAGGGATTCATACTCACTTTGCCTAACGTGGTTTGATATTAAACATTCATGCTAATAAATATGGAACTGTTTTATGTCCTTTAATAAAGTTTAACAGTTATGTAGTTTTATCTTTCCAAATTGCTGGAAGCAGCAAATGACGAGCTAAACACAAAGATAACCTTTCCTTTCTAATCTTTAGAGTCCCATGCTTCCCATTTGTTCCTAGTACACAGATTTCCTGTGAAAGTTATTTCTCTGTACAGTGCTGCAATTAGAGAAGAAAATTTAAGGCATCTCTAGGACGATATTTAGTGGGATGATTCTGCAGCTTGTGGTTTATCTCAAAAGTGAGGAGTAGCATCGCATTTGGTCAGTGACTGCTGCACTATGAAATGCGCATTAGCTCTCTGGAAATTTCTGTCACTTGGGGCACGTAAAGTAGTCTTCTGTAAGAAATTGCAGAGGTAGCCTTTTAACCATCTTCAGAATAATAAAAGGAAAGATCAGTAAGAAGGGGGAGAAGAAAAAGGGGGGAAAAGTAGCTAAACCAGAAGAGAGAGAAAAACAAGAGCATTTGCAGAGCTGTAGCTAGACTTTTTTTGTGTGTGCTTGAGGTGACACTGTCCCCAAGACTTTATCTTCTTAATTGAAATGCTTTTTTTCTGGCTTGGTCTGAAACTATGCTGAATAGTTACCATTGGAAGCAGACCTTATTCTTGTTCTTCCTCTCATCAGCAATAGGAATACATCCCACAGGTAAACTGGTACAAATTCTCCCCGAAGTCTTTAGTACAATCCTTCTTTTTCTCGAGCCAGAGCCAGCTGGACTGGCAGAACTGACTTCACATTGATGTGCAGTAATAACAGCCAGCCTGCAGTCTCTCTGGCGACCACGTCTTGCAAAAAAGCCCCCAAAAAACAACAAAAAAACCCCTCAGTGATTTGTGAAAATACTTTCACCCGTGGAGCGTTATCAGCTTGTCTACTAATTCCAGAGTGTCACTCTGGAGTTGTGGATGTGGAAGCAGTGAGGTACCTGGCCTGGTGTCACTGCAGAATTGTGCTGTTCTGTAGTCCCAGCTCAAAACAGTATAATCAGCCCTGAATTCCTGAAAGTCACTTTTGACCTTTGGTTGGCACATACGAGTGCCTGCTGTTGCTCCTGCCTTCTTCAGAAGTGGAAGATTTGGGGCAACTTATTACTACTTGGACACCAGTGAAAAAACCTGTTATTGGCACAGTTTATGTAAAACTGCAGAAGGAGTGGATACTTCAGCAAGTCTTTCTGTCGGGGCTCCCTTGTGGGGGTTTCTCTGTGGGAGGCATCAGGCCGTTCTGGAATTGTTTAACACAAAGAGTCGTGTTCCTCCGCAGTCCGGGAAAGTGGCAGGATTGCACAAGATGGGTCAAGGTTGCTGACTGTAATAAGGGACAGGGTGAATCATAATGTGACTGTCATGGGTAAATACAAGTTTTTTCCCAACTTCCTTAGCAAGTCCAACTGTTCCGTGTGGAAAACACATGTCTTCTGCACCTGAATACATAAGAAATGCTTGCTCTGGAGCAGGGGCCAGAAGCTTGCACCCAGGCACTATGATTTGCACAATCATCTTCCCTTGTCCCCCAGCCTTTTCTGCTTCTCTTACTTCCCTTTTGTTTTTGATGGATGATCAAGATTCAAAAGCAGAGTGGACAGTGCCCTCTAGCCTAATGAGGTGGTCAGAGCACTCTATGGACATGGGAAATGTCCTCTGGAGCACCCAAGCTCTTCGGCCTCCCAAAAACACCTTTAACCACCTCTGTAGCTGAAGGGGGAGTTTTCAGCAGCATCTGAAGGCATCTATTGCTTCTCTGGTGTTTAAACCCAAGTGAGAGTTTCAGGCCACAAATGCCAGTTGGGGAGGCCTGAGTATTGTGAGTAAGTAGCACAAGATAAAACAAGATATTGATGTTAGTGGCATCATCTTCAAAGATCCATCTAAATGTGACTTCATAGTGTGTATGTTCTACATCTGAAAGATAAGGACTTTCAGCCAGTCTTCCTTGGGTTCAGCCTTGCTTATTACAGGCAGAAGGAAAATTTTGTGTAAGGCCAGGGGTCTGAAACAAGTCACGGTGGGATTTCTGCCTGTTACAATATATCTAGAAGGTGAATCTTCAGCTCATAGGGCTGTGTAGGAAAGCAAAACTGAGAAAAAAAACTAGGACAACAGAAATTTTCTCTTGGCTGGAACAACTGCCCTGTGCTGAGCAGGTTGCTTCCCGTGAGTCTTTTCACCTGCTAGCTGCCTGTAGGGATTTGTAATTATCTATTTTAGGTTCAGTAAAGAGTATGTGTGGGCTTAGATTTTTTGAGTTCTCAATTTACCTTTAAATGACAGAAAACTAGCATCTTAACCAAAACATGATGAACATAAAAATGCGCAGTGCTGCCATGCCCATAAGGTAGGAATGAATGTTCATTTGCAGTCTGCACTGCACAGCAACACCAAGAAAAAAACAGAGAAGGGGTGCTGTTTGAAGAGGCAATCAGCACTTCAAGCTCACAACAGCCAGCATAACAAAAATCAAACATCTTTACGGGGGCTTCACTGAAGTACCTCTGAATTAAGAGCCTAATAAAGGCTTCCTGGATGCATGTTCTCCAGAAAACCAGGTATTCCTTCTACCATGCAAGGTCCTTTCCATGTCTCAGTGGGTATATGAAAAACTTCGTTAGAGTGGTTTGTGGAGGATGAGCATGGGGTGAGATACAGGCTCTCAAAGAACAGACTCCAAGTAATTTCTGCAATTAGGGACACAGTTCTGCTCCCTCAACTGTCAGTGTTTTTTCAGAAAATGGAAAAAAGGCAAGTTCCCTGCTTTCCCCAGATTCCTACTGTCAGTCCATCCTGGCTGCTGCAAGCATGCTTGTGTCCCTGGCTATTCCTGAAATACTCCAATCTAGTGGCCAAGGCACATAGCTGAAGGCTGAACTCACCACCCCTCCCTGACTAAGGAGAGCCTAGAACCTAGGACTGTGGTTTGACAGCAGGAGCACTACATCAACTTTTGCCCTTTGCTGTTTATTCCTATTTATTCCTACCACCTACCAGCCTTCCAGTGGCTTGACATTTGTGTTCAATGTAATTCACAGCAAGGGAATTATTCAGCAAAAAAAATAGTTTGAGGGGAGGTTACTTTAAAAAATTAAAAAATAATTATTTCCTTGATCTGTGTTATTGTGTGGCTGTGTGCAAAGATTTATGCTAACACAATGCTGTGGAGGATCACAGAAGTAGTGACACAATGGAAGCTCAAGTTTATTCTGCTAGCAGAAAAAGAACCTGACAAACCCTAAGCTAGACCAGTTTGTTAATTATCTCAGTCTGTGCCTCATGCACTCAGGAAATCTGTGTCAAGAACAGACTGAGAAGCCTCCTCGGTGAGCTGTGCTTCAGAGCAGGGAAGGCTGAGCAGAGCCACATCTGAATGTAAATCACTTTTAGCTCAGTGCTGAGAAATGGGGATCTGTGATACAGGGAAGGTTGTTTTCTGCATCTCAGGTGACCCGAGAGGGGAAGGAAGTTGCCCAGACATCCAGTTTGGCAAAGTTAGGTAACAAGGCAGAGCATGCTCAGCCATGAAATTTTCAGGGTGTATGTACATTTCTGGTATCTCCAGTGCTGTCCTTACACATTCTAAGAAATGTTTTACAGAAAACAGTTTTCTGTCTGAGGCTTACTCTTACAGCCCTGATGCTGTAACAAACATTCTCTGAATGGGAAGCTCTTTTGGCTTTACTTGGGATGTGCAGAGGCAGATTGAGATTGATGTCATTCTGCAAACTAGTGAAAGCCAAAGTGCTTGTTACACCAGTAGCGAGGATGTGAGGATGTATGAAGATAGGTAATTAAGTTGGTACTAGGTTAGGATTATTTATCACTGGTAGACATATAAAAATCAAAACACAACAGAGGGCAAAAAAGGTCCACCTTGATGGAAATTCCTGAAATGGATACAAAACTTACCACAATATTTACTGAAGGTAGACAACTGCCTGGTTTTATGAGAGCATCTTTCAATCTGACTTTCGGATATTCTGGGATTGTCTTCTGTACCAGAACTAGAAAATATGTTTAAACCTTTCATTAGCTGATGACAGCTGTGGTTAGCCAGGCTTGCTGAGACACACCAAACAATAATATTTCTAAAGTGAGGCCCAGGAAGAACACAGTTGCATCTAATAAATAGATTTTTGACATTGTTTCCTCCAAGGCTGCACCTTAAGGTATCTTATTTGCACATTATTTAATAGTATAATAAGCTAAGCTCTGATGCACTCTGCTAAGCAGAATTTAAATCCACACATCAAAACCAACATGAAAAGGCTAACAGAAAGAATGCCATGAACCTTGTAAATATAGAACTCCATATGCCCCTGAAAAGCAATTGTTAACCTATCACCACCTCGTCCTATCTATGCTGATGCACAGAAATTTGGTTAAAAGCAGTTGAGGGGACTAAGGCTCAGTCCAAGGATGATATGGGAGAAGGCACATCTCTTTGACTGGATATGGTTCAGCAGGGGGAGAGATTGTTGTTGTCTGGAAGCTTTGTGCATGAAGAATTTTTTAAATTCTAGCCATTTTTTCAGGATCCACCGAAGCTGGCAGGTCAGATGAGTTACATGGTCGAATGTCTCCTGTTGATGTAAAGATCAGCTCTTAAGTGCATGTAAAGTTCACAATAGCTTAAGGTGCTTCAAATTCATCTAACATTCATCAGGCATGTTCAGGCCATGGACTGAAGCATGGATAATCTGAAGAATAAACTTACCAAACTTCATAGCACAGGGGACATTTCTTTGTGGGATCTCACTGAAATAAGAGAAAATATGACAATATCCAGCTGACAAACTGGTGAGCAGGAAGGTGTGACTGATGGGAATGGCATTACATTGGAAACAGACACAAAATCACAGTGACAAGAATTGCTAAATAAGGAGCTGAACTTAAAGTTGCACAGAGCAGGGGTGTATGTTTGATGTTATACTCTGATGCTGGGGCGGCAACTGAGGGCTTTGCAATATTAAGAGTATATGAATGTCTGAGATGTTTTCAGTATCTTTTATTTGCAGATTTCCACGCTTCTCTGGCTATTACAAGTCTAAATTAACTTTTGACTCTCATAAATCTTATGATGCAATTAGGCCTTTCCACTACTGTGCAAAGCAAGCCTCTTCAATTTCTTATCCATAAATCAGGCTTAAGTCTAGGACTGCTTCCACCAACCCTTCCACAGTCAGTAAGATCGTTACCATTTGCTGGTGTTTCTTCAGGAATTTATATTTAGCTTCATTTCTTTCCAAGAACTATCTTATTTCACTGACCTGAAAGACTGACCTCTTATGCTACTGTATGGGACTCAGCAATGGGATACATCCAACACGATGATTAAGCATGTGCTGAACTTCACACTGCCAGTGTAACAAACTGCAGGATGGCATAAATGCTTAGATTAGGAAGCAGGCCTGAAACTGTTAATCAGTATACAGCATTTACGTTGCTTTAGCAGATGAGATTTCCATCTCAGGTCCCATCTCAGGCATTAGGTCACAGTAGTGACCGTAGGCATTTGTAAGTGAAGTCTTGAGATTCATCTGGCTGAAGTAAAAGTGGAAATGCATGGATGTGGAAGCATCAGAAGATGCACTAAAGAAAGGGTGGAAGGAACAAGCACTGATGTACATGACAGGCATGAACAATAGCAGTCAAATCAAGAAAACGTGAGGAGTGTGTGGTTCACACTGAGACCACATGGTTAAGACTAGAAGCTTGGTCTGCTAAATACATAGCATTGGCACCTCACCACCCCCAAAATTAAACTTTGATAACAGGGGCTCAGATAACACCTTCCTGAAAGGAAGAGTAACCATGCAGATGGCAAAATGAGGAAATAAGGCAATGGGCAGAAATTTTTCCAAAGGTTCCTTGAGGACAAGGCAAGCAAGGGTCTGAGGCAAAATCATTGCATAACAAATGCTTGACTCAGGAAGATATAAAAGATCCATTAAAAAAAAAAAATGTTGGCAGTCAAAACAGACTCAACATACTTAGTAAGGAACCAAAAGCTGGTGCCCCTTGTCCTCTGTCCTAGGCACTAATGACTTGGGTCAGAACACTTGGACATAAAGATCTTGACACGTGGCAGTGCGTGGCACTGTCTTCGTATTGAATGGTGGTAGAAGCTTTACCTTCACTATGTACCAGAAGAGTCCTATTACTGGTCATAAATCCAGTATTTCCACAGTGTATTTTTCAGGCATCTGAGGTGGAATTTTTTCTAGTGAAAGGAACACAAGTGTGCCTTCAATTTAATTGGTTTTGGCAAGTAGTAGGTTTTTTTCCATTTCTTTTCAAATTCATGGCACTGTCTCAGTTAGTGCAGGTCAGTAGATCAAAGTCCTTCAGTGCAAATACAGAAACCACAACAGACCATATGGTTTTCTTGTAGAAAGGGGACTCCAGGGAATTTTTTGAAGCTCTTTAGCAATATATTGCCAACATGTCACTGGGTTTACAGGCATAGGTCCCTAACGATGAGGAAAATTCTCTGTTTTATGAAAAATATTAATTACAAAGAGTTTATTTCTCTAGGGTCAGTGTATACTCATTTCCAAGAATAGTTCTGTGACAGATTGACAACAGAGGGATGCTTCCACTGAGACCTCATAGGAAAGAGCTGTTTCTTTGTGAGTGCACCAAAACACATGCACTATGCACAGTACTTGAGGTTATTCTTGGCATGAACAGAGACTACTCTTGCTCTTATCATAGACAGCGTAAGTTTTGTTATTGGCTTTCCTGAATACATTGTGAGATCCCAATTTGCTTTGTTGGTTGTATTATATAATTATTTTTTAAAGAAAACAGGGATAGTCCATAAAGAAGAATCATAGAATCATTGGCAGACCTTTGCTGTCATCATTATGCAATTACAATCTCTGGTGGTTGTAAAGGCTGGTAGGAGTACTACCTCTCACACTTCTGCTTAAACTGCACATTTTGTAAAATGTGTGTACAACTTCTCAGCAAAGAAGTTTTTTAATATCCTGTATTGGCTGGAGGAAAGTGGGTGCCAAATACAACTGTGAAACGGGAAACAATGCACAAAGGAAAAGTTCCAGAAGATCAACACATCCGTTCCTTTTCTCTGCCATAAATAACCAACACACCCTTAAATACAAGACTAAATGGCTCCAGGAAACTCTCATTAATGACAACGTCTTAGCTGGGCTTCTCACTTTCATTTGAAATTTACATGCCCTGAGAAGCTCTGTCTAACCTACAAACAGATATGTTTTTCTCTAAGTAATACCAATAATGGAGATAAACTCATATAAAATAAAACTGGCCTAATGTACAAAGAGACCTAAACTTTCCTCTCTCACTCTCCAAAATATTAATGTTGAAAGGCACAGCCCTGCTGCTATTAAAATCAATTACAAAATCCTACAGAGTATATAAAGATACAGTGTGCATTCCAGTATTTGTCCTTCAGTTTTCTGGAAACCAGAGATAAGGCAGGAAACAAAATAAACGGCCTGTATTTACATACTACATGCAGATAAGTTTCATTATAAAATGCAGCAGCTATGATATTTTACAGGGAGGTCTCATGATGAGACAGAATGCATAGACAGCATATTTTCTACAGATCAGAAGTAGTAGGGTATCTAGACCATTCATTTTTCAAGGGGAAATTAACATATTTCACTATATAAAAAAGAGATGACTGATACCAACCATCTGCAATGTTATTACCTTTGAATTTGAAGTATACAGGCTTGTCTTAAATAGGATCATATCTAGGAAGGTTCTTCACTTCCAACCGACTCATTAAAAATTGAGCCATTAATACAATATCAAAACCTTAAAACAACTTCAGGAGCTACCCCTGCCTCTGATTTCTACTGGAAGCTTCCTGACATTTCACAAGCACATTTTTCTGCTTTAAAAAAAATTCCACACCTCTTAGCCCAGTTTCTGTACGGAAGAGAAGCTGCCTTGCTGATTAATAAGAGAAAATAGTAAAAATTACTATTCCTTGATTTTATCATACAGAAAATGAGCCAGATCTGTCAATTACTCTGCCAGATCTGTACAATTACTCATGGTACACAGGGTTCAACCTATATGGTACACAGCTTCCTGACAAGTGACATGCTTGGTGAGCTTTTACTAAAGGTGAAATAACATGAGCTCCAGAAAAAAAAAAAAAGTGGTAAAGTTTCATTTACATTTTCAATGCTTTTTAAAAAGAATTCTTGTGCTGCTCTCATGATTAGAAACCTACATCTGTCATTCTGTCAATCATGGCACAGGTACCAGATGCAACCTTCTAAGCCTTGGATGCAGACTCTAGCACAGGCACCATGCTACAATCAATGAAGTCTGGAAAACAGAGAGAGGGAGCAGTTGTCCCAGATAGGTCACATAGAAGGAAATGGACACTTTGTCCCCAAGCCTTCTGGTGCTATGGGTATTCCCAGTTACACTGTGGTTTGGCTGATGTTGCATGGAAAAAGGGCAGGAGGGCTTCTGGGCTAGAACAGGAAACTAAACACAAAAATGGTCTTAGGCAGTTGACATACCAAACCTCAAAGCCTAGAGTGAAGTCTAGAACACAGAATTAGCCACTCAGCAGACCTCCCAGAGGGTACTGATTTGGAACTACTAAGATCTTAATGATATGTTGGAAAGGTAGCTGCTTAAACCTACTAGATTTAAGAACCCCGAGAGAACTTTCTTAAAGTCTGTACAGCCTCGGACACTGAATACTTCAATGTGCATAAGAAGACACCATCTTCTGGTTGGGATTCACAGACCAGTGCTTTTCTCTAAATCCTGTTTTAAAAAATAACCAAATAACTCCCTTTCTATGAATGGTACATGTATAAGGAGTCTCAATCCTTTCTCTTGAGAGTGTGACATAGGTCAGTGAATAGACAACTGCCTCAGGATACAAGGCCTGAAGACAAGTGGGCTTTTGAGCCAGAAGAGATCTGAACACATGTTTAGAAGCATGACCTAACCACAAGGTTCGAGTCTCTTGCTGGTCTACTGAAGCTTCAATTTTCTTTGCACGAGCAAACACACTGCAAATGAAACAGTGAAAGATTTCTTCTTCACAAAACAGCCTGTAGCACAGTACGTGCAGGGTGGCCAAAAACCATTGGGACCTGAAATCATCTGCTTAGCCAAGATGAGGCACTGGTCTGGCCCAGGACACTTGTACAAGTATTTGCAGTTCTTTATCAAGTAGATTATGAGAAAAACAATGTACGTTAACTTGGAAACCCTCTGTTGGAAAATGGATGCAGAAAAATGCAAGGAAAACTGATGAGTTACTTTTTCTTCCCATTCTGCTGTGGTTTACTGGGGAACACGAGAGGAGCCACAGGCCTGCCAGTTCTTCTGATTTTATGGGCCCCATGGTATATATTTTTTTAATTGCCTCACTCTTGAGACTGTGGGATTGTGGGGATTTCAAGTTCAACTTAAAAGGCAGGCTGGCATGTAGCTGCTGTGGCCTCAAAGAAATCTTGGAGGTCAAGTCCCAAGACCTCAAAAACTAGAGGCAAACACAGATGGCAAAACGCACCCACAAAAGCCAGGGTTAGGAAGGCCAGGCCCACAGCTTTGAACCCCGGAGGGGCGGCAGCATTGCAGATACTCAGGATATTTAACTAAGAGTATTTGACCGTGCCACGGGAAAAACTTGAAGTGATCATGAGGTCAGCCCCGTACCTTCACCCACCGATTATTATTATTATTAATAATATCTGCAACAGCCTTTCGGCACTCCACCGGGGACCTCACCGGCCGGGGCGCTACCTCTGAACAACTCGGTCCCCACTAGACCCCGGCTGCACCGCTAACGGCGATGTCAGCGTCAAATTCTGTTCGGACCGATAAGAACAGCCCCACCGGCGCTACGCCTCGGGCCGAGGAGCGGGCCCGGGCAGGGCCGCCTGGCGGGAGGTGGCGGTGCCCCTGGGGCACTGCCGGGGGCGGCGGAGGCGCCGGGCGGTGCGTGGCGCAGGCTCCTCCCGCAGGCATCCCGCCAGCCCTTCTCCTCCATCCCTCCCTCCCTCTTTCCCTCCTTCCTTTCCTCCCTCCCTCCTTCTCTCCCGCCCCGGCTCCATCCCTCCTTCCTGTCGGCGCTGCGCACTGCTGCCCGCCGGAGCTGGGCCGCCCGGGACGGCGCCGCGGGCTGCCCCGCACACCCCCCGCGGCATGAGGCTGCCGCAGGGCACGGCCAGGCAGCGGCGGCGGCGGGTGAGTGCCAGGCCCCAGGGCCAAGGCCGGCGACGGCCCCGGCGTGGGGGCTCCACTCGCACCTGGGAGGGGGGCGGCCCGGGGGAGGGCGCGATGAGAGATACCCCCGCCATCCATCCCTCCCTCCCTCTGCCCGCCCCGGGGAGGTGCCCGCGAGGAGGGGCGAAGGGGGATTGGCAGCCGAGCCAGGACCAGTCGCGGCCTCGGGGGGTTTCCAAGCCCCCCCTGCTGCTTCTCTGCTTGCCTGCTGGCGAGGGCGCTGCGGCTCGGGGCTCGGCCGGGGTTGGGGGACAGGTGGTGGCGGCGGTGCCGGGGGTCCCAGAGGTGACGGGCGCAGAGCACGGCAGCGGCCCCCGGGGACACGGCGAGGAGACCGGCGTGTCGGCTTCCTTCGGCCGCTGCCCGGAGCCTGCGGCTTAAATAGAGGCTGTGTTTTGTCAACAGCTCATTCTGCTGGCCGGCAGGTTGGTTGGTTGGTTCGAGGACTGAATAGCGGGTAAATTGTATTTATGCGTTTATCTGCTTTTTTAAATTTTATTTTTATTTTTCAATAAGTTAGCACCCTTCCAAAAAAGGGGAGCTTGGGAGGCGAATCCGAAGCCCCTTGTGCGGTGGAGGAGCATCCGGACGCGCTGCGCTGCGCACCTCTCCGCACGCTGGCTGCGCAGGGGCGGCTCGCTGGCTCTCTATTGACTGACTGAATTTCTGATGTGTTCGGAAATCGCGTTTAAAAAAGATCTCTATAAGCTTTTAAGGTAGTTCTGGAAAGAGCGTCAGCCCCTCGCGAAAATTAAGCGTGTGTAAGTAAATTTAGACGGGGCGTATTGTGGTGGCATTCTGTTTGTTGGCTTTGGTAGGAACTGGCGATCTGTGTTATTTATTTGGTAGCGTTTTTTAAATTGTAATTGGTAAGGGATGCCTGTGAAGTTTGCTATAAATGGGAGTAAAGCTCAACACAGATGCTATAATCATCTAGTGCTAGCTAGATTTAGGCTGGGAACTATTGTGTAGGAATTGTTGCTTTGATTTCTTTTTGACAGACTGTCACATTTAAAATCTCTATTACAAAGAAAGTCAAATATGCATGTTCCAAAACCAAGCTGGTGATGTCCTGTCAAATTTCCTTCAGGGGAGCATGGACATTGGGTAGCTTTCTGCTGTATTTGAAACCCAAATTTGCTGTATTTGTTACCTAAGTAAGGCAGTGTGACTTGCCTTTGACATCTCTCCACCTGGAAGTCTCTTCTGCCTTTTTCTCTTCACTGTAAAAGAATTCTTTTCTTCAGCTCCGCGGAACGAATCTAAACTGTTAATCAGACTTTGCAGGTTGAGTAGCTGTAAGGAAGATTAAGGCCTCTGTTCCCTCTGAAATCAGCATATGGCAATGCCAACAGAGCCAGTGTGTTGTTTAATGTAGATCCATCAGTGCACATGTGCTTTACATACAAAGCTTTGCACATCCTATGGGGAAGAATATGTGAATGCTGTGATCTGCTAGCAGTCTGTGCTTGACTTACCTTCTCAGCTATTGTATAGTGTATGGTTTTGGTGATAAAGATAAGGTTTTATTTCTGTACGTTTTTGGTGATAAAGGTAAGCATGCACATAGAAGAATCTTGGACTGGGCCCCAGTGTGAAACAAGATAAAAACAAAAATTATGTTTGATGAGGGGAAGGGTTAGGATATGGAAGAGACAGACGAAATGCAGGAAGTGGATCCATGAGACAAGTAGTGCATATCTGCAGTTGGTTAATATTGCTTAGCATGGGTTGCCTTCATTAGCTGGGTGGGGGTCTGCAGGTTGCTTCTGGGAGGTACACTGAGCATACAGAGAAGACATAGTGTAGTGTCTGTAGGCTATAGGGCTATGATATCTAAACTGCAAAACTTGTAGAACTCTGCAACTGGAAAGCTTAAAAATCACTGACTTGAAGCTGGTTTGAATAGAGCTTCTGGGCAGTGTATATGACCTGATTCTTTTTGATTTTGCTTCCTGTTAACTTACTCTTTGCATCGTTTCATCTTATCACTATTCCACCTTATTCAAACTTTCTATCAGTGTTACTAAGTGATAAGAATTTCCATTGTGCGCTCTCCAAACATATTGCTTTAGTCACTTAGAGCAGCCAGTGGCAAGCACTGTCTGAGTCAGATTGTGCAAAATCCCTTTACAGGTGTGCTGAGGTAAAGGGAGAGACTTAACCTTTAGGTGAGGGTATTTTTGCAGACTTGACAAAGGGAAGTCAGGAATATGTGGGAACAGCAGTATGGATAGAGAGGCTCTCCAAGAATCTCAGTTTCACAGGTATCTAAAGCTGCTGCCACTACTTTAGCAGGGAATTGCTGGGGAGTTAATTTTCCATTGCTGGGTGAGTTACAATCTGTGGCTCAGATCTGTTTCAACATCATCAGGTCAGGGTTTTAGTAAATGTAAAAAAAAATCTGAATTTATTAATATCCATGGGTAATACTAGAATTCTACTATAATAATAGAAGAATCTGTCTTAGATCTGTTTTATTATATTGTTTAATCCAGTGGATGTCTCTGACAACAGGTTTTGTGCTTTATGTGAAGATGTATTTAAAATTATTTATGTAAGTAAGAGTTCTGCCTGAACAATGGACAGGTACCTCAAGAAAAAAGTGTCTGGCAGTCTTAAAAAATGTGTATGTTTATACATACTGACTGCATCTTGCTGACTGCAGTGCATCACAAGGCTGATGCAGATGGATTATGTTTTTCTGCAAATGACTGAGTAGATGATGTGACCAGGTAGATGATGTTATTTTCCAACTGTGCTATGTGATACTGCTCAGTGGAATGCAGAGGATGCTGAATTTAGTGGTTCCAGCTCTGTTGATATATTGGTTGGATGAAAGCAAGAATTAACTGATACAGTTCTAAGAGATGGTTTGTATTATCCTGTAATGGTCTTACTTAAGCTGCTAAAAGGCAGCTTTTGGATAATGGAAGGAAAAACAGAAATACGAAATCATGAAATTTCTTTGAGGTAGTTTTGTTCCATTTTCAGTAATACATATTGATCTAGGACAGTTACAATAGAAACACTGAGATCTTAGATTCAGGCTGATACTAAAATGCAGTTGATCCAAATGAAGGGATGTTAATTAGCAGGAAAAGGAAAGGACTGATGAAAGAGGATGTAAGATATTCGAACAGATGGAAGCATTGAGACCTCAAAGGAGATGATGGTGTTTTTTTGAGAGACAACACTGTTGCTTGTGAGTTACATGTAAATTTGTATACCTGGGGACATGGAGAACAAGTGTGAAAGTCACATTTACTCCTGTTTCTATAGTTAGCTACAATTAATTGAACTGATCTCATCTTTTGGTGCATCTTTTCCCCTGAGATTTGGTTATGAATCATTTTTACTGTTTAGCATCAAATTTCCGTCTAAGAAAAATAAATTACTTCTAGATAAGTCTTGACAGGTGATTGTATGCCCCAAGTCTCATTGGTATATCAGTTTAAAATGTAAAAGATAAATAGTCCTTGGGAGCAGGTCCTGGAGCCCACATTTGTGCCCTCTCACCAGGACACGGTGCCCTTTTCTGAGTCAGTGGTTACTTCAGCCACTGAGCAAAAAGTCACCTACAGAAGTCATGTGCACTATTTTTCTGACTATATCTGTAGACAAAAGCAATGGCTACTGCCTTTTCAGGGAAACCTGATTCTGTGGTTCTGCAGACATTTCAGACAGAGGCAAGGAAATAATTGCTTTGGGAATCTTGAGTGTCTATGCATCAGGCAGGTGTTGGTGCCCCTGTCAAAAATGAGACTGCATCTCTGCATGCTGTTAAGTACAAAATTTATCATCACTGCTCTCTCCCACAAATACTTAGCTGCAGCTAGATGGGATTTTGGAGCAGGTTTGGTTTAGGTTTAAGCATCAAAGTTCCCACTTTTGTAGGTTCCAGGATGTCCCCAGGGATCTCTCCCAGAACCTTATGGATCTCTTGCAGAGTCATTAACACTGCAATGGCAGGGGCTATATAAATTCCTAGATGGCCAGAGCTGTTTTTCCTACCTGCCTTTGTGAGGATGGAGGGGCAGCCAGGATACTGATCACTGGCAAATGCAGAGGTTCCTATGATCTTCACCTTCCCTTCTTAACTTACAAACTAGTGGATATTGATTGCAATGACTGATATCTAAAGGTTCTGATCTGACACTGAGTAGAATTCCCAGGGACTGTTTTTCATACCCACCATCAGTTTTTTGCTGATCACAGCTGTCCTTCCTCTCTGGAAAATTTGCAGTCTGTAAAATTATAGGCTGTGGGAGCCCTCCTGCTGAGCATCTACCGGGTCCTTGCACTCCCTGCAAGAACCAGAAACTCTCAGCAGGGGCTTCTGCCACTTTGCTGCTGTCTGCCTTTCCCTGCTGCTGTCTTTTGGAATCACTCCTAGTAGTGAGTGGATTTCACTGCAAGGAGAAACTGATTAAACTAAAAATAACTTATAGCCCATTGGTATGAATGTTGGTCAGGGTGTAAAGTTTTGAAGGGCATATGTCTCCCCTCCTTTCCAAGCACGATCTGGAGCTGGCATTGGAGTGAGGTCAAAGACTGTTGCTACAACAGAAGCAGCTTTCCCTTATCCCACAGGCCAAGAACTGCTGAGTTGTCAGCTGTTGAGTCCAAATTGTGCCTTTTACCTCAGGGAGCCCAAGTTATAAAAGCACGTGTCATGGAAACAAGGACAGCACTGTAGCAATTCCCTGCTCCTTCTGCCTCCCTTCCCACCATGCCAAAACCCAAGCCCACAGCACAGCCCACAGCAGAGGATGGGCAGGTTGTGCTGCCAGCTTGGTGTTGGGAGAGCCCTTGGGAGCAGGACAGCTCCCTCCTCCCATGGGCCATGTGTTGTCAGGGACTGGAGCCTCTCTTCTGACCTCTAAACCCAGCAATTTAGGAGCAGCTTCCAGCAAAACTGAAGAGCACAGCCTTTCAGCTGGCCTCAGCCTCCTGAAATTTCCTGAAGTCTTCAGTAGTTAAAATAGTGCTTTCTTTGTATTGCTTTTATGCTGCAGCATTTTCCCCACCAGCAAATAGTTTCACTGGTACAGTGACACTGATCAGATAATTATTATAGGGTTTTGATAGTTCTGGTGCTTTGTTTTGGGTTTTTTTAATGCTTCTAGGTTGATGAGCAGCATTATACCAATGTTCTCTGTCAGTATAGCTTATTGCATTGTGATCAGGAGTCAGAACCACTTTCTTTTGGAATACACTTATATTCCCAAAATAGAGGTCGATAGTTATGCTTGTGTGTACCTATAGCTTCCCTGGTTGTATCTCAGTGATCTCAACTGAACTTTGATAGGTTTATATGATAGTTGCCTTGTAGTTTGTGGTGCATAATAATGAAATTTAAATAAAGCAGTATATTTGTACAAATATACAAATCTGTATCTGTACAAATTTCTCATAAGAGTGACAAATAATGTCAGAAAAGTATGCTGGAACATGGCTTCTGCTTGCCTAATGTTGTTGTTATTGCATAAGTTACTTAAAGATGTAATAAAAGTATAAGTAACAAGGATGGTTGAAGACTGTTGATACTGTCAATCTGTTTCAGAAATGGTCCATGGACCTCAGCCATCCATCTGAACAATTTTTGCTCATTGAGTAAGTCAATTACCTCCCTCCAAGAGGAAATGCAGGCTCAGTTGACTAGGTAGCATGGTTAAACATTTATTCTGGATGGTGTGGATATGGCCTATGGCAAGGTTGGCTAGCCTGGGGATAGCCTGGGTAGGCAGTTGCCTTTTGGGGTTGGTGGGTGGTATTTGCCTTAGCCTGGCAGCTCTACTTTCTTCCAAACAATACCTATGTGGTCACCAAGAAGCTCTTGTGCCAAGACATCAATGCTGTTCAGCATGTGATGTAAGCCTGTATGTATGGCTGACAACAGATTTTCCCCTCTTGAACTGGGTGATCTAATGGCCTCTCTTAACTATAAAATCAGTGAGGACAGAGCTTCAAAATATCTTTTTCAAATAATTGGTCTTAATGTTACTGCAGGGCAAAAATGCTGCTTAAATCAAATGAACTTCAGAAGAAAATTATAGTGGTCAGTATTATAGGTGGGGCTTCTGCAGACTCTGAAGCCTGAAGGTGAATATAAGTTACAATTATTCCAGCTACAACTAATTTTCACAATATTTCATGTTTTGGATCAAGTTCAGCACTTGCAGCAAAAGAGGTGTTTGACCTCTGAGGTTTTACAGCCACTTTGGAGCTAAACCCAAGGAGATAAGCTTTTAGTGTTTAATCCTAAGCAAAAAGAGACAGGGGGAGAGAGAAAAACAACGAAACAAAAATCTGATTTATTTATATTGTAGACTTCAGTGTTGTCTTGAGTTATGTGCAGCAAGCACTGAAGTACTGTGTGTGTGTGAGGTTGGCATAAAAGTCAAACTCTTTTGCTTCTACTGGGATTTCTGCAGGTTCTGAGTATAATAATATCTGTTCCCTAGAGTCTACCTGTTCCTCTTCCTTTTCCCCTCCGTGCCCCTGCTCCCTACTCTTCCAAAGGTCATGGCTATGAGAAGTTTAGTGTACAGGTCTCCAGGCACGTAACTCATAATTCATCTGCTAGAACAGCATTGTCACAGTTCCCAATATAGAACAGCCTTGTCCTCCAAATTAAATGCTATTGGCCAGGTTTGTTTTTTTTAAATGCTGAGAAATTTTGAAAGATATTTTTGACCAACTGTTGCCCCATGCTTCAAATGGCAGCATCACTCTGGATGTAAATCCAGCAAGCTGTCATGTGACCCTTATTTTAAATCTGATCTCAAAATCTGGAGTTTGTCCCATCAGTTGTCTTCCTTCACTATTAAAATGCTTCTTAATGTGATATTTGTGCAAGATTTATGCTAAGGTAGTCTGGTGGTGGTGTAATGTGAACCTGAGACTTGAATTTGGGAACACTTGTACTGAGCCCATATTTAGATGTATTTAGGAAGGCATCCAATCTTATTTTTTATTTTATTCAGTTCAGCTTGTCCTTGAAGAGCTTTGCCAGTATTTAGTTAATTAGCTTCAGTTTTGAGTGGAGTTCTATCGCATGGCACTGACTCATTTCTCATGTATTGCGGGTTATGTTTAAATCCTTTTGCTGTGTAGGTAGTTGAAAACTGTAATGAACAAGTAACCTATTTGAACCAAATAGTTGCACTGTCTTAGGCTTTGCAACAACAGACAATCTCTCAGACTCAGACAGATGTAAGTAATAATTTGTTTTTGTGTATAAATCAACTTTGTACTGGATAAAACCATTTCCACTGCTAATGAGCAGCTAGTTTTTCTCATGTGCTATTGGATCTGGTGCTTTTGCAAGGCAGCCTTACTCGTACAGAATAGATTGTGAGGACTTCTATTTTGAGCAACTCTTCAAATATTTATTTGCTTGATCTGTGATAACTAGTACTTTGAAAATGGATGAGTTTTCTGGTTGTTTCGCCATATTTCTACTAATGAGTAGTGTAGCTGGTGTTAATATGCAAACAATGTGTCCTTGAAAGTGTTAGATTCTTGTCTGTTATCCTTTTGCCCTGCTGTATGCATGCTTGCTAATCAGTAGGTAACTCTGGGCTGGATGGAGTTTGGACAGTGATTACTGCAGAGAAATGGGAGCAAGCACTGAGTGTTACAATAGCTGACTGTAGAATTAAGTCACTAACAGGCTTTCAGCAGAATATTGTTAATTCTCCTCATAATACACTTAAACGTAGAAGCTGTATTTATAATTCCACATCTTTTCTGAGTGATCCTCTAGCATAGCATTCTTCCTGATGGACTATATGTGAATCTTTTCATTTCAGGTACCTAATGTGACTGCTCTGTTCAGCACTTGGCTCTCCCATACTGAAGACTAAGTACCAAGCCTGTCACAGGCTCCTGTAGCTGGGCTTCTGCCAAAATGTAAGTGTATGCACACCTTTATTCATAAGGCAGAATTAGTCATATGCTTATGTGTTTGCAAATTCAGGAGTATTATGTGTATATATGTGGTTACTGAGGCTTATTATCTTGCATAAATCAGCTGTTGGCTAGTCATGAGCAGGACTCTGTGGCTTTCAAATACCTTTTTGTCAGAGGGCACAGGTGATCTCTGATAACATTTAGCTGCTTGTTTCATGAGACTTTGAAAACAGAATTAATAAGATACTTCTAAACCCAGATACTCAATATACTGATTAATAAAAGTTTAAAAAGTATTGGTAATAATTGTCTCCAGCTGATCTTTTGAAGTTTTGTCCATTATTTTTTACCATGTTTAATGATATTCAATTATAGTTTTGTTTTTTGTAAGTCTTACTTGGCAAAAAAGGTACTTTTAACTATGATTTCTAATATGTATTCATACCTCTGATCTCTTCTGCTGCAGCTGACAAAAACTTTCTGTATATATTATTCTAAAGTCAAATGTTTATGGGATCTAAATATGTTTTACAAAAGCAATCCTTGAACAGACCCAATATATAGCTCTTTAATATGGAAAATTGCAGAAATGGGAAAAAATAGAGCACTCTCCAAAGATATTTGAGGCAGTGTTATTATTAAATACTCTTTGGGTTTTAATGACTTAATTCACAGTGAGACTGTGAAGAGGATTTCACAAATGTAAGAAAAACAGAGAAGTCAGTGTTTCATACCATGAAATCGACACTAGTGGTTTCATAGGTCTCTGGAATTAGATGGGTAAGCTAAGTACATGCTTGGCCTTGTGAGTCATGCACTGTGTATCTGGAAGGACCTGATTAGCTTCACAAAAAGCAGAAATTTTCCTAAATAATGGAAAAGAAAATAATTTGAAACAGAATGTGTCGTTCATGTAACTTCACTGAAAGGTAAGTTGTCCAGTTAACTCCCTGTTCTCTGCAGTTAGGTTTTCCCTTGCTCATTCCTTCTCCTCCTGTGCCTGTGCACCTCAGTCTTTACTCACCAGAGAGAGATCATTTAGAATTGTCGCACGTCTCTTGTTCCCACAGTTGGACTTGCTCAGCACTTTGGAAACAATAGCTGCTTCATTGCTGAGTCGTGAAACAAAAAAGTTAAACATATCAGCAACAATGCATGAAAAATGAGATGAGCCTTCCATGGGAAGAGATTTTTCCATTCCAGTGTGTAGGTATATAGGATTTATTGGTGACAGAAGCTAGTAAGAAATCCTTCTTTTGTACATCATCTGACCAGCTCAGTGCAGAGAGAAGTAAACCGTGAGATTTGCTAATAATAGCAGGAAGGAAGAACCCTGTTAAACAGAGATAGCAAAGCTGGAATGACTTGTGTGTATAAAATCCAAGGTCGTTTTTCCCTTTCCACAGCCCTTTTTTATAGTCACCCTTGAGATGAGAAAGAAAAGAGATCTTCAGGAGAATAATTTTCTTTTGTAAGGGAGCACTGAGTGAAGAGGCAGATGAAAGTTACAAATGTAGCAATGGTCATGTGAAAATGATGTGAAGATGTCAGATAAAGTGCAGTTGGGGATTTGAAGGTTTCTGGTTTGTATTCTTACTCTTAAGTAAGAGTAAGAGACCTGAGACAGGTCAGGAGAGACTTATGGAACAGATTCACTGTATGCCCTATCAGTAGTAGTCTCAATTTTCTACAAGCTGCTTTCAGTTTTAAACGAGGTGTGGCATCATTAGCCTTAGAGACACTGCTGCCTCAGCACTTACTGATGGAGTATTTACAGGGAGTCAGTTCACTGCTTTTGGTAAGTTCTATAAGGAATGACAGAAAATCATTGATTTATTTTACAGAAATAAAAATTATACATATGGTTCCTACCCATCTTGCATATTATTTTAAGATGTTCATCTCTTCTTTCTTTTTCTCCTTTTGTTGAGATTTGTTTTCATGATAGTTTACTCAGGTGTTTTATCCCCCTGCAAAGTAATTGATAGCAGTGCTTTCCATTCCGAGACTCTCCAGGAAGAGCTGCTAGTTTGTTGACACTGTGCAAATTGAAGAAGCTTTCTTAGACAGATAAATCCAGCCAACAGAGACGTAGTGAACTTTTCATTTACAATATCCAGAATAAATCTAGGATTTTTTTAACATCTTTTTCACTTTTTTTTTTTTGGTCTGAATCAGACTCATCTAGGAGAAACTGAAAACAACATTTAAACTTTTTAATAATTTTTTTTAAAACAATGTCCTGCATAAACTGAATATCTGCCCTAAGTTACTTGAGATTGAAAACCAGGTGTTATTTTAATTGTGATACAACTGCATCTTGTGCCTTTGGCATTGCAGTCAGTGATTGCAGTTAGAGCAGTACAGCTGAGGAAACGCCACATGTTTGCAGAGCTGTGCATAACATGGGATAACACTAAAACTAGGTTGGTGAAGCTGTCTCTAGTTCACCAGTGTCAAAGTCTATTAGAGGGGTAGAAAGGATAACACAAATGAATCAGTTCACGTTGAGGCACTGGACTTCCAGCTGTGCTGCTGTGAGACCTAATTGACAAGTGGTCTGTGAAGTCCCTTGCAAGGGACCTGAAGACCTTTGCAGGAGGAGCAGAGTGGGCAAGGGGCAGCAGTGTTAGCATCAGGCACCTGGGTTAGGTGTGCCAGCATGGCCTTTGGGTCGATGGCTCTGATGAAGGCTGTGATGAGCAAGAGAAAGAGAGAGTACCAACACCATTAGCAGCCACGTGCGTGGAGAGTGAGTGGGTCTTGGTTTCCAGTAGCTGTGCCTGTGTACATGCATTCACAAGTGAAGGAGTTAATATTTATTATTTATAGCCTGGCAATGGTCTCTCTTGGGTCTGTGAAAGTTAGTTAGAGAAGACACCATCTCTGATGTGTAGCGATTGTAGAACTCGATATTTGTATTTCTGTGTACTCAAGATTAATTCATTAATTCCTACACTTTTCTGCCTTAAAAGGAAGCTGTGCATATATATTCATAATGTATAACTAGAACAGTCTGGGGAAGAAGTAAATGCCAACTCTCATAGAAGTAAGCATGGACAGGCTTGTTCTGATAATTTCATACTATATTTTAGATATTCTTTCTCAGGGTAGTTGGGAGGGTGAATGGCAGCACCTGAGTGCTGGGGACTGCAGCAGAGAGGAAAGCATTTGTTTATCTTAGTGTAAGGATAGCCTACAGATAATAACATGCTGCAGTACGTTTTCTTGTGACATGTCTGGTATTTACTAAGAGTGGAAAAACTTGAGAGCTTTTAAAGTCTCAAGAAAGATGAATACTATGGGAATTTATCAGAAAGTATAGATCTATAGTGTCAGGAATTGCCCATTCCCTCGATTACTAAAAAATCAATTTATTTCTCGTAAGTGACTCTCATTCCTTACATTTACTCTAAAAGGATATTGCATAACTGTTGCTTGCCATTCTCAATATATTATTTAATGTGAAAGCCACATTTCAGCATTTGATCTATTTATGTGCTGTTTGTACACATGAAGACGAACTTTCTTTGGACGTGGTTCATTGTGCCTTAAAATAATTCAAATACCACAGGTTTCATTGTAAACAATGAAGAATTCCAACCCCCAGGTCATTGCCAGTTGTTTAAAAAAAACACACTTGGAGTTGCTTCAGTAATTATCAGTGTTCTCTTATAAAACTAAATAGGCTTTTCCTGTGATGGAAAGAAGATTAAAGGTCATATAGTTCAAAATAAGGTTTTGCATGTTGCCAGATTAAGGAAAATAACCTCTTTCATTTATAAGGTCAACATGTCTGTTTATTAGTTCATAAGGACACACTAGCTCAAGGGGTCAGAAATTTGTAGATATCGTGACTCTTCTGAGCAACAGCAATTTTGTTTTTCAGACTTCTTTGTACAGTCTGAGTGATATGGTCTGGCTCTTGAACCTTACATCGAGTAAGGCACAACTGACTGTGGGCTGAAGAAGGTGATCTTTGAGGTCCTTTCCAGCCTGAACCATTCTGTGATCCTGTGATACTATGACGATGTGGGCAAATGAAATTTTCTTCTGAGATGTGCTCTCTTGAGAACTACACAGAGACTGACTATACTCCCCAGAAATGAAATGTGCTTTGGAATTCTTAGTTTGTGGTTCATTTCAGTTATGTAGCAGTGAAGTGCAACAAACACTGGAGAAGTGGAAGGCCTCCTCTGTATAATTTAGTCTGATTTTAGTTTTATGCAATGTGGATGTGTTTGTTTCCCTGCTTTTTACATTCATTAAGTAGTGAAAAGGCTCACTGGGTAGCTGTAGTGTTTATGATACGAGGTGGTTTTTATATATGCAAAGTAATTGGACTTTTGTGCTTTTGCTTAGTCTACTTGTTCCATGCTTCATTGCAAAGAACAAGAATTCAAGGAAGTGTGTTGACCATGAGGTCACCAAATTCAATCATATCAGGAAATGTGTGTAACAGTATCAGATTTAAGGAAAAACATAAGTTGAATCCTTACAGCAGTGTTAATTTGCTGTTGATAGGAAGTATCGAGAAAATTTTTGAATGGGTTAAAATACTACTGTGTAAATGAGCCCACACTACTTCCTTCTCCTGTGCAGCATAATAGCCTGGAAGATCAAAATTTCTCTTTCGGCTAGTAGTATCCCTTAACCTTCACCCCACTGCTTTGTTCTTTGTTCAGATGATTAGGTGTTTTCCATCTGCACCTCTAGGGGAGAAGAATCTGTGCTTGTTAATTTGTGCTGACTTCCTAAGGAAGTCAAGCTTATCTGATAATGCTTTGTCTGTCCTCTTACCCCTGCAACAACCTTTGAACATGATGCTCAGGTTCAGTTCACTCAGAATGAGGAGGTGGGGTCTCAGCATACTATGCCCTTAAAAGCTTGATGGGACTGTGGCTGGATACAATAAACCCACTGAGGAAATAGTTGCAAAGTGAAATCAACCTTTACTCGACTGCAGTCCAGGCCTCTCTAGCGTGCCTTCTCTGATGTCTAATATGGTGTAGGGGGCAATCTGTAATAACATTTGCCTAATATGTAACAACAATAAATTGTGAACAGGCTTGCAGCTATCCAAAAACATATTTAGACTATTTTTGGTAGGATTCACTTGTGCTTCTCAGAAGATACTAGTTTCTATTGTTAACATCTGGAGAACAGTGCTGTGCTCCTTGTAGTGATGTATGTCCTTGGTGGCTAATTAATAATGTATGTGCTTGGTGGCTCTGCTTGGTGGCAGAGACTTCCAAATTCAGGGGTTAGACATCCAGTTTTCTTTTGAAAGTGTTTGTATTCTTCTGAAAAAATCAGTCTGGGATCATCAAATGTGTCATCTGGCTTGGGGACCTCTCTTGCATGGTGTACACTGGGCAATACATTGACAAATTACTCCAGTAGGACAAGCAGTTTCCAAATCAGCCTGCAGATTAGTTGAAAACAGGCACAATTCAGTGAGAACAAAAGACAGAGCGTGCAAAAAAGTATATATGTAGCTTGGAATACCAAAAAATGTAATCTGGTAAGTTTTGGTTTAGTTGTGGTAAATTAAACCATTGATTCCTATGGAGTTTGCTTTGTTCTGCCCTTTCAATCCACTGTTCTGCCTGACTGCTCTGCCACTTTAGCATCGTGGTATTGCTTTTTTCTCTCCAGCCCAGCTGCTATTCTTTGCAATTCTTTCTGTAAGCTACCTGTTTTATTTCTTTTTGGTGAGGGTTTTTTTGCTTGACATGAGTTACCAGAAGGAGTCTCCCATAGTACTTCTGAAGTCCTTCTTAAGGTTGCATCCATAGCTATGATTGAACTATATGAAAACTGCTTCTATTTTCCTTTCTTCCTAAAGGTAAGCCCTAAGAGTGTCAGTTTCTCTGTGTTTATTTCTGTGTGCTGTGCTGGCCAACAGTTACTGGATGCTTCTGTAAAATCATCCTTGCATTGTTGTGCTTTTTCATGCATTTCTTAAGCAAATGACTTCATACCTTCCTGACCTCTGTCCTATATGTAGTCACAGAATCACAGAATCATTCTGGATGGTGAAGATCTTTAAAACCATCAAGTCCAACCATAACCTAACTTTAATAACCATTAACCTAACTCTAGCAAGTGCAGTGCTAAGCACCACAAGTGTTCCTAAGCACCACATCTACATATCTTTTAAAACATCTGCAGGAATAGTAGTTCAGCCATCTCCCTGGACAGCTTGTTGTACTGCCTCATTGCCTCCCCTGATGCAACTTGAGTCATTTTCCTCTTGTCCTGTCACTGGTTACCTGGGATAAGAGACAAACCTCCACCTCACTCCAGCCTCCTTTTTAGGTAGCTGTAGAGAGTGATAAGGTCTCTCCTCAGCCTCCTTTTCTCCTAACTGAACAACACCAGTTCCCTCACAAAATTTGCTCTCCAGACCTGTTGCTACCTTTGTTAGGCTTCCTAGGCTTCTAGAGTTAGGGAAATCCCTTGCAAAGACTTTCCTCTTGTCCTCTTGCCAGGTGAGGATGCTTTTCGTTCTAGCTCCTACTTGGAAGTACCCACCAGCTGCACCTGTTTTCCAGTATTTCCAGTTCTTCCTTTCTTCCAATTCCAGGATCCATCTGCATCTTGCTTATAATATTTACTCCAGGTGGGGTGCACCTTTAATCTTCTTGGTAAAATTTCTAGCCTTTGTAGATGGTGCTTGTGGCCAGGAGCTTTAAAATGAATTGTTGAAGTGTCTCATTTCTGGTGTTGAGCTTGTGTGTTATCTCCAGACATCTCCCTTCAACTTGGAAGAGCAGAAGCAGGCTGAGGTGGCTGCAACATAACTATGGGGGCTACCCAGCATCCCAGAAGTGATGCTGCTGTTAAGCACCTAGAGGCAGCAATGAAGATGAGATTTTTCTCCTTATGCTTGACAGAAAAAAAAAAGCCAACCCAACAAAACAAAATTTGTCTCAAAGGACTGAAAATATGGCCTTGTACACTCCTGCACATTTACTGTATAATATCTTGACACCCTGTCTTTGTTTCCTTTTCCTTATATTTTTTCTGCAGATGAGGAGAGTGCATTTGGTGCAGATAGGCAACTTGAATTATTTTATCAGCTTTCAGAGAGCGAAATAACATATTCTTAAATTAATTCTTCAGAACTGGGGAAAGCCAGATTCCCAAATGGGATTCATCCTTCAATTATAAATGAGTTTTAGTGATTCATGTCCTGAGAATCTTTTATAACATGGAATGCTTCCATGTTATAAAACAGAGGGGAAGCCTGCATTTAGATTACTAGAGAGATTTTTGTCACAACTTTGGGAAATTTTTAAGGAGGTGGAGGAATGTACTCTATTGAAAAACAGCCAAACCTTCTTGAATAAATCTTATTAATTCTTCTTCCATTTTTTTTATCACTTGGCTAGCCTTTAAGTCAGACTGAAGGTTGTGGCATCAGCAAAGCTGTTCTAAAGAAACCCAGTTCATTTTCTGTTTCTGTGTTCATTGTCTTTGCTGTCAGCTGTATTGGCAATTTTCTTCATTTCCCAGAAATGTGTACTTCTGGCACAGTCTTTCAGATAGGGGATTTTTTTTCCAAATCTTTGTGTTGGCAGCAGTGGATGTGTAATTTGATATATGCATTTTTATCTAGATATAGGCATGCTTTCTTTCAATTTGAAGGTTAAATTAGTATCTTTGGTCAGAGACAAGTAAAATTGAGAGTTCTCCACCTGCTAAACAGAATAATTTTTCTTCCAGAAATACAGTTTTCATCTAGGCATCTAGCACATACTTAGCACCTTCATTTCTGCCTGGCTGTATTTGGCCTGATGGCTGTTCATTATTGCAAAAATACCGACAGCCATCAGTGTCTAAATTTTTTTGGTTATGTACTAAGTAAATAATTTTCCTTGAGAGCTCTTAGTGCTCACTTTGAGGGTACATTATTATAATCATACCTTTAACTGCAGAGATAAAAAAAAAATAACTAGAGAAAATGTTTTGACAGATTTCTCCTATTATGTTTAATACATGAGTTTTTACTGGCTTCATGGTTTCATCTAGTATTTGCCACTCAACGTTTCCCTAAACCTTTTGTATAAGCTGACTTTAACTGGGTTTTTTTAGGCATCTGCTTGTGGAGCACAAGAATAGCCATTAAAAAATGTGTCCAATTACCCTCAGTTCATAGGTTGTTATTTTTTTAAAAACCAAATCTGGACGGCTGTGACTGGCAGATCAGAATACAAGCAAAAAGCAAGCCAGAAAGATTTTCTTTTTAATCTGCTGTTTGTTTGTTTTCAAAGTGGTTTCCAAGCACTTGACAATGAAATACATTTGGAGACCAGAAAAGTGAAAAGGATAACAGAGCTTTGGAGAATTTACGTGCTTAGAGAACCAATCTGTTACAACTGACTGAGAAAACACTTTTGTCCTTTAAAGTGAGTTGAACATTTGGTCAGCTAGCTTAAAAAAAAAAAAAAATACACAGAACCAATTAAGCCAAGAAATACATAAAATGAAGCACACTCAGTAGGAGAGATACCAGTTATCTTCCTTTTTTGCTTTTGAGAGGTTAAGTCTGAAGAGGCTGGTAATGTCTTAGCATTGTCACTGTCAGGCAGCTGGTGCTGCTCGAATTGTCTCAGCTTGTTACAAAACCTTAAACTGTCTTTACAGCTGGCAAGTTTTTGAAGGAAAGCTGTCCACAGGTCCTTTCCCAGGTGCACATTATTGACTTAGGGTACATTCCCTGTCTTATCTATCTGATCACCAATGGGTGCACTGAATGCATCGAAACTTTTAAAGAAATAATTTAAAAGACTGCAGTTGGTATTGAGCTACCATTGGTCACCATCCACTGGCTTCAGTCATTAAGAATCTGAATTGTGTCTTTGTTAATTTAGCTGCATAAAAAGCAACTTAAAATTGCTTCTATCTGATGAGAGTCACTAAGGTATTTCCTCTATGCTCCAAGCAAAAGTCAGATGCTGTGGCTTCTAACAGTTACTGTGGAATTAAGCTTTTAGTACACTTAAATACAGGGAATGATATACTGAAATTTGTCAAACCTTTTCTGCTTATATGACATGAATTTATATGTGAATACTTTTTGGGTACACACACGATGTTCCTTAGAATAGGTTTATGGAAGGCTTTTTCCCTCTTTTAAAATTTCAGAAATAAGAGATCTTTTCAGCCAAAGCCTTTAAGATGAATTTGCTGTGCAAATATATAGAGGCTAAGTCAGGAGGTTTGCAGTCCATTTGAGGATGAGATTGGAGTTTGAAGTATTAGATAAACAGCTACGTGGCAGTGTTATACAGTAGTATCAGGCTGGATCACACGCTGAGATTGAGTCAACAAGGTCTGAATATTGAGAGAAAAGCAAATAATGGCATGGGCTGTGTAAACATGTGCTGTGCATAGGCTTGCATTAGAAAACCTATCATTGTACTTGATAATGCTCAAGCCTCAAGGGGCAGAAATATTTCAAAGCTGAGGATGCAGCAGATTTGTTCCACATAGAAATATTTGTTCCAGGAATGATCAGAAATCTAGAAACTGAGACTGGAAAATACTGAAAAAAATAAAGTTTTTAAAGGAGGAGCTAGTATTGACCTGGTATCACTCACTTCTATATAAGAGGTTTCTGTGATGTATAGGATAAGCTGTTCTTTGTCTGCTAGAGACAGGACAAAGCAATTTGCTTAAAATGGAGTAAGAGGTAGTACACTGGGAGCACTACTGGTAGCGCCAGTGAAGTGACATGAATACTTAGCCCAAGGATATAAGATGGTTATTGGTTGTGGACATTTGTGAAAAACTGCTTAGTTGCAGTTGCTCTTTATGATGGAGAGAATGGGGTGGTCTCCCTTCATACAATTTTTTAAACATAAGGACATACAATGTAAAGACATTTACGCTTGGAGCAACTGCGTCTGTTGCATTGCAGACAGCCCTGGTCAAAGTTGTGCCTTCCTTTGACGTGTTGAGCTCTCTTGCCCTAAATAAATATCTCTGTCTCTTGTATTGTCCTGTCCACCTTAAGAGTACATCTGCCTAGCATGCTTTTCATATCTCTGCATAGAAAGAAAAAGAAAAAAACCTCCATGTCTTGTTTGAATTAGTCTTGAAATGATGGAAGGCATCTTTGATCCAAAGAAAGTGAACTTCCTATTTTTAAATTACTTCAATTATATTTTTTAATTACTTCAATTATTTTATTACTTTATAATTAAAACAAGCATATAAGTGTGTATCTTTTCTCCTGAGTAGTGACATTTGATTATGTGACATGAGGCTTCAAATTGCCAACTTTCAGCAATCCATAAAATGTGTATGAGAAGACGAGGCAGAGTCTATGCTTCTTACGAAAGATTGTGGTTTTCAAGACACTCAGCATGCTCTGCGTGAAAGTGCATAGGTTCTCTTCAGTGCCAGACTCTGAAACAGAAATTAAAACTCTGCTTGAGTTAGGAGAAATTGGTATGACTCAAATTTCTTGTAATCCAATGCTGTGATGTTACTTGTAAAACTTCTGTAGCAGGGGGACTACTAAGTAAACTATGTATTGAAAGAGCATGCAGAAAATCTAAGGCTTTTATTGATCCATATACCCATGTACTGCTGATTCTGCCTCATAAACCTGGCATGAACAAACAGGTGTTGCACAATCCTGTAGAAAATGAGAGATTACTTTGTAAACCATTTTTCTCCTTTTCAAGTGGTACCAATGCTCTCACTTTTTGTTTATTCTTTCCTTGGCTTTTACTTAGCTGATAGAGGACTGCCAATTGATTTTGATGTAAAATTTGAAATTTTTGTTTTTTACTTTTCTGCAAAACAGAAATAGCTTTTGAAGAAATACCTGAAATAGTCACAGACAGGTGTAATGTACAAATACTGAGCAAACAGAAATCAGTTATTTCATTAATATAACTCCCAGGTCTGTCTAAGTTTTCTCCATGTTTTTGACGAAGGGAGAGATTTGTGAGCAAAGTTTAAACTTGGAGCTAACATTCCAGGCTTTTATTAGTAACATAGGCAAACATGATATAAGGATGCTGAGAGACACCAAAATGCAGTAGGAGACTTCTAGCATAGAGATTATTTTACGTCCTGGTGGATTTTCGGTTCATCTTTATCTGAACCTGGATTTGACAAACTGCACTGTTGATTTGGCCTTTAACAAAGTTTGTCCTCTTGTGAACAGCTCTGTGTTATTTGACATTGTGATGATATTCTTCTTGCACAGTGCAGATTGGTGAGGGTCATAAGGGCATTGCAGGCATTCCCAGCTGTCTCCTGAGAACAACTTTAAAAAAAAATAATATATATATATAAAAATATATATATATAGTGGTATTGCAGGGATGAAGGAACATGTTCCTGGTGGTGCAGAAGACTTCAGTGAAAAGGGTTTAAAAGGGCTTTGTTTCTTTTTTAAATTACAGAGGCTTTTAGACAAAGTCTAAAGCTCTGGCAATGATGTACAAGCTTTGGTAGAAACTTCTAAGACAAGGTCAGGAGCCTTTCCACTGAGATTTCTAAAAGAAGTAGCCTGTACAAAATGTGAGTTTTAGAAAACTGGTCTTTAGGAGAGGCTCACTCTGCTGTGTTCTTCCATGAAAATGTTCCAGTTTGGTTACTGCCGGAAGGCTCCTTGCTACCTGGGAGTTTCAGTTTTGAGGGGTGCTCAAGTCACAGGTTTTCGTGTGGCAAGGAAACAGTGCACGGGGGATTGGCTTGGCTTCAGGATAAGCTTCCCTGCAGTTTTCTGTTTAAGAATAAAAACTGATGGTGGCCGATGTGCAGGTGGCATTGAATGTATTCCCCAGATCCCTCTGAACAGTTAAACTTATCTTTGGAAAACACACAAGCTGCTGCTCTTCAAAGAACACATTAAATGTAGTATTCTGTATAACATTTACATTGAAATCAAAATTTATAGCTGTAAGTATTTTCCAGTAGATAAATAGCTTTTTTTTTTTTCCCTTTTTTTAATTCAGATACTTATAACTAAACTGGCTTGAGCCAGTGATCCTAAGTGATGGGTTTGGTTCTGCTGTGTCTCAGGCATCCCAAAGTTTTGAATGGCAGCAATACAAAAAGTGAGCAGAGGGGAGGAAAAGAGGTGGACTTTCCTGACCCTTAAACCCATACTGAAAAGCAAGGGACATTTCCATTCATGATGCAGGAGACCCTCTGCAATTTTATATGTTAGCTAGGTTGAAGAGACCTGTTCTAGGGCAATACCATGTCTATCTTTTTCTGGCCTCACATAGTCCCAAAGGAGGCCTGTGCGTGAACACTTGAGTTTTGCATATCTTTATTTGTTGAGATTACCTTTGAAATCATATGTACCAAAGGGTGGCTGGGACAGTAAAAAGATTTGCTTGCTGGACAAAGAAGAGAAAGGAGTTTCTGTGACTGGGAGCAGCAATGAAGAAGAAAAGTAAATGGAACAAAAAGTGGTATTCGTGGAGTACCAGCTCTGGAATTTCAGACTTGTTTTTGTTTTTAATTTTAGAACTGACCAGCTTGTTGGAAGATGACTTTTATTCCTGGTTAAAGCTGCTGTTCGGAAAACAAGAAAAAGAATGTGGAAGAATTCAGTCCTCTGCTGCCTTTTAACACTAGCTGTTTTATGTTTAAGAAGCTTAACACATAGCCAAGAGATAGGTGAGTTTATTGCACTGTAATACTTCTTTGTATCCTCTGTACTGCCACCATTTAATTTTCCTACATGTAGGAAAAGTCACTTCTGTGGTCCCACACCATCCTAAGGATGGAGGTGCTACCAGGCCTTGTCTCTGCCTTCCAGCAGCCAGTGGCATTGTGTAATCCAGTGCACAACTGGGTGTTAAATTCTCCATAATGCAACTGTGATAGTCATGGTCCACATAGAGCTACCTTCTTGCTGTTTATGTCATCTGTCTGCAACAGTTTCACACAATATCATTAATTGCCCTTTTGTCATTAATTGCCCTCCATATGCATCAATAGAGGAGAGAAAAAAACTCATTAAGTATATCATCAAAGCTTGTGGTTTTTCCATTGGCCCAAAGCCTGCTTATTAGGCTAGGCTAGGAATGGAAAGAAATGGCTGCCTGTGTCATTACACAATAGTGTAAACTTAGATTTTTGGTACTTCTAGAAATCTGGCATTCTGTGGCTTTCCGTAACCAGGCACACAAATCATTCAGCAGTTTTAAAATACTGGCCAGACATGCACACAATAGAAATGTTAAAAGGGTGGCTGTAGATGTGAACAATAGCAGTCATTTTATAGTTGGTAATTTTTGACCTGCAGCTTGTGAATGTGTTTCTTACATGATTTCAGGTTCCCTAGGGCACCCCAAGAATTTGCGATGTGTAACACACAATTTACAGCAAATGATCTGTGCTTGGGATGTCTCTTCTAAAGGACGACATGGACAAACTGACTTTTGCTACACTACAGAGTAAGTCATCTTGCATACCTGGTTGGAAATTGCCAAACTGTGATGGAAGTACAGTTACTGCTCAGTTGATACTTATGGAATTTGTGATGCTATTGTTTGCCAGCATCTTCCCATCAGTTTTCCTTGGGTGGTGCTCCCTGCAGGCACTGTTAACTCAGGCAATGGCAGGGTTTCTGGCAAAGTCGTCTTCCATTCTAACAATTCTTCTGCCAAAATCTCCTGCTTTCTGTCTTCAAAGGACTGGAAGATGCTCTCGTTTACTCAGACTTCCCCATGTGTTGCCTAGCCCTTGCTCAGAGTTTTCATGAGGGACCTCTTCATACCAGATTCAGTCCAAAAGGAAATGATAGTTGGAAGATGTGAATCCTTATGGTATGGGCCAAAGCAGTAGAATATGTGACATAAGTGCTGAGATCTACTTGTGGAAAAACATGAAAAAAACTCTTGGTCACTGTATTTTAACCTTTATAAACTTTAAGCTGTCTGGAGAGCATTGTATTAAAGGAAATGTTAAAATTACTCCACAATTAAAATAGCTTTCAAAAGTGATTGCAACTTCAAGTTTTGAGAAACATTAAAAAAACTTAAAGCTTCAGTGTGTTTTTCACTAATGAGAACTACATGTGCAATTCCCCACGCTATGGGTTTGCCAAATACTTATCATGTGCTAAGGATGAGTTCAAATCCTTTTTGCATCCTGATCCTGCCCCCAGTCCAGATATTTGTACTGTCTTTTTTCCTGTAAATTCTGCAGGCAGCCCAGACTTGTCCTTGGGGTCCCAGGGCTTGGCTGCACTATTTCCACCTACATGTTTGATTTTCTGCGTCTAGTTGTTCCTCCTGCACTGCCAGCTATAATTTCTGTACAAAACAATACATATATGTGACATTGTGGCCAGAGTTCAGGAGTGCAGAGTTCATGAGGTACTGCTCTCTAAACAAGAACAGCCGTGTAGCTGCTGCTGTTTCTGCAGAACAGATTTGGGTCCCTGAAGCAAAGAAGCTGAGGGGCTGAGCTTAGTGCAGACCTCTCAGAGGAAAAGAGGTTGTTTTTCTGTTGCCCAAACATCCTCTAATAATATCTCAGCACAGAAGACGAATAGCCTTTCTGAGCACTGAAGTCTCAGCTGACCTTCGCTAGCCCAGAGTCTTGCATGAATCTTAAAAGTTCAACCCAAGCTCTTGACTCCAGTTGATCAGAGTTCCAGAGTCCTGTTCCAGCTCACAAGTGAGTAACAGTCCCTCAGCAGGAAGTCTGACATTGTTCTGTTTGCTTTCCTTTCCTTCCTCCCATCATTGCCCCAAGAGGAAGGTCTAGATTTTTCCAAACTTTTTGCCTTTCTTGTTGCTTATCAGTGATAATGAGCAAAGGGATTTGAGCCATCCATTATTGTTTCCTGTATCTATCTACAACCTCCAGACAGAGGCCAGGTCACATTGTGCTGAGCACTGCACAAATATTATGCACAGGCTGTATTTCCATCTGGGGTCTTAGTATTTTCCCCCTGCCCTCTGCTCCTTCCCTATGAACTGCACAGCTGAACAATATTAGCAGGAGCTAACACTGGGACACATGTGGTGGTGAACCTGTTCTGTGCACCCACATGCTATCACTTTGAGAAGAAATGGAGGGTGAGGGAATTAGGTAACACAGAGGGTGGTAGAATGTATTGTTGGGCCTTGAGAGTTTTGGGGTTTTTGTTTTGTTTTTGTTTTTTTTTCTTATTTTTAAATATTGATTTATGGTGGCTGTAGATTTGAAAATGTGTCTTTAAAAAGTAATTTTTAATTTTCGCACTTTCAGATGTTCTTTTAACAACAAGGTAGCTGCCTTACGCACATGGTGCATAGGGAGATCCTGTTAGTCTGATTCTACTACCAAGTCCATGCAAGACTTACTCTTTCACAGACTGGATATGGAGCTTTTATAGTGCAAAGATTTTGTGTATTACTAGTGTCCTAGGAATGAGACTTAACTTGCCTTCGTTTCCTATGTAAAAGGCTGAAATACCTGTTTAATCTTCTGTCTTTTCAGTGACTTTCCCCTTCCAGTATGTTTTAAAACTAAGGAGAAAAGGATTGAGATTGCAGTTCCAGAGAGCTCCACCACAGTGACAATAACCACAAACAGCATTTCTGGAACTACTCTTGCTACCAAAGGGTTTGAAATTCACAAGAAAGACATCTGTAAGTATCAGGGTTTATATATGTACATACGGCCTTTGTTCTATGATTAACAATTCTTCAGAAGTGTATATACTTGCAGTTTTCTTTGGCAGTGTTCTTGAATGCTGTTATGCTGAGTCCATACAAATCTACTATACATAATAGGTTGTTTTCTTTTCCGGTTCAGGGGAAAGAAAACCCCTCTTATCCATAAATCATAGGAGAGAAATCAAGGGCAGAATGTGAGGAGAAAAATTAAGTACCACACTGTTACATCCTCCTAATCACTCTTTGCCTTTTTTTTTTTTTTCTAAGTGCCAATTAGGAAAGCTTTGTAAACAAGTTCTTGATCTACATACCAAAATACCAGCGTAGGGCATAAAATGCATCTGCTCACACTTGACTTGTGAAAGGGAGAATACATTACTGGTACTTTTTCTTCCTTTTTAAATGCTGAGCCACTACAGAGTTATGTAGTTTATTACTGTGATTCCACAACATTTAAGGGCAGTTATATTGTATATGACTCCTGAAAGAATCATGTTTTCCTAATATATTTCCAGAATACACATTCTGCTCCAAAGTATATGAAACTGAGCAAATGCATTTATGCTTGGGAGGTAGACTGCATCATATTGGAGTATTTATAGACAAATTAGACTTTTTCCTGCTTACTTTCTCCCAAAGGAGGAAATTGTAAGCTGAAGAAGTGTGAAGTGTGGCGTTGTCACCACCTGCCACACTTGCTTGTCATTTAGTCTTTGGTTTCAGTTTCTGTGGTTATTCCATTAGTGCAGTCAAAATCTAAAGTCGGTAGCACTTGTTATCCATGGTGCAGTTTTCTCTTCAGTTGAAAGCAGCTTGAGAACTTTAAAAGGAAAACCCTGTTGGCTGTTCCTAACACTTCAAAAGTCTCAGAGCTTTGGCCAGGACCATAGCAGGATAAATCACACATCTTAAAAGCAGGATTAATCCTTCACCAGGCCCAATAAGCTGCCCAAAATCTTGAGGTGCCATAAACTTTGCCTGCTTCTTGCTTCATCATCATCCATTCATAGAACAGATGTTTCTGCTTAATCTCTCTGTCCTGTCCCCATCATCATGTCAGGGCTTTAACATTTCTTGTACCTTAAACACCCATTTTCCATGATCCTCTTCAGAGCCCCCTGTGAACATTTTCCATCTGGACTTCTGGTCTCCTTTCTTCCTACTCTTGCTTTAGTTGCAAATCTCTTCTTCCCTGCTGGTCTCCAAAAGCCATTTCTGCCTTTGGGAGATCTTCTTTATCCTCCCTGGGTGTCTACTCATGTACATTTCAAAGGCTGTCACCCTGTTTTCTTTATCTATGCAGCACTGAATAAAGGCTGTGAAAGATGTGATGCCTTTCTTGGTATGCATTATGAAGACTCATATTATCATAGAATGGTGTAGGTTGGAAGGGACCTTAAAGATCATATAGTTACTCCCTCCGTGCCCTGGGCAGGGACATCTTCCACTAGATAAGGTTGCTTAAATCCTCATCCTGGCCTTGAACACTTCCAGGGAGAGGACATTCATAACTTCCCTGGTCAACCTGTTCCACTCATCACCTTCACACTAAAGGATTTCTTCTGTATACCTAAGCTAAATCTGCCCTCTCTTAATTTTAAGCCATTACCCCTTGGCCCGTCACTACATGACCTTATGGAAGGTCCCACTCCAGCTTTGCTGTAGCTCCTTCAAGTACAGGAAGGTTGCTATAAGGTTTCCTTGGAGCTTTTTCTTCTCCAGGCTGAACACCCCAACTCTCTTAGCCTGTCTTTATAGGAGAGGTGCTCCAGCTCTCTGATCATCTCCATGGACTCACTCCAACAGCTCTATGTCCTTATTATGTTTGGGGCTCCAGAACTGGACACAGTGCTCTAGGTGGGGTGTCACAAGAGCAGAGTAGAGGGGTAAGATCTCCCTTGACCTTCTGGCCATGCTGCTTTTGATGCAGCCAAGGATACAGTCAGCTTTCTGGGCTACAAGCACACATTGCCAGCTCATGTTGAGCTTCTCATCAATTAACACCCTCCAATCCTTCTCCTCAGGGCTGTTCTCAATCTATTATCTGCTCAACCTGTATGTGTTCTTGGGATTGCCCCGACCCCTGACCTTGCACTTGGCCTTGTTGAACCTTATGAGGTTTGCAAGGTCCCACGTCTCAAGGCTGTCAAGGTCCCTCTGAATAGCATCCCTTCCCTCCATCATGTTGACCACACCACACAGATCAATGTCATCAGCAAAACTGCTGATGGTGCACTCAGTTCCACTGTCCATGTCACTAACAAAGACGTTAAACAGCATCAGTCCCAGACCTCTGAGAAACACCACTAATCACCAGTCTCCATTTGGACACTGAGCCATTGACCACAACTCTTTGAGTGTGACCATCCAGCAAATTCCTTATCTAGTGAGCAGTCCATCTAGCAATTCCATGTCTCTATGATTTAGAGACAAGGGTGTCCTGCAGGGCAGTGTAAAATCTTTTGTGCAAGTCCAGGTAGATGGCATCAGCTGTATTCCCATATCCACCAAAGCTGTAGCCCCATCATGGAAGACAGGCAGGAGTTGTCCTGCTGAAGCCATGTTGACTGCTACCAGCCACGTCTTTATTTTCCATGTGCCTTAGCATAGTTTCCAGGAGGATCTGCTCTCATAATCATGCCAGGCACATCAGAAAAACTGATTGGCCTGTAGTTCCCTGTGTCTTCTTTTATTCCCTTTATAAAAATGGGAGTTAGGTTTTCCCTTTTCAAGTCAGTAGGTATTTCACCAGACTACCACAATTTCTCAGATATGGTGGGTAGTGGCTTAGCAACTTCATCCACCAGTTCTCTCAGGGATGCATCTGCTGATGGACATCACCAGGTCCCCTGGACTTGTGCACATTTGGGTTCCTTATATGGTCTTGAACCTGATCTACTCCTGCCATGGATGGTTCTTCCAGTCCCTGCCTTTGCCTTCCATTACATGGGTGATGTGGCTTGAGCCTCTGCTGGTGAAGACTGAGGCAAAAAAGTCAGAGTACCTCAGCTTTCTCCATATCCATAACCAGATTTCCCATTTCCTTCCAGAAGGCCCGCATTTCCCTAGTCTTGTTTTAATCACTGATATACCTATGAACGTTTTTATTGTGAAATCTGACCAGGAATGTCAAAGGCAATTCAGGCTAAAGCTGTTCACCTAAAGCTATCAGGGCTTTAGCTTTCCTGACCTCATCCCTGGCTGCTTGGACAATTTCTCTGTATTCCTCCCAGAATGTGTCTTTACTGCCGCTCTCTGTAGGCTTCTTTTTTGTGTATGTGTTTGTCCAGGAGCTCCTTGTTCATCATGCAGGCCTCCTGACATTTTTGCCTAATTTTGTCTTTGTTGGGATTAATTGCTTCTAGGCTTGGAGGAGGGGATCTTTGAATACTGATGATCTCTCTTAGGCTCTTCTTCCCTCCAGGGCTTTATCCCGTGGTACTCTATCAAGCAGCTTCCTGAAGAGGCCAAAATTTGCTCTACTAAATCCAGGGTAGCAAGCTGGCTGTGTGCTCTCCTCACTGCCCTAAGGAGCATGAACTCTACCAGGGCCACTTCATGTTCATGATCAGTTACTCACACAACACAGTATGTTGAGATAGTAGAAGAAAATGCTACCTGGTGACTAATCAGCACCTGTGTTTTCCTCGGAACTTTCCTGCTCAAGTAATGACAGAGCCCATCTTGTTCTAATTACAGCGGTTGAATTACATGTTTGTATGGCTATTAGCCAATTCAGAGCAGAGAGATGTGTCTGTTAAACACCTGTAGGGCTAGCATTGCTGACTAATGACTTGAATATGCTTTTTTTTCCCTCCTCTCTTTTTTTCAAGCATTCGTTCCTCTCACTCCACACATTCTTAGCTTAACACCTGACTTTTCAACTTCCACATTAAATCTGAAGTGGAGTGATAATGGATCAGTCTTCCCATATGGACTGGATGCCTTTTGGCAGATTCAGATACTTCGTAAAGAGGCAATGGAAAAAGTCACACAAGTAAGCATTTTACTTCCTTTATAAAAAAACACAATTTTTGCCCTCTGTAATATTCTGGGAGGTCATTTGAAGTAAGTAGAGAATAATGAAGATGGTAGAGCTTTGCAGAACCTCAGTGTAGTCATGCTTCTGATAGGTAACTTCTTGTTAAGTTTCATAGTTATGAGGACACTGGCTACTATACCATCAGTACTTAAGCACAGCTTTTTTTTTTTTCCTTTTTTTTTTTTTTCCTTCATTAATCTAGTACAGGTCAGGGGTTTTTTTCTTAGTTTGAACTTACTTTTGAATTTTGCAGATATTTTACATCATTATCTCTGCTTTAATTCTCTGACACTTGTCTCAAGTCCTGGTGGTCTTGCAAGGCTCAGTTTGCTATTTTTGCTTGTTTGGGTTTTTTTTTAGCCATGGTTATTCCAGGGCAATTTATAGCTGTAATTTTTAGGAAAGGAGAAAAGACAGAATGTGCAGCTTGGGACTAACGCCATATAAGAGTTTTCTTATATGAACATTTCCCTCCTGGAAGAGTCCCAGAGTACTGGGATGCAATATATACCTTTTGAAATGCTTGGCAAGCTTCCTGTTTTCCTTCAAATGTCTGCCCTGGGGTATTTCTGACTGGCAGTCTACCTGGCTGGTGGGCTGTCTAGTATCTTGGGCTTTTGTCCCAGTAAATTCACAACACAACTCAAAGTTAGGTGGGACACTTCCAACCATCTGTCAGGATTTTGTTTTTTACTTCACTTAATGGGCAGTCTGCTGACACCTGGGAGATAACATTTCAATGCTGACAGGTCTTCATAAACTCTCTCTTGGTTGCTTTTTTACTCGGGGGCAAACCTTGTAGGTAACTTACTATTCAAAACTGACTCATGAAGACACCATCCTTTCTTGGAACTGGACATCAGATATGCCTTTGGAGTGCACATCACACTATGTGAAGATTCGATGTTACATTAATGTCACACAGTTTGCTGGCCCCAAGGACTGGAGTGACTGGAGCCCAGTAGAAGAAGTCCCTGGTATGTTTGCTCCCTTGCCATCACTTGGACTTTGATTGCTTTGTGAAAAGTAAGCTAGTAGCAGAAGAAAAGCATTAAGCAGCAGTGATGGGGTGTTGGTTTTCAGGGATGTTTTGATGAGAGAAATAATGCAATAATTAGTTATGCATTGGAGTGCTCCTAAGTCAGATTTTAGGTGATTAGCACCATGTTTGTAGAAAATTGTTCATGTGAGATTTTTTTTTTTTCTCTCTTGTTCCTCCTTCTCTGCTAGGAAAAGATACTGAGCCAGATGGGAGTGGAGTGTTCCCTCAGGACACTGTGGTGGCAGTAGGTTCAGATGTGACCATTTGTTGTATCCATGAAGAAGGACAGCAGATACAACGGATGACTTATGGACCAGAAATATACCCATTGATACATCTGAGCAGTCGGAGCAGTGCAATCAGAGTGCTAAATGCCAGTGCTTCAGATGCCAGTGGGACAAATGTAGTGTGCACACTGTCTGAAACTGAAATGGATGGAACTGTCTTGTTTGTAGGATGTATGTAGTATTATGCTTACAAACCTTAGGAAAACGAAAAAAATTTTGTCTTTTAATGTTCTGCTATGAAATAGATAGCATTGTGTCTTTTTGTGGGTTTGTAGTGTGGATGGTTGGACTCAATTATTTTAGAGTTCTTTTCCAACCTTGATGATTCTGTGATTCTTTCTTTCCCCTACCCTTTCGTGTCTTAGGATAAATTGGGTTTGAACTTGTTTGATTTTACTGTGGAAGAGGGTGAGGCGGTACCCATGTAAGCCCTCTTTTAGAACCTGGCCTGGTGCTTCTCTCCTCATCTCTTTTTTCTAAGACACTTCTTCATGATCTGGAATACTTAGTAGTTTGCTGCCATATGACAATTCACCTTCAATCTCTTATTACTTTAGGTGTATGTCTGTTATAGCAAGAGCAAGAACAGCATTGTAACTGAAAACATTCATTTCCCAACCAGAAAAATAAAAGACAATAAAACAGTTAGACTTGCAACAACAACAGATGATCATGCAGGGCAGTAGCTCCCTGGGAGCTAGTTGCAGCAATGGAACACAGATGACAGTTCCTCTTTCCTGGAAAATTTTCTAAACATTCTTTTAGTATTTTCTTTAGAGTTACTGAATCACTGTGTATCTTCTCTGTGTAACCGTGCCAGCCTCAGAAATCTCTTCCAGATACAGATACTTTTAAAAACAAACTCCTGAAAGTACCTGGTTTGTCCTTCCCAAAATTGATCATTTTAGAGATTTGTGGTTTTCCCCACAGGGGCTCTGAGATTTACCATCTTCTGAAAGCTGCCCATTAGAATCCTATTCCCTGTTTCAAATATCTGTCTTAAAACATGGTGTTCTTCCAGTTCAGTGAAAGCAGAAAAGAGACTGGACTACTTTTAAGTGTGTTCACAACTCCAGCCAGTGCCTCCTGTCATTAATGTTAGGAATTATGTGTGATAGCAAAACAGAACACAACATTTTATAACTTCTCAGCAAGGTGGAATTTTCACATTATTTGTGCAGTACTTGCTTCTATGGAATATTCTTCCAGGTAAATAGGTCAGTGGTTTAGGAACAAAAGCTATGATAAGCCCATAGGTTGTTCCCATACAGTGGTTTCTGAAAAGCTGGGATGTGAAGTCTGTTTCCTGCCAGTGTTTCCTGTGGTACCTACTTAGCAGGAAGGCAGAGGACTTGTCAGGATGCTCTTTCTGGTGAGACACATTTAGGAAAGGTAGAAGAACCAAATGTGTACGCATGCCACCTTGTTGAAGTATAGGCCTGGCAAAATAAGTGGGCCTGCTCCTTTTAATCTGTACTAAGCCAGCCACTCTGGCCTCTAGTGTCACTTTTCCTTCTCTAGGGCAGCTATGTGGATATTATTGTGCTAGCTTTTGGAGGAATGTGTGTGAGGCTTGAAATAGATCCTCTGCTTATCTCACATTAGTATGGCAACCCTCTCTGTTGAGAGCACTTCCCATCTTCTCCAGGAAGGCACTTGTCACTGCTTTACTATGAGAGCAAAGAGGCAGCTTTAAAAGAAAAAGATGGGCACTTGCAAAGCAACAGTGAAGAGAGCAAACCATTTGGGGTTTGCTTTAACTTTCAAATTCAGTATGGAATTCATGTTAAAGGGAACATCTTGACATGTCTTTCTTGGAGAATTCAAAGCAGCAGTGGAGCTGGAATATAAGAAAATATGACACAGCCAGCAGCATTCCTGTGTTGCTCAGAATTTTGGAAAAGTCTTAGCAGAGTTTTAGTGAAACACTTCTAGGTCAGAGCCTGGAGCTTGTGAACATATTTGCATGTGATTTATCAGATTACCCACCCGTTTAGAAGCCTAGCGTCAAGTGTTAGTCAGATGGGGCTGATAGTAATTATCCATTTGTTCTACTGACATTTTTTTGAAGAATATTATTTGTGGTTGGGACATAACTATTACCGTGTATTTATGAGGCATGCAATCAAGACCCAGCAAAAACAAACGCTAATGCTTTCAGGGAGCTGCTATCTCAACTGTCCCACTAGGATGGCAAAACATCAGCTAACTGTTTTGGTTTCCTTCCATGCTACAGATGCCCCTGATATTCCCCAAAATCTCAGCTGTGAAACATCCAACTTCCTAATAATAAAATGTACCTGGAAACCAGGCAGACCCAGTGGACTGTATGGAAAACGAAGAACAAAGTATAGTTTATTTGAAAGGTAAAACAATTTAGTACTGAAAGGAATAAAAGCATAGAACTAGAATATATCTGTTGGTGCCTGTGACTTTCAGCACCATGACTGTTTAGATGAGATAGTCTCCATTGCTAGATCCTAAAATACTTTTCAGGAGTTTGTGGAAGTTGAAACTAAACTAAATGTGGAAAACCCTTGTCTAGCTCTGCAAAATTGCGGTGTGATTAAGAATGGATTTCCTGAAGACTAACAACATTATGAACTTATGAGAAAATAAAGTTGTTAGTGTGTCAGGCTGGTGTTACCATGTACATTATGAAAATACATTGAAATAGTGAAATTTTTATGATTGTTTTTATTCAGAACTCGTGTTTGATGATCAGTTGAACTTTTACTGAGCTTGTGCTCTGCAGGATGACAAAACTCATTGGGGAAAAATTGTAAGACAGGCCATGGGGCATTTTCCAAATGGTACTAGGGAAGATAGAAGTAAGCCTACACCCATTCTCCTCCCAGCATCAACACCTGTATAGTGTAGAGGGGGAAAAGTTACCTGGAAAACATTGAAAGGGATGAATAACACTGGCATCATATACAGAAAGAAGTGAAGACTGGTGTCCCACTAGTTTGTCTTACATCACAAGCCATGTAAAATCTTAAAAGTGAAGAATCAGTGTTTTGAAGTAGCACTTGAAAATGGGATTTCTTGGTGGTTATGGTTACAAGTTAAGGAGGAGTTAACAAAATTCCTGTGGCGAAGAAAGTCCACAGTAGTGCCAAAGGAGCCGTTAGGGAAACGAGCCAGGAGAGGCCTGAGTCACACCAAGTGATGGGAAATGGAGTCTCCTGGTGTCTTTGAGGCAAGTTAGAGGCAATGAGGATTGAGTTACAGTCACAGATGTCATCTAGGATGCTAGTGCTATAGAAGTCATTGGGTCCGAAGAGGTGGACGAAACAGAGTATTGAAAGTAGCTCTAGTCACTGTCTGCCCATATTCAGCTCGTAAATGAGGACAGTTCTAAATGAGAAAGTAGTTTAGACTTGTTTGCTCAGCCCAAAGGTGTGAGAAGATGGATGTAATGCATTTCAGGGTAAATGTTCTCATTGTGTTTGTCAGCCCACACTGAGCTATTGAAGCAGAGGGTATGGTGTGGAGAGAGATCAGAGCTGAGCTAGAACACAGAAAAAAATGGTTGAAGCAATAAATGAAGCTTATACTACTAAATGAGAAATTTACACAGATTATAATTAAAGCAACTTCTATATGAATACATACAGATACTCACTTTTAGCTGTAAAATCTAAACCATAAGTTTTAGATGTAACTCAGGTCTTCACTGGTGCCATCCTGCTTTTGATTTAAAAACAGCGGGGACTAGTGGATGTATTGGAGGTAACAAACCTTAGCTGACATGTGGAAGGACTGGTAGCAAAAAGTAAAGTGTTTATCTCTTTAGTTCAGAAAGTAATTAGGAACATTCTTTAAATGCAAATTTATGCCGATCTCAACAAAGATCTTCAAATCAGAATCTTAGTTGTGACTTGTGAGGTGGTTTTACAGGACCTACCTGTTTTCCAGGCTCTTAAGAAGTGAGAGGATGGAAATGTTATGTTAGTGAAGAGGAGAGTTTCACGTGAGAACAGGGCAAGTCATGACTGATGCTACTTTAACCTGCATTGTGGTATTAGATATGCCTCTGCAATCAAATCATTCTGTAAGCAACGTGTTCGTGAGCCCATTGGTCTTTACTGTGTTTTCAGTCACAATGAATTCTTATTCAAAAATTAAGTTTTTTCTCCCTGCCTTTTTATTTTTTAGAATATCTGGTAAAAATGTTTCATGTGAAGTCAATGAAATGAACAGAGAGCGTGTATGTGGCTTTCCAGTACTGCCTGATCAAAAAACATATAATTTCACATTAGGCGTCTCCAATCCAGTTGGGCAAACAGAATCGTCACTTTTGGTTGATTTGACTCGAAGAGGTAAGACTTAAGAATTATAAAGGCAAAGGTTTACTGCATGATAACCATGTGTTTGTTTTGGGTTGGAAGAACTCTGGCACAGTATGCTTGTCATTATTTTGCTTTACTTTCACCAGTGCTTTGCCATGTTCAGTAATTTGAACTTGAAAATAGCTTAGGACATGTCCTGAGGCAATGGTTAGGTTTACAGACAGGTGGCAGTTCTCAACAGCAGTGCTACCATATTGGATACACTGCTGTGTGGATAAATGCTACTTGAGGCCTAATACTTAGCTAACTGCTGGTGGTTTTGATAATACTTTATATTCTATTACACATTAGTAATTAAAAGTTTGGGTGTATTGTTGTGAACTATGAGTGACTCTGTATTTCAGTGTCAAGTTTAAAGGGCAAAAGATTATGCAGGAATATTACAACAGCAGGATTTGGAGAATAAAAAAATAGCACTAAAAGGTAATTATAGGAGTATTGCCTGTTGGTGGCCAGAGCTATGATCATTTGGTCTCATGGTTTATAGAAAGAAATAGCTTCTTTCACTAGACCTTCAGTTTAAAATGAAAAGGGAAAAGATGATAACCTTTCTAGTGCTGTCTTCCCCATCCTTCTCCATCTGCTTCCATAGAGGATTCGTTGGTTCCTGATGGTTACAGCATTATGCCATTCTTCCTGAAACACTGGATTTGTATTAAGATTCTGTTGAATTCTTTTGTCCATGTCCCAGTTCAACTATCCTGAGATTAAAATTCTCAGAGCAAATTGGCAGGTCCTAGAAGAGTATATTTGTGTCTGTTGACTGTACACTGGGATGTTTTGCATGCAGTTGAAACAACTGCTCTTTCCTATTTGTTTTCTTTCTTTCCCTCACTGCCCATGTAATTCCCAACAGAGAGTGTGTTATTTTAAGGGTAACGTGACCAGTTCCAACAGAAGAGATTTTTTTCTCTGATAGCTATAAATATAGAATATCCTTGAAAAGTTGCAGAAAATAGTTTTGGGGAGGGAGAGATCATTCAGGATTCCTACCCTGCAGTCCTAGTCTGGATATTTGAAGTTCTAACTTAAAAAGTTCCTGGTGGGTGCACACAGTTAAGTGAATTTCATCTATCACAGTGGTCCTCTGAAATAGCCCATGTTTCATTTTTTTGATGAAGTCAGTAGGAAGGGAAATTTTTCTCTGTGTCTTCACACATGGCAGTGCACTCAGACTTAAATAAATCTGTTTCCGTCTTTGATAGCTGAGAAGAGCATCAGGAGTGAGACTGCTAGCCAGTTATGGTTGCTGATCAGATCCCTGATTTATCCTGCTGCTCTTTGATCTTTTAATTTTTTTTCTGAGCTAAAGCAAATATTTCTTTCTTAGAACTGATGATCCTTCTTCATTTTTTTTTTGAAGTTCGTCCAAAAACTCCAGAAAAGTTAACTGCTTCTGGGAACAGCTCTACAAGCGTCCGTCTGCGCTGGTTTATAAATGGCAGCTTTGCTGAGCTCAGGCTTTTGTGTCAAATTGAAATTAGCAGTGGTCACTCTGAGCAAAAATTGGTAAGTGATGCTTTTAATAGATTTTTTTTTTTTTGACACAAGTGCTGCTTGATCTTTTTCAATGAACTAATCATGTTTCAAATTGTTTTCTAAGAGCTCATCTTATTAACTGATTAATGTAGTAATGAATAGAAGTTCATCTGCTAAATTCTGCTCTTCTCCATTGTTGCCCACTTTCTGGGTTTTTTTGGTTGGTTTTAAAAAACTGATAGGAAGGTATTACCCACTAAGTTATTTGGTACTTGCTGCTTAGTGCTTTACCAACACTCTGGGTAACAGGCCTTGTGCCTTGTCCTTTCTTATGCAAACTATGTTAACAGATGCTTTTTTCAGGATGTGGTGCTGCACTGCAGACTTCTATAGTTGTTGTTTCAGATTGTCTTTTGCAGTATGCAGTTGAATATTCTGCCCCTCACACCCCTAGAGAACAGTCCATTTGTTTGCTGTCAGCAGTTGACATGCATGTGGCTGTAATTGGGAGCTGCTAAACCTTCTCATATGTCAGGGGTGTAGAGACAGGATAGGGAAGGATTCTACCACTGTGTGTGTCCATAGGTAATCCCCAGTGAAGTTCTCTGCAACTGGAGAGAAGGTGGTATTCCTGGGTGGGGTTCAGATTTTCCAGCATTTCCAGCTGCTGCCCTGCTGTGTGCTCTGTGTCACTGAGCTGCATATTTGCTCTGCTGACTGTCAGAAGAACCCAGGATCCTAATTTAGACACCAGCATCAGGTACAAAGTGTAGGTGGTAGGAATAAATTCCCCTTCTTCTGTATTGTGTAACTTAATGTAGGGGTGATCTGTGCCACTGGGGAAGCCTGATGCATGTTCAGTTGGCCTGAGGCAAATTCTGTGTTTGCACGTTCAGATGGAGTATCTCTGACCAGCTTGGACAGGCACATGCTGCATTACCAGTTCTTGGTGCACAAAGCCTGAATTTGTAAATTGAGCACAATGACTTCAGAGTCTGGTTTTTATAATGTTTGGCTGATTTTTAGCAGGAGTATTCTATTACTCCCTGAATTTAGTTGCATGTTGGGCACAGCTGCTGGGTACATGATGGTGGTAAGTGATGCAACTGAGACAAAAAATTATCATTATATGCATTATTGTCTCTAAAATAACAGGTGGTATTTCATGCATTATCTAGAAGAGTTTTTTTAAAAATACTTTAAGAGCACTAAAGACTGTGGAAGACTTTATCTTTTATATTTTCTCTATAATGAGTAGTGCCTGAAGATTAGATACTAAAAGGAAAAACATAGGTATCTTTGGAATTTACAGCAGAAGGAACTGGAATTTAGATTTACATAATAGCTCTCACAGATGTGCTGTGCTGGATTTTGGTGTATAATCTGATATGCCATACCCCACATTTGTCTGCATTTCTCTGCTCCCAGCAGTTACTGCCTCTGGAGCAGACAGCAGGGGTGACAGACACCCAAGTGTCACCCACCCCCAGCCCAGTAAGCTTAAGCTAAAAAGGTCAGTTTTCAGAGTTCTGTCTATCCAGAGTTACGCTGCTGGAGGCTTGGGGGGCACACTTGTTTGTGAACTCTGCCACCAGGAGAGTCATCTGGGGCAGCAGGAGATGGTAAGCTCTTACACTGCCACAGCACTTTGATTCACAGCACCTGTATCAGAGATCACAGCTACAGATATTTTGAAACACAGCAAACAGTTTGGTAGATGCTTTTACAGCCTGGTTGTGTTGTCTCTAGTTGCTAATAAAAAAAGAGTACCCTGTCATAAACAAAAGTAGCTGTGAAATTGTTATGGGGTTTTACATGGCATTTTGAGGATGTTTTCAGAAGCTTTTCCATCCAACTGAGACGCTGTTGGCTTTTTTGATATTTTTCAAGTTGTCATTTGGCTTTAGAAATGCACAATTAGTTGCAGATTCAAGTCACTTGGAGTCCAGTTTTGGTCAGCTGTGATGCACATGTGTTGTAATTAGATTAAGTAAAAATATTGCCAGGCTTCAAACTGAAGAATGAAATGCTGCCTAGACTCATATCATTTTAAGAATAACAGGAGAGACCAGTATCTGTCGTATGAGCTGGGAACAGAGATTGCCTGGGTAAGGCTTGGATCTTTTAAGTAAGAAAGACTGCAGGATGAGCATCTTGCTCAGACAGATGGTCTGTGTCATGCTTCTGTGTGCTCATCCTAAGTGACAGGCCTTTGTCCACCCAGTGGGAGTGCAAGTTCTAAATTCCAGCAATGAAATCCTGGCCTGGCTTGTGTGAGCAGAAGTTTTGCTGCATATGGGAGAGGGACTGGACAGGATAGACAGGAAGGAGCAGCCTGCTGCTGTGTACAGAGCTCATCCCACTGAAGGTTCATCAGTGTTATCCCTCTTTTTCATGCTTTATATCTCAAAGGGGCTACCTACTGTGGTACTTCAACTTTTGTGCTACATATGACTTTATTTTGACAGATCTCTGAAAAGTTTTCATTTGTTTGGTGTGTCTACATAGGAATAGTTTTCTTTTTAATTGATTTCTTAATTAATTGACTGCAGCAGTTTTGTGGTTTTTTTAACTTGGTATTCTAGGGGAGAAATACCACCTTTTTAGGTGCTAACTTTCAATATAATCTTGGAGCAATAAGATATATTTAACATATCAATTTCTGTAAATTTTTAACAGCACAATGTCTCCATTCCTGGTGGAAAATATTCAACTTACACAGCTGACCTGAACATGTTGCACCCATATACCAAATACCAGTTTAGGGTGCGCTGTTCGACCGCTGACCACTTCTGGAAGTGGAGTGACTGGAGCAGGGTAGAGGATCACACAACATGGGAAGCCCGTAAGTTTCTTTAGTCTTTGATGATAAAACACTGAACTTGTGAAGCCATGTGTTTTAAAATTAGCCATCTAAAAAGCTAACTTTTTGGTATTTGATAGCTGATAAATTCTCTACTATGCAACTTGGAGAAACAAAACAAAACATTTCTCTTTTTCCGTAGCTCCTGCAAGGGGACCAGATATCTGGAGAGAGAGAAGTCCTTCTGGAAAAACTCTAAAAGTCTTCTGGAAGGTAGATAGGACGCTTCAAGTTTTAAAATATTTTGTGATGTAACTATGAAAAAATATTTCCTTAGCTATTTACAAAATGAATGCAGTTTGTAGTCAATAAATCGGACTGCTTTTCTTAATTTTTCATAGGGCCATCCACTGGGACAAGTATTTTTTCCCAATTGAGACTTTTGTTCAACCTTTATAATTTAAAAATTGCATAGAGAAGCATTTTACATGAAGAACTAAATTTTTAATACATTATGTTTCCATCCATTGAGTTTGTCTCCCAGTACCAGTATTGTGTTACTGTTTCAAGACGTCAGAATTTCAGGCTCTAGAGGTATTACTAACACTGAAATTAACTTTAACATGAGTATTTCCAGATAAAAATAATTGCTGAAATACCTGCAAAATGATTGTGGACCTACAAGAAAGCTGGGGAGGGACTTTTTATGAAGGCATGTAGCAATAGGACAAGGGGTAATAGCTTTAAAGTGAAAGTGTTTTGATTTATGTTACATTTTAGAAAGAAATTCTTCGCTGTGAGAGTGGTGAGACGCTGTCACAGGTTGCCCCACACGTTGTGGGTGCCCCATCCCTGCGAGTATTTAAGGACAAGTTGGATGGGGCTTTGAGCCATTTGTCTAGTGGAAGGCCCCCATGCAGGGGATTGAAACTAGATGATTTTTAAGGTCTCTTCCAGCACACACCATTCCATGATTCTGTATCTTGTTTACTGCATTTTGGTTTTGATGCACTTTCTATCTGTTCATAGCCCTTAGCCCTTTCCGAAGCCAATGGAAAAATAGTGTCTCATGAAGTGTCCTGCTACATGCTAGAGACACCACTGGAGTATAAAGAAGTCACTGAACCTTCGAACAGTACAGAGATAAAACTTGGAAAAAATGACTGTGTAATTACTGTTGTAGCCAAAAACCATGCAGGTTTGTCTCCTCCTTCAAGGATAACAAGCGTGGAACTTCCAAATGGTGAGTGCTCCCAGCAGAGAGCTAAACACCTTCAAAACTTGAGGAATGCCAAAGAGAGTTTGTTTATTGAAAAATAAGGTGATACATACCTTCTTTGTTTGTGTTTGGTTGCTGGGTTTTTTTCCCACACCCAAATGTACTGGGCTGGGAAATTTAAAAATATTGGTGCTTTGCTTTTAGGGTAGCATCTCACCCATTAATGAGCTCTACATAAAGGAGGGTAATAGTATGCAGTTCCTTCAGCTATTTTGCACTTTTCTGGACACCTTTCAGGAAAAGAAGGATGAGACTTCAAAGCATTAGTTCCAGATGCTTAGGGACCTGAGTTTATTTCTGGATATTCTTGTTGAGACACTGAAAAGTTTTACAAGGTATGGAGAATGAAAATAAGTTTGGAGGGATGTTGTGTGGCTTTTTAAGGGGGGAATTGTCTGTGAGTCCTGCAGGAGAGTATTAATTGGACTGGTTGGTAAAGTGTTGGCACCATTGTGTTAGGAGCTGGAGGTAGGACTTCAGTTTCCCAATTAAAACACTGCCACTCTTGCTGTGGGGTTTTGTAAAGAAAAGCAGCTGAGCCAGATAATGATTTTTTTGCTCTTATCACTGGGCTGGGGAAGAAGATAATATGTATGTGGCTATTGAGAGTCCATGCTGCCCTGCACTCCAGGAAGAGTGTAATCTCCCAAACCCTTACCTCTGTCCAGCTCTGCTTGATGCTTTGCAAGAAGGATGGATTTACACAGGAAGGCCCCTCTCTGCTTGTATTCTGGGAGTATGTATTGTGGTACTGCTCTTTCCCCACCCACAGAACAAGTATCACATTTGCCCATATTCTAGCTCATATGCTGATGAAGCAGTGTCATCTCTCACAGGAAGAAATGTGCTTTGAGATTCACAGTTTGATAAAAAATGAGTTTGTTTCAATGCAAAGAAATGACACTGTGTAGCATTTCTTTTGTGCTTCTCTAAAACACCAGTAGCTGAAATACATTCTTTAATCTGTAAAATTAATTGTATAGGACAGTTGAATGAATGAAAATGCTTTTATGATTTTCCTTCAGCAGTGAAAGAAGGAGACTCTGGGATTCAGGGAGTTCTGTAATAACTTTGTGGTGTGGGACAGCTGATGGCAGCTGGAGCTTTGTGTTCATTTATAGCTTTTTCTGGGATATCTGAGGTTCCCTTTGGTGTTACCCAACTTGTACTCCTTGAAGATTTGCTCCCAAGTTGGTATAGGAATTATCTGAGTCACTGACTGCAGTCATGAAAGATGACTCATTCACTGAACTGGATGACATTTCTGCCCAAACATCTTTTCTGGCTGCTTCCTGTGTACAGTCTGTAAGTGCTTTTAGTGTCCATAAGAGAGTAGTGCCTCTGAAGCTTGAGATCTGCTGAGGTTTTTTGAAAACTGAAAACACAAACAAAGAGTACTCTGCCCTAATTAATTTGTCACAGTCTCTGAAAAGTGCTCTGTAGAGAGTCAGTGCATATAATCTGGCTGCTACAGCCTTCCCTACTACAGTAGTACTGTAGTGCTAGTCATTCTTTCTGCTAGTCTAGGCTGAAGCTATAAATACACAAAAATGAGCAGTACTACCCTTGGTGAGTTTCTAGTCATCTGGCTCAGGAAATAAACTGGAGTGTGGTGTATTTCAGCATTTTTTAGAGTGTGTGCTCACTTTCAGTAAAAAGTCTTTTCCTGTAAATAGGAAAATTATAGGATTCTAATTAGAAATATGCTCTCTCCCAGCATGACAGAACAGTAGTTTTGCTGGATGCATAGTCTTTTAAGGGAAGAGTGTTGAAAGGCTACTGGAGATGAGTTGCTTTTTTGTATTCTGTGTCTTTCTTGCCATGAACAAACTAGAAGAGGATGGTACACTTAGCTGTATGTTAGGGTTATTTAAAAAGAGACAGTGTGCCTGTGAGAGTAAAGTTTTCACAGCACTGATTCTCAAAAACTGCCCTTGCCCTGCAGGCTTCCATAGTTTGTAGCTTTAATAGCATGAAACAATAGACTCAATAGGGAGCATGAGTGAGAACACTGAAAAAGGAAAAACTGAAACCCTAAGACTGTTTTTGCAGATCCATCATGAGGTCACTGCTGTTGTGATGGCCTTTTGAAAACATCCCCTAGCTCAGCAGGGTCCCATCTGATGGGCAGCTGCAGAAGAAATCTGCAGGAATCAGAAGTCATTCCCAGAGCTGATCACTTCATGGGCAGCTAAACCTTTGATACTTGATAATCAGAAACAAGAAAAGCAGACTAAAGACAAAGCAGGTTTTTTGTAGGTTTTGACTTTTATTAATTTACCCATGGTAGACTGAAGCCTCCAGAAAGTTTACCAGAGATTTGACATTAGCTGTTGATTTGCCATGAAAAATGGTTGTCTGTGGTCCAGCAAGTGACAGCAAGGCACTCTGAAAGAAAGGCAAAGCAAATTGATGAAAGCACAGCAGGAATTCATGGCTGGAGGCTCCTGCCAAATTGGTGTCAGATTTTAACCTGACTTCTGCTGTAAATTCTTACCTTGAAACAGTGCTTTTTAAGCCAGTCCTGAGCTGCAGCACTTCTCGTCATCACACTTAAGGCTGGCTGAGAGGTTTGCTGCAGGCTAGGTCTGATTTCAGTGTGCTTCAGAAAGCATAGCTGAGTGCACCACTTCCAATTTCACAGTACCAGGAGCACGCCTCTCCTTCTTAGAAATGACTGTAGTTTATAAAACCTTTGTGCTGTGGCTGGAAGGCTTTCTTCTAGCTTGGACTAGAGATAAGTGTCTGCTCTCTGATGGATTTTTGTGTCATCTTTGTTGCAGACAATGTCAAAACAGATCGGGCCGTGGCAATGGGGAATGGAATTTATATTTCTTGGAATTCCTACCCCAATATGACCTGTGGCTACATAGTAAAATGGTGTCATTCATCTGGATCTGAACCATGTAGTGTGGACTGGCAGAAATTTCCTTCTGATACAACAGATGCAGTGATAAAGTCTGGTAAGTCAGAAACACTTTTTTGTAGGTCTTTTGGTTGAGAGCCTGAGCAAGGAGTGGAGTTAGAGCAGCAGCAATGCTATATAGACTGAAGAGTGTTGCATTGCTGTGTGTTTGTGTATATAAATGAGGCACATCTTGGTACTCTGTTTAATTTCCGAGACAGGCTTGCCAAATCCAAGTATCAGTCTTGCCTTAACTGTTATCATCATATGTTTATTAACTTTTTTGAAATTATCGCTTTGAGTTACACCAAACAACTTCCTATCTCAGCCTAATGCACAATGGTTAATCTAGGGTTTGGGGGTTTATTTGGGTTCTAAACATAAACAGTGCTGCTCAGGATAGGGGGGAAGACTAATCTGTTATTTTTACATGCAGCAGATTTCTTTAAGTGTGATCTCCATGTGTTGGCTTGCTGTCAGCAACAGAAGTTTCCTGGAACAGGGCACATTCCAGGTCTCTAGATGCTGGTGGGCAGATCAGCAAAATGAAACTCAGATGTGGTGGGACCAGTAGGAGCAGAAAAAGAAAGAGAGGACCCAAAAATATGTAGGGTTTGTCTCTGCTGTCTCAAAGGGTGTATATTTGGTTTTTAGAAGAGTTTAGTACATGAATGTTTTCCTGCCTGTAATTCTACCACATGTGTCCGTGCTATTTTCATTTCTGGTGGCTAGAGCTTCCCTCTACTTAGGAAACAATACTGTGTCTGTCCACCAATGCACCGCTCGACTCCCAGGCTCCTCCCTGGAGTACTTCTTCCACCACCTTCTGTGAGTTCCCAGCTGCTAGGGCTGGCTCAAGCAGGCGTATCCACTTCTGTGCTTAGTCCTTCTTGGAGAATCTCTCAAGCTGGACTTGATCTCTTGCAAAACCAACTTGACTTCTGTAGAATTTTACAGTGGCATCTTGTTTAGAAAAAAATCTTGACAGTAGTGTACTCCTCCTTGAGGAAATTCCATAAAGTAACTGGAATACACAAAAAAATACCCTACAGATACATCATAGTATGAAACACCAGACATGTGATGTGAAAATTTTATTACTGTCTGTATTTTCTACAGATAGCTCAGCATTTGTATTTCTGAGGAGAAGGCAAGATCTACATGACTGCTGTGGGAGGAAGGGGAGGGAACTGTTTCTGGTAACTTCAGTTTCTGTTTCCCCATGGAAGGAGACACTTATGCAATTTGAATAGCTTGCTTTGAATGCTGTTTGTTTAGAACCAAAATTTCTCTCAGAGCTGGATTTACTTACTTCTTCTAAACCTCATCTGATGGCATAGTTATAAAGGAATTACAAGTAGGGATCATATTTATTCCTCACATTCTGGTCTAAGACTGTAATTTTTTAGTACATGTTTATGTAAGTCTTCATCATGGGAAAGCTAGAACCATCATTTTTATAAGTGAAATATTCTAAACTGATTTTTTTTTTCCAGCTCTATTCAGACCTGGTGTGAGATACAACTTTTCACTATATGGCTGCAAATCCAGTGGATATCAGTTACTGAAAAACATAGCTGGGTATACGAAAGAGCTGCGTAAGTGGACTTTATCATTCAGGATCTTTACAAAGTGAATTTTAACTCTTATCTATTTTTAACTCAATGTTGCCAGAATAACATTGAGATCAGAATCCCTATGCAATACTACTGATTTGTTCTGACTTCTGCTTGTTATCTGGATAGAACCGTAAAACATTTCTCCAGCACCATCCAATTTGCACCATGTAATAATTCTGTGTTCTCCAGCTGTGGGTGGAAAACAGTGTCACAGAAGTTTTCTCTCAAGACAGTGGTGTTCAGAATGGAAGGCACAGGCATAATTTGAACCACATGGGTGTGGGGCACTTCTCTAGGAAAGAAAGCAACTTTTTGATTCATCAAGTCAGAGTAAAGTGCTGAGCACATTTGGTGCAGATCAGCAATTTAAAAGCACTACTTTGACCAGAACTAAATCCTAGATTACAAGCCATTTTGAGCATTGCACTTGTTTTACCTTCCATACAAACCCTGATGGGTTTACTGTAGTTTGTTCTGGGGCTGAACTCCGCTTACCTGGAGATACATTACTTTTTAAGTGCTTCCTCTTCCCAGGAATCTGAGCATGCCTTTAACCTTTAACATCACAACTGTATTATATTCTAACTACAGAACCACTTCACTTTGAAGTTTAATACGTGTTCTACAAAATAGTTTGCTTGAGAAACTGAGCTTCTGACATAATCTGAGCCCTTGGATATCCTGTTGTTTATTGCGTTACTAAGGTTGAAGGTGTGGTGAAGCCAATTTTACCAGAAACTCAACTTTCAGTCATTTGTATCTGTAAAAATCCTGAACGGTTTCCCAGAAGTTTTTTCCATGTGTGTTCTCAATGTATTCGGGAAAAAAATGAAAATGCTAGCCCTGAAATAAAGCTGATAAAACACTTTACTTTCCTTTGTAATTCTCCCAACAGCTCCAAAACGTGCACCAAATTTTACCGTAGAAGAAACTTCTTCAGATTCTATATTGGTGAAATGGGAAGACATACCTATTGAGGATTGTCAGGGGTTTTTGGAGGGATATCGGCTTTCCTTTGCAAAAGGTGAAAAAGATGCTTTAAAGCCTAGGCTTTCAGAATCAGGTAAATAGCATCAATAGATTTCAATTTCCTTGCATAGGCTTGGTGGTTTCATAATTTTTTATCTTCCTTAATAATTTAATTCCACTGGTTAAAAAAAAAAAAAAAAAAAAAAAAAAGATGCTTTTATCATTACTCGTGCGCATTACTCACTGCTGTAGTTGGCCCCTGATATGTCACAAAGGCACTAATCAACTCCTTGTGTGGTTAGCACAATTTTTTAAATATAATGCATAATTAAGAGAAAACCCTGCCTCACTGAGGCTAAGCTATTCAGTGACTTAGGTTGCAATGTGACACACTGCCTGTGTCCATATACACTTGGTAGATGAGAGATGATTACATGGCTGCAGTTAAATAACTGTTCCAATTCTTCCAATACCCATCTTGTAATGAAATTGCTGTACAGAACTGAAGCTCTGACTCACCTTAACAAAAAAGAACAAACAGGAGTGTCAAAAATTAAAGTCAACCTGCAGTAACAACACACTCCTTTGCTGTTTGTGTTGTGTAGGCAAGCAACAGCAATAGGATTCCATGTTTCAGTTTTCCCTTGCACACAGTTCTTAAGGTTACAAATGCTGGCTTCAAGAAGGTCTTGCTAAAGCTGATGCTATCTTTGTGAATCCTTTCTTACAAGGTTATGCTTTTCTTACTGCTTCCAAATAAACAGGGAATCCAGAACTCAAGGTTAAGAATATCACTGATTTAACCAAGAAGTCTTTGAAAATACTTGATCTTCAAGGAAAAACAAGCTACCAACTGGACCTACAAGCCTATACTGCTGGTGGGTTGAGCCCTCCAAACAGCCTCTATGTGGTGACAAAGGAAGACTGTAAGTTGAATATCTCTTTACTTGTCTTCAGCATAGGGGCAGTACAATTTATCTAAAGCTGAGTTTATTTTCTTGGGGGTTTTTTGTTTTTTTGGTTTTTTTGGTCCCCTTAGATGTTTGGGTCTACAGTCCCAAATTTATGTTTTATGAAATTGGTTATTTTTAAATACAAAAATTGGTACAGTTCAGAGCAAGGAAAAGATGCTTTCCTATTAGAGCTACCTTGTAGTTCATAGCGAAGTGTTCAGAAAAAATTACTTCTAAACTAGTACTAAATATGATGGAGTCTGGCCTCAGTCTTCTCAAGCAGCTAGTTGTTTTTGTCACGTTTCCCATGATGAATATCTGCTAATATATGGTGGGAAGGAAGACATTGTGGAAATACTTACAGTTTCAGAATTATAAACAGATGCCTCTCTGCTTTGAATTCAATTTTATCCATCCCCTGACAGAAGCAAACCCAGAAAAACAGTTTTAAAAAAAAGAAACTGACTTTGGGGAATGAGGAGGGGGAAAAAAAGAAAGAAAGAAAAAAATACCCAATATTTCCACTATTTCCTATGAAAGACTAAGCCCTGGGGTGCAAGAAAAGTAAACAGAAAAATCAAACTTGAGGAAGTTAACATCAGTGGGGGGATGTAGTGAGAATATATCAGAGCTAAACCCTGGGGATTACGAGCACTGTAAACCATATGAGCCCTTACCAAAGATTTGGCTCAAATAACCTGCAAGTGCAGTTCCAGTACTTACTGAGACAAGAACTACAGTGAGGAGGTCTTGTTTTGCACACATAGCCTTTCACAACTATGCAGTCAGAGAGAAATATCTTCTGATTCCCATAGTTACCACTGAATCAGCAGTTTTTTGGGTGGACTTGTGTCCTTCTTGCAAAGGGGAATCGTATGGTACAGGTCACGGTTTGCAGACGACTGTGACATACATTTGATGAAATGGTCTCTTACCTGTGGGACTGCTAGAAAAGGCATAAAACCAGCTAGTAATTTTGGACATATATGTACTGTCTTTTCTGTTTTCTTTTGTTCCCCAGCTGTAGGATTAATCATTGCAATTCTCATCCCTGTGGCAGTAGTTGTACTGCTTGGAGTGATGGCCAGCATCTTCTGCTACCGAAAGAGGGAATGGTAAATGCCTGCATTCAGTTCTGATCTCTTCCTGGATATATTTGCTTCTATGCTAGAATTTTCCATGAGTTTAGTTACTGGTTTTCTTCAAGTACACAAAGATACCGGTAGGTTTTGTTTAAAGGTAGGTGGCAAAAACACATTGTAGAAGGTGAGGGAGAAATTGAGCTGCAGAGAGGTCAGAGTGAGGAGTGCAAAAGAGTTTTGTGGGAGCCTTAGTCTCAGTGAGCACAATTTATAAATAGTTACCAAATAGAAATAAACTGGCAAGTACTATGATTTGAGAGCTATTCACAAACACTCAGGTAGACATCTCATCTTCAACTTTTTGTAAACGTGGCATATCATATTCCCCAGTTTAAAATAAATTTTTAAAAAGGGTTGCTGTTTGTTCCATTAAATACTCAGGGAAATTGTAACACACTAAATCTTTATGCCAGATGTCTTCAGTATTCTGAATTAAAGGGAAATGTCCTGATTACTTTTGTGTATTCAAAATCTGTTTCAGGGCTTCCTAACTTTTAAAAGTTTGCTTTTTTTCTTCTTAAAGGATTAAAGAAACATTTTATCCAGAGATTCCGAATCCTGAGAACAGTAAAGCACTGCAGTTTCAGAAGAACATTTGTGAGGTAACTCATTTTAAAACTAGTACTTTGAACTTTTAAATAGTATTGCAAGCAAGGAGTTCTTTTGCAAACTTTGAATCTTCTGCTCCAATTGTAGAAGGAAATATGAGGCTGGAGGCAACAAGTTACTGAATAACTGCTGTCAGGTGCTAAGCTTTCTTGTTCAAGGAATTACTTGTAAAATTTGACCTAGGAGGTGACTGCTGCATTTCTTTCCTCCAGCACTAATGGGAAGTGTGAGTAGATGATAACCATGAAGGAGTAACGTGCCCATCCTTGTCACAGTGTTAGAAGAAGTAGAAGGTGTGGATCAGTGTAAATTCCCCCAGCCTCCTGCTTGTCATAATAGCTGAACCTTGGCATAACATTTAAATGACCTTCTGGAATAGGTTATGCAAAGCCAGGGCTTGGGGAAAGAGTTCTCTGCGGTATCTGGAGTCTGTTTAAGATGGCTAAAATATTTTTAACATTAACAGAAATATGTGATGAGCCAGAAAATTAGAACTAAACCACTTCATTTTTATTTTGTACTAATAGTAGTGTGATGAGTGCAAGCCACCAGCCAACACACTTCGTTAATTTGTACAAGTTGTTGCTTTCAGGGTTTCCAGGTCTTTCACTTACTCTTCTCTCCTTTTTCTCGCTTCAGGGGAATAAGGCACTTAAAACACTGGAAATGAATCCCTGCACACCTAATAGTGTTGAAGTGGTGGAAACACAGTCTGCAGCTCCCAAGATTGAAGACACAGAGATGATGTCCCCAGCAGCAGACACCACTATGCTCGCAGATGGCTCTGACTCAGAAACGGAGAACCATGTAGTTGTGTCCTACTGCCCCCCTATCATTGAAGAGGAGATCTCAAATACCCCTATGGATGAATCTGTGGGGTCATCTCAGGTGGTTTACATTGACATCCAGTCAATGTATCAGCCTCAAATTAAACCAGAGGAGGAGCGAGAAATAGACATAGTGACTACAGCAGGCTATAAGCCACAAATGCAGCTGCCTATCAGTGCTCTGAAAATAGAGGGTCACTCACCTGCAGAGGAAGAATTGGATAAAAGTGCAGGTTACAGACCTCAAGCAAACACCAACACCTGGAACATGGACACTCCAGACTCTCCTGGCTCCGTTGAAAGCAACAATGAAAATGCATCTTTTGGGAGCCCATGTTCTATTAATTCCCGACAGTTTCTGCTTCCCCCAAAAGATGATGAAGACTCTCCCAAACCCAGTAACATAGGGTGGTCCTTCACACACTTTTTCCAGAGCAAACCAAATGATTAACAGTGAGTCCTCATTGCACCTGAACCTGCCTCCCTATTAAGAATAAATAAGAATAAGTTCTTATTCCAGGTGTTCTAAACAAAGGAGGAAGAAAAGTGCAGAAGGCATGAATTATTCTTGGAGACAGTCAGCAGAGGTTCTAATGAGCTGAATGTTACCTTTAAATTAGTGGAAGTGTTGATGTTCCATTTTAATAGAGGCCAGGAGGCCAACATCATAGCAATTTAGTTATTACTCTAGTAAAATATATTTGATATAAAGGATATTGAGTTTAGAGCTCCTTATAATCATAGTAAAAGAACTCTGCCTACCTTCACATAGTACTCCAAGATTAATGTGGTCTCATGCAACTTAACTTGGAAAGACAGCTTCGCTTTGCTGTAGTTGTTCTCAAGTGTGCAAACTCAAATGATGCAGTCCAAACACGTTTCCTTACTGAAGGTTTTGTTTATCACTAAACCTCAGCCTACCGCATGGAAACAATGTGGTTGGAAACTTGAGATCTTTTATCTAGTTATAAATAAGAAGAAATTAGAGTGCTTCTTTTTTTTTTTTTTCTCCCTTACAGAAGGGTATTGTCACTGTTTAACATTTCTGAAGCAATGACCATTCAAATCTTTTGCTTTTTAACTAGACATAGTTTCTGTACCTACTGTATAATGTTTATTCAATGTTTGACTCAGGGGTACAAACTTGGGGAAAAAAGTGTGACACTGATTTTAACCTCAACAAGAACTGCAAAAAATTTAAATTTTTTTTATTATTATTATTTTAAAAAACTTAAAATGCTCGAGTGGTCTATTTTTTCTATCCTTTGATTATGGAGGTAATCTTTCCTAATGTATTGCACTAATGCATTTTTGTATATTTCATAGCTTCAGCTTCAGATCTCCTACTTCAAAGTGGTACAGTACTCCATTCACCCCCAGTGTTCGGCAGTCTTTGCACTATACAGTAATGTAAGCCTAGGGGAAATCTCTGTCTACTAGCATTAGCTATCCAGGCAGTTTGGCATGTGAAATTAGAGTAGTAGTACTATCTCCTTGAGAACAAATTGCTCTTTGGATGGTCTTTATTTTATTAGCTTTGCCCTCTGGCTGTTCTCCAGTGTCTACCCAATAAGACCTTCTGTACAACTCCTACCGTGGAGTAGAAGGGGGGATTTCTCTTATGGCACGGGAAAACCCAAAGAGGTTTTAGTGCCTCTAATTCTACCTCTCCTTTACCAGATGTGTAATGGAAAGGAAGCATAAATAATGTACATTTGTGTGCTTAAAAGGAGTATTCAGAACAATTGTCTCTGAAAATGCTTGTTTTTAAATACGCATCTCTAGGCAGCTTTAATTGTAACATTTCACTGTGTAAACTTCAGACTGCGGCACAGGAATTTCACTAGTTTACAGGAGCAAGTGCTTTCTAATTTACCTGTTCCTTAATGTAAAACAGTGGTGAGAGGCCAGGTGTATAAGGAGATTGATCAAAAATGGTCTCCATGAAGTCCTAATTGAATTTTTTTTTTTTTTTTTTTTTTTTTTTTGAGCTCAGTTTCCTTATCTAGTTTGTGGTTTTTTGAACAAATAAGATAGGTAGACTAGTTTTCAAGGCAAGATCCCAAAACCCACAAGGAGGTGTGGACAACACACATCTCCATAAGGTCTAAGCTAGTAGTTTTACAACTAGTACAACAGGAGGATATCTAGCTTAACAGACATTTGGTCTCCAGCCATGTGATCTGGGCATCAAAATAAAGCCAAGCATTAAGTTAAACCTGATTGCAGCAGTGAATGGTGCAGTTTCAGATACTGGTATGTTTCTGTCATCTCCACTGAACAAAAATGCAGAGGGATTTCAAAAATGACAAAAAGGCAAAACACTAAATAACACCCAAGTTACCGCTGGTGACAACTGCCTGTGTGTGCCTTCTGGAAAAGTAAAATGTGAAGACAGTAAAAATAGATCTTTCTGCAGGTCTGACAGAGTGCAAGGTGTGTCTGAAAGAAGAGAAGGTACAGATAGTATTCTGCTTTTGAGGTTGAATCTGGGAATTAGTAGAGCTGGGAGTGAGTGAAAAGACAGACAGTGGAAAGAGCTGGTGTCCATATTTCACTAGACATCACTGCAAGATAAAGTTTCATGCCTAATTTGTTATTGCTTATTATTCAGAACATTAATACATAAATGGAGGCAGTTCTGCCTTTGTGCTTAGTATTTGGGAGGCAGCTGTTTCCTAAAAGTAACAACCCTTCCTCACAATATCTCTTATAGAGCATCTTTCTTTTCACTAATGCAGATTTGGCTTAATGTGTTTATCTCCTAGGGTGAATTTTTAGAATGTGCTGCAATATGCTTTTAATTGAAAGCAGAAGAGGTCAAGGACAGAGTGTATGCTTAGTGCTTTGGATTTTTTATGGAGCAGTTTCTCAGTGCAGAGGACCAATCATTACATTAGGGTGGTCCAAATAAAGGCAAAACAAAGCAAAAAAACAACAACAAACACCCCTGTAGTGGAACAGGACACTGTGAAGAGTAACAGTGCTTTCATGTGGCTGTGTGTTTTACAAGAAAGCAAACCTAAAAGTTTGAGAGTAGTAGCAATTTTTAATTTGGCAGGCTAGAAGCCAGGGCAGCTGTAGAGAATTCACAGGGCTCGCAGACAGCATCCTAACACACTTTGCCATGCTCCTGCAGTAAATCACTTAAACACAACCAGCACATACTCAGGTTTTCCTTTGTGCTGCTCTTCCTATACAGTAAAGGCAACAGCTTTATGAATTGTTTCATTTCTTAGTGAATAGGTAGGGGAAAGCTCCATAAATACAGGGACTGTTGATATTATCAAAGCACTCTCATCTAGTCATCCATCTCTTTTGTTTTTTCAAACTTTGACTATAGATTTTATTTGGCTGGTGTTCTGACTTCCAAGGGTCAAGGCAGAAGAGTTCTATCAATAGCAATGGCTTACTATTCACCTTATTTTCTATGAGCAGCACGATAGTGGGGCCAGTGAGGGAGAGACATGGGCTTTTGCCACATTGCTTACTGTTGGTAATGGTTACAATCGGGTAAGGAATTTCCATTCCAGCCCTATAAAGCTCAGCTGCTCCACCCCTGAGGTTTCCCTTGAGCCTATTCATCACTGGCAGTGAGGACTCCTTTCAAATGCCTATCTCAAACCTCCGTCAGCAAATCCAGATACCAGGTGGGTAGTGAGAAGATGTGTGCTAGTTAAGTTCTTGTGAAGAAACTCCTAGGTGCATGGAGCAGCAGCATGGAGGAGCTGACAAGGACTGCCAGGGAATGGACTTGCTTTCTGAGCCCAAGTGCCATGTTACCATAGGACCATCTTTAGGAAAGTCTTTGTACCGAATTCACTTTCAGAGAAGCACGGTGCTGTTTAGCCTCTAGGTGCATTGGTAATAATTGTAAGACTAAAACTTCAGGCTTCACAGGGGATCAGACTTCTTATTGTCATGCCTTCAGGCTTCCTAGTGAGCCTCTTCAGGCACACTGGTTCTGAAAAATGTTTTAGGAAACTTAGAGTACATAATTTTCTGAAATATTTTATCCCTTAATGGAATATCTGTTTTATTTTACTTCTTTTGTCTTTTTCTTTTTTTTCTATTTTTCTAGAAGAATAGAAAGTTCAGCTTTGGAAAAAAAAACCAAAAAACAACAAACAAAAACAAGCGACTTTCAGAAGGGATATGGCCAGAAAGGATTGTGTCCAGAACACTGCTACTCTTAACTCAGTGCTTCAGTCCACCTGTTGTATCAGTGTTCAGTGATGTAGGGTATTAATGCCAAGCAATTTCTTTCTGACACAAATCACCGGTGTTGCTGCTTTTATATTTTTGAGCCATGCCTGTCATATGTGACAATTCGGGGTTTGTAATGGGTTTTTGTGTTGTTCACTGTATGCATGGAACGTCTGTCACTTTTGATGTAACATTGTGTGCTCTTCCATTTGACACATTTGTTATCTTTATTGTTCTGTCATGCAGGGGTATATGGTATCTTGATTTTGTATGTTAAATTTTGGAATGGTAGATATACCTCATAGAACTGCTAGTTAAAATATTGACAAAATAGTAAGCTAATATTACAGGCAGGCAGACAGGCAGTGAATTACCTCCCCTGCTATGCAGTGGCTGCATATGCAGACTTAGGACCTAATGACTGACATTTGCTTAGGTAGCTGTCTTTTTTTTATCTGTAGTGGTTGCTTTCATAGGTAAAAATTTCCAAGGGGAACCAGTAGCCATCTTGGCTTTCATGGCACAATAGCCAAATGCACCCTCTTTCTTCATCTTTCACTTATGTGGGTGTCCAGAACTTTCCACTGGTGGGAACATGGCAGCAGCAAGCTGCTGCTTATCTTCAGTATTAGGCTGCTCTAAAGAGGCATGTTCAAGCTGCTTTTTTTTTTTTTTTTTTTTCTTTCTTTTTTTGATACATTCAGATGATTAAAGCTTAGGGCTCTGGTGTTTCCTGTCATCCTCCAGGACATTCACTTGAATGTGAATAATGACAAAAGTGAGGGCAGTTGGAAAGTGTTTAGACTCATTCTGATGAGGCAAAGAGAAATTAGGTTCTAATTTTAGATAATTATTGCTTTGTAAGTAGACTATTTGTGTACCTGCAAGTAGATACAAATATAATAAAAGAATCTGAAATACATAGGAAAACATGTAACACTTAAAGAATCATATTGCTAGCAAGGCTCCATCTACCTTAAATCTGTCAAGAGGTTGCCACATAAATAGCATCTGCTGTTCTGCCACAGACTTTGATGAAGACTTCAGTGCAAATGGCATTAATGTTTTTTACACTTAAGAAAGGACCTAGCCACGTCACTTACATGGGTATGTGCTTACATCATTATGTAGCTAGGTGCATACTGCAGAGGAAAATGGCTTGAAATTCCCACAGAAATTTCTTCAGAGCCCTGTACTTGAATATAAGCCTTCTGAGATGCAGTTTTCTCTGGAGGAAACAGCTGCCGTCTGTTCTCTTCTCAACACACTACCCGGAGTTTGTGCTGCTGTGCATGAAGGGGTGCCCCATGTGGCTGATGCTCAGAGTTGCTGACAGCAGTTGGGAAGATCTGGTGTTGGCTTTTTCTTTGTCTTTTTCTTAGCAAGCCTGGAAATGCAGTCCCAGGCTCCAAATGCCAGACATAAACTCAGAAATTTTGGAGTGCCTCAGTCTTAGGCCTGTCCTAAATTTTTAAATATCTCCTTAGAAGCTGGAAAACAGTTTCTTCCAAACAATTTTTTTTCCTCTCCTCCCCCATTTATATAACTCTGGATTTTCCCCAGTGTTTCTAAGATAGCGAGTGTTTATTTCCTTTTTGCATGTTATGCAAACAAATCTCAGATGATACTGGCAGGGGTTCTTTAACTTTGCAAGTTGTCCCAGGGTGCATAACAGTACTTTATCCCCACAAAAACCTCTATTAAATCCTTCTGTTTTCACATCAAAGAAGTCTCCAGAGAACTTGTGTTTTGGAGGGCAGGGCCTCAGCAAACCAGTGCAGGTGAGCGGACCTAATGTCAGGGTGCTCCATGTGAGGGGGGGTTAATCCCTCTCCAGTCTCACCCTCTCCTTGTGCCAGTGCTGCCCAGGTGACTGATGCAGCAGAGCAGGTGGCATCCTTATTTTTTTGATTTGATACCAAATGAAATCACTAGATAGGCTCTTGGAGAGTCCCAAATCTGTACTTTGATTGTTTTTATATCAAAGCAAGCTCCAGTGGAAGTGTATGCATAATTTCCACAAGAAGATACAGTGCCTTTGCAGCATATTTGGCCTCCTGTTATGTGAAATGTCCTGAGTGAAACCTACCCAGGGAGAAAGAAAAAAGATGAAATGTGCTCATTTTCATTATTAGGGCTAAGAAAAATTTGAAAAAGAAATAGCTCAAGCTAAGCAAAGTAAAATAGAAACTTAGGGTCTCATAATTTTCAGTAGTAACACAATAAAAAAAAGGATCCCTGAACAGCAATTTGTCAATGTTTCCTTATTTTGATTCAATAATGACTTAGTATGAACAACATTTTATGTTTCATGGTGTGTCCAAAACATTTGTAAAGCAGGGGATAGAAAAATAAGAAAATAACCGAATGAACTCGAAGTCTGAAATACTACTCGAAGTTAGTGGTAATTTGAACTTTCATCCTGGTGTGGCACATAAAACAGCAGAGCTGGTGGAGTCATACAGGTCACCTGAACAAAAAAGTTGTACTCCAATGCTGTAACTTTTAAAATATATACTGTGAACAGGTTCAATGTTTTTTTAGCTCTTTTTATACCATATTTTTTACAGCATAAGGAATTTGTTTAGAAATGTTTTTATGTTTTGTTTTTACAAAGATTTTAATGGACTTTTGTTTAATACTAGTGAAAATATTGTTTGCCAATTTGAAATAGTACTCTATAGAATTAATTCTGAGAATAAATAGAAAAATCAAGCTGACAAATAGTCTTCCTAACACACTAAATCTAGTCAGTCATTTAACATGTTTCTTTTGCTGAATGATTTTTTAGCTTTCCAGCTTCCAAATCTGCTATTGACAAAATACTTCGTTCACAATTTAAGCAAAATCATCACAAAGCACTTTAATGAAGTTATAGCATACCAAATAAAATACTGATTCAACAGAGTGTATCACCATGAAAATTTATTAGGTAAGCAGTTAAATAAATGCATGCTTTTGGAAGCGTGGGATCATTTTGGGGATATAATATTCCAGTATGGCAGATAACATTTAATACTAACCTAAGACTAAGATACAAACTTCGCATATGTTTTAAACCTAGTTTGCTTCGCTGTTGTAACTCCTGTTATATTGCTTGGGTGTCTAAAAATACGCATGTATTTAACAATTTTACCATAGTATTGCCATGGAATTTAATAAATATATTTTCTTACACTCTTAAATGTTTTGATAGTCCTTGCTTGCATGTTTATTTTTAAGAGTTAAATTCTGCTCATGCTCCAGTACGGAGTTATTCTAGTTTTGTGCCAGAGTAAATAACCTCAAGATCTGGCAAGCACAGCTCCAGCTTCATGATCAGCAGCGTGGGTAGCAATGCAGATACTCTCTGAGCGGTGTCTCCTGAGCTCAGCATGCTGTAGTGCATACATCCACCTTTCACTGAAGCCCTCCTGTTCCTGCTATGCAGTTTGATGACAGGAAGGCCAGGTGACTTACCCATGTCCTCCTCAGCTTATGGCTCTAACACACCTCGGGGTTTCTTTCCCCTTTAGGCTTGGGTTGAGAGTTGCAGGTGTGCAGAGACAGTCAGCCAGAGTCTCCTCGGTGTGCATGGGGGACATTCCAGGACAGAGCCACAGGGAGAGGGGCATTATGCTGAGCACCATAGGGTTGGTTTGAGCTAGATAGAACACTTTCTTTGTGTCTTTTAGTGGAATAGAGATGATCAGCTTCTGTTGTGGCTATAATGTGGGCTTTCTGTTGGAGGCTATTTTCGTCTCAGTATTTACCTAGCCACAGCCCAGGAATCTGGTGGCTCATCTAACCAGTGTCTGAACTTGTGAGTGATACATGGGCTTAGCAGTGTGCAGACAGACAGGTGCCACATCACAGCACTGTCACATGAAGCCAGCATTGATATGGTGACACCACTATGCTCTCTGCCTCACTTGGGAAGCAGTCTCAAAAGTCAGGGATTCAATTCCTTGTGTTGCAAGAGCAAATTAGTGCAACTTAGTTACTGGTTGTCACGGTTTAAGCTAAACCAGGACACTGGTGCAACTGTAATTATCAACAAGTAGTCAGCATGTGTGAGCTCCACAGAACACCAAGGAGATGTGGGATCAAAGGTACTCAGTCCTTTAAGCAGGACTGAAAAGTACTTCTCTGAAAAGACTGAAGACTGTAGAAGTAAGGAAATGTGGCCTCAGCTGTTCCAAAGGTGAAATCCTACAGCTGCACTCTCAAGCTCTGCAATTTCTTTGACCAGTGCAGAAATACCAGGAATGAGTTCAAGACAGGTCTCAATTGCATCAGCTGGGCTTCAGGTTAAAAGACCTAAAAGGATTATGATTTTGCAATATCATATGAAGATACTGCATATTGTTCAGATACGGCTTGTTGAAATCTTGGCAAACCCTGTTGGGTTTGGCATTTAAAACAGCTCAGGGGTATCTGGTGCTCACTATCCATTGGGACAGAGGTATCCACACAGCAGCAGCACCAGAGGAACATGGAAGCAGCGTGTTTCTTCACAGGGACAGAGCTGTGCCACACTGCACCATAGTGGGTGCAGAGGTGGGTCTGGCCCCTCCACATCCCCTCTGCCCCTGCCTGGGTGCAGGATGCTGGGCTGCAGCCTAGGCACAGAGTGTGCAGCCCCGTGCCCATCCACCCTAAGGCAATTGGAGGCATTCTGGTCATGAAACCAATGCAGGGATCAGTTACTGGTGGTATTCAGCCATGTCACATTTGCAAAATACAGCCAGTACAGATCATAGAATCACTGTTGTTAGAAAGGACCTTGAAGATCATCAAGTCCAGCCATTAACCTACCACTGCCAAGTCCACAGTAAAACTAAGGACCACTTCTAGAAGTCTGAAATACCTCCAAGGATGGTGATTCAACCACTTCCCTGGACAGCCTGCTCCAGTGCTCGACAACCCTTTCAGTGAAGAAAAGCTGAATATCCAATCTAAATTTCCTATAGTGCAACTTGAGGCCACTTCCTCTTGTTCAATCACTTGCTAGGTGGGAGAAGAGACTGACACCTATCTCACTACAACCTCTTTTCAGGTAGTTGTAGAAAGTAACAAGTTTTCCCCTCAGCATTCTTTCCTCCAGGATAAACAGCCCCAGTTCTCTCAGTCTTTGTGAGGCTTGTGCTCTAGACCCTTCATCAGCTCTTGGGGTACACTCCAGCACCTCAATGTCTCTTTTGGGGTGAGAGTCTGAAAATTGTACACAATATTCACGGTGTAGCGTCACTTTCTGCAAGGGAGCAGATTCCACAACCTCTCTGGAAAATCTGTGCTCAGTCATCCTCACAGTAAAAAGGTGTTTCCCGATGTTCAGAGGGAGTCTCCTGTGCTTCTATTTTTGCCCATACACAGCAAAAGTCCCCACAAGCTTTTTGACTTAAGACGTGCTCTAGACCCTACCACCAGGTTATTTGCCCTTTTTAGTTAATTGCCTAAACCCTTTCATCAGCTTTGTTGTGCTTCTTTGGATGAAACACTCCAACCCAGTTGTGAGTTGGAGCTTCTCGTTTTGGGTGCATTTATGAGGTACCTGGAAATTACAAATACAGACACTTCTACAAAGTAATTAAAATCACACTCTTGGGTTCATATAGTGTCACGGCCATTGAAAGGCAGTAATTGTGCTACAAAAATCACAGCAACTATCTTCAAAGTTTTTGTAATGTTGGAGTGCATGTACTACTCCATTTTTCACCATCAGAACAAGGGTGGGAGAAGGTCTTGAACCCTCTGTGTTTCATGGCTTTGTTCCAGCATACATTTGTATCTTTTGCCTGGCTCCCCCTGTGCTGTCAACAATGGCTGCTCCTAATGCAATACTGGTTGTAGCATTAACACCCAGCATTTCTCCATATTTTCAACTGCAAAATATTCCTATCATCTCATTAACAAATGTTCAGCATCCCTATGTAGAAGGCATTTTTTAGAGCTTAAAAAAAAACAACCCTGTGTTTTAACAAGAGCAATTGGAAATCCAAATGAAACCTGCCTAAACATGATGATAAATTGCTGACACGGACTTGTTAGAGTGACTCCAGAGGAGGGCTATAAAGATGATCAGAGAACTGGAGCCCCTTTCTCCTATGAAGACAGGCTGAGAGAGCTGGGTTGTTCAGCCTGGAGAAGGGAAGCCTCCAGGGAGACCTTACAGCAGCCTTCCAGTACCTGAAGGGCTACAGGAAGCCTACAGGGGGGACTTTTTACAAGGCCATGGAGTGATAGGACAAAGGGTAATGGCTTTGAACTGGAGAGGGCAGATTTATGTTAGACATTAGGAAGAAATTCTTTAGTGTGAGAGTGGTGAGACACTGATATGGGGTGCCCAGAGGAGCTGTGGATGCCCCATCCCTGGAAGTGTTAAGAGCCAGACAGGATGTGGCTTTGAGCAGACTCGTCTAGTGAGAGGTGTCCTTGCTCATGCAAAGTGGACACAACCAGATGATCTCTAAGTTCTTTTCCATCCCAAACCATTCTGTGGTTCTCTGATTCTCTAATTACATTTCTGAATTCTGCTTTTGTGATGTCAACATTAAAAGCTGTGGCAAGAAAAAAAAAACGAAAGCAAGACAATGTAATGTACAAGACAATGTACAATAGTAAGGCTACTGTAAAGACAATGGTAAATATTTCCCTTCAGTAGTCTTCAAAAGACAGGAAAATTAAGGAAATTCTACTGTGGTGACAAAATTCACCATGTATGCTACTGCCACTAGAAACTATATAAGAGTCTACAAAACAAACAAATTGTTGGAAAGTTTGTAATCCTGCAAGTGGGGTGCTCATGCTCAGCAGTCTCATTTCTTCCACACCATCCCCGTAGATTGCAGTTACATGCAGTGCTGGAAAACACAACCTGTGAGTATGAATGCTGAAAGAACCAGCACTGTTGTTTTCCTAGAAAGGGAGACTGAGGGACGCTTAAAAAAGAAATAACTGAGGGAGAGAAACAATGTTGTCTTTGTATGATGTACAATAAACAAAGAAAAATGCTCTGTCATTGAATGAACCTTGGAAAGAAATGAGGTCAGTTGGTCACACCACTGCCATCACAGGGGTTTGGGAAGAGGGCACTCGCAGAGGAGTTGGATCCTGCCCCTGAGGGCAGAGTCAGAGCCTTGCAGAACTGCATGACTCCCACTGGGCTGTGGGATGTGCAGGGGCAGGGACACATCATCACCAAACGAGGGACCAGAGCTGCCTGCAGTGACTCAGACTGGTGAAAAAATGGAATAAGAGTGAGGGGTGGTGTGCTTGCTGAAGCTGGCAGTGTCTCAGATTGAATGTGAAGGTGTTGCTCTGGAGAAGAAATAACCCCACTGTGTGCACCCTCACTAAGAAATAAAATAAAAAAAAAAAAAAAAAAAAAAAAAAAAAAAGAAAATACAGATAAAAATATGCATCTGGATGATGGGATGTGCCTGCTGCTCCCCATGAGTAAACCACAGCTGTCTTCTATATACTTGTTTGAAGAGGTTTGCCCCTTGAGATTTTGTGCCACCATAATGGGAACTGCACGTGCAGGACTGGAACAGTGCATTTCCCACATGACTTATGCTGCTTTATCAACAAAATAAAAATATTTTCTCAAAATCAAAGCCTTTCTGAATAAAAAGTAACTTTTAACAGTTGAATGTCTGTGTGCTAATAGTTGAATAGGCAGCTTTCCAACCCTGGGAGCCTTTTGTCCTCTTCACCTCTTTGCACACCAGGGCCAGGCTAGGAGAACTGGGATGGAAAAGATCTCCTCTTCCCTCACCTTGTACCACCCAGGACATGCTAGTTCAGCAAGAATTTGCCTAGCTCAGGGACTATTGCTAAGTTAAGTTTAATATGTCTTTAGTTGCCCTTGATGTCTCTTTTTGCTTGTTTTTTTGTTTGTTTTGTTTGGGGGGGGGAGGGTGTGGGCCATTATCCCCCTTCCTTATTTTGCTTTCAGATGACCTGAGTAAATTTAACTGCTGATTCCCAAGCAGCTGGTCCCCAAGAGGATAGGGAAGTGGTGGAGAGCTATGAGATACCCCATGCCCTGGGCAGGGTGAGGGGCAGGCAGAAGAAGCTCTGCCCACAAGCGATGCTCATCACACAGCCTGGCCCCTTGGCCCTTGCCAGGCTGGCACTGAGGGGAGTGTTTAGCCCTAGAAAGTGAAGGGGAATGTCATTGAGGATTAGTGTGAAATATTAGAAGGAAGGATAAGGACTGCACTTTTAGGAAGCTGATATAAATTGCAAAGAGAGTCACAAGAACTTTGAACCGCTGGCATCATCGCTGGTTTGCACATGGCTATGCTAATAGCAAGACCTCATCCTGCAGCAGCACTGGGGTCATTTTGAGTAGTTGTTATGGTCCAAGAATAAATAACATGATTAGTAAACAGCCTGGGAGGCAGTAAGCAACATATCCAGGCCAGTTCCTGGGAAAATTACTAAGTACTCTGCCATGCACTATTGGCCTTTCCCCTTTTCTTCCCTGGCGCAGCATCAGAAGGGTTGGGGGAGTGGCCAGGCATCCACATCTGGTCAGATGTTCCTGAGTTTCTGGCACCTAAATCCTGCTCATCCCCCTCTCACCCAGACCCAAGCTTCACTAGGGAGACTGGAGATGTGGATGCAGGATGCTTCACAATTCAGAATTTTGCTTGTGGGCTTGCTTGCTTTTTGGTTTTCTGTTTGTTTGTTCGTTTGTTTGATTGGTTGGTTTGGGGGTTGTTTTGTTTTGATTCAGGGTTTTTTTGGTGTGGGTTTCTTTTTTTCTTTTTTTCTTTCTTTCTTTTTTTCTTTTTTTGTTTTTTTTTGGGGGGAGGGGGGGGCAAGGGACGGGGGAGTTGGTTGGTTGGTTTTTTTACTGCTTTAAAAGATGCAAACTCTGAAGCATCTTTGCTATTCTCCCCCGACAGACTGGCACCACGCAACTGTGCCACTCGTGCTCAGTCTGTGCTGTGGTGGGGCGATGCTGCCAGCTCTGAATTCCCACACACAGTTGGAAACAGGCATTTGGGAAGCTGCCGTTTGCTGCTCTTCCTTTTCCACAACAACAACGGAGCTATTTCCTACCCACTCTCCTCCTGCCCTACATTTCAAAGAGCTGCTTTTGTTATGGAGAAGTATTGCCGTGTACCAAAACCCCTGCTACTCTGCAGTAAATTATCCTAAAACAGAGACCCCTCCTGTCAGATGTTTGTCTTGGAGCCGCTCCCCAAACCCTGCGCCAGAAATGAGGGGATGGGAAAGGTGAGGTGGATGTGACAGAAGGAAGGCTGATGCAGTTGCTGGACCAGCAGTGTCCCCTGTCACCGCCGGCACAGCAGGTCCCCAGAACTCGGGGTACTGCCAGCTGGATCAGGTCAGGACGGGTCTCTGCCATTTGGGATGCATTCCCTGAGCAGATAAAGCGAGGCTGTTCCCCCTCCAGCAGCAGTGGCTGAGGCACAGCTTGAGCACGGGCTGTGCCTGGCAGTGGGCACCCTGCAAGATTTCCTGCCTCCAGAGATTTTAGTTTTCACCCTTTTTCAGACTCTGCACATTTCCCCTTTGCACCCCATGGCATCACATTCCATTTACTTCAGTTTTAAAGCTGCATCCTGAACACACACTATCCTGCTTTTTCCCAACCATGCACAGGTTTCTCCCTCCCCATGGGGATCCCCAAGCCACACAAAGCAATTCCTCTCCTGGAAGGAGACCCATAAGTGTTTCTAGCTCCTTTGCAAGCTGCCCATGTCTTCTAGTAACATTTTTTCCCTGAACTGTGATATGAACAGGGGCAGAGCACAGGTGCACATGTTGCACGCTGGCATCATCATGCATTTTCCTGTGCCTTTTTATTTCCAGCAAGTTTAAGAATTTGTTTTTGATTCCTGTTGCCGCATCTACAAGAAACTGTATCTTTCACCTAACTTATCAAAGTATCCTTGTCAGCATGCAGAAGGGGGGCTGGGGGACCCCTTGGTAGTTAATTTGCATTATCTAGTACCAGCTGTTATTTTTTATATTGTACCTGCAGCTACTCATTGTCAGCTGTGGGTGGGACAGGCCTCAGGAACATGTTTTGGCTCCCAGGGGGCTGAGGGAACCTGGGCACAGTAAAAACTTGGCAAAAATTCCTTATTTCCATCACTTTTGCCATACCAGGTCCCTGTAAGCCACAGGCATTCAAATGAGCCTGCACCACTGAGGAGGTTTGTGCTTCTCCCACTGCTGGCACATGGCAAGCTGTGGGGATCTCTATTGCATGGTGAGTCTCTTCTCCACTCCCCACCCCCCCTCCCGATGGTTCACTGATCTGTTTTGAACCAAGGAATTAAGGAAGAAAAATCTCCAAACTATGACATTCTGGACTATTTCGTTAGTGTCTCGACAGCACTCTGTTTGCCTGCTTAAATTACAGTTTAGCAATCAGGGTTGCATAAGTGTTGGTCCAGTGCCTAGAAAACATTTCATTGTAGGAGGACTGTGACCCACCAAGGTGTCTTGCACATCTATTTTCAGAAAAAAAAAAGAAAAAAAAAAAAAAAAAAAAGACAAAGCAATTATTAATATATTAATACCACAGTAGCAATCAATTTCTCTCTTTTTTTTTATTTCATGACCTCTTAATCTGTATAAGCCAGGAAAGCTTCATAATGTACAACCTTAAACTGTCAAAATTTACAAAACAAAGAGAGTAAGATTTAAAACTGGTCATAAGTCACAAATATCCCCATCAAAACTGTATAATACAGACATTAAGCTTTCTGTATAAGAAATTTAAACCACAGGTCACTTTGCTATTTTTAGGAAAGTGTGCAAAGAGCTAATTGTGTAACCTAAGTGTTAAAAGTTATACCATGTAAGCAGGTTTGCTGCTGCTATAAAAAATATACAAATATAAAATTACTTCTACAAAACTGATTCATTGATTTTGTTGCTTGTAATAAAAAAGTACATTTTAAGAACTTTCCTCCTCAGCAAACAACATTATTTTAAAACCAGTCACTGCAGCTGTTATTTGTACAGGATGAAGCATAATTTAGCGAAATCTGAGACTGGTAAGGAGAAGAGCTTCTTCCAGGACATAAGTTTGAATGCATAGGTATGCTGCCTGATGGTATATTTGTTGAACAACACAGTCATACCACTGCAGGGTGGGATGAATGCAGTTGTTTGAGGACTGCTCTGTCTGATATTACAAAAGACAACCTACAGATCACAACACAGTCACTGAGCTACTCATAACATCACACATTTCTTTGTGTTTGCACTGAAGAACAACCTTTAAGGTTCACTAAACATTTAATGGGCAGAAGGTATGGTTCCTACAGAAAGACTCGGTTTGGTTTGGTCAGCAGAGGAAAGTAGAGGGAAAAATATTATTCTTTTATATTATGTTTTTTTTTTTCAGGGTTTCCCTTTGGCTCTGTCATCTCCCCAGATGGCAAAGGTGGGTCAACTGTGAAGGGCTGTGGCAGCGAGTTCACACTCAGCCACACACGCAAGCACATGACAGGTCCTCAGCACCAGGATTCCTCTCTTGTCACTTGGTCCCACACATGTTGATGTTCTTCCCATCAGCAGCATCTTCCACCAGTGAGATGTGGTAATCAGTTGAAAGGGTGAGGTGGGAGATGCAGCCCACCAGGCCCCGCATGTACTGCCTGTTGGTGTGCAGGGCTATTTCCTTCATGCCACCTGGGGGAAAGGCAGTGATTAGAAACTCTTTACTGTCAGGGGTGTCCACTTCTGCTTGGCAGACTGCATGCCCGGCAATGCCATTAGCCTTCCTAGCACACCTCAGAAGTGAATTTTAATTTACAGATTTACTCTGTGTTTTTCTAAGCATAGCTTTTGAGCACTTGAAAGCAAAGAGGGGAAAAGCAGGAAATAAACTAAGATAACAACTATATATTGTAAAATTTATCAGTAAGAATTGAATAAGGTTAGGTGCCCAGATTCCCAATAAGGTGAGGGGTTCACACTTGCTGCTCCTCTATATACATTGGGGGGGTACCAGAGTGCCCCCCGTGGTGCTGGTCTCTTCTCTTACAAGTTTCCCTCATCTCACTCAGAGAGATTTCTCTACAAAAACCAGGCTGTGTAGTATCTGAGGCTGATAAATTAATGCTTCACATCAACATAGACAGGGTTGGAATTCTCTCCCTGCCTTGCAGCCAACCTCACAAACACAAAAATGCACCTGGGTCCTGAACCGCAGTGGTGAGCACTCACCCACATAGAGATCTCCATTGATGTTTAGCTGCCTCATCTTCCCAGGGGATTTACCGGTCCTGGCACCATAATCATCCACAGTTACTTTGCCAGACTGCCCATCCCTGAATGGAAAAATGAAACTCTGTCAGGCATCCAGCCTACCAGGAGGGAAGAGGAACAGCAGCAGCATCTCCCCCTCACCGGGATGCGTGACTCAGTGGTCACCAGTATTCATGACACAGGCTTGGGACCCTAGAAACAGAAGTGTGCTCTGGCATTCCAGGCTAGTGTGGGTTTTTTTACAGAGACTAAGATGACAGAGACCTGCAGAGGGTGGGGGACACATTTGCAGAGGAGAAAAAACTCAGAAAGAATTAAATCGCACGGCTTGGAGAGAGGGGGGGACAAACAGATTCTGCTGTGTTGATAAAGATCAGATGAAATATAAAAAAAACATACTGCTGAAGCTTCTACAGAAAGGAAGAAATGTGCAAGCTAAGGTGGAACATACCTGCAGGCAGTTTTGTTTCCTCCTAGAGCTTTTTAGGCTACTTCCATTTTATATATGGTCCATGGCCATATTGACAGAAGAGCCATGTTAATGTTAGCCAGTGATTTCCAGGGAAATGACATCCCACAAAGAGAGGCATGTGTGCTTTCCATCCTGGGCACACTTGTCTCCCATGAGGTAATGAATTACAGATAGGAGTTATATATACACTGTAAGATGTCTGCACCTCCTCCAAATCGAACAAGTAGACATAGAACTGTCTGTGCTCCAGTGCTTGTGCCAGCCCGCAAAATGCTAGCTAGGGAATTTCAAAATGCAGACATTAAAGAAAAACACTCTTAACCCAAATGGTATGGGTTTAAGAGAATGTCTGTCACAGTCCCAGAATAGCCCTGCGTGACTTTGGCAGCTTGCCTTGAGCTGTGCTGAGTTTCAGAGTTGGCACTGTCACCTCTAATACAATAATCTTTGTGTGCATTGTCCTGAAACAGCCAAGTTGCTAGCAGTTCAACTACTAAGCCATGTGAGAGAGTGGAGCCACAGTGATTCACACCCGACAAGTGTCCAGACATGCCAGCCAGCACCTTTAATGGCAGGGCAGCTCAAAAACACCTCCCAAATGAAGCATGGCCACTTACCGAACAGCCTTGACCCTGTGCCACCGGCCGTCGCTGAACGACCCATTCACCACGATGGAAACAATGCCACTGCCCAAATTGTAGCTACAATTAGAAAAAGTTTTTAAATGTTATTGCATCCACTGTAAAGACTGTCTGTCTGCCAGCTTGGTCAGAGGTCCTTGCTCCATGCTCCATCCACCTGCGCAGCCTCAAGAATAACCCTGGTGGTTCACACTCTGGAGGGATTGGTGGAGTTGTTTGGAAGCTCAGCAAGGATGCAGTTATTTTGCAAAGGAAGGCCCATGGAGGAATATGCCAAACTCCGTACCGCCCTGGTTAGAGTGGTGACCATCACCAGCATCCCATGGGAGCAAGGAGGAGCTTTCTGCATGGCAGCTCCTCCCCAGAACAGAAGATAATGAAAGTCAGTGAACCTACGGACCTTTGGCCTAATGGTCAAAAGCAGCAGGAAGTTGCAAACAGTCAATAAAGAAAAAAGAGCAAGTAAGCACATGATCTATAACAGATCTGAAAATCCTCTGAATTATAAGGAAGATTCAGACCTGTGATGTTAAAAAAGGTGAAGCCTAATATATAAATGCAGGGATAATAATGAAATTGCCTGCCTCAGTTGCAGCTCTGATTATTTCTTTGTATTTGTTGCTACTAAAATTATGGAGCAAATACAACATCCCTATCATATTTCAACTTCATATTTCTTAATTTTGGGGTTGCAGAAACTTGGGACAATCTTCACAAAGGGGAAGTAAATGCTATAACACAGTGAACTGTTGGGTGCTTAGATATAAGCAGGATGAAATAGCCTGAGCCACCACTGCTGGATTTGTGCCTGTACTGAGCTTGAGAGTATAAAGCTAGCATCATCACCTCTTCAGAACAGACTGAGCATGGAATTAAGTTCATTGTCCAGGATAGGTACTTGAGAATAGCACATTAAGTTGCCAGCTGCCCAGAGAAAAATGGTTGTTCTAAATCTGACTCCTTGACAGAAGTTTAAGTGGGTCTCAAACAAGCATTTCCTTTTACCCAGGAATGAGATACTAGTCTAAGTTGACAGCTACTGAAGGAGATGGGTGTTCAGGTCTGTATTTAAGTGTTAGAGCTTTACTTACAAATATGAGATTCATATCCTGAATGAATGGGGATATAACCTTCTACAGAAGCGGGGAGCAACAGAAAGAATTTACAGCAGCATGTGCTCTGCTAGGCCACAGAAAATGGGAAAGAAAAGGTGTGTTTGGAATTTGAAAATAGATCAGAACACAGATATCAAATATCAGGCTGCAGGAAAACACATCTGATCAATTCACAGCTCTGGATATTCTGACCTCACCTGCCAAAAGCTGAAAAGTTAGCATAAGGATCACTCCTTGTGAAAGGAGTTGATAGACTTTTTTTCTGCATCTTTCACAGTCTTCATCAGTGTTCCATTTCAGTATTCAGCGTTTATCAGAGTTTTAATCTGGGATTTAGATTTACACCTTTCTAAAAGCATGCGGAAGGTATGCATACCTCAATAAAATTCAGCTGTTTCAGTAAAAAAACTTTTTGTATATTCATATTTTGGATGTAGCATCAACCCTAGTAAGCATGAACTGTGCCTAGAAAACAGACAGAATAGACTGGCCATTCACTGTTTATCTTGGAAAGACAGTCTCTCTCAAAAATATTTTGAAAGTGCACCATTTCTGCAGTCAGTGAGGAAACTAAGAGCTTCTGCAAAGCTAACCACAGAAAACCACATCAGAAAAGCTTTAAAGAAATTAATTTAAATAGACATGTGTAACATTGCTCATGCATATATGGTAGCAAACCTTAACCAGTTGAAAATAGTTGCCTATTAGATTAAATCATTAACAAATCTTTGTCATTTGATCAAGTGTCTCACAAAAGTCTATAATATTGATGGCATTTGTAGTTTGATGTTCCAGTATTTGTCTTACATGATCTAAAAAGGTATCAAGAGGAAAGATACAGCTTCAAAGGGCAGGGATCCAAAAAAGAACCATGTACAAACCTGCCTAAGTGTCTGGAAGGGAGAAAGCAATTCTGGAGAGACAGAGCATGGGTTCAGTTATTTCCCAATATTTCCCACTTTCAGCTTTTGACAGTAATATTACTGGTTTCTTAGACAAGTAATTCTGTGGATGTTGGCAGTAGCAATGCCTGGTGTCAGTGGGGTTTGTGTCACAGGGTTGGACATTTGGGGGTTTGAGAAGGTGGTCCCATGTGCAGTCTCTGGTGAAGAGTGATCCTCCAGTCACCATGGGCATCAGCAGGGTCTCCTTCCTTGACTCCTGCTCTCTCCTCACACCCTACACCTGCTCTGCTTAACTGAGGTAGCCAGGGCTTCAAGGGTCATGAGGGGAGTTACTGAGAGCATTCATACCCTCATGGGAAGACTTTCTGAAAACCACACTAGAAATCTAATGTTAAAGAAATGGGAGAGAGGGACTGAGAATATTGTGGAGCATGTTACCTCTTCAGCTCACAGAGAAAAACAGGACCCATCACTGACCAAACCTTGAGGACGTAATTGTGTCCCACTATAGCAAAGCATAAGTGCACTGGATCTACTGTGGAGATCCCTTGGAGCACTCATTGTTCTGCATGCAGCAAAAATAAAGGAGTGAAAGTTTACCTGAATATTAGTGCTCCTTCTTGAAGGCCCAGAGAAATGAAATCACTGTTCGGTCGCATGGGACTGTCTCCCCTCCACATCAAAAGACCTTCCTTCATTGTGGTTTTGAACCTCATGAACACATTTGTTCTTGATCCTGAAACCCTTGTTTAAGGTAGAAGGAGGAAATAGGAAGTAAAATATTGAACTGGGACTGTCTTCTTCCAAACATATCTAAAAGATGATGGCTCCACTGGTCTTGCTGGTTACTGTTTTACAACTTGTCTACATGCTGATGTGTGAGGGACTCCGGTTCACATCCCCATTTCCAGCATTTCAGAGTGGAGGAACTTAACTTGGTCCTCCAGAATCCCAAATGCAATAGCTACTGGGTTACTCTGGACAAGAAAGATAAAATACTTTTTCTTCCCAAACCTAGTGGGAAATCCAGTCTGCCCTCAGAAGCCAATGGAAGACGTGTAAGAAAGGACAAATCAGAAAGTTTTGGTAGGTCAGTGGTACCAAGCTACAGTGAAGGACATTTGTGAAACCTAGACAGTGCCTGAAATGAATGAGATGGATGAGATAGATGAATTTGTTATAACAACCCAGATTTATGCATCTTCTAGGGTACCAAATTGTCCAAAATAAGTTTGAAGACCTACATTCTAGGCTAAAGCAGGATTCCTTATTCTCTTAATGGCTACTGACTGCTTGTCTTTTTTTTGCTCTAAGAAAGCAGACAGCAGCTCATTCTCCATGTTCCATGTAGACTGTGCATACTACTTCCTTACACCTTGCAAGATGCTGGGGTAACAGAGCCATAAGCATACATACAAAAAATGGGATTTTTCCTAAAATGTAGAAATACGGAAAACACATCTTAAAATACTTAAATATACAACATCATTCCACATGAGGCTTTTACCATTATAATGGTTAACAAAGGGCATATTTAGGTTCACAGGAGATACATTACCTTTTCAGGATATCTGGGTTGTCATATGTGAGGTAACTGCGACCAATAAATTGTGGGATTTCAATTGCTTCTGTAATGGCTGAAAAAAAAATTGAAAAAAGAAGATGATTATGAGTTAGCTGACACGGCTATGGAAATTAAAACAGACAAGACTCCTGCTGATTTACTCCTGCACTGACTACCTGCAGGTGTCACAGAACTGAGCTGATCTCACAGGCAGTTTATAACTAAATGTATGGGCAGCAGTTGAGGCAGTTCCTCTAGTTATGGCTTTTGTGTCATAGTCCTAATGTATTGTTCCTTCATAAACATTAGCACAGGAAAATATGAAGTACTGGGAAAACATTGCAAATTATACTTCTATCCCTCCCTTCACGTTCCTTGAATCTCTGTGCAGTTGAAGCCAAGTTCCTGCCAAAGCTTATGGGTTAATCAGCCTCTGTTCTTAGTCTAACAAACTCCTCCCCAAATCCCAATGGAGTACCATGTGTGGGGCATGTTCTGGGACCTCTCAACCTTTCAAAGAAGGATGGAGGGCAGCACAGGAGACCTGTGAGCTCCTCATTTTCTCCTTTTGTGTATGTGACTTTGCACAGAGCAGCTTCTGCCATACAGGACTTACCCCCTGGAGAGTAGTGCAGGGGAAGGCTAACCCCGTGGAGCACATACAAGATGCCCCTAATGACTTTGGGTCTACTGAAACCAACTGATGTTATGTTACAGGCTGTATAAGAGAGGCTGCAAAGCCCCTTCATGTGTGTATTTAACATGCTGCAGTGTTCCTGTCATCGGTCATGACCTCACCAGTGTCTCCCACACAGCATCTCCCACTCCTCCAGGGAATACATCTGTGGCACACAGCTGCTAGGACAGCAGTACATATTGCAGCTGGACCTGGTATCCTGCTGCCATGGAGAAAACTTTGGCAAAATAACTCATCGGTGATGTAAATCACTGAATATCCCTCATACACAGCCTTCAATAGGATTAGCACTGGCCTGAACAGATTTTCTTTTGAGTGAAAATCCTACAGTTTGCTGTTGATCTCTCATAACTGACTCCTAGATTCATAAAGGCCAGTTTCACGAACTCCTTAAAATAGTTGCCTTCATTCTTCTTGAGAACTAATCCCTTCAATCCAAAACTAATCCCATCTGTATAAATTTCAAGCTTTCCCGTGCAGGGATGCTTGCTTTCTTTGTGCAATGCAGAAGCTGGCTGGGCTTAAGAATTTACTGTAACACAGATATGCAACAATTGGTGTAGTCTGGCAGCCAATGACAGAAATACAAAATTTAGCTCTAAGTGCCTAGACTGAGAATTTTAGATAGTGACAAATGCCTGCTTTCATCCATACTTAAATCAGGAAAGCTGCCTAATGTGTCTAGAGAAACCACTACAGGCCATCCACAGCTGTCAGATACCTGCCAGCATCACTGGGAGATTACAAAAGACCTGTTACACTCAGCCAGACATTCCTCATCAGATCTGATGCTTTCTGCATGGGACAGTGTCTGACCACAGCAGATGGCAGCAGAGCATGAAAGGAATCCTTTTTCCTCCATCACATCTCACCCCAGCACTGGAGCCCAACTGCTCTTCCCTTTGGCAGGGGAAGGTGCCCAGGCCATGCAGAAGCCTTTGTGCTTGCTCTAGCACTCTGATTTCTCCTATGGAACTTGACAGGCATTTATCTATGCTTGCTCTTCACTTGCTGCATGGACTTTGGGCACAGAAAGCTTTTTTACCCTTGATGAATGCAGAATCTTCACAACTGGAAACAAATAGCCCCAGTAAGGACAACTAGGACTAGATGCATTCACTCTCTCCCTGCTCATCACTATTTGGCTGAGTGGCATCAAAGTTCTCATAACAAGGCAGGACTGAACTCTGAACTGCAGGGCAGCCTGAAGCAGCACGGGCTGCTGCAAAGCACTCAGCCATCCTCCTGGCCTCACTGCTTTGCCACTGCAGGGACCAGCTCTACACTTGTCAGGTGCTCTGGATGTAGTTTAAAATATCAAGAGAACAAGGTTTAAGGAAGTATTATATAATCCCATAAATAAATTTGTTTATGGATAGAAGCTTGCCAGGCTTAATGGAAATCCAGCATCCAGCTTGCTAGAGCAGACACAGATACACAATGACAGAGCAGTTTTCAAATCATTTGCAGTACTTACTGTTTAGGCAGTAACTTCCACACTCTGCAGTGAGTCAGCACAAAACAAAACAAGAACATTCTGGTTTTATTTTTCTATAGCATGAAAATGTCCATTCCAATGACTTTCCAGTTTCACGCCTACCTTTCTGCAAACCCATGATCCCCCTTCTCTTCAGTATTCTTTAAAGCAGAACTCTTTAATTCTTAGTGATTTGCCCAAGTATTTATTTTTGTCTGCTCAACACACATAAAGATGTATGGCATAAACAGAACAAACCCTCCAGTTCTGGTTTTCAAACCCTAGAAGACTCATCATGGTTTATGTGAGGATCAGCTCTAACCAGGGGAAAGCAACAGTTCATAGCAGAAATTCTGCTGAATCCTAGGCCAATGATACACCATTATATGTATCAATAGCCTCATGCCAGCATGATTTACATTGAGTTTTATAAGTGGCATATATAATTTTGGAGTATGAAGCATAGTTCATTACAAGCATTTTCTTTCTTCAGGATGTGGGGTTACAGCAGCCCACCAGCAAAGAGGATGGAGACTGCACCTTCAGCCTCCCATATGCCCTCTAAATGTTCTGAAGGAGGAGTGGAAACACACATGAATCCTGCCTTAGTTGTGTCTACACCTACCAAAGAGACACATATAAGGATTCTTTTGAGAAATCTGCTCCAAGTTCATCAGAGCTATGGCTCTGAGGAGGACCTCCATGGTTACTGGACATCCCTCAGCAAAACCATGAACTTTTGGCAGCAGCTGAGGATGCACAAGTGCAGGAAGACATGAAAGGCACCTGAGCAGCAGCCACAAGCAGCAGAGCAGAAGACAGATAATTTGTGACCACTTTTAAATATGAATTAAGGTCAGATCCACATAGAAAGTAAAACCCAAGATCCAGACAAAAGCACAAGGTGCTTCAGACTGTGCAGGCCTGTGCACCCTCTTGGGTGATGGGGGGGAGCAGAGAAATTCTCTCTCCTCTCTCTCCTCTCCTCAGAAAATTAAGAATAAATGATGTTGTTTCAGCTATTAGTTTATTAGTTAGGCCACAAAAACAATGCAAACAGATTTCTTGCATTGTATTTAATAAAATGGTCTTGTTGTAAGACACTGTCTCTTTTTTGTTTTTGTCTTTTTTTTTTTTTTTTAACCAAAATACTGATTTTAACTTTGAAGTGTGCTCTATGAGAAATGAATGAGTGAGTGAAGACAATAGGGTCAGTCAGCTCTTTTGAACCGAGTTTGCTGTCACAAAATCTTCCCTCAGGAATTTTTCGAGATCAGGCCTGATAGAAGAGAAATATCTCCATCTAGTGGAATAACTCAAAGCACAATTTCTATTTTTTTTTTTTTTTTTTTTTTTTTTTCTATTTAACCCCTTCATGAAAGTCAAATCTAAGGTCTGAACTATTACAGTGGCTGTGAGGAAAAAAGAATAATGTTCATCTGGGTAGGTTTTCCTCCTTGATGGTCTCCATTACCACACTAAAGCAGGGCTTCTGCAGATCATGACGTTACCATCAAAGCAGTCAGTGACTAAAAAAGGAACAGACCTTTCTGTATATGAGAGCAGAGCTAGTTGTGAGCCCTAGGGAGAATAAAATTGCAAAGGTTACACTCCCTTGTCATATAGCACTGCATAATTAGGGAGGGTGTAAGAAGCACATGCTCATGCTGGCTACCATGAGCAACCAGATACCATGCTATCTATTGATCATAGCTCTGTGCTGGGATAAGAATTACAATGTTCCCAAATAACAAAATTAATTCTTCCCTGGGTGTGTGGGTTGTGCACACACGCAAAGGGAGCTCTGGTTTGTAGTTCAAGGAATGCACACAACAGCAGTTTTAGGTGCTAAATCTCTCTTACTTTTGCAACTGGCTCCAGATCACTGGATCAAAACTCAGCCATGGTTACCTTTTTGGCAATGTTGCCCATCGAAGCCCAGGGGACAGTCACATTCGTAGCTGTCCTTCTTGGGAACACAGGTGCCTCCATTTGCACACGGTGAGCTCACACAGGGGTGGGCAGCATTTGCCAGGTTGACTCCAAAAGTGAAATCTTGTTTCACATCAATTGTCCGGTCATTCAAGATAATCTATGGGTTTAAAAACAAAACAAAACAAAACAAAACAAAACACAACACAAACAAAAAATCCCACAAAAAACCAAACAAAACAAAAAACCCCAAACCAAAAAAACCAAAAAAACAAAAAACAGAAAGAAAGGAGGCTTCAAAGCTCATGCTAAAACATATAACTTCCAGATTTTCAGTGTTGCAGTGCTAGTCAGAAGCCTTCCCTGAAAGATTTCAGACAAACGTAAGGCTCAAAATGTAGCCAAACCCCCTATGTCTTGTGATGAATGTTTTCCAGTTGCAGCAGTCCAATTCATTCGGCTCCTTGCCCTGACCAGCTGAAGGTGAATTTATTTTGTGTTTTGTGACACAGACTTGGGCAACCTCCATATGAGGTGAAGATGCATGGGATTTACCAATTGTGTTTGAACACTAGCAGAGTCATGCACTAGGACTATAAAATTAGAAGAGCATTGCAGAGGAAGTGTTTCTGAGCTCAGGAATCCACCCAGGAGATGACTTGACAACAGCAATGCTGAGCAGAATATATACTTTTTCACATTTTCTGTTATTTTCTATTATCTCATCTTGCCTGAAAGAGGCTAGAGTTTAAAATGGATGAAAAATGTTATTAATGATTTTGTAAAACTGTTTGTTATAAGCCCTAGAGAACTGTTAAATGTTGGGGTTTTTCCAGTGTGCTAGCAACCTATGTTCTCCAGTATAAACTGACATTTTTTATAATCTCATCTGATATCTTGGCAAAGAGTTTACATGTGGATACAACTTCTGATCTCAGCCATATAACAAGAAGAAGATCCTTTTCACAAAGGAACAGATTTTAAAGGCACAGGTGAAACTAGCCACAGTTCCTCTGGCTCCTCACATAACTCAGAAGATGAACCTCAGGAGGCCCTACTGGGAGAAGGGGTTGCATCAAGTGCATGTATCCTGTTTGAAACAGCATCAAAGAGATTCAGCAACAAAAAACATCCAGTCCTGACATAAAGATGGACTAGTGAAGACTTCACTGACTTCTCAGTTTCTAACTTCCAGCTATGATGTTCCAGTGATTAATAAGATTCTACTCTTAAAAAAAAATGTATCTTATCTCCACTCATTTAAAACTCCAAGGATGCAGGGCAAATCTTTCAGCTTTATCCAAATTATTTTAAGTATGCCTAACCTCAAATGAGCAAACAGTGGCTCAATTTGAATTTTCTTTTAACTACTTATTAAGAATTTATAGATTTATTCTCCAGAAAAGAATTGCACACATGCAGAGCTGATTTCACTGAACATCAGCCCTATAGTCTGCCATCAGTGAAAAAAATCTTTTCCATTCATGTGCCCTATGTAAAATTGTAGGAAGGGAGACAGTATGGCATCTAAGTACTATGTGGTATAGCAATACATTACTTGGACTGGGATCTAGTGTGATGTGCAGCGTTTTTCTCACTCATTTCTGTTTTGGTTTCATCAGACATTTAGCTGATTCAGTTTGCATACCTTGAAGTATTCAAGCATTCCTTCTGTTAATTTATTTATATGCTGAAGGACAGTCTGAGGGCTCTCATCTTGATACAGATTTATGTATTGTTCCGAAATTGATCCTGTTTGGCTTCTACTCAAGTGGAAATTATAGCAGTGAAAATATCTACTGGCTATTAAAGTTAGAATAACTTTAATAATAATAAGAAGAATAACTTTCATTTTGAAATATGTGTTAAAGCACTTTCTGGAAGGCTCCAGAGATGAAATGTTGGACTACTTTGACTGCTGACTTATTTGCCAGTGATGTAAGGGTTTTCACCTGAACTGAGTAAAATGGAAATAAATGCCTTCATGGACCCAGTTACTCTGTGCACATACCTTTTGGATGCTTCCACTGAAGGGTCTGAGGATCCCAGAGTTCTTCTTCACAGCATCATAACTAGGGACTCCACCAATAAATATTTCAGAGCTGCACTTAATCTGTGTGAAAGCCCCCTGCAAGAAACAAAGAAATAACAGTTTATTAGAGTAGCTGGAACCATGCTTGTATCTTCAGATTAACTTACATTAGATGTTATATCTTATTTTAATGCTCTTTTAATTCTGTTAATTGCATTTCTTTGTACGATTCTCCCAGGAAGGCCATTGTAGGACACTCTACTGACAGTGTTTTACCCTAATCAGAACTAACTGAAAAATCTCAAGTATTTCCTATGAGCAAAGGAACTGAGAATGTTTAGTCAAACAGGAGAAGAGGAGGCTGAGAGGAGACTTTAATGCTGGTGGGTGCTGACCTATTCTCTCAAGTGAACAATGACAGAGGAAATGACCTGAAGTTGCACCAGGGCAGGTTTAGACTTGATATTAGGAAGAATTTCTTTACTGAGAGAGTATTCAGGTGCTGGAATGGACTGTACAGGGAGGTGGTGGAGTCACCATTCCTGGAAGTATTTAAAAACCATGTAGATGAGTCACTTCAGGACATACTCTAGTGGGCATAGGGATATAAACATAAATAAATGTATTTTATTTATTATGGGGGGATATTGACAGTTGGATACAGTGATCTTTTTCAACCATGACAATTCTGTGATTCTATTTCAAAATCATAATCCTGAAGGAAGAAAGACAGGAGATGGACTTATTTTGACTTCTGACTGCACTTCTAGCTATATTTCCAACTACTTGAGGGACACTGGTGTGAATCTAGAACCAGAACAAAGTTCATAAATTTAAAATCAGAGAAAAGTCCATGTAACAGGGATTCACTTAATGTTTTCAACATCAGAAAAGCTAATCCATAGCAAGATACAGGCCTAAATGGAAGAAACATTGAGTTTGTATTAGCTACCAGAAGCAGTTTCTCAGGATACTTGGTAGGATCCTGAGTGAAGGATCCTGGAGTGAACTATAAGACCTTTAACAGCTAAGGACAGAATAGCTGCTTAGCGCCAGTCTTGCAGAAGCTTCTGTGATTTCTTTGTTGGGAGCTCAGAGCCAGCCTTCTGCAGCTGCACTGAGGCACTTCAAGGAAAAAAATGACCCATCTATTTTGGTCTATCTATCTATCTATCTATCTATCTGCTGTTCTTGCCCAGTTAGCATTAAAAAAAAAAAAAAAAAAAAAAAAAATCTGGGGTTTGATTTTCTGGTTAGACTTTCTACTAGGGAAAAAAAAATTTCTAAGCAGTTCTAGCCTCAGATTCTTGGAATAAAAAAATATGTGCATGCATTTCGGTGCTTCGACTCAATACTCTGCTTGGTACAAGCTAAATATAATCTTATTAAAAACTTGACTCACTATGACCTCTTAGTGAGTGATAAATAAAATACAACTCATCTACTTACCTAGGTATTCCAGCTCTGTCCTGAAAATTTCTTTTGGGAGGAAAAGGCAAAGAAACAATACACCTTTGGGCTCCTTTCCAGAACAATATCCAGACAGAGAGAGGTTGAAACAAGTTTTTTTCTGCACATAATTTCCAGTTTTCATCCTTCTCCAGATAATGCATTTTACAGTGAACACACTGTGCAATGGACACCCATAACCAGTAAATACCAAGAAAAGAACCTCAAGAACATGTATGAACCAAAGAAAAAACCATGAGCAGGTAAAGTTGTGATTTCAGATGCCTTTACAAGAATACCTGTCATCAAAGGAAAGACTTTATGTGCAAATTTCTGATTTTGGGCTTGAAAAAGTGTTACTCTAAGATTTATATTTTTTTGAGCTTGTAAGATTTTTAAGAGAAGCCTGTGTTGTTTACTATGCCATCACTTTTACAGTCGAGCTGCCATATTCAGGACAACCCATGCTGTATGCTCACCTCAGCCATCCCTTCCACTGGCTTCTGTTTATCCACTTGTAGGATTCCATTCTTCGCTGTGCGTGACACTCGCAGCTCATGCCATTGACCCAGACTGACAGGTTCTTCACTCCTGTTTGAGAGGAAGAAAACTTGCAAGTTTTTTTAGGTTTTTACCTTTCTTATATTGTCAAATATTGTTGCCATGCTAAAAAGTCAAGTCCTCTGGGATATTTTTCTAAATAAAAATTACAAATAGAACAGTGTGCTTCTTTCCATATAGAGAAGCAGCATAATTTCTCAGTCCCATCAGCAAAGGAAAATAAGACCATGTCCCTATAGCAAAACCCAAGCATTCTACTTTTATTTGTAAATTAAAGATTTATATAAGCAGCATGCAGCTCACCTACCTCCAAGCTACTTTTTTTTTGTTCAGTCATTTACAATGCATAAAGACAATTTTTTGTCTCAGATACACATCCTGATTTCACCATGACATATGGCTGGAGACAAAGCTTCCCTCTTAATGATCAGTCTAGTCCCCACGTTCTTCATCCTCTTTTAAAACAGAACTACTTTGTGCTGGCTTATCAGCTCTCTGTGCATCTCATTACAGTCACATACATACATACACAGACGTGCAGCCCGCCTGCTGCACATTCAGGGGAAGTAACTAAAATATGATCCTAATGATGTGATGAGATCCTGGCTAGGAACAATAATCTCCAGTTGTGCAAAGCATCCACCCGTTTCAAAGGAAGGATTTTTATTTTTTTAAAAACTGTTCTTAACAATACTTATTAATTCAACACTAATGTGAATAGCAGCCTTTATAAAGAGAAAAAGCACATTTTCCTTTACAAGTTCTACACAACTTTGCTTCTTGTTTTCAGATGTCATTTTACCACACTGGTTAAAACAGTTTATGTCTAAATTTTATCTTGTAGCCTTTCGTCCAGGAAAAATATAAACTCAAATATGAGTCACTGGTCAAGATGGAAGAATCAGACGCTGTTAACTGGGACACCAGAAGACTCTAGCTTTCAATGAAAAAAATACCAGATCTTGGGGGGTTAAATAATGCCTCTTATTTTAAAGCTATTTATAGTTTTAAATTAAGTTAAAAATTAAAGAACTGAGAAAAACTGTGATTTGGAATAGTGAATGAATTGTGATTCAAATGATTTAAAAAGGTATATCATGTTAAAAATGTGAAAATACCAATTTATTTTTTTCTCAAGAAAAAACATCAGCTTTGAAATCTTTTTGTTGTATCTATTTTGCTCACCAATTTTCTGAAAGCCCATTTAAGCTATTTAGACAAAGGCAATATTAGTTTGACACTTGGTTCAGAAAACCCTATTAAAAATATCACTGAGTAATTCATTCACTTGTTATTTTTCGTATGTACTGGCATTTGGGATCTAGCAACCTTAGGTAAATCAATAGGTAACAAAATTTAATCACCTTCAAGGAGTCAATATATATACCCAAAGGAACGAGATAAAATGGGCTACCTAATAAGTGGCAATATGTACATTTTATCTCCTCTGCTGATTTGATCATACCCATATTGACCCTCCTGCTCTGAGAGATTTAATTACAATTTGAGATGATTAAGCCTTACAGAGTTACCACGTCAGAGTTGCATGCCATTTCTGAACTGCACAGGCTTTTTGAAGCCAATATGAGTTTTTGACAGCATTTGAACATTTCTGCCTCTTTATGTGATGTGAGATTAAAGTTGGTTTCCTCCAAAGTAAACCAAAACTTAAAAACTACACCAAATAATGAATATCTTGATCATGTGAATGTCTGGCAAAGGGAGATCTCAGGGGACAAATTCTCCCCTGAGACATCTTGATAAAGAGCTAAGGTTCTGTATCTGTCTGTCCTCTTGGCATCCCTGCTTCTCCATGAGCCCCCTGAGCATGGTGCTGCTTCCATCGTGGGACACTTTAGGCCAAACCCAAGTTTCATCAACATTATTAGCTTTCCTGCTGCTGACACACATAAATGAGCTTGCCTCATCCTTAATCAGAAAGACACTATTAATTGCATACTAATGATGACATAGTATTTAACAGCCTAGTCCTGTGGAAAAGATAAGTCAGGATGACCACAGTGATATCACCATTCAGGACAAAGGTAGGTGTGGAGAAGTACGATGAAGACCAAGGCAGACTTTTTAGTGGATATTGTCTAAGCAGGCACAAAAAAACAGCGATCTACTTATCTTATTTAATCACTAACAGAGCTGATAAAAGAGTGTGATCTGCACCCTTTATTTAGAAAAGGAGCTGAATAGGACATCCTGAGAACTTTCAGCAAAGCCTGATAATATCATGCATCTCCCACATCACCCAGTTATCTCCTCACTCTCCTTTTTCCCAGGTGCTGGCTACCATCCTACTGCCTCTTCTGCCTTCCAGTAGAAAGAGGAAGTTTCTGCTCCCAGGCAAGTGCTTGTGGCTCTTGTCACACCTTACAATCCTACATCTTGGTTAAACCTTAGTCCAAAGTGTTTTGTAGCAACAAAATATACTTGGGAGAGAAAAAAATAAAAAAAATAAAAAAAAAAAAGTGTTGACTTTACTGTCCTATGTTTGCCAGTAACTGGAATTAGAGGGCTGTAATCAGAAAAATATTGAAGGCTATTTTAAGAAGAGCCATTTTGGGATGGAGCAAAGGTCTCTGACATTAGATATTTCTGCCACTTATCATAAAGAGAAAAGAACAGGGTAAGTATGGAGTGATTCTTCCCCTGATATATCACCCCAGCTTCTGGCAATGTCTCCTTTAGCAGTTTCCTGAGTCAGAGGCTGCATCCGTACAACTGTGTTTGATCTTCCTCAATGGAGCTTTCTTCAAATTTGCCTTTTTTTTTTCCCCATGTATTTATAGTTCTGGAATCTGAATGCCTAGACAATCAGTTTCCACAACTTATGTGATGCCTGGGAAAAAAAAAAAAAAAAAAAAAAAAAAAAAAGAAGAAGAAAAAAAAAGATATATATTTCTTATTTTCTATGTCTGCAGTGTCACTCCTAATTCTTGCATATTGAAAAAATACAGAATTATTTTTTCTTATTTAATTTCACGTCTTTCACAATTTAGAAACCTTCCACCAAACTCTTTTCCAGGCAGAAGGGTCCTATTTATTTGTTGAAGCTGTTTCATCCCCTTCCCTGGACATCAGCACAACTATCCTTTTTCAATTTTTGCTTATTTATTCTGAAATGAAGTGACCAGAATGTCAGCAAGTTTTCAAGACTGGGTGCATTGTGGGTTTTGTAGGGGGATTGCTCCCTATTCCACTCCTAATCATTCTCTGTTTTACCTACATTTCTGTACCCCAGTTACCTGCTGCTTTCACAGAACTATCCACGAGGACTCCAGGATCCTTCTCTGTCTGACAATGCTAACTGTGTTGCCACAGATGTGGTTTATTAGGGTTGTGCATTATTCTGATTTTTGCTCCCTTATCTCTGACATCCAAACGGGTACGTTTGCTTGAGTCCTTGTTCAGGTGGAAATCAGTACATTTCTCCTAATCACAGTATAGCTGAAGTTCCTGATGTCAATACATGGGAAATATGAGGCTTGCAGGTACCATACACATTTTGCATAACGTTTATGTAGAGTATTTCTACATATTAGGTCAGTCTGTTGAAACTGGCAGCCTCTTGGACTACATCCAAGGTAGTGAGAGGCTCTGCTCAGCCCACTGACTTTTCAGAAAAGCCCATGGAACAGCTGCTCAGAGACTAGGCACTCGGCTCCACAGAGAGTGATAGCAGCCTTTCCTGAGGCATTTTGCTGCTTCTACACTAGACCCTAATTTGAGGATGTGATAAATCATTGTCAGAAGATCTGTCTTTGTTTCAGAGCCCAGGGTGACTTGTTTAAACCATGTATTCATCTTTTAGTCTGCTTAAGTTATGAAAATTGGTATTAGCCCAGACCCCTCAAAAAACCCCCAAAGAACCAGTGCTATGAGGAAAAAGGGAAACTGGTGAACTTTCTTCTGACACCTCCAGTCCAATACTCACTGTCTGGAACTGGAGATCATGGAGGAAGATGCTCACAGAAGTGCCAGTGTTGTGCAACCCTGTGACTCGAAAGTATATGCTGAAATAGCTACAGATATCCTAATTGGCTATAGTACAATGTCATGGAGTCAAGCAGGAAATTTCTGCAATATCATACAGAAACAAAAGTAACATCAGCAGTAAGATGGCAGCATCTCATAGTAACTCTCATAATAAAGTCTGAAATATAAACTTATGTAGTAAGAAAATCCTATCCCCTCGAATACAGTTCCAGTGTTTTTGCACTTCCTTAGAAAAAGTAGGCACCAGAGACTGATGATGCACCATAGTTCATTACAGGCTATTACTCTTTTGAGCCCACTCCTCTCCTGGATCAGCACCATGGGACTGCTGGAAGGGAAACACAAGCAATGGTGTTTACCTGATAACAGCTGTTCCTGAGCCACAGTCGAACCTGAACTCCACATAGCCAGCCACCATGTTAATGGAGAGGAAATCCTTGCTGTCTGTGTCATAGCTGTACAAAAGGACACCAGTCTCTAAATCTGGACGAAATGTCATCTCAAACTCCATGAAGGAAAGGTAATTCTGTGGTTCCAAGGGCCAGGGTGTGCTAGCAAATGACCTTAAGGACTCGTTGAACTGAGGTACGGCCAAGGTGAGTGCTGGAAATCCAGAATACACAAGCAGGTCACTTGAGGCTTCAATGTAAGGGGCTGTCTCCTACCAACCCCTGTCAGTTCTCCCTTTGATAGGTACTTAAAGACAACGTTAAGAAAAACAACTTTGAAATTTTTAAATTTATATTTTTTTTATCTTAGCCAACAGTGCTTAAAACTTTAATCCCTTTCTTTTCCAGGAATATCTTTGTATTGCAAAGCTTTGTGCTCTTTTTCTTTAGTGTTTCACCACAGTGATTTTCGAAGTAGTAAGCATGCACACTATAGGTGGTGGCATGAGAAGTTCTGCAGCACAGAAAACAGTGCTGTATAAACTTGACTACTTGTACCTCTGAGATTTCAGCAGGAAATTTATATTGTATCTTTTACATTTCAGAATATACAGCTGGCATTGGTTTTAGGAGAAAAGCAGGAATTTTTGTGGAGTTAATGTGCAGCTGTGTAGTGGTACACTATTTTACATTTTGAAAATTAAGTCTGAGATACTTAATTACGGTTACTTTAAACAAGTAAAGAGGTTTGAGAACCACTGGTTATGTAGGAGCTGAATATAGCCCCAAAGTGCATGCTGGGTTTCACAATGTGATTTTAAAGAGATAAAGTAACAAGTTCCCTCTTCTGTCATGTGACTGGATAAAAGTTCCTTGGATGTCACTATGCGGAAAACACATTGAACAATAAATAACACATGCAAAGAGGTATAAGCAGACCAACATCCTCTCACCTTCTTCGCAATGATGACCTATAAATCCAAGAGGGCAAAGGCAGATGTATGAATCTGCTTTGCTCGCAGTACAGGTACCACTGTTGATGCAGGCAGCCTCATCACAGATGCCACTGCTGCATTCGCCTAAACAGAGTCAGAACACTGATATATCAGACAAGTTTGTCAAAGAAGATTTATTTGGAAGTTAATCATTGCTACTAACAAATAAAATTTGCACTTCTGCCTAGCTTCTATGTCAATTTGTCAAATACTGTGGAATTTAGACAATGTAACTTGAATTTCAGGATTTTTTTTTTTAGTACTAGACCAGGAAGAGACCTTAAAAATTGTAAAAATTAGCCCTTATTAAAAAATTATGACAGCTGTAGCTTTCAGTCAATTCTCTGAATCACTTCTCTTCTGCTTTTGTTCCTATCTTTATTTTCTCATAAAACACAAATCTCTCCAGATTGCCTAGAAGCGCTGTGACTTTTTTAATTACAATCATCTTAAGTGCTTCTTTGTTTACTATAAATTAATGCCATGGTAAGCACAGAAGGTGTTAATCATCAGCAGCTAATCTTATTAACTAAAATGAGGTTGTCAGACCTCTTCTCTGCACAAAAAGTGATCCATATTATCACCATATGGGCTTTTTTAAGAAACCTTTCCACTATGCTGGCACATAAACTAAAGCAAAGAGGAGATTACTTTTCTACTGGAGTTAAACTGAACCTGTTGTAGAACAAATAGTTTACTCATTTACTTATTAAAAACTGGTATCTCTGAAGTTGGATTATGCAATGGTCATATGTACATCTTATGAAGTTCTTGTTGATTTTATTTTCTCCTTTATTTTTGTTTCTGATTAAATAATCCCCCCATCAGTGACAGTAACAAACTAATCTTATACATTAAGAACGTACAGATAAGGCACTTGTACTGTACAAGTCCAACCATGTCATTTGGAGGGGCAAGGTGTTTATGACAAACTAAGAATTCCACATTTATTTTTGAGGCACAATGAAATATCACCTCTGAAATTACACAAAGGTCATGAGGGACCTCTGACAATAAATACTGGAGGGTAGATTTGTTAACTGAGATGACTGAGAGGAGTCTTGTAAAACTACTGTACTCCACACACAGTTCTGCAAATCCATGTAGCACAGCACCATTGACTTACACACCATGTCAGTGGGAAACAAACAGAAGTATGGCTAGAAAAAAACACCCCTAAACCCTAGTAGAGTTCACTTGAAATTTACTTATTCTAAGCTTAATTCCCTCAATGTATTGTTTGGTCAAAGAGGTTTGGTCAGGTTATATAGGGAATGCAGAGTGATTATTAGGAAGTTTATCATTAATTACTTCCTTCTTGGTATGCCAAATGCACATCTACAGAAGAGAAGAAAGATAACTTCATGGGTGAAGCACGGCATGGAGATTTCTGTGATATGGGATCTATTTCCTGCCTTTACCACTTGCTGTATGACTTGGCTCTACTCTTACTCTTAAACTGTTTAGATTAGGAGGTCATTCCAGCAAGAATTCTGTTGTCTTGCCTTTTTTTCAAGGGTCCATTACATGCATGAAACAGAGATGAATACATAAAACAGGACTATTTAATTAATTCCCAACTTCTCCATCCTTCAATCTGCAAAGGGGAGATAATGTTATAATGCCACTTCATTAAGCTGTTGAAATAATTTGTTCCATGGTATTTTAAAAACATACTGAAAATTAAAACAATGGATGGGCACCAGGAAGGCGTGATTGCCTCAGTAGTAATGGGGGCTTGATGGGACATAGACCTTTGTAAAGCCCAAAGCACTGCTGTGAGTCTGAAAGATCCCTGTATTGCTTTGGAGAAGTGCAATGGTGCCTTCAGGCAACCACATTTTCTTATGTCTATAGTGCTTTAAGTACAAACACAGTGTGCATACTATTGATTTCTGATGATATGATTGTCTCAGTCAGGAGCATGAAGAGGAATCCTGAGAGATGCTGGCAGAAATAGTGGTGCAGACATAATTATATTGTCAACTTTTTAGTTTCCTATTTGCTCATGAGAACTGCTTTACTATAGTGCTGCACAATGGCATCCACAAGACTTTTTGGTACACTGCAGTGATGTAAAATGTGAAATACCCTTCAACTAGACCCAGCAAAATAATTGTGCAAAGGGGCAGAGCATCCCTCAAACAGTGACCATGGCTCAATTTTTTCCAACAGGCAAAAAAAGCGGCCCCTAGTTTACCACTGATTAAAACCCCCGAAGCATTAGACTTACCAACATCAGCACCACTGAGAGCTTTCCCTAATGGCCAGGGTCTCATGTCAATTATCTTTCCATTGATGCTGAGAGACTGAACACAGCCCTGAAACCCATGATTGGTGCCTGCAGCTCTGACCAGCCAGTACACACTGGGGGCACCACCAATGTAGAAGGGAGTCCGGAATGTAATTTTACTGTATTGGCCCTGAAGGGAAAACAGAGGATGACATGATGTATAAAAGATATAACACAAGATAACTAATTAAGCCACACTGTGTACAATCTTTTTTTTTTTTTTTCCTACAGAGAAATTATGTCAGGGGATATGCATGCTGCTCATTGATAATTCCTTTCCATTAGTCATTCCACTACTCAGTCTGTCACTTTAAATGTCATTTTTTGCACCTGCATCATGATAACGTGGAGTACTTAATACATAATAAAAAGTTTAAAAATCATTGTGTTCTGGGAAGGGATTGTGGTCTGTGCTGCCATATCTTCTTTCACTTTTGCCAAAATTGTCTTCTAAACTCTAAGCCCTGTGGGACACAGACCAATGGAATACTGCCTTTTGGACAGAACCCAGCAAGTACTTAGTGTTGAATAATAAATTAAAAGATAAAATTATGAAAAACAACAGTACAACCCAAGACAAGGTATAAACCAACACAACTACAACTTCAGTGGAGTTCAGCTCAATTTGCCAGCACTAAATTTATTCCTTTATTTTTTGTTTGTTTGGAGGGGTTTTGTATTCTCTTGTTTGTTTGGTTGGGTTGGGGGTTTTTTGCTTGTTTGTTTGGGGGTTTTTTTGGTTGGTTGGTCTTTTGTATTTTTTTCTTTTTACCTTAGCCTGCTTGTAGACATACATATACAAGCTTAGTATCATTGCTATAGTGTACACAAAGAAACAAAAGCTTGATGCTCGCCAGTGTGTCATTCTGCTAGCAGCAATCTGTAGCCTAAAAACTTTTTGGAATTTTCACCTCTGCCCTGCCTTCCTGGTATTTATAACAATAAATTGTATCCCCTTAGCCTATATTTTTCCAGACTAAATAAACCAAGGCTATTGAGTCTTCAGGTGTTCTCTGCACAGTGGACTGCAGAAATACATCAAAAGGATCTCAGTTTCATCAGGGAAAAATAATTCAGGTGAGGCCTTTGGCTAGAGAGAGTGCAGATGTTTCACAGCGTGTTATTCCAGGGCTGTGGGCATACAGCAAACCAGCTTGCTTCCAACTACTTGCCATCTTCCATCACTTTTGATGCTCCACCTCCATTTGTTCTGCCAATCTCCACTTCTCTTTTGTTCACTCTCTATGATTGTTCAAGTGAAAATGAATCAGGTCAGAAGAGGCTACCACGCTCCTGAGACTAATCTGGGCCATTCTAACTAGGAAGGTCTGGGGAGCATTCACTGGTGCAACAGAATTACAGGACCAGCAAGTTCTAGTGGATAACAGCACCTGGAACAATTGGGCTTTTTTTATGGTACGGCTGCAGCTACAAAAATATGTGTCCACTGTCAGACTCTTCATGTAAAAGACTCTGTGGATCATAACCTTCCTATCAGCCTTTCACTGCACCTCTACTTCCTCGACTTCATCTTTCTTGGCTAGGTATGATCATAGCCATGTGTAGTAGTCAGATGCAGTTTTACCAAAGTGCTGGACAATAGCATTAGTCCTTACTGGACATGTGTCTCCTGATTCACATTCCTGATTTGTCCTTTGTGTGGCCTCACAGCACTGGTAACAAATAGTGACATGTGACAACCATCGAAATCCTTTAATCTGTCATTTTCAGATGATGAGAACTCTACTCACAGCATTTTTTCCCTCCAGTGCCTGCACAGGGATGTGTGAAGTGATAAGATGTATGAATCCCCTTTTTAGGGATAAGGATGACATGCTAATCATAGCTACCAAAAGGAAGAAGAAAAAAAATCTGAAACAATTTGCAATCTTTTTTTTTTTTTTTTTTTTTTTTTTTTTTTTTTTTCAGTGCTTGGATTTCACTTCTGTTTTCTGGCCTGGCATCAGATTTGCAAGTCAAAATATCTTATTTATTATACTTAATCCTGGTGGCCTCATATGAAAATGCTGACATAAATCAGGGCAGAATGTCCATCTATCTCTGTTACTGTGCTTAAATCTATGTTCATGGTATGCATGTAATTAAGTTTTGTATAAAAACCTTATGTGGCTGTACACACATTATACATAATGATATACATATACATGCACACGTGCATCTAATTTTTCTGTCTGAGGAAGCAGAGCAGCTCTCTGAGGCTTGAAAAAGAAAGCAATCAGAGACATACATTGTAAAATCTGGTGAACATTTAACAGCATCCTATATATGAGATTAGCAAAGTGTGGCAGAAGGATGGCAGAGCAAGTATGGAGGACAACAGGAAAACTGTGATAGGATTCAGCACTAGGATATTAATCTCCATGATTTCTAGACTATGTATGTGGGAGAGTAATCCGTACACTGATCCTAGTACACTAAATGCTGCAACATAAAATGTACCTTTTAAATCTGGTCAGACTTCTGCCGGCCAGAAGAAAATATCTGCATATTCTTGAGAGAGCCCAAAGTTGAGCTGCAGGTACAGGACTACCTACCTGAGATTTTCCTGTCACTGGAGAATCACTGTCCATCCTGAGCCAGCCATTTATCCCATCTCTGAACAATGTGACACTGTGCCAGTTCCCCAGCTTGATTTTGTTTTCACTCGTTATGACTGCAATTCCAGTGCCACAATTGAACCTAGGAGTGTGAGACAAAGAGGGCAAGGGGACCATCTTACATTAACCAAATAACTTACAGTTGGTTTCAGAGTCCAGATACTCCCTTCACTCCTGGGAACATCTCTGTTTCATATTTCATGCCAGCACACCACAGGAAAATTAAACAGTGGGTCTACATATGATCTGATCTAAGTTTCAAACTTCATCATCTGTCTCTCCTGCATGGAGAAATTTTGCATCCTCTGGCTGTATCAGAAGCTTGCCAACAGCTGAAACTGTTTCAAGAGGAAGGGTGTTAAATTCTGAGCTCCTGCTAATCATAGTAATTTCTCTTCAGAGTTTTCCAGCTCCCTGGTGACAGGCAGTGCTACACCAAGGATGGCCTACACTGCACATGTCCTGATGGTCTCAGATGGGATTTGACTTTCTCAAAGGGGCAATAGGGTCTTTGCCAGGAGCTTGCAGGCCTCACTGTTGGGGCTTTAATCTAGATTTGAAGGGGGAGGAGGATCATATCAGGCTTCCCTGTGACAGACTGCGGGATGGCATGCCCGAGTTAGGACACTAACTACAGTGCTACAGCACTCAGCCCGTTGCTTGAGATGTGCTGGAAACACTGAAGTGCACATGAAGTTTTGCCAAGATAAGCCAGTGGCTTCTGAAGTATTAGGAGACAGCAGGGAAGGGAGAGAATGAGAGCTTGTGAACATGAGGTTACTCATGTACCTGTTTGTACAGGGTTAGGGTTAGGGTTAGGGTTCACAAGATCTCATTCTCATGGGGCACTTCAATCAGCCTGTTATAGAATCACAGAATCATTTTGGTTAACCTTTAAAATCAAGTCCAACCATTAACCTAGCACATTGCCAAGTCTACCACTAAATAGCAACCCAAACTGCCACATCTACATGTCTTTTAAATACTTTCAGGGATGGTGACTTGACCATTTACCTGAGCAGCTTATTTCAATGCTTGACAACCCTTTCTGTGAAGAAATCTTTGCTAATACCAAATCTAGACTTCCCATGGTGCAACTTCAGCAACCCTCTTTGCTCCTCTCCTGTCATTCATGGCCTGGGAGAAGACACCAACACCTATCTCACCACAGCCTCCTTTAAGGCAGTTGTAGAGAGCAATAAGGTCTTCCCCTGGGCTAGAGGCTACCCCTGTTCCCAGAAGAGCCAACAAGGAGAGGTGTTATGCTGGATCTTGCTCTAACTAACAAGGAGGGGCTGGTGGGGAATCTGAAGCTCAAAAGCAGCCTTGGCTGCAGTGACCATGAGATGATGGAGTTCAAGATCCTCAGGGTAGTGTAAAGGGTGTTGAGCAAGCTCACTATCCTGGACTTCAGGAGAGCAGACTTTAGCCTCTTCAGGGACCTGCTTGGTAGAATACCATGAGATAAAGCTGCGGAGGGAAAAGGAGCCTAAAAAAGCTCATCAATATTCAAGGATCCCCTCCTCTAAGCCCAGAATTAATGTGTCACAACGAAGAGGATGTCAGGCAAAAATGCCAGGAGGCCTGCATGGGTGAGTAAGGAACAGCACCTTTCTCTTTAAAGATTTAGGGTGGAGGTTTTACCTGAACTGGATGCTACGACGAATGATTGCTAGTGACATAAAATCACCACGGCCATGTTCATTTTCTCCACAATACAGCAGCAAACCATCTTCTGATTCAGCCTGCAACCACAGCATCAACATGAAAAATAGAAGCTTGAGCCCCAGAGCGACAGGAAAATTCAAACAGCACTGGAGGACTTTTCTCCAGGAAAAAAAAAAAAAAAAAAAAAAAAAGACAGCCTTTTTCAGGTGAAGTTTTTAACTAACAATTTGGTTGGTCAGATTTGAATACTGCATTTGAAGAACCTAGAAAAACACTGCCTTTATGCTTAAATGGTTTAATAACTTCTCTTCCACTTACATTATGATGTGATCAGACACAAAAACCTGACACTTTCCAAGCCAAACCACCTGTACAGGTGGGAGTTCTCCACATGTGCTCAGCAGCTGACACAGTGGCTTTTAGCAGCCATCCTGCACTTTAAGATGACAAATTGCCAGAGGAGTGACAGATCACCAGGTGAGGAAACAGAGTGCTGCTGCCTTAGTGACAGTCTCGTACCCAGGCTGGAGAATCTGCCAAGAGCTCAGACATCCTCCCTGCAAGCACCCCTACCAGCTCTGCCAAAAACACAGAGAGCATTAACACAGGTCACTGGGGAGTATACACTTCTGAACTATTGTTTAAGTACTTCTGTATTGTGTATGTATTAGTAGCTAGCATCCCGTATTTCAAAGGTGGAAAATTATTACCACTTCACATCTGCAGAGCTGGGAAGGAACTCTGGGTGTAGAGCAATATTTTGCACTGTAAAAGAAGATTGAAGTTTCTTCTATGCAAAAATACTGCATACCACTTCCAAATTGTAATTCATAAAAATTCCAAGTGTTATTTAGCCTTTACCTCATTCACATTGCTATAGCCTTGCCAATGCACACTGCTGCTTGTTTGCAAGGACATTATTACTAGTCCCAGGAATTCTTTCATGCACTGCCTACAAATAATGGATCTAAACACTTTATCTCAGTGTTTCAACTTCATTTGCATCCATTGAAGGTGAAGCCAGATATTTAGAGATTAGGATTATGCATAGGTTCATCACAATTATATTGTAAACTATACTGAAATTAATTTATTGCTCCATTGTTCAAATGAACAGAAAAAGGGAATAAAAATTAAATGTCTTACATGACCTTGAAATGGCTTAAACTTACCCTGAATTCAAGGGTAATTTGAAATGTCTGGTAGGAGTTTTTCAGTGGTTCAAAGGTGATGTATGAGTGGCCATAGAACTGAGGATACTGGATAATAATATCTGAAAAGCAAAGACAGAAGCATGTTACTTAGCAGTTTTCTCCCTTGTAAAAATCAATAGAAAAATTTAGCACTAGATAATATCATGTGAAAATGCAATGCAGAGCTGCTCCAGAGACAATAATTAGACAGCAGCAGTCAACAATCAGTTAACCTATTGCCTTGTCCTCCCACCACCTTCTACAACTAATTCTTTTCTTCCTGAGGACTTGATGCACTTGGAAAGAAACTGGATACTGAGGGCCAAATACTGCTCAACAGTTTAATTGCTGGCTTCAGTGGAACTTTCTACAGATTTTGATCCTTGTCAAAGAAGACTGAACCCACCTACTTTACATTAATCTCCTTTCAATAATACATTTAACACAGAGACAATAAAGCAATTTTATGTGTTTCAGGATTATAAAAACATATGTGGGAAATGTGGCAAGACTACACACAGCATTAGTCACTGCTGCTCCACAGCTGCTCTGTCCAGCATCCACAGTATTCTTGGAAGGATCATAAGAGCCCAGAAGCTTTCAACACTTCCCTCAGGTCATCTCAGGGCAGAAGGTAAATTAAGTGATGGGGACAAGAGAGTCCCTGCAGGCACCCCTCCATCCCTGGATGCAAAAGTGGTCAGCTGGTGTTATCAATCCTCACTCTTTTTTGTCTGTCAGGTTACAGGCCCACCCTGGCTTCAGCACAGGAAAAGAAAATCAGAGACGTCTTACTGCTACCTTTGTGATTCATTTCCTAGGAAGCTCTGAGGACGGACACAGTTCAAGTCAGAATTCTTGTTTTTGCAGTTAATCTAAGCCTAATGAGGAAGGAAGAACAAGGAGTGCTATTCCTCCTTGCTATTTGGATACAGAGTGGGTTTTTCTTGCGTATTTGGACCTGAATAGAGTCTCTCTAGTCTAGAGACTCTCAGATTTTTTGTTTGCAAGGCCCGCATTTTAGGCTGAGGTGAAGACAAACAATGCTATAAACCTTAATTCAACAACAGCAGACAACAATTAACTCGTGACCTGATCACAAGCGGAAATGACTCAACAATGCATCTGCTGATTGTAAATAAAGGTCTGGTTTCATTCAGATTAACATTGTATATTAGTAATACTAGTTTCTGTGGAGAAATTAAGTACAAGAGAATATTGCTACATGATGCTGTCACTTATCAAAGAATAACACACTCACTTGTAAAAGATGGTGGGTTTGGACAGAAGTTATCAAACCCACTCCAAGTTGTATCAAGTTATGTCAATTCAAATAAATCCTCAAGCCTTCATGCTTGATTAAAGCCAAAAATCACATCTGCAGCTGTTCCATGTGACTGAGTCACAACAGATTGTTTTTAAAATGAACTCTTTTTACTCCAGGACTGCGCTGGAGAAGATCAAACACCCTCAGCGTCTGCATCCCTGATGCATGACATTGTGCACCACAGATGTCTAACATGATCCCACAGAAGAAATGTGTGTGTCTGATGCACTGCCACACACCAGGGCCTTGGCAGATCAGATCAGCATGCAGAGGGATGGATGAGCTCTTTCTTAACTGGTGGGACAGCACCACTACAAGCCATGGGATGTTTGCTTTGCACAATGTCTGGTGCTCATCTGACCCTTTTATCTCCAAACCAGAAGAAAACTAATACCAGTGAAAAAAAACAAAAAACAAACAAACAAAAACAAAACAAAAAACGCCCAAAACAAACAAACTAACAAAAAACCCAAAGACACACACACACAAAAAAAGTGATCTTCTTATGGCCAGGAATGTGAGCTGGACCAGATAAACATCAGACCCAGCAAGAGGGCAAAGTTAGGTCTGCAGAGGGCACAGACAGGAAGGTGGCAAGGGAGGGAAAAAATACACATCTACACATCATCACATTGACCCAGACTTCAGACTATGCCTCTAACTGAGGATGAGATTTTGTTCCTTCCTTGCACCAGGCTGCCTGACATAAATGCTGGGGTAATCACTCCAGCACTTTGGCCCTGCAGACTGTGGAGAAAGCCTCCTATGGAGGTGGTTTTACAAAGGGGGGTTTGTCTCACATCCCTGCTGCATGCTCAGCATCCCCTGACGGACCATGCTGGAAAGTAGGCAAAGTGAGGGTCCAAGAGGGGGTTGAATGTCACTGCTGGAATCTGTGGATGTCATGGCTGGACCCTGTCAGGCCTGAATGCCTACCAACACAAATGGCTTCCTCACCCTCCCACTCCCAGGTGTGGTAAGGAAGAAAGCCTCCCCTGTGCATCTTCATGTGGGGTCTATATTCACCTTTATTAAAAAGTAATTTATTCAAACCGAGTTGAAGAAAAGGAAGAAAAGAGACTGATGTCTGGACTGGGACATGGAAGCTGCTGCTGCCAATAGGGATCCATTAAGCCTAGCTGGCTATTCCCAAAGAGCACTTTGTTTGGTTCATTGTGAAGCTGCTCCTTGCCACACAGAGAGCAGCCATCAGCAGTGGGCAAGCAGAAACCTACCTTCTGCACATGTCTCTCCTCCTTTTCCCAAGTTGCAGTGGCAGCGTGAGCCTCCCCGGTCATAGTCATTGACACAGAAGCTGTCTGCAGAACAGACAGCCTCGTCACAGGAGAGATCAAAGAAGCGTGCTGCAGGAGTGCTGCCCCTCCTTGATGCCCGAGATGCAGTAGCCCTCACTGTGGTTAAAGGATGTGTGGTGGTAGGAGTGGAAGTAGTGGGTTCTGAAGTAGTCGTAAGGACCCGTGACAGGAGCCTGGAACTGGACCCTGGTGTGACCTTGGTTTCAACCAGAAATTTTCTGTTGCCTCCTTTGATAGCAGGAAGTGGTCTGAGCTGAAAGGAAATAAAGAAACACAAATTCAGTAAAACTTAAAATGCTACCTGGAAGTGAAAAGAACACCTTCCAAGATACAGAAATAAGGTAACAAATTCATTCTCACTGAAGGAAAATAAACAACCATATCAGTATTATACTTTAGCACATACTATCATCAGATATTAAACGTCCTAATAAGATCAAACACAAGACTATAAAGAAAACAGAAGTGCCAAAGTAGAAATTGAAATTTACCTCTTCTATGTAAATGTCATAGTCTGAGTCATCAATATCAAATCCATCATCATCACCAGTCACTGTGTCTGTAATGTAACGATGCCCATAGCTTCCACTTCCTAACTCCTCAGAGCCTAAAACGACAAAACTGGCATATTCAGTTCATATATTTTTTTCTGTTTACATGCAGCAACTCAGATCTCACCAGCCCCTGATTCACCACACTGAAATATGAACTGGTGTTAATGTTCATCCTGCACAGACAATCCAAACACCAGCCTGAACATGGGAAACACTGTCCAAATGACACACATGCAACTTAAAACCACGTGAGGGCTTTAATTTAGTTACTTACTCTGATCCCCAAACAAAATTCAGGCAAAATTCAGTTCTTCCACTGCAAACTGACTTTTATCCATCATTCTTCCAGGAGAACAGCTCCAATTTTTTTCAGTGTGGATAGCATTTTAGGAACTGTATTGGTTTTAGGTGAAACTTTTTGCTTTTATAAATACACAGTCGCATATCTGTCTTACCAGTGATCAAATAAATGGAACAGCAAAAGAGAAGAATTTAGGTAGGACTTTTCTGGCAGACTCTGCTTAGGACTACGTCTGCCTCCAGTGGCTGTAATGCTCCTGAAATCAGCATTCTAAGTGTATTTTTAGGTTATTTTTTAAAACACAATCTAGCTTTTCAAAAAAAGAAAAAAAATATGCACAAACATCATGTGTTATTCATGTGCATAATCTGCTTCTGCTTCTCCCTGGAGTGATGAACTGTGATGTGAAGGACTTTGGGCTGGGAACAGCCAGTTAAAGCAGTAAGATGGTCCTTGTAGAAAAAAACCCTCTGCTTTTCTCTCTACATAGCAAACCCTGCTTAAACAATGGTTTATGCTTTGTTAGTGATTAAAATTAACCAGAAGTGATGAAGAAAGATAATACAGGTAACAGCGTCATTATTGCTACATTTCATTTTAGTGAAGTTAAGAATAGATTAAAAATTGATGACTATTAAAACAACAGACTTCATACATTTGCCTTTTTCATAAAATACTTTGTGTTCACTTAAAAATAGCACAGGTAACCCTCGCTGTACAAAGCCTCTGTAGAGACTGACTGGTTTTGTTCATTTTAGCAGCTGTGAGCTGCCCATATTGTCTCATAAAATATCAGTCTCATACATTGTCAGTCCTTCTAACAGATGAAACTGAATTTGCCTAGGAGTAACAGAATCCACAAAGCCAAGCTGGGGAAAGGAAAAATTTAAATCATGGTGTCAGGGAAAACATTCTAACCTGTATTCAAGCAAGCTGTGATACAAAACCTCCATTTTCTAATTGCAGGTCACAACCTATAAAATAAACATCTGTTGTAGTCCAAATTCTGCCAAAATTTTTCTCCTTTCAAGCAAACTCTCTATTGGATTTATCAGATTAATCTCAATAAGGATAGCAGGAATGAAGTAATACAGAGAATTAAGTATCTTCATACACATAGGAATACCACCTCTTCAATACATATAAATGTTAGGTTTCAGATTTACACACAGATCTGCACACTTGCCTACACATGACTTGATTTTAATGCCATGACAGTTTAAAGAAGTGCAACTCATACTCTGAGTGGAGATCACTAAACTACATTATCAACCAGCATGCAATAAGGCCTGGTAACCTAGGGAAGACAGAGAGTCCCCTAAGCAGAAGGTGTGCCATTTTCATTTGGCTGACCAAAATATTCCATGCTTTTTCAACAGAAGACCAAATGTAACCACTACTTTAAATCAGGCGATGATTCCTTTCACCTTATTGAACTGTTACAACATTTAGAGCCTGAAGAGAACCTATGTCTTATTATGGTTGGTAGAAAAGACTGTTTTGAGGCCACTCTTCAGGGCCAGGAGAAATATAACTTCAAAACATGTCATAATATCCACAGGTCTCTAACATGGTCCCAAAATCTCTGCTTCCACTCCCCCTGGCTCCATTTGAGTTTTAGCCAGCACATGCTACATTTTCCACCTGCTAATCTTTGACCAGTATTTGGTAATGCATAATGCACCTGGGATCAATGAGACACAGAAAAGCATTCTTCTCTAACAATACCTGAATTTATACAGGTCAGTATACACACAAGCCGTGAGACCACCTAGCAGCCCACTGGCTTCTCAGTCACCATGCTCTGTCTTGTATTTGGTGTTTCCTCACTGGATGTGACATAACACCCACATTTGAAGTGATGCAACAAAACTGTAAAACAACAGAAAGCAGCCAAGCTAACATGACTTTTGAAGAGAAATACCCATGTCAGCCCTTCTCTTAAGAGTACTGTGTAGCTTTGGTAGAGACCTCATCTCATAGTGGGTAGCAAATCAGGGACAATAAAGCAAAGAGGTACACTGCAAATACCAAAACAATGACTAGAGAAATAATAGGCATGCTATATTTCTTTAAATCTGTGTTTCAGTGTACAAGGAGATGAAGCCTATTTAAGACCCTTTATTAGGTCCTATAATCCTGTTTTATAACTAATTGGGAAACCTGTGGGGAATCATGAACTTTTGACAGATTCTTTCCAAAGAATTAGGGATTAAGTTATACCAAAGAAATCTTTCTCAAAACAAACAGAAAGCCACATAAATTTCTGGTTTGCCAATTAGGTGGCCATCAGTAGACTGATCAGGAGACACAGGAGGGAGTAAGAGGTAGCCAGCAGACACTGACTAAATAAAGTGCTGACAGACTAATCACCTTTATGCAGGTCTAAATCCAAAACACATCAGGGGCATTTTAAGCTGGGTTTTATTCGTGTCAGTGACTCACAGTGAGAAACTGCATACCTCTTGGCCAGTCTCTTCCTCTTGGTCTTTGTCTGTATAAATGTGAAGGCTGCCTTTGTAAAGACATTGCAGGTCTATGGGAAACAGTTCTGTGGAAAAGCTTCATTTGCTATGGCCCAGACACATCACCATTATTTACACCAAAGTTTGGGGCCCAGGTACAGTCCTTTTCCTGTGACTGGGCCTCAGTGGGTACTTCCAAGCACTGTGCCAAATATTTAAGCACCTGTGCCAATGCCTTGCTCAGTATGAGCCTGGCAGTGACAGCAAGGAGCAGAGGAAGGGATGTACCCACATGAAGTAGCCACTTGTGTCAGGCTTGCTTTGGAGAGAAGCAGGAGGGTATTTTTAACAGGAGATGCTTCCTCTGTTGGTCTGGAAAAGCCCAAGGCTTGTGACCTTCCAGGCACAGTGCAAACCCCATCTGTTTCCCCAGGCAATGAAGGCTATTTAAGCAATGCAGGTGATGACAGTTTGTTTGATTCTTTGGGACAGTTTATTTTGTTGTTACTAAACTTAATATGTGAAATATTTTTTTCAAGTAAATTATCCATGAACCATTGAAAGGTTTGATACAGCCAAAAAGCAACAAACATTTAAGTGAAATACCTGAAACTTGCCCCTCTAATTAAAAAAGGCAACAAAAATTGATTTATTACATAATTTCCATCTATTTAAAAAAAAGAAAAAAAGAAAGAAGAAACCAAATCACAAATAAATTAGAGTCCTTGGGGAAACCTGCCCTCTCTTTCCTCCCTGAAAATGGAGCTATGTAACATAAACCAAGCATGCATTTTTTACTAGGAAAGGGGAGAACTGCTTATAATCAAGGCCAAATGTTCTCCTCGCACAGACTATGGGAGGTCTTCACTTTAGGTGGTATGGTCAGCAATCCTTCAGAAGAACATTTTAGCAAAGACAGCAGTTTCCTATGCAGGACTGAGACAAGGTAGTCAAGAGAACTTCAGAGCCAGCCACCCTTTAAAACCAAAATGAAAAAATTTGATGTAAGGATGAGAAAAGCCTCAGCACAAAACATCATCAAGTAGCATGGACTCAGTGTCTGCAGGACTCGTCTCTATCTCACCGTCTCTACAAGAGCTGTGAGGGATTCATCTCAATGCAACACAGACACTAAAGGTCCAGTGCACTCGAGGTAATACTTGGATTTTTTTTTCAGTCAAAATACGCATCAAAAAAGCACTGATTTCTTTAAATCAGACATGAAGGTCTGTGATATTAAACCATTAAGCTATAATTTTTTTTTAGATCCAAACACATGAAGGACTTGAGTTCCAGCATTATGTGGACTAAGACATATGTCTCCTTATGCAAAGGAGACAGACACTGTATGGACTTCTGCCAGCTTCCTAAGATATTTCAGGTATTTCTGAGCAATACACAGGCACTCAGAAAACAACATCAAATATCTGTGGCATGTTTCACTGTTCATATGGGAGGAGGCACCATTTCAATGATGAAGTTAGTCATGCCTCCAATACACATCCCAAAGAACAAAGGTGCAAGATTGTTAGACATGCTAACTGTCTGACATCCTTCTCTGCTGGCACTGGGAGAAATTCAGGCATCTGGTGCCATCTGAGATGCCTCATATTACCTGAAGCATCCTTAGAGGACTGTCAAGTGTCTGGGAGACAAATGGGATACGTGTCCTCCTGCAGTGACAGCTGAAAACCACAGGACCTAGGGGACCACAAATCCACTGAATGTCTACACCTGAGCATCTGAAGTCAATGATTGACTGGGCCAAAGCAGGTAACCATTGGCTTTCTGGCTACTAGAAGGGGGAAGGTACCTGCAGATACATAATGTGAATGAGGAGTAAGTTCTACTTGGTTGTTCTTAAGCTTAGCACACATTTTTTCATTATATTAAACTTGTCAACAGTTTAAGTCACTCTTTAGGGATTTTTACTCTTTTGGGTGAAAATAGTCAGGCTATGCATGGCTTTAATTAAGAGATTTTTTCACAAGAGAAGTTTAGCTTTTTTACTCATGCACAGTGTACTTGTGTATCTGGCTAACATCAAACTAGTTTCTCACACAGACATCACCACTAAAGCCAAGTGAGAGCTGCTATACTCAGTTACCTTTTTGATTCCAGAAAGATACTGAACTTATTTTTAAAGGCACATATCCTTTGCTCCCTTTGAAAACCACTCCTTGCTCTGCCAAAAGCTGTTTGTTACGTGGACAGATATCCACAGAATAACACAAGGTTTCACAAGTAGTGTCTATATGTAGTTTTAAAGCCTATCGGCAAAATTCATCTTGGAAACTAAGAGCAGCCTGGCAAAGGAACCACATTTGCTAAAGGATCCAGAGTTTGCTAACAAGCCCTAAGTACATCATGGACATGACATAGTCCCAGGCTGCTGGAATTCTGTGTGCTCATGGGGGTCTCCCCAAGCACTGCCAGCCCCTGGGTTCAGGGAGACCAACCTCTCAGCCACTGTGAAGCCCAAGTGCCTACCATGGACCAGCACAGCATTTTTGAGCCTATTCTGGGAGCAGTGCAACTCACATAGTACACTTTTCAGGTGTGATCCAGGTATGGAGAGTCAAACGTCCACCCCCTATGGACCTCTCCAGGAATCTGCTTATACACACTGGGCATGAATTTCCCTCCAAGTTCTACTGACAAAACCCCATGTTTCAGAACCACCTTCACAGGTCTGAAGAAGGAGGTGGCTTCCAAAGGCAAAGTACCTTTCTTGTAGTACCACAGCAATCAGCACAGCATGAAGACTACTCCACTCTCAGACCCTAAACAATATACTTTTTCTGACCAAAGAATATAGCCACTTGCATCCAAAGATAAAGTGGATGCTGAGGAGCACAAAAGGATGTTTGAGGCAGCAGGAACTGAGACTTGAGGATCCAGGGGCCAAGAAAACCCAGAGCATGCTGGTTTTCACAACCAAACAAATGCTTCAGAAATTAAACTTGAGTTCAGCAGCACTAAAAACATTCATGCAAACTATTCAAGGGATTGAATTTAAGACACATGGGAAAAAAAGAATGGAAAGTTCTGTGTGAGAGTCAAAGCATTGATGGTCTCACAAATTCCAAGTTAGGGAAGGTATTTAGAAATAAATCCTTAGTGGGCAAAATTGGGGGATAACTAGGGATGTGCTCCACATTTCTGTAGCACACAAATTCTACTTGGAGAACCGCAGTCCTACCCAAATATTAGCAGCTTATTTTTTTACCAGTTAAAGATGATTTGCAACTGAGCAGGTAGGTAAGAAAAGAAAAAAAGTCAGATTTTACTCTATTTTAATAGTTCATTAATCTAAAATTACACCCAGGCATTTTCTTGCATAGTATTCTGTACCCTATAAATGACTTCCAAACTGGAACTTAAAAGTACTGAAACCTTTTAAACACAATAAATACCTTGGCACATTTAGGATATATCTCAGTTAGTCCTCATAGTCTGCCAGCAGTGGCTCTTCTTCCTCCACTCACTTTCAGATGATACTTAGCTGGGCAGGAGTGCTGATCTGCCTGAGGGTAGAAAGGCTCTACAGACAGACCTGGATAGACTGGATTGATGAGCCAAGGTCAGTTGTATGAGATTCATCCAGGTTAAGTGCTGAGTCCTGATTTTTGGTCACAACAACCCCATGCAATACCACAGGCTCAGGGAAGTGTGGCTGGAAAGCTGCCCGGAGAAAATGACCTGAAGATGACTGTTGACAGCTGGCTAAATATGAGCCAGCAGTGAGCCCAGGTGGCCAAGAATGCCAACAACATCCCAGCTTGGATCAGAAATAGTGTGGCCAGAAGGTATAGGGAAGTGATAGTGCCCCTGCACTCAGCATTGGTGAGGCCACACCTTGAATCCTGTGCTCAGTTTTGGACCCCTTGCTACAAGAAGGACATTGAGATGCTGGATCATGGACAGAGAAAAGCAACCACGCTGGTGAAGGGTCCAGAGAACAAGTCTGACAAGGAGCAGCTGAGGTTTGATTAGTCTACAAAAGAGAAAGCTGAGGGGAGACCACATTGCTGAAAGGAGGTTTTAGTGAGATGGGGGTTTGCCTCTTCTCTCACGCATCAGGTAACAGGATTAGAGAAAATTGCATCTAGATTGTGCCAGAGAAGGTTCAGATTGGATATTAGGAAGAATTTCTTCATTGAAAGAGTAGTCATGCATTGGAATAAGTTGCCCAGGGAAGCGGTGTCACCATCCCTGGACGTATTCAAATGTTTGGATATAACATTTCAGGGCATGGTCTACTGGCCATGGTGGTGTTGGTTTGATGCTTGGAACTGATGATCTTAGAGGTTTTTTCCTACCTTACTGATTCTTTGATTCTCTGAGTGTGTATTTTTTGCTGTGTGAGAGACATGATTTATACAATAACATACTTTGGCATTGGCTAATCTGGGATTCTCACATACAGCTATGACTTTGGGGGTGATGAGGAATGATAGCACCAGACCACAGAGACACTACCACTGGAAAGGATTATATCCCAAGGAAGACTATCAAATGTACACAGGACCTATTCCTTATTGCACTGTGCATAGCCTACCTTGCTACAAAAATGCAAACATATCTGTTACAAAGTTGTGATTATTCAGGTATATTTGAACGTATTTTCATCTAACACTTGCTTTGCAGCTTCTAGCCAAACAGGGATATTCACTTGTTTATTTCACTATGTTTATGACTGTCCTTAATAGTTTCAGAGCCTTAGTACTCAGAATACAGTATATACTGTCTTTGGTCTATCCAAGTTGTTTAAATTATAAACATAATATGTAAAGTTCTGTTTCAAAGAACAGGAAGGAAAAAAAAAGAGAGACCTATCCCATTTCTCCTCATGATATTCACTTGTCAGTTCTGTGGGAAGACACCACAGAAGCCAGTAAATAGCAATCCAACAATACTTGACAATGATCCCCAGAGCAGAGAAAGAGCATGAGAGCACTTCTGCCTGGAGCTTTTCAAATCTTTGCTTCTGTCTTGACTTGCACAAGATGCTGAAAGCTCCATGGACAGGAGTGAGAGGCATCAGACTAGGAGTGCCTGTGCTTGGTGTGCAGCTCTTCCCACCAGCAGCCCTCCACAGGCTGCCCCACATGCAGTTTGTTTACAGTCATGCTTTATTTTTATATAGCCTTAATCACAAAAAGTTGGTTCTACTCACTGAACGTCCGGATTACGTCACTCGGTGCACTGGCAGGGCTGGATCCATAGGAGTTTGCAGCTCGTATGGCAAACTGATACTTGGTATTTGGGAGAAGTCCCTTGAGAACCATGGACTCCATCTGGATCTGCTCTCTTATTACTGTCCAATTGCTGTCAAGGTCTGGCCTTCAGGATCAAAAGAAGTCAAGATAATAAATAATTAAAGCTGCCCCTATAAATTAATTGCCTTTAAACTTTCCTGGGAAATACACAAGATAAATGAGATATGATTCTGCTAAATCATTGCTGAAATCCTTCATTCCTAAAGGGCCAGACTGTGAAACCATTACTAAGCTGCAAAGACTGTGATATCAAAACTAAAGTAATACAAAACCAATATTCAGATTTTGCATATAAACCCAGAGAGATTTAGAGGACAGTTTGACAAATCAAGTTTTGTTTATCTGTTTTCATGGATTTGGAGTTCACAGTTTTCAAGTAGGTCAATTCATACAGGCTGTATGAAGCAAAAGTTCGTAACAGAGGGAAAGATTTGTAAGAGTTTGTGCTCTAATGCCACGAAGTTCCTTCAAAGATACACAAGCATTAGCAAGAGGAGAATCCAGTATCTGGTTTCCTAGACAGTCAGGTTAAACCAGCAACAGTAGAAAATCTGGATCCAAAGTCTTCTCTTCAGATTAAAACAAAAAAAAACCAAAATAAAAAACAACCAAACAACAATAAAAAACAAACAAACCCACACCAAACAAAACACAAACAATAGCCTGGACAATGCATGTGGATTTTGCAACAATATTCCCATGCCTGCTTTTGGAAAATGCCTAGTTAACTTTTGATTGATTGATTGATTGATACTGGAAGTCAACTATCAATAGATGCTTTATGGTCATTATAATCCATCTAAAACCTGTACAAGTATTTGCATGGCAATTTGGTCTCAAATGTTTAAGTTCATCTGCAGAAGTACATCAGAAAGGGAAGGTCTGCTTCAAATACTTTGAGAAAGTATTCTGATGCTTTCACACAATTTCTACTTTCTCTGAAAGTGGTCTCTTATCAAAGATAGAATGGAATGAGACAGCAAACAACTAAAAAGCAAAACAAAAATGTAAGCTTTAACTCTAGGTCACCCAAAATTTTTTAAATCGAAGCCTATGAAAGTAAAAGAGGGACAGAAATTACTTTCAGAGAAAATTATTCCCATTTTCTTTTCTAAGACATTCCTGCAATATTTATTACAGGAAATAACCTCCAAGTGCTCCCTGAATCTAGCAATGTTTACATAGGACTAGCCGCAAATGTCTCCAGCAGTCTTACAGTGAAAATTATAGCACAAAGCAGGCATTTTGTATTTGTTTATTTGCAGCTGGAAGGAAATGCCAGAGTTAATGTACATTTTCTTTTGCCAGTCAATACAACAGTTACTGATCACTGGGGTTTCATTGCTTTGTGCCAGCATGGCCAGCAAAGCAACAAAGCAGCAGCTCCCAGCTGCTTGGATCCTGTGCACTGTAGCACACAGGGTGAGAATATTTCATTGTCTTGCTAATAATAAAAATAAAATCAGAAAAATGCACAAGATGCTATGACAACAGACCATCTTAAATCACCCTCTATCAACATTTCCTGGTAGAAGGAAGCACATGTATTTTGACTACTCTTTCATTGTTTCCCTTCCCTGAGGCTGGGCCAAACTGAAAATTCATAGTGTTTTCCAACCCAAAGCTCTTACCTTTGCTTCCTTTCACAGGCTTGCTTAGTAGTGTTTTCAGTTTTCCTGTACACATCTCTTTTTTTTGTTGTTGTTTTTGTTTTTGTTTTCCCTCTTTTTTCTCTAATTCCAGTCCAGGAAATTCCTGTTAGCTCAAGAGCTGCCTCACAGTCTCTTTGCAACAGATCCTGCTAATCTCTGTGGCTGAATGGAAACACACATATAAGGAAGAGACCTACTGCACCCTATGAAGATTCAGAATTTAACACAAACCCTAGCCTAGGCCTTCAGCTTCACTGACTGTCTCTCACAAGATTTTCTTCTGCAGAAGTGAATAATAAAGGAAATGCCTGCAAACATGTAAGCATCTGCAGCTGAAGGAGAGGGAAAAAGATTTATCACTTGACCTTTGTCATTTCTCCAGAACGTTCCCTGTGTGAACAAATTGGTACAGGGTGAAAAAATGGCAAACAGATGTGGAGAGGAACACAATAAACTCAGATGGTGATGGTCTCCAGGGCCAGCCAGTTTCTGTGTTTTCTAAGCTGGTAACCTTTTGCTGAAAAACTATCTGTGGTCTTTTTTGCAGCAAAATTCAATTTGTGTCAAATTTTACACTGGAAGGGCTCATTCTGATGCTATTTTTCCTGCCTTTCTGCAGAATTACATTCCCTGAAGCAGCCAAGATCTCTCTGGCTTCAGCATGGACTTCACAGGGCTGCTCCAAATGATGTATCTTTGCATGGAGAAATCAGACCACTTCCATAGGCATTTTCTGCTCTTGAAGTCACAGCTGTGAATCTCCAACACAGAAAGGCCATACAGTAAGAATCTGGCAAGCAACAGGATCAGAGTGGTTTTAAGATCATAAACATGAGGATAAAGTCAATAGGACTGGACAGATAGAAATCAAGAGCAGAATTCTGTCCTAGGCATTCCCAAAACATTTGTATCACCACTCTGCATTGTAACCTGGGGACTGACTCAGCTTAGAAATGGAAATTTTTCTGATGTGGAGAACAGAAATTTTACACTCACTTGTACTTCCTCATGAAATCACCTGGAAAATATTTAACAGGGTGAAGAACCTGCTAACAATCCAGGTTTTATACAGGTTTTGATTGTTCTTTTCTGCCATGTTTGTACTCATTTCAAGTGGAAAATTCAGCTCTACTTTTTATTTATTTTTACAAATAACAAGTATGATAACAAGTGCAACACATTCCTATTCACTACAGAAAATACCCAATACAGAAAATACTGGACTACAGGATATTAGTATTGGTAATTATAATAACATAGCTTTATAGAGACACTTTCTACAAAATATACCAACCAATATGCCAGTTCAACTGGAAAGAAAAAGTAGATAATTTTCCAAATTAATTTTTTGTTTAATATTACTCTGATGCTGTCTAGTATTGTTAAGAATTTCCTCTCTAACTCGTCTTTCTTTGTTAATTACCTTTCCAAGGATTTAACTCTCACAAAGAGTACGTGTTGCAGCAGATGTATCTGTTACATGCATTAATCAGGAAAGCAGCACTAAATGTATTTTTTTTTCTGTCTACTAGGAGGAGTCTCCCTGATCAGATCTATTGTTTCATGTTCTTTTCAAATGATAACAAATATCACTGCCTGGTACATTGCAGGGTCAGACACAGCTACTTCACCATGGAACGGATTCAGGGATACAACTTTTTTTTTTTTCAGATGGAAGGCTTCCAACTAATCAAGAATTCTGTCCACAATACTATGCTGAATCTGCTCTATCCTATCATTCCTATTCTGATACATCTTCCAAGTTTTATTGGGAGAACCTGCCTAGGTCATTGCAGAAGTTTCATGTCACTACTGAAATACTGACACATTTCCCCTATATGTCAAGATTATTATTGAAAGCTGCTGAGTCCACCTGTGTACCAGATGATCCCTTTAAGACATACTCTGCTAAAATGTGTGATTCTCTAGAAGCTTGCTGACAATAAAAAACTGGATAAGTTAGTCCACAGGTTTAGAAGATTGTGTAGGCATTCAACATACTAAACATCTCAGTATTTGGAGCATTTCAGTTCAGATACTCAAGACAGACTTGAGAATAATTTTTTTCATACTACCTTTAGAACAAACACCCAGACTAGTATGTTTGTCTATGGTGTCATTTTACATGCTTTCATTAGAATATTGTTCATCATAAAATACTTCCCAGTATGAAGCAACAGACTATTAACAGTGACTCTGCAATTTTCCACAGATTCCTTTAACTGTTTTGGGTTTAAGACCTTCTTCCAAACATTCCCTGTGAACTGTGCCCTGAGCAATAAGACCTACATTATCCTTCTTCAATTTTAGCATTTAACCAAGTTGGAACTGTAGGTTCCTCAGTGTCCTCTTGGGAGTCAAGACCCAAGCAAGAGCCTGCCTTACCCCAGCCTGTCCTACAGCTAAACCACCTGCAACCCTCTACTGCCTACAGCAAACCAAAAGATCCCAAGGCAATCCCATGCAAATGCCTAAATTTAGGCCCAAATTCAGACCCTTAGCAGAGACAGGCTGCATGTTAGCTCTGGTTCTGATTAAATTCTGATGTGTGTACACAATTACTGTATTGCATTGTCATTTTATCCCCACTATCACTGGTGAGCAAATGGAAAGAGTGTTATTCCCTCACCTCAGTGTCCCAATACGAGGTTTTTTAGGTTTAAAGTCATAAAGTTAGTCCTAAGGGAACTGAAATATTTTTTAATATCATAGTTTTTAGAGATCTGAGCTGTACTCAAGGGACATCGCAGATTTGCATTAAAAAGCCATTATTTTTCCAAAAGCATAAGATAATATTGTATTTCTTTGACATAAAAGGATTTAATTCTATATTTATTTGCTGTGTTTTGTTTTGGTTTTACATTGGTTTAATTCAACAACTCTAACTCATGTTAATACATTTTGTAGTAATTAAAACTACAAACAGCAAAATACAATGAAGTTTAAAGTTAAATCTTTGCCTCTAGCTGCCATTTGGGCTTAGGGCTCAGTGACGTTTCTCCAAACATATAAGCAAGCTTCCAAGTCTAAGAGAGCATAATCCCAAAATTAACAAACACACTTCAAGCTTATCTTAAAATCTCAAACCAACCAGCATAATCAAAACACAGTGCTGTTAGCAAATTCTTTCCCTAAGTCTAAAAACAATGAAACACCAAAATTTCAATTACTCGTATCCTCGAACCTAAACAGTGAAGGCAGCTTTCCATTCTGCAGCGGAACAAAAACATTTGAGGGTACACTTTCATTGTGTTAGATGGGGATGATTTTGCCCCCTTCTTCCATTAGCAAGCTCCTGGTGCTGTGATGAAGTGCACATAAACCTGCAGGCTCCACTTCCCAGCAGATGTTCAGAGATGACAGAAGTGCAGTCAATCAGAACCCAACAAAATCCCTTCCCCATTCACCAAGCACATGAGAGACAAGAGATGGGGAGAAGAAAGGATCAGGTTATGACTGCATTTGAAAAACAAGTATTGGAGGAATTTCATGGCAATGCTATAGCAGATTTTTCATGGTGACCATAATGTATTTTCAGCCTGTCCTCTTCTTCATGTCCTGCCTCCCAGCGCAATCAGTATTTGATGGCTTCCCACTAAATATGGGGCATTCTGATTCAAACACAAAGTGCAACAACAAGCAAGCTTTCAGCCTGGGAATTCTTTTCATTATATCAGTACATTTTAGGTTGCAGACAGACTCTGAGCATTGAAAACCAATAGTCCTTTCTGTTTGTTTTAACAATAACAATTCTTTCTTAAAAATGAACATGTTTTCTGAAGAATGATTTTTTGACCTTCACAGCTCAGAGTAGTTAAAAAAGCAATTCTCTCTCCTTATCCAGGAACTTCAGCTAAAACCTGTAACCAGCTATTCACCCAAAGGATTAAACTTCCAAAGGTTGAATTTTGCATTTAATGTAAGGCCAAACACAGGGTCAAGCACACAAAAATAAACAGATATTAGCTTACACAACTGCATGAACAGTCGGGTACTGACTGACAATGAATACTTGTTCGTGCATGCAGATACAATAACCTTCTTCTGACCTTTCATTTGCACCCTATAAAATCAACTTGATCAGCAACTTTTCACAGTTCAGTTTTATCACTACAAATTTTAGAGAGTTCAATATGAAAAAGTAACAAAGAAAAAAAAAAAAAAATCAAAAAAACCCCCACCAACACTCGCCCCAAAAAATCTAAATAGAAAAGCCAATATTTCATGTAAGCTTGATTAGTATTAGGATAACAAAGGAAGTCCAAGCCCCTGCAAGCTCAAGACCCAAAAGACTTTTGTTGGATAAAACTGCCCAACATACTGAGTTTGCAATCCCCAGACTATTTATTTAGCAGCCAAGGGTACTCAAGCCCAGGGAAACTGCTCTGACATAGACTCTTTTCTCAGTATGGTTTGACAGCCTTTGATGACAGGAGGAACTTAAAATTTCACTCAGCCAGACCTTTATCAGAGGAAACAGAGCAAATTAGACCGTATTTTCTTCAATCAGAAGGTATGACTTACTGGCGATTTTATAAAAAATTAGATTTTTTCTGGCAATTCAACACACTTCAAGAGGAAAACTAAGTGTACTATACAGAGTAAGTAAATAAACTATGAGAAGAATCTATATGTAAACTAAATAGTGCATTGTGGGTGAAAAGCCTGCTATATTGCACAGACACTGGAATTCAGACTCCATGGGCAAACTTGCCTGATAAACTCCACCATGTAGTACTGGATGGGAGAACTTCCTTCACTCTCTCCAGGCTTCCAGGATAATGCAACTTCTGAATCAGAAACTACCACGATCTGGGGCTGATCAGGCGGTGCAGGGGTCATACATTTGTCTAAGCCAGAAGATGTGAAAAAGAACAGTATCAGAGAGGAGGACAGGCTAACAAACCCAACAACCACAGACTTAGGGAGAAAATTTAGAGGCTTCTTCCTTTCCCTGTTGCCCCCCTCAGCTCCTATATTTTTTAAAAAAAGTAATGGAGGCATCATATTGCAGATGACAGAGATTCAGATGTGAGTGACCTGCAGTGTCACCTGCCCTGTGTGACCAGCCACTTTTGTATCAGAGGGAGGTGTATGCAGTGTTACCTTGGGATAAGGTTGTCACATCTCTGGGCATGCTGGGTCGTCCTTTCCCTGCCCAGCCATATGCTCCAACACTAACACGATGAGGAGTGCCTGGCTTTAGATCACCGATGACAACCTCCTACCAGAGCCAAGAAAAGAGAAGACAAGAACATTGCTAAAGCTCTTCTGTGTAAGCTGTAGGCAGTGCTGTGAGCTGGGATACAGGGATGTTACAGGGCATTTTCCACGTGACCTCCTAGGAGGATTGTCCCCAGCCCAGCTCAGAAGCAACAAACACAAACAGCATCACGTGTTTCCTCTCAAGCTGCAGCTTCACCCCCAGGGGAATCCACAGGGTGACCTGGACCCATTTCTCAGCATAACTCATAATGTTTCAGATCGTTTGCATTCACTGTCCAGCTTTTTTGCTGGTGAAGTCAAAGTCACATAGTATTCCCTCCCCTGAGCCAAGTGCTGGCATTTGTTATCAGTATGGTGCACTTTCTTTATTATTTTGTTTTTGTTTTAAATCCAGAGATCCTAGAAGTTCCTGAGAATCAAGCAAGCTGCTGCAGTGTGAACTGATGATTTTTAATTTCTCACGGAACAGAGATCAGTCCCATTGCCTCTCACAAGTTTCCTAGACTAACTATCAGCCTTGACCTGAAGTGAGCACTTCTCGTTTGTCCTTCTGCCATAAATACTGAAAGATTAACCCACAAACATCAACTGTAAGGGAGGCAACGCTAATCCCTACATGAGGAACCTGTGCTGCTAAATAGTGATCAAAGGAAACTGGTCAAGTCTCCCTGAAATTAGAAAATGTCACCCCAAAAAATTACATTTTATCACCAGTTGGCATACATAGCATAGATCAGCTTCATACATTAAGTTCTGGTTTTTAATGGAGCATGGGTATGTGTGTATAAAAACCCAGAATTCTGTACCTGCATCTTACGCATGGAGAGATGTAAATCACAGATTTAAAAATTCTGACAGCATATACAAGTAAACAGAAGTACCAGGTACCACACTGTTTTGTGTGAAAAAAGGCACTTATAAAAACCTCCTTTGCAGAGATTTTTCTTCTGCTTTTCATTCTCTGGTATTAAAAACATTCACAGTGCATGCAAAAATGTAGCTATCTCCTTTCTTTTCACATTGGAATAGACTTTAAATCTGCTTTTCCAGTTGCAGTAAAATAGTAAACAATGCCAAAATTTTATTAACTGCTACATTTCCTTATGACCATCTTTTGGACAAACTCTCCCTTTTTATTCTTTGGGGAACTTACGTTATTACTACAACTCTATTAAGCAACACCCTTCCATCTGTCATTTTGCTAGCTTCAATTTTGGAGCTCCATCACCAATTTTCAATTACCATGGACCATTATGCTGTTTTTCCATCATTCACCCTTGATCTGCTTGAATGATTTGGATTCATCTGGGAGAGAATATACCAATGCTGGAAATGTAACTGCCAAGAGAAAGGCAGCAAGAACACTCACACAGGAAGATTTATCTGAGTCTTTCAGTCTCATAGCTGAAGTGACCAAGATCTTTTCAAAACATGGTCTGAAAACCCAGCAAGTCCTCCTGGTGACAGTTCTGATGTTCCTACTCCTGCAATTCCATCCTCCCTGCCATACATACTTCCTGTATCTATTTAAACTGTGTGCATTTGATCCTGCTGGCATCCTTTTTTATTACATTCAATCTTCTGGAAAAAAAGTTCTTCTTTATGTGTGTTATTGCTTTCAGACTATTCAGGAACTTGGCCTCTGTAGAGGGTGGGATATTGTTGTACTTGCCTCATATCCTTACCTCCACACTCAAGTCTAGAACAAACTAAACAGAATGAATCTCATTAACTTCAAGGCCAATCAAGACTGAAGTCTGAATAGCTACTTTTTAAGTTATTTTTAAGTTCAACAAGTGTATCCTCAAAATCTCAGCAAGGTTCTGTCTTGCCTTACACACATGGCTACCTGCCTATTTCTTCCGTCAATGTCTTCATATAGTGTGTATCTTTGAGATCAAATTCCTTCTAATCTTCAAATTCAAGACATTAGTGAATAGGTAAAGATTCAGGACATCATCAAGCTACTTTGACCCATGGCAATCTCAGGGAATACCTACCTCACATCAGAGCACTTTCAAATGAGATTCTGGAGAAGAAAAACATTTCCTTACACCTCGCTGTCCAGAAACCTGGGTGTGCATATTTCATTTAGTTGTTTTCTTTTTTTTTCCCTCTTATATTTAGGAGAAGGGTCTTAAACCCAGATTTTCTCCAACCCAGAAGAGACAAGAGCAGCCTCACAGATAAGTAATTGAGATGGTATGTGAGCTGTCCATCATTTTTGTAGTCTTTCTTTCCACTCAGATTGCGTCTGTCTTTCAAAGCATTATAGTGGACATTACATTATTGATGAGTCTTTACTAGACACCAAATTCACTTTCTTGTCTTACACAACCCTCTCGCTAAAACCCTGCAAAATGACATTTGGTGTTTTCATTACAATCTCACACGCTTGAATGGGGCAAAGCAACATGATATCTTTTCTGTGGTAGAGAGGTCAGATGTATGCAGCAGCCTTATACCCCTCCCTGCCCTGCCCTGACACACAGCTTGCCCTTCCTCCAAGTGTTCTGAAACTGAAATCTGGATTACAAATTATCTTCCAAAGAAAACCTGTTTTCTGTTTTGTTTTGCTTTAAAAAAAAAAAACCAATAAAACAAAACAACAACCAACCAAACAAGCAAACAAAAAAACCAAACAAAAAACCCCAGAAAAACCAACAAACAACAACAAAAAAAGCATCAAACCCTATCTTACAGCACAGCTGCAGCAACTGAGCTCTATTTAATGACACTTGATCCACTGTCAACCCGTGCCCTGCACTACTGGTCTCAGCTGGTCACTCCCCTTTTTTTATGGGTGTGTCTGGTGATTTGAAAGGGATCACTATTGCTTTCCAGGGCTCTGTGACAGACTTAAAACCTCCCACCTTTAAAGCCTGCAGCCTTTTCTTCTTTTTTTTTTCTTTTTTTTTTTTTTTTTTTTTTTTTTTGTCCTATTTCTTTTTGTGTTCAACTTTATTAATATTGTGCCTAGTAGAACAACTGCCTTATTAAACTGCACTGCATCTGCATTTCTCCTGGCTGCTCTCACATCTTCTCTATTATAAGGTGACATAATATAGCTATAATGCATTATCCACTTTGCTAAGGCACAGGTACAAGCACACACACACACAGAAAATCAGGCTGCCCAGTTCAGCTCTTGCTAGGACAGCCTCACACAGTCCAGAGAAGCCTCTGTGAAACCAGAGGGGTCATAACCAGCACCAGCAGAGGAGACAGTAACAGAAACACGAACTATGCAGACTTTACCACAAAACTATTGCAGATTTCTGTAGAGTTTGGTATGAATATAACAGCATTTCAGCGAGAACACCACTTCCTGAGGATTAATGACAGCTGGGAGTTTATTAATCCCAGTCAGTCATACTTTTCCAAAAGTACCTCTCAGAAGTGTTATTTTTCTCAAGAAGAAAAAAAGGCATCCAGCATGGAACTCTGAAATGCCATCACCCAGGCTTGGCTCTGCTGGGATTGAACCAGATAGTCCCAGTTTAAGCATATCCTGAGGTCTCATCCAGACATCAGCCTCCTACAGCACAACCAAACTTCCCTTAATTCAGACCATGAGATCTGCATGAGATCCACAAACTTTTTTTGATTTCTCCATTCCTAGAAGAGATCTCAGAGAAAAAATAATTTGCAAGACGTTGTTGATGTCTCACTTAAACACTGAAGTCATTGCCCTCATCCTACCTAAACCCCAGCACCTCCTACTTGCATCCCCTCTCAGTCTGCCCAATCTGTTTACTACTCATAGGAAGCAGACGGGACTAAGTGCACAACTGGAAATAATTAATCTGAGTATTTCACCAGCTGCAAAGCCATTAGGAGGGCTGGTATGTCTTTCAAACCTGTTTTCTACTAGTTGTTAAGTCTCCCACTCCTTCCTCCTGGGCGTTCCGTGGCTGGCTTCTTCCCGTGCTCCTCTCCCTCGGCTCTGGCTGCTCTGGCTCCTCTCCATGTCCTCCCCAATTGCCAGACTGCTTTGTTCTTTCTTGTCACTCTGGGTTTGACTATTCATCTGTCCCCATCCCCTGTAGTTCCTGCTGTCTGGATATAGCTCACAGATATATTACACAATCTCCTCCAGAAAAACAGGACAATCATAAGTACTTTTGATGACCGATGTGACATTTTATTGCTAAAATTTGCCAAAAAGGAAGCCACTGTACCTACATATTTCTTGCTTGTTCACCTTTGGATTTTGAGCTTTAGCTACTATTTACCATATTTTGACTACAAAAATCCTGTGTAAGGAATAATGTAGAATCAACATCTTAAATCAACCTTTCTGTGCAAATCTGTGGGAAGGTCAGGGAATATGAATTTCATTTTGAATCACACATGCAACCAAATTTGTGTGAGGCAATACTTACAAAAATTGCTTGTCCTTCAAGCTGACCCTGGGGAAAAGAAAAATAGGGATTGTTAATGAAGTAACATGCTAAAAAGTGATAGCAAACCCACATAAATAAGAGGTCAGGGAATTAAGATAAGGTCAATGCTGCAGCATATAGCAGTCTATGTGGCTGTTATTCATGTGAGTAAGTACTGGGATAGAGACTCTGTTCTCCCAGTAAATAAGAATTACTGCTGTCAGGATTAAGATAAAAAAAAAAGAATCAAACAATGTGTTGTTTGATCTTTGTTGACACTACTAGGAAGAATGTTTTTTTGTTGGGGAAAAAAAAGTAAAAAAAAAAAAAGAGCAAGAGAGGAATACAGAGATAAAGATCAGAAAGGAGAAAATAATGCATTAATAAAGAAACAATGTATCACAGGAACAAGATTCTTTCACTTGTTATGATGCCAGGAGCCTGCAAGAGTCAGACCGACAACCAGAGTGAGGGAAAACTGCAGGAAGTCTGCACATCCCTCTCACTCACATTTCTCGGGGTGAAGGTTTCTGAGCTGTGCTCAGCAGGATCAGGAAATAATCAGTGAATGCACTTGCCTGAACATCAGGTGGGGAGGCTGAAGTAAGAGGGGTGAGGAAATAAAGGAGAATGAAGACCAACAGAAGAGAAACGAGGTTAAAAAAATGAACTGTGAAGGAGAATCACCAAATTAAGATTGGAAATCCTTCAGTGCTCCTCTGTGCCACATACATAAGCCTTTGAATCCTGTGCTGGTGGTGTTGCTGGCTTATGGACAGACTGCCCTTTGCAGAGTGTGGTATGAAAGCAGTCCCCTCACAGTGCCCAACCTGGAACCTTCTTTTGCTCTCCGCCTGCACAGAGACTGGAAAAACTCTGATGCTACCTTGCCGAACTCAAAAGGCAGCTTCTTCCCACTGTGGAGGCACTGGCATGTTTCAAGAACCCCATTAAAACCATGGGTATTAAAACCATCCAGAAGCACAGAGGAATTGCTTTCATCTCAGCACTAATTTCTCAGTCATGCAGCAGAACAGGATCGGTGGTGATAATTCACAAGGGAAATGGAAGCAGAAATCAGACAGAAAAGGGAAGGTGGAAAGACAAAGGGAAAGAGAAATAAAGCAAAGTAAGAAATCAAAAAAAGCACTAAAGGAAAAAAACAGAATTAAAGGAAAGAGGGAAAATGGGAAAAAAGGAGGAAAAGTAGTGCTTTCAAGAAACAAAAAAAGAGCCAGAAGCTGAGGGAGTCCTCTAGGAGACAGATTTGCACAACTGGAACTAAAGCAACACTACTGAACTTTGAATTCTATATTTCCTGGGCCAACAGAGACCAAAACACACCAAAAACTGTGTGTCCTTTAACTTACACACTTACCTGTGTCAGAGACTATAATACTCATGCACTGATATTCCAGCTCTAACTGCATAGAGTCATGCGATTCCCCTTCCATGCAGGGAAATGTACAGAAAATGCATATTAAAAATGAAAAGTCCTATTTTAGTAGATGTCAAAGGTCAGTACAAGGAGGAAGCAAGTAAGTACCACCAGTTTTACATGACAAACTAGTCAGACAACAAGGAACAGAAGTGTATCAGACTGACTGGATTACAGAAAAACATTGTGATTTCCCTTTGCTCAATACCCAGAACAGATCTGGGGCTTGGATCCTTCACAAGCCAGCAGCAAACCCACAGTTGCATGTTCCCATATGCAAGCTCCATTCCAGTGCTCAGCCTGTTGATGAAAAGAAATACTCACCATGCTAAGCATATCCAGACTGAGAGGAACATCGTGTGAGAGCTGCTTAACTGCTTTGTCACCTTCAACCTCTGAGTAAAAGACCTTGGGAAGAAGACACAGTCAAGCCAGTTAATGCAGTAAGACAGTATTGCAGAGTGACTTTAAAAAAATTGCATTGCTACCACATCCTGGACAGCATTTGAACCTATGTTCCCCTAGCTTTTCAAAAGCAAGAAAAGCTTCCTATTTGTTAGTGTTGTCAGCATAACCAAAGGACACCATCTTACAGCGTACACACTGAACTAAAGTGAAAAACAGCCAAGCTTTCAAGGCACACTTGAACTGACACCTTGAATTGTGCATCACTTGGCCATGGCCAGCTTGGACAGCTGAATATCTGTGGGACTGGTCTGCACGTTAGGCATTTTGTTTCATATAACAAAGCTATTTACATTACATGATTATGTCATTATAACAATTGCTGCATCATAAATGTCTCTTCATGCCTGTTTCTGTGTATTGGAGACTAATGAGCCAGGGAGAGCCTGTGTACAGAGATCCTGAGATGCCAAAGGGTCAAAAGTTAAGGTGAGGTGAAGATGGTTTGGATACAGCACTATCAGTGCTCTTTGCCATTGGTTTTACCATCATGCCACACACAGAATCAGAGTGGTTTGGGTTGGAAGAGACCTTGGTTTGGGTTAGAAGATCATCCAGTTCCAACCCCCCTGCATGGGCAGGGACACCTCCCACCAGACCATGTTGTTCCAGGCCCCATCCAACCTGGCCTTGAAAACTTCCAGGGAGGGGAAGCTCAAGGCTTGAAAATTAACAAGCTGGGATGCTTGATGTACTGCATGAACAGCGAAAATCATCTGTGTTTGTGACTACAAAGTACACACAGAAACTCTTTCAAAAACATCGTGTCTTAGAGAAAAGGTATGTACACACTGCCCCTCTGTTTTCATGCAGAAGAATGGACTCAACTGCACACAGAGACCACCTGAAGTAGGGTCTGGCCATAGCAAGTGCTTGATGGTGTCCTAGATGACAAGCACTTTCCTAACAATAAAAACAACCCTGAAGCTGGGCTGCATCAGTATCATTTACATACTATGGGATGAAGGAGAAAGAGTACCAGAAATACCTATTTCAGAAACTTTTCTCACTCTTTTAGGGTACATCAATAATAAAGATAGTCAGAAATTTTCTATTTCTCACCTTTCTACATAAATCTGAGTTTTGGATTACTTTTTCCAGAAAACTTCAAGTCCTTCCATGGCAAATGCTAACAAAACCATCCAGGATTTGTTTTTTGCTAGAGGAAACCAACCAACCCTACTTGATATTACATATTTTTGGTGTGAAATCCCCACTGACTAGCTTTGATTTTGGGATTGAGCTTCACCACCATGTAATACCTCTTGAAGCAGTAACTAATAACAGGCAAATTAGTGCTTGTTTTTCTGCTTGCACACTAAAACCCAGTTCTCAGTTTAGGCTGCCAACTTGACTTTGCCCTAGAGGCAGAAGATAATGTGTCAGAGGCTTAGAGGGAGTCAGAGCCCCCCTAAAAAAATTCTGGATAAAACAGAAAAATCACAACTTCAAGGGAAATTCACCACAGAAGTAAATAAAAAATAAGAATCATACTAGGGAATGAATTTTTTTAACTTTTTTTTTTAATTTAAAAAAATTATGGAACATAAAGAAAACATCTCTTTTGTTATATTTAAGGCTGTGTTTGGGCTCCCAGGAGGCTATGCAATACAGTATCTTTCATGGGAAGAGGCACCATGAAGCTCTACTTCCCACATACCTGCTGCCAGTCTGGGAGGGCTTAGAAGTATAATTTGGAAAAGAAATTTCTGATAAAGCAAACTTCAGACTGGAAGGATGAGTCAAAAGACCCAAACAGCTCTGAAATCAACATAAGTGTCCCTTCATATGCACAGTGTAATATCGACCTCTCTCCTCTGCTTTGCAGTTTGATCAGCTGCAGAGAGCACCAAGATCCTCGCATAGAAACCAGAATAGAAAAAGCAATCTAACTCCCTTATCATCCAACCCCAATTCCCATCATGGAACTGATTCTGAAACATGAACTGCTTGTTCACCTCAGAGGTCCATTCGCCCAAGCCCCCTCTCCCCTAGCCACCCTGTGGGCAATGGCAGGATTTGCTGCTGGAGAGGGCTCTCCTGCTTGCTCCCTCGTGCCACAGGTGTACCCTGAGGGGTCCTGCATCCCCACCCCAGCAGCAGAGGGTCACTCACCGTGTACCCCGTGATGGTGCTCGCGTGCTGCTTCGGCATCCGCCACTGCACGCTGAACGCTGTGCAGTTCAGTGAATCCAGCAGTATGTCAAGAGGAGGCCCCAGCCTATCTGCTCAAAGAAAAATAACATTGTGTAAGAAGCCACAGGACATAAACCCTCTCCTTTAGTGACCCCGCAGGGATGGCTCTGAAGAACAGGTGTGTGATGCCCTCCTTTCATGCTGCCAAACACAGCCCCACTACTCACATTTGACTTGGATGCACCTATTCCCTCTCCTGGCAGGAGAATGGGAAAGAGGAGGGAGACATCCCCTCTCCCAGTGGCAAGGAGCTGTTGATCAGCTCAGGACACGTCATTGACTCCTTTAGCCTTCTCCTCACTGCCTACCACCCAGGCATCACATCCAACAGAAACACCCTGGCATGAGGAGAACCAAACCAAACCCAAAATATGTGACTTCTTTAGCCCCTTGATGTCTTGACATGGGCCAAGAGACCCTCTTGATGGTCCGCCAAGAAGCCCCAGGATCACCACAAGCCTCTACAACGTCAGTTCCTTCACAACAGCTACAAATGGGACAGGAAATGATTTAAGTAAGAAGCAAGTTCAACTCGATGAGAAGGACACATCAGTTCCTGCCTGGCTCTCTGCAGACAAAGGGACAGTGATGGGATCTCTTGCCATCAGGCTTTCAGCACTGCCACTATCAGCCACCAGCTGCACTAGGACCAGGGAATTTTCATACAGCTATAGTGGTCTCACAGCACCTAATTTCATTACAACATTATTACAGCTCTGAAAATAAAACAGGATGGAAAATAAAGGAGTCCTGAGACCTGTATCTCTAGTAATGTCTTAGCAACTGCATTTGCTGACTGAGAAAGGGGCTGGTGGAGGAACATCTTGCTCTGTAAACCAAGCAAGATTTTTAGCACAACTCCAAACTACCACCATCTGTGCTTTTGAAACCAAACCTACCTAAAAAACAGCTGTGACAGAGAACCAATTCAGACACTTAACAACTTCATTTTTGCCAAGGCAACAGTTGTACTATATTTAGGTTTTTGCATGCTTTTACCTATAAAAACCTGAAGTAAGGGCTAAGATCTTAAGGCAACCTTTTTCTTTTTCTTTTTTATTTCTCCTTTTTTTCCCCCTAGCTCTGACAAAATGTCAAGTGAAAAGCTACTGTAGAGGTCATTTTTAGAGGTGAAGCAAGCCCGCATCAGACTTAGACCTGTCATTTCCACCAATGTATTTGATTTGACACTAAATACAAAACTTAACAGCTTACAAACTCCACAGAGTTTCAATGGCCATCAACACTTGAGTCGTTAAAACAAGAGCAGAACTGATACTCTGTCCTTTTCAAACTGAGTCTGCATTTTTCCTACTGCTATGAAACTTGTTGTTTTATGATTCTAAATTTGAATGAGCAAGTATAGCAAGGTGGGGGCCACAGATCTCATTTAACAATGATGACTCTTTATTTTCTTGGCACTTGAACTTATTTCTTTATCTACAATGCTAAAAGAAATCCTGGACAGTACTAGGTACAATCATGAAAGAATAAATATATAAAAGAGGTTTTAAGAACCTGTAACTTCTCTCTCCACTCAGTCCCTGTGTCTGAAGCTTTGTCCCTTCTTACCTAAAAAATTCCCAGAAGACTGTCTCCTGGGCAGGGCTGCCCAAGGGCTAGAGGTGATGTTCTCCTCACCAAGAACTTTTTTGTTTCTTTTTATTATTGAAAAAACACAGTGAGGTATAAAACCCCCCAAATAATACACCTTAAAAAAAAGAGACTCCCTGCTGTATGCTGGAGGTTTGTATTTCTACACACCCCAAGGATCTTTCTTATCAGTTCAATTTGAAAAAAAATATTATAATATAAAAAAAAAAAAAAAAAAAAAAAGTAGTTTGTTTAGCCATAACAGGACATTGCAACATTAGCACATTAATGAGAAAAAAAATATACCTAGGGATCTACCTGCATGAATTGTCATCATTCTCTGCAATGATCTAACCTGAATGGGAACATGCACAGGAAACCCAAGCCACTAGCCAGATTTCCAGTTTTACCTCCCAGGCTGCCACGTTTCCCAGCAGGTAAATCAGGAGGATGAAGTCCCCTCCCAGCCCATATCTGGGGACACCACCCTTCCCTTAGCTTCCAGGGAATGGGCACCAAGGTGAGAACATGCTAAATGGATCTTCAAGTAAACAAATAACCCACCCAGTGCTTCAGGCAACACAACTGAAAAATCTGTGTGCAATTAAACATGTTTCTGTGATGCTGGAAAGGACTCAAAGACAAGGATATCCACATATCCATGTCTACACAGCATGTGGCAAATGTTCAGACTCCCAAGAAAGCCTACCTGGAAAAGTTTTAAGGATAGCAAAGATAGCTACAGACCATATCTGTAAGTCACTAATGACATATTTGAGGAAGGATAGTAGTTCAGCCATATGGATGAGAGCCAAACCATGACATATTACTTGTTTCCTGGGCCCTCACCATTTTATTTGTTAACACAGCTTTGGTCTCATGGTTCACTGCTTGGTTCAGCAGTAGCTGGACCAAAGACCACCACATACCACCCACACATACCACCAGCACTGGGGTATGTCTATCTGCAGGGGCAGCATTTCAAGTTCATAAAACACTTTTCCAATCTTCACAATACCCAGTGAGGTAGATGAGCATTACAGCTGCAGCAGCAGTAAAGAAAGAAAAAAAAAAAACCACCAAAACATTCACTCCTAATGTTTTTGTGCTGTCTTTGTATTACTTTCTGGAGAGGCTCTATGAGACCAGTTTGCTGGGAGGCAAAGTTGCTGAAACAACAAGTTTTAATCAGCAATGACAAACACTCACATAAGGCAGGACTCAAATTCATATTATGAATGCACTATAGGCCAATAAAATTATTTACACAAAGTATTTGGTGAAAAATTTGGAACAACAAATAAATTTGAAAGAATGCAATCCATTTGCAGGCTATCTGTAAACGGAGAGGCAACATCTGTTGAATACGGAGCCACGCCATGAATTATTCACCCATCCCTACTGAACACCACAATCTCTGTTTTGCAGCTGGTGGAAGAGACACAGAGAGCCAAAAACCAACCTCAGTTACACTGGTCTATAAATTGTCACTGGACAAGTAAATACTACCTTAAGTCAGGGAAAACAAGAGCAAAAAGACAGTGAGGTCTGTATATCCATCCTCCCTGCTTGATTCTCCCCACAAGTCAGGGAATTCCCAAACACAATAGAGGCTGTGGTAGGAGGTGGTCTTGGGAAACAGCTGTAAGTGCCACTGGAACACAGAAATGTCCATGCCAGCACCCTCGGACTGCTCAGCAATCAAACAATGGTTTGGGGAGTGTGCAGGACCTGCTCACCACTTCACTATGTCCTGCCCTTCCCCTAATAAAACCCTGTGACATGTGGGCACATTGTGCTTGCCCTGCTGGGGACCATGTTGCCTCCCACTTAAACTTAGGAAAAGGAGAAGGAAAATCCAGTCCAGCCCTGCCCCATGCACAGAGGTATTTCTTGGGGAGGAGGGAGGGCAAGACAGACAGGAGCATCTCATGCAGTGTGGTGGTCCCCACAGTTTGCTGTCACAGCTTCTGACCCTGAAGCTTATTGATGTCAGTCTGGGGACTCAGATTCACTCCTAGTTGCCAGAGTCTGAATTTCACACAAGCTGGCAGAAAGCAAAAAAAAAAAAAAAAAAAAAAAGGCAATTTTTGGACTGAACTCTCCCCTAATAACCATGACAAAGTTACTGTGGGACCTAACACAGGCAAAGTTTATGCCACTGAGATGCTGGAGGTTTCAGGGCTTTGAAATGATCATGCTGCAGCACTCAATCAAAGCAGTTTGTCAGCTGATCACAACTTTTGTAGTACATATTAAATACTTACTAACAAATCTTTTTGAGATAAATACATGCTTGAGGTATTTTACAAAATATCATGCATTAGGCACACTAAAAATGTATCTTAAAACTGGTCTAAACATTTATGCTTTTTTGATACAAAGGTCATATTTAGACTAAAAAACATAAAAATGGTTTCCAAGGGTAAAATTCTTCAGGTATTTGTAGTCTCCCCCTGCAATTCCCTTCTTCCTATCATTCAGCATCACATCTCTGTTAATCTGGTAGCACCAGGCACAGCACAAATCAAAACAGAGCCCCCTCCCTTCTGCAGCCAGATCAATGGGAACCTGCAGCCCAGGGAGATAAAATATATCTACAGCTGGTACACTCTGTCAAGATCTGCCTCAGTGATCTTGATCCCACCTGCAGATGTCCCCTGTGTGGATCCTGTGAAGACCTAAAAAGGCATGGAAATTATCTCTGATTGTAATGAACAAAGAACCAATTTGTATAACAATAAAAAGAAACCCACTCTGTACAAACACAGGCATCCCCCTTCCTGGCCAGCCAGGCACAGAAAGGTCAATATTGTCCAAAATGCTTTGGTGAAACTGGTGAAGGCAGCAATTACTGTGGTCCCATACAAAGCAGCCCTTAATCAGGGAAGGTGTACTCTTGCACACATTATCACTACACTTTGTAAAAGTATATCAGATACATGAAATTAATGAGGACTTGGCTGCAGATAAACAAGGTTGAGCTGACAATGTTGGTTTTACTTTTTTGATTATAGCTGTTTTCTTTCTTGTTTATACAACTCTTTGGTTCTGTGCATCTATAGATGCAAGAACTGCTAAACCAGCAAAGAAGTCACCAAACAAGCCCTATGGGTCAGCTGAAAGATACATGAGCCTTCTCCCTAAGCTGTATTTCATTTTATCATTTTAAAATAATTGTTATGATTTAATTTTTTGCTTCTCAAAAGAAACTCAAACTAAAACCAGTAAAAAGCTTATCCCATCAGTAGAATTGCCTGTCATTGCAGCTCCCACTGCCACATACAACAGCCTCTGCCTGTACATTAAACACCCACAGGCTACCATCAGGGTGGCCACAGGAAAGTGCCTCATGACATGACCTCAGAATCTTACTACAGTTGTGGAAAAAACCTCAGCTTCCAAACAAATATATTTCTTATGTTCACAAGCATCACATCTGAAGTGCTTTGGGTGAGTTGGTACTTCTATATTAAAGGAAATTTTAAAATCTGTTTAAAATTTCAATTTCATTAGATTAGAGAATATTGGCTGAAAACTATATTTTTAAAAGATTTTTATATTTAAATATTTTAATCTTTTAAAATAAAAACATAAAATATTTCAATAGAATAAAATATTAAATACATATTCCTAAAATGTTTAAATAATAAAATTATTATTTTATTATCTAAATATCTAAAAGGATTGGGGCTGAACTATTTTTTAAATTACATTTTGCATTTAATTTTGGATTTCTTTTTTAGATGTTTTTGCCATCTCAAAGCATGAAGGTAGTCACAGGTACTGAAATACCTGCAGGCCCTGAAATAATATATAAGCAATACAATAGATAAAATACATGTGCAATAATATGGTAACTCATTTAAGGGAAAACAAATGATTAATTTCAGCCTTATTCGTTTGTGGTTTGGAAAATTAAAATTTTTACATTTTCTGCACTACAGTTCGAGGTAGGGCATAGGGTAAAACAAGATGAGATAACCCTTTAATTATTACTTGTGTGCCATTAAAATAGATAAATTTGTTGATGAAATGCTGTCTGTCATTACTAATGTGTGACAATATAAGGAAACAGGAATAAAAGCTGCATGAAAGACTATTCAGACTAATTCTAAATAGAAGTTTTCACAACATTTTATACAAGGAGAAATTCCTTTGGATTTCTTTTGTTTCAAGCATTATTTAATTCAGTTCACCAATTCTTTTAGGGAAATAAAAAACCAAACCAAACCAAACCAAAAACCTGCCCACTTGTAGAGTTGAAATCGGAGCATTATGACCTGTTCACTCTCTCACTGAAATATCAGTGAAATTCTGACTTGCAAAAAGTATTATGTTCTTTCTTATGTCCTTTTTTACAGACTGAAAAAGGTTACGCAAACAGCGTGGTGGAAACAAGACAGCAAGACAAATTGAAAAAAAAAGTCAGGAAATACTAAATGAAAAAAATGTGCCATCTTTTCATCTCTTTGAAGTATTTTCCAGCTCCCACTGCCCAGCAGCAGTATATAAGAGCTCAAGAATCTCCCAGTCACAGCAAGTACAAAGGACAATGACTTGAAACTGGAAAATCTGAGCCAGTCTCTCCTGGCCCTGCTTGTGGTACCCTGAGTAGCAACATCAACATGGAAAATGTTAAAAAAATAGAGAAATATTGATCATCATTGCTTTGAACAAGTCATCTACTTGCATCTAACAAGTCATTGCTAGTGCACTGAACCCCAACAAGAGGAAATCCAGTGGATCACCTGCACACCGACACAGTGAGTGCTGATACAGAGACTGCAGGGGATATGGCCCTGCAGGGTCATGATGGTTTTTCACCCAAAATGTGGTGGACAAACCTTTGGAGAGACTAAACCAAGCTCAGTTAGTCCTTTAAAGATACTGAAATAAACAAAATGAAAAAAACCCTCAGCAGTATAATAATAGCAAGCTTGTACCCATGTGATGTTTTTCTGATGCAGTATATAGCATCTATTATCTGCCCCAGGTACATCTGAGGTGACGGTCACTGCAGTATTTATAGACCAAGGAAGAGGAATGAAGGAGGCAGAGCTCACAGCTTAAGCTACAGTGCAACACAGCCAATCCCACTAAAAAAAAGCAATCACAATATCAGTAGGGAACTTTGTTGTGGCTTTTCCTTCTTTGCCTTCGCCCAGCAGGTCACAGAAGAGCAGGGACAGAGATGGGAGTCCCATTCCCCTCCGCAAGCTCCTGACCGGGTCAAGGCTCCAAGTCTGCAGAGAACCAAAGCAGAGAAGAGGGAAGCTCTAAATGATGCACAGTGACTTCCAGGAGTGAGAAGGAGAAACTGAATTTTTAAATAATTTTTTAAGAGCTAGACATAAGAAAAAATTTTTGGCTGGGCTGAACCTGCCTTGTCCCTGTACAGGGATGTGTCCAGCAGCCATCAGGCTGTGGCTGGCCCTGCCTGCCCTCTTACTGCCTGCAGTCTCATCAGCTACCTCATTAGGTTTCAAATAATTAAAAAACAAACAAACAAACAAAACCCAAACCAAACAAACAAAACCCAAAACAAACAAACAACCTCTCTGGAAAGTTTAACGGAAGTATTAGGAAGTAGCTGAAAATGAGAAACAGCACTTTAACATGTCTGTGCAGTGGACTTCAATAATACATAGGACAGGCTGGGTAAAAACCAGCATACCTAGGGCATCCCTTGGAACATCCTCTGACCCTATGTCTATACTGGGACTGCTCTCGGAACAGCAATGCCTTAAAAATTCACCCAGATGAAGGGCAGAAGCATCTTTCCAGACAGAAGCCCCAGTGGCTCTGCACATGCTGCCCGGGTGAGACAGACCCGGGGAGACAGAGAGAAAACTGCACCAGAGAGAAACTGAGGTTTCCAGAGGTGCAGTATCATCTCACCAGCAAGACAAAAACCATCAGCTCACTGCCAACAGCAAGGCTGAAGTCTCACACCTTCTCCTGCCCTGTCACTTCCCCACTCCTCTGGCATTTACCTCTACCTTCCCACCCCAGGCCTTGTCCCTCCTCCTTTACACAAGTTTGGGTTCTCTCCTCTTATGGAAGGTAACTCACTTCTGCCAGAAAAAAAAATACAAAAAACCAACTGTTCTCTTTCTTCTGATGGGTTAACTGCCTGAGGTGCATGTACACTGGGGGAGCTCCAGAAAACATGATACTCCAAACACTACTGGAAGCAAGAGCAGGAAAACATTGATAAAGTTTTTCATACCGTGCTTAAAGTTCCTAACTGAGTCCTGGTCACTGCTGATGACAATAAATTCTACTAAGCAGGCTATTACTGTTCTGAAATAAAATTATAAAATAGAAATAAAAGTCAGCCTGCTACATTTTCTGAGCATCTATAACATGGGTAAAAGGCAAAAGAGAACCATATATCAAACACATTGTATATATTACCAAAAACACTGATTCATTATAAATTTATATAAATAAAAAGGACAGCTAAGCTATAAAAACACCAAATAAATAACCCGAAAATTTGCTTTTCCATCAATCAATATCACTGGGGGGTGCATTTTTCAGATGTTTACTATACAAAGCTTATTATATTCAATTGGAACCATGGCAAAATCATTCACGATACTTAAAAATGTTTTCCTTGATGTCTCTTAATCTCTTTGCTTTACCTACTACAAAGCTGTCTCTTGCTGAAACACAATACAAAACTAAGCTCTTGAAGAAACAGGTTACCTGATATAACAAACAAAGTTCAAGGGAAGCTTCTGGTAAAAAATGGTCAGAAAAAGCAACCATACATGTTATGGACAGGCATACAAAAAAAATTAAATAGAAAAAGGACAAGCTGACCATGTGACAAGCAACAAATCTTTAGGATGAGAACAGGACATACAGCATCTTGAGTTCCCCCAATCTCTACAAGTCCTGAGTAATTGTTTTAAAGCTCATTATTGATGGACACAAACAATCTGGTCATGTCCCAGATTACCACACAAATACACATGTGGGTTGGTTATCCCAAGGTTTCAGCATGAGCCTCATATGGCTACACCACCTCACGGGGTAGTGACCTCCCATAAAATATTTTGTATTGATCACAACTGAAGAAAATACACTCTTTCCCTGTAGAAAGTAGAGCAGTTGATACACACAATGTTTTCACACCATGACAGGATAGAGGAGAGCTCAAAGGAAGCTACACACCAAAGCTGAAATGCACCGTTTCAAAAGATACTTGTGACAGTTTGGAAAACCACAGAGAGGCTGAGGCTGGAAGGCACCTATGGAGATCACCTACTCCAAACTTCTGCCCAGAGCAGGCTCAGCTACAGCAGGTTGCTCAAGACTTTGCTCACTGTTTTTTTAATATCTTTAAGGATGGAGACCCCACAAACTTTCTAGGAAAGTACTCAAGCATGCTCACTTTAAAAAAGTTTGTACAATACTTAGAATAAGTCTGGCTCCATGTTCATTACTCCCACCATCAGACATACAGATACACTGATAAGATCACTCCAGTTGTTTACTCTCCAGGCTGAGCTGTTTTTGTCTGTCTCTCCCTGTTCCTGAGAAGCTCTTTAAATTATCTTTTGCTGTACTTGTTCCCGTATGCCTATGTCTCTCTCGTATTGGGCAGTCCAGAACTGGACCAAATCCTACAGATGGGTCTCAGCAGTGCTCAGCAGAGAGGAAGTACCACTGCCCTTGCCAATCTGACAACAATGCTCCTAATACAGGCCAGGATGCTGCCAGCTATTTAGCTATAAGGGCATATTCACCAGGGCACTGCCACTGATCCTAACCTGGATGGAGAAAACAGCTCAACTGCAACTGTGACTTTATTAAAGACTGCTGAAGGCCAGGTCAGGGAGGAAATCTGGCATTTTCTCAAGGACCAGGAAATTCTTCTCTAGCTCAGTTCCTCCATAAGAAACGGGGTAATTTTACTACCTTCTGCAGTCAGGAAATTTCTCCATTCACCAGCAATATCAGTAAAAAACACAGAGGAAATTCTTTGTCTCTATTAAGTGACAGAAATAGAAGTGCTCCTTTTTAAACCTGAATCCCCACACTAATGTAGTGTGGGAGGTGGCTGTGAATCCAAAGAGCCAGCAGCAGGCAGTGGGATGTGAAAGCTGGGAGACTCACTGATATGAATGAAACCTTGTTTGCTGCAGGACATGGAAATACATTTCAGCACATATAAATGTGTAAGGGAACAAACAACAAATCAGCCAGGCTCAGGGGGGTTGGAACTTGATTATCTTTAAGGTCTCTTCCAACCCTAACCATTCTATGATTCTATGATACAATGTCCACAAAGCTATCAGCTCTCCAATTCTCTCAAATTGTTCCCTACTACACCACATCCTGCAGAGCCCAACCTGTTGCCTTAATCCTTACCAAGGCTGCCTCACCATGCAAGGTATGCTCTTCCTTGGCATCAGCTTGTTAAACAGCTCCTTCTTTTCCCATTTCTTTCATCCTCCACATCTTTGGGCTACACAGAGCTAAATGTCTTGAAGGCTCTCATCACAGCCTACTAAATCCATTTGCATGAATATGGGGAGAGCTGCAGTTCTTGACTTCATGCTTGCTGGTACCACAGCTCTGACATCACGACTGCTCAGGTGAGATGGAGGCAGCAGCCCCCATGCAAGGGGTTCATGCAGGCACCCAAATATCATGAAACAGGAGCAGAAAACCCCAGCAGCATGTTGCTCCCTGTGTTGATGGCTGGAGTACCAGCTGCAATGCCACCATCTCTGTAAACAGCCATTTTCATAAAAGGCCTTTTTTAGAAACTTGTCTTCTCCTGTGATTATCTAGAAAGCAGAATATGAAATGGATGAAATATTTCCATTCCAAGTAACAAATTCTGGCTTCTCTTATCTCTAAGCCACAAAAATTCTAGTCCTAGACACTTACTTTCCATCATCTGCAGTTTGACAGTTTTCTTTTATGATTTTATTCCTAAAATTATGTTCTCATGCGTGTAAGACTTTAACATTTTTGAAATTCTCTATAACCCCTTTGACCTTATGATTTTTTTGAGAAGAATTTTGAGCTCAGCAGCACAAATCCAGTCTTGATTTAAAACTATACACAGGCAATAATGCCTCTGGCAAAACAGAAGAATCAGAATTATTTCTGTATTTGAAAACAGCTTATTGGACATTCACAAGATGCTTCTTTCCTCTCATTTCAGGAAAAAAATTCAAATTGCAAATTTGAAATGTTCAGGTGTAGATATTTGACTGCACCATCATTTTTATGGGTAACAGCAATTTTAAATTACATTAAAAATCCAGAGAAATGTGAAGAAAAATTTAGCTTGGTATTCTTCCAAGCCGAGAGACCTTTCTGTGTCAATTACACCAGTCTGACCATCCTCTGAGGACACAGGAACACTAAGGAAACCTCAGAACAACTACTTTCAATATGACCGTTATCTGCATTTATTTAAAAAGTTAATATATCCAAAGGTTAATATAAACATATATATGTAAGTATATATATATAAAAGGTTAATATATATATATAACTGGAAAGACACCCCAGCATCACTGAGAAAGCCAAGCACAGAATGCGTTAGCACTTGCACATGTTTTTTCCCCTCTAGGTCTAAAATATTATCAGAACAACTTCTGGCAATGCTTGAATGGAAGATGTTTTTAAGAGAACAAAGCTGGTATATTTTGACCATCCAATTATCTGGCTAGTAAGTCACTAACAGAAGAAGAGGTTTCTCCCACTATGCCATATCTATCCTCTTACTTTTGAATAAAAGTCTCACTGGGTTGATGTTGTGTGGATTTATCTTTCATCAGAAGCCATTATCCTGAGGAGCTCTCCTCATGAGTGGTCCTTATTCCTGGCTGTAGTTACACCATGCTCAGAATTAAAACTGGTGTGAACTTGATGTTTTTGCTCTATGCACCTCTCTCCTGGAGAGGTTTAGGGATCACCACACACCTATATCATTACCTAGGTTTGAGCTGGTTACCTGGTTGTGATGGGCTTTCCCCCTAAGCCTGCAGTTTTCAGTGGTTTATGCCTGCCTGAAGCAGTTACTTTCAAAGATTAATTTGGCTGTGCTTGCTCTCAGTTCAGTGACTCTGGAAAGTTTGAAAAAATAACATTCCTCTTTTGCTGTGGTTTGGGTGTTCATGTTATATGAAATAAATAACACGGTTTTCATATGTAATCTCAATAAACATTAACAAAAGCAAAGAAAATCTTGCCTATTCTTACCCAGAAGTATTTCCTTTGGATAGAATCAATTACAAATAACAGGTTTTGGGTTTTGCTTCATTTGAAAGGGGTTTTCTAGATAGATCATTTGTTTGCACAGAAAACCATTAGGAAATTTTATTCAAGATCACATAGCTAACATAATCTCCTGTGTGCCTGTTGTCTAGAAAGTCTTTGATTACATGATCACAAACCACTGTTACACATCCACTGATAAATATGGCACCAAAATGTACACTCCTTAATACATGAAACAGTAAAGTCTGCAAAGACCTCTTCAGGGTAATTTACTCAGACAACAGGCATTTTTTAAAGAGTTTAATAACTTTTTAATGTGAGAAAAAGCTTTCTATAACCATTTATTTTAGGGTTCCACTTCTTTGTGGTGGAAAAGCTGTGAAAATGTCCTGTCAGTCCTGTTTTGGGTCAACATCATGAGATTACATGAGGCTACATTAGCCCCAATTTTTTCTTTTTTAATTTATTTTCAATTAAAACACACTAAGGGGATGCAAGCAGAATCAGGCATAAGGTTGAGATTCAACAGAGGCATGATCTGAGGAATGGGAAGCTCCCAAGTGTACCATCGGAGTCTGTGGGACACTTAATTCTCCCACTGAAGTTCTCTATTTCAAGACAACAGGGTACTTTGCTGCTCCTATGGATGTTTTTTCAAAGAATCACAGTGTGTTAGCACGTGGAAGGGACCTAGAAAGATCACTGAGTCCAATCCCCCTGCCAGACCAAGGCAACCTATTGTAGGTCACACAGGAATGCATCCGGGAGGGTTTTGAATGTCTCCAGAGAAGAGCCATGCCATTCAGCAAAAGGACATGGATCTCACTGTTGGATGTGCTCACTCCCAATGAGCTGTACAGAGTACACAGCTGTGCCCTATCTAGTCCAGTGTCCCTGTGTATCTGGCAGACAAAAAGAGGGTGTTTCTTCTGAAAGGTACACTGGAAGATATGGAGGCATCCACCTATGTATTATTACTGAGGTAATGCCTAGTAGCCTTAGCTAGAATTGGGGGATAGCTGTGCTGAGCACCCTACGGAAGTCCTATTACTGTCTAATATGGCATGGGTGGAAAAGCATAAAAGCACAAAACCACTCTAGCCCCATTTTAAAAATGGAAAATATAGCCTGGGAAGGACTGGCAAACCATCATGATGAATGTGACAGCACCAGGACATATAGATTTCCCTAGTGCCTTAACTCCAAAACAACCCCTCTTTGCCAAAGCACCACTGGGAAACCAAATATCTGATCTGGGGATAGTTCCTCCAGTTTTTTTAAAGTTTCTTTGTTAATTTTACCTTTCTGAGCAATGGTGTAAGTCTGTACAGTAGTTTTAGGGAAAGCATTAGTAAAACAGTGCCCAAGAAAAACATGCACCCATGGTTTCCATTTATAGTGGAAGGCAGTAGTTTCAGAATGGAAGGGACAGAATGCATTTTGTTGGGAATAAAACTAACAAAAATGAGAAAACAGAATTCAAAATTAGTGACTAGCAGTGACATACCAAGTGGCAATCTCAAGTGAAATAATTTATTGCATTCCCATTGCTGCCCTGGAGGGTATTAGGAGAATGTTCATATCTGTGCAAGATGGTGCTAACAAGACTTACCAAGAACTGGGCATGAGAGGCACAAAAGCAAGTACAATCAAAATGAAAATGTCATGCAGCATTGTGACACCAGTAACACCCAAAATGTGATAAACAAGGTACATAAATAATTAGTGCCTGGTTATTTTATTGGTGTTGAAGAGAGTGAACAATGTGATCTGGTTGCAGACCTTTTGGCCCATGATGGGAACAATAAAGGATATATATTAATCTCTCTCCAGATAAATTATTCACATCTTTTTTATTAGTTTTAGCTCACGGATAAACAGTGGCTCTATGAGTTCTCCATCCTTCACACCAGGAATCATTCAACTTCTGACTCATTCGTTTCTTCAGACACTTCACATTTCAGTCTCTCACCCTTGCACACTTTACATGCAGAATTTAGTATGCCAGTGAATGACAACTTGTTCCATGGATGTTACAAAATCTGATATAAAAAAACCCAAATAAGCAACTTTCTTCTCAAAGACTGCTCCATGTTCCCTATCTGTAGGCCTGACTTTCAAGGTAGTTTGACCTATTTTGATACCTAACTAAGGATAGATTTTCAAGTGTTCCACATCCAGCAGCTCACACTATAGCCAGATTTTCTAAAGAATTCAAGTATCACAGTGCCAAGTTCTGGAAAAAAATAATTTACTGTACTTATGACCAGGGATCTGGACTCTTTCAAAAATCTGGTCCTGATATTGAATGCTATACCCCTGTGAACTCTTCAGACTTGAACCAGTTTGATTCCTCCAGCATTTACACACAAAGCCAGTGATGCCAACTTTATGGACGTCTGGGAAATAGATTCAACACAAGCCCAATTCTTTGTTTATGTTAGTTGGCAAGCATAAGATAAAAATAAAAATATTTTTTTAAAAGAATTCCTAAGTGTCAGATGTAAATATCTTATTTTTGCCATACAGATCAACTCAGCAGTTTTAGTATTATATAGGGCACTGGAACTTTACACTCTAATACTTAAAAAAGTAATAATGCAATAAATAAAATAAATAGTTCAACAGTTCATACCATGAACATCCATGTGAAATCAGCTAAGTGCTTGGCTCTTTCTCCTATAATCCTCTATAAAAATCATAGAACCACTAAAATTCAACACTACTCTGTTTATATTAGTAGTAGTAAGATACACTGGGGGGTAGGTTTAGGCTTTCCAGCCTTCAACCTGAAACTTGAAACAGAAGCAGAGAAAATCTGTGTCTTTGCAGAAGGCAAAAGCAAGAAAACAATGTGAAAGCAGCAGCATGACTGCCAGATTCTGGGAGTACAAGATTTAGAGAATCCCAGCCTAATCTGTTCTCAACTACTCTATTCACCACACGGTGTCTAAGGATTTGTTTTAAGCCCTTCCCAAAGTGTCTATCATCCTGTTTCCTTCTTTCCAGCAAATGTATCAAGTAACTGTAAATAAATGTTCGAATAAGTTCAGCAGTCATTGGTATGTTTCAAATTTGTGCATAACAGCTTTTCCTCTGAAGTTTAATTTAAGAAGTTTCATCTGTAGCCATTTTACTATATACCTTATTTTTAACTTCACAGGCAGATTTTTCACTCTACTGCTTTCTTGGGATGACAAAATTTATCTTTGTAAGGTGATCCCTGAACAAAAAACTTGGAAAAAAGGGAGATGTATTTGTCTTTTTTCTTTTGACCCACAGGGCCGTTATTGAAGATGAACTGGTTTTATCACTTCTCTCTCAATACAACCTTTCACTTTCACCTCAGTTAAAATTCTTGTACAAGCCTCATTTCCATTGCTATTTAAAGGGAAAAATCAAAGAAAGAAAGAAAAAATACTTAAAGTTTTTACGTACTTACTTCTTCTCTACCCGGTGCTTTTAGATGTGCAAATTGATGACAATTCCCTTTCACTCTTAATCACCCAGTGACACACCACAGAACAAGGCAGAGTGAGCTGCCTGGAGTTACACCTGTTCTCAGTGTTCCAACAGAAATATTTCACAGCAAAGATCCACCCATCAGATCCTCGATGTCCACAATTGCAATAGCACTTGGCAGAATGCAGACTGGATTTAAACAATTTACTGTTGCAGACAAACTGAGGGATTTCCCTCTTCAAGTCTTCCTAAAAGTGGCTTTTCAAATGTTTGCATAGATTCTGGAAAAATTATTCCCACACAATACTTTTAGTGTACTTTTTACACTGGAAAAATAACAAACAAACAACAACAACAAAAAAAACCAAAACACACACACACACAAAAAATCAAAAACAAAAAAAAAAAAACCCCACCAGAATTAGAACAACTGAATCAGTCAGTGAACCTGAAGTAACGCAAGATACATAAAAAATTAAAACTAATTGTATAGCTAACAAAACTAATGTACACACAATGTTACCAAAGTAATTAATCTCTTACACAGCACTACAAATTTGTTTCCAAGTTTTAAGTTCTTTTAATTCAATGCATAGGAATTCAGTTCCACCACGGCTGTCATTCCACCCTGATTAAGGGAAACAAGTATGTCAGTATATAGAAGAATCTTTAAAAATATTAACACATTTGCATCTCCAACTTTACACATCAAGAATTTTAATGAAAACTGCTAAACATCTCATTCACAACTACTGCCTATCTAATTTCCTCAAGTACTTATGGAAGCTATTATGATAACCAAGGATCATGGTACTAGATCCCTGAAGAGACAAGGTCAGTCCAGTAAAATTAGCCATCTGTCCAATAAGGGCTTTAAGCTCAGGCTGTATTTAAGTATTAAGTTTCCAACTGTACAGACATTTTTTTTTTTCCCTCACAAGAGCAAGAGAACTCACAACACTGATCCTAAAAAAATCATCAGCACATATCTTTTAACACTGTGGAACATATACAGAAAGGGTCCAATCCTCCAGACACTTTATGAGCTGAGGCAGAATTTACTATACTTTCACCTATAATAAACTTCCTATAGTTTTACCTACCTGACACCAGTGAAGCCAGTGATCAAAATCAGTGTTGGTGTCAAAGACTCTGCGATGGTCTCAATGTGTGAAACCATTCTGGATGTCTAAGCACCACGATTTCTGAAGTATACAGAATATCAGACTTCACCATGCACTGTGTCCCATCTTACTGTGTACATTTTTCCTTAGTGATTCACATGCTACTGACTGCAAGGGTTGTAAAAGCTACTCAGAGTCTAGATTTCTAACTTTCAACCACAAAGGACCATGTACCTCCTTGATCAATGTGAAAAACCCCTGAGAGCTGTGGGAACAGGATAATGCTCAGCCAGATGCAGGACCTTGAAACACGCCACACCGTGTTTGGTACTGAATAACTTTATTTTTAATTAAACTATTGCTCCTCTAGCCTTCTTTCACATTCAGTAATTCATATCTTATGTTATTTGCTACCACACACATAAATGCCACAGCTGATGCACGGTCTTTCCAACGGGAAACCTCTGATTGGCACAGAGGTTCACCTGGCTCCTAACTCTGCCCGCACAGTATCACAGGTTTTTTCTGGAGAAAAAAACAGGTAAAATTTGTGCGACTTCCTCCCGCAGTAGCAGCCGTCAGGTTCTGGTCCGTAAGTCCAGCGAACCCACAGACACGGGGTGTAAGAGGCCAGAGAAAAGAGGCCAGAGGGCAACCAAGCTGGTGAGTGGGCAACCAGGCTGGTGAAGGGACTCGAGCACAGGCCCTATGAAGAGAGACTGAGAGAGCTGGGGGTGTTCAGCCTGGAGAAGAGGAGGCTCAGGGGAGACCTCATCGCTCTCTACAACTCCCTGAAAGGAGGCTGGAGCCAGGGGGGGGTTGGGCTCTTTTCCCAGGCAACTTTCAACAAGACAAGAGGACACAGTCTTAAGTTGTGTCAGGGGAGATTTAGGTTAGATATTAGAAAGAATTTCTTCACGGAGAGGGTGATCAGACATTGGAATGGACTGCCCAGGGAAGTAGTGGATTCTCCGTCCCTGGAGACATTTAAAAAAAGACTGGATGTGGCACTCAGTGCCATGGGCTGGTAACTGCTCCGGTGGGTCAAGGGTTGGACTTGATGATCTCTGAGGTCCCTTCCAACCCGGCTAATTCTATGATTCTATGAAAATGGACGATACACAAATTCTGAAACTTCACATTCCCTGCCACTGCCTGGGCACCGGCGGGGGGGAGGACAACACAAGGGCTTGCAGGGAAACTCCCGGAGAAGCTGGTGCCACAAGGAGCGCCGCGACCTCCCCCCCAGGCTCCAGCAGCCGCCGGAGGGGCGGTGGGCACAGCCCCGAGGGCATCTCCCTCCGACACACCCGCACACACACACACACACAGGCACATTCACACACACACACGCACACACACACACACACACACACAGGCACACACACACACACACACAGGCACACACACACCCGCACACACACACACACACACAGGCACATTCACACACACACACAGGCACACACACACACACACACACACACAGGCACACACACACACACACACACACAGGCACACACACACACACACACACACGCACACACACACACACACACACACGCACACACACACACACACACACACGCAGCGCACACCCCGCGACAACTCCAGTTTTAAAGGGACGCGAAACTTGTCCGGGTGCCATGGAGGCGCTGGACGGGCACCTCCCCGCCCCGGCACCTCTGCCCTCCAGCCTTACCTTGCCGGCGGGGGATGCTCCTCCTCGGGGCCGCCGCACACCCGATACACGAAGCCAGGAGCAGGAGGGAGGCGAGAGAGGAGCAGCGGCCGTGGCAGCCGCCCGGCACCTCCATCTGCGCCGCCTTCCCCCGCCGCCGCCGGGCTCTGGTCGGCAGCCGGGCGGGGAGAGGAGCGGAGGGGAGCGGCGGGGCTCGCACCGCACCGGGCAGGGACGGACGGGGAGGGAGGGACGGGACAGGACGGGAAGGGAAGAGGGAGGCGGGGGAGGAGGCTGGGTCCGGCTCTGTGATGGGATTAGAGCGGAGGCGCTGGGCACGGCTCGGCACCTCCCCCCGCCGCGCCTCGGCCCCCGGCCCCGCCTGCCGTGCCCCCTCCGGCAGCCAGGATCTGCCCTCCGGCAGCCAGGATCTGCCCCCCGGCCTGGCCGCTGCACCCCCCTATCCCCCTGCCCCGTGGGAAGGTGTATGTCTCCTGCCTCAGCGGGGACTCCCTGCCTTCCCCCCGAGCAGAGGGATGTCCCCGGCTCCTTCCCGTCCTGCGGGACTGCATCTCAGATGCTCGTCTCCCCAGGGGAGAAGGCATTGACACTTGGGTTCATGTTTTCTTCCTTTTTTGTCCTTGGTTTTCCTGGGAGGGACGGGGCTAAAGTTGTAGCCAAGTAGTGGGTTGAAGTCGAAGCTAGGGAGAGGATTCAGTGAGGAAGTTGTTGCTGAGTTAAGAGGATAAATTAAGTGTAATCCCCTCAGACGGAGGCTGAGACCTATCCAGCCACTCAGACTAATATGGAAACCCCTGTGAAGATTAGAGGCGATGGAGAGGGATGGGGGAGGAAAGAACGGGAAAGACAGGGAATTTGAGGATCCTACAAAAAAACAGGAAGGGACAAGCAAGAAGGAGCCCAAAGCATCCCTTCAGGGCAATATAGCACTGATGGAGTTAAAACCAAATCTTGCTTGGTCCAATATTCCATCTTTGAAAGGTAACAGACAGGAAGGTGCAAGAAACATTGTATGAGGCAGATGTGGGATTATCTGCCCTCTTCTTTAGGTCTCACCCTAATCTCGGTTAGTTAGAGATCAGTTTAAGTCCTGAAACACGAGTTGTTATGTCTTGAGGGTTTGTATGGCCTTTGTTTTGAAAATTAACTTCATTTGTTTGTTTCACTCTTCACTTTTAGTGGGACTTTGAGTGGGTCTGATGTCCATATAAATTATGTATGCTTCTACAGCCCCTTTTTGAATTGTATTAAACTTGTAACACTGATACTCTGTGCAATATGTTCCGAGATCTAATTTTATGACATGTGAAGGAAAAAAACAGGAGAATATCATAAGAAACCAATTCTGAGACAGGAAAATAAGGAAACTGTACCCTTTTGGGTTATGAAAGAAGACAAGGAAATAGTGATGAAGTCCTTTTGAGGTGAAGATTAGAGGAAGGGATCTGGAGTCCATATCCTGTAAAAGCACTGAAAGTACCTCAGAAAGAAGGTGGAAGGGAAAATTAAAATCCTTACAGGAGGTAATGGAGAGGACATTGAGATCCTCAAGGACAGGGCAAGGAAACAGCAACCTAGCCCCTTAGAAAGGGCAGCATGTCAGTTTCAGGGTGATCCCTACTGGAAGAGCATGCTCAAGGCTGCAAGAATTAGAAATGAGGAATAGCTCTGTTAGTGCATTTGAGATGCCAGTGGTGTCTCTCTCACAGCCTTATCAGCCTTCCTTTGCAGAGCTCTTTGCAGAGCTGGGGGAATTGCAGTACATGTGGAAGGCAGAAGTGCAGAGTCCATGGCTGGAGTACCCAGCTGGGTCAGGGACTGGAGTGCAATGTGAAATTACAGTTCACAAGGTAGATGATGAACTCTCGGTGCCACATTTGTCCAGAATTCACACTGTACAGCTCACTTGTTAGTAAAAGATGGCAGAGAGAACATGAGCAGAGGTGGAGAAAAGCTGTGTCTGTTCTTTGTATATGGTCCAAGAAAATTTTATTTGTAGAGTGTGCTGTCATCAAATAAATTACCACTTCTTTCCTTCCTTCCTTCCTTCCTTCCTTCCTTCCTTCCTTCCTTCCTTCCTTCCTTCCTTCCTTCCTTCCTTCCTTCCTTCCTTCCTTCCTTCCTTCCTTCCTTCCTTCCTTCCTTCCTTCCTTCCTTCCTTCCTTCCTTCCTTCCTTCCTTCCTTCCTTCCTTCCTTCCTTCCTTCCTTCCCTCCCTCCCTCCCTCCCTCCCTCCCTCCCTCCCTCCCTCCCTCCCTCCCTCCCTCCCTCCATTTTTTCTATCCTCTGACTTATCTGGAAGCACTAATATTGGCCACTCTCTCTCACACACACCTATCTACCAGAAGTAACCTGTAGTTAAGTAGTAGTTCAACTTACTGAGACCAAATTGATTGGATTGCAAAAGTTCGTCCTGCTGAGTTCCAGGCAGTTGTAACATTCGGGCAGATGTTATAATTTTAATTACAATTTTGGAAGATTATATCTGCAGTATGCAAGCTGGAAATTTGTCTTCTGATAGGGGTGGCATATTCAGTTCTGGGTGTATGGACAGATGTTCTTCTAGAAAATCCTACCAACAATGGTAATCCACCACAAAACCATTGAATTCACTCTAAATAACAAAACAAATCCCAGTGTCTTTCTCACTGCTAATGTTTTTGCACTCTCCTCACTGGCAAAGTCCCTGGTTGTCTTCTAGTACCATACTGATTAGCATGAATAATGCTTTGCACACATATCATCCTCACAGGGCATCCTCCCTGTAGAAGGAGAAGTCTTAGTGGAGTGTCTAGAATTAAAACTTAGAATTAGGTTTCAAAGATAAATGTACTCCTTGCTGTTCACTGATCTGGGAGAAGGCAGGATGAGTGAGTGTACCACATACTCCTGAGTACACTTAGTTTTGGGAGGCCGGTCCCAACCCAGCTTCTGAGACATCATCTTACAGGTGAAAAAGTTACCTTTATCGTGGAGGACGCTGCTGTGCCAGTGGATTACATTTACTACTCATCCAGTTGCTTTTCCTTGTCCTTGCCTGAAACTTGTTTTGTCTGGATTCAGCTTTATTCAGTGATCTGTGATTGGATCTAGCCTGGGAGACATCTCTATGCTGTTGATTAGATTTTTTGCCATCAAGAGTACGTAGATCTGTAAAGCATCCGTCATGTATCAGGTTCACCAGTGTTGGTACATGTTTATTGATGAGGACTGAGATACAATCTTTCAGAACTCCCAAAGCCCAGGTGTCTGGTGGTGGCAGTCTTCCATCATTATCTGGTGAACATACTCCACTGATGAAGATGCTAACTAAGGCAGAACAGGAATTTGGACTAGACTTGACATTCAGGTCAAATATTCAATCTTTTATCCCGTACTATGGCTCTGGGAGGGAATTGGTCTCCAGCCCACATAGTTTCTTACATTGGAAAGTGAAGGGATACAACACAGAGCACAGAGATTTTCCCTCCTATCTCCTCTCTAAGAGGTAACACATGGCCCCTCTGTGCATACAGGGACAGGAATGCAAGGAATGATGTTCTGGGCAGGCAGGAGAAGCATTCTCTCATACTTCTGTGTACTCAGACCCCTCTAAAAACTCTACATCGAGAAGGGTTGGCTTGATTCAGCTTGCAACTGCATTACACTGGTATGTCACGTGTGATTTGCAAGTGCTGAAACCAAGAGTCACCCCTTTTCTTTGAAACAATAAAAATAGATATGAATGTAAAGCACCAAATGTTCAAACATGGTCACAGCCTTCCTTCCTTTCAGGTTGTGGAGGTCCAATATAATATGGCTTCATTTTGAGGTTAAATTTCATACTTGGCACTTCAAGTCTCACTATGAAAGAAAAGTGGTCTTAGCAAACATGTAGAGAGTTACTCATTCATAGTAAAAAACAGAACCCTGCAATTATTTGCAACACCTGATTTTACAATAAGTCACCAAGGAAGCAGTTTGCTATGGAAGGATGTTTACACTAACACTATTTTGTAAAACTGAGGAAGCCTTTCTTCTGTGGCCAACTAAATGAGCAGATGGAGAGATTGAACAGAGTATGAGTCTGGGCTCTGGGGTTAGCAGAAGATTCATGGTGGGGGCTGGGGGGGAGGCCACATCTATGCCTTGGGTATTCTCTTCACTTGAAAGATATTTGGGATAAAAGGACCATGTATATGTGTAGCATTTTCCAGAGTAGCTCCATTTGTGGATATGTCTAGCCCAGATTAAGATTAAAAGTATTTTGAGGTAGAAGTATGGAAATGAAGGCATGTGTGATGAAATGGGATATTTTGCCCCTTTATAGTTCTGTTTATTGTGACAGTGTAGCGCTCAGTTTAGGACACCAGGAAGCTGTACATTTTCATAATTTTTGAAGAGTGGATTTTTCTCTCTAACTAAAGCCCCAAATTTTTGTTCTTCTCCCTCTTTTTTTGTAAATAACCTGCAACTTTTTAAAAGACACCTTGTGAATGTGTGGCTTTATGTCAATTTGTCCATGATTCACTGTAGATTTTGTCAGGAATTTTTCACATGTTCCTCCTGAAAGAAGTGTACAAACTTTTGACCTTGTTAGGTCCTTTTAGTATGTCAAGGTCACATTACATATTTTACTGTCTTGATACTAATTCTAAGATGAGATCCTGAGTGTTACCAATTTATGCATGTGATACATGGAATTACATTGAAGTGGGGATCATTACATTGACTTTAGTAACTTCATCCAGAGGGGAGCCACAAAGATGATCAGAGGGCTGGAGCACTTCTATGAAGACAGGCTGAGAGAGGTGGGGTTGTTCAGCCCCAAGAAGAGAAGGGTCCAGGGAGACCTTATAACAGCCTCCCAGAGGCTGAAGGGGCTACAAGAAAGCTGTGAGGGGGGACTTTTTACAAGGGCATGGAGTGATAGGATGAGGGAGAATGGTTTTAAGCTGAAGGAGGGTAGTTTTATATCAGGTGTCTAGGAAGAAATTATTTCCTGTGAGGGTGCTGAGACATTGGAACATGTTGCCCAGGGAAGCTGTGGATGCTCCATCCCTGGAAATGTTCAAGGTCAGGTTGGATGGGGCTTTGACCAGCCTGCACTAGTGAGATGTTTCCCTTCTTATGCAGGGGGCATGGAATCTTTAATTTACCTTCCAACCTAAGACAGTCTATGATTCTATGGTTCATAAATTTGTGGAAAGTGGAAGGATCGTTACTTACCAGTTTTCAAATACAAACCACATAAATGTAAATGTCAGTTAAACCCAGCAAACTTTATTTTAGCAGGTCACGTTTCCTTTTATAGCTATAACAAATAAATCACAGTAATTTTTATCTTATTATAATTTAATTAGAAAACAGTAATGTTTCGTGTATTTATGTATTCGTTGCCCCTACTCATCATTATAATAAATACTCATCTAACTGGTTAAAAACCCCAAATAATTCATTACTTTGCAGTATAATGGCTATTTAATTTTAGTATTTCATTTATCACTTACAAAATGTCACAGATGTACATGGAATGCATATTACAACATGCCACCTAAGGTCATAACTCTTCTCCATATGCTGTTTCCCTCTTGCTTAACTAAGCAGCGTGTCTCAGATAGACCTATTTTGGATTGCATAGAAGATGCTAATTGAGAGAGTTTCATAGCACCTTGAACCCAGTGCACCAGAGAAATCTACAACACATGCTTAGCACAGCTTTATCCACATGAAAATGTCCCTACACATCTAAACACATCTAAACAGGTCAGGAGGGAAGTACTCGCTGCCCAAAAATCTCAGTGAGTCAGGGTCATGGAGGTTCTGGCTGCAGAGTTGGTAGGGTTTTGATATTATTTGGAAATACACAAAGATTATGTATATTTCAACCCCTTTGAAATGGTGAAGGGATGAGTTTATCCTATTAGGTTCTTAACTTCTGGCATTATCTACTTAGCTTAGGTCTGGGTCTGAACTGAGGCTTCAAGGCTCTTGTACTGTCCCTGTTTTCCATCAGGCAGTCTATGGAGTCTAGACTTAATTCATCTGGGGCAAACACAAAAACAAACTCTGCCTGCCATTTAGTCATATTTTAATGCACAAAAACTTTATGTCATACACATTTACACATATTAAATGCTGAAAATACAAAACTAAGCAAGCAGCATCAGTTTTCTGCCTTGTCAAATCAGTAAGTATTTGCCATAAATTTATCCACCAAAATGACAGTTTAACCTCATTCCATTTTTCAAGGACTGTGAGTCTGTCTCTTCTCCACTGTATGGACTGCCTGGGGCATAGCCACAAAGTCAATACAAGTGAGCAGTCCATACAGCAGCAAGCAATAACTGTGCTACAAAGAAGGGCCCCTGCTGCATCAAGACAAGTCTTTACAGTCTTCTTTTCTTAGACTGCCAGCTCTGTCACCCAATATGCCTGCTTCTTTCTGTATTCCAGGCTATTTCCCCATCTTCACCACTGCCCCTGTCCTACTATATTTTTGGCTATTTTTATTAATTACATTTCACCAGTTACTTGTACAGTATCAGGACTTACAAACCCCAGCCAAGGCTACTAGTTCTGCATACAGAGAACAAGACATAACATAGAAATCCTTGTTATGCCCAAAACTTTCAAGCATGCAAAGAGTGAATGCTGAGAACAAAAAGAAGGCATGAGAGAGATGATAAGCAATCAGAAAAATAATAGTCATAGCCCTGCAGTCACATGGCCAGTGTAAACCATCACATTCTTCACTGTCGCCGTTTTACCCCCACTCATTTTCAATTTTTTAATGGGACTTTCATATTTATTATGTTATAAAGTGCTCTTTCCTAATGCTCTACACATTTTCATTATTCACAGGGTGCCACTTTGGCAAGTATCAGCAGTATATTTATAATTAAGAACTAATATTCACTGCATTGTTAAAACAATAGGATTATACTAGGTAAATATTTAATGTTCCTTTCTTCCACTTTTGGGTGAACTTTATTACTTTCTTTTAAATTAATGTGATTAGCAGTGAGTAAAATCATTAATTTATACCAGCACTCCAAAATGGATGTTTTAGTCTGTGTGTTCAAATCCTGAAGTTCCAACCTGCAAACTTCTTTTTTGTAAATAGTACTGTTTCTTCATTTTACAGCAAATAATTTTACAGCACTTTGGTCATGGATTAGGACACCAGCATGCCACAAATGCCCAAGTTAACCTTCAAAGACCCCTCATTCTGAATATATTTAATCTCAAGATGGTCAGATTCATATGCACAAGGAGCCACTTGGAAACAGTGCTGGCAACATGAATGGTAGTTTGTAAATGCCAAACCTTACACTTGTGGTTTATGGGAAAGTGGTTGTGTTATTTTTTCTGTCAAAGTTGTTAGTGGAGTTTTAGGTTCCAGTTCTAATTACCTTGTTTTCTTTCTCTGTATATCTTCTTTGGCTAGGTTAGGTAGCAAAAGTATTGGTTTAAGCTCAGAGAGTTCTTTATATTTTCCCTTTTGAGCTCACAAAGAAACAAGAGAGAACAAAGACCTAAATTCCAAAATGTGCTCACTGAAGAACCAAAGTATATTCTTATGCATTTCTTTTACCTGTCCTCATCTCAGCTAGGTCAATACTTGCCATATTTATTCCTGTTGATTTAATGGAGCACATTCTTCCCTTCTTGTTAACAAGGCAATTCTTGCAAGACTTAGGACCTATGGTAACTGTAATGAAAAGCAGCATAAAGCAGAAATGAGCTCTTTTACAAACCTAAGTGTTGCTTAGACACTCGTAAAATTTGCTTGCACCAAAAATTATGTATTCAGGATTTGCAAGTGTAGGAGGTGTTGGGGAAATCATGTATTATCAATTATAGGCTTCTTTTCTTTGTTCTTCTCAGTTTATGATGATGACATAAAGAAAAAAGATCCACAGTGCTTTGAGTTCAGTGCACCATCTTCATATTTGTTTTCCCATTTCAGTCTTTCTGCTGCTCTAAAAAAAACATAACTTCTAAGATTGACTTTCATTAGTTTTTAATTTAGCATAATATGTATGCTATTCCTATCTTTTCATCTGTTAACCTCCCGGACCACTGAGATTAATAATAATCTCCTAGGGCATTTCTTCCACTTTCTTGATTAGGATTTTAGAAGGAAGAGATGGAAAACACAGCACCATCCAGATTTTACAGTAAACTTCATGCATCTTTGGACCTGTGTAGTTTATTTACAGTGAGTAAGGAGGAGACGGGATGAGTTCTGCAGAAATAACACGTGAAAAGTACATCAATGCACAGCTTATAAAAGTTTACTGTTAATTCTCATTCTGTGAAGTCATACCCATACATTAGACACAAGTGCACTACTGTCTGCTATAAATGTCTGCAGAAGGAATGTGATTCTCATTAGTCTCTCAAAGGGAAAAGTGAGGTCTGAAGGGGAGAATTCTGCTCCAATTTTATCACTTCCCCCTTATGCTGATGACACTCCTGTGAGGTAAGTGACAGGGAGAAGGACGAGCATATGCAATTTCATTTCCTTTATTACCATTGCCTCTCCATGGTGCAGCAGTGAATTACCTGATACTCCAGGAATCTCACCACCCTCCATACTTGCAGGAAGAGTGGCAAAAGATGGATTTGCATAATGAATGACACTTCTGGGAAGGCCATTGAAGGTGAAGTTAAAGACCACAAGATCTGCTAGTTCACTCAGTCTCACCTTCTTCTTCCAAAAAGGAATGTAAGCACAGGAAGAAATAGCAGAAGTTTTAAGAAGCTGAGTTTTTCTTTCTAACTCAGAGGATCAAGGATGAAAATGCAACACGAGCACTACATACTTTGTGGGAGCCCAGTCATGTTCTTCAGGTCTCAGTTTTTTAACAGATTACCCTGACTGCAACACATTGCATCACATACTGGTTCAGATCTGGGAGCCAACACTTAAAAAATAACTTGTAAGAAATCACATGGTCTCCCAGTTTGGATGAATGAAAATAATAAGGGCTCTCCAACTAATTTTGTGCACTGATTCGTCTAAGACATTCCTTCTCTGTCTCTTTCCAAAAACAATTGAAAATTTCACTTGCCACATATTAATTAACTTTCTCAGAAACACAGAGATAATACTGTAGAGTTAATTCCAGATGTCTTGGAGATTTATTAGCCTCTATGAAGCCTTTGAAAAACCATAAAACTTTTGAAATATCTTTAAAAGCAGTTCTTCAATTTTGCCATAAGAGAGCAACACTCTTATTAAAAGAGTACTTCTTTTAAAATAGTAAGTAGCAAGATCCAGTCATTAGAGCATTAAGATACTGACAGCATGAAGAAAGGATTACATGGTGAAGGAATTGTGAAACCTTTAGCTTTTTCAAATTTGGCCAAGAGAATACAAGAAAGTTGTATATTTATTTCATAAGCCTAACTTGAAATAATCTTACCTCTTTCTTCTCATCATAAAATCCCCACACTTGCATAGATATGAAACTAGTGAGGTACTCATTTTATCATAAGATTATGATCGTATCCTTCGGGTTGAAAGATGTTTTACACAGTACAGCTATTTCCCTTTGCTTCACCTGCATAGGTTAACAGTGAGGTTCTACTGAATTCTTGAGGGACAAATCTGTGATTTTAAGCAGGATTGTTTGGAGGCAACTGCAGGAATATGAACTGGTCGGAATGTTATCATATGGAAGCTAGAAGACTTTCTTTCCTAGAAAGCACAAAATTAAATGCCTGTTATAATAGTCATAGAGCAGCAGATTCTATGGATTAGGAAAAGTAATTATCCAGCTTTGTTTACATTCATAATGACTGTTAGTGCATTTATACTTCAGATCTCAGCTGCTCTGGCACGATGCGAAACACTACCAGGAACATGGTACTGGTTGGTCTGTAATACAGTTTTAGAAGATGAGGGTACCATCCTGATGATTTATGATAACTCTGAAGGTGGCCCATGGCTTCTGTGCAGCTGTATGCACACATCATATGAGATATCCATGCCAGTGTATTTAAAGCTATGTCAAGTACTGGTCAGCTGTGCTGCCCTCTGACATGTTTGTGCATCTCAGTCTCCTTTGACTTTGAAATTTCAGAATTCCAAATGTTTTCCAGCACTTCTGTTTAGTGCTGGAATCACTAAGATCAGATTTGATGTATGCTGTAGGCTGGGAGGGTTGTAGGGCAGTGTGTTCCTGCCTCCCTATCCATCTTAAACTCATTTTCCCCAAATTAATACCCCAGCTTAAACGCTGTCCATCTTGCCCTTCACTGCTTTGCTACCCACAGCTGAGAAACATGGCATGTTAACTGCGAGGATGAAATCAATGTGAGGGGGTAGTTTTGGACTACAAACTGTGTATGAAACTTCTGAAGAAGAGTATGCATTCTCCTCCCAGCCTCAACCAGCTGCCCATCCCTATCCCACACAGCAGAGCACGGCAACACCAAGCATAGGTGAAGACTTCCTCATCCAGTGATGGTATGAAGTGGGGCAGGATGAGACAAGTGTCCCCTTGCCATGGAGCTGCTGATTTATTTTAAATTCCTTCACTGATTTTAGTGAAAAGAAAGGTATATTCAGCTTGTAATTTGAATGTGAGTTCTCTCCTTATCTGACTTTACTTTTGTTATTATCGGTCTGACAGGAACAAGACACATTGCTTACAACATGGAGTATATAGTTCTGCAAACCTTATTAATGCAATTGTATTACAGGACTTAACCCAAAGCTGGTAAAGTCAAGTGAAACTCTTAGTGACTTTGGCGGACACAGCACTTGTCAGGTGGTTGTTGAGGGGTTTAGGCATTATTTATAACACCCCTCTGACTGGGGCTACATGGAGGTGCAACCACTCTATTCTTATTGCAGTTGAAATCCAAGCAGAAAGCGCAGCTGCTATAAATGGGAAACTTCCTTTTTTATATTTTAACCTATGCACACGTACAGAACTTCCGGTTCAGCTACTGAACAGTGTGAAAGTCTCTGAGCTTCACTGCTCTCAACACAGCAAGTACCAAAACTCTGTGTAGTATAATGTGTCTAGACATCTCATATGGACCCTGGAAGAAGACCACATCAAATTTAATTTCTAACAAAAAATTAAGAAGTAATAAATTGTGCTTTGGCTTACCAAGACAGAAGAGAGAGGAAGCTTTTGACCCAGCGTTGGAGAGACAGCTCTCTTCAGTTCTTCATGTGCATATGGTACAGATTATTAGGATTTTCTGTATAGTTTTAATAGCTATCTGCACAGATATGATGCAACAGGAATAGTAAAGTTAATGCTGAACTCAATCAGCTGCAATAATGAACAAGAAAACAACCAACCAACCAACCAACCAAAAAAAAAAAAAAAACCAAACCCAAAACCTAAAGGAAAAAATAAAATAAGTTTCCCTTTCTTTATCTTTGAAGAACTGAGAACGTCACATTCTTGAGGGACTTCCCTACAGTATGCCACAACTTTTAAAAACTGTTTTGGATTACAGTTCTCTGTAGTATTACAGTTTCATTAGTACTGTTTTTTTTCAGTGTTTTCTTTACAGATACACATCTGAGTCTGCATTATTTAGTGTCTGCTCTTCTTGCATAAAGAGCACGTTTAGTAGATGGGATGTGGATACTTAATCAGCATCATCAGACCTGCTGCTCCATTAGGGATGATACATAGAAATCCTAGATAATATGCAAAAAAAGGTCTTAAATTCTGTTCAGACAACATTTCCAGGTAGAACATCCAGACAAATGGTTGCTGTAACTGTATTGAACATCAGTCTAATTCACATTTATGTTGCAATAAGTGATGAGTTCCATCAAAAAATAGCTAAATAACATTATTTGAGGTAAATATTGACCTTTACATAGCTTGAAAAATGAAAATATAACAGGTAATACTTAAGAGTAATCTATCCATCTCTACCTCCACCAGTGGAGCTATTCTGGGTTTATACTACTATTTTTCAGTTCAGAATTTGGCTCAAGACAGAGCAGTAATAAAGGGCATAAAAATAACTATAGATTAAGTGGAATGAACCGGGCTGTTTTTCAGTATTGTAGTTACCAGTTGACAGTATTGAATATTTTTTTAATTTTTGTTTTTTCACAAAAGGACGCATCACATAAAAGTGTCAAATCTCACAGAAATTTGTAGAAATTCAAGGAAGTTATTAAGAGGAGGTACTGACTCATTTTGCACTATGTAAGGCTTTGTCCAATATCTTTGTCAAATATCGAATATATTTGACCAATATCTTTGTTTTGCAGAGAGCTTTCCTTATTTCAATATCGCTGCTGCTGCTGAACTGACAGATGGCCAATAAGGATATAAATGTATGCCCTCTTTACATCAAGCATATTATCTTTTGTAATATATTAGGTCAGACCCTCTCTGGGTTTAAGTCAGGACAGCTCCTTGAAGACTGCATCAGCTTAATTAAAACATAACCTTCTACAGTGACTGAAGTTCTGGCCAGAGGATGCTACCCTACAGCAGCAAGGGGAGTAGACACCAACAGACTGCCTGTGAAATAAGACTGCAGTGTTGATATTGCTTGTGTTTTCCAAACCCCTCCTCAAAATCTTCAAAGTTTGTTTTTTTCTCACCTTATCCACATGAATAACAACGATGATTGAGTCTTCCTATTAATAATCATAGAACCATAGAATGGTTTTATAGAATCATAGAATTGGCTGGGTTGGAAGGGACCTCTGAGTTCATCAAGTCCAACCCTTGATCCACTACCGCTGCGGTTACCAGACCATGGCACTGAGTGCCACATCCAGGCTCTTTTTAAATATCTCCAGGGACAGAGAATCCACTACTTCCCTGGGCAGCCCATTCCAATGTCTGATCACCCTCTCCGTAAAGAAATTCTTTCTAATATCCAACCTAAACCTCCCCTGGCACAACTTGAGACCATGCCCTCTTGTCTTGTTGAAAGTTGCCTGGGAAAAGAGCCCAACCCTGCCCTGGCTCCAGCCTCCTTTCAGGGAGTTGTAGAGAGCGATGAGGTCTCCCCTGAACCTCCTCTTCTCCAGGCTGAACACCCCCAGCTCCCTCAGCCTCTCCTCACAGGACTTGTGCTGGATCCCTTCACCAGCCTGGTTGCCCTCCTTTGGACCTGCTCCAGGACCTCAATCTCCTTCCTGAACTGAGGGGCCCAGAACTGGACACAGGACTCGAGCTGTGGCCTCACCAGGGCTGAGTACAGGGGCAGAATCACTTCCCTGGACCTGCTGGCCACGCTGTTCCTGATCCAGGCCAGGATGCCATTGGCCTTCTTGGCCACCTGGGCACACTGCTGGCTCCTGTTCAGCTTCCTGTCAATCCAGACTCCCAGGTCCCTCTCTGCCTGGCTGCTCTCAGCCACTCTGTGCCCAGCCTGGAGCTCCCCATGGGGTTGTTGTGGCCAAAGTGCAGGACCCGGCACTTGGCCGTGTTGAACCTCATCCCATTGGAATCAGCCCAACTCTCCAGTCTGTCCAGGTCCCTCTGCAGAGCCCTCCTGCCTTCCAGCTGATCCACACTCCCCCCCAGCTTAGTGTCATCTCCAAATTTGCTGATGATGGACTCAATCCCCTCATCTAAATCATCAGTGAAGATATTAAACAGGACTGGGCCCAACACTGATCCCTGGGGGACACCACTGGTGAGCGGCCGCCAACTGGATCAGTACCGTTCAGCACCACTCTCTGGGCCCGGCCCTCCAGCCAGTTCCTAACCCAGCACAGGGTGCTCCTGTCTGAGCCCTGGGCTGACAGCTTTTTCAGGAGAATGCTGTGGGAGATGGTGTCAAAGGCCTTGCTGAAGTCCAGGCAGATTCCATCCACAGCCTTCCCCTCATCCACCAGGCGGGTCACCTGATGATAAAAGGAGATCAGGTTGGTCAGACAGGACCTGCCCTTCCTAACCCCGTGCTGGCTGGGTCTGATCCCTTGTCCATCCTGTAGGAGCTGTGTGATTGCCTCCAGGATGATCTGCTCCATAACCCTGCCAGGCACTGAGGTCAGGCTGACAGGCTTGGAGTTTCCCGGGTCCTCCTTCTGTCCCTTTTTGTGGATTGGCGTGACATTCGCCAACTTCCAATCATCCGGGATGTCCCCAGTGAGCCAGGACTGTTGGTAGATGACAGAGAGAGGCTTGGCGAGCTCTTCTGCCAGCTCCCTCATCACACTTGGGTGGATCCCATTTGGAACCATAGACTTGTGGGGATCCAAGCAGCTCAGTAGATCACTGACTCTTTCCATCTGGATTATAGGGGGGCTGTTCAGATTCTTGTCTCTTTCTACAAGCTCTAGAAGCCATCTGTCCTCAGGATAACCTGTCTTCCTGTTGAAAACTGAGGAAAAGAAGGTGTTAAATACCTCAGCCTTTTCTTCATCTTTGACAACTATATTCCCGCCCATGTCCAGTAAAGAATGGATGTTTTCTTTGCCCCTCCTTTTGCTATTGATGTATCTGTAGAAGGACTTTTTGTTATCCTTCACAGAGGTGGCGAGATTCAGTTCAAGTTGTACCTGTGTCTCTCTAATTTTCTTTCTACGCAACCTCACTATATTCCTAAATTCTTCCTGAGTATTTATCCTTTTTTTCCATAATCGGTAGGTTCTCTTCTTAACCCTAATTTCTTTCGAAAATCTCCCAGTTCAGACCGGTCGTCTTCCCCACCGGCTCGCCTTTAGGCACACTGGGACAGTCTGCTCCTGTGCTTTCAAAATTTGCTTCTTGAAGTACAACCATCCCTCCTGGACCCCTTTATTTTTAAGGGCTGTTTCCCAGTGTACAATCTTAACTAGTCTTCTGAATAGGCCAAAATCTGCCCTCCAGAAGTCCAACGTAGAGGTCTTATTGTGGGCCCTCCCTGCATCCCTGAGTATTGAAAACTACTATTTTCTGATCACTGTGTCCCAGACGTCCACCAACCACCACATCTCCCACCAGCCCCTCTCTGTTTGTGAACAGGAGGTCTAGCAGGGCTCCATCCCTGGTAGGCTCATTTACCAGCTGGAGCAGAAAATTATCCTCTATACACTCTATGAATTTCCTAGTTTTAGTTGGAGAAAAGCTTTAAGATAATCAAGTCCAACTGTTAATCCAGCACTACCAAGTCCACCAGTAAGTCCAAGTACACCCCTAAACACCACATCTATATGTCTTTTACATACCTCCAGGGATGGTGACTCAACCAGTTCCCTTGGCAGACTGTTCCCATTAAAAATATTCTAACATGATATTTAACATTACAAACTATTTTACTTTTACAGTGAAAAGATACGTGTTTACTCTCCCTTTAGCTGCTTTCAGAAAAATAAAACATTTTCAAAGGAAAGAAGTTCAGAACAAACTTAAGCTCATAAAAACTTTTTAGATCTTTACAGGCTTCCAGATGCACTTTGTTAAAGATACAATAGATGATTGCATCTGTTGTATTGTACCTATGAGACATCATGCTGCTTCTTGGACTAAGCCAATTTAAAATATATTGAACCCTATTTTTCTGGTCTCATTCCTCAAGTATACTGTTCCATAGCTTTCTGGGAACAATTTTTCTTTGATTTATTTCCATTCCTGTACCAGTTCCAGAAATAAGCTGCACTATTTTCTGTTAAAAGAGTGTCTTGGATCTATCTAATTATGTCTTTATATGCCATAAAATTTCAGTTATTCCAGCCTCACTCTCTTTAACCACCCTGCCAAATAAACTGTGTTTCCCTCTTCCATAGCCTGTCAGTTCCCCAGGATGTCAATTAACCAAATCTGTTGCATGATGCCCATGTGGCACGTAATTAAGAGCCTAAAGTGGTTTCATCTTCATTTTGAGGGAGATACCACATCAATATTTACTGATGCTGAACTCCAATATGGTAAGCATTCCCTTCACTGTGAAACTGATACTGACTTGATGAAGACTAATTCTTAACTAACTACTGTTTTTTCTGTCCAGCACAGACAAAAAGCCAGAGCAGGAAGAGGCAGTGCCCTGCCTCCTCTGCTCTCCCCAGGATGCTATGGCTTTCAGGCTGTGGATCACAGCTGCAGTAGCAGTTGCTGCCAGAGCCCAGAACCCACACCAGAAAATCCACAGCTTGCACACAAACACATCCACACGACAGTAAACTGTTCTGCAGCCAGGCCCCTAACTTTGAAGCCATTGTGACAGTATGGATATCTGAACCCCACTGGCAGATCTGTCACCTTTGAGTATAAAAGACTTGGTCTCACTGTGGCTGCAACAATCCTTCCAGACATGCTCAGCTGCTGGTTATAATTACATGTTGTAACCACATATTTGCTATTTGCAATCCCATTGTTCATGAACTCCAGAAAAAACAAGAAATAAAAGTTGTTTTAGGAAGTAAAAAAAAAAATTGTCTTCTTATGAACAAGAAGGATTTCAAACAACAAAAAAAAGGCACTCAGAAGTGCAACCATGGACTGGAGGCTTGGGCTTAGGAACTCCATTTCTCTTTAAAGACTTATGAATTCTTTGTAAAGCCACATTGTAAGCATTTGAATTCCCTGCCCATGGTGTACATACACAAGATAGTTAGTATGTCTTAGAAACAAAATGTAAACAGACCTTTTCAATTAGCTACAGAGGGAGCCTCAGAAATCAAATGCTAAAGTGCAGGCCTGTGGAAGCTGAAGGAGAGCATTGGGATTTATTTATTTATTTGCTGGAGTGACACACTTTCTGAGAACTAAATTGACACTGCTCCAACTCAGTGGGTGAAGGAAATAAAAAGGCTTTCATTCTCCCCATACCATGAGAAGGAAAGTGGTGCCTCAATTATATAAGGAAATGGGCAGCTACAGAGTGGATAAAAACAAGTTCCTCCCATTCCTGCAGAAGTCAGGCACTGTCAGGAGCTGATGACAAACACGGGTGGGAAACCACATAGGCTAGATATACTAGATTCTCCAGAACAAAGGAGTGAGCAGGAGATAAGGCTGAAGTCTGTTCTTTGATCTCCACCCAGTAATGCTGCTCCTCCTGTCCAGCTCATCTTAGAGATGCACAATCCAGCACTAAGGGACACTTCTTTTCTTAGGTTTGATAGGTCAGTTACGGTCTATATTGGAAGATGCTGGAGAAGATCAAAAGGCTGGAAGACTCTGAGGAAATAAGCCCTGGGAATTTACTGGCACAGAAAGGGAAAATGCAGAAGGATAATCAACAAAATTGAAGGAGAGCTGGAGGCAACTGGGAAATTTCCCTTTTCAAGACCAAGTCTGACAAATAAAGGAAATAAAACCTTTCACTCAGTCCTGTCTGTGTAAGCAAACTAAAGGGAAGGTTATAGTTCCTTCCCTATCTCAGAGTCTGGCCCTACCTGACAGGTATAGCTCATTTTCCTCCCAACCCTGGAGCACTGAAGATGAGTCTGAGGTATAAAATCACTCCCTGTGATGGTTGTTGCTCCTCCCATGCAACTGGGCAAAGAAAGGGAAATCATAGCTAATGTTTTTCCCTTTGAACTGAGGGAATAGCTAATGTTTTTCCCTCCCTTTCTATTCAAAACAAGGGAGAACCATTAATTAGACTAGACACAGACTGGAGCAAATTTTGCTATCATTGAAGGGTATTAGGTCTATGAGATGTCCTTGACCATTATGACCTAGCTTTCCATTTCTTTCTTTGAAAACTTGTGTAGCTCAGTGACTACTGTTCGATAAAAATGGACACATATCCAGCTGGTAGAGATGTGAAATGGATAACTTCTAGTGAATTTATGATATGATCTTCAGTGTATCAAGTTAATCTATTAACCAGTGAGAACCATCATTTCAAAACAAAGTTAATACTGTGCAGCTACCGAAATGGTGCATGCAAATATGCTTAATTAACCATGAACATGGTCAATATATAGTGAAGATAATTGCATACCTAACATAAATTACTAGGTGGAAAGAAAAAACATCCAAAATATTATTGAGAGTTGAGTACAAGGAAGTCATATTAGTATTCACAACATAATAATATGGCTCTATCACACAGTGAGACAGAATGAGAGAGAGACAAGTGTAAGAGAGTTTAGCACACCCTTGCTCTTAGACAAACTGCAAAAATACAGAGGATAACAGGGGGAAAAAAACACAAAACAAACAAAAAAACAAAAAACAAACAAACAAAAAACCCAAAAAACCCAAGAAAAACCTAACAGAGAAGAAAAAAATCAACTTTGTTTGCAAGGCAAGAATGAAAGTACACGGATACAATCCTGAAATGGGTTCAGCATAACTGCAAACAGAAATATTTGAGAGGCACATTCAAAAAGAGGATGCATCTTGACTTGCAGAGGAAGTGAGTGCCAGATGGAACAGAATGAGAAAACTCCAGGGGGAATAACAAGAGACAAGTCTGTGAGCATGCAAGGTATTTAAAGTCAGAAGACTTGGAACAATGCTAGGTAGAGTTCTAAAGATCGGAAGTCAAAGATGAAGGCAAAGGAACCAGATCAGAATGACATTTCTCTTAAAAAGCTATAGGAGCTCTGAATCCCTCAATTTTTAAAGATGATGTTTGGGTGAAAATAAATCTTGAGTATGACAGTGATTTAAGGTATACACTTAACACACATTTCATCAAAGAAAAGGAACACATGCAGTGCAGTCAATTAATATTTCCCTCACTTTCTAAGTGGCTTTTGTTTCCTTGCTGAGGAGAGCAACATCCGGAGGTTGATCTGGATGGGAAAAAGGGAATGTCATGTTCAGGCCAGGAGGGTGGCTATAAGCCAGTTAGGTACAGTGAAAGGTTAAGTGCCAGTCTAGACTGTAATACTAAGGCAAAGAGGCAGCAGACTCTTTGTGGGAGCCATTTCTAATGGGACAGGGGCAATTGGCCAACACCATCTAGTTGCCACCAACTGGCTGCCACTAACAGCGTGCTGGAAACACCAGCACCACTGAGTCTCTGTAGGGTGAACTGGCTGCTGAAGGGCAGACAAAGGCAGACTATTGTCTCACACCCTTTCTAACATACTTTATGCCTAAACCTAGTAGCAGCATTCTTAATACACCATTTTCTGCACTACTCTTTTAATATCCCACTTTCCATGAGACAGCATAAAACAGCTATGCTGCTCTAAGAACAAACTGGAGATGAACTCATTACCCAAGGCTGAGTCCCAATTCTGCTGCTGCTGGACCTGAAGAGGTGGGAAAGAAGCTTCATTTTTTTAATGAACTACATTTTGTGTGTTTGTCAGCTTACTCATATGTTCATGTGCATTGTAAAACTTCAGCTCTTAGAATTACATGACCATGTGAAGATTTAAGTATTTAATCTTATGACACATTTGCTGTAGTTCAAATTAGAGGAAAAAAATTGTTCTGCACAAAACTTGAGCCAAATAGCAAAATGCTATCAGTGGGAAGCAAAGTGATTCCTCTGGGTATTATTAAATGATATGCAAGCCAATAACATTATTTCTAAACATTCACAGTCCCCGGCCCCACTTTGAGGGCAGGCATTTAGGGGAGTCAGGAGAAACCTCTCTGGACTTGCTTATATTCTGTCACAGCCCAGCAATGGCTGCAGCAGTCTCACCTGATGCTATAAAGACAAGTGTTACAGTGTTTTATATTGGAACCAGAAAATACGCATTTTAAAGGAATTAGCCTGGTAAAAATAATAGAATCACAGAATGGTTTGGACTGGAAGAGACCTTTAAATATCATCTAGCCCAACCCCCCAGGATTGAGCAGAGACATCTCAATTGGATCAAGTTTCTCAGAGCCTCATCCAACCTGACCCTGAATGTCTACAGGGCTGGGGCATCTGACACCTTTCTGGGCAACCTGTTCCAGTGTTTGGCCACCCTCATCATAAAAAATTTCTTTCTTACGTCTCATCTGAATCTACCCTCTTTCAGTTTGAAACCATTACCCCTTACCATTTTCTTAACAGGCCCCATTAAGAAAAAAACAAAAAACCCTCAAAGTTGAAATCGATATATGAACTTATACCTTTGAGGAACTTTTTTCAATGTGGGGAGAGGGGGTACCCTTTCCCCGTTCACATACACAGACACACACCATTGAAACCTGTGGGAAAAGTGATTGATCGTGCAAGTGTTGGGTTCTCATTTACCCAGTACAACTTACTGCTTACCAGCAAGTTAGGAACCTTATGGATTCACAAGCATGTGCTTGCACTATCACATAATCACTGAAAGAGAATGAGCAATGAAGAAAGGGGATGTCTATGTGCTATACAGAGCTTGTGCTGTATTGAGCCCTGTGAGATGGAGTGCTCTGTCTAACATCTGTACAGCTGGATGTGGCTGCACTCACACTGCATTTGCTCACAGGGCAAGATGAAAGCAAATTCCTGAAAAATGAACCTTCTCCCATTCCCCAAGAAAATGAGAAGCTAACTCAGGGTATTTGGAGCAGCTGTCAATTCCATTTGTGTTTCCCTGTATTCAAGGATAACTGTTTCATTTTCTGCTTGGCTATCAGCATTAATCAACTACTAATAACAAATCAAAAAAAGGTCCAGACTTGTGCTTTTGTGCTGGGACAGTGCAAAGCCTGCAAGCCAGCACCTGAATGGAAGAGGCACGTGAACCCTGGGGAAACCAAGGCTCCTGTGCACCAGAGAGTCAGTACTGGCTTCCTGGCTGTAGCAGGCAGTGAAGCACAGCAGTGTAATACACAGAAACAGACTGTGCTTTCTTATCAACATGTTCAGGCTTAGGGGGCAGGGAGGTAAAGAGCAGTGGAGAAAAAGCAAAAGCATATGTTGTTTGTGCTATGTGTTAAGCCTGGTGCAGCAAGGTTGAGAGAACACTGGAGCAGGCTGGAAAGCCAAGTTTGATAACTGCCTTTGCTATGGCAAGAGTAGGAAAAGGTGAGAAAAAGTACTGTATGGTTGGGGAAGGGATGAGTTAGCCTGGTATTTGTTTATTTAAATTTTAAACAGTCAGCCCTTATGCACTCCTTACTACATGGTCAATCCCACTGTGTACGTGTCAGCACTAAGGCTGGGACAGTGATTACCAACCCTATATTACTACTTTTGCTCATCTCAGGTGTGTCCTTAGAACATCCAGGTGAAACCGGCTCCTCCAAATGAAAACCATCATGCAAGGTTAAATTCCAAACCTTTAGCAATGAAACTGGAGCAGGATGAGACCAGCCTACCACATGAGATGCTAGAGCTGGGCTTCTAAGGTTAGCAAAATTAGTGTCAGCTCTGGATCCAGCACAAGGAACCTGATTTTGTCTCAAGGCTTTTCACCTCAAGAAAACTTGAAGAAAATCAGACTCATTGGAGTGAAGTAATGGTCTGGAAGAAAAGAGATTGAACTTGTTAGACCTCAGTGCTCCCAGACAGATTAGTGACACAGCTACAACTGCATCAGCCTGGAACACACTATACAGCAGCAGATCCTACTACTTTCTTGAGAAGTATTCAGGGAAAAAAAAAAAAAAGGTAGGCTAGAGTGTGGGTTTTAAGCTACCTTCCCTGGGCATGGATGGAAGCTGGACAGAACAGTTTTGATTCCTCTTTGGTCTGTGTCAGAAATCAGGATATGTTGTTGCTTAAGACTGCAGATTTGTGTGGTTTGATTCTATCCCTACTCTGAAAACCTTTGCAAAATGCATAAAATGTGTCATGTGAAATAACACTGATGGAGAGATACACTGGAGTTTATTATTCTTTGTAGCCACTCAGTTTTCTTCTGGAGACCTGCCTCTGCTTCATTCTCAAATTCCAAATTTTCCAGATCAATTAGTACAGGAGAAAAGTTTCCTGCATTCTCTAATTTAAAGAATCCCATGCACCCCTGGGAAAATGAAAATTTTGAGAAAATATTTCCATTTTCCAAAACAACATTTTGGAACTAACTAGAGTGCTTCATTTCAAAATGTCAGTGATGTTTTGAATTGCTGTTTTAACTCAGATTGTCACTTAAATATCACTGTGCAAGAAAATGTCAATTTGAAGTAGAATATTTCAATCCAATGTATCATTTCTAGAGAACATTTGGTAGAAACTAGAGGGAAATGTATACCCTTCAAAGGACAGATACATTAGCAACAGTCTAACATTTGATGGTATTGTTGCAAACCTTGGAAAACATTTCAAAATCATGCTACTCATTTGTCTTAATTTTCTTTAATGCAACAGGGAAATTCCCAGAGAGACAAGGTATATCTTTTCTTGATCTGCAGTCTTACAGAAATCTGCTAAAGAGTGAATAGTAAGGATATTTTACACTTCAAGAACAATTATTTATCATATCTGTGACATACAGGGATTAGATTTCACATAAAAAATTGTGGCTGTGTTATTTCTTTTTCCCTTCTAACATTTCTATTACACAGCATTAAGTAAATAATAATTCCCCAACCTAACAGACAAACACATGTTGCTATCAACATTCATTAGGAGAAGGTGCAGCCTCAGGTTCTTCTTTATATTTTTATCTTACCAATATGGTCCAGCTGAGTGAATAGTGCCTGGGTCATAAGATGATGAAGCAGGATATGCAGATTTCACCATTCTCTTAAACTCAGGCCATCAAACTGTGAATTCATCATTGAAAAACAATTAATGCATTTAAATCACAAGAAAAATTTGTGTGTTTTCTTATTAGAAATTAATCAGAAAAGCAGGTCTAGGAGTATTATCTATTTACACTTTTTATTAGAGCATTTATATCATTATACTCTGTTTCTCTGTTTCAATTCTCCCTCCCCCCAAATAAACTCTTTTCTTTTTGCTCTGAAGTATTCATGCCATATAAATCTCATGTTTCTCATACAATTGACTGTAATTTCTTTTATTGCACTCTATTTTATATACTAGATCCTCCAGTTTCCACACAGAGTAGGTGAGACAGAGACAAAAGAGCGAATCCCATCCAACTTTTGCATTGAGTGCAAAGGGCCACAAAGCTGTTGGTGGTGTAATTGTATAAATAATTTAAAAAGCAAAGAAAATAGATGTGGAATGCAATTGCTGAACATACACTTTCTGTCACAGTTGGTTATTTTTCTTCAAGGAAATGAAGTTAGTTTTATTCTACTCCCAAGCTGTTAAAAATACACACACACACAAACACACTCAAAGGCATATTATAGCAATAAAGGATGAAAGTATTTTCCTGCATTACTTACTTCAGCCAAGTCACCCTATCTTTTGTCAGTGTCTTTGTCAGTGCATCTTTGCTATATTCTCTGATTTTCTGGTCATTTATATATACTAAGCTAACATGTAATGTTACTACTGGAAAATGTATGTGAAAAGCAGCCTAAGAATTTGGGGAAACATCTGCTCTTTCTGCTCTCCCTGATGGTCTCCTAAAGATACAGGGCACAAACCTGGGGCTAAATACCTGTTCTGCAGCAGAGTAGCCCTGCTCTCCACTACACAGGTGCTGGGAGGATGAATTTGTTGGCATGTGCAGCTGTTTCTACACTGTAATGATGACTGACAAAGAAAAACTCATGTATAAACCCAAGAAAATGGAAGTTCCTTTCACAGATGCTCCTGAGTCCTGGTTTTGGGGTTTTGGACATACAGGAGGTGTGGTTCTTTCCTCTTCTGTCCAGGGGAGCCCAGCAGTTACAGCTGAGCAAAGACACTGCACAGTCACACTGCACCAGGACTCACAAGAAGGTTCCTTGCTAGACAGACCCTCTTCAGCCAAGCCCAAGCAAACTTCTCTGTGTCCTACTTAGTAAGAGTAGGACAGGCTTGTCCCACAAAAACAGCTAAAGCAGTTCTCATTTACTGAGATGGCTGGTTTAAAGCAAAGCATACATTTCACAGCCCTGGCTTAAGAACACATGGAGAAGGCTTGTCTGCTCAGGAGAGTCACTGCCTGGAGAGGGAGTTGCAGTACCTTGGTTAATTCCCCTGAGGGTGTTCATCTCATTTATATCCTGTGGAGAAAACACATTGATGGGTTATCACCTCATCACTGCGATGCAACCTCGAAGGATGCAGACACCCCTGTGGCACTCAGGTGGATGTGCTGCCAGTATCAGCAAAGACATATCACAACCACTGTGCTTGTTACCTCCCACATTGGGGCCTTTGGATAATTGGGAGAAACAGGAGGACCATGGGACCTACTAGACTGATTCTCATGTGGAAAGTGAATTATCAAATACTAACAGGATTTTAGGACCATTTGTTATGAAGAATGGTGCCTCTGAGGTGCAGTGACTCTGGTAGTTGACTGACAAATTACTCAGATTTCTGTCAAGACTTGGAGAAAAAAACATGGAGGGTCCCAAAAACATCTCCTTTCTCACATTGTGTAGTTAACACTTGCATAGGGGCACAAGAGATTTCTGTGGGTTTAAGTGTGGAAACCTGCTGTTAAATACAAACATTATATTATAGACCTGTACATCCCATGGGTCAGTCACCTTTACTGAGAAAGACACTTCAGAGCAGATCTATAACCTTCCATTATACCAGAGCTGATTCCTCAGAAAGCTCTGTAGAGGCATTACTAGATGATCTTTTCTTCTATAGCAGAGAGCCTCCCTGCTGCTGAGGGACTGTGCTGTATGCATTTCCCCATATGGTAAATATACTTTATGTGACAGAACACTTCTGTAATGCCTTTTTGGGGAGGCTGCTCTTACTGAACAGGTCTTTGCATGATGAGCATAGCTGTTGTCAGATTTGGACTGTAGCTAAGAACTAAACTTTGTTCTCAGCCTGACTTTCCATGCCCTGCTACCCTTTCCACTGTCGCCTATAGCTGGTAAAGTGCATAGTGTTGTTCTGTTAAACAGCTCCTGCACACAGTCTGACTTTGTATTCTGCACATCCATAGGCATTGCCTGATGAGAGGGGGCATTGTACTGTCAAGAGCTGCTGGTTGGAAAAAATACTTCTGATCATGTATAGTGCTATTGTTGTTCAGCATCACTGCTTGACTGGCAAAGCTGTATCCTAACTTCTGTTACAACATTCAGAGGAAACGTATGTCTGTGGGGAAACCTGGCAACAACCCCCCAGGGGCTTAAGACTGGTGAGTGGCAGAGTCCTGTGTGAGATGCAAAGTTCACTCTTTCTTCCAAGGAGAAGACACTCAGGAAGACTGTAAATAATTCAGAATTTATTTTCCTTTTCTGTGAACATCATGTCAAGTGCTCAGATGGCACTTGCCTAGTGCAGCTCAATACTGATTAAGCCTGTGGAAGTCCATCTTTTTTGTTAGAGATGATGAAAAGGCATCAGCTGACTACAGCAATGGGCTGGGGAAGGCACTGGGAGGTCAGAAGATCATCAGAGCACAGAGATGGAGATACCATGAGCCAACATCCGAGCTTTGAATTTATTTCAAAGAGAGGATGAAATGTTTAAAATTATTGATTGCAGTGAACAAGAAGGAACCTTTGGACAAGCTGTTTTATGTGCAGCACCAACCTGCAATGCCACTAGAATGAGGTATACACACCCTCATGCAGCATAACATTACTAACAACCCTTAGGCTGCCATCGGTGGAGGGAGCTGAAAGCCTTTCATCAGGAAAGGGTTCCACCTGCATAGCTGATGGGAAAACTCAGTTGTAGAGAAGTGAAGGCCACTCAGCCATGCTGAGTCAGAACTATTCATAATCCAGGCATGTGGAGTATTCTAGGTCTGGGTGGTGCCTCTGCTTCACCTGTGCCACAGGAGAGGCTATAGGCACCACAAAAGCCAGCTCTGAATCTTTTTTTATGTTGCAGTGGGTTAACCACCCGTAGCACAGAAAAACTTGAGGAAAAAGAGGCACTGGAAAATGTGCATGTACGCACTTGGGTTAGCTGCAAACATTTGGCTGTAGCTTAGTGAAGAGTTCAATTGCCTGGAAAGCTGCCACAACAGTGCTTCAGTTTATTATCCTGAACTGTGTCTACTCCCTTTTCTGTCTTGTAACTCCTTTAACACTGTGTAACTATTTTGATAATAACCCCTCAAATCCATGTTTCAACAAAGGCAGCAGATTGACCATGATTGTTAAAAAAAAAAACACAATACAATAACAACAAAACAAAAGACAAACAAACAAAACAAAACAAACACAAAACAAAACAAAAAACAAAACAAACAAAAAAAAAACAATCAAAACTTGCTTTGTCCCTAGGTTGTGGTGCTACACTGGATGGGAAAGGGAGGGTGCTAGAGAAGGATGCTTCATTTTATTTACATCCAGATAGCTATCTAAGTGCTGCCAAGACAGTCAAATGGAATTCTTAAGGCTTGTGTCGTACATATGTTCAATGACTGTGGTAGAAATAAGCAAGAGGATGTTCCAACACTTGTGTGTCATCTCCAAAGAAATCACATCAACACTAATTTTCAAAGCTAGTTAAGTTGGACACCTGAATTAATCTTCTAGCTATCCCCCATTGCCCTAGATCCCTAAATAAAATTTAAATTCAGCTACCTGCTCTAGAATATAAAACTCTTCATACCTGTCCATAGTGGGATCTCTGGGTAAAAAACAAAGTCAAAAAACAAGACAAAGGGCCTTCTTCAGTTCAAGAGCAGTTTCTTACTTTTCCTTTCTTTAAATGCAGCAATGCAAGTATCTGTCTTACTTTGTTGTAGATTATGGATGTGTGACTGCTAGCTACACAGTGCAACGAAAATTAAATCTTCACCCGATGGGCTTAGATGGAACTTGCAAGAAGCAACATAAATAAAATGTATTATTCATTTCTTCCTCATTTATTTGCTGTTACGGATATGAGAGTTTGCTGTTGAAGTGGCTTATGATTTTAGAATGCAATAAAAATGAAATCAATGGCCAATATGTCCAACATTTAAAAACAATACTTTATGCTATAAAACTTTATTTTGTATGGTGCCTTTCATACCAAGTACATCCCAACAGGTTATGCATACTGAAAGAATATAATTACAGAGATAAATAATATATAGGAAAGCGAAAGTGCAATTAGATACTAGCAAGGGGAAAAACAAATGATATACTGTAGAGCAAATCTTTCTCTTGTTTAGCTTTGTAAAAGGATATTGGTGCATAAGGATTAATATGGTGGGTACCAGTGGAAGTGGCAAATACCCTGTCATGCTCCATTATCAACCACTACACTGGAGGATATGCTAATGTCTAAAAGGCATCAAATCAAGGCCATAAAAGCTAATGGGACGCATTTGCTTTCACTGTATATTGGATCAAGCTTGAGAGTACTTACTGAATCAGTAACATATGTTACTTTTTTTCATTTAGATCTCCACGTGAAAAGAATAAAGACCCCAAAGACCTTTTACAACAATGACAAGTCACCGAAGGAAACGGGAAAATTATTTTAACTCTGGAAACTTAATGCCCTCCTAGCACTTTTTACCCAAGTGTCATTTGACAAGATACTTGGAAGAAAATATGTTTTCAAAGTGTAAAAATAAATGGAAACTATTAGGTTCTTCTCTAATGCAAAATGCAGTGACTATGGTAGTTGACTGACAAATTACTTCCATTAGGCAATTTTTTTTTCTGATATAGAAGTTCAAGTCCTCAACATACAATTGGAAAAGAACTATATCCTATGGTGGAAAAAAACAAACAAAATACTTGCGCACAAGCAGACTAGAATGCAGAATAAAAAAAATGTAGTAAAAATACTGTCCTTAAGCTACTATATATTTCAGCTTCAAACTCCACATTTAAAAAACTTGGGATAGATTCTGTTTTCTATATGACAGGAAAAGTATGTTTGCAGATACTCAAAAGAAGTAATACAGCTTCGTTTCTTTTTAAGCATATTGTGCTGATTTTATAGGTAACAAATGTTTTTCAAACATTTATGAATGAACAAGGTGGAAACAGAAAATTTTAAAGGAAGAGTTATTTTTAAGAAAAAAAAAAGAGAGTGGACTAAACATGTTAAGAAAATGAAGGTTGAGGATTACTTCTGTTTATTACTATATCCTGATGGTAAAATGAGGGAAATAAAAAATATTACAAAGAAAGAACAGAGATTACATTAAAAAGAGCAAATTCAATCTGAAAATCAAAACTTTAGGAAACTGCAAAGAAGTAGATGTCTGAGCTAGTTCTCCAACAGAACTTATCACAGGGAAGAATGAAGTAGTAGTTTCCAAATGCAGCTGGACTGGTTCTAGGTGAGATGGTGTCCCACAGGAGGCCAGACTTACTGCTCAGGAGAGCTCCTTCCAACCACTATCCCATCTTCCTATAAGCTATTGCTGAACAAACACACTTGGGTCTATTCAAAACCTATCCAAATCTTCCCAGCTTCAGGAATCTTCTTTCCATTCCAGTCTTAACCATCTTTTACAAGCTCTTTCCTTCCTCCAGTTTCCCAAATTCCTTCTCCTGTCCCAGATTTTGTTCCTTTCTAACTTGAAGGGTCAGTATCTAAAACAAATCTTCCTACCAGTCTTATCACTGCTTCACAAATCTCCCACCCAGTACACATTGTGCATCTGAAGTCTCTAGTTCCTCTTCCAACTCAGGCCTGAAGAAAGTCTCCCCTAAGACATGGCATAAGTATGAAGTCAAAGAAAAACAGATCTTGGCAGTGACCACTGAGAAGGTGCTGGAAAAATGCAAGTATTTTCATTCTCTAAGGGGAATGCATCTTCCTGATAGGCTTGGAAGAAAAAGGGAGCACTAAAAATCATGCTACCAACAAGGAAGACAAGCTCTGTTAGTCTATTTTATTTTAACATGCAATAACAGTTGGTCAGTTATTTTGTATTATCTGGATCTACCTGGTTATCTGGGTTAACACATGCACTCACCTCACCCTCTCCCTCCCCCCCTCCCAAAAAAAAAAAAAAAAAGGGATTGTGATTTCAGAGAAACATTTACTAGAGAAAACAACCTATCATTTGAGCTTTACCAAAGACATGGCCAGGCAGGCCTGTGAAAACACAGAGCTTTGCCCTCCCACTAAAACACACTACCCAGCAAACACTTTCAGGGAAAACCATTCTAAACAATATAATAGTCAAGATTTATGAAGTTAAGCTTCTTCCTGGTAATCTGACTCTGGTTCCTCCAGATTTTTTTCTATATCTTTATAAATATGTATCATGTAGATAGCATGAAGGGTCTTAAATTGTATCATCATGTAAATCAAATAAACTATCCGTGTTCCTGGGAACTAATATTGGTTCTGGTAGCTAGTTTAGTCTAACGTGGAAAAGCATAATCAGATCCAGTGTCTACTTAAACCTCGACTAATTCAGTGTAGAGAAACCCACACATTTTAAACAATGAGAGTAATTACTTGTTGGAACAACACACATAGGATCATAGTGGATTTTGCAATTTATCACTGAATGTTGAATATCTTTCCAGAAACTGCTACTCTGGGCAAACAAAGACACCACTCAACTGCTCTTAGAGACCTTACATGCATTAGCAATGTATCTCTGGTCTGTACTGTAAAGGCTCTCAGGCAGAATGTTCTTACGGTTCTTTGAACTTACAAAAAACCCCCAAAAAACAAAATAGCAAGCTTACCTGGCCATTTCTGGAGCAGTATTCCTACTGCAAGAATAACAAAATTAATCTTTCCACTGTAAATAAAGTTTTTTAACATAGGGAATCCCAAATTTAGATGCCTGTATGCCACAGAAAGGGAATTTCAGGGCACCATGCTAGCTGTAGAGCCAGTAATTCTAACAGCTTTTAGGTCATGCATCCACCACTGCCATCTGTCATGAAGCAGGAGCAGCAGCTCTTGGCTGTGGATACAATAACAAAAAGATATTGATACTCAGGCAATTACACCTCCATATCCTCAGTGGAAGAGTTAATAAGCAGATCTTTCTACACTAAGCAGAGTAACTTGTATGCATGTTGTGATCTCTGTATTAGATCTTATTTATGTTTAGAGAGGGAAGAGCTGGAAGTCAGAAAGCAAAAACCTTCCATACAAAGGCAGCTCCTCAAAAGTAGTAATAAAAACAAATAAAACACCATTAGGTGTGAGTGGATTTTAAAGAACCCTCGTGCTGTGAGCTAAGCATAGCTGCATTACAAGCAGCATCCACCTTCTAGGCTGGTTGGTTCACTAATGTCCCATGTGGTCCAGTTAGACATTTACACCTTGCTTGACCTGGACCCTTGGAGGCAGTTCAGTTTGTAATAGTAAATTCCCACTGAAACCTAGATTAATATAAGTGTCTGGGAATATTAAGTTTACTACACAGTACTATCTCAAGCACCAGTATACAGATGAGTAAAGCATTTATATTTACTTAAACACTTTATTTTAAAGACGATAGATTTTTGTAGCTCAAAGTGCCAGCTGAGCAGAATGACTGACGATTGTGAGACATCTAGTGGGAGAAAAAGGCTATTCAGCTACTGAGGCACACACTAATACACGGAGTCAGGTAATCTTGCAAACACAGCAATAGTGAGCAGAACTGCTGTGAGAAACACAAGGGTACTTGCACCTGAGTGCCTGGGAGAAGTCATCTGCTAGTTTGAGTGTCCTCAAAGCACAAACTCCTTCTGCTCCCCCATTTTAGTCTGGCAACACAGCTGCAGTGAAGCATTCAATGCAGCGAAGTCACTGGTGAAGGTAGAGCAGCCCAGGTATCAGCATGGACTGATAACCTCAGCATGTTATCTGGGTCTTACAGAGCCCATACTTGGCACTCACCTTTTCCTCCCTGTACCCATTGCCACTTCTCCTGGACATAAAGGATCTAAGTAAGCTAAAGTTGGTCACACCATAGATTTATCCAGTTCAGCATTCCTCTCTAGGAAGAGAGGAATACCTCCTGAAGAGGTACAGAACTGCCCAGAGTACCTTCTCAGCTTCCAGCAGTTGTTCAGAAACTCCTCTGTCAGAAACTTTACATTTGTGTCAAACAGCATTTTCTTCCATTCAAGTTGTACTTTCTAATCCTTGCTAACTTTTGGCATTCACAAACCTATGCCAATGTTTTCCATACTTCAGTGCCTGTGGTGAGATACCTCAGACTTCAAGTCTGGCACTACCTTGCTTCATTTAATGTCTCCCAGTTCTGGCATTATTGCAAAAAATTGTGAACACTTTCTATATACGTTATCTGTATCACTCACAGTTTTACAGCCATCTCTGCTGTTCTCCTCTAATTTTTTTTTTTTTTTTTTTTTTTTCAGGTAGAAAATAATTTTCTGTTTAGTTGATTCTTGAATAGATGCTGTTGCAAATCTCTGCTCAACTTTGACATCCCTTGAAATTTTTTTTTATTTTTTCTAGTAGCATACTGGCATTTCCTTTTTTTGTTTACTTTCTCCTTCCTAGTAACTTTCTATTCCATGCTGAATTGCCACTGCAGAGCTGATATTTTCACAGAAATATCTTTCTGAGAGATAATAACTGGTGTTGAACTGCACACTGTGTCTGTTTGTTTCCCCAAATGCATCTTTTCATGTTTGGCAGCACTGGACTTCACTAAGTATTGAATCCACCAGCCTACCAGCAGCATGAGTTCATTCTGCAGGGTAAGTAACCCTTCACAGCTGTTCCTTGGTATTGCTGCCCTGAGCAATTACAACATGCAAAATTTGTCATCCTCTTCCCACTCCCCTGTTAGAATCATAGAATGGCAGGGATTGGAAGGGACCTCTGGAGACCATTGAGTCCAACCTCCCTGCCAAAGCAGGGAGCACAGAAACACATCCAGACAGCTCTTGAAAGTCTCTGGAGAAGAAAACTCCACAACCTCTCTGGACAGCCTGTTCCGGTGCTCCACTACCCTTAGAGTAAAAAAGATTTTCCTCATGTTCAGGTGGAACTTTCTGTGTCCCAGTGTGTGTCCATTGCCTCTTGTCCAATCACAGGACACCACTGAAAAGAGATTGGCCTCTTCCTTCCTCCTGACACCCACCCTTCAGATATTTATATACATCAGGATGATCCCCTCTCAGTCTTCTCTTCTCCAGACTAAATGGTCCCAGGTCTCTCATCCTTTCCTTCTAAGGCAGATGTTCCAGTCCCTTGATCATCCTTGTCACCCTGTTCTACATTATTTATGAATAAATCAAATAGTACAGATCCTAGAACAGATTCCCAGAGAACTGAAATAAGGACTTCTATTCCTACCTACCTATTCCTTCTATTTCATTTCTACCTGAAACCAATTTTTAATCCATGAAGTGCCTTTATTCTCATTTTGTCACAGATTAGGAGTTTTCTCAACACTGTCAAAAGTCTTCTGGGGATGAATACGGGTTAATGTAACCAGGAGCTTCTTCAAAGAGGTCCAACATATTTCTGAGATGCTATTTTCTTCCTGTAAAGTCACAACCATGTTTCTCCACTATGGCATGTAAATCCGTATCTAATTATTAGATATAACTCCTTAACTCAGTTTTTATCAAATTTTCCAGTAGGACTTATTAAGACTCATTTTTCTGCTGTTGCTTGATTCCCATGCTGTGCTGCTAACACACTTCCGAAATCCCAGAGGTACATATCCCATATAAGTATTCTTAATTACCCACATTCCAAGCACATGAAAGTTGAAGCTTCATCTTCATTATGCTAAAATGAGTTTAACATGCACATGAGAGACATAATGAAGATTAAGAAGTCCCACCTTTATAGTACCATCCTTGAAGAAGAAATAAGATTAAAGCCATTTTGCAGTGGTGCCACAGAGCCTGAAATGAGCTCCCCTGCACCCTCTGCTCTGCAAGGCTCATTGTTATCATCTCTCATCCCCAGTGGCTGCCTCAGGCAAAATCAAACCCACCCTTGGGGGACATAACAATCAAAGAATAGAGGGTGAACTACAGCCAGCTTTTATAATCCTGAGATGAGGCTGCCTCAAAGATGGATGTCCCTATCTGAATGTGCATTTGGTATCTCTGGACTTTTTAAGGCTCTCATCCCTTGCCTCTTAGAAATAACTTACAATTAAGTCAATGCCTACTGAGAACAATTCCAGATCAGGACAGGAGACTTTCCCCTGATTTCATTGAGCTTGTAAGGCATATACGAGGTTAAGCACAGATAAATGAGAGCCAGGTAAAATTAGAGAGACCTATTTCTCTTCTTGACATTGCACAACTCTCCTTTCAGTCAGTCCTTTAGTATCCCAGTTTTCTTGCCTCTAAATTGTCATTCCAACACAATTCTTTTAGAACCATCTCAAACTTCACTTCTACAAAATTTCTCAAGTTTCTCAGGGTACCACACATGTTGGGATGCTCACCTGTCTTCATGACACAGATAATAGCTGGGGATAGAAACATTAATTCTGTATATGCTGTTAAGTCAAGTAAATGCAGGCAAGAGATCTATTTTTTTCTGTTTTTCTGAACAATGTCAGGCAAAGACTTTCCCCACTCTCTTAAGAATCCAGTTCATGAAACAGGAGTAAACTTCATTTTTAATTATCACTGCACTGCCAAGGTTCACTAACATACACTGATGTGTTAAGATTAAGCACGAGCATGCAGCTTTGTATCATGCTTTGAAGGTTTGCAACATCTGGCTTTGATGGACTGCCAGAGAAATTCTGGGACAGTTAACAGAGGCTGCCTTGACTTCAGTTGTGAAAAAATATTCATCTGAAGACAGTTAGCAGAAGAGGAGCATAAAACAGTTTCATCTGCCTTCTTGCCACTAATCACACACACACACACACACACACACACACACAGAAAAATTGGCTGAAAGATGCATTCAGGTAGTGAATGGAGCACTGCTTGTAATTAGAAGAGACATAAGAGGGTTTTTTAATGCTACTGCTAGTGAAGGGGAATTCAGAACATGCCCTCATACATCAAATCTCTGCTATGCTGTTTATGAGCAGCAATTTGAGATCAGGACTGGATTTGCAGAGGTATGTGTATTGTAAACAGTTTGCAGAAATGGCAACCAGGATTCCAGTGTGCTTAGTGTAGGCCCAGAGAGGTTTGTGAGGCATTATTGTTCTTTAAACCTAATTACCAGGTACAGTTAAATCCTAAACCAGATTTTTATCTTACAGCATGCAAAGAAGGATTAATTTGATCTTTTGAAAGCATGTCAGTCAGTTGCTGGAAATATCATATGCATGGTCAGCATCAGGTATGCTCACTTATGCTATTTCAACACTGCTAAAGGAATCTCCCCAATATTTTATGTTCAACCCTGAAATGAATTCCAATAACAAAAGTCTTTATCTAGGGCCTGTGCAGAGGACACTTCTCACTAATAAAGCTTTACCAAGAAAGGAAAATAAGAGCATTCTTAGAATGCTTTGGGAGAAACTCAGATGGTTTTATGCACTATTAAGGGATCAAAACTTGTAAAGTATATGGATGTCAAGTATATAAACTATATCAAAATTCACAAAGCATACAATTTGGTGAAATAACAAGACCAAACCACATCAAGTGCAGGAGTTAAGGCTTGCAGTTTATCAAAACACCACTAAGGGAAATAGGTCTGCTGCAAGTGGGCGCAAGTTGCAAGTGAGAGGTTTGACTGATAAAAAAGGCTGAAAACCCTATATTAACATGTTAGTATACATTATCAGACCCAGTGGCCCAGGAGCAAAAAAACTCAGAGAGAAGTCAACATTTTCAGTTTTCAGTATCCAAGTTTTGGCTCAGCACAAACCTGCAGCAGTTTCTAAAGATACGAGCTGCCTAAGAAACCTAAATCAGCATGCAGAATTTGGGTTGCACTGAGTACAGATTTGACCAACGGAGTCCTCAATACTTCTCCTCTCCATAAAAACCTACACGAGTGTGCTATGGCAAGAATATTGAGCCAGTAAGTAGGGATTTGTGAGTTTAAAAGGGTGCCAGCTGAAACCGTAGGCCAGCGTCATGTAAAGGCAAATGTTTTCCTGATGTGAGGCATTTGGTTGTTAATGTGCACAATAAGCCACTGATAAAATGATGGTGAGTAAGTACCGGATTTAACGACGAAACAGAAAATGAGTTTTGCAGCCGAAAACTGTTAGGCTGAAGGATCAAAAGGAGGTGGGTAAACAGCTTTGAGCCCACGCAGCTTCGCAAGGCCCTGTGCCCAGACGGTCCCGCAGCCTCAGCTGGGCCGGCAGAGGCGGCTCATAGAATCAGTCATAGAATCGGCTGGGTTGGAAGGGACCTCAGAGATCATCAAGTCCAACCCTTGACCCACGAGGTTGGATCAAGTGGTTACTGATCCAACTGCGGTCACTACACCATGGCACCGAGGGCCAGAAAGTTCCAGGCCGGGTGGTGAGGAGGTGGCCACCAGAGGGTGCCGCTGGCCCGCGGTCCGCTCCTGGCCTTGCTCGCTCCTTCCCTGGCACCGTTTCAGTGCAGAGTAACCATTCCACCCCCCCCTGCAAACTCCCTTTTCCTCAGCACTTTTACCGAGCGGAAGATCTGTTGGTGCCCTTTTCAAAAGATGGAGAGGTTTCCTCGAAAGAGGGGAGTCGGGAGAAGCCATACACGAAAGGCAGTGAGAGAAAAGTAGAAGGGCAGACCCTGCAATAAAACAGTGAAAAAGAGAACGGCACATCCGTGTGTCCGAGGATACATCCAGAACCCAGGCAAAAGGGGGAACAAGCACAACAGGATTTTATCCCAGAATGGTGTTTTGTCCCCTTTAATTAGAGACAAAACTAGGAGGAAACCTGAGCAGGAGTATTATTACAGAATTATTGCAGATGTTAAGTTTTAGGCCGACTGTTTTCAGACTCTTGTAAAAAATTTTCCCCTATGTTGTCATTTTTCTTACATTCATTAGAAGGTATTTTTCCTGGGAACCCAATTAATTGCTGTCAACTGTTAGATGGGAGCAAATCCCAAATATTTTACTTGAGGTTGAATAATTTCAAGATGGTTTGGAGTATGGCTTCTCCTGGTCAAGTTTCTCATATTACTGACATGGCCTTCATTTTCACTATAACTTGTTGAAGTGAATGGAATTGTTCCAAAATAAAATTAGTTTATTCAGAAAAAATACCAGGTCCTTACACCAGAAAAAGAAAGGGGGGGGGGGAGGGGAGGGGGAGGAGCCCACTGAAATATTATTAGCAGGATTTTGTGTATTCTGTTGTTTTGCTTGTAGAGCAGTCTCTCTGGGTTATATAATGGCCCTCTAAGGTCCAATGTTTTTAAATCTTTTGTTAATATACAACCTCTGCAATTCTCAGGAAAAGATACTGAAGATCAGAGCTGAGTAAAGCAATGATTTCTTCAGAAGTTTTTAAGAGTTTTTCTCAAGTCAAATTCAAAATTAGCTTTCAAAGCTGTGAACTGCCCTATTTGCTGAAGGCTTACTTTCTACAGGCATGCTATTACAGTCAGACTGGTCTGGTGAAATAGTGTGCAGAACCTACAGATGTAGTATTAGATGTAGTATTTCCATCAGGGTTAGAGCTGAGCCAAGTATGACGGACAGTGGATCATAGAATGGATTGGGATGGAAGAACCAACTCGCCTGCCCCGGACAGGAACAACTCCCACTAGACCACGCTGGTCAAAGCCCCATCCAACCTGGCCTCAAACATTTCCAGTGACAGGGCATCCATAACCTCTCTGGGAAACCTGTTCCTGTGTCTCAGCACCCACACAGGATAGAATTTCTTCCTAATAACCTAATTTAAATCTATCTTAAAGCAGTTCTCCTCATCCTATCATGCCATAACCTAGTAAAAAGTCCCTCTGTAGCTCCCTTCAGTTAGTAGAAGGCAACTATAAGGTCTTCCCAGAGCCTTCTCTTCTCCAGGCTGAACAACTCCAGCTCTCTCAGCCTGTCTTCATTATGCTTAATTTGAAAGCCTGCATGTAATCTCACAGTAGTTCATCATACATCTAGGTGCTTCCTAAACCAGTTTCTAATTTAAGAGCTCTGGTCTTCTTACCTTTTTGTAGAGATTGAGATTGTAATAAAGAGCAAAAGGACTGTGAAAGTGAAGTCCTAAATATATCAGGAATGTCAGTAATGCAGTATGTAATTCCTTTAGTTAATACTGGCTTTCACAAATATTTGTGGTGCCCATGCAACTGAAGTCTCCTTGAACAGAGAACAGCAGGAACACCGGATACAGATTTTGCATGCATTGTTTTTCTTAGCCACTGCCCACTCCAGTCAGTCTCATTTTTTTCAAATGCTTATTAACAGGTGTGAGAAATGCTACTTCTCATCCAGAGACCAATGTCTGCATAACAGTGATACTATGCTGGCAATCCAGTCTGCAGCATAAATACCACGGTGTTTGAGCCCCTGGGGCCTGTGGAGTTTACAACTATGCTTGTCAAGATCTCTTCATTGGGATAGTCCTTGAAGTCCTGCCAAAACGTAGGGGACTCCAGTGCTTTTATGTGCTCCCAAACACAGCTCAGGCTCCAGGAGTCAACACTCTCATCAGGCTGAGTGATGGTGTGAATCTCGATCCGTGAGCTGAGATTCCTGTGGGGAGTGTGACAGTGCATGCTTGCATGATGATGCCAGAGGAGCAGGTGACACTGGCAGATAGCTGCAAGGAATAGTAACTGGGTGGCTTCTTGTTACATATCCTCAGAACTTCACAGGATGGAATTAAGAGAGAGAGGAACAGTTTCAAAATGAGGTTACAAAATCCGGATGTCCTGATCAATTCGAGACATTTGTAGGGTACCTAACACTGCATGCACAGGCAAGAAGAGCATTCAGTACTGGTTCAGGGATCTGTTTGCATCACATTTTGACTAATCTAAGGATTAATCACATTGCAAGTCAATGAGATGTTACACTCTTCTAGGCTGCCTGCAGAGAAAAGAAGGGGTTTGTATGTCAAAATGGTGATATGAAGAGATGGAGAGCAAGTATATTTTCCTTGTAATAAAAACCTACACAGACCAAAGTGTTTCAACACAATCTGGAAAGAGAAACCAGATTTAAAAGGGCACATTTCATCTTAGTCACAACCCAAAAAATTAGGAGTTGCATCAGTTCCAAATTTGATAAATCAGTTGCATATATGATAAATGGAGAGAAAGAGCAGCATTTTGGAACCTGAAACACTTTTGGTAATCTCTAGGAATCCCCAAAGCCATAAAAATTAGTACAACTCTTTCAATACCCAGCATCACTGACAGGTTTCTGTGCATTACTTGCATTTCTGTTGCTGTCAAGCCATGAGATAGCATGGCTGCTTTTCACCTGGGCCACAATTTAAAGGAAGATCCAAAGAGAGTATTTAAATGGCAGTTAATTCTGCTGACAGCTGCAGCTGATTTTGCAATTATCATCCAGCTCTACTACCTACCATGAATAAATGAGATAAAATATTATAGCTTAATCATGAAGCTCTGCTGAAATGTCAAGTGCTTCTATCACTGTCTTCGTTTTTTAGACTGTTTATCCAGGGGTAGCATTTAACCCTGTGGCAGCCCTTGCAGTTTCCTTTCTCAACACCAGCAACCAGCTGTACAGTCCTAGAACAGTGAGGGAGGATGCTAGGCCATTCACTGCTTATGAAAGGCTGAGAGAGCTGGGTCTTTTCAGCTTGGAGGAAAATAAGGAGTGACCTCATCAATGTTTATAAATACGTAAAGGGAGAGACAGGAGGATGGTGCCAGGCTCTTCTCAATTATTCCTAATGATAGGAAAAGAGGCAATGGCATAAACTTGGGCATAAAATTGAGCAAAGGAGGTTCCATATAAACATGAGGAAAAAAAAAATTTCACTGTGAGGGTGACAGAGCACTGGCACAGGCTGCCCAGGGAGGTTGTGGAGTCTCCTTCTCCGGAGACATCCAAAGCCCATCTGGACACATTCCTGTGTGACCACCTGTAGGTGACCCTGCTCTGGGAAGAGGGTTGGACTTGATCTTTTGAGGTCCCTTCCAAATCCTAACTTTCTGTGACTCTGTGTTTATGTGGAAAGCTTTTGTGTTCTGCTTCACCAATAATACAAGACATAAAATCCAGAGGAGGAAAAAATCAACAGCAGAAATCATATCTGAGAGATATCATTAATGGACATACTGTTCCTTTCCCTGCACTGACCTTCAGGAGCAAATGCATTTAGATAAGTGTTCTCTTGAAACAGTTTTGCAGCTAACAAGGCTGTTAGTGTCACCAATCTCTTGTAAGGGTCTATGAAATAAATCCAAATCCACGTTCAGGGTCACTTCTGCAAATTGCTCAGTATCCTTAACCTCTGATAGAGAGGACTGTTACAATGAAACACTTTTGACAGGATTGTCCAGACTCTCATTTAATGCTCAATACTAGAAGGTATTGAGCATCCTTCAGTTCACTGAAAGTAGTAAAAATTCAGATAATTTACAGGATCAGAACCAACATGCTGTGTGCCCTGAAAAGATCCATTTTGAGCTCAGTTCTGCAAAGTATTGCCTATTTACTGGAAACCTATAGTTAGGTATCTGATGGTATTCAGTAGCCTGCCAGAGATTCTTGGCCCTTTGTAAAATTGAGCTCCTATGAAAAGCACTTTGAGTGCTGATCTCTTCATAAAAATGGAGTAAAGCAAAGCTGAATTTAGCCATCAAATGGTTCCCATAGAGCATCATGGTAAATTACTTAGATAAATTAAATCTGTGAACTGAAACCAATGCTTTTCCGCTCAAGAATTATGAAAGGTATAAGAGGGTTTTGTACACACACCTTTAAATTCCATGTAAACTTTAAAAGGACAGTTTTTATCTCATCACATGTCTCCTAATGAAACAAACAACACTGGCAGACCCAAGGCGGAGGGAAACAGTTACAGGTTCCATGCAGATGAAAAGGAGGTTAGTAGTCCAAGGTAACATTTGAATTGATTTTCATAGTAGACACATGTAGGCTGTCTGCTAAACTTCACATATTTCCAGTGACCATCGCTCAATGGGTTACATTTATAGGATTCAAATTTGCAGACTGCCCCCAGAACTCTGAAAAATGAAAGAATGAGTTTGCAAGTTGACAGATTAACTAAACCAAGATGATCTCTGAAACTGTGTGAACAGATTTGGCCTCAAAAAAACCCCCTAGTCATGTGGTCCTAGAATTATATCTGTGATGTGCACATCAAATACCTGCACCACTGCCAGGCAGCACTGCTTCTCTTTGCTGCCACTTGGTCTTGGGCTACCTTTGCCCAGCACAGCTCTGAAGCTTGGGTACATCCCATCCATCAGCTTTGCTTTTGCATCTGCAGTCAATAGAAGATTGAACTGTGCTGAAATACAGAGCTCCTTCCTGTGGGAAAAATGTATTTAATTTATTCCCTTCCATCTTTAAAGAATTTAGTATGGAAAATATTTTGGGGTTTGGTTTTCTTAAAGATATTTGCAGAGCAATCTGTGCTGGCCTTGAAATTCCTTTTATTTCCTCTTCAGGGTGCATTTATTTATTAGCATGTTAAAAGCATTTCCTTAGGTTTCTTCATCACTACCAGCTTGTATTTTGCTGTGTTGCACTAAGTGAAGCATACTGAATACAAATATTTTTGGATAGAAGGCAAAGCCAGCTGCCCATTTCCTAGCAAAGTATCACTCAATGTGTGAGCAGAGAGACTGAGGTGGCTGAGATAAGCAATCTGCTCTCATCCCATGCCTGTGTGTATCATAATCTTGGGCAGACAACTGCTACTCACACTGCTCACTCTATGGTGTGGTGACTCCATCCTGATGGCAGTGGGTAAATGATACTGCCACCCACAACCACCTGTTCTGCCCACACGGCAGCCTGCTACCAAAGATGTCTGTAGAGACATGGCAGCCACCTCCAAACACAGGACAATGTGTCCTCTAGAACTGTCTGCTGTTATGCAGTCAGACATGCCAGTCTGGGTCTCACTTCAGATGTCAATCTATAATGCAACCCATACCACTGAAAATGTGTGAACCACAAACTTGGAAATGCAGATTAAATGATACTGCCTGCAGTCATGCCTGCAAGGATGAAGGCGACATAGCTGATCTCCATTCAGAGTCCCACTTAGGTCTTCTAAATCCTTATATTCTTCTCAAGCTGTCTCAGGATTTCAAAGGCTGCTTTAGAAAAAAGAAAACAGAAAAGCTGTGTTGGGGAGACTGAGCAAGGTGAAGATGAACCACCTTCACACAGCTCCCTGCCTTAACATCTTTCAGATATGCCTTCTGGAAAGAGAACTGGGCACACTGTTCTCTTAGAGTCATGGGAGTACTGTGTCAGTCTTACCACATCATTCCAGATGTTCTCAAATGTAGCACAAACTTAGGGCATGACCCAGAAATGTGTTACTACTTGTCTTTGTGCCTGTCGCTATTGAATGCACTGCTGAACCGAAGTGCAAGAGTCACATTATTAAGAATATATTCCTGTAGAACTTTGCATGATTCTCTTTAATTAGGACTTATATTTCATAAAAGTGAATCCTGTAAGATAGTGATTCATTTTTTGTCCATCTTCATTCACACTATATCATACTTCACACTACTCTATTAGGAGAGAAAGAACTATGAAATTATACGAGCTCCCTAAATGAGCAGGTTTTACTTTCGGATACTTCAGGCTGCAGTTCCATCATTTTCAGAGACAAGCATGCAGATTTTCTAGTGCTGACCATAAGTGAGATGTAGATAAAGAGAAAAGAGTTGAAAGCTGAAGGTAGACATGAAAGCAAAGCAGAGAAGTTGAGAACATCAGGAAGAATCATCTCTGATGATTACTGAAGCTGCCTTGCAATTGCTGGAGGTAAGTATCTCAGGGTATCTTTTATTCAGCAACTGTTCCTAAATTTTCAAATGCTCTGTCTAGTCCAAATCTCTTTTAACCCAGATGTGTCTGAACCTCTGTAAGATGTCATTATGCATGGAGGATCACATTACTGTAGTTACAGTGGCTGACATTACTTTGTGGAGGTGTGCAAGGTGCTCCTTTGATCCTGTCCAACCCAGCTTGGTTTGAGTCTCAAATCTCTGGGACACTGCATTTCATGAAGTGCTAGAGCAATCACAAAATTTAACCTTTCCTAAGAGTGAGTTAGGACTAGGAGATTTTTTGGACTAGGAATCTGATTCTGAAAACAGCCAAGCAAGCTGTAGAGTCTGGGATCTTTGGGCCATACTAGCGATTGTTGAACACTGCAGAGGAATGGAAAGCTGATGCTGACCCTGATGGTGAAACCCTGCAGTTGCTAACACAAGGAAATTCCTTTACTTCGAAAGCCAGATGACATTTGTCACTTTCAGATGGAGTTGTTCTCCCTACCATCTGCTCACTGAGTGCATTTCCATGGACAGTTAATGTAGAGCAGGAATGCACCATAAATCACACACTATCTCAGTATCCAGTATCTTCTTTGCCTAGACCAGCCCTCTTCTGACATCACTGCCTTGCTACCGTAAGCCTCAGCAGTTAGCATATGTTAGAAAATGTGACCATGTCAAGAAAAACCTGGCTGGCTACAGGGCTGTCAAGAAACACCTAGTCCTCAGCTAGAGACAGGTCTAGACAGGGATGTATGTTTAGAATGAAAGTTTAACCCTTATTGAAGAAATTCATATAGAGATATAGATATAGATGATCTAGATATTGATAGAGAGAGATAAAACACTGGTTTCTTTCAGAAAAACAGGTAGCATAACCACAGGATAAAATAAAACAAAACTTCACTCATTTCGTCCAGAAGACGAGGCTATGACTTATTCAGTGCATCAAAAAATAAATATAAATCAAGCTTTTTGTTTATCTAGATCTCAATTATTACTGTGTGTGATCAACTCTCTGTAGTCTTACTGTGGCAGGGCACTTAACTCTCATTTCTTAGAACATGAAAAAACTTCCTAATCTACTTTTCCTACTAATTCAATTCAGAAATTTGCATCCAGTTCCCAGAAGTGTTCCAGCTTTGAGCTTTAGAAAATGAAGAAAGTGTTTGAACTTGGGAAATGCCTTGCATCATTAGTTTTAGTAGATCCACAATACAGTAATCATCACAAGTGCTGAAACACTCATGTAGCTGACATTTTATTAAAAAATGGAAAGATACAGATGGGCTAATCCCTGCAAAGTGCACATGCATCACCACAGATGACTTTTCAGTCTTAGGCCATGGCACACAGCAGAACAAATGTGTAGGCACTAATGATTTCCCCTGCAGTGTGCTCTACTAGGTCATCATCCCAGCACAGCGTTTACTCTGGTTGAATAAAATGCTTTGGGCAACTAACATCAAAGAATCTACAAGGTTAGTAGTTGTGACTTTATTTCATTCTAAAATGCACCCAAAGGACCATTGCTATTTGTACACCTGGTTGTGTGGGACAGTTCCTGACTGGTAAAGTTAATGCACAGGCATTCATTGAACACTTAGATCTCTGAAGGAATTGCTGCTGTGATTTTCAGGTGGGCCTCCTCACTCTTCATAAGATATACAGCAGGTATCAGCTGTACTTAAGGATATGAGGTATGTGGAAAGTGGAAACATGAGTTAAACAGAGGTGTTGACTTTTTTCTGACATCGCAGATGACACAGGCAGTCAGATCACTAAGTGAATAAACAGAGCTTTTCATTTTCCCTGCAGCTATGTGAGCTCTGGTTATTTCTGACACACCTGCAAAGCCTCTGTGGAGCTTAAAATAAGTGTCTCACGGAGAAAGTTTGATTTAAATACACTTTTGCATGTGGGATCTGATTTTTGGAAGAGACAGGACAACAGTGCTGTGAGAGAGACATGCCAAAGAACTGCAAGCTTCAATAGGTACCAGTTATCATTAAATCCTTTGCTCATGAGGGAAAGTGCATGTACTCCTCATAAAAAAATCAGAACTGCATGTTAAAGCAGATAAAACCCACATATAGCTTCCTTTGTTCTCTATGTCTGAGAACATTTGGATTAAAAGAGAGAATCTTTTTTTTACCCTAACTGCATATTCCACAAATCAAATCTCTTCTCAGCCTCCTGGCTGATCAAGTGTACTGTGTGTGAAATCATCAACAGTTCTATTAAAACAAGTTATAAAGCAGCAGTTTCACTGCTCATTAAAAGGCTCTGGAAAATACCAGTCTCATAATGTATAGATATAGACAAGCTGCTTCTGCCCAGAGTCCTCAGCCTGCACAGTGCACTGCTCTTTCCAGCACAGTTCCTGGTCCAAGAAAGGGCAGCGTCTTCATCCCAGGCAGGGAACAGTTGTTTTTTCTCCTTCACTAGAAATCAGTTTGAAGAAGTATGCAAAGCCAAAAACAGCTGAGCTACTCAGGTTGGACTGCCTGTTCCTGAGTATGCCAGATAACGTACCAGAGGGGCCTCTTTTCAAAGGAAAGATTCTGACCCAAATATATCCAAAAATATTTGGTGCCTAACAAATTTTCCACTTCCCCAGTTATAAAGGGATTGCTTATTACAAACAAAACAAATATTTCTGCTTGCTGTAAAAGGCAGAAGCACCTTCATGCATATATTATTCAGTTCCAGCTCCTTTACCATCCAGAGAAGCTGGCTACTTACAGCAAAAACAGCTAATGACATTGGCCTGGTAAAGCCTGTGGGAATCAGCTTGAGAGGCAGGAATATGTGGGCTCACACAGGCTCAAGAGCAAATGCTACTGATGCTAACTCTCCTCTCATCAGGCAAGTATGTCAGCCAGGAATTTCAAATGTGCAGGCTCTCCATTTTTTAATTCATACCCTGGAGAACAGGCTATGGGTATCGACAGTGGGGAGGGATCCAAGCCTAGAAGTGGTGTTAGCTGCACAATCACAATGCTGCAAATTGTGAGCAGCCTATGATTCTGTGCCCTGCTCACCCCTAACACTGTTACCAGTGACTCCAATTAATGTCAGCTCCCCAGAAGTTCCACCTAGTGCCAGTGAACCCAGTGGGACTTCTGCTGTCATCACAGACCAAGTGTCCTGAAAAGGATACTTTGTGAGGCTTTTTTTGAAAAAATAGAGTATTAAAAAAAAAATACAAACTGTCTCTTATGTTCCCTTTTACAGCCTGGCAATGACCTATCTCCCTGGGAGGCAAGCAGTGCTGCCTGCAAGACCAAACTGGTTGTGACTGAAGTTGAACAAGGAAAGGTAGGTTTGATCCAACTGCAATATTAATTCCCCAGCACTTCTACCTCTCTTCCAATGTGTCTGTTATTAAGAACTTGGTATTTTCATAACAGCTGGATAATGAGCAGCAGGTGTTTCTGTGGCAACATATTGAAAGCACAAAGATTCATGTGTCATTTTACTATTTCCACTCTGATATCTCTATGCTGATAAATGTTTGGCAATCTTACCATCCCATTAGTAATATTAAATACTGTAAACCTGGGGTTGCAGAAGATAGAAACCATTTTAAAATTGAATGTGACCAATAAAATGCACTCTGGGCAATTTTCCAATGCAAGCACTCTACAAGTCCACCATCAAAATACACCATGGAGCAGAACTACTAGATATTTCTTTCATAATCCAGGGTAAGAGATGTGATTCCTTTATGGACAAGCATAGAGATGAACACATATTTCTAGTTTCAAATAATATTACACATGAATCAGTAACATTTGGGCAAGATTCATTTAGGTTTTCTCATCAGTGTTGGACTGAATATTTGGCAGATGGAAGGCTCTCTGTTATATCATTCTTTTCTGAAAAACTCTCCTCCTCTCATCCATAAAAGATGGCATTGTTTTCTTCAAAGAAAACTCAGAGAAAATACAAACAAGCTCTGAAAAAAGCTGAATAGGCCCTGAGTGGGGGTATCTCTGACACAGAGGCTCTTCTTTTACCAGCACAAGGCTGGGATGAGTTAGTCACCAGGCTGTTGAAGTCAATCCCTGTTCCAGTACACTTTCTCCAAGGTCATCCAATGAGTCAATGAGCAAACTGGGCTGATAACACAGAAGTCTCATCCTTCCATCCTACAAGAGCAATAGGAAGACAGGAGTCTCATCCTACAAGAACAATAGTTCTAGTTTACTTACTCAGGCTCTTGTGATACCTAAAGCTGGTGGGTTTTTTTGGTTTTTTTTTTTGTTTTGTTTTTTTGTGAAACATAAGACATTATTTGAGACCTCAAATGAAATAAGTTATGTAGCAGGTCAGCATAAGCAGATAGGGAGCAGAGAGGTAGGATTGCTGAAAAGAGGTTTGGGAAAGGTAGAGAAATTTATTGAAGACTCATGATGCACTTTAACATTTAAATGAATATAAGTTTATGATACTTATATGTTAAATGAATATATTTAAATCAACATATGATGAAGGGAGAAAGTAAAAAAAAAAAAAAAAAAGGATTAAATCCCCAAATGAGTGGGACTAGAACATGAACCTAGGAAAGATCTTCAAAGCACAGAGGCACTTTTCCAGTTTGTTTGGTTTAGACACTAGAATGCAATCAGGATGCCTGGCAGCTCTGAGCTTCTACAAGCACCTTAAAAGCATTAAATTTAAATGTATGTATCCTGCTATCTTATGTCTCAGACATAACAGGATCTTTTCTCTGCCCTGAATAGACAAAGCATGATCTTTTCCCACATCATTTCTATGTCAGTAGAAATACAGAGGTTTGGTTATTGATCTTGACTTCAATGAGCTGCTTTCCTCTATACATAGGCTGAATGATGAGCAGTTTCTGCACACAATCTCAACCTCGACTCAAGATGACACAAACAGAAGCATGTTTGCTCCAATCAGCTTTGTAGGGGAACTTCCAAGGAAACCTCAAAGATAAGAGCAAGTGTTTTGATGCAGCCCAGAAAGAACCCTGCAAACTCTGACCACCACCAATACCTGGAAGGTATCATGATGAAAGTGAGTGTATTGGGCATGGAGGTAAACTGCAGATAGCTTAGCAGCTCAGTTGTGCTTCGGTTTATATAACCAATTCTTACCTTCTCCTCCTGTTTGCCTTTCCTTATGCAGTCTTTACTGGAATGTAAAGTGGAGTTTGCTGCACTAAGCCCTCAGCTAAAACACTCAGTAATAAACACCACTGATGAGAATCAGAAAATAAAATACAACAAGAAATCTTTTACACAGACTCTAAGGCCACATAGAGAAAACTTAAAGTTTTTAGATTACTACAGAATATTAAAAGAAGGAAAATTATCACAGAAGTGTGAGTATTAGCAAAGTTAAACAAAGGTTTAATCCAAAAATTTCTACAGAAGAGTTTCCAGTCTGGAAAACCATTATAATGAAGGAGGAGGTCATGTGGACACGAACATGTGGATCCTGACTCACTTGTGTGATGTCTGTCCAAATGTGGAGCTTCTGAACATTAGATATAATTAAGTATCAGTAAGCTTGAGTGACTCCTCAAAGCCATAAGATTCTGGGCGACCAGACATCCTAATTTCTAAATAATCTTCACTTTTTAGGAGGATATCTTTACAGAGGCTTGCAAGGAAAGGGTGTGGGGTAATAAGCAGATCTGCCTATTCTCCTACACATATCTGTTCCACTTCATCCTCTGAAGGTAACCACTGGGTTTCACCTATTGAGACATCAAAGTAACCTTACTTGGCATCTGCTGTTGCCATTCAATAACTGTTTCCTCTCCTGTGTCCATAAGTCATTGTTAAATGAGGATGTGGGCAAGGTGGCTTCCTATTTCTGTTCTCCTTCATGACCGACAAACACAAATTGCTTTGGTGCTGATTCCTCTCTTTTCCAGAAATAGGTGTCCCCAGAGCTGGCCTTTCCCAGTCTCTTCCTGCCTTCTTTGAGAGCAGGACTGTGGAAACCATGCTAGTGCTGGCACCACACATGGAAGAGATTGTGGAAGGTGGGTTACCTCACTGCACACAGGAAAAGGACACGCAGGGAGGCTCCTTACCTTACTCGTACCTCCTGAGGAACAAGAGTGCCCTGGAGCCAGGTGAGCTCAGTCACAAGCCAGGCTCAGGCTGCTCTGCAAAACCATCTCCTGGCAGAATATATTCAACTGAAAACTATGCAACACATGTTTAGATGCCTACAAGCTACCCAGGAAGCACCAAAGATAGGTTTAAAAACCTGTTCACACAGACTGAAAGTAATGCTCTTAAACCAAGCGACACTGTCAGATGGGGACTGATTAGCAAAAGTTGGCTCCTGATTTTGGAATGTAATTGCCTCGTATCATTAGAGGTTAATTTCAGTTAAATAGATCATAGTGATATCCTTTCAGTCTGGGTAAGCTGATCTAAGATAAAGCTGCCAGTTCAGTTCAGCAGTTTAAATTTAGAGCAATGTTCTCCCTCCTTCAGGCCCCCCAGCATCATTCTTGCTACCACATGCTAACCCTGCTGCAATCTGATGCTGTGCCCGAGCAAGAATTGCTATGGTCAAGTGGGAGGCAATGAGAACATAAGAACCACTGCTACAAAAGTAAAAAAGAATTTCTGTTATTACAAAAAAGGATGAACAAACATGGGGCTCTGTTTCTGTGGCATGGTGATGGCCCTGTATATTTCAGTCAATACCACCATTTCTTTGATGGACAGGCATGTGCCTTCTCTTGGGGAAAAGACGAATTCTTCAAAGAGAATGAAATATAACAGTTTTGAGGGGCTCTTTTTTCAATTTTGGAAGATGTTATGAAGAAATGAGCAAGCAGGCACCTAAAGAAAATAAGCATCCCTTCATTAAAACAAGGTAGCTAAAGAAAAGGATGAGAAACCCAAACAGCACACTCAGCTAGTCTACCACCAATCATTAATAACCCAGCTGGTTGAGATGCAACTTTTCCTCAGAGTTATGCAGGTCTGTTTCTCCATGAAGTCCAGCTCTGGTGCCCTTGTCAAGCACATCAAAACCCACATTCTCTGATCCTCAGAGTTTGATGATACCTTGCCTGGCAATGCCAACCCTGTCCATCCACGGGCAGTGTCATGGATGGTGACCTGGCCCTGTGGGGTCATCCACTTAAACCCCAAAACTGGCTTTCAGCATAGAAGAACAAGAGATTCTGCCTCTTGAGCAGAATTTGCATGATTCAAGAAAGCCTTTCATTTTAAACACTGGAGTTCAACATCCACTATCCCTGTATGGAGACACAGTTACTTTGTCCAAATTCTGTACCAAAATGCTTCCCAGGTATATTGGATCAATATAACACAAAGCCCACTGTTGGCCAATTATGGCCTCTTACCATTTCCTGCTGTCTTGTTATATGACAAGTCTTAAACTCTGCAAACTCTAAGCTACATTTTAATCCACAGCAAACACCTCCAATGCATCAAAGGTAAAAAGGCACTGAGGGAGTGTAACACACAGAGCTAGGATTGGAATCAGCACACTGTTATTCACACGTCACTCATATAGAGTCTATCTCTGGGCTAACCATATCCAAAAAGTCCCTCCAGCTTTCAAAATTATCAATAGTGGCCCATTTTCTATCAGCACTGCTAGTAGCCCACTAGTAATCTCAGATATATCACTTTCCTTCTCCCCTTTCCCTACTTAGAATTTGTAAGCCACAAACACGTGTTTTTATGTTTTACATCATTTTTCAGGATGTAATTTTACCTTTCTCTATCCTGAATTAATTCTGTATCCTTGAAACAACTATTATTCCTTATCCTCCCTTCTAATGTTTTTGCACAAACTTCTTTGCTAACTCTCTTTAAAATGCTCATTTTCAAATGATCTCCTGTCACCTGGTCTCACTACTAAGTTCATTTTGAAATCCCTTGACTCTTATTCTACACTCATGGAGATCTGAGCAGGGGAATATATGCACTGTAGAACAATATAAAACTGTTCTGAGAGAAGAGCCAGATGGAGAGAGACATGTGAATCCTGGGCATATGAGGACACACTCACAGAATTGACCCTGAGGGGTTTAATAGAGTAAATGATGTCACCAGATTGAAAACTCTGTTTTATGCAAGTAGCACATAAAGCTTTTTGCTCTTTTCTGTGGTCATTTGCTAGTTATCAATAAGTATTTCCCACGCATTTTTCACATAAATGACCTTCATACTCTCAGTTCACCAGGCACAGTAATGCCTTCTGCTTCATGATGTTTCTGTTGTTTAATAAAACTGTTGTTAGCAGCAACCTGAGAAATGTGTGATGATGTCTTTTCCTTGTGGAATATGTTCTTTTTCTTGCTTTGTGCTATAGACACTGAAGGGGATACAGACAGGATGATTGGCAAACTTTCCCCACAACTTAGAGCAAAGAACTTTAATCTATAAAGTTAATTTTCCTGTATTATACTTTGGTTTTACTACTACCACCTTCACATACAAATCAAAGTTCTTGCTTTCACCAAGAGGAAATTTGGCACTTCCAGGCCTGCACCGTTCTATTGCCAAATGGAAGAGTTGCACAAGAGGAAGCAGCCAGAAATCTGTGTATCACATCTAAAATGATGTAACTCATAGCAGAGCTGGCCACTTTTCTTGTACCTAAAGCATTCAGGAGAAAAAAGGTTTTTTCTTTCACCGAAGTCCGTCAACTGAAAAGCAGGTGCTGCTGAAGAGGTTTTGATGGGAAAATATTTTCATACTGAGAATGAAAAACAGGCTGGCCACAGGTATGGGCCATCAGCCGTGCCAGAAACATGAGCTTAGCCTTGGGTTGTAGATTAGGTTCACTTTGTTTGGACCGCTTCCCCTAGGACTAGCTCTCAGAGAAGTCATTTACCATTTCAAAAGCAGCCCAGGAAAGCACTGCAGGGCAGAACCAAATGCCTGCTGATCATCCTGAGAAACGCCTGCAATGTGACACTCCTGCCCTGCACAGCTTGAAGCAGCTTTTTGCCCTGACGCCCAGGTCACATTTGCCTAAGGTGAACCTTAGTCAAAATGTGGAGCTGTGCCAGGTTCAACAGGATGTTTGTTGTACACTGTCACCTCTCAGCAGGACCTTTGTGGTGTGTAGCTCTACTGCTGTTCCTCTGTTCTAGCTATGGGAGTGCAAAACATCCTGAGGGCAGGAGAGACTGTTCAAAGGCCCAGCCTTTGCCAAGCAGTTCTCTGGGAGACAGGAAGAGAGAAAGAGACACACTTCTCCACTCTCATCTCCTTGTCCTGTTTCTGGGCACTGGAGAACTCTGACCACAGTTTACTGTGATGAGGATGCTTGAACTCAAAGCATAAATATTTCAGAGCCTGCTTTCTCCCAACAATGTCTGTGATGGCTCTCGTACTTCTATGCATGACTAAACATGCTAAAATCCATGAGGCAACAGGCCACACATTCCTGAGATGTTCAAACAGAAAATGGGATGTCCACTCACTTGAAACAGGCAGTCTGAGCACATGCACATGACATGAGGATATTAAAGAGTTAACACAGACCACTTAAGATACTATTTTTGGACTGCCCTCTGTGAAGAGACAGCAGATTTTCCCAGCATGTCAGTGACCTTCACTTGCCTACACATATCTAAGGCTGCACGTAAGTCTTTGCTCCATGAGGGATATCACTGGAGCCTTTAAAAAGCCCATATACCCAAACTTTATACAGAAGATGGGACTCTGAGTGGACAGGGTGAAGAATTTTGTTAACTGATTCATCACTAACACTCTTTTGGCCTTTACTGGTAATACAAGATAATAAAATCTGCCCAGCACTGTTTTATATCAGAGGAATTTCCTGTTTGTAAAAGCTGGCTTGAGAACAGCTCTGAAGGGACCCGATGATGGCAGCAGTGGCCACAGGAGCACTGCAGCAGCCTTGCAGGGTGACAGCTGCCTCCTGCCCCTCCTGGGTGCAGGCAGCATACCCCAGCAACAAACAAGGTGCTGCTTTTGAAGAACAGTCCAGGAATGACCGCTGGGATAAAAATTAATAACCAGTGTATCTGTCCAAGTTCTGTTGGGCATGAATCATCTAAAGTCATTACCCAACTGTGATAGTTTGAGTTTGAAAATCCAGGGTCCCGTCACACAAAGAGTAGTGACTTACATCAGTTCTCCATGGATTACGGACAACTATGAGAGTGGCATTTTCAAAGGTGCCTACACTATTTCAGCAACTAATGTAAGAAAAAGGTGAGCCCAGTTATTCTGTATTCCCAGAGACCATAATTCATTAACAGGTCTCAAATTCTGCTTCTATAGGATTTAAGTAGTATTAGTATTAAGTAGTATTATCTAGAAACCACTCTGAATACAAATAGCCCCTGAAAAGACTTGAAGATTTATTTGTTTATAGGAAAACACTTCTTTCATAGCAAAATTGTACATATTGAGTAAATCACAGCATTTGGTGATTCATTTTGCAATGGGTAATGGATACAGAAGATTTCCAGCTGACCACTTGCCTGGAGCTTCTCCGCTGCAGCACACAGTGGGTGGCAGCAGAGTCCAGACAGACAGGGCAGAAGCAGCCTGAGTCACACAGATATTTGTCTAGTCAAGCAGATGTTCATGTACTTGTACAGATCTGCAGCAAGAGTCTGATTTGCTTGATGCTGAGTACGAATAGAGCCTGTAGAGGCTTGAAAAACACTGTACTTGCTATGCTATGTAATGGCATGTGTGTGCTTCTAAACCACTTGCTTTAAACTTCTTAAGGCTAAGTGCTGGATCCTGCCCTCTGGTTACAAGCCCATGCAACGATACAGGTTTGGGGAGAAGTGGATGGGAAGCTGACAAGCAGAAAAGGACCTTAGGGAGTTGGTCAACAGCCAACTGAATATGGCCCAGCAGTGTGCCCAGGTGGCCAAGAAGGCCAACAACATCTTGGCTTGTATCAGGATTAGTGTGGCCATTAGGAGGAGGGAAGTGATGGTGCCCCTGTACTCAGCAGCAGTGAGGCTGCACCTCCAGTACTGTGTACTTGAGGCCCCTCACTACAAGAAAGACATTGAGGTGCTGGAGCAAGTTCAGAGAAGGGCAACCAAGCTCATGAAGGGTCTGGAGAACAAGTCCTATGACAAGAGTCTGAGGGAATGAGGAAAGTTCTATTTGGAAAAGAGAAGGCTGAGAGGAGACGTAATGACTTTCTACAGCTACTTGAAAAGTGCTGGCTTCTTCTCTCAAGTGAACAATGTAGGACTAGAGAAATTGGACTGAAGTTGCACCACAGGAGGTTTAGACTAGGTATGAGGAAGAATTTCTTTACTGAGGGAGCACTTAGGAATTGGAATGGAATGCCCAGGGAAGTGGTGGAGTCAACATCCCTGGAGGTATTTAAAAATGATGCAGATGAGGCATTTTGGGACACGCTCTAGTGGGTGATAGAGACACTGATAGATGCATTTTATTCGGGGCAGGGGGATGTTGACAGTTGGATGTGGTGACCTTAGAGGTTTTTTCCAGCGGTGATAATTCCGTGATTCTGTGCTGTTTGATGCAGTCTTCAAAGTCTTGAGAAGAGATGTTAGAGATACCAGTGATAAAAGTTTTCTCAGTGGGAACAAATGATCAGCAGTAGCTAGAGATCAAGTGGCTGCTGTCAGTAATAGCAATTTCCTATTATGTTAGAAAATTATACTCAGGTCTTTAAAGCATGGTATCAAGATCTACAGACAATGCTTCCTAAGACATCCCTAACACAGAACACCTGTTAGAGGGAAAGCTTCATTAAAGTCGGTATCCATCAAAGTTTAAATCTTTAACATACCACTTAGCAGAGCTAAAAGCACAGAAGTAACAGTTCTCTCACATGTGTCTTCAGTGTCTCACATGTGTCTAAATGCCTCACATGTGTCAAAACATTTTGACCATTGAAATACTTTTGCTCTACTCCAAGGAATAACTGGCCTCATCCACATTATGGGAAGCACAGTGTCAATCTTGTGCATTTTCACAAAGGACAAGGTAAAGACACAGTAATTTCCTTTTAAAACACTTTCCAAATCAGGAACCCAACAGGCTGCTTTGATGTAAACATTAACACTATTCAGATGCCTGTACTAAAAAGGATCTTGACAAGAAGGATGGAAGAGCCTTCCAAACACCTCTCTGGTTTCCAAAGCATAGTGGTGGCACACCTGGGACTTGGGAAAGCACAAGGAAAGCTGGTGGCTCAGTGGGCCACAGGGACGTCAGCCAGATCCTAAACAAGGTTTTACATAGATATGGCTCAAGTTCATCAGTATTCTAACACATATTGTAATGACGATTTCCATGTGGTTTGTATGATCATTTTTGTCAGAATTGTCAATTCTTTTCTATTTTGGGGGGACAAAATTTTCCAAAACCATATGAAAATCTTTCCTACCCTAAGCAAAAGAAATTCCTTGTTGTAAGTCCTCTTACTGGGGTCCACAACCAACACCAGCATTAGAAAACGTATCTTACAAAAACACTAGAAAGATTAATAGAAACAGAAAGCATTAACTATCAAATATTAGCTGTAACCCAAAGAAAAATATCTTATACCTTCTTCAAGAACTATTTTTTCATTAAAAATCCATGAGAATACACTGCAGCTTGCACAGATTTGTGTTGATTAAAATCCACTGGAGTCAAAAAGGACAAAATATATGATCTCACTAAACTTCTGTTTTTTCATGTAGATGCCTAGACTGCACTAGTAGATTCATTCTAATCCCAGGATCAAACACATTATATTTTTTATTATAAAAAATAATAGCTGAAAAAAAATTTAAAGGGACCATCATTCACTTGAAATTCTGTAGGGCATTTTCCCAGTACACAAGTATTTGGTGAACAAAGTAACATACTTTTACTTCAAATGGTGCATTTGGAGGTGACTTTGTGGAACTCAGTGGAAATTATGCTGTCACCGTTACTGGAGGGAAAAAAAAAAGGAGGCTTAAAATTAATTATGTTCTGATTGTTTATCTGGCTTTTGGGACCACAAACCACAATAGAGGTTTAACTCATTTAGAAGGGTAACAACTTGAACATAGCTTTTTGTCTTTTTTTATTTTTTTTTAAGACTCAAGCATTAAAGGTTTTTTAATGAAAGGAATAAAAGCAAAAAGCAGCTCTCAGTCTGCTGGTTGACTATTTAGGACAGATGTGCTGCCAAAGTCAAGCATTCTTTTTTAACCGCTTACACATGTACCCCAGATGAGTTTATTGGTGAAACCCAGTTTTTATTCTTGGGGATATAGCTATAAATTAAAAACACAAAATAAAATGACAGCTTCCTCCTACTCTTGGATGTTAACTTAATCTACTAACTAAACTATATTCCTTTTGAGCCTCTCTGTTTAAATTTGGCTACATAGGCTAAAAGTCCAGTGCTGACAGAGATAAGGGAACATTAGGAAGGAGTTTCAGTTGAGACGCAGTCAAACTGGAGTAGAGATCAACCAATGATAAATGATTTAACAAATGGATTTTTGGAAAACGTATATATTATTAACCTGTCTCCCAATTACAGGACTCTTGGCACTTGATAATGTAAGGGCTCTCAGACTCTGCTCTTTCTGGAGCTGCTGCAATCTTGCAAACCTCGTGCTCAGTCAAAAGAGGAGTAAGGATTTTAAGAGCTAAACAGTGGGTAAAATTTACTGATAGTGCAGTTCCATTTACTAGTCTGAAGTTAGCCTAGTAATGAACTGTAATCATACATTTCACCTAGAAGATGAGGATGAGGATGTACTGAGTGAAACTGAAAAGGTGGTTTCAAAAGTCTATCAGGTCAGGCATCATGGGAAAGACACAGTATTGGAAACTCAGTCATAGTCTCCCCAGCCAGCTGTTCACACATACCTAACAACACAAAAATATCTCCTCAGAATTAACTATGGGAGTTTAGCCAAACCAGCAGTTGTAATTAACCACTCAAACAGCTTCTATAGGAACAGCAAATTCTATGCTACTTGATGTTTTTCACCAGTGTCCTTCAGATACATACACTTGAGTTGAAAAAGAATTGGCCTGTTTAACACAAAAGTGATTGCTGAGGTTTGGGGAAGAAGACCCAGAAGTTACACCACAGTGTTGCACAGTGGCAGAATAAATTACTGGAGCTTTATTCTTCCAGAACAGTTACATGTGAACACTGAAATATCAGCTACTTTTCTAACTTTAAACTATCTATGACATTTAAGTTAAAATAAAGTGTATTGACATCTACATCACGAAGTCACGATTAAACTTTAATGAGAGGCTTAAAAATTACCAGCAGAATGTATTTTTTTAATGGGTCACCCACATCAAAGATGCCATCTTCAGTCACAGAGATAATATATAAAAATAGCTTCTTAGATTCACAGCCTTCCAACTGATGATTCAGGAAGGGAAAATAGTTATACAAAGTTCAGTCTTAACAAGGGCAGAAAGCTCTTCATTCTTGCACTAATGCTGCGGTTTGAAGAACAGATTAAATTACGAGAGACAACTGAGAAGAGGAGGCCAGTCAGAAGACTGAGAGCTTACTCTGAGTGAGGACAACTTTTAGATGTGCCAAAATTCATTGAGTGACTAATTAGAACAGTAATTCAAATTAGAACCAGCTGGTGGTTTAACATTCCTGAGACCCTTATTCAGCAAAATTTTTTAGTGTTTGCCTGGTTTTAGTCCTACCAAAATAAATTAACAATCAAAGAGCATCTCAGAAAGTTTTAAACCTGAAAATAATTTCCTCACCTTTCTTGGGTTTCTTTTTGTTTTGATTTTTGTGTTGTTGGGGTTTTTTTGAGACTGCTAAATTAAAGACTTCTTGGGCTTTGGCCTGGTGTTAGCTTGCTGGGTCCTGTGCAAAGGTTTTGTACAACAAAACCAAATCACCAAATCACTACATCTTGTATAGACTATGTATAAACACAGCAGTGAAACACATGGGGAAAGGTTTTGCCTCCATGAATCATCCTGCTCACATCTTGTTTCCAGTGGTGACCAAAGCCACTGTTTGAGTGCAAGAAATACATGCTACAGAGACCAAATCACAGCAAAAGCTTCTTCCTTAACCACTTAAGGATCAGCACTTCATCTGAGACCTTATTTCCCTTTCAAAATTTCCAGATAATCTCAACCAATACAATTGTTTCAGATTATGAAGTTGGTTTTGCTTCTATGACAACCTGGGGAATTTAGTTGCAGTTATTATTTACACATTCTGGGCATGAAAACTCCTGGTTTCGCCCAAGCTGGCCACATCATTATCAGTTCAGGACTCTTTTTTCACATCAGTGCAATGTTCTTCTACCTCCAGAGATGCACTGAGCCCAGGAAGTGCAGAAGGCTACCAGGTCTGCAAAACTTCCCTCCAAAAATTCCAGCATGAGTACACAGTAGAAAGTCTTTTTTTCTAACGTAACCCTTCACAAGAGCTTCCAAGTGAGTTATGCACCTTTTTCCATAATGGTTGCTGAAGATGAAGAGCATCACAGATACAGAAAGACCAAAGAGATTGTTGGCAACACAGATAAACTTCTGAAGTTTTAGCAGAAAGTTAAAACATGTTGTACTACCATAGATGAATAATTTGCATTCCCAAATCTCAGACTAGGTGGTTACCTCTTTCTTGGATGGCATCTTCAGGTTTTATTTTGTGCTTCAGACCTCATAGTAAATGATTTGCAGTGTTTTTCTGACACTGCTAACTTGATAGAAATTTAGACACATCCTCGTGTTCTCTCAAGAAGTTCAGGTATGTCCTAAGTAATGCATACATTTGTGTACTGGAAAGGTTTTATTGATGCTGTTTCAGGAAGATATCTTGTATATGCCACAAAGCTGGTTTTCCCGAAATATTTACAAAACTGCCATGTGCTGCTCCCCTGCTGCATTACAAATAAAGGTTCATTGATGTACAGAAGTTGCCATCATCTCAGAGCATGAGATAATGGACGTAGCTTGTGGAATATTGTGTTATATATTCAGGAAATAAATCACATCCTCTTTCCTCAATTTCACAGTGAGACATGTGTCATGCCTTATGCCCTCTTGTACAAACATTGGCAAAATCGTGAATATTCTTAGCAAAAAGGGAAAAATGTCTTGGGGAAGTAAAATTCTTTTTTGGCTTCCTCAAAAGGTTTGTATGAATTGTCTGAGGAAAAATCTGCAACCCAGCAAATGCTTTGCTTTTCCATAAGATTAAGCTCTTCGGGACCATATTCTATTCTGAGAGCAGCAAGCAAGAACGAAAATAATGTGGCAGTATCCTTTAAGCCTTATCCAAACAAGACTCATGTTTTTTTTTAAAGTGACTAATGACTGTAGGTGCCTTGAGACTCCATAAAAAGGCCTGATTTCCAGGTCTTAAGGTGTTGCCTGAAAATAGCAGCCTTTCTCGTGCCTCACGCTAGCCAATCTAATATAGAGATACTCAAACTTTATATATTTTTCCCTTATATCAACTTCTAGTGCAACCTACTGGTGATATTGTGCGGCAAACAACTTACAACCTTGGTGCTTCAGAGACTCCTGCACAAGTCATTGCTTGCACAAGTCCAAAATATTTTTCTGGGTTGTTTGAACAAAAATTCCAGTCCGTAATCCAGTTTCCCAGCACAGAAATTTTAGAGACTCTCAAGACTGAAAGCTTCTCTACTTCCAAACTCCAAGTGGGGAGAGGAACAAATGATGCACTTTGCCACTTTAGATGTCAAAGATAACCTCCAAGCTGTAAAACAATCAACCTGCATGCTATAGAGACCTCAAGCAGACAGACCAAAGCGAAAACAACCAAGGTGCTATTTTCAGCAATCGATCTCCAGGACAGTGTTTGCTTCAAAGGATACTTGTTGATCATTTGAGTGTTAACATTTCCAAACAACTAGTCTAAAAAGAACTATCCCATACATGATAAAATGACTTTATAAAGGAGAGTAATTCATTCTGACTGATATACCAGGGAACAAATGTCAAAAATAAAGCTATGTGCAGCATATGAACTGTTACAATTAAAGTAATGGAAGCCCACCCTCTGGGGCAAAAATTAAGCTGCCTTTACCACTGATAGGAAACCGCAGAGTAGAATTTGGAACCATAAAACTGATGTTCTTCCACCACCTTTTGAAAGGCTTTCCCCAGACCACTGTCAGGATAGAATCACTTGCCCATGAAGATTTCTGTCACCTTGTGCCTTGGACATTGGTTCACAGCAGTAAGGCTGTAGGTGGCTTGGGACAGCGCTGGGTATGAACAATTTTACTGATGATATTTCCATATTGCTTGCAAGACTTAGGAAGACAGGGGATAGGAGATACTTAGTGGTGCAAATACAAACCTTTACAACATAAAACTCCACATACACTGGCCAACATAATACGATCTCTTGCCTCCTCCCTAACTACAGAATTAGTTTACCATGTGCTGTAACTGAAACAAAGGGAAACAAACATGACTCCAACCAAAGTTGGCATATTCTGAGCAGTGCTGTAGCCTTAAACATGGAATTATACAATCGCAGAATTATTTTCATTGGAAAAGACCTCTGAGATCATTGAGTCCAACCACCAAGTCCAACATAGCAGTCAGGTATGAATTAGCCACTCATATTCTGACTATATAACTTCATTTGCTTGTCACGGATGTGTACCTGGCAGGACAGAGAAAGGAGCTTGGAAACACAGCAGGAACATTATACACTGGTAGGTCAGCACTTACTCACCATTAGTACCTAGTCTGCTTTTCTATAGCTGAGCTTTTCACCCTAGAGAGTCTGTGGGTCAGACCAGAGAACAGAGACTGGGATGGATTCTTGTCAGCCCCCACTAAAAAGGGCATGTTCACACTGGCCTCTAAGGAGGCTTCACATCTTACCCACTGATTATTCACCTCTCAAACTCCTCACCTTGAGCCAGGTCATGTTTTCAAGCACCTCCCTGGGAACTAAAAGCTTGCCAGGCTTGTGATGAGTATCTAAGCTCCCTGTTCAATTGCTACATTAACTGTAAGGTGTTCACATGCAGTGGTAAACCACAGGCTCCCTTGCAAGACAGCTTAGCTGTCTAAGTTATGTTCCAGCTGTCCACTGCTGATTTCCAGCTAAAACAAAATAACTGCCATGTGAACACTCAGCCATCTTCAGAAGAAAATGGAACACTTTCAAACCAATAAGGCAACTGAAGTGTTCATGCTCTGCTCAGCCATGAACCACTCTGTCTCAGCTGAGAAAAGCTAATGTTCCCTGTCTTGGGATGGGGATGTAGGAATGAAACCTCTCCTGCTTCTGGGCATTTTACATTGACTGATGCTATGGAAAAGGGCCTGTGCTCAGGCTACTCCTCAAACTGAGTGGACTCAATCACAGCTCATTTAAATGCCAGCCCCAGAGCAGCAACACCTGATAATGAGGCACAGGGTCTCAAGTCATCAGTCAGGCAAAGATAACGACACAGAGAAGCCTTAGGCAAACACATGAGCAAGTGTGCTGTGGTCAAGAGATCATTAAGGTGATAGGAAATACTGTGGACATATGTCACTAACTGACTTTCTCTGGCATGGTATGTCTCTGGTTCATTCTTCCTCTGCCCTGGGCAACATGCACAGAACAAAAAGGCTTCCTTTTCTTTACGGTGCAAATTCTGCACCAAATGAAATTATTGCTGTCTTTATTTTTTTACAATTGGTCAATTGGAACTTTTATCCTGGTAGCCCCAGACAAACATTTTGTAACTTGGCTGTGTTCAGTCTCACCTTTCCTTCCTGCGTTAGCACTTGCTCTGCCAAATCCTCTATACCAGGATTTCTGAATATCCTTTTTAAATGATGCTCAGCCAGATAGGTCAACCTTGGTCTTCTGAAGAATAAATTCTTTATTTCTCAGAAATGTGTTAAATTGTATCCAGGGTGCGTTATATATGATACAAAACATTGCTGACTGACATCATCTGCTGACTGACAGCTTTAAGCTGACTGGTCGGTTTCAATCTGTAATTGGCTCTGGTCCCAGAGACAGTAGAAGAGACTGTGAAACTAATGATCTGCTGGTTCCATCACAAACATCCACAGCTGAAAGCCCTTCACAGGCCACTCATAAAAGGTTTTGCGGGCCTCCAGTACCCAAACAAACTGCACATTGGGAAGTCCTGTTCTGGAAGCAAATTCTGCCTGATTCACAGAGGATGCTTTCTGTCTTAACCAGGCCCCTTTAGCACCTTTACTGCAACTCTGTGTCTGCATGGATCTGCTTCCCTTGCTGCTTCTTCTGGATGCAATGGCAATACAAGGTGCCATGTTTCCTTTTCTTAACACAACTCAAAGACATCAGTTACCTGATCAGCTACTTACTCTCTAAGTATTTCAGGTAATGGTGGTAGCTGGATCTCTCCTTATTGAACAGAGATGACCCAACCTCATATTTTAATTCTGTTATGGTCTACGCACCATGAAAGGCTAATAGAGGAGAGCTTCTGCTGCCCATCTTTGAGTTGCACTGCTCAGATAGACACAAGAATTCATACTGTAATTAGTGTATCTTTCAGGCTATCTTCAGCCCTGCCTCTCACACCTCAAAGGAGCAGAGTCCTTGCTGGCAGAACGCTGATGTCACCCAACCAGGCAAGAGCTCAAAACCTTCTGACACAAATTCTCATTCAACAACAGTCAGCAAAAGCAATCACCTTTGCTTCCTTTCTTAGGAATCCCACAAGTCTGGGGTCACAGAGAAGCTGCACAAAGAAGCTGAATTAGGGCCATGTCAATTATTAAATGTAAAATATTGGCATAAGGCTTGGAGCAGACAATGCATGTACCCTCTTCTCCATGCTGAATGTCCTGCTTATTAAGCTTGCCTCTGTTTGGTCATGCTCTTACTATTTTAACAGCACAAAATTCAACATGGCTATACTAAAAATATTCAAGTGAAAGCTGCAGATGAACACAGTTCAACTCAAGTTCAACCCTTCCCTTCCCACTTCTCCCTTCTCTCATCCCCCTCCCCCTTTCCACTTCCTCTCCCGTTCAGTATTCTTGCAGTTTATATCGGACTCAATTCTGGCATTTTAGCAATGCACTTGGAAGTTGCTCCTAGAGGCTAAACTTTATTCTCTCATATGAGTTTTTTGGTTCCACTCTTGACCATGCATTTTTTGGAAGGGTAAGTAGTCACAGAACTATAGCACACAGCATACTACATGTCCAGATGGTATGTAAATATTAATAGTCACACAGCACTGAAGATCACAAGATAATTAGAGGCTAGATAACCATGTAACTCAGTTTATAATGAGTAAGACAGTTATAGGACCAAAATTTGTCATTCTTCCAGACCTAACTCCTTGGAATCTTTTTCTTTTTTTTTGCTCAGATCTCAAGCACATTACAGGCCTCCTGATAGCCCATTCCTCAGCAGCAGCATCAAAGTGAGTTATCAGAAACTTGCCACATGAGATTCACCCTTTGGAACAGATGAAAGAGGACATGCACAACCTTGAGGTCACATTAAGTGAGGTCCATTAAGTTACCATGTGTAAGCATTCTGGCTCTGCTCCCACCCAGGAGCGTCAGGCCAGATCTTGCCAGACTGTGACTCTCACATTGACCACAGGGTCCATGGGGCTGTGCCATAGCCAGCTCCCTACAAAAAGAGCATATAATGGGAGCTGCAATAGTGAAATATGAGCACATTTTTGCCTTGGCAGTCACAGCATCAGGAAAGAGTGTTTCAGCTCCCCTCTCTTCACCCAAGCTACCACATTTGATCAGACTTTGCTTTTCAGGTAGTGTCTAGCTTGCACACAGTTATGGAGCTATTTAAGTTATTTAGCCATATAGCCCTCCCTGGATTTGAACCCTATTGCTCTATGGGAGCTGTTTACAGCCACTCTCTGCTATTTACAGATTTATTCCTTTGACTGTTTTTCTACTAGCTGTGGATGGGTAGCAAACATTGCAAGAAAGATGACAGTGGCCATGTTTCCTCTCAAGTGTTGTTAGGAGTCCCGCACCGACCCAAACTGCCAGTAGACTACATCACTGAAAAACTGATGTGTTTTAAACCAGAATAAAACTGCCTGCTGAAGAGCAAACAACAGATAATTAATGCTGGCCTTTTTTGTTCTTAGCAAACTGTGGAACATCAGTCCTTAGTTAATTACATTCACAGAGGGTCATTTCAGAGAAGTTCACAGGTAGATAATGAGCAACAGCATCACTGCTTAAAAAAAAGTGACCTAAAATAATATTTTACTGAATATTCCCTAGACACAAATAACCTACTTAGAGTATCACTTCATTATGTTTTCTGTGCACATGTTCAGTAAAACCCAGAAATATTAGAGTGAAACATATCTGAGTCTTTTGAAGTGAAAGTGTTTTCTCAGGTAAATGTATTTGGTATAGGTGTTTATTATTATAGTGTGCACTGAAGCTGTTTCCATCCTACACTACTGAAGACATGATCAGATCTTATTTAAAGCCAATATTTCGCCATCAAGTTATTCCATGGTAGGCACAAGAAAGCAATTTATAAAGTAATATCTAAAGAGTCTACATTTCTCAAAAATTCAGTAATCTATTGTTTTTTTCTCTGCTCATATCCACAAAAAGGGCCAGAAGGAGGACCCAGGAAACTCCAAGCCTGTCAGCCTGACCTCAGTGCCTGGCAGGGTTATGGAGCAGATTATCCTGGGGGCAATCACACAGCACCTACAGGATGGACAAGGGATCAGACCCAGCCAGCACAGGGTTAGGAAGGGCAGGTCCTGTCTGACCAACCTGATCTCCTTTTATCATCAGGTGACCCGCCTGGTGGATGAGGGGAAGGCTGTGGATGTGGTCTGCCTGGACTTCAGCAAAGCCTTTGACACCGTCTCCCACAGCATTCTCCTGAAAAAGCTGTCAGCCCAGGGCTCAGACAGGAGCACTATGTGCTGGGTTAGGAACTGGCTGGAGGGCCGGGCCCAGAGAATGGTGCTGAACGGTGCTGATCCAGTTGGCGGCCGCTCACCTGTGGTGTCCCCCAGGGATCAGTGCTGGGCCCAGTCCTGTTTAGTATCTTCACTGATGATTTAGATGAGGGGATTGAGTCCATCATCAGCAAATTCACAGATGACACTAAACTGGGGGGGGGTGTGGATCATCTGGAAGGCAGGAGGGCTCTGCAGAGGGACCTGGACAGACTGGAGAGTTGGGCTGATTCCAATGGGATGAGGTTCAACACGGCCAAGTGCCGGGTCCTGCACTTTGGCCACAACAACCCCATGGGGAGCTCCAGGCTGGGCACAGAGTGGCTGAGAGCAGCCAGGCAGAGAGGGACCTGGGAGTCTGGATTGACAGGAAGCTGAACAGGAGCCAGCAGTGTGCCCAGGTGGCCAAGAAGGCCAATGGCATCCTGGCCTGGATCAGGAACAGCGTGGCCAGCAGGTCCAGGGGAGTGATTCTGCCCCTGTACTCAGCCCTGGTGAGGCCACAGCTCGAGTCCGGTGTCCAGTTCTGGGCCCCTCAGTTCAGGAAGGAGATTGAGGTCCTGGAGCAGGTCCAAAGGAGGGCAACCAGGCTGGTGAAGGGATCCAGCACAAGTCCTGTGAGGAGAGGCTGAGGGAGCTGGGGGTGTTCAGCCTGGAGAAGAGGAGGCTCAGGGGAGACCTCATCGCTCTCTACAACTCCCTGAAAGGAGGCTGGAGCCAGGGGGGGGTTGGTCTCAAGTAGCTACCAGTAAGACAAGAGGGCATGGACTTGAGCTATGCCAGGGGAGGTTTAGGTTAGATATTAGGAAAAGATTCTTTATAGAGAGGGTGATCAGGCACTGGAATGGGCTGCCCAGGGAGGAAGTGAATTCTGTGTCCCTGTAGGTTTTTGAAAAGAGACTGAATGTGGCACCCAATGCCATGATCTGGTAACCACAGTGGTGGATTAAAGGTTGGAGTTGATGATCTCAGAGCCCTTTTCAACCTGGAAAGGTTGGAAATACACTCAGTGCTCCAGGACCTACGGCTTCACAATAACAGCAGCCTACCATGCCCCAGCAGTTTACACCCCACACTCTCTGCTGTTCCTCCCTGATCTACTTGTATACCCATCAGAATAAGTTGGTTCATGTTTTGGGCAAAAATTCTTCAGCAAATAATGCTAGAGCTGCAAATAGATTGTAAAGTAATTGACATTTTATTCATAAATGCATAATTTAAAGCTTACACTGTAGTTGTATAATACTGATTGTGAAGGCTTTCTGCTATCCACTTAGACAGCTTTGTCTATATTAATTGTAAAATGATTTCCAAAACATTACCACTGACCGCAATTTAATATGTGCTTTTTGCAGCAATTTTAAAAAGACAAGCCAAAGTATAAGTGATTCATATAAATTGCACAAATAGCAGTCTCCCATTGATCCCTGAAACTAAGTATACAAAGCAGGCTGAACTGAATTTTGGCTTTGATGTTGAATGAACTTAAACAAAACGGTTTGCTGTTACTAATTTCTACTACTGCATTTTTGTTTGCATGCAAATGGTTGTGATTCAACTTCATAATTACTGACTGTTCAAACCTACAGCAACAAGTGACTGGAATACTTCCATGCTCCCAGCAATGCCTTTTGCCTGTGTCACATGGTGAGCAGTGGTGGCCATGGAACGCAAGTTCTTTGCTGCATCCTCAGCAGTGCATGGTGTTGCAGAAATGGTGGTAAACAAACCTTTGGAGAAGCATTAGTTTGACTTAACATCTGTAAATGCAGCACTGTAGTGAATTTCCTCTGAAGTGCCTGTAGTTTTATGTTCCTTTGAAGAGTCTACACTTAGAAAAAAAACATTCCTATTCTCAGCCTAAAAATTAGGCTCCACCCATGGAAATGGATGCTCTGCATTCCCTCACAAAGTGTGCTGCATCAATAGATCACAGCACATTATAAGGTCATTTGTACAAACCTCTGTAAATGAGTAACTGAAGTGCGTCAACAGCAACAGATGTAGAAGAAACTTTAAGATTTTATGTTTGAAGTTCACTCTAGAGGACTGCATTTGGAAAAGAAGTTGTATCTTTCCACCATTTCCCAGCTCCTGAGTGAAGCATCAAGATATACAGCAAACATTATGAGAATGAGGTCCAGGCAAACAAGTATCAGCAGACATTCTGACCAACTATTCAAAAACTGAAAAAAAAATACAGTAGCTCCATGAATATACATTAAAGCAATGAGCCAACTAGACTGCTTAAATATCTTGATTTCTTACAGTAATTCATATTTGTTAGGCATATTCAGATAACATGAAAACTATTACATTTGACTGTGGTCTGGACAGTTTGGATCAATACTTTCATGACTTTCATAATACTCAGCTTTCTGATGGCACAAAAGAGGATGATCCAATGCCTTACCCCAAGGTTGTAGGAAGTGTTGCCATCATGCATGCATGAATGCTCTGCCCCCCATGTGCAAGACTGTCACAGAATCATTTGGTGACACTCAAGTACAAAAAAAAAAAGATTTCTAATTATATCAGTGCTCAACCCTATACAACACAACCCTTTGTATAGCATTGTTTCTTATCTTATTTGGACTTGTAATTTCAGATGTCCATACATAAATTAGCTGGAAATTAATTATCCTCTAATGGAGCCTATAATATTTTAAAGACCCAACCATAAACCTTGCTTGACATTAAAAAAAATCCATTTCTAATCTCAGTCAAAATTAATGTTAGAGCATCTTTTGAGGGTGTGATTTGGCATGGCTAATCATCTCATGACATTTCTCCCATGTGGTTGATGATTCCTCTGCCTAGCCTCAGTCATGAGCTAGACATCACAATTGAGGGTATTTGCAGGTTTAGAGTAAATTCATTTACTACTACACAAGTTGGCAGGAAATGCAAAGGCATGGTAGGTGGAAACTGAGCCACAGAAACACACACACTGCCAGTTCTACCAGCAGAGGAAAGCAGTAAGGCCCCAGCTTCCATCTGAGCAGTATCAACATATGAAGGATATAGCACAAAGCTGGCTGCAGCCAAGGTGAGGGGAAGATTGAAAAGAAGTCAAGAGAGAGACGCTACAGAGCTGATCAAGACAGAGCTGGGCCTGAAGAGCACTCCCTGAACTGCGGACACAAAAGGCTGCAAAAACCCTGACACAGGTTTTGTGGCATTGACAAGCCAGCCAAAACCCAAGAGATTCTACTAGATATGAGCTGGCTGTAATTAGATTAAGTGTTCTCTATGTAATTTCTTCGCCTACTTCTTTTATAAACATTTGTAACTGTGTTGCCTATATTGGCTGTTGTAAATACTTCTCTTGGCACTCCTCCCAAAACTCTCCTTTAATTTAAACCAGGCTAAGGTAGCTGGGTAAGATCAAAGTGTTTTTCATCAAGACCATGAAGAATTAAAAAAAAAAAAAAAAAAAAAAAAAAAAAAAGTCCTAAGAAATTGCATCAAGTATCCAGCTCCCTTATCTGATAGTTCCAGGGTAAAGGACCTGACCTTAAAGAAAACACATGAGCTAACTGAAGTAATTCTATGACCATAGCCTTCTCTGGCATACAATAAGGTGGTGGGAAGCAGTCCTGAGCTCAAGAAAAATACGGGCTATTTTTCTAAGGGAAAAGCATTTTTATTTTCCATGCTTTCACCCATGGCAGCCAGCTTGTCAGCTCTGCAAAACTTTCTAACATTTTCAGAAGTCACACACCCCTCTTTACTTGCAAAACTAGTCTTGGAAAATCTAAGTGCAGCTGAAGAAAACCTGGAAAGTTTTGACTGGGCAAAACGTGTGGTTTCACAGCTCAGCCACAAAACCAAGCTACTATCATGTCAGAGAGGCATGATACCCATATCAGTCCCATGTTTTTTCTGTTAACGTTTTCAAACAGGGATTTCAAGTTTCTATAAAAATGTAGCTGTTTGGATAACTGTGTTTAATCTATATGTTGGGTTCATGTGGTCAGTTACTATCCTAGAGGACTCCTAATATCAAAGGCAGGAAAATCTTTTGACCACAGAGCTGGGTTTTGGTGTGTGTTTAAACAGGCAAGCTACATCTACAGTTGGATTCCCAAGATGCTAACACAATGCAAACAAAGTTTGTTGTTACTTATAACCTACGTTTTGCCTAAAGAGAGAGAATGGCACATGGACCTAGTGGTGGGAAGCTCTCGGACAACTCAACATGAAAAAACCAGTGGTTCCTTGGAACTGGAGAGGGGGATTGGGCTGAATGCTGAGCCAATGAATGGAAGAAAACTGCCATAAAAAGAAGCAGGCAAAGGGACGAGACTGGACTGACGATGAGTTGCAGAAGCTAAACAAAAGGGCTTTTGGTGGATGCAAAGAGATCAGCACGGGTAGCTGGAGTCTGGGCAGCACTCTGGAGAGTCCTCTGAGTGCCAGAAGTCCCAGCCCCAGGCTGGGGCTGGCTGCAGTCTCTGGCCAGCTCCTCTGCAGGTTTCCCCACAGGCTGCACAGGGGAGCAGGGAGGATGAGGCATCTGGGCAGGTCCTCCTTTGCACACTTCTGGGTTCAGAAGGTTGCTGGCAAGCTCAGCCTCCCTCCTTCCCCTCCGTGCAACAGGCCCGGTCTTGGCTGCCTTCGCAGCTGCAGCTGTTCTTACCAGCTGGAATCAACCCTCCTGGACCTGTTCCAGCTCAAAAGCAATTACATTCTTGCAAGTGGATATTGCAACTTCCTGTCCTAAACAATCATGTACTGTTTCTCCACACTATAAACCAGCTGCTGCCTTCTACCCAGAGATGGTTGCAGGCACAGGGTGAGGCCTTGTAAGAAAGTGGTAGTGTATCAAGTTAAGATCATCTCTGTGTAGGTTCACCTGCAATTTAGGAAGGTCAGGAAGTGCTGCCAGCCCCGCATGCCTGCAGATAGCACTGAGCACTCCAGCACAGTAAGGGAGGCAAAGAATAGTATTATCTGATCTAGACACTGAAGCAGGAGAGTGGTTTTTCTTGGCCCAAATCTTTCAAGGGATGTTTTCCTCTATGCCTGAACTTCACAGAGTAAAACATCTCCAAGAGCTGATGCAAGAACTCCCTTGCCTTTGCTAGGCATTCAAAACCAGAGCCTGGCCCATAACACCTGGGGAAGACTTCTGTACAACATCTTTAGTGTAAAAGATGCTGAAGGCATCCAAACAATTAAGTGGGATTATTGGTCCCAAAGTAACATACATAGTTTCCTGCAGTTAGTCTAAAATGTTTCCATTAATCTCTAGCTTCTATATTGTGCGTATGTAAGAAAATAAGCAGATACACAGACACATGCCTAAGAAGAACCAACAACTGCCCAGGTGTATCTGGAGGCATATTGTTTCTTTCTAACTTTGTTACGTAGCATGGATCTGAAGCATCTGTATTTCTGTAACTTTTTTCCACATGCCAGTTCCTCATTAGGCTATGCACCCTATGAAGATGGTGCATACACATAAAGTAATATGAGCACTGCACTAATTAATGCAAAATGAGGCAAAGTACCTTGAAAGACAGAGTAAACCCAAAGAGAAGCTGGGAACCAGGCTCTCAGGCAAGAGATGATGAGCATGCTGTAAGAGGTCAGGAGGATTTCAGGGGATGCAATTCCTGCTCAGAGAGGCACCTTCTCTTCTAACTAGCAGCAGATACACACCAACTAGTCAGGACAGTTAAACGATTCATTTCATCTAAGAATAACTGATTATACATTTCGTGAGGAAGGGTTTTTAAATATCGCTGATACCTACCTCCTTAAATCCTAAGTGTCAGACGTTTCTGTCTATGGTACTATACATGTGAATTACTCCTACAGCCATGATAATCAGACAAAGCAGCAAAGCAAGTCACCCATGGTTGCACTGAAAAGCTACAACCCTACCATACAATCCTACCCCACCACAGACTAGGGAAATGTCTCATCAACTTGTCTTCATTCTTTTATCAGGTTCTGCTTGCAAAACTGCTGAGTACTAGAACATTTTACAGTAACAACGTGTTTTGTCTTGGTAGGAATAACAAATATTTCATTAACAGAACTGCCCTTTGCCTGAGTAAAAAAGCCTGCTACATGTTTTCTGAAGAAACTAATTAACATCGTTTCCCATACACCTTAATAGCACAGTATCAAGTAATGTACTGACAAAAGAAGCACTTTGCAAAAAACCTGCCAGTCACATGATCTTTCCCCTAGTGTTTTAGATTTGTGATAGGCTCTGCCTTGGCTGAAAGCCAGTCAGTTCTAAATATAGTGTAAAACCAAATATTTAAGCATAAGCCTGAGCAGACAGATTTTTTCTTTTTAACACATTCCCTTCAAGTGCTACAAATTCTGCTGCAGATGCTACTATAGATAGATAGATGTTTCTCCTCCACAGGAAGTATTATATCCCCTGGTTTCCCAAGGTGATGCTACAGGAAAGCAAATAATAAAGTTCTATTACATATGGGTTTGAGTGCTATGATTTATAAAAATGTCTGAAAATGTTGTAGAGTACCAAAAAGGAGGCAGATAAATCATAGAAACCTATACATTAGGTGGGGTATATTTTCAGCATGTGCTGTCTGCCAGCTTACAACCACCTGCACAATGGAGTGCTAGAAAGCAGTACATTCAATATGATTTATTAGCTATGGCATCACACGCTGCCTGTATCTGCATGTAACACTTGAATACTCTGCTGTGAATACTGTACTCCGCTACCCAGTTATCTCCTGTATTACACTACTTGGGAAGAGCCATTGGAGTGATAATGTAGCAGGGCCACTGAAAAGAAACTATAAACCAGCATGCTTTACTGTGTTTCTACAAATTCACAACATCCAGGTCTGACCTGGCATTCTGATTTTCTTCTTTTTCTCTTGTAGCTGCTTTCTCCAGTTTCATCATCTGCTAGTTTTGTGCTGGATGATCCCTGGCCTGTTTTGCATATGTGAACACCTCATTTGCCCCTTCATTAGGTATTTTCCATCCTCACTGCAGCCCTACTAAAATAGCCATCTTTGTCCCAATAGACAGTTACTGAACAAAAGGGAAACAATTCCTCCCACTAGTGAGCAAAAGAGGGGATCTCCAAGAGACAAGATTGCACTAACCCAAGAGAAACAGATCTCTGGTCCTAAGAGAAAGCTGCAGAAATACTGTCACATAAAGGGTCCTAATAAAGCACCTAAGCAAATTAAGCATCAATGTCACAATTGTCATTGACTCTTGGTTTGTTTGTTTGTTTTCTCTATTTTAATTAGAAAGCTTTGGGTTTTTTTTAAATCTTAAGCTCTTAATTAAATTTTATTTCTCTGAAGAGAATATCCTTCACTTCTTCCCATTACTGGCTTTATGCATTTACGCCACTTCCAACATTCAACAAGATCTCCTATATGCTGATTATCAATCTCCTTCCAATCTTTCTCCCAACCTCCTTTTCTAAACACAACATCCCAGTTTTGATTTCTGCCACTTAATCAAAGGATCACAGAATTATCATAGTTGGAAAAGACCTCCAAGATGACAGAGCAGAGTTCAACTGCCAGCTCAAGTTAAAAAAAAAAAAACACACCATGCCCACCACAGCATGTCCTGAAATACCTTATTTACTCTGTTTTTTTTAATACCTCCAGGGATGGTGACTTCACCACTTCCATGAGCAGGCTGTTCCAGTGTCTGACTACTTTTCAGTTAAGAAATTCTTCCTCATATCTAGTGTAACCCTCCCTTGGTGTGACTCCAAGACAATTTTTCTAGTCCTATCATTACTCATTTGGCCAGCACCCACATCCCTACAACCTCCTTTCAGGTAGATGTAAAGGCCTCCTCTCAGCCTCCTCTTCTCCAAACTGAACATTCCCAATTCCCTCAGCCTGTCCTCACAGGACCTATTCTCCAGACCCTTGACCAGAGTGGTTGCCCTTCTCTGAACTTGTTCCAGCACCTCAATGCCTTTCCTGCAGTGAGGGGCCCAGAACTGAACACAGTTTTTGAGGTGAAGCTTCACCAGCACAATCACTTCGCTCGTCCTAATGGCCACACTAATCCTGATACAAGCCAAGATGCTGTTGGCCTTCTTGGCCACCTGGGCACACTGCTGGGTCATATTCAGCTGGCTGTTGACCAACTCCACAAGGTCCTTTCCTGCTTGGCAGCATCCCAGCCACTCTTCCCCAAGCCTGTAGAATTGTTTGGCACTTTTTTGACTGAAATGGAGGATCCACCAGTTGGCTCATGCAATGGGGGCTGAGGATTCGACCTGTCCAGGTCCCCCTGTAGAGCCTTCCTAGCTCAAGCAGATCAGCACTCCTAACCAACTTGGTGTCATCTGCAAACTTGATAAGGAAGCATTCAATCCCTTCATCTGATAGAGATATTGAACAGGACTGGCCCCAAAACTGAGCCTTAGTGGACACCACTGGTAACCAGCTGCCAACTGGATTTAACTCCATTGCCTACAACTCTCTAGATCAGGCCACGCAGCCAGTTTTTAGTCTAGTGAAGAGTACACCTGTCTATGCCATGAGTCATCAGCTTCTCTAGGAGAATGCTGTGGCAGACGGTGTCAAAGGTATTACTAAAGTCCATAGTAGATAATATTCAGTCTTTCTTTCATCTAACATGAATAAATCCCATGAATAAATACCTCAGTAACAAAAATAATTTAATATTTAGTGTGAAGAGGGAATTCCAGAGATCTAGCCCTCTCACTTTTACAAGTCCTATTAATCAAATAAAAATTATTATCATATTACCAAAATAATTAAGATCTAATTGTGAAAGGAATTCCTAATTTTCTTACTGTCAACTGTCCTTTTCCTATCCCTTATGCTTCGAAGCAATGGACACACAGACTGAAAAGCTTTTGATTTGTATTTGCACTTGTACAGCTAATGCACTAGCTTTATTGGATGCCACATGTATAATTCTCTTGCAAATTGAGATTGTCTTGATTAATTGCCCATTAGTAACAACAGATGATGTTGATTAACAATTCAAAGAAAACAAACTGGACAATTCCCATTAGGTTTTAAAGCCTCTCTTTGAGTGTCTTTTTAAGTAGTTCCTCGGGGAGTGCTCTTCAAAGTCTGGCCCATTTTGTTGATAAGAGTCTGCTACAAAATACCAAGCATTTAACTGAGCAGAAAGGGATTTAATGGGACTGAGAACTTGCCTAATTTAGGCAGATGATCCCTTCCTGTCTACTGTTGCAGGGCATTTTATTTTTTCCTCAGAAAATCTGATGAGCAAAAAAGAAAGTTCAGGACATGATATTTTCCAAGGTTATGCAGCTGTGTTGTATCTACTAAATAGCAGCTAGGATCCCTATGCTTCGTGATACACCAGTAAATACCATACAATGGTAAGGAGATGTTAATAGCCATTGTTTTCACTCCAAGCTGTGAGTTCACTATTTTTCAGATTTGGGAAGGAGAGGTTTTGCTCCAAAGCCACTATTTTTCTGTCATTTTATGTGCCAAGGGTAAACACTGGATGCTCCATTCCCATTCCAAGCCACCATCATGTATAATTTCTCTGTTGCTGCAGCTAAAAACCAGAAATGCTTTTAACCCACTACCACTTACAAATTCACTTGTTCACCCAATATCTTCAGTCAGGTGCAGAATAATGAAGCTCCACTGTACAGCACTTTCTTTAGTAAAGCTAGCTCACTGCATTTCTTCAGGGCTTTGTCCTCAGAGCCATGAGGATCCATTTCTATCCCTTGTAGATTTACCTGTGAGATGTGGTACAGTCACATGTATTGCACACATATGGTAGGTTTTCTCACTTCACCTGCCAGATTTAGCATGTGGCCCATGTGGCCCATGCAATTGAAGAGTAACACATGGCCACATGAAGGCTTTACAGGATAATGTCCCTGAATCGACTAGGGAACCAACCTACCACAGAATCATAGAATAATTCAGTCTGTAAGGGACCTCTGGAGGTCACCTAGTCCATCCCTCTGATCCAAGCAGGGACAATGTAGATCTGATCTTCAAATGTAGATCAGATTTCTCGGGGCATTCCAATCTTAAAATGGGCAGGTCACTGACAGTATGCAAGAATGACAGTTCCCAGAACAATAACTGTATATAGCAGTGTTCCAGTAAATCAGTAACAGAATACACAGGTTTAATTCCAGCAGCTACACCTTCACTGTTGGGTACTTATATGACAGAGAATGCCTTCACTATACATGCATTTTCCCTTCATACCTGTAGAGGAGGAGCAACCATGAGATAATAGTAATAGATAGTCAAAGTCTAAAACATTTGATGCCTTAAGGTTACAGAATATGTATTACTACTCCACCTGCAACATGACCAAGTCACCCTCAGTTGGTCCCAGTCCTAGGACACCCAACTAGCATTTCATCCCTGCAGCCGAATAATCATTTACTTCAAGGTGTAAAACAGGATTAATTAAATCAACCTATGACATTGTCTGTTGGGGCTTTCTTGCATACACAAACCCAAAGAAAAAGCCTATTAGAAAGCAAATATATTTTACAATGTCTGCAGCCTTTGAGGCCACAGATTCAGATAAATGCCTTGTTGATACAGCTGTGATTCCCTTGGGATGAGTCATTCTGGAAGCTGTCAGTAGCACGTCTTCAATAAAAACCTAGAAGGCTTACATAACGACGCAGCATTTCCAGTCACTTTCTTATAAAAGATAATTCTAACAGCTCCTGGTTTAAGTAGGTTTTATATTAGCCAAGAAACAAACAGGGAAAATGCAGGAAAAAAAAAATTACTAAAATCATCTCGGTGGAAGGACAGAGATATATTTAGAAAAGAGGTCCAAAGGAAACATTTTTTTCTCAAAAAAACATGCTCTCTTCTGGTGATGGGCTGAGGTTTTTTTTTCTATTATTGCTGTTGGACATGGGTGGAGGAGATTTTGCATGGTCCAAAGAGGAGGAAAAATACAAAATCAAAGTTGACTTAATTTTCAGGTTTCTGATGCTGCGGATTACAAAGATTTGTCCTTTAGTTCAAATCAGCAGATTTCACTGGAAAACAAAACAAAAAACAACACCAAAAACAACCAAACAAACACAGCTGTACAGAAATGAAGATATTTCTATCTCCTGTTTTCATAAAAAGAAGATAATTTTAGAATCACAGAATGATAGAATGGTTTGGGTGAGAAGGGACCTCAGAGATTGTTTAGTTCCAACCCCCCTGCATGGCCAGGGGGACCTCCCACTAGACATTTTCTGTATGTGAAAATAAGCCTGGAAGAATTTTAAGTCAGGTTGATGACTTGAAAGAAGAGAAATATCAGATCAGGTACCAACTACATTGTAAACAGAGAAACAGGAGAAATCAGGACTTGTTCCCTTTAAATTCTCCTACTAGCATTACTCTTGTTAGTATCTCAGTATAAGGGGTTTTACAGAAAGGAGCACATAGTGTTCACTAAATCCATGCATAAAACCGAGACCAGAGACATTTGCATCCTAATTCCACTTTTATTATTCTCAATAAAATGGAGTCTTTGAAAACCATAAAGGATCAGTGATGGTAACAAATACATCTTCCAGCTGGTTTAGGCATAATGACTGTATGACTAATGAACAGGTAAAGAAGTTAGAAAACTGAAAGCAGTCTAATTATATGCAGACTAGTGATGGGCAATACCATGCCAATCTCTTACTTATACCAAAAAAGGTATCAGAACACCACTGAATGCCTGCAAGGCATAAAACAGTCTGCACAGTCTCTTGCAATTGCAGCAGGAGTCTGTCCATGCTCCCTTTCCCCCATAAAACTAAGATTATCTAGGGACACTACACAGCAACAGAGATTGCAGCGTAAGGTCTGATATTCCCCTTGATACCAAGGACATCCGATCGCTTTCAGGAAACTTCTGCATCCCCAGGACACTTTAACCCTGTAGGCAGGGTTAAAGTGCATAACTTGCATGGCAGGTTATGCACTGGGGGTTTGCTTGGAAAGGGAGGATATTCTTCCAGAGCGGAAACTGGCAGGCAAGTGGGGAGGGCAGCTCAGGTGAGGCAGGGGACGGGAAGGGCAGAGGACAGCACAAAGCCAGCCACACCAGGCTACATGGGGCAGCCCAAAGTAGAAATCAAACAGCATCCAAGATAATATCAGCAGCTCGTCAGTTTGATACCGTTGATCACACATGTCATTTGGATCGCAGAACTCCAGGGGCATTGGTAGATCAGCCACTACAAAGAAACGCTCCAAGCAGCATGGAGAATTTATCCACACAGCTCCCATGAACTTCAATGAGAATGATGCATCTGTCTCCTGCGGTGGCTTTGAAGCTCTAGGCCAAAAGTATTCTTAGCTCTACTGTCATGCATGTCTCCAAAGAGACAAAAAAAGAAGGTGCGAGCATGTGAGACCGAGAGCGGACGTGGTTGAGGAAGTGAGAGACCAAGCAGAGCCTGATCTGGGAACCCTGCAGAGAGGGATCATGTCCGTCAGGCTTTATGTTATCAGCACTTATTTGGAGGTAAAGGACAGACCTTTTCTCTCAGCAGAATGAGGAAGCCAGACTGGTGTACTGAGCTGCTGGCACTGAGCTGCTTTTAGAGTCATTCCCAGACCATTAAAGTCAAGTCAGGTATGTCTACCTGACCCTCCAGACACAGAAAACGGAAGCAGAGCATTAAAAATGGTACAACAAAGTTGCAAAGGGAAAAACGCTCTGCAAGAGTTGAATTTGCAAACATTCCAAATAAGGTTTCTTCTCCATTTATGAATGTATTTCCCCAGCAAGCGCTCAGATGTGAAAAGGGAGAAAATCAGCTCCTAGACTGAAGAAAATGATTTTTTGCTTCAGTATAGCTCAGTATCAATCCTTGCTTCACATGGTACACACAGGTTTTTCCTCTGACCTGCTGCACAAGGTTGAATTTCCTTTCCCAGCTGCATCTGAATTTTTTACTTGTGTGTGGTCTCTTGCCTCACCACAACATGGATACAATCTCATGCTCCTAGTTCAGAAGGTCTAGAAAGTGGTGGCTAGAGCACATTAATAACGAGCAGTGAACCTCGGACTCCCCTGGAGCCTTGAATTACTTGATTGATCTGCTTGGAAAAATGTGCCCTGCAAAGACTTGTTGGAACAATTGCATGTGACTGACTTCCCATTCTTGCAGAGCTAAACCAAGCAGTCAGGTCTCCTTATGCTGAATATTTGATACTGAGGCAACACCTCCAGCACTTCAGAACAACCCTATGTGCCTCATAAAGGTATTTTATGGAGAGGAGACAAGATCTACAGTATTTTAGGTGCAGTTTACGTAGACCCTAGAAATAAAAGAAGTCAGAATGTAGTAAGAAGTCAAGGTCAGTAATCTATATGTTGAGTAATTATTTAACTTTTTTGTTTTCTTATCTTCATTGTGTCTCAAACAGCAGAATTCCAATCCATAACCTCAAGTAAACTGAGCAGAGATGCTGCTATTGTATACCTTTTATTGATGCAACACCCCTTGGAGCATGAAAATTTGAAATTATATTTTCATGTTGGAGCTGTACTTTCACAAATCCTGGAAGTTAAACAACTCTTGGAATAACAGAGGACATACATAGATTGCCAACAAGAGTTGATATCCTTTTTCATTATTTGTTCCTATAAATAGGTATGATCTTTTTTCTGGTACAGTCTCTTATAGAGCAATACCTTTTCCTCAGAGGGCATCAAAAGCAAGCCTAAAATTCTCCCTCCACCTCCCTTCAAAGCTGCACTCACAATAAACAAAGCAGATGCAAGGACATGTTATTATGCTGCAAGATACGTGAAATTTGCAGGTGTAAAATTGGAACTGCAAAGTATCCACTCCACTTGAGAAGCCATTCCTATGTACTTGGTGTCCCTACTGTTTTGTCACCTTTCTGTTTTTTTCCAAAATAAAGTGTAGTTACTAGATCAACGAACACTGCGTGCACAGAATAGGGGTATTTCCACATCTCCTTTAATGCCCAAGAGACTGTCAGCTTTAACAACAACAGTGGTGACATCTGTTGCTAACAAATTACATGAAATTACTACTCAGGATTTCTTTTTGAGGGCATTTCACCCTTTAGATTTCTAGCATAGCTCATTTTCAAGATAGCAGTATAAACTTTCACTGCATGTTTTCTTCATTGCTACAAATGTCAAACATTCAAAAATCACGTTAGGTCCTAACATCACAGCTGATAGCAATGAACTCTGGGTTCTCATTTTGGATCCTGAGAATGTAATTTCCAAGAAAGTCTCCTCAGTGACCTGCAACAGAAACTTGCTTTCAGCACAGGCACATTTCAATTCTTCTGCAAGCCTGACTAAGGAAACTGGCTTTACAAAAACCATACGATGCCCAAATCTAGATCTGAGGTGAATGAGCTGACAGTAACCCTCTACAAACAAAAACAGGTTTTAATAGCACAATAGATTCTGAACCAAAGGGAATGAAAAATGACAAGTAAATCCAGTTTGACAGGATTCTTTAGAGTATACATTCTTTAGGGCAGAGACGGCCTCTTGATTTGTACAACATTTGGCCGATGTGTCAGGATAAGGATATATTACCAAAATTTACCTGCATTCAATTGGAGACCAGAGACAGCTGAATACAAGGATTGTGCCACTGAACTGCAAAAATCCAAGTGCCCATTTATGCACCAAGATTAAGAAAAGAAGACGTGGACAAGAAATTCTTTGCAGTTAGGGGATTCAAGCTGAAATGTGGTTAAATCATTAATTTCATTAAAATACACTTAGCATGAAAAAACATACAGGAAATACCCAGCATGGCAGCCAGTAATGCAAAGTAGAACAAAAAAATTCCAGTTCTATTGTAAAGGAATTGCGTGGGTGTCGGTATTTTCTTTTCAGAAAGAAAGAAAGAAAAAAGTTAAATCAAAAAATAACTGGGTGTATAAAAAACAGAGCTTACTTAACACACAACAATCCTATACTTATTCATATCAGATCTCCACCTTTCTTCTGAAGTTACTATTAATACAGCAGGTACTAGATGGATCAGCTCCGTTCAATTTGCACTTCTGAAGTATCTACCACATACAACTAAATAATGTCTTGCCATTTCAGTCTCTAAAATTTAATGAAGTGAGGTTTTCTATGAATAATGTAGTATATTGTAAAATTTACTGCTTGGATCATTCCCAGGAAATACAGTGTCAAGTGGATATAGTCACTTTTTGTTCTATTTCCTCCAGAAGCAGCAAAACCCACCAGCTCATGAGAAGTCTGCAAAAGCAGGATTTCCTACCACATATTTGGGGAAGACAGCACCAAAGCAACTCTCTGCTCTGGCTGTAACAGCTCTTGGGATTATGCTACCAAAAAAAAAAAAAAAAAAAAAAAACCACCAAAAAAAACCAACAAAAAAAAAAAAAACACCAAACCAAAAAAAAACAAAAAAACCACCCAAAACAAACCAACAAGCCCCTAATTCAAATTCCTCTGTGGCTTAGAGCACCAGTACTAATGGTGGGAAGTGGTAGGTAGGTTTTCCAAATCACAGAAGCCACAGTCACCAGCACTGCAGTAACCTGGCCACTGGGAAGGCAATGCTACCTTGTGCATAAAGGTCAGGCAACAGCAGATCTTCAAATGGCAGCTGCCACTTCCTGCACATAGACCTGTCCAACAGCCTTAGTACAGTCCAAACTACCCTGTCCCCCCATGATTTGGCCTCACAGGTGTTGTATTTCAGTTTTCAAAATACCAAGCAAGGGTAGAACTGTGAACCAGCTTTGTCTGATTTTTACACTCATTTTCTCTAATAGCTTAGGTCCCTCACAGGTGTGACCAGATACGTACACATTTATGAAATTATGAAGATTACTTATTATCCTTTAGGCATACATTGCCATTTTCAGAATAACCTCTGGACTGCACAACACAGGCAGCCATGGTTATTGCCTCTGCAAGCTCCTTTAGCCAGTGCAGGTACTCAGACAGCTTTGGAAATGAAGCTAACACTATCATTTTGACATCAGTAAATAGCTATGGATTAGCTAAGCTTGACAGCCTGGGGTATTTTCTTCACATGCTTGAGTGTTTATTCACCAAAATAACTCCTAAAACTCAGACAGTGTAAGTTATTAAAAAAACATGAAAACAGCCTGCACCTCTGAAGCATCCTGGCCTAGAAATGGGAGAGAACTGGTTGATAGGATGCATCTCTTGAAAAAAAACATGCATCTTCCTTTAAAAGATTTCCATTGCTCTATCAGGTGTGCTTTATTCCTAAAGTATCTCTCAAGGGAAAATAAAATTTGACTACAGGGATTCCAAGGTTTCCTGGCTGCCAGACCTGTTTAAATCACCTTCACTGGCTAAGAAAACAAGCTCCAAATGTCTTAAGCAGTGAGCAGTCATGTAAAATATAGAGTGGAGGATGGTTATGCTACTCTGTGTTCGTAGTATTTAAGCACTAGCAGAACTCTATTGTAGTCTGGAGCAGTTACCTCAGCTCGGGTGCATGGGACAGATATATCCAGGCTAGTACAGACGCATACACAAGTTAAGCTGTAGAAGGACAGGTCTCACTGAGCAATGCCCAAAACTTATAGTGTATCTACACATGACTTTCGCTCATGACTCTGAAGAGCCATGCAAGCCAATAGACTTCTGAAGTGACCACGAGCAAGCCTTAAATATTCTGCTCAAAGTCTCAGAGAATACAAGCAAAACATGTGGACAGTAATGCCAAGTTTTATACTTAGGAGAGGCTTTTTAGTGTTCCTCCAGCTCTCCCAGCAAGCTAAGACATACAAGGCCCAAAGCATGTCTGTGACCTGGGCATCCTTGGTACCTGTGATACACTAGCCAGATGCCACTGTAACACTCACACCCGCACACTAGCTGCAGAAGGAGCATTTTTTGGACAGCCAGACACACAGTGATGGTAAGTGCACAAGAGAAGAGTGATTTTAACTGGCAGAAGTAGGGAAGAGACTACCTTTTAGTCATGGTATCTGCACTGACAGGTTAAGGCTTCCTCAAAAAACCTGCCAGTATTTACTGTATGCACTCATGCTGAAGGACAACTGTTTAAACAAATGCCTGAGAGTGCTTTTAAGAAATCAGCCAGAACTAATGTCAGTGAAAGGCGAACAATCATTAAAACATTCTCAAAGCTTTCTAATATGTCTTGAAATAGCATTCTTGCTTATAGGAATGCTAGGAGATTAAGATCCAATATCTCATGATCTACTGTGTCTAGGAACAAGTACTTTAATACCATTGGAAATGTGCCCTCCTGGATTTTTGACTACATATTGTTTCCATCTCTAGTGGTAATAACTGTCAAAGTCCCCTCTCCTAACCCAGTGTGGTTTGCCATACATGGGTATGATTTTGGCTTAGCAGTCCACGTTTTGAGGAAAAACAGATTATTGGTTTGGGTTTGTGGATTTTTTTACTCAAGATGACACCTTATAAATGCAATTTAGACAACTGGCATATTAGCATTTAGCAAGACACTTCAAAAGTGCAATTTATCACAGGGCTCTCCAGTTTATGGGTGTGACCTACTCAGCTTTCCTAAAATGTGACAGCGTGTGGCAAAAATGTTTCTGTCGCTCATATGGCCACCAACACAATTCACATGCAAGTCACTGTTTATGATTAATGGCATCACCCCAATGCATACCAGTGAGAATTTGTGGCACAAATAACAGCTCATCACAGATTCTGTTTATAAAACCATTTATCTTCTTCCCTAAGTTCCCTCACCAAAGCACATGAGTTGGTATGAAAACGTCACTATGTCTGCCACAATTTATTCCTCAATATTGGTTATTTTTAGACACAAATCAGCAAACACCTAACTGCTAGATTATGCAAATCTATTTGTCTTTGTGAAAAAAAGTAATTGAGACATTTTTTTAAATCCAGTTTATCCCACCCAAACTTTCTTCCCTATTTTCCAGTTAGGGCTTTCTTCAGTCATGTCTCTGGATACACTTTAACACATTTGGCCACACTGTCCCTGCAACTACTTCACCTTTTAGTGACCAAAATAACACAACTGTATTAGTAACATAAACAGAAATGGTTTTCAACATCACTGTGTCCATTGAGGACCACAGGGCTCCAGAGAGCTCAAAGATCACTAACAAGGACTTAGACCATATTTTTCACTGTTTTGGCCACATCACCTCTTAAAACTCAATAAAGATTTTCACCCAAACAGATGCACAACCCCAAATATGAGCTCTGAAAATCTTCCACAATATTATTTCAGTTCCAAACATTTCTCCTGCTTGTTATCATCAAGAGAAGCTGACTTAAACGCAAAATCCAAATGACCACCTCCTCTGATTGCACCCAGGTTTCACTAAAACCACGTTTTAATTTTACCTAACGCAAAGGGCAAAGTGCCACTAGTTAGCCACTACAGCTGCATCCTCCAATTACACGTACTGACTCCTCCAGTGTGCTGACAGCTGATCCTACAGCTTTATCCAACTGGGAGGTGTATACATGTGCAAGGAAAAATGGTGCTAAACAAAAGAGGGGCTGGAATACCACCCTTTGTGGTTGCAATGGACAGGAAATTCTTTGATGCCTATCATCTTCAGTCACTGCAGCCAGACTGCAAACATTGATGGAATCAATCACCTAGCTGGAGGTTTCAGAGCAGTCTCTTGAGAGTTTCCATATGATCTACTCTGCTGGCTTTGAGAGATGGACAAGGACACAAGAAAGCCTGGATTTGATTCTTACTGCTCTTTCTTAAGTTGTGCTACAAAGAACCTTATCAATGCTATCCAGGTCTTCTATTACAATATTCAGTGATTAAACAGAGACAGACAGCAAAAACATCTCCCAGATCATTCACATGAACCAGAAGTTTAGAGCCACGTTTGTTTGCCTCTACTATAACCATCTGGAAAACAACCTGCAAGTCAACTGCAAATCAGCAGAATATTTAACACTGGCCACAGTCCATTCCTTACTCCTCCCTTTACCCATGGTAGTTGCCCTGCAGCAAATGCTCAGCTTATAGGAACCACTTCAAGGTGTCCCAGTCAGAAAACTGTCCCTGCTGGTTTTGCTAGCCTTACTCCAGTGGGAGAATATCTCCAACAGGAGAAGAAAGGAAATGGGAAACGGGGGAAGTAACTTTGCCATTTGCCACACTTAAATTTGAGAGAGGTCTTAAATATCTATACATGCACATGCTTTTCAGCACAACTCCCAGCTAGAGGGGTTAGGTTGCATTACCACTTACTGTGTTGGAACAGACAACTCAGAGGAGTTTGGAATGGGTACCAAGTCACATGTAGCACATCATTTGCTAAGATTTATCAAATTATCTAATATATATATATCTGTATGTAAGCTGCCAAAACCAATAAAGACAATTTAGAACTCCTGTCTCATGGATAAAGTCACACAGAGTATGTCAGCCATGGCTCTGACAAGTGGAGACTTCTTGCCACAGAGGAGATGTAGCTGACTGCCCAAATTCTGAAAACAGTAGCACACCAAAGCACTGAGTAAGGTGGGCTAACAGGAAAAGCTTATATAACTAGTCCAGTGAACAGGTCATGGCATCCTGACAGGAAGGAAGAGCCAGAAAGAAAGGGCATACTGACTGATTAATGGGACATGTCAGATTTTTTATGAGCTATCCATGCTTTTAACCTGATTGTTTTCAGGGAGCCTCAAGGCAATTTTTAAGAACTGCTCTAAAGTATGTTTATATGAATCAGGTGGAGAGGTGATCACAGAATCAAATGCACTTTCTTTCTGTTGCTGCTAACATGGCCAGGCAGTCTGTGCCTTTCAAGATGAGATGGGAAAAGAGAGGAAAAATAACAGTAACTTCCAAACCACATATTGCACAAATCCACAGCTTTACTAAGAGTGCATTTCAAAGAAAATGGAAAAATATGACACTGTATCTGCAAGTATGTCACCTAACTACATACCATGCCAAAACTTGTTTCCTCCATTAAAGCAATGTGCACATTGGTTATGGAAAACATTGGACTTCCACCTGTGTTGAAGCAGTTTTGTGCTGCACAGTTAGTAAACGTCAGGAGGATGGAAAATCGATTTTTATTGTATCCCTACAATGAAAGCAAAATTGTGCAATTAACTTATATGCCTATTGACTACATAATGAAAAGTGCAATTAGATATATTGCTTGCAAATCCTAACATAGTCAATGGGAGCATGTGGAGTCATTGGAAGCATGTGGGTATATTTGAGTGTATGGTCTAGCTGGAAAACAGCATAGAAAAGAAAATCAAGTTAGTATTAAATATAGTTACCTCAGTTCTGTTAGACCACACAAATCATTTTTAGAACACAAATAAGAACTTCCCAAGTGAATGAGATCATTAAAGCCAATATACTTTTAAAATTTATTTGCTGAAAGCATGGGGCAGAAAGCTTTACTTAGAAATGAAAAGTCTAACAAATTGGCAACAAAATGTAACATAGGAAGGAAATAAAAGTTAATTCAGAACAGCAGGCACAATTGCCACAGGTAGGAAACAATAAAACATAGAAACAAAACCCAGACAACTAAAAATTTACGGCACTGCAAAACTCAAGCAACCACACTCAGACTATTTTTGTTTAGTAGACTACCCAAAAGACCCTTGTGAAAACAATTATCAACTTCATAATTAATGTCATCCATTTGAGTGTATGTTGACACACTCCCTGATATCTATGCTTTTTTTCTTATGTTACTACAATAGGGTTGGGAGCTGTGTGTAAGGATAGGGTCTTCTTCCTGTTCCTCTTTTGTTGGATACAGTGGTTATGTACTCCAAGATGTTTGTATTTCCACACCCAGGACCACTTTTGTTACAAAAAGTAAATGCCAGCATTTGACACAAAAGAATGAAAATGCAAAGATGAAGATTCAAAAGAAAATCAAAAGCTATGTTTCTCAAATCCACTTTCGTTCAACACAGAATTTGTTATATCAATTTTTCTTTTTAACTGTCTTCATTAATGTATTTCTGTTTATACTCCATATATTCCATAATACATACAGGAAGTGCAAAGGTATACAGCTTTTTACTATCCAGAGTTCTGTGTATTTCAATGCATTCAGTTAAAATTTCCCTAAATGTGGTCAAAAGTAATGGCAGGACGGTAACACAGAATAAGGTAATTAGCATGGAAAAGATCATGACTCTCCAGAACCAACCAACTATACTACCAGCTGTAAGAATATCATCAAGCTAATAAAGAATGAAGGACATTTTAGATCTTACATTTCAGAACAATTAAAGCTGAATAAAAATCTTGCAAACACCATATCTCCTGCTAGTACTCTTCATTACTTACGTACCATAAAATGAATGAGGAAAAGATCTATCACTATGATTTATGCAGGTACAATACCACTACAGTGTAACCTCCCTAGAAGACATTAGGTCATGAGCTTTACTCAGCAGAAGCTGTCAGAAGTGTGAAAGGCAGACTAAAACACTGATGTGTCTGCTCCATCTGGTCCTGTTTTTATTGTATCTAAAAATTACATTTATAGGGCAGACTAGTAGGTGGTGGTAACTTTTAACAGAGGGAAAAAAATACCTTTTCCATGGGGAATAATATTTACAATAAGAAACTTACATAAGCAAACATAATCCAAATAGAAAAATAGTGGATTGCCCTGCCTGGAAAGTAAGCTGAGCCCACTGGCTGAGCCCAGTAATGGGGCACTTCTCAAAGGCAGAACACAGCCTGTCTCAAAGAAGTATGGAAGGGGACCCAGACACAGCAGACAATTCATTCCAGGCTTCTTCCTAAGAAGTTTAGTCAGGGCTAAACACCAAAACTGTGCCAGTGGTCTAGCAGAAGGGTGCGACCTTTCTGTGCCACCTCTCAATACTCTCATCATACAGCATAGGAAACACAACCATCTGGAGGTGTTCTCTCCCCACTTCCTCAGGAAAGCAGCACTGCACCTTGTACAGACTCCAAAGGAATCAAAAATCCCCCGATTCTGTTGGCCATGCCACAAGGAAGTAGGAAAGCTAGCAGGGAGGAATATGCTAAGCAAAGTCTTGTGAAGCATAAGCAAAGGAACAAAAGAAAACCTGGAAATCTTCAAGGCCTCAGTTTACGGTTCAGCGTCTATCCAGAGGGAATGAAGAAGAAAGCCAGGAGATACTCCTTCCGCACTCCAGCAGCACCTGTGAGGTGACACAGCTGGAAAGGCAGAAACTATTCCCCAGCTCCCCTCAGTCTTTCCTGCACCTGAGAGATCCTTTTTACCAGTCCTTTCCACTTGCAAGCACGGAAGAAAAATCTGCACTCTTCTTTCCACATGAATGCACTAACCCCTGTCAGACAATCAAGGCAGGGTTTTAGTTTCTGCAAAATTCTGTCCCCTCCATAGAGAAACAACAGGCAGACAGCACAAACTCCCTCCTTTTACCCAGAGACCCAGCAGGGCACCAATATACCACAGTTCCTATCAGATGGACATGCCTCACTAGTAGATAATCAAATCAGCATGTAACTCACAATCTAAAATATGAGTCCTTTGTCAAAAAAAGGGAACTCTGGAGAGGGTATTTTTGCCACATTTCATACTATTTGTTGTAGTTTTGATCATTTGGTCCTGGATTTTGTGGCTTGTTTTTTTTACATTAATTAGCATTTGAATAAATACAGGTTGTCACATTTCAGTCCAGGATATATAAATGCAAAAAGCTGAAATTAAAATGTATGTCCTCTGCAGAGAAGCATTACTTCAAGAACTACAAAGTAACAGGAAAGATATTTTGATGCAATTTATGAGTAAGTAGATGCAGAATAAATCCTGAAAAATTGCAAAATGTTCTTCAAAACAAAGACAAGGGATCTTGACTCAAGAGGGAGCTAGGTAGCTGATTTTATAAGTGGAGCATTTCAATATTCTTACTCAATTTCATTTGAAAATTAAGGAATTAATTAAACCTTATTATGCTTGCAATTGATCTTGATGACAAGAAGACAGCTAGGAGTTTTATTCCCTAGGGTAGAACTGATGACTGCATACTAAGTGACTCTCATTGACTGATTTCAGCTGAACACTTAAATTCAGCTGAACTGCCTTTTCCTGTGAATTGTAGAAAAGTGCCCAAGAAATCCTTCATTTTCCCTTCCTGTTTTCATGAGAATTCAAAAGAAACCCAACTCTTTTCCCGACTAGAAATGGAAAAAGTGAATACAAGGTCTAGTAAGGTATCCTTTGTTCCCATTTAAAAAGTATAATGTTATGTGATAAATGTTTTCATTGGAAACATTTTCATGGAAAAGGTACCTATCACAACCTGAGACTTTGCTGCATAGCTGAATACAATGTTTCTTTTTGGACAGTTTGCTAAGCAGGTGTTTTTACTAGATAAAAAATTCCAACATGTGCACTGAAAAAAAAGCCCTGAAGGAAGCTAAGGAAGCCTCAGCAGGAGACAGGGGTTATCACAAAGGCTTACAGAGCCAGCAAGCTGCAGAAATGACAAAATTATGAGAAGCCACATCAAGTAAGGAATGAGTTCACAGAATCATAGAATCATATGGGTTAGAAGGGACCTCTAAAGGTCATCCATTACAGCCTCCCAGCAGCAAGCAGGGACACCCTCAACTGGATCAGGCTGGGTTTTCAGAGAAATGTAAAGACTATGGAATCTCCAACAGAGTTTCTCTATAACTCTTCCTTCTCTGTAACTGTTCTCTTAACTATCCTTTATAACTGTCTTGGAGTTTTCTATAGGCACTGCCAAGGAATAGGAAAAGCCCTACTGTAATAAAAAATATCCTGAATCATAGAAAAAAAGTAAAATACCAAAAATATTTGCTATGGAAAATATTTTGAGAAAAAAAATGAATGCATTTGTTTTACTATGCTGGCTGGCAGTGATGCACCTGCCAGATCAATTTCCTACTGTAAACATCAAATTAACTGAGACTAGCTCTCCAAGTAGGCAGATGGGGAGCTGTGTATTTATTACTTTCTCCAATACAAACTTCAACTGCTTTAAAAACAATTTTCAACTTTAAGTTAGGACTTCTTGAAAAATTTTTACGACATTTCTCATGAGTAATGCTGTTCTAGTCAAACTTGTGTTTTTGCCTCCTAAGTAACTCCTTAAAAGTGCTGTGGAGCAGGTCAAAAATCAGACAAGGTGAGGGATTAACTTTTGACTGGGATTGCTGCGTGAAAGCCTCTGTGCCAGTGGTAACACAGACTCACAGCTGGAACTGGGACCACCCCAGAGTTTTTGACAGAATAGTTACCTCACAACAAGACCCCATAGTTTCTTCCTGGCTGTATTCTCCAGTCCTAAATCTCTCCCCCCAGCCAACAAGGCAAAATAGCTTATTCTTCCTTCCACCCTGACCAGTGTTTTTCTCTGTGTCACAATTATTTCTTTCTCCTATTTATTCCATAACAAGTGGAAGGAAAAACTATTCATGAAATATGACTTGTCTTTACCTGTGTTATTTAAAGCAAGGAACATCTGCAGCAGGTTGCCTGGAGGAAAGTGCCCCCCCCCTTTCTCCCCAGCTAATCAGCACCAGGGTTGGGATGGGGAATGAGGAAGGGAGATGCCTCATCTAGCCCTACCCTTTTGGCAGTTGCCTTCCCCTTTTTGTCTCTGAACCATAAAATGGAAAACAGTCACATAAGATTTGTTTCTTTCACAAGTAAGGAGGGAGCTGGAACTGATTTATTTATGTAAGTTTTACAGTAAGGGTTTTGCTCTCTGAAGTGACAAGGAATGCTAGTATGAACCAGATAATCTGGTGAAACTTCATGCCTGGATTGAGTCTACAAAACCAAACACATGAGCCCAAATCTTATCACCCCCCACCCCTAAATTCAAAGCATGTGACACAACCACTACACCAAAGTCTACAGAAGTTATGTTCAGCTAATTGCATTAGAGTTTATTTACACATACTTCATGAAAGCAGCAGGGAAGAGTCTCAAATGGGCAAAAATTAGCATAGTTCCATTTCTAAATAATGCTCATACCAAAGCATGTGAAGCAAAAATTGTTCAACTAAGCTAAGCATTAAACTTTACTACCATGCTAGAAAGACACAAGCTCGTTCTGCTGTAAATGAATCCCACTGCAGCTTAGTCTGCCTGTTAACAAGCAGTGTTATTGTAACTCTGAGAAAATTTTTTAAATAACTATCTTTGTCATGAATGCAAAGAATTATACATTATAAGATCTGTGTCTTCCTGCATCTTGGCAAATGCTGATCAAGCATTTGCCAGCTTAAGAGTAATATGTAAAAAATTCAGCTAGTTAGCATCAAAACTGTAAGCCTCTTGGCAGCAATGAAAGTAACACCTAGAAAGCTCAAATAAACTCACTTTAAAGCACCATATAAAAAGCAGCAAGGGAAGAATTACAGAGATTCCCACATTGTATCTCCTTGTTTGGTGTCTGATGTCACGCCATATACACTGATGAATTATAAATTACAAAAAGCACCACATATATGATTTGAGCAGGGGAGCACAAGACAAGCCCTGGGAGGCTCCAGGTGAGGAACCACAGGCATGAGAACAAAACCTTGGGCACTGCAGCTTGGGAGCCAGCCTGACTGGGAGGGTAGGGGGAGGATGCAAAATGAAGCCCAGAAGTGCTAACACAAGCCACTCACCAGGGTTTTCTGTATCACAGTTCCCTAGTCGGTTCTAGTGGGAGGAAGAAGGTAAGAAGTGAGAGAATATGTCCTTCTTCCACATCAGTGGGGAAACAGGCTGCACAAGGGAGCCAAGGAGCAACCAGCCTGCTCACTCAGGCAAAATACAGCAAAAGGGCAGCAGAGGACAAGGAACCAGGAGGAGATCCTGTGCAATGTGCCAGCTGGCCTCATAAGATCCTCCGCACAGCAGCTGCAGATTTGCTAATGGATGCTGTTGTGGTTAAGGTTGTTTTTGACCTCTGATAATACCTGTGGGTTTCCCAGTGGGGACTTAGCTATTTGACCATTCAAATGCAACCAAATTGAAACTTGGCAAAACAGAAGCTTCCTAATTGGCATCCAAACATTAAAAATATTTTTTTTCCTCACCGTTTTTTGGATTATGACTGGAAAAAGACACATGTGCATTCACCAAGCTAAGAAAAGGCATACCAGGACTACAAAGCCCACTTTTTTTAAACCATGAAGTAGTGAATTAATTTTTAGGCATTTATTAATGCTGGAAAAAGGAGGTCGGTTCTAACTATGCATCCCAACTATTTGCTGGGTTTGGAAAAATACACAGCCATAAATAAACATCATGGTGTAATCACATTTGAGGTTGATATTTCTAATAAACTTCAGACAGCCTAGGCTCAGTTCTGTGTCTGCCCAGCCTCAGCTGAAGTCACGTATTTATCCTGCAACCATTAAGACAGAGACCTAGATACAAAGGTTTTAAGACTCTGTAAACATATTTTTGTACATTCATTTACCTGTAGGCTTTAAGTTAATTGGAAATTGGTTTAAATTAAAACTTTACAAGTGTAAATGTCTGATTTAAAATGTCACAGGGGACCCAGCCCACACAAAAGAAGGAAGGAGATTATGTTCTGTTTTCTTTAAAATCTATGTAAGAGAGAGGAAACATCTTCCCATATTGTACCCTTATAGCTAAATGCAAATCCAAACATGGAAGCACCAGGTAGAAGTGCATCACCTTTACAAAAATAACCATACAACTTAGTGAACAAAATACATAAAACTTACAAAATCTTGCTTATTTTGAGCAACCTGCTCAGTTGGCAAAACTACTTCAATACTCATCTTTGTACCTGCAGAAGCTGATACTCACATAAGCACTTGGATGTGGTTTCCTCTACTCTCACTCCCTGGGACAATTAAACAACTTTCCCCAAGAGAAGCACCAGGGAAGAGCCCACATAAGGCAGTACCTACGGTCTTAGCCCAATGGATCTTTTCCAGCTTTGTATTCCTACAACAGAACCTCCAAACACCTACCTGGAAAATGCAGCTTGAGAAGAGTGGTAACAGCTGCTTGACACAAGACTCATAATGCAAACACAAATTACCTCCCCAGCTTTCCAAGTGGAATGAAAAATCAGCAGCCTGCCACCTAAGCCACTAATGCACCACTTCTCAGCAGCCACATCCCAATTAAACAGTCCACAGGTTTGATATCAGCCCCCAGATTTATAACCTCCTTCCTGAGCACTGGCTGGTTCCAATTTCTTCAGCTGATCTGCTCAGCTGTCTGTCAGATGGCAACTGCAATGGACCCACTGGCCTTCCTGTCCCAAGCACACCCCTCAATCCATAATCACTGGGACCTTGCAGGATCTTTCAGCTGAGCTGTCCTGCCCTGCAGAAATGCAGGATGCAGATTCTGTCCCTGTTCTCCAGGTTCTTATAAAGTTATCCACTGCTGCAAAGAACAAATGGGTCCTCAGAACACGCTCTAAGGCAGGTTTGGGGACGTTTGCTGAATAAAAGGTAATGTGAAGGAGATCTCAAGAAAAGGGATTTTTTTTCATGCTGCTGGTTCACGGCATTACATGTAATGAGACTGACAAGGTACAGATTATACTTTTAAATAACCATCAGGCACCGAAGGTACTAGATGCCCTAAATTTGCAATGGCAACTGGACTTTTAGTTATGTTTATAATACTGATTAACCAACACATTTGACAGTCATATAGCTAGGAAGTGAGGTGAAATTCAGGCTTTAGGTGACCCTCAGAGCAAGGGACAGGGAAAGATAAACCTATGCAATACCTTACATGTGTACTTAGCACCTTTGCACCCAGCATCCTTGCAGCACATGTTTTAACCTGAACAGACAAGACAAAACACACAGGAGCTGGACTAGTAGGAATGCAGAAAAAAGAATGGAAATGACCAGGGGAACCTGGATAACACAAAGCCAAGTTTCACGAGCCAGAAGGCCTAAGATGAGGTAAGTACACAAAATGGGACTGGAGGCCAGCTGGGCAAAGATTTGAACCCAGTACTGTTACTCACTAAACAATTCAAAATATACTTAAGATTTCTATTTGCTCTAGCAAAAAACATTCAGTTGAACATCTACAGAAAAAAAAGGTTAAGGAGGCAGAAAATCATAAATGATCCCTACAGATTTTTAAATCACAGTTTATATTTGCAGAGGCTATGCTCAATACTTCCAAACCGTAGCCAGGAAATCAAATATGAGGCCAAGGAGGAAGGGGATTATATAGTACTAAATAGTTATTTGTATATGCTTGATTAATTATATGAATGCTGTACTCTGAAGTCCAGATATTTCCTTAGAACTGTGCACCTTCCCGAAGAGTATAATTGAGTAACAGAAATTCAGTTCAGGTAAATTTTTCAGTCTCCCCCTGTCACCCCTAACAAGAATGCTTGTCTGCAGACAATAAATTGAATTACGATGTTTACTGGAAGCAGTAGATGACCTTCCCTATTAAGCCAGCTGACATCCCATTTTAATCTCAGATTGAAGGGACCATTCATGGAATTTTCCTTTCATTTCAGGTTTCTCTTACTTAATCCTTTGTGGCATATTTTATGTTCTTCCAATAGGAAGGTTATGCTACTGGGATTTCTATGTATGAAACAGACAGCTATCACTTTCCATCATTTAATTTTAATATGGTCTCCTCATCTGAACTTTAATTTATGATGCAGTTTTCTCACATAGAAGCACTGGATTCTGTATCTGAAAGCCACCTAAATATAACTCTTTGTGAGCAGCACTCTCCAATGTGACTGCCAAAATTTGATCTCTTCTTCCTTGAATTCCCTATCAATATTCCTTGGCATAATTAACTAGCATCTTAATCTGGCAAGTGCTCCATGCTACTGAACTCCAACATGTTTTGATTTCATGTAGTGTAATAGGCATTTATAATACTCCTTTCGTGGAATATTACATATAAACAGCAATTCACATGAGCCTACAAATTAGGGCTAAATAATAGGATACAGATTGTCTTCAGACTTCATGTTGAGATACAAAATATTACTTTTGGTTTATCTAAGTCCATAATGTATTTGGAGCTTGGAGTTTTCTCTGCCAGATCCATGGCCATACTGTCAGCACGCCTCTATCACCCAGATACCTATAAAATACATATAGAAAAATAAAGGCATGCAATTGGGGTTGGCACAGTACCAGCCTGGTACAGTATTTCTTCTTTGCCCTTTGCTACTGTAAGGAAATATATTGCATAACAAAATTCAGTCTTTATCAAAACAGGCCATTAAAACACTTCAGGAAAGAGATTTATGGTATTGCCCCTTTATCCTATTTTCACGCATGGCAGATCAGTGAAGTGTGATTTACTCTTTTTATTTATTTTTTTTTTAAACTGGTAGCATCAGTCTTTGTAAAGCAAATCTGTGTCTGCCCATTATTTTCTGCTATTTTGTCTTTTTTTCTTTTTTTTTTTTTTCTTTTTTTTTTTTTTTTTTTTTTTTACTGTAGTGTCTGTCTATTTTCAAAGCAATAAAAAGTAAGTTAACTTTGTGACACCATTTCTTGAAATGTCATGGACTGCTCTTGTGAATCTGACATCTCATTTGACTTCAGGGTCTGGACCCCTTGTGCAGGCTGAAGGACATATATAAAAAAAAAACCAAGACAAACAACAACCAAACAACTAAGGAGTCTGTGTTATAATTTCATCCTATTCAGTGTTCTGATAGAAATTAACATAGTGGAGTTTTATTAGCTAATTAAAACTGCTTCCTACATGAAGGCTCAGCATATTTGATACCTGTGCCCATCTCTTTGGACACTTAACATTGTTTCCTCACTTTTTCCTTGGCTATTGGTTAAAAAAAAAACAAAAACAAAAACAATAACAAAACAACAACAAAAAACACAAACAAACACTGAACCAAGTTTTCCTCAAGCCACTAATTTTGTCATCCCCTCTGCTCTCCCACTGGCCACAAATGCAGTTCCTCCCTGGAAAACTGCCTTTGGAAGCCCAAGTGCATTTTGTGCTCATGATACCCTGTAGGAAGCAGAGGCCCCACTGACTCAGAAGCCCCTAAGTAATATCTTCCAGGAGCTCCAGCATAAGCAAAATTAAAAGCCTCTGATACACTTCTCTGCTTGTTCAAAGAACAGCTTGGAATCCCATCAAACCTTGTTCAAAGATATTCACACCTCTGGATTGTTCAGACTACCACATTTTAAATAAATTGATTCTACATACAGCAAATAGTTTTGTATCAATACTTCAAAAGGATATTATGCTTCAGGAAAATAATAGATTTCTGGTCACCCTCACCATACCTAAAAATTCAGCAAATTTGTGTCCATTCTCCATCGACTTTGACACAAAATTTTAGGGAGTTTCTGTTAAAAACATCCTTGGGAGACATGACACAGAAACAGAAAGGATTCTGTTTTGCAGATCCCAAACGACATCTCAGCAAAACATTTAAGCAAACTAAGTCTCAAACTCCTTTTCTGAATTTTCCAAAAATAATTCATTTATCCGTATGCTTGGGACATAGTAAGTGAACAGCAGAAGCAGGTATTTCAGGGTTGGGTTTTTGAGGGTTTTTTTCAAAGCAAAACTCAAATAGACACTTTTCTCCCATCACTCTGCACTGATTTTGTACCAGAAGTGTTAAAAATATTTGTTTTTTCATTTCTAACACAAATTTAGCATGAACAGCACTCAGACAATCTGATAAAATCGTTATTCTAGGAATCCTGAATACTGATGAAATGTGGGAATGTACAGGTTTTTTCAGCAGGAGGGGATGGGAAAAGGGGAAGAGGATTTAACCTTGCAGTATATAAAACCAAGGCTGACTTCCAGTTCTATAAGGAGTTTAAAGGATGTCTTTGCTAAAAGCAGATACGTACAAACATATGTGTTTACACATATGTTCACACACAGTCAAGCTTGCTAAAGGATCTACAGGAATAGGATTGGAAGTGTATAACAGTGATCCTTTAATGAATGGGCAACTGGTCACTCAGGCAGGAGGGTCAAAGGCACTGGCTGTGGTCTATACCACACAGCTGTATTCAGTCCATTGTGGAAACTGAATAGATTAGCTATGCTAGTCAGAGGGTTATCAGGTCAAGGCAGATTAATCTTTTGTAAAGCCTAAAAGTAGAGAACAATTCCAGTTTCATTACTGAGAAGGGTTCATTAGCTGTTGTGTCAGCTCCATTCCTTTAACAGCAATCTCCCCACTGCTCCCAGGAAGCAGTGCTTTGCTTGAACTGACTGCACTTTATTATCCTTGAGCTGGACTTGAATTTATACCTCAGCTATAGCTGGTAACAAAATCTCAGTAGCAAAGCTGTGTGTAGCCAGAGTCTCTATTTACCTAGCTCCTTGTTTAAGGAGCAGTGGTTTAAAGTCGGTGGAGGTGCATCAAACACTGCAGTTTAACCAATGCTGGTGTGAACTGGAAGAGCTGAATTGTCAAAAGAACACTTTCATGAATGTTTCAGTGTAGCCAGAGTTAAATATATTCCCATTCTGAGAAAGAACAAATTAGATCTCAGTATTATGTTCTCAGAGTGCCTTAAAGATTACAGCAACTTTCTCCAAACTTCACAACAATTTAATCTACTGTGTAGACACATAGAAAGCTTGTCCCATATGTTATCAAATACTATGGCTTCTAACATTAGTTAGAACACCAATGTTTGTACTCATCTCTGCTCTTTATAATGCTTTCCTACATTGGAGATACTTGGGACAGCCTCCCAAACAATGCAGAAGCCAGATTTACAAGCACGGCTACAAAAGATGCACCCACAAAAACAACCAGTCTTCACTCAGCTCTATGTTAATTAATTTTTTACCAGCCTGGAGTGAGAAAGACAACTCTGATTAGATGCATAGATAAAGATGTGTTCAGGAATGTAAGGAGCCTCTATATTCAACACCTTTTAGGCTTCAGAGCAGTATGTGTTATACAAACAAGTACTGAGTTCACTGGAGGGGAAGATAATCACACTAACAGACCTCTGGAAATGTTTAATTGAATGCTGGGTAAATCAAGGCTTTTAGTCTAAGGCCATAAAGAGATGCCAATGGAAGAAAGTTCAGAGGGAGCAGGCACAAGTCAGAAGTGACAGAAGGAATGCATTTACTATTTATACAACCAGACCCATCCAAAGAACAAGACCAGACCAGATTAGGTAAACGAAAATAAAATTCTCAGGCCAAAGGTATGACCAAACAGGCTTACAAAAAGTTTAATTAAGTACATGTACTTACCATATTTTATAGAAAGCATGTCACATTAGAGACTAAATAAAAAATTGTGGAGATCTTTGTCAGAATTTCTTTAAGGAGCTCAGTTACAGCAGTGATGTACAACAGAGACCTGCAATTTTGCAGCCTGTCCTAAAGAAGTCAAGAGTATAAAAAAAATCTGCAGATTTGCTGTCTCTAAGTTATGGTTAATATCTTAATATCACATGTTCTGGAGTTACTAGCATCCTATTACATGTTACTGGATTTACTAGATGCCTCTTTTTGCTCTGTTAAATCTATGGTAATCATACAGCCAACTCATCTATGTAGCTTGACAGGTACATCCAAAAGAAAAATATCTTCTAAAGTAAGTGTCTGATACAGACTATAGAGGGAGCCTAACTCCTACCTAAGCCTGGATGCCTCACATCTATGTAGCCAGGACAGGTGAGGAGATTAGACCCACTAGAAGTACCTCAACACAGCTAAATGCACAGAATGAACTGGAGGGCTTGAAAATACAGGAAAGGTCATATGTAGAGAGGTCTTGATGATTTTCAGCAAAATACAATGACACAGATTAAGGGGAATGTAAGAATTTGCAGCCAATGCTGCTTTAGCTGGAGTGTTGTCCAAGCAATCTGCCATACAGCTGTTGTGAAAGGTCCTGAAGCCAGTAATAACCCAAAACAAACTGCAAACTAGATCAAGACACACCCTCATATTTAGGCAGAGAAAGTCTTACACTTCATGAGACTCCCTCTTTCAACAAAGGAATTGGAGACACGATCATGTCAGATAATGGGAATCAGTTGAAGACATCTAATAAAGTAAAGGAATTAAAAGGTATTAAAACAGGAGCATACGTGAGTGAGAGGATTTGGATTTTCAGCCTGACACCAAAGAACTACATGAACAGACTTTCTAAAACTGTAGTGAGTGGTGCATTCCTGATGGTCTCATGAAGGATTCGCATTAAGCATTCACACAGGTTGTGCTGCAGAAATAGTTTGGGAATTATAACTTTTCAGAACATAATTTGGGTTCTGGGTGATCCTCTCTTGATCCAAAAGCGAGACGAAAAAAAATTCTCTTTTGCATCGGAACTGTCTGAGGACTCCTGGGGCAGCTCAGCCAATACTGGTGAATCAAACTAATAGAAATGCAAAGGATTCACAACATTTCCAAGAGACGTATATTCTGTGTCAAAGAGCTGCATCCCCACTGCTGCACAGCTGCTGATCACACACAGCCTGTTGACATTTCCAACTGTACTGCTATAGGGCTGTGTTCCTGAAGTACTCAGTCCTGAACAAGAGGTCTGAGTCTGGCTGGAAATGAACTTAGCTCAGGATGGCTTCTGGTGCAAAACAGTTTCAGTGTGTCATCTTCTCTTAAAATCAGTAAGACAGTAGACAATCTCTCAGAAGCAGAGAGAAGAGCTAACATAAAAGAGAATTAATTCCCTGGCCCCTTGAAATTTCCAGCTTGAAACACCCCCAAGAGATCAAACATTGCCATTTTGATACATTGAATGTATTCATGACCACATGGGCCTACCCATTTTTGCAGCACAGCTGTCAAACTCCATAGCTCAAGAAAAGATTATTTGCTAATATAAATAAAACAAAATTCTAGGAATTACTCTAAGGTCATTAAGCTTTCCTCTATTCAGCTAATTATGGTTTGGGGCAATTAGAGTAAAAATATATATAAAATGTGGCTCTTCCACTTTCTCAAGTTTGTGAAAATTGTGAGTAGTACAAATGAAAATGGGAGAAAAACATTCTATAAATTCTTCATATATATGTATATTCACATTTATATGACATTTAAAGTAATTTTTTACATTGTTCATATAATGTATTGGTCTGTCCATCTATGCACCTGATAATAAAATTCACAATAAACTAAGGACCCAAGTACTTGAAATCTTCCTTACCACTGTGTCCCAGGTGCTCCTAAGTCCCTTGCATGCCTATTCGAGGGCTGAGACAGCAGCTCCACCAGAACTTCCTCTGATGTCCCAGGACCAGACCAATGGGCTACATGTGTAATGGAATTCAACACTTCACTCTCTAAACTGAGATGAGCTAGCATGAAATTACATGAGTCCATGCTATCAAACCCATATTGCCAGCAAAATGCTCACTGGAGTTATTCTGCTCTTGTCCTCTTGGAAGAGAGTCTTGTATGAGGCCATTTTAACACTTTAACAACATAGAGGATCAGGGTTCAGTGCCCAGTGCTGTTAATAACAATCTTAGAAATAGACAAGAGCCAGAAGATCTCACAGAAAAGTCAGCTCTACACTATTCTCATTCTACTAAGTGAGTTTCTGTAATAAAATCATCTATCAGCTTTGAAATCATCAAATGGTGAATTTCTGTAGCGCTGCCACTGGTGCAGTCCCCTGGCCTGAGGTATCTTCTGCAGTCCCATTGACCTGGCTCTGTGGTTTCAACCCAGATGAAGCGAAGTACCCAAAACAAAACAGGATCCCCTGAACTCCCAGCCCTACTCAAAAAAGTAAAGCTCCTATCTGTAATGGGGATTTCTGCTCTTGTTTCCCAAGCCAAAAGAGAACTCACTACCAGCACACTCTGGTGAGGGTACACATCCCAAGGTCTGCCTTGTACAAGTTCTTTTTTCTTACTGGCAGTCAGACGCAACGAGTCTCCAAGCATACTTTCATAGTCAGAACATTAACAAATTCCAGATGAAGCAAAAAACCCCCAAGTGTGATGAACTACAAATAAGAATCAGTCCAGGTACCAGAAATGATACTAGCAAGTACTGGTTTTGTTTCTTTCACACTACAAGGGAGGCCAGAAGTTCTGTTCTTTGAAGACCTTCAGTTCTTATCCAACTTAAAGTTCCATTGTAAGCAGAAAAATTGCTAGGCAATTTGGATGCAGGCAGACAAACCTAAATGTCTTTCACAGGCTGGCCTGTCTTTGGAGAAGTGTGACACTGGAAAATAGGAAGTGAACAAGATCTGAGCTCACACGCAGTCAGGTTTCTGATCTTGGCCTGCACGTGAAGCCATGTAAATAGAGCCCTGATGCAGCTACCTAACTGTGCACATGTACAGCCCGGCTCAGCTACAGGAGATCTAAGAATGGGTTCTTTGTCCTGCAGTGACAGCACTACACCCTGATCTGAAATCATCCCTCTGAGTGAGGAAGCTGCTACTGCAAAGGAATGCTGTAGCTCTTGCACGAACCTGCAGATGTAACTGGTTTTCCCCATTAGCACTGGGCAATGTACTATCCTGCCACAAAACAAGAGATGTGTGCATGGTGGCATCTACCCTTTCATAGAACAGACTCCAGAGATTTGTGGTAATAGGTCCCAGATACAAAACTAAAAGCACTGAAATGCAGAAACGTGCTTACTGTTAGCAATGAGCAAAGAGTATTTGAATCTGTTTTCACAAGCAAACCAGGGATGCAGTCAGCTGCAGGCTCTGGAGGACTGAAAGTAAGCAAAAGCTTCCAAAACACAGTACACAAATAACAAAGACCCCAGAAGGCAGGAGCAATCCATTCACCGCAAAGAAATGCATCCCAGGAACATTAACATCCTGAGAAAATTAAATACTGTGGAATTTTTTGGCATGTATCAGAAAGCTAAGTATATTTCCTTAACTGCAAACAGTTATTAAACACAGTAGATTATACAAATAGATATATATATATAAAAAAATCATAGCTAGGTATGCCTTTGCTTCCAAAAATGTTTATTAAAACGAAGACTTCCTTGCCAGTGCAATGGAGTTTTAAGGCACCTGCAATACCTTTTACCACATCAGCAGCCTGACAGTGCTGTGCCATTTGAAGATGGAAAGGCCTCATTCCTTGCTCAGGTTGCTGAAGAGAAACTTTTTTCTGTGCAATGCTGAACTGTGTAGTTTCAGAGAAGAAGAAATGCAATACTAGCATTGACAACCCAGCACTTACTGAACTAAACTACATTTGACTGTTGACACAAGACCTCTTGAAATCAGAATCAAGCCCATCCACATCAACAGGAAGTATAATGCAGCTGGAGACACTTTCTTGTATTTTAAAGAAAACTAATTACAGAAATATAAAACACCAGGATCAGACTTTATATTCACTCATGGCTGATTCACTCCTGGCATGATTCCTCCAAACTGAGCCTCAACCTGAGTGGAAAAAATCTCAGACATTATATGTCAAACTACGTTCAAGTTCCAAAGCCCCCAGGGTGTCTTTGATTTTCTGTCATTAAATGATATCTGCTAAAGTTTCCAATGCAACCAAGGCTGGTAACACACTACTGCACTGAAGTCTAAATACCAGTTAACTCTGGAGTTATGAGGCTGTAATATCCTTACTCTATTCCAATTAGCTAACAGTGTTTTTGTGGAGTACAGTTCACCCTCCAAATTCTGTCTTCATTTATTTGCTTGATTGTGCTCTCTAGGCCAAAGAATGTTTGTCCCAAACCAGAGAGCTAACTTGCTGCCCAAACAAAAGAAGTAGCAGGGTATACACCCTAGCACTAAAGCCACTGGTGAGTTAAAGCTCCTGAATACTGCACTTTTATGGTATTTGATCCAACTTCGGTACACAGTGTACAACTCTTTGAACCTTGCACACTTTTCAGCATTCTGAGAATAAGCAACAACGATGGCAATGATGGGACCTTTAGCAATCAGAAAAGAAGTTAAGACTTGTATATGGAGGGCTACAAATCACACTCACATTCTGGAGGAGACACAGAAAGATGGAGCCCAAAATGCTCTATATTCATGTCACTCCAAGGGTTCTGATGGCAGTCAGGGTTTTCCCCATTTTCTCTTCCCTATTTCACTTTTGGCAATGGGCAATAATTCTACTGCCAAAGCAGTTCTCATCTCATAAGCTATAATTTTCAGGTGGAAAAAAAAACCAGCACAGTTACCAGCAGTTTTTCTCCAATTCAGTTGTTATGCTTTTGCTTCTTAAGAGCCAGAAAAGATAGTGACTTGGGCTGGTGGTATCCCTTTCCTTGCTATGGGGATACTGACATTGATTTTAGCACATTACTGATTTATTCTTGAAGATATGAACCAATGAGAATTGCAGCATCTGAGTATCTTAAAAGCAAAGCAAAACAAAACACTCCCTCTACTTCAACAAACCATTTTGATCATAGAAGCTCAGTCCATTGTATCCTTTCACATGCTTTAGAAACAAAAAAAAGTAAAAAATTACAAGACTATATGAGTCATAGGAAGAGCCAATGCATTAATTGTCACAGGAAACCCACAGTGCTTCCCCTTTGTTATTTCACCAGTTTGAATCATTTTATGGCTCTCTTCCATTCTAATATTGTTCTTTTGGATGTTGATTCTATTCCTAATTCTGTCTTCAAATACAGCTGGCTAATGCTGTGTGGATGTACAGCTGCCTCCTCTGGGAGGGACCCCTCTCTCTCTAAGACATTTTTAAGTTTGACAGGGATCATGAAACAAGAACTCTACTCTGTTACCATGAAGGCTAAGCCGTGTCTTTTGTGACCAACACAACACAGATGCAATTAGAAGATTAAATGTGGATGCTCACATTTCAACTGGTAAATAAATGAAAACAAATCACAGGGAGACTGTTTCTTGATTTAAGTAGGACTCCGCAAGCAAAAAAAAAAAAAAAACAAAAACAAACCACAATTTATCTGGGACTTCCACTGAGCTTCAAGGTATTGTGTTGCACTAGGCATACCTGATGAATAAAGGTTAATGTGCTACAAGGGCACAGAGGTTTCTAAGGTACCTTGTGAACAGAAAGTTGCAGTCTGTTCATTGCTATCAGGCAACAAAAATTAACAGAAAAACAGACAGAAAAAAAAAAAAAAAAAGTAGGGAAAGTAATGTATATTTGAATCTTTTAAATATTCTCAATTCAATAATACTTATTTTTTGCAGCATCATCTTGAAAAACTGTATTTCAAAGCAAGAGATACTTTCAAACTGGCATTCTCAATTTTCTGTTACAATCATTGCCTACTCCTCTCTGATCAGATTTTTAAGTTACAGAAACCAAGTTCCACTCAACTAAAAATTCATGTAACCAGAATGATGCTTACAGCCACTGATCTACTGTCCTATTTTTCGACTAGTTCCTTTCCCCATCCCAGATTTTTTAGCATTAGCTGTGATTTGTCTGTTGCTCTGCTTACTCAGGGCATAACACAATAAGTTAACAATAAATAATGGAGTTTGTTTCTCAATATTTCAGACCTACCTGACCTATATTTTACTGAGCTGTGCTTTGCATCAGAAAACACCTTGTAAAAGTGGACAGATATAGCATCAAGTTATGCTGTGTTGACCAGTATTAGAAAATAACCTTGTAATGGAGGTAAAAAATATCGTCATTGCTCCTCTCTTGATATAATTTTAAAAAATGGTGTGAATCTAAACCAAAACTCAATCACTATTTTGAAGTGCTTTGTTCGATCCTATCTACAAACTAAAAAAAATTCAGATATATGGAATCAGGTTTCTTGGCTTCAGTTATCTACTACAGTCTGCTTCTGTGCAGAAGAGAGAGAGAGACAGTAAGTGGTAACAAAGTCAGTTGGGTTTACAGTCTAGCCTCATGCTTCACTGGCACCCATTTCCAGAAGACTATACATCCTCCTGGATGTCTCAAATGCCTTCCAAATCCTTGTTGCTCTTCATGTCTGTTTGAACACCAAGACTGTAGCTGCAATCAGTTAATATGGAAGACTAAAAGTCAATACAACAATGCTTCACGATTAGAATAAAAAATCAAAATTAAGTAAAGATAATCAAGGCTTGAACTATATAGTGCAGAATTATGACCTTTTGATGGCAGGCTTTGGAACTCATCAGATGTCAGTCTTTTACTGTAAAAATTATGTAGTATAGACATAAACCTCTAAATCATGTGATGACAACAAAAAGTAAGAAGTTTTATAACAGACAACTTTTCCCCCAAAGAATGGAAAAAGGATGGAAGAGTGGAAAGGACTGAATATCTTAAAAAATTATTTAGTTAACATAGCTAACAGAAATGGTCAGACTAATGGTATACATTGTGTTGGTGCAGCAGATGGAATTATTGGAGAGAAAGTGTTTCATTGCAAGAGTAAACTGACAAGATAAGCCTTGTTTTTATTTTAAGAAAAAAACAAAAACAAACAACAAACAAACAAACAAACCAGTCTAATTGTGTCTAGTATTATTCACAACAGCAATGAAATGCTTTGGACTTGCTTTCCACTCTTATCGGAAAACAGATGAACATATTGCTGGAATAATGTGTGATGCTGGAAGTCCTGAAAAAAACTCCTTGTTCTCAAATATCCAGATATTAGCTCTCTATCATAAAGAGCACATAGACTCAAACTACTGCATAATTGCCAGCTGAGGTAGACAAGCAGAACAGAAACACCATATTAATCTGAAAAGGACACTGAGAAAGCAAATGTTTAATAGCAGCATAACCACCCATGGAAGAATTTCTCTCTGCACAGGAAACAGAGGCAAAGAACCATGGCCATCATGCCAGATCCCCAGCCTTGGTATGGAGATTGCAACAAAGCTCACAAACTTCTACATGCAGTCCCCTTAATTCTCATGGTTAAAGTTCCCCATGGAGACTTTCTAAAGACTCCCTCCTTACTAACACTCAGAAAAGTTCATTCACCCTGGTTCCTAAGTTTACAATTGCAAATGTGTGGAGAACTGCTAAGCTACATTAGGAGCTGTCAACAAGGCTGGATGTTGTAACAGCCTTGTGTAGCAACATGTTATACTTGAAATAGGATCCATGCTCATCAAGAACACAGAATAAAAAATGGTAACACGAAGAATACTTGGGTGTTTACATCTTCAGAGGACTGTATAAAATAAAATTGAATCATTTATTGAGTCAACTGACACTGCTGTGTCTGTACAGACTCTTTCAACAGATGAAGTAGAAAACTTCATGATTCAAATGATTCAGAATATTCACAGAAGTTGCACAAACCTGAACACAGAACAGTGAAATTAATTCTTCATTGAATGCATGTGGTAGGACATTAGTATTTGCAAGCTGGCTTATAAAAAAGCGATATAAAAATAAAAATCAGAAGCTTGAGGACATTTCTGCTATCACATTTCAAGATACAATTTGACTGTCTCTTCTGGCAGACAAGAAAGCTTCCAATGGGATACTTGCACTGTGGTAGTTAGGCTATGGTCTGTTTTTGCTTTGGGCAGAGTAAGGGTGTACTCCTGCCCTGAAGTAATCTCCAAGACAAACAAACAGTCAAAACAGAAACAAATAAACTAACCCTGCCCATACTGTGTGCACATGGAATTCATCTCCATGATACAGCATATTAAAAATTAAACCAGTGGAAGGCCAGCATAGTGCCTGAAATCTTGAAAACCAGTTCCAGTGATAGCAGCCAGGCTGAAGCTGACTGAGCAGCTCTCTGCACCAACTGCAATGACAGTGCAGGGTTTCCATCCAGCCCATGATAACACAGTCAATGATGGAGATTATAATTTCTCCTCAAAGAACAAAAACCTCCAGAGGTTCATGGCACAAATACAAGTTACAACAGCTGTAATATGGAAGAAGACCTCTCCCCTCCCTTTAGCATGTTTTCTCAGTGCTGTTTTACTGCATGGATTCATGGGACATTCATGCTCATGCTAAAAGGACACTGAGCAAGCAGTAAGCAGAGAAGTCAGTGTGGATGTCTGAGACCTGCTCTGTACATGCTAAGACCCTACAGTATGTGGAAGAGGATCATGTCAAGCTCAGGGTCCCTAGTTTATTTCATATTGCCTACTTTACCTGAAAGGTCCCGCCAGTCTCATACTTAAAATCATCTTCCTACACACATCCCATCACTTCCATACTGCCTCTACAAAAACCCCTGGACTATAGCTAACCCAAGAAGAGGACTCAGCAGTGGATGAATTTCCACTTTTTAGTCCTCTGCTGCTTCTGTTCCCTTCAGCTTGTAACAAGCAGAATTACCAAGTCCAGAAAACTCTCCTTTCATCACAGCAACCCTCTATAAGGGAGCAGGAATTTTTATCTCACTGCTGATGCAGGGGATATGCCAGACACCTTCAACTGGGACACAAATCTGCCCTTGAAAAACAAAGCCAAGTCCTAAGCCCATGAAGACTGCTTTACGGTCACTTTTAATGGAGGTCAAGGCTTCAATTTTTACTCAAAATAATCTGTTATCTTCTGCAAATACAAATGCAGTATCAGGATTCTATCTTCACTCTGCAAGTCTGCAATTTCAAGTAACCTTCTCTTTCTCAAGTAACCCTTCAGGAAGTTATTTTACTAAATGCCTTCTTCTTAGAACTTAAATGGACCACTGCAGTGGGACTACTCACAAATTTCATTGCCTTGATGGACAAATTTAAGTTTTATTGTCTTTTTAATTCTTTTTAAAAACAAGCAAACCTGGTATCTTAGATCTTAAAACATACTACTCATCAAAAAGATCACATTTTCATGCTATGGAGAGCCTGAAATCCAGATACTAACCAGAAACAATTCAATTCAGTTTGTCTTTATTTTACTTCACTTGATAAGCCTGATAAGCACTTGATAAATTAAATATCAAAGGCTAAATTATTATGCCACTAGAAATGTACTTGTAAAATATGAATCATTTAAGGTTATTAAACAGAGAGATAGATAGGTTCTACCAATGTATTCAGACCATGGTAGAACTGGACTGTGTTTCAGAAAGAGGGTGAACTCTTTCCTTGTGATTATCCTTGGCCTTGGAAGCAGTAGATCCAAGCACAATGCAATCACTCTAAACAATGGGAGGGTCAAATTTTTGATATGTCAGCTGCATTCCTGTGCAAACCTTAACCTAGGGATTATACTACTATTACTTGGTACATTTTCACAGGAGGCTAAGGCATAAGGGTATTTTAAGGAACAAGAACAACTGCAAAGTTTAAGCAGGATGTACATGGACATATCTACACCAGTGTTACAGCCTAACTATTTGTCTGTTACTTTAAAAGAAAAACAAACATGCTAGTCAATGATAGGCTCAGTTCAGAAAGAAACCTGTTAAAAAAAAAACAAACAAATAAACAAAAAAATTAATGGCTTCAGAGTGGCATTTCATGAAATATTTCTAGAAAATAACCCCATGAGTCCAAATCATGAGTGTAAAGTTCAGAAAAATAAGCTGCATGCAATATTCAATACACTAAGGCTCTGTATTAGTGCATGTACAGAAATTTGCAAACTATGATTGTTGCTGTAATCTTTTTCAGATTAATGCTTATTACTTCACAATTCCTTGAGTACAGATGCCTGAAATCAAAGTGAAAGTTTTGTCTGGTTAAGATTTGTATGGGGAAGGACATCACCCTGAGGCATATTGCTATGCAATTACAACATGAATTCCAGTTGAGGATGTTGTTGGAGGAACATGCACCATGCAAATGGTATCATAAATCCATTATGAAATTAGGTGAAGATTCAGTTACCTAAAGACTTGCTATGTGATATTAAGGCACATACTGAAAAATAATGTAACATTTCAAAAAAGTTAAATATACGTTTGGTTTTTTTTTTTTAAGTGACAACATTTGGGCAGTGCAACTGTGTTGAGTGGGAAAATTAAATAATGGATTACAGGGATATTTTCTGTAAGAAACACAAAATTGTTTCTATAACCCAGAGTTTTAAAAGCAATTTTAGAACTAAAAATGAAAAAGAAAACCTGTTTCCAATGACCAATTCTACCATGAAAGTTTTGTTAGCAAATTCTTCCAGGAATATTTATTCTGTGTATGTACGGGTTTTCCTCCATCCCCAGATGCACATGATGCAAGAGTTTCCTGAATTTGTTAGTGGACAGTGCAAATAGTCAGGAGCCCAGGCATTTTTATAAAATGGAGGACTTTGCCCAGTCCCAGGAGCTTTCTTGAATGTAATCAACTTAAAGTTCTTCATTTTTGTTCAGGTACTGTGAAAGAAAAACAAAGAGTAGCAGCTCCTTGGACTTCTAACAGTGCAGTTAACACAGCAAACAGCTGATACTTGTTACTCTTGTTTTTTTTCAGGAATTTTTAACCTTGTGTTTGCTGTGAAAGAACTCCTTAAAAACATCTTCATATGCATAATCAGAACACATCTACAGTACCATGAACAGTCCCTCACACTCCAAGCCTGGTCCATAACCAGCTGCAATCCAGATGCCATGTGGGTGCATCGGTGTAATGCTGAGGCTGGGTTATAAATCATGCCTTCCACGCAGCAGACATCCAGCTGCCCAGGCTATGCAGGAGCATCCTTTACATCCCAGGAGCAGCTCATTGGTAAGTCAAGGACGCTGACGGATCCAGTGAGTGGTCAGCACATTCAGACTTGCCAGGGAAGGGAGTTAATATCATGGACAGGGTTTACATCGTACAAGAAGAACAGTGACACTGTGTGCCTCCAACTGCAGGCATCCCCTAGTCACAGATACCCCTGAGTGCACATCCTCACCACTCCTGCTAGTCCTGGGATGAGCTCTGGTGTGTATACCACGTAAGGTTGGCAGAGGAGAGACTGCTGCAGTGCTAACATCTCTGAGATATGTTTGATCACAGGACCTGGCACTTCAACATCTTGCTTATTCTAGGCCTCCTTGTATACCACAGCTGGGTCATGTCTGGGATTACAGTTCTTTGTATCCTTTAAGCAAAGAAGTTTATTTAAGTTACAAAGCCCAGACCTTCCACAATTATCCTTAAGAGTGCCAGTTCTGTATACATTAAGTCCAGAAATATTAATGGCATCACAGGCTGAACTTGAGTGTGGTTGAACACTTGGTTAATTGTAATACTTGGTCTCTATCTGCTCTGGATCTCACAGATAGGTGGGACTCACTACAGCCACATCATCTTGCTGTTCACCTCCAGTATTGCTCTACAATTCCACAATCTTAGCTTCAATGGTTAAGATTATTTCTTTAATGTCAACCTGCACATTCAGTACAGTTATTTTCTGTTACTGATTAGAGAGAGAACTGACCCAGCTGGCTCCCTCCCTTCCTTTGGCCCATACTTGATATCTCTCATAGCACTGTCCCTTTCCACCAGCATGCATTAGTGCTACTGCAGAAAATCCAGAACACTCCTCGGCTTTGGTAAGGCCGTAACATTAATTGGCATGCTCCACTAGAAATGCATGTAAATTTTTCATTGTCTTGTTAGCAGACACCACATAATCTCACTTATATCAGAATAATATAAAACATTATCAGGCTGGCTAATCCAAGATGCAGTACTTCTGCTGCACAATGTTATGTCTAATAAATGTCCAGCTGCCTATACTGAAGCCTGCAGTTATTTAAGTTTCAAGAGCTGTTTTAGACCAGCAATAATGAGTTTGGGAAGATGTTTTCAACCTTCCCAGAAGACACTAGACCTGCCAAGATCAAATAAAATCCTGTCATAATATAGACACAATAGATTAAACATGATTTTTATGTTTAGATCTTTTTACGGCAGCGACATCATAATCTGCAAGCCAGAAACCTATCTGAAGACCATACTGAAATATTCCCAATAGGAAACAAAGAAAGACAAAAAAGGCAAAAACACTCACTAAAGCCTACTGCTATCTCACAGTCCTGAAATGAGTATTTCCCTCAGAAGTCAAATCACAAAGCAATACTGTTATGGTTATCCTGCTTTTTAGTTACAGCTGTGCTTCATTGCCTGTTTAATTGTAGAACATAAAAAGAAAGGAAGCAGGGGAGGCATTAAAGTCACTGAATGTTTTTGATGGGGCTTTTTTTGGCCCCAAGTGTGGGAGGTGAGAAAACATCAGAACCTTAGGAGCTGTGAGGGCAGCTAATGACACTCAACTGGATATGAAATGTCTTTTATGGCAAGGATGGAAATATGGCCAGAGCAAATTGTTTTGTGGACAGATGGGCAAAAAATTTCTTGGATAAAATCCATGGCAGCAGAGTCATGCTTTAAAAATAGTGTTAGTGGGGTTCAGTTTTCATTTTAGCTTCAGCTTCTCCATCCAGAGATTGTCACTGCAGCAAAATCATCAGGAATACTGACATCAGTACATAGGCAAGTGAGAGGGGTTTTCTGTATTTTTCAAAGCCTGCTGAGGTCGCTGGGACTTTTCCCTGGGGTTTCTAAAACTTCAGTGAATTCACAGTGCGTAAACAGTGTTGTTCCACAGCAGAACATCATCCTTTTGTTGCATCATAGACCTCAATGTCTTGCACGGCAAATTACAACCTCCATTTCTACATCATCACAAAGGGCTTCAAAATTTCTCTGAGAGGTTCCTTTCTCCTATCTTTGTATGAAGGGCATTGAATTTCGCTAGCATGTAGGCATGTACTCCTGACATTCATATTTCCATGCCTTCCCATTATAATAAGTTCAATAGTTCATGATTATTATTGATTCATTAAGTTCCTAATACTGATCAAGTAGGTGTCTGAATCGCATAGCTCATGAAACAGTGCTTTACTTTTTTGCATAGGGAAATGATGCTTATGTGGCCATGATGCCTCTATGAATATGACCTTATCCATCTGTGTCCCAGGTATCCTATAATAGTAACTTAATCCATTTACCAATTTTAGCTGAATTCAATAGAAGAATTGGCACCTGCCATTTACAGAGAGACAGAGATTTGCCATTACTGGAGCCACTGCTGATGGGAAGGCAAGGTGCTCTCATTGCTCACCCACTTGGGTCTTTACTGAGCAGGGCCTTACTGAGCTTAGCCTGGCAGCTGACCAGCCCACAGGCCACTCAAGCAGCACAGAAAGTGGAGAGAGTGGAGGGAACTGGGCAAAACGGAGGCCCCAAAGGGTAGTGTTGTACAAAAAAAGCCTAGGGAGAGCCAGCTGTGGCAGGAGCACGGAGAGGGAAGCAGGGGTCTTGCAGGAGGGCCTGCATTGTACGGATGACAGATCAGGAATCCATAGGAATCCTCAATTTCTCTGCTCAGGGAACAACTTGTTATGAACGCTCCTGATAGGGTATTTGGTGGAAAACTGCTTACATTGGCACTACACCAGAACTGTGGTTTTGCTGGTATTCTCTGAATCCAAGGGTAGGCTGACCTTCTATTTCCCATCTTTTCCTTTGTACAAATTCAAATGTGCCAACGCTCCAGTTTATGGAAAAAAAAGTTGGTCTTTTCACAAAAAACAGAAATTCTAGCATAAAGGTTAGAAACTGCTTCAAAACAAACCCCTTTTCGTAGTTTCTGAGAAATCCTGCTTCTTTTCAGCTAGTACTACTCTTTCTCCATTTTTCTGAGCATGGAAACCAATTTTTAATTTATTTTTTTTTACTTAAATGGACATTGAGGATTTAATCTCAGTTTTTATCTCCATATTTTTTTGAAAGATACAATTTTCTAAGACAAGTTCAAAGTTATTTTTTTAAATGGTTGCTCTTCTCAATACTGAGAAGCAGCTGGGGGGAAAGCTTCTGTTCTCAGCTCTGCCAATAATTCCTCACAGGATCTAGCCATTTAGATTTCATGCTTTCTCAGTTTAACCCATCCGTTAAATGAATGTGATAAGCAACCTCATGAATTTTTTGGAGGCCTCTTTAAAGCCTGACAAGTATTTTGATGTCATCCCATGATTGCTTGCATAAGCAGAGCATAGTTATTTTGCTTCTTAATCCCTACTTCCCTCTCTCAGCCTTGGTTTTGAGTCTTTTTGCTGCAACTTTGTCACAAAATGCACTCACCGATTTCATCCTCTGGAATCTGTTGAATTTTTGCTAGATATGGACAAAGATAGTGTTTGTCTTTTGAAGCACAGATACCGTATTCTGCTTTTTCCGGGGAGGCATTTCTTTTTCCAATCAATTTTTTCTGGCATCTTACCAGATTTTAGTACTGTAGAATTTGAAGAATCTATAATCTACATTGTACATGTATACAAGGTTCATTTAATAAAATGTAAAATATGCTGACTCTTTTTCTCTTAAAAACTAATGCTTCTCCACTTCAAGTTTTAAAAACTACTCAGACAGACTGAAAACAGGCTCATGTTCCATGCAACTTTTTCCTGGCAACTTTAGTTTTGTATTAGCTGCTGCAATTGACCCATCATCAATAAATTAAATTTGAGATAAAAAATAACTCATATAGTGTAATTTAGCTGGACATAGTGCAATTACACATCCAGATACCAAGAATAAAAGTGACTTTCCTGACATATTCAATACAAAAGCTATCCCTGGCTAATGCTAAATCTGTGACAGCCAGAGAAATTCAAGAAAATATGAAGTTAATGCTGACATTTTCTCCTCGGTACTTTTCAATACATCATTCTTCTAGGAAATAATTCTTTGATTTCAATGAAAAGCAGATTTCCAGGTGTCTGAGTGAACTGAGACCTAAAACATGTAATGAGAACAACTCCTTATTTCTTTCCATGCAAGTCAGACCACAGGTTACATCCCTGAGCCTTATCAGGACAGAGTCTTTGCCTGTTCAGAGCACAGCTGATATGGATTAGAGGACTGTGATTTAAGATATTAATAAAGTGGTGGGAAACACAGGCCCTTTCCTCCAGATCTGGGAGTTCTAATCCTTTGGGAGTTAGGCATATAGTATGTGCTATGCTATTTCTTATTAGATCCTTGCACAATATGCTATCTTTAATGAATTGTATCTTAAGTCTTAAAAATTATTACTGTTCTAAGGTAACAAGCTAATATGTACTAGACAATAGCCTTAGGTAAGATGGTATACAACTACTTATTAAGTGTTCTGCGTGGCTGTATATTGAGACAAATGGAGTAAGAAAAAGGGAGCCCAATACTGCAGATGCCCTTTATTATCCTTCAGGTACTACCTCCTTCAGTATCAAGACACCAGTTTCTCTCTCCTAATTGCTCAGACTGTTAGCCAGCATGTTTGCTCATTAACATTTCTAATTTCTCTGCACATTCCACAGTAGTACATCTCACACACACTGTAAGTACCAGACAAATGCATGTTCCACATCTTCTACCAAAACTTTGATAACATGGCTTAGGTTAACTAGTATGATGGGACCACAGTTAGCAGCTCTTTCTTGGTTTTCATCCTGTATTTAAATTTCAAGGTTTTTTCATGCAGAGAGGTTTGCTCTGCTTCTGCAGCATATAGCAAGGTAAGGGCCTACTGCTTGACTGTGCATTCTAGTTCTTGAAGCTTAACATCAAATCCTACTCTGACACCTAAGAAATTGCTCAGAACCATCATGACACACTACAACACATTCGTTTTCACAACTTAGAGATTAATGCTTAACATGCAAAAATTAAAGTCTTCAGTGCTCTGATTACAGAGGTACTTCCCTTTTACACAAGCAGAGATCCATGTTATTGTCTCAGGGCACAAGCCATATCAACTACCAAATCAGAGGGCAAGAGACATGCATGTCTGTACTGGCCTGTGTATGTATAACCCTAAGTTCTTCACCAAAACCTCCCCTTGATAATTCCATTTTTGTTGCTGTTCATACACAGAGTGTAGGTGTATCTATACACGTGATCTCAGCAGCTCAGTCTCTGTCTGCCATTTAAACCACAGTTTAATATTTCACACATAAGGCACCCCCTGCATGTTAAGAAAGAAAGCATAATGTACTCACACTTCACTGCTCACAAAAGGGCAGACTTGATGCCAGAACAACTTTCTTATTTTTATTTCAAAGCAGAAATCTGTGGAGTAGATTAAAGTGCCCTTTAGGTAAACACGGGGATGTAAACAAAAAAAATTTAAGGCCATGTAAGGTACAAACCAGAGCAAAGATCTGAAGACAACTGCCAAGAAAATGCTTTAATCACCAGGGTATTGAGCACATGAAGGAATGGTGTGTCTCCCATTACAGCTGTTGTAATACAGAAGCAAATGAGAACTGCGTGAATAACTAATTTAGGATGGTTTGCTGAACTGAAAGACCACTTTAAAAGACTAAAGCTAGATATTTAACTACTTTGCATAGAAATTAAATATTCACTGCAACAGAAGTTTGAACATAACATTCCTTTAGTTCAAGTAGGTCTCTACTGAATGTGCTGTTTACTGGAAGTGCAAATTCACCACGTGTTCCTTTCCATCCTCCTGTTCCAGCTGAAATTCGTATGAGAAAGGCCTGGTAACCCACCAACTTGCAGGAAAATATTCATAGCTGTTAATACCAAGAAAAGACAGAGGTAACATGCCTTAGAGTTGGCTGCCTAGGCCTCTTCGAGAAAGAGATAAAAGGCTGCCTACATTCCCCACATCTCTGATCAGACCCTTGCCTGGCATCCCATGCTAACACTGTCATCCTCCCCTGACACACAGGACAGAGATCCTTATCTGCTGATGTCAGGACTGCAAATTCTGCAGTTCAACACCATGGCTAAAAGATGGGCACCACAACATGAATGTAACAAGTTGGACAGTGCACTCAGAGGGTCTCCAGCAATTCGAATTTCTGAATACATTTTATTTGGCCTATTAGGATTGCAGCTTGAGAACCATAAAACTCTGACGACTTCCAAGCATATTCAAGACTCATTTTGAACAAAGCTAAATTTTTAAGATTGAAAATAGTAATACATTGCTCCAATGTTCCATCTTGGCTAAGCATTTTAAAATAATATTTTATTACCAAATGGACACTGAGATAACAGAATTACTATCTTTTATACCACTATTTTTCAACATTTTCATTTAAACCATCCCTGGCTAATTAAAGTTCTACTGGGGTACAGAAGAGGGAGGAAATAAAAAACAGACTTAACAATCAAGATAACCTGTTCTTTAACAGTCATCTTTTCCTATGTCAGTCAAAATATGTGACCTACGGCATGGATCTGTTATGCAGCTTACAAACTCTTAATCTAAACCAAAAGGATTTGTGTGACATAAAAAGGAAAATCAGGGTGAAGATAAGTAATGCCCATGTTGCTGTTGGTTTTAATTTAAAAATACAACTAATAATCCAGAATTGTAACAGGTGTTCTAAACAGAAATTGTGTTTAATATTGACTGATTCCTTGTTGTTCTGAACCATGAAAAATGTTTATTTGTAACATAATATGACATTTGCTATCCATATTGCACATGGTTTCAAACACACTCATCAGACCAGGCACTGGCCAAGTGATGGTTGCTGTCTCTACACCCACTTTAAAAGACTGGACAGGGAACATGAGGCTACTGCAAGGTCTCTGAGCAACAAACCTCCATCCACACACAGACCCAGAGGCAATCTACAGACTGCCTGCAAGTTGCCCATCTGAGGGTGCCTAGCACCCAACTCACCCACAAAATCTGGCATTTTCCAGAGGACATTTCCAATTACACATCTGCCTTACAGAGCTTACTATCACTTGATCTTAGTCTGGTCTTGAAAATAGCTTCAGCTACCCCGCAAAAACTAACCTAGAACACCTTAGGGAGAGATAATCTTAGTCATGAAAATGATGCTTCGTTCTACAAGGACAAAAGGCACACAGACATCTACACACACCCAGCTCATGTTACTACGGCTGGGTCCCTTCCAACCCTATCCATTCTATGATTCTATGAAATACCCACATGGCCTACTGGAAAAATGAAACAAAGGTTTTCTTGGGTAGTGAGAACCATGACTGCAGTTTCCAGTTATTACAACCAAGTTCAACGAACTTGGTCTATTTTTGTGACTTTGTCCTAAAATAGTGTGATCGTATTACAGTGATATTTAATGTTGTTGGGTTTTTTTCCTAAAGGGTACAAAACCTCTAATTTTCTAGCAAAAATACTTTTTTCAAATATGAAGAGATATAATATGAGACCTTATCCCTTATTCATGAGAGACAGATGTTATTTTTGGCTGCCCAATTTAATGAATACCATATTATGCTCTTTTTAACCTTACACCAGAAATAACATACTTCTAGTATTCACGAACTTCAAGTCATTATCAGTAAAAGCTTCTATTAACATCCAGAACTTTCCTCAGTTCTCACTGAAAAAGCTTTAAGCTGTCAGCTACAGTCCCTATTATGAAAGGATTTATTTTTTTTTACCTATCAAAAGATATTTATGCAAAAGATATAATCCTTAGCAGTCAGCTAGCTGAGCTTGAAAACACTGCAATATTTTCCTTTCATATTCTGTAAGGTATTGGATTTACACATTTGACATCTTGCTGTGTTTTTGTATTTGTGTTTTGTTTTCTGTCCTCCTAAAAAAGCAAAACCAATGCACTCTTTTAAAAATGCTATTATACTTCTGTTTATTTTCACTGATTTGGAGAAATGCCTGCCAGTAAGTATGAGCTGAAACTAATTACCATCAGTACAAAAATCTCCAAGCTGAACTGGGATGATGAAAAAAATGCAACGAAAAAATGAATAAAATGTTTCTTGGGAAGCAGAGATCAGTCTTGCCAGCTAGTGACCACGATGAAAAATAAAACCTTCCATACAAAGTTATTTTTAGCATTTCATTTTTCCATGGATAACTTCCTTCACAGTGTAAAGGTTGTGGCTCATTCAAACTGCTTAAGCTTACCACCTGCATGACAACTTTGTCAGTATGTGCAGTTGTGTGTTTCCCATTGCATCTAATGCGATGGCTTGAAACAAATGAGGCTGCTCTAAGAAAGACACTTAAAGTCTAAGGACTTGGATATCTGTCTCAGCTTTGCATATAAAAACACAGTAGGATCTCTCCTGGATGGGCAAGAAGAAAACTGTCCTGAGGTGATGGTTCCTGGGCCTGAATTACAAATTAAGAAAGTGCAGGAGTTGGGGCAAACAAAAGGCAAGAAGGTACAGCATACCACACTCTTAAGCTCTACAAATAGCCTCCCTTTGAAAGCAGGTGTAAAAGTGTCCAAATTACCATCTCTGTCCTCATGGCTACAAGGAGCCATTGTAGCAGCTGCAGATTTGGAACAATTCCTTCAGCTACAGCAACCTGCTACTCTAGGCCTTCCACAGGAACTCATCAACCAGAGTGCTGAAGTCAAAAGCTGGTCCAAAAGCTTTACTACGGAAATATCAAGCTGGTGAGAGAAAAGGAACAAGAGCAACACAAGATTAAACCAAAACAACAAAGTCATGAGCAGACCATGCCTCATATTGCACAACTGAGCTGAGGGAAAACAGAGCAGCACTTCCATGGCAGCAAAGGAAGACAAATTCCTGGCACTCCAGTTCACCTCATGATTAACCTGACTACAGCAGCAGTCAGCGAGTCACAGAGTGGATGGGATCAGAGCAGACTACATGTCGTTCCTGTTCCCACAAAAGCTGACATTTTGTTGAGACAAGTAAAAACTGCCCAACACCACAGTTTCCAGACCAGAGCTTCTAGTTGTGTGGAGCACACTCAGTGACAAGAGCCATCTAAACCCCACAGTAGTCCATACATGACAAATTTGGGAACACTAAGGAAAGCCTCAGTTGACACTGGCAGGACAAGTGTAGGACGTGCCACTGTTCTACTGGGCACCTCACTGTTCTTTTCTTCAGAATAAAAGAATGGTCATGACTAAAGCCAAAAGTTCTGCCTGTACTGAGCCTTGTCTCTGATGGTAGCCTGGCAATCTAGCTAAATAAACAGTAGAAGTAATATTTTTTTATTTATTTATTTGCACCTCCCATATTGCTGGTACGAAAGGGAGTTAAATATGAAGTCTGTCTTACCCTTAGGGAGTCCACACACTTAGCATAATTGACTGACAAAAGAACATATTCCTGAATGTATAAGTGAAACACAATGAGAGAAAGTAACATATTATTGGCAGCAACAGAGTTCACAGGTTAAAGCTGTAGTGAAATGACCTTAAGGCAGCCGAACAGAAGACAATTTATGGTGTTTAGACTACACCACTGCTGGCATTGACAAATACTCTCTGCAGGCCAAAAAAACACTCAAAACTTTTGGGCAAATTTAAATATGTCTACACATGCACATGAATGACTGTGAATGTTTCATTATAACTCTTTTGTTTTTAATATTTCATACATAGCATAATTCACCTTCCTGACCACAGACCTGGAAATTTAAATAATAAAATGCCTCAAAATGCTTTGAAGCTGTAGATGTCAGTGGAAAGTGCTCATAAAATGCTTTCAACTTTTATTATTGTTTGTACTCTTTTATCTCAAAAATCATCACATTGCCTTTTTCAGATGTCTTGAGATTTCCTTGTGCTTCCCGTACTCAGCTGCTGATGGCCAAGTTTTCTCTAAAAGAAATGTTTTACAGTCCCATTAAAATTAGATAAAAGTCAGAAATATAGGGTTAAGGTATGCCCATACAGAAAGGTTTTAACCTCGTAAAAGGGAAAAACAACACATTTTTGTGAGACAATGCTGCCAAGAAAGAGCAAGATACTAGACAGAGAACAGCAGTATTATTCCTTCACGGTGCTGATTTGCATCAGACAAGCATTTGTCCCTTGGGTTTTTTTCCTATTAAATATCTTCCTTTTATCCAAGTGTTCTAAAAGTTTAAGGGAAAAATGCAAGGTGTGGGAGCCAAAACACCGTCTGGAGAGCTGGCAGTTCCTTAAACCATTTCATCACACTGTCTTCACTTGGGAGATTCAGGTTAAAATTCTTCCCTGTTTGAGCAAGCTGATGCAAGGATTAATTTACCAGTATTTTAAGTATTTACATGAGGACAAATTCCATACAGATCACAGTCCTGCAGAAAAACAGTTCCTGGGCCTGTGGTTTTTATTTTGCGGGTTATATTATATTATGTAGTCTAATACAGGAGCTCTGCAACCTTAGATGACTGCATATCAGGAAGCCCTGTAGCATGATGGCAATACCTTGTTATAAACCACTGGGAGCCCTATTTCACTAAGACCAGGCTGTAACAGATGGAAGAACAGTTTCAGGACAGACAGATTCTATACACAGTTAAGCACTTAATTTTCAATCATTTCAGGAAAATGGGGATTAAGTCTACATGGTACAACAGAGATGAGGTAGCAAGATCCAAGTTAGAGCCAAAAATGCTAGCATGAACCCACAGAATGGGCCAAAGCTGTGCAAAATCTGTATCTTGTACTCTCAAACCAGACATCTCTTCAGCACAGCATGAGCCTCCTACCAATTAGACTGTCTGTAAGGCTCAGAGCTGAAAGACACTGCATCAGGGTAGCCACGTTGCTCTGATTGCAGTGTTTGGTTAGTCACTGGTTACTTCTTTCACTGCCTGAGGCAGGCAAAAGTTTCTACAAATGCTTCCAAACATCTCTAAGCAGATTCACATACCCAGGTTTTAACCCATGAGAAGTTCCAGGCCCTCCACTAACTTGAACTTCAGTCATTCAAACAGCCAACTGTTCTGCTGATGCAAAGCAGCTGGACTAATGCCTGAGGCAGGAAGGAGAGGTAAGGATGGAAGATGTCAGACAAAAGGGAAAAAGCCAAGTCAGTTTTAGGATCTGAAAGGAACTGGGGACTGTGTAACTCAGCCACCTGCATCTTTAGAGAAATATTTTTTAAGCCCAGAAGCTGTCCTTGATGGATGGACAGATTTTCTAGCTGGAAATGCATCCCACAACAGCAGTTTCATACCCGCCCTTGACAGCTGTCTTTTTTGTTCCACTCCTCTAACAAGGTCTCCCTGCTCAATTTATATTTCCACTCCTGCTCTGTCTAGAACTTCTTCTACCATCCTCCTGGATTAACATGAACAATGATGCTGCTTCTCCTTCCAAAACTGTTTTGATGTGAGAACAGTCAGGTCTCATGTTCTCATCAGTCATCTCTGCATTGCATTACATATTCTCACTTCTTTCCACATAGGTCTTCATTTCTAAAACATCCATCACATTAGCTGCTATTCTCTGATCTCTCTCCAGCTTGTCTGGGTCTTTTTAAAAACACGTTGGCCAAAACTGAACACAACACTAGAAATCACATGTTGACCATCGCAAGCTAAGGCAATACTTGCCTCACATAAAATATCCTTCGTAGTTCAATAAAATACAATAGTAGCTATTTTTCTCATTAGCACTGCACTGTTTATCAATTCTTTGTGAAATCACCATCAGTAATAACCCCCAGATATATCTCCATGGGTTTAAATACATGTCCTAAAAGATTTCCCACATTTTATATTTATTCTTTCTTCTGTGAAACACGCTATGTTTGCATCTGAAACTTCACTTGATTGACTTCAGTCTTTTTCTAGTCTACCCATACAGTATTTAAGCCCAATTCTCCAAAACATTTATGACTCTTCTTATACTAGTTCTATGAAAAGTTAAATGAAGGTTTTGAGAAAGACTGAATCCCCCTTGTGTACAGGCTGCTTACACATCAGCATGTCCTGGCAATGCATAAACAGCAATTACTGATTAGCTTTGGTTAAACAACAGCTGAAAAAGACTAAAGTCTCTTTATGGCAGCTACACCTCCACCACACTCCTGAGCTTTTCAGAGAAAAACTCCACAGAACTGAAAAAGCAGTATGGGCATTGCATTTCTTTCTTTCATTAAGATAACCACCAAACACACAATTTAGCTTGTCATGAGTCATTCGTAAAAAACCCACATTACCTTCTCTTCATTGTGTTATTTTTCCTCAGTTAAGACTTCCCTCTGGTCTCTGTGCCTGTAGTATTTAAGGACATCAGTGTGTGAGAAACAACATCTATAAGATTTCTTTCTTCTGTCCAAATCAAGTGGGTTAATTAACCTGATGCAGTCTTCCATCTTTTTATCCCTTCCAGTACCTGAGCTAGCATGTGCAAAGCTATCTCCATATCTCTATACTGCACTCCAGCCTGGAAAATACGCAGAAAAGCTCCTGGTATCCTTAAGTACAGATGCAGAACACAGAATAATGCATATTTCCTGCTATCACTGATGGATAACTGAGAATCCCTTAACAGTAGAGGGGAAAAAAGACATCCTCCCTTACACACCAAATATCCTATGTGGGGTGAAAAAAGACTACAATTAAACACACCTCCAGCTCTTCTCTCCTCCCATTATGACTACCACCAAGTTAAAAGTCTCCACAAAACAAGAAACTTTGAGAAAGCATTTATAGTGTTTCATTCTGTATCTGTCAGCAGAGGGGTCCAGCAGAAGGCAAACTTCAGAGAGCAGCATCTTCTGAAGCACTTGTTATGTTAATCAGTTTTCATTTATTTCTGGCAGAGCAGGATAAGTATGAAAGCATGTGTAAGAGATAGAAATATTTCTGCATGCCACATAAAATTGAAATGTATGAGAGACGTCTGCAGAGTGTAGAAAGAAGGCCAACCTACACAAGTTTGGGGGTGTTGTAAACCTGAAGAATAAATTTCTCGTGTACACAAATGGACAAAGGTTAACAAGCTGGGTCCATAACACAAACCAGATTGTCACTAGGATCAAAGTAAAAACTCCAGTAGACAGATGACTGGAACATTTGACAAACAACCCTTGCAAAGCAGTTGTGATCTGCAATGTGAACGAAAGTATCAACTCTGGAATGAGGTAGACATGGCTATTGTACAAAGGACATGATGGGTAATCAAATACACAAGTATAGAGTCTGAACATCTAATTAAATGGGTATGCTTGGGTCATGAAAGAAAACAAAGTTACTAACAAGCAACACAGCCTTAACAAGGTTTATGATTTTTCAGACCCAACAGACATATTCTACTAAAGATTAGGCAATATGCTTCTTACATCTTCAAAGAAACAGCACCAATCTTCCTGTTTTGTCCAAGAAGACGTCAGACAGGCAGAACATTAGCCATTAGAGACAAAAGAGCCTCAAGATCCAAAACAGCTCCAAAAAATTAACTCCCTTGGTTTTGAAAACCAGCATTGCTGGTAAGCACAGGTAGTGGCTCCTTGAATACCTTCAAAGTTCAATCAGATCTGGTAAGAACCTAACTCAGCCTCTTAGTAGTGTTTATAAACACCAGTAAGCGTGAGAAAGATTGAATTAATCCCGTGTAGCAATCTGACAGTGCCATTCAAGGACTGGATCAACCCTAAATTTGAAAAAGTGGTACTAGGAATAAGTAAGTCCAAAAGGAATTACTGAAAGCAATTAATACTCGTTGATTAATGAAATTGTGGGCTATACAAACCACAATTCATTAGAAACCTTTCTGATTAAGAGAATCAAAGAATAATTGAAACTATTCCAGAACATATAACTTCCTTATATGCTTTGAGCAGCAGGAAAAGGGACCTTGGGGCAATAAAATTTCCATCAGTGACAGGAGACTCCCAAACACCACCTCCTCCCCTTTTGCCACCTCTCTACTGCTCACTGCTCTCTTGGATACCATCTCTTTCATATCCTGATTCCCTTTTCTATGCCTCTCTTTTAGTCACTTGACTCAGAAAGTCTGGTTTAGATTGACCACAGAGTGACTTGAAAGCACTGGTGTGATCCTGTGTCATGAGAGTAAACTAAAAGCAATGTTCAGTGAGCAGGCTGATGCTGGCAAGTTTGCCAAGTTTTGTAGTGATGTAGCACTGTTTCTCTGAGAATGTTTGATAACTCCACTGCTCTCCTCTGCACTGGTCTGGTTATTTTGCTTGCTTCTCTTGCTTCTCTTTCAGAAACAGAATCAAATTTTAATGACAGCAAAAATGCAAGGTCCAGCCACAGAATTCAACTCATTTCTTCTTTTTCACCAAATGGAAAGGTATTAACTCTTGCATCCGAAAGACTACTGAATAACAGACTTCCTGACTTAGGCAAATTAATCTCTCCACACCTTAACAGAAAAAGAATCTCATTGAAACATAGCTTTCCCAAATCATCTAGGTGGTCCCTTTTCTGTTTTATCTTTTAAACTTAAAAATATTTTGAGAGGCTCTAAGCAAATTGAAATAACTGTACTCAGAGCCTTTAGAACATCATGTATAATAGCAGGGCACTCACTTGGGCATCTCCAGTTCCCCAACAACAACACAGCATAGAATACTGCAATGAGTAAGTGAGCAAGCTACTAACACACAGAATTCTTAATTTGGTCTTCACTATTTGCAGTAGCCTTCTATTAATGCACTTACTCGGGTGTGCACCCTATACAAAAGGACAGTATCCTCTAGGCCTAGGCTTTATGGACTTTAGGCATCTCTACCCTCAGCAATGAAGTACAGAACTGCAGTTGATCTAAACTGGTATGGCCTGCAGGGAAGAGCAGCACCAGTGACACTAGCTCTGATCAGCCATGCCAGGATGATGCTACTCGAGCCAACCAGTCCTGACTTTCATCAGGACCACACTCACATGCTAGAGCTGGTTCACATCTACCCACTGCTGTATCAGCAGATTATGGTCCCAGTGTTTGCTCCAGGGGTCTCTGCAGAAGCTGTAGATCTCTGCAAGCATTATAAACAAGATGTGTGAAGTTCTTGTGTGTAGCAGGTATTACCCAAAACCGGCTTGAAGCAATAACAAGAAAAAAACTTACCCTTTGCAACCACCAAACAAACAGAAAATGTGGTTGTTTACCAGCTGGATCATTACTCCTACAAGCACAGCTCAGTTCCACTATGCTTCTTCTGCAAGTAAATTGGATTTTTTTGTCATCAGAGACTGACTCTTTGAGGCTGTTCTCATGTCATGTTACTGTTTAGCTATGATTCTCTATCCTTTTATGGCAACTTCACCCCCCGTAAGAAAGGCAACTGCTTGGTGGAGTGAAGAATTCATATCTCCTTTTTATTATAAAATTGTATCTCCATTTTAAGAGATACTTTTATAAAGTATTTATACATTTATATGTATATAAAGCATTTATAAACTTCTGACTAGTTTCACTTTTACTGTCCTGCCATATTCTTCAGCTAGTATCATAACAAAAATACAGTCAAAATGCTTCCTTTCTACACACTCAAAAACCCCTGGAGTTAGGCCTCGGAAGTAGTAACTCCAATCTATATCATATTTCAAAATTCTGTCTTCCAGTGCTCTGCAATACAAGCAACTTTTTGCTGTCATGTATACTGGTTCCATCTTAAAACTCTGCACTTTCTGGTCACTAGAGCTGGAACCTAATGCACGAAAACTCTGCAAATAAGTGTATTGATTTATCACATAGATCTACAGATATAATGTATAAATGTAGCCAAGTTATCCCGCGAATTCCCGCCCAAAATACCTCATCTACTGCCATGGATGAGTAGTCCAGACATTGTTACTGACTTTTATGATTGTTTCTGAAGACTGGAAAGCATACAGATACTAATTGAAACCTCGCTAAAGTTAACAAGATTCTTTCCTTTTCTGCAGTACCTCTGGAATACTGTCATTACTGAGGCTGTTACACTAAGATTTCATCTTTATAAAAAAGGCCACCAAATCTGCTGTGAATACAATTCTCATGATTTTATGTTGGCAACAGAGATTTAAAGCATTCCTCAACATCACAGTAACCACTGAATGTGTGATGCTAGGGTGTCAGCAAATATCTTTGTTGGTCAGGTTGAGTTTCCACAAACTTGTGAGATCCACGTTTTCCAAACTTGTAAATTCTGCATATTTTAAAAATAAATTAAGACAATAATAATAAAAAAAAAAAAAAAAAAAAAAAACCTCAAGAAAACATATTAGCAAAATAGTTTATGAAACTGCTTCTGTGATGCACTTTCACCTATTGAAGCAAGATTTAGATAGCTATCACTGTGCAACTTCAGGAAATAAATCTAAGAGGCAACTCAATAAATATATTGTGTTATGAGTTGTACCATAAACTCTAAACTATCAGAAGTTTTGTTTTTGAATGGGAAGCATTCCACTAATGCTTTGCACATGAATAAGTAAGAGCATCTCTAAATAAATAATCCTCCAGATGTTACACAAAGAGTAACTGGCCTAACATGGGAGATGGATGAGTGAGTGAAGATTTCAGACACTGCGTGGAGCATAGCAGAGACAAGAATCTACATTGTGCAACCTAAAAAAAAATACTTACCTGATTAGTGATGCATTTTTAATAAAAAATTCAGTAAAAGTCACAGGAATGTCTCTAACATCCTTCAAAACGGCTGCAAATCACCCTTCTATTCTCTGTCATCTGTGTTATAACTGTTAGACTCACTGTTGTAGCATAGACAAAAACACTGGAAAAAAAACAGAATGATTTTAAATTTTAGTCCTGAGTCTTCCCATGATTACTTTGTTGGTATACTGACAGTGAGGAGGACAGAAAGAAGACAACACTTTCACTTCTTGGTCATCTTTGTGTTAATGCTGTATGGTTATATCATGGCATTCACTCACGGCTTCTGGCTGCTTGGGTTGGTCAGGAAAGAACTACTTCACTCTATTTTCATAAAATTTGACCTCTGTGTTCTTTTCACTTCACTCTTCCAATATTGGAACTAGTCACACAAAAAAAATAATACAGACCAATGTATCTGAATATGCTAGTGGTACTGATGTTATTCTCTTACCACATCCAAATTTGGTACAGGGTGTGTACTTTGTGGTCTCTGATAGACTGAGGGACATGGTAAAAATCACATGATGCTGGATTAAACAGCTCAGATGTGGTTCCCCAAGCCTGCTGAAGAGAGGACTCAGTGATGCAACCAGTCTCTTTTACCCATTCCTCATTCACATGCTGACTTTATTATAGACCAACAATGTCATTAAAGAAAATCTTTAATTTCACAATTCTACTGAACAGGCATAGGGCAGCACTGAAATTAAACCCCCCAGGACACATCCATTAGAGTTACTGATTGCCATGTAAAGAGCTTCTGAAAGGTAAGCATGTAAGGCTGAGCCAGCTGACTCTCTGAAGCAGCAGGTAGAGCCCAGATTCTGGGAAGAGCAAGTGTTGAGGGAACCTCAGAACCCACCAGAGAAACCCAGTGCTGAACCAAGCCAAGAAGCTTCTGTTCAAGGGTGCACAAGCTCCGCTCAGGCTTCTTCCTAATGGCTTTTTACCCTTAGGCAAATAACTAAGGAAAACACCTGGCTTCCTTTGACAGTCACAAACTTATTCATCAGCCTGTAGTTTGATAGCATAATGGGAACTGGCAGAGGAGAGCAAAACCAAGGAAGATACTACTACTTACTTCTGTATTTTTTATTATTAGTCTTTGTTTGGAAAGAGACAGAAGATATAAGGTACTGAAAAAACCTATCTCCACCGCATCTCTGACTTCCTAAAGGTTAAGTTCTCACTGGATAGAAAGGAATCCCTAATTTGTGTTTTTAAATGGTTAAGTCAGTATAAGTACAAGTACAAGTACAAGGAGTGACACATAAAAGAATTAACAGTGGATACCCCATGAATTTTAAGATTCACAAAGGCATAAATGGGTGTATGGTTTATTCTGAAAACAGAGCAACGAGCAAAGAGCAACACCAATGTGGCAACACTGGAATGTGAGACAAGATTGTTCTGGTCCACCAAGCCAGAGGACTGAAAGTGATAACCAAGGAAGAGAGTGCTAGATAAAAAAACAGTGGTGGCAAAAGCAATATAATGCAAAATGAGGGAGTTATATACAGAGAAAATAATATCAAGAAACCCTATCAACTGTGGTCCAAGACAGAAGCTGATTCTGTAAAACCCATTCTGAATAACTAGGCCTAAGTGGAGTTTATTACTTACAAAAATCCAATCACAGTGCAGATGCATAGCTAACCCAGTAGTATGGGCACCTCTGGATACCCATTTTTCAGTGCATCTGTAACACGAAAGTCATTGTGCTGAGCTTCACAAATAGTAAGTCACCCAAATAGAAGAAAATATTAGCAGGCATAAAAAGCAGGATGGAAAATGATGCCAGGCACATTCTAATGCTGTTGCATTTTGATATGACGTGCTCCCCTCCGGAGAAGTGTCTCATAGACTACCTTTTTGGCTCAAAAAGACACCCAAACCTTTTATAGTCCTGGTCTGCAGCTAATGAGAACCAGGTGACCTGGCTAGAAAAACAAGTCAGATAGTTCATTGCCCTCATGTCTGACAAATGCTCACATACTCCTTTCTTGTCTAGGATTGAAGGTCTCAGGCTGAAATTCCAATGCCATCCATTATATCACATCTACGAGCCTTTAAATTGTTTCTAGTAAACATGGATCCCAGTACTGTTTCAAAACATTTAATTAAATACCACTTTACATTAAAAAATTACTCCCTTTGGTAAGATCTTGCCCTGAAAAAATGTACACTGCAAGCTGACAATAGTTCTCAGTTTAGACGCAGAGATGACAAAGACAGCATTTACATTTGACAAGTCAGATCACTGTCAGGAATTGTCTGTGTTCCCTGTTGAAACAGCAGTGAAGATCCTGGCTACCAAGTGCTCCTGGGAACTTAAGCTGTCATCTTGGTACCTCAAAAAGCATAGAGAAGAGGGACTATGGTCCAAAAATACCATCTGGACACAACACTGGCAGCAGACTTTGCATTAGGCATGACATGCTCAAGCAGGACATATGCTTACCAGCACCACAAGTGAGTAGGGCTCATACAGTTCAGTGGGAACGAGGCCTTAGGGTGTTGCAAGATGTCCATCCCTAGGATGACCCTACTGGTCCTGCTGTAGCCAGACGAGCCCAGGCCTCATCCAAGAGAGGAGTTCCCTGCACCACCCACAGAGCTCTGTGCACGGCTGCGAGCTGGAGCCGAGTGGGTGGCCCCAGTGGGGTGGTTCGCATTGGTCAGGGCAGTGAGGGCGGATAAAGGGAGGGTCTGCACAGCATTGCCCACCTTCACTGGGCACCTTCCGTGTTCATCCAAGGGCATCTTGGTGCAGGCTGTCCACACCTCAGTGCAGCTCAGGCCTGCTGTCCCTGACGGCAGCGGGGAGAACAGGCAGCCGGCCCAGGGGATGCCACCCGGTACCCAGGCAACACCAGAGACCCGGGCCCAACATGGCACCCATTACAGCCTGTGTGTGGGAGGGCAGCTGGTTGCTAAGCGACCTCGGGTCACCTAGCAACCCAGGCCCAGGCTGGGCCTGTGCTGGGCAGGCTGTAGGCCCTGGAGAGCGACCCCAGGAAGGGTCGTTGTCAGTGTTCCCACACCTAGCGTCAGGCTCTCTGAGGGACTGGGCATTCCTGCATGGACATTTGTTAACACCCCCAAATGTGTTAGGAAGCCTCAACATGGCTGCTCTGATTCCTAATAGCAACATGGCCTTGTCACCAACCTTCACATGTGCGTGGGTTTCCTGCAGCAAACTCTTTTCCTCCCTGCAGTGGGGCAGAATTTTGCTTCTGTTGACTCTCAATTTTGAAAAAGGTCTCATGCAACACACTCCCGTCACTTGGGTCAACTGGCGATGGGCCTTCTGAAAACCCAGCTTTAAAAGCAGGTACAAAACAATGCTGTGTCAAGTGCAGAAATGAGGAGCAATTCTACTGACTCGTTTCTACAGTTGTCTCCACGTGTAGGTGGATGATCAGAAAGCCACATGCTGATATGAAGTCTTTGCTGTTCTTTCCTCCTTATTAAAGTCACATTCTGTCAGCCCTATCCCTCAGCTTTCAGGAGAAAGTCTCATTAATTTCAGAATATAAAAGAGTAGATAATCACAATGTGAAACTCATTATCAAAGTTTAAAAAAAGGAACTAATGCAAGCAGCATTTACTTCTCTGTTCTGCAACGAAGTTCTTAGTCAAGGGGAAATGCAGGGCAAACAAAGAAAACATTTCCAGCAGGCATGAGGAGGCTGCAGCATGCCATTAAATTTGCCTGTGGCATTCCCAAGCAGAACCTCTCACTTGATGCATACAGCTTGCTGAGGGCTCATGGCTGGAATTCCCACGCGTGCCAGCACAAAGCATTGCCGTGGACATAAGTAACTATTTTAAAATGCATGCCAAGGGGAGGGGTGTCCATTTCCTACAATGTCTAATTGGAGCTGTGATCCTCGAGGTCAAATTCTTGCAGGTAGATCCAATAAGAGAGTTAACCCCTGCAGATTAGTCACCAAATACCTGGCCTCTGAGCATCTGGCTCCTTCTGTGAAATTCAAAACCCAGAGCTGGGTGCTAAGCCTCCCGCCATGGAGCACATGCAAAGTTAGACCTCTCGAAAGGGCCATCCAAGAAAGCACATGTAAAGCAGGAACCACTTGGAGCTGGAAATGCTAATTGCAGGAGCGTGGCCGAATTCTTGTCCCCACTCCAGAGCTGCGGCATCCGCCCGAGTCAGAGCTCCAAACAGAGCCTGACCCCACTCTCTCCTGCAGCCATCAGCCCTCACCAGGCTTCTGTTTTCTTTCTAAAACCCATCCAGGATGCTCCTGTGGTGTCGGCATTTATGCATACATCAAGCCCCAATGCCAGTAGCATCGCCTGGGAAGAGGCACACAGACTCCTCTGCTGGCTGGTGGACATCTACTTCCAGCGCAGCTGCTTTGCTGCAGGGGTCTTGGCTGATAAGAATTTATTTCCATTGCTTGTCCTCAAAATCCTAACCATAATGATGACTCTAGCATCACATCTCGGTACTTTGTGTGTACAATGAAAATGGATGTTTTAGCACTTCACAAGACCTGAATTCCAAAGGCCACCTATCTCCCACTATGATCCTAGACCACTATGAGTTTTCATTTGTCTATTTCGAACATCAAATATACTATCTTTGCAACGAATTTTTATACAGTAACTTGGTTTTCACCTGCTAAAAACCAAGTGCACTACCTCTGGATTTTGTCCTTCTATATAAAGGAATAATATTTATTGATGATTTGGGACAATCCATCCAAATACACAATGTCCTTTTCAGGTGTCTCTTGCTAGTTTTACATTTTTCTCTTTTGGCCACATCACACACACCTGTACAGTAACTGTCATAGCTTTTACACAGGAAAGAGGGTTTATGACACAAAACAAGGTTATGTTAAAGTTAACCTGCCATAAGCTCTGAGTTAAAAAGAAACATACATTTAGCAGTGATGTTTGACATTAAACACATGTTCTTAAAACAGCACTTTTTGTGAAAAATATTTCTTTTAGCAATTAAATTAATTTTGGTCAATATTTTTCCTGAACCTGGAATAAATAAAAAAAAGACATGGTGATCTTTTTGAAAAATATTAATTTCTTTTCTGTTAGAATTTATATCTGTAGATACTCATGGTAAAATGCTGATCTGAAACCTAAGACTAGTATCTGTCATATTACTGGTGTTTGCCTTTGCTTTGAACACCTGCACTCAAATTCTGTATTGTAAAATCAGTTAAAGTTGGTATAATATAGCAGCTAATTATATTTAGACACAGAAAGAAAATGCCAAGATTCAGATTACACATCAGAAAATAAAAACTTCCATTAGACCTGAATCATTTAAAATAAGTTGTCTTTTAAAGTATTAAGACTTTGAACTGGATTACTGAGAGACTCTTTTGCATCTGAAAATAATACCTTAAATTTTTAAGTATTGCCTCATTGGAAAAAAATATTGAAAATTAATTATGATTTACACTACGAAGCATTGCTGTAAATGAGTAATTCAAGAAGATCCACAGAAACCTCAAACACATAACGACAAGATAAGTTTCACTGAAGTGTAATTTAGCAAAATATGTTCCCTGACATGTAGCAGGAAAGCACAGGGCACTCATCTCCCGACTCCGTGCCTGTCAGGACACTTACTTCCCAAAGAGTTGATATGAAACCTCTGGGCTATTCAAGAAAAAAAAAAATTAAAATTAAAACCAGTGGCAGAATATGAAAAAGGAAGATGTCCCTTTTTGATTTGCAATACCAAGCCTAAACAGAAATGTTGGCAAATGCCTGAAAACTTGGGTGCTAGCTGCCAAACGAGGCTGTTAGGCACAGATAAAAGAAGCTTTTAGGCAGACCTGCCATCTAGAGAATGCTCCCTGCCACTGACATGTGGCACTATGGGTGGAGAAAGTGATGATTTCTCCAGGACACAAAGGTTTTGTGTTTTTCCATAAAATGGCATGAATGTAAATATCTGTCTTTCCAAAATAAGCTTACAACATCTGGACAAAGGAAATGGTTACAACTAAAAACCTCGGCATCTATTCTGGGTTGGAAGAGTAACATTTGTCATTGTTCAGTCCTTATGCCATTATAAAAACATATCCAAGTCCTCCTTTTTAAAGCAGACGCCTGCTAAAGTCGTATCAGTTAATATTTTCTGTTATCCAAATCTGGTAGGGTTTTCTTATCTGGAGGTCCCCTCTGACTTAAACTGAACAAAAAAAGAAAGCCAAGATACGCATAAGATGTCTCTAGCTGAAAAAACAGGAGCAGGTAGATAACTTTTATCACACATCCAGGCACTGAGCCAGATTTTCAGTGCATGTAAAAAAGCATAGCTTCACTGAAGCTGATGGAGGCTTACCAGTAGAAAACTCAATAGAAGTCTTTCATTCTCTTTACCATAGTATCAAATTGATATCCGAGGCCAAACCCTGAATTCCTCAAGAAAAAAAAAAAAAAAAAAATAAATATTTAACAATCAATAAAAATCAAAAGTTTTTGATTAATAAATGTCTGAAAGAAAATCAGAACCTAAAACTGCAAGCTCTCACTGTTACTTACTTTTACTTTTTGAATTTTGGCTTCACCCTTGGAAGTTTTAGAAAAATCAACAGGTATTGTCCTGTGGGCACATGACTCTTATTGAAGCTGCAGTACTTCTGCTACCCCAGATGAAACTAAAGAATTGATTCTTCAAAAGAAGGGATGAATTTTTCAGGATGGGATGTCTAGTTTATCTCTAGTAAACTAAAAGAATACTTGTGCAGCTGTGACTTGCAGCAGATAAATAAGGACCAATCTTGTGTCAACGTACTTTGATACTGCATCTTATTTCCAGACAATATAGAAACCATGTGACCCAAAATTAACTATCATATGTCAAATACTCATATATATGTTGGCAAGATTATTGCAGACCGAATAGGTTAATAAAAATACATCCATAATATAAAAGAAAAACCTGTTGCATGACTGTGAGCATACAAAGCTTAGAAACAAAAGGAAGAATTTATGCCAAAGTTCTATATATAAAACATATGAATACCATCACTGCAAATATTTGGAGCTAAGACCAGCAGGTCATGAACTGTAGCAAGAAATTTCTATATAAGAATTAATGGTATGCATTATTTAATTATTCACTTGGAGTCAAGATGGGAAATTATATTTCTAGTCATATCATTACTGAATTCTTTCAGAAATCACAAGAGCTTCCATTAAATGCAAATCTATTCTGACAAAACAATGAAAACAGCACAAGAAATTAAACAGACTATGTCTCAGTCTGCATGGACTTTTAAGAACTGCAGCAGCTATACTGAAATATATTTTATATAACTGTATTTGGATTGTCCAAGGGTGAGCATACTGAAGATGCCCCATCCTCTAAAGTATGTGCTAAAGATAAATTATTTCCAGAATTGCAATTGTAATATCTTTACTTTAAACAGAGTAAAACAATGCAGGAAAATGCAAATCCATTTGTAATATGCTTACACTACTTTTTTCATCTATCATAATACTATCCGAGCAGCAGTCATTAGCATCCCTTTCATCTATCTGATATCTGCCTGTTGAAGTTGCAGACACAGATGCCTAATGGTCACTTAGCTTATTAAGTCTCCCAGGAGTCTCCATGTTGGCACAGGGAAGTTTATATGCACAAAGACCTGATGTACTTTTAGGTTTTGAACACTTCTTCACACACACAAGGTTGGTTGAGTCAGATTTCCAGTTCACAGAGGAGCTGAAGTGTGCAAGTTCAAGAAATTTGTCCTGTTCTCTAGTCCTCTTGCTGTAATGTTTGTTAATATTTCTTGATTTAGCATTCAACGTTAATTCTGTGGTAATTTCTAGAAATATAATCATTAAAATTTAAGTTTCTCCAGTCTCTCCCATGCAACTAGTGATCAGACTCGGGAATAAAACACTGAAGATTTCTCATTTGCCCTCCAATTCAATTTACACAAGATTTTTTCTTTTAACATTTTTCACAGGACAAATACTTCTGCAGTGAATAAAGATTTATATTGTGGTTTCCTAGAATAATCTTCAAGAAGGAAGAGGTATTTCCTCCCTCACATATCCCCGCACTCCATACACACACAACAGCATACTCTGAATAGGATGAAGAAAAATTAGTGAGGATATGATTACTTTACTAGAGAAAGCCTTACTCTTCTCCCATGCCAGCAAGATATTATAGGTCAAGTCAAGTAAGGTCAAGTGAGTTCTTGTCATGTCCAGGCTCTTTGATTTATTCTGTCAGCTGTTCACTGCCATGCAACACGATAGAGTAAGTGTCAATACTGAGGGTGCAAAGTGACTGGACATGTTGATTTAAACTAGGGTGGCTCATGTTCACTTGAAACACACACTGAGTCCTGCTGGGTGATTATGGATGTCATGGGGAGTGTGGGATGAACAGTATATTAGCACACATAATTTATGTACAGGGCTTTATTTGCCTTTAAGAACATAGCTGCTGTTATGGGGAAATCCCATGTGTTCCCTAGAGCTCCGCTATTCTCTAACAGACAAGGAGATGCAAAGGAAGCAAATGTTAGTGTAGTAAAACCCATTGCTTCTCCTCTTAACAAATCTACCCTAAATCTGACAGTGAAACAGAAACACAGCTAGGACCCAAAGCCAGGGGTTCTTCTTTGACAGCTATCAGCCAGATCAGCAGAGTATATTACTTCCTAGCTCATGTGAAACTTCATTTCCATTAAAGAGGCAGAGTAGATATACAGATTTGTAGTGATACTGTTATGCAAGAAAATGATGGCATCAAACCTGCAACATTTTATTTCTTTGCTTTTATTGGTAGATTTTTATTTTTGGTAGTCCTTTTATTACGCATTAGGCGTCCTTATTTATGCTGATCTTTTTCACTCCTTTCTTATAAATACACATTTTCTGTGGGCAGAATGCTAAGCAGAACAGTTGCTGAAAGGGATCTGATGAATATCAGAACACCATGCACTTTCAATAAAGCACTGCTTTTTGGTAGCCTTAGATTTTACAGGCACATTTTTCAATAGCTTAGGTGTCAAGGACCTCACTTTATGTGCTAGCTACAGTCATTCATCAGATGCAGAGTAGGAGGTACTACAGTTATATGCAATAATTTTATCACTGTCTGAAATTTCAGTTTGTTACAGTAAGTGTATATGGGAACCAGATAGTTGTGTATTCATGCATTGCATTAGCTTATGCAAATCTAGAATTTGATACAGAGTTCTTTAATAAGTCTGGTAACATTTAGCATCCAGAATACCTGGAAGCTAGATTTTCTAGACATCAGGTTATCAAGAAGCTTTATATATTGTGGGCAAAACTATGGCTCAGATTAATTCAATGGCAAAACTTCCACTTAAATCATCGCAAACAACGTTGCTTGCTGTGACTATGTTAGAAGCAAGGTTTAAACGAGTAGAATGAGACAATCAATTTCTGGCTGTGAAATACTACATTTTAGCCTTAATGATACTGATACTGACCTGTCCAAAGCATAGTAGGTTTCCACTCCACACAAAGTGGCTTTTGTGCCAAACCCTTCAGTGCCTAAGACTGCATGGCCTTCCATGGGAACTGCCACAGAGTGCAAGACTGGGCTCACAATCTGAAAAACACACCAAAAAACTCTATACATTAAAGTGTTAGGAGAAGATGTCAGAATAATAGGAAACAATGCTAAAAATTGCTTTTCTTTAAAGAATTTGATACCATTGGAATCAAAGGAGCTGAATACCATTAGGTAAAGCAGATGAGACTCCATGGCTATACCTCTGGAGCTTTGCAAGTACTTCCACTGGCTTCTCACCACAAAGCTCAATTTCATTTTGAATTTCAGGTTCAGGAAAGAATTTTCTGTTTTCATTTCTATTCAGTTCCTGAAATGTCCCACAATTCATTCCTCCCAGATAGCAAGGCCATTAAATAAAACCATTGCAACTTGGACCTTTGCCCAAGGTGGATGAAAAAGGCTGAGTCTTTGTGCCAAGTACCAGTGCTGCTGGGGCACAAAAGGTCATTGCTGTTCTGACTTTTACCATTGATAGAGAAAATGTTTTATGATCAATATTTAGTGGTCTTCTCCATGGAAGTCCCTGTTTCCAGACCCACATTTATTGGTTAGGGCTCCAAACAACAAAATAGTTGATCACATGCATAACATCAAGCAACTGAGGAATCCCAGTGCTTTGGGCAGCACCGCTGAAGTGAGTGGGAATCTTGCCATTGAATTTTATAGGAACATTATCGGACTGTAAGTGCTTTCCTGGTTCAAGGCCAATATTTCCTCAGACTTTAGAGGAAGCCAGATTGGGCCTGATCTCTACACAGCCTCTCCTAGAAAGACCAAAATAAAAACAAATGATACTAAGCAACAGGAATGCACATAGCATAGAGGAAAGGAACGTTGAACACAAGACCAGCCGAGGAAGCATTATTAGTCATTAAAATACTGGTACAGGAGAGATAATTTCACACTGAGTTTTATAGACACACAGTTTGTCCATCTAGCAAACAAGTACCTGTCTGGCTAGGATGCAGACAGACAAATAATCCTGCTGCAGGGTCAGGTCTACAGCCTTCTGCAGCAGCACTGGTTACTGAACAGGCTGTGTGAAATACTGTCTGTACTAATGACCCATTTTACACATCTGTAGCAGCAGTGAGCAGCATCAGCCTCAACTAAAGGCAGAGCAGACAATGAATGTGGCAACCTCCAGCACCAGCAGAAGCAGCCCTTTAGGTCCTTTCTTCTGCACCTGCAGCCAGCCAGGGAAAAGGTAGAGGTGAGAGCAGGAGGAAAAGCCACGGGCAAGTGCTGATCCTCTCCCCTCACCCTAGGCACCCATATGACATTCTTACTGGAACCCAAGCTGCAGTGAAGAAACATCCACACCTTCCCCTCATGGGAACAATCTTTCTCAAGCAGCAACAGCCAAATCTTGAGCCAGTCTTGCCCTAACATCTCCACAACAGCTTTTTAAGGAAGTGATTTGGACCATATTAAAACCCTATTTGTCTTAATATACCTCTACGCAAATTTTGCTTGGTGCAGTGGGACTTAATGCACATTAAGAAGTTCTTCCAGTGTTAGGGGTTATGTAGACACTCAATTTGTCCAATCTGTGTATCATATATATGCACCCAGAACTTGATATATTCCATGTATGACCCACTATAAATTTTAATGTATAATCTACCCCATGGATATATAACCATGTCCAGTGATCAACACAGCTACTCTAAACCAGCTGAATCTTGAAAGATCACAGTCTCTCAGTTCCCAGGCTGCTGACTGATATATCATAAATTAGGAATAAAGCAACCCCTTTTCATTTGTTCTAATAAGTGGGGGGGGGGGGGGGTGGCTTGCCCCTGTTGTGGCTGCTTTAGACAATGCCACTTTGGGTAAAAACTAGAAGGTTTTGGGGTCCGGTTCCATTACTCCCTTAGGATTAATCCAGTCACACGTGTTGCTACCCCCATTAAAGACAGTATGATTTTTTTTTCTGGGTAAGATTTATTCTTCTAAAGCCACAAAACCCAGACCCTTGGTTTTCTGCTATATTTCCTTCAGTTGGAAAGCCTATGCTAGGAGAACATTTATTTACTCCTCTCATTCCACTCAACCACACAATTAGCCAACTCTTTCAGGCATGTGTATCTTTTTATGAAATACAAACCAACTACCAAATGCTCTGTTGTTTCAAGCCAATTAAAATCAATGCTCTACAGAGCTTATGAACAAGTCTGCTGTATGAAATGCACATACCTTAAATTGCTAACCAGCTCTGGATAGACTAGAGAATGTATTTTAAATTACAATGTCACGTGCAGCTTCTGAGTTAGTAAGAAGCTATGCCACTATGATGTCTCTGGAAATAAGCACTACTGTTTTCCCTAAGCACCTCATGACCTTGTGTGTTGATCTCAATCCACTTTCCAGGACTGTAAATAAGAGCACTTGGGAAAGCTTTTCTGTTCACACATTCGTAGTTACGAGGCAGAAGTCCTGAATGGAAGCATGGCATCCATCAGGCAAATGCAGCAGGTGGCACAGGACAAATGGCATGAAGCAGATCCTAGACTCGGACTTCTGCAGCATTTTATTATGGTAACAACTGAATATGTATTTACCAAACAACATTATTAGAAAAAAGTTTTTCCCATGCACAGTAGTAAGCTGGTGAGTTTCCAGGCAGCAGTTTTACTGTTGGCAACACAGAGAAGTCATTTACTGGGGTCACCAGACTGCTGGGAACCTGCAATTATTTTTATCATATTATCTAGACACATTTCACTGCCCAAGTAAGGAACTTTTCTTGGGCACCTATATACTCCCAGAAGAAATCAGATCTGGTCAAAAGAAACTTAGACTAGTTAACCTGAACTTCTTCATTGATAGTCTTGTAAACATGTTATAAAAGTTACATTTATGCCTGTTTTACAGTTTCTCAAGTGGTGGCATTTTCTACTTCCTCTATTGGTTTATATTTGTATTTGTCAGATATCCATGCTGAATGACTAAAAGGCAAGAAAAATTACAAAAAGTCTTCTATCAACTACAGATTTTTTTTCTTCACATTGTCCATTCTAGTGTGATCGGAAAAAAAAAAGATTGCCAGCATAGCATCTGGATGCTGACCTGAACTCACACTAATCCTTAAGGCAGAAAAGAAGCCTCAGGAAGCCACAGACACTCTATCACTTTCACATAAGGACAATAAAACCCTGACAGGAAAAATAACATATGCAGGATAACATATGTATTAAACATGCTGCCAAAACAAGGAAGCACTAAGTCTACACCCGTACCTATCAAAAACACTGGTACAATCATAGTGAGTGCCTCACTGTTCCTAAAGAAAAACCTCTATCATCCCCACTTTTACCTTAGTAATTTCACATAGAAGAGAAGAAAAAAATAGAAGTAGAAATAAGCAAATGGGAGAAAGCTGTGATTTTTGGCAAAGTTTCTGCTGTTTCTTTCCTGTAATCTTTATTGATTACATCATGTGCACATCTATATCATCTATATGATCAGCTATAGCTCCTTATCTGCACTTGCAAGGCCAGACACTGCCTACCCCAGCTTTCCTTGCAGCTGCCACCCAATTTTGAGAGGCCAAATGAAACACAGGAGATGGGCCCTTTCTAATGGTCCTGTTTCAGACTGCCATAATCTACTGCTGAATTTGCAGCCAAGTACTGTCTTTTTGGTTTTTTCACCACATCAGTCCTCCCACTTGGGAGCAACTCCCTGCAAGCAATAGCAAAGCTGTTTTGCCGTCCTTAAAATTCACTTTTGTGGTGATGTCCACCAAAACCTTACAACAGCAAAGCGCTGAGACCACGGCTCAACTTCCTCTTCCCTGTCCAGCTGCAGTCTGATTTTTCTCCATTGTGCTTACACTAAGCCCCTTAAGACATGAGTCCCTTAAGACTCCAATGAAGATAGCTCTTCCTTTCACAGTATCAATTCCCCTTCACAGAATACTGAAGTAACTAAAAAACATTCTAGCCTGTCAATGGCTCCTGTGATCTTAGAAACCACCCTTCCAAACTCCACATTAAGAAGGACACTTCTCATGCAGAAATGTGGGCAAGAAGACCAAAAAGCCACAGCTTTCAAATATGCTAAAAAGAGTATCAAAAAGGTGGACATACTAAATCCCTATGGTTTCATATAACAAAAAGTTTATTTGCTTTAATACAAGACTACTATTCCTCATAACAACAAATAAGAAAAATTCAGTGGTTTCACCAGGAGTCACTTGCCTCCTCGAGGTGAAGAAGAGAAACTTTGCTGGGAAGAGCAAATTATTTTTATTCTAAAAATAATGCAAAGGGAGTTGTGAAGATAGGGTGTTCAAAAGGATCCTTACATACTGTAGAATTAAGGACTTTTTTCCTGTAAACATCTTCTTTGTTAATGTCCTGCTGGTTAGAAGCAAATTCCAGCCCTGAAGTACATGTGAAATTGATGGAGAATTACAAGACCAAAAAATTGCCTGGAGGAAATTCAGAATTTCAAGGAGTAGTCTAAACAGAAGTAGTTTTTCTCTGAATTTCCAGTGTGATAGGTTTAATTTTTTATCATCTTGTGGCATTACTGAGTCTTCAGAAATGTGGCATTTTATCCCCTAGCCAGTAACAGGACAGGAATGAGATTGCCAGTAACAACACAGAAGAAAGGATGTGTATTTTTCTCAGCTCATACGGTGTTTGGAGTTTCTTCAGGACTTCCAGACAAAGTCTCTTGTGACACTGAGGGCTTCTCCATCAATACCATTAGGTTTCTCTATTCTCTTCTCTAAAGAGAGACTGATAGTCATTTTTAATCCCCACCAAAGACATGTTTTCCTATAGAGTCTTCTGAGCTGCCAAACCCTGAGCCAGACCTTTCTATAGTAACAAAGCACAGTAGGAGTCATCCCTTCTGGAAGCTTGGAAGGGCAGAAAGAGAGATATGCCACTGTCTCTCTATTTATACCTTTAAAGCCTATGAGGAGACTGGCGGGGCATGAAGACCATGGCCAGCTAGGAATTCCTTGCAGAGCTAGTATTGCTAGCTGCTCTAAACCTAGATTTCTATGTCTAAGCTAACTGCTACTTAGTGGAAAGTATAATTACAGCTTGTGTGTTTTGCCAATGTTTTGATACAAATAAATTAAGATATACTGGAAGCTTAGGCATTGTATGTTTTATTAATAAATACAGACCACATTGTATTTTCAGTGACTTAGTTAAGGCATACAAAATAATTCAATAATTGCAGTATTTTAAAAAATCCAAATGTTCCATCCTGAAGACACCAGAAAAACATGGAAGTGGTACCAAGACTGCCCAGAGACAGAGACAACCAAAAGAGGGTCATCTGCATGCAATAAAAGAACATATTTTGTTCTAAGGAAACAAATCTACTGTACAAGGAAAAAATATTTTTTTGATCTAGGTTTGCATCACATCTGATAAATATTTCTTAGTATACCAAGTCTTCCCATATGAGTCAAACACTTACGTGCAGTGTTAATAATGCACATAAATACCAAAAAAATCAGAGTTGTTTCTGGAAGACAGAAGGGAAAAGATGAAGAAAAAATAAAAAAGCAGTCCATTTGAAGAGAGGAGTTACATGTTTAAAGTATGGCTCAACATACAGGACAATGAAAATATATTTAATGACAAGGCAAATCTGCTTGAATTATTTTGAGAATAAACAAATTATGCTTTTATACATTTCAAAATTAAAATGTCTGTAAGGTAGATGATTAGAAACACAAAAAAAATGCCTTCAGTTTTATTTATATCACTTCTTAATTCTTCTCATGGAAAAATACCTATTAATTCTGAGAAATTTTTAGCAGGTTATTTCATTTCTGTTGCTTTTCTGAGCCCAGTTCCTTTCCCAGTTGCCTTCCCCCTTCCCCCTGCCCTTCCCCTTCCTTTTCCCCTTCCTCTTCCCCCTCCCCTTCCCTTCCGCTACCCCTTCCTTTTCCCCTTCCCCTTCCCCTTCCCCTTTCCCTTTCAGTTTCCTTCCTTTGCCTTCCTTTCGCTCTCTTTTGCTCTTTCACTCACTCTTTCTCTTTCTTTCTTTCTTTCTTTCTTTCTTTCTTTCTTTCTTTCTTTCTTTCTTTCTTTCTTTCTTTCTTTCTTTCTTTCTTTCTTTCTTTCTTTCTTTCTTTCTTTTTTTCTTTCTTTTTCTTTCTTTCCCTTTCCTCTTCTTTCTTTCTTTTTTCTTTTTTCTTTCTTTATTTATTTTTCTTTCTTCTTTTTTCTTTTTTTTCTTTTTTTTTCTTTTTTCTTTCCTTTTCTTTCTTTCTTCTTTTTTTCTTTTTTCTTTTTTCTTTTTTCTTTTTTCTTTCTTCTTCTTTTTCTCTTTCTCTCTTTCATTCTTTCTCTTTCTCTCTTTCTCTCCCTCTTTCTTTCTCTCTCTTTCTTTCTTTTTCTTTCTCTCTTTCTCTTTCTTTTTTTCACTCTATCTCTCTCTTTCTCTCTTTATTTCTCCTTCTTTCTCTCTTTCTCTCTTTCTTTCACTCTTTCTTTCCTCTCTTTCACTCTCTCTTTTGCTCTTTCGCTGTCTCTTTTGCTCTTTTTATCTTTCTCTCTTGCTCTCTTTTTTTTCTTCTTTTCCTTTCTTTTCTTTCTTTTTTTTTTTTTTTACTAAAAGAGCAAAATGCTCATCTAGTGTAACACCACTCAGTATACATCATGAATTAAATTGCTCTGCTCAGCCCTTATCAGATAAAATTTTGCAGCATTGACTGTAGCAAGGGCCCTCACTGATTGATTTCAATGGTTTAAACTGTTGCACAAGCCCAGGTTATTCTCCTCTCTCCAACTCTCTCATTTGACACTATTAGCCTACCCAGCATTGCCTGTTTTTTTTCTCCTTTCTTTGATTTTAGCTTCTCTCCATTTTTCAGTCTTATGGAAACTAAGGTTTTGTAGTATCTTAGCAGTACTTTTCCACTTTCAGCTGTGTGCTCTTTCTTGGTGTGCAACGTTGTAATTCAGCCCAGAATATTCAAATCTAATATAGCAATGCCTGAGTTCTAGGAGCTTGAGTCAAAGGGCTGCCCTTTTTCAGCACCTCAGAATCCCTGTATGTCTCTACATCAAAGTACCCTTGCCCTCATTCTAGTCTGTCCTTTGCAAAGGAGGAGAGTAGTGAAATGCTCAAACTGGTTTTACATCTTCGTGCTGAGAAGCTTCAGAGAATTTTGCATCAAGCCCTCAACTGAAAAATATTTCTGATTATTCCTTACCACCTTACATTCTTCCTTCATGTGGTTATTTTTTAGATACTCCGAAAAAGACTCCGTATCTCTGATCTGTTTGTTGATCCATAAAGTTAATCCTTCAGTTTTCAAATCTGGTTCAGGTCTGTGCAGATTTACCTGGGATCAAAATATCTCTTTCTCTAAAGACAACCTGGAAAAACTGCTAATGGGTGAGTAGCTTAAGCACCTCTGCCTGATAGACAATCATTATCCTTGTGAGTAACAACACAGCAGGGAAACTGCTCTTGAGGTTTGGTCCTAATCATCCAACTGTTCCATGATTTGCCTTTAACAAGTCCAGAACTAATTTCTGCAAATGCAAGGGCAATAACCCAGCAGTAGACAGATGGAGGCATGATCTACTCCTTATGAGAGGTCTCATTCCAGTCCATAATTGTTAGCAGAAATAACAAATGAGAGCCTATTTATTACATGATGTAGCATTTTGTCAACCTAAAGCTTTTTTCTTTTCTTTTTGTGCTTCTTCTTAATTAGTACCTGGCCTTTACCATCTGTTGAAGAGAGATATGAGAGTGAAGACCATATTATCTTCACAAGTATCTGATACAGCTAACTGTTTCATGTCAGAATTCCCTAAAATGTTTTCCTCTGAAGGAAATGATAAATCACAGCCCTCGTTTTTCAGTACACGTTCCAAGGCAATGGTTTCCAAACTGTTTTGGACCTTGCCCCACTGTCAACTCTTAGCATTACTTACACACCATCCATCACCATTACTGTCAAACATCCAGCCGAACTCCTAGGAAGGCGTGGCTGTGTGTGCCAGCAGTAAGCCATGCCCTCACAGGCAAACACTTGGGACACTACTATTAAGAAACAGGTTTATATTCACAGACCACAGTACAGTCAGAACTAAGTCTCCCATCACCACATAAGAGGGAAATCTGAGACATAAGGAAATTCCCATAGTCCTGTAAGTCCCTGATGAAGGCCAGGGATAAATGACAGCTCAGTGTTCAGATGAGCTCAGTGACCCTCTTTTCCTCTCTGTGCTGAAAGATTAATGACAAAATGCCTTTGTTTCTGCAGAACACAGTACAAAATATTGGAAAACATCTGGCAGAAAAAGTCCACCAAGACAGCAATATGAGGGTTGAGGTGCACTGAAGTCATATGAAGGCTGAATGTCTATATACCTTCCTCATATCTCCCTGTGCACATGTAGAGGAGCTTGTGCATCACATGTTCTTGTGTTACTCAGCATGAAACTCCTGAAGGTGCTAGTTTCTCCTGGACACCCTGCCACCTCAGTGAAGCACTGCCCCCATCACAGCACTGGGGCTAACCACCTCTATGAGGCTGCCTCCTGCTTCTGCACCCTCTCCTTTGCAAGGATGCTGTTTCTCCACATGCAGTGGTGCCACAAGCTCCAAGAAGCTGTACCACAGGGTGATTCATTTGACTCAGTGACTATGAGTCTCCTGGTCCCTCTCAAGTACCTGGGCCAGACCCTGTTGTCACTGATTTTGTTGTTTGAAACCTATAAAAGTAGCACTGACGCCTGCTGCCTGCTTGATGGGCTTGAACCCTCCTGACCAGGCTGGTAGAAGGAGGAAGAGTTTGTGTTATGTGCCTAAGGTTGGTGCTTCCAAGCTTTCCTCATCAGGTCACTCTCCAAATGTAAAAACTACGCAAATGCACAAAGATAAGAGACTCAGGGACTTTCTTTCCAGCTGACTGTCAGAGAATTTTAACTTTGTGGCCTACAGTCAGCAGAGCATCTACCAGTTCATGTGAAGCTGTAAGTGTGTCATCAGGATACCACATGCTTTGATAATTACTCTAGTGGGTATTAAAGTTAATCCTGTGCTGTATAGATCACTTACAAAACACAATAACTAAACCAGAAATCCTTATGTGAGACAGTCATAAAATCAGTGGCTGAAAGTGCCAGCACGTCTCTGACACGTCCGGCCCAAACTGGAACCCAAGATTCCTGCCTAGTGAAGCCGGTCAGGAATCCAACTGTCCTGTGATTATGAAATCTGAGGCATGGCAGAGCAGCTTTTGTCAGATCTACTGCGTATCTATGAGCCTTAAACCAAGACTTGTGAATATAACCCATGCCCTTCCTGGCTCATGAGAAGGGTCATGAGCAACTGGTGAAATTTCAGACAGAAATAGCCAATGCATCATTCACAGGACCCAGATCTTCTTCCTTTAAAGACCAGACACCCAACCCAGATGCACTCTTTCTACTACACTAGATTCCCAGTATGAAATCTCCTGCTCTGGAGAAAGCATAGAGAAAAAAACCTTGCCATTCTCAATCTTGGCTTACAGCAGAATGCATATCTCATGACCTGAGATAAGGTCACCTTTACAAGAATCAACTAAAAGGAAGGTAGCCATGCCATCCTCCTCACTGTACTGCTCTTCTTTGCTTCCTCCCGGCAGCAGATCATGTTATTGTGTTTCCATAAAAAAAAATTGCAGTAGTTATACTGTACAAGTGGTGGAAGTCCTGCATACTATGATAAGATAGTTCCATCTTTTCCCACTAAGAGAAATTCAGTGCACTAAATAGTGATGGCAAACAGTATGCCCTCATAACATCTCCCTTGTATTTTCCGGTTTTTCCTACTTCTTCGTGTCATACGGCACTGAATAAGAAACTTGATAAAGAAATTGGACTCTTAATGCTGGATAACAGTCAGCAACATGTATCAATAGCAAATATCATCCTTTGCTCTGAAAGCAGTATTCATAAATAAGCATTTCTGTATCTTTGATTTTGTACAAGGATACAGAAAATCCTTGATTAGGATTATAATAATATAATGATTAGAATTATAATAAATTAGGATTTTATCCTTGATTAGGTACACAAACCTTCCTGTGATTCCAGATAGGAACTCAGCTTTTAAGAGACGTCAAACAGTCCACACACCAAGGTAGCATGAGATACTAGGAAGACATCAATCCTATCCATGCTATATATTGTCTCAAATCAAATCTAAGATCTTGATCATTGCCTCCAAGGCATTCTTCTTGTCTAAGTCCTGGATATATAAAAGGATATGAGGTAAGCTTAGGTAGGAGAAATATCCTCAAAGACAGTGAGTAAAACCCTGGGTATCTCAGTGTTCACTAATCTACACATAAGGCTCTTTCTCTGGTCTTATTGTTCCCTTAAACACACAGAAATATCCAAAGATGGAAGACAAAACAAAACAAAACAAAAAAAAATCCATGCTAAAATATTTTACAGAAACCATTTAATCATTAAGCAAAGGACAAAGATAACATAACTGAACCTAAGTTCAGACACCTTTTGAGATTCATTGTGTACCACAAGATGGAACAGACTTTCACTTACAATAAGTCACCCAAGAGTCACAAGAAGCAAAGGCCAGACCCTGACTGTGGCAAAGATGTGGAGATGGAGAGGACTGGCCTCTGGGAGCAGACAGAGGAGGTGCACCATCCCACTGGTGTAGCCTCCCTTGAAGTGGGCTATGCTAACCTGATGACAAGCGTTAGTTTTCATGTAGGAAGTAGCCGGAATTATACTTCTAATTTCCATCCTTGATTATATACAATGGTTCCTCACATACTTTTCCTAAGGAAGAGACGTGTCCTTCTGAGAGACATACAAACAATATGCTCCCCAAAAGGTAGACCTTCTGTGTTCTTAGTATCACAAAAGTGAGGCAATTCACAGTTTCATATATGACTTTAAGAATTTATAGGGTTTGTGGGGGAGGGAGGAGTTCCTTTTATTTCATATGAAAGAAGAGGTTGACACTGGGTTGGTTTCATCTGGTCTTTTTTTTGCTTAGCAGTCTTTTCAAACATGTTCTTTACCAGTGTTATTTCCACTTGCCTTAATTATTTTAATCAGGCTTATTATCCTATTCATTAGACTTGAAGCTGTGTTAATCCTTAATGAGCTCTGAATTACAATGCCAGTAAGACTAAATAGCTATTAATAATATTAATCTAAATGAGCTCTAAAAAATAGACAAACTGAGGTTAAACACACAGCAAACAGACAAATTAGCAGGACCATTGAAATTAAATGGCCAATTTAATTAGATTGTCAAACTGAGAAGGCAGGGAATAAATCTTCATAAATCCTTAAACAGGAAGTTAAAAGAGGTAGTTATGTGGGTAGTTACAAATCATATGAGCAAATTTTTGCCTGCAGCAGTGAAATCAAATTTCAGCTGGGTGTACATTTGAGTGCTGGAACCAAATTACTGTTTATGTCTAGATCACAATCTCAAGGCCAGTGAAGGCTTCCTCCCTACATTTGTGTTGTATGAAGGTTAATCTGTTTTCTTCTACCTCCCAAAAAAACGATAGACTTCAACAGGACAATCTTTGAGGCAAATGTCTAGCAGCTTGCTCTCATAGATATATGTGTATATGTATAGATAGGTAGATATATACACACACATATATATATAGCTGACAGCTTAATTTCTCTGGAACCCTTCACAAAATGGGATACAAAGATTTCAGTTTGCAGTTTTGACTATAGACATTTAAGAGCTTAACTTTGGTCTCCAGGTAATTTTTTTGCAGGGATTCATAGGCAGAGGACAGCATCAAGCTAGTTAGCTTTATTAAATTTGCCAAGACAATTTGCAGCCCTGAAAGATCAGGAATTCCCCCACCCTTTTTTCTCATCTGCACCCCTAACAGCATCTCTGCTGGATATTGCAGGCAGTACCTTGGATTCAGACAAGAAGTGTGCAGTCCTCGCAGTTCAGTATACATTGCTGAGCCAGAATTTTCCTTTAAGTGTTGCTTATGATCACAATAAATATAAACATTGCAATAGAAAGGAATTGTGTGAGGCCATCTCTGAACTCTTCCCTCTGGGACAGGTGATAGAGCATAGCATCTGGTAGAGTTTCCAAAAAGTTATAAGGAGCAAAAAGGTGAGCAGAGCACAGAGTACACAGAAAGAATGGATCAGAACAAGCCTGAGTACTTGCAGTGTGGCACTGCTTGCCTGGGTCCTCTATCTCCCCAGCACAGGGCAACTAGGAGTTGACAATTGCTCCCATTCCCTGCTCCCTAGCTTCTCCAAATATTTTAAAAGATAAAAGTTCTAATCCTCATCATTTTATTGTATCTCTTCCACAGAAGGGAACTTGAAAACTCTAGAGGTATAATAATCAGAAGGCATTATATATGAAAGTGTACAAAATATCTTCCTAGCCAACCTCACATTTCATTATTTTGCTTACTTCCTAACCTATCTGAGAATTGTATCTCAGAAAAAAAAGTTAATGCAGGAAGAAAGATGAGATAGGAGCCAGGATAGGAGAGTTTTCAGTGATACTTTGGTTTTGCTGTATGGAATCTTAGAATGGTATGAGTTGGAAGGGACCTTTGAATATCATCTAGATCCAACCAAGGTTCTTCAGCCAGGTTGAACACCAGACCAGGTTGCTCAAAGCCCCATCCAGCCTAGTCTTGAACACTTCCAGTGATGAGGCATTTTCAACCTCTCTTGGCAACCTGGTCCAGATTCTGACCACCCTCACTGTAAAAAAATTGCTTCCTTATGTCTAAATCTACCCTCTTTATGTCAAAAACTGTCAGCCTTTGTCAGCCTTTGTGGCCTCACTAGAGTCCATGGTAAAGAGTCTCTATCTTAATTATAAGCCCCCAAGCTAGCTGAAGAGCCACTCAGCCACTGCAATTTTGCCTCAGCCCATACAGCCCTTAGACTTTATTGAGGAAACAATTATTCCCCTCCTAGCTATAACTCCTCTTCTGCGTAGATATGACTACGTATGTTCTGCCCCACTCATGAACCACCCCGAAAGTCATCTAAACAATGATTCATATCCTTTTCCAGGGGCTACTTCAAAAATTCCTGGCCATGATTGCCATGTTTGTCTTCAGGCCATGAAGTGAATTCTGCTACCCTGTGTGTTTTTAAATGGCATCCCTGCCTGACTTTCAGAAACAATAGCAATTGTGGATGAGCTTTTAATGATATTCACTTCATTAGGGCTGCTTCATAGGAAAAATAGTTGGCAAAAATAAGCAGCAAGTGGAAAACAGATGCTAACATCAGTTGGTCAGTTCCTCAACCATTTATGGTTCCATTAAAAGATACAGATGATTATGATCAGCTGCCTGTCCTGTAACACTGGATTTCTGCATCAGTCCCACATAGCCAGCTGCACAGGTATTTTCCACCACTTCTTAAATAAAACTTACCACATACAAGGTAAAAAAACACAGTATCCTGAACTACTCATGTGGCAAATCCACTGATGACAGGGATCTCTTTCTCCAATTTGCTATACAGTTGCAAATTGTGAGGGCTCAAAAAGCCTTACTCATTTTAAAGGAGCCAATCTCCGCACACACATTTCAGTGGGCCACTGCGATTTTTAGAGGAATTTTTAAGTAAGCCTAGAATTTCATTACTAAATGCAGATTACTTCAGAAAAGTGAAACCACTCTTAAAATGTTGTTGCAGCCTACTAGTGTCCCTCTTCTGCTAACTCTTGCTTCATCCAGTTGAGTTTTGCAGGCAGAGGGAAGTGATTCAGAAAAGAATCACTTTCTGTGGTAACTGGTGCTGGAAAAGCATCAATGAAATTACTACCACATCAGTCAATGCTTGCTTACAACCTCCCCAAAGCAGATGCAGGCGGAGGCAAGGCACTGTGCTCTGGAGGAGTTCCTGGTACAGGACTTCCCAGGAGAGCTGTAGTATTGATTGCACAGTGTGAAGCCATCTACTTTTCCCAGGGAGGTGACTGCTTGCTGACACTTGAAGGACTCTTTCATAAAGCCACGTAGCATGGATCTTCACAGAAATACTGTCTTACTTACTTCCTCCTGCATAAATTAAATAAAATGCTACGCAAATACTTCCTACACTACCACATAAGTAACCAAAATATAACTTACTATTTGAAGATACAGTTTCAGGCCTTGTACTCAGCATATATTAGAACATACAGTTCTGTATATTTATACCATTTTCTTGATTCACAGATGAGTGACAAACTTCAGAAACGTTATTTTTAGTGTAAAAGGAAGAAGAGAATTTCACATGCATCTGTAGAAGACAAGACTTTCAGGACTTTTCTAAGAATTATCAAATAATTGCACTTACTCTACGCTCGTAATTATGAATCAAGGGGCAGAACTGAAGATGCCACTGGCTGCCAAGTAACTGAGGTGGCTGTGCTGTTTATACCTACAGAAGATCTTACATTTCTTTACGGAACAATATGGGTAAGGAGTGGAGGTTGGCTATGGATCTTTGCAGTCATTTAGTTCTAAGAAATGGCACAAGAGTCAGCAGCTAGAGCAGATGAATTAATGAACTCTTCAGTAGTGCCATACTTGGAAACACAGGGTGCCCAGACTGGGGAAATTATGAGAAGAACTTATTTAGCTCGTAAAGTTCTTATCTATATCTTTACTTCCAAAGCTATGCTCATCTGTAGTCTTAAGGAATTTGTTTATATCACTACAGATTTCATAGGGTTGTCTTTTGTCTCCCACCTCATTTTTTTCACTGGCTTTATTTGTTACCTACCACCTGTTTCTTCTCCTTTTTTCTTCCTTACCTGACTAATGTGGTTATTACTAGAAAACTTTTTCATTTCATGATGGGAGTTTGGACAATAGTCCACACTATTTACTAAGGCAATTCCAGTAGCCAAAAAGAGAAGGAACAGACTCTGATATTGCCTAAGCTTATGTAAGTGTGGAATAATTCCACTGGTTTGAGGAGAATTTGCCTGGATTTACATTGGTATAAATAAGACTGGGTCCAGAGTTTCTGTTTCTTCACTCACTTTAGACTTTAAGCCAATCACACAGCCCTTGATGCTAATAGTTCAACGAAAAGTGGAGAAAGACCTTTTCACAGAGGCTGGTCTCCATGGTCTTTTCCAGCTATGAAGCTTCAGCTGTCCATCCCAGGAGCCTTCTGTTGACTGAAACAATTTAAATCTCCAGTCTAAATTCCAATTAGTAAGTTAAAGCTAACATGTTGTCAGAATTTTTTAACAAGTTCTAAACACATGAGAAACTTAAAAATCAGCAAAGTACTACTTCTTTGGGCTCCAGTTCTCATTTGTAAACTAACACAGCTATACACTGGCTGTAAATTATTGATGTATCCTCTGCTTTGGGAACCACTTACACACTCCAGCAGGATCTAAAGTGGCTTTGCTCTAAATAAGAATCAGGGGCTTTATGTTTACCATTTCTTTTGCTATTTATTGTCAGTAATTCTCTGCAGCACAGTGAATTCATCTTGTGGATAAGATGCATATGGTGGTTCATTGGCTTCTGCTTTTGAGACTTTTGTCCTCTGCTGACTCTGCCTGTCTCAGGGCACGCTGCTCTGGCAGCACCACAAGCCTTGCCCTGCAGCATCTGCAAGGCACGTGTTATTTCCCCCAGGGCAGCAGCAGTTTTCCTGCAGTGATGACCACAGGCACCGAGCGTGTTGGTGTTAGGGGTGACTGCCTGTAGCAGACACAGTCGCACCGCACAGCCAAGTGCCTCCGGAGCCTGTGGCAGGAGCACCATCGGTCAGCAAAGTTTGGGCAGCAGCTCATTCATCCCGTGGCATCACGCAAGGCAGCGTAGCTCTGTGCTACTGGTGTGCTGCGTGACAGACCCTGTAAGAAAGTGGCTTTTCTCCCCAGTGATTTATTCAAAGCTCTTTAGAATCAGTGGGGGAAACAGTGGCACACTGAAATTTTGTCTTTAGCTGACTGGCACAGCCATCTCTTCAGAGTTTAAATCAAGAAACTTACTGTAGCTGAAACTATCTAAACCCAGATCCATCAACAGGGTAATATCATTTTTAGCTTGCTGCCTGAGGGCACATAACTGACATTTTGTATATATAAAGTATTGGCGTTCTTCATATGCCAAAGTTTAAACCACAGAAAGAATCTTCTGACAGATTATAACAGAAGCTCCCCAGAGGCAGCTGAAATGGCCTATTATCTGTGCATGCCTGTGTTGACTACAAGTTACACATAGGCTGCACTCCATTATCCATCAAGCAAAAGCACAGTACTGGCCTTATCCCTGCAGTGCTTTGGAGCAGGATCTCCCAGCAGCATTGGAGCCACTTCCCAATGTGTGTCAAGGGGAGAGCTGCCCTCTGCAAAACACAGCAGGAGCTGCCTGGGAGTGCCCTGTATCCTCATCACAGCTCTGGAACGTCACCACAACACTTCAACCGCTTGGTAAAAGGAATTAGGAGTGTACAGAGATGGGAGAAAAACAGGTTAGGTCACCTAGAAAATTATTTTCAAGGGTTAGGGACAAGCAAAGGTTGGAAAATCTGTAAAGGAGCTTGCACAGAATATACCAAGAAGTCCACACCTAACCTCTTATACCGTGGGCTTTTTCAGACCAAGACAGTCCAAGGCCTTAAGAGGGGGAGAATCTTTCATTTATATGGTTTCTTATGGTTGCTTGAATGAGCTCTCTTCAGTCTTTATTGTTTGTTTCTCAAATCCTCACTTTACTTGTAAAGCTAGGATGTAGATAATAAAAGCTACCAGAGAGAGCAGTGTTTATCTTTGTGCTGGATTTTACAGAAAGGGCATGAACATCTGTTTGCAGTAGTAAGTTTTGCAAGTTTAATTATGAGAAAACTAATCAATGTAGAGGGTCAGTCTGGTTCTTCCATTTAAAATCTGAAGAGATGGAAAAAAGAAGAAATCATCTGTCTAACTAGGCCTTTCTTACCAAGTTAAAATGGCAACATTTTCAAACAAATGGATTTGTGTTATTGACAAGAGTTTATATTATTTTTTTCCTGTACAGCTTAGTAAGTCATACCAAAGCCCTAACTACAGTTCTTTTGGAAATAAAAAATGCCGCTGCCCTGTGATCATGACCAGCCACTGCAGCTAAGGCAGTTAAGCATGTGTAAAGCAGATTCATATCCAATGAGCCAAACACAAAAACTATTTATTACAGTGTTTTGCTCCCTTTCCGTAGTATTTACCAGATTCGTGTTATATTGTAGAGATCTTGTTTCCAATTTTATGAGAAATGGGCACTGAGAAATTCCTGCCTCACCTACCAGATTTCCCTGTTCCAGTCAGACACTGCAGGAAAGTGAGCTAAACTTTTCTATAGGTGTGTATGCTCATACCTAGTTAAGACAGCTGGCATTTTTCCTGTTGCTCAAAGCTATGATTCTGTTTTCTGCCTGTTCCAGTATAACATAGCTGCTTCCCTTCCTCTGCAAACATTAAGTTCATCTTGAGGGTAGGCTCAAGTGGTTGACCTATAATGAAGTAAACACATGTAGCTCAATCACATGTGTAGCTCAACACATGCTTGTGTGAGGCTGCTTGACAGTCTGGGGTCTGTGAAAGCAAATGTGTAGCTGCAGCAGTGCAGGCTGCTCCAGAGGGGAATAGTTTACACAAAGGCAAAGCAGAGTTTAGATTAATATACTCTGGTACAGTGATTTTGCAACTTTGGCCAAGATCACTTACCTTGCTGAGCTTCATTTCACAGCCTCCAGGCTGGTGAAAACCACACTGTCTGCTCACCAGAGCACACTCCCAGCTTGTCACCAGCTTGCCCTGAATTTTTCCTCTTTGGGAACTATCCTAGGCTGTTTTCTTCTCTCCTTATTGCCAAGGTTGGACACATCAGAGAAGAAAGAAAATTTTGAAAGGCTGATCAGAGCATCATCCCCCTTCTCCCACAGTAATGAAAAGACATCTCTCAGGGTCCAGTAGAAAGTGTTCAAGTGTAGTTTTACCTTTCTCTCCAAATACATTGACTCAGGAGCAAAGCCACTCACAGCTATCAGAAACTATACTAGAAAGGATCCATGAACCCTGCTAACAGTTCTGTAACTAGGCTGGACTCTCTCTGCATGGTGCACCTCGGTCCTGTGCCCCAGTCCTACCCCACACTGGATCCATCTGCACTGCCCATGCTTCCTCTTGCTCCTCCATACTGCACAACCCTCTCAGCAATCTCCCTTCTCCCCTTCCAAACAAGATGCTCCCAGCACACCTTTCCCCACCCCCAGGGGATTGGGACAGGACAAATGCGGTATTTGCAGGCACAATGCACTTCTCTCTGCTCGCTTATCCTCTTATCCATTAGCTCTCCACTCTTGTCTATCCACAGCATTTCAGCCATGTTTTGAAACTCAGCAGTTAACTTCCTTATTTTTTGGTGCTTTTAACACATAAAACTGAAAAATTACATTCTTCTCTCACCATGGGAATAGTTTAAAGATGAAAAAAATCAAATTGCACCTGTATTTCATTGAGACTCAAATTTTCAGGCAGCAATTTCCTCTGTCATGGGGGCCAAAGTTACTGTACATGCAGCATATAGTGCCTAAGCATCCCAAGATTTGGCTGCAGACAAGGATTTACTCAAGATAGTTGCAAATGAAGGTGCAAATTACTCACTGAAAAACCAACTCTAATTCACTGTGTGGCAGAAATGCCATACCTGATCAACTCAGGCTAAAAACTTTTTCCCAGTAGTACGTCACCTGTACAAGCTAAGTGATGACTGGACCTTGGGCAAACTTGGAAGGGGAAGAAGTCCCCTGAAATATGAAATATTAAATAATTATTCTTTGCATGCAGAAGACAGCTCTTTTCAGCATCTAGAGTCATGAATATTTGTCATTCGTTGTCTGCAGAAGGGTTCTATATAGTATATGGATTTTATCAAAATGCAGATGGGAACACAGCTCATATCTAAACAGACCTTCATTTTACTTATAATTTCTCCTTCCCTTCTGCTCATTTTCACCACAATATAAAATGATTAATTATGATATTATGATTTCTGGTGGTGTAATATTTCAAAACCACTAGAAGCTAAGATTTCTGCTCATAAGAGAAACCTAGCTAATGCATTTTTAAAACCACTTTTCTGGCAGAAAAACCTGATGTGAACCAATGGTCAGCCACCACAGCCGATATAAAGCTCTCTCACTTCTCCAGCACAGTTTCCAGGGACAGTATTCACAGTCTGACTGGTAGCCCATGAAAGACAATGGGTTCTCTCTTAAAGCACACAAAACATGGTCTTATGTTGAACACCTACAAGCAGACAGCATCCTAGCAGCAGTCATGCTGCCTAGTTTAGCTTTTTCCTCTCTTTGTACAATGCCCAATGTAGGAGGCACCTGGCCCACGAGATCACCTGTGCTCATCCTGCAGAGAGAACAGAGGTGACCCAGCCTCCCACATCAGCAGGGCATGGCAGCTTCTCCCATTCCCTTCAGGTGGTGTTTATTCCTGCTGTCAACAGCAGCAGTGGCATGCTGACAGTGTTACTAAAACTGTTTTCATCTCGTTGCAGAATGAATAAACAAAGTCCCAGGATTTGGATTAGCTCTATAGCTCTCCTCTTAACAAAATCCATCCTGCATCTCCTGCACTCCTATGTCTTTTCAGGGGAGGGAGCAGACGTATATGAGCATTTGTGTTATTCTGGCACCTAATTATGGAACACTCAGCAATTCATATTGTTGCTGGAAACATAACTGTAGAATTCCTAATAGCTTGGACTCAAATGAGAGCTAAAGGTCAATTTGCATCAGTTTTTCTATTTAATGAGTAAAACTTAAGTGCTCAGAAACATGTCTCATCTAAATGAAGGTACTCTATCCAGTAAGTTTATTTCAGATTAGTAATGTTTTGAAAGCATATAAGCACGAATGTTACTGTCATATAACCAAGAAAACCAAAATTCAATTGCTGTCCTGAAAAGTTTTATCACCCACACACAAGAAGCCAAATTCTCTTTTAAATGAATTGCCCTTAAAAATAGAAATGCTATTTTAATCAAGCTGCTGGACTGCTTTATCTTGTCACCTGTGCCCAGCAGTGAAACATTTTTTCCTTTAATAGATACGTTTCTTAAAACATCTTGATCATAACTGACCTTTGGTTTTTAATGGAACAGTTTAGTCCTGCTCCTCTTCAGGTCGGTGGGAAACTTGCCACCCCTTCCAGCATAGTGTTTCTCAGCCTGCAAAGTGCACAGGACTCTATGCTGAAAAGCCATTTCACACCCCACCAAAGGCTGTGGACAAGGGGAACTCTCAGCCTCTCTCTCTCTGGCCAAGAGATGCTTTCCAAGAGATCCACAATACAATAGCTCAACATGCACCAGTCAGTTGAGACAGATGAGAGCACTGTGGGAAAGAAGCTTTCAGTTTTGATTTAAAGAGTGAAAGAGCAGCAGTATCTCTGGCATCTTTGGGCTTGGACTTTCAGGGATGAAGTAGCAGCTGCCCACTCTGCGTAAATTTATGAACTGGTGAGACAAGCAGGCTGATATCTACCCCTTTGGAGGGTGAAAACTGTCACCAGATCACAGAGGGAGAGAAAGAGCTCAGGTTCAAACCCTGAAGGGCTTCATAGTCAGTGGAAAGTAAATTACCTCAAAGGAAATACTGAAACTGAGTGTAAGCAAAGAAGTAGGATAGAATTCACTAGCAGCTGGTGGAACCTTGGAAGTATGTGCAAAGCAAATTATGGCCATTTTTTGTGTGCAGGAAACCAGGGAGAGAGGCATCACAGTTAAAAGTGGCTAGAAACAAGTTTGTTGCCAGAGGAAGGTGTGCTGGCAAAATAAAATGGTTTTCTTTAACACATGACAGGCTCAGGAAAATCATGGAATGGTTTGGGTTGGAAGGGACCTTCGAACATCATCTAGCCCATCCCGAAGCAAATCCCCATTAAAAAGTCAAAGCATACTTTTTGTCATCAGCTGTAGAAGCCCTTTAATTTTGCTTGTAATTCTATTTTATTTGTTTTGATATTTACATTTTATCATTACACTTTTCTGCACATTCCAGGAAAAAACAATGACTCAAACACTAAATCTTCCTTCTGCAACTATGCTTCTCTGATAAAGGTCTTTAAGAAACAGCACCAACAGACAGGGTGGGGGGAAAATGACCACAGGTCCCCAGGCAATTGCTGGAGAGGTAGCAAATGGTAAGTTTCTACATTATGTAGTCTCTGATACAACACAGAGAGAGTATTTTAAAGCAAATTGACACAATGGCTTATGGATAAAATATAATACTATATCACAACTCGAGATTTTCCTGGGTAAAGCATGTACAGAATCCAAGAAGATGACACACCTGAAGCTTCATTTTGAATCCTATGTTCAGTTCTAGGCTTCCTACTACTCAGTTGCTGGAGCAAGTCAAGAGAAGGACAACAAAAATGGTAAAGTGTCTAGAGAATGAGTCTTATGAGGAGCAGCTGAGGGAATTGGGATTGCTCAGCCTGAAGAAGAGGAGGCTTATCACCTGAAAGGAGGTGGGGGTTGGTCTCTTCTCCCAGGTAACCAGTGACAGGGCTAGAGGAAATGGCCAGCGGAGCTTTAGATTGGATATTAGGAAAAAAATCTTTACTGAAAGATCAGTCAGGCATTGGAACAGGCTGCCCAGGGAACTGGTGGAGTCACTGTTCCTGGAGGTGTTTGAAAAAAGTGTGGACACGGCACTTCAGGACATGATTTAGTTGGCAATATGGTGTTGGGTTGACAGTTGGACTTGATGATCCTAGAGGTCTTTTCCAACTTTAATGAGTCTATGATTCTATGAATAGCCTGAGTGGTGACCCCAAGGGAGACCCTGAGAGCCACCTGGGGGGATGATGGGGCTCAAGTCAGCAAGAACCATCAACCAAGAGGCCTCTGGGGGACCCCACAAACAAAGCAATTTCCCAATACATAGGAAGCCCAAGGCCCCAGAGCAACAAGTCTAACACTCAAAGCAAATAGCAGCCAGCTCCTCTGAACCATGTTCCAGTCTCCTTTGTTTGTCAGAGTCTAAAACTAGCCCTCAGAGACTGTTTTTCCACATCTCAGAGGCTTCTTTACAGAGCTGTTCCACATATGGAAGTTGGAGGTTAGGTCTCTTCCCAAGTAAAACACTAGAGATACAGATGCTCACTCTTTTTTACAGTGGAATTTAATCATCATTAATGACCATGGATGACAGTAAAAATTTTTCTATTAGATAATTTCCAAAAGCTAATCAGCTGTTTCAGACAGTTCATTTGCAGTCCTCCTCTCTCTTGACAGCCTGGCAGTGACACAAAAATTCTTGCATGTATTGTATTGTGTTTGATAAAATTGCTCATGCCAAGTTAACTCCAACTCTTGCAGGAAAACTGATATATCTGTGAAGACACTGAGAGGACAAGCTACTCCTATGTTCTTCCCATTTCCCAGTTAGCATAAGCAGCAGCAGCAAATACACAGGGAGCATTACAGGAATTATGCAGTTTGTTTCAGTTTCGCTGGTTGTATAGCAAGTTATTGAGGCCAGAGCTGTAGAAAGATGTAGGCACTGCTCTTCCAATTGCTCTTCAGACAGGTGTTGACATACCAGGGAAACTCACCGGAGAGATTGGAGACCCATAACACCAGCATTAACATTTGTCTTCCAAGCTAACATCATCTTAGCAAGAATTTGTTAAACCTGATGATTCTTAAGAATTTCCTGTTGTGCTTAGTGCCCATGCCCTTACATTTTCCCATGCACTGCGTGCACTTTGGTGCCAGGATGCACATGCACATGCATTGCCTTTGATGCCAGGGAACAAGCCAAGATCCATGTTTCTCCTTAGGCTTACATATGCTTCTGCGAGATGCTGTCTGAAGTCTTTCTGCAAAGAAAACCTGGCAGTATTGACACCAGAAGCAACATAGGATAGTCCCTTCTGGCTATTTTGCTATTGGGAAATATTGGAGAAGGAATATCTAATGTGCAAAATTAGGCCATAAAAATCTCTGAAATTATTGGGGCAAGCCATCCCAGTAGCAGTGGCTGCAGGGAAGGAGCCAGAAGGACTTTTAGCACTGCAGTGAAATGTGTGTTACCTATGTACATTTCCATACAGATGTGAATGTTTTTATCAGCCAGCTCAGCACACAGAACAAATGCTTGGTGTGAAAAACACACCTCTGAGGGCTCCTGACAGTGCATATCTAAGCATCAGAAAACAAGTCCTCTCTCCCTGGCTCCCATCCTGTCTGTATCCAAGCTTGTTTTGCAGAGATGCTTTTTATCAGACTGGCCACCTCTGCTTTCTTCTAACACCAATGAAGAGATACAGAGCTACTGCTTGGCTCTTCACTGGGCTAAAGGGCCTTTTTCAGAGCCTGTACCCTTTGTGAAGCCCCTAAAAAGCCTGTGGCAATTTGGCTTCTCACTTGGGCACCCAAGCTGCCCACCAGAAATTAGGTGGAAAGGAGGTAACTTACAGCTCCTCTCTCTTAATCTTTTTCAGTGGGCTTTTCCCAAGATCAGGAAAGATCCCTATTCCTATAGCAAAGGACTGTTCTTTTTTTTCCTGAACAGGCAAAGCGACAGTCTTGGAATAAAGGTTCACTACCTTCTGAAAACACAAGTTTTGCTTTAAATATACCAAGGAAAAGATAATTGATACCTTGAACCAACAGCCTTTAACAGCTCTCATCATGATAGCACATGCTCTCCTTGAGGAGATCTGCCAGTTTTATCTTGGCTCTTTTCTAAATGTCCCAGTGGAAGAACACAAAGGGCAGCATAATGAAGGAATACTGTGGGGAAACTCCCCTTTTACCCATTTCCAGAAAAGTTAATTTCTTGAGATCTTAGATAATGATGATACAATGATAATTCCTCCATAAGAGTGAATTTCTTCTTTCAAAAAATAACTTTTTTCCATTTCTCATTTTCATTCCCCCAGGAACACCACAAGTTCCAAAAAGCTGATGCAGTGGCTCAGAGAGCACAGGTGAGATATTTTATGGAAACAGCAATGTTGGGAAAGGGTTTGAAAAGAGACAGAGTGGGAATAAGGGGGTGACTTGACCCAAGGCAACATTAATTCTCCATGGGAAACAGCATTTGCACAAGCCTGCTGGAACTATGCCTCATCCAGCAACACCACACTGACTCTGGAAGCAACCAGTCCCTCAGGAAATCATCATAATGAAGCCAATAGAAATACTGATGGAATAAGAAAAGCAGGCACAATTTCCAATATTGATTTTGTATTGACTTTCATGGACCTAAGGTAGCAGATACTCAGAAACATTTGTAGTAAATTTCCCAACAGTTCTCCATGAAGCCTACCACCCCAAGATATGCTGTAAGATTTTTTTTTTTTTGCTTTTAAGAAGCTGTGTTGCAAATTATAATATTTATGACATTTCTTTCCAGCCTAAAAATGTCTGATTATATCTTTACTGTAAATTTGGGATTCTTTCACACCTTCCCTCACTTACTCGCCTCTACATTCCTAAATGACTGAACTCTATTTCAGTTTGCTGATTTATTCTGTCTATTTTTTTCACTTTGCCTGCACAAAAGCGGTGTGAATGTAACTTCATGCTGAGACATTTTAAGATCCAGGGACTAATTCAGCAGGAAACTTGCTTGTGTCTAAGTCTGCTAATCATCCCTGGCTCAAAGTCAAGGTTTCAGCGCTATGCTGAATTGAGATGCTAAGCATATTCTTCAGAGGAACCTCCCTGAAGATCACATACATCATTGCACTTCAGAGTCTTACCCACCAATGAAGGGCTCAGAGATGTAGGCAGGAGTGTGCTACAGCACCCCACACTTTTCCTTGAGAACAGAGATAGAGATTTATGCAAGATCCACGCAAAGACTTCACAAAAATCAAAGCAAAAGTGACTGGCTCATACTGAATGACTTTAAAAGGAGCCTGGTATAAATACAATGTATCAGCTTACATTTTTGTCCCAGATGGCAGCATCGAGATACCAGAACTTTTTTCTTAACCGCTGAAGAATATTTTCACATGGGGAAGTTTATAGGTCTATTCATCATTGTCCTACCTGTGAACTATTTCCTCTGAATCTGCAATGTCTTCTGTTCCGTGGAAGTATATCAAAAAATGTCAAATAAATGTTTCTATCTTCAGAAATAGTGAATGAATCCAATGTTGAAGCATTACAAGATGATAGTCAGCACATATTATAACTGTTTTATGTAAAAAAAAAAAAAAAAAAAAAAAAAAAAAAAAAAAAAATTAACAAACACTGCTATAATTCCACATTTGCAAGGAGAGGAAAAGTATCACTTAATTGTCTCTATATGACAAAACACACATAAACAAGGAGCAGATTTATAGCCCAGTTGTTCTCATAACCCATCCCATTTACGATGTGTCTCTGCTCATCCTTACAAAAATATCTGTCTAACCACCCAGGCTAGGGACAACCACAGCCATCTGACATTCCAGTGGTTTACAAGAACAATGCAGGTACAGCTACAAGTCTGCCATCTGCAAGCAGCTGAATGCTCTACTGAATGCATCACAGCCATCTGGACTGCTGAGAGGCTGCTTCCTGTTCTTAGTAGCAGACTGAGAGAGATGCTCATCCAAAACAGCCAGGCTTCTACTACATATCTTGTAAATCTGGGGGGTTCATTGGTTTTGTTTTTACCAACTTGACCTGGCTGAATTTTAATGGACTAATGAATTTTTCTGAATTACCTTCCTTATGTCTTACACCTGACAGTAGAATACAAATTCAGAAATACAGGAAATACGTCTTCCCTTGGAAGATGGAATCCCAGTGGAAAAGCTCACTGCTTTTGCAAAATACCACAGCGTGTTCCAGTTGTCCCTCTGCATAGCTTGCTCTTCTTGGCTGTTTTTGGCACAGATTAGGGACCTTCAGCCCTGACAAATATGTTGCCCTCATGCTTTTATAATCTCCTAATCTCTCAGAAGGTGACAAATTCTGATATTAGAGTAAACACACCAGTATCCCAGTGGCAGCATAATACAAATGCAGCTGTGATGGATGCCAATTAACATAGTAGTTGCATGTGACAGCTGTTTACAATTATATTTAATTATTAAATTTTGAGCACTATGTTATCAGGCTCCTCTTTGAAGTAGGCAACCAGAATAGGTCTTGAGTTCATGATTCCTTCTTTCTTTCTGTAGCTTTGTGCTAGAAAACTACTGCATGGAAGGCTCTAGCAGAAAAGCTCTGTATGATCTGCTAGTATTTTCCTGAAACATTCCTCCTAAAGGATTAAGGAGCCTCAGCTATTCAGGCAATCAGGGCACAGGACACTGCCTAGATGAACTGTTAAACACAATTTGCATACAGTGCTCCCCATCACATGTTAATCTTTACCTATTAATATACAAGTTAAACAATATGACCAAGTATTTACAATAAAGTTCTGCAAATATTTACCCAAAGAGAAGAAAAGTTAAGGTTGCTTTTAAGCCCTATTTGCTACATCTCAGACTAATTTTAGAAACTGGGTGTCTTCTTCTTACACCCTAGCAAAAGAAGAGCCTCTGCTTAAGGCTTGTTTCCACTGCACTGGGAGGTCTGCCTGAAGCACATGGAGACATGCTGGCTGCACCTATCCTGGGAAAATAAACACTGCCAAGCCAAATCATTGATACTATCATGCTGTGAGAATGGTTGCTAACATGCTGGGGCCCATGCCATCCTAGGCAATTCCATCCCCACAGGGGTGCAGGAGTCCTCAGGGACCAGGAGCCATCCAAGGCCACATGCATGGAGTCATTCTCCAAGAGGGAACGGGAAGGATGTGGTCAGACAGCAGCAGTTGGACCGCAGGCTAAAGAACAGACCTTGGCACTGGCTCATAATAACTCTAATAAAGCAATTAGGGCCAGCTTTAGCTAGATTGCTTGAGCAATGCAAGTAGTCTGGGCTCCATCATGGGCTGAGCACATGAACAAATTCTCATGGACCCCAACAGACCTGCACTGCTCAGGGGGATACCTATGTGGGTCCTTTCACCCTGGTTCTTATCTAGAGTAGGGTTTCATGCCTTGTTCTCCAGTTGAGTCATCATAACACATGTACCACGCACTGAAGGAATGGCAAGTCCAGCACTGCCTGCCAGAGCAGAATAGAAGGGCCACCCATGTTCCCAAAACACATGAATTCATACAAACCATAATATTATTAAATCAAAGAAAGGGACTGGATGCTCAAAACTGAGTTTCATGAAATGGCCCTAGCCTGCAGGGATCTTCTACAGATCCAGGGATGACCAAGAGCACTCAATATCAGACAGGATCAGGCAGCTGTAGCCCAAAACAACAGCTTCCTCAGGGGTGCAGCCACTGAGCACGTTTCCGTAGTGCTCAGATGACTTCCAAGGGCACTTGCTCCACTAACAGCACATATCCTCCATTAATAACACCAGTGAAACAACTGCTTATTGCCTGGGCAGTCATACTGTGGCTAGGCAATCATGTTTCATATTTCAAAGGCAAATTAGAAATTACAATATGGAGTGCTTGACATCTTAAGAGAGCTATACATCACGTTGACACATACAAACAAAAAAATGAGACCATACTGCACAACGTTAAGCAGCTTTTTAGCTTGTTTTAAAAGAGGCAACCTCTACAAGACATACTTTATTTAGGTCTGAATGGGTCATTTTTCTTTCTGGTTTTAGAGTTTTTTGGTTGGTTGGTTGGTTTTGGGGGTTTTGTGTGTGTATGTGGGAGGGGGGGTTGGCTTTTTTTTTTCCCCTGACAGCAGAAGTTCTTTTTTTCCTTCAGCAAAAAAAGTTTTGTCTCAAAAAAAGTTTATTTTTTTAAAGCAGTTCCTAAACACTTGTGCTTAAAGCTTCAAGATCTCTATAGAAATATATAATAAATTCTTAAGCTTTTGTCTCTTTTGCTAGCTTTTAATAGAATGATGGAAATTTTCCTGCAGCTACTTTTTAGTTTTCACAAAGGAAGAGTGAACGGGGCTCTAGGTAACCCTCCTTACCCAGAGACTCACAACAGCAGTTCAGGGAGAGGCAGGTACTTTGTTTTTGCGATTAAGAACTAGCAGGTTTACTCTCCATTTATTTCAATCATCCTATTATTGCAGCTAAGACATCTGCATAACATTTCCTTCCACTGTGGTTCACATGATCTGAATAACGCACATGTTAGAAACGGGACTTTCAGCAGCTTTTAATAGCAAGGGAAAATAAACTCCTGCAGTATTACAGATACACAATCTGTCTTGGCTTCATTACCTGATTTTACTTAAAGAAAACTAGTGGCTTTGCACCAACAAAACCCATGCAAGAGCATAATGCATGCAGCTCATTTTATTCACTATCTGCAGTAAAGATTTCCTTAATGGCCTTTTAGTTAAAATACTAGGACTCCATCTCATTACATGTTAATGAGGTAACCAAGACATTAATTTCAACATGTCTCAGCCCCTGACCCTTAACAGAGGCATCACAATACATCCATTCCTCTAACCTTCCTGCCTGCTCTGTTCAGACTGGGAGCTTGGAATGGCTTTTTGTGCATACAGCACTTTCATCCATCACCCATCTCACACCTAGGCTTTCATAACTTCATGGCAGAGTTAGCACAACCTGATCATGGTATGCTGAGCCAAACTGACCATTGTTTCTTGTAATGCCTTCTCCTGTCACTTTCTGCACATATATATGTAAACAGATGCATTCACCAGATGCCTGTGTCTTCATTGTACAGATATCGTATACCCTGTTTCTTTTTAACATCTTGTTGTGCCATTGTTCCACACATCTGTTGTTGTCTGTAAAGAGGCTTAACTTCAGAACCTTATATTCCAGGTGCCTATCACTGGGATTGTCTGTTCCGGAAAAAAAAAAAAAAGTTAAGGTGAGTTTTAAATTACCATTGCTGTTTAGTAGTGTTGCCCTGGCAAATTTGTAACAGAAGGTAACTTTTGGGGAGTATTTTACTCTGCTGTTCTTATAATAAACCCCTTTTGTGCAAATTAGTCTTTGCCCAAATGTCACAGTTATGAAAATAAACAGCCTGATTGATTTTTTTTATTATTATTCTAATAAATTGATTCATTTAGACATTATATCTGAGTTGCAAATCTGTTGCTCTGCTAGACAGGGGGATACATTCCCAAGGAAGGCTGCTCTGTCCATCACAGATGCCCTATTTATTGAAAGATATCTGTGAAATTTCCCCTCTCCAGGCAAATGACTGCAGCAATGGAAAAGCCATGCTGCCCAATGGGCTCCACAAGGACATGTGTGTTCATCTCTCCATCTTGTCACCTGGTGGAAACTTAGAAGATGCCTCCTGCAGCAATATTTATCTTGACAGTCTGTCCAGATGACATCAGCAGACCCCTCCTAATTTCCAATAAATATATCTTAAAAAGCTTCACTACTCTGACTGTGGAGGGCACAGGGACTGCACCTGGCTCCCGTGATACCTGTGAGGTGTCCCTAACCCCCTCTACAGACCTACAGCCCCTGGCCTGGGAACTCCTCCTGAAATAGGTGCTGGGAGGATTCACACATGAAGAAGAGATAACAACACTGTGGATGTGCACATACCTGGGACTGGAGTCCATGCCTGAGGTTCTCATCCTACTGGAGCAAGGAATGCAGCAAGGGGTGTGTAAAAACCCAGGAGAGACAGAGGGAGTTGGTCCCACCTGCATCCTGCATCCTCTCACTGTGGGGCTTGGGCTGGCTGGGACAGACACGGGGGAATGCGGCAGAGGGGAAGAGGAGACAGAGAAGAAGGAGAAGAAAGAAAAGGTGAATGGGGAAGGCAGGGGTAATACAGCAGCCGTGGTGGCTCTGGAGAAGGGGATGGGTAAAGGCAGCTCACGGTGCCTCTGGGGGTGCCCAGGAGGGAGAAGTCTGGGCGCGGATCCCCATATCCCCTCCTTGCCGGACCCCAAGCAGCAGCCGCGCCGGCAGAAGGGGCTGGGACCGGGCAGGGGTCACCGGTGGGGCTGTCACCCGCGTTCTCGCTGCTCATTCTCGGGAGAGAGGGACGAGCCTGGGCGCACAGGTGCGAATGCACAACCATAACCACAGGCATACATACAACCAGGGGTGGGGTGAGGGATGGGGTGGGTATGGAAACAAGCCCACAACCAGGTTACGACTTTCGGGGCATGTCCGCCGCCGGTTCGGCCGTGCCCAGCGCGGTTCCCCTCGCCCCGGAGCTCCGGTGCTGTATCGGGGGTTTGGCTGCTCCACCCCATACTCCAGCATCCTCTGTGTATTGCCACCCCCCCCCCCTCAAAAAAAAAAAAAAAAAAAAAAAAAAAAAAAAAAAAACAACAAAAAATTGTCTTTTTAAAACGCAGCGGCTCAGGGTGGGCAGAGCAGTCTGCTGGCGGCCGCACAAGCTCCGCGCTCTCCCCCGCCGCCCGCGCGGGTTGCGCCGCGTTAATTTCATCGCATCGGCGACATGAGGACCTCATACCTCCGGACAACTGGGTGAGTCATAAATACACGGCGCGGGGCTGAAAGCCGAGACTGTTTACAGACACTTTTGCAGCGGCCTCCGGAGCACTCAAGCCGCCGCCGCCGCCCCCCGCGCAGGGGCCCGGCTCCGCGGGGGGGTGTGGGGGAAGTGGGAGAGGAGGGGGGCAGCGCAGCGCTGCGCGGCTACCGGCGGGGGACCCCGCATCGGCGGCACCTGCGAGGGGCGCAGAGGGGGCCGCCTTCCCTTCCTTTCCCTTCCCTCTCCTTCCCTTCCCTCCCCGCCGCCCTCCGTCGGTCCCTCCGTCGGTCCGTCTGTCCGCGGAGACGGGAGCGCAGAGGAGCGGCGCTGGGGAGGGACCAGCGGTGTTGGGTTACCCCGGCCCGGCCCGGCTCGGTCCCGCCGCGGGGGCCAGCGGGTGCCGCGGCACTGCGCAGGCAGTCGCGCAACCCACGGTATGTCGGTTCGGTGACTTCAGCCGGGAGATATTTGGAGGCTCCGCGGGGTCCGGCGCGGGGGGCCAGCGTGTGTTTGGGTCTGAAAGCGAATCAGCGGAGGGCGCGTCACTGCCAAAGGGCCCTATAAATCCATCTGCGGCGCCGAGTTGCCCTGGCAAAGCCCCCGCGTCCCTGCGTCCGGCTCCGCACTCCCTCCGCCAGCGGCCGCGGCGCCTTCCGCGCCTGGCCCGGCCCACCCCACCTCGCCCCCCCGACCCCTTCACGCCCAGCCCCGCCGGCGCCCGGGGAGCCCGGTGACCCCAAACCCAGCTCGGGCAGCCAAGGGGGATCTCCCCGGCACCCTCCCGGCCACTCTCCCGCTTGGATCTAAGCCTTCGCCGCGACGGGACCCCCGATCTGGAGGAAGAAGCCTCGCTGCTGCTGCTGCTGCTGCTGCTGCTACCGGCTCTACGAATCCCAGCGCCGGCCTCCTCTCATTCTCCCAGCAGGCTAAAGGGGGTGGTTTGATTTTTTTATTGTTATTTTTATTTTTCCCTCCCCTCCTCAGCTGGGGTGGGAATTTTTTGTGCCCTTTTTTTTTTTTTTTTTTTTTTTTCCCTTGGTGTGTGTGTTGTTTTTTGGGGATTTTTCAATTTTTTTTTAATTTTTTTTTTTTTTTCCCCTTCCCGCCGTTGCGTGCCTGTCCGAGCGGTGCGCGGCTCCCCGCGGTGCTGGACCAGCTGGCGTTTTACAGGAGCCCTGATGTCTTCATCTGACTCCCCGCAGTTGTTGATGGAGTGTCTTTCTCAGATTTCCAGCCAGGGTCCCAAGAGCAGCACCCAGAGCCAGCTCCCCTTGCCAGGCGGCTCGGGCCGCTCTCTCCGCTGCTGAGCGCGGCTGCGGGGCCGGTGCGGGCAGAGACCCCCGCGGTGTCCCTGCTGCCGGGGACACAAGCACCTGCGGCGGCGACGGGGGAAGCCGCCGGGGATTGTGCTGGTGGCTTCCCTCAGCCTCCATCCAGACCTGCGACCTTGTGTCTCCCCCCAACCCTTCCTCCTCCACGCGTCTCCCCCGCACACACACCACCCCGCGCTAAAGAGAAGTCCCGGCGGTCCCATCCCGACCTGGCCCATATGTATCGCCCGTCCGGCCGCTCGGCTCCCCGGCGTTGATGTCCGTCTCGGGTCCGGCGAGACCAGCTCAGAGGTGAGGGAGAGGAGGGGGTAGGACGGGTGGGCACCCTCCGAGGGGACACAGGGCAGCCCCGCAGTCCCCCGCACCCGGCGAGGTGCGGGGACAGCAGCGAGCACCGAGGGGCAGCTGCGCCCCGAAACCCGCCGGGTCCGGATACTTCTCTGTGGTGCTCTCCGGGCTGGGCCGAACCGGGCTGGGAGCAACTTGTCATCCTCGGGCAGCGGGCAGGGGGTGCGTGGCTGATGCGGGCGGGGCGAGCTGGAGCGAGGAGAAGGAAAAAGGGAAAGGCGAGAAGAAAGAAAAAGAGGGAAAGGAGACGGGGAGAGAAATAGGAACAGGAAAAGAAAAGGAAAAGCAGAGGAGAAGGAAGTGAGGAGGGGGAAATTAAGAGAAGGCGAGGAGATTTAAGAGAAATTAAGAGAAAGGGAGAAGAAATTACGAGAAGGAGAAATTAAGAGAAAGGGAGAAGAAACAAGGGGGACTAGGAGGGAGGAGAGCATAATGAAAGGGAAGGCAGATGGAAACAAGAAGAAAAAGGAAAAGGAAAGTGGAAGGAGAAGAGGGAAGAAAAAAGGAAATATTAAAACATGGGGAAAGGGAAACAGGAATAGAAAGGAGGAAAGGAAAGAAAGGGAAAGGGGAGAGGAAGCACCAAAGAACGAAGATAGATTAAAAAAGGTTACAAGAGGAAAGCAGCAAGGAGAGAGAAATGTGAAAGGGAAAAAGAGAAAGAGGACTAGGAAAGAGGGGGGTGAGGGAGAAGGTGGAAGAAAGAAAAGAAAAAAAAACAAGAGGAAGGGAAAAAGAGCAGAGAGGGAAAGGAAAAAGAAGGTTTACCTTCAGCACCACAAAGCTGCACAGCCCAGCACCCCAGATCAGCCTAGTCCTCCCTGTCCCATCCTGGAGACAGGTGCCCTGGCTCTGCCTGCATGCTGAAGGAGGACAAGCACAAAGTGACCTTCCTGCCAGCACGTCAGCTTGGTCACCTTCCCCCCACCCTATCCTTGGGTTCAGGCTCCAGAAACCTGTCTGCCCACAACCCCCAAAAGACCTCACTTGGACATAATGGGGCTGGAGGCCATTCTATTCTGTATCTCCTTCTACCACACCTCTTGCTGGGGAAAGCCCACCTCCCTTGCTCTGGGAGGCAACAGGGGTGGGAGGCTGAGCTGGGCACGGGCTGTTTTCCCCTGCTCTGTCCTTGGGCCCATCTAGGGGGACAGGCTGATCTGGGGTGTGAAGCTGCCCATTTTTTCACAGGGCTGGCAGGGAAGGGGCAGGACTGGGAGAGAGCTGCAGCTGGGGGCTAACCCTGTCTCTCCTCTCTGCCAGGGGCCCGTGTTGGAAGGAGATCTAAGATGAAGTTATGGGATGTTGTGGCTGTCTGCATGGTGCTGCTCAACATGGTCTCCTCCTTGCCCCTGCCCACCGGTAAGACGCCTCCCAAGGGGCCCCCTTCAGTGGTAGAGGGGCGTGAAGATGATCTCTCCCCCATCAACCTGCTGCCTCCCTATGCTGTGCACAGTGACTGTAAGAAACATTCCCCTTTGTAGCCACTGCTGTCTGTCTCACTAAACCCGCTCCCCTTTGCTCAGGTATTAGGGTGAAGAAAGGACCCATAAACACACTTCCTGCCCCCATCTCTCCCCTAGGCAGGGTCAGTGGTTTTGGTCTGACTCCAGCAGCTCCAAACCAAGTCATCCTTCAAAGCTTGGGGTTGGCAATTGCAGTGGCAATGCCCTCCCTTCCCCTGCCCCCACTTCCAGCCCTATGTTCCAGGCAGCCATGAGGTCCCTTTGGTTGAAAAGCCTGGAGAGATGGTAAAATTAGTTGTATGCAGAGGAGCGGAGAGGAGGATCAGTTACATACACCTCGCAGTGCAGGCACTGAAACTCTTTTCTTACCACTTCAAGATCCTTTCCTTGCTCAAACCTGCCAATATGATTATTCACACTCTGTAGTGAGCACAACTCCTGATGGAGTTTGGTCTCCAGAATGGGGGGCACTGTACGCATCCTGGAGTGCTGCTGAGTTTCATTAAAGCCTCCTTGGATCCTGATCCCAAAATTAATGTATACATGTGGAAATCTAGTAGTGGTGGCAGGGTTAAGAAATTGATGTAGAGTGGTCCACATGAACCAGCTCACAGTAAAATAGCTTATAATCCAAATGACAGGTAATAATAATGCCTTGCTAATAATAGTTCTCCTACAATAGCAGATACAGGATTTCCACAGTGGTGTGTGAGTGCTACGCTAACTCTGGTGGCTTCTTAAAGTGAAAGTTAATATGACTCAATAAGAAGTGGGAAAATACTGACATGAATCGTGGAGAGGTTCACTTAAAAAAAGGCACAGATGCAGCTTGGAGTTTGCTTCCTTCGCCCTTGCTCAGCCCTCTCAGTTTTGCTCTTTGTGGGATGTGCAGATTATCCAGTCATTGCTATTCATTTTTATCTCCTTATCTGGAGGCATGTCCTTGCCCTGAGCCTGCAGCAGCTCCAGCCATGGGCAGCCCTGCTCTGGTTTCTCCGGGACCAGCCAGGCTAACGCAGAGGGGGGGCACTGAGCAGGGAATCGTATGCTGTGACTCCACTTTCATCGCCTCCCCAACACCCATCACCTCTTCTGCACACACATTTATGTCCTTCCCCATTTAGTCTTCTCTTTTTCTTTTTTTTGTTTGTGTTTTACCCCTGCTGGAATCTTCTTTGCCTGAGGTGCTGCTCCCAGCCCAGGCTCCTGCTGCTCATAGAGAAGCAGTCCCTGATGTCCTTTCAGCCCCTCCACACAGGGAGGTTGGCCAGAAGTGCTTTCTCCCAGGGCTCTGGCCTCCCAGGGCTGTATGGCCAGGGCCACCACACATTATGATCTTCTCCGGGATGAGCTGTGCAATGGGATAGCTACTGTTGTACAAAAGGCAGTGATCAGCATTTCAGGTCACTGTGCTAGCCCTCTCTTCACAAACTTGCTGTAGTGCCAGTGGCAAAAAGAGCATTATGAGGAAAGCAGCACGAATCAGTTTGTAGCTCTGGCAGAAGCTGCAGGGTAGGAGAGCATTAATGCTCCATCTTTTAGGGTGAGAGTTATTTGTATGATGCCTGGTTTTATGTTGAAACCTACTTCTGGGAATATGGCTCCCAGTGAGCTTGTTTCTCAGCACCAAGTGGACAGGTAGCTACTGCTCTTATCTGTTCCTAGTGTCCAGACCTTTTTATTGTCACTTTTTTTTTTTTTCTTTTTTTCTTTTTTTTTTTTTTCCTTTTTTTCCTTTTTCTTTTTTTTCCTTCCTGTGGTTTGGGTAAACAAGAAGTGGTAAGAAAAGCAACCTGTATTCTACCAGCACTACAGTATCATCAATAGACAGTTTCTTCCAGGTATCTCTGTTTCTGACATACAGACATAGGCTTTGCAAGCAGAGCTGGGTTGTAGGTTATTGCCCAGGATGGACATTTGAAAAGGTTCTGATAGTTCAGTGTCAATCTCTTAACCCTGCTGATCAGCAATAGGTGGGCCTGGCTGAAAGGGGAAAGTAAGCAGTGCTGCAAAAATTGGGGAAAACCCAGGGAGCTCCTGAGTTCCTGTGGTCTTTGCACAACGGTGATTTATACAGCACCAGTGCCCAAAGTCCAGAAATTCTCTCTGCTACATTGCCAAGTAGGATGAGTCAGGGGAAACCTGCAGAAAAGCAGCTGTAAGAAAGTAAGTAAATACTCTGATCCACATTTACACCATTTTTAGCTGGTTTAAATATGTGTGCTTTCTGGAGAGCAGTCTGATAACAGACCCTGTGAGGGTGATCCCATCTGGTTCCATCTCTGCCTTCCTTCTGCAGCAGCACTTTATTCAGATTACCACCATCATTGTCTTTGATGTATTCGTTTTGTTCCTCTTACCTCATCATGTCACACAAACCCTTGAACACATGAAAGACATAACAGTGTACACAAGAGCAGTCATGTCTGCACCATGTAGACTTCCCTCTCCTCTTTCTGTCACAAGTAGAGGGCAGTGTGCCATGAGCATGCAGGCATGCTTGCAGCTCCCCAGATCATCAGCTGGTGGGGCTGCCCTGTATTAATATCTCTGTGGGTACTGCTGGGCAGCTGCTTTGTTGAAGACCTTTTCAGGAGACAGCTGACAAAGTGGTGGGAGTGCCATCATCACCCATGTTGCTCATCTGGGTAGTCAGTGTGTGGGCACTGAGGAGGACTGGGTGCTGTGTGCATTCAAAGAGGGTGCACGGCTCTCCCCCAGAGTGATCCCTGGGTAGGGTCTGAGTGGGGAACAGCAGCTGCACTCCAAGGTGTGCATTGCTATTGAGGCTGGGTCTCCCATATGCCTTTTGCAGCAGGGGTTAGAAGGGTTGTGAGATCAAGTCCTGCTCCTGAGGGCATGGCAAACACCTTGCTGGAGCACAGATCTGTTTTCTCAGGCCCTCAGCACCTTTCTGTGTTCTCATTTGGTAGACTGCTTTCTCTGCAAAGTGCTTTGAGGTCATCTGGTGTTAACCCATCCCATTCAGAATGGCTCAAAACCTTCCCTCTTTCCAGCCTACAGGCAAGGTTCTAACCTCCTCAGCTGATCAGGTGTAATGTGCTGACCTTTGCTTTTCAAGGGCAGTAATCAGAGATGGCAGACGGTGTTGGCAATTGCAGTCTTCTGCGTTTTTTAGTTGACTGGAGAAGCCTCCATAAATGCATTGCATTGCACATTAATCTAGTGTTCATAGGTGTTGTAGGCATCTGTTTGTTGGATAATTCACTTCACACTACTCTTACTTCAAAGAAGAGTAGCTGCAAGTTTGTAAAGCTAGAAAACCCTTTGTTTCCTACCGTCCTTTGTTGCTACGGTCTGCTGGAGTAAGGGCACAATTAGCTTAAATAACATTTGCAAACAGAAAAAATGTAAAGCAAATAATTATAAACTAAATACTGAGCCAGCAACTTCAGAAGCCTGGTGGCACAGAGGGAGCCAAACCTCATTTTGACTTAAACACAGTTCCCAGTGAATACATTTTGTAAGTGCTTGATGCTATATGGCCATAATCAACATGTAAGTGAGGACTGGAGTAGCCTAAGATCCAGGATATGGTACATGTAGTCTCTTGATCAAATGAGCACCTTCAGTAAGAACCAGTGGTAAGCATGGGGAATTAAATGAAAGATCTCACCGTGGGCCAGTGAAGTAGTGGATTCTCCATCCCTGGAGATATTTAAAAAGAGACTGGATGTGGCACTCAGTGCCATGGGCTGGTAACCGCAGCGGTAGTGGATCAAGGGTTGGACTTGATGATCTCTGAGGTCCCTTCCAACCCAGCCAATTCTATGATTCTATGAAAAGGTGCTTCTTTGCATTATAACATTGGAGTTACTCTATAGCCTCTGGGTAGTAATTTGGTTTTGAAGCTCCTTTGGTATGTTTGTTATGAAACAATACACTGTAGTGTGCATGTGTTACACCTCTGATACAAATTCTTTCTACACCTGCTAAGGGGTGTTTCACGTTAAGTCTGCAGCTTAACAAATGCCTGCAACATTATCAACTAATATGGAAAGCAGCTAGAATAGGGCTATTGTAGAACTCTCTAAAGCAAAAACAGTATTAAGTTATACTTAAAACTGAATGTGTTTCCTTCCTTGCAATATTTATTAGGCCTATTCAGTGTTACGAACCAGAATTCTCGTGTTTCATCCAGGCTTTCCTGCTCAGCACACCCACAGTGTGGCATATGCGCTTCAGCCGGAGGCGCCCAGAAGCTGCAGAGGTAACAATCCCATGCCCAGTAAATCCAATGCGTTGGAGAGGTGTCATCTGCCACACTGAGCAGGTGCCACACTCTGTCATTTGATCCATGTGCATCCAGTCAGTGTCAGACTGAGTATGCCTGTGACCCTGGGCCAGCATATATATATATATATATATATATATATATGTATATATATATATATCTTCTTATATAGAGAGAAGAATCTGTTTGCATGGGCATGGCCAGGTTATCTAGGCATTTAGAAATCTCAGGCATTCAAGTTTACCCATTCATGGTCAAAATTGTAGCAAAAGAAAGAAAGGCCACATATAGTTAAACCCAGATTCATGTAGCCTTAGAATCAGGTTTCTCCACAGTCTCAGGTATAAATACTAAATGTAGTCCTATAGAGGATGTCCTGGGACTAAAGGAGGAAAGGTCTGAAATGCAACAGAATATGGTTTTATTATCACTTTAAGAGCCACCTGTTTTTCAATTTAGGGACCTCAAAATTTTTGCAGTGGAAGTGTGGATCCTTTTAGATGGTTTGCAGGTGTGAGTTGCTAGATAAGATACCCAAACACAATTTTCTTCGTCATCTTTCATAGGTGCCTTCAATATATTTTAGAAATCCTTGTATCCAGGTTTTGCAAATGACAAGCTGCAAAACCCTTCTTGAAAGACTGAAGAATTCAGCTGTTCAGCAACTATTGATGGATTAAAGGGGAAGGCATTATTTGTCCACAAAAAGAGGAACTGAGGATCATTTTTGGATTGATAGGTTGTAATATCTTTATAAGTTATATTGTTCCTGACTAGGACTACATAAACTAGGTTTAAAAGATTTAAGCAAGTTTAAAAGATTTACAATTTGAGGCCCAAAGGAACCAGTGGGATCATCAAGACCTATCCCCCACAATTGCAAGTGAACGGGGTTGGACATCAAATGCAGATACCCAGTTCTTAACCCTGAAACCACACTATCAACTTGTAGTATATAGGACAAACACCAAATATCTATACTTGTGGATTCTCATACTTTTGAGGTAATAAGTTAACTACAATAACTGGGGATTACTAAATATTACAGTGTAAGATATTCAGGATCATCAGACATCTTGTTCACTTTTGACAAAACCTACTGGAGTTTTTGATCAAGCAATATTCAATAAAGGCAACCAAAGGAAAGATTTAAAAGATTCTTGGAAATCCAGCATGATTTGAAAGAGACCAAAGAAAACAGAATTAAAAGAAATATATTTGAAATAGGTACAAACAAAGCATTAAGACACAAAATATACATTAGAGTATGTCTGGTTTTAAGATCAAGGATAGAAAATTAATTATGTGAGGCTTTTCAAATATCAGCATTCTTTTTCAGGAACAAAGCAACACTGTATTACTTAGCTGATATTTAGCCAGTATGTATTGGCACAGCACTTAAACTGAAACCTGCAGGTACATTTATTTGAAGTCAGTGGGACTTGTACAAATGCTTTAGTGATTATTGAGCAGGAATAATCTTCAGAAGAAGCAAACACTGAAGTCAAAATACTTGTTTTCCTGCATGGGTGCCAGGCAGTGTTATAGCAGCAGTATGCCAGAACTTCTCAGGTGGTCATGTTTTCAGAGGCAAGCCGGTGGTATCCCCTTTAAGTAGCAAGCTGCATGCAAACATCTGGGCTACCTCTGCTCTCATCCCAAGCATGTACGATTTCTTTGGCAGAACCAGTTATTGCTCCGGAAATTTCTGACAGGGAGGTGTGGATCCAGCATAGTGGTTAGGAAGGAGCTCGGTCTTCTGAGCAGACGCCAGGGCCATCTGGCAGGCCACAGTCCACACATCCAACATGAGACATTCTGCAGGGGAGCACGTAGTACCTGCCCTGGAGCCAGGGGCTGACTATCATAATAATAACAAATTCCAAACTTCATTTTAAAACTTTTCATATTGTTCCTATTGTAAAAGCATTGCAATGCAGGTAGTGAGAGGCACGGTAGAAGACCACGAGTTACTTATAGGTCTGATCAAGATCTGGTAGCAGAGATTGCCACAGGAGGGGCATCTACTGTGGGTTTGCCTGAACATTTCTGGTATACTGACCCCAGGGAAGAGGCTGGGATAGGGTTCCTTCCCTTGACTCTGCTGCCTCTGTTTGTTCCTTGGGAACACTCCTAAACCCATCAGTAGATGCAGTGTGAGAGGACAGGCAGCCTGGGAACAGTTGCTCTTGTTTATTTAGAAACCATGAAATGTCTCATGTTGGTAGGGACCTGAGAGATGATTTCTCTCATTGTTCTGTGAGCTGGCACTAAAGTGGAGCTGTCTGACTGATGTGGGGCTGATGTTATGTGAGGGCTGGGCTGTATCACTTCTGCACCAGGGATGCTAAAAAGAACTTCTTTTTATTACCAATAGTATTTCCTCCCTTAAAACCTCAGCTCTGTGCCTGTTAGCCGGCTCTACGCGATCTTGCTGATAGAGGTCACAGGTTGTGTGTCCCACTTGTCCATACTCACTTGAGGCTTTTGCAGTGTTGGGACAGAAGTAAATATTAAGGGTAAAGCCAGTTGTTACTGGGAAGCTGGATATTTACTCAGCATGGTATGGATTTGGAGGAGTACAACGCCTGAGAGAGGAGACAACAGGCACACATGTGCCTTGCACAGGCTTGGCTCCTGGCTTCAGACAGGGCACTACCATTTTTTTTCTCCCCCCATTTTACACTCTTAATTCCATAACTTCTTCAGATGCAGAGACTTCTTTGTGACTCCTTAGTTCCCACACAGACCAGTGCAGTAAGACCCTGGTGTAGTCAGGCTCCTGGCAGCTGCTGCAGGAGGTGTTGCAACATCTCAGGAGCAACCACTGACTATGTCTGCTCCTTAGTGTCTCAGAGCTGGGTGTTCAAAGCTCTGAATCAGAGGCAAGACCATATCCTTCTTCTGCTCCTTCGCTGCTCGACTGCCAGATGAGACACCTTTACCCAGCCCAGAGAGTCCAGAGGAGCTGCCCAGCCCCAGGTGCCAGCCCAAGTCAGAAAATATCTTGTGAACAACCTACTCAGACTGGGTGAAGAACAAGAGATTGTTGTGGACAGGTCAGCTTGCAAGGCGACTTCCTTTATTTTGCCCAGTCCATCTGACCTTGCTGTGTCCTCCTGCTCTCAGGAAAAAGACTTTATAGTGGCCTTCCAGTACCTGAAGGGGCTAAAGGAAAGCTGGGAAGGAACTTATTATAAATACATGTAGTGACAGGACAAAGGGGTAATGGCTTTAAACTGAAAAGGGAAGATTTAGGCTAGTCATTAGGAAAAAATTCTTTCCTGTAATGGTGGTGAGACACTGGCCCAGGTTGCCCAGAGGAGTTGTAGATCATCTCTGGAAGTGTTTAAGTGAGGTTGGATGAGGCTTTGAGCAACCTGGTCTCGTAGAAGATAACCCTGCTCATGGCAGGGAGATTGGAAATAGATGATCTGTAAGGTCTCTTCCAACCTAAACCATTCTGTGATTCTATAATCCTTCATGCTTTGCTCAGCCCTGAAAAAAATTCTATACCTAAGATAAGTTCTCCACACTATTTCAACAGACCTGTCTGACGTTAGTAGTAAGCCCAGTAGTAAGCCCAAGTATAAGAAGTCAGTAACTAGGAGAAGCGAAGCTGGAGAAGTTTTGGCAGGTAGTCCTTCTGGCACTTCAGGCTGTGTGAGGTAAGTGCAACAGCATTGAAATCACAGTTCATGAAGTCAAGTCTTGACAGCAGATTTTAAACTCAACCTAGGGCAATTAGCACCTTTTATATAACTAGTTTTAAGTTCATTCATGGGAAAACTCCCTAGGTGATCTTTAGGGTTCCTTCCTAACTAAAACATGCTATGATTCTCATTATTTCAGCTGGCAGCTATTACCTTTTTATTTCTCCCCTTTCTTGTTCTGGTGGGAGCTAGCATTTCATACCTGTTAGAAAGCAGGCAAGGGCTGCAAGGGGAGGCACTGCAAATCATGGTGGTATGAAAATACAAAGTACTCCACGTATGGCCATTACGAGCAACACATGGGAAGCACCAAAGTTAGCTGGTGATCTGCAAACACAAAACTTGGCTGCTCCATCAGAAGCAAATGCACCAGCAAGGTTAATGCCATGCCTTTTTCTAGTGCTGCCTTCTTGTCCCTGACTGGCATGAGTGGCTCTGACATCATCCTATAGGTTACTTAGCATTTTACCTTGAAAAGAGACAAGTGGCACTGGTGAGAGGCTCCATCTCTTAGGGCTCTCTGCATCAGAGGGGGGGACACAGCATGTCCTGGGAGCTGATGAGGCAGGAACTGAAGTAGTGAACTGGAACTGCATTAAACATTTAAAGATGAGCTGACCCTAGTGTCTTTGATGCTCTGTTTGCTAATGGATATAGCCATTGGTTTCCATTTCATTCTTAGACCTGCAGATTTTCATACAAGGCATGAAAGCTAAGTCATGCCTCAGAAAGCTGCGATTTTAGTTGTTTATATCCTGAAAACCTTTCAGCATAACTATTTTTAATACCTGCCTTTTCCTTAATGCCTGAATGATAGGCTTTGTTTTTTTATGAAAAATGTTTATCCTCAGCTGTCTTACTTCCCTCTGGCAAATGATTTAAGAAGAAATGTCTTTGTGAGTATACCTTTGGAAACTTCTTAAATAACCGGGAAAGAAAAGAAATTAAAATATTTTAGTTATGAAGGGCCCAGATTAAAGTACAAGAATTGTTTCTGAAAAAGGGCTATTTGATCCAATAAACCAAATCTGAGCTGTTGGATCTGATCTGGATCTGAATTTTCTAAGTAATGCTTACCAATATAATAAATTGGATTAACTGCCTCGAAATTCTACTTCGAACTAGAGTCTGAATGCTGCTGTTAGAACTTCTCTAATTGAAAGACATCAGTCCTTATGTGAAATATCCCGGTGATTTTATTAAACAGTTCACCTGGAGTTTTGATGTAGTAGCTATACACTGCCACATGCTTGAAAGCTACAGTGTAAAACAAAAATCTGATTTTATCATTTTCAGAATATCTTACAGGGCTTCTATCACATAACTAAATGATGTGGTTGGAAATTATGTGTATGGAAAACCAAAAAAAAAAAAACAGCAAAACCCACTTATATAAATTACTATTTTGAAGTTAATAGAATTTAAGCTTTTCTTGTAAACCTTGATAGACAGCGTGGTTAGAAGAGACAGTATTTAGCCTCTTAAATTCATGACTGAGCATCAAAATGAGTAACTGGATTTTTTACTCAAAAATCTGAAGATCCATCTGTTACCACTGAAATCAATTTGTGGTCAGCTACAAACAGGGTTTCTTGCTCTACCATGCTGGGCTGCTGCAACTGTGGGGAAATATTTGGCTTTAAAATAAATTTGTTGCTAGTGAAATAAAAGAGAATAGTTTAAAAAAATGTAATTGTGATCACATGGGGGACAGACAGAAATAAATAGTCTATTTTTCCCTAATGAAGACTGTTTTCTTGAGAATGCAATGAGCTTGGTTTGGATTCTCACTTAGACCTATTTTGTGTAGCAGACTATCTGAATTCTTTATAATTTATTCTTCTAAAAGGTGCAGGCATCCAGTCCTGCTGGCACTCCATCATTCTAATGAATTGTAAATGCAAAGACAAGCTCTGGGGTTTTGAAGTCTGGAGGACGCCCAGAGGAAGGCATGTGTCCATGCATGCCCAAAGCAGAGCTCTGGAGTGACTTTCTGCAGAGGATGTGGGGAAGCCTCTCAGGTGTGTGGCTGCAGGAGCCTGTGCCCATACTCACTGCCCAGGGGACAGGGTCTGTGCTTGGGGATGGGCAGGTCAAAACTTCAGGGTCCAGAGAGCAGCAGTGAGGTGAGAATTTCAGGTGGTGTTCAACAGGGACATCTCTAACCCGTAAGATTGTGTCAAAAGTATGATCTGTGTGTGCCCTAAAGGTTCAGAAAGCAACCAAACAGCTTGCGAACAGCAAGCAGAAAATGCAAATTTAATTAGTTTTCTTAAATTGTATTTTAAATTGGTTTTGTTTCTTCTTTTTTCTGTTGGACTCCTGGAGTTCAGGCCAATTGATGTTCATCAGGTCTGTCCCCTAGCTTATCACTCTTTCACATTCTAATTTGTGCCAGTCCAGTGATATTCTCTTCATCCCTCTTTTCTGGTCATGTGTGAAACTCCTGGCAGATCAGGATCTCTGCTTCAGGTGGACATAGGAGACAGAGAAGGTGCCCAGAGGCAGACTGGCACATGGTCTGCCATTGATATTCCCCACTCGTGATAAAAAGCAGACTCCTGCTCTGGTTGCCATCAGAGGAAAGGGTTCTGCCTCTTCCCTCCTGGGTGGTGAGGACCTTGGCACAGCACGGAAAGAGGGAGAGTGGAAAGGAGCTGCAGGAGAGCAAGATGTGCAGCAGCAGGATATAGGTGCTGGTTGCACCTCTTGCAGATGCTGGTGCCTGCCCCACACTCTGCCATCAGGGTGCTGAGTGGAGGTGATGGAAAAATGTGCACATGGCCACAGTCTGCCTTCAAGGAATTTCCCCAGGGGGTTGTATGGTCAGGAAACAACTTTCAGAAATGTATCATAAAACCGAAATGAAACCTCTTGACTTTGCACCCGTCTTGTGGATACTCATGGTGCTATAGGCTAAGTGGTGGGGCTCAGCTGGTCACACTGCCCCAGTGGGGGCCGTGAGTCTTTTCCCATGCCGTAAACAAGATACACAGAGGCCCTGTGTTCCCTGAGGAACACAGCATTTTGCATTTCCAAGACACATGGTCTTTTCCCTCAGGAAACACCTGCTTTGAGGTATGTCACAGGTGTGAACCAAGCTTGGCTAACCTGAGCACATGCTGTTGTGGCCTACCCCATCTTGTCCCATCTCATCACATCCCATCCGGTTCTATCCTAGGTGGCTTTCTATTTTTAAATTCTAATTCCTTCTCTCCCTGGAGCCCGGGACCACAGTCTATACAGAGGTCTTTACTGCTTTTATTGCCACAGTATCTGAGCATTTTCTTCTGGCACTTTGTACGGTGTGACCAGCAACTCTCATGTGTTTGTTCTCTCAGCTTCTCCACCAGAAGGCAAATGTTGTCAAAAAACCTGTTTGTTTTGAAAAAAAAACGTGTGCTTAACTAGATATTTTTCTCTGTGTGTGTAAACACAACATACATATACTCACATGCAAACTGCATGTGTGATGGGAAGGGATATTAACATGTGCTTCTCCCAGGCATGTGAAATCCCTGTGGAAAGCTCTGTCAGCTGCAGTCATGTCAGCACAGTCCATGCAGTATTAAAGAAGCAAAGCTGCTGGGCTGTCTACCTTCATTCTGAGACTATGAACATTTTCCAGACAGTCTTGGAGACAGGGCTAGTGAAGTATTCCTCAGTGGCATGGCTTTATTTGGGTTACAAACCAGCACTCATTGCCAAGACAGCCCCTCTGAGTCTGGTGATATTCATTAGCCATGCAGCTCAGGTCAGCACTGCTTTTGCCCCCAGCAGCACTTACCACAGTGCAGAGATCAAACAAGCACTTGGCACATGGTGACTGTGGTGCAGAGATATCTCGGCATGCTTGGAACACATCTATCAAGAGCCCATCAGGATAGTGTGGTCCTGCTGTCAGTCTTCTCCACCTTCCCTTCTGTCCATTAGCCTTTTACGGTCTTTATTCCTTGGTCAGTGGTTATTGCTTATTCATGTATGATGTTTGGTGGTATCTTCCTTAGCACTTATCTCTAGGACCTTCTTTCAACCCATCATGCCTGGCGTTAGTGCTGGCACTTCTACTTGGTTGCCCAAGGTTCTGCTTCAGCAGTTTTTTGCTTTCTTTTGTTTTAGGCTCTCAGGCTTTACATGCATAGTTATTGGACAGCTCAGTATGCCTACTGGGTCATGACTGGCACCTTGGCCTAGGCTGCTAAGTTAACTCTCACTTCACTCCTGGCTGTCGAGGTTTCCTTCAGACACCTGTGAGCCACTCCTAGTGACATCAGTCATGCTGATGACTATGCTTCATTAGCAGCAGAAAATTAGTACCAAGCCACATCTGATTGGTTTGACCCCTGTTGCTTGGGTTCATGGTTCAGTGGTTGCTGGGTCCAGCTGCACTTGATGCAGTACTGAGAGCACAGGCCCACACAGCCCAGTGTATGTTGAAACTTGGCTTTGTGGGGTTGTATAATAATTTAGATGCTGGCTGATTCCGGGGACTGGAGGTGTTCCTGAAACAATGCTGAATTATGGAAGCAAACTTGAGGTACATTGGCAGTCGAGTCAGAAGTGCCAAAAAGAGCATCAGTGGTGTTGATCACGACTACTTTGGGATTCCACAGGCAGAAGGTGCTGTTGCTTAGATCCACTTGCAAGGATGTATGGGGTGGCCTAGTAATGCAGCTGCCGTTGTATTAATGTGGTGTACCCTCATGGCTGTGTAACCTCATGTGTGATTGTAGGTGGGCAGAAACTCACTAGGGTCAATGGGTCCACCATATTTTCTCAAAAGTCTCTATGCCTACCCACTTCTCCCACCACATGCTTTGCTTCTCCTTCTGAGGTATTATCTCCAAATACTGAGGGTCACTGCAGGAGTCCTCTCAACAGAATTGGATATCTGCTGGGGAAGTTACAAGTGACAGGATAAGAAGTAACGGCCTCAAGTTGCACCTGGGGAGGCTTAGATTGGATTTTAGGTAGAATTCCTTCACTGAAAGGGTTATCAGACTTTGGAACAGGCTGCCTAGGGCACTATCCCTGGAGATATTTAAGTCATATAGACATAGTGCTTAGGGATATGGCTTAGTTAAGGTCTTGTCAGTGTTAGGTTCATGGTTGGACCCAATGATTTGTAGGTCTTTTCCAACCAAGGTATTCCTCTGATTCTGTCATAATTTCCAATGTTGGCTGAAGGGAAGAAAATTGACATCAGTCTTGCCCATAGTGCTGGCATCCCTCACAGTGACTCTCCCAACTGGCCTGATATTTCATCAGGGGATGAGCTGAGCAGATTACCCAGCTCCAATAGATACAATAGTAGGTCTTGCACTCCTCAACCCTGATTACAGCTTTGAGCATTTCTTGCATGGTATATGTTAGAGCAGTGAGATTAACAGGATCAGTGATGCTGCTCACTTTCCCATCTTCTGGCTGCAGCAAGTCCATGTGCGATTGTTGCCTTTAGCATGGATATCTGTAAAACAAAGTGAAATTCACTTTTCCCAGTCCCAGACTCCACAGTTAACAGGATCCTGCTTCCGATGTGCCACTTACATTACATCAAGGTACAAGAAGGAAGATCTTGGCCATGGTTGGGGAAGATCAGGTTTAGACGATCTAAAGAGCCTGAAGGTGCACAAGTCCATGGGACCTGATGAGATCCATCTGCACACAGCTCCTGAGGGAACTGGGGGATGAAGTTGCAAAGCGCTTTCCATCATTTCTGAGAAGTCATGGCAGTCCAGTGAAGTTCCACTGACTAGAAAAGAGGAAACATGACCCCCATTTTCAAAAAAGGGTAAAAAAGGAAGACCCAGGGACCTACAGGCCAGTCAGTCTCACCCTCTGTCCAGCAAGATCATGGAGCAGATCCTCCGCAAGGTTCTGCTAAGGCACAAGGAAAGGATGGAGGTGGTTGGTCATAAGCAGCATGGCTTCACCAAGGACAAATCATGCCTGATGAATTTGGTGGCCTTTGACAATGGAGTAGCAGCATTGGTGGACAAGGGGAGAGTGAGTGATGTTATCTGCCTGGACTTGTGCAAAGCATTTGACACTATCCCTCACAACAACTTGGTCTCTTAATTAGAAAGCTATGGAGTTGATTGATGGACCACTTGGTGGATAAGAAATTGTCTAGATGACTGCATTCAAACAGTGCTGTTTAACATCTTTGTTGGTGACATGGACCGTGGAATTGAGTGCAACCTCAGCAGCTTTGCTGATGACACCAAACTGTGTGGTGTAGTCAGCATGCTAGAGGGATGAGATGCCATCCAGAGGGACTTTACAGGCTTGAGAAAAGGGCCCATGCCAACCTGATGAAGGCCAAGTACAAGGTCCTAGGCATGGGTCTGGCCAATCAAATACAGGTACAAATGCAGTTTAGGTGGAGAATTGAACGAGAACAGCCCTGAGGAGAAGGACTTGAGGATATTTGCTCATGAGATGCTCAACATGAGCCAGAAAAGTGTATATACAGTCCAGAAAGCCAACCACATCCTGGGCTGAATCAAAAGAAGTGTGGCTGGCAGGTCAAGTGAGGTGATTTGCCCCCTCTACTCTACTCTTGTGAGACCCCACCTGGAGCATTCTGTCCAGTTCTGGGGCCCCCAACATAAGAAAGACATGGATCTGTTGCAGCAAGTCCAGAGGAGAGCCACAAGAATTATCAGAGTGCTCAAGCACCTCTCCTATGAAGACAGGCTGAGAGAGTTGGGGTTGTTCAGCTTGGAGAAGAGAGGCTTATGGCAACCTTATAGCAACCTTCCTGAATTTGAAGGGGGGCTACAAGAAAGCTGGAGAAGGGCTTTTTATAAGGGCATGGAGTGACAAGGCAAGGAGTAATGGCTTTAAACTGGAAGAAGGTAGATTTAGGTTAGACAACTAGAAGAAATTCTTTACTGTGAGGGTGGTGAGACCCAGTGAGGTGGTAGAAGCCCCATCCCTGGAAGTGTTCAAGACCCAGTCTGCATGGGGCTTTGAGTGAGCTGGTCTAGTAGGAGGTGTCCTGGCCCATGTCAGGGGCTTGGATCTAGATGATCTTTAAGGTGCCTTCCAATCCAAATCTCTCTATGATTCTATGAAAATTGCCTGCTTTCATTGCTTTTCCCAGTCCATAATGCTATGCTAGAGTAGTCCATGAAAAAACATGTATTTCTGGTCCCCCCACTGTTTTGTTGTGCAGGGGAGCCTCTAGGGTGTGACAGCTTCAGGGAGAGGCCCATCTTCCTTCTTATATGCAGATGCACTGCACGTTAGCAACTTTTTGCAATGACAGAGTTAAGATCCTGCTGTCCTCATCTCCCCTCTGTTTTGTGTTTCTGCTGAGGATATGGATGTGCACCTTCAGAGGCAGTGTCCTGTCTTTCTGTCCTTATCACCACATGTGGTTAGGGTACATGCACTGCCTGGTCTCCCATCAATGTTCCTGTCTGTCACAGTGCTCATTAGGGAAATGTGGCAATGAGCCTTTACCTAAGGAGCTGTGTCTGTCTCAGCACCAAATGAGTTGAGAGCCTTTGTAGCTCAGTGGAGGTACCAACTTCTGGTCAGGTGCAGTGTTAGATATCACCTTTCCCAATTTTTGCAGTTTTTCATGGGGTATTTTTAGGGGTCCTTCTGGGGATGGAGCTCACATCCAAGCAGGGCTGGGTGCATGTCAGTGGTCTGTTATGTGGGTGGACACTGAGGAATAAAGAACATAAAGCATCCTCTTAGGTCTTACAGCAATGGAGGTGAGTTCTCAAGTCTTGATTTTTGGACCAGTGAATTTAAAAAAAAAATCTTGCTACTACAGTGTAGTTTATGTGTTTAAGAGACAATTATTAGTAATACAACACGAGAGTACCCACACATGTGCTTCTGACAGCCTGGCCTTCCATTAAATTGCTGTATTCATTAAAGCAGATAACACTGAGGGATTTAATCCATGGCTAGTTTAAAAATTTCAAAACACAGTGTTTCCTATATCATGCTGAAAAGCTGAAATGTGATAATATTTTGGAACACATTTCAGTTTCACTCTCCTTGAAGAGGTTCATTCTGCTAGTATCAAAACTTTTCATTGACTTCAGCATTTGACTTAAATAATTTATCACTGGTGGAGTATATAGGAAATGAAAAGTTAAATAGATATTTTATCTTCCTAAAAATAAAATGCATTAATAACATTTCTCTTGAAAATCAACATAATACTTCTATTTTGACCTATTTCTACTCAGTCTATGCAGCATCTTCTGATACAAAATACTTCCATGAGAAATTTCTTGGAAGCTCTGATAATAATTGTCCCTTAAGAGCAGTAAAAAGTTGGGCATTCAGTCAGGAATAATAGCACAGCTTGATACCCCAGGAAACTCCTCTTTCTGTCCTGCCCAAAAACCTTATTTGTTGGTATCTTTGGCAATACTAACTGCTGCTGATGTGAAAAGACAACAGTTAACAATTTTAATCACAAAATTGCATTAAAAGAACCTTACCATTTTGCTGCTTTGCTGGGAACAGCCTGTCTAACCTCTCTGCAGTAGCTTCATCCACCCTATTAACTAGTATTCATATCATGACATGCTTTCCCTTCCCTCAATTTTGACAGATCAAATATTGAAAGATGTGCTGGAGTGCTACCAAGTAGTAGCAGATGGATGCAGAGATATATGCTTATCTGTTCATTTTTCCCCAGATGAGTTCCCACAATGATCTAAAGTATTCTGAATTCTCACTGATTTCTGAGGGTCCTAAGAGAGTGCTCTGAAGTGATGGACAGATCAGTTTGCATGTCTCTTGATGGTTTTGATCCGTGAATGGACAAACTCAATGACAAATCCTTTTTTTTTCTTTCCCAAACAGCTAATATGCCAGGGGATTATCCAGACCAGTTTGATGAGGTAGTGGACTTTATTCAAGCCACCATTAAAAGGCTGAGGAGGTCACCGGATAAACAGACTCCAGTTTTTTCTAGGCGGGAGAGAAACCGGCAGAATGCAGCCACAAACATAGAGAATTACAGCAAAAAGGGAAGGAGGAATCAAAAGGGAAAAAATCGGGGATGTGTCTTAACAGAAATACATTTAAATGTGACCGACTTGGATTTGGGATATGAAACCAAAGAAGAGCTAATTTTCCGGTATTGCAGTGGATCTTGTGATGCAGCTGAGACCACCTATGACAAAATTTTAAAAAACTTAACCAGAAAGAAAAAACTAGTCACTGACAAAGTGAGGCAAGCTTGTTGCAGACCCACAGCCTTTGATGATGACCTGTCCTTTTTGGACGATAACTTGGTTTACCACATACTGAAAAAACATTCCGCAAAAAGGTGTGGATGCGTCTGACGGCTGCACACCAGAGGCAGCGCCAGTTTTGCATTCCTGCTGCGATGCAAAGATGGGGATCAATGTTCCTGGGGATATGTCTGCTCAGAGCAGAAAAATGAGGACCAAGAAGGCAGAACAAAAGGTCATGAGAGCCTGGGGGAGGGAGCATGGGGAGGGGAAGGAGAAAGCTTTTGGCATCCTATGGAAAAGTAAATAAAATCTCAGGTGGAGATGCCGATGGCTGGATGGCGTGCATGCTCCCTTACCCATTTCACACCGTCCACTGGCAGTGAGACTCAGATCCATGAGCAAAGTGCTTAAAAACACAACCTTGCCATACTACACTGTGTTGCAGTTACACCATTCATGCCAGGAAGCATGTAGCTTAGGAGTACCTTACTCATGCCTTTTGCCCTCAGTTTTACTGAAAGACACATTGTGCTACTGCTCATCAAAGGGCGGTTCCTAAGCACTTAGGAACAACTTAGGACAATTTCGGGGGTATAATAAGGTCAGCTTCCTAACTAAAATGATATTGGGGATATATAAAAATTCTCAGGCTTAAGGTCTCTAGGGCCAGTATCGAAATGATGCAGAACAGTTCCTCTTGCTAGTCAAGTCTGGTTATTTCCATCTTATGTTTCTTAAAAAAAAGTGTAGGATTTCATTCTTCTGCTACTGATGAGAGTAAGTTGAGTTTTTAAGCACTTCCTCCTTGTATAGTAAGAGAAAAAACAAGCCCAGCCTACACAAAATGCGTTTCTTTTGGTTTACAAAGGACTGAAGTCACTTGAGTAACTACATTTCTATTTGGTCATTGTGAGTGAGCAGAGACTACTTGATGCAATGCATCCATTCAGAGACATAAATATACAGAAGATATTTATTGAGATTAAGTTATTATTATTTATTACAGTTCAGTAATGAGTCTCCTTTCCTTATTTATTAAAGCTTTTCTTCAAAGGTGCCAAAGTAGAAGGTGCTTGGAAGATACAGAGAGATGATGAAGTTGGGAACAATGGTCCATGCTTTTAAATGAACGTGTTAACTTGAATGCAAAAAATCACTTACTTTACCTTTTTTTCTTTTAAACAAAATCCTGATTATGTTCACAAAACGTAGTGCCAAAGCCTGAAGCCCTCGCTCCTGTTCACTAACACTTTTGGAAATTACTGCAGTCATAAACTCGCAGGAACAGCAATGGCTATGGACAAGTGAGGGTCACAGGACTTGGCTCAACATTAGCAATTTTTTAGCAAAACTAATTCTAGTCATATTTTAAATGTAGCCACATTTTTTTCTCACACTTTTTGCCAACTGACCTCATATAACTATTGACAAATGGAAAATAATCACATTTAGCCTTATAATTTCTTGTTATATTTATTTAAGCTTTTCCTTCCATATTTCCATACCGAAGAGGTGAAATCCCTCTTATTAGTTAACCCTGGATTTAATATAGCCTGCAGGTAAAGAATTGTGTTACATAACCAAAGTGTTTTGTTTAATTTGCTGAAACGTCACAGGATCATACCCATGCAGCAGAACAATCTGAGTTTCCTTGGGATGGGGGAGCTTGTACAGCAAAAGTGTTCATTACCTGACTGCTAACACCAGCTCTCGTTCTGGAGACATTCTTTCCCAAAGGAAATCAGCAGTGCAGATCACTAGACATACCTGACAACCAGTGAAGCGTTCACTCCCACCAAAAAAAAAAAAAAAAAAAAAAAAAAAAAAAGAAGAAAAATCGCTCTACTGATGGTCCAACCTTTTATCTCATGCATGCAATTTCTCTCCATACTCATTTTGACTGGTCTGGGGCTTCTCGGGCACCACAGAAGAAGGTACTAGAGGTCAAAGGAGTTCAGAACAGGCATAGAAGGATGTACCAGGTGTATGAAACATAATCCAGCCCCAAGCTCTGCTGCTTTCCTGGGCTGAGGGAGGGCAGCCCCAGAGCCCACCAGTGCCCTGTGGACATCTTATCCTCCACATTGGGCAAGACTGGTACAGCTGATGCCACCACCAGTATCAGCATGATTTGGGCAGCAAAAGCTCACTGAGGTGAGGGTCAGCTGTGCTGCTGGGTGGCTGACCAGGCACAGCACCCAGAGGTGTGCTTGCATCTATCAGCGTTGCTGAAAATCTGCCCAAAAGCATTTTATGAGCAGCTTGAAGAGGCTCCAACCAAAGCAAATCACTATGTTCAAAATATAAAAGGGTAAAGTTTGTGATTTTTTTTTTTTTTTTTTTTTTTTTTTTTTTTGACCTTAATAAAGACAGGAGTGAGCTTCTCTGGAGATTTTTACTTCACCTGTGATTTTTGTCTGAGTCATTTGTGTTAATCAACCAAAGTTCTCTACAGACTTTATTTTTGTACAATATTCATTTTATAACTTTTTACAAAATAAAACCCATTTCTATTGTTACCTGTTTGTTGCTTTTGCTTCTTCCCCATTCTACCACTTCCAAGTTACAGTATTGCCTGGTTGCCAACACACGTGGAGCAGTGCTGAGGAGCCAGCAAGTCCTTTATGCAGTGGAACTTTCATCTCCAGTTTCAGCAGTGTCAGAGATGTGGATCAATATGGATCGGAGATGCCTTGTAGCTTCTTAGCAGGACATAACATTAATGGGCTACTGCAATAAATAGCTTGAAAACACATGGTAAACAGAGACACAGTCATCAAGCCAGTGGCAAGCTTAAAGCACGGTGCTACCCAAGTTGTCCCTTGCCCATGAGGTGCTGCAGTGGCTTTGTGGTTGCCTTGGCTATGAATGGCCACATTCGCTGCACTGAGAGATTTGCATTCTTGCTTTGCTAACCCAGACTTTACATCAGCTGGACTAAATTCCACCCACTTTGGCAGCCCTTTTCCTTTCAACTTTAAATTGGAAAATACAACTTAAGGAATTTTCTTTTCCACCACCATCATGGGTAGGTTTTGCAACATCTTCTCAAGTGTTCCATGTTAAGCACTGCAGTTCCCATCACAGAGGCGATAAACACGTGCAGGTTTCTGACACTGGGCTCTGTACTCCTCAACACTGCTGGAGAGGAAGGGAGAGCATCTGAGCAGAAGATCAAATACTCTTTCTCTTAATGTACAGCATATGGATGCCTTGGTTTCATTTGTGCCGAGTGAAGCCACGCACACAGCTCTATCCCAGCTGCTGGAATCCAAAGCAAAGCCCACAAGCACTGCTTTTGAAGCACTCAGTCTTGAAGGATTTCCCCCTGGTGTGCCACTGCCTCAGCTCCTTGCAGCAGAAGCCTGTTCACTGTGCACAGGGGCTGTGGATTGCAGGCTGGTTGAGTATGGCACACATTAAGGTTTTGGTGTGAAAAAACACTCCACGTTCAGCAGATTAATACCTGATCTTACAGCCCAAACCTTCTGTCACCTCTTCCACGGATGGGGAAGCACAAGCCCAGCACTGAAGTCTTGCTTGACCTTATCAAATGCTTTGAGTAGATCACATAATAGATGGCAGGAGCAGGTCTGCTTCCATGGAGCTGTTTTACCCTCCTTCTCCAAACTTCTTGCAGAGGATAATAATGGAATTTTTGCTATTGCAGCCCCAGGCTCATTACTGCTTCTCTGGCACATTCAGCCTCATTTATTTGTTAAAGTAAGGCTCACAATACTTCCCTGGCATCCTGCATGCATTAAAGCAGCTTGAAACTTTCATCTTGCAGGTTGTGTAATAACTTTCAAAAAGGAATTTAAAATTTCATTTTTTACTAGGAAGTGCTGGGACACACAATATGTAGTTGCTTGTGTAGCAGGGACATCCCTACTCTGGGTCCCTTTTGGCAGGAGATGTCCAGAGTTAAAGAAATTATTTACAAGGGAGGGATGGACTAAACTTCTTAATTATTTACACTTACTTAATACTAAAATTAGGAACACATTCAGTTTTACTACTTGACATCTTGATAAGGAGTTGTATTTTTTTAAATTTTATATTATGCTTTGTTTCATCAGTTAGCACGTGCTGTCAGACAAGAAGGGATTATTAGAGACCTGGGGCAAATTCTGAACATTTAAGAAAAAAAGCAGGTATTATGCAGGAGGTCATATTTAGTGATGCAATTTGGAAATCTTGTCTTCAGAGCCTCCTTCCGAAGGAGTTCCAGCTGTGTACATCCCACAGGCAGGGCATCTAGAGAGAAACTGTAATAACACCAGGTCCTTCTGTAAACTGTCCCTGTACTCCATCTCACGGCTGTCTGGTAGTGCTGGTCTCAGTGCAGAGAGGATGAAGGAGGAAAAACTGTGTTTGATTTTGGGTTATTTCACCTCTGCCCACAAAAGGAGGGAAAGGCCAAGGGCAGCCACTGTCTCTGTCAGGGACAATACAGGAGGAAACCAGCAACAACCCTGATCCTTGCAATCTGGATGGCTAACCAAAAATACAGAGGAAAATATCAGGACGAAGAAAACAAATGGAGCTGACACATTGTATAAATAGGTCCTCAAATGTCATGCATGGCTGGAACAAAGATGTTTTGTTCCAAAGCAAGAGACAGCTTGAAATGTCTCAGAAATACACATTGAGAAGTTTGCTTATTTGGAACAGAGCTCTTCTGATGAAAAGGTTAATTGTGTTGCAATGAAAAAGAAAAAAGGCAAAGGGGAGGCCAGGCTTGCACTCCTCACCCTAGCAGAATTTCCCACTGGCTTGAAGTGAGGATTTTCTATAGCAAACATCACAGGACTGAACTACTAAGGTTACAATAAATTATACAGCAGGTATATTCATGGGTCAGTAAAAATAGCTAAACAAACCATATATTCTAGCAGTACCTCCCTGGCAGGGAAGCAGCAGCAGCAGGAGCCAGCGAGAAATTTCCTTGGGCAGATATTGAGCACCAGTACTCCACAGAATCACAGAACCAACACAGAAAAGATCTCTAAGATCACCACATCCAACTGTCAACATCCTCCCCTATTAAAATATACATATCAATATCTGTATCACCCACTAGAGCATGTCCCAGAGTGTCTCATCTACATGGAGTTTTAATATACCCACAGATGGTGATTCCACAACTTCCCTGAGCAGCCCATTCAAATTCCTGACTGCTCTTTCAGGAAAAAAAATCTTCCTCAGATCCAGTCCAAACCTCCCTTGGTGCAACTTCATGCCAGTTCCTTTAGTTCTATCATTACTCACTAGAGAGAAGAGGCCAGCACCCATCTCTTTACAACCTCCTCTCAGGTAGCTGTAAAGAGGAGTATCTCTCAGCCTCCTCTTCTCCAAACTGAATGTTCTGAATTCCCTCAGCCTCTCCTCACAGGACTTATTCTCCAGACCCTTCATCAGCTTGGTTGCCCTTCTCTGAACTTGTTCCAGAACCTCAATGTGTTTCTTGTAGTGAGGAGTCCAGAACTGCTTATGGGGGGGTTGTGCTGTTCTCTGTCCTTATCTTCCAGCTCAGGGGGGATGAATACCCTGGGAGTGGCTGGTCTAACTAATGAAGAATGAGGCAAAGAAGGCATTAAGCATTTCAGCCTTTTCCTCATCCTTGGTTGTTATGTTCCCTACCCACCCCCCCGCACCCCCCGGCATCCAGTAAGGAATGGAAACTCATCCTTGCTCTTTTTGTTACTGATGCATCTGTTAAAACTTTTTTGTTGTCTTTTCTGGCAGCAGCCAGATTGAGCTCCATCTGGGCTTTTGTCTTCCTAAAAGGTCTTCCTTCCTTTTGTCTTTTCTCTACATGATCTAACTAGACCCCTGTACTCACCTTGAGATGCTTGTCCCTTTTTCTAAAGGACGTAAACTCTCATTTTTTTTCCTAAGTCCCCATAAAAGCTTCTTGTTCAGCCATGACAGTCATCTTCCCTAACATTTGGTCTTACAGCACATGGGGACAGTCTGCTCCTGGGCTCTTCAGATTTTCTTCTTGAGTAATGTCCAGCTTTCCTGGACCCCTTTGTCCTTTAGGACTTCCTCCCAAAGCACTCTCTCTCAACCAGTGTCCTGAACGTTGATATTTTCTGTTCTGTTTTCCCTTATTTTTGCAGTATTTCCTTCCAGGTGCTGGATCAGGAATTCATTAGAGACATGATTTCAGAGGCAACATATTGCATCCTTTTGGGAATCACCTTCATTTAACACTGAAGCTTTTGCTAAATACCAGGTCATATATACCAGGACACATAACAAGGAACACAGCAGATCTCCACCCACTTACCTCTCCAGTTCTTATCTCTATCCTTTAGACCCTAGATCATACGCAGACCCTTATCTCTCCTTCCTCTCCAGCAATCCCTTTGGAAATGCTAATGGGGACTTGTCAGGTGTCAGGGGTATGGGGAGGAGGGGTTTGCAAAGGTGACTTGGTGCCCACACCCTGAGGACCAGTCCAAGAGTGTCAGAGGGTTCCAGTGGAGGGGATTCCTCCATCCAGTCCCTTACACTTCCACAATGAAGAAATGAAGACCATCTAAGGGGCAGATGTTTGAGAGGAGCTGAAGAAAGTCCTGAAGCAGAGTATTCTGATGTTTATCTAGGAGGTCAGATTCTGCTAAAAGCCATTTTTTTCCCTGTCAAGGATATCTGGTTTCATTTCAGCTACAAGTAGGAACCTCATTTAAGGAACTAGAACAAGTCACTGTTAATAAGGTATTTTTGCAAGGAGTGTGGAAACCTTGCCTTCTGATTCTGGCAACTAGTAGAACAAAATCTGGACTAGTTAAAACAAGTTATCAAAACTCTTGAAATTTGTTCTGTTTATCTATTAAGAAGGGCTTGGTAAAACCTTAGGTTTCTTTTTTGGTGTCAGTGAAAAATGACCATTATAGGACAATCCAAGTAAGCCTGGAAATAGACTGTGGTTTATATTTGACTGTGAGTAAGTCTGTATGTACTGGGCTATATGAACCAGTGAAGCATCTCTATGCTATGGTATCCCTTTGGCTAGCTGCTCTGGGGACAAGGTTTTAAATCCCTTTAAATCTCTGTCTGTTCTTTTAGAATAGATGTGATATTGGTCATATTTAATGTAAAAACATCTCTCATAGATTTTTCCCATATGGCATCAGTGACATGTTATTTCACTATATTACATGCTTTTCTTTTGCACAAAGTGAATAATGCAAAGCCGAAAATTATCTCCCTATCCCATCTGGCTGAAAGAGAAGTGGAAAAGAGGAGTGCCCAGACTCAGGGGCCACAGGGATGCTATTTTATTTAAGAAAAGAAAATTCATAATAATTTTCATGCATTGCTTTAATTTACCCATCTTATGATAAACCAAAAATCTCTGTCTTCTTTGACACTACAGACTAAAATTACCTTAAAATTACGTTGTGTGAAGATTCTTGAACAAATATGGTAAAGCCTCTCTTAAAAGCAAAGGTAATCCCTCTGAGCCCACATGGTCTCAGTCATGTTTATTCACCTCTCTAAGTCTTACAGCTCATTAAATACTGCTATGGCTTAGCTAGGACAGCCACAAAATGTACAGTTTTATGGCTGAGTCTGTTCTCTGGTGCTCATTTAATCATAGGTTTTATTGTCAGCTCTTCTCAAGTTGTCAAGCATTGTTCCTTATGAGGAGAGACCTGCTTTCTGTAACACACATCCCCTCCTGTCCCACTCATCATTTGGTAGTATTGCCTTTCTTTTCTCTAGCCTGCTGATGACATTTATGATTGGTTGGTGTTGTTTTGTTTTGTGTCTTCTTGGGTCTTTTTGGCTCTTTTTTTTTTTTTTTTTTTTTTTTTTTTTTTTTTTTTTTTTTTTTTTCTCTTTTCCACTTTTTAGTGCTTTGGCTCAATAATTTCTCACACTCTAGAAATGGCCCAGATGATGTCTTGATCTTTATAGCCATCCTCATCCAGGAGTAAAAGGCATCAGTGAGAACTCCCTGTCTTTACTGCTTTTGCCTTTCCTCAGGAGGCCCAGTGGAAAATCCCTTTCCTTCTCTGCTCAGTAACACAAATGGAGAAGCTGCATGTGCTGTGGTCCGTGGCACCCGTGTGCTGCTCTCCATCCCCAGCCTCTGCTGCCCTCCCTGGACATGGACACTGACCCTGGCCAACAAGACCAATACAATGGAGAGAGACAAACATCTGCCCACATTCACACCCCAAAAAAGTTTGCTACCAGTGGCATAATGGTGCAAGCTGGAGGGACATAAATATGTAGTGGCCTCTATTGCACAAAGGATTTGACAATGCTGTGAGGTTGTCTGCATCCAGGCTGGGAATGGAATGGGACAGAACAGGATGGAATGGAATGAAATAGAACAGAACTATTCCAGCTGTAAGGGACCAACAACAATCATCCAATCCATCTGATTGACCGATCCAGGGATGGCCAAATTAAACCCTGTGAGCTTTTTCCAAGGCACAACACACAGGAATCAGGGAGGAGAGATGCCAATTCAGTGGTTAATAGCCTCATTTAGACCTACAGGGATTCACACAGTCAACTGTTTAGCAAGAAAAACAAGAACCAAGCAAATAATCTCTTCTTGGAATTCTATTTTCACATTTTCACATACTAACTGAAAGAAGAGTAAAGATTGTCTGGTTTTCTTATGATTTTTTAAACCCAGTTGTTTGTTCCTCCTTTAGAAGAAGTCAGCTCAGCAAAAGGGAAACCTTTTGTGATAACTCATCCGTTTGCCCAGTGCTTCCTACAGCAAGTAATGAAGGGAGTTCAGTTCACCTATCTTGTGGATCTCACACAGCACATCAGGCTATTCAGCAAGGCTGAAACAAAGTGCTCTGGCATTACAGAGGTGAAATATCACAAGTTTTGAAAGAAATCCTTAGCTATCCACTCACGGAAATTCAAGTCCAATACTGGTCTGCAAGTCAGTTGTGTCCATCCTGACAAGTCCTGAGATCAGCTGATGGGATGCCAATTAGTGTTTACATATTCACAATTTTTGGGACATCTTAAAAAAAAAAAAAAACACAACAAAACAAAGCAGAAAAAAAAGCCACTTCTTTCTCATATTTAAGACTACAGAACTGGCCTGCTGAAGACAATGGAGGATGGAAACAACTTTCACATCATTAGTTGAAGAGGAGCAAAGTCTCACAAATATAAATTCTTGATACAGTGTGAAGTTACAGTTTTAGTCTCATCACCACTGTGGTTTCTAAAATGTTCTCCAAAAGCTTAACTCTTGCTCTAGGCTGTTGTGCTGCCAAGAATTCCAGAAACTGCTCAGCTAACAGGATGGGGAGTGCACTGAGAAAGCAGTGAGGTTCTTGGAGCTGGGAGGCCAGGCTGCAATATCAGTATTTCAGTCCAGCTGAAGAAAACCCTCTTTTAAGAATGTTACAGAGAGCAAAAATTTTTGTTTGTTTGTTTCTTTGTTTCCTGACCCCAGCAGGGGTCTGGCTGAGAGGAACCCATTTCAGTCCCTGAAGCTGTGTGCATCAGCTTTGCAGACTTGCCAGCTCTCTTTGCAAGATGGCCTTCAACATGTGTACACATGGTATCTGGCAATAATAATTCAGAGAAAATGAAAAATGCTTCTCATTCACTGCAAACAAATGGGTACAGTGAAATCCCAGGCAAACTTTTCCAGAGCAGGCAGCTTTCTGGATTAAAAAAGAAAGGAGTGAAATAGAGAGTGTAGGGGCCCAGGGGACCCCTGACAGGAAACGCGTGGGAATGGTTACTTCAAAGAAGGGAGTAGATATTTAGGAAAAAAGCAAGTTTGCAAATCAAGCCTTTGCTTTCTGCTCTGGAAGAGCGGATGCTCACTCATGCAGTGCAAACCACAGCCACTGTCAGCACCCTGATCCCAGTCTAGATCCTTGTTCTTCATCACCAATTTATCCTCAAAACAATTCTGGCATTTTAAAGCCCTGTGACTTTTCAAGTCTGGGCACCTTGTGAGGAATAAACAGGCTTTCATTTACTTCTGTGTTTCTTCCTTGAAAAAGTTCTGTCTGCCAGGGCCTGTGATACCATAACTTGAGGCCACGGGAAAGTAAAATCCAAGGAGAGATTTCAGAGGGCAGCCCCAAACCTGGTTCAAACAGGGATGTTGCAGATGAAGGCATCGAACAGCACGTAACTGCTGATGCCACTCAGAGTCACTTAGTGCGTGCGACTGTACAAAATTTGAGGAAACCAATATGCCTGTCTCTGCATCCACCCATTTATTTGATGATCCTCCTCAGTCTTCTCGGATATAAAACTGGCAACTATTGAGAAAAAGTCTCAGCATGTAGGTGGAAATAAGTATGGCATATATGCTACTGCCAAGTGTGAAAAGGCTACAGTAGGTAACACAGGTGACCAAATAAACCACTTTTATGAAAGATATGATAGGACATGCAGTTGGAGTTGCTTTGTATCTGGTCTGAAAGACAAGGGACGTTATACGTGTAGATCAAATTTAATTCTCACCTGTGCCATACATGTATTTATATATACACACCGCTGGTATATACAGTACATAGATTTCAGAAATTGTCTTAGCAATAGGAGCTCAGTGCAAACATAACCAACCTAATAGTCAACAATCAAAATCAACAGCTCACCTGATCACTCCTAACCAGTCCCAAACTGATAGATTCATCAGAGCATGTCTATTTTCAGTGGTCGAAAAGCTATGAACGTGCTTTCCTGAAGGTTTACAGGGAGTAAGAGCTGGCGGCAACATCACCTGGGAGTCATGATGGGAGAAGTTTGGTTGGAAGTTGTTTTGCTTTCTCTTGTAAAAGCTCTGTTGTGTTTACTTCACTGAAGTTTAACTTGGCTATGATTTCATTACTCCTGAATTCATGCTGCCCCCTGGCCAAGCCAAAGAATAGCTAAAGGCTCAATAAAGATGAGTGACATCATTAACCCAATACAGTAGCTATTCAGATCTACGCTGTGGTCTCCTTACATAATCACCTAATTTTAGCTACTGAGTGAGACACATACAGTACCACAGTGTATTATGAGCTCTGAATAACTGTCTAATATCCAGAGGTTTTTCCAAGGTTCTTTTATTTTCCTAGTTTAAAAATTATTTCCTTGCGCAAATCTCAAGGTGCTACTTTCCCTTCAGCAAATCCTCTCTTCAAAACAAATTCAACACATCTGCTGCTCCTGATCACCTTTACAAATAATGAGCTGGTCATGGCAATTGTAACGGTGTTCATGACTCTAATATACAGCACAGGACCATGGGATTTTATAATGGCAGATGAAAGAAATCAGTAAGTTGACACAAGCTTTGATTTAAGCACAAAACACACACGCTCAAGGAAAGGCACTTGGTTAGCCTGTTGCTGTTTCTGCTTGTAGTTTTACAAAATAGCTGTGAAAATACTTTATAAAATAGAAATATTTTTGGTCATTGACTTCTTTTTTGCTATGTGCTACGGGAGCAGTATCTGCAAGCCCCTTTCCCTGCAATCAGAAACAGCAGTAATAAACATTACTGATGCCATTTATAGGTATAAACTCCAGATACAACTAGAATGTGGTAGCTTAGACATGCTAGGGATAATGTTGGAAATCCCTCAGATTCCACTTTTGAAAAAGAAATAAGGAAGAGGGACTTTCATTGCAGGAATTCCACATAATATTTCCCCCTGGGCTCTGTGGATGCCTTCCAGGTAAGGTGCAGATGATGCTCACTGCACGTACAGGCTCCTGTCTTGGAGCCTGTGCAGTGGTGTTTGAGAAGTCAGAGAGCCACAGGGGAGGCTCCTGTGAGAAGCTGCTAGAATGTCCTCTATTTCAGTCCTGGATCCACCTCTGCCAAAGGCTGAGCAGGTATGGGAAGCTGGATGCACCTCTGTGAGTAACATATTCAAGAGAGGCAAGGGAAAACTGGGGAGAAAAAAAAAAAAAGGAGAAGAGAAAAAAAGAAAAAAAAAAAAGCCCGGAAGAGCAGAAAGAGCAGAGGAGGTGAGAGAGCAATGCCAGAGAAAAGACATCAAAGTCAGGGAATAAGGAGGAGGAAAGGTGCTCAGAGATCTCCCAGCAGTCCATGGTGAGGTGGCAGCTGTCCTGAAACCTATGGAGGAACATGATGGTGCAGTCCTTGAAGCATCATGGTGGGGTAAATGTGGATTTGTATTGCTCAGAGTGTTATAGACAGGCAGATGTGAAGCCATAGCCGGCAAAGGATCATGGAGAGGGGCAGATGTGGCTCTGTAGCCATGAAGGACCCCGTGTCAGAGGAGGTGACTGTTCCCACAGCATCCATGACTCTGTGTGCAGCCTGGGCTGGGGCAGTTCCTGAGGGACTGCACCTCCTGGGAGGGATTCATAATGGAGGGGTTCCTGAAGGACTCTCCTGTGACAGGGACCCCACGTTGGAGCAGGGGAAGAATGTGAGGAGTCATTCCCCCGAGGAGGAAAAGTGGCAGAAACACCATGTGGGGAACTGACCCTGAAGCCCCCCTGCCCACACCCTGTGCCCTGAGGGGAGGTGTCAGTGATGCAGTTCAGGCCTCAGGGGTGCAAGGGTGAAAGGTATTGAGATCTGTCCATGTTTGCCCTTTCTCCTCGTTGATTAAATTAATTTTTTTTCTTTCCCAGGTTGGGCCTGTTTGGTTTTTGCCTGTCCCCATCACTAGGGAATGCAATCCTCCCTGTCCCTGTCCCGATTATTGAGCCTTTGGGTGGATTTTCTTCTCCCTGTCACGCAGGGAAATGAGCAAGGAGAGGCCCAGGACTGGACCTAAACTGTGACACTCCACAGACAGCACCACATACAAAATCATAGCTTCAAAAAACTTCTATGTTTCTTAGTGTTTTTCATCTCAGTGACAATGCACTGAACCCCAGAAGTTCTAATTGCTAAGTGTAATTGCTGTGCCTGTAGAAACATGCTGAAAAAAGGCTGGTAGATTTCTTCACAGTGACAGAGAATAACCTATACAAGACTATATACAGTGTTTGTACCAAGGCACTTCTAAGGCTCACTTAGAAGGTTCCATGTAAATTTGACTTGTACTCTGTGATCCTCAAAACCACAGCTCTGCTAATCCCCTTCATCCCTGTACTGGACATTTGACTTTCTCTCTCATCACACCCTCCCTTTCTGCAGCCCAGAGCTGTTCTCCAGCTTGGAGAGCTGGCAGCTGGTCCCTGTCCCTTGTGTAATCAACTATCTCACCTCAGAGATATGCTCACATTGTGCTGGCGCAGACTCACTTCTTCCACTTTGCAGCACTGTGATCTGCAGACAGCACTTTGGCCCAGCTTTCTGCCTAGTTAAAACAAAACTGGTGTCTTTGTGACAATTTCTGGAAAAGCAAACATGATAAAACCCAACACAACATCCTCTGAAGGAACAGCAGCTCCTTAGCGCTCATTGCCATTAGCAGAGGCACTGGCTCATGAACTCCATTTTGCTCTGTGCTACTGGCACAATATTTTTGATTGTGGTGTTGGCAGGAGTCAAACAAATGATGTTAATGTGGGGAGCCAAATGTTTGTCTACAGAGGGCAACTAGCTGTGCACAGATTTCCTCCCCAAGCATGTACTTTATGTGTAATGATACCATGGCAATTAAAAATAAAAATTCTCTCTACGATAAAAAATTATTGAAAAGTTCCCTGTTGAAACAGGAAAAAAAATTTTTTTTAATCTGTTACTTAATTGTGAACTGATGCCCAATCATGCAGGAATGCTGAGTAAATCAAATGGGAATGCTTGTCATGCCCTGTGACAAGGAGGACAGTCTAGCTGTCCCACTGGGGTTCTGTCTGTTTGTCTAGGCATTTATAAACTGGGTGGGTGAAATAGCAAGGTTTGATTCTACCCAGGACTGCCAGTTTGCAGCTTCTGCATTCATTACTGCAGGCAGAGGGCCCTATGCTTGAGATGCTGGTTGTTTTTAATTAACAAACCCTGGCTCCTAAGCGGTGCAGCGTGACTCAGAAATAAACATCAAGGCCAAGCATAGAAGGTGGAGAGCCATCACAGAACCCTGGCTTCCTGAAGGAAGGGAAATATTCCTTAGCCATGCACATAGAACGGTGTGCCAAGACAAGTGAGCTAAGGAGCAGAGCAGAGGCATACCAAGCAAAAAGCAGAATTAAGAGACGTGTCAGTTAAGGTGTATTTCCAAGGGAGCCATTTCAGCCTGAATTGCCAGGGTGATATGCCCACAAACTGAAGGATTCAATTTCTCATTCAACCAAGTGTTGTAAGACAAATGTCATACCTCATCCCTGGACGTGGTCAAGGCCAGGTTGGATGGGGCTTTGGGCAACCTGGTCTAGAGGGAGGTGTCCCTGCCCATGGCAAGTGGGGTTGGAACTAGATGATCTTTAATGTTCCTTCCAAACCAAACCATTTTGTGACTCTGTGATGATGAAATGGCAGCTGATGCATGTTACACAACATTGTTTGCAACACAGGTACAGGCAAAAGCCCAAAGAAGTTAGACTACAACCGCAAAATAAGAGTATTTCCCTGATTCAAAAAGACTTCCCTGATGCAGAGAGATGTTGGTGAAGAGCACCAGAGAGACACTGAAACAACTGAACTGTATTCCTAGATCTGCTGCTGATCTGACTTGAATTCTCCTCATCTTGTATTTGTTTCTTCAGTCTTGCTGTAATAGTTGTTTTTCCTATTTTGATTCTTAGAGCATATGGTACAATTTCTGATCATAAATTTGAGAAGCACCTAACAGAATAAAAGCCTGAACTCAAACAAGGATTCTTGACACACAGCAAAAAGGAAAGGTGAAAAGTAGGATACCCTCTAGGACTTGATCATTACATTTCCCTCACCCTCCCAAAGAAAAAGAAAAATGTTTAACAACTTCTTTTACAGAAATGTTCAAACTCTCTTCCATTCCAGAGCAAGACAGTGTGCTGGACAGTTATATAAGTGATTAAAGAAAAAATAAAAATATATACTGCTCTGATACATACCTAATTTCCAGAAATAATACTTTTTTTTTTTCTCCATATAAACATGAGTTAAAAGCTAGTAAAAATTAACAAAAGAATCCTACAAATGGACATTTTATAGCCCATCAACCAAAAAGTTTATCACATTGTGAGGAGCAAACTTTCTTCCTGCATTTAAGAATACAACAGCTGTCATCTTCCCCAAAACCTCCTTCTTCTGTAATATTTCTTGCATTGCAGGATGACTTTACAATGTTTTTAGAAAACACTACAGAAACTTTGGAAGTTGAATCATTAATTTCTTTATGCATCACAGATCATGTGTTGTGATGCATGAGTATGCTTAACCTTTGACCCTCACCTTTATCTTACAACTGGCCTGGGGTTTCCATCTGCCATCCCCATCACTCCTGGAAAAGCTTCCCAAAAAAGTGTCATTGCAACAGGATCCGAACTGCAGAAAAGCAAAAATTAGTGCCTCAGTACTGAGGAAAATCTTGCTGAGGTGATTTTTAGCATCATGTCAGTCTAACTCTTGCCTCTTCTTTTTTTTTTTTTTTTTTTATTTTTTTTTTATTTTATTTTTTTATTTCTGTTCTGTTCTGCAATAGGTTAATGTCAGTGTTTTGCTTAAAATGTATCTTGACTGAGATGGGGGAGAATCATGTCTCTCAGAAAAAAAATACCTACTGCAGATTTTTCCATTTGTTCCTTTATAAGCTGTGCCTCTTGTTGATTACATGGCTAACTTCAATTTCTCCAGTCCTCTGCACTTAGCCATGATTCTTCCTTAATTAGGGAAGTATATAAGGGTATAAGGTAAATATCCTCCACGATAACTGCTCATCCACATAGTTAATGCACTTCTTGAGATATGTAGCATGTTACTTCTTGGGCAAAATTGTCCACATCAATAAAAGAAACAATACACACATCTGAAAGATTATAGTTTGAACCATCAGGTTTTATCGGGGTTTTTTGGCAGTGTAACACAGGAGATTGCTCTTTCAGAAAAATTTCCTACACAATCCTTAGTATTCAAGAAAAATCTGCCTTGTGGCAGTCACCAGTAGTGGTGTTCCTGCAGCATGAGAAAAAAACAGGAGCGTGCTGTGTTGGTACTGTCCAAACACCCAATTTTTTGAGGGTCTTGGAAGCTAAGCATGAGCTGTTTAGTAGATCACTAAACTGGGAAGTATTTTTTGTCATACTACCTATTGACAATTTAAATTGGGCTGGCAAGTTCCAATATCAAGCGTATTTTTTTCTTTATCATATATCCTTAGCAAATATTTCTTTGAAATTTCTACATACGTATTTCCATGAAGGTGAGGAAAAAAAAATTAAAAACTGAACACATAATGCTTTAGGATTGCTTTTACAAGGGGAAACATCTGTCCCAACAATTCAACATTCATTAGAAACTCTAGAACAGAGCATCTGAAGCACAGCTAAATGGACAATAGCATGACAGGGAAGGCATCAGCAGTCTTTATTTCTGAAATGTGAAAATTTCCAAACCAGAGAGGGAAAGAGACATAAAAAGTATTTTAAGGACACAAAGTGCTGCAACTACAAGTAGGAGACAGAAAGCAGATTTTTACAGTTGACAGGAGACAAGAGTTTGATTCTTTGTGAGCCAGCTATAGTTCCAAGACAGCAAAAAGAAAGAAGTGCTTTTAACTTGTAGCACACAGGGCACTGGCATCTGCTGCTCACAAAAGGAGACTCCTCTACACTTTATTTTCCAACCTAATTTTCACACTTTGTTTCCCAATCTGATTTTCAGATGAAAGCCATCCCAGCCACTCAGTGGCTACAAGACAGAACATGCTACATTCCTGGTCCATCTCACGCACACTGCTCAGTGGGGAGCAATACTTTAGGCAAAAGATCCATGTGCATTCTTGCCTCTGCCTTGTCAGAGAAAAAACAGAAACACAAACTGCCATCCACCAGCTCTGGACTAACTGACAGTCATCCTGCCACAGAGGAAAATATAATCTGCATTTTGAATTATTGTTTTCCAGATGTACTATCTTGCATTTGTCAGGGTGACTCCTTGTTATTTCCTGCTCCTCTTTTTTTCAGTGGTGTTAGCAGTATTCATCTGCATCATCTGTTAATTTCATTAACATCCTTCTCAACGATCCTGTATGGCACAGATTAAAATGATGTTACACAAAACCGGACATAAAATCCCTATTCTTGCTGCACCCCACCAGTCACCTCCCACTCATCTCTTTGCTCATTTATTTATTCCTCATCTTCTGTATGAGCTCAATACCATGTTCTTAGGACATACTGTCTTCAGGTGAAAATTCCAGGCCCTAGTTCCTTCCTCTAAGATTGCTTCTGATTTTCCTTTAACTGCTACAGTGTGCCTTAAGGATAAATTCAAAATTTATCTGAATCATTACAATAGCAACACAGTTTTGCTCCAGTTCTCTGATGCTCTGGTGAGCTATGGGGACATAGCTATAGGCACTTCATAGTAACAAATCAAAGTGGTATTACTGTAACCAACTAGAAACTCCATATTCTCCCAAAAATGCTAGAATAAGTGTATGCTTTTACTACTAACTCAGCCACTTCATTAAAATATGTATCAAGTGACACCAAAATTATTCTATGAATAATAAATGAGATCTTACTGAAAAAAGTTATAAAAGCTTAGAGCTGTTGTTGACAATATTGCTTGCAAAGGCTATTTTTAAGATGCTGACTTCCCTATTTGGAATATTCCTAAGGTCTGCCTCTGCTTAGTCAGGAAATTTTACTGAAGAGCCTATTGCAAAGTATACACCAGCTTCATCACAGCCAATAAGGATAACATGAGTTTCTCCATCACTGTGCAAAGCTAAGCCAAACCTTAAAGCCAAAGGAAGCAGCTGTCAACTGGCAGACTGCAGTTAAAGAGACTCAGGCAAACACATCTAACACTGTTAATGTCAGAAGGATTCCTGTTGGACAAAAAGGGACAGAGCCATTAAAAAAATCCTGAAAACAAAGGGTATGAAGGGAATTCAGCAATTTCTAAGGGAAGTCAACTATTTTTTTAAAAAAATTCTGAGTACATTAACTAGAAGCTTATGAACCCTTAACAAAACCAACACTGTATGAAACATTTTACTCACATACATATGGGAAATCTTATGGATTTGCCACTAACCACTGACTTCAATAGTGGCTCATCTCAGAGAACAAAAAATCCATTTGTTACATCCACTGACAACTAGGAGCTGTAAAACATTGCAGGCACTTTGGCGCCAAGAGAAAATTAAAAATAATCTGAACAAAATGGTGACACATTTTGAGAAAATGGAATATAATTCAGTACAAAAGACAGAATGCAATACTTAAGAACAATACATAACTACTAGTGAATTGCCCAGGCAGCAGCTTTGTGGTGGAGGTTCTGGAATCTGAGGGTGGAGGACCTGAACACAAATCTGTAATGTCAAACTGCAGAGAAAAAAAGTGACTGTAATAAGAAATGAAAACATTTTTCCTGTTTACTGGGAAGTGTTAATTTGAAACACTGAATACATTATGGGCAGTACACTTAAATGTGGACAATCAGCAACAAAGCAGAGAAAAGCACATAAATTATGATATGCCAGAAAACATAAACCATAAAGGAAAACAAAAAGGAGGAGACAGGGGAAGATAGCAAAACTCAAATATAATAAAAAGCTGCAGAAAAAGGGGAACATCATAAACTTACTGCCACAGCTGCTGGGAAAAGAATAGGAAATAGTGGGCTTAAATTGTTTCAAGAATGTTCTTCTTAGAGATTATGAAAAGTTTTTCACTAAGAAGAATGAAGCATTAGAACAGATCTTTTGGGGAGATTATGCAGTGTCTACCATGGGAGCATTTAAAGAGCTGATGCAATAAACATGCCAGAACTGGTCCAGGTACACATGTAACTTGAGTCAAGGATAGATTACATAACCTCTCAGGGACTCATCCAGTCCAGTTTATCTGCTGCAGGTATTCATCTGTTTGCTCTACTATTTCATGATGTAACAACTAAAAAGGCCACAGCCTGCAGAAATACTTCATGCAAGAGTAAGAAAAATTTTAAGTACTAACCCTGACATACAACAGTCCTGCATGATAGCTGAGGTGAAAAAATAATAGTAAAAAGACACTGGCTCTGCTTTCTGATTCAGCTTTCTTTTGAGTCATCTCTGAGTACAAGATGAACATTCCGTCTGATCATCAGCCATTAGGAAAAAAATAATGAACTATTGCCAAGGCGCTCAAGCAATACATGGGTTATGGAGATTCCAACAAGCTGATCTGAGCCTAAGACACTACTGCCAAAGTGGGAGACTGTCAGAATGCTCCAATGCCTTTGTGTGTAGGATGGGAATCTTTGACAACCAAAGCCAGTGTCAATCTGATACCAGATTTGGTTTCTAATACCCTACAGAAAGAGAGGCATCTTTTTTGTCAGAGGTATGCAAACTCCATGGGGCAACTAGATGCTGGAGTCCCAGAGGACAGAGGAAGTGCATATTGTATATAAAATTGTGTTATCCCATTTAGGGATTAGCCAAAAATCCTAGAAGATTTAAAAACTGAATGTAAAAAGATGTGTCTTAAGGACATCACTGCTAGCCAGTTATCCAACACTTTTTTTAAAGGTATGCATAACAAAGTTCAGTAGGTAAGAAGAGTGCAGGGATCAACAACAGGGACAGAACCTCATGGAAGCCTACATGTGGTAATAGGTCAGAACAAGCCTGATGATTTTTAATGAGGTTACTGTAGAACTTTCATTAAGTTCCCATAGCTGAGACATGGGCTAGGGGTACATACAGGCTTTTAGCATGATGAAGAAATAGAGGAGAGGTTTTGCAATACTACTGTGACTAACAGGCCACATCAAAATTGAAATGATTCAGCATTAAAGGATGATGTGAGCTACAAATGTCTCAAGCTGGACACCCCTGAGGGCACCAGAGGTCAAAGAAACTAATGGATAAGATCTAGCTAAGAGGATGACACTTCAACTCAGCAATGACACTCATTGCAAAATACTCCTTAGGATCCAAAAGAGATAAGTGACATCTGTAGCTCTTCCCTTGGCCACTGGTGTAGTCACTCCATCATAGAAGGCCAGGAGGTTTGTCAGGCTAGACTTGCCCTTGGTGAAGCCATGAGACATGCTGGCTGTCTCAAATCACCTCCCTGTCCTCCATGTGCTTCAGCATAGCTTCCAGGAGGATTTGTTCCATAATCTTGCCAGGCACAAGAGGTTAAGTATGGCTGACAGGTCGGGAATTCCCAGGGTCCTCATTTCTACCCATTATAAATATGGGTGCAATGTTTCCCTTCCTTCAGTCTCTGGGGACTTCACCTGACTAATAGGAGTTTTAAATGTTATAGAGAGTGGCTTGGCTACTACATCAGTCAGTTCCCTCAGGACTCTGGGATGAATCCTGTAAGGCCCCAAAGACTTCTGCATGTTCAGGCTCCTCAGATGTTCATAAACCTCATCTTCTCATATATCTGAGCAAATTTCCCACCCCCCCCCCCCCCCAACTCTTGAGGTCAATCCACTCAAGAGTGGATCCACTCACTTCCCAGGTGTGGGAAGAGTTTGCCAGTGAAGACTAAGGAAAATAGAGTAGTTCAGTACCCCAGCCATCTCCTTGTCTGTTTGTCCTGGGGGAGAGAATTATAAAATAATTTTTCTGTACAGAGAAACTGCAGTTTTGAGAGTCTGCCACATCCAGTTCTGTGAGTACAAACCAGATGTAGTTTCCATTTGTATACAAAGATGTAGTTTCCATTTACACCCAGCTCTGGTATTCTGGTTCCTGTAGTGACTGGGGCTGAGGGTGGTTTTGAACCATGCAGGTGCAGTGGGCTAGAAGGCTCGCCAAACAAAGTATTCCATACCATAAACGTCACCCTCACTATACACTGAGAAGTTTGGGGGGATGTCTTTTCTTTCTACTACAGCTGCCTTCCTGAGAAGGTCCTGTCAGCATCATTGATCATCTCCAAGCCTGTGGCCTCCTCCTCCACTTGCTGTGACTGTCACATTCAGGCTGGAGATATCATGCTTGCAGTGTTGGCATTCCGCCTTCAATGCTGGAAGACCACAGCTCATGACAACACTCTGGAGCCTATATTAGTATTGGAATTGTTATTAGTTCATTATTATTATAGTAAATATGGTTTCACTTCAACCCATCATCTCCTTTCCTTTTCCTGATTCACCTTCTAGGGTGGAGTTGATTGATGAAAACAACCATCTAAACCATAATGCTGTTGTCACCAGGTTGCCAGTCTTACTCATCAGGTAGTGACGCTCTCTTTGACCTTCCATGTCTGTCTGACATAACTGTAGAAAGTCCTCCTAATATTTTTTGCATTCTTTGCCAAATTCAGCTCCAGCCACACCCTGGCCTTCCTGATCCTATCCCTGCACAACAGGGGGACAGTGTCCCCATACCCTTCCCAGGATATCTGTCCCTGCTTCCGCTGCCTGTACATTTCTCTCTTGACCATTAGTGCCATCTTTCATTCGAAACATGAAACCATTTTCATATTTTTAAAGCTAACAATTTTCTCTGCAAAGTCTGACAAGTTGAATCAGAGTTAGCTGTTCCAAGTTCTGGAAAGTCTGAAGAATTGAATCAGAGTTAGCTGAGAGAGTATGGCCAGGCAGACTGCTCAAACCCCCTTTTTGATGGCTTAATTCTTACTATGGAGCTACTCAATATTAAAAATTGCTTTTAAAAATGCATTAAGATTTGCCTTGTTTTGAACATGCCTGGAAATCCAGTGTAAGGACTAAATCAAACAAACCAAGTCAAGGGTTAAAGTAGAGACTTTAAATTAGCTTAAAATCTTTTTAATACATAACTACACAGGCACTGTTTTCAATTCTAGGCTGCCGAACAAACATTCAAGACAATTAAGTACTGTAAATAACAATGATAAACTCTCAAGAGAAATTCTAGCAGAACTTACACTTAATGCTTAGTGCTGAGTAGGGCACTGCACAGGGAGGTTTTTAGAAGGTCTCATTAACAACGGCTGCTTTTCACTGGGTAGTTCTTTTTCTCCTTCATTTACTGTCCACTTGGGTATTATGTTCTTCATTCTGTATATTACTGCTGCAATTGTAAATTAAGCATTGATTTGATATTCTCTAGAAGTATGTAGTTAAATATTTTAACAGGGGACAAAGACAAGTTGTGGATTATTTAGTAAGGTTCCAGTCTTATAAAAAGACTACACTGAGTGAAAGCAGGGGAAATATTTCATTGTGGGAATGTTAAGCAATGCTGATTAAACCTTTTCAATTCAGGTTTATTCAGGCATGAAGTATAAAAGTGATAATTGAAAAAGAAATACAAGCTTGGAAAATGATATCATACAATGACATAGTGTTGAAGAACAATGCTTTATATATAAATATATATATATATATATTTATGCTCTGCTGACTATCAGAACCATTCACTTGAGGATAGGAAGGTGATTAAGAGCTTTGCTAAATATAAACTTAAAATATGCCTTCAGAATACATTCATAATTAGGAAAGCTTGATTGTTTATGATGTACACTCTTGTCTTAGTGGAAATGCAGTGCTTGCTGTACTGCATATTATTATAATCACAACACTTAGCATATCATGTATTATTATAATCAGAATATAAATACCTAAACTAACCCAAGTTACTTTCTCCTCCTCTAAAGGACCTTAGTTTCAAATCTGCCCTTCATTTTACAGCATTCAGAATTGTAAAATTGTTTTAAACAATGGAACTTTTCAATATTTTAGAAACCACTTCTTGTAAGATAGTATCAATCTTCAGAGAGTCTGAGGCAGGCTATACAGAATTTAGGCATACACTAAAGTTAACGAAGTCATAATTACACAGGTCTGCTCTATTCCAATGCTTACCAATAGAAACTATCAGGGAGAGGAAACCTTAAAAAATTCTGCATCAAATAGGCAATAAACATTCCAATTTCACATTGGTGAAAATAAAAGCTATAAAAAAAACTACCGTGAGATACTACACATACCTAAAAGGACCATCATTCAAATAAGGTCAAACATCAGAAAATGTGTTTCCTAAAACTGGAATTGTGTGAATACACAAATGAACTAAGCTGGTTTATTCCACATTAATCAACCTAAATACAAGTGAAAAAATGTATTATACTTGTAACGAAGGGGCTAGTTTGTTAGATCTTAACTAGGAAAAATAAAAAGAAGTCTGAGAAACTGTAGTATTTTATTCATATACTTCAAAGCTTTGAACACTGTCAAGATACAGCATTTGTAAAGTTGGCAGTAATTAAAAACATTTGTCAAAACAATTAATTTACTAGAGTACTATTTATAAAGAAATATTTTTCAATTAAATCATGGGTAACTAATTGACATGGAGACATGTTCTTTGCACAATATAATTCACTCCTTGTTACAAAATTCAGATGTGGGATTAGAATCCAGTGTAATATAACAATCACTTTTTACACTGCAGCAAGCTTTATGAACTGAAGTAATTTTTGCTTTCAAATTTTGACCCAAAATAAAGAAATAACTGCTGGCCTTTGTTTTAAATGCTCCAAAATAATTCTTTAAACCATTTTTTTCAAATTTTACGTTTTTTCCACTCTGGCTTGTCTGTTTCATCATCTTCTGGTTCCACTTCTGCAAAAACTGTTTTTGGCTGCGTTCTAGAAAACATTAAAGAGATTAAAACAATGGTCAGTCTGCAATTCTTTATCAGAAACTAAATTAGACATGCACTAGACACAAATGACATCCTTTCTATATTAAAAAAGAGCATCCCAGACTTCTCTGGTTAACATTTTTTACATAATCCCATCAACTAACCCTTGAAGAACTAAAGAAACTTGCAGCTCTTATGCAAAGAGCAAACCAACCAAACAAACCAACATCTTCTGCAAGTACTATTTCCTCATCAGCATGCAATCATTACCTGTGTATCCATGAATAAAATTAAGATGGAAGAGAGGAACAAACAAATTTAATACAATGTTAGAAAGAAAAAACCAACACATTCTTAAATGGTACCATGATTTAAAAACAAAACAAAACAACAAAAAAACCCCACTCCAACTTGATATACTGTAGTACAACAGGAGCTGGTAAGTGAAAACAGAACAGCTAAGCCAGGTTTCTGGCTTAGTCCATGCATGTGAAAAACCTCTCCTATGAAGACTGTATGCAGCACTACTGTAACAAAAAAAATAGCACTGTGTTCTCTTCATATGAGAACAGATATGAAGTTCTCTCTTCATATGAGAACACGGTGTATCCTACAATCAAGCTTGACGGTATCTATTCCTCCACTGTTCACTTTCATTTTAAATAACACTTGAAGATTATAAAAATAATTATTGATTACTTTTTAAATGAACACAGCATCAGGTAGCATTTCAATAAACTGTTTGGACATTCAGTGCTCCTGTCTTACACTTTTAATCACTGCATGGTCCCTTTCCCAATCTGATTCTCAGCACAATCACTGTGGAGCTGAAACTATCAGATTTCTGATGCTGGCTGTGCTCAACTTCTCATTAAAACAGACACAACAAAGTATTAAACTCAGCCAAGGCAGTCATAATCTCACTAATGAATTAACTAATGTTTTTACAGCAGTCTAAGGATGTGAAACACTATTATTTTAAAAAATGTTATTTGGCAGACTGTACAAAATGCCTTAGCAAAATTATGTCTGCTTTACTTAACACAACAGGCAAAATTCAATGTTGCCACTGACTTCGAAGAGTAATAACAAGCCACCAGCATCACTGTTCTCCACTTGTTATGTATAGGGCACAAAAGAGATTTAAAGTCAACAAAACTGATCTATGACAACTTCCTTAATATAAAGGATTTTCCTGTTGGCTTGTTCTGCTCCTTCATCCTCGAAATTTTCCATGGAGGTAAGGAGTATAATAAGATGTTCCACAGATGCAGGTTAGGTGTTCCACAGGTGCAGGTTGTATGTCCCATTATACCTAAGCAGACCTTGTTCCCAGATGAGGACCTGCACTACTGGAAGTTAGATGACTCATTCCATTCTCCATGGAAAGAAGAACTATGATTTTTTATTTTTTTAATTTTTTTTATTTTTTTTTTTATTTCCAATTTTAAAATTTCAGTACAAAATAGTGGTATTAGTTCTAAGTAACCAAAGAGGATTTAAGTAAATAAAAGTTACTTAAGTAACTAAAGGAGGATTTTAAAAAATCAACATTCAATCTAAAGCAAATTCCAGGGATGAAGGCTTTATTGCCCAAAATACTGGATTTTGTTTGATGCTGAAGGTGTGAAATATACGTAATCTTCTCTTCTTTAAAAAACAATATTGATTGAACTTTATTTATCCCATTTTAACAGTGCACCTTTCTTTTATCATGATTTTAAAAAGGTATCTAAATTCTATATAGGATCACATCAGCATTGAGATGCTTCTTAGTAAAGTGTAACTAATCAAGTGTTAAGCTATCATTTCTGTTCACAAAGCCTGCAACTGTGATAATTTTGGTTAGAAACATCTAATTTTGAAGAATTACTTCATTTGTGAAACGAGCAGCACACGCTACGTATTTTTCAGGAAAAGTTGTGAAAAGTTATAGACTTCAGCTATGAAGTATGCTACTCCAACTCCAATAAAACTGGCAGTGGGGTGGGGAGTGTCAATAAAATCCCAACTAGCATCATTCAGCAGCAAACAGCTAAGGAAAAAACATACAGAGAAAATCCGGTCTTTTGCTATGTCACTTTTTTAAATCTGCATGAAATGGTTGTAGCCTCAGTCCAAATGAAATCTAAGCTGTTCCACCTCCACAAACTACACAGCAGTAACTGGGGCACGTAGGGTGATTCACATGCCTGACCATTTTCAAGATACAAGCATAGAAAACTGTTTTTTGTTACAGCATTATCATCAGTGATTATTTGATTTAAACACAAATTGGTCTGCTTAGTAACTGCAGAAGAAATTGCTGTATTAGGAGTTTGCTGCATGATTGATATTTATACAAAAATTATAAATAGGCTTACTACAAAATATTTTTATTTCTGAGACTTGTTATTCTACATAAGACATACAGAAAGCTGAATTATTTTTTTAACCCATTAGTTTTCTCAGTTTCATTTATCCTTGACTTTGGCACTTCAGTTTGTCAGCTGGGGGATTGCCATAGAGGGCATAGGGGCATAAGAGAGGTGGTTGATCCTTGAGGACAACCTCCTCAAAACACATTCCATCCCATGTGCAGAAAGTGGAGTCTGGCAGGAGCCCAGTATGGATGTGCAGAGATCTCCTGACTGAGATAAACCCCAGCAAAGAAGAACACGGACAGAGGAAGCAGAGGCAGCGTTGGGCAGGAGGAACCAAGGCATTACATGAACATGTAGGGAAAGGAAAGCCAAAGTCCAGCTGAAGCTGAAACTGGGAAGAAATATGAAAGGCAACATGAAGGGCTTCTACAGCTACACTGACAGCTAGAGGAATTCTAAGGAAAGTATATTCAGTGGGGTAGATAACACACTAACTTAGGGTATGGAAAAAGTCAGGATACTCGGTGCCTTTTCGGCTCCATGTCCCCTGAAAAGGTCTTCAGGTCTCTGAGGATCCTCCTACACTAACAGCAGAGTCTTTAGGAGGGAGTGAGACATTATAAACAGAAGAAGATGACACAGTCAGGGATTATGGAGCTCACTGGATAAACACAAACTCTGGGTGCTTGTGTATGTTTGTGTATGGTTTGTGAAGAATGGATGGGATGGATCCAAAGGCACCAAGGGAGATGGCAAATGTCATTGCAAGGGCACTCTGTCATCTTTGAGAGGTCATGGTCATTGCAGGATGTTCTCTATGACTAGAAAAGGCAACCATCATCAGCATCTCTAAGAAAGGCAAAAGGAGTTCCTGAGGAACTACAGGATAGTCTTCCTAACCTCAGTCCCTGGTAAGGCTATGGAACAAATCCCCATGGAATGCATTTCCAGGCACATGAAGGATCAGGTGTCACAAGAAGGTGACAGGGAACAGACAGCAAGGATTTAGCTGAGGGCGTATTTTTCCTGCTAAATTGACTGCTGGAACAGACTGCCCAGCGTGATGCTGTGGAATGTCCATCCTTGTGGATGTTCAAACATGGTTGGGCAAGTCCCTGAAAAGGCTGAATCTAATTGAGCCTGAGCAACCTGATCTAAGCAAACATGCTTTAAGAAGAAGGCTGGACTAGATAACCACCAAAGGTCCCCTCCTACCTAAATTATTCTATGATCCTGTGTTTCCACATGACTGTCAGAGGAAAACAGTATCTCATAGGCTGACAAATGTATTTATGTTGTGGGTTACACTAAGAGGCTCCAACCAAAAATAGTGAAAAATCTAACATAGCTTATTCATCCCAAATATTTACTTTTATTTGTGGTTTTAAACATATTCAGAAATGCAGATTCCTAAAAAGTTTTCAGGGGCCATGAAGAGCACTCTAGAATCACCATAATCCCTCTGGGTATCAGTTGTTTTTCTCAGTTGTCTTTTTAGGGATAGGATAAAAGTAGCTCATTCATATCTGAGGTTCATAGACCAGCAGTTAAAAAAATACTGCTACAGCTAAACCTGCTGGAGGTGACAACAGCAAACCACAGCATGTAACTTATATTGCAGTAACTTTTGAAATTTGTGTTTATATTGCATTGAAACAAAGAAAAAAAGACTTTCAAGCATGCTTGGAAATCAGAATAATGTCATAAAAGTTATTTCCAGACTGAAAAGCTAAAGTTTTTAGCAAGGCCCTTTGTATTTCTTACCCTATCAACCAGCCTGGATAAATCTCAGTGGCTTTGCCCTCAAAATTACCAATTTCAAAATAAGATTTAGACTAAATACACCAACGTGCCAATAAAATCACTGTTCCAAAACATTCCAAACAGTCTGGCTTTTGCAACTTAAGGTATTTGAGCCACTGTATGACCAACACTTCACACACTGGCACTGCCATTGAGAAGTTCAGTGAAAGCATCACAGCTACAGGCTGTTGCTTCAAGTCATCTCCTTGTATCTGTGACAGGCAGCAGTGACCAAGACAGCAAAATAAGGGCTGCATCATTGAAATACAAGGTATTTTTTAAGAACTCTTGTCTATCTTCGTTGGGATGGAAATTTAACCCTCACCTTACCTAGTGTACAGAAGAGAGCTAAATCTGGGCCTTCTTAGGCTTGCAGCTATAATACTTAGTAATTTTTGCTGATCCTTCAGTGGAAGATCTGAAGTCATTATAGTACCTCTGTACAGCTGTGTTAAAACAAACAGCACACAAGGAATGTGATTTTCAAACATTTACGACTGAAGCCCCAAGTTCCTTCCCTGTAGTTCTTTCCCTGAAACCTTCAATCTGTCCTCCCTTTCCTTTCACTCCACTGACATGGCTCTTGCAAAGGTATCTAACAAGCTTTTTCCTCAAAATTCTCAAGATCCACTTCATCCTCACCCACTATGACTTTTCTGCTGTTGACTGTATCCTTCTTGACATTTTATTCACACTGGGCTTCTGTGACATGTCATCTCCTGATGCAATCACTTTTAATCATCTCCCAATTTCCTTTTCAACAAGATGGTTTTTCACCTATCCTGATAAACTTGAAAAAATTTTCAACTGATAAATAATGCAAATCAGTACTTGTCTTCAAGAGTAAATCAAGCACCTTTAACTCCAACAAAAAGGAAATTTTTTTGCATATAGTGTATAAATTGACAGCAGAAGTCATGCTGCTGGTTCTACTTATAAGAATTGCTGAAGTGAAAAAACAATTGAAAGCATGTATCAGTTATTTGATTTAGAATGACCTAATCAGTATGAATCAGAATGAGATGAACTCTAACACAGTTGCCACAGAGTTATGAAAAGTGCACTTCTCAGTCTTCTCAGAGTAAAGTTATTTAATAACAATCACTAAACAAAATTAAGTTACTATCATTTTCCTAGGCTCTTTCTTAAAAAGGAAAATTAAGAACTGTAAGTAAACTGACTATTAGACAAGGCAAAACTAAAAGCCTTGTCAAACTAGAGATGTACCAAGTGGATACTTCTGTACCATAGTTAAGTGAAAATTTACTACAAGAAATGTGGAAAAACTGATAACAGAGAAATAAAGTAGTAAAAAGAATAAGAACTATATAATAAGTGAAACATACGGGCTGTAAGGTTTTTTTAGATCTCAAATCAGGATGTAATTCAAACTATGTATCAGAGTATCACCCTTGCTAACTCTATAGTACACCTTATGCTATAGCTAAAGCAGCCAGTTTCCCAAGGCTTATATATTGCTAGTTATCACAAACTCTTGATTTTAACAGGGCCACTAATAGTATTCTTACAATCCAGTATTATATGATAATTTATATAAATTACTTCAACTTTGCATAATTTATTAAACATGTATCCATCAGAGCATCAGTAAGATGCTTTACACACAGGATAAAAATACATGCCCTGAAAAGTCAGAAATAGGAAATCATTCCCAAAGCTTTTTGCCTCTGTGTGCAGGCAGGCAGCTAGCGAAACCTATGAGTTCCATTGATCTGTAACTATTAAACTAAGAACATAACAATTATAAAGGACGTTCCTGAATTTTAGTGTCTTTGGCTCTAGTAATAATAATGGTTATTACTATTAATAAGAACAATAACTTAAAAAATGCTTTTTTGCATAGAGTAAATCTTAAAGTTTAGCTTTTAAAGCAAAGATAGAGGCAGTTTCACTGGCATGAGATTTATCAGCTGACAAAAATATCAAGGCAGCATGTTGTTGGCCACTGTCCAATTCCCCCACACACTTATCACTGTCTGGTGTGTAAATTAATAGACTGGACTTGCATCCTCCCCACTTCTCAGCCATCTCTCTTCCTCCTCTGCAGCTACATCTTCAATAAGAAACTGCAATGACATCTGCTCACCTGACACAGTAAGCCTTCTGCAATACAGCTATGTTTTAAAACTTTCATGACTACTACACTGCAGGTGTCTGGGATGAAACATAATAAAACACTCAATGAAGTTACTGAGCCAGAAATATACTGAGGTATTGGCTGAGGAAGCTGGGGTTGTTTAGCCTGCAGGAGAGTCAGGGGGGACCTTATCACTCTTTATACTACCCAAGGCAGCTCCTGACTGGATGAGAGCGCACGGCCTGAAGCTGTGCCAGGGGAGCTTAGGTTATCAGAAAGAACTTCCTCAGGGAGAGGGTGATCAGGCACTGGAATGGACTGCCCAGAGCAGTGGTGGAGTCACCATTGCTGGAAGTGTTTAAGAAGAGACTAGATGTGGCATCTAGTGACATAAGCAGTGTGTGGTGTCAGGTCATGGGATGGACTGGATGACTGCAGAGCTCCTTTTCAGCCTCAATGGTTCTGTGATTCTGTATCTACCTCATGCAGTCACAAAATGGTTTGGCCTGGGAGGGACCTTAAGGATGATGTAGTTCCAACCCCTCAAAATGGGTAGGGCCACCTCCCACTAGACCTGGCTGCTCAAAGCCCCATGCAATCTCTCATTCAACACTTCCAGGGATGGGGCATTCCCTAGGCAACCTGTGCCAGTGTCTCACCACCCTCACACTAAAGAATTTCTTCCTAATGTCTTACCTAAGTCTACACTCCTTCAGCTTAAAATCATGACCACTCACCTTATCTTTTCATGCCCTCGTAAAAAGTCAGTCCTGAGCTTTTCTGTAGCCCCTTCAGGTGCTGGAAGGCTGCTGTAAATTCACCCCAGAGACTCTTCTCGAGGCTGAACAACCCCAACTTACTCGGCCTGTCTTCAAGGAGGAGGTGGACCAGCCCTATGTTTCCACTATATTTCTAAGAATACCACCACAGACAACATCTGTGACAGACAATTTTTCTGTCAGTGGGTTTCCAAGGCTTTACTTTTCCTCTTTTCTTCCCCTCTCAACCTATCAAATAAAGTGACCCTAATCAACTCAAAATCTCTCCTACATTAAGCAATAGGTATCATCCCCAGATTGGTCAGAGTGTCTTCATAATTACTATTTCGTAGGATAATTTCTCTTGTTTTGTTCTGCATGAACATTTTACTTACTATATGATGCAATCACATTTACTGTTGAGAATGGACCATTGCATATCTCAAATAAAACCATTACAGACGTGCCCACACATTCAAAATAATTTTTATCTTTAGCAAACATAAGCTCTCAAACAACTAAAAAATCAATTTTTATCATGCTAGTTACAAGAACTGTTATAGAACAAGGCTTTCAAATATTCTTTCCTTGGTACAAAGGGTGATACTGTACATTATGCAGATTTGATGTACAATATCAAATGCTACACTGACTAATTACCAGTATGCCATATTCATTAATTACCCGGTGAAACCCAGGCAGAATCACTGGTGGTCTCAAGCTGCTTTGGAACAGCTATTCAATTAGCTTTGAGAACACATGGGTCAAGTCAGAAAACAAGTGTCACCACTAGAAACAGAGATGAGTCTTAATATAGTTTGAGTTTGTGGAAAGAGGAGGTGGTTTTTTCACTAAAGAGCTAACTGCCAGTAAAGAAAGTACAGTCAGTAAAATACTAATTGAACACAGCTTTGGAAATAAAACACTGGGCTGCAAATAAGAAAAGACAGCTTGTTATTTGCAGAGTGGTCTCCGCAGACTAATTTATGTCTTTAAAATCTTTTACTGATGTATTCTGAAAATATTCTAGATAGATTAGTTTGTCTAACAAAAATTATAATTATATTAACAAAAAGTGAAAATTTTAGCAGTTTTTTAAAGTGGTATTTTCTGTTCATTAGTATGAAATGCATTTATTTACTTTTTAATTTAGTACTATTGTAAATGTATTTATTTAATGGTTTGAATTGTATGTATTCCTGGAAAAAATACCTTTAGTACAAAGCCCTCTAGAAGCATACTGCACAGTTTTCATTGTAATACACACACACAAATCCCACACTCACATGTACAGGTAGAACTGAGTAAGTTACCATGTCTGGTATTACCAAGATTTTACCACCATAATCTTGATGAGGCCTTTGAATTTATGTAACAACAACTGAACTCTTATTTCTTTATGGTGAATTTTTGGCAGGAGATTTATCAGTGTGATTTTTAATATATCTGTATCTTTAATACCAAGTAAATTCAAACAGTTATTCAGGTCCTTATGTAGGAAAACATTAAAATAAAAACCTGTGACATTGGAAGAGATCATCTAAAATATGCTGTCATAATAGCAAGTAAATATTTTGAAGGTTTAACCTAAAAATCTGTGAGCTAGAGGGAATATTGGAGAACTCCAGAAATATTACTTGTATTTTAAACTGTTTCCTTACTTAGCGTAAGCTGGAGCAACCCAGTATGGATTCTCCTCCGCCTCTTTTGCGTGACGTAAAATAGCCTCTCGAGGGTTGCTATCATCTGTCTTATCCAGTGCAATATTCTTGACTATATATGATGACAACGTGCCTCCATGAGTTCCAACACGCCCACCACGACCTATAGCAAAAACAAAAAGTGAAGATTTTTGACAAAAATATTTCAGAAATAAACAGAGTAATGTTTATTGGATTTGTAACAGTGATCTGATAAAAAGAAGTTATTTAATACTACAGTCTTAAATCAAAGCTGCATTCATGGAAGTGTTTTACTGACATATAACTGAAAATAGGTCATTGCAACTATTAATTTATTCCAGATAAACATTCCAATTGAAGTCCAATGTTTTGCAGTGCTGGCCACTACCCTTAGATAGAAAGTAGAGTCAACACCCAAAACTCTGAATGCAAACCTGAATGAGTGTAGAACCCAAGCACGATGGTCCCTTTTCCACAGGACAGTCTGAAATTATTATGTCTGGATTACCTGGTCCTGCTACAGGAGGTTCAGGTTTGTGAGACTTCATGGGGTCCAGCCTGTCCTTCTCCAGCTGTTTCCTGGTGCTTCGCTGTCGTGGCTCACGGAACATTGGAAGTGCATGGGCTGAAGAGTCAAAGTTTGGAGAAAAAGAAATATTAGATATCTCCTTTCCCTCCCCCCCACACCCCCTTCCCCTTTTGTTCCTGTTTCATTTCAAAAGACTAGGATTCTTCCTGGCAATGGAAAAAGATGCAGAAGCAAACAGCCTCCCAGTTATTATGTATTCAAGCAGTGGTTTACTGAGGTGTATTTTAGAGGGCTTATGTTTGCTGAATTTTTTGAAGATGAAAGCAGCCAGTTTTTCTTCAGGCAGAAGTCTTTCATCTGAAATAATGTTTGCACAGTTTATGCATATTTAATTTATTCTTCCGTCATTCAGTTCTCAACATTAGCACTGTGACTAATTGGTTGCTCTCTTCTGAACTTTCCATGTTTCTACAGCTTTCTAATACCCTAAGCGCATGAGGAAACCCTAGACACATTCTTGGAACTGAAACAAGGAAGGGTGGAAAACTCTCAATGATCAAAAATATACTCTCTCTGCATATGAAGTCTCAATCCTGTTTTTTTTAAATTACTAGATTAATCAAGGTTGTAAGAATACCTGTAATTGAAACCACATGGCTAAATTATCAGGATATAAAACTTCCATTTCCTTATACACCTGCTACAGTATCTCCAATCACAGTAATGGTTTTGGTTTGCTCAGACAAATGACACATTTGTCAGCCAGAGAGAAACACCATGCCAAGGGACATAATTTTCTTGTGGCAAGGCTTAGCTTTCACATTCAGGTTTGCTGATTTATGTTATCTCCTAAATTGTAGAAAATTGTGTTGAGGTCAAGAGACCGCAAAAAGACAAAAAAAACAACCAACCAAATCTTAAACTTAGGGACACTGGCTCTATACTGAACAAAAAAAATAAGGCAGCATCCAAATTCAAGTCTGATTTTCCAGCTTATTTCAGGAATGTCAATTTATTAGACTAAGTGAAACCACAGCTATGTGAAAAAGCAGTAGATCTTTGGAAAAACAAATTAGGTTTCATGAAGTATTAAATGCCTGGGACAATTTGATGGCAAGCATTAAGCTTGATTGTTTTGCACAGAGCATCTGAGGTGACTAATGCACAGATACAAGCTTTTGCCATTTGTAGAGTGAAAGGTGCCTAATGAAAATCCAAACTATGTATTCCTGTGCTTTAAAAGTAACACCTAATCCTTCAAAACATCATTCCTCCATTTTAAATAGCCATTACTGGCAATCCATATCCAGAGATTAAAGAGCAGCGAGAAGTACAAAAGCATAAAAAAGAGGAAAAAACCCCAAAACAAAACAGGAGAAAAAGGGTGGTTCACTTTGCAAAAGGACTTATGAGACTTTCTGCTGTGTCCAGTTCTATCTGTAAGCTTAAAAGACAGACGTCTAACCTCTGAAAAGGTTCCAAATTATGCCACAAATTAAAAAATTTGAAAAGCAAATCCTTGTAACATTTTTCTGTATTGCTTTATGTTGAATACTCCTTATTTTCAAAATTATGTGGAATAAGCAGGTAAGGAACTAAAAATCAAATAATAAAATTCCTACACTACATAACTGAGACCTAAAACTTTGAATGGCATTTATAAATGCCATCAAATACAGAAGTTCCAGTGGATTTTAAGCAGAAAGTTTTCTAAAAGTCACAAAAACTCATTGGAGTTTAAACACTAACTACAGGGTACTTTGATAACAGACCACAGGATGCAGTGAGGATGGACTAAGAGCACCCAAAGGACATAAATATCCCTGAACTTTGCAAGGTACAGGTGATGCTTTACCCACTGCTACCCAAAAACTTGGGCTGACCATCTGCAGCAGTAAGGTAAGTAGAAGACAGCTGTGCCTGGAAAGCAACTGAGATGACTAGCTAGAAGAGACATGCCTTGATATGGGGCTGGTTACCAAGACCACTCAGCCTTGCTCATTAGAAAATGTCTTCACAGTTATTAGGCTGCAAATAAACCACTTGATTTTACAGAATTGGTTTTAGCTATTTCTAAGACTACTGGAAAACAGCTGAATCCGAACAACGTGGAACTGCAAGAAGATGACAAGAAGCAGAACAGCACCGCTGTGTGACTGTTCTCAGTTCACATGAAGAAACACTACACTGGGTGATGCTAATGGGAGGGCCAAAATCTCTCAGCTGATCCCCCCATATCCTTGTAAAATCTGCCCCTGGGGAAAGGAAGATCACTACATAGTAACAATATAGTAACTATTTCTCATGCACCAGCAAGGCATTATGTGCATAAAGTCTTATATCTGCATAACCCTGAAGCTAGAGAGATATTTAAGATATTTAAAACCCCATATAATTCTGGTTAAGTTCTAAATTTTGAAAAATCACCAGGAATTTGTTCAAGATCTGTATCTAATGTCTCTGATTTTGCCATTGGTAATGCACATGCTTCCAGGTGGCAAAGCACTTCTTAGACGCATCTAAACTCACCAATTTAGGTATGTAAAACTAAAGAATTATGAAAGCTCCAAAATTTTGGAGGCTTCTTGTTTGGTTGGTTGATTTTTTTTTGTTTTCAGGTGTGTCTCCTTTCAGGCTTTCAGGTACATCAGAATCTAGAAACCACCCACTATTAACAGCTTTTGCAGAGCATATACCTTTTTGGTTGTGCAAGGTTACCAAAAAATTGTAGGATGCACTAATATCTCACACCAGTTATCAAAACTTAATAAAAAACTGAAACTTTTTATAGGGGAAAGTGTAAATCTAAATGATGTGCAAATAATTTCAAGCCTTGGGAAGAGCTAAGGATGCTACAGAGGAGAGTCTAAATTCCTTACGTGTTATAATATAATCCTGTGTAAGAGTCTCTGCTTGTCTTTCTTTTCGTTTTGTTTTGACCACACACAATTTTGCTCCCCTAGGAAGAAACATAAGGAAGTTCAGTCAGGCTGCTTGTATCAAACAGAAACAATTTTTTATTCAAGACACAGTCTCAACAAAATTAGATAGTACTTTAAATATTCATGAATGTGTGTATCTTTGCCTGCCCATGCTTATGTGAAGCAAAGTAGAGAGATCAAGTGTTTCTCTTGCAGGGTCATTTATACACCATGAGGAAATAAGGGTGGAAGATTCATTTCACACTTCATTTGTACACAGTCCTTGTCATGTGCACATTGAAAAGTGCTCCTGTCCAAACATGGGCAATGATTTGCTCCCAGTAATATTCTTAAGCAACAAGAGGTTGCAGTTATCTAACCAGGGGTGTCTGTAACACTGCAGCTGGAAAGGCTACATAAGCCTCAAGACTGATCTAAGCTGGTGGCATTTTACTCCTCATGAGAATTACCAGGAGAGAAACTGGGCACAAAACTGAGCTATATTTTGCCCCCTCTCAAACTGAATATTACTTCACAGACACTGAAGTTAAATCTTATGCTTCTAAGCAAGATTCAGAAAGGAAAGGAAAAATTTAAAAAAAAAACCTTCAGAAAGGAAAGGAAAAATCCACCATAAAAAAATGATGAAATGCAATAAATATCATTTCAATAACACTATATCAGCAACCTTTAAGAGACAGATGAAAGGCCAATTATTCTTACTACAGATTTCATGCAAATAAAAAGTCCAAGTGTTTGCAAAATCATGTAGAACAGACAGCATAATGCCAGAGGAAAATATGCCGTTATTCAGTCAAACAGTTTGGGTTTTTTCCTTCCTGCTGTTAGTAAATAGGTAAAACTCAGAAAAACAAATGTTATTAAACCAGTTTTTCTCATTTCTTAGTATAAGCATTCAACCAAAGAATCAGGCTAAATTTGAGAAAATAAAATATATTCTTCAATTATTAATCACCTGCATACCTCTGACTTTTGACAGGATCATAGTACACTTTGGCCAGACCATTTCCTGTACCAACCATGATCTGGTTCAGCTTGGGATGCCAAAGGCAACGCACAACACTCTGCAATAAAGAAACATTTATGGTTAGTTAGTTATTCATCTAGATCTTGGAATTCATACTCATATAGATGAATAGTGAGAACCTGAGAATACTGCAGCAGGAACAAGCCTGAACACATGCATGAACACACATGAATAGAAGTTCTGCTCCAGAGCAGAATACAGTGTAAAAGTGACAACTCATGGATGCAGGCGGTGAAAGAAGTAAAAATTTGTGGCACTGTGGTAGCCACTGGCTTCCACAGGCTAAGTGCTCCAAGGTCTTTGTGGGCACAATGGGAATAGAAAGCTCAAGGAGGGGTTTGAAGGAGAACAATGAAGTGCTTCAGAAACAGTAATACAGGCCTTCGTGACTTTTGACTTTTTAATTTGTAATTCATCCACCCTGTTCCTTACTTTATCTCCTTTTTCTCTTCTTCTCACACAGTGCTGACCTTTCACTAGCTGACTACAGAATGGAAGAGTCGCTGATTTTCACTCTTGGTTCTTTCTTACCCACACCACCAAGAAAAACTTGGTATTTGAAGCCAATGTCTCACAGCTTTGTCACCCAGCTTTGTCACTCTGGTCAGCAGAGAAACTAATTTTCAGACATTAAGAGTATTGTTCTTTCACAGACACCATGTGATTCTCTGTGTGACTTTGAATCTCCATGTGACTACTGTATTTGGTCTGATTCAGCAGGCCAGCACAGAAACTCTGTAAGACTCAAGGGAGCTAAAAAAGTGGGCAAAATTTGCTAGGAAGAACAACACTTCTTAACACAAACACAAAACCTGCACATCACTGTGACTAACTGAGGAAAAAAGTAACTATTTTTGAGAGACAGTAAAGGCAAGAAAAAGAAGTACCTATTTTTTCAGAGACAGTATTTCTCTAAAAAATGCTAATTTTTCTAGCCCTTTTCCCCCCAAGCTTACTAGCTCTCCTTTCTCAAAAACCAGGAGTAGACTCTTCTCATAGTGAACTAAAAATTCAACATTCAACAACCACCATCCATGTATTATTAAAGTGTATATGTATATACACACACTTTATACACATTTTATATATACTTTACACACATATTATACATATGTTTTTCATATACAAACTTTAAAAATTTACATAATATGAAATTCACATGATGGGAATCAGTAATGTCTTATAAAGAGAAATTCAGCAAAGCTAAAGTATAATTAGGGGTGTAATGTAGACCTATAACTTGAGAGATGAGAAGCACCTAATTTGGAAAAGAAGGGTTACGTATCATCTCTAGCGATTCTTGAATCACTTCCTATTTTGTGTTCCATACTATTTCTGGTTTGGTCCAGATCCCCCTTTTTTTTTCCCTTTTTCTGTTATGAGGCATATAATGCAAAAATACTGAAAAAAATCTGAAGCCCACTCATACATCATGAATCAAAACTTCATTGTACTACATGATGATGGATGACTCCCTCGTGAGCTGGTTTTATAATTCATGTTTTAAGAAAAGAAATTGTGTGAGGTTACATGAATCAACTGATCATTCCTTACAAGGATCCTCTCAAAACATATTCCTAATACATGGATATACAGTATTATACTTTCGCATTATTTTACAGGTACATATAAACCTTGCATATTTTTATGGCACAACTAAAGGAAGAGAGTATTTTTACATGTGACTCTTAAGGATAAAGTATAAACTATGGCAATGCATTATGCCCATGATCCCTGCCACAAGCAACCAAAACAACCAATACAGGGTTACTAATAAGTTGTTTGCTTTAAGTTGGAAATTCTTACATGCTGCTACACAATACTCAAAATGCTATGGGAACTCTTAAACACACAGAGCTAACAACAAGTGTTGAAGGTCAAAGGTGGGTGGCCTTTTCTTTTATTAATATTTATTGCATGTGTTTAACCAGCTTTTTTAAACTTTGTAGATAATGTGGTTCTCCACTTTCTACTGTCAAGTAAATGTACTTTATAGCTGGTACTGGGTACCAGCCAACAAAAACAATGCCTGAGACAGTGTGGCTCAGCACTGATGGGAATTGCTAAGTTTCTAACTTGTCAAACATGCACAACACACTTAAACCACCATGGCACGTGCTACAGAGCAGGCAAAAGAAACTGCCATTAAATCCATCCCTATAAATCTTCTGAAACCATAAAAGATCCCTAGAATATAATATATTAAAAACTAAACAAATACAAGCTCTGAACATGCAAGTCATTTTATTAACCCAATGACATATAAACCTCCTTTATAAGAAATAATAAAAATTACTTAAGAAGGTTTTCAGATTATTTTAGAAATGACCAATATTTTTAAGAATCAAAAACCCCAGAATTGTTGAACTAAATACTAATAATTTTCCCAGTCACTGAATCCTGAACTAAAAATTCTAAGCAGCTATACTGCTTTGAAAGGGATTGTTGTAAACTTGGTCTTAACATTGGGGATGAGGAGGATGGAAATCTATAGAACATAAAAATAGTTATTTTTTAAAAGAACAGTTATTCTTTGATGCCTCTAACTTTCCTGCTGTTTATAGTTAGAATAACTCAGGTACACATCTTTATATCTGGAAATGCTAAACATCAAATTCTAGCTTAAAAAACATCCTATCTCTCAGGTATCCATGCAAAACAGTGTGTTAATAGCAGCGAGGGAAGTGTCCTGGCTTGGGCCACCAATGCAGACATCCGACCAATACTTTATTTTACACAACTGGTTGCAGTTGGAAGAGAGCTGTGGTGACCATATAATTCAAGTCCCCTGCTCTAAGCATGGTCAACTACTAAATAAGCTTAGGACATTGTCCAGTGTGGTTTTGAATATTTTTAAGGATGTAGAGACTACAACCCCTCCAAGGAACATGTTTCAATGTATGACCACTCCACCATAAGTAAAAAGCAACCAGAACCCCAAACCATTTTCTTCTGCTTAAGTGGAATTTCCTGCAGTTAGTGTTGTACTTTTGCTTCTTGTCCTGTCACTGGACACCACTGAGGTTTGCTTTATTTGCTTCATTCTTCTGTTTCCCTTATAAGTATTTATACACAAGATCTCCCCATGAGTCTACTCTCATCTAGGCTGAGCGATCCTATCTCTGCCAGATACTTCAAGCCTTTAATCACCTTTGCAGTCCTTCACTGGACTCACTGTAATATGTTCATCTCTCTTTTTGTACTGGGAACTCAGAACTGGCCCCAGCACTGCAGATTTACCTCACTAGCACTGTGCAGAGGGGAATGATGGCCTCCCTTGACCTGCTGGCAAAGCTCTTTTACATGACACAAATGCCCTTGGGCTTCTTGTAACTTTTGTTACTCTGAGATGGCAAGTTGATTTGCCAGTCCATAATAAGATATTCTTAAGAATAATTTTTTTGTTTCATTTTAAGGTCGTGCTCTGCAATGAAATCCAAACAAACAAGGTGGTACTTCAGTCTTAACTGCATGCTCTCATTCCACTTACCAAGGTGGTTTCATGCTTGGTAAGATAAGTAAATAAGCAGGGATTTTAATTGCCTAACACTGCTTTATGGAAACCTAGCACAAAATAGTTGACTTACTGTTAAGTACTGGTTGTAAGGAAAAGCTGTGGATGACAGCTTCAAGACTCAGAAAATACAAACACCAGAACAACAACAGCAAAGAACTCAAGGTAACTAATTCTAGATTCAAATATTCAACGCAGAAAGACTTGTTTCTTAAAACATTGCAAACAGAAACAAAGAGAAATCTATGCAGATTCTGAAATCCAAAAAATTCTGGGTCATATCTCAGCTTTGCAAATGAAAAATAATGTCTTCTTATAACAAATAAGAATGATAAAATGCAAAACATATCATCACATAAGGATCTTCAGAACTTGAAAAAATATTCCTGTAATGGCTGCATATTTTGGGCATTACATCTTTGGAGCATAAAGTACTGGAAGTTTGTAATAAAAACCCTGAAAATAATTTTATCCATGGAACTGATGTGTCCAGCATCATGACTGTAAGATCCAAAAATACAGCACATACAAAAGACAGTTAACTAGTAGTGACATAAGAGCTGTTTGGCTTTTTTCCTGTTGCACAGTAGCTTGCACTGGGAAACACTGGGAGAAGATTGTGAAAATATATTTGCAAAGTCAGGCAAGGGAATATTAAAAATGTTAAAAAGAAGATTAAAAAGTGATCTATACAACTTTAAGGACATTTTTCTTTTGCAATCTGGTTTTAAATGTTTAAGTTCTTAAGCAAATGCCTACTAAAATAGGAAAATATTACTAATTTTCTTGACACTTGGCATAACTTTAGAAAAAGTTGCTACTATTTTAAATATAAAGTATGAGTTGTGTGAACAATACATAATTTTTACCTTATTTTTAAGCACCAAACTCACTTCAGATTCACAGTTGTTTTAAATTACACTTGGTTTATAAAATTCTACCTATAAGAACTTAAAAGCTTAATAATATGCGACAATCTTAAACCACAACACTCCTAAATACATAGTAAGGTGGCAGACAAAAGTGATGATATCACTGTTCCCTCGTGTGTTATTCCACCTGCATTTCTTCCAAGATGTGGAGTCCCAGCTGATGTGCAATTCTGGGGTGGTTGATGAACAGTCTCACCTCTCACAGCCTGTTCTCAGCTGTGTGTTACTCCTTGTATCATATAAGCAGAGCTATTGCTGCAGGTGGACAACAAACTACATCAAACAATTTTTCTGTTAGACTGTAATCCATCTGGGCTAGCTCACAAGGCAACAATGCACATAACAGTGTTTCAACAAGATTTAACAGCAGTGCCTCTAAATGAGAAACTGAAGCCAGAAATGTCATTTTCAGAATGGGATTATTTGTTCTGGCATACAGATACATCCCTGTGTTTAACAGGCCAAGTGAACAATAACTGAATCAGATTTCTCAGCAAGCAAATGCTTATTACCTAAGACAAAACTGTCCAGAGCACTTGGGTAATGAGTCAACAGCAGTAGTCAATGTAGAGAGGGCATTTTACAAGTCATCTAGAAATAATTAAAATTATTTGTGGTGTAGGAATGGAAAATTTACCCCTAAGATCAAACCATGAAGATGGTACGGTCATGAAACTACAGACCGATGTCAAGGATTGAAAGAATTCTCCTGGATCTTTGCTTGTAAAGGTGGTTCAAGACTGCAGCAGCAAGGAAAAACTTCCATTCCCTAGCCCATAATTCAGATAAAAACATTCAGTTTTACAGTCTGGATAGAGTGAATCCATGATGGGAAGAGCAGTTTCAGACAGTGTCACAGAAGGCTGGGTAGAGGAAGGTAAAGAAAGGTTAATAAACTTTATCAAGAGGGACTAGGAATGGTCAGAGAGGTTCCACATCGGTAAGAGGGGCTGGCAGAGATTATGCAGGTCATGAGAATATTTGGAGGGGATGCACTATGGAAAACATAGATAAAGCATATTAAGAAAAAGCCCTAGCAAATATAGCAAATGTTCCTCATTCCTATGTATTACAGAGTAAGTACAGGCTTTACTTAAACATTAATTCTTCTCCCCAAAATATTTTTCTGCCTCATTTGCCTGAGCAGTCAGTTAATATTTTGAATCTGCCAAAATCTAAGGTTTTCCATTATGCAACAAAATAAGGTAAACAATATATAAAGAATGTCTCTTGAAAGTATTATTTACCTCTAGCCTCTTTCACTCTGCTGCAGGAGAGCTAGCAAAATTAAGATTTTTTCCTCCACTGCTGTCTTCTGGTATTCCCATACTAACATTTTATACATCTGTGAGCTGAAGCTGTACAAAGCATTGATTTCTTCTTTTTTCCATTTCAATTGACTCTTATAACTAAAAAAATGTATCTACCTTGATATGTATACAAACCACAAAATAATAGCTAATCTTTTGTTCTTAGCAAAATTTTATTAAATAGACAAGTATGTGTGTGTGTTTATACTGATCAAGTGGGATATGGAAGGCATTATTCGCTGCGAGACTGACATGATATCAAGTTACACCCCTTTCCAAAAAATTCTAAGGACTTTCATATTTTTGACATGGTAGGAATCACCATACACTTCTGCAGCACTTAGGTCAATGGGGCTACATTCTTTCCTTGCTACTGCAAAATGAGAAGTAAATTAGAAGGGGCCATATTTTACAATGATGTTTTAATTTCTTTTAGCTCCTTCACTAGGTCTTACTGCCTCACAATCAGGCATTGTTTTCTTTGGAAACAACCCCCTCTCCCTAAAGACACTTAATTCTTGGGGTTAAATATCATGCATTTGTCTTTGAGAATGTACATTTCATATGAGGTGTATTTTTAGATAATGCATGATCATGTATCGGGTTTTTCAAACGTTTTAAGTAACTTGAAAGATCCTGCCATGAAGGTAAGAGGGACAAAAATATGCTTCCATATTAGTTATGCACAGTTGGAATAAACCTTTTAAATTTGTCTCTCCATTTTCAGGTACACCCTTTCATTCTCCTCTGATACTTCTCAATTCTCAGCCAGCTTATACATCTGTGAGAATCTGACCTCACTGATTTGCAATTGTGTCAAAAGAACGATTTTAAAGTGAATAGCCCTGGCTAGGGTGGAGGACCTGGCCTGGCCAGAGCTGAGCTGCAGCTGAGCTGCTCTTCTCTTGGGAAGAGATAAGAACTATTGGTTGGAGACTGCTCCCCTTTTCTGAGGGCCAGCCTGCAACGCTGGGACATCCCTCCAGGCACGATTACCCTGGCCAGGGTGGAGGAAGCCACCTTGATTGTACTGATGCTGATGTACCTGGCTGAGGGGGCTGGAACAGAGTGGGGAGTGGCACCTGGAAAGAGATAAGAACTGTGTGCTGGAAGCCCCCTGCTCCAGGTGAGCCTGTTTGCAATGGCTCTGATGCTGATAGACCTGGCCTGGCCAAAGCAGAACAGGGGTGATGCCTGGAAGGAGATAAGAACTGATGAGTGGGTGGGGGACTGCACCCTTCTGCAGCATCTCCCCTCCAGGCAGCCTGTCTGCAGTGGCTCTGATGCCAATGCCCCTGCCTGCTGTGGCAGCTGACTGAGAGCTGCCCCTTTGGAACAAAAGGGACTCGGGGGTATATGTGGCTGTCCATGCTGTGGCTGTTTGGTCTCCTGACCCACCACCACCTCACATCAGACCCTGTTCAGGATCAGCACCATCTTGAAGAACCTCGTTGAACAGCTGGGACCCTGGTGGTGACTCTCTCTCTCTCAATATTTCTTCCCACTTTCTTACCCTTTTTCTCCACTTTTCTTTCTCTTATAACCTTCTTTTTTTTTCTCTCTCTCTCTCTTTTGCCTGACTATAATTTTGCCCATGTCAACTGTCAAATAAAGTCTGCTTGCATCCAACCCTCCTTTGTTGGACATTGTTTCACAGATCCAAAACAAGAATAAATTTTAATATTACCTCAGACTGTAACAACATCTGATCCAAAATCCCAGAATGGATTATTCATTTATCTGCAGTTATCAGACTTTCAGGTTAAGGTCACTAAATTAATGTCTGCTCTCATGACTATTTGTAAAAACTGTTTAAATGAAAGTACAGACCAACAAATCTGGTAAATGGAGAAGATGCATCTATCTGCTTTCCCAGGTACAGAAAACTACCCTGAGAGGGTGTAAATTTCTTCTGTATGATACAGAACATATGGCTACTATTTGTACCACCTCTGTGGTGAGTGTACAGCCAACATCTCATATATACTGAAAATAGAAAGGGAAAATAACCTGATGCCTTCATACACCTCTAGCTGTTGAGGAATTAATGTAATTTTGGTATTATCTTTATGTGATTTTTTTTTTTAAAGTTTGTTAAAATTTAGATAAAGTTCTGTAATACTAAGGTGAAATTGCTGATAACTCGACAGTTATGTTTGGAAATCAGATGCAAATAAGAGAGCTCACATTTGACTTTCAACTAGCACAATCCTTTCATGGAGAAGCAGGCTTTTCTCCTGTGAATTGTCTACAGGCACAAATCCTTTGATCAACAGAAATGAGTGCAAAAGTAAATCATTGATACACTTTGCTACTAGCAAGGTTGGAACATGAGATGAAATGTCCCTGGTGCTTTAACAGGAGAGAATAAACATCAATGGGGTGAAGATCTGAGATAGGACTTATCAAATGAAATATGTATACAACGGTTACCTTTAGAGGTCTTCTCCTTAAATTCCTACAAACTTTCACCTGCCTTTATAGTTAATGGAGAAAAATAAGAATTTTACAGTGGCCTTCATCTAACCTATTTTCAGTATCTATTTTAGGGTGAGATAAAATCACAGTCTGATTGTGTTTATTTTTCTCTGTTGATTACAGAAGGAGTCTAGGGTGACTGAACCAGCTGTAGACATCTATATTTGGTCAGGTGAATCCCTGCAGTCCACAGTGGCCAAAGTAACTATATAACAATAACAGAAAACTAACAAGGATCTATGTCACAGCATGTTGTGCTACTTACATAAAACACTCCAGTTCACGGATAAAGGGTCCTGGAAGCCAAATCAAATACTCCTAGTGCAGAAAGAATATAGCAGATAAAATGTCCTAAAACTGTCCAACAAATCTTTAGAATCTTAGCTTGAAAGATCAAGTCCAGCTCTGGAGACACTTAAAAAACGAATGGGGATAAAACAGGGTAAAACAGAAGCAAACACAGCCTGTCTTCACCTTTATTGCTTACCCCTTTCCTAACCTACAGTCTAATAAATAATTTCTTCAGAATCTGTTCCAAATCTACACAACAAAAAAGTGACAGTAAGGGCTGCTGCTCTAAGACAATATTTTCAGTTAGGAAAAGAAAAACTTAAACAAATCTCTCTTTCCTATGTGCAAGCTTGGCTTCAGTGGCTGTGACAGTATCTGATGGGTTCTGTTTGAACAGCACTGCTTGGATCTGCTGCAGTTGGCTGTCCAGACAGCCAGATAAGCAGCAACATGTCAGCAGGGAAGATAATGAACATGTGAAATGACATTGTGACTATGGTCATGGACTCTCTAAGGACAGGTCACCACAGCAGTGAATCACAGAATGTCAGGGATTGGAAGGGACATCTGAAGATCACTGAGTTCAACCCCCTCCCTGCCAGAGCAGGACCAAAACTAAGGCAGGCAGCTCAGAAATGCATGCAGATGGCTCTTGAAAGTCTCCTGTGAAGGAGACTCCACAACCTCTCTAGGGAGCCTGTAACCCTTACCATAAGAAAATTCTTCCTCATGTTGAGGTGGAACTTGAATCCACTGCCCACTCACAGGGCACAAGTGAGAAGAGAGTGTCCCTTCCTTCTTGACACCCAGCCCTCATACATTCATGCAAATTAATTACATCCCCTCTGAGTCTTCTCCTATCCAGACTAAAGTGGCCAAAAGAGTTTTTTCTGACTGAACTGAGTGTTTATCTTAAATATAATTTTTGGAAAATCCAATATTGACTGGGAAAAAGAAAAGTCTGTCAAAATCAGAGCAAATATACATAAAGCTACTTTATTTAGCACATTTATTGTGGCCTTTCTCCTATAAACCCCAGCATAATCATGGGGAAGAACCATGTGCAACACAGTATCTTTTAAGTATGAAGAACTTAAAATATAATTGAGCAATATTACTTAGGAAACTTTACTGATTATTTGGGGTTTTTTTAATAAAAAGTAATTACCTTTCAATTTAATATTACCCATTACCTATATCACATTATTTTTATATCTGAGTGGGATAAGTAATTTCAAGTTAGAACTGGAGTGAGGGGTCAAATCTCAGTTTGCCTTCCAGCTTAATCTCACTAGTTCTGGAACTTGCACAACCTTAAGCCCATCTGACTTCAGTGATAAGATTTCCCAGAAGATAAGCGAAATGTATACAGTTATTGCAGAAAAAATTACTTAAGACAAAGAATTTCCATGTCTTTAAACATTTGGATGGTAACAGATAAAGACAGCTTCCCACTACCAAAAAATCTCTTAATGATTGTTCTCTATGGCTGTTTGGCTACTGCCACTGTAAGTAGGAAAAAATAGTGGCTTTCAAGATTTTTAATTTTATAAGGAAGGTGTGGAACCATTTAGAAACTTCATATGCTCAGGCTGCTGAACAGCGATACAAATCCAGTCTTCATACAAATCTTTATGGCTATGTTTGAAGCAGCCCACATGGAGTGAAAACTTCTCTGCAACTTCTTATGAAATACACCCCAGGAAGAACACAAACAGTAACTGTTAAAGAGAGGAAAATATCAGAATATACTAAAAATACCATGTATTAGTATATCAGAATATACTAAAAATACCATGATTATGGGTTGCAGGAAAGGTTCATAATCAGTCCAACGTAAAAGCAGAGTGACTCCTACCTGTCTTCACTATCTGAAAGCTTCAAAAGAAAATGCTTACTTCTTCCCCCTCATGCCCTCATATTCTGAAACAGGCCTAAAAGAGTTTTAAGCAAAAGTTTCAATACATTTTTCCCCCAGTGTACAAAAAGTTATTTTCTCTTCAATCCTATGTGACTGGAATTTAAAGGAAATAAAATAAAAAAAGAAGTATCAGAAACTCAATATTCTTATCTGAAGCTAGTAGCAATCTTACCTGCAGCAACACCATTATTTCTACATAACAATTAGGGGAATGACTAACCACAGAATCACAGAGTGTTAGGGGATGGAAGGGACCTCTGGAGGTCATCTAGTTCAACCTTCCCAGATCATCTTCTACAGAGCTGCTTTCTAGCAGGTCACCCTCAACCTGCACTGGTGCATGGGGTTGTTCTTCCCTGGGTGCAGTACCCTACACTTGCCCTCATTAAACCCCTTGCAGTTTCTTTCTGCATAGTTCTCCAGCCTGTCCAGGTCACATTGGATGGCAGCTTAACCCTCTGATGTGTCAGACACCCCTCCCTGTATTGTACCATCACCAAATTCACAGAGAGTACACTCTATTCCTTCATCCAGGTCATTGGTGACTATATTGAGCAGGATTGGACCCAGGACTGATCCCTGGGCATCATCACTTGTTACTGACCTCCAATTAAACTGCTGCCTGTGACAACCCTCTGAGCTCTAACTCTGAGCCAGTTTTCAGTCCACCCCACTGCCCATTCTAACCCACACCTCCTGATAATCGTAGTTGACATGCAGAATGCAAAGTAGTATCAACCATAAAGTTAGCACAGTCAGGAAAGGCTTTTGCCTCTTCTACAGTCACCCCGATTTCCCACAGAAGATCTGCATGATGTATGTTGTATTAACTGTCTGCTTGCCCCCAGGAACCACAGAAGTTTTGCCTTCTGCTGCTCTATCTGAGAGAGTCTGGTCTGTCCCCTGACACAGAATGAGTAGATGTTATGAAACTGCAGTATTTTTAATTAAAAAAACCCAACAATTAAATAACAGATTTAGAATTATGCCATTTTCAAACCTCTGAAAAGCTGAATAAGTGCTACCAGTTTATTCCTTCTTTTGAGCAAAAAGATAGTTAACACTCATATGCTGGTACTATAAAAGTTCTGATCCCCCCCAGATTTACAAATACTATACTAAATATCTAATTCAAAACTCAATTGCTAAAATCTTCAGTTTTGAGATTTCCCCTGGAGCTCTTCCAAGGAAAAGAGCCAACTACAATAAATAAGGTGGAAGGTTAGGGAATATCTAGAATGCAGTGACCTGCTATCATTAGATTTAAAATACTCATGAGAATACAGTAGTAGAGGAAAAAACACTAGTGTTGTTCCCTTGTGAAACATGACTTAGAAAATGTGTGGAAACATTCAACAGAAAAGGGACCAGAAATAGATAAAATCGACAATTTTCTATGCAGAAACCAGAAATATCCTAAAAACATTTTCAGATGCCAATAATTTGAAGCAGATCTCAATACAAAACATATGGAAAGTGATGCTGTATCACTTCCAAGGTACAGCACACAGTATATTCTTAGAAGTGAATTAAGCCACTGAACAACACTTTTCTTTTTTGACAAACAGAAAAAGCCGTTTAATCAAGGTAGCAAACTCCCTAGCAATTGAAAGGTAGGGCATTTTCATGCACCTGCTCTGTTAAAATAACAGCCACATTTTCATCACACTATGTCGCAAAACTAAGACAGGAAACCTTCACATACACCCCCACCCCCCACTACGGTGAGGAAACCCCTCGCTTACTTCAAACTTCTAGTTTAGCTCCCCTAAAACACAGTACAGGCTGCTGCAGGAAATATGAAGGGAACAGCCATATTGTCTTTACATATATGAAAGCAGAGCATAAAAATGGACAATATATCTCACGATAAAAACTCCCACATTCCTGTGTTTAACCTGTTTATACTGGTTTTTTGTCTGTTTTTCTTCTTATTCTTTTTTTTTCTTCAATCATCACAAAAATTTACTGGTCTATTTAAATATTTTATTTACTTCGTTATAGTGAATAATGTTGATTTTCCTTTCAAATAAAATAAATAGCTAAAAATCCCCCAGAAGTAGCATGACAAGCTCTTCCAGAAGTTAAAAGAATTTATTTTTCTAAAATTCAAAGACTTTAAATCTTAGTGAAATGGGCCACAGTGGAAAAGCCCTTTACTATATTACTGCACCTTATAAATAGTAAATGATATTGTTTGAGGTCAAGGAAAGAAATACTGCAAACCTATATCAACTGTGTATAAAGAATGCTGGAAGTTTCATATTCCTTATTCCTTCTTTCCTTTTCAGTCTTTAATCTAAAAGGAAGCTTTATTTATAGCTTGTTTCAAAAGACCTTCCTAAAACATCCCTTAGAGGTAATTTCAGAAGTATTTAATAATTTAGCTTTTGCTTATATTTGAGAAACTAAAAAAATATTGCAGACTCCTCCTAACAGAAACAGATTTCCCAAAACAACCATAAATCTATGTTTTTATATTGTTGCTTATCTGCAAAACCTTAAAAAATTGTGGTGTTTTTAAAAACCCGCATATCTCATTTCCTAATGTACACAGTCTCATAATTTGGTTCACGTTAAAATTAAATTATTGCTTACATTTTCATTTAAAAATAGCAGTTTCTGTAATTGTACAATTTTTTTTTCCTTTTCAATACCCACCCTTGCTTGGCAGTGATGGGGGGTAGTACTACTTCTCTGCATATGGGGAAAATCACTGCTCCACTGCTGCCAAAATCAATCTTGCCTGTAATACTAGGTGATCTGTTTGAACTAACCAACTAGATGATAGACATGTGAGAGTGGCTCAAGTGGCTATCCACTGCTACTTTAAACTAAATTGACATTAGGGGACATGCTGTGTACTCAGATCTGCTTCCCATACACTAGGTATTTATAACTGGTTCCCAGGAATATCTCATTCTTACATACCCAAACCAAGTATTAGGAGTACAGTCTCCCTGACTTGAATCTGACAATGGAATCTCCTTTCCATTCCAGGAAGAGAATGCAGTTACAGACAACCTGAAAGATGAGACCTCATCCCAAAGCAGCTACAGGTCTTCCTTTCTCTCTTACTACCTGAGGAAAGGAAAGGGAAATGATCTCTGAGTTTCTGTTCATACACTTTGTACTCCTCTGCTGGCAGCTGTATTTCCTGACATCTGTTTAAATCTCCTCATACATCTAAATGGAGTGAAGAAACATTCTGCATGCAATTCTAAATTCTTCACAGAAAATAAGCCTCCAATGCTCAAATTGAGAAAGTTAAATATAAAAGTTTTTTTGTGGATTTTTGAGGACAGAGCAAAAGGACTGTTCACAGATACTACTGTCAAGATAGGAGAAACAGAGACAGAAAACCCATGAAAAAGTGTGCACAACAGTATTTTTTAAAGTTCAGCTCTTCTTAAAAAGAGAGGATATCTCTACAGTTTAGCATACATAACTATGGTCACAATACAAAGCCCTCACATTTTCCTATCCTACCTGTAGGGACCAAGTCATAATAAGGCTAAATTACTCAATGCAGAGCATCAAGCATCAGCTTCCTTATTAAAGTGGGAGAGGCAGGAGCTCCTGTCCTGAGTTTTTAACTAATCTGGAGTGAGTAAATGACCCTGCCAGTAACCTGCAACATGAGTAATTTCACTCCTGGGTAACTCATGGAAGAAAAATCCACTGTGTGCTGCTAATTGTAAAATTCCTATGTCTGCATCATGGTATCTCTAAATCAAAGATCACCTGAAGCAGAGCAGGACAGTTGAGAGAAGTACCATTGTGAATTTCTCTTGTTCACACCCCCTTTTGCAGGCACACCACTGCTGGCCAGGGACAGAGACCATGATCCACATTGCTTATGACATTTTGTTAGTTTTTCCTCAAAAAGTATTCCCCAAGAACCTTGCATTGTCCAGAAGTCTCTGTTCCCATATGGTGGGATCAGATTCAGTGCACTGCAGTCACTAGAGTAGCCACAGATTGTGACTGAATTAATACCCTATACCCAGCCATTACAGCACAGACTAATCAGACTGTTAGTCCATTAGTAAAACCACAAGGTTTCACTCCAGCAGCTCTGAAACAGTAATGGGTTTTCCCATGAAAACTTGAAAGAAAAGGTGAAAAACAGTTTGTGTGTCATGATGGAAAGGAATGCCTGAAACAGCTTTGGTCAAACATTCCCATTAAATATTTTCCCATTACCCCCTAGGTTCATTCACAGGCCAGTTGCACTGGCTATTTACCAAGAAGGTTGAAGATAATGTTTACTGTGCTTTTAATGTTTTCCAATTTTCTAAGTTTAGCAGCATTTCCTTTAAAAAAATCCTTGTGAAATTAAAAAGTAACACATTAATAGTTAACATTTTCTATTCACAGTAGATTTTCTGTTCTTCTGATTATAAACATGCTAGCACTAAACTGGTTTACAACTGCCCTCAAAAAGCATTACTATTTTCATTTTATACTTGTAATACATGACTACTGATGCCCTTTCTATTCAGCAATTTGGACTAAATCCAGCTGATGTCACTGAAATTATTTTCATGAGGAATGAAAGCAGATTAAGCCTTTTGCAGAGATATATACTGGTGTATTTATGTTTCAGCTACAGGTATTGCCATAGCATAACTTCCTATGTGCAACACCTATAAAAAACAAAGACAGAAACATTGAAATTAAATATTTAAGCTCTAGGTAACAAAGAAAAGGTAAAAAAATATATTTAGTTACACAAGACAAACTGAAGTCTTAGACAACATTGCAAACTTTTTTTTAATTACACTGTTACACGAAGTTTTCCTTAGTTTACTAAGTAAGAAACTGAAATTAGAAAAGTACTCTGTAGAAAGTAAGTAATTACTGCACTGCTGAAAAAATAGTTTGATAAACCATTGATTTATGAAAAAATGGTTTCATAAACTACACATAAGATATTAATCTACCAATTTATAGGCCAATCATCTTTCCAACAAACAGCATGTGCTGCTTATAAAATATAAAAGCCTTTTTCTGGAAAACGTATTTGATTTTAGCATGCATTTATGCATTTATATTTCATCAAGCCCTGCAATTTGAGAAGAACTAGAAGAAAACACTAATGAGAAAGCTGAAATGTATAAACAATAGAAAGATTTTGAAAAAATATACTGCTTTCATTTTTATAACACCACTTATCGTAATTTTTCTTCTCTGAGATTCAGGTCAAGATGCTTAACTTTGTTTTTCTTAGATGTATAGTGTTGAAGCTGGAAGCTAGACAGACTGATTGTAGAAGTATTAGTGCTGACTCACTGAAAATTATGTCAAAAGATCAGTATTTACATGTCTCCATTTTTCACCTATTATTTCCATTATTTTCATTCGATCTATCATATTCAAAGCAGGATAATTATTATCTTAAATTTTAGAGCTATAAATGAAGAAAAACAAAAGTCCTAAAACTCTATAGACAGAAGTAATTTACTACAGTCTTAAAAAGTACCATATAAATATCAGCACCTATGTGAATTTATAGCATAAAATTATGAACCTGCTGAGATTTGTACACATACTTAAAATTTTAGTACATGAGTGGCCCCAGAGAAGTTGCTTACTGACCCCTACTTTTGTTTTTCCAACAATTTCCTACTGTTGGTTCTCAGTTCCATGTCTCTCTCACATTTTGAAGCAGAAGAAGAGAATTTCACCTCTCGTTTCTAAGAGAAACTGATAGTGAAACCATTTTTTCTCAACTCTCTCGTAGGATTATTTACCTCAGCAATTAAACAGACCCCTTATTTCAAAGAATTAGAAGATCTATTTTTCTGTGAGGCAGAGACAGCAAATGAAAATTAATTCCTCTCAGTGCAAAACAGGTAGGTTGGTGAGCAGTAACTCACTGTACCACCACAAACTTCTTAATCGTGCAGTTTTATATCTCAAGTGAAGCTTCTGTACAGTTACCAACTTCACTGCTAAATGGAAGTGCCATCATGACCACTACCAGACACATATACGGAGCCAAATCCTCTGTGAATGGAGTTGCTAAGATATTTTTATCCCGTGCTCCAAGGACAGAGAGCTCTCACAATCTGCCTTGAACTTTATTTATATAGCTGCTTTCTTTTTTCTCTGTCATGAGGTTTCAGAGGAGATACCAAGGTATTCACGTTTTGTCTCAGAAATATGTTATAAATACCTGGTTATAATTCTTGTATTCAGAAATAAAAATCCACTAGAAATCCTCATGTGTTGAGTTTTGATATGTTTCATAGGTAAAAACTTTAAAATCCTATTTATGCCATCTTCAGAGAAATTGTTTAGTTCTAAATAAAACATTTAACATCATAAAAATTGTATTTAGAATTCATGTTGAAAATAAAAACAGTAAGAAAAAACACATACTTACTAGTTTGACTAGAATTATACTTTTTTAATTTGCAAGACTGCTGCCACAGAAATTATGGATATAACAAATCAATTTGTAAGCATATGTTGCTTAGTATGAATTAGAAAATGGGATTTGAAAAGAAAAGTAAATAAAATTAAATTCTGTATAAATGACCTCCAGCATAAGAGGTTTTGATCTGCTATGCTGGGTAAGACTGCTGTGCTGGGTTAAGAGAAGTGCAGAATGAGAAAAGAATGTGGGGAAAAAAAAAAGCTACACAGTTACTATCTGACTGCAACAACTAATGGAATTTAGGAATACGTTGCTATGCCTAACCAATAGCAATTCTGATTGAATTTCTCCCACTCCTGTTTGTTATAACCTATAAACTTCTGTGCAAGAAGAATGACATCAACTTTTTCCAACTATGACAGTAAGCTCTTTCTTTCTATACAAGGGAACAGGTAGGCTGCTCAACCAATATTACAGTTTTATGTCTCTCTATTACTGGTGAGAACGGTGCTTTTTATGAAGGTATTCCTAATGATGCCTTCCTTCTGCCACAAAACCATTGCACTTACACAAGATACAGCCCATTGAAACACGTCCTATGGTAACCACAAATCCCAGTCCAGGGAAAAGTATGAGTTTTGTCACAATATGGCACTTCTTCATGATGAGTGGTGGAGTAAACAGCGTAAATGTGAAAATTTTTAGTCGTTCCTGAGTTCACAGATGTAGAAGGGTTCACAGAAATCTTTGAGAAATGCAAGACATTTGAAAGAACCTCTCTATCCTTTAGCCACACAGCAGAAAAATTACTGTGTTAGTAAGCCACTACCTGTTCAAGGGCAAAAAAGCATATGAATATAATTCCATACATATTTTGAATAGCTGAGAAAAATAAAACTAAAATACGTACCGCGTCTGTAACTTCTATCTCATACAACCTCTGAAATGTTTCCCGATAAAAGAAAATAAGCTTCCCACTGCCACCACCTTTCTTAACAGAGGTGCCTGTGACGAGGATTTTATCATCTGGGCTGAAACAGCAATCTGTCCTGTCAAAGAAAACAAACCAATCATCATACTGAGCAAATTAATAATGTATATGGAGCTTATATATAAATTGTACTTCTTAAAAATAATCCCTTCTATTTGCTAATGGTTTGAAGACAAACATTTAAAAAAAATCTTCTGTCAGCTGTCATCTGTTGCTATAGTTAACAAGACACAATTCACAAGTACAGTTACAGCTGCGCACAGAATGTACAAAAATGGCATATAAAAAAAAATTCCCTCCAACAAAATTCTCCTCCACCAAAAGTTTGTACAATTTTCAGAGTCAGAAAAAACTAACCAAAAAAAAAGTATTTTCAGCTCTGGTTATCATCATTATGCAATCATAACAGCTGTTTCTGATTATTATATATTTTAAAATGTTTCAAGGCACTGCGTTTATAAAGTGGCCAAAAAAATATTTGTTTACTTTTCCTCTATGCTACAAATTGCAGTCAAGATTGAGCTATCCATGACCCGCCTTTCTAAAATCTCTTTTTGAAAGTATGAATTGTCCTTATGAGTTGGATTTGGCTGTGCAACAGCCACAGAAATGCAAGTAATACCAATAAAAATATTAAACACAATACTTAGCACTTTGCAGTAGAATACAGTGTTTTAATACCAAAAAACACAGTCACCAGCACTTACAACATTGTATTCATACCATATATCTTCATGTTATGTCTGCTTTTTAATCCAGCTCCTTTATTAATTAATCATAGACCAAATAAGAATGACGGTTTCTTATATATCTCATTACATAAACACAGGGCAATGAACTGGCACCCTCCTGAAAAGTTACTAATCTAATTAGATCTAAGACATATGAGACTGGAAAATGGCATAAACCAAGCAAAGCTAGCATTGAATCATCACAAAAAAATATGAGATCTTTAAAGCAACATAAAGTCCTATAATAGCCAAAAATCCTCATTGCACAGTCCTCCCCTTACAGTTCTTTCTGCACAGTTCTGGATTTAGTGAGAGTTGAAAAGAACTCCAGCAGATTGCCTCCTGTTCAGCATAACTACTGCTATTTCTACCAGCAGGAATAACTTTGAGTACTCACATTGGAAAGAAGCTGGACAGTCTTTCTGCTGAATTAAGAGGCTTTTTAAATTGCCTAATATCCCATAGCTTTAAAGTATCATCTCCTATGAAAAGCAAAAAAGGGACAAAGTTACCAATACAGAATTTAAGAGAAGAATTTAGACATGAGAATTTCATCCTCCAATTCAGACACAAGAACAGAATGACACACCAGAAGCATCCAAAATTAGGATGGTTCTGAAGCTTTTTCTCCTTAAATGACTGTGACACTGCAACTATGAGAAGCTCCACTTGCTTAACTCCAGTAGATTTGAAACTTCTCCTCAGTGGCTCACCTCTATCACAGCAATTGCTCTTATCAAGAATGATTAATCATAGTGAAATCAGTTTTCCCACATACTGATTTATTCTGTGAGTGCTTTGCTAGTAGGAGTAAATTTAAGATATCAAAAGAAAATAAAGTGTTACATGGATAGTCTAGATCTAAAACTATACCAGTTTTATGTGTCTGGTTAATAGCTGCCTACAAAAAAAAAAAAAAATCAGGAAGAACAGAAGGCACATGAAGTCTTCCTTCTTCTCTAGAAGACAAACTGCAACTAACTGCAATCTCAGTATTGAGAACAGACCCTGGAATCAGAAATCCATGGGGAAAGGGGAGAAGGGAAGCAAGTGAACCCACACCTGCTAAACCAAAAACTTTTCATGCTCTTTCACACCACCTTTGGCTACAAAACCCGAAATAAAATAAAGGCTACAACAAGACATTTATAGCAAACTTCACCCATTTGATAAACATGGTGTGACTGTAGGCCAGCAAAGGCAGGCTGTTTATTCCTTTTTGAAAAGCTATGACATATTAACAAAGTGAGAACAGGGAGGAGGGAGAGGAAGAGAAAGAGATAGCTAGTTATACTCAGAGAGATCAACATTTCTGCCAATCATCTCTCTGGGATACATACTTCCAGAATATGACAAGCTACAGAATCTGAGCTTTAAAGCACCTCACTTGGGCACCTACATTTCTCCATGCATTTGATATCAGTGCCTCAGTGCATTCAAAGGTGAAAAGAAGGACTTTTTATCTCTTTTTAACAATATACACAGATCCCTTTCAGTAAAAAAGTTACTAAATTTTCCTGACCCAGGAGAAGATGGTACAGGCAGCTTCCTTCCAGAGCACAAACCTTGCAGGGAATTAATTTTATTGTCTGAAAGTATTCCTTAGGATTCACAGCCTTTGAGGTAAAGAGCTTAAATAAGGCTTTGCAAATAAAATGTTAGAGGAAAAAAGTTACATAATGTAACAAAAGAAATCAAGGCCAGAAGTACCCTTTACAGGGAAAGCAGTAATGTGTGGCCTCGTACATCATGTATGTTTATATTAAAGACTAGGATAACTCATTATTACAAAATATTTTTAAGAAGTGGACAACTTAAATAAATGATGTCTAGAGTAGAAGATATTTCTGTTCATTGGGAAGCTAAAAAATGACAAGAAAGAAAAATGTCAAGTCCCTGTTTTGGTAATATCTGTTTTATTATTGTTTCCCACTAGGCTCCACCCCAAGCTCTTCACACCATTTTGTCTTGTAATACAAACTATCCTTTTCCCTCCCACACCCAACAACAAAACAACAAAAAAACACTTATCCTCAAGATGTTGTATCTAAAGCACTAGCATTTTATAAATGTATGCAAACTGCATACATACAAAATACATACATACACACAAAATGCCACTCTGCAAATCTCCTGGATAGGGATAGATCTAAGGCTAGAAGCCAAGGCTGTTCTGTTCCCAGTGGAACAAACCTTGACATGATCTTCAAACTGTAGTCCTGCCAGGCTTTAGCAGGAGAGATGCAGTCAGATATTTTGCTACAGCTCTTCTGCTAACAAGAAAATGTAATGTGCTCATTTAAAAAATTAGAAGACTCTAGAATTTTAATTCACCACTCTTTTACACGGTGCAGAAACAGATGCTTAAGTATTTCGAAAGGGAGAAACGCTAGCAAGAATGACTTGGCCAATACTGTGAAACTTTTCCCATCATTAAGAATTTGTTGAAATTCACTTTTTCTAATTAAATATTCTGCTTTGCAAATACTAATTTGGTTCCTGAATCTAATCTGCATTTGGATTTGAAATCACTGTCACTAAGAAAACAGACTTTAACATTAACTTTCCACAACACCTAGTTTTTTTTCTAGTAGCATCCCTCTATCAAAGCTTAAGGGGCTTCTATATGAGAGCCATAACAGTACTGACCTGGTTTTAATTACACCCTACATGGACAAAAATAGTTACCCTTAAACTAAAACATATAAATAGAAGCTGTGCAGTTCAGTATGAAGCATTCAAGTAAGTCCACTCAGATCATTCAGTATTTCTCTTGGTGGCAGAATTCTCCAGTTCCTGGTAGGATTATTTAAAGCTTTTACAGAACTTTCAGTAGTATTTCAAACTCTGTTCTCTGCCATTTTAATAAAAAGGACATCAACAAGCAAGCTCCAGCATGATCTGACCTGGTCAGGCACCATTATGACGATAGTACTGAACACTGCATTTAACAAGGGGTAACAATTAGGTCCTAGCAAAATAGTCTTTGGTGGGCAAGAACAGGCATTTTGCAAGTGGCTTTTAGTCTACATAAGGCCAATGCACTGATACTACATGGATTACTTTTTTCCCCCTTCCTTCCCCCATCGATGCAAATTGACCCAAAAGATGCTGAAGAGCTGCCTCTAAGAAGCTGCTGGAAGATCCTCAAACTCCAAAATCCAGCCCCACGTCTGGATGAGGTAGGGCCCATCAGTGACAGTGGATGCACTTCCGCAACTAACATACTTAAGAAGAAGAAAAAGAAACTGCTGAGGACATCTGCAGTAGAGATATGAAGAACCACAAAGAACCACAGTGAAGCAGATGTGGGACCTGCAGGCATGGAGGGCCCCATGCAAGGGTGTGGCTGTGCCCAGAGCAGGATGTGAATCTATGGGCAGCCCCTACTGCAGGACTCTGCTCCTGAGGGACTGCACCTCACGGGAGAAGCTCATGTCTGAGGGGTTCATGAAGAACTTTACTGTGGGAAGGACCCTACACTGGAGCAGGGGAAGACTGTGAGGAACCCTTGTCCCTGAGGAGTAAGAAGATGCATAGACAAGGAGTGACAAACTGACCATAAACCCCATTTCCCATTCCCCTGTGCTGCTGGGAGGGAGGAGGCAAATAAGGCCACAACAACCCCATGGGGAGCTCCAGGCTGGGCACAGAGTGGCTGAGAGCAGCCAGGCAGAGAGGGACCTGGGAGTCTGGATTGACAGGAAGCTGAACAGGAGCCAGCAGTGTGCCCAGGTGGCCAAGAAGGCCAATGGCATCCTGGCCTGGATCAGGAACAGCGTGGCCAGCAGGTCCAGGGAAGTGATTCTGCCCCTGTACTCAGCCCTGGTGAGGCCACAGCTCGAGTCCTGTGTCCAGTTCTGGGCCCCTCAGTTCAGGAAGGAGATTGAGGTCCTGGAGCAGGTCCAAAGGAGGGCAACCAGGCTGGTGAAGGGATCCAGCACAGGTCCTGTGAGGAGAGGCTGAGGGAGCTGGGGGTGTTCAGCCTGGAGAAGAGGAGGCTCAGGGGAGACCTCATCGCTCTCTACAACTCCCTGAAAGGAGGCTGGAGCCAGGGGGGGGTTGGGCTCTTTTCCCAGGCAACTATCAGCAAGACAAGAGGGCATGGACTTAAGTTGTGCCAGGGGAAGTTTAGGTTGGATATTAGAAAGAATTTCTTTACGGAGAGGGTGATCAGACATTGGAATGGGCTGCCCAGGGAAGTAGTGGATTCTCTGTCCCTGGAGATATTTAAAAAGAGACTGGATGTGGCACTCAGTGCCATGGTCTGGGAACCGCAGACGTAGTGGGTCAAGGGTTGGGACTTGATGATCTCAGAGGTCCCTTCCAACCCAGACAATTCTATGATTTTAAATGGGGAACAAAGTTAATTTAGGCCCAGGAAGAAGGTAGGGGTGGAGGAAGGTGTTTTAGGATATGGTTTTGTTTTTCATTGTTGTGTCCTAATTTGACTGGTGATAAAAAGATGATTTTTCCCTAGGTCAAGTCTGTTTTGATGGTGACCACAACTAGAAACTGAACCCTCCCTGTCTTCGTCTCGATTCCTGAGCTTTTTGTTGTATTTCCTCTTTCCCACCCCACAGTGGGTTGCATGTAGCTTAGTTGTCAGATCAGCCTAAACCATGACATCAACCCAGCTCCAAGTGTTACAAATAGTTGGCTATGTCTGTTAAAACTAATGAATATATTTTTGGCATTGTTTGAAATAAACATCAGCATTCAGTCCCTAAGAAATGCTACTTGATGTAAAGCTATTTGGTTTTTAAAATGCTAATATTTTTATTTACCATAGAGACTAATCCATTACTACAAGATAAAAAATACGAAGTAACCATACAGGCTACTGCACAATTCTTGAGTACACAGGAAACTGTACTCAATGTTTTTCTACTTTTTAAACCAACTTCAAAACTAAACATCTTATTTTTCCTCAAAAACACTGCAAAAAGAGAAATACAACTAAAGCTAAAATAAAATTTAAAGACCACCACCAAAAACAAAACATCAAAAGGAAATACAAAAATTTTTTGAGCTCAAAAGAGCCTAAGATACTTGCCTAAGATATCTCACAGGTTTAGATGTCAATAGTTTTTCTTGAGTTCAACTATAGCGAGCTTATTTTCCTGTAAGTTTACTGATTAAGACAGCACTGAATCTGCACGACCTTCATTTCACAAAAAATAAACTATCAAATTATCCTCAGATTCATGGAATTAATTAATTGCTTCATATTATGATAAAAACTAATTGCAGAAATTCTGTACATACCAGGAGTGAAAAAAAACGTTTTAAAAAAAGTTTGTAACATGAGCCCAAGTACAGTCCTATTGCTCACTTCTTCATTGCTAATCAGAGAAAACATTCCCCAAATACTGTCCTCACTATATTTAGAAAAATTACTTTCATGGTCAAAGGTGTGCAAAAAATATCCCTTTTTAAAGTTTCTGTCAAGTTACTACCTAATACCAAACAACAGTAAGACTGGAAAATCTCACAAAGAGCTCCTTAGCTTTTCATTTTCCCTTGTGCTTGCAGCTGAGCCCTGCCTCATCTCTCTCATATCCAACACAGAACCAACATCTGAGGCAGGAGAGTCCATCAGGCTTCCAGCTAAAGTCGCCATTCCCCAAACAGCTTATCCCCTCTTTGATCCTCAGTACTTGGCAGGTGTATTAATCTATGAATGCTGGATCCACATCTGCTTCTTTTGGTACAGATCCAAAGCAATACTCATAGTAAAGCACTAAACAAGTCAAAATAAGGTACAAATCCTCCTGTAGCATAGTGTGCACTGAGCTTTTTTGTTTTAATACACTAGACAAAGGTAGCACTTTCATCCACACTGAAGTAATTTTGGTATAGTCTTGCATGCTGCAAACAATATTTTTAAAAAGCTTTTTTTTTTTAAAGCTTAGAACACTGTGGTAGATAAAACAGAAGTGAATGTCTGCTTAATACAACACAGAATCTGAAGACAGATAAGGTAGAGCAGTCAACCAAAAGTGCCATGCACAATAAAAATAAACAAAGGGCATTTATGTAGTCTATATTAATCAATGTGAAACTTAACAGGAATTTACATAAGTGGAGGTTTCAAGGCAGCACTACTGAATATTCCTCACGTATGTATAAAACTTGTTTGCTACTAATATTCGAAAACATACCAAGGTTTCTCTTTAAATCTTACAAAGTATACCTGTGTGAATTTTTCAGTGGCAACGCCACTATCAGACAGATGCAGCATTTCACTTAGCCCTGAATGGAAGGACAGATAATTCACCTTCTTTCCCAGGAGAAAGTTCTGACATACTGTCTTGTTCAGTAGGGACCAGAAAGGTTGAGAGTTTTTACCAAAACCACTTAGGACTCATTCATGATGAGTACAGCAGCAGCAGAACTCTGGATGCAGGAGCCTGAATGGCAATTAAGAAACAAACCAAATGTTGTTCTCATGCCCTAGCACATGAAAAGGACAAGACTACCATCATCTTACTCTGAAAGATGTGATCTGGGCAATGTGATGTTTGGAATCCTAGAAATGTGGCAAGACATCCAAAGGAGACAGAGAGCTGCATACTGCTTTAAAAGCCACCTGGTGTAACTCTGCATACCATGGACACAGGGGAGGACACAAAACAATTGCAAGCTACAGCCCTTGGCTTGAAAGCACATCTACTGCTTCAGAGCGTTTGCTGTCTATGCATACCTCTATCCTGGTATTTTGTCTGTCCATGCACCAAACTGACCAGATGTCCCTTACATATGTTAGACACAATATTCGCTGACATTAACATACACTGCCTCTCCCTAAGCCTGTTTACTTGGCCTCGCGGCCACACTAATGTATACACAACAGCTTCTGGTTACATCTGGTTTCCATCCAGACAACACACATTGTGTGCTCGCACCTGTCTGCAAAATACTGGATTGACAAATGTCTGTAAGAAAAACTGTCTTAGGCAGACACTCCTATCCAACACATCTAATACTGGAGTGAGTGGGTCTTCAAAGGTATCTTTGCCTCTTAGCTAGGACTTTTTTATTTAAGTTTTATCTGAAGTTTAAAAAAGAATAATTTTTTCCTGTCCTGTAGACATTTCAAATTTTTTCACCAATCAAGAAAATCTTAGCCCCTCACCTCACAGAATCATAGAAAGTTAGGGGTTGGAAGGTTCCTCAAAAGATCATAAAGTCCAATACCCCCCTGCCAGAGCAGGGTCACCTATAGCAGGAACACATCCAGGAGAGCTTTGAATGTCCCCAGGGAAGGAGACTCCACAACCTCCCTGGGCAGCCTGTGCCAGTGCCCTGTCACCCTCACAGTGAAAAAATTCTTCCTTATATTTATACAGAACCACCTATGCTCCAGTTTATAACCACTCTCCCTTGTCCTATTGTTAGTCTCATTACTTCTTGATGTCTATAATATGAATTAGATAAAAATTCCAATTAGAACAGAAAAGGCCATTGCATAAGAAAGCGCCTTGAGGAACTGGTAATTCAGAGCACAGTGGAGAGGCTGTAATCTTACTGGAAATAACTTAGTATCAGTACTGGTCTCATTTTATTTTAGTTAATAATTTCATTGTGATGTTTTGTTAATTCTAGCAAAGAAGACAGATAAGGAACTGTGTAATATAAATGGCAAAATTATCATAAAATAATCTTTAACTTCTATAAAATGCACTTTTAGAGACACAGTACTGTGCGCTGTATCAAAATTAAGAGATGGAAACTTCAGATTTAAATCACTTCTCTCTTAACTGTCTGTTCTCCATCATAAACAATTACATTTAACAATGATTTGGTTACTGAACAATTTGACTTTATAAAGTTAAAATTGTCTTATGCTCAACTCATCAAAGGCTCTTTATAATCACCTACCTCCCCGGCTGGCAAGGACAGTACCATCATAAGAAAATGTCAAGCACGAAGTGTCAGTGCCTGGATCATGGGCTTGCCTGCAGTGGAACTTTGTGTGTACCTGTTTGTCAAACAAATAAAACATTAGAAAATTTCCTTATTTCAAGATGGGATAAATCTTTCTCCATAGTATTTTATGTACCCAGCTGCTATTCCTAGATTTCAATAGAAGACCCTGCATTTTTAGCAGGTATTGAAGATAAATATTTCCCCAGTCTTTTAAGTATTTCATATATATATTTCAGAATACCCTTTCATAGTAAGTAAGAGCTTGAATGCAAATTTGACTTTTTCATAGCCTTAGCTATGCAGTCTATATTTACACACGTTAACTTTCTTGGAAAACTCCCACTAGCACTGAATCAAGGTAGCTACTCCTGGTTAAGATAAAAATACATTTTAAGACAGTTCTCAATACTCCACTAACACTCACAGCTACAAAAAATATCTAAATACAATATCCATATTTTGTAAAAGGCTTAGAAGATTAATTGGAAGAATGTGCTTTTGCCAGATTTAATCCTTGCCAAAATTAACAGTTTATGTAACAGAATAAAGCTCAGATATTTCAAGGTCTGCGTTCCATTTTAGTTACAATAAAACTGAAGTTTCTGAATGCTGTATGTTTATTTTTCATTATTTATCTTTTGCTGATAATTCTGAAGAAAGGTAGCCATTAGTTCCAAGTTAACATTTTGCTCTTGTATAGAGCTGATTTCTAATTTATTAAATCACTATTTAGCAAAATCCCCCAAAATTCTACTAAAAGGAGAGAAAAGTTACATTTTAGCACTCTTGTAGAATTCAGCTTTCCTACTTCCTAACCAGAAGTAGAAGTCTCAGATAAGATGAAAAGGGAAGGTGACATGGAAGAAAAGGAAAAAGACAGTAACAGAACTGAAGGAACTTGAGACGGGTTAACTGCTTTTTTCACACCTAGGAAATTACACTTCTTATTTTCTCCTTTTTCCTAACTTAACAGTAATTTGTGTAGATGTAAAATAAAGCAATCAAGAATTAAAGGTTGCCTGTATTAAAGGTGCAACTGTATCTCAACTTTCTATCTGTAAGATGAGGATTAAAAAGTGCTTCCTCAAGAAGAAGAATGAGTGACCTTAGAATCCTTTATTTACTACAGTGAGATGTAGAATCACATCCTGAAGAGGATAAATTCTAAGCAGTTGCTTAGTGATTAGTAACCAATCTATACACTAAAAGAGACACAGTTCTACAGAATAAAAACAGGGAATGTGATAATTTAAAGCAAACACACAGACTGAATTAAACTTGTACGGAAATTGTCAGTGACTGGGCCTTCTAATTTTTGAGTATGCACCCTACTTAGGCACTTTTTGTGGGCTATTTTGTATGCAAAAGACCCAAGCTAGTAAAGTAATTAGTGTTGTTTACTCTTTAAAATATTTGTTCTAAATTTGGTCCAAAGGTTAGGGAATCTTTGTGTGATTATATTACTAATGATTGCAAGCTTGTTTTGGTATGTAGGCAAGATTTGAGAGGAGTCACAACAGTCATTCACTCCACAAATGACTCTTCAACAAATAAAGGACTTCACACACCAAGTAAATGCTTCTTAAAATATTTGGAGATATAATGTGATAGACCACATTTAGCCATAGTACTTGTTTTGAAATTAATTGTCACTGTAAGTGAATTGTGCATATTCTGGAGAAACTCTAAAAACAGACTGCCGTTTACAACCACATGTCTTTGGTGGGAGTGTTTATAAATACTAAAGAACATATTTTATGCATCCAATTACATGAAATTTTACAAGTATGTTGTTGGAGATAAAGGATAAACTTTGAATTGGCTATCAGAAAATAAATTTTCTGTAATTCATTAAATATTAACAAGCAATTAAAATTATGTGTTTTCTATCTAAAAAATACACCGGATATTGCAAAAACAAAAAAATGGCTAATAATCACACCTAAAAATGACAGAAGCACTACAAAATGGTATTCAGATATTTTAATCAATTGGAACAGGCTTGTTTGGGCTCCACAATACTTGTCTGTTCAACACTTCCATCCCTCCCTGGCAATGTCACAATGATATACATGTATTAAAATAGCTTTGTTTTTTTTTTTTTCATTTTGCTGCCTAACTTACTGCAAAGTTTTTTTTCTTCTTTCATTTCTTCTCAATCAATCTGAAATTCCATCCTTTTGTTTTGTTTTGGATACAAATTAAAATAAAGAAAAAAAGATAGGAAACATTTTTCTCTGGAAAGGGATGTCAGGCACTGGAATAGTCTGACCAGGGCAGTGGTGGAGTCACCATCCCTGGAGGTATTTAAACAGCCTGTGGACCTGGTCCTTAGGGTCATGGCTTAGTGGTGAGTGGATGATCCTGAAGGTCTCTTCCAGCCAAAGAAATTCTGTGATCCTGTGATATGGGGTGCAACCAGTGCTTTTATGTGTTACTAGTAAAAAGACACAAATATCTATACGTAGATAGACAGTAAATGACAAATGTTTCAGGATTTTTCTTCTTTTTCTATGATCAAAGATACTGATTTTTATTTATCATATGCCTTCTCAATGAATTACCTATACTTCAAGCAGTTCTTAAACTTTTTCAACTATCCCATAGGAAAAAAAAAAAAAAGCTAAATACAGATATCCAAGGCTCGTAGATTACTTGCCCCATAATCACAAAAACAAAAACAAGAGTACAAATTTAGTCTACTCAGCTTCCATGCCTTATGATTTCATGTAAAATGAGACTCATCAGAAAGGGACAGCATGAATGCATCAGCACTCTTGTCTTTAAAAATAAATTTCATCAGTTTACCAATAGAGATTGTTTTGCTAACTTTGAGCTCTGCAAGCTTGCCCTCCATATATTATTCTGCAAAGGAATATAACCCTGAATTGTAATACTAAATCATATATTCTAAAATGATTAAAGGTTGCTCTAAAAGTGATAGAAGGTTGAACAAGAAATTTTACATACACTGGCAAATGTTCATTGCAGTTTCAAAGAAAATAATGTGTTTGGCCTCTGGCCTCTTAACATTTTCAACAGATGTCTAATCTTGCTAACAAATCATTAACAAAAAATTGTTATCAGAATGTTGCTTGCTGGAAAGACATGAAACAACATAACTAATGTAACACAATTCAGAAGTTTGTTTCAGGAAGGGGAGAGTACTGCAACACCAGATAAAGATGTAAAGATTATTATGGCAAAGTATATCTACATTTCTCCCTCATTATCCCTCTCCTTTTATTGCTGAGGTGCCTGCTATTATGGAGTACTAGTCATGTGCCATACAAAACTTGGCAAGTTAATTAGCCCTTAAATATTTTTAAGGATTTAGTTATTTCAGCAAATTCTGCAGTTACACTCTTCTGCAACTAGTTTGAAGGCTTTCTAACAATGTAATCACTTTCTTTCTAGCTTTATATTATCACGTATATTTTTGTTAAGCAATTACAGCTGACTGGACTTGTGTGCAACATGAAATGACAGGCAGAAAACATGAAGCACATGTGAGAAAAGGCCCAGATGCATCTACCAAAAAACGGCGATACCCAAAAAATGTCAGGGTTTACAATATCATTGCAGTCTTCATAGAGAGGATGTCTGCAGCATCAATAATGAATATCCTTTTTACAAAAATCTGCATCTATTGAAGAAGACCCATATAGGAAGTGAAGAAGACAGCAGCCACAAGAAGTGTTCATAATAAATGAATAACCTACAACAGAGCCACATGGTTACTGACCTGCATCACACAACTGCTCTCCTTCTCCCAAATCCTAAACAAAACATATTCCATGAAAAGAAAATAGTCTGTTCACCTCAGAAAAAATACAATGCTTAACTAATGAAATTTTTTAACTTTCCACATTGTTTCTACGACACAATATTTGACAGTAAGTCAAGATTCTACCAAGATAATGCTTCCCCTAACTCACCCTTTTCTTTTACCCAAAAAACAAATGTCCCAGACAAGACATTTTTCCTCCTTCTCATTCCTAACATCTTCAAGAATTTTTTAGAAGCCAAGGCAGTAAATTATGGAAGGCCTTGGGGAGCGTGGGATGTACACAGATCACTATATCAATCTTTTCCTATACTACATATGCGTTACAAAATTTTACTCATTTATTAGTGTTAACAGAGTCAATCAAGCATCCACAATCATGCCTACAGCAACAGGAACAAAACTACCCAATACTGAGTGTGCAACTAGCAATGCCCAATCTATTCCAGTTTTTTTTTTTTTCAGGACACAAAGCTGTATTATGAGTCATCTCTAGACATGACTCCCATGCTTGCTTACCAGATGCTTCCCTTCTTTCATATCAAAGAATGTTTCCAACACTACTTAAGAGAGATGGAAATCAGAATTTGCACTGGTTTCAAATGTGAGGCATGAGGGCAGGACTAGCTGGGCAAAGATGCCAGAAAGGCAATTCCCAAGCCATGTAAAGGCTGTGTAAGATTTAAACAGGCAATTTCACCCAACTAAGATACTTTCATTAAAATAAATTAGGTGACACTGACAATATTCAACTGGAAAAATTAATAATTTTTTATTAAACATAAAAGCCTTCTAAGATAAAATATCACAGGCCAGTCTCAAGGTGACAAAGGCATGACCTATGAGGCTGCAAGAAAAAAACAAAACAGAACAATCAGAAACCTTTTTAGTCACAGCTGCAGAAAGCTGTCCAGTCTTTGTTGAAAGTGATCCCACCAGAGGCAGCCAGCAATCTCAGAGCTGTGATCACGGCTGATAAGACATACAGGTTCCCAGGGCACTAGTTACACTTTCCCCATCCCCCCTCCTGTCACATCTATTGAAGGATTCCTATTAGCTTTGCTTTCAATGATAATCTAAAAAAGAAACTTTCTGGGTTTAATGTGTCACTTACAAATTATCAAGTCTACATATGCCAGTTAAATTTAAGAATTTCTCATTTTTTTCCCTGACTAGGCGGCTGGAGACTATATCAATTGCTTTACTTCAGACTCTGTTAACACGATCCCTGGGCTTTCAATTTAAGTGACAGTTCTTCAATACCACTTCCCATAGTGTAGAAATGGATGTTGTTTCAGTAATGACCATACTGATGCAAAACAAGATTAACTTGTGAAATTTGAGGCTTTAGTGTTTACATGATTACGCGCTTACTTCTCTCTGATGTTCTAACTCTGTGTCATCTACGTGTATCATTAGCAGAGCTGAAACACTCCTTCTGTTCTTACAATCCTCATTAACCAATTATGAACATAGTAAGCTAATTTTATTTGCCATAACTAGGACATCTGACTGGAAGGTGTATTTAGCTGTCCCATGAGTCCATTATGCTCTCATATGTTACACCTCAGGCATTTTTCTAGGTGGAGAGATGATATCCTGGGGGAGACCACTCTTTTGGATTTGGCTTTGTTTGGATTTTTTAAATATTCTGCATTGCAATGAAAAACTTACACAACCAGGAAAAAACAATAGAATATTTAACAGCTCTGTAACTGTTTTAATCATTTTTAAAGTTTATAAAATCTTCAGTCCCTTGTAATGAATCACGCATTATATCATGGGACCATGAATAAAAAAAACAACCACAAGTGTGAAATGCTTAGTCAGAAAAGGTTGGACTCTTTTGGAAAATGGCATTCTTTGAAGAGAAGTTATACAACAGTGTAGCCAATCAAGGTTAAAAAATGACTTATCATTTTGTTAATTGCAATTGATAAAAAAATATATTGATATATACTGAGAAAAAAACCTGACACTTACACAGAAGCCAATGAAACAAGGCACCTAATAGACTTAACTACGTGGGTTTTAGACAAAACAAGGAAGCAAGCAGGCTGGCTTGCCTAGGAGATGTCTCTGAACCAACAGTGAGTCCTTCCTATCTACCCCAACTTTCTTCACCACTTACAGGATTAAATTTCTAAGAATACTGCTGACCACAGGAACAATTCCTTCTTGTTTAAGTTAATTCATCAAGAAAGATTTTAGAAAGATGGCTACTTAACACTGTTGCTAAATATTTGCCTAATGGTTTGAAAATGAAACCCCAGCTGAATGTTTAGCTGCACTTCTGAACTCTGTATTTGAGAAAATTATCTTGGCCACAAAACTGATAACTATTAATAATATAAATAGATTTTGGAAATAATACAGTTGGCTCCTTTGGGGACATTTTATACTGCATGAGAAAGATGCACAAGGATGTAAAAGTAACATTCCTTTGTATCTTTCCACTATTTATCTAAGCCATCCCATGCTCTCCTAGCAAACTCACAATTTCTGCTTTTTATTATCATAAATACGGCTTCTGAAAACAAAAAAAACCCCAAGACCCACAAAAAAGCCCCCAAAATAAACCCACCAACAACAACAAAAAGCAGCAGAAAAGCCACAACACTCCTTTTGCCTCTTTCTAAAAATAAATGAATCACTCTTAGACTCAATCAGCTGCTGAAGTTATCTTTACTTATAAAAAGAAATCAAATCTGATCAATGCTGTTATGCAAAAATCTCATTAAAGATTTGGTTAAGATATACTAGGAAGTGCACAGATTACTTCAAACTCACCTATGTCAACACCAGATGTTTATTAATTAAAGCAGCCTTTTGCCTAATGGCATTAAAATACAGCAAAAAATACAAACAGAAAAAACCTGTTAAATAGATACACTTACAAGTTGAAAAAAAAGGAGCTAAAGCATGCAAACTTCAAAAAGATGGTGTATTTCTCTAAGAAAGTGAATAGTTTCACTAATCTTCTAGTAACACATAGTGAGCTACTATTTCTTCTACGTTATTTATCCGATACTACCACAACATCTCCATGATGCAGTCATCATCACCCTGTACAAGAAGAAAGGAAAAAAGTCAAACTGCTCCAACTACTGAGGTATAACTCTGCTCTCCATTGCTGGAAAAATCCTTGCAAGAATACTTTTGAACAGATTAGTACCTGCTATAGCAGAGGAAGTTCTATCTGAAAGCCAATGTGGTTTCAGAGCCAATAGGAGTACCACAGACATGGTATTTGTTCTCAGACAACTGCAAGAGAAGTGTAGGGAACAGAACAAAGGTCTTTATGTGACATTCATTGACCTCACTAAAGATTTTGACACTGTGAGTAGAAAGGGCCTTTGGCAAATCTTGGAACGATTAGGATGTCCCCCCAAGTTCCTCAAAATGATCATCCTGTTAGATGAGGATCAGAAGGGCCAACTCAGATACGGTGATGCACTCTCTGAATCCTTCCCAATAATCAATGGTGTGAAACAAGGCTGTGTTCTCACACCCACTCTATTCACAATCTTCTTCAGCACGATGCTCCAAAGGGCCATGGCAGACCTCGAGGAAGAAAATGGCATTTACATCTGATATGGTACTAATGGGAGCCTGTTCAGCCTAAGGCCATTGAAGGCCCACACCAAGACCCTAAATCACCAGGTCCCAAAGTTGCTTTTTGCTGATGATGCCGCCCTCGTTGCTCACACAGAAGCAGCTCTGCAGTGCATAACATCCTGCTTTGCAGAGGCTGCAGATATTTTGGGGCTGGAAGTCAGCTTGAAGAAGAAAGAAGTTCTCTACCAGCCTGCACTACAGGAAGACTTCCATCATCCCCACGTCACCAAAGGCAAATCAGAGCTTTAGACAGTCCAGCAGTTCAGCTATCTGGGATGCATTATTTCCTTGGAGGCCAAGATCAACAAACAGATAGACAACAGATTAGCAAAGGCATGCAGTGCATTCAGAAGACTTCATAAAAGAGTCTTCATAAAGAGCAATAAACACCTGAAGAAAAGTACAAAGATCAATGTCTACAGAGCCACTTTACTGTCTACTCTTTTACATGGGCCTGAATCATGGCTCAGCTACTGCTACCACCTGCAACTCCTTGAACGCTTCCATCAGTGCTGCCTCTGTACAACCCTAAACATCCACTGGACTGACTGTGAGACCAATGTCACTGTCCTTGAACAGGCAGGGGTCACCAGTACTGAGACAATGATACTGAGGACACAGCTGTGCTGGGCAGGGCACATCTCCAGGATGGAGGATCACAACCTCCCTAAGATTGTGCTCTGTGGTGAACTTGCCACCGGCTGCCGCAACAGAGGAGCCCCAGAGAGGAGATACAGGAACTCCCTGAAACAATCCCTCAGCTGTGGCCATACTGACTGCCAGCAGTGGTCCCCTCTGGCCTCCAGTCAGGAGACATGGAGACACCATCCATAACACTGCTGCCTCCTTTGGGAACACACGTAGAATCAGTCTGGAGGAGAAAAGACAGTACAGAAAGCACCCTACTTATTATTTAAACTAATATAATTTTTTTAAGCATGGATTTGATTTTACTTATTCTCTTGAACAGGCAAAGAAGGAAGAATGCCTCAGCTAAAAGGGCAAGTAATATTTTGCCATATGGTATATTTTAGTGATAGAATGGATGTTCTTTACACAGAGTGGTTGAGATTAAAAGGTTAATATACATCAGCCTGATTTTCAAATACCACAGATATTTTAATTTTTTTAAAGCCTCTAAAAAAGAAAAAATTCCATCATTCAGCAAATTAAGTTGTTGAGAGAAGTAATTTTTGAGACGTTAAAGGAAAGTCACTTTTAGATGCTGGGGGATATGTATTTTTTAACAGCTAAAGATATGTTGCTATTAATCTGCAAGATGTAGAGTTGCTCAATGTCCTCTGTTTCCATTACTTTTAACTCAAGAGTTTTGCCTGATGAATTCAGCAATATCAGGATTAGGCTACTTTATTTTAATTTCAAGCAGTATTCCTATCGCAGTTTCATGATCACTTCTTTGACATTACATTTTTTCTCACAGAAGTTTTATGTAACTGACTAGCTAAATATGCAAAACAACAGAAAACCCTGCAATTTTTAATAATTGTTTTCTCCAAGAGGTTTGTATTGACTGAACACAGCATTCCAGAGAGAAAAGAAATAAAATCCCTTGGCTTCAGAGCCTGTAAAAGCAAAGGTACAAATAAGATATTCACTGGTTTCACATCTAAAACATTACAGTGTCATTCACTGCTTCTATGTGTATAATACACAGGTGCTGAAAGTTCTTTTAACAAAATGTGATTTTTTTTCACAACAAATTACCACTGAGTAGTGTATTTGAATCCATCCAGTATTTATCTCATAAACAACCTACTGTCTTAAATAACTCTGGAAGTTTAGGTTGTTTTGTGGTAGCATCAACTTCAATCCCCCCCCAAATTTTCATATTTAAAGATACTTCATAAAATAGGTTAAACTTTAAACCAAGATTTCACTGTTTCTGCAAGAGAAGGCTCTGGTATACTTCAATTTGATTCTGACACTCAATACTGAAATTGTGTGAAAATGAATGTTTTGGTTCTAAGATACACTATACTTATCTACCTATACTGCACAACACCTGGACACATCAGTTTTCTGAGCTAGCCTACAGGGCAGCAACACAGTATCTAGGTATTGGGCAGAGTGAAGAATCTTGGAACATCTTTGTGAACAATGTGGTTTGTTGTTCTACACTGAGATTCCTGAGAACATTTCAAACATCAATCACTTTCAAGTATCTGTCTCTGAGGAGTGCAGAATAGTTCCAGAAATTTTCATTCTGCAGTCAGCCTGTTCCTCTACTGTTAATGTGGCTTCAAAACCCTCTTCTCGTTTTCCATTTTATATGACACTCTGTAGTACCTCTCCAGACAACAATTCTCTTTCCCCAGCAGCATCCGTAAAATTCTTCTCCATCCAACAAAAAGATGCATTTTTTCATCCCAGCTTTCCAGTTTCATTTCAGCACTGTATTTCGCACTCATGCCTGGCAGCTCCATATTTCTTCTCCATCAGTGGCACGTTCAGAGCATGGGGAGACACAAGAACTGCTATTTATGAAAGTCGTATCTCAGAAACCTCACTTGAATACTTCACTTTTCACCCATTTGCTCCAGCTGTCTTTCTCCATTACAAGGCAATATCGCCTTCTCTTCCATCCTTACTCCCTGCCAACACCATTAAAATTCCTTCCTCAGTCTTAACAGAAAAAAAAAAGTCAATGCTACCCCATCCTCATTCCTATAAGAAATAGAAAAAAATACCGTCTTCCTCATTCTTCATTGTTTTATCAGGTCCAGAATCTCCTGAACACCTTTTTTACATGTTGTCTCCCTTCTTCATTATAATCCCTCTGATCCATTATTCTTTCTCTTTATCTCAGTTTCACTAGCTATTCACTATTACTCTATCTCCTTGGTTACTAAACAATGTATTTTAAAAAACCTTTTTCACAACCATGACTACCAATATCTTCATGCTATTAAACTACTCTCCTCTGTCTGCTTAACATCTTAGTTCATCTTCACGTCACCTTGTGAATGTTAAGAAACTGGCAATTAAATTCAATATAATGAAAACTGTTCCTGATTTTCCTACCTGGATACCCTATTTTCTCAGTTTGCCTAGATGATCTAGCCTCTTTTAACAATTCATTGTAAGAACCACAGATTCATAGAATTTTCAGAGTTGAAAGGGACACTTAAGACCATGTCGTTCCAGACACCTCCCACTGGATCAGGTTGCTCAGAGCCCTCTCCAGCCAGGCCTTAAAAACTTCCAGGGATGGGGCTTCCACCACCTCTCTGGGCAACCTGTGCCAGTGTCTCACCACCCTCATGGTGAAGAACTTCTTCCTCACATCCAGTCTAAATCTACCCTCCTCTAGTTTGAATCCACTCCCCCTAGTCCCATGACTACCTAACATCCTAAGAAGTCCCTCACCAGCTTTCTTGTAGCCCCCTTCAGATACTGGAAGGCTACAATAAGGTCTCCTTTGGGCCTTCTCCTCTCCAGACTTGAGTAACCCCAACTCTCTCAGTGTGTGCTCACAGGAGAGGTGCTCCAGCCCTCTGATCAGCCTCGTGGCCCTTCTCTGGACACACTCCAGCACCTCCATGTCCCTGCTGTAACAGGGACTCCAGAAATAGATGCAGTGCTCCAAGTGGGGGTCTCACCAGAGCAGAGTAGAGGCAGAGAATCACCTCCCTCGACCTGCTGGCCAGGCTTCTCTTGATGCAGCCAAGGATCAGTTTAGCTTTCTGGGCTGCAAGTGTACACTGATGGCTCATGTTGAACTTCTCATCCACCACCACCCCCAAGTCCTTTTCCTCAGGGCTGCTCTCAGGCCAGTCACTTCCCAGTCTATACTGGTGCTTGGGATTGCCTCAACCCAGATGCAGGGCCTTGCACTTGGTCCTGTTGAACTTCATGAGGTTGGCGTGGGCCCACCTCTCCAAGGTCCTTCTGGATGGCATCATTTCCCTCCAGTGTGTCAGCCACACCACACAGTTTAGTGTCATCAGTGAACTTGCTGAGGGCACACTCAATGCCACCGTCCATGTTGCCGACAAGGATGTTAAACAAGTCCAGGCCCAGTACTGATCCTTGAGGGACCCAACTTGTCACTGGCCTCCACTTGGACATGGACCCACTGACAGCCACTCTTTGGGTGAAGCCATCAAGCCAGTTCTTAATCCACCAAGTCGTACATCTATCAAACCCATGTTTTACCAGCTTGGAGACCAGGATGTCGTGCAGGACAGCGTTAAAGGCTTTGCTCAGGTCCAGGTAAATGATGTCAGTTCTCTTCCTTTGTCTATTCATGGTGTGAATAGGTTTTGCAGGCACTATTTGCCCTTGGTGTAGATGTGTTGACTATACCCAATCACCTCTTCATTATTCTTCTGCTTCAGAAGTGCCTCCAGAAGGATCTGCTCCATGATCCTGATGGGCACAGAGGTGAGACTGGCCAGCCTGTAGTTCCCTGGATCCTCCTTCTTTCTTTCCCTTTTTGAAAATGGGGGTTATATTTTCCCTCTTCCAATCAGTGGGGACTTCACCAGAAAAAGATAAGTGTTGCTATAAGCATCACAATGTGTCACATCCTTTCTGTCATGAGCTGTAAATTCCACCACAAAAAATCTAATCAATAACTCATTGCTGGCATTACTACTTTGATGTCTTTTCCTTTTTTGTTTCCTTGAGAATGACTTTACTTTTCAGGCCCACTGTCACCTAATTTTGACTTCTTTAATATCTGTATTTTACCAGTGACTTAAATATATGTTCTTCCAATAACAGCAATTAAAGATCATTTACTTAATCCTCAAGCACTTTCTTACATAAAGAAAAACTAAGTAAAAACCAACACAGCCACCATTCCCATTTCCATAACATAGAGTTACTGCACATATGTGCAATAAACCATGGTGTTAAAATGACAAAAAAAATGTGTGGACCACTAGTAACTGATTTTGCACACTGCCTACCTTTGTTAGTAGCTATAAAGCTCCTAACAGCTTGACACCAAAGGAATCTGACACAACCACATTTGCTTCATAAGGAGAACAATCAAAGATGAAATTTGCTTTAAACACACAGACAGCAGCACACATGAAGGCAGTTCTGCCTTGCCCTCCTACCTCAGTGCAATAGCCAAGAAACAACAGTGACCTGTCTGGACTGCAGAAAATATTCCTATATCCTTGTCAACTCCTACTCAGCTCAGCACCAGACTTTCACACATCAAATACCAAAATCAACCAGGTATTTGCATATTAGTAACAAGAGACATGCCAATAGCTGGCAATGCAATGCTTTCTGCTCACTGGAACAGGTACCCCAGTTCAAAAAAAAATCACCCAAACTCTTTAAGGCAATCTTGAATATAAGCCCTTGCTACAAAGGCAGAAACACTCTACCTGTACTCGCTGTGCTTTTGCAAACCCTGGTGGAACAGCTTCTATAAAGGTCACAACATTATTCTCTGGTGTTCTCCACAAGATGAAGCTTGCTTCCAGGTCTTGGGCTCAATCTGCTCCCCAAATGAGACCACAGACCTGCATAGTGGTGAGGACAATGAAACAGGCTAGGGAGGAGGGAGTTAGGATACAGTGCCATTTATATGCACTTACTAGATTGTACACTGACCACAGCAGATACATTTATCAGGAGCTTAGTGTCCATTAAAAAATGTGGTCCATGGTTGTACAATTAATTGGATTTTTCCAGAATATTTCAAACTTTGTATGCAAACTAGCACAGTAGTTTCTAATTTGGACATGTTATTCCATCCTTAATAAAATGCATTACACCAAACATTAAGTATACATTTTTAGTGCTGATTACAGGCAACTGTTTTAGTCACATAACAATCGCAGAAAACAAGCCAAATCTGGAAGAGATACATAAACATGGTACATCAGGTAATAGTAACTATAAAGGCATTTTAAAAAATCTCCATGGATTACTTAACATGAATGAAAATTACATCCCTTGATTTCTCTTAAGAGTACCTTGTTTAAATTACAGCTTAGAATGATTAAACACATTCAGAAATTCTATTAAACTAGATATTCAGTAAGTTTGTGGGCATACTTAAGAGACACAGAGACACCCTGTATGTATATTTATACATAATGTATGAAATATATAGGTAGTCTCTTATTCTACTCCAAATCTAGTTCTCCATCCCATGAGAAATTCATCAGAACTTGGTTTGAGGAAGGCAGCTGTTCCATGGATGTATCTGATTTCAGTCTGTGTAGTATCACTGCAGTCATATATTAAATAAAACAGAGCTGGATAGTGCTCCACCTATTTCACCACCTTCTCTGCTAACTGTTTAGCATTTGGTGAAAACAAACTCCAGAGAAAAATCCCTTTCTTATAAAATACTTTCCACTGGAATGTGAAATATGTACTCGCCTGTAAATAAAACCAAATATATATTCAATTAGGTTTTTACCTGAACGTGAAAGAAATATTCTCACTGAAGACTGTCTTACAAAAAATATTGCTACAAATACTTTTCATTTCATATGACTGGTTTAGTCTGCACCTGCTTCCAAGAGATGGGATAGTTGTGGAGTTTACTTATGGATAATCATGGACACAGAAAATTACTTCTTTCTTTCATAATCTTACTATAAAATTCCTACAAATGCCATGCATATTTTTTTAATTAAAGTTAACTAGACTTACAAGGTGTTCTTTAGAAACTGAGAGCAGCATACTGTATTAAGTCCAACTATTTAAGAACATTTAAAACTTATACAGTAATGTACCATTTAATGCATGCAGCCATGAAACAATTGTTTTCTGTAGAAATAGCTTGTTCTTTATCAAACTTCTGAGTCAAGTGTATGCAATGTAATGTCACATAAAAAAGCTTTGCTTGCCTGTAATTTATCTTCTCCCTTTTTTAGCTTTGCTGTTTCTAAAAGGGAATATTTTTCTATTAAAAATATCAGTATACTTCTTAATGGCATAAAACTGAGCCTATTTTAAAACAAATCACTCTCTTATTCTATTGAAGTAAAAAAAAAAAATCTTATTCTGTCTGTTGCTCACTGGTAAGTTTGTTTTTTCTTAATTATATAGTTGGAAAAGACTATGCACAAGCACAGTACAACTTTAATGTATGCGTTTCCTAGACCAGTGACACTGGCATAGATGAAAATCCCACAACTCTTCTTAACCACCTGCTATGTTAGACGTCTGAAAAAACTAGAAATTTATGGTATTTAGAATAAGAGCAGAAAAAAATAAGAAGGAAAATAAGTTTTTTATAGTAAGAATTGAGAAGAATTGAGGCAGGAAATACAAATGACACTTCAAAAGTTTAAAAATTCCCCATCATTATTTTAGATATTTTTTATTGTCTGAAATAACTATTTCATTGTAAAAAAAAAAACAAACCAATCTTCTTTTTCAGTAACAAAACCCAAACCTAGAAACCAAAATCAGCTAATTCTTGGTAGAGTGCTTTCTAAACTTCATCCTTTATGAATACCGCAAAAAGAAAGCTTTTTAAAAGTAATGAATTGATGAGAAAAATTAAGCCTGCAAGAGATACATCCCAATATGAAGCTGGAAGGAGACTAAAGGCCCATAAATTAGCCCAAAAGACAGATAAAGCATATGCAGACAGGAAGTTCCAAATCCTCATTCAGTATGTTCCAGAGATCAGAAGTTATTATTTCCTAACTGAAATAAATCCACTTCATCAAGCTGTAACAGCTTTCCTTTCAGAACTATTTGAAATACAGGAGTTTTAGGCTTTTTCAGTAAAATTACAAATTTATTTGTAATTCCAAGAGTTAGAGGAATATACTTTTAATTGTTTTTATAAAATTCACTGTATAAACCTGCTGTACATCTCACTATCTTAAAGAAATGGTGATGTACTATGAACCATAATGAGAAACATTTGGAGGCAAAATTAGCTTCCTAATACACACATCAGGCACTTTTTTTTTTAATTATTTTTTTTTACTTACAAACTCGGTTAGGTTGTAAACTAATGAAGTGTTCAGTTTGCTTAAGCAATGGCCATTTAGAGGCCATTTTCCTGACCACTCTGGAGCTCACCTCTTGTTAGAACAAAATGTAGAGTCCGTGCTTTTAAATTTTTGCCGCTAGAAATTTTGTCTAAAATAGCAAAGCTAGATCAAGAAGGCTCTTCTGTTTCATTATTTTTCGTTATTTTACCTTTCTACTTCTTTAACATTGTTCATTTTACATTAGTAATCTAACAGTATGATATTACTAAAGCCAATCATGTTGCTATAAACCTAATCTCTTTGTCTCAAATTGTCATTTTGAAATTATTCCTGTAAGCTCTTCTGCTATTTTCATAAGCAAAGATATATAATCCTTGTGGGATAAGCCTTTTTCCTTTAACCATACATGATTCCAAAGTAAAATCCTTTATGCTACTTTCACTGGGGTGAGACAGTCTTTAAGATTTAGAATTGCCTTTCATCACTATATTAGATAGTGCAAACATTTAGATAGTTCTTAACTATAAATGTTTATCACACCAGAGAGAAATGCACTTAGCAATACAGCACAGCACATTTTATCTTAGCATATGATTGTCAGATTCTTTACTGCAGCTATCTTCAGGGTATAGACAGTGATGTACTGGCTAAACCAGACGTATACAAAAAGAAGTAATATATGAATCTGTTAATATTTGCTGCTTGCAAGCCTGAGTGTGATTTCCAGTTTCTGGAGCAGACGTCTGGCACATATACATATGGAATGAAAGGGTGGAATATTATGGATATGGAAAACTTACCTTAAGTTTGAAAGGGGAACATAGTATATTTGGATATCTTTCATCTTGTATTTACACAAGAAATTTCCAGATGTAGCCAGACTGACCTCTTCAAAGCATGAAGCATGTTACAAACTTAGGGGAAATTGGAAGGTTTGTCTGCTGTTTAGCTCTAGTAGTAATATTCAGCAAATTTAAGAATAGTAATTGTAAATTGTCTCTGTTTAAGTATTGACATTTCACTGAAATAATTTCAGTGCTTTGAAGACATCATTATTAACCCAAAGTCCTATATAAGAAAAACCAAAACCAAATACCCAAATAGATAAGTAAATATTCCATGGCCAAAAAATTAATAAAATCTAGTTGGTGTGAAGAGAGCATAATCCTTAAATGCTGTGACAGAGCAGATGCCAAAGACATACTACAGTATTTATCTGGTAGAACTGTATCTACAAGAGCATATGCACACTAGTAAAGGTTTTTAGTAGACAGACATAAGACATAAATTTCAAGAACCTACTACTGAGAGCTACGTCTTCTGCATCTCTATGCAGAAAGCAGCCCTTAACAGTGCAAAGACCCAACAATCTGATCCTACCAATGCATGGGTATAAACTTCAAGTTCTGCAGAAAATATTTACAGTAAGTCTCAGATCTTATTACTCTGATTTGGCAGCATCAGCTGTACAATCCATCAAGGACAGCAAAAAAAGGATTACAAAAAAAATTTCCAAATAATACCTGGGCTTGTATTTCCATTCAAAAGCAAAAGAGTCCTATTTAGGGAAAAAAAATAATTTAAAAATATCTTACATGATATTTTTGCATTATCTAAATTTGTGGTACTAGCTATACAGTATTTCTTCAAAATGCCTCTAGTATTTGTAAAACCTTTCATCTCTGAAAAGTCTACCTTAAAACTTCATACTGCACACCACAAAACTTAAGCTTACAAAAACCCTTTCAAAGGAAACAATCACTAAATATAGAAATGTATTTATCTTACATCTATAAGTCATGTAATTATTTTAAAAATACTTTTAACATGAATATTTGTAATTAAAAGGTACAGACCTTAGATCTGTTTAACTTCAGTACATACTGTGGCATCCCACTTTTGTTCCCCTTACATTTTGATATTTCATATTATACAAAAATATATGATATTATATTTATATATATATAATACTATATTTTGTTCCCCTTATATTTTGACATTTTTGTGGCTTACAGGAATGTGGAAAAGAGGTTACTGGGATTACTACTTGATCACGCCATTTTGGGGTATATTGATGTAGGCAGTACATCAGTATAGTGTTTGATGTTATATATTGTACATTATAAGTTCTCTAATATAATATTGAGCTTTAGGTAAATAATTTTAAACTGACAAAGTTACATAGATACAGCAATTTAAAATCAAATAAAGTTTTAAAGTCAGAAAAAAGGAAAACACTAGCACAGCTGTAGATCAGCAATACAATAGTAGATGCTCACTTCTGAGCAGCAAATGCCTAAGAATGGAATTGGCTCCATGGATCCATTCATTCAGCAGTATGGTCTTGCAAAAAGCTCTGAATGAGCAAACACAGGCAAGATGAGGAATATTAACCTATCTGAACTGCAGGTTCAGGGTAGTTTTACCACACTGCCCAGTGATTCAATAATTTTCAGGGTCCTGTCTTATTTTGACCACTAATGCTCTCCAACTCTCCATATTTCCCAGACTCTCTCTATATCTCAGAAAACTGAGAGAGTACTAATGTGTTTTATGTTATGATTGACTATTTCACACCATTCTTTCCACTATTCATTGGAAGTTTGAAGGAAGTTATATTTTATGCCCTTTGAAGCTGTTATTTTAAGCCAAGCTGACAATGTTCATAATATTTCAAACAAGCTGACAGATTGTACTGCTAATGTGCAATGTAAATGCATATGTACGTGAACCTTAAAGAAAAACCATGCACTGACAAAATAACACATGTGAGAAAATAATACAGATTTATGACAGATTTCTGGGCCAGGTGATTATAATGGATCATGACCATGCTGAGGAAGTTTGGAGAAATGCAAAGCAGAGCTGGAATGTATTTGGCTAGCTTCAGCATTAGCAAGTTACCAATGTCAGTGTCATGAAGACAAAAAAGTCTTCCTTCAAAAGTTCCAAAACTGGTTTTACTCTTACTAAATACAGTTGGAAGATTTGGAATTGCACCAAAAAAACAGTGGAAGCAGAAAACTGAATGAAACACTCATGGCGTGCATTACTAGTCAAAACTAAAGAAGGGAATGGCTCACACACCAAAATCACTCCCCAGACACAATATAAGTTTTTAAAAGTAGATACTTAGATGGCTCTAAGTGGCCTGAAAAAAAACATCTAGCTCATGACCCTAACTTTGACATCAGAAGGGATGATAAAACATGAGATACAAAAGGTCTTGTTTCTTTCTAAATTTTAAAAAGTCAAAGAACTAGTTGGTCCTGAATGCTGTGACTAAGTTCTGCACTACTGAGCAGCAAACACAAGTTATGCCACAGTGGTGATGGAGATGCCACCAAGGTTGATTTTTAATGTTTAGCTTTTGATATACACAGCAGTAGGATTCCTGAAGACAGGTGTGAAGGTATCATGTCGGGAGCAGAGGATAATAAACCCGTAAGTAGTAGTCAGAAGCTCTGGCTACAGTGGCAAAGAAAATTCCTGGGAGGTTCTTCAGGGAGCTTCTGCTACCTTGTAAAGTGGCATTGTCTGTGTGATCCTCCTGAATGGTTTCTGACCAGCACTGCAGCAATCTGCCTGCCTCTAATGAGCTCCCCTTCTGCTGCAGGGAAGGGCATTATCAGACCCTCCTTCCTGCCAGGGTATCCATGTCTGCCCCTGGCTACTGCCCTTTTTATGACCCTTCTCTGTGGAAAAGCCAGGGCTGTATGTTTTCATTGAAGCAAAGAGAAACCTCCCTGTCTCTAAAGTGGGCTTTATGTTTGACAGGAGGTTTTACTCCTGTCAAAAATAAATGTGTCTAAAAATCTTCACAGACACTAGGATAACAGGCACTATGGACAGTACAGAGTGGGAGCCATACTATCTGCTAGGAAAACCTTCCTACTTTTAGTTTGTGCTGTTACTGTCATAAGCAGGAACAGTGAACAGCGAGGCTGAAATGTCATTTATATTTTCGCTTAAACACAAAAATTAATTCAGACTCTCAAAACAGGCCTTTATCAGACCATCGCTGGCACGGCAACACAGTCAACTAAGTTGTAGTCAACTTTAAACACCTTCCTGAATCTGTTCCTCCTTCCTGCAGCATACGTGCCAAATTCATAGTCTAGAATAATGCCAGAATCATTCCTAACTCATCAAGTATAAAAAATTAGAGCAACAATTTTCTGCTTTCAAACACTAGTGATTCTTGTTACAGACTCAATAGAGCCTTCTCAAGGTAAACACAAATGCTGTCTTAATTTTGACTTGAAACAGAGCTGTGCAGCAAAATCTGTGTATACAGTTTTATACTTGTTTCAACAAAGTCAAATTGTATTTGCTGGATGGGAATTAAATTTTTTCTACCACAAAAAACAGAAGTTAACATTTCTACTATATATTTCTTCAAGGAGATTGAGCCTCACATTTTGACCCCACACAGCTTTACCTATTTTCCTGTGTAGCCTACAGTTTGTAGCCAAGACTGCACCACTTTTTCTTGACATTCTCTTGCTCACCTTTGGAAGCAGCTCTGCATCCTGTCAGCCCCAAAAGTGCTTCCATTGTTCCAGTGCAGAAGTTTACCCAATTCTCCTGCTTTTAACAAATGTTCCTTTTTAATATTTATCTTTATCCCTCACCATGCCCTGAAAATAAAATTTTAATATAAAAAAATATAATTTTAAATTATTTTTTTTTAATTTCATGAAGTTGTCTTTGAAATGCCTGATTGATTTTAACTGTATACAAAGATTTCCAGACATCACCAGCAGTTTCAGGTAACAATGCCACTGAAAAAAAAAATTCACACTACTCCTTTGAACAAAAGTCTTGCATGTTTTTAAGGACACCAATAAAAGCAAGGATAAAAACTCTCTAGGTTTAGAAACACAAATCCAAGGACACTACCAACTTAATTTCCACTAGGAAATCACTTTACTCTTATATTGTTATACAGGGGTCACCAGTTGGAAATAGCACAAGATGCACGGGATATATCTTTAAATTATTCATAATCACCTTAAACTGCACTCAATCAGCATTGCTATATGTCATCTTACAGATACACAAAAGTTCAAAAGGAAAAGCACATGAAAAAGCAGACTACCAAAAGCGCTATTGTTAAAATTACACTAGAAAGCTTAGTATTTCAGTACTGTATATGTTAAAATAAACAACATACACAGGTGATGAAAGCCAGTCTCTGAAAAATTTATTATTCTGTTAGAACAAGTTTACACTTAGGATGAATTCTCAAGCTGCATGCCATTAGGAAGTTTTACTGGGTTTATAGTGGAAATAAAAACAGAAATAAAAATAGATGGCAATCCCAAAATACAGGCTGTACTCTGAAGATGATCAACAGGCTTTCTTTCCTTTTTACTTCTATACATTTCCTCTTGCCTTCAGCAATCAAATTTTATTCAGCCTTTGTAAAACATTCCCTAAATTGGCTGTCTTCCTTTTTAAAATCAAATGTTTTTAAAGATGAAGTTGAGCAGACCAATGTAGCCTGTATTAGTTCAGTATTATTTCCCCAAAGCCATCCCACTGGAACTGGGATCAATTTCAAAGATTTATGAGCCTACCCCTCCTACCCCATTTCTTCTGTAATCTTACTTTGGCTTAAACTTAAAAAAAAAAAAAAAAAAAAAAGAAATTACCTTATTTTTTCCTCCTATGCATGCCGTAATTACATACCCCTCTGAAGGGGGATGAAACCACAGAATTAAAGAATGGTTTGGGTTGGAAGGGACCTTATATTTCATCTACTTCTAGCTGCCCTGCGTGGACAGGGATTCCTCCCACTAGATCAAGTTGCTCCAGTCCCCATCCAACCTTGCCTTGAACACTTCCATGGTGCCTCCTTGGCCGTCATAACTTCCCTGGGCAACCTGGGCATGTGTCTCACCACCCTCCAAGAAAAGACTTTCTTCCATATATGTAATCTAAATCCATTCTCCTGCAACTTAAAATAGTTGCCCTTCATCCTACCACTCTATGCCCTTGTAAAAAGTCCCTCCCCAGGTTTCCTGTAAGCCACCTCAGGTACTACACAAAGGCCACTTTAAGTCTTCTTTTCTCCAGGCTGAACAACTCCAACGTTGAGATATGGATGATTATTAAGATGATTAACTTAAAAAGCAGTAAGACTTTACCTGGTGAACTTGTACTCAATATTGAAAAATTCAACTCTAGGAACAGGACTGATTTGTACACTCTAATACACAAAGCAAGAAGGAATACTGACTTAAAGATTTTGGCATAGTTCCCGTTGTGACTCTTTCTGTCCACACTGCATTTACATAAATTGTTCAAACTTGTCTGTGTTAGTTTTTACACACTGGCAATGTAACACCATTTGGCACTTTATGTGCAGCATTACCCTTATCCTCAGCCTCATGGATGATGTTCCCCTCTGCCTATTGTCTGGATGAGTAAGTGATTTCCTAATGTAGCATTATGAGTTACTGCTTAATATATTCAATATTTCAAATAAAATACAGAAATATATGTTTTTAGTTACATAAGAATCAACTAGAAATTACAATTTTCTATGAGAATAACTTCTTAAATGAAAAATATTCTAATTATAGGTATGTAATCAACTTTGTTTTAGAAAAAGAAACAGATTCCCAAGAGTTCCTCTTTGTTTTGAACAGAATAGCACCACACTGAATGATCGGCTGTAGAGAGGCAGAAAACATAGTATATTTTGCCTATGAGTTATGAAGTTTGTCAAGGGGCTAAGAAAATACCACATAAGTATAAAAGTACCAAAATTGATCTTATCTGCTTCAACATTCAATACTTCATGTAATAAATGCATATATTATATAAAATAATTCACTTACACTCATATTCCTATCCCAGATCTGGATGGAGCCATCTTGACAGCCAGCTGCAATAAGTTTACCATCTCTGCTGTACGTGCAAGTTGTAGGAATCACCCGTTTACCTTGAATGGATCGTGGTTTAAATACACTTTTGTGCTTTTTTTCGTTGTTAACATCCCATGTTCTCACAGTTCTGGAAAAAGATTTGGATAAAGAGGTGTTTTAGTTAACACATATGATGTAATTGTGATATAATCAAACACCTTTTTCAGCAGAAATGGCAGAAAATATTGCTGTATTGTAATCTGTCAGCATATAAGATATGGTAGGGCAGTCATGAAACTAATGTGGTAAATTTCCAAGTAAGAAACATACACTAACATGCAGGTGAAGGCTAAAAAAAAAAACCAAAACACCAACAAAAAACCTAGTTCTTCCTAAACTCTTGTGTAAATGTGTACAATTATTTACAACTGGACAACCAACCAGAGGTTAATACACAGGTACAACATACCCTCCACTGACACTGGAAATCAGGAAGACAAAAGTATTCAGTTTATGACAAGAATGAAGACTTAAGGAAACGGACATGAATGCTTATACAAAGTCAACAAATAAACTTATTTTCTTAATTGTTCTGAGATGACAACAACAGACAAACCTGCTATTAACTATCAGTATTGCAGACTATCTGTTCAGACTTTATTTCAAAGATGCAAAAATTCATTATGTAATCTTGTTTTTTCAAGCTGAGTTTTCCCACATTGTTAACAAAACAAATACATCTTTTTTATTAGAAAAAGAATATCTAGATCTTCAGTGTTTCTTAGATACACAGAAACATCCAAATGCAAGTGAACTAAATATATCAAATTAAACTGAGCTAAAGATACAGGTGGACTCTATTTAAACTGTCTTGGACGCAAACATCTCCTGTCTATTTAGTATGTTGAGTTCTTTCCAGATAAAAATTCAAAACTCTTCTGGCATCTGATGCAGAAATGTTTCAGGATTTGGCAAAGGGAGGAAGAACATTCATTTAGAAAGAAAAAAAATTACTAAATTCTCAAGACAACCTCATTTGACTATACAAACACTGCCTATGATCCAACAGCATGTAATTCACTGCTCTCTAGTAAAGCAAACAACTCTTTAGCTAAGGCTGCCATTTCTCCAGCAAGATTGCAGTGTAACGTTATAAATTTACAACAGAGCTACAGGACTAGACAGCCTATAGAGCTGATACACATATATTTGTAAGATAAAACAGACAAGAAAATAAGCTGAAAACATCTCATAAAAGTTATATGTAATCACACATTTAATGATAGTAATGAGAAGTCAATAAATGAAGTAGAATGAAACTCCATCTGTCCATTACTACGTCAAGATTTATCTGAATTTCAAAAGGTTACTAATCTCCTATGTGTAAGTCATCATCTCACTGCTCTATTTGGAGCTCTAGAAAAGGACATTCAGGTGTTTTGATGGTTGGTTTGGTCCTTGTTTTTTTCTTTTTATTTAAGTGAAACATCAGATTATGATACATTATCTGGGGTCACTTAAATAAATCCATGCTTCTACATGGAACAAGTTGCCCTGCAAGGTTACTGAAGTTATTCATAACCTGTCTGGACAAGGCCATGTGCTAGGTGCCTAGGTGATCCTTCTTTGAACAGGATTAGAAGATCTTCAGAGGTCACATCCATCCTCAATCATTATGTGATTCTGCGATTCCCTTCTCCTCTCCATGTGTTGTCAATACTGCCTTAGTCTCCTACCTTTCAACAGGTACACTGACACTTTCTCATATTCTGATTTTTACTCAAAACATGAGTCTTTCAAGTCCCTGTCCTTCATAATATTTGATCCTTCCAGAATCACATTCGAATATCCGGTACCTCCCAGCTTCTCTTCCTCCTCTTGTGATGACCATATCCTGTCTGGAAAGACACTTCCTCTCTTAGAGCACAAGTTTCCAGGACTTGGCGTACTCACTTCCAGAGATGGTGCAACTAGTAACACGTCTGTGTACAGAGAAGTTCAACGACAGTCTCACCCATTTGCCTTTTTATCTAAAATACCTTTCAAGCATCTCAGCTGCAATTCCAGAAGCAGCCTCTGAGAATCCACCATCCTAATTATTCATTTCTGCTTGCAGAGAAAGATTATTTTTTTTTATTTCCAGCCCCCTCTTTTTAGGGCTCTAAGTTTTGTGAAGACCTCTATCACTATCACTATATAGCAAATTCAAATGTTAGTACTCATTTTACCTTTCAACTGTAAAGAAAGATGAAATACTTGTACAGTTCTATCTCCTATAACACAGTTTTAAATTAAAAAAGAGCCCTAAATCATCTGTAATATCAGCAGGTCAGACAAATAATTCCAAGTTTTCTGAGCTGCTGTTTCTGCTGCAAACAGTTGGCCACATTCCCTCATTTATGAGTTACATGCCCTGTTAAAAGAGCCAACATAGCCTGTGGTCGTGTTTGTTTCTCAAATGTTTTCTTAATGTACACACACCGAGTGTGTGCTTACTGTTGCCTTGTTGCTATTTGATCTATTAAACTCTTCTACTACAATAAAATAAATATTATATAAGAAATCATCTGTATATTACTTTAAGATTTATCAATCATCCCCAGAAAGCCTTTAACACTTGAGCTAAGACTAAGCTCTGTAATGTCTTTTTTCACGTCAGATGTTTGAAGTTTTATTACTCTTTATGGAAACATCATAGAATGATAGAATCGGCTGGGTTGGAAGGGACCTCAGAGACCATCAGGTCCAACCCTTGACCACTACCATATAAAAATGGGCATTGTATTGCAAATGTATCTCATCATACCACAGATGAAATTTCAGCTTAACACATGAACTGATCAGCCCACAGCTTCTGACTGAATCACCACCAGTCAAAACATTAGTAGTCATCTACTCATTATGTATGTTTTGTATTTTCCTTCAGACCAGTGATGGACTAGAAACAGAGGGATTGTTGAAGTACCTCCAGAGAGACACTTTCACCACCCTACTCGAAGTCTGAGTGGGACACAGACTAATTTGGTCTGACATTCCCCTTTTACGCCCCACGCTCCATCAATAACTATCTGAGCATCCCATCTCTTCTTTCAGCAGGCACCTTGATGAGTCCCTCCCACCCCCACCCTCTCTACTGTTCACACTTTAAACGTACTTGAAGCCGTTTTCCAGTCCCTTCCCCTCACAATATTTAACTCTTCCCATCCTAGATGGAAGGAAAGGAGATAAACAAAAAAGAAAGCATGGAAAACCAATTTTACCTTCAGAGAACGTCTGTAAACTGCCAATACAGCAAACAAATGCTAAGGCTGCTCCTGTATTTACACTCCCCTTCAACTACTGACCCTCAGTCACCACACCATGTCACAGTTAACTCAGAGAGCAAGATTTGGAACTATGCCCTTGTTTTTTGTTATAAAACATTTTGTACCATTTAATGATTCTTCCTCCTCCTCAGACATACCAAAAAACTGAGACTGCACTACTGAAGTCTCATTTTCACTTCCTAAACTACACTGAGACCTATCTAATGTTGTTTGTGTTCAAATAAATTTTTTTAAATTACTGCTGGATCAATTAGATCAGGTTCAGGAGACTCATCTTAGGCAGAAAAAGTCTCCCACTAAGAGTATCTTCTTAGGCCCAGATAAACATAGAATGAAAGAATTAACACTGCTCTACACTTTGTGTTGCAGCATTTAGCAGAAATATAATACTATTATTTATCTGTTTTTAGGTATAACCAAGATATTTTTGAACTTTACTGAAAACAAAAGGGAAACATTTCCCGAATGAGGTTTTTTTCCAACTGAAAATAAACTACATTTAATGAAAGTTTGTTCTTTAGTAAAAACAACACAGTGACATATAATTTCACTCTTTCATCGTACAAAATGTTAGTATATTAAATTATATGCATAGTAAAGTACACATATTTAATTTCTCTTTTGAAAATTAATTTTCAAAGAAAACTTCCATGAAAAAGGCTCTACATATACAAGTTTAAATTTAACTTTTTAAAATAGTGGTTTCCACATCTGCAAAACAGATTTTGTAAAGTTCTTCTGTTTGCCAAGAGTATTTCAAAGCAACTGAGAAAAGGATGGGAATGTTCTTCTGGAAAGGTAATGTGGATATTTTCCTAACCACTGAGAAGTTAAATGACCCATAATAAACAACTAATCTAATTACTGGGGGTTAAGGGCTGGGGGAAGGGTGGAGGGGAAGAGGGGCATATTTTATTTTCCCCCACATTTTTTTCTGCTTTTTTCTAATGCTATTACTACTAAACCAGTTTTTCTTATAAAATTAATTATTAACAATGCTGCTGTTTTGCATAAAAAGGTATTTCTGTAGCTGCATTTCCCAGCCTGCAAGCACAGAAAATTTTTCTAAGTCCTGATTCAGCATGCCATTGCCCAGTCCAGTACAACTTGCTGAAATTCAAGGAATGAACTAATTCAAATTCCACCAAGCTTCTATGCCTGTCCTATGTCCTCTCTTTCTATTGCACCTCAAAACTCTCCTATGCAATACTGAATGTTATTCAAATTTAATATAGCATCATTCTATTCTTGTTACATTTAAAATATGAAAAAGCAACAAAATACATTATTGCTAAAAATACAGATCAAGTTTAATGCTGTACATCTAGTAACTGTATTATAATGCCTGCCTTTATAACATATCATAATGCCTACCTTTATAATAAAAACCTGTCCAAAAATACTGCATTGGAAAGCTCTCTTAACATACTTTAAAATCATCACACAAATAATTCTGCAATGGATTTTATCAGCAGAATACAGAATTCCAAGTCATCTTTATCAGTTCTATGAAACACATTTTTAAAACTGTTAAATTATTCTGCTTCATAAAAATGTAATGGATCTTCAGATATGCTTTTTCTCTACTTCTTTATGATATAAAGAGCCTTACCTATCCAAAGAAATCGATACACTGAAAAAATACCTAAAACAAGATATGTAAGGAAAATAGATAAGAAACAGATGAAAGGATCTGTTAAGATGACCTTGGTGTATATGGTGTTACAAAGGTATGTCAGAAAAAACCTTTTCATTATTCTCTTTGCCCTCTTTCAGCAGGTAATCTTCCGTCAACCATGTGGGACCCAATGTAGGTTTAACCACCTGCTGTATACTGAAAAATTTTGGACACATAAGCAGATGTAGAAATTCACAGAAACTTTCCATACTTGTTTGGCAGAAAAACGTCTAAGTAAGCTACCTAATCCCAGCATCTGAACAGAGTTAAAGTAATTTAAAACAGAATATAAGAAAAATCACATGCCATGTAAGTAAAAATTGTAACTATGGAAGGACCTGAATAAAGGCACAGCTTCACGTCATTTTCCAAATGGGGCAAGAAGGCAATGAACTGAGATCTCATCTCCCACTTAGTACAGATAAGAGTGTGATATAATCAATCTTCCTATGGGCTACATCTGATTAAGATCAAAGTGGAAGATTCCTGCTAAAGAACATCTCGACAGTTCAAGTTACTGTCACCAGCATGAACTGAAATGACTCAAGAGCACTGTTGCATGATACTGCAAAAGCACGAACAGTAAATCACCAGGAAAACAGGATGCTTTTTAAAAAGCTGATTAGTCATGGCTATAAAGCAGTTAAAGCTCATTTGGATCTCAAGTTCTTCTTCACTCCAATAAATAATTTAGACTGGAACAAACACTCAGCAGAACACTCCATTAAACCAGTGAAAAATAAACTGAAATTAAATTAAAACAGTCAAGCAATTTAAAGCTCTCTGAAGCGACACCTCAGCTCATCCCATATGCATGGCAATTAGTTTGAACCATTTTTACTGCCATCTTAGATCTCACTCATAGCCACTTTTCTGCAGTTTCATTAGCAATGAACCACAACCTAACATGGATAAGTGACAAAAGAGAGCAATCATAAGGCTTAAATGTACTTTGATACTCAAAATTATATGATCTGTCCTAACCCATGCAAAGTTTGGTTCAGCTGTACAGCTGCCCTTTGGTCACAGAAAATTTTCAAAGTGAGTTTTATTGTGTATTTATAGATGAAGTAACAAACTTCCTAGGTTGTAGTACAATCTCCATGACTTACAAGAGGCTTACAAAGACTAGGCCAAACTGCAGCAAATAAGTAAAAAGATATTTATGTAACTCTGGAATATATACCAAAGTGTAAGACACTTTCCTCCTCCTTCCAAATATTCAGAAAGGAAGACAGCATCTTTTGTAGAGATGAAATATGCTTTTAGCTTCAGGTCTCCAAAGAGTCATGATACAGTTCTGTATCTGTCTGGATAACCACACCAGAGCATCATTTTTTCATATACTTGTCACCATAATCTGCTCACATAATAATATTGCTGTTACTGATGAAGCTCTTTTATTCCTTTCTGATTTTTGTCCACTGGTTAGTGGATGAAATAGCTTTAAACCTTAATACTTCTGAAATTGAAAACTAAAGGGACTTACGCTCCCTTATCAGTTATGTTCTCCATGTGGAGAGAAATGTTGTCTACCTGGAGTTGAAAATGAGAGTTAAAAAGGTAGGACATAAAAAACTAAAAAAAAACAAAAAACAAACCTAACAATCTGTTCTTCCTTTTAAGTAAAATAAAAATATTAGAAAACAGACTTGTTTCATAGCCTGGTGTAACAAAAAAACCAAAACATCTCTAGTGTTTGAAAAGTTTGTTGTTGTGCTCTAGTTTTCTGTTTGCCTTACACCCTGAAATTTCAGTCTGTTCAGAAATTCACCTTTTAATGCACAGCACAGCCTAAGCTGCTACCTAATCAACCTGATCTAAGCTGCCCTTGTGCTAAGCCGGGAATAAACTGTTTCACCTCCAAATATCCTCTTCAACCTTTTCAATCTTAATTATTCTGTTACTCAAGACAATTTTAAATGTGCTAAGGTCTCTTCCCTTGCCATTGCTCTTCAGCCACTCATCCTCCCATGTGTAACCAGGATTTTCTCATCCCACATGAAGAACCTGGCACTTGCTTTTGTTAAATTTCATATGGTTGGTGATGGCCCAGCTCTCTAGTGTATCAACATATCTCTTTAAGGCCCCTCTGCCCTGACAGGAGTCAACAGTTCCTCCTAGTATAATATCATCAGCAAACTTACTTAACATATAATTGATTTCTGTGTCCAGATCATTTATAAAAACATTAAAGAGCATTGTCCCTAAAAGTGAGGCCTGAGGAACTCCACTGGTGACTGGATGCCAGCCTTATGTAGCCCCATTTACCACAACTCTTTGAGGCCAAGCCATCCAACATTTGCTCACCCAATGTACTGTAACTTGTCCATCTATGTGCTGGAAGTTGATCCAGGTAGATACTATGACACAGAGTATCAAAAGCTTTGATAAAATTAAAAAAAAAATCCAAACACACCCACCAGCTTGGTCAACTAGATGGCTGACCTTGTCATGAAAGGAAATAAAGCTCGTTAAGCAAGACTTGCCCCTTGCCGGCTATGACCAATGAATGTGTTGTCTCTTGAGTGTTTTTCAGTAACTCCCAGAAAAATCTTTCCCATAATTTTGTAGGGTACTGAAGGGAGACTGAAAGACCTGTTTTAACAAAGTTTTCTATCTTATCCTTCTTGAAAACTGGGACACTTGCCACCTTACAGTCAACTGGAAGCCACAGGTGTAAAGCAAGTTCAGGACACTTGTGTTTGTTTACTTCCTTCCTACTATGGTAAAATGTAATTAAGTAAGCTTTTAAAAAAATCAGTCATTTCTGAAATGCAATTTTTAACTTTTGCCTACTGCTGTATTGAAAATCCAAATGAAGTTTTCTCTTGAAGCAGGAGAGTCATCAATAGATGCAAACACACAAGACTGGGGATCCCAGGATGAATTTGTCCCCTTACACAATTTATCGTTCCTGACACCCTATATTTTGCAGAAAGAGAACACAGCTTTCAGAATTTCATGAGATGTCCTAAACCTCCTCTTGTACATACCTAAGAGTGGTTTAAACCCACCAGCTGCTGCTAATTTTACACAGCCCAGGACAGGCATTTCTAAGCTTCCATTCAGTTCCTACCACAGAAAAAGTTGAACCATCGTGTTTGAAAGCATGTAGAGTACCTGCAGAGAAGTCAGTCAGATGTGTAAGTTTACCAGATACTTTCAGCTTTCAGTGAAATCATGTTAAGTTGTAAACTAGGTTTACAAAATCAGATCCATTTCTAAATTAAGGAAAAAATAGTGTATCCCCATGTCTGCTGTTTGCACATGAGCAACATGAACAATTCCACATGCTTACTAAAGTCATTGCATTTATACACACACCGGGTATACGTGCATGCATGTGTATTTCAAGGGATTTTGAAGGAACTACAAATTCTTAATTTTTGATCAATCCATCATCAGTGGGTAGACCCCCTAGCTTTTCCTGTGTGACCTCCTCTGTCGTACCTTGACAAGCAGAATAAGCTTCTTAATTCATACATGATAAGCTTGGAAGCTGTGGATAATTTTAAACTTATTTCAGACAAATCACCATGTTATATGGAAAGGGGAGTTTTGTTGTGTCTATGTGCATAAATGCATCTGGATTTTAAAAGCAAAGCCATGGTATTTAAGGACAAGGCACAAGCCACACTCAATTAAGCAGGACTTGCTTAAATAAATGAAGAAAAATAACTGGCACATTTTAGCATGCTTTGGTCCCTCATTTTCTGTGCACTGCAGTAAGTCTTTATTTTGTTTTAATTTTTTAGTTCCTCAAATAATCTACCTGAGACTGTGTGAACGCTTTAAAAATTATGTAGTAAAAATGTCAGCTGAAAAGGGACGCAAAGACAAGCTCTTACAGCTGACTGCATTTTTTATTGCAGCAGCTAACAATTTAACCACGAAAAACTTCAGAAAAATATTAATACAAATGTACAGAGTTTATAAAGACAAAAATAGCTTTACTAACCCTTTTGTAAACATACAGCTTTCAGCAAGGGCCAGCACAGTCATTACTCAAACTCCTGTTATCCAGGCCTACTTGTCTGCTGTGCTCTCTTAATCAGCTCTGCACTGCTTATATATATATCTATAAACAGATAAGTTTGTCAAGGAAAAACCATCCTCATGTATCTGGACCTTTATACATCAAGACAAAAAGCAAACTACCATGTGCAGTGCAAATTACTATACATGTGAGGTAGCAATTTCTTGATGAAGGCACTCTTCTATTATGAACAAGTGACCAGAGGTGATTTTTCCAAAGATTTATAATTTTGACTAACAAGGGAGATTTTCACAAGAGCTACATAACTTTATTCCTACACAATAACAATGCTACTTCTTCCTGTAAAAATACAATGCTTCCTTCCCAAAGGATGAGAACTCATGCTGTTACAGAGTATAGAATTCCTTTCTGTATTGTGGTACTGAGTATACATTAAAAGTGCATTATGAATATGCATTCAAATTATATGCAAAATATTATAATCTGGTTTAAAAATAAAAGTATTTTTTAAAAAACCTCAATGAAAAAGTTCTGAAGTTAGATTTTAGCTCAAACCAACTCAGTCTAAAGTTAAATTATTTGCTAGGTTTTTAATTAATTTAATTAATTTTTACACCTTTAGTTTGTACCCACAAATAAGGGAAGATACCTTTTTTTCTTCTATGAAACTATTCAGTACCTGCTGTTCTGCTATGTGTTCAATCACTGTGAATTGCACAATAAAAAAAAACTACAAACGAGTATAAGTAAATAATTTATTTTAAGGGGAGAATTGTATATGGTCTAGTAAGTTTATGATGGCAACAGAAGTTCTGCATCTTATCTCACCAAAAGTTCAACCTGAGGAGACTGAAATGTTTGCCAGTAGGTTTTAAATCAGAGAGGCACCAATGAAGGTAGATCCTAATTGTAGAGATTAGATGACCAGAAGTTTCCACTGCCATTAATGAACTCTACTGAAAAATATTGATCAGATGTTTTCTGTCTTAAGCAAACAGATTTCATAAAATGCAGGTCTGGAAACATTTCAAGAAGAACAAGAAAAGTTTCCAAAACCAAACTAAATCCTCTGAAAAGAAATGCATTTAATCTACAGCTTTATTAGCAAATATTTGAACTATAAAATTAGCTTTAAAAATTAGTATTATTGCCATAAGGGGACAGTAAAGCAATCTCCTGGGGAATGATCTGAAGACAATAAGGGGCAAAGGAATAAAGTAAAAAGTCAGCGAGGTATTGGCTGGTAACAATGGGAATGTAGATTGATTTTTAAGAGAAAATATGCAACTAAGAAAAAAAAATGTTGTTATTTATATGTTACAGAAAGAACTATGAACTTCTTCCTAGCTTCAAAAACCTGAATAACTTAAGACATTCAAAGCTCAAGTCCCAAGCCCATATCTCTAAGTAACTAAGCCATACATGTGAGTTAATAAGAGCTTTCATTGCCAGGACATCTGAATGCCCATTCCAATCTCAGTCTTATTCTGGTGCTTTTAGAGCATACTGGTTTGTTTGATGACTTAAAGAGAAATTTCATTCACTGGTTCTCTACACAAAGGATACAAATGGTAAAGAATTTGTGCATTCCATCCTTAATAATCGGTTCTGCAGTCACACAATCCACAAAATATTTTTTTTCTTTCCTGTTCAAACCTTGCTAATTTCCTATCACTGGATCTAGTTATGTCTTTCACAATTTAAAGATACTTCAATTGTCAGACATTTAATCTCCATTGATATTCCTTGATATCATAATCTCTTAATAAGTGGAAGCATATTCAGCTCCTTGAGTTTCTATTATGCAATGAGTTTCTATTATTCAGGACTCATCTCTGACATTTTTCATTTTCACTGTCTTTCCACTGTCATTGGAACTAGACACAGAAGTCAACTGCAGTCTCAAAGGTAACTGCTAAAACAAAACATTAACATCATATCCTTTACTCATGCTATTATTAAAAGTTAATTCCCTCTGTGTGTATGGAATTTTAAAAGATGAGTACCATAGTCTTCCATAGATTCCTTCTAAGAGCTTAAAAACAATTAATTGTATGTAACCTTCAGGAAACAGGTCTAAAATTGACACTATTCTCCCTGTAAATGTTTTCTCCACCCCATTCACTAACCAATCTGCTTTCATTTTCACTGACTAATAATTAGTGTTCAAGTTTTACTAGAAGTGTATTATAAAAAATGTATTTGTGTATATTTATATATGACATGATACATTACATATCAAATAAAATATTGTTTATTTAAAATAATTTCTAAAAAATACAAAAGCTCTGAGACAACCCTATCTTATGAAACTGAATTAGAAACACATTTTGATTACTTCAGATTTCCAGTTTTAAGATCTATTCCTATTTGCCAGTCCAGCTGACATATAACAAACTTCTCAAGTGTATTTACAAGATTAATCCTTCAATGTCACAAACAAAACTTACTGAAATTAACAGACAAAAAACCAACAGATTTGATTTGTAATTTAGTGCTATAGTTACTGTAATTTACTAAATACATCATTACATTATTATTTATACGTTACACAATTATATAATTTAATAATTGCATTGTAATTTACTAATGGCCACTATATTATAAATTATAAATTACAAATTATAAAATGTTTGATTAAATAAACATGATAAGTTTCTGTCACAAAAAACCATATAGAATTTCCCAAGATATTGTGTCCCACTTATGTCCCACTTGTGAAATGGGACTTAAAAGCCTTAACGAGAATTTTCTGAACGCAAAGCATTTGCAAACCAACCAACATCCAGCGAAAGCAGCCAGCTTTGAAAAGATTAACAGCTGAGAAATGCTACTTCAGACCGCTCAATTTCATGAAAACAAAAATGGTTCAACATAAATTTCTTAGGTACTAAAAAGTAAATTAGATGTGGGATTTTAACTTAAACATTATATACAATTCATATAACATGAGGACTCTCATAAGAGGAACAATTTTAAATTTCATTATGCAAACAGTGAAATTACCTGCAATTCCAAATGTCAAAGAACTCAAAACAAATATTCTTCCAGAATTTTCATCTATAGAATATTCACTGCCATTAGTTATAACTGCATAATTTTAATACAGAATCAGATCTGAACATTAATCATGGAAATTTATTTTTTTCTTAGACAGAATATGTATTTTATCTTTGTAAGCAAATGTGCCAAAATAAATTTTTGTCTAAACTACTTTCCTATCTCATTATCAAACAAAACCATTTTAGTTTACTAAGTCAAATGCACTTCCCATTATTACTAGAATTCTGGTCATTAAAAAAAGATGTATATCTCAGGAGAAAACAGTCTTTTAAATTGAATTGTTGGTTAAAATAACCAGTGAATGCTTGACAGGAAAGGATTTCATCTTTGCATAACAAAAGACATAATCCATTCTTCATGGGAGAAGACAGGAAAGGAAATTGCCAGAGTTAAAGATACTGTGGAACAAAGTCATCACAATAGAAGCATTTGCTCAATAACCTGTATTTGACCTCAAAACATGGGAAGTTTCCTATCAACTTTAAAACCAGCAAACTTGTCTTCTTTCCTATCTGGTACCAAGGTTCACTGGTGGAAGTAGTAAAACTTCCAGTCTCCCATTAATTCTATCTCACTAGAAGTTACTTACCCTTCAAATCTGCTAGTGGGGATGCTGAAAAGCATTACCTAACCCATCTCAGTCAAAGTGAGACAAGACTGGGAAAGACATAATAATGAGTTTTTCCTTTATGAACTCTCTTTATGACCATCACTTATTCTAATTCACACCACAAATGATAGAAATCTCTTTTTCATTAAGACACAGAGAACATTTACTAGGCAATAAATATGTAAAAAAGCTATTTAATACCCTATCACATGAAGTAAAGTTGCTTCCTATTTAAAATACACGTGACAATGCAAAATTTTATTTCTGAAGATTCTGATGCTACTTTGATAAAATAACTCAATATATTTAATTGGAGAGAGATCTACACTGAAACACAATTTATCTTCAAATAACTTACTACAGAGGTCACTTAGAGATGGTCATCAATACTCTCTAACATACCTTTTAAAAATTATGAATATTAACCTAGTTTACCAGGAGGTGAGAGAGGGAAGACCTATGAGAGGAACTTTCTACACTGAACCAGCTGTTAAGCAACCACAGCCCTAGCTGCAATGAGAAATCACTCAGGACTGTTAAATTTCAAGTTTGGCTGAGATACTCTCTTAAAAGGAAAAAATACACGAGAGTAGGGACATAGAACACCTGTTGCTGGAATATTTAGTATCCCTGAGCTTCCTTGCTTATTCATACAGCACTACCTATCATAGTTGTGATAAGAAAACATCCAAATAATGAAAATAGTATTATCCGTTTCCTCTTCCTCCTTTGTTTTAACATAGAAGTCAACCGATATTTTGGAATTATATAAACAAAAATTCAGTTATGACTTAAAACACAGGGTATATTTTTTTAAGTCACTCTACTCAGGTGTATTTCCAAAGAAGAGAAAAATTTTTGAAGTATCACTTTCCAGATTTTCTTTCACTTTTAGGCAATGCATTAATGCTGGCATTTCTGTTACTATGACCTCCACTGCAGTTCTGCAGGCATGCTCAACATACTGCTGATAAATTGACAGATCCTTGCCTTAATAAGCATACATTTGAAATAAGCCTGAATAATGTGGTACAGGCATTACAGTGAAAAAGACGAAGATGACATTGTTCACACATTGTATCTCAGCCTTATCTACAATGGCACGCAGTGCTTCCAATTAAAAAGGACTATTCTTTCAGGATTCACAGTAGGGTTTATAAAGGTCTTGGCAACATATAGCCATAAATAAAAAGGCAGTCTGTGCAAGAAGAAAGATTAAATCAAGTTAATAACAGTATGGAAAAGAGCTTTGTGTCCATACTGTAAAACAGCGAAAAGCTAGTATAAATTAACAATAGCCAAAAAAGTTAAATTATTGTATCTGTAAGGTAAACCTTTAAAGACAGAATTACTGCAGTTCCATGGAGAAAACCAATGAGTTTCTATGCTTGTCTTGTCTTTTGATACAATATTATTCTAATCACTTGAAATGTTGGAAAGTAAAACACAACATAACACAGTTTTAAAAATGTATGCACAAGACCTAACCCAGCTTAAAAAATACATTCAAATACAGAACTCCTTAGCTAAGTATCTAGGTTAATTAGTTTTATTAGTTTTATTTATGAAAGGTTAATCACCAGACTGCTTACAGAACTCACAAATTTCTTACTTTCTTCTGCAACTAAAACCTAACCAAGTCTGAGTAATCTGTAAAAGCAGAATTTACTAAATGTACTAAACCCAGAATTACTGTTCATCTCTAATTCAAGAATAATGAAGCTCTTGTTTAAAAATAAAGTTTTAAAAAAGATGCAGTATGCTATTTAACGTGTTACCAAGCCATCATCTGGAATATTTTCAAGTAAAACAAAATGAAGTGAGCTACCAAATTATATGTACTCACTTACAATTGTAGAGTGGACATCAACTTACACAAGTTAACAAGAGCACTTTTCAGGCTTACTCTTTAACTGCCAGGTCTAAAGTCTGGCTAATTCCAGTGTGAAAGCTGACCAGCTTCTGTTTCTCTCATACATGAGTCAGAAGGAACTGTGTCTTTTTCTTATGTAGTCTGAGTTCGACATTGTGTCTTTGAACAGTCATACAAAACACACTGAGACTCCCTGCTGGTAACCCATATATCTGCAGTCTCAAGTAATAAATGTACAGATAGCCTAATAACCACAAACCAGAATACAGTATCTTCAAAATCTCCTTATAGGATTTTTTTTTTCTAACTGTAGAGCAAATCTGAATGCCATGAATAAATCACAATAAACAGATCATTACTTAAAATACATCTTTTACATTAGCAGTTCTAAGAGCCTTCCTTTGTATTACTTTTTACTTCAGAATACTAGTACAGAATTAATCACCTGGAATCAAAAGTAACTGTCAAGTGCATATACAGACTATCCCCAAGATTTTGACTTATAGAAGATTAACATCAAAAAGAAGTATGTATTTAAAATATTTTCAAAGTATCTTTTTAAAACATATTTAAGATGGTTTATTTTCCTTTGATTCTACAAGTCTACTTGTAAAGTTTCCTTTTTAACTTCTTTATGCATCATGAAAACTACTTTCACCACAACAGAAAAAAAATGCAATCTTCTTTCCTTTATTTTGAAAGTGTATCCAATTCACAACCATTCAACTGAAAAGGCAGACAATGCAAATACTACAGTATCCTAATAAAATATACTCCACAATTTTTAAATAGTTCAAAATTCAGCATATGAATTACGGTGCTCTCTAGAGGTGGTGCAAATATTACCTAGAAGCTCAGAATATATAGAGTAGGGTCAGTACATTAACACTACTCAGGTGCTTTCCCTGTGTCCTCTTCTTTAATCTGAGACACTGCCATTCAGTGTGCTTTAAGCAGCACAACATACACGCTTCAACTGTTACTTCAAGCAGTTTCCAGACTTTTAAATAGATGACAAACTGAAAACCCTCACAACTTTTCTTGCAACTATTTTTAAAAACAGGTGTTGGTTCTGGCAACCAGATTTACAGTATACAGAAGCTCTCAACACAGAAATACTGATCTAGTGAGTGGAAAAGTCTACATTTAACTGCTAATATTGCCTTGCTTTAGAGTTCCATGTGATACTCAAGAGACTAGAGCCAGCAAAACTGAAAGATACTCAGTCTTCATGCCTATTAAAGTCAACACTGTTTTTTTACCATTCACTCAAGACTGACCCTCTGAAGGGTTTCATTTTAGTGTTTAGTGTTAGATGTCCTTGCAGTTCGTTTTTCCAATGTGAGGATTAAATCTCAACATACAGAGATACGGATAGCACCACATTCACTATTAACTATTTCAGACCACTCACTGTAATTCAAGTAACTTGATACCACATCTATGTCTAGTACAAATTTTAAAGCAAAGCTAATAGTAATCTACTGCAGATTTCCTACAAAATTTCACTGTATACAAAAGCAGCAGCGGACTGTAAGGATAAAAAACGTAACAGATAAGTAGCTGTTTGATTTCAGCTTTTCCTCTGAAGTGCAATACTGTAAAGCTTTTAATTTTTCCTCTTAAGATCTTCTTGATAAAGTATGACCAGATATGTTGCTGATTATGAATGCCCAATCACACCTGCGCATAACGTCACAAATACCAAAACTGAATACAGACTGGTCTCCTGCCCCATAGAAAGACTGACTCAAGACTAGAAAAAAAAATTTTTAAATTATTAAAAAACAAAAAAAACAAACCTCAAAAAACAAAAAAACCAGAAAACCAACCTAAATGAAACATCCTTACCCAAAATCTCTACCTATCCTAAAATCATATCCTGGGCTTTGACTCAACACCCTCCTCAAGGAAAAAGAACCAACAGAACATATTTACCACAAAACCACACCATCTCTACATGTAAAAACATTGGAAAAGCATTGTATGTGGAGAACAACCCACACACTACATTTGCATAGTACAGCACCAAATCCCATCTCTATTATCAACTGGCACTCTGCCACTGAGAACATATAAAAATAGAAGAAACATCTGACTGAATCTGATCACAGATTGCTTTAGTCCTGTATTCAGTCTTTAGGCACAGTTATAATACTAATACTGACCAAATCTGGCCATTGAAAGTTTATCCCCTTCAATCTTCCTCACTTTCCACAACTGTCATGTAAGAAATATTATCTAATGCCTACTGCATTTCCTCTCTGTTTACGAGTCCTTCAAAACACGATTTTTTTTCATTTCTTTTCAAGCCTGACGCCACAGTCTCCGGAGACATGTTCCACAATACATTTGGACAGCATCCAAAAAGAAGTATTACTGAGATGGTGGTCAGACACTGGAACAAGCTTCTGAGAGAGGTAATGGATGCCCCAAGCCTGTTAGTGTTCAAGAGAAACTTGGACAATGCCCTTAATAACGTGTTTTAACCTCTGCTGAGCCCTGAAGTGGTGAAGAAGTTGGACTAGATGATCATTGTAGGTCCCTGCCAACTGGAACTATTCTCTTCTATTCTAGTTCACAGTTCATAGTTCAAGTCTTATAATGAATTACTGATTAAACTTTGGAGACTTTATGTTTTCTGTTATTATTAAATTTCACAGATAGAATAGTGTCTTTAACATTTAAGTACTGTACTGCAAATTAGGCAGTCCAAATTGTTTCTTTACACAAGACATGTCCAAGTCCTGGAAAGATCTGTCACTAGCATAAAACAAAATTAAATGGGCTTAAAATACTTTTCCTGTAACGTCAGCCATGTCTATGTGTCTAGTGTCTCTGAAAATGTAATTATGCAGCCATTTATAGTAGTGTTTTTCTGGATTTTACTTAATTGACCAGACCATTTAAATTCACAGCAATTGGTATATTAGTTAAGCGCTTGATTGGATGGGATTGGACAGACTTCGTAACTTATACTATCTTACTTTGGTTTTCACCACCTACAAATTATTCACCCTAACTAGGAAGATGTACTGATGTCTAACTACACACAAAAAAAGCAACACACTTCTAAAGTAGTAGTCTAGCATTTAATATATAGTTATATGGAAGAATTTTCTTCTCATATGGAAGAAAATCTTTTTTGTCTACAAGCTGGAAAAAAATACAGTTGGCTTAATTTGCATATATTTTTACAATTAAACTACTCCATAAAGCACACTTTAGTTTTTAAGGTTTTTAAAAAATCTGCTGCAATCTTTACAATCTTTTCAGAAACTGTAAATTTTCCTCTTAAACCCATTTTTTTCGTGTACTTGTTTGCTAAACAATAAGTGAATCCCTTTTGTCATAAAAAACCCAGCCCCAAAACACCACTTGACGTAATTGATAACTGGAGTCTTCTTTTTACCACGGACCACACTACAGACACATTAGTGGAGAAATTCATTCTTGCCACTCACTGTGACTCTGGAGTAAAGGAGACTGGATGTTTGAAACATCATCTCAAAAATCATTCATGATCCTGCTATTGACAGCTGTAGTAACTTTATTAATTAATGTAATTTGCCACAGTGACAATTTCACTATTTAACTCGAACACCAAAGATCAGGACTGAGGACACAAAATATTTTCTAACAGTCTCTTCAACAATTTTCAAAAAACATGCATCAATATGTGATTACATTTAACAAAACTTGCAACTCCCAGCTGAAATACTCTAGTTTTCCACTATATTTGGTTACATCTAAGTCTCCACATCTAAGAGTTATTCTACTCTGAAGACATACTGGATAAAGTTAAATTGTGTCTAGGAATTTTTGTAAAAACAGATTTACCAACAACTCTCATGAGATACCATACAAAGTCATTTTAAATTACAAAACTATAATAATACATGCAAAATACATTAATTATCTAAAGCTGAAACCTACTTCCTGATCTCACCTAACATTTTCCTGAGTATTTCCTCAAGATTTCAAGGGATGGTATTTAAAACAAATTAGGGCACTTCATTAGAACACAAAAGGCAAACAAGCTTCTCAAAAAACCCTGACAATATACCTGAATACTCACCCATCATTAGAACACGTCAAAAATTCTTCCTTTATTTTTGGATGCCAACAGCCTGAATTGAGCATTGCTGTGTGACCCTGAGAAAATAAATACAGAGGTCTTTACAAGGTTCTGCAAGATATCTTACAAGGTTTTATAAATTTTACTCCAAATCCTTCAAGTGGAATCACATGAAAGCTGTGGGCTGAATAAGACTCTTCTGCCTACAGGAACGGCTGACCAGTGATTTTACAGATTTTATGTACCCTAATCTGTTTTACCCCTACTTGCTTTAATTTTTCAATTATAAAAACAGTGAAATTCTTCTATTTATATTTGTTCTATAAGAAAATGAATCATACTTCTACTTTTCTCCTTAGGAGAACCATAATGCAGAGAAAAGATGAGGCAATAGACACCAATGTGGCATAATGCAAACTGTTCCAAGCTATGCAAAAGTAATAGAAATAACAAAAATTATCAGGGTGATACAACATACACACTCAGTGGCAAACTGCACTAGCCAAAGACCTTGTTGGAAAATAAGCAAAGAAATAGAATACCGTTGTCAAGATAAATTTAACATCAGGTGAGTTTTTCATAAAAGCTTGCAAGTTGCAAATCGATTAGTCAAACCTGTTTCTTTCGTATAGAAAAAAACCAGAAGGTAAGGATTTAATCCAAAGTAAACAACCGCCATTATGGTGTCTATTAATATAAAAAATGTTTGTCCAGTTGGCTTTACATCTTTGAAGTACAGGCATGTGCTCTGCATTCAAAGAGAAATTTGGAAACTACTCCTGAAACACTGGAATTTCTTCAGTTTAAGCACAAATATGGAGAGAAATAATGAAAAGTTAATGGGATGATAAAACAAATATTTTATCATTTTGTCTGCTGGACCACAATACACTGGGAGTCTAGAACTTTACAAGTGAAAGAAAACTTGAATTATTTTAAGTAAACAAGAACTAAAGCAGATGTTTCTATTTGATAGTTTTATATACATATCACTATCCAAAAGAAATAGCCATCTGACAAGAACAGTTTCAGGCACAACAATATTTAGCCTAGCTCTTTGGCAATATACTTCACAAGCAATAAATAAGTCAACTTCATCATCAGTTTTATCACTAGATTTTATCATTACATTTTAGTCTTACAATATTGTAAAAGCTGACCTAAATTTAAATCATCTATGTAAAGTGAATCCCTGTCTCATACAGTTTGTATGAGACTACAAAAGCAAAGGGCTCAAAACCCAATCAACTGATTTTAAAATACTAGTAAACTATACATCAGTCCTTCTCCAGTTGCATTTTTAACTAACATTAAAAACTTAGTTGCTTACTAGTTTTACACCCATGGCTTGCAAGTAACATTAACCAACCTCCAACACTTGCTTCCAAAAAGATAAATTGTATCAGCAAAAGAAGGCAAGGGCAGAAGCTAGCAAGAGACCAGACCAGATTAACAGTTTCCAATTTTTGTTTGAGTTGGTGGGTCAAGGGTACAGGGGAAGCTGACAAATTTTGATACAATGTTGAACAGATTAATTTCTTGTAGCAGTGTAGAAATATTAATTGGAAAAGACCCTGAGCTCCCTCCGGTCAACCTCTGGCTCAAAGACAGATTATGGACAACAGTGGATCAGGTCAGCCAAGGCTTTGTCTAGATGGGTCTTGAAATCCTCCATGGTTGAAGGTCTCACAGCTTCCAGCCTGTATCAATACACAGGACTATCCCTCCCCAAATACAGGGATTTGTATTCATCCTTACTGAAGCAAATGTTTAACAACACACTATGTTGTTAATTCTTCTGGAAATGAATTAATTTATTAAAACAATAATTAACAAACACTTTACCTTTGTGTTTGTCATATCCACAATGTATTGGTCTCCTTTTATGCACTCCATTACTGGGAAGCCATCTCTGTCAAGAACTTTTGCCTGAGAGTTACCAGAGACAACGAGAATGACATCTCCTGTGCTGCTGTACTGTAAAGATTTGATTTGGTGACTATAAAGAAAGAAAATGTTTCCATTAACTTCGGTTCCTGTAAGCTACAGTAAAAGTGTTAATGGTGAAAAAGCATATTCCAGAAATAGAACCATTTACATTCCTCTATCAAAAAGACGGAAAAAAATTATCTGAGATTAATGGATCAATGCCACATTTCCTTCTTCAACCACAAAGCATATCAAACAATATAATTTACAAACCTGGCACCCAAACTGTTATTTCTGGCAAACATATTTAATTTTAGGAATCCGCTTATAGATCCAAGTGAGAAACAGTGTGTGTCAGACTCAGCTCTCCAGAGCTGAAAATTCTTTTGTATCTTCTCAAAAGCAACACGTGCATTTAAATAATTTATAAATTACAAGAGAAGAATGTTTCAGTCCTACACAAAACTCCACTGTACACCAGAAAATTAGCCACATGTAAGCATTCTTGCACCTTTTTTTCTATGTTCATGCCTATAGTTAAATCAGAACCTTAAATAAAGTTAAATACAACACTGACCCTGGAAACATGACAGTAGATATCAATCTACCTAGTCTACTATGTCTTATATGATGGTTTGTTAGTTGTAAAGGTTTTCTTTGAGAAATGTCTTCTGTTGACTGAGAAAGTCTGGGACTGAAATTATGGAATAATACCAAGACACCAATTACTAACAGTGGGAAGATGGCTGATGTGTAAAAGTCCATTCTCAGCTTCAGCATCTTCCCTGAGCATTCCACTTTTTTGAAGAAAGTTCACTGTATTTGAAGCATCCTTTGATCCCCTACCAGGCTATACACTCCTTTATAACAATGGCAAGGAATGCAGAGCAGTCTATTTGCTCCAGACTTGCCAGAATTCATATCCTGCCACATTAACAGAACGTGCACAATAACATTACGTTATACAATGCTTCTACTCTGCAGCTAAACTCACCCAAACTTAAGGACTGGCATGTTATTTTGGATTCGCATGGCATCCAAATTGTCCTCAAAAAAGTATCTTCCTTTTGGTTAAGAACACAACCCTGTGCATTCGAGTACTAGGAAACTATAACACAGTTTCACATCAGTAAAATTAACACTCAGATGATGAGCAAAACTGACTGCAACTTGTAATTTAGTAATCTAACACTTCACACCTTACTTGGTAGTGACTTCATGACTGACTCAGCAATAGCTGTTATGTGTTAAATCTGACTCCAAATTGTGAGTTACTGGACAAAACACATAAAATATTGTAATACATATTTTTGAAGTTCTGTATTGATCACAGTAATGTAAACGAAGTTTCTCATTCAAGAAATGTTTGGCAAAACTGATTAGATTATGACTCAGAAGCCAAAAATTGCTTCAAGCACACCATTATGTAATACAAACTGGCAACCAAATTGGCTTAAGTATTATAAACTCTGATTTTCAACAAAAAGGAGACACCCAGATCTGGCAATTTCCAAAACACATCACAGGTGATGTCTGAAAAAGCATCCTGAGCCTCAAGAGCGAAAATGGATGCCTACTCATAAAAGAGGAAAGAAGGCCAGACACATTAGGCTTAGAGGAAACATTGGAAAAATTAAAAAGATACCCACAAGAGAAACAGTATCTGAAGTCTAGAATATTTTCTGCAGTCAGCTGATAAACTTAGACTAAATAATCCATCTGATTCAGCTTTAGATCTATAAGCACATCTTAGAAATTAAAAAATTTTCCCCAGTTGTCATTCCAAGTGCTCTTGCCATTTCACATGATTCATACTCGGCTCAAAATACTCCTGAGCTCCACATGAGTACCTTATCAGAATGAAGTACTTATCTATTTATATTTCTCACATTTTGATGCTGAAATTGTCAAGAGAAAATACCCTGCCTATCTCCAGTGCACAGATTCATATTTTGCACTGTTCATTGGTGAAACATAAGAACCAAAAATAAACATTTTAAAAACTGCACTAGAAGACTCTTTTTGCTTTAGGCATGCCTCATGCATGAAAAGGATTTGGTCCCTAGATATGGTACAACATCTTGTCCAGAAGTAAAATCTGATTTGTAAGAGAATCCATAATATGCAAAGGCCCAAAGAGTCTTCTGAGAAAACTCTTTCAGACACTGAGGTACTGAAATAAAAACGACAGACATTAACTGTCAACATAGCACTGTTAATAGTTTGGAAAATATTTTAGATTTAAAGTTTCTTCTAACAAGGAAAGGCACCTGATTTTTATGGCCCGTAGCACAACAGGAACATAACTTCTATTTTACCAAATCAGTCATATAAAAAAAAAATGTCTGAAACAAATTATTTACACAACCTTTACCTCAAGAAAAAAACCGAAACCTTTGTGACTGTGCAATACCACTTTGAAATTATGTTGACACACTGGTTCTACAAGCAGGCTATTTGCAAAGCCCCAGAAGTTACTACTTTTCAGATTTTCATTGGAGTATCTCCAAGATTGAGGCTACACAGAGACACTTCTCAAAGAAAACATTTTTGCTTCTTACTGATTTAAAAACAAGAGTATTGGAAAACTTAAAAATCTGTTCCCTTTAACTGCACTAAACCAAGGCAATTTGGTTTAAAGCCGCCAAATGTGCATAGTACTTTCTGCCAGGACCTGCAGAACTATATATACATGTAGAATCATAACACACAATTTCTATACATGTGACAAAGCTTTGCCTTACGCTTGCCTTCGCTTTTAACACTGAGGTGTGGTTTGAAGGTACTATTTTTTTGTCACTGTTTTTTTTTTTCCTTACATCCCAAATCCAAGGAGAAATTAATAGAGTAACCCAATACTATGCAACAAAATCCTGGACAATATAGGATTGTTCTACAGCTGTTTTATTCTTAATATGAAACTAAATTTATTGCCCAGAACTGGATTTCTGCTAACCCCTAAGGGTCCCAGACTAGAATTCTTTGAAATTAAGATCTGTGAATGCTAACACTCCTCACAATAAATTCCACAGTGAAAAAAATAACATAGGAGTACATACACACCTGGGCGTAAGTTATCTAATACTCCACAAAGAGCTCACCAAGAAGCTTCAGTGTCACCACCAAAGAACTTAAGATTCCTTGAATTTAGGTCTTTTACCAGATAGATAATCAATTCCAGTTTTGTCTTCACAAAAGACCTGAAATTACTAAGTGAGGCTTGCAACGTAAGTGAAATTTTTAAACTTTCCACCAGTCAATTATATTTTTAATATTATTATAAATCTGTATTTTTATGGATTTCATCTATAATCAACATACTCAAACCACAAGAATGTAATTTCACCAAGAACATGTACATAAAAATCCTTATGAGATACTTCTTACAGATTAAATGAACAGTGTCAGGGACAATAAGCAATTTAAGCTCATATTTTAACATCAGTTTGTGCCAAAAGGAGATTAAAAATGTATTTCCAGCTGTTTTACTTGAAATGGGACATTAATATACACTGTACTTGTGGGTTTTATATTGTATTCATGCTTTGTATCACTGTTAGCAAGTACTACTAAACCAGAATGCACTCTTCTGCTCAGTTTGAAAATGTATCAGTTAACATTATACCCTACTGTGTGAGTACAGACTGTCAGCTCTTTCTGAATGCAAACTTATGATGAAAAAGAAGAAAATACCATTTAAGTACTGCTAAATAATCATGTAAATTAAACTCAAACCAGACAATCTGAAGGCAACTCCTCATTTGGAGAATTTTTATTAGTTTTTAATTTTAAAGCAGCATGTTTACCAAGTTAAGTTTTCAAAGGAATTGTGTCATCCACCGGGTTATTATAACAAGATAACTTCATGAAAGATATTAGAATTGCATAATGAATCAAAGCACACTTTTTATTTTCCTGATTTTTCACAGTTGAGAACATCAGTAGAATCATTTTCTGTTTCGTTCCTTTTAAGGATAACAGCCCCAACTTTTTCTTATCTTTCATTATCTAGATTTTTGGCATATCTATAAATAGCAATATACATTCTAACCTTCTGAACTGACCAAATTCAGTGGTAGCTTTTTAAGACAATAATGATTAAAACCAGATATTCTGAGGACAACTCAACTGACCATAACAGATTTCAATCCCTTTTTAAAGCATACTGAAATATTCCATAAAGTGCACCACATCAGTTAGACATTGGAAAGTATCTTGCCAGAACAATTGTGGTAGTAATTCATGAATGTGCTTATCTCAAAGTTTGCTGTTCATGAGACACACACTCCTTCTGAAAGAATTCCACATTCCATTTCTCTGAAATAAGTAAATGAACTCAGTTCATGCACTTCCTGAATGACCAGTGACACAATATTGACAGTATGGAAAGCAATCTCTAAAAATGCTTCCTATATTTTTGTAAATTTACATATAGAAAAATATATGGATTAATTTAAATAAATATATAGCTTTTTTCTTTTAAAAAAGACATGAAATGTACCTTTTTAATGCACGCAATGTAGCTATTCAATTATCACAGCAATGCAAAGGACCAGTGCTTCAAGAAACTCAGGATTTAATGAAAATAAGATACCTCTCCACTCAGAAATACTGGCAGCAATTACAGAGATGTTTTGCAGAGGGACAACTGTTTAACCTTCTTCCCTTCTTCAATAATTTTATACAAGCAGAGGACAAATGGAAAGTGTATTCAAATATTTTTTGTTACAGCTATGATACTCAACCTGCCTCTTTGCAACGTTCATAAACTATTTGCTGATACATTATTAAAAATACAATCTCCAAAATCACCTGCCGCTTTCGAAAACAGGAAAATATGCAAGGCATTGGCAAAAGCATGAAAAGACATAAGCCCTTTAAAACAAAGCTGTCTTACAAGGCTTCTGTGCATTCTACTAGGAGCTTCACATAGACACAATCTTAAGTGATAAAAGCAATCTTCATGCTTACCATTCACAAGGCTGGAGTGACCGAAAAGCTTGGAGAGAGGCATCCATTCCAGCAAAATCCCAAAATTTAACATCATAGTCATATCCACCAGTTATCAAACGGGCACCTGAAGGATCCAACCCCAGAGCAGAAACCTAAACACAGGAAAATACAAAAACCAATCAAGATCATTCACACCTATTTTTCCCTCCTGTTCTTCAAGTGTCAAAGTATAAAATACTACTAAAGTAAACAAAATTTTGTGTGTGCTAATTTCTTCCTAAAATATGTGAGCTGTGTTTTATTTTTTAATTTCCACTGCTGTGTATAATGCCTGAGTACTTTGTAAGAGGTAGGGAGAATGGAAATGGAAATTACATAATCTGAATAAACCACTGAAAACAGCTGAGAAAACTAATTTACAGTGTTTGTTTTTTAGTTCTTTCACTGCAGAACTTGGGTATGCTTCATTTCTATGAACAAAACTATACTCTAGGTTTTTGTCAAAAGCAAAAGTAGTATTTCTAGCAAGATACTGAAATGGCATTTCATGTCCATCAGGTTTTGCACCACATTGCTCAAGACAGATGTTATGTGCACATACACAGCATGGTTAAATTTATCTTCTAGAAATAAAGTATAAAGTTGATTTTTAAAAATAATAATAAAAAAGTTGAAAAACACACAATTTTAAATAAAAAACCTCAAAAAAAAACCATTATCAAAACCCATTTGGTTTAGATATGCTATTCAGAACTTTAAGAAAAGAATTCTTAGTGCTCATTACTCTCATTTGTTATCCTCAAATACAAGAATAAATAAAATGGAATTTTTAATGAAAATCCTATTTAATTCTTTCTTTGAAAGAAGTTAGTGTTCTAAAAACCACATGGAGAAGAGCAACAGAAAGCACCTCATTGATTAAACATCATTCCATTTACCTTCAAAATGATATCTTCTTTTTTCTCAGTGCTGAAAATATTATCTACTAGTATGTTTTCAAATATTAATACTAGACTGGCTAGATAATGTGCTACATTAATTCGTAAATAATGAGATTAACTCTCCAATATTAAACCATCTACATGAGATAGTGCAGAGCTGTGATGTAAAAAAACCACATGATTTTAAAAGGTATTTTTACAATTACTCAAAGTTTCAATTAAAATTACTGAAAAAATTTTTGCCCTCTATTGGGCATTTCAAGTTAGACAGACTATGGGTTAATCGTAGATACTAACCAGAGAATGACTGTTAACCATAGGAAAAAACTCTGAGTCATTCCATAAATAAGATGGATAAGCATAAGAATCAGAAATGTTTGCACAACAAGGAAGACAGTCTTCAACACAAGAAAAAAAAGTAGTGATAATAATTTTTTTTAATTATTTTTTTTTAATAAATTCTAGAAAATGCCTTGAAAGGGATTTGAAGATACAAGCCAGAAAATTCTGAAGTAAAAGAGCATTCAGAATTACTGAAAACTCTGAGAAAAATTGAAAGAAAAAAACCCCAAACAACTGTAAGCACAATAAAGAACAGAAAAGTCTTAATTAAGTCTTAATTTCTGAGTAAAAGATAATACCTGAGAATAGTGTCATGGCTATAAACTAACAATGCTGAACTTCTTCAGAAACAGAAAATCAGCCCAGTTACTTCCAGATACCTAAACTAAATCAAAAAATCCAGATATTGGTGTATAAAATTACGACAATTTGCATAGAAGGATGTTTGTCTTCATAGTCTTTTTTACATGTATACATGAAAAATATCAACTGTCATCATGATTTAATGCAGACACAACAGAAGTAAAATCAAACCAACAGTATCAGCAATACATCAATCTGCTACTGTAAAACTCTTTAATATATGTACTGTGTTATGGTATGGAGACATTTAAAACTTATGTAATCAGTTGAATAGTTCTCACACAAAACTCAAAAATGGAATTTTGCTGGAGATTTTCCCTTTTTCATGCCCAGTTGAAAAAGTAATTCACAAAAAATAAAAACCCAATTAACAATGGATTTTATTCTTTAAGATGGACAACTTGTTTTGCTAACATTAAGGTTTCCTTACATGAAAGAGTATGGGCTTCTTTTGAGATAATTTTTTCAGTTTTGTGTAGAAAAAGGAAATAGGTATTCCTTATTTTATTGAAGACTCATTTCTAGTCATTTCTAATCATCTTCTCAGCTGGTATCATTAAATGTACAGTGCCATCATACAGCCAACAGTTTGAAAAAAGCAGTAACTTCCAGAAATCATATATTTCAGAGGTCTAAAATCTCATTATTCTAGAGAACACAAAAGTTCATCAGACATCCTAATCCATTGCCCCCAAGAAAATCTAATTTACAGATTTATTAGCAAATTCAACATTTTTCTTTTTACTTCCACAAATCAAATGTTGAAATCTACTGCTTTGCACTCTAAGAATTAATTAGAAACTCCACTTACAGATCATGTTACCGTAACATATTTTATTTTTAAATGAAACAGATTCAACCACTTACTTTTTTCCAAAACAAATCCCGAACCAGCCAACAACAAAAGCCAAAAAAACACACAAAAAACCAACCCCCCAAAAAAAAAAAATGAAAAACTTTTTACCAGTTAGATGAAAATTCTGAACCCCATTAATTTAATTCATTATTTCTAACACAGACAAAAAGTGGGCACCTCCAGATTAATGATGCATTTAGTTAAAAAACTCAAGTGTTCTATTCTACAATAACTACTATAAAAAGGAGCAGCTGTGATATGAGATGTTAGAAAGCACACTGTTCAACATACCTCTGATTATGTATTCTTTCTCCTACCCACCTATGTTTCAAAAATACCAGAAGAAAAAAGAAATATATATCCCTGAAGTTTCATTTGGAACAGTAACTCCTATTACACTGCACATGGAAGGCAACAAGGAAATTAATCAGGTCTCTGGAAAGACTGTCCAGATTGGGAAAACTTTCCTGAGACTTTTCAGCTGCACAGTAATGGAGTCATCATCAATCCCACATTCGTTAGATTGAAGAGGTACAGATGGGATACATAAGTTGAGCTGAAATACAGTACACTGTATGAACATCATGAGAATACTGTACTTTAAAACGTTTGGGTGAAACGATAGGTATCGAGATAATGACATTGTTCCCATTCTTATATGTGTGTATGAACATAAGTAGTTGCATTACTCTGTAACAAACAAGTAAAACAAAGATTGTCCTTCTACAGAAAAGCTGTTTTTTCCAATATTTCATTCACTGCATCCAGTTTAATCCAACTGTGCCATATATACCCACATTATAATTCACCTCTGCTGTAGGTGATGACAGCTGCTTTCTCATGTAATCAAAATACCTCAGAAGTCCTCCAGAACTGTAACTTCCATTTTACAGAACCTTTACAATAGAAATAACGTGAACTTGTGCTTTTAGACGCCATCAAGAGATTTATTAGTTTAACATAGGGTACAATATCTCAAAAAATTTTACATAATAAAGTTTGCTAGGAAATGTACTCAAGAAACATACTACAGAAGCAATTACCATCACCTGTAAATTGGGAACCTGGTTTGTACTAGTACACTAGCATGCAAATCCTAATACGCATAGAAATCCATATGTCAACAACTCACATGCACTGTGTGGACTGTGAAGTATTAACTTCTTGAACTTTAGCTGAAAATCACAGAATGGTTTCTACAAGTAGTTCTTATCTCATAGATTGGATCAGTTCTAGAAAAACATGAAGTGTTGAGAATGTGTTATCACTTACTGTTTTTGTCCCATGTTGGAGTGTAATTTCATGAGAATCTGGAATTTTCTTGACAGGATTCTGGAGGGGAAAAACAAAAAAATCCACCTGTGAGAAAAGTGCTATGTGTTATAGTGCTACAATAAAAAACACACAACCAAACACAAAACCCAGAACTGCAATATTTATGAAACCAAGAAAGGGTTTCCTCACACCAGGCATATCTGAGAAAAAAGCAGAGAAAAAGTCATAAAAAAAGAGAGGAATTCCAGATTTTTATTTTATGGGTATGCCCCATATGTCAAAAAAATATGAGACTACCTTGATAAAGAACAAAAACAAGAAAAGATTTCCTGCTTTTCCACTAAAGAGAACATTAAAATTCTCTTTGGTTCTTAATCACCAGTATCTGACAATCTAGAACTGTAATTAAGTCAATTAATCACTTTTACACCATGTCTTTCTGAATAAAATGAATCTATGAAATTAGCAAAAATTAATGGAAATATCTAGAAATTCATTACAGAAGCAAAGTTATCCATGTGGTTTATTAAGATCATGGACTGGCTTTCATCTTCCACTTGCTGTGCCATTATCCCCAGCTCTCACAGGTCCTCACAACAGGCACTTCAACAGCAGCCATAACAGCCAATGTACCTCAGGGAATTTCATTTAACAGCAACATACAGATCAAAGGCATTAACAGTTTAAATTACCTAACACATCAGACTAACACCTGAAATACAAATATGAAAGTAGTTCTTTTACACAGAACAATATGTACTGAAAATACTTAAGTGACTGCTGGATTCTAAAAAGGTCACTTGAATCATTATTCTCAAAAAGCTCATTTGTCTGGTACCACTTAAGTTTCCTAAAGAAGGTATGTCATTTTTATGCCCAACATCTTTGTTACAAATTTCTGTTGCTGAAGTCTGATTATTTATATCCTACATTGTACCTCTTTCGTTATCCACCTCTGCCTATTCCTTCCCTTTTTTTCATGCTTACCACAGAAATTTCCTTCAGCATCAGGCTTTTTTCCTTTATACTTGGTTTCATACTGCAGTTCTATCAGCTTTATTTTCCTGATAAAGCTGAAACTTTATCTTTCGTTTAGCCAAACCTACCCTCCTTGCCACCAACATCAGCTCTGATTCTCAATATAAATATTCCCAAACTGAATAATTTCTTTCCCTTTTCACACACACATACATATACAGAAAAGCCAGCAGAAGACCCTTGCCCTCTCTTTTCACATTCACAGCATACGCACATCTTCAACAGTCACAGGTGTCTGAAGAGGGATTTGGGTATTATGGAAAACATAGATGCACCTGAGAAAAATATATTTATGGGACTGTAGTCCATTCCAAGTCTGGAGAAGTAGCAGTAAAGGTTTACAAAGTGCTACACATGACACTGTGAGAAGTATAACCCACGTGGCATTTAGAGACAGTTCCACAGATTCAGTGGTTTACAAGTTGAGAAGCAGATGGAACACAAAACTCCCAAGTGAACCTGTGATTATGAATAAAAGTTTATTGTTCAACTGGCACTTTACGCACACTATAAAGGTACAATTACAATACAAATTCAATTTTCTGTGCATTAACATTCCCTGAACTGCAAATTGTTATTCACTGTTTTTGAAATACAAAAAAACCTCAACAGCTGCTGTATGTACTTGCCATCTAAGCAAGGAAACAGTTTCCAAGTTTCATACTGCCATCACCCACAACAAAAGAGGTTTTCTTCCTGTGAATCAAAGGCTTTCACAGAAACCATCCATTGCTGGAAAGAGAAACTGCTTTTTGGTAATACTGATCTTAATCACTATTGCTTATTTTGTATTCCAATCTGTGTACTGGAATATTTATTATAAGGCCTACACCTACCACAAAGGTAGGTACTGTATATACCTATTATTTTGCCTCAGCACTGAATTTAATTTTGAGAGGGTATCTTAACTACTTCAAGAACTCTTTTAATAATTCAAACAAATAATTTGAATTAGTAATAAAATGAATTTGCCATAATAAATTTAATTAATTTTCATTGCTAGCTTCTCCAGGTAACAATGAAATCGCTCCTTTAATGACAAGAGTGAACCACTCACGTGAAAATATTTTTGCTTTACAGAGCACTCATGTGAACATTGTTCTGGCTACTTATCTTTAAGAAAGAACAACACATAGGAACACATTCTGCCACTTGATAAATCAAAGAGGCTGAGCATGAATGTCAGACATTTGGTGAGTGCTGGAGCTGCTGTGTTCTGCACTGTCCAAGGGATGTCTGACAGCTAAAATAACTGTTTAGATTATTGAGGGAAAAAAAAAAAAAGATACCAATATCCAGGCACATATCTTGACATAACATTCTCAAATCAGACAAACATTTACAAAAAAAAACCAAGCTGGCTTATTCTGTTTTAGTAACTATAAACTTCCTAAATGACTGAGAATTCTATAAATATCTCTAACCTGCTACAACAACTGCCTACATAAAAATCAGATGTAACTACCACTTTTCCATTTATTACATTCCAGAGTGAAGAAACAAGAACAAAGAACAAGAAATACAATAGCTTTTATGCTAATTTGAACATTTGGATTCCATACACGTAGGAATATTACAGTTAGGTCTGAAAAACAGAAAAAGCAGAGCTTGCCCAAAATGCACCTCCACTTCCAGTTATTCAATTGCTGCTTGGATTAGAACTGTTGAGTTTACAGAAATTGATTTTAGTATTTCACTTACACTGTTTTGGAAAAATTGTGTTGCAATTAAAACTAGCTGAGATTACATATCTACAGGATTTTTTTTGTTTTCTTTTTAATTACTATTTTTAAACCACAGAAGGATAAGCCAATATGTGGGTTTTTTTCTCTGTTTTCAGCAGAAACACAGTAAAACTGTTTGTTGACATACCTCCTAAGATTTTTACAAAATATATAGAAAAACTTTCAATTCCCTGGCTTACATAAGATTGATACATAATAAATCTGTGAAATACTGTATTCTAGGAGTTCATAGTCTTACTCAAAAACAGAAAGTCTTACCTTTTAAATAACTCCTGCAAAGGAACACTGGAAGTCAGGAATCACATCTGCAGTTTGCACTTAAATTTTTTCAGGGGCTTCAAACCTTAGCTAACTCGTAAGATACTGTGCTTGACAACACTGCACCATTGTCCCTAAATACTTTGGATTCTTTTTTTCTTGGAAGTTCCTTTTGGGAGCTTCCTTATTCTCAAGCAATACTCAGAAAAATTTCCACTAGAAATCGCAAACTGAAACTAGGTCAGTCTCCAAGATCTCTTGAGAAAAATCAGAGACAAAAAGGGAAAGCCAAATAAACCAATGATGCACATCAAAGCCACAAAAAGGAAATATTATTTAAAATCTAAAATTGATCTCCTATAAGATATCCATCAATAACCTCAGACTTGTGACTATGAACAATAATAGTCTTTGGGAACTGGCAGAAGAAGGAGGGGTACAGAAGATGGAAAAAGAATGGACTTGTATTTTAAACAATAAAGTAAACATTGGTCCTGAGGAGAAAGTTAGGTCCTTCAAAAGTAATAAAAAAACCCCAAAATCAACTAAGCAGTATCAGAAAGAGAATCGACAGTTAAAAAACACCTCTAACTTTTAACATCTGTTACCCTTGCCACCCAGGTCATTTTAGAATGACCATTAAACTATGCTCACAAAGATTATGAAAAACAAAACACCAATTCCACTATGACATATTCGCTGATCTCATAGACAGAGGAACCACAAGCTTACAGTCAGTGAAAAATAAATTAACTAAGTAGAATTCAACCTCTCATATCGTAGAAATATCCTTACAACTTAGAACACACTTCTTCAAATGACTAACATTTTTATGACCCAACCAAGGAAGGATAGAATGATGCATTTATGCCTCTGCCTAAAAGTACCTCTAATACTCTGAAGAGGTTTATATGTCATGAAATTATGTCCCTGCAGAAAATAATATTTTAATCATAAAAATCTCAGGACTTCTGCGACTAAGGAAGAAAATCTTTCTATTTTCAAACACTTCGTTTAAACACACCAAATTCATGTTTTCTCCTAAGTATTCTTAAAATTTCCCCTCTTCCCCTTCAGAATAGTTGTATTGCATAGAAAAGCAAATGTCACACTGCTGCGGGGGGGTGAGGTGACTGGAGCAGGAAAGTTTAAGAGCCTTTGAAAAGTTTTTTGTTTCAGATTCCAGCATACAGTGCTGAAATCTTCTTCCTTGTTACCATACAGTAACAATTTTCTGTATCCTCCATTCTTCTCCAGCAGAGCTCAAAGTAGTAAGCAGGATTTAAAAAAATGCTCTGAAGAGAATTTACATACAGAAAAAATCATCAGACAACTCATCCATAATCACAGCACAAAGGATGGGTTTTCTGACACACTAGTTCCCAAAATAGAGAGGTAAAACACTAAAGCTCTTCAGTTTAGAGAGCCAAAATAGTAGAAAACCAATAAACTATGAAGATAATCTGTTAGAAAAGCATCATGGAAATTACAACATAATAATGGGACATATTTATACAACAACATAATAATACCCATAAAGGAAAGCTTTAAACTACTCTTTAATATTAGAGGTACTCAAAAATACTCAACATATGCTTGTTGCTGCTTGCTGATTTCTGTATCAATGTTTCCAGTTTGTAGGGCCAAGAATTCTCTTTCAAACATCACGTGAAATACAACCCAAATTAATCTCTTTTCAGGACAAAGATTCAACACAAGTCTATCAAACTTCATAACTGTACACTTGCACAAGACCTATTGCAGTTAAATTCAGAGCCAAAAATGTGCAATTTTTCCTTTCTACCCCACATCCAACTTTGATAGATACTACATCTGTGTAAGTGAATGAAATCAAGAGACTATTCTACTGATGATTAACAGAGGGAAAAGAATCTTTTTGCATCCTTCAATATTGACTCTGAAACACTATTAGAAGAAATGTAAAGGGATGTGGGAGTATTTCACAAATCTAGAAGTAAACATACCTTATTTCTCTTTTCAAAGTAAAGAAATGCTTTAAGCTGTTAGGCAACTAGCTCAGCTTTTCAAGACAGCAATGAAAGCTGAAGACAGTAATGAGTTTAAATTGATTTTTTTCTGTACATTTAAAATTCATTTTGCAAACAAATAGATACTGATACTCATGTTTTATCTGCAAGTTATTCCTCATGCACTGATTAAAACCATATTGCTTGCAAAATGGGCAGACTTTCCAAGTCTAATATAAATATTCAAGTGAAAAATGGAGTGTATGAAAAACTACAATATGGGTAAGCCACTGTTTCACAGCAAAAGGAAAACAGAAATGGTTTTGGGTGCATAGGCATGCATTACCCACAAACTCACATGCAGAAAGAAGCATCCAGATTTGAAAGGATGTTTTAACAACTTTTAATTTCCTCTCTCTTAGGTGCTGGATTTGACAGATGAATTCTAATGTAGGCTTTCATGTTATTAAACTCAGTTTGGCTCAGATTCATGTAATTCGAGTTTCTGAATGCAATGCAACTAAATATGGAAAACTTTTTTCAGACTTCCCTATACAGCCTTCAAAAAAGAGATTGATAATTCCAGAACATAAATCAGTGTATCACAAAACTGAATCATCTGGAGACCTCTCCTCCTCATGAATTGTTCAGGGAGTGCAAGGCAACTAAATTAATAACATAGGTGCCTTGATTAGGGCCTATGTCTGCATATTATCTTACATTTTTGACTGAAGAAGATAAAGGAAAACATTCTGGAAAATAGGAGGATATATGCAAATACTGGTATGAATCATGTTGGCTGGTATCTCCATGAAACACCCCAAAAACACCCAAACCAACCTCATGGAAAAACATATACAGCTCATAAATCCATGATAAATGCAGAAAACCTCCAAACTTACTGACCTACTGGAAGGGCTCTATAAAATGCTCTCTCTCCCAGTCATCTTTTGCCTCGGGTAACAATCAAAGCAATACAGAATTCATGTTTTGAATTTTAAGTACAAAAAGACCAGGGAGAGCTATTTAGTGAGCTAAAAATGCACTATTCTGGGGTGCATCCAAAAATTATGGAGGTGCTTAAGTAAATGAACTTCTTTTCAAATGCCTATAAGAAGTAAATTTATTTACTCAATATGGAAACAGTACTGTGATTAGCTTCTCTCAACATCTTCTAATTCATAGAGTCATTACATTTTTCTTACGATCTGAATCAGAGTGTTTTGTCAGCTTTAACCAACAAGGGAAAAGACGATAGAATAAATCTTCATTCCAACACATGGCAGCCTAAAAATAATAAATTCATAATGTTAGGAAAGGTCAGATACAACATATTTTATTAGATGATGGGTCAAACAGTAATTCAGAAACTGCTCCCAGACACAAGTGACATGAATTATCATGCAGTAACATGAATCTTGTCTTCTTTCATGCAACTTTCTAGTATGTCCTCTTCTTAAAAGATTCCCAAGGCTTAAAAATTTAGAAAAAGTATTGCAATTATAAGAGTCTCAGCATGGTTTGCAAGTATCTTTTTTCAGATGTAAACACCATACTTCTAAGTTACAGCAAAAAGCCTGCCTGATCTGTCTCCTGGGAGAGAGTTTTAGGTAGATTTCAGGAGGTTATTATTTTCACCTATATTTTAAAATCTAAGCCAGATAATTTCTGATTTTATAAAAAGCCCTTGCTTTGTCATGGTTTGTATTCACACTTATGATCTGGGAATTTTTCTCACAATGTATAATGAAGAAATACTTTTGAGCCTTTTCTAAATAAAGTTGTAAGCACTGATAAAACTGAATTAAATCCATAATCACCTGCAATCATTCACGTTTCCTTTGCAGTTTCTGGGTGACCAATTTACTTAAGCTGAACATCCTGATGAATTTCAGGTATGCTATTTTCTGCTTACACAATCACGTACCTCTTTAATCTTTATCAACTCAGTTTAAAATGTTTATAAATACTTACCATTTGCTAAAAGGGAATGCAAACAGCCACATGCCACCAAAAAGCACCCATGTTCAGGCAAGATGCTGTTTTACTACACTAGTAAGATACACAAAATTATGACTACGTACCATTAAGAACACTAGCATTTCAGTCACGTATATTCTTTATTAAGATTATTCTTTAGAACTGAATAGACTATTCATTTTGACATATAGAAATACTTCTATTTACTTCAAAACAGTAAAAAGCACATATAATCACAGATCACCTGACAATGAGGAAATACAAACGTGCAACTAACATTTTTGCTCTGAAAGCTGTGCCCAGCCTGGCAGGTAACCAAAGAATAGCTTAATTCTGAAATCAGAAAGGACAGACAGTTGTCAACTTTCAAATCTTTGGAGTTTAAGTGCCAAATGCTTAGTTCAGATGAGATGCAAACACGCATTCACATATTTCACATTCAGCTTGATATGAATTTCTGTACCACACAGATTCCAGAGAATACGCCCTAGAAGACACACATGAAAGAATATAAAAATATAACACAGGATGCAAGAGCAGAGTGAGCTAGTCACCTTTCTTAATGCATAATATTTTTTTTGTTTTCTCAGCAGTTCACTTTGTTATTTGCATTAAATTTGCTCCAAAACATCCTTTATCTATGGTATACAGACACTTTCTCATTACCACCTTTTGGCAAGCTTTAGGAAAACTAATCTGTGATGTTCTTTCTCTTGACTCCCAAAAGAAACCAGGAAAACCAAGAGTACACTAAAAATTTCAAAAGCAGTATCCTGCCTTTTAATAATTAGAACCCTTTTGGATGTTTTTCAGTCATTCGAATAACTCTACTGCTCTGCTGTCTAAAAATAAAATTATTAAGTATTTTATAATTTAGAAACCATGTATGTACAAAATTTAGTATTTTTTAATTAAAAAGGCCTCCATATTTTAAAAATAAATGATACTATTAAGCCTTTGAAATTCATACAGAAAAAGGAAATACCAGTTACATGCACTTCTACAGAAGTACATTAAGATGATACATGCAGTAGAGTAAGCATTACAGTTTCTTTTGCAGCTTTTGTAAGTAGTGTCTTTAATTATGGCCTCATCAAAACTTTAAAAACCAAAGAAGCCAGCAGATATTCAGTATTTGGCACTGCTATTTAAACCAGTCATAGAGAATTCTACAAATGCACTTTTCCTCTCAAATAAGGAGCCTGATGTTCACTTCTGATGATATTAGCATAGAACTTTATAGGCATCAAGGTGATACGAATAAGAATCACCATACCAATATAACAGTAACCTCATTAGTGAGACATCTCTTTTAAAGTGTACGTGACTAAATGACAAAAATTAAAACAATACACCATTGCTGTGGACCAATCCTTCACCTCTGACATTGTGCAATTTCATTCCCACACACCCCAATTTCCTCTTCTGAAAAAGTTGAAGAAATCATATCTTTTACATGGAGTCTTCTATGAGGTTTTATTCACCAATGTTAGTGAAATTCTTCAAATTCTTCGGGGATCCTGTTATTCTTAGCAAATGCACTACAGTCAGCAAAACTAAACAATTGCATCTCTAGAGAGAGCTGTCCACAGAGTATACTTTTCAACAGTTCTTCAACTGTGATTTTGAAAAGGTGTTCACTCAAGTGTTCATTCCAGCATCTTAAGAGTCACAAATGTATGCATACCATCCTACTTGAAAACATCCTACTTAACAAATATTCCAGTGTTTACAAACTTGCTAATCAATTAGGATAAAGAATTAAAAATACCAAGTGGGGAAAATCATCAGCTAGTCATGCAAAGAAGATCTACAACCACAGTGTGAAGGCAGGGCAATGGGAGTTAAAAATTACATGTCTAAGTTACCACAGGAAGGAAGGACAATTTCCTATCTAGCTCTCACAGCTGGTTCCAATTCTCTTACTGTTTCGATTACTAATTCTCCCATGCCACATATAAATTATCTAAAACCTGTTAACTTTTAAGCTGTCTTATACAAACACGGTTTTATGTAATGTGGCATGAGAATAAATGACTTTCACTATGCATCTGGAAAGAGGAAAAGATACATCTATATTGTACACATGTGAGGTCCATGCTCAGAAGACACCTTTCTCCATGCTTCAGTCAGGTATATGTTCTTAACCAAAATCTTATGTCAGAAGAAAGTAGTGCATTATGGCCAGATGATGTATGTCATATTGTAAAAACTGTTGTAAGATGCAATGACATGGCAAATTATTTTCAAAATGTTTAAATACTAAGCACCAGGTTAAAAAACACTCCCAGTGTGAGCATCTTTGTTTTATTTTTTAATCGTAAGGCCCATCATTTTTAAAAGTCGTGCCCAAGAATTGTAAAGAATGCTCATCTTCTACACATTTATATGATATGTCTTACTATAGCATCAGTATATTGAGAACCCTCCCGGATATAATCAATAATACCTATTTCTGTACACACCATGTAGTCTAAAAATTCTAAATTATTACAACTAAGACCAACAAGACACACAACTAAACAAAGAGACAATGATTTCTGCAATTAAACCACTATTATTCAGTATTGCTCTGTTGTGGATTATACAAGAATAGAAACAAGGCATACAGTTCTGTGGGTATAATGCCCACATGTCAAATCCAACACTTAGCATACTCATTCATCAAGGAGGAATACACCTGAGGTATAAAAGCATACAGACAAAATTTTTCACTTTTCGACCCAGACTAAGATAAAGAACCATTATCTGATTATACACAAAATTCTAGATGCGTCCTTGGAGCAAGGATGCAAAAACTGATTTTACATAGTTTGCTAGGCTTGGTCACAATTTAACTCATATTTATGGAAACTGTTCTGTAGGCCTATATTCTTCACTTAAATCTTGCATTTGACATCTGCCTTAAGACGTGATCCAGGAAGGGAACTGGTTTAGTTCTGAAACCAATGTTATCTCATGTAACACCTACTGATGTCCCAGGCTTCAGTGGTTGCCAGGCTTCTTTCAAATTTACATTTCGATTCTTGGGAGTCACACAAAATGGAGAGTAGACAAGCTTATAAAAAGAAAAAAAAATTGTTTTGCCTTGAACTATTCTGTCATTCTGCTATTATTCTGCTTATGCTTAAAGTACGTGCTTGCTTTTTAACTTTGCGTTCTGTATCGTCCATGCTGGTATTCTGGATCCTCACTTCATCTGTCTACCACAGGTAATACCCAATCTATGACACCAAAAATGGACCACTCAATGGAGAATGGTGGCATCCTATCATCCTCAGATTCCTCTCATGAGATCTTGCCAAACCTCTACAGACAGGGAGAAACACTCTCCAGGACACTTTATTTAAGTCTCCCTTCATAAAACAATTATTTCAGAAGCCACAGTATAGGGCAATCTATTAAAATGGGAAAACTCTGACATTGATGGTAACCAGTTGCTACCTGTGAAGCACTAGCCCTTGAAATTTCAATGTAATACAGAAATAAGAAAAACTGAGAAAGAAAAGGAATCCTGCTTTTAAAGTGCCATCATCAATTTGACACAAATGTACAAAAAATATTAAAGCCCACCATAAGCTATTCATGCATTCACAATTCCTCACAGTCACTAGGATAATGAACAATTCCTGTAGTGTGCAACACAGGTAATGGAACAAGGTAGCAAGAGTCAGCAAGTGCATATAAATAGATTTTGCCATTGGTTGTGAGCATCAAGAGCTCAGAAGTACCTATTAATACTGACTGGCACAGGGTAAAGACACGTTCCACTGCCAAATTTTGCACAATAAATGAAGAGAGTGAGGGAGTTCTGGCTAAGACACTGGCATTTTTCATACACTTAGATTTATGCTTTGAGATGAGCTTTACTGTTCAAGCAATACGTTTGTTCACAAACTTGCACTTCAAGAACTCAAAGAACCTATATGCTAAATTGCACCTGCAATTTAACCTACCTACCCCAATGGGTGAAAAACCTGAAATGGCCTCCTTAAAACTTGTAATTACAACACGGTATGGTATGTTAAGCCTAGTATTTACACAGCAAGCCCTTATTATAAAACGTACCAAGCTGAGAGATTATTGGCAGTGTGTCTCACAGCTTCTCCTTCATACCTCTTCAGCAAGAATAATGACACAGAGTGATGTCAGAAAAGTATTATGAAGGGCTGCTACAGAGTGTTTTCAAAACAAACTTACAAAATCTAAAGCTGGGTTGTTTTCTCTGATGAAAGATGACATTAGCTCCTGGTCTGGAAGACATACTGCCTAACAGTATAGATCAGTAACCTCTGTTTTAGACTATCACTCCTGATTTAATTTTTTTATCTGCAAAACCAAACTATGTACAAGCTGCTTTGAACCAAAACCTGTCATTAGGAAGTTTTCCTGCTCAATTTAGTACTAAAAGTGAGCCAGTTACAATACTGGCTATGCAAACATCAGAGAAAACATAGGTTAAGCATACTTTCATGTCTACATATAAAATAGCTTTAAAAAGCAATTAGGTTTTAGGCAGAATGAAACACGAACCTCAGCAGTCACATGTTTTCTTTTTTTTTTTTTTTCTCTCCATGCTTCACGAAGTAGTACTAACATTTCTCTCACTTAGAAACAGCATAGGATCCACACTCTGGTCTTACTCCACCAACCCATGTTATACAAGGTCTACTACCATAAATCTGACTATATACAGTACTTCAGAATACAGTTACACACAATTATTTCTCCTAATCATGCAGGGAAGCTAGGTAACCTCAGTGATATTCTGCCACCCAACTCAAACTTGGTTGCAACAGTCCATCATGAAAGTCCATCCCTAGAAGTACCTGGCACAGTTGCAGTTCATACACTATGACACAACTCCCAGGAGGTAAACTAACACAGATTGCATTAAACTACAAAGAATTAAACTACAGGTGACAAATATTATTTTTTGACAGGACAGAACTAGTTTTCATAACTATGAAACATTTTGCGAGATGTTAATTTAAAATAACATTATAAATAGCATAATTACAACTAATTTAGAGGTAGAGACATTCATCTTATGCTGGGGAGTTAGTATTTTTTCTGAAAATGCAGAAAATTATTTAACTACTGCTCATTCTGCATTCAAAGACTGACTGCAGTTTCTTATTTGGACCACAAGACTTCATGAAATCACACAAAGTTACCAATGGGCTGTCTCATGAATTCACTGTCTATTCAATGTATTATAATTGACTTCCCTGAGAAAAATAATTTATGGACAGCAACTGAACTAAACTTGGTACTATTTATACCAATAATTTAGAGATAATTGGATCTCCCCTTAAAATTGAAGATGGAAGAAACTTTCTTCTTCACTACATTATTTATAGACTTGCATTATCACAATGTAAATATGAACATTTGATATTATAAAGACCTAATTTTCAGAAAGTATTTTTAAGAAAGAAGAAAAATATGACATGAAGTCACCAGAGACAAGAATAAAAGCAGAAAAGCTACACAAAAGATAAAGAGGATGCCTGATTCATACAAGACACCTTAAGAAGAAATATGAATTACAACATGCTGCAGGTCAGAGAGGAAAAAGAAAACAAAAGCCCCAAAACAACTGGCTGCCCTCTCCAAAGAAACTGATAGACAAGGGAGCATTTGATCACAGAACAGAGGAAAAACTATAGGACTCAGTGAAAAGAAAGGCAATACATTCCAAGTTAAAACAAATGAAGCCATTAAAACAAGTTACTACCACATTGGCCAAAAACAGATCCATGTCAGAATTTTTAAGCTATTTTCTGCTGAGATATGCTGTGAGGTTTACTTTAGCATTGTCATTTCTAGGATTTAGTTTTGGATGACACACATACTTCTATCCACTGAAGTAATTTACAAAGTCATCACACACTTGTATGTGACCCAATATTACACTTCATGTACATACAAAGCCATGTACGTCTTCTAAAGAAGCCAGGGCAAACCTGAGGAAAAGCACACAATATGCAAGCAGCATGTGGGAGATTGCAGCTTCTCCATTTTTTTCATGTTTTCCACAAAAATAATAGACTTAAGAAACTATTTTTCAGATGGCCTAAAGGTACAGAATGTTCACAAATAGCAAGACTTAAAACTGAAACAACAAGAGGTTGTCTTTAAAGTGACTCAGCACTCCGTGTCACAGTGGTCCCGTAAAACAGGCATGGGCAGCCTGCTGGCACTAAGGATGATTAAGCAAGTTATTTCTTCTTTTGAGTTTCCATTCCTGGTATTTTTGGCACTCAGTAGAAATAGAAGTAATACAATTAATAGAGTTAAAGAAGGAATGTCCCTGAGAGAAATGTTTATTCCTATTTTTTGAAAACGAGAACAGTTACATCATTACATCTCTTTCCAAGAGATACATGCTAGTTGCACTGAAAAAAAAATTCAAATCTGGTAGCACTGAAAGCCAGCTGATCCTCTCAGATGTGGTTAAAGCCTGAAATGCAAGTTTGCTTTCTTTGCAGAGAAAAGCATGTTCCAAGACACCCTAAAAGCAACAGGCTTGTCAAAAAACCCTATAAATCCAGATGATGCAGAAAACTTGGAAGACTACCAACTTGACAAAGAAACAGTAATTATACTATGAACTATGATTCTTCTCACCCCAATTTCTATGTAAGTGAAACCTAACAAGTTTTTGATATCTATAAATCAATGTTACATTATAACTTATATCCTGACAAAATTGATGTCTTTTATTACTTTCATTTCTGGTATTTCAAAAGAGGCATGAACTTACACAGTTCTATGCCGAGGAGTCAAAGAGGCTTTAAGTCCTTCTAATTACCTTTGACTAATGAGAAAATGCCAAGTTACAGGACACAGCAGCAGAAATGTACTTTATACCTTTTTACTGTGCTTGCATTTGTCCTGACATGAGATTTTGTTTGCTCTGAAATTGCAGAGATTAAGAATCATCATTGTTTTCATGAGACCCAACATGTTTAGACAGTGAACATGGCGAGTACGTCTTTAACCATCTGGCGAAACTTGGAAAAGAAGGGTATTTTGTTATGGTCAGCATCCTGCTGTTTTCTAACATAACATGAGGTAAGACACAGTCTGTGGGCCTGATCAACTATGCCTGTGATCAATACAAAGTCACACACACTACATTATATACATACTTGGTATTGTGGAGACTGACTACATTTTGTCTGCAGGACAGATTTTTCCTCCTATACATGAAAACGTCTAAACAATTAAGTACTCCAATATGCAAAAGCTAAAAGGTCAAACTCAAAACGTCTCTCACATTTTCTTTGATAAATGGAAATAAAAGAAAAATAATTGGACACAGGAAGACTTTGTTAAAAATTCAGCTCCATCTTCCCACTCCTTTTAAAGGTGTAACCTACTGTAAGTCCTAAGTACCCTTTCCATGCTCCAACAGAACAACTAATTCACATAAGCTAACAGATGCAGACATTAATATAAAAATTGCCATAAATCATAGGACACTGCAATTCTAATAAAGGTTCACAGCACTTTCAGACATCTCAGTTAATCTACAAATACACCATACAGTAAGTAACAGGTTTAACTTACCTGACTTTCTAAGCTACATTAGATCTGCCATATAAATATATATAAGACCTTCAAGGCTGCTTCTTCAGCTTTCTAACTTACCTCTCATTAAGTAGGTATTCTTTGACACATTTTAAAGCATTTTTCTACAAAAACAACAGATGTGAAACTGATAATTTTCAAAATGACACTTAAATACTTCTAGTAGAACAGATAAATAAATACATTACAAAAACACCCCAAGAAATCAAGAGGTTTAATCTCATATCAAAAGTCTCAGGTCTGGACCATAAAAGGATGCAGTTAATAAAAATTCATATGAACTATTCTTTAGGATTCTTCAGTTCCTTTTGAGAAGTTAATTATTTTGGTTTATGAAAGGAAATCAGAAAAATTTTGTATCAATTCCCATAATATTCGGTTATATTAATATTTATCAATCCTCAGTTACAATGCCATACTGAGTAAAATAGCTGATGAGGTAGCTCAGCAAAATACTATTCAAGATACTAATAATTTGAAGATAATTGTATCAGGTATTAAAATACAAAAAATATAAGCAGGAAGTTCAGTAGGATTATTGTGCAATCTGGATAGTGTTAGCATGAACTATGTACTTTCCCTGTATACTGCTAAGTGCCCACCTGCAAATCAGAGATGCCATTGCAGCAGTTGTAAAACATTACCTGTGGTAGTCTCACATTCATAAAAATCATCTTTTAGACAAACAGCAGACATTCTAAGAGCCAACAAAATAGCTCTCCAAGGATACCACTGAAGCAGTTTGCAATTCCAACAGTTTAACATAAATCATTTGTTAATCGAAAATGCTGTGAACACTTGTTTTGGAAAGGAAACGTAACCTCATGCTACTTAAATTCTTCCCTTCAAATACAGCCCTATTAAATGATTTAATCATTCCCACCCTAATTACTTAAAATACTTGTTATCCTCCATTTTATTTTCCTCTTCATTCAAGTAACAGCTGTCTATACCTCTATTTCTGCTTATTCTGTTCAGAGCACAAACAATTCAAAAAGTAAAAAGTCACATGCTAAACACAAAGGAAAGCTGCTATCTTACACTTATGTACTCCAGTGTCTAATACAGTATTAGCAGTATTGCTGTTAGCTCCCTTCATAAATTTATAAATATCTATTCTAACATGGGCTGAAACAATATGCAATTTGTACTTGTTGTTGTTATTACACTGGGAATTTGTTGCAATTGCCAGCAGAAGTGTCTGATTGTGCAAGAGTCTTAGGTTCTCAAGGAATAAATCCATTTCAGTCTCTTCACCTCCAAAGATCCCAACTTCTACTGGAAGTAAAGAAAGTCAGATTTAGGATCGAATGTTCATATACCATTGCAGGAACTGAATCCCCTAACATTTCCAACTATGTATTCTTGTTAAGTAATATGGTACTGAGAGTACTGTCTTGACTGATATGCACAAGTAGAATATATGCTTAGAAAGACTTAAAATTTATTTTCTTAAAAGGTAGGTGACAGAATTGTACAGCCTCAGGGTTTCCCATGCCTCAAACATACCTGGCAGGGGAAAAAAAATTCTACTGTCTTTTCAAGATCAGCAAAGGACATGAGCTTTGATAAAACCTTCCTGCTTTAAAGAAACCAAGGGTCTATCAAGAGATGAGCATAAGGGTCTCATGTTGCAAGCACAGGAGCTCTACAGCCACAGTTTATCTGATGAGGAGATACACCATCTGGAGCATTGCTCTTAGCAGTTTCTTTTCAAACACAGAGCAGTATCAGAGGCTCCTAAAGAAGCTTTCTACAGGTTCCATCAGGTGAGGCTGAAGGGTCTCTAAAGGAGTTGGTAAAGACCAGAAACATAAGATCACCTCTAAACTTTCTTATGAAGTACAGTAATAACAATCATTATGCTCTGTATCACATTTTATTTAATAATACTAGAGTCACTCCTGTCTAATTTGTAGGGACTTTGAACTCAACGAGTATGTGCCTATTAATCTTCCCACAAAATACTTCTAGAAAAACACTCACAAGACTAAGTATCTATCTGTAGAGGAAACATTCTAAAACTTCTCCTATTCAGTCATATTACAAATTAATTAAAAGCAGGATCATGTTAGCAAAAAGGCATGGCATGATATACAGCAGAGAAGTTTCGGCCTTACTACGCTCTGCAGAATTAATAAATAAAGATCTTGTAAGTACATTCATTTTCTCTGAAGTCAAATGGTAATCATGAACTCTGGAGTACTGGGATGGAGAGAAAAGTAGCAAAAATACTCCATGCTTTATATAAAAGACAAATATTTCATAAAGGAATTACCTATTTAGCTTCCTCTTCTATGCTGTTCATATGATGCTCTCAGTTTCACACTTTCAGTATTCCTTCTCTTCCACCTCCTGACTGATTCCCTCTCATGCTTATACTGAGCTTTATTGTAAAAAAAAAAAATCTGGGGTTTCATTTTGTTCTCTCGTAATTTTTGTGAAGCTTGCAAATGCTTTCTAACACACTTTTGAGACAACCTCTCGTTCTTTGCAATACCAGTAACCACATCAATTCCATTCCAAATTCCATTACTTGTTCCGAGCTTAATGATTTTTCTGAATTCTACAGCATGAACACTGTGAAGACCTAAGAACATATTATGCATATATATGACAAAAAGTATTTTCCTCCCGATTATAGAGGAAGGTAACAACAAGAAAACTGAAAGCAATGGTTAATTGCTCCGTATTTTTCATCAACATATCTATGCCTAGTTCAAAAATAATGCCTCTCATCCTCAAACCATACTCTTCTCTCTCTATTGCACACACAAGAATTGCTTTATGCAGCTTACTTCCCTTTTTCCTCTTCAGACTAGATGAAACATGAGTAGGTAAATAAGATTCAGCTGTTACCAGGTCAGACAGTCCTCAGCCTAAATGTTGTAACACCTTAGGATAACAAAAATTCCCATAAAATCTATTTATTTTTACACCACCGTGACTTTTAGCCTGGTACCATAGCCAAATTCTAATTGGAGCAACTAAAGTCTACTTAAAATCAGCAGGAAATGGCATTCTTCCATTCTGAACAAATGAGTAGTACCGGTATCCTGTTAAACCTCTGCAAAAATTTAAAAGTGTCTCAAACAATTCTAAAACTTGGAATACAGCTACACTATCATTTTGGAAATATGCCCAAACCAGAGTACAGCCTTGGAGAGGCTCAAGGCTGTACTTTCTTCAAGGACATAATTACAAAGTGATTAGTATCACTTTGGTACTGAAGGGAGAAATATTTCTCCATTCCAAAGAAGAATCAACTGTAACTAAGCTCCAGATGGAACACAAAGCCTTGCAAATCCATCTGGCAAATTCTTCCAAAACCACCTATGTACCTGTGGCTTCAAGTGAGGAAAAGCATCACAAGACAATAGCATTCCCTTAAGTTCTGTTAAAGATCTCAGCACATATTCTAATGCCAAGTAAAAGAGACCACTAATAAAAATGCACTCTCTTACGAAGGTATTTGAGTAGGTGTCATCCATTCCCCTGAAAAATACTTAAGTCCTACTAGATTTAAAGCTGTCCACCCACCAAGTCTGACATGACTGCTTTGCCTCATCTCCTGTCCCTCTCCAAAGTACAAAGATCATTCTATGATTGCACAGACAACAGACAGACTCAATGGCAAAGACTCTACTGTATCTGCCAGCTTCCAAGTCATTAATAATCAGCCCTCTGAAAAAAAAAAAGACATATTTTCTTTTAAAACATTCCTACTTAGAAATGAAGAGATTTTGTTCAGGTTTCCAGAAAGGCAAGCTTTTTAGGATGGAAAGCACACCTGAAAAGCTTCAGACTACAGGAGATGCTCTGCTTCCTCCCTCCTCTCCTCTTTTTCCAACCAAGTGAAAACCTGGCACTGATAATAAAACCTGGTTTTTACAGCATCAGGAGGAAAAGCATTACAGAGAAGCACTGAGCTCAGTTCAGATAAACAAGTTTGGTGTTTTTTTTTTCTCACTCCCCGAATTAATGTAAATCTTTAATATAAAAAGAAAATCTGTAGCTAGAAGAAAATATCAAAGGGAACTGATACCAAGTACAAAATATACCAAATTAATAAATTCTTAAATCTAAAAAATTACTTGTTAAATGTAACTATGATCACTATTAACACAAAATTTAACCAAGCACATATAAATGCAACAGCTAACACATTTTAGTATATAAAGTGAAGTTACACAAGTTCAGAGAAAAAAAGCAACTTAAGTCAGAATTCCCATACACAATACAAGTATCACATATAAATAAATTACGGAAATCAGTAATACTCAAAAAATCAACAGTACTGATTCAAAACATTCAACAATTACCTGCTCTTACAAATTTTCCTATAAAAACACTAATAAAGTATGATAAATTCTCAAAGATAATCACCACTAGCTACCCCTTCCACCTGTTTATTAATCAGTAAAATACTCAGTGTGAGCTGGATGGTCCTGGGCCAATCCTAGACTCAAAAAATACTGACTTAACAGTCAGTTTTGACAAACATCTCTACTGACAGTGTCTCCTAAGGAAGTAGAAACAACTGAACAAGCAAAACAAATGGTGGAATAAACAATGTTCCCATAATGAAAGCCACATCTAAAGTCAGGATTGAGAGACATCAGCAACCTACCATTATTTTGATGCATTTTATCTGCTAAAAATTCACATGACTTCAGATTCCAGAACTTCAACTCATGTAACTACTCAAGAAATAATTGTTTCCCTCAGGGTAAAAAACATGGATACTTCTTTTATAAAGAGGTTACTTCTACAGCAAAATACGGTAACAAGAGAGAGACAGTCTAACAGTACATCTGGAAAGAAAACAAAAGAATTACTCAGTGGAGCTTTCTCTTTCTCCTCTCCTAGTCCTGCCCCCATGTGTACCAACCACAGCCTGATGTACAAGCAAGAAAAAGGAATCACAGAGTTCTTATGACAGCAACACCTGCCTTCCTTGGGGCTCACAGGATCACACTGTGATCACCAATCGATCAACAGGAAATCAGGAAAGCACAGCTGCTTCCTGATTCCTTTCACAGGAAAGAAAATAACTGAGTTCATGAGCATCAGTAAGGGGAGGCTCTAGACCCCAAAGGCCTCTGGCATCCACACTGACACAAAATCTTCCCAGTTATAAATTAACTGTTTAGACTGAAAACCCACAAGTCCCATATTTCTGCTGCTCTGCTTATTCTCAACCAAATCTATTCTAGACTGTTTTGTAACTATTGTCTTAAATTCAGACAAACTTAAATCACAGCAGTCTGCAAATTACCCTTCTGTCTGAAACTTTTCATTGGGGTCTTTTAACTCTGGTTTCCAGTAACTTTACTGTATCAAGCCAGTTATAGCACTTTTCAACTATTTATAAATTTTAAAAAGCCACAAAACCTGCAATCTTGCGAGGAGTTAAAACAGCAAATAAAGCAACTGCTGAGAAAGGCAGGTTGAAGTAAAATCAGCTGTTTCCACACACTGTTTTCCCTTTGACGTTCTACAGAAGTTTACAGAACTAAAGCAAGAACTATACCCAATGTTATACCTACTGTCCTCAGAGAGAGATGAAAACAAATTTATATTTAGTGCTCAGAATTCATATACCTGACAGCCAAACAAGCAATTACATATATTTAAAAAAATAAAATAAAATATCTGTATTTTATTGGGCACCTGACAGACACCAAGTTAAAAAAACAATCCAGTTGTTTTTTCCAAAATTGTTTGTATGTATAAAAGATGACATTTCAGAGAGTTCAATGCACACAGTCCTACTAAGGTGTAGCCACCTTTGACAGAAGACAACAGAAAATACACAGAACACTATGGCATGAAGGGATTAAAAATTAATAGCTATTTTCCATTATGTTTCTGATAATCCTCTCTTCTCTTCATAAGATACCTCTATCACTAAAAACCTTCCCTGTTCTGTGCAACATTCGTATTGCCTCAAAAAATATACACAGTTTTACCACTTAAGAGATGTTATGCATCCTCCTGAAATTTCTCAATTAGCAAGTAATAACCTCTCCCACAATGCTATGATAGTAAATAAGTGCTCGGGATTTAGTTGCTTTCTCCTACAAAACTTAATTTATTCCATAAATATGAGTAAGTGAAGGAATGTCCTACAGCTTATCACTAATCTATAGTTTGAGCATGATTACATTTAGCTGTACATATAGAACTGACTGGAGGAACGAGACAATCATACAAAAAACTAGAACAACAATATGTATATTTCCTTTTGATTCCTTTGAACTTAGTAAAATTACTCAACTAAAATTACTAAAATTAACTGAAAGAGATGTCAAAGGATGTCAGCCTTCCACTGATGATGCAATAAAACCGATGCTGAATATTCGTGTATTTCCACTATAGCTTGGCCAATGCAGTGAAACTTTTAGATGCAACTAAATAGTTTTGCTAGTTCAGCATAAATAGGCAAGACCATTGCCAACATACACTGAATTAAAAGGTACTTATATCTTCTACTTCAGAAAGAAATTACAGCAGGCTAAATATATACTGTTTTTACTAGCCACCGAAAGTAACATCTCTCACAGATAATGGAATCAGAGGAAAAGTGTTTCCATTGGAATCAGTTCCTACCCAGTATTTCAACAAATTACCACAAGCTACTTGTATCAATTTTAATTTGCAAAAGAGAACACAAGTAAATCCTGATATAAGTTACAAGAAACACTTAGCTGTACGAGTCACCATTGTTTAGCTAATCTAGCAAGTGTGTTTTTTAAGCATAATTCTCTCATTTTCCAAGACACACAAAATTCTCTTAAATGTGAAGATGAAGAATCAAGACATACTCAGTTCAGAAATCAACTTACTTCCTTAAGACCCGGACAAGAAGGCATCCCATGGAATTGTAACTTTTTTTTTTTCCCCTAAGACAACTGTCTCCTACAGTTCTAGTGTTTTCAGTGTCCTTTGTTTAAGAAAATTAGCTAAGGACATTAACAGAGAAACAAAGGAATAAACAATAAATTCTGTGCAGAAAAGATAAAGACAAATAGCTACAAGAGATGTCTAATGCAAAGTTTTGTGCAGTACTTCAATGAAATATTAGCAGATATGAGGCTTAACCTTGAGTTTAGTTGCCAGGATATAACATGATTTCAAGTTAACGCTCTTTTATTTTGGTGTCTTATACACTGAAATACTTTGAGCATTTTGGAAGAATTTTACTCTCTCAAAGATTAATGATACCTGGGAGAACTGGATTCTGAAGCCTGACTGTTTCTCTCTGTGTGGCTTCAATTATTCAGTGCTGTAAGCCAGGTAAAAGATTCAGAATTGCTGACAGCAGATAAGAGACTGGTTTTTAAGGGAAGAGAAATGGGAGCTGCTAGAAAGAGCTGTGATTAACAAGGGCACTCTGATGAGACACCAAAGAAAGAATACAATATCTATGCAGAAAAAGTACACATCTTTAGAGATTCACCACCATAGTATACATATGCCCCAAGTTGGCAGCTACTCACACATACTTTCAGAAGTTATCCTTTGCATAATATATCATGGTTTGGTTTTTTTTCAAAATTAAAGGCATCTGGGCTAACCATAATCTTGTGTATACACTAGCACACTGCATGATACTGAAATAGGCTGAAAAATATCTAGCAACAAAACTGAACAAGGCCAAACATTTTCTTCAGCAATAAACTTAAGTACTTTTCAAGACAAGAACTATTATTTGTATTATCTGTTGGAGAGATACATGTCTGATAGCAATGCATTTGAAGATTTTAATGTGATTTGTTGATGTATGAACAAGCAGACCTGAGACTGGAGAACAGACAAAAATTGGCAGAATAGCAGTGACTAGAGATCCACAGCAGCTGAAATGTACTGAGTCTGTGACAGCCTCTGGAATATGGGCACACTCCACAGAGCATTAACAGCTAAAAGTTAAGAGAAATCCTGATACAGATCAATAATAAGTTGCTAGTTAATCTAAGGCTAACAGCATTCTCAATTTGGAATTTACATGCAGATGGTTCCTTCAAATAGAACAAGTAACATGGGGTACAGACGAGATCACAGGAGACACAGCAATAAAATGTGCAGTGTGATAATTAAAGAAATCCATAGGCAACAGGGAACCAAGCAGATCAGACAAAGTGATAAAACTCTGAAGTATCAGAATTTCATATCACTTTATCTAGCTAAGGTGACTATCAGTTACACAATTACTTAAGGAGTTCCTCTCATTCATTTTGAGTAGTTTAGAGTGATGTTTTAAAGTTCACAGGATGAAAGGCAAGAGATTTTACAGGAAAAGAACAATCAAACTGGACACCTAGGCAAAATTGAAGAGGAATTGGCAAGCAATCCTTGAAACACCTTTTAATTTGTTAATAGAAAATTTGTAAATAGAAATAAAATAGTCAATTAAGTACCTGGGATAACCTAGTTAGGTTGTTTGAGGGCTTCTTTCTTTTAACACAGAGAAAACATTCTATATTAAGTCTAGCAACCAGTTTGACACTTCTTTATATTTAGAAACAAAAGAAAGCAAAACAAACAGCTCTCTGTTACCACACCTCATTTTCTTAGGATAGTTTTGGCACAACCGTTCTTCCTAGATTCAAGCCCACCTCCGCTTTCTCTTTCTTGTAAAAAATACTACAGATTCATTTGAAAAAAAGAATAATCACATGAACTATTTATTTGTAATATATATTACATATATGTAATTCATAATGTGAATGAGTAAATATATATTGATGATTCACTTTCCTTAAATACACATGCCTACATTAACTCATATTTTTTAATTAAAACGATTTGCTTTTGTTGTATAATCATTAAAAAGCAAACCGAAACACATACATTTCAAACAAAACTCATACTTCACCTGCAAATTCCATCACAAAGAGCACATTTACAAATTAAAAGTCTACTCAACGTGTTAAAACATTACAGAGAAACAAAATACTTACATTATCATCCTCTTCTGTATCATCATTGTCATCGTCACTGTCCTTGAATCCAGGTGGAAGTGGTGGCCCAATGAATTCATCATCATCTGTATCCTCAGCTGGACCTTGAGCTGAAGACTGGGCTTGCAGAGAAGGACCAGATAACTCTTCCTCTGAGCTGTCTTCACTTTCACTGCTAGTTGACTCTCTGCATGGAAATTTTTTCAAATTACTATTTAAAGGACATCTGCAGCTTTGTAACAATTTTCTGACAAAAGATGTTGAGAACTGTTGTTAATTTGTAAACACTAAAATTAGCAGACAAATATAAACTAAATTTTATTAACAGTGTGCAGGCCTACCATCATTTTGAAAGCATAATCACAGCATTAAGAAAAGAATGCCATAGTGACAGACAGTTCAAATAGCTGGACAGATAAAAAAGTTAGAAAAACTGTAAAAAAACAGTATCATGTCACTACTACGGATTTCAATATTGCGTAGAAGCCAACAGAAAACACTGTGATGGAGCATTTTCAAGATTTTGCCTCTAGCTGCAGTTTGTGCAAATGCTATAAATCTCTACTGATTGTGGTGGAATTCAAAACAGTAATCACCCAGGCTCACAAGCAGAGTGAGAACACAAGGCATGGCACTTGCTTTATAATGATCCTAAGAGAATAATAGGGGTAAAGGCACTTTTGACCAAATAATTGGTATTGTCACAAATTTAGATCCCGAGAGTCATATTAAAATATAATCTTGCTGCTGTCCAAATCTGTTGTGTGAACAGATTTTTGGTACTGGGAAATTTCTAAATGTACTTAGAACACATCCATCCAGTTTATTTAAAATAAATGTGCTCCCTCTGCTGGTAGTTATCAAGCAGTATTCTAACTGAAAAGTGGCCTGAAAGTTATAGGTAAGCAACTGTACATTTTTACTATATACAGTGTATTGCTACAGTGTTAACATTGCAGTGAAAATCTCCTCGGATTCAGCGAGGTAAACTGAACTTGGATTGGAAGCTTGTATTTTAAGAGCATGTATGTGATTTCTTAAGTGAGCAAACTGAAAAAGACAGTTTAACAAAGAAGGGTTTCTATCTTATCACATTAAAACTATAATGAAAACATACAAGTTTAATAACATAAGAAAGGATTAAGAAAACATGTTCTAAACTATATAGCAATGTGTTGTGTCACATGTTGTGACAAAGAATGCAGCCCCACTCGTGTCCTGAACAAGCTGTACACCAAGCAGGCAGCAGATTTAACAACAAATACGTGTGTCAGATAAACAGTTGAAATTCTATTTTAGGAAGAAATCAAAAGAAACTAAATCAAACACAAATTAGGCCCTCAGATATTACAGTGATGAGGAAGAGTTTGCATGCCTGAAACCATGTGTAATTTTACCACCTATATTTACTAGCCTAATAAAAGGTATTACTTCAATGTTATGGTCTGAAGTAAAATTAAATTATTTCAGTTTTGTATGACTACCAGCACCCTGACACATATTCAGGAGAGCTTCCCACACACATGCACACAACAAGGAAAACAGACCCACAATGGTTTTATCCCTTACACACTTACACTAGAACTTTAACCTGAGGCTGGTGAACAGCTTGCAGAAGATGAGTCAAAACCCTCTTGTTTTCTAAATTTCTTCATTCTTGTGAGGAGCCTAGGTGTGTCTGGCTTAAGCTTTTCACTCCCCTACTACAAGTCACTCAGCAGCTACACCCCTTTGTTCTCAGGATCCTGCTGTAACTATTTGTTTTGTTTTGTTTTTGATCTACGAGAACAATGTCCAACCATCAAGGGTCAGGTGCAAGCATAGAGTTGTATCTGACAATTGGCACAAGCAAAATGAAAGAACCCCATGAAAGTATGGGGAATATATTGCCAGGCAAAAGAGGGAGAGAGGAAAAGAAGATACAGAAAAGAGAGAGAAAAGAGTAAAAAACTGTCCAGAGAGTTTTCTTCAAGAGAGACTGTGGTGGGTCAGGAGTGCAACCCAATCACAGAATGGACCACTTTATACACCTCTGGGTTCCTTTGTTCCAAAGGGGAGCTGTCTGTCACCTGCAGCAGAAGCCAGGTTCATTAGCATCAGCACAGTCAAGGTGTCTCCCCACCCTAGCCAGAGCCATTGAAGACACACTTGCCTGGAGGGGACTTCCCTGGTACTTGTGACAGAAGGGTGTAGTCCCCACCCAGCCATCAGTTCTTACCTCTCCCCAGGCATCACCCTCACCTCTCTCACCCAGGCCAGGCCAGGTTCATTAGCATAATTACAATCAAGGTGTCTTCCTCCACCCTAGACAGGGATATTCGCTTTAAAATTGTCTTTTGAGGCAAAAAAAATTTCAATCAGTGAGATCGTCAGCGGAATCTGACACTCAATATACAAACTTTATTTCCATAGCAATAAGAGACCTAGATGATGATATGATTTTCTTTAAAGCTAACTTAAATAAAAATAGCTTCTCTTACTCTACCATAGTGAGGTCATCAACACCCTTCTACCATATGGAAGCTTTTCCACATGATAGGAATGTGTTGAGAATGCCAAAGGTCTTCATGTTAGGCTTCCACGAAAAGTAACAACTTTACAAGCCTATGTGCAAGACTTGTGTTGTAAGAGTCCATCTGCACACCCAGACTAGCAAACCATGTATCTTTTCCCCAAAACTGTTAAATTATTTTTGGAATGGAGCCACATATATACTGTAGCTGCCAGTGAGAAAAATATATACAAGATAATGATTCAAGGAGGCTTTTCTAATCCTGGAGTCATAGATTTTCAGATTTTTATTTTTCAGATTAAATTAATTTTCAGATATTTTTTCATATTATTTTTTCAGATTTTTTTTCAGATTTAATTTTTCAGATTTTTTTTAATTTTATCAAAATAAAGATGTCACTATTTTGAAGGACCATGAAATCACTCTGCATGTGAAATGGCCAGAATTGCAGTGCTTTTTCACTACACTACAAGCTTGGTAAGGACAGCCAAGCACTCCAGCTACAGTTACTGGTATCCTTGTCCTGACTAGAAGAAAATGCAATGTCAGAATATCATAATGAAGCCAGACCAAAAAGCCCATCTACCCTTCTGACATTGTCCAGGAGTGCTGCTGACAGAAAGGACAACACAAGTGATGTTTCCTTCAACTTTCAGCTTTACAATTTTAATCTATTAAGAGGCTGCAGAGGAAGAACAGTTTGACAGCCCATTTCCTAGGATTTAGAGAAGCATTGTGAATTGTTTTCCACTTTCCATATTACCTCCCTCAGTAAGTGAAACACGTTGTAAGGTGAGAAAACAAGAAAACTGAATCGGAGCACACAGGGCACACAGATAGGGAAAATAACAAAAGTTTTGTTGTTATGCACAGATAAATAAGTACCACAACTATTTGTATTGGTACCAACTATTGGTATTTCTCTACAACAAAGCAGCTGTTCTTCACATCTTTTTTGAGTCACCAGCCCCATTTTTAACAATTAAAGAAATCACTATGAAGGCTACTATGACAACTGAAAGTAACTGGATTTTTTATTTTAAAAGGAACACCCAAGAAAGTGTTGTTGTCTTCAGAGAACAGACAAGCTATACGTATGAGACCAGCTTACAGTAATTAAAATCTGCATTACCAAAAGAATTACTGACAGTGCTGTATTTCAGACTTGAATGTCAGTTATAGGATTATTCCTCTGAAGCAAGGTTGAGTTACAATGACATGTCTCCTTGACTAGCTTCCTGTTTTTAGCATCAAGTACTAAGCTACATATCATGTTTTACAAAGCAATTCAGAGCTTTTCATGTCATGCCCTCCCTTATCAATGCTTAGTAAGAACAGTAACGACAAAAAACCAAAACCAAACAAAAACTAAAAACAACAAATCAGAACCAAAATAAAATTAGTATCAGCAGAACTCTGGTGAATTACCAGAGCCTACTGAGTAACCCAGAATACTGAAAGGTATGTTGTCTTCCTCTACACAAAGTCCCTTGAGTTCTCTTATGTCAAGCACATCAGTGAAATTAGATTATAAGGGAATGGCTTTATATCTAAGGTGCACTGCCTTCCACTTTACCATTTACTTTAATGGATTCTTTATATTGACATCACCCATACACAGTACAGAATCATGTTGCATTTACGTTCTTGTGACTCTGCATTATTTCCCCACATAGGTATCCAAAATCATCAAAAGCAAATGAGAGAACATGTTTGTGCAATCAGTCACTTCAGTGAGACTGCACAGCTCACTTAAGTTTTCCACAGAGCAACAGGAAAAATTAAAGTTTTGTAACAGAAATTTGATCACAGTCCTAAACTGTAAAGAATTAGAGATCATCTAGTTCCAACCCAACATGGGCAAGGACACCTCCAAATAAAGAAGGCTGCTCAAAGCCTAATCCAACTTGGCCTTGAACACTCCAGCCATGGGACACCTATAACTTCCCTGTTCCACTGTCTCACCAGCCTCACACTAAAGAATTTGTTCATAATATCTCACATAATCTATACTCCTCCAGCTTGAAAGCATTCCCCCTCAACATGTCCCTACATGCCCTTGTAAGAAGTTCCTCCTCAGCTTTCCTGCAGGCTCCCTTCAGGTACTGGAAGGACACTGTTAAGGTGCCCCTCAAGCCTTTTCTTCTCCAGGCTGAACAATCCCAACTCTCCCAACTTTTCCTCATAGGAGAGGTGCTACAGCCCTCTGATATTCTTCATGGCCCTCCTCTGGACTCACTTCAACAGCTCTATGTCCTTCTTGTGTTGGGAACTCCAGCACTGGACACAGCACTCCAGGTGGGGTGTCACCAGAGCAGAGTTAGAGGGAGAGAGTCACCCCCCTCAACATGCTGGCCATGGTTTTTTGGATGCAGCCCAGGATACAGCTGATTTTCTGGGCTGCAATCACACATTGCCAGCTCATGCTGAGCTGCTCATCAATCAATATCCACCAGTTCTTCTCAAGGCTGTTCTCAATCCACTCTCTGCCCAACTTGTATTTCTGCTTGGGAGTGCCCCAACCCAGGTGCAGGACCTTGCACTTGGTCTTACTGAACTTCATGAGGTTGGTATGGGCCTCTCAAGCCTATCGAGGTCCCACTTCCCTCCAGTGTCAGCACAACACAGGTTGTTGTTGTTGTCATCAGCACATCTGTTGACAGTACACTCATTGTCACTATCCGTATCATCAACAAACAGAACCAGTCCCAGTACCAACCCCCTGAGGTATGCCACTCACAGCTGGTCTCCACGTGGACATCAAGCTGTTGACCACAACTCTTTGAGTGTACCCAGCCAGCCAATTCCTTATCCACTAACTGGTCTATCCATAGAATACAGAGAGCAGGATGCTGTGTGAGACAGTGTCATATGTCTATCTATAGGGATATTAGTGACTTCCATAGATACAGGAACCTAGAAATTTACAGTGCACTGATCTCTGCAATCCCTGGCACACAAAGGAGTTGTGTGTCCCCCATTACCTTCAGCTACTTCTCATTTCCCAGCCTTTTAAAAGTCAGACTCTCAAGCAGACACAGTTACAGTTTGTCAATAAGAAATGTTGGCAGGTTTGAGCATAAATTTCAGACAGAAGCCAAAGCAAAATACTTTCTCCACCTCACCACTGAACTGTATAATGTGCATTAAGAGGGTCTTCACCACCTCTGCTTTCCTTTTCAGCAAGCATGAACAATTATATTCAATCTATAGGTTGGAACAATATCTGCTTATTAGGTTGACATGTGTAGCTATCGTATTTGCCCTAATATTTTCTTAAAAAAACAGATAATAAAATTGTCGAGTTTTTTTTTAAAAGTATGCTGAATAGGATTAGGGAGGAGACGGCTCTTCAGATAAAACAGACATTTAACACACAAGTTAAATTTTCATACTTTACAAAAAAAACAAACAAACAAAAAAACCCACAACAACACTAAAAAAATCAACAAAACAAAACACCAACCTCAACATCCCACTCAGGCAAGAAAGCTGTTAACACACCATCTCCAACCCTATCCAAGTACCTTTGGGTTACTGTTGAACCGGGTCCTGGTGCACTGGATACTGAAGCTGATGAATCAGTGCATGCAATTCTCAACTCCTTTTCAGCCTGTTCCTCCTTCTCTTTTTCACGAGCCTCTGAATAAGGAGAGCACATAAATGACAAATCATGAAGACTTTTAGAAAATAATAATAAAATTAGAGGGTTGCTGAGGACAGGAAGAAATTTGCTTCATTTTCAGGCCTATAGGAAATATTTGAAAAGGTAAAAGCAAATATAGGATTTCACCTAAAAAACAGATTCTTTTCCATATGAATTAAATTTCCATTGCCATCACTGCGATTATTCAGAAAAACATCACAAGGACCATGCAAACAGCTTGGTTAGTCTGTACACACTATCAAACATAAGTCAATGATATAAGGATCATGATGTTTCAATAATTTCAACGCTTTACTAAAACTGTAGGATTCCTTCAGAGAGTTCTTTTGAGTTTACACAGCACATGGAACTAAATTATTACATAGGCATGGACAGGTGTAAAGAAATTAACTCTAAATATAACTTGTGGAAAATTAGAAAAGAGTTTCTCTTAAGTAAGAATGGTGGAATTTTGACAGAGTAACAGATATGGCTACTGTATTTTTAAGTGTTCAAGTAACTTAAATAAAGCAGAGAGAAGTTGCTTTCTGTACAAGAAAAAACACTTCTCTTCTTTCCTCACTATTTATTAAGGTAAAAACAAAAAGCTTGGATACATTTTCCTTTGAAGACAAAGGCAAACACCAGAAATATGTAGAACCAGGAAACATTTTGATCACACTTCTTTCTATCCACAGTTCAGGTAGGAGAACAGACATTTCATAAAGTTACCACAGATATTCCAAACAGCTGAAAGTCAACAGTGTATCTTAAGGAATCTGAAAATAAAATGCCAATGCTAGTAATAATAAATAATAATAAAATGCTAATCTGCAAATAAAATGCCCCCAAAAATCTGTAAAGTCCACAACTTATTTATTATTATATTCTGAATATCAAAATGTTTCTAAGTTAAACAGCTAAATACATACAAAACTTTGTAGGATTGATCATTTTACCAAAAAATAAAAGGCAAAGTTTTGTGCTTCCTTTATGGGTAAGAGCCTGGAAACCTTTGTGGGGGAAGTGGCAAAGAAAGGAATGCATTCAATATGTAGTTCAACATGTCTTGGTTTAAAAATATTACATGTTTCTAATCACTTACTTGATTTCCCTCCTAAACTAAAACATGGTGTAAGCCAATGATCTCATATGAAGAATAATAGCTCAACTTGAACCAGTATCAAATCTGAAAAGGTTTCCAATGTGGAAAGACACTGTTGTGTTAGATTCAGCCTACACAAAAAAAAGCCAGTCCAAACCAAGTTTTGGAATCCCTTGTATATCTGAATTTCACACTGTCTTAAAGCCCACACAGTCAATGAGCCTCCACAGAGGTCTGCTCTTGTGGTTCTGTATAGAATCAAAACAATAAAACCAACCAGCATCATAATTAACTCATTCTTTCAGACAGAATTATTGTCTTTAAGATAATGTGCACCAAGTCTAATAACTTCATAAACTGCAGTGCTGAAGAGAGCAACTTAAGTCTAATCTAGGAACCCAGAAGCTGCTCAACCATGAGGGCATCCCATGAAAAAAACAAAACTCACAACCTCAGTACAAACTGTCCAAAATGTCCTAAGAACCTTTTTTGGAATGGTAATTCTCCAGATTAAGGCAACAGAAGATAAAATTTTCTCCATCTCCAGTCCTAAATCACTATCTTGAATATATATACCCACTTGAAGCAGAGCAGAAGTGACAAACCTGTGGACTGCGACATTATGTGCTGTCTGACATAAGACACACATTTCTCCTGTATTACTCCATTCTCTCTAGATTAAACCTGAGTGTACCAAAGTTCCTTGCAAAATAAACACACAGCTGAGCAAAATGAGGAAGTTTCATATTCAGATTCACCTTTTATCCTGCACCTGCAAGCTACATCTCACAACAGGAGCCTTGTGTACACACACTGCTCTTAGACACTCAAACAACATATATAAATTAACAGCTTCACAGTTTTCCTCTTCAGGACTGGCCTTCTCGAAGAAAACTGCATGTTGTTTTTTTTTTTCTCTAGGCAGCCAGCCTGAGACTCTTTAAACACAGCGACAAGGTGGAAAACCAACACATATGTCACCAGGCAGTGGCTGACCACAGTCGCCTTTCTTACCCAAGACCTTCCTGCTCCTCTCCACTGCAGTTCTTCTCGTTTGCTCAAACATGGCTTCCAGGTCGAAAGTCCGAGCTTTCTTCCCTGAAAACGAAGAAAAAGGACACTGAAACACAGACTGACGCTGGCCCCGGGCAGTGGGACAGCTGCAGAGCGGGAAGGGTGACAGGCACGGCCGCTTCTCTGCCACCTCCCCCCGCCAGCCCTCCCGCAGACCCCCGCCAAGGGCCGCCCACCCCAGACCATCGCCCCCCGACCCCCGTCCCCCGTCCCCCGTCCCCCGTCCCCCGTCCCCCTCCGCCGGGCGCTCGGCACTCCCGGGCTCCGCATCGCCACGCACCGAAGCCGGAGAAGCCCATGGTGGCCGCCAGCTCCGGGTCGGGTGCCCCCAACATCTCAGCGTCTGCAAGGAGAGAGGAAACAAAAAACGAGGGCTCAGAGAGGGGCGCGGAGTAAGCTGGGCTGGACCGGACCGGGCCCGGCTGGTTCCGTACAGCTCGGTAACTCACCGCCCTCCTCTGCCGGATCCATGCTGAGAATGCCCCGGAACCACAACGGGCGCCGGCAGGAAATGGCTGGGCGGGGACGGTTCGCCAGAACCGACCCCAACGCGACCCGGTGCGCGGGGTTGGGTCCCTCTGGTACCGCCCGGAACCCGGACAAAGCGCCAGACCCGGGCCCGCCGGTCCGGCCGGGTCCTCACAGGATCAGAGGGTATCTGGTAGTCGGAAGAGTTCCTCAAGGGTCATCGAGTCCAGCGCCCTGCTCCACTCGGGACCACTTGATACCAATAGCGTGGTCCAAGACGATTCTTGAGCTCTGGCAGACGCTGCTCTGCCCCCCCTGCCAGGGTCCGGCCATCCTCTCTTAGTGTAGAACCTTTTCCCGTTGTCCAACCCGAACTTAACCCTGGTACAGCTTCATGCCATCTCCTCATGCCCTGTCTCTGCTCAGCAGGGTGGAGGTCACAGGTCCAGGGAAGTGATTCTGCCCCTGTACTCAGCCCTGGTGAGGCCACAGCTCGAGTCCTGTGTCCAGTTCTGGGCCCCTCAGTTCAGGAAGGAGATTGAGGTCCTGGAGCAGGTCCAAAGGAGGGCAACCAGGCTGGTGAAGGGATCCAGCACAAGTCCTGTGAGGAGAGGCTGAGGGAGCTGGGGGTGTTCAGCCTGGAGAAGAGGAGGCTCAGGGGAGACCTCATCGCTCTCTACAACTCCCTGAAAGGAGGCTGGAGCCAGGGGGGGTTGGGCTCTTCTCCCAAGCAGCTACCAGTAAGACAAGAGAGCATGGACTTGAGCTCTGCCAGGGGAGGTTTACGTTAGATATTAGGAAAAAATTCTTTACAGAGAGGATGATCAGACATTGGAATGGGCTGCCCAGGGAAGTAGTGGATTCTCCGTCCCTGGAGATATTTAAAAAGAGACTGGATGTGGCACTCAGTGCCATGGCCTGGTAGCCACAGTGGGAGTCAGTCAAGGGTTGGACTTGATGATCTCTGAGGTCCCTTCCAACCCAGCCAATTCTATGATTCTATGATTCTAAGTTCAGGGTTGGAAGGGATCTCGGAAAATCATCGAGTCCCATCCCCCCTGCCAGAGCAGGGTCAGCTACATCAGGTCACACAGGAACACATCCAGGAGGGCTTGGAATGTCTCCAGGGAAGGAGACTCCACAACCTCCCTGGGCAGCCTGTGCCAGTGCTCTGTCACCCTCACAGTGATAGCACCACTGGTGGGTGCTTTACAGTCAAGGTGTGTGTGGGAGGTACATTCATATTCAAAAGCTCCCCTCATTTCACAGTACAGAAGCTACATACCCTTTCTGAAGGAACACCCCCTCCTTCCAGGTCAGCACCTTCTCCTCCACTGCCCCCCATGATGAAGGTGTAGACTGACACAAGGTCCCACCCCATCTTTCTCCAGGATGAGCAGCCCAGTTGGCCAGCTGATTAGTCTTGCTCTGGAGCTCTCTCACCATCTTGTGCACCTTCCTCTGGACACAGTAATGGTCTGATGCCCATCTTACACTGAGGCACCCAAACTGCATAGGGTGCTCAAGCTGCCACACCAGAGCAGTGCAGAGTGGGACAGTCACCTCCCTGACCAGCTGTCTCTGCTGGGACACTGTTTGCCCTTTTGGCTGGTGGGGCACCTTATTCAGCTTACCACCAAACCAACCCCTCAAGTGTCTTTCCTTCCATCTGCTCTCCAGCTTCTCATCCCCATTCCCATACGTAAGCAGGAATTCCCCACCTCAGGCAAAGAATCCAAAACTCTGTTCAAACTGGTGTGCTTGATGATTGCTCAGCTCTTCAGTCTCTCCACATCTCTCTGCAAGGGCTCTCTACCCTTAAGGGACTCAACAGCTTGCCTTTGTTTAGTGTGATCTGCAAACTTAATGTACATTTGATTCCTGTGTCCAGATAATTTATAAAACATGATTGAGCACTGGCCCAAAAACTAAGCCCTGGGGAACGCCACTGTGACTGGCCAACAACTTTTAACTCTTGAGAAGATACAGGGAGAATCTCCCACTTTGCCATGTAAACCCTGTGGGGTGTAAGGGTTAAGTTCAGGTTCTCCATTTGGAAAACAAAACTGGGGAAGGGGGTTTGTGTGTATGTTTCTTTCTCATCCAAGGTGCCTCTCCCACAGATGAAGCTATCCAGAACGGGTGCTGGACCTATCCAAGAGCAGTCAGGGCAGCAAAAATGTTTTTACACCAGGCCTACACCCTGAAATACAAGTTTCACCCAGCCCCAAGACTTCCTATGACAGTCTAGTAATGTGCATGCTGCCCAGAGCAGGTACATCACTTAGAAACCCAACCTTAGTAAACTGATCATCTGCTGAAGTCACATTGATGTGTTATACCAAATTCTGGAGTAACAGCAGCTACACGTCATGGCAATGCAAACATGACTTACTCTGCTTCCATACCTTAGTGCAAAAAAAGGGGCTGTGTATGCCTCTGAGTCCTGTTTTTTGGTTTACATTACAACACTCAAAATCTGCGTATGACTGAATAACTCTGAACAGTCTTTCCAGAGAACCACGTCAGGCTCCTAACACAGATCTTCACCTGCGCTGTCTGCTACACTGGTGGCCGAGCCGACAGGCAGGATGGGCCACACACTCCTGACCCGAACCGCAAGTGGGCCTCCCACCTCCCTGTCACCCCTAACCGGGCCTGGTACTCGGACGGCCCACACGGCCATTCGGTGAGGCACGGCTGTTGGGATAGAAAGAAAGTAAAAGAAATATATTCCAAATCTGATTATTCTAGGATTGATTATTTTAGAATTAGAGGTAGAAATAGAAGTGTGGAAACATGTAAAAGTTTCACCTTGTAAAGAATGGTATAGAAAACCATGTATTCAAGATTTATTGGTACCCCGTTAGGTAGAAAGATAAGGATGGGACTGTGCATACCAGAGTGAGCTAAGTAGAGATAAGAGAAAGTTGGCAGTAAAATTCACGTTAATCACATTGGAAGTTGCCCAACACCACATGGACATTATCCAAGAGAAAGAGGTGAAAAGGGCACAGTAAGGAAGACTATTTACTTCATCAGAGGAAGACTATTTACTTCATCAGAGGAAGACTATTTACTTCATCCTGACAACCACCTAATGACCACCAGAGGGAACCATGCAAGCGCAAAGGGACTGATGCCATAATCCATCGATGAAGTAATCTACACATGAATATGTATTAAGAAATGTTGTAACCTGTTGAATATGTAATTAGATTGCCACATTTTCAGGGATAAATTACGGCCGCATTGTATGGTTTCTGGGAATCAGATTTGGGTGCGTACCCCTGGTTCCTGAGGCCTCAAATAAAGCACCACATATAACCTCTCCCCAGTGGTTATGTGTTTGTCTTAATGCTAACACGGCCACCCCGGCGAGGCACAACCACCCGGGCGAGGCCGGCACAGCCTGTCCGGCTTCAGCATCTCCTCATCCCCTAACTCCAAGAGGTTTTATTTATCTATCTATTTATCTATCTATCTATCTATCTATCTGCCTACCTATCTATCTATCTACCTACCTACCTATCTATCTATCTACCTACCTATCTATCTACCTATCTATCTACCTACCTATCTATCTACCTACCTACCAACCTATCTATCTACCTACCTACCTACCTATCTACTTACCTACCTACCTATCTATCTATCTACCTACCTACCTACCTATCTACCTACCTACCTACCTGTCTACCTACCTACCTGTCTACCTACCTACCTGTCTACCTACCTACCTACCTACCTGTCTACCTACCTACCTATCTATCTACCTACCAACCTATCTACCTACCTACCTACCTATCTATCTATCTACCTATCTACCTACCTATCTACCTACCTACCTATCTACCTACCTACCTACCTACCTATCTGTCTACCTACCTACCTACCTACCTATCTATCTATCTACCTACCTACCTATCTACCTACCTACCTATCTACCTACCTACCTACCTGTCTATCTGTCTGTCTGTCTGTCTGTCTATCTATCTATCTATCTATCTATCTATCTATCTATCTATCTATCTATCTATCTATCTATCTATCTATCTATCTATCTATCTATCTATCTATCTATCTATCTATCTATCTATCTATCTATCTATCTATCTCCCTCCCTCCCTCCCTCCTACACGGGCAGGTAGAGCCGCGCCCATCCCCCCCCTCCCCTTCCCGCCTTTTCTGCCGACGGAAGTGCCGACCGGCGTGGCGGAAATACGTCATATGTACCGGGGCCGCCGGGATTTGGCGGGTGAGGGACGAGTCGTGAGCCCGCGCCTCTCGTTCCGCTTTCAGCTGCTCCCGGCCCGCCTGGTACCGGCACCGGCACCCGCACCCCCATGCCCGCCGCTATCAGCCCCGCGGCGCCCGCCGCGCAGGAGGCGCTGGAGATCGCGGGCCGCATCATCGACCGTCAGATCCAGGATGATCGCTGCTACCCCGACCTCTCCGAGCTGCTGGCGGTACCGGCGCCCGGTGAGGATCAGGCCGTGGCACCTCTGCTTCCCGCCCCTTCCGCCTCTGCCGCTCCGGTGCCCCCAGGCTCCTTCCCCATCCCCCCCTCGCCCCCTGAGGGGAAGGCCTTGCCCGGCACTGTCTGGGTGAGGGCCCTCGGCCGGCCCGGCCCGACCCCTTCCTCTGGGCGGCTGCTGCCCTGGCCAGGCCCCGGGGACAGCCGGGTTTGCCTTCTCGGAGACGGCCCCAGGGTCTGGCGGCTGCTCGGGCTGGGAGTGTGCGTGGGGGGAGGTGGTGGTGTGGGCGCTTTGGTGCGTGGGTTGAGTTTGTTGTTATGGTTTCTCTGCAAGGGGGGATGGATTTGGGCTGTCTCCGGCCTCATCTCTGTCCGAAATGTGAAGAAAATGGCACTTGTTTCCCATTCTGTCCGTAGGAAAAGTTCCTGAACAAGGAATGCTATTAGGGACGCTAAGTGCCCACCACCAGCTCTCACTTACTAGCAGCTGGAAAATCTTATTTCATTTGTCTGTAGCAGTATTTCACCTGTATTTAAGATGTAAGGTATTCTCAAAAAAGTCTCAAACATTTGTTTTTTCTCACTGAAACACCAAGATGACATCTTCTGCTTCATTAGTGCCAACTGTCTAGCAAAGTGGGCTGTGAAGAGGCACTGTAGAGCTGTAGATGAACTAATTAATGTATATCCACCTAGTCTGAGAGTACAAGCTCAGAGTATCTGTTTTCTGTAATGATACATTGTGATGTTTGTGACCAAAATTCAACAGCCCTAGTAGTATAGTGGATACACATAAAATAATTTTTATATATTGGTATTTTAACTTGATAGCAGGAGCACTGCTCAGCTTTTCTAGGTGAAGAAAAACTGATCTGGTTTGTTCATGTAGCACATTTAATGTATAGCCATGTGTGCAAAATGGGCTGGTGCATATCACAGTAAAAATGGGCTGGTGTGCTGGTGTCTAAGTGAGTTGTTGGAAAGGTTTGTAAATCCATTTGCTCCTGTCTGAATTGAGGCTTAGAGTTATGGTTTATGGTCTTGATTCTACCTGTGTTCACACATACCTTGTGAGTAGTGGCATTTATAAGCTGAAAGTCTCTGCAGTACCAAGGGATTTTTTTCTACATCCTCTTTAGCCATATATTATTCAACTAAAGGAAACTGAAGATGTGGTTAGTGTAATTTAGTTTTCACAGATTAGAAAACCATCAGATAAAGATAGAGAAGGACAATGTAAAACTTTTTTTGTACATTTATTTCATTCTGTATAAAAAGTTGTTTTGTTCTTAATTGCAGGTAGCCCTACGGTTTCTGGGATGTCAGATATGGACTACCCTTTGCAAGGACCAGGGTTGCTGTCAATACCTAATCTTCCAGAGATCAGCTCAGTCCGCAGAGTTCCCCTTCCCCCAGAGCTGGTGGAGCAGTTTGGACGTATCCTTATAAAAAATAACATTGTCTAGGTCATAATATTAGAAATTATTTTTTTTCTTACGTAATCTTCTTCCCTGACCCTTGTCACACTCCCAGTTATGAACTTTGATAATTTTCCCTTTCCCCTCCATAAGGCTCCAAGTAGAAAAAAGGTCTGTCTGTGTAGAGTTGCTGGTGGAGTTAGTTTCTTGATGCAAAACTTAGTATGTTTATGGTACGTAGTTTATGTACCACTCTATATAAAGTAATCGGGTTGTTTGGTGGGGGTTGTTTGTTGTTTGTTTGTTTGTTTGTTTTGTTTGTTTTTTGATTTTTTTTTTTTTTATTACTTCAAAGGAAATTTTGTAATACTCCAAAGGGGTTTTAGCCCCTGCTTGCCAAAATGTATTTAGTCCTTGCATCATTGCTGCAGATATGCAATGCAATTGTATGATGGGAGTATTTCCAGAAATCAGCAGAGCTTGGTTGACCATTGACAGTGACATTTTTATGTGGAACTATGAAGATGGGTACGTAGAGAACACGTCTTCATGATAGTTTATTGGTATAATGCTGTAATTAAGCAATTGTAGTACTGGGAGATGGATTGCTGCTAGCACAGAGGTGTGTTGCTCAGTTTAATTTACTTTGATTCCTTTTAGGTTTTACTAGAACTTCTGAATAATAAATGTTCAAGGATTTTTATCAGTCAGTAATAGTGCTGCCAAGTCATCTAGAGAAGAAAGAAAGGAAAATGTATTTGCTTAAGGGTAATTAATGTGGCTAATATCCTGAAGTTATTGCTGAATTTATGGTAGGGCTTTGCTTATGCCAAAGAAGTAGAAAATAGAATAGTTGCTTCACTTTTCTAAGTGGAGATTTAGTAACTACTCTGTGTGTTTCCTTCATCGGCAAATAATAAAGTATTGTGGTTGAAGGTCTCCTTATTTTAAGGATGCATAAGAACAAAAATAATTTTTGTTCTATTTTCAAATAGCACTGATAAGCCTAAAATTTCATGGTTTGCTTCTTTATTTCTGTATAAGGTAAGAATTCTTTTAGTAAGAACTGCTGTATGCATATGCTGGCATTTCCTAAGAAGCTTAAAGTTCAGATTGTGGTTCACCCAGCTTCTATCCATATATTTACATTGTGTCACAATGTATCAGATACATTCTCCAAATAAGTCTGCACTCAGTGGTACTAGTCAGATTGTTCTGGGAATGGTTGCAAATTCTTGCTTTAGATAATTTGCTGGGAAAAAAGCATAATCTGAGTTCCTCCCTCTTGATGTTATTCAGCATTGCAGGTACTGTGTTGTGTATTTCAGAGGAGACTGTATGAATCAACAAAATCCAAAAATATAAAGTATTGTTGGATTTCAGGTTTGAAACTCAGCTGTAGGGGCTCCAAGCAGCAAACATTACTGCCTGTATAGTTTTGCTGTGAAAATTCTCATTATGCTGTTCCGCTGGACCTTTCACACGAAGCAAAAGATGCAGATAGATGGCTTCAGACCATTACAAGGAGTATTAATAGTTTTAAAATACACAGAAACTGATTTTATTTACTTTGTTATATTGTGTGATATTTTTAATGCAAGTTGTTGGGATTTTTCTCTTGTACATTGACAGGGGAGATCTGACTTATTTTGATGGCCTCAGTGAGACTATTCTTGCAGTGGGACTTGTAAAGCCAAAGGGAGGTAAGAAATATGAATGCCAAGAATTAGGCAGTTACTGAACCTTCTGTATGTGTGTTTTTAAATATGAGCATGTGAAGCCTGTGTTCTATGTATGTGTACACACACATGCACAAGAAACATGTTTTGCTTTTTAGAAATAGTATGAAATTAATTACAAGCCAAAAACAATGAATCATTTAACAACCATTTACACTGATAAGCTTGCAATTTTTTTTCTGCATCATATTCTTAACATTTGTATTGCTTGTAAATTTATATACTCCAGTTTTAACTTCCATGAGATCCTGGTTTCTATCCCTACCAGTCCTTTTGTCATCTTAGATAACATTGAAGTCAATATTGAATTTGCAATATGGTTGAATTTCCAAGAAGCATTTTATTTAAAAAAATGTAATTTCAGGGATCCTGTATTTGATGAACTGAAAGCTAAACTGCTGAATTCTCCTTTCTAATTCTAGAGTTTCAGAGAACAGTGTCCTAAGTATGCCTATTCCCTCTAGCCAGTCAGTCTATGTCTCCACAGGGTACATTGGATAAATCACTGTGGTCTGAGAAATTGGTTGCAAATTAATTTCTTTTTTTTCTCTTGTTCTTTAGGTATCTTCCAACCTCATGTACGACACTTACTTGTTCTGGCTACCCCTGTGGATATTGTGATTTTAGGGCTCAGTTGTGCTAATATACAGCCAGGTAATTCTCTCTTGTCTCATCATTCTCAGTTGTGAATTAACAAGTATACGTGACTGGTTTTGTCATAGGCGTTTGAAAAATTAAAAAAAAAGCAATCCAAGACCATGTGCTAAGTGCCTTTTTAATTTTTAAGTCAAGTTGGAGACGAGGAAATAACTTTTATAGGGTTTGTACTTGCTGAACCATTGAGCAGTGAGTCATATTCACCTGTTTAACATGAAACAAACTTTTGAGACATGTACTCTTGTTAATTGTGGGATAATAATTGGGAAGGGAGAGAAAAGGTGGGCATAAATCTTGGAACTGGTGGATATAGTTCAATAACCTAGCATACAAATGCCAACCATGGAAACCAAGAACCTGATATACTTTTTAATGCCATATATATTTATAGAGATAATAAAGATATGTTTGAAGAAAATTAGAGGATAGCTTCATGCACTATTTTTATACTATCATGGTGCAAATGAGAAAAAAGGTAGAAATATGTTTTATATTTGTTGCAATTTAGAGATGACAATGTTTAGAAGTTAACTTTTTTACTTTTTTTTTTACATAGAGACTTTTTTTTTTTTAACAGAAAATTTGTTGATTTTCAGTTGACTTTGGAGAATAGGTATTCCAGAATGTATTTAGGAAATACAAAATTATCTGTAATTTTTCCTGGTTTTGAAACGCTTCTTATCGATGACCTATAATATATATTGCAATAACCTAAAAAAAATGAGGATTTGTTTGTTTGTTTATTTAAGGTGCTGGATCCCTCAATGACAGCATGTCTGGTGGAATGCAGTTCCTACCAGACCCTCTCTATTCACTCTCTACTGACAATACTTACATTCTGGCAGTAAATTCCACTGATAATGGACGAATCTTTTTGGCTGGAAAAGATGGCTGCTTATATGAAGTGGCATACCAGGTGACTATAGTTTTTAGACACAGACATTTTTTGTTCTTCATGGCTGTTTGTGGAATCTAAGCACTGACAGGTGTACAATCTGTCAGGTTTTTTTCCATAATTACATTGCATGGCTCAGTTGCACAACATCTCTGACATCTTAGTGTAGATGCATTTTCTTTGAAGAAGTAGTATTATGTGAGGAGTAGCATCTGGTTAACTTCGAAGATGAAATTCAAGTTGCATCCTTTTTTTGGTAAAGTTTTCCTTTTAATTATCACATTTCTTTTGGCTGAATAGTACATATTTTTCAGTTAAGTCAGTGGTGTGTAGTTAGATTTTTACTAGTTTTCCTGCATGTCCTTTTTAGATCTAACTACTAGTTAAGGTTTGACTTTGTTTTTTCTTTCAATGCTGTATCTTTTAAATTGTAGGCTGAAGCAGGCTGGTTTAGCCAACGCTGTAGAAAAATTAATCACTCAAAGAGTGCACTGTCTTTCCTTATTCCTTCATTGCTGCAGTTCACCTTCTCAGAGGATGGTAAGTACTGATGTGAAAGACTTGCCTAATACTGTCAGCTAACTTTGAATTGTTTCCTCATTGAGAACATTTGGCTATGTCAATGAAACTTGAGGTAGTTGAAGATTATAAAAATCAGGTGACCTGTTTGTGTGTCTATTTCAGGATATAGATACCTGGGAAGTTTGACATTTATGACTAAAGTTAGTTTCTGTAGAGCAAAATCAGTATGTGCTCAGTGGGATCACTGCAAACAGTAGAATATTTAAATAAATAATTTTACCTGTTTCACTGTTCTGTGAAAAATTAATTTGAAAGTATTATGTCATTTTCACTCTTTTTTTTATCTGCTTGTTTATTAATAATTGTGCTTAGTGGGTTGGGGTTATCAGTTACTTCTGGTAGGAGTCTTGTGTGACAATCCTGCAGGTTTTGTTAAATTTCAATTATTTATCTTATAGGTATTCTGTCTTAAACTTGTTTTCACCAAATCCATTGATGATTTGTTGGTTCTCCCTTCTCTCCACTCCCCAGATCCTGTTGTTCAAATTGCCATTGACAACTCCCGAAATATCTTGTACACCCGCTCAGAAAAAGGAGTGCTGCAAGTAGGTGACTTCTTCCTATAACTCTTGCTGTGTTACCAATGTTTGTGTAACTTTTCCACCTTACCTGAGAACTCCATAGATGTGTCAGGATGTTATTCTTGTTTACTTCTTTGTAAAAAAGTGTTTGCTGAAGGCCTGTGATAATTTATTCTGTGGAAGTAGCCTCTTGATCTTCCCTTCAATTAAATGGAAGCATGAGGATGAAATAAAAATAAAGTCTGAGTTGCTTCTAGATAAGTGAGGCTGCATTACCTGATTGATCCATAAATCACTAAACCGTATTATTGAATTGCAGGTTTATGATTTAGGACAAGATGGGCAAGGAATGACCAGGGTTACTTCTCTTTCACAAAATGCCATTGTTTCTGCTGCAGGAAGCATTGCCAGGTATGTTTATGACAATTGCAATACAACTGGCGTTCTTTAAGGCCAATAGTTTCAATCTGGTTTTGAAAAATGCTGTTTTATTTTGCTTTTTTAGAACAATTGATCGTTCTGTATTTAAGCCTATTGTTCAAATAGCAGTGATTGAAAATTCTGAATCTATAGACTGTCAGCTACTAGCAGTCACACATGCAGGTAAGAAAGCTTGCTCATTCCCCCCTCCTTTTAAACCAATAAATGGCATCTGCACAGTTCAGCAACTTTGTCCCTTCTTTTGTTCAGGTGTACGACTGTATTTTAGTACTTCACAATTTAAGCATCCAGCAGCTCGTCCCTCCATGTTGACTTTGGTTCATGTCCGCTTGCCACCTGGATTTTCAGCTTCTTCCAGTGTGGAGAAGCCTGCAAAAGTTCACAGAGCTCTTTACAGCAAAGGTAATCAGTGGAACATGGCTCAGATGACAATGATTTTTAATTTTTTTTTTTGTGAGTCGCTATCACACATTTGGGAGTTTGAAGCAGAGGTAATAACACATCTACGCATGGCTTCTGTGCGTTGATGGGAGAGCTTTTGCAACATTGTCATTTTTCAGATTTTAGTTATTTTGCAAGGTGCACTGTTTGAGCAGAGAACTCTGTTTATGTGCTGACCAACCTTTTTTTCTTCTAGTCTCCCCATAGAATAGCTTTCACGTGTTCAAATTCAGCAATGTGTCTCTAGAAGAAGTATGTGATTCGTTACTTAAAGCAGGGTATAGAATAGGTTTCTTATCTGTTTAGTGCCTCTAATGCTGAGCTTATTTTTTAATTTGTTTATCTATTGGTACCATATAAGATGCCATACAGCTACCAGGTGTTTCCAGCTTCTCTGTCACTTCTTATTGTAGGATGACTTTTTAAAAGTGCTTCAGAAACTCAAGAATTGGAAATGTTTGTTGCAGACCCATTTAACCATACATACTGATTTTTCATCCCTGAAGTAATTTCTGTGTATTTTTTTCATCCATGATCTTTTTAAACATTTCATGTTTGATGTATGTTCTGCCTATTTTAGTCTCATTTTTGGTTGTGCCATTTAGACTAGATACATGGCAAATGGTGTTAAAAGTGACCTGAAGTACCCTATCTCATACAAATTTGGGAGATACCATTTACTGTTCAAATTGTATAATTAGGACTTTTAAGTCTGATTTTTACTAAATAAGGAATAAGTAAATAAATAAATTTGCATCTGTTGCATGATTGTTGCTTCTAATAGAAACTTAATATTGCTGTTCTTATTAGGGGTCTTGCTTATGGCAGCTTCAGAAAATGAGGATAATGACATCCTTTGGTGTATCAATCATGATTCGTTCCCTTTTCAAAAGCCAATGATGGAAACACAGGTACTGAAGCAAACTTTTATACAAACTTCCATAAGGAGTATGGGAATGCATACAAAGCTGCTTACCAAAATGCTTCAAAGAAAAAAGAAATAGTCTGTGCTTTTGTCAGCAAATGGGATAGGAATTGCTATTTCAGCCATCTTTTATAGCTGGATGCAAGCTGTGCATCAGAAGCAATTGCCTTGACTTTTAAGACTTTACTTGTAATTAGTGTATTTAAAAATACTGTTTTCTGCAGTGTGCTGCATATTGTGCACACGCACAAGAAGACATGGTCCACAGTCCATAGAGGTCTTTGAGGATGTAGTTTGGCAAAGATTCCATAAAATACAGGTTTTGTTTCTTCTGATACACCACATCTTCTATCAGTTTCAGACAAGATTCATCTTGTCTGAAACATTTTTTCTGTTTTTCTTGATTGTTATCTAGGTGAGTTTGTGAGAGGGGTTTGGAGGGCATTAGTTGCCTTATGCATCAGTTCAGGGAGAACATTTTATGCCTTCCAGCTCTGAAGGTAGTGTGAAATCTGCTAAAGCAGAATAGCAGCATGTCAGAAATAATATTATTGGAGGAGCAGTGTTAAAGTGTTGGAGTGAGTAGACACACTGTATAAAAGCTTCAAAGTCAGGTTTTGATTTATCTGCTCTTGTAATAACTTAAAAAAGAACTTCATAATTCCTCAGATCCCTTCCCTGCAGAAACATAAATATCCCAAATGCTGCCCTTTCTCAAGACATTTGACTCTAGCAGACAGCTAGGTTTCCCATGCAGTACTGCAGTGTCTCCCTGAGCAGCAGTTCTTCCTTGTTAGCATACATATCATAGGTCTCTCAACTGCAGCAGCATATAAATAACTGTAAATCTGGTGGTAACCTTCTGTTGGACAAAACAAGAGCTTATTTTCTTTGAGTTTTGTTCTGTCAAGACTAGGTTCTATTCTGTGTAATTTAAAACAGTAAATAGTAGAAAATCTGTGACAGTTAAACTTTGGATGACCTCTGCTTGTTCAGATGACCACCTGTGTTGATGGACATTCCTGGGCTCTTTCTGCTATTGATGAATATAAAGTTCAGAAGATTGTAACACCACTAAATAAAGACATTATTCCAATAACGGATTCACCTGTTGTGGTGCAGCAACACATGCTGCCACCCAAGAAGTTTGTTCTGCTTTCAGCCCAGGTGAGTTGCTTTTCTTAAGTTGGAATACTTACTCATTTTGGATGTGCTTTGAGGATTATATTCTGATCATGAAAAGGAATTAGTAAGAACTATCTCTACTTAAATATACGCACAGCTATGGAGACAGCTTCTCTTTTACAGTGTATTATTATTTTCTGTTGGTCTCCAGGGTTTCTTGCATATACAGGTCACCCGAGAAGTTATTTAACCTTCACAATTATATGAAATTGAAACAGACACTGTCTGTCCAGAAAATACAGTTTGAGTTAATATGGTTAGCAATTGAAATTTGAATACACATTTTCTTCTTTTTCATAGAAGTCTCAAAAGGGTTTTTCGAATGCATTTTGTTAAACCACACAAAAGAGAAAAAGGACATAGAATATCCACTTCTACTTTCTGATTACATTTAGCGATATTTTAGAGCACTTAATATTCTAACCAGTAAGCAATTTAAAAAACAGTTTAACTGCTAATGGTTTGCAACCTTAGACTGGACCTGCATTTGTGTAATGGCATGTGTTTTGTTAAAGGCACTTATCTGACCTTCTCCACTAGTTAGTATGGATGCAGGCAAGATAACTGAGCCTAGAGTCTTACCATGCCCTTGATCTCGAATTGTTAAAGCAGCTTTTTTTCAGGCTATTTTGAGGATTTGCAAGATACATAAAGCCTTTGTACTTCATGTTAAGCTAAGAACAGCAAAATTAACTTGGTTCATGTGGTGAGTTTGTTGCCATTGCAGTGTTTTTCCTGCCTTTCCAAGGCTTGCTAGAGAATTTCCTTGCCAGAGAAATTCTAATGTGAATGAGAACTGGGATGTAGGCACCATTTGCTTCAAACTTTGATCTAAAAGTGCAGCAAAGGAAATTCAGATTGCTAAAGATAAGCATTGTGGGGAGGGGTGTTGAGATGGCCAGAGTAAGGACAACTTCAGTCTAACTTATTTTGGGTTACTTCTAGGGGAGCTTTATGTTTCATAAACTCAGACCCGTTGATCAACTGCGGCATCTGCTTGTTAGCAATATAGGTGGGGATGGAGAAGAGATTGAAAGATTTTTCAAGTTGCATCAGGTAAGAGGTTTTGACCTGTTGAAAAAAATTGGAAGATTTGTAATACTTATATCTAAACACTATCTTTACCATCTTTTTTGTTGTTGCTGCACAGTTCTATTTAAGATTACATTAAAGGATTCATTTTTCCACCCGTATTGTCTATATAATACAAGATTCTATAATGTGAAACAACAATATATTAAATTTCATCAAAGTTTTATTTAAAAGTGTAAATAACCTTCCCAGAAATTCTTATGTCTTGTATGCAGAAGTATAATGCAGTTCTTACTTCAGGAAAGCAGTTAATCTGTGAGCAGGGGAGAAAGAATTCATGAAAAGTTATTTTTCTACCTCTACAAGATCTTTTTACATTTTAAACAGAGGTAGAAATGTGGATAAAGGGTATAGTTTTTAATTTCAGGTAAATAGTAAGCAGAAAGGAAGCTATTGTGGATTGCAGTTTTAATTTGACTAGTACTGATTAGTATTTGTAGTGTATGTTCACTGTTACCTATTCTCTTGTGCCTTGATAGACATGTTAAGTGATACTTTAACATGCCTTTAGGATATGGAAACCATTATTTGTAGAGTTTTTTTTTTTTATTTAAACACAATCACAGTTTACATTTCTGTAGAATTTGCATGAATCTTAGTCATAACTGGGTGACAGACATGGAAGTTGTTTCCTACCAGTAATCATACTGAGTTTGAAAAACTGTGTATGACAGAATCTTACCTGCTACAGTGGGATGCCCCACTGTGGTTCACATTCCTGTCTGTAACTGGGAAGAGCTCATTTTCTTCCCTTCTAATTAAAGTGTTGCAAAGAGTGTTTACTGTTTAGTTACTGTGCAGTGTAATTTTTATATGCTTCCTATGAACTTGATACAAATTGCCACAATAACCATATCATACCCTTCAGGAGGATCAGGCCTGTGCAACCTGCCTTATTTTGGCCTGTTCTAATGCTGCATGTGATAGAGAAGTATCTGCCTGGGCTACCCGAGCATTCTTCAGGTAAGTTACAATTCTGGTTGTTCTGAATATTATGCTCAGCAACAGTATAACCACAAGCTCTCTGGCCTGCAGCCTCAGAGAGCATTGTTTTAAAATGAGTATATTTCTGAATAGGTACACTGGATTTTTATTCCCCATTTTAAAAGAACTCTAATATTTACTGCTAATTCTCAAAGACATGAAAATTAAATGAACTGTGTATGAAACGTGAGGAATTTCTGTCTTTGTATATAAACTTTAGGTATGGTGGAGAAGCACAAATGAGGTTTCCATCAGCTCTGCCTCCTCCAAGCAACGTTGGACCTACTTTAGGTTCTCCTGTTTCTGCCAGTAAGTAGCAAGCATTTTGTGGTTTTGGAGAGGGTTTGTTTTTTTTCTTTAAATACTTCATATTTTGTCTTCTGACAAGTACCTGTGGGATTTTTTGTCTGAAGTAGTCCTTGATTTTCCCTGCACGAATTATTTAGAGTTTCTTCCATTTCTCTTCAGTTATTTTTGGTCTTAATGAGAGGGTGACATGACTTCAAAGTATGACTGCATTTTTCATGTAATTTCTAAATGACTGCATGTTTCATATAATGTCTAAAGATTCATTGAAGGTGTACATTTTGTTGCTGACAGAACCACTTCAGCAGCCAGAGAACAAGTTATCAAGATTTTGATTCAAACTTTACAAAGATTATTTGGTGGTTGTGTGGCTATAGCAGAGTATCTTCTTACTGTGTCACTGTCATACCTCTGCAGATAATGCTTATGAGGAGAAAAGAAAAACTTGCATCAAGAAATGGGTTAGTTGTATGGAGTGATTTCTGCCTGTAAAAGCTCTAGATTCAACATTTGGTTTCTGCTTGTGTTGTCAATGCCACCTACAAATGAGAATAGTGTCTATTCTTCTCAGAACCTGGTGTTTATTGGAGCAGAGGACTTTATGTAAAGGAAAACTTTCTTAGTTTTATTAACATTTCTACAGTTGCTTCAGGAAGTTGTCTCTTAACATGTATTAAATAGTTCCAGATCTCTAAGCTTTTGAAAACATTAAAATCATAATGATGAAGTTAGAATTCTGAACTACTGAATTAAATTAATCATAGGATCATAGGCTGGTAGGCGTTGGAAAGGACCTCTGGTGATCCAGTCTAATCAAAGACTTGATCCTGCCAAAGCAGGATCACCTAGGGCAGGTCACACAGAAACACATCCAGACAGCTCTTGAAAGTCTCTAGAGAAGACTCCACAACCTCTCTGGCAGCCTGTACCAGTGCTCTGTCACCCTTATAGTAAAGAAGGTTTTCCTCGTATTGAGGTGGAACTTTGTGTTCCAGTTCATGTCCATTGCCCCTCATCACAGGGCACCACTGGAAAGAGACTGGCCCCTTCTTCCTGACACCACCCACCCTTCAGATATTTATAAGTATTAATAAGATATCTCAGTCTTCTCTTCTCTGGCCTAAACAGTGCCAGGTCTCTCAGCCTTTCTTTGTAAGACAGATGTTCCAGTCCCCTGATCATCCTTGTAGCCCTCTGTTGGATTCTAGTATGTTTCTGTCCCTTTGGAGCTGAGGAGCCCAGAACTGGACACAGTACTCCAGATGTGGTCTCACTAGGGCAGAGCAGAGAGGGAGGAGAACTTCCCTTGACCTGGTGGACACTTCTTAACACACCCCAGGATGACTTTGGCCTTCTTGGCCACAAGGGCACATTGCTGTCCCTTGGATAACTTACTGTCCACCAGTACACCAATGTCCTTCTCCATGGAGCTGCTTTCCAGCAGTTCAAACCCTAAACTGTACAAATAGTTACATTTTTTTAATCAGGATCTTATTATTATCCTTATCTGGCAAGCAGCATTTAATTTTACACATCAGACTTGGGAAAAAAAATTATTGCCTGTAATGCAAAGAAATTCCATTTCAGAAGGCTTTTTAGCATGTATCTAAATCCACAAGTATTGAAGAAAGGTATGCTGAGGTGGGATGAAGTTTTAGAAAAGCGTGTGATCTTACTTTTCAGAATTCTTAATACTAAAGCACTAAAAAGAGTGACTATTTTTAATCCCTTATTTATATCACTTTCCAAGCCTCATGGTGTGGAACAGTAGCAAGGTGGGTAGTAGCTGAGGCAAAGCATATGACTGTAAAATTAAATATGAATTAAGAGATGACAATAGCTATAGGGAGAAGAGGTACGAAGAGCACCCTGAGAATGAGGGCAAGCTGTGGGGGGAAGGACAGGAAGCTCTGTAGTCAATAAGATGACTCCTAGAAAGAAGTGTTTTTTTCCCAAATATAAGGCAATGTTTGGCTGTTTTCATCATGTGCACTAATTTATGCCTCTTTGAAACATAGTATCAAAGCAAATGTTTCCATTTTGCTTCAGGGACAGGTCCGGGTGGAAGATGGCATCATTCTCCTGCCACTGCCTACTCCATTTGCTCAAAGGGTAGAGAACTGTCATGTGAAATTAAAACTCTGATATTGTCAGTGTCTCATGTGGTGGGTCAGACAGTGCTGACAGAAACTGAAAAGAATTGCCTTGAAATTTTGCATGCAGAACTACATTACATTAATGTGTAGCATTAAAATGCCAGACATTTTAAAATTAGTTCCTTGTTTTTCTCACTGAAATTCCAGGAATGCATTTGCATGCTACTTTTTCTGCAAGTTTGTGCTTTGCTTGGTATACTGGAGAATGTGTTCTGAGAATGCATTTGGACTGTTTAATGAAGAACTTTGTTATCATTTGACCTGTTATGTATAGCCAGGTTGAGAGAGTTGTAGTGAGTAAGGCAAGAAAGATCATTTGATAAGAGCCAGATCTTCAGAGTGCCAGTTTTCTTTCCCTTTCTCTGATGTAACATCCTACATGCTGGTGGTACATGGTTTTAGTAGATAACCACACATGTTCCCCATATTTTGAGGTCTTATGTTAGGTATTCAGGCTTAATCTGCAGAAGTGCTGTGTGTTCATACAGGAATGGGAGACCAAGGCAGTAGCAGTCTGAATATTACAATTTAACATTGTTGCTGCAGTGTTTGAGTTGATACTGTTGGATCAGTTTCTTTCAGTTGAGTGTTTTGAACGTAAAATTGGCATTCTCTTAAAATATCTAAATGGTAAAGTGAGTACACTTAGAGTAGGTGTGTGTATCAGGGATAGTAGCGGTCAGAAGGTGACAAACAAGAGAAAGTATGTGGATAGTATTTAGTGCAGGGAAAAGATAGTGTGCAATAAATAACACGTGAGTGCTGAAAGAAAATGCTTAATAACATGAAAGAAGCATTTCCACTTGATTCACTTACAGAGTGTTGAGTTGGTAAGAAATTAGTGCAGCTTGGTATTTAACTACAAATCAAAGCTGGTTCTAACTTTAAACCATTTGATGTAACAACTTTGCTGCTCTTGCACAGGTGTTTTATGGGTTGTAGTTTGGGTTGTCTTTCCCCATTCCCCCCTGCCCCATTTCCTCCCTCCTTTTTAACAAACTTAACTTTATTTCTTTTCCATTCTAGGTTCCCTTGGGACTGGTGATAGTCTATATCCTCCTCCCAGCTTTTTGACATCTGGGCAAGGTAGCACTTTATTTTCCATAGCTGGTGAAATAGAGGTTGTTTGTTTTGTTTTGTTTTGTTTTTCAACTAGGCTTTATTTGCATTCAAATGAGTAAGATTTGCTTTCTTTTATTCTGTCTAGGGTCACAGTTTCCTGCCACGTCAATGCCTTTGTTTTCCTCTGGAAATTCCATGTCTCACCCTGGTACACCCATTAGTGGAATGATGGGTCCGGAGATAGTATTTTCTGGAAGACACAATGGCATCTGCATATACTTTGCTCGGATTATAGGGTGAGATGAAAAAGGGATTCTGTTTTTTCTTTCCCTCAATGCTTGTGGGTGGGGAATTCTGTCATGACAACTTTTAAATTTTAAATCAGTTATGTGCATTTGTACGTTCTCTTTATGAAGTAGCCCTTGGTATAATGTCCTTTTTAGAGCTATAGTAAGAATAACAACATAGTCAGTGAATAACATACAGAAAAGTTGCTTAGACATTCACCCTGGAATCATGAGTATATGCACAACTCTGAAAATTTTTTTTCAAACATGAGCTGTGTGTTTCAAACTGCTACTAAAGGATGAAGCAGAAATGCAGAAGTACTTACTATGGTAAAGTCCTCTGTCCTGAAGTCATTTCTGTGAAGACGCTTTAAGCAGAATGCTCAAATCAGAACAAAGAGGCAAGACTAAAGAGGATTCTGTTATGTGGATGTTGACTTCTGTGTCACTAAAAACCCTAAGAACAGAGCTTTACATATGTTGGTCATCTCTTTGTGTGCGGGTTATGGAAGAAATTTTTGTTTGCCATCACTGTATTTCTAGAGATAATATTTGAGTTAATTTATTACACTTCTTTGTATTTGTTACATTTTTATATTATATTTAAAGTATTTCAGAGCATCCAACTTGATTAAAATTTTAAAATTTGAAATTTTATTATTCAGACATGTAAAAAGCTTACTTTTTTTTTTCAATACTCACGTTCTATCCAAAATAAATCCCTATTTTAGACCTTGAAGCAAAAAGCTTACCTTTTCTTTCTTAAGAAATTATAAATGGAAGACTTGCAAGAGTATTTTCTTAAATTACTTGGCTTTTAACACAGGACTATTTTCTGTTACAGAAATATTTGGGATGGCAGTATAGTTGTGGAGAGAGTTTTCAAAAGTGGTAATCGGGAAGTTGTTGCAGTATGTAAAAGATTATTTTGTTTGTTTGTTTGTTTTTTTTAAAGTTCCATATGTTATATCTCTTTAAGCCCTGTCATGCTTCTCTTCCCAATAGTAAACTGATAAGGAAAAAGACAGTGTTGTCATTTGAAAGTTTTCTTAAATGCTATATCTGGGGAGTAATTCTAGATTTTAAATCTCTTTAATGATTTTGAGTGTTACTTTTTAAGAAACTGAACTGTAATTTGATCTCTGTTAATTGGCAATGTCCAGTTTTCTTCATGTTTAATGACTTCACTTCTTTTCTTCATATGTCCTCCAGACAAACCTAAAAGTGAACTGTTTTAGTTGGTTAGGGTAAACATTGAAGTTAATTAAAGACACACAAAATTTCCAGCATCTTCCTCTCTAACATCTTGGTATTTCATCTTTTTAGGCATGATCAAAATAACAATCTTTTCTGATTGAGTATGGTAATAGAACCCAGAACAGAGTAGTTTCAGCAATCTAGATTGACTATTCCATGAGCTTTGCCTCTCTATTTATAAGTTAAGTGGGAAACTCTGGAAGCCTTTATACCTTCTGGCTCATCAGTGCTCTAACATTGGTTTAGTTCAGAGTTTGAAATAGTAGAGTAATACACATATTTATCAGAGGGGCAAAGAAAGTAGCATCTTGAGTGCTGTGTATCTTCACAGGACTACTGCCTCTTCACATGTTACCTCCTCAATGACTGTGGTATAATAATGTGATATTCTATTGTACCATTACTTTTATGCTATTTATTTGCCTTACTGTCTTTGTGTCTTTAGAGTAGCTTTATCTTAAAACTGTAAATTAAAAAAAAATAAATGGAAACTTTCGATAAAGAAGTCTGCTTTCTTTTGCAGGTTGAGAGCAGTGTTCCATCTCATGTGCTGGAACGTGTACTGCAAGAATTAAAAGGTTTACAAGAATTTCTGTATAGAAATTCACAGTTTGCTACAGCAGGAGCCCTTGGAAACCCAAGGTATTATTTATTGTGCTAAATTTACAGTGGTATGTAATGTCCAGTTATACTGTGTATATCTGCTAAAATTGAATTAGAGCTCGTGTCTCCAGCTTCAACTTTTTAGATATTAAAAATGAGTTGTTAGATTCTGGCTGTTAAAAGATTCAGTATTTGTAATCATAAAGCATCTCCTTCTATTTTGGAACTGCAGTTTCAGCACACCAGCCAATCTGCAGCAGAGGCTCCTGGGTTTCATGCGGCCAGACAGTGGAAGTTCTCAACAAGTCCAGCAAGAACTCCAGAGGAAATATCATGGTGTGTAATTACTTTTGAACTGGAAAAATCAGGGAGTGGTGAATTTGGTTGTTGTATCTCTCACTGTTCTTGTTAAAGCCTCTGGATAAAAATTACTTTTCCATACAAATTTGACATGAAGCAATATGCCAACCATGGTAATAAATCCTTTAGATAAAGTACTGTAGTTTGGAAACTAACTTTTCTGGCACCTTGCTTTTTTTTCCATACCATACAGTACTATCTTCAGGAGCAGTGCTTCTACAGTGACATTGGTGTGGAAATAGAGATGAAGTATTTACCCACAATGAAAACTCAAATCTAGACAAAAGAAACATTCCAAACTTGTGGCAAGAGGCTATATTTGTTGCAAGTTGCAGATGTTACTTTTTTGTTTGATATTGAAAGTTTTACTATTATTACTAATTAAAGCAGCCCACAAAGACAACCTCTCTGTGAACAGAATCTGAGTTTCTGCACAATAGTATCTGTTGGTGTTGAGCCACCACAAAACCAAGTTGTATTTCTTAGTTTATTAAATTACATAAAAGTACTTGAACTTGAAAGCACTTTTAAATTTCTTCCTCTCGTACAACTAATTCGGTTCCCATATTGTGTCAATTTATGTCCTCTTCAACCTATTTTCCCCATTCAGACAATCTTGAAATGCAAAACTAGAGGTTTCTTTGCATGCTTACCTGACTTTTTGGTTTTTTTTTTCATCCTAATGCTCTCCATATTTCATAAGATTGTTTCATCTCCTCATTAAAATACTTAGTTGCTGCACATTCATTTAGATATTCAGCATAGCAATTGTTAAGCAATTTGCAGGACAAATGAATATGTTGTCCTATTAAAAAGTAATACTGTAATAAGGGTTGCCAAAGTTAGTCCCTAAAAAGTCTATGAAACTTTGTTTAGAAAAGAAGCCTGTCACACAGCTCATTTGAGCTTATGTTCTACTATAGTGTAGCTTTTGCCCAGGACTTGCAATAAAGTTGGAAAGCTGCCAGTGTGTAATACAGAATTAAAGATAGTTGTGAGTGTAATCCTGGGTTTTAATTTTTCATTTCTTTACTGTAACAGCTCATTTTCATTAGTGTCAATGTAAAATGTTTTGAAGAAGTGTAGACTTTGGTAAACATTTAATGGTTTTAATTTTCATTTTTATGCATTCCAAAGCCCATAATCTTTTGGATTGTGAAATGATATAATTATTGCCGCTTCATTTAAACTCTAACCACTCAAAAGTAAAGATAATTTATTTAAAAGTAAACTCTTACTGATATGTTCTACCTCTGTAATAATTATATCCATATTGTTCTTTCAGTGAATATATCATATGCCATTTAAATGTTACTGATTTTCAGAGCAGTTGTTGTTATTTAAAAGATATTATAGAGAATGTTCATCAAGGTTGCAATTGTTCTTTCTAAAAGCAAATGCGGGTATTCAAATAAAAGGGAATATGTGTGGGTTTATTTTTATTTTTTTATGTTCACTGTAAATAACTTATATAATATATTTCACTTATAATAACATTTATGAAAAAACACAAGTAAAAATTTTACTCTGATATGTAAATTCTTACACAGTCTCTTAGACAAAGCCATGCATCTTTTTCAGGAAGTACTGCTCCTGTGATGCATAGATTGAAATAAATGTTAACATATGGTATTTGTTGTGGGCAAATGTTAACATGGCACTTGAAGGACAGTTAGACAGCATTAATCAAGAACAGAATGAAAAAAAAAAAAATCAGAAGTTTAAGGAGATTGTTATTGTAAAACCTTGAAAATTTACACCCTAATTTTAAACATGTACAATAGTTACTGACACTTTCCTTGCTTTGTCAGCTGAGGCACAGCTAACTGAAAAGAATTCACTTCAAGGCGTCCAGCAGCTTGTTCGTAAAACCTGCCAAGCATTAGCTTTGTGGAAGCTGCTCTGTGAGCACCAGTTCAGTGTTGTTGTGGGTGAGCTTCAGAAGGTAAGATTCTTTTTTTAAGAGACTGATGGTATTGAGTTCAATTTTAGCAAGTTGGATGTGTCACTAGCAACAGGTTCTATGGTATTTTTATCGATATGTAACAAGTTTGCACGTTCATCATGTTCTGCATGTATTTTCTACATCATGTTCTGTAGTATTTTTATGCTGCTAGAGATCATCCATAGACACTACTGGCAACTCTGCATGCAAATATTCCTAATAATTAAAAAAAAATTAATAACCATGCATGTAATATAGTATAAAAAAGCATAAATAGTACAGACCTTAAACTTTTAAAATTCCTCTTTTTTTAATCTATGACGGTATGCACATGGTTCCATTATTAAAACGTGATGCACTCATTTTGCAACCTGACAATACCCTGTGAAGTAAGGGGAACTGCTAATTCCTTTTTACATAAAGAGATTTGAAAAAAAATGATCTAAAAGGAGTTCTCACTGCCCTTTGTCCCCCAAGGGCCTAGCGCTTTCATCGACAAGGTTTTATTTGTTACTTCCATTTTGTTACATCATGTGTCTTTTAAGTAATGTATCTCTGTGCTATACACTTCAGTCATTGTTTTGTACGTTTTTATTTACTGTAAAATTTTACGGTTAATAAACAGAATAAAGCAAAAACTTCGGTAAACTAGAGAAATTCTATCTATCTTCAGGAACTTCAAGAACATCTAAAGATTACTGCTTTCAAAGATTTGGTAATTAGAGACAGAGAGCTGACTGGAGCACTCATTGCTTCTCTCATAAACTGTTATATCAGAGATAATGCTGCTGTGGATGGCATCATTGCCCATTTGCAAGATATCTGCCCTCTTCTTTATAGCACTGATGATGCTGTGTGTTCCAAGGTAAGTGCACTTTCATATTTACACAATTTTTGAACATGTTCAGATTAAATTAATTGGGCAGCTTGTAAATCATTGTTATTAAGTAGTTTCAGAAGCACAGGAGCTAGTGAAATCCCCACATATTTTTGTGTTGTAGCTGATTAATGCTGACAATCATGTGATCTTTGTTTTGAAGCATTTGCAGTGATTTGTAGTGATAATTGGGTCTTTGCCTCTAATGTAGAGTTTAATCAAACTCTTCTTGGTGTTGATTTTTCTGTTTATTGCCTGCTTTTGTGGAATTTGTGGAAAGATAATTGTGTTTAAGAACTGAGCTCTTCAAATAAATCTGTAAAACGTAACTGGTGAGGGGAGAGAGATGTTTTAAGTCTCAAGATCTTCTCTCTCCTGTTGCTATACAGGCTTTCTACTGGAAGTGTGTTACCAAGTAACAAGAGAGGATGATATTTCTACTATTTCTTCTTTGACATTTTGAATAATAACTCATTAACTTACGGCAATCCATGATGCATTAATAACATGTTCATGTGAATAATTTGTTTTCCTGTTATGTGTCTTTAGGCAAATGAACTTCTTCAGAGGTCTCGACAGGCTCAAAGCAAAATGGAAAAAGAGAAGATGCTAAGAGAGTCACTGAAAGAGTACCAGAAGATCAGCAATCAAGTAGACCTTGCTAATGTTTGTGCACAATATAGGCAAGGTAGGAAGCAATAACTGATGACATCCTGGTAAATAGTTTCTGTAATATCCTTTTAGAGCCATAGTTTTTTAATTTGTTTTGTTCACTAGCTTTTTATAATGCTATTTTATAATGAGTTCTTTTTAAAGCCTTTACAGATTTCACCAACCAGTTAAAAAACACAAATCTGTATAAAAATATTCTCACAGTGCAGTGTCCATTTTTTTCATGTGTGTGGTTATATGTTCATATATGTTACATTTATATTACATATATAAATTGTTGAGCTGGAGGGTAAATGACTAGTTTTATAGGTAAGGTTTTGTATCCAATATGCTGTTTGAAAGGTGATTCTGAATCCTGCTTTGTGTGATGGAAGCTAGCATGTCATCTATATCTGGATACAACTGTTTTAACAGTCAAGATTTCAGCTTCATTACAATATGTAACTTAAAACTTGGTTATAATCTCATGGGTTATGTACAGCCGTAAACCTTTCTAAAATACAGATCAGAGTAAGATTTATTCTTTCTTGCTTACTAGAAGTGTTTAATGTCACTTACCAGCTTGCGGTAGATTTGCTACAATACTGAGTGGTGATACTTGTCGTTTTTTTTTTTCCTAGTGCGTTTCTATGAGGGAGTAGTAGAACTCTCTCTTACAGCTGCTGAGAAGAAAGACCCCCAGGGTCTTGGCCTTCATTTCTATAAAAATGGAGAACCAGAAGAAGATGTTGCTGGATTCCAGGCTTTTCAAGAAAGGCAAGTTTTCAAGGATATGTTATTACCATTACATGAGGTAATAACCTCATTTAACCCTTTATTTCATAAATAACCCTTTATTTCATGTGACTGAAAAAGCAACTCTTTTGTGGAAGGGAAGTATTGAGGGTAATGACAAAAAAAGCATTTTATGGTATGGGAAACAATTTAGATGGTTTTTACCAGCATGCTTTCCTTGGTATCACCCCAGTTTAATCTGGAACAGAAGGTGAACTGGTATAGACTATGCCATGATTTGAACATTACAGAAGTACTTGTTAGGAATATGATTGAGAACAAACTAGATTGTGACAATAATCTGTGATGTACAATACCTAGATTTGAGAAGAGCATTTTATAGAAAGGTGCAATGAAAAATATGAGGGTTTTATTTTCTTCTGCTCTGCTTACAGGTTGAACAGCTACAAGTGTATCACTGATACCCTTCAAGAGTTAGTGAATCAAAGTAAAGCTGCTCCTCAGTCTCCTAGTGTACCCAAAAAGCCAGGTCCTCCAGTACTGTCATCCGACCCCAACATGCTAAGCAACGAAGAAGCAGGACATCATGTAAGAAACTCACAAAAATGTCATGACTTCAGTCCAGAAGACAGTGTGATTTGAAGGGGTGTAGAGTTTGTTATTTAAAAGTAATTTAGCAAAGTAGATGAAAGTCAAGATTTGTCATGAACTGGTACAAAGTGTTCATAGAAATTATGACATGCAAATAATGTGAAACTAAGCAGTGCTTGGTGTTACAAAGCCACTTCTGCAATAACAATTTTGTCCTTTTCTTCATTAGTTTGAACAAATGCTGAAGCTGGCTCAGCGTTCAACAGATGAACTCTTCAGTATTGCACTTTACAACTGGCTGATACAAGTTGACTTGGCAGACAAATTGCTGCAGGTGAGCTCATCTCTACTAGAGAAATTAATTTGTTGGAGAGTTCCACTGAACAAGAAGTGTTAATTGTAGTAATACTGATGCTTTAAAAAAGAGGAGAGAGCAAGAATATAAGTGTTATCTTTACAACTTCTGCAGGTTACTGCTCCCTTTTTGGAACCCTACCTTGTGCGGATGACCAAGATTGACCAAAACAAAGTCCGTTATATGGATCTGCTGTGGAGATACTTTGAAAAGAACAGAAATTTTAGCAATGCAGCCAGAGTCTTGGCTAAGTTGGCTGACCTGCATAGGTATGCATTATGTGTCATCTAGTGCATATAGTGAGGTAATTGGGAAAAAGCAAAGAAACTGAAATCAAAACCTTACATTTTAGGAAAAAGCCAGTGGCAAGGATGTTTGCTAGAAAAACAACAAATTAATTAATGAATCATATTAATTTTAAACCCAGGCAGTAATTGGAAAGATACTGTATTTTATATACTATACCTTAGCTTACAGTGTGTTTTCTGGTTTAAATACCATTTATTAAGTGGTCATATAGAAATTCTTAGAGAATTTTGCAGGGAGATTGTGGAACTGTAGAACAGTGGATTGACAAGTACACTAGAACTGACCCTAGTTGGGTCAGTTAGGATTAGATGGTTAGATAGTGTCCTGCATGATTTAGTAAAATCAGAAGTTCCACACTAATTCCTAGAGTCTAGTTAGAAGATAAATAACTCTCAAAAATTTGTATTAAATACCTGTTTTATTTGAATATTTGTTTTGCAGCACAGAAATCTCTCTTCAGCAACGTCTTGAATACATTGCACGTGCCATTTTGAGTGCCAAAAGTTCCACTGCCATATCTTCTATAGCTGCAGATGGTGAATTCCTACATGAACTAGAAGAGAAAATGGAAGTAAGGAAAAAAAATTAAGCTATGCATTAAATGTATTAATTCTCTTATTCTCCTTGGCACATGACATTTTAATTATCAATTCTGTAGAAACAGTTTTCTCTGCTTTCTTCCCAGTGTAGAAAATTTATGCATTCCATAGGAGACTGAGGAGTAAGCCAGTAACATTTCTGCATGTGGATAAGTTAAAATTAACTCTGGGTATATTCTTACTATTCGACTAGATTAATCCAGTCTTGACATAATTAACTCTTTTTAAACAAGGTTGCAAGGATCCAGCTTCAGATACAAGAAACATTACAACGTCAGTATTCACATCATACTTCAGTGCAAGATGCAATCTCCCAGCTTGATGCTGAGCTGATGGATATAACCAAGGTGATTAAGGTTTCTTTTTATTAAGTCAGCTTATTACATTTGCAGGGGGCAAAAATGTTTTACAAACAATGTTCCAATGTTGAGTAGGAAAAGCAATAGAGAAATGGTTTGGCATTCCTTGTCTAAGAATGTCTGTTACCCTAGACCATCTTCTATAGTTTGGTAATACTTCAATCTTCAGTAGTTTAATTTCTTCCATGTATTTATATTGTTTATTAGATCTCTCAGTTTCTTCATTTATTGGAAAAACTGTTAGAAAATAAACAGTATTAATTTTAACTTCATATAAAATTTGGGATTGTATTTAAGATGCAAAACTAAATTTAAAAAATCAGTTTAGCGTTCAACAACCGTTATTTCAAGTTACTTCAATTACACATTTGCTAGTTTGCTGTCTAGC